>FR990107.1:16802500-19652500 GCA_905404275.2 Hedya salicella | reverse complement strand
TAACTTTTGCCACAATTTGTCATATACTACCATGTCAAATGCTTTTGACAGGTCCAAGAAGCAAGAGAAAACAGGTGTCCTGCGAGTGGTATAGTACTGAACAGTCTGCTTGAGACATAATATAGCGCTTTCGGTGGATAAGCCCGGCCTAAAACCAAACTGCGCGTCATGTAGGTTTAGGTGATTACCTATTCGACCATAGGAGTATTGTTCTAATCGACATTATGCCAATGTACTATTCTGCCAAAGAAACATGTGCGAAGTGATAGTATGCCAAGAAATTTAGGCAAAAAGCAATTATGCGAAATGATGATTGTGCCAATGGTTGCTATGCGAAACGAAAATATGCCAATAAATTTTGTGCAACACATTAGTAACCCGTCACGGGCATTTTACTAAAAAACTGATAGATGTATATTGATGAAATTTGGAGGAAAGGTCTCTTGTATTAGCCGCTACTTAGTTTGATAATACATCAAGCACTCCATACATGAAACCGAAACTGAAAAAAAAACTTTTTTAGCAAATACCAATGTCTGGCAGATATTTCGACAGTTCTTTTAAAATAACTCGAGGTCTCTAAAAAAAATCTTAATTTAGTGAATGTTTTTAGAAATAATCGCTCTGAAAGTAGCATAAATTGTGGCCTCCCCTCTATTTTCTAAAGCATTGTCATGATACTTAGATAAACATTCAATACAATCCTGTGTTTTCTGACCATCAAAATTAAAAATTGTATTCGAAATAACTTAACAGTATGTTTAATGAAAATTTGTAACAAAACATAAATAAAATAAAACCAGAATTAACGACAGCATACGCTAACTTTAACCCTTTTTTTCGCAATGTTAAGTATACTCAACGCCCAAAATAAAAAAATCCTGCCAAGTTGTTTTCATTTATATTCACAAGATAGAGTTATTCAATTTTTCCTTATTTCCTAACGCACCTTTACCAACAAGCTTCATTGCCCGGGCGCACGTATTGCAACAGTTTGGGGTAAAATTATACCGAAAAACCCAACAATTGTGAGTCGCAAGGAAAAAAAATCATAATAATTATTTATTTTCACATTATCGATTGAATTATTATTATAACTAATTTTTAAGGGTGTTTATTTTGTGTTTTTGTATATTTCTACCAAGATGGGTGTAATACTACGACGTTATTTGGTTCCAAATATGCGTGTTGAGTATGCTCAACATTGCGAAACTTTTAGAGACCTATCAATTTCACTGCATGTGAAGCATTCTCAACACTGTCCATCTATCAATAATCTCTCTGTTTGAACTGTTGAGTATTTTCAACATTGCGATGTTAAGGTTATATAAACGATAAAGGGAACAGTTAAGTCGCAGTTGCAGATGCAGATGCAGTTTTTTCATCTGAGCTGTCTAATTACTAGACAACGCGGTATGGATTGAGGTTTAGAGCTTGTGTCAGATAGGTTCAGTGTTATTATTTTAGTTAAACTAAAATTTCTTCATCAGAACCACAACTGCTGCTGCTGGAAGATTCTGCGAATTTTGGCGGCAATAATGCCATAATTTAGCTGATACGGTTACATTTAATTTTATTCTCAAGCAAGCAGACTAAAAAACTCATGTATAAAATAAACCACCATTATCTAGGCAACATGTTTCTAAATAAACAAGAAATATGAGGCGCAAAACTCATCTTTTGGCATATAATTACGGAAAATATACCCTTTATTATAAATATTTACTTTTGTTCTACACTTGATGTTTCATCCATACTATCAGCGGCATCTACATGTATAATATCAATCCCCATGATGATCACTGCTTCTAAATGCTTTAATTCATGGTTATCGAACTTTACAAAGTGGTTTGAAAATTGAAGAAGAAAAGCGGTTTAGCATAGATGAAATGACGGTATCGTATAAATGGTGGTAAGGAACGAGAGCAGGTAGCAGATGCCAATATCCTAATCTAACTAGGGTAATCAACAGCTGCATTCGATTTATTTTCAACCTCCGGAAATATGACCACGTGTCTGAGTATCGCCGTCAGTTAAAATGGCTTCCCATTCGCGAACGCAGGTCCGTAAAAATTCTTGGTACCCTTTTCAACATTTTATTTAATCCAAGCACACCGGATTATCTTAAATCTATGTTTACATTTGTAGCTGCCCGTCCTGGATGTAAGCAGCGCTCTGCTCCCAGTCTCAAACTCTCTCTTCCTTCTCACAGCACTAGTTTTATGTTCAAACGCTTATCTGTTCAAGCAATTCGTTTATGGAACGATCTTTCTCTCTCTATAAGACAAGCTCAGAGCATTTTCTCTTTCAAGCGCATGTTGCGCAATCATCTCTTCAATAAATCTCAAGATTTATTGTCAGTGTGATGCTTTGCAGGTGTAATGGTACATATATATTTTATAATTGTATTGTATCTATCTATTTGTATTTTAATGTAATATGTGTGTATGTATATAAATATTTATACGTATATATCCCCATATTGACTTGTTGATTTGTGTCTCTTTTCTTTACTTTTTATTGTATTCTCAACTAGATCCTGCACTAACTACTAGTTTCTGTTTGGCCCTATGGTTGACTGGTAGAGAATGCCTTAAGGCATTAAGTCCGCCATTTGTAACAGTTTGTATTGTGCAATAAAGTTTAAATAAATAAATATCCCAAAAAGCCAAAGAAATGGGGATTCAAATTATTTGTGTGTATCGTAATTATTTAGCTATATCTGGCCTTGTTCATGAATTCCATCCATATGCTGGCGAAAATATGATTCCATTCTGTTCATTTACACTACGAAGACAGTTTGGGTCTTGGGGCGAAAGTTGTTTTCATGCTCTGTGTCAGTCTTGGGACAATAATAAACAACCGACTTAGGGGATGTCAGGACAAATTCCTCTTGGAGAAAGAATTGTCAAGGAAGGATGGGGGTACAAGCAAACAGCTAGCCTGCAAAAATAATAAACTAGCCGTCGTCAAATGGCATGACAATAAGGTTATTATCACCTTGGCTAGCTCCTTTGCAGATTCTAACCCAATATAATCCATATGGTGGTATAATCCATAAAGTCAGTGTGTAATGCCCTCAGATCGTCAAACAGTACAATAGCCATATGACCTAAAGGGCAAACTTCAAAAAAAACCATGGTTCATAAAAAGTTACTGATGAGGATATGTTCGTAGCTTTTGGATGTATATGACAACAACGCATATTATAGAAACGAGAATAGCAGAACGGACAGCAAAAGAAAATGCGGTTGAAAAAGTTTTGGTTCTAAATAGCAATGGAGCTAATGCAAAAGAACAAAATTGAACTATTGGACACGAACAACGCAATATGTGCCAAAAAAAACAGCTGTCGCGGGATCTCCTGTTGCAGTTGCACTAATATGAAAATATTAATAATAGGACACTTCCCCTGTCTTCATCAGGTCCTGCTGAAGATATAAACATTGCAGTAAAGGCGCCACAAACATGCAATACTCAGAATGTAAATTCAGTCTGTGCCTTGATTAAAAGCAAAGTTGTTTTTAGTCGTTTCGTCGACATTTTTCTTACAAATAACATAATTTTGCAACCTCCACATAATGCCCAATGTTGAGAATACTCAACATGAGTTTACAAGGGTAGGATGTTAAATGTTGGACAATGTTAAGCATTCTCAGCATACATTTTCTCAAAAAGTTAAAATGTGTTATATTTTATTTTATTTTTCGTGGGCTAACAATAACCGTATTAACTAATTTTCATGCCTAAAGCAAAAGAATATAGAAAAAATATTTATTTTCATCATCATCAAGAACAGATAGGACTGACGGAGTGAGTTTATATTTAACGAGGGCAAATACCCACCCTTTACATCATAAAACGAAAGATTATCAAAATCCTACTGACCGGGGCTTAATCGCGTATAAATCTTGTTAATTTCATTACCTTGTTCGTAATCACTCTGTCCTAAGCTTCGATTTACTAACAAAGCAATGCAATAAAATAAATTTTATAATTAAATTAATATTGCTTCTCTTTATATGAGCCACAAGTTTATTGGGATTCTGTGTGTTTAATTCGGGAAAATATTAAATAATGCTAAAGTTATAATACCTTTCAATAAAAATAGGTACAGGGGTCAAGGTGGATAGATAAATTCGATGCGTACGTCACAGTGCTCGCTAGTGAAAGGGAAACACACCTGACGCGTAACCAGGAAGTACCGGGTTCGAGTCCTGGTGTGACCACGTGCGAGAGCAATCTTATTTTTCTTTGCGCTTTGATTTGTATCTATATGACAATAAATTAATATCGTTATATTCTTCTGTTTCCGCGATTTTTACTCATTTCATTAAAACAATTTGACGGATTATATCGCGTGTATTATCTCATTTGAGTTCCCGACGTTTCGGAAGCTTTTCAGCTTTCCATGGTCACGAGTTGGTCATGGAAAGACCGGGTCAAGTGAGATAATATACGCGATATAATCCGTTAAATTGTTTTATTTAAAATTGTAACACAGAAATTGATTTTCAAGGAGAAATTTGACAATTTAACTTGTTAGGAATTTGAACGTGCGACCTCTTCTTTAACGCAGAAGTGCTCTGACCAACTGAGCTATCGCAACTTTACGTATGTGACTTGAAATTTTCAAATACAACCTAGTCAGCGAAGCGCATTAGCTATATTGTTATTGTGCCTAAGGGTTAAAATGAAAGTCGATAGTTGTGATTTTTTTCTTACATCATTAACATCTAAGGTAAACTTATGTCGCGACATACATTTTACAATAATTGTTTTTATTTTGGTAGTGGCGAAAGCACACAAACTTCGCTGGCTTGGGCATCTTGAGCGCGCATGGGAGAGGACCAGGCGGTCAAAAGACTCCACGGAAAACCAACAGGTCGTTGTCCGGTAGGCCGTCCTAGATATCGGTGGGCAGATGTGGTCGAAAATGATCTCCGCGAGCTCCAAGCCGTCATCTGGCGGAAAACCGCACGAGACCGAGACCGGTGGCGGGCATTTGTATTGGAGGCCAAGACTCACTTTGGGTCGCTGCGCCAGAGGAGTAAGTAAGTTTTTATTATGTTACTAGAAGGTTTGCGGAGGAAAGAAAGTCATAACCGTTCTTTTTGTCTTCAATGTAGTCGGGTAAAAAGTAAATTATAACCACCTGTAACCCAGCTACCCGTGTACCAAAAATAGTTGAAATCCGTTAAGACGATTTTACGTGATGGATGAAGCCACAACAACACATACAAACATACAACAAAACCTAAATATATATATTTTTGGATTTAGTGACCGTTACAAAGTCCGTTACAATATTTTTTTTGAAAATGTCATTAATGTTCAGATATGTCAATTTTATAATATTTAGTATAGATTATTACTGAAAGGCCCGCTCGGTGCCCCCTTTTTTGCAATAGATGTTTATGGGGCATATCCATCTTGCCCTTTTCGTTGGAAGTTAAAAAGTCACCTAGTTAATTCCCTTGCGATGCACTTTTTCAACAGTGCCGTTTCCTTTAGCAAAGAATCCGGCAGTTTGATTGTAAATCTTGTTGTTGCATAATTTCACTTGAAACCAACGTTGTCTAGTAATTATCTTGTAGAAACAAGAAAAGTAACTGCCACGCCTAGAGCGATTTTTCGCGGTTGTCGAGTGCTGCGAAGAATTTATATTCCGCAGTGCGACTCATAAATTTGAGTGAGCGTCCTCGGTACTAGTTGTTCTGCAGCAATTTATGATGTACCTACTGTTTAAGATTTCAGAACTAATAACCAAAGTAAGTACTCGCCTGAGCACAGTCGTTCCTTTGTTTAGTGAAAAGGCAATCTTTTAAAGTTTTTGAAAGAACTAGGGTTTACCTAATATTTTCTTCTGTTTCCGCGATTATTACTCATTGAAATAAAACAATTTAACGGATTATATCGCGTATATTATCTCATTTTAGTTCCCAACGTTTCGGAAGCTTTCCAGCTTTCCATGGTCACGGATGGACTGAGAAAAGATGTATTTTCCTCTTTCAAAGTTACAATTTGTGCAAACTACCCATTTTTTGATAAAACACAAATAAAGGTCATACATGCCAGATGGGCCTAAGCTGTTAAGACAGTTACACATGTGCCAGAAGGGCTTAATTATTTTATTCTAATAATTTACCAAGCAGCATTTCACAAATGAGGCGTACTGAGGAGAAAAGAAACGCTCCAAAGAAAAACTCCCAGGCTACCTTATTACTAATTATAATATTTAAAAAAAAAACAGAGACTATTAAACTACTTTTAAACAGATAAGATATTTTACACCGTTCGGAAATTAAGGTTTTGCAGTCCTGTGTCTCGCTTGTTCCTTGATGAGATGTATTACTGGATCCCAAGCTGGTGGTAGTGACAATCCATCTTCTCTATTGAAATTAGGATGCTTTTTAATCTCAATAGCCTCGCGTAGCATCCATGACATGTTCACAGACTGCAGAGTCGGTGTAATAGGTCTGCAGTCTGTGAACATGTCATTGACAAACCAAACCACTCAATTAAGTTTGATAAACCTTCTATTCTTGCCAAAGAAAAAATATATTTTCCCAGAATGCTACGCGAGGCTATTGAGATTAAAAAGCATCCTGTACTCTTTATTGCACACCAAAAGAAAATAACATCAAAAACTTAAATCTAAAAGATTATCAGAAATGGTAAACAACAGGCGGTCTTAAGAGATGCATGGATTTAAATAAATATTAAATATTACAGGCCAATTTTTACACAGATCGAACTAGTCCCATGGCAAGTAAAAGGTGAATTCCACCAAAACGTCCACTTTGTCCGCTACGTGATGGCTATGACAGCTACCTTAAAAAAATATAAAAAGTCCAAGGATTTACTACCAATACAAAAGCCAAGTAATTAGCAAACAAGTTAGCTTTCTTAGAAGTATGAAAAGAATGGCGTACGTACCCGACATTCTGGTGGAATGCACCATAAAGCTTGTGTTATGGGTACTAGATATTCAATAGATAAATTTAATTACATAAATAGAAAACATCCAACACTCAGGAACAAATATTAATGCTCATCACACAAATATTTTCCCTTACCGGGATTTAAACCCTGGATCTTCAGCTTCGCAGGCAACGTTACTCCCGCTGAGCCAAACCGGTCGTAAATTAAGTGAAAGAAATGTGTAACGACCGAGAGTTTGGCATTCGCTAGTCGTAATCGAATAAAAACTCCTTAAACCATCTGGGGATGACAGCTACCCGTGTACCAAAAATTATTGAAATCTGTTTAGCCGATTTGGCGTGATGAAGCCACAACGACAAATATACAAACTTACAAAAAATACAAAAGAAAATATTTTTCGATTCAATGAGTGATAATATGTTTCATTTTTAATTTCTTCAATGTGCAGACATTTAATTTTTACAACTTTATAATAATATGTCGGCAGAAGACCCAGGCTTTGGGTCCCCTTGCAATTAAAGCATGATGATGTCGGACGAGAACCGGGTGCACAAGGATGAAATAAATCAAAGGACAATTGAACACTGCAACAGTTATAATAATTAATCTCGTTACTCACACTCTAATTAATATTAACACAAAGAGGCAACGTCCCGTCAGAGTTAAGCTTGTGCACCGGTCGACGGTCGAACGATATCTGTCGTTCGTCGCGAAGCCGGCTCTGAAGTGTCGTTAAACATGTGCAGGTCCGCCCCACCTCAGTGACCGGAGGGGAGGAGTGGGCACATGTTTTGCCTCTTCATCTTGATAGTCAAATCAACTCCATTTTATTATTTTCGCCGACAAGTATAAATAATGTATACAATCCGAGAGACAATATTACCCGATTCCCACCGGGTTGCCCAAGGAAAGGCTTATTATAACCATTTTTATTTTAAAATATGAATAAATGAATACGCTTCGGCTTTCCTTGTAATTTTCCTGAAGCCTCGCCTCTGGTAAAGAGTTATCTTATAGACTTCTAGCTAGTGAAACCTAACTGTACCAATTTAACATGAAATCGTACAAACCATGGGATCAGTTTGATCACATGTCTCTAAACACGTCTTTTTCTAACCCTTCTGTAATTACTCGAATCTCCCATTTACAGACTACCCTCACACTCGCACAATGGTGCTAAAAAAGACTTGTTTCGTTAGAGTAGTTCATTAAGAGGGCGAGGTTGGCTACAGCTCCCGTGCTTGACCTAATTACTGCACTGACACTGAGATGAGATGTTTTGTAATGTACCTATTTATTTGCTAACCCGGGACTGTTTGTTATGTGTTTTTATAATGAATGCTAATTTAACTACAACCTTTAGACGTTTAGTTTAATCCGTACCTCAAAAGGAAAAACTGAACCCTTATAAGATCAATTTGTTGACCGTCCGTCTGACTGTCTGTTAATACCTTTTTCTCAGGAACACGAAAAAGTAACAAGTTGAAATCAACATAAAATACTGATGTTGGCAATCTCTTGAAGCTGTAAAATCAAGCTTCTAAGTCAACGTAATCCAAAGATACAGTCATTTAAAAAAGGTTTTTCCATACAAATTGCTGTGTATGGAAAATCTAGGGTACTGTCAGAGGTACTAGAAACCTGAAATTTTGTATGAAGATATCTCTTATAGCACAATCTCCGAAATAAATCTGAAAATCTCAAGGTCACGTGACGATAAGAAATTAATATAAAAACCCAACTTTTCTCTAAATAAAGATTCAGTATTCTTGCGACACTTGTGGTATCTTTTAACACCACGCTGCACACATTACACACCCTAGTTTTATTACTTATAACATTTAATTCACAATAGCCTTCTTAATTAAACCTTTTGAAAGGTTTATTAAACTTTAATAAAAACGCCGAGTTATTTCCGTCTAATACGTAAGTAGCCGAACTTTACTACCATCCAAAACTTTGGCTCTTTACTAAAATATAGGGAAACAAAGTAGTGACTTTTAAATTGGAAGGCTTTTTTCGTAATGTGCCTTTGTAATTTATTCATGACGGCTGTGGAGACGGCGCCGCAGGTTTTTTCAAGCCGTCGACTCCATGTTTGACACAGACTATTGAGTATTACTAGGGCCAAAATCAACGTGCTGATAGAGAACCATAAATCATTTCCGACCGATTTAATAGTTACTAAAAGATACCCGCAACTTCGTTTGCGGAGGAGAAAAAGTCTTAACCCGTCGAGGTAACAGACAGACAGACAGACAGACAGACAGACACACTTTCGTATTTATAATATTATAGTAAATAGTAATAGTAATATAGTATAGTATGGACTAGAAGATGCCCGCAACTTCGTACGCGGAGGGGAAAAAGTCATAACCCTCTTTTTTTCTTCAGCGCAGTCGGGTAAAAAGTATCCTATAACCATCTAGAGATACCCGGTTAAGCCGATTTTGCGTGATGAAGCCACAACGAGACATATAAACATACAAACATACATAATATCCAAAAAATCTTTTTCGTTTTAGTGACCTCCAAATTGTCCGTAACAATCATTTTATTGAAAATATCTTTAATGTACAGACATTTCATTTTTACAACTTTATAATAGTATATATGAGTACCTAATCCGAAGGTTTTTGTTTAATAAAACAGCTTATTTTTTCATAAGTGTACGTTTTTTAGCAAAACATAAGAAAAAACTGTTTGTTTTAAAATAAACGAAAAAAAAGACGACTCCAAAATAAACACTAAAAAGTAAAAAATTAACTGCATAATTTAGTTTCTTCAATTTACCTTAACCATTTTTCTACTCAATCTATACAATAGGAGTATTTATACATATACAATTAATCTTATTTTGTATAAATGTCAGTCCTGAGGTAACAAACATTTAAAAAAACCCAATTGAGAACCACCTACTTTTTGGGATTAGGTTGAAAAAGAAAGTTAGTTTTTGGATAAACCGCCGGATCTGCCCGTACCCGTAGGTATATTAAATTGTTCTATAGATGAAGCTGTTCAAGCAAATCGTAAATTATACTACATTTAGCTTAAATTTATGTTAAAAACACGACAAAAAGTAGGTACGATTAACTATTTCATAATATAGCAGATTCTAACAGAGCGAACTTTACAGCTGCCACATATTAGCTAGAGATGTCGGAGTAATGTAAACATTGATTTTCACGAAAATCTTGATGTTTTACCGTCTCGATCTTCGTGATTTTTAAAGTGAATTTCTTCACTAAGAAACTATGTTCTTATAAATACAAAGAACTAAATAATGAAAAAAATTCAAGACTGACTGGATTTCAACCAGTGCCTTTGTGCCTTGCCGGGGCGCACGCTCTGTCAATTGAACTACAGAGTCCAGTCAGCTTGTCTTCAAAATTTTAACATCGTGCGTGATTTGGTCATATCCCTTAGAGATTTGTTAAAATCTCTGTTTTGGCCATTTGCCTGCGACATATATACGCCAAGGAGTCGTGCTAGAGCCTTAATTGTCTCAAGCAATAGCCCAGTATTTATAGTCCATCATCTAAATCCCATAACCCAGCATATTTAGCTCTCATCACTCTTAAATAGTTCTCGCATCTAGCGAGTGCTGTCTCTGTGCGCGTCCCATGATACGGGCAGGAACAGCACCCGCACGGTGTACACCTTACATTTCATTGAATTGTCGAAAGGGCCTCTACGCGTTGGCTTCAGCTCCGCGCACGCCTCGCAAAGGTCCGGGACACCATTGTCCCGTGAGCGGGTGCGGCATACAGATATTAATAATAATTATGATCTTTATTTCGGACTATACATCCATATTTGTGTGTAATGAACGCTGAGCTAAGTGAAGAGCGCAATCTACTGCCGCCATAGATCCCCTTTGCGGTATCTATGCCAATTGCTGACGTTTATTTTTAGAACGACCCAATTTCGTGATTAAAAGAGGTTTGACGAAAAATCGAGATTAATTTCGAAGCAAAACGTAAAACGACGAATCGCTAGCGTATCATAGCTTATATGAAGCGCAAATTTAAGTGATTAAGACACTGACCCCGTCAACGTGGAACGACGCAGTACCTAAAAAAGACACGGTGCCACGTCGTGTGGGTACACGGTATGCCCACTATGCCCAGGCTCTATTACAGTTTTAATTTCACTTTTTGAAAGTCTTTAACTTGTAGCGAGACATTTGTTATTTCGATCTCCAATAACATTGTTCCCGCGAACAAACTTTTAAGGAATAAAGGTGTTCTAAACTCGATATATTACAAATAGTCCCACTAAGGCCGGCCTTCCGAGCTAAAAGTGTAATAAACACGAAGCTAAGCGCAGGAACCCAATCTACTGCCGCCATCAATCTCCTTTGCGGTGTCTATGCCAATTGCTTTGGTCTATTTCTAGAACGCCCCAATTTCGTGGTTAAAACGCTCGGCGTAAGCGCGTGGCGTCCCTGTGGCAGTGTGTGCGGGGCAGCACCAACACTCTCTTAAGGATCGTCGCGGAAAAGATGGACAGTCCTCTTCTCACTCATTGGATGGGCGTGCATGTAAGATCCAATGAGCATTTCATGTTTTACTAACTTATTTCCTATTAATGTATGTGTTTACTAATAATAATAATTGTAAAAATAATATAATAATGGCGTGTGGATAATATTAATATTAGTATGTTAATTATGGATACTTGATGTCCGATATAAATCATTTCATTTCATTCATTTCATTTCATAAAAAGGGTTTGACGAAAAACCGAGATTAATTTCAAAGCAAAACGTAATAATCTAATCGCAGGCGTATAATAGCTTCTACGCACCAATTTAGTGATTTAGGGTCTGTCCCCATCACCACGACACGGCGCGCGGCGCCTAAAAAAGGCATGGTGCCGCGTCCGGCAAATACATGGTATACCCAGGCTCTTACCTATTTTTGAGACAAATGTGTGTGAAAATCTTTGACTTTGTATCGGAAGTCATTCGTTATTTTGGCCTCCAATAACATTGTTTCCGAACAAACATTTAAGGAAAAAGGGCGTTCTAAAATCTTTGTATTCCAGGGAATCCTACTAGAGCCGGCCTTCGGAGTTACAAGTTTAATGGATGCGGAGCTATGTGCAAGAGCCCAATCGATTGCTACTATGGATCCCCATTTAGCCATCTATGTCAGTTGCTATTGTCTATTTATATACTCGTAACCACTCGATAACTGCTCGAGGGTTTCAGTTAAAAAACTGAAATTAATTTCGTTGTTTAAGCGTGAAAGAGAAGTACAAGATATATTGTAAAATAAAAAATTGTGTTATTGAATAAATACATTTTTTTATTATTATTTTGCTAGTTTCTATGACAAGTTATTTAACTTGCCAATGAAAAGAAAAAAATTTAAATTTGAACTGCCTCCACCGATCCTCTTTACGAAATCTATGACAGTTTCTTTTGCATTTCTAGAACAGCCCAAATAAACGTAACGGTCAAAAAGGATTGATAAAGAACTGAAATTAATTTCCTTATGAAATATGCTAACTGAAGCTTCGACTCGAACAAAGCGTTAGAGAAAATAATGTAATGTAATTCGATGTCTGTAAGACTTTGAGGCTAATCAAACCCTAATTCATAGCAGTGTAATACAGTGTTTTCTAAAACATAGAGGATTTCTCTTAAAACTTCTGGTGTATTGGGATGTGAGGTCTTTCAATCCTCATCATTAATGTAATCAAATGGCCTAGCATTAGTCAGCCTCGCGCGCGAAAAGACCCATACTCTTTGATTTTTCATTTTTTATTTCTTATTACAATTAGTATGAAAAAATATTGGATATGGCACAATTGTATCGTCAGCCGAAGATTTTGCGAAAATTGTAAGTCCACCTATTATAGACAACGGACGCTTGGTAATAAAGTTCCGCTAAATATTTATGAAAATTGGTAGAAAAGTAGCAGGGACTATCCCGCATACTACAAATATATGGAATGTATGGGTGCCCTTAACTAGCTCGATAAACAATATGATCAAGATCGCAAGAAATCGTTGGATGAGAGCAGCCAACGACCGGTTGTTGTATCCTTTGGAGGGCTTTTGTTCAGCAGAACCTAAATATCTTTCAGCTTAACATACTTTCGCCTTATATCATCAGAATAAGATGAAAATTAAGTATATCTTCATCCTCAACCGTGAAAATAAAATCCACAATTGGCCGAATATCCCATAGCCTATTTTCTAAATCGATATTTGTAGAATCTGCAATATCGCTTTATTTTGTATCACGATAATAATATATTGAAATAATGAAATAATTAACTAATGAAATAATGATCTTTATTCTGTAAGTAGGCCACAAGGGCACTTTTACAAGTCTGACTCTACGGCGTTTCCCAAGAGGAGACCACTGAAGAGAAGAAAGCCGAAACAAACTCAACAGTCAGTCATTTTTTCGAAATAACTCTTATATCTATTACAATATTCGTGCTTAGCCTAACCTAAATATATGTTTTGAGTATAAACTCAATGCGTAGTTCTTCAAGGAAACATATCAAAACTTATAAAAGTAAAAAGAAAAATCTAGAATATAAAAAAGCAAAATAGTGATTTTTATTTAAAACAACTTACATACGTTTGATATGCCACCTCATAAGAACCGTGTCCCGGTGGTATTATTACTATTGTTAGAGCATACTCGTACCTAAAAGGCTGGCAACACACTCTTGTGTGACTTCTCTGGTGTTGCAGGTGCCTAAGGGCGACGGTGATCGCTTACCGTCAGGGAATCCATCTACTCGTTTTCTGGTTTAGTTTTAAGGTTATAGGGGTATTAAACAAAAAAACCCGGACAATATACAACTTCTAAAGGGTGACCAAGTATCTTTGATACGTATCTAAGTCCCGAGGATATGAAGCTCTTCATTTTAACACAATGTTTTAAATCACTGAAGAATCGCTGCAATTATCACAAAAACCGAAGCGATTCGAAATAAAACACACGATTGATGATCCGATTTCTATCTTTAGCCGTTTTAATTAAAAAAAGTTAATTATCTCCCTGTCAGTAAGCCCGTCGATACCCGATTTGTTTTACATTCTCAAACAGAATCTTCCCATCAATAGGAAAGATGCATTATTTTTCCCATGATACCTTATGACTAAATTTGTATAAAGATAGCCATAGAAAATTAACCCCTACAAACGTTAAAATCGAGATTCAAATTAAGGCATTACGGCTGGGCGTTAAAACGCCCCATACAAATCGAGTGACACGTGTGACGTCACTTCAGTCTGCATTCTGCAAGTCACAAGTGTGAAATGATTTTTTTTTTACTTCGGCCATTTAAAAGTGCGCTTAGGTATGTAGCTCTCATACATTATTTTCCTCCATTGAACAAACAAGAAAAAAAAACTGTATTTTTGGGTCGCAATATTTAAATAAATTTCTGTCAAAAAAATCATTTTTGTGGCAAGCGGCAATAAATTGCCGACTGTACTTTTCTTTGAACATTAACTACTGGTGAGTAGTTAATGTTCAAAGAAAGTAGACGATTCTAAAAACCCAAAATCGGTAGGATTGCATTATTCTATTACAGAGTTCATATGAACACCTTCCTGCTCCATCATCAGAACAGCTTGATGGTATCATACTGTTGCATTATCACTGAACTTACATAAGTATGCCAAATTTTAGCTCAATCGGAAACCTCCTTGTAGGTCAAATTTAACTTGCAAGATTCAACCCGAACAAACATACATTGCAAGCTAAATATTGCTTGTAAAAATATATTTTATTTTTCGTCATTTCACTTTTGTAGGCTCTATTTGATGTCTTCTTTGTTTGTGTAATACAATAATGATGAAAAATAACACATTTCATTTCATTTTTTTTCATTTCATTTATTCATTCATAAACAATGTACATTGTGTTTGAAATTGATAGCTTTACTTAAGCATTGTTAATTCGTTGCAAAACATTGCATCTTCCCTATTTCATCGGTTGAATTTTATTCTTCGAGTTTTCTACCAACTTTGCCATCAGCCCGCGGGACTAACTTTCCACTTAAAATTCTACTTAGGAAAGGAACAAAATATACCTTTCATTGGGCTCGGAGCGCACTCCCCAATTATTACATTTCACAAACACAATTAAAAAGGTTTGTACTTTAATTTTTAAGCATGTAAAGTTGTTCGTAAACCTCAAAGAAAGAGAAGTGTTGTAAGTTTGACAAAAGTATCCGTGTGTTTGTGACTCTGTGCCTATCTGTGACATCATAACTCCTAAAGGATGAACTGTTTTTGATTGAAAGCAACTTTTTTGTTTGAATTATAACTTGATCAAGAGTGTTTGTCTGTAATTGTGGATAAATTCTTCAACCGTTTGAAAATCATCACCTTTTTTGTTTACCTTAGAGGACCTTAAATTGTTGACGAGTATATATTACCTTGAGACAAATTGTCCAGCTAAGTAAGTCCAACTTCAAAAAGGAGGTCAATCGTCAAATCCAACTCGGTTCGGCAGCATCCCAGTGCTTGAAGACGAAGTGCTTCGAACTATTTGTGTTGTCAGTGACCAAAGACCATTAAAACAAGAGGACTGACCATTTCCACACAAAAAGTCGTTCCCCGATATTATGTACAACGACATCTATGCATAAGAATATTTTTTTACAATTAATCAACTTTGCAGTAAACACCTTAAGAAATGCCCCTTTTGTATGTAGTAATAACATGTTGTAGTAACTATGTGTTGTCAATGACATGTTCACAGACTGCAGACCTATTACAACGACGGTGCTTGACATCTGCTATGTGCTCCTTCACCCGGGTTGATCCACTGCGTTTCGTTTGACCAATGTATGAAAGACCACACTCGCAGTCCAGCTTATAAATAACTGCACTCTGCAAAGGGGTGCTACTCTTCACGGGTCTAAGGTATTGAAATATGCGATATATTAAATTGTTTTATTTCAATGTGTTACTATTAGTTAAGTTTTTAGCCACAAACTTGTAGCTATAACGTCAAAAGCATATTCCGGTTTTTGCTGTCGCGCTGCCGGGTAAAAAGGTTGCAAATGTCCATACCACAGGGACTAATGTGTAATTTCTCATGAGCTTGCAATTACACTGGCCTTCTTACTCTTCAAACCGGGTCACAGCTACGCAATTCACTGCATCTGTGTCACGACAGCAATGTAACGCTAGCAAAGTTTAATGGTTACATATGATGGAAGCGTTTTGAGTTCTTGTACACAGATGGCGTTGAAATGAATTAGTATAGGCGCATTTTTGTGATTGGCTGTGTCAAAAGATCGCGAGAGCTATATCTCCTTCCTAGATTTAGCTCTCGCGAGTTTTCGACTCTGGTTGATTAACCTATTCGTCCGTTCAGTTTTCTGTTACGGTAGTTGTACTGTCTCCCCTAAATGAGTACACTCAAGGTCAAAAACACTACAATTCTTTGCTTTATTCTATTTTATTAAGATGAAAAATGTAGGTAGCCACGATTTTGCAAATGAAATCCACAATCGCGAGCGCCTAAGCCCGAACGCAGGCCCCCTGCCCATACATCAACTGGCCGCTTTTAATGTCATAAGCCTATTTTTTTCACATTTATATCAACATTTGCCAACCCGAATCACACAGAGGTTGTATAGGTACCTATTTCGCTCCACCTGGAGACACGGCAAATAAGTTGCTGAAATTGTAGTCTTTACTGTTCATCTACTCAAAGAATTCTCACAAAAAGTACATCTATCTGTCTACCTATCAGCCGCAGACGTCCACTGCTGAACCTAGGCCTTCCCTATAACGCCACAGACTGTGATCCTGCACAAACCACATCTACCGGTTCCCGTAACTCTCACAAGGTCGACTAGCTGGATGACCGGCTAGTCGGTGACTATCCTACACTGCGCTTTTATATGCGTGGTCGCCACTCCAGGACTTTACTGCCCCAAGGGCCATCCGTTCGCCGGGCTACATTGCCAGCCCATTGCCATTTCAACCGTGTAATCCTGCGAGCTATGTCAATTACCTTGGTTCTTCTACGGATATCCTCGTTTCGGATTTTATAACGCAGTGAAAACGTTGCGTGACTCTAAGACGCCTTATGAGTCCCAATGTTTACTATCATATCTCAGTTCAGGTCATCACAATCAAAAAGTATATAAAATTTGACATTTTATATACTTTTGATGGGTACAATTCACAATAAATAATACTATTCCATTAACATTATTATATATATTACTAACGCCCTAAGTTCTTCCACGGAACTCCTCATTCCTGATACGATCACGCAAGGAGACTTCGAGCATTGCTCTCTCCATTTCCCTTTGAGTGAATTTGAGCCTTCATATGAGGCCCATTATGAGTAACCACGTGCCGTATGTTAGTTAGTAAGGATTCGCTTGCGGCCATACAGAATAATAGTATATTACTGCAGAGGCCGGGAAAAGTCATTTCGTGGATGAGTACGGTTTTGAATAGATACGAATCCACGAAATGACATTCCTGCTGAGGCATGTATACTGCTTTTCTCAAAATATGCGAGGAAATTTGACACATGTTTATGTAACTTATTTTCGTAAAAATAACACAATAGACAATCTTTGACAAAATGAAATTCACGTTCCCGCCTTAATATTTTTTAAGGATATTAAAGTTAAAAGTTTTGGGTCCGAATTGTATATTTGGCTCCACGTGAAATATAGTAATGAAAATAAATAAAAAAAACCCATAGCAATAGTTAAAATAAATATATGCATTATTACTTTTAGTTAAATCGGCAATTCCTAAATGCACAACATTTAAAAAAAACATACCTTTGCTACAAAATATTTATCAGTCCCAGAAGATCATTAAGGCTAAATAAACTGTATTATGATTTGGACACAATGATTATTGTTTTTTTTCTATTATTATTGGCATTAACCATGCATTAACTAAACGCAGAAAACAATTAAAGTTTTTTTAAATCTCGGTTTTTGTACGTTACTATTGGTTGTATGGTGAATTTTCAGTCTTGGATGAAATTAAAAGTAAAAACCTGCACAATAATGTACACTTCCCAGGCCTGTCCGGGAAGTAATGCCATTTTTTTTAATTTATTATCGTATCAACGTATATAACGATGGACTTCGCGGTGTGTTTTTACTACATTAATGGGAACATTTCTGAGCAAGTTGGAGAAAAGATCATTATATGATTATAGTGGTTATTCATCTAGCGCAAACCCTCCTACAAAAAAGTGCATAAAGACAAAAACAGGAGGTGCAATCTATGGCAAAAGTATCTTTCATCTTTTAACCTTATTTTATTACAATGAAAAACAATGAAAAAGTTGAAAAATATTAGTATCTTTAACCACGATTCTACAAATATAATCCACAATCGCTAGGCCTCGGTCCCGAGCGCCGACCGCCTGCCATATATCAGCCGGCCGCTTTTAATCTCGCCAGGCCTATTTATTTACATTTATTTCAAAGATATTTCCCCACCGGAATTTCCCCCTTGGAATTGGTCGCATTTCCCGCTCTGAGCTGATTTGTATTGCTGCTGTTGTTATTGTTTATTTGCAAAGCAAAAGCTTTGTTTATAAGGGCCTTACGGCAGCGTGGCAGGCGTTTGGGTATTTTTTAAGCTATTTATTTGTTTTAGATAGTATATTTAGGACAATAGACCCTTCAAAGCTTTGCATATAGAAAATGTGTTTATTACTTCTGGGTTGTTAAATTTAGTAGATATATTTACTTTTATAACTAAAAAACGTTAAATACTCAGGAACAAATTGGTATGCTCCTCACAAAAATTATATTTGTCTTTACCGGGATTTGTACCCAGTACCGTCAGCTAGCCTCACTAACGCTGAGCTAAACCGGTCATCGTCTTTGGTCAGTAAGATAAAGATACTGGCCTTAATTCATACTCCTAATTTCATCAATCTCCTTTACCGTTAACGGCAGATTAACGGTGGACTGATACACCTGTCAAAGTCCACCATTTAACAGAATTAATCGGGAATAAAAACCTACCCGTAATAAAGGTTGTTTTCAAAAAGATTGTACATAGTAAAGGGTATAAATTAAAATAATATTTAATTGGCTCTGTGGGCTATTCAAACAGTCATTATTATGCAATTGTTGGTAAATCCCCAAAGATGAAAAACAAGTGATAAAATTTGTCACTAGTCGTCTCATCTCCCGCAAACCTGGGATGGATCGGGACCATAACTCACTTTATATAACCACTCTGTAAGTCAAGAGATAATATTTTAACTTCATAATAGAATTAACTCGAGATACCCTGAATTAAATATCTCACATAAGAGCCGTTTTTAGAGTTCTATAAAAAAACGAACCCTTTTGGTGACTCTGTAACTACTTATGCTATTTATATGGAATATATAGTTATAAATATGGTTAGCACAAATGTATTTCAAATGAAAAAATAAATAAAATATACTTTTAATTTTCAATGAAACTTAAACCAATATGAGGGGGGCCACAAATTCAAAGTCTAGCTACTAGGTCAAGTAGGTAGTAAATATATGAAAATAAAAGTTCTTGATTAAATTTTCATTTTTTTTTTAACTGTGATTAAATTTTGTTTTACTGAGGAAAATGTGGACCAAATTATCAGTCCCATAATGAAAGTTTATCAAGCGATAATTCTGAAATTTTCTTGAATCATATAATTAAGTATGGATATTTCAAGAAAATTTTACATAAGCTTATTTATTTCTATTGATTTATACAAAATACATTTGCAACTTACGGCTAGGTGCTATCGTATTACAAACAAATTGATAATGTCTATCAGTGTTAGTTTTTTAATCATTTTTGAATAACCCAGTCTAATTAAGTTTACGTCTCATTTGCTTGCGACGTTTTAGATATCAGAGGCAAACTTAACTCAAATGGCCAGTTAACTTGGAATAAGTGAAATTTTGTACGGAATCCGACTCACAGTTGGCCGGGTTTTGTATGAGTAGCCTTACTAGCTTTTACGAAAAATTACCTGTTTTAATAAAAGAAATGGCTTGTTTTATTGCAATACATAATTTAAGCATTTACCCGTGGCTTAGCCTCATTTTAGGCAATGAAGTAGCCTATGTTTTCTATCCACAAATTGATCATTTTTTTGCCCTTATCCCTTTCATTTAGGCTCAGTGCAGCGTGCTTTTTTCTTTCATTCTTCTCTATCACCCGTCATTAGGTTGTTAAGATTCTTCTTTCCTATATCATCTTTTACACAATCTATCAATTTTTACTTTGGTCTTCCTCTTATTCTATACCTAACCTTCCGTCATTTTGTTGTTTAGATTCAGAAGAATCTAAACAACGAAATGGAAGAGAACTTCCATATCATCTTTCACACAATCTATCAATTTTTACTTTGATCTTCCTATTATTCTATACTCAACCTTTCGTCATTTCGTTGTTTAGATTCTTCTTTTCCATATCATCTTTCACACAATCTATCCATTCTTTTTCGGTCTTCCTTTTCTTCTATAACCTTCGAATTCAAAACTAACGCTATTCCCGTCACCTTGTGAAGCTCATACCACGCTGTACGGTTTCATCGTGCCTTTTCTGCAATTGGTGCTACTTTCAGACTTCCTCTGACACACTCATTTCTTAGTCTGTCCATTCTAGTCACGCCACACATCCATCACACCATTCTCATTTCAGCCGCATGCAACCTCATTTCATCCGTCTTCTTTCCAGCCCAACGCTCTGATCTATACGTGACGACACGTGACGTCTTACAACGCTTTAATAAATCCTTGAATTGATATTTCAACTAATTCTGTTCGATGGAACACACGTTTAATGTTATTTTATTTATTGAGTAACAAATCTTCGAAAACTGTCACATTTATTATATGTGTAGGGCATTATTTCGCATCATCAGTAATAGGATTAAAGAGAGAAGAGAATAATATTGATTACCTTAAGAATGTATAAGGTAATCAATATTATTCTCTTCTCTCTTTAATCCACGAGCATGATTTGTGTCCCAAATTTTACAAACATTTCAAAATCGTAACAAAATTTCGCATTTACATTACAATACAATCATTCTTTATTGCACACCAACAGGACAAATAGAACAATTGAGCCTTAACATAAACTATTGTAATCAATAGGCGGTCTTGTCGCTAAAGCGAGCTCTGCCCGACAACCTTTGGGTAGTAGAAATAACAAAATGCCTGGAATGAGTAGGTTAGGTAGGTATTACATAGGAATTATTAACTTCCAATGGCCAAATTGACTAAACATTTTTGCATATGTTTTGTACATATGATGAGGATGCGTTAATAAATTGCCGTCAGAAAAAGCTTGTATTTTTTTTTACTTGTACAACTTATATACAACCTTCGTTCAACTATAAACCAAAGTACAACACCGACTCAACTTACCAAATAGCTACACAAATTGTGAATAACATAAATTGGCCGCAGCTGCTGTTTGTTGCTGGGAACTTTATCTTTGTCACGTGGCGGCGACAATTTAAATTGTATTAGTTTTTTTTACCCGCTTCTAGTCACCGGCCGAGATGTACAAGATACCCTATAAAGAGTACCTATAATACAAAATACAAGAAACCTTTGGAAATGATATTTGAAATACGAGATACGAGTTTTCCTATTTTTTTTTTAAGATACAATATTTTTTTGAAAAAAAGGACTTATTTATTTGCTTTAAGGTTTAGTCGCGTAAGTGAAGTGTAATTGTTACAAAGCAAAATAGTTTTCTTTGTTTTAAGAATTGGTTTTGCTTAAGTTCCAATTTAATTGATAAAGGAATCGAAGCATTGATATTTTAACAGCAAAATGAAAACTCGTAAATGAAACTTTTCAACCAATTTTTGACTAAATTAGGCATTCACACCTCGACTTTTTGTAGATAGATCGTTCGAATCATCCGAATCCATTATTAATAAAACCGATGATCCTTGTAAAATACTGTTATTCAGTACCTAAGTAATGGCGACGCGGCGACAGCAGACGAAATCAACTGTCATTTCACTGACGTGCAGTCTCTTTCGCTCTCCCCTTAAATAAAATTTACGTGAACGAAACAACAATATACAAATTTAGATTTTTTTTCTCCGAGAACAAAGTTGATAGAAAAGTAAAGGTGCGTTTAGTTACAACACGCTGCATGCGACTACACGAATTTTAATTATATTTGATACACTGGGCGTCCACAGATGGGTATAGAATATTTTTTACTTAAATACGCTGAAGAAAAAAAGAAGGTTAATTAATCACTTTTTTTGTTCCGCGAACAAAGTTGCGGGAACGTTCTAGTTTATTCTTAAGTAGAAAATATTTTGCAATATTTTCTAGTTAAGAATAAACTAGAACGGACACGGACAATCAATCAATCTTGGAATTTCTTGAAGAGATATTTGTGCAACATGTACAACTTTGATGTCGTATTGCACCCATAAAATTCGCTTCTTCGCACCAACTCGGTTCTTCCGTTGTTTCTGTAAGCAACGACGCGCGATCGCACCTCAATCCGCGAGCCACCGGTTGAGCTCAGCTCCCGGCGGTAAAGTGAAATACATACTACTCACCAATTGAGGAAAAACTAGTTACTACAACATGAAGTAAAGATAGAAGACACCGAGGGCGGCGATCTCCCTTAGACTCATCAGCTTCAGACATCAGCTTCTACAGCAGCGGCGCAATATAGTCGCCCTCGCCTTTGCGAGGTGGGTTGAGTACGCTTCCCGGGCAGAAGAGGGTCTGCGAGCGGGTCGAAGGGATCTTGGTCCTTGCTTGAGTTTTCATCTTCACTTAAACTACTCGGACACTACGACGCTGAACACCGAGCAAAAAACTATACAAGTGAACAGAAGTGAATGCAGTGACCCGCGCTTCCTCCGGCTCCCGTCGACCAGCAGCCACCAGGGTCGTCCTCGTAAGGCGCGAGGCCAAAGGCATTCAGCAGAACGACGACGCGATCTTTTGCCTTCACTTTTGCCTTTTGCATTATAAGATATACGAATATATTTGATGCTAACTTTAAATTAAATTAACTGAACTTGCTTCCTTCAGCTAGCGATGAAAATTACAACAAAAATCATTTTACAATCAGTACAAGAGGATCGCTAGTTACGCAAGTAGTGAATAATATGGATTGAGAGCAGCTGTGGGCGACATTTCTGGAAACTTTTCCCTTGTTGCGTCGCCACGACAAAGCTACGCCATTGTTCGGTACCACGTTAGAAAAATCGCCTCTCCGACTATTCGTTCGCCGGCGACTCAAGGTTCGTTGGGAGAATAAATTATGAAAAATACCGAAATATGTGTGGCTCAAAGGGAAATGAAACGATCAATACTTGGAGACTCTTCGTGTGATAGGATCAGAACTGAGGAAATCCTCAAAAGAACCAAGATTTTCGACATAGCTCAAAGTTGCTAGACTTAGACATTGCTCGCTGAACCAACCGCTGCAGGGACAGAGAGAGAGTCTAGAGTGCTGAATGCATACAGGAAGATGCAGCATGCGGAGGCCCCCAAATAAGATCGACTGACGAGTCAAGATGAAAGAGGGCAGCGCACGATGAGTCGACTGGGGAAGGCCATGGCCGTAGCAGTTGTCTTCTACTACTGCTGATATGATGGTGATGTGTGGCGTTTGAGACTGTAAACTTAGTAGCAAATCAACGCTTCGCTTTATCGCTGACGTCTCGCGTTGGAGTGAATTATGAAAATAAATAAGGGTTTGCCAAAAAACAACAGAAATCTCGTTTCGTACAATTTGCTTTTACAAGGATTAGGACCCAGCAGATTATTGGTCATATTTTTATCATATACATGTACTAACAGAAACTACAAACTGTGCCGTAAAGATCAACTAAGCAACAATACCATCATTAAGTCGATGGATAAAAGACGTGACTTTGGCATTAAAATAATCAGTTTCTATAAAAAAAAAAAGATTGCGACGAATGGAGAACCTCCTTATTTTGTGGGAGTCGGTTAAAAATATATTTTTGTGACAAGCTTTTATTGCTGACTGTAATTTTCCTTAAACAACCGTCAATTTCTCATTGAGACGATTCTAAAGAGTCCAAACTCGGGAGGATTGCGTAATTTTATTACAGAGTTCCTAATACCATCTTCCGGTTCCATCATCAGATCAGCTTGATGGTGTATGTAACTTACATAAGTATCAGTGACGTAGCGTCCATACAAGCCAATTCCCTCCGGATTGCCCAAGGAAATGCTTATAACCACCTTTTTCTTTAAATATGAGTAAATGAATACGCCTCGGCTTTCCTTGTTATTTTCCTTACGCCACTCTTCTGATAAGTATGCTGAATTTTAGCTCAATCAGAATCCGGTTTGTGGGTCAAAAACTTGCAACATTTGTTTACATAGTTACCTACATATTATACTTACTTAGTTACAAGTGGATTTAATAAAAAGCTTCTAAAATCTGATTTCAATTTGGATGAAAATATAAAAAACATTTCTCAAACAGCTTCACCATTGTAAAAAGTAAGCTTTTTTTAAAATTCTTACTACCCATTAGCTAATTTATCTACTGACTTTCCGTTCTTGCATAAAAGAAGCCAGAACAACGAATCCACGATTCCACATATATCACCCGTTGGGCTTTTCTATTCCTGCAGCGCCACAAAATAAGGATAAGCCCGTTGTGTATATCTAAATCTTTTGTAAATAAAGTGCAGAAGAACCCTCTTGAAATAGAACTAACATGGCAAGCACTTAGCTCGCATCTGTGTCAAGGGGCACGTAGATACGCCCCAAACTGATACTAAGTCAAAATGCTGAGTTCTCAAATACTAGTAGACAAAAATACTTACAGAAAAAAACCGGCCAAGTGCGAGTCGGACTCGTCCATCAACGCTTCCGTACAAAGTATACCCTAAAAACTGCCGTATTTATTCGAATTCAGTGTTAGCAGAGCCCTACTCCTTAGCAAATGATACACGGTGTGGGGTCATTTTACATGAATAAGTAAATATTACGTTACAAGACAAGTTTATAACCGACTTCCAAAAAAAGGAGGAGGTTCTCAATTCGACGGAATGTTTTTTTTTTTTTTTATGGATGTTCACCGATTACTCAAAGACTATTTGACCGATTTCAAAACTTTTTTTTTGGTTTTATAGAAGGTACTTTTTAGTTGGTCCCATTTAATTTTGGTGAAGATCTGATGGTGGAATCCATGAGGAATTGAAGGAACTCCTCAAATATTGTAGGCATACATATAGCGATTTTGCTATTATAAGAAACATAATAAGCATTTGCATTCAGAAAGTGTAAATTTGTGAAGTGGAACTGATGCAAAAGACCACAGAATGCCATCGGAACTCCTCAATGATAAATGATTTACGGGTGGCGACAAAATATCTTGATTAATTTAGCTAAGCAACTTCATAGTCACAAATTTAAATGTTCCTGATGAGAATGGTACCATCGAATTGATTTGATGATGGAGCCGGAAGGTAGGCACCAGATCTATGTAATAAAATAATGTATCCTACCCGTTTTTGCGCTTGTTCGAATCGTCACGAGATACACTTTTAAGTAACGATTAACTAAAAAGTGTAAAATAAATAAACTTTTAAACAAAAAAATAAAACCGACTCCAAAAAAACTAAAAAGTAAAAAATAACGCCATAATTCAGTTTCTTCAAATTACTTACAAGTAACCGTTTGTATACTCAAGCTATACAGTATATACAATTAATGTTATTTTGGAGTCGGTGCCATCGTGTCACAACTTACTAAAATCGTAAATTTTCAATATTTTACACATTCTTTATATGGCACCGACGCCAAAATATGATTAATTGTATATACTGTATAGATTGAGTATACAAACGGTTACTTGTAAGTAATTTGAAGAAACTGAATTATGGCGTTTTTTTTTACTTTTTAGTTTTTTTGGAGTCGGTTTTATTTTTTTGTTTAAAAGTTTTACACAAATCGAACTACATAGTGCCAAAGCTCAATACCGCTTATGTTATAAGTACGATATATTTACTTAATAGATATATTATTACTTATATATAGAACAAGCATCCCAAGACTCAGGAATAAATATACAATAATACAATGCTCATCACACAAATGTTTTCCCTTGCTGTGATTTGAAGCAGGCAGGGTCACTACCGCTGAGCCAAACCGGTCATCACCGTATATTGTTTTTTTGACATGCACGGAATTTAGAGAAACTTTAGATTTTCTGAATAACTTCATGGATTGTTCTATATGAGCTAGTTTCATAGCAAATTTCAAGTTTCTAGGTCAACTGGAAGTATCCCATAGTTTCTCCTTGAACGGTATTTTTTTATGGAAACTCCTTTGTAATGACTGAATCTTTGGATTGCGTTGACTTGGAAGCTTGATTTTTTTATAGCTTCAATAGACCGCAGACATACGTATTGGATGTTAATTTTAACTGGATACCTCCACGCGTTCCTCAGAAGAAGGGTCTTGATAGGTAAGTATAACTCAACACGCTTAAAAAAGAGCTCCGGGCAGCCAACCCAACCCATCGAAAGAAGCTCTTTTTAAGTGCATTGAGTTGAAGGGACGGATAACAAAGTGATCCTATATGGGTTCCGTTTTTTCTTTTTGAGGTACGAAACCCTAAGAAAGCAGAATTATTAGGTAACATAGCGGAACTACAAATTTACATAGAGCATTTGCCTATTGGAGACAGCAACCCGTATTACCGAAGAATTTTTTAAGGCACTCATAGCGGGGTACAAGGTAAACACCTCTTCTCCTTCCCCTACACCATCCGCTTAGTCATAATCATATCATCATAATCATATATTGTGAGAAAGTGGATCTTAATTTATACATAGTTCGTCACAATATACCGATAGCCGGCGCACAATATTTGCACTAACATTTATTTAATGGGGTATTTCTATACAGGTCACTATTAAAAGTTAAATTCAAGTGTGTATTAAGTGTTACAGATTACATTTATTTTAGTACACGAGTACGTTTCACAGATGGTTATAGGTTATTTTTGACTCGACTACTCTAAAGACAAAAAGAGACTTATGATTTTTTGCTCCGCTGAGGAAATTGCAGGCATCTTCTAGTGTGTCATATAATTTGGCATTCCGGGCTGTACGTATGCTATCTCCTGTGATTTGATGCTATAAGGAAAATTATGATTATTTTCGAAGGATACGCCGTATACGGCAAGTTGTTTTATATTTCTAAAGTGGCAAACAAGCCTACGCACGTTCTACTTGATGTTACAGTGCGACTTAAAAGAGCAGAAGTTAAAAAAAAATATTAAAAAAAAACATACTATAAACGGTTCCGTGGATGAAGTATAAATTGTTGCCATGTTTAAGTATTTTGCGTCAAACATGTGAGAGGACATTCGCCAACGCACGAAAGCCACCCACATCGGTTAAAAAGTTGCGCAACTAAAGAGGCAATGGATCGGCCATATATGTCGCAGAGACGATGACAGGTGGAGTCAGCGAGCGCTACGCTGGAGACCTCGAACGGGTGGCAGAAGCGTTGGAAGACCGCAATCCAGATGGTCGGACTCGGACGACATCAAAAAGACGGCAGGGTCGACCCGGAATAGAATTGCCGCATCAAGAACCAATTGGAAATCCATGCAAGAGAGAAAAAGATGTGAGAGTTACGTAGAAAGTGGCGCCCACGATTAATTTCTACTCTTTTTAGTCGCACTGTTAGCAGTCACCGCGCCTATGAACGCTTGCAAAACGCCAGGGCACGTATTGCCGACCCTTTGAAACCTCTTTACTCACTACTGGGTGAGTAAAGAGGTTTTTAAGGAGGTGAGTAAGGAGGTAGCTTTGTTTTTTCAATCATTAATACAATAATAGTATTGTATTAATGAAGAAAAAAAAGAGAATTACCTGAAATAAATATCAAACTTCTGCATTAAAACTTCCTCTTTATCATTCTATCTAGCTTGAAGACTAGCTAGAATTTAGAGGAAGAAATAGTCCAAATCAACTGTTTTTCGGTACTATAGATAGGTAAAAAAGTATTTCAACCATTTCTGATACAAGGTTAGCTTGACATCTGATTATGGTTATGTTATTTTTTTACCCGACAACCGACACAAAAAAGAGAGTTTTGACTTCTCCACATGCGACGTTATTTTAGTCTTTAATATACATATACACCAGAGAACACATAAATGACTCTGAATTAAAATAAATCCAACGTAAATCCGCTTCTATATTCTGTTGTTTGTTAATGGACTTTTATGTTTGTTTTTTAAAAGTTGCTTTTGTAATCAAAATGTTCATTCAATTAAATTAGGTAAGCACGGGTATTTACTCCGAGTTTTGTACTGTGGTTAAGATTTCTAAAATACGTTTGGGGATATTGTTAAACGGATTATAAAAGGGAGAGACAAGATACTAAAGATTAGTGTTTCTCATCCTTTTTCGTGACGATACCGCCTTTCTATCTATTTATCTATCAGCCACGGACGTCCACAGCTGAACATATGCGTTAGCAGATCCTCCTAACTCCTAAGCAAAATGTACGCGGGCTCGATCATTTTATATTGGTTACTGATATAGACAGACATAATTTATACTGGTTTTAGTATTTGTTGCTATAGTGGCTACAGATATACATCACCTGTGAAAATTTCAACTGTTTAGCTATCACGGTTCATAAGATAAAGCCTGGTGACAGACAGACAGACCGACAGCGAAGTCTTAGTAATAGGGTCCCGTCCCCTTTGAGTACGCTACAAACTAACCCTACAAATTGATTTTTAAATGACACAACCACAAAATTTTACTGATGAATGCCGTATTTACTCTGTGCGTTTCCCTATTCCATTCCCACGTAAAATACCTAGTATAAATACCTGTTCCGTACCAACCTCCTCACTGGCTGTGTACATAGCTCGGCTGCATCGCTGGCTGACTGATCACGCTGCCCTTTGTCGTATATTGACGACAAACTCATAGTATAGCAGATCAAACAGCGCTCGGTGAAGATTCGAACGCGTATAAAACATCCTTTTAGTGAAAGTGTATGCACAATCATATGTATATGATTGTCGAATATTCTACAACGACAGGATTCTGCAGCTGTAATATTCATATTCTTTTTTTTTTATCATCACGCTCTTGGCAGAGTGGTCGTTGACGTAGCATTTATAATTAGTTCCTGTTAAAACTAATGTAGCGTACAATTATTTAATTAGTTCCTGCTATAACTGCAATATGTCTCTTAGTTATTAAGTATGTATTCAAACACAATCTATATTGTTATTGAAATAAATTGAATTGAATTGACGTTACATCAGCGTTTGTTGCAAGCTTCACAATCAGTGGTCTGCATTATTCTCGCATTTCTAATATTTATATATGTACAGCCAAAAGAGACGATTACATTAACCTTTTTCACTTTTCATGCTCGAAAAGTGACACATTTTAACTTCGTGCAGATCATAACTATTTTCTAATAAGACTGAAAACAAAACTGTATTCGACCAGCAATACAAACTTCATACGTTTGAAAAGAAATTGACTTATTTCAGAAAGTCTTATTTGTGATATAAAAAACCTAATATTTTATTGTAACCAATAATGTTCAATGATAAATCGATATTAATATTATAAATGCGAAAGTGTGTCTGTCTGTCTGTCTGTCTGTCTGTTACCTCTTCACGCTTAAACCGCTGAACCGATTTTGATGAAATTTGGTATGGAGATAGTTTGAGTCCCGGGGAAGGACATAGGCTACTTTTTATCCCGGAAAAATACTGTTATCCGCGATAAACGAATTTAAGGCGGACGAAGTCGCGGGCAGAAGCTAGTAACCTGATAAACAGTAGGGATTGATTGTATAATTTACTAGGGGTTCCAAAGTACTACGAAAGCGTTGTTTGGTGTTTTCTAAATCTCTGCGCTTTAGTATATGCCAATATGCAATTTCATATTTTAATAAAATAAAATAATAACTACTTAGGTATAGATTATACCTAAGATATAAAATTTTTACAAAGTTTTAATAGGTCTAGATTTATACCTATTAAAACTTTGTAAAAATTTAATGTCTTTACCTTGAAGATATTTAAAGAAAAAATATTGTAACGGAGTATTTGAAGGGAGACTGAATGGATTTTTTTGTATGTTCGTGTGTCGTTGTGGCTTCATCATATTCAAAAGTCAGCATTTTGCGTGACGTTATATGTGAACGGCGCCTAGAACCAATAGTTCAGTTGGGTAGATCCTGCACGATGGAGGTCACTCATCGAATCGCAGCGTTCGGGAAGCTACGTAAAGTTGTGGTTGCCAATGAAGACATAATGGCACTGAGACGAGGTCACTCATAATGTCTCATAAATGTGCGTCCACACTTCTATCATTTGCCCGTATCAGATCATCATCGCGTGGCATGATCGCGTGTCACGATCACGCGTTTGGACGTTGCGCCGATCGGATCGCTCGAAATCCATTTTGCTACGCGTATCACACAGTTATATCGGACGAGTACGCACGGTGATCGGATACGTATCCAATCACCGTGCCGTGGCATGACTGCGTATCGCGCTGCTTGGACGCTTACTGTCGGCGCGCCGATCATGCCGTACTCGTCCGATATAACTGTGAGATACGCGTAGCAAAATGGATTTCGAGCGATCCGATCGGCGCAACGTCCAAACGCGTGATCGTGACATGCGATCATGCCACGCGACGATGATCTGATACGGGCAAATGATACAAATGTGGACGCACCTTAAGAAGACTCAAAGTCAAACTCTCTTTGCGTGATCGAATCAGAAATTAGTATATCCGAAGAAGAACTAAAGTCGAAGACGTTAGACTTGATACATCACGGAATCTGTTTTTAGGGTTCCGTATCCAAAATGGCAAAAACGGAACCCTTATTAGTTTCGTCGTATCCTGTAACATACGTACGCACGGATCGTCCGTATGTCACAGGCATTTTACTGAAAACCTAAATGATGTATATTGATGAAATTTACTTAATTTGATAGTTAAATAACAAAAAACATATTTCTAGAGGGGAGGCATGTAAACGTACTTTAAAAAAATCAGAAAAATCTATTCATCACTTTGAAGCTTCTAGTTTTTTTTTTGTTTAGTGATTATTTTCGGAAATAATTGCTCCAAAAGTAGCATAAATTGTGTCCCCGGGGGACACGATATATTTATATTACCCTCTATTTTCGAAAGAGTGAGTATGTCTAAAAATATGAAAAAATTGACATAGACAAAACTTAATAAATACTTTCAACAAAAATAGTTTTCGACATGATCGAATATATTGTTTTTGAGTTATTGCCAAAAAAGTACGCTTCTCATATCGTACTTTCATATCGTATTTTTTTCAAACGAGCATTTTTTGTATGAACGGCTGTGGAATTCTATAAGCATGGTCCGACATGCTCTTGGCCGGTTTTTTTTTATTGTATTAAGAAAGGAATAACAAAGGTAGCAGACAATAAAATCGAATGCTCATAAAAGCGGGCAGAACGAAAAACATGATAACACAGAATATTGAAAGATAATACCCCACTGAAACCACCACCGGAATGATAGGTGTGTTTGTAGGCTGGAATCCGCAATTTTTCCACGCAATTAACTTTCACGAAGCATTTGATAATACTCGTATATGCAGAAGAGTTGTATTTATATTCCACAGTAATGGTGCGTTATTTGGGTACTTCCTCACCCTTGATTTAGCAGCGGGGAATAAAAGGAATAAAACCAGGACATTTATCGGGGTAAGGGCGGTGAGAGTAATTCAATTCGACGCGCACTTTTTGCCGTAGGTGTTTGGCTTAAGAATGCTTAAATTAATATACTCGTACTTAGAGGAAAGAATACGTTGCTAGAAAATTTTACTTAACTCTGAAATTTCCTGTAAAATGAACATTTTAAGAGCTATTCAGAGCAAGTTTTTAATATTTTTGTTTTTGCGTCCACCTTACGACTTGAAAGCAGGAGTGTTCGTTATTTTATTTGTTATATTTGTTGTTATTACGTCCAACGTGTTAAACATTCTATTATTTTCTAGTATTCCAAGTTTTACGCTTCTAGAGTTAAATTAGATTCCTGTAACAGACGGAGAAACACACAGCTATCGAAGGCTTAGTAATACTGTTCTCTTTGTGTAAGGAAACCTTTGGGTCTGTAAAGGGTCTAAATCCGAGTAAATGAACTTTTATTTGTACCTAGTTGCCATGGATACGTCACCTGAGTCACTCTTTAAAATTACGATTTTGAACGATATAAAGCCAACTTTTTTCGAGCCACTATAGATGCATGTTTCAAGGGCGCATCTCGTCAGTTTTAAGTAACCTAGATTATCCGTTGATCCACCTATTATATATAAATAAATAATAAATAAATAAATATTACGGGACAATTTTACACAAATCGCTCTAGTCCCATGGTAAGCTCAATAAGGCTTGTGTTATGGGTACTAGACGACGATATATTTTATAGATATATTACTTATATACATAGAAAACATCCAAGACTCAGGAACAAATATTTGTGCTCATCACACAAATATTTGCCCTTACCGGGATTTGAACCCAGGACCTCGGCTTCGCAGGCAACGTTACTCCCACTGAGCCAAACCGGTCATCAAAATAATATATAGCTGTAAGAGTAAAATGTCTGTACTTCAAAGATATTTTCAAAACATAAGTGAAACCGACTATTTGAAGGTGACTGAATAGTTCTTTTTTCATATGTATATGTGTCGTTGTGGATTCATTACGCCAAAACGGCTAAACTTATTTTAACTATTTCTGTAACGAAAGTTGGTTGGGTATCCAAATACGGTAATAAGATACGCATATTACTCGACTACACTTAGGTAAAAAAGAGGGTTATGACTTTTCTCTTCAGCGAGAAAAGTTACTGGCACCTTCTCTAGTAAAGTTATATAATTGAATTTCTAATGCAATTATGGGCATGACGTTCCGCGAGTAACTGTGTAGCTAAGAGCCTATTTTATATGAAACTTCCATACAAATTGTACTATTACTTTTTCCTTTGCCTGTATGTGTAATACAAGCCAGGCTTCGGGCAAAAACTGGCAAAAAATAAAGAGATAAAGTAATCTATTCAAACTTGTCCGAAATTAATTTCAAGGGGCAATAATTTAGGCCTAAGTAAGTGTCTGTCATTACGGAAGGTAAATATTTGTTCCTCCCCGTCATTTTATTCTACATTTTCACACTCGGAACCACCTCCACATTAACGAAGTCGAGTGAAATGCGTCCTTACCACTTAATGAAGATTGATGACCGGGCCTTTGTGACATCACACCCTCCTCCTTGTCTCTTTTCTACTTAAAATTCCAATTTCACGAAGAAACGTGAAAAAACCCATTTGGTAACGTTCGCTTCCAGATAAAATGTCGAAACAAATTATAAAACGGGAACAAGATTATACGCGCGGAAAAACAGTCGAAAAAATTGTCAAATTAAAACATTCTGGTAGTTCGAGTTGGAGCACTTTTTTTCCAGTTTGCTTGCAATAAATTTAATATACGGATTGTAGATTTACTTCGTCTAAAACAGTTTGCACTGCATGTGTTGCAGTTAAAATAGTTTGAACAGAAGTATAACCGCGAAACAAAGATAAGCGTAAAATGGACCCTTGTCTCGATCTTTTTGTACGCATCGGAAACCTGGACCATAAAAGACCAGACGAAGAAAAGATGGATTCGAGATGTGATGCTGGCGCAGAATGTTCCGGATCTCTTAAGCTCAACATTAAGAGGAGGCTCTTTACTGTCTGCACCCAACGTGTCAAGACAGTATAAAAAAGCTTATATACACTGGACGCATGGCAAGGAAGAGGAGAGATGGTCGTATGGCTACGCGTTGGGCGGGCAGAATAACTTCGGTGACCAAAGGAACACTGCAGGCCAGCATACACCGAGCCCAAAGCCCTGCGGCTTGGAGAGCGTTAGTGAAGAGTTTCCACGGGCGTCACGTCCCTCAGTCATAAGGGTACGATACTAAGAAGAAGAAGTTTGCACTTTTATCGTGAAAACAAATTTCTCACCATTCAAACATTCAAAAATTGTATTTGATACCGAATATTATACATTTCATTCCCTGACGAAACCGTTGATGAATTAATGAATTAATGAATGATCTTTATTTTGCTTAAAATGTGGTACAAGGTTGTTTATGCTACATGGAATCACACATTTCACCAGCAGCAAGTATATCTAGTACATATGCTATAATTTTAATGATGATGTTATTAGTTTTACATGTATTATATCTGTGTGCATCTGTGTCTGTCTGTGACATCATAGCTCTTGATTGGGTGGCCCGATTTCGATTAGTTTGTTTATGTTTGAAATATTACTAATAAATTAGCTAAAATTTTAAAAAATCTGTTTAGCTGTTTGAAAAATTATTAGTTTTTTCTCTCAAGATCGGTGTATTTTATCGTCTTCGTGTTTTATGATGATTGTAATGGTGTATATTTATAAAGATCTTTGCATTCATAAGCTTATGATGCTGTCATCGACTAGTCTTATGAGACTAACTTTACATTATGACTTTCAATGATTATGGGTAATAAAAGAATCCGACTCTGATCGAAGCTGCAAATTATATTTGAAACTGCGAGAAAAACTGGTCAGCAAATCCAAACGGCCTCGAAACTTGTGTTAACTTCGCCACTAAGCTCAACACCGAGTAAATAATGCCGCAGGAAAGAATAAGGAAAAGAAATAATGAAACGGGCGGCTAGTTCCCAAGATCGGTTATAGTTGAGTTGGCGAACTCGGGAAGTTTCCTCCTTGCCGCATGAGTGGTTACCCCATGGATATCACCTTTATTTACAGCTGTCTCATTCTGTGCTTTGTTTGATGTTAGTTGTAACTCTAACTGGAAGGTTAACCGGATTACATAAACCTTTGTATCGCTATGTTAAGAAGCGTAAATGACATTTACCACTTGGAATTAGGTAACGATGAAATCTTATTGCTCGTCAAAGAGGGAACCATAGAACAAAAAAGTAAAAAGTACATTAATCAAGATTATTGACAGATAATACTCCCCCGCGAAACTTCCACCGGAATGATATGTATGCTTGTAGTTCACAAGATGCGCATTTCTATTAAATTGTAATACTATAGGTAACACAATGGCATATATTCCTTGAAAAAGAGGCATAGAACGAAAAACATGATATTACAGAAGAGTGAAAGAAAATGCACCACTGAATACACCACTGCAATGACGGGTCCTTCATGAAATAAAGATAATTTGAAACGATATAATAAAAAACCTGGCCAAGTGCGAGTTGGACTCGCGCACTGAGGGTTCCGTACAAACTTTCACTTACCCTAACATTATTATACTACCCGGTTCTGGTTGAGTTAAGTTTGCACCTGATATGTATGGCATTACATACCAATGAGGTGCAAACTTAACGCAACCGGACTGTTCAAATAGGTAGGTTCTTGAAAATAAAATAAAAATTGCTAGTTAGAGACATGGTTATAATTTTCGTATAATTTTGATATTTATATACACAAATTGTGAAAGTTTCAAAATTTTCGTTTAGTTAACTTCGGAGATAAAGGGGAATGATGTTTTTTTTATCACATTTTCCTCAATAAAACAAAATATAATCACAATAAAAAAATGGTTAAATATGTGCAGATCAAGTCTTTTCATATGATAGACTACTTGATTTAGTAGCTAGACTTTTAATTTTTGCCTCCCTCATATTCGTCGTTTTTTTAGAAAATAAAAATAAACTTATAAATATTTCCTTTGCAATGCATGTGGGTTGACGATTTTTATAAATATTCCAAATTTCAAATAGATATCATTATGTAGTTTTTGAGATATGGCGCTTTAAAAGTCGGCCAGACAGACCGACAGAGTCGCACTATAAGGGTTCCTGTTTTACATTTTTTAGTACGGAACCCTAAAAACACGCTTATGCTGCCAACTGCATAACTTAGCCATGTAGAGTCATCAGCATCGATATCTGCCAGAACAAAGCGGGCGAAAATATCTGACACGTCCTTACGTCTCTAGAAATAGAGTCGTGTTCGTGTCAGATATTTATGCGCACTTTATTGTGGCATCTGCCACAATGAATGCTGATGAAAGTACATAAATAGACCTTATTCTTATTACCGATGCATTGTCATAATTAATAAACTACCGGACTCGATTAAGCAGAAAAGCAGTGGTAAGCTCTTGAAAAAGCTGCTCATTGAAAACTGTATATTATGCAAAAGTTATATCCTGTATTCTTTCTCAGTCAAATACCACGTTTAGGCCACGAAGCTTGCCGAGTGGCCTAAATAAGGTACGAGACTTAAAACGCTAATTATAATAATTATTGTGTACAATACTTTTACACAGAAGAAAAAAAATCAGGAATATTTCAAAATAGGGCGTTTTTTTTTTATTTCGTTATGGTTCTTCATTTTATTTCGTTATGTAGTAACTGCCTACCAGTGTTTAAAGAACTGATGACGTGAGAGACTTCATCCTGTACTCGATTGAAGGTATTCATTATTTATTTGATTTAGAGACTGTATACATCTCTAAGAGTTTTGTTTTATTTATAGAGGTATATCCTTAAACATTTCTAAGGATTCTAATTAACTAATTTTATCTTTTTGCATGTTATGACGCCTAGAGACCATATACATCTCTAAGAAATTTAGATTCAATTATTATTATTTTTAATGTATTATTTATTCACTTTGAACCCTAAGAGACCTTAAACATCTTTATAAGTATAACACAATTGTAAAAGTTTTAAGTAAAATTAAGAAAATATTGTAATAATATTTTCTTCTGTTTCCGCGACTATTACTCATTGAAATAAAACAATTTAACGGATTATATCGAGTATATTATCTCATTTTAGTTCCCGACGTTTCAGAAGCTTTCCAGCTCTGGACCACGGGGGTCACGGGTGGACCATGGAGAGCTGGACCCTAAAATAAGATAATATACGCGATATAATCCGTTAAATTGTTTTATTTCAATAAATATTTTAATAGTTAATTGGTACACGCATATTAATTGTTTTATATACTCTGACATTTAGAATTTTATTCTAGACACATTCTAGATTTTTTTTCTTTTTATTGACAATCCTTTTGAGATTTATCTTATTAATTATGTTAATTTTTAAAATGATGACTTTATCAATAATAAGTAATTTTTATACTTAAGTTAAATGATCTGATTAGGTTTTTCTGGGTTTCCCTAATCCTTGCAACAAATGTTGGATCATATTGTATGTTTCCCAGCAAAGACTTCTCTCATTGTAACTGACAATTCGAAAGAGCTTGTATCTAAGCCTACTTGAATAAAGGATATTTTGATATGATTTGATTTGATTGATTTTAAATGATGACAATGAATTATAATCGCAGTTCATGAACGAATGGACTAATTTACCAAGCGTTTTTACAAGCTTTTATTTAACTATGGCTAATTGGGTTGAATCTTGCAAGTTAAATTTGACCTACTTCCCGGTTTCTAATGAGCTAAAATTTGGCATACTTATGTAAGTTCAGTGACAATGCAATAGTATGATATATGATATACCATCGAGCTGATCTGATGATTAAGCAGGAAATTGGCCATAGGAACTCTATATCAAAATAATGCAATCCCATCGAATTTGGGCTCTTTAGAATCGTCTCGGTCAGTAGTTGATGGATGCTTAAAGAAAAGTACAGTCGGCAAAAAAGCTTGTCACAAAAATTATGGACAGAATATTATTTATGTTTGAAAATAGATCGAGTTTGTTTTCACGCGTTCTGCATTTGTCGGCTTCCGGTGACGAAGTTGTTGGCAACTAGTAATGAGGCGAGCGTCTTCTTGTTTTTTAATCCATACTAGTGTATCCTTATCCTTACTTCCGTATCCTTACTATATTATAAACATGAAAGTATGTATGTACGTTCCACTTAATCTCAAAAACTACTGGACGATTTTTTATGAAACTTTCCAGTTACGTACTTTATATATCATATTAGGACATAGGCTATAATGCATGTCAAATTTCATCCCTTTTAGGGACATAAAAGGGGATTAAAATTTGGTTTGGACAGTAAATGTTTTTTTACGCTAGAAACTTGAAATCTTGATAATATGCTTCACATCTAAATTAGTAAAATATCGAGTTTTGGGGAAAGACATAAGCTACTTATTGTCCCGGAAAAATACCTTTTATCCGCGATAAACGAATCTAAGGCGGACGAAGTCGCGGGCGGCCGCTAGTACTATTATAAAATTAAAAAAGATGAAAAGTCTGTACATTGAAGATATTAAAAAAAAAAATTGAAACGGGACTATTTGAAGGTCACTGAATCAATAGTTTTTTTTGTATGTTCATATGTTTTGTTGTGGCTTCATCACGCCAAAATGGCTGAAGATTATATTCAACGGCCAGGGATTTCAACTATTTTTGGTATCAACTATCTTCATTACATGTAGGACCCGCCATGTGGTGTATTCAGTGGAGCATTTTTTTTTTTACTCTTTTGTAATATCATGTTTTTCGATCTATGCCTCTTATATCTTATATATATGCCATTGTGTTACCATTGTTACCTAGTATATTACAATTGAATAGAAATGTGCATCTTGAGATTTACAAGAATATATATCATTCCGGTGGTAGCTTTTCGGTGGAGTATTATTTGTCAATAATCTTTATCAATGTACTATTACGTTTTTTGTTTTATTTTAGACGGTTCCCTCTTTGACGAGCAATAAGATTTCATCGTGTTACCTAATTCCAAGTGGTAAATGTCATTTACGCTTCTTAACGTAGCAAAACAATGGTTTGAAATCCGGTTTACCTTCCAAGAACTAGCAATGATCAAAGCACAGAACGAGACAGGTAGCTGGGCATCCACAGATATTTGTAAAAATAAGTGAAGATGAGTATTTGGAGATCACTGAAGCGAAAAATATTTTATTTTTTGTATGTGTGGTTGTGGCTTCATCACGCCAAAATGGCAAAACAGATTTCAATTATTTTTGGTACACGGGTAACAGGGCAGCCACAAATGGTTATACGATACTTTTTACTCGGCTACGCTGAAAAAAAAGAGGGTTATGATTTTTTTCTCCTCCGCTAACAAAGCAACGGGCACCTTCTGAAATAAATAGCTATTTATTTCAATTCTATGATTAACGATGAACGAATTACAAAACCACCGTATTTTCACTTGAGCACAAACATTAATATATGCTAACCTATTCACAGGAAACTGACATCAGACAGACAGACGACTCCCCAAGGCGTGCATCGCAATGCATCGCTGATGCGACTCGTCTATTAGCCGTGGTTGCTAATAACAAAAGTTTTTAATAACTTCTCCGCTTCTGCCAAATATAGTGTACATAAAATTGCGACGTGTTGGCTGCAAATATCGTCCCTTGACTTCATGAATCTAGTGTCTGAGCAATTTGATGTGAAAGTGATTTTTATAATATAAAATGATTTATGGTAAGTTGAATAAATGTGGCTACTTTTAACAAGCTTTTTAGGGTTCCGTAGCCAAAATGGCAAAAAATTTATTTAACTATCAAACTAAGTAGCGGCTTACATAAGACACCTATGCTCCAAATTTGATCAATATACATCTTATACTTTTTGAGTAAAATGCCTGTGATATACGGACGGACGGACGGACATGACGAAACTATAAGGGTTCCGTTTTTGCCATTTTGGCTACGGAACCCTAAAAATGAGATGTCTCTCATTGAAAATTCAAAAAAATGGTTGAAACGATTTGGAGGTCACTGAAATGAAAAAAAAATGTTTTTGGATTTTTTGTATGTTTGTATGTGTCGTTGAGGGTTCATCACGCCAAAACAGCTAAAAATATATCTCAACCATTTTTACTACACGGATAGCTGGGCATTCACAGATGCCTATAGGATATTTTTTACCCAACTATGCTGAAGAAAACAGTGTTATGATTTTTTTCTCCTTTTCTGACGAAGTTCGGCAACTTTTAGTAATTTAGAAGTTTGTTTCTAGTCACTGCAGTTTTCTACAGTAATTTCTTCTTAATGCTAATTCTTTAACTTCTTGATACGCCACGATGCCTACCGTTTCCTTTTTTTTTATTATTATAAAATAGATGGGCATTTGACCGCAATCTCACCTGTTGTTAAGTGACGATGCGGTCAAGGATGTATCATGCTCGTCTAGAAACAGCCTATTCACTCTTGTCTTGAACACGCCCAAATTATAATGGTCGGGGAACACACTCGCAGGCAACGAGTTCCACTCCTTTGCGGTACGCATATGCTTTACTTGGTCTCTTCTTCCCTTAACTTTTCCCACCATTATTATGAGGTAAACATTTGTACTAGCTATTCAGTCAAACTTGTTTAGCTTCCATGCACCAAATGCAGTTTTCAAAATACCGCCTAAATGACACTATACTAATAACAGAACTATAGCAATAATATAACTATTAAACTTCTAACAGGTTATCTATGAAAAAATGAAAATTAAAAATTAAAAATGTTTATTTTGGGTTTTTTACACGTTTTACATATAGACAAGGTTGGAGCCTCCTACTAAGCATTGAATATGCTTGTGTCAGGAGAAATCTATATTATTATAAAGTTGTAAAAATTAAATGTTGAAGATATTTTCAAGAGAAATAGTATTGTAACGGACTATTTGGAGGTCACTAAATTGTTTTTTTTTAAATATATTATTGTATGTGTCGATGCAGCTTCATCACGCCAAATTAGCTAAACGGATTTTAACAATTTTTGGTACACGGATAGCTAGGTATCCGCAGATAATTATAGAATACTTTTTACTCGACTACGCTTAAGAAAAAAGCGGCCAAGTGCGAGTCGGACTCGCCCATGAAGGGTTCCGCAGCCGTTTATACAAAAAAATGCACTACAGATGAAACAAATACGATGTGAAAAAAAAACACTAACAAAAGAGCGTATCTCCCCGGCACTTACGTCTTTTTGCTGAGAAGCGCAGTTTTTTGGCAATAACTCAAAAACGGTATGTCTGATCATGTTGAAAACAATTTTCGTTGTAAGTATTTATTAAGTTTTATATTACTAAATTTTTACATATTTTTTGAACATACCGTGTAGAAAATAGAGGGGGAGGGGGTCACAATTTTTGCTACTTTCGGAGAAAATATTTCGGAAAATATTCACTAAATCAAAAAAAAATCTAAATAACCTTGAAGTGTTTTTAGAAGAACTGTCGAAATATGTCCCACACATAGATATTTGCTGAGGTTTTTTTTTTTTCAGTTTCGGTTACATGTATGCAACAGTGCCCGCCCTAGAAATATATATATTTTTTATTAACTATCAAACTAAGTAGCGGTTTATACAAGACACCTACGCTCCAAATTTCATTTATATACATATTATAGTTTTTGAGTAAAATACCTGTGACATACGGACGGACAGACAGACAGACACACATGACGAATCTATAAGGGTTCCGTTTTTGCCATTTTGGCTACGGAACCCTAAAAAGAGGGTTACGATTTTTTTCTCCTCCGCAGACGAAGTTTGCTGGCACCTTCTAGTTATCTATATTATTATAAACTTGTAAAAGTGAAATATTTGCACATTGAAGATATTTTTAAAGAAATAAGTGATACGGACTATTTGCAGGTCGATTTTTTTTTTGTATGCTAGAATGTGTCGTTGTGGCTTTATCACGTAACAGCTAAACGAATTTAAACTATTTTTTGTACACGGGTAGCTGGCCATTTATAATGTTTATAGAATACTTTTTACCCGACTACGCTAAAGCAAAAAAAGAGGGAGACGAGTAGTTGGCTTTTTCCTCCCTCGCGACCCCGAACGAAGTTTCGTTTACTTGTTAGAATAAAGTGTTTACATACATACATACCTACTATGAACCTGTTGCATACATTTTGTCATACTAAGTTACGACACGCATACCAACGCAAGTTATTATCTGCGTACTGCTTTACTAAGATTAAGTATTGAGCTGAGAGCTACGTCATCAGTCTCGGGTAATTATGTGACGCTCGGCACTAATGAGGACATTGGGCGGCGGAAGTGTTGGCGCCGCTGCGTGGGCGAATTTATCATTGTTAGCAGGAATAGTGACGTTTAGTGAAGTGTTATTAGTGGCGCCTTTTTCTCACTAATCCATACTATAATATTATAAATGCAAAAGTGTGTCTGTCTGATTGTCTGTCTGTCTGTCTGTTACCTATTCACGCTTAAACCGCTGAACCGATTTGAATGAAATTTGGTATGGAGATAGTTTGAGTCCCGGGGAAGGACATAGGCTACTTTTTATCCAGGAAAAATACCCTTATCCGCAATAAACGAATTTAAGGCGGACGAAGTCGCGGGCAGAAGCTAGTAAGAAATAATGTCTTTTAATCCTTACCGTCACCGAGGACTGACAATTACCATACTTCGGATCGTGCCCCGATCGCAAGGAGATATTCTGGCAAGAACTAGATGGCGCTTTAAAACGAAACATTTAACGATATAATAATTGTACAAGAAAACGTAGTACAGTAACAATTAGTTCGTAAACAGCCAATAATAAATAAATTGTAACATTTAAATACTTTGTCACGCTTGTAAATGTGAAAAATTGTAAATATTAAATTTTATTCGTTGTACATATCACGGAACGGCTTTTTATATGAAGATTGTCAGTCCTCTAGTTTTTATGGTTCTTGCCGTCACAATAAACTAATCAACACTGTACAGTTGTGCAGTGCATCTTTTGCACATAATTATATCATAAAGTATATCGTCATACAAAGTTATCACCGTTCTACCACGTAATTTATTACTAGTCAGAGGCCTAGGAATTTCAATTCCTCGCTGTTCCGCTACTCAGAGTATATTTTATTTATATTCCACTTAGTTCGATTATTGGACCCCGAGGAACTTTAAAATTCGACTTAGACCATCAAACATTGAACCGACCACATAAGACTGTATGTGGTATTAAGCGGCATTGGGCTGCGGAAGTGTTGGGGTAGCTGGGTGGGCGGATTTAACATTGCTAGCAGGAATAGTGATGTTAAAAGAAACGTAATATAAGTTGTGTCCTTTATCTTTCTAGGAAGCAAACTTTAGTCCTTCATCATCAGGAGTTTAGCCATAGCACGTCCACTGCTGGACACAGGCCTCCCAATAATTTCCACATCGGCCGGATAGAGGCGACTCGCATCCAGCGAATCCCCGTTACCCTAACCAGGTCGTCCGACCACCTTGCGAGTGCCCTTATCACAGTGCGCTTGCACTGTGGTACGCGATCTCCTCTCAAGAACCTTTCTGCCCCAACGGCCATCGTTTCTTCGAACTATTTGCCCTGCCCATTGCCACTACAGTTTGCTTACCCTATTTGCTATGTCGGTGACCTTCTACGCATTTCCTCATTGCTGATTCGATCTCGTAGAGAGATCCCGAGCATAGCCCTTTCCATAGCTCTTTGAGTGACTCTGAGCTACCTTGGCTCTGAACTTTAGTCTTTGCAATCACAAAATGCATTTTCTTTTTTATCAACATAATAACATTCTACTAAAAACCGGACTATTTAACGTGTAGTGCGTTACTAAGATTAAGTATTGAGCTATTCTATTATAGCTTCGTCATTTATCTTGTGTAATTATGTGTATGTGTGACGCGTAGGCAGTAATGACGACATTGGGCGGTGGAAGTGTTGGGGCAGTTGTGTAGGTGGATCTATTGTTACCAGGGATAAATCATTCTAGTTAGCATATATAAATAAATAAATAAGTAACACAGGGACAATCTTAAACAAATCGTCCTAGTCCCAAACTAAGCAAAGCTTGTACTATGGGTACTAGGCGTCGATATACATAATATATAGATAAATTAAAATACTTAAATACATAGAAAACATCCAAGACCCAGGAACAAACATTCGTGCTCATCACACAAACACTTGCCCTGGCCGGGACTTAAACCCGGGACCGCCAGCTTCGTAGGCCGTTGTTCAACCCACTGAGCCAAACGTGTCGTAAATTTTTTCGCGACGTTTTCCAAATGAAGTAAAAAGTATGCTTTGATTTTCTCCCAAAAACTGTATAACACTAATAGTGTGAGATGATTCAGCCTAAAAGTGTTATTGGCTATTTCAGACACGGAAAATGGACTTTGGCATTACGCTATGGTTAGGTACCAGGCAGAGGCGTGGCATCAGGAAAATTACAAGGGAAGCCGAAGCGTATTAATTTACTCGTATTTAAAGAGAAATGTGGTTATAAGCCTTTTCTTAAGCAACCCGGTGGGAATCGGCTTGTATGGACGCCACGCCAATGTTAGATACTAGCATTTGAGAATGTATTTCTTGATTTATCCCAATTTCAAGCCGGTCAGGCAGCAACAGACTGACATGTATTTGCATTGCAAATAAACAAAGATTAATGGGTAGGAGAGGAATACACAACTATGCACATTTTCAAAGACGCTTACGCTCGCAATCTCACACACACAAGCAATAGTTATTTGTTATGCAAGGCTGCAAAGTTGTTATTTGGCGCGAGTGCTTGAATTGTATGCCGAGTAAGCGAAGGAAAAAATTGAACCACTAAGCGTAACGAAACTTTCAAGGCACGGGAAGCCAAATAATTTTGCAACCGTGTGAAACAAACCACTTTTCACCTCACTACTGCGAAAAAAATGTGAGATGTAAAATAACTATGAAATAATAACAAACCGTTAAGTTTTCATTTAAAACCAGTGATAATGAACCTACGAAACAGTCATAATAAAACAAACAAATAAAAAAATCGAACTCTAAATTACTTTATTATACTAAACATTATTTTTTAATTTATAATAGACCAAATCGATTACAGTAAAACTAAACTTAAACAAAACCATTATTGGTACGACCCCCAAGATCCAGAGGGCGCTCTCCGTTGCGATGGACTGATCAAGTAAAAGCCCTCACGGAGCTAAATACGTGCGTACCAAGTGCCTCGGTCAGAGAGAGATAGCGGGAGACAGTAAAAAAGGCCGTGCAACGACCCCCATGACCACGACTACTCTGCCAAGAGTATATGACAGAAAACAAGAAGAGAAAAAAATAATTGCAAAAACTCTGCGTTCTTTATTATACCATTATTGGTTTTGTTTAAGTTAACTTAACCTAAAAATATAATTAAACTAAAACAAAATACATTTAAATTAAATCTAAAAATGGCCCTTTTGGCATTGTACCGAAGATGCTGGCGGCGTTTCCTCGCTGAATCGCCAGACTGATTCGTTGAGCGAGGAAACCGCCAGCTCTCCGGTCGCCAGTGACTTCTGTAAGCCTCTTCCAAACGTCTTTGAAGAGGCTTAATGCGCTGGGGCCCCACGGACCCAGGGTCTCGACGCCAAAAGGAACAAAATTGTACTCAGCGCTAAGACCACTGTATTTATTTCTTTTAAGACATTCGGCCGCTTCTGCCGCTTCTCCAGCCCTAATCGTCGTCCGGTGGAGGTATGACGGGGCATAAATTACTTTTCCACGCTAGGGGATAAAACAAACTTTTCTAGGTAGATTTGGCGCTGTAAACAGAATTTTTCCGAGCTTTTGAGGTGAAAACTCTTTCTTTACCTTACGTTTAAGCGTTGAAACGTTTGGACATTATTAGTTTTTTTTTTAAGTTTCAGCAAAGTAGATTGTCACTTCATTATGCATTTCATTATTTCTTTGCCATGACCCGTGGTTTTTATATTTATATATTTATTATACACTAGAGCTAAACACACACAGCTAGAGCCCGGAATTTCGTCAGTAGAAAAATTAAAAATCACAACCCTATTTTTTTCTTCAGTGTAGTCAAGTAAAAAGTATCCTTTAATTATATATGGATACCCGTGTACCAAAACAGTTGAAACCCGTTCAACCGTTTGGGCATGATGAAACCACAACGACACATACAATACAAAAAATATTTTTCGATTCAGTGACCTTATGATAATTATGATTGTGACATTATGTTTTTCCTACTTCGCTGACGAAGTTGCGTAACGTTCTAGAATAAAATTACTATATACCTACCTTACTAAGTGCAAAATAGTATTTTTTACTTCTCTTGCTCAAAAAGTACGTCATATTAGCTTCGCGAAGCGAGACTAAAATAGTACATTTAGCCCCTAGGGTTTAAAAGAAAGTCATATAATCCCATACAAATTTCTATGACACTGAAAAAAAAAACTTGCGGCCAGCTACATACACCTTACGAATAATTAAAAACAAACAAACAAACCCGATCAGAGTGACCAAACTTTCTGATAGAATTGCTCAAACTGTAATTTTAGTTTTTCGTGAAATATAAAAATTTAATGTAAGTCATTTTTATTTCTCGCTGTCGAAGTGAAAAGCAGAGTGTTTAACACGTGGCTAAAAGCCATTATGACACTCAGACATATTTGTCCTCGCTCACTTCGTGAGCTCGCCCAAAGAATCACTTCGTGTCATAATGGCTTATTTTAGCCCCTTGTCAAACAATCTACTATTATGCAATCGTGGTATAATGTATGCTTTTTCAGTCGAGTACCGCGTTTAGGCCACGAAGCTTGCTGAGTGGCCTAAATAAGGTACGAGACTTAAAAAGCGAATTATATAACTATTGCATACAATATTTTTTCTACGAGTACCCCAAAAACTACAATTAATGACAGCTAAAAAAATAATTTTGAGCTACTTCGGTCACATTGTGCGTAAGGAAGACGATGCTATGGAGAGACACATCATTCAGGGTACAGTGAATGGCTCAAGATCCAGAGGGCGCTCTCCCTTGCGATGGACTGATCAAGTCCTCACGGAGCTAAATACGTGCGTACCAAGTGCCTCGGTCAGAGAGAGATGGCGGGAGACAGTAAAAAAGGCCGTGCAACGACCCCCATGACCACGACTACTCTGCCAAGAGTATATGACAGAAAAGAAGAAGAGAAAAAAATAATTGCAAAAACACTGCGTTCTTTATTGAATTTAATTAAAATTCTGCGAGGAGTTGTATAATATTTCATTATAGTTCAGAGGCATATAATATAAACCATAGAGTATAGAGTGATGTTCCAATCTAAAAGTCTGCCTTTTTAGTATGATTCGCGGAGATCTTATTCACAGATTATTATAGCACACGGGTAGAAAAACGGTATTTCAGTAAATATAGTTTCAATTAAAACTGAGATGAGGAAAACATTTGTAAGAGTTTTTATGTTTTATTTCATGTTTAATATAAGATACCACAATCAAAATGCAGATATCCAATACCATAAAGATTATATTTTACGTTTTTTTACACACTCCTTTTGCGCTTAGCACGAAAGATTATTGCATTTTAAATTCCCATTTCTTCCCCTTCTCTGCATCAAATAAGCTTCAATCTGTTCGCGTTCGCATGCTACCCGCCTTGCAGCTTGTGAAGTGGAACTCTGTTACGGTTTACGTCTGCCTACAATATTTTTCAATAATATATGTTTTACTGAAGTGTACTTAAAAATGTTATCTGAAAATTTCGTTTTAGAACATTTTTTGGGTTAAATAATAGAAAAGACTAATGGATTATACTTTCTTTGTTTCTCCGCAAAATAGTGCCTTGGTTAGACAGTAAAATGTGTTCACATACGCATATTTTCTTGCAGTTTCCACAAAAAAATACGCATGCAAATACAACAAACCACCTGTTTTAAGTAACAGTCAACCGATTTTATAAGGAACGTATAAAAGTGGATGTGTGAGTGAAATGAAAAAAAACAAGGAAAACGTTGTGTGTTCCTAAAAAAAATAGTTTCTATTGAAAATCCTATTTATGTTTTGAACCACGCACCACACATAAAACTCAATGTTTCATCTTCGATCTGCAATAAGTAGTGAAATAAGGATACTGCATACACTGTACATCTATACTAACCATATGTACAGTAAGGGAAATTTAAACATGTACCGTTATCGCTCTTGTCATAATGATAATAAGGACCAAAATGTACGTGTTCAGTTACCCTTACTGTACCTGCGTACAAACGAGTGACATCTTTTTAAGCGAGTGAGTTCATTTTGTATTTTTTTTTTATCTAGAATCGCTTCTCTTTTCGCGGTTGACGAAAAAGTATGAATTTTACCTTTGTGGACTGCCACAAAGGATAAAGCTTCAAACTCGACCGTCTGCCAACAAAGGCAAACCGGCGTTGGAAATTAGTTTTTCAACGAATAGGAATGGACCTCCAAAATAGTCCCGTTAAACGGCTTAGGTATTATTTTCCTAAGCGAACACATGATTTTAGACTTAGAGACTTTTGTAGGTCCGAAGAAATATTTGATATCACTTAATACATCAAACTATTTCATCATCATCATCATCATCATCATCATCATCATCATCATCATCATCATCATATAAAATAGCCAAGCTACTCGTACTTCATAGTCGCAAATTGAAATGGTCCCGATGAGAACGATACCAAAGAATTAATTTGATGATGGAGCCGGAAGGTAGGCACCGGATCTCCTTAATAAATTAATAAATCATAGGTTTTGGCCTGTTCGAACTGCCAAGAGATATACTTTTCAGTAACGATTAACTAAAAATCGTGCAATAAACTAACTTTTTTAACAAAAACTAAAACCGAGTTTATAGTGATTTTTTAGGAATCGGTTTTTATTTTGTTAAATGTTTTTCAGTAGCTGAAAAAATGAAACAAAAATGGAACTAATGTGATAATCCTATTATTTTAAACGGTTAAATCCCCACTCGTCAGATTAATGTTTCACCTTTTTAATAAATCTTTTTTTTTTTCAACCAAACAAGAATCATACGAAACTATTAAAAGCACATGTTAAAACTTGTATTTATAGAAACGGTTCCATAACAAAAGTTACCATACATTTCGTGGGTTATATAATGGTATTATTAGTTATTAATATTTCCATACTTTAAAAATGGACTTTCCTACCCAACTTTCAAGGCTCATAAAACAAGCTACACGTAAGATATCGAACTCTAAATTGTTTTTTAGGATTTCTATTATGGAAACTTTTCAATTTTTTTTTTTTTTATTTGACTACAGTAAACATCCTTATTGTAGCTGGTAGCTGCTCGTGGTCGGATTTTCAACCTATATATAAATATGCTAAGTAGGATATACGTCCTACCTACTTGTGTAATAAAATAAAAACATTATATGTAAGCACTATGTTACTAACAACTTTTATGGGCCTGTAGGCCTGAAATAAATGATTTATTATTATTATATATATTATTCAACGCATCCTGTCTGACGTCTAATTCAGTACGTCTATGGGATTCAAATTTCTACGTTTTTATTTTAACAAAAGATGTCCATTTGAGCTGGCAGCCCGATTTTTTCACTGTAAGAGATCTAATTTTACAGTTTTTTATATGGCGGTTAACAGTGGCACGGTGCACGGGCTTTTGTGTTATGGGTACTAGACGACGATACATTTAATCTTAAAAAACTTAACTTAAAAACTTATATATACATAGGAAACATCCAAGACTCAGGAACAAATATTTATGCTCGTCACACAAATATTTGCCCTTACCAGGATTTGAACCCAGGACCTCAGCTTCGCAGGTTAACGTTACTCCCACTGAACTAAACCGGTCGTCAAACATGCTTAGATAATGAGTAAAAGCACTTAACATAATTTATCTACACGACATTGTCATTACTCTCGCACTTGGCGAAATCCTCGGGCACAATTGGAAGTGCAACAAAGCTTTGCTTCAGTCTGGAAGTTTATCTGTAAGTCGACTTGAGAGCGAATTTAATTCTACTTTGTAACACGTTCAGACACGTTCGCATTGTGCTGCTAAGGCGTCATACGAACAGGTGAGATTTCAAGTGAGTTTTGGTTCGTTTGCTTCTAATGAATTGGAAGCACATTAGTAATTTAATAGTCAGATTTAGTGCAGTAATGGAAATTGATTTGGGTACATGAGATTAAAATATCCGCGCAGACAGATTTATCCTGGTAGTATACCTACACAACTTAAGAACTTCATACGAACAGGTAAGATATATATTCCTGGGGAGTTTATGTTCGTGAATAGCTCAGCTCCTAGCTAAACATTGATAGGACAGGAAATTTACACGCCAAGCCTGTCTCTTTACTAATTTAGTAATTTAATAGCAAGCGTAGGAATCTAAACTTGAGAAAAAAAGATGAGAAGAATATGAGATGCAAGTACTATGAAAATATAAGAAAAAAAAAATTTTTTTTCATTCTGAAGTTATTGTTAATGAAGCTGAAAAACACACTCATAACATAAAGTAATAAACATATAATATGTATGTATTTGAACTTTAAATAACTTTTCGACGCTGATTTGGCTCTATAAAGGGATTTTTCCGAGCTAGCGAGGTGTAAAATATCTTATTTGTATGTGTCGTTGCTGCTGACACGTCACGACAAAACGGCTTGACAGATTTCAGCAAGAATCAACTAATAAACCATGTTTTAACCTTTTGAGCGCCCAGCGTGTTGACGGGAAACTGTGCGCCACACGCCAACCAATAAACCAGTCGTATGATACCGTATAGCAGCAAATGACTTCGTAGCGTCTGAGGTACAATTTTTCGTTGACGTGATTTGCCGTCTTCGGGGCTCAAAGGGCTAAGAAAACTCTCGATTAGCAAAAACAACGAAATCCAAATAAATCCATTTGTTTTGCAGCTACGAAGTTACAGGCAACAGATACTCAGATACACTCGGCAAACATAAAACACCCCTATTTTTCGTAGGCGGTTAAAAATACGCGCTCGCTCACCACGGACTGGCTTATCTTTCGTATATTCCGAGAGCCGCGGCTCCGAAGTAATAAACATAAAAATGCCATAAATTCACGACTACGCCCCGTCTAATCAGCGCTGTAATCAAACTGGTACGTTGCATCGTCCTAAATACTCAATCCCCAAACAAATAATCTTTTGCATAATAATATTTACTTTAACCGTAAGCAAAAGCTTAGGGTCATGTGACTGTGTGGGGCTAAAGTCTGAGATCCGGCGACACGTTGAGCATTCATTACTTATGTCGAGTAAGTCATTGATTATGTTCAAAGTCTGCTTGCAATTTAGTTGGTCGCATTGATATTTTCCTTTACAATCGAATTCTGTGTTATAATATTAATTTGAATAAAAATGGTGGTACTGCCACATTAAAAAAAAATATGAATAATTAAATTGATTGAGTTTCTTCTTTATATAACAGCGCCATCTCTCTCGCTGTTAGGAACCTTGCTGGAGAAGCAATGGGCAGAGACGAAGCGTAATACGATTTGAGACTGGACCAAGAAACGGTGGAACTACAGCAAAAAACAATTCAAAGTCATAGTGGGAGTACAGATTGTAGAATGTGTGGTGAGAAGGCAGAAATAATGGAACATATACTCTGAGAGTGAATTTATGCCCTTGCCAGACAAAGAATGAAGGAATTTCAAGAATAATATAGGACAAGTATGTTGAGTAACTGCCGGTGGTTCAGCAACCTTTGCCAATGTAGTAAGGCAAGTCGTCGTCGTCCCCCCCCCCCCTTCCACCCTAGAGAGAATGCGCAGAAAGCAGGCGGCATAGGACCAGTCGTGATGTGGTTCTTTGGGGATGACTAGACCTCCTGTTTGCGTGGCGGTCATCATATCGTAGAGGACATCTTTCGGTTGATGATGTCGATGATGATGAATTAGCAATTAGAATACAAAATTTACTTTGTCAGGCCATGCTCAGTGTAGGGTTCCGCAGCTGTTACTACAAACAATGCACTACAGATGACAAAAAATACGATGTAAAAAAGTGCACCAGCACAAGAGCATGGGACTTACGTACTTTTCTTGAGAAGCGCTGTATTTGGGAAATAACTCAAAAATGGTATATCCGATCGTGTTGAAAATAACTTTTCTTTAAATTATTTAGTAAGCGTTACCTTTGTAATATTTTTTTCATATTTTTTGGACTTACGATTTACAAAATAAAGGGGGCGGGAGACACATTCTTTGCAACTTTTGGAGTGTTTTTAAGAGAACTGTCTAGATATTTGCTGCAAGTTGATGTTTGCTGAAAAAACAATTTTAGCATACATCAACTTGTAGCACAAACATATTTCGACAAACATTTTTGATTTTTGGAGCCGCCCCCTAGAAATATTTATGTTTGTTATTTAACAACTACTAAACTAAGTAGCGGACAAAGACACCTATACTCCATATTTCATCAATATACATCTTGCTCTTAAACGAGTAAAATGCCTGTGACATATGGACGGACGTACATGACGAAACTACAAAGGTTCCGTTTTTGCCACTTTGGTTACGAAAACCTAAAAAGAATGATGGAAGGTCGGTGCTGGGCGGGATCTTGTACAACTATAAACATAACATAATTCGGTCGCCACATCGGGGCAACCTGTGTTAATAAAATCGGTTCGTTATTGTACATTCGCACCTTGGGTTGACACATATTGCAGTGCCAATAAAAACCGAAAATAAGTTCTCATACACAAGTACGACATTGTCGGTGAGTTCGATAATATTTTCAGTGTTTACTAGATGCGGGCCTAAATAACTAGTATGTATTTATGGGATGCCTTGTAATCTGTGTTGGAAACGATAAAGAAGGGCCTCCAAGTATCGATCTCTTGCAGAGTAAGAGAATTAGATTGGAACCATGTCACAATGGTCATATCATCATCATCATTTCAGCCATAGGACGTCCCCTGCTGGACAAAGGCCTTCTCAATAGATTTCCACCTGGGCCGGAGAAAGGCGACCCGCATCCAGCGACACCCCGCAACCCTAACCAGGTCGTCCGATCACTTTGCGGGTGGCCTACTCACGCTGCGCTTGCCGGTACGCGGTCTCCACTCGAGAACCTTTCTGCCCAACGGCTATCGGTTCTTCGAACTATGTGCCCTGCCCATTGCCACTTTTGCTTACTCTGTTTGCCATGTCAGTGACCTTGGTTCGTCTACGAATCTCCTCACTTCTGATTCGATTTCGTAGAGAGATCCCGATCATAGCCTTTCCCATAGCTCCCCGAGTGACTCTGAGCTTCCTTAAGAGGTTCATAGTTACAAAACACGTCTCGGCTCCGTAGGTCATCACTGGTAATACCCACTGGTTGAAGACTTCTGTCAAAATGGTCGCCATAACTCAAAGCGGAGTGATACGTCACTTTTTATATTAAAACTTGACTGAACTGGATAGGTTTGGCTAGGCCTGCTTACCAGAAATCGGATTTAGTGAGGGGACCATACACCCACAAATGGGAATACCAAGCGCGGCCACTAATGTTGGGACGCAGTGCACTAGGCACAAGGAGTGCGGAGATTGATTGAACCGGTTCAACTGATCTAGTAATGAACAAAATACGGCAACAATTCATTCAACTTAAGGTGGGTTTACCGATGTGAAGGAGAGTAATATTACATGTTACTCTGCGTAACTTACACAGCGAGTATTCGTGCTGTCAATACGTGGAAACAAACACGGGCACGTGAACAACTAGCCGCTCGTTTCGAATTCCCAACCCACTATCAGTTTCTTGGGGAATCCCTTTGAATATAACGCAGTTCAGTCAGTACAACCTCGTCAGCAGACGCTGTGTTCATCCCCCGCACCCCCTTCATTCCGAGCAACGTCCCGCTCCGCTTCAAGCGCCTACAGTTCCCGTGAGCGTCTGCTTCGCCATGACTATCAACAAGTCGCAGACGCTGCGTGCCGCCGGCTTGTACCTGCGCACGGGCTGCTTCTCGCACGGGCAGCTCTACGTGGCGTGCTCGCGCGTCACCAGCTGCACGAAGGTGTTCGTGCTGATGCCCGCCGGGAAGACTCACAATATGGTGTACAAAAAAATATTGTAAAATGTCAATGTCATGTAAATATACTTTACATACCTACTTTTGGAGTATGTTACTGTAGATATAATTATATGTACATATTTAGTTGTGCATACATAAATATAACTGTAAATAAAATGTAAATACTTGGCCTCAATATCTATATTCACCTTTCCTCTAATCCTACTTCTAAAGAATATAAGACCTAAATTCGAAAGGTTGTTAGAAAGTATGGATATATTTTTATGTGTATTTTTCTTACCTTTTCATGCTTAGACTGATTTGACTGGAGGACCGATTTGGGTGATATTTGCCATGGACTTGATTTAGATAGTACTACAGTCAAGGACGTAAAAATAGAAAAGTGGTACTGTATCGTCCGATATACACCTCTAAGTATATAACTCTATGTCTTTTAAATCACGTCAAAAATTTAAATAAGTGCGAAAAACGATTGATTTTGGAGTGTAGTTTTATTTCGTAGTTTTTGTATAACATTTTATCTGGACTTTACTTCAAGTTCCGGCTCCAGGGGAGAGGGGTGAATTAGCCGCTTACTGACACAGACCGAATTCCACGCGGGTGGAGCCGCGGGCACAGCTAGTTATAAATAAGTAGTGAGACATGTGACACACTGCAATATCAGTTTAAGAGGACACTTATACACAGGTATATTTAACAAAACATACGATAACATTATTTACTCATTATCATGTTTTTTTTTTTATTATAAAAATATTTGTTAAATAAGACCAATTTCAATTGTTTTTGAAATAATCCTGGGTTATCGAGAATTTTAATGGAATTTGGCAAGTACAGCACCACAAATGCGGTTTCCCATTTTATGAAATTATAAATATAAATTGATTATTTTTACATTCAAATATTCATCCAAGATCTCCGTAGACGGGATTGCGGGATATTAAGTGGGGCGGCGTCGCAGCTTCCAGCCCGTTGGTTTAATCTTTCCGTTTGTATTCTGCATTTAATATACGATGAGAATTCTCGGCGTTCGTAAGAGAATTTATTATTATATGATTACCACTATAATGCTTGCTCAAAACGAACTAAGATTAATTCAGTACTTTTTACATCACTAGTTCGGAAAAGCCCCCTTTATAGCGAGTAATCTGCGTGCAAAAATCATTCGAAAGTCGAACTTTTAATCTAATACTTATAAAGTTGTAAATTGAAGTGTGTAATTGAAGATGTTAAAAAAATATATGCACGTTTGCCAACATGCAACAAATCAGAATCATGCAAAACAAGTATTGGCTTCATCACGCCATAACGGCTAAAACGGATTTCAACTATTTTTGGTACACGGGTACTTGGGTACGCACAGATGGTTATATAATACTTTTTACTCGAATACGATGAAGAAAAAAACAGTTGACAAAGTTTTTGTGTATATTTTGTTTATTACGCAATGAGTGTGTATTGTACGTCATTATCACTAGGTCAAAACTATCAATCCTGACTAACAATATAAATACGTTTGTTCTTCTATCGCGCGCTTTCGGGATAACGGATTGAAGTAATGTTTTGCATACATAACATGCAAGCTGGAGAGTTATGCATCGTTATCAAGCTAACTAAATTGTACAGTCTATAAATAAACCAAAAAAAACTTTTATCTCAATTCTATTATAGTTAAATTTTTCCAACACCCATTTTTTGACAGCCGTCATCCCAGTACAATCGCGATGGCGCGAAGACGTAAATGACGGCTGTCAAAAAACGGTTGTGAGAAAAATTCAACTATAGTACCACAATAGTCCCTTACATGAAATTGATGAAGAGAAAACATCTAAACACGTCTGAAATTATTGAGAGATAGCCAAAAAACAATCAATATCGAATATTTGAAGCGTCTTTCAGGTTATTTTAGCAAATTTCCATATTTAATTAATAAATCTAATGAAGTAACACAGTAATAGATTTAATCGTTATAACGATGTAATTAAGCGGTTATATATCCTAATAATCTGGACTATTCAATACTATCACAGATACGCCCAAAATTGATCCCAGTAGATTTTCCTCAGTGTAGCTAATAACGGGTCATTAGAAGTCGTGAACGCCAATCGGGCTGATTAATGAAGATTGATCGCTCCCATCTGATCGTGTCATGCCCTCGCCCGACAAAACATCTCCGAACATCCTAAGGCTTCAATATACCTTCAATATAATTGCGCAGTACTATTTTGTTCACGACAAAAAGTTAATGTTAATGTCCACACGGCGAGCCGTTCTCACCCATTTGATCGTGTCGTGACCTCGTCCTACAAAACATCTCCGAAGATCCTAAGGTTTCAATATACCTTGAATATAATTGCGCAGTATTATTTTGTTCTCAACAAAAGGGTAATGTTGATGTTCAGACGGCGAGCTGTTCTCGACCATTTGATCGTGTCGTGCCCTCGCCCGACAAAACATCTCCGAACCTCCTAAGGCTTCAATATAATTGCGCAGTATTATTTTGTTCACAATAAAAAGTCAATGTTGAAGTTCTCACAGTGAACTACCCACTTGATCGTGTCGTGCCCTCGCCCGACAAAACATCTCCGAACATCCTTAGACACTAGAGCTATGAATATAATCGCGCAATCACAATAAACAGTTAAAATTGAAGTTAGAGCAATAAGCTTACCTGATTGTTTCATTCCCTTGCCCGACTAACATTTCCGAACATACGAAGGCTATAGAACGAAAATATGCGTATTAAAAATAAGAGGTTACTGTTGAAATTTGCACTTGCCTCTTCTTCTGACCGCATCGTGTCCTCGCTCGACAAAACATCTCTGAACAATCCAAGGCTTCCATATACCTTCAATATAATTGTTTAGTTGCGCTGAATAATTTTGTCGACAGCAAAAACTTGAAGTTCGCATACTCGTAGCGAGTTACCCATCCGATCGTGTCGTGCCGATAAAATATCTTCAAACATCCTTAAACCTAAAATATAATTGCACAATCTTATTGACAATAACTGGTTAACCTTAGAGTTTGCACAGTGTTATAAGTATCTAGTGGTACTGTGATACTGCACCAATTAACCATCTCCGGGTGATCTCCCGAGCTTCCACACACCTGTAATATATTAAGAATAAAGGTTAAGTAATTTAGAAGTTCGACAGTGAGTTAAAGATCGTGCCAAGCCCTTGGCGGGCAAAACATATATCTCTCTCTAAATATCCTGAAACTTCCATAGATCTGCAATAATTGGATAATAAAATCAATATTGAATTTTTAGCAGTAAATTCATTAAGGTTTTTAAGACATATTATATTGTTTAATACATGCCTGATTGCACAATGTATGAGTAAGGTACGCTTCAAGACAATTCTGCAATGTAATTGCACAATCAAATTGTAGGTTTATGAAAGTCCCCCGGCTTGGCTTAGTAAAAAATAACAGAACGCTTAATTAAATTAAATGTGAAACGATACGCTGCCGGTAAAAGAACGGTGTAGAAACGAAAGAGGGATTAATCGCATTAAAATATCGTTATTTTAAAATTTTCTCACGATATTGCGCTTCGAATAAAGTGTTGGGAATTTTGAATTATAAATATCAGGAATATTCTAATCGACGTAATCCCCAACTAAGCAACGGTATATAATGTGGGTACCAGATTCTTACATAGATTAATATAATACTTAAATAAATAGAAAATATCCAAGACCCAGGAACAAAAATGTATGCTCATCACACAACCCTGGCCGAGATTCCGGGACGTGGAACAGCCAGCTTTGTAAACTGTTGCGCAACCAATATAGCCATACGTGTCTATATTAAATTTGGTCTTTGTCTATGTAGTACTGTCTGTTTATTTATACGGCTTCCGCGGGTGCTCGAAAACAAGAGTAAGAGAGATATGCTTTGCACTATTCACGTTTACTGTGTCGGTTTGGCTGAAGGCACCCAGAGCGAGCAGTGAACGGCGCAAACGTGCATTCGCGTGCTGACAGATAGCAATCAAACCAAGGGGAGCACGCGTTATTTCTAATTAATGGGGGCCTATCGCGTGAAAACGGGCCATTTGTCTGCACGTCGGATGTTCACAGAAGAATTGTAAGCGATACAAATACCTTAAATGTTCTCAAACACTTACCGCCGTTGAAGTTTCCTCGCAATCTGCAATTATAATAAACGAGAATCAGATTATAAGTGCGAACTCTTTGGAATTGTTTTTATTCAAATGGCTGAGTGTCTCGGAATGCATGCAAGGAATGTCATTTGTTATTTACCGCTAGCTTTCCGATGAAGGAAAACATCGTGAGGAAACCTGCAGAAATCGAATAAATTCAAGGGAGAGCGCACTGAGCCAGCGTGGAGACAACAGGCTATTCTCACTCATACATGAGAGGAGGCCTATGCCCAGCAGTGAGACGTATATAGGCTGATAATGATGTTGAAATTGCTCAGCCGACTTATCGACACGTTGCCTCAGTAGGTTTCACAACGGCCTACGAAGCTGGCGGTCCCGGGTTCGAATCCCGGCCAGGTCAGGTGTTTGTGTGATAAGCTCGAATGTTAGTTCCTGGGTCTTGGATGTTTTCTACGTATTTAAGTACAAGCTTTGCTTAGTTTGGGACTGAGTCGATTTGTGTAAGATTGTCCCTGTGTTATTTATTTATTTCTATTTTAAATGAAGGTCGTAATAATACATTACTGCCGTCTTTGCGAGTTACATAACCGTTACCGCGCATTACTTTGTGACAACACATGTCGAAGTAATAAAACAGAGGACAGAAATACGACGGAACAAGTGAAACTCCCGGAAATGAAGAACTTTCACTAAGTAAACAGTTACTTAGTAATATAAACGGAATGCCTTATGGTTATGATACACTGAAAATATGTCCATAGTATATAATTTCCTTCAACATGCCGGGTGTAAAACGTTTCCATTATTTTTTAAGTCTGTCTGTAATGTTATCATAGAAATTTTTCATTTTGAAAACTGTACGTCACAGCTGTAATCGGAATTGTAATTTTGACAGATCTCCTTTTAATCACGTTTGTTTTTTTAATGACATTTCGTATCTCTATTGGACTGCGTCTACGTCAAGTTGACAATCCACTTTTGTTTGGGATTTGACAGTTAAAAGCAATACAATTAAAAGAAAATGCTTAAGCCGAATAGCGTGCGATCAAAAACTAACGAATTGCTAATTTAGGAATACGAAAGTGATATCACTGTTACTTTTGAACCACTGGAATGCCGAAATAGCCGAATGCGACCCCTGTCCTATGGTACATTTGGTACATATGTACCTGTACTACGGAGAATTTTCAGCGTGGTACTCACGTATGGGTAGGTATGGATGCCAATTATGATGGATGGCTTAAAGTGAGTTAAGGCAACTGAGTGCCTCATTTTATTAGAAATTGTGACGTAAAGCTAAGCTAATTTTGTCCCAGTTTATTCACAGATAACCTTGACAACTTGCTTGTATGATGAAAGATTTGCCTAAACCAATTAGGCGTGACGACAGGGTACGAAAATCTAAATTCTAACTAGTCCAAAAAGTATATAATAAAAAAAATGTTGGACACGGTATTTTTGTTTTATCCAATTAATCAAAAAATACTGAGATAAATCGCGTCAAAGTTAGGACTCGTGACGTCACTAGTAGGTATAATCTGCACCATACGGTGACGTCACGCGGCATTTTGACTCAATGTATCTCCATTATTTTTTGATTACGTAAAAAAAGAAAAAGTAATGTTCAATTTTATACGGACTTATTATAAAAACTTTGTCGTCATCCTGCTTAAAATAACGGTGCGTAATCGCAGTGACTACGTGACTTACGCGTCACAATTTTACCGCATGCACTCCAATGCTCAAAAAACGGTGACGGTGCGTTTACGCGGCTACAGAGACATAAGAAACGTCACCGCGAATACGCAGCGTTAAGCTTCGGTGTGGAAGGCATGCGTAAAAATCAAGGCACAAGTCAGCGTATTTTAAGGATTGGTTTGTGCGAACGTGAATACAACTTTTGAAAACATAATATGTTTGCAAAAGCAAGCTGCTAGTACACTGGCACGATTTTCAGCTTTAATTCCGCGAATGCTTCTATTTGGTGCGTTTTGTAATAGATAAAAGAAAACATAGCCAATCCGGGGCTTTCGGGTCAGGTATTTTATCACAGGCAACAAATAGCAATGCAGTGCTCTAGCTCGCAAGCTACATGCAATAAACCCTGTTGGGGTCATTCTATTTTTAGGGAACCACTTTTGGTTTTAAAAATGCTATCGCTATTTTTTAAGAATCTATATCGGAATCCCTAACGTCATTTGTCCTAATGTATCGTTTGTCATAACGCATTTTTTTATGAAACTGTAAACTTTTCAGGATTGTTAAAAACAAACTTAACCCAACCTAATCTATACGATGATCTTTTAAAAATTCCTAAAGAATTTACGGTTTTTGAAAAAAATGCGTTAGGACAAACAATACATTAGAACAAACGATACATTAGGACAAATGACATTAGGGATTCCGAAGGAGACCCATTTTATAAACGTCTATAAAAATATGATGTGATTTGTCACATAAATAATGGGAATATATTTGTAAAGGTTAGACCCACTTTTGGTTTAAAAACTGCTGTCGCTATTTTTAAACGTCTAAAAAATATGCTGATGTTGTGATTAGTCACATAAATAGTGGGAATATATTTGTAAAGTCTATAGTGACTACAGCCGTAATTAAAGCCTTCGTTAAAGTTACTGCGTTTCCGTAACTTTTTGAAACAGTACACTAGAAACAAAGCGACAGTTAGTTTAGATGCATAGATAAAAACTTTATTCATCCACTAAAATAACATCAGAAAAAAAAATACTAAATTATAAGCCATTCACTTGTAATATTCTAAAAAACCGGTTATCCTGTTTTTGGCATAAGTAATGCTTTTTTTCTGAAACTGTCGAATTTTCAGGACTTTTGAAGGCATCATCCTGTTAAATGCATTTGGTCAGGTTGGGTTTTTTTATACCAATCCTAAAATGTTTACGTTTTCAGAAAAAAATGCAGTATGCCAAAAGATGATTATGTTAAAAACTTTACGCCAGATGAAGATAAACCCTAAAAACCAATAAAGCTAAAATGTAGGCAACAGGATTAAATTTTTGAAAAAGCTTATCGAGAGTCATGTGTCGTTATATAAAATAGGCGCTGAGTCAGTATGTTGCTGCGGAGACCCAGGGCTGATCTTCCGTCAGAAACCGTTTGATAAAAAAAAATCTTATGCATTCTACTTAGACATTTTTTAATAGCCTAAGTCTAATGTTAGACATTAGAGATAAGCCGCTTCTACATGACGCCAATGATTCTGATCTGTGGCGTTTCTGCTCCAGTCACAAACGAAAACAAAAAGCAGTGGTTAAAAAATAATACAAATAGTAGAACGTCCCAGCTGCACGCTAGTAACAAATAAGCATTTCCACTTGTTTCTAGTTGAGCATTGTTTGTGAAAGATCACGTATTTCATTTCTGAGCCTCGACGTGGTGATTATGCAAATGTGACCGCCCCCGTGTGAATCACATAAATCGTTTCATATTTTATCACTTTTTTGCATTTTGTGTAAGCCGGCAATCCGTCAGTGCCTGTCAGCCGCGCCGGCACCTCATTTGACGCGTGATTCTCTAAATGTACCTTACATTTTCATGACTAGATTTTGTTCATAAGTGTGCGGGAAAGATTTTTATGATGCTTATAATGTTTTTTTAAGCTTGTTCATCTTCAATCTAGTCTCGTGATCGTGACGCATGGGTTTTAAAATGTGCCTTACATTTCAATGACTATATTTTCTTCACAAGTCCAATACGAATGCTAAAGTTCTGTCTCAAGGCTGAAAACTAGAATTGTAAACTCTTATCAATCAAATTTCCCTACAAAAAGTATCAACTCAAGTATCCTTTCTATTACAGACTAACATAAGTTACGTGGAGGCTACTCACGTCATACAGGCTGTCCTCTACCGTCATCACCGGCTCTTCAATCAATTTTCCCTACAAAAAGTATCAACTCAACTATCCGTTCTATTACAGACTAACATATCCTCTACCGTCATCAACAGCTCTTAAATCAATTTTCCCTACAAAAAGTATCAACTCAACTGTCCTTTCTATTACAGACTAATATACGTTCCGCGGATGCCACTCACGTCATACAGGCTATCCTCTACCGTCAACACCGGCTCTTCAATCAATTTTCCCTATAAAAAGTATCAACTCAACTACCTTTTCTATTACAAACTAACGTAAGTTACAGGATTTCGTCTGTCGTCGTCATCGCCGGCTCTGTGATCAATTTTCCCTACAAAAAAAAAACTCTACTATTCTTTATATAACAGACTTTGCAACTCAGTAATGTGATTGATAGGACGCACGAAAGGGTAACGCGGGGCGACTTGCCGTATCGGGACACCTCGAAAGGTCGCATCGCGGCCTATAATGAAACAAAGTGCTGCTAAGTGACAGCTCGAGGGACCTTCCTCGCCTCCATAAGTCACGAGGTCCTTATTATCCTAGGTAACGTGAGAAACGGGTTTTGAATATACCCATCTTTTCAATATGTATCGTTGAACTAATTTCAACTGATCGCTTTTTTTACCAGCTTTTATTTAACTTGCAATGTATGTATGTAAGTAACTATGTTTGTTCGGGTGGAATCTTGTGACTTAAATTTTACCCACTTCCCGGTTTTCGATGATACTGAAAATTTGCATACATATGTAAATTGAATGAAATTGCAATATTATTATGACATAGAGCTAATCTGATGATGGAGCCAGAAGATGGTCATAAAATGATGGTCTTTCATAAAATCACACAATCCTACCGAGTTTGGGCTCCTTATAATCGTCTCGGTGAATAGTTGATGGATGTTTAAAGAAAAGTACAGTTGCCAATTAAACCTTTTTTTTGACAGAAACTTATTTCAATTTAGCCTTTAACTATGACATGATTTTGTAACGAAGGTAAACAAATTTATCTTCGGCAAGCTGCGATCAGCGTGTTTTGTCGACCAGTTATTTAATTTTTTGCAAAATATTTATTTTAACGGCTTAATCGTTTACTTTAAAAATAACTCTTAGACGCATGATATCATGCGTTTGATTTCTGAAATGGCTTAATTAGACATTCATGTCAATTTGAGACTTTGTGACGATTTGACAAAGTCTCAGAGTGACGTTGGTTTTGACTCGTGTCATTTCAGTAGTACCTATTCAAAGAAAGTCAGAAAGAAATAATGATATATTTTTAAATACACACAGGTACAATCATAGTGCTTATGACTAATGAACAAAAACAAGAGTGAGTGTTGGTGGTATTTCAAAAAAGTAGCCCACTCAGCATGTGTCGGTGCTTGTAGTGCATCGACGCTGATTTTCAGTGGGTCCATAAACACAAATAAAACACATAACTTAACCTAAGTAAATAACAAATGTAGTGTGCAGTCTTAATACTACCTAATACCGCCGAAAACCAAACCAGAAGGTGGGACCGTTAATAAATTCAGACCGGGAGTCGTTAATGGGTAATCTTACGAATACATCCATACCATCTATACTAATATTATAAATGCGAAAGCAACTCGTTATCTAGTCTGTTATCTTTTCACGCTTAAACCACCGAGGCGGAAGTTTGTATGGGGAACCAATTACTGAAAACATATTAGGCTACTCAGTTTCTTGGTAACGTAGGCGAAGCTGCGGGCACATGTTAGTACCCATTGCATGTAGACCTATATATGCAGATTATATATAAACACAATCGGCTAGACGTAAGAAACTTGTTCTTGATGTAGGTGGAGTTTTAACTTTGTTTTAAATATGTGTAGTGAACCGGTATTTTTATTGGCGGTGGGAGATTATTCCAGCACTTCGTGGCAGCGTATCGGAAGCTGCCAAGAAATTAAGCCGATCTGTGTCTCGGGCAGATGAGGCGGGGGGCAGTATTGGTAGCATTTATGCATCATTATGCATTTAAGGGTCAAATTTTTTTCGCGGTACCGTTAAATTATACAATTTTGTAACACAAAATTCTGCTTTTTAATGGTTAATTCAAGCACCTGAAAGAAAGGGCTCTGGACTATAAAATGTAAGATATTTTTGCGTCCATGCATCTCTCTTCACAACGTTGTTGTGTCGTAGAAAATTAAAAGTAAGTTGTAAGTTACGGATGAAATAAAATAAAAGTATGACACATATTTAATAAAAAGATAGAGAGATAATACATATTTAACAAACATGATTAAAGGATACTTTTTATCCGACTAAGCCAAAAAAAATAAGATTATAATGTTTTTTCTCCTCCGCTCACGAATTTCTGGGCACCTTCTAGTTAATATTTTTTTTAGTTAGTAACACTAAAAATCAAAGATACAGTAATATAAATACAAATTGCAATTTAAAAAAAAAAACCTGGCAGAAAGGTATCCATCCAAACAGCATAATTCTCTCTTTTTAACCTTAAACTTACTTCTATATCAATGCAAAAAAGTCGGTTCACTTTACCCCCGTTCACTCTATTTAATTTAATATGCACAATTAAAGAACCTTTTTGAATCGCCGATACCCCTCTTTGCTCAAATATTCGCAAAGAACTCTTGAGGTAGAAATTATAAATATCTGGGCCTTGATTCCACGTGGCAATTGACTTATGTCCGACATAATCACATACATATATCTATTTTTGTGGTCTCTAACTATAGGCTATAAGAAAGCTTAGAGTCACTCAACAGGTATGGAAAGGGGTTCGGGATCTCTCTACGAGATCGAATCAGAAAAGAGGAGATTCCTAGTCGAACCAACATAACAAACAAGGTAAGCAAGTTGAAGTGGCAACGGGCAGGCCCCCATTTCATAAACGTGACAGGTGACAATTGACAACGACAATTCGACGTATATTGCTGGGTCGCCGAGTAAGTGTATGCGGCATCATGATTGAGAAGTAATGTATGCCGAATTGTCGCTGTCAACTGTCACCTGTCACGTTTATGAAATAGGGGCCAGGGCACATAGTTCGAAGAACCGATAGCCGTTGGGCAGAAAGGTTCTAGAGTGGAGACCGCGTAACAGCAAGCGCAGCGTGGGCACGCCACCCGCAAGGTGATCGGACGACCTGGTTAGGGTAGCGGGGACTCGCTGGATGCAGGTCGCTTCTATCCGGCCCATATGGAAATCTATCACAACAGTAGACGTCCTATGGCTGAAATGATGTCCAATTTAGAAATGTGTTCTATGTGAATTAACCGTTATCTCTTTTGACGTTTATTAACGACTAGCATTTACCCGTAGCTTCGCCTGTATTACCGGTAATCAAGTAGGCTATATTTAAATGAGCTGATATATCTGAATGCCATATTTCAACCCATTTAACGGTTGTGCGCTTATTAAGTAACAAATATCAAAACATCTTCATAAACTTTTACATCTTTACTATTATAAAGTTATAATATTTTCTCCTGTTTCCACGATTATTACTCATTGAAATAAAACAATTTAACGGATTATATCGCGTATATTACGGGTGGACCCGTGACCATGGAAAGCTGAAAAGCTTCCGAAACGTCGGGAACTAAAATGAGATAAATACGCGATATAATCCGTTAAATTGTTTTATTATAAAGTTGTAAAAATGAAATGTTTGTATGTGTTGTTTCGTTGTGGATTCATCACGCTAAATCGGCTCAACGGATTTCAACTATTTTTGGTACTCTAGCTGAGTATTTCTAGATGGTTATAGGATAATATTTACCCGACTATGCTATAGAAAAAAAGAGGGGTTGTGACTTTTTCTCCTCCGCGAATGAAGTTGCGGGCGCCTTCTAGTTGAAGATATTTTCAATAAAGTCATACGGACTATTTGAAGGATACTAAACCAAAAAATATTTTCTTATTTTTTTAATGTATATATGTTTGTATGTGTCGTTGTGACTTTATCATGTCAAAACGGCTCAAAAGATTTTAACCATTTTGGTACACTCTTTGGTAGCTGAAGAGATACTCCGAGTCTCGAAATTCGTAACGTGCCGTCCCTCTCGCCCTCATGTTAAACTATATTTGAGTGAGCGGGATGGCGCCATACAAATTAAGAATTTAAGATTTCAGAGTAGCCGTCCATCCACAGATGATTATAGGATACTTTTTACTCGACTACGATGAAAAACGACGGTTATGATTTTTTTCCTCCGCTGACGAAGTAAAGGGCACCTAGTTTATGTCGTAGGATTTAACGATGTCTTAATAGAGGATAGAATGAGCCTAATGGAATGTAATGGTTGATTGGTAGAAATTATTGCCTTTATGGCATTAAGTTCGCTATTTTGTATTGTTCAACAAAATTAAAATAAATATGAATGAGGATAGAAGTAATCGTAATATCGCTTTTGACATTTATTTGCCATATGTTTAGTATGGCCAATTTTGCTACGAATATATGAAATTAGCGAGATGGTTTTGAGTGTGTCTTCTTTGGGCCTGGTAAGCAATTGTCTTAGTTAAAGTCGTTTCACCCTCTCAATCACTCTTATAGCATTTTTGACAAAAACGTCTCTTTCATGTAAATAAGCCATTTAATTACACCAATATGACTTCTTTAGGCTTTATCATAAACATATATACAGGATGTCGAATTTGTAATGTTTCGTTTTTTAAAAGTGCCAATATCTCGAAACCCATGAATGCTTTATAAAGGTCAAATTTACTTAATATGGTAGTTTATGAGCTGTACTGTCACCTCTTCATTTTGGCGTTTGTTTTAAGGACACCCCGTATGGACTATACAGGATGTCCCTAAAATCAACAACCTCGTCGATTTCGATGATGGCGACCCATAACCCCCGAATGCAGTATACTAACTTTATACTATACCAGTGTTTGACAGTTCATAAAAGCTTATTGAAGAATGATTCATGCGGTATACCATTGGAGATACCGCATTGCCTCATCGAATCAGGGCCCTGTGTTGCTTTGAAAACAATTACGCGCTGTTAGAAGTGGGCTCCTTTTCTTTTAGACGTAATTACCTAGCTGTTGTAATTATTGTAATTGCCATTGGTGACATATTAAACAAACTATTAAGGGAAAGCTGTGATTTGTGACGAGCTAGACTCTTATGCCGATTAAAAATTATGATTACGAAATAATAATAAATAATCAGGGACAGTCTTACAGAAATCGACCTAGACCCAAACTAAGCAAAGCTTGTACGTTAATTTCGAATACTGATTAATCGGAGTATATTTAATTATTTATAAAGTAAATATCAAAAAATACGTGTCCAATATTTTATTAAATATCTCACTGATGGACTTATTAGAATTCTGATTTTCACACCCCGCCATTGAGCCTATTAGGATGATGACTTTTTAACCGACTCCCAAAAAAGGCGGTGGTTAACAATTCGGTTGTTTGTTTTTTTAAGTAATTCGATTGAGTTTTTCATAAGAATAAAAATTGTATATATGTATAGTACAAATGCAGTATTCTAAAAGTCAGAAAAGATAGTTAAAATTTGACATTCCTACTGAGCGCGGTACATGGCGACGATATACAAAATCCATAATCCATAATCCATAAGATCCATAATCCATAATCAATAATCCATACTCCATAATCAATACTTATATTGTAAATGCGAAAGTGTATCTGTCTGTCTGTCTGTCTGTCTGTCTGTCTGTTACCTCTTCACGCTTAAACCGCTGAATCGATTTGGATGAAATGAAATGAAATGAATGAAATGAAATGAAATGAATATTTATTGTGTGACAGATTTAGGTTAACATCTTTTACAACATTTTGCAGTTGCTGATGCAAGCGTTGGATCAGCCAAATTTTACCTTTTCAGGTATACACACATTACATGATTAGAATTTTAATTTATAAATAATATGTCAACCAGATGCACAACATTTACATTACAAAATAATACGAGATATCTACAAAATATTATTTCAATTTATACTTAATTAACATGTCAAACAATACACTAAGAGTCCGAAAAATATTCATTTAGAGAGTAATAACATTTGCCCACTAGCCATTGTTTAATTTATTCTTTCAATTGATTAAAACAAATATTCTTGAACATGTCGGGTAATTTGAAATAAATCTCTATGCAAATCAAAATCACATGAAATTTGGTATGGAGATAGTTTGAGTCCCGGGGAAGGACATAGGCTACTTTTTATCCCGGAAAAACACCCTTATCCACGATAAACAAATTTAAGGCGGACGAAGGCGCGGGCAGAAGCTAGTAATATTATGAATGCGAAAGTGTGTCTGTCTGTCTGTCTGTCTGTCTGTTTCCTCTTCACGCTTAAACCACTAAACCGATTTGGATGAAATTTGGTATGGAGATAGTTTGAGTCCCGGGGAAGGACATAGGCTACTTTTTATCCCGGAAAAACACCCTTATCCGCGATAAACAAATTTAAGGCGGACGAAGGCGCGGGCAGAAGCTAGTAATATTATGAATGCGAAAGTGTGTCTGTCTGTCTGTCTGTCTGTCTGTTTCCTCTTCACGCTTAAACCACTAAACCGATTTGGATGAAATTTGGTATGGAGATAGTTTGAGTCCCGGGGAAGGACATAGGCTACTTTTTATCCCAGGAAAAATACCTGTATCCGCGATAAACGAATTTAAGGCGGACGGAGCCGCGAGCAGAAGCTAGTATTTAGATAAATTATAATACTTAAATATATAGCAAAAAAAAACCAAGACCCAGGAACAAACATTCGTGCTCATCACACAAAACCTTGCCCCGGCCGGGATTCGAACCCGAGACCGCCAGCTTCGTAGGCCGTTGTGCAACTTACTAAGCCAACCGTGTCGTCAAATAATGACAATTAATTATATGAACTAAAAGTTTTTATAGCCAGATTCAATAGAACAGTCTTTTTCTCAATAAATCGTTTTAATAACTATAAAAAAACATACTTCCTCTTAATGGCGTCTTACTACTTACATAATAATGTATAATACCCACTTAATGTCGCTCCCTCTCAGCTTTACGAAAGCATTTGAAGAGACATTCTTAAATTACCCGTGTAAGGCTCCGCTTGTTTTAAAATAAACGGAATAATGAAATTTCAGAGAGAATATATGAAGAGATTGTCTTTCCTGAGCCGTTTTCTACCGTACGGCGTTCTGGATTCGTGGGAGGATCTTAATCCCCGTCTGTATCATGGGGTTCACATTTACTGGCTGAAATTTTACGGGTTGTGGTATAACATGCATCCAAAAAGCAGTATTCTCTTTTGGGTGCACTTATTTTACGCTATTTTAGTGCTGTGGCTGGTCTGTTTCATGCCGGGGATAGGCGAGGTCGTATATTTGCTGAGAAGACGAGATAACATCGGAGAAATTGCAGAAGGGTGACTACGTTTTCCTCATTCACTTATAGTTATTCAAAATGGCTTATATATGTAGTAAAAACCACACCGCTTAAGCCTTTTTATAAACTATCAATATTATGTTTTATATGATCATTGATTGAAGGAAATTGAGGACATGTTTACTTCGGCGATATTATATTTGCTATACAATATGAGATATGTTTACAGATTGTATTTGTTCTTAAGTGAAATGTATACGTACATAAAGTTGGCCGCGTTTTGGTTGAAGAGGAAGGAGATAATGGGCCTTCTGGAGTATCTTCAACGGGATGAGTTTAATGCTAAAGAGATGGAACATAGAGAGATTTTGAGGAAAAGCATTGAGACTGCTCGGTTTGTGATGACGTATTATTCCACAATGTGTGTTGGCGCAGTCAGCGGTAGGTAACATATACGCTACGAGTAGCCTTTCAGAATTTTCTTTGAAGTTTATTACTACTAACTACTAAAGTGCTCAAAATTTGGGCAGCCATGGTGTATTTGAAAGATATCACCAGTCTACTTTTTATTCTCGTATAAAAGCACAATGGTAAGTTTTTTTTTATGGTAGTAAAGTTTTTTATCTATTTTTAATATTTATTTTATTATTTACAATGAAGCTATTAATTCAGTTCCGAATTCAGAAAAGAAAAGGATATTTGCGTTTTTAATACATTTAGATTCATAGCATATCGTGCATTTTAATAAACAAATTTCTTAATTAAAATAATAATAATAAAAAAACAAACCCGAAAATCGCTGTTCCATATTAGAATTTATTATTTGTTATATTGTGAGTATCGATCATGAATCATAAAAGATTTTCATTATAACGTAACAAATTTCTAGGGCACTGGACTTGCTTTTTTCTTTTTAGTTTTTTACGCAGTCGGGTTTTTTGTTTTTTTTTTATTATTATTTATTTTATACTTTTTAGTTAAAACTATAAAAGTCAGACAATTTCGCAATCTTCATCGTGGGGGTCATTGAGAAGCTTGCACAGATATATTACAATGCAATTAAATGAAAATTAAGTGAGAACGGCTTGCTAACCAACTTTAAATCGTTATAGTTCCTAACTGGTAATTCCAAATTTAAAATGATAAAACAAACCTAATAATGATTTTTAAATCCCTATTCATTGATACCCCAGTCGATGTAGTACGCCAATTTTCATTTTTTTCTTTTTCACAACATGGCGTCTCATTATCGCCATTTTAAGTTTTCATCATTTTCATGTCTTCAGTGACATTTGGACGGTTAAGATAAATCGATTGACGTAAGAATCATCAAAATCGGTCCACGCGTTTGATCTCTAGAGTGCCAGATAGGAACAAACATACATACATAAATACATACATATATACATACATACATACATACATACATACATACATACATAGACTGATAAACACACTCCTTTGCGTCGCGCAGTCGGGTAAAAATCTACGCTAATTTGAGACCTTATGACGAGGTTGAAAAAGTCTCAAACTGACGTCGATTTCTACTTGTGTTATTTTAGTGTCACCGTTTTGGAAACTAAAATGCATCTAAGAAGTAATATACTTTTATAGCCTACAGCCACCTTTTTTAGTGTTGGTGGTAAGCAGTTAATACATTTTAGACGCTCAAAGATGGCTATAAGGTAAATGTCCCAGTTGATGACACTATAAGGAGCAAATCCGCACTTTTATCCCTAAAATTACTCAACTATCAAACATACTGTCTAGACGCATATGCAAATGTACTAACCGGTTCTTCATTAATGATATAGGAACAACAAAATATCTGATAATTGTACTATTAGTGAATTATTTCGGTTTTCCGCAACCTCTGAAATTGAACCAGTGGATGACAGACAAAATCTCGTATGTCCCATTGAATGACTATGAAAAAAAATCTGGTCTGTGTACCAGTATGTGACAGAAGTTGTCATGATTATTAACTTAATTTGTGACAGTAAAAAAAAGAAAACAAATGCATTAAGTAAATCAGATATTTATTAACTTTTAATTAAACTTCTTTTCTTTATTTTTAATCAAAACACTTTCGTTCTAGGACTCTTGGTACTTATCAACTAAACTTTGAATAAGGAAACGATCCATTTGACAAGGGTATCTTTTTGATACGTTGTCAAGCAACTCTTTGCCCCCATACGGCACTCAATTGGATGTTTGGCATGCACTTTATACCGCAAAGTAATTCAAGGAATCCCACATTTTTGGGCTGCTTTAACAATGGAAATTCCCCTTGCCACTTTATCTCTGGCCTTTAAAATGTCATCGCGAGTAGATATAATGCAAATTTATTGGAACTATGTTTTCATTGCAAAAGACCTGTTACCAATAAATGACATACATTTATGACCCAATGAATGACACATCAATATGCAACTGTCATTTATTGGTCCTCCATAGTAAAGGAATTTCTGACATCCATGTCAGACACTACTCAAACTATCGATAGAAACTTGCCACTTACAGAGTAATTTAAATGTATGTGATACTTCCTTCCCATAAGCTCCAAATAAGTTTTGAAAAAAACCTTATTTGTATGAGTGAATGACATGGGTGTCATCTCCTAATAAACGCAAATTTTTTGTACCAGTGTCTGACATGCCTCCAAAATACTAATATAATAATCATTAATCATTTAAACACACATAATATCAATGGTCGTTTAATTATCTAATAGTTCAAATGACTACTTAACGAAAAAATGCAGAATTCTGGCTATAAATTCCTCTTTCACGAAGCACGGTCTTAACAGATTCACTAAGTATAACGACGAACGTCCGACGCGGAGCAGCTTCTCCCAAACACTGTCGTTGAAATTCAAAAGTATTAAAGGAATTAAAGAAAGCTTCTGAATAAACTTCATACATGACACTAGTAGTCGATTGAACCCGGTTTTAGGGCCATTATAATATCGTGTTTCTTATTTTTTGAAATAAACTGCAAAAAAGTCATCCACTGGGCCAGTGTCGTCCACTGGGACATTTACCTTAATACATTTCCATTGATATTATACTAGCCACAAAGATTAACGTATCTAAAACAGTCGGTGTGGTGCTAATGCACAATAGCTGTAATCTCTACAAGAGGATATAAAAGTAAAGATTATCAATTTCTTTAAAAATAGTACCGTAATATTTAATTCTTTCCACTATCCTTTCCTCGTCTGTTATTTCAATTTTATATTCTCATTTGCATATTTCATATTGAAGTTTATAGGCAACTCAGCAGTCTTTTATGTATCGCAATATCATTTCATAGACACTCATTTATAAGGTTAAGAAGTTTAGTAATCTTTTCAAGTGTTTAATCCACATTTGAAGTATTTGAAATTGAATCTTCTTGCTTGAAAAGAGGGTGAGTTTAGAGGTAGATTCAAAGAGCACATACGTCATTTAAAAAATCACTTTAGATGCAGCTGCTGTCTAAAGACGTTAAATACGTAATATTCAGTATATGTTACGGCAAGCTGTGGCTAATACCGTTTAGTTCCAAAATGACGAATGAACCAAACATATTCATAGACTAATGTGTCTGTTTAAACGTTAATATCAGTGGGAACATTAGTGCCAGTTAAACTAAAATTAAGATTGAAAATCTGATCATAAAAATATAGCTGTAGAAGATTCATAGCGATTTTGATGCGCGGCCTAAGTTCCTGCTCGGAATTTTATATTTGGAATGTTTTATAATTCAAAATATCTAAGAGTTGGGAGTGTTTTTTTTTGTATATTTACTAGTTAGTAGCCTAAAAAAAGATGGACGATCCACATTATGAAGTTTAAGATTTGTATTTTTATTTTTGGATAATTTTAACATCAAATTATATTAAATCAATATCATACTATTTTTCATAAAGATCGATATTGATATAAAATAAACAATTTTTTTTTTAAAGTCGTAATGCTAAAAGTTCCATATTCCAATTAATTGGCTGTTTCCATAAATACTTTCTTGTGTCGTACAATCCAATATTCTTTATTCCACACCATAGCATGAAGTGTTTATTAATCTAACTAAGTCTAATCTAAAGGTATTTAAACAACAGGTGGTATTATCGCTACGAAGCGACCTCTACGAGACAACTTTAGGGGTAGGGTTAGTCGTAATTTAAATTCAAAACGTTTCCTTCTAAGGCATCTCATTTTGCGTCTATTTACTCAATAAAACTCAAGCTTTTAACCTTTTCCTGTGAATAAACAAATAATAAACACTTTCCCAGTCGAGGTGGGTAATAACATCACGATGAAAAAAATCACAGTGATCTGCGGCCTAAAAATTATCATTGTGACTTGTCTCGAAACAATGCTACAAAATTTTCAATTTATTTGACTGTTCCAAAGCCGTCTTGAAAAACCGTATGCGATTGTTTATTATGCAAGATAGGTAAAATTGTATTTTTCATTTTTCATCCATTTACACACGCATACACACACGCATACACCCACACATCCACGCACACACGGAGCGAGCAAATTTCCTCTTTTTCACTAGTTTTACTAACCTGGATTCCATAATAGTTATACCGATATTCTGGCTCCACTAACTGTATATGTGCACATCTGTTAATGGCTTTATGTATTCGAAGCTTTGTTATTAATGTTTTGTAATGCTGTTGATGCTCCAAATAAATAAAATAAAAATCACGTAAGTCGTTTCTCCGCTACTAGTCTATATTATGTTCTGCCTGTGGCGACACCGCAGCTGTAATAATGCTATCTCGTTCACACTTGCAAGGGCTTAGCAGGTGTGAAAGAGATAGAATTATGATCTCGGTCGCCAGTTCATTTTGAGTTGAGTATAGGTGTCAAATGACTTTGTTCGAAACGCATTCAGTAAAGTGAGCATCAAATGTGACATAGTCACGGTAAAATCTGATCTGATTAGTGATTACACTATAGTAAGTAGATTTAACGTCGGCTGAGTAACAGGCATTACAAAACCTTCCAGCCTTTGTGCATTGTGCGTCGCGTACACTAAATGGCCGGATTGCCGTTGGATGGAATTCCCGTTTGTGTGTTTGCGCCCAGACCTGGCCATATTTTTTTTAATGTAATAAATGGCAAACGGGCATACGAAACGAATGTAACGAGGTCATCGTCGCCCATAGATACGTGTAACACCGGAGAAGTCGCTCATACGTTGCCAATCTTTGAGTGTCCTCGCGTCTTGAAGAATCCCATGTTATGGATAGTTCAAAGTTAGGTTCAAAAAACTTGCCAAGAGCATGTTGGACCATGATCATTGTAGGGCTCCGGCTGCGGAACTTACTACAAACAAATACATTAAATATGAAAAAAAATTCGCGAAAAAGTTCACCAGCAAAAGAGCGTATATTCGTGGCACTTACGTCCTTTTGTTGAGAAGCACCGTTTTTCAACAATAACTCAAACACCGTATATCAAATCATCTTGAAGATATTTATTGTAGAAAATATTAAATTAAGTTATATCTTATGAACATGACGAAACTATGAGGGTTCCGTTTTTCATTCACAGATGATTTTTTTGAAACTGGAACGTCAGTCACGGTGATTGAAGTGTAACGTTTTCCCTTTTTCTATTTCACAGTGGGAATATTGATGCCGCTCGCCGAACAGTTTGAGGTGCTGCCTACCAACGTTGAATATCCATATTTCGATGTGTACAAATCGCCGGCCTACGGGATCATTTACTTACACCACGTAAGTGTGTTTTCAAAAGATTACCAATTATTCGGCACGTATTCAGTGCATCATGCCCGTTGTATATAATTACTAGCTTCTGCCCGCGACTTCGTCCGCCAGAAATTCGTTTATCGCGGATAAGGGTATTTTTTCGGTATAAAAAGTAGCCTATGTCCTTCCCCAGGACTCAAACTATCTCCATACCAAATTTCATCTAAATCGGTTCAACGGTTTAAGCGTGAAAAGGTGACAGACAGACAAACAGACAGACAGACAGACACACTTTCGCATTTATAATATTAGTATGGATAAGTCATCTGCCTCACTGGGATGCATGGCACGGTCGCCAGCTACGGTCGCAGAACAATTCATACTGAGATGTATGGTAGCTCACTCACTTGGCGACGGTTTAGCGACGTCAAAATGTAAGGGCGACAAAGCCATGGCCGCCCAGTGAGGCAGAGGCCTAAAAGGCATATACACCACCGATCCTATCCGATCCGATCCTAATTATCGGATAAAATTGCACAATGTATTGTGCAACAGATCCCAATTTTTAGGGTCTGTAGCCCAATACCCTATCCGATTTTAGCCGATGACTAGGATCGGATCGAGAGGTATAGAACGCGTTTAAGTAATTTATACTTTCTACTCTCCTCAAACGAATAGTATCTGATCTTAACAATAACTATATCACTACAGGACTATTTTTGATTTATCAAAGGCGTTCGATTTTGTGTCCCATGATCGATTATTGTGCAAATTAGAGGCTCTTGGAATCAGAGGGTTGGCACTTCAGTGGCTATCATCATTTCTAGAAAATAGGCAACAACGCGTTGAAATAACAAAAAATAATGAAAAGAGGGAGATGATAAGCTATTCGTCTGGCCCTAGATACAATAAAAATGGAGTTCCACAGGGAAGTGTCCTGGGTCCCATCCTATTTTTGTTATATATAAATGACATAACTCATATAACAAACCACCATCGTATTTTATATGCGGACGATATTTCCAGTATTGTGACATCTGATAAAAATACGACTACAATTAAACATGACACAGACATCAACAATACAATTAATCTAGTAATAAAGTGGCTACATTCTAATAATTTAGTAATTAATTTGGACAAATCGAAATACATACAATTTAATAAATCAAGGAATCCTACATATAATTTTAATCTTAATATCCCCAGTATTGACAATGTAACACATACCAGGTTCCTTGGAGTAACTATAGATGAAAATTTTGATTGGAAGTTACAAGTGGACAATATAAGTAACAGGATTAATAGATATGTGTACGCCCTCAGACAAATCAGTAAGGTAACAAATTTCAAAACTGCTATATCTTGTTATCATGCATATGTAGAGTCCGTTTTACGCTACGGTTTATTAATGTGGGGCAATAGCACAAATAGCCATCGGGCGTTTATTGCACAAAAAAAATGCGTCAGAATAATGTGTGGAATGCGCCCTACCGAATCATGGAGACCAGTGTTCAATAAGCTTGGCTTATTACCACTTCCTGCACTTTATGTTTATGAACTATGCGTGTTTGTACACAAGCACAAATACTTTTTTACAAAAGCCTGTGATAGGCATCCACGATCCTGCCGAGACCCAGACAGATTGCTAACTGACGGATCTTCCAGATCAGCGAAGCACAAGAAAAGTTGTTTTATGTGTGTAAAAGTATATAACAAATTCCAGGTGAATTTAAATATATGAATAACAATACATTTAAAAATAAATTGCATCAATGGTTGAATAATAATATGATTTATAGTATAAGCGAATTCTTTGACATGAAGTAGATTAAAATTGTAATATAATTATAATAAATAATTTGATTACCGTTAATTATGTTCATTTTTCGTATTCTTAAATTTATTGTAAGAAATATTGTGCTGCATGTAAGGCGCACCTCCTAGTTCTTAGCTTCTTTTTTAATTTAATTTGCATACCGTCCATGGTTAAACATGTAATCCTACCAATAATAGAATAAGACCTATGTATATAATGGTAATGTTTATCGCGAATAAATGATTATCTTATCTTATCTTAAAACAATTAAAGAACATTTTTTCCATGGTCCACCCGTGACCATGGAAAGCTGCAAAAGCTTCCAAAACGTCGGCAACTCAAATGAGATAATGTATGCGATATGATCCGGTAAATTGTTTTATTTGAATCTATAACGAACGCGTAACTAGTGTTATAATGGCTGTATTATTGCTGGTATGTTTAAATAGTACTTTTGAATTTATGATTGTTTTATGATTTGGACTTTTCTATAATTTAAATAAGACACAGCCAGCACGGATTCAACTCTGATGGACAGCGTTTGGGAAAGTGTGAAGTCTCTTTTCGTGCAACATGTGTACCTCAATACTTGAAGACGAAAGTCTTCAACCAGTGCGTATTATCGGTAATGTCCTACGGAGCCGAGACATGGTCTCTAACTATGGGCCAATTAAGAAAGCTCACTCAAGCTCAGATCCAGATCTTTGATATAAAATGGATCCCGATTAAAAACTACACCTTTAAAGCGTTGTGTAAATATTTCATCCTACTTTCGGGTCATATTTAGGTGTAGTAAGTAAGCTATAATTATGTATTCCCTAAAATAAATGTATTTTCTTCCTTTTTATTTCTTTGTTGTCTTTCCTTCCTGCCTTATACTTAAAAGTTGAATATCAAGCGCTTTAAATTTTTCCAGATATATTACAAGCCAGCGACCTGCATTATTGACGGCGTAATGGATACCATTTTGGCCGCTTTCATCGCCTCCGCCAGTAAGATAAAGCCAGTCCTATAATTTAGAAAATATTATTTAGCACTATGTATTTATTATGTACCTACTCATCTCGTTTTGCTGATATCGAATAAAAGTGGACAGTAAACGGCGTTTAGGTTAGAGCTACTTACGGGGTTCCAAGCGAAAATGTACGATTTTTCACGGTTTTTGCTGAGATGGTCATTATAACTTTCCAACCATGATTTATATATGACAGTACAGGTTTATTTACATTTTCTCGAATTCGAAAAATTTATTATATTTTTTTGCATTTAATTATTATCTTTTATAGAGAGGTCTTTAAAATAAACATTGCGTATCTAGTCTCTCAATAAACCCTTAATGTTTTTGGATAAAGTGGCCGTTGTAGTGAATAAAATATACATGGCACAAAGAAAGACATTTCGAACACTTCTCGCTACGTCAAAGAACTTAAATACAGAAAAGAGTTTCGTAATGTATATAAAGCTTGCTTAGACCATGAGACTCCTCATTTAGTTAGAAGTCTTGTTTTAAATAGAGGAACCTTTTTTAAAACGCTCTCCCTGAGTACATAATATATGAAATATTTAAACACTGCACCAATCTAAATTACTACGGAAGATCAAATGAAATTCACTTGAAAGTAACAGAACGAAAAAGTAATATTGGGTCAAGTCTCGTAATTTGTGAGCCGATTCACATTCAAAAGGCTCCCAGAACTCGAGTTTTTTTACAATACTAGATAAAGCTCCCGATATATTGCGATGCGAGAATTCTCGAGGGTGTCTCGCTGACGGGGATGGTCTCAAGGGCCTGACATGTCCCGAATATGCATTCTAAGAAAGTGACAATATTTAAAATGGGAATAGATTTATCGGTTTCCAATGTCAGTCCAATTTTAAGCGATAAATAAACAATAAAAAAAACCTGACTAAGTACGAGTCCGACTCGCGCACCGAGGGTTCCGTACAAAATATACGCAACAAACGGCCGTATCTATGAAAATCCAGTGTTAGCAGAGCCCTACTCCTAAGCAAAATGTACGCGGTGTTCGATCATTTTATATTGGCGGACATAGTCAGACATAAAATTATACTGTTTTTAGTATTTGTTGTTATAGCGGCAACAGAAATACATCATCTGTGAACATTTCAATTTTCTATCACGGTTCATGAAATACAACCTGACGAACAGACAGACAGTCGGGCAGACAGCGGGGTCTTAGTAATGGGGTCGCGTTTTACCCTTTGGGTACAGAACCGTAAAAAGATAACAAGTAATTGATGAATCGTTGAAAAACCTCGAAAATTTGCAAACGGCTGAACTGTTTTTTTTTAAACATAGCTAAAAATACTCTTGACAAAGTAACCTTTCGAACAAAAACATACGAAAACAAAATCGGTTCATTGGTGTAAAACCTACGATGCTACAGACAAATACACACCTCAAACTTCTTATTTTTTAACCGTAGGAAGGTTAAAGAGTTTTTTTAAATCACTTTGAATGTTTTTTTCAGTTGGCCAAATAAACGTACTATCATTCAACCTCAAAAATTTCAATCTGCTTGCCGAAAGACGTCGTACGAAACTACCTTACAAGAGGAACATGAACATCAATATTATGAACATGAACTTAGAGGAGTCGAGGCGGTACTGCGTGCGTGCAGTATTCAAGGATATCATCAGGCACCACAACAGCATTATAAGGTTTGTGATACTACTGAATTAGTGCTGGGGTGCTGGTACCTAACTATGAACATGAACTTAGAGGAGTCGACGCGGTACTGCGTGCGTGCGGTATTAAAGTATATCATCAAGCACCACAACACCATTATAAGGTTTGTGATACTACTGAATTAGTGCTGGGGTGCTGGTACCTAACTATGATTATGAACTTAGAGGAGTCGACGCGGTACTGCGTGCGTGCGGTATTAAAGTATATCATCAAGCACCACAACACCATTATAAGGTTTGTGATACTACTGAATTAGTGCTGGGGTGCTGGTACCTAACTATGAACATGAACTTAGAGGAGTCGACGCGGTACTGCGTGCGTGCGGTATTAAAGTATATCATCAAGCACCACAACACCATTATAAGGTTTGTGATACTACTGAATTAGTGCTGGGGTGCTGGTACCTAACTATGAACATGAACTTAGAGGAGTCGACGCGGTACTGCGTGCGTGCGGTATTAAAGTATATCATCAAGCACCACAACACCATTATAAGGTTTGTGATACTACTGAATTAGTGCTGGGGTGCTGGTACCTAACTATGAACATGAACTTAGAGGAGTCGACGCGGTACTGCGTGCGTGCGGTATTAAAGTATATCATCAAGCACCACAACACAATAAGGTTTGTGATACTACTAAATTAATGCTACGGGGCTGGGATACCTAATTATGAACATGCCTATCACTATTTTAGAAATGAAAATGAACCAATAAAGAGATACACTGGAAATGGAAAAAAATACCCAATATTTTTTTAATATTCCTGTCTATATTTAAAAAACCGGCCAAGTGCGAGTCCGACTCGCGCACCGAGGGTTCCATACAAACTTTCACTTACCCTAACATTATTATATTACCCGGTTCCGGTTAGGTTTGCACCAGTTATGTCTTTTGAAAAAGACTGTATTTTTTATGATTTAATTACAAATGTATAGTTTTCAGATTCCTGTATACGAGTATAGTTGTAGTATGTTATTTTATATTACTAGCCAAATTTCATAGTTCTATGTCAACGGGAAGTACCCTATCATTTTGATTCCCTTGACAGTGTCGAAATATACGTTTTTGCGGCATAAAAGGCTGTATCTTTTTTTTAGTAGACTTGAGTATATGGTATTACTTGCAACTCGATACCTCCACGCGTTACCGGGATAATGAGCCTTGACCGACAGACAGACGAACAGACGGACAACAAAGTGATCCTATAAGGGTTCCGTTTTTTCCGATTGAGGAACGGAACCCTAAAAACAAAAAAACACACAGTGATACACTTATATGGTATTGTATGTCTCTCTCTCTCTAGTATGTCCTGTGATTTAATGTCTAAGAAAATAGTCGAAGTGATAGATTGCTGGCGGTGTACATTGTACAAGCACAATAGCATTTTAGCATGAATATACGAGTATGCCACAAAATTTGCGCATAACAGAGTTAGGTAAGAACATGAATATCAATTATGAACATGAACTTCGAACTGTATAACTACGCGGTTTTCAAAGATGCCATCAAACATCAAAACAGTATTTATTATAAGGTTTGTGTTACTTCAAACTTAACAACACGATAGGTCAGAGTACAACATGGACATCAATATTATGAAAATGAAGACGGGTTCATGTAGCGGAAATGACACAGAATAGCCACTAGAACTATAGTGGCTGGCAATAAGTAATGTTTCGAGTGATGTGATATCTCACTGTGATGTTACGTTTCGAAAGATGTTACTTTACGAAGTACTATTTGGCGCAAGTCTAAAATTAGATTCATCCATCCATTCAAATTAGATAAATCCATCGTAAAACCCCGACATTTTTAAAATATCACGCGTATGAAAATAACGGTATGAGGCTCGCATATCTCACCAACCGACCGCATGTTACAGCCCCGCGGGGCCGCTCTCTCACCTGGCGGTTTATTTCTGATTCCAAATATATTTTGCTTTTACTGCGGTACTTTGTTTGATTGGGATTTATTTATTTTCTAACCAATATTTCCTTTGAGTTTTTATTTGAAGGCAAACTACTCCATTAACACTTTCCCAGCTGATATTTTCGTAGCGCTACGCTCGTAGCCAATAACATGGAAAAAATCGTTTAGTACCGGGCCGAGCGCCTTTTTAGGGTTCCGTACCCAAATGGTAAAACGGGACCCTTACTAAGACACCGCTGTCCATCTGTCTGTATGTGGGTCTGTCTATCTGTCTGTTTGTCCGTCTGTCAGAGAAGCAGTGGCGAATACGCTTTTCGCGTGACATAGCATCACCCGTCTTTCTCGCATTGTACTGAAAGGAAAGAGACAGACGACCTTTGTCGCCCAACAAAGAGTCGCGTATCACAGTTGTGCTACAGGTGCAGGTGCGTTAACACTTTCGCTATCGACATTTTCGTAGCGCTACGCTCGTAGCGAATAGCACGGGTAAAACCGTATGTAGCGGAAACTTGCTACGAGGAGAGCACCCGCCGAGCGGGCTTGCGGTTACAAATATGCTTTTTGCACCTCATTTGTATGCGACGCTATTGGATACTAGGTGCTAACTTATCCAGCCATGTAGCTTAGGTTAAGTGAAAATTTGTACGGAGCCCTCGGTGCGCGAGTCAGTCTCGCACTTGGCCTTTTTTATATGTTTCAGATATGTCTCGCTGATCGAGCGCGCGTTCAGCCTGGCATCCGCGCTACAATTAATGCTGAGCGCCATGGTGCTTTGTCTGGTTGGGATACAATTCCTTTCGGTAAATATACCTATTGTCCACGGATTTGGGGTTCCGTACCAAGCTTATGTAATTGCTTAAAGGCCTGCATCGTCATTCGTAAACCACGCCCCAAACGCTGAGCGGGATAATGAGCAGAATTTGTAATAAGGAACGCGTTTATTGCTAAAGAACGAGAAAGCTACACTATATGCTTGGGGTTTTATGGTGGCGTAAGCGCCAGATGTAAAAGTACAATGAAATCAAAGATATTATGTTTTGTTAACATTAAAGTTAATTACGTAAAACATACTTAAAGGGAAGAGTGGCATTTTTACATAATTTAGCCGTTTATTTATTAATCTTAATTAAAATATTAACAACATTTTATGACAAACTGATTTTTTTTATCATTCTTTAGTAACTTCAGAAATAGTACATTAATGCAGAGGCTGGGAAGATTAGCAATGCCAGCCAAGTAGATACAGATAAGGGTACGAGACTGTGATATTCTCAAACATGCAATGCTATAAAAAATTATAAAATCAAGTAAAAACAATGAAAACTATGAAAATTCAAATGAAAAGGTTTTTTGCTATACATCCCAGTGAAATGAAACAAAAGAAGGTCGCTTTGCTAGGCCTTTAATTTTGTATGAAATATCATCAGACACCTCTTGTCGCGCCGCACCCAAATGAGCATTTGGGGCCTATTATAAGGAACACAACGTCTATACTTCATTGCATGTTTGAAAAAATGCATTTTAAAAGATTGGTAATGTACACAGCTGGTAATCTTCGTATAACAAAACGCGTACGTTAGCGCCATGTTGTTTTTAATGTTGACTGACGTTTTTCTCTGATGTGATTAGCTGTTGCTTTGTCAATACACTCGCCTTGTCATCTATATATTATTTGTCGAAATTCATTTTGTTACTGTCACAGTAATGTGTTATCGAGTAATGTCCTTGTGTTTATCCTGTCTTGCTTTTTGCAAAATGTTTTAAGAGTGCTGTGTTTGTACAACTTTGCAAAGGACGCTATTTTACACCAATTCCCGTGCTCTTAGAAAATACTTAGTGGTTGAAGTGTTTAAATCGTGATGATCTTGCAAAATTATCGCCCGATGTCCAAGAATTCATTTTGTTTATTTGATTGCGCCGAGCACAAAACTATTCTCAGTCATTTCATTGCTCTGACTGTCCGATTTACAATTATGAATTGGTGCAATGCAACCAACAAAATGTCAAAGGGGACAGACGTATTACTTGCAAGTACAGAAGAAAGCTTACGACAAATTTAAAGAGAAATTGAACAATAAATCTTATACAAATAATGTTTACATATTTGTATTTATTTCAAATAATGTGTGTTTTATTTTTTGCCACTGAGGTATAATTCTCAGCATATAATTTGATCACGTAAATACAATTACTAAAGTGACGTGTTCAAATTTACGTGCCGGGAACTATTAATTCTAAATATTAGACCTCATTCAATGAACCTGGACCACTTTGGCTGAATACGTTACGATCCCTTGCCATATTGCAACCTCAAATAGAAAAAAAATTTTACGTCAGTCAACATTAATCGTACAGATTAAATATAGTTGCCTAGTGCAAATAATATTTGTTTCTGAGTTGGCAGTCTGATACGTAGTATCTCTTATTAGTCTGTGGTAATGTAGTTAATTTATAGGTCTAATTTAACCTTAGTTTACGGAACTTATTACAATAGTATAGTGAGTGTTTAATACAAAACATATAAATGTAGTGTAAACCTAGCTTAAGTCGATATGGCAAGGATGTTTTGAGTTCTTGCATAAATTTTAGTGTAGCAACACTCTCTTCATTTTTGGCTTCCAAAGATGGCGCACGCTTCCGCGGATCATTGTAACTTATAAATTGTAAAAAGTGAATAAAAGTTCATTTAAAGTAAAATTCACGCATTTGATTTACACAGTACCTACCATGAGCTCAGTTTACGATCGGCGCTAGCGAGTATCTCGTATCGAGAGTCAGTGCACCACTCTCGCACGCGCTAATATTGCGAAAGAGATAGACCGTCATCGAGCGCTCGATACTCGCTCGTGCCGAACTCATGGTAGGCGCACAGTACCATAGAAAGTTTCTGGTATCATCCGCCTATTACACAATGTTAATATAAATATACAGATTGAAGAGCCCAGCAGCCATCCCATACAGATCGCATGGATGGCAATTTACCTCACCTGTATGCTCATCGAAGTCTTCATCATTTGCTGGTTTGGTGACGAGCTGATATGGAAGGTATACCAAGCACACATCATAATGAAATATACCTATACTATCATAAAGTTGTAAACATTAAATGTCTGTGCATTGAAGATATTAAAAAAAAACGATTGTAACGGAGTTTTTCGAGGTCACTGAATCGAACATTTTTATTTTTTTGTATACTAGTATGTGTTTTGGTTTCATCACGCCTAAATAGTTTAATGGATTTCAGTTATTTTTGTTACATGGGTAGCTGGATATCCACAGATTGTTATAGGATATTTTTACCCGACTATGCTGAAGAAAAAAAGTGGGAGTATGATTTTTGCTCCTTCGCGAACAAAGTTGCCCCTTCTATTTCTATTATAATCTACAATGACATTTAACTTTTTGATTTAAACTAAAACGATTTTCACTCATTATCACAACACAACAAACGGGGTTTAATCACGTATAAATAAGATTTATTAAATTAACTTTCGTTGTTCCTGCGGGACTATGGACGTAACGCGACGTCCGAAACGTCAAAGAAACCAACGAAAGGTAATTAAATAAATCATATTTATACGCGATTATATGCAAATACAAATACTTTATTTAACAATTTTTTAGGTACAATTAAGATCTTAAATAATAATATTCGTATAACGGAAACATACATGGCATGTGATATTAAGGAGTGTAGGAGTGCACTAGGCCCGTACCAGTTGTACAACTATTTATAATCTACTTATAATCAAAAAACTTTTGTACACTGTAAAACACTTTTCTGCCAGCCACGTCTTAAGAACTCGATTAACTTTAATAAAGGTTAGGTCTTTTATTATTTCAGGCAGTTTATTCAATATTTTTATGCATATAACTACCTAATATTACTATTTCTAGGAACTAGTAATAATTTTGATTGAGGTATAAATAATTTATTGCAATACTGCGAGCGTGAAGGATTTTAAACATATTTTTAACAAAGTCAAATATATAAGAAAGAAAGAAAGAAAAAAAGAAAGAAAACATATTTATTAAACGCCACCAACAAGAAATACAAAAAAAAGACAAATAACAAAAAACAATTGACGACGCTGAAAGGGGTCTCCACTCAGCTTTATGCCACGGCAAGCGGTGACGCTGATTTTCGGTGGTGCCCTGTAACTTAAAACTAATTTATACTTAGACCTAGTGGGTGATATCACGAACGCCATTTTTACATCAAACATTAGTATATTTCGTTCTTAGACACAAATAAACACGCATATACAGACACGATAGTGCCCCGTTTGTTTATGGTGATAACTTGTTTTATAGAGTTGGGAGCTCCGCCAAGCCGCTTTCGACGCGCCGTGGACCACCACCGACCCCAAAATGGCCATGTTCATCATAATCTTTATGGAGCGCTGCAAACGGCCCCTCCGGGTCACCGCCGGGAAGATCTTCACCTTATCATTGGACACTTACACTAACGTAATGTTTTTTATTACTCCGCTTTAGTCTAGGTTAGACCAAGGTTAGGTGTGGCGGAGAATAGTTGTGACATCGACGATTTTTAGGAATATTTTAACTGTTAGCTAGTTTACAACAGTGTGCGTTTGTTAACTCGAAACTAAAAACACTTTGAACTAACAAACCCGCGCTAAAGCGAGCTCGCTATCAGTTAATATAATCCAAAAAACCGACGATGTTACAACCCTTTTTTGTCACAACACTCCTCTGTCACAAATCACCACGGCCTCCCCTAGTATTAAGCAGTTCGATAAATACTCACTATTACAACTTAATTATAGGGCTTGTCCTTGAGTCTGTCCCAATAGTTAGCAGCCTCGCCCTTTTCTTGTGCCTGGACGCTAAATGTTTATTTTGTCAACTTATTTTGACGACGACCCTTAATTCATTGTATTAGAACTGGCAAGTAGGGTGGCCATTATTGGAATAACGGTGTCAAACACTGCACGTTTCCCTTAATATAGACTTAAAGTAAAATACGTGTCATCTAATGGAATAATTACACTTTTTAGTGTTCCGTAGCCAAAATGACCTTATAGTTTCGTCATGTCCGTCCGTCCGTCCGTATGTCCCGGTATGTCACCGGCATTTTACTGGAAAACTACTTAATGTATATTGATGAAATTTGAAGTATAGGTGTCTTGTGTAGGCCGCTACTAAGTTTGATAGTTAAATAATAAAAAATGATATTTCTAAGGGGGCACTCCATACATGTCGACCCGGCGGCCGCAAGCGCCGCGGCGTCGGCGAACAGCGCGTATGTACACATACACGAGCTGAAGGTCGCGGAAGTACTCCGCGCGCTAGAGAAACTCCCGCCTAAACGTTCTGTGGGACCTGATACCTTTCATATTAAGAGACTGTCGTTCAGCGCTAGCCGAACCACTGTGTCATTTGTTTAATGCATATTTAATATCGGCAACATATCCTGAGCAGTGGAAGCTGACACGTGTGGTCCCAGTACCAAAAGGAATTGGTGGCCCAAAGGCATGTAATTATAGGACAGTAGCAGTATTGTGCGCACCTGCAAAAGTATTTGAGTCTGCAATTCAGCGATCTTTGCAACAGCAGGTCGGTTTCCTGTTATCGGACGCACAACACGGATTTCGTGCTGGACATAGTACGACAGGGAACCTGCTACAGCTCATGACTCTGGTGACACCAGCAGTGGATGCGGGCGGTCAGGTAGATGTCGCTTACTTTGATTTTAAAAAGCCTTCGATATGGTGGACAACGACATCTTACTGAGAAAGCTGGCAGATACGGGGTGCACACCACATACGCTTGAATGCTTTGCCAGCTACATGCGGGACAGGCGCCAATACGTGGACTGTGCCGGTTACAGATCGGCGCCGTATTACACGAGAACTGGAGTCAGCCAAGGTAGTAATTTGGGTCCATTGAAATTTGTGCTGATGATTAACGATCTCCCTGAAGTGGTTTGGGACTCGGAGTGTTTACTGTTTGCCGACGATCTAAAACTCGTGCGACAAATACGGGATTTCTCTGATTGTAGTGCACTTCAGGATGATATAGATCGAGTTGTACAATGGAGTCATGGCAACAAGCTTTACTTTAATGTGTCCAAATGCTCTTCCATATCCTTCAGCCGGGGGCGCGATCCGATACTCCATCAGTATAGAGTGGAGGGGGAACCAATGGAACGCCTTACTAAAGTCCGAAACTTGGGAGTACAGTTCACCGCTGATCTTTCATTCAAGGAGCACATTGTCACAGTATGTAAAAAAACATACAGGAACTTAGGGTTTCTGATGTGACAGGCGCAGAGCTTTTCAAACATAAGTGCTGTACGCGCACTGTACGAGGCTCTCGTTAAAAGCCACATGGAGGTCAACTCAGGAATCTGGAGCCCACACGAAGCGAAGTACAGGCATATGTTGGAATGAATCCAAAATAAATTTGTTCGGTTTTTATATTTAAAATTGTATGGCGTGTATCCATTTTACCCACTAATGTATCCAACGTTATTTGTCTTGGGAATGGTAGGATATAACCAATTGGAGGTTAGGCGGGAAGCGACGCTCGCGTTATATATTTTTAAATTATTAAGAGGGAAGGTCAGCAACCCCGGGATACTGGCAGCGGTAAACCTGTGCGTGCCGGATCGGTACGTGTGGCGGCGGCGCCAGCCGCCGCTGCTGGCCGAGCCGCGCGCGCGCACCGGCTTGCTGCGCGCGGCTCCCTGGACCAGGGCTCTGCGCACGTTTAACCAGATAGCCATAAGAGTTGATGTGTTCCATTGTCCTCTTAATGAATTCACTGCGTAGTAGCACATACTATAATAAGTTGTAATTATGATATTGTTGTCTTGCTACACTATCGCATTGGGCAACTGTAAGGATAGTGTAATGTTTGTAATAAATAAATAAATAAAATGTAAAAGAAAGTTAAAAAAAAATGTTTTCTGCAAATATAAATGTGTGGCACATACGAGTATATCGACAGTACTTTTAAAAAACATGAGGTTTTTATAAAAGTTTTGGAATTATCGCTCCTAAAGTAGCATAAATTGTGTCCTCTCCCCTCCCTTTTATTTTCTAAACCTTATGTCCAAAAAATATGAAAAAAAAAATACAAAGGTAGATAGCTTAATAAATCCTTTAAACGATTTTTTTTTTCCACATGATCGAATATACCGTTTTCAAGCTTTTGCCAAAAAACTGCGCTTCTCACCAAAAAGGCGTAAACAATTATAGTAATATACTGTATCAGCCGTTTACAACGACGATAAGATTAAAGTGACACTAGTGGCATATGTCATGCCACTACATGTAATAAATGAATACAGGCTGTATAAATAAATACAGGCTATTCCGAAGTATTCAAAAAATTAGTCATTTATCCGTTAATACCATACCGTTTGGTGTAAGATTTTATACATGGGTTAGAAATACCCCAATGAACACATTTTTCATGTTTGTCCAGAGGCCAGAGACACGTATAATTCTATTTTTTCATCTCTCCTGTTCGGAAAGTTTAATTTTCATGGGTATTAAGCCGGGTGGAAAATAGCTTTTCCATCCCCTAGGGTGGAAAGTATTTTATTGTTACGTCATATTATTAAAATAAAAGCTTTTCATATCGCGATTGCAATAATGATGATTTTTTTCATTTTCCTCACAGTTGAAATGAAAAATAGAGTGTTCAACTCGGGTGACATTACCCATTTTACCCTCGAACTATTGGCGGGTAAATATCTCGGGTGAAATGGGTCACTTTCAACCCTTGGTTAACAATCTATTTATCATATTCGTCTTGAAGCGCTACAACCAACGCCGCGAATATTTTCACCCTATCGCTGGACACTTACACTAATGTAAAGCGTTTTATTCCTCCACTTTAGATAATGGCGTGTAAAAACTTTGTACAAACTTTTTGAGTAACAGCCGCTTTGTTTCGTTGTTAGCAAATCTTCGAGGAGTTTATTTCCACTTCTTTTGTTACGCTTAAAGTAGAGCGGAATGCTAAAATGTTCAGCATTCTTTTCTTAAAATTTTAGGAATACTTTATGTCTGATTTTTAAAAGAAAAAATGTTCACTGGGACCAAGAACAAGACAAATTAGGTATATCATCAGAACTCTGAAAATTTCTGCAAAATATTCTAGGCTAACTACTAGAAGGCAATTCTTCAGCTGAGGAGAAATATGACCTCCTTTTTAGGGTTCTGTACGAAAATGGTAAAAAAGGAACCCTTATGGTGCAACTCTGTCTGCCTGTCTGTCAGCCCGATTATTAGAGTGCTATATCTCAAAAACTATTTATGCTATCTATTTGAAATGTGGAATATTCATAAACATAGTCAACCCACATATATTGCAAAGAAAACATTATAAAATATATTTTTATTTTCTAAAAAACGACTATCATGAGGGGGGCATAAATTAAGTCTAGCCACTCAAGGAGACAAAAGTAGGGTATCATATGAAAGGGCTTGAAAATTATAACTGTCTCTGACTAGCAAAATATGTTAGGGTAAGTGAAAGTTTGTACGGAACCCTCGGTGCGCGAGCCCAACTCGCACTTGGCCGGTTTTGTCAACATAGTTAGCTAAAACATGTTTTATAACCATTTGTGGAAGACCAGCTGTGTGCCTACCATAAATGGTTGAAATCTATACAACCGTTTTGACTTGATGAAGCCGCAAAGACACATACAAACATATAAAAAAATCGCTTCAGTGACTTCCAAATAATCTGTATTGTACAGTACGTAGCTAGCTGGGTATTCACAGATGGTAATTTAATACTTTTTCTCAAACATGCAATGAAATGTCATCATTACGTGCGTTAAAACAGGCTTCAAAGTATCCCGTTTCGGGCGGAACAACCTGAGAGAACTGTAAAGGAATTTCATACAATATTGAAGGCCTAGGCCGGGAAGTATTTTTTTTTAATGTTAATGGAAACATGGCGTCTGTGTCATGCACGGGCTAAATAGCTGAATTATATTTTTTATTTTTTTTTCTAGTGGCTGAATGGTTATCGGACCAAAAATATCTGCGTTAATGCCTATTACACACGAACTGCTATTAAGAACACAAATCTGTATGGTTCATATATTGATAAATAAATTTAAAATATTGTCTATACGTAAGTCGCCAGAGACCATAGACAATATTTAAAATCCTCTGCATTTATTTTATTTATTTTAGAAATTAAGATTCTTATTATGAAGGTTGTGTATAACGGGCCTAATAGTCTACTCGAACACTACACACGCGAAATACGGACGACTTCCGTAAAAAAAAAACCTTATGGAGGGATTGAAGGGAAAATTACAAAAACTTTAGTCGTGTAACTTTTTGAGTGGTGTATTTTTATATTCCATTGCATATGATTGAGAAAAGCACTATACATACCTCTGGCCGTGAAAAGTGCTTGCCGGCTTCGTATCACTATCCTATACCTACTCACCCGGCAAGCCCTTCTTTCCCGGCGTCTGCAGTAATGTACTATTTAACTGGTAAAAAATACGGTAAAGACTTTCTTTCTTCCGCTCACGAAGTGCCTTTTAGTTAAAAATAAAACCCAACTGCAAAACCATAAAGCTTACTTTGATTACAATATGTCAGTCTATAACAAAAACTAATGTATGTGACAAAATGATTTTTACGTACCAGACATAGCCCTCGTATGCTGTTTGTCAAAATCTATCTACCCGCTAATATAAATACATACATATACTAAAAAAACATATATATTACTGACGCAGTAGGAGTTGCCTTGCGCAGTTGTGATCATCATCATTTCAGCCATAGAATGTGCACTGCTGGACACAGGCCTTCTCAAATAACTTCCACAAGTGCCGGATAGAGGCAACCCGCATTCAGCGATTCCCCGCAACCCTTGCGGGTGCTGCGCTTGCCGGTACGCGGTCTTCACTCGAGAACCTTTCTGCCCCAATGGCCATCGTCCGCATTTCTGTTACCAGAGTTCAATTTCACGTGGCAAAGGAAGTTAATATAAATTTTATTATCATAGACTTAAAATTCAAAATCGACAAGTTATATCGGTAAAGTGCAAATGACAGGCGCGAGCCATATATCTAATTTTATTGAACCATTATATTTTTAAACGTCAACTTGCCAATACGAGTATCAATGCATGCAGCTCGAATGCTAATAGTTATTTGTTATGCAAAGTTGTTTTTTGGCACGAGTGATTTTATTGAAAGCTGAGTAAGTGAAGGAAGACCGAGTAAGTGATGCAAATATAGATACCTGAGCGTAGCGAGGCTTTCAACGCACGAGAAGTAAAATAATTTTGCAGCCGTGTGAAACACGCAACTTTTCACCCCACTACAGCGAGAAAAATGTGAGATGAGAGAAAATTATAACAAACCTTTTTTTTTAACTAGTGAAAATGAAGGTAGCTTCATCGAAGTTTTTTCAACTAGTCTCCTTTTGTTTATTTTATTATAAGCTCAAAAATATGTTATTTTTAGAAACACACTCATAACAAAACAAACAAATAAATATGTAAAAGAACTTAATTTGAAGTTTGAAATTATGTTTGTACGCTAGCGGATAAAACGAACTTCCACGCAGATTTGGCGCTGTAAACGGAACTTTCCCGAGCTATTTAGTAAGGTGAAAAAACAGTTTGTGTTACCATAACGGCACTGAGACGTGGTCACTCACAATGGTCCTCATAAGAAAGATCAAAAGTTACTCAAAGGGCAATGGAGCCTTCTAGCGGGATCGATTCAGACATGTGGATATCCGCAGAAGAACCAAGGTCGTCGATATAGCTCACAGATTTGCTAGACTTAAGTCACTATGAAATTTTGAGTATAGGTGCTGCTTACTGCTTAGTTTGATAGTTATATAACAAAAGTCATATTTCTAGGGGCACCCCAAAAATGTAACCGTAAATTTCAGCAATTATGAATATGTGACACATATTTCGACAGTTCTTTTAAAAATATTTCAAGATTTCTTCAAAATGTTAGTGATTCGGTGAATATTTTTGGATAATAACTCCTAAACTAGCATAAATTGTGCCCCCCTTTTTTCGAAACCTTATGTCCAAAAATATGAAAAAAAATTACAAAGTTAACGCTTAATAAATACTTTCAATGAAAATTGTTTTCAACATGATCGGATATTGTTTATGAGTTATTGCCGTAAAACTGCGCTTTTCAGAAAACGGACGTAAGTGCCGTGGAGACTGGCTCTTTTGCTGGAGCACTTTTTCATATATAATTTTTTTCACCCGTAGTGTGCATTTTTTTGTATGAACGGCTGCGGAACCCTACACTGAACATAGTCCGACATGCTCTATGCCGTTTTTTTATAAACATACTAGCTTTTCCCCCGGCTTCGTCCGCTTTACAGAGAACTGAACTGAGTAACCTATGTTTTAACGATGGTTTCCCTATACGAAACGGTTTCATGAACTGTTATGAAACCGTTTAACGGGTTATTCAATGGTACGTTTAGTTAATTATTGTCGTACTTTAAAAAAATATTTTCCCACCCAACTTTGAAAGCCCATAAAACATGCTAAACACAAGGCCACGAACACATTTTTTTTGGATTTGTATCATATATCATACCATTTTGCATCAACATTTTATTTTATTGAATTACAGTCAATATTCCTATTTTTATGGATTGTTTGAATTCGTAAAAAGTATAAATCAAATTGTTTACAATTACCTATCAAATTGATCACATAACAATTTATCGAATCGTTGCATGTTCTATAATACGATTGCCCCAGTTTAAACGCTTTTAACTTTACTTAAGAGTACAGCAATTATAAACTCCTCGAGAACATCCTGGAACGTGCAACGTGGGTAGTCTTGTATCGCAATTACCCACATTTCTTGCCCAGGCACGAAAGAACTTAACTGATAAGAATTCCTTAGTGACATACAATATTCTATAAGGCTGCTACTTCTTAGTAGCAGCACTTCTTGCACCTAAAAAGGCTTAATCACTCCATTCTCGGAACCAGAAGGTGGTAAGTAAGCGTTAACTTGGGCTTGATTGAGGGCAATTTAGATTAGGGTAAACTAGAATAAGGACAAATATTATTAGGGAAAAACAATATAGGACAAATCATTTTAGGGATTCCAATACAAATCCCTTTTATGCGTATTTTAATACCTATACTTTCTTTTTTTTTACAGCTCATCAATTGGGCCTATAAGGCGTTTGCAGTTATGCGGAAAATGAAGAAATAGAACATAAAACTAACTTCGCCAGTCAAATAAATACGTGTTCTTTGATGTATTTTCAGAAATAGACCTAATGGTTAGCTGGAAATCATTTATATTTATTGGCTACAGGTAAATAGTAGGTTAATATTTAGTCAGGCCCTTGGCCCTTGTTTAATGTAACTCGATTCAGTATGAGTAATATTATTTTTCAAGGACTTGTAGTATCAAGACTAATTTTAGTAGTTTCACACTAATGTATTTTTTCCACACATACATTATATCATTGCAAGATAAACCCAATAGGTATTGCACCAAAAACATAAAATTAATCAACCTTACGACCAAATATAGACGTCTGTTGATAACTAGGATGTTTTATCCATAATAAATACTATTCATGCTAATGTATTTGTTTCCACACATACAGTTTATTACTGCAAGATAAATCGAATGCAATAGGTATTGCACCAAAATCATAAAATTAATCAACATTACGACCAAATATAGACGTCTCTTAATAACTAGGATAATATTTTTTCCACCATAAGTGCTATATTTCTTTTGAATCGAAGTGTTTTCAACTACTCTCCTCTTGTTTATTTTATTATAAGCTCAAAAATATGCTATTTTCGGAAATTAATTAACGGTGGGCGTGAAATAATTTACTTTGATTGCGAGGATCAAGTAGTTACTATTTCTGTTCAATTTTCAATATTGTAATGTTCACTATTTTGATAAAATGTATCTCCTAACATCTCGGACTGAATGAAATTCAATTACCAAGGACATTTAGTTACTACGTTCTCACTTATAACTTTATGACATTAATGAGATTCAAGATTTTTTTAAGTAATGATTAAACATTTTCGATTAACTTCAACAAGCTTAACTTGAAAGTTTTGAGTTACATTGCGGGCTAAATTATTTTGTATGGTTAATTTTTTATTGTAATGTTCGGCAAAACTTATATAGATATAACTTCTTAGACCCTTTGCTATGGGTGAGTAAGAAGTGTGCGCGCGGCATCGTGCTCCGCCGCCCGCCTTTCTTTCTCGCCGTCGCCCGCAGACCATGGGCGTGTCACGTAAGAACTTGTCAAGCTATAGCCACCACTTAAATATTTGTTTGTATATTAGATTTACACGCTGTATAACTAACTTGTCATGAAATTAGTCAGCACTGATTTTAGTGATTTCTCATTAGGTTTAGAAATAGCAGCCCGCGAAATATTAAACTCGTCCATTATGGCGGGCTGATGGAAATAATTGCCGCCTCAGCGATGTTAATGTAGGCCGAACATGCAATAATGTCCGATGCTCAGACACCTTCAGCGATCGATTATGACGAAGATTTGTTTAACATGCCAATTCTAAATTAATCGAATTAGTATGCTCATCTGTATTAGTAACAGGTTTCGGAAATTCCGATGTTTATATAGGTACCTAAAGTTGGCAAAATCCCAGAAAAGGTTAAACAAATATGGAATCTGCATCTTAAAAAAATATTTTTTAAATATTAGTTCCGGGATTCCGGGATTGTACAAAACGCCTCGAGAATGTAGTATTTCGCAAATATGTTTAGGTTAGACTCTTTTTGTAAGCATACAAGTTGATATTCACATGAAAGATGAGTTCATTAATACTGTGTCTACTTTATACATTAAGCATCTATATTATAGATTCTATAAAGTACACATTCGTGGCATTAAAAGATTTATGTCTGTATAACTCATATAATTTGGCTTGTTATTTAATCAACTTAGTGATTTCATAATACGGTTAGCAACAGCTGCCTAAGGAATATTAAAGGCGTCTATTTTAGCCGCTGATAGAAGTCACCTTCAGAACTCAATTTTGGCACTATTGGCACTGTACAATAGCATGAAAATATGTTTTTGAATCAAATATACATGTTCATTTTCATGTTCATTTCTTTTACAAGTATTACTTTATGATCTTTTATTTATCAACCAATAAATTAAATAATGGTCTACTTGCGTTCTTATTTTAATATATTTTTAAATATATTTATAGCGCATAAATCAACCTATATACTCGACCCACAAATATACAACTTTCAACGTAAAAGTATAGAGGACGCATCTGCCTTCCATAATTTTGAAGGCTGGGATTAGTTAGCTACTTCTTGTTCACTTTGTGTAAAATTGTTCTCCTCTTACATGTTGTAAAAATGGAATGTCTTTACATTAAAAAAGAAATGTTGAAACCATCTGGAGATACCCAGCTACCCGTGCATCAAAAATAGTAAAGTAACTTATATCCGTTTAGCCGATTTGGCGTGATGAAGTCACAACAACACATACCTACAAACATACAAATAATCCAAAAAAAAAAAACAGTTTAATTCATTGACCTCCAAATAGTCCGTAACAATCATTTTTCTGAAAATATCTTAAATGTTCAGACATTTCATTTTTACAACTTTATAATATATAATATTATAGATTATATCTAATAGTTAGGTAAGTACAACAATAGATTTTAAATTAAAAATAAAAACATTCTTGTTATGAAACGAGTCACCACTAATTATAATGATTTTGCACTACTAGAAATAGCAGCCCAATGAATATTAAAGGCCGCCATTATAGCGGGCTGATGAGAATAATTGACGCGGTGGCGATGTTAATGTGGGCTCAACATGCAACAACGCCTGATGCTCAGGGGCAGTTCCAAAAATAATGGCACCGACAGGTTAAAGTTTTTTGTCAAAAAAAAAGTGGTCTGTTTTAGCAACTGAGTATGAAAAATATTTTTTAAATATTACAATTTGGGCATATTTTTAAAGGGCACTCCACAATTGATAAAAATATAGAAAATGTGGCATGTTGAAGTTTTGGAGATACAGGTTAAAGTAACATAGGACAGGTTAGTAGAGAAAATATGACAAGTTAAAGTTAAATGTTACAGATTATGTACAAGAGGGTCATTTATTATGATAAAAATGTTATATTAAAACAAGTTATTTTTATAAATCAACGTTTTATTTATTAATTTGTGTGGGTACAACCACAAAAAGGTAATTATAAAAAAAGATAGTTAAATTATTATAAAAAAAATTGTAACTACTTAAATGTAGGAACATAAACCTCAATACTTTACGAAATAATCAACGTTTTTTTTATAAATGTGATTATTTATTTATATGAGCTCTCATTGCGCTTTATATGCGTAGTCAGTCTAATATAATCACAATTAGATAACTTACAAAAATAAATCGAATTAAAAAAGCTCGCTATTTAACGAATTAATCAACATATTTAAATATTTATGTACGCTTATTTCTTAAGGCTATCAATAGGCACAAGAACGTAACTGCTACTGCACAGTCTCATACATTACGTATCATTATCACAAAATTTAAATCACATGAATTAAAATAACTGAAACATCTTAGGTACGCTTATTTCTAATGGCCTTAAAGGCACGAGTACTTAACTAACACCGCCTCATATACATATATGTATCATAGTCACAACTTTATAATTACAACTAACCCGTCGCAGTTAACATTATCTAAAATTCGCTTCTTATTATTTGTTGAAACTTAGGTGCCCACATTTTTTTTTTATATTACTAATTATGTTTCTTAGTATTCAAAATTTCTCAGTCTTATCACAATATAATTATTAATAATCAACAGATAAAGCAACACGCTTATAATATATGAAAATAAGCTTCTATTTAAATCAAATTTAAGATATAAATTCTCAACTACGCAGTTTCACATTTGAAATCCGACAAAAGTTACATACATTGTACTAAAATATATTGTAATCGGAATCGTCACTGTCACTGTCAAACAAATTTCTAGAGTGCTCAGAGGAGATTCAGTTTTGTTTTCCGGATTCTCGGTTAAAATGTTGTCTAATACAGTACGTCTCAAATCTGATGGTAATTCTAACTCACTAAGCGTAGAAAAAATACTCCCTCTTTTAAGAGATGCGACTGCCGATAATTTGCTTTGAATACTACAGTCAGAAGCGTTATCACTATCTGACATGCTTACGCTTTGTATGTTTCTAGATGCAGTGTTCACCGGCTCTCGAATAAACTGAAAACCGAGATGATTACCATGTCGACAGTATGATGCATTTGTTAAACATGTTTCATTAATACAAGTGAGGCTTCTCAGAGTAACAGATGATTTTAAACTATCCCAAACTACCTGATGAACTTCTTGGGTTCCTCTAAACGTTCGTAAATTACTTGGTAAAAGAGAGTCTTTTTCAAGAATATTTGCGTCTGTAATAACTTTGACAATTATTTTCCTTAGCTTGTTTTGTAACAAATCTGAAAATGTTTCAAAATCAGGTATATCGGTACCCTGGTTAACAAATGCATCAGCTGTTCGTTTTAACACTGCTCCAACTCCATCAGGAGCACCTTTCCCATGGCCGGATTCAGAATAGTGCCAATTTATGTATCTTAGCCGAGGATGAGTCCAATTGAAAGTAGACATGACAAAAAATATTTTACAATTCCTGTACTGGCTGACTACAGAATCTGACAGTATGTGCAGATTTGTTACTTGAGGAGCATTAGCGTATAGATGCTGTAAAATGGGCTCCATATGAGCCCATACTGCCGCTGCATCGTGTCTCGTGTTTGAACTGATTGTCGAGAAACTTTGTGTGTGTTTTTGGCCATTTGTATCAAAGAAATAAAGAACACTCGTATGGATACTAATTTGAGCTTTACTGCCACCAAAATGAGCAGCTTGAATCTCATTGCTATAAGCACACTGATAGTTTTCAGAGAAGTCTACGTGGACTAATGCTTCATTTGTTTGTAAATCGTTTTTTATTTTTTTGATTGCTTGTTGTTGACTAACTATTCTACCAGTATGTTTTAAAAAAATATCGATTTTGTCTTCAAATGTTTTTGCAGCATCTATCGCTCTTGTTACAACTTTCTCTTTTTTAACTATTCTTATTGTCTTTTTTGTTCTATTTGTGATTATGTCTTCTTTTTTCGTATTCCAAGCCCAATAGGAAAACTCTTTTGACTTGTCGAATTCCAAATATGTCACTTTTTTATTCTTGCAGAACTCACATTTTCGTAAGAGACACTGAGAGTCATCGCAATCACAGCAAATGCTTTTCAAAAGTTTTGTTGTGTTTGCATATTCTATTATTTTTGATTTTAGAAGAGCAGATAACATGAGCCTAAAATTTTCATGAACTACACAAAGGCACGTGTTTCGGGGTCTTCGAGATGCTGACAATACCCAAAACGGTTTCAGGCTACAGAAAGCGGCGTACGACATCCTGTATTTATTCGTAGACACAAATTTACTATGGAGATTTTTTAGAGAATCGTTTAGGTACCGAATCTGTGCCTTTTATTCCATGTTTCTTTACGAATTCTTTTTTCCCTGATGCACAAAGAAAATCAATTACGTCTTTTTTCTTCTTACTAGCAGCCACATATTTGTATGTTTTGTGTCTCCTACGAAGCATTTGTTTCAGTTTTATTTGTGAGGTTTTGTCAACAGCCAACGATGTTAAATGTGGCTTCAAAATGTTTGCGATAGTGTCCTTTGTTTTTCTAGAATCTATGTTTTTGTATGAATGTAAAATACCCTTACAAAGCGAAGATTCTTGACTGTTCGTTGCATTATCTAGCTCTATGGAATCATGTCCCGATCGGGCTTGCAGAGGCATAATATCTTCATTATTTTGGAATGAACGTGCTGGCTGCTGAACAGGTGAAGAACTTAAATTTTTTGCCTGTTGTCTTGACAACTGTTTCCTATACATATCATTCAGCTTCTTAACAGATTGTAATTGACATCTTAAAGATTCGATCTCCTTACCCTTCTTGTACCTAATTTTGCGAATCAACTTCTGAGCACGAGGGGATCCGTTAGCACTTGAACCTGGTGAGCTCATTGGGCTGCACGTTAGTGGCATCTGTGGTGTATTCGATCTTGAACACCCAGGAATATTTTCTGGCTCCTCTTGATTTAAATTTTCCACGTTGTGTTGAGCTATCTCATCTACGTCACATATAGCGTTGTGTACTCATTTTTTTTTCCTTTTTTCGCTGATACGCCTTTTTCGATTCATCTTTCCACTTTTTTCTTAAAGCTCTTTGATCTCTTAGTGATAAATTGTGTATGTTAACCACTTTTCCTTCCTGTTTTCGACGCTGATATTTTTCTTTATTTTTCCGTTTATACTCCCCATACAATTCAGGATTCCGCATTATTTTTTCATATCTCTTCTTCTCATTTGCCCTTTTACGTTCTAGCAACTCTTCTCTGGCCTTTTTTTTATGTTTCGGTTTACCCATTTTGTCCCTAAAATATCGTGAATCATTAGCACTTTACAATTAATTTGGATATCCATCAAATGCTCACTGAGACGATTCTAAAGAGCCCAAACTCGGTAGGATTGCTTTTTCGATTATAGAGTTCCCAGGGCCACCTTCCGTCTCCATCATCAGATCAGCCCCATGGTACCATATTGTTGTATTGTCATCAAAGTTATGTAAGTATGAAAAATTTCAGCTCAATCGATTGACGATATCTGCTTCTAAATTGAGTTGCAAGATTCCACCTGAACAAACATACTTAGATACATACATACATACAGAGCAAGTTAAATAAAAGCTTGTAAAAAAGGATTGTAATTGTACCTAAGGTATAATTTATTATAAAGACGACTCCACCTTAAGATAAGTTATTATTTCCACGTCTTTGTTAACTTTAGGTACTCGTAAATGCCACTCATAATAACGTATTACTTTAACCTGCCAACAGTCACTTTAACCTATATATTGTTGACAAGTGAAAGTGACACAGGTTACTGTGAAAAGTAGGTATACTAGACGATTACTTTAAAAGCATTCATAACATGACTGCCTCACTCTCAGGGTAACCAGAAATGAGTATGTAGATCATTTTAATTATATAAGTATTTTTTTTCCTAAACAAATATCATGAAATAATCGAGGCAAGTTAAAGTTAACATACCTGTTACAAACTCCAGAATCACGCCTTTGATCACTTGTCACCACAAAACTACACCAGTATGACTACAACCGCTCTGCTCGGTGGATAGACGGACACTGACAGAATGCTTTGCCGCGATTATGGTCTACAAATGAGTATCTATGTGTGAGTGAGACGCTGCACTGTGAACACACAGGTTAGAGTGAAAATTTCGCAGGACAAAGTTCGGGCGTCGATATCGTTGTTTAAAAAGATATATAAAATCGGTGCAATATATATTTTATAAAATTATATGCTTGCTGTCTTATAACGCGGCAAATAATTAGCGTAAAATCGTGTACGAATAAAACAAACAAGTAAAACTCGAATGGTATCGCGTTTGGACAAGGCAGGTTACAGTAATAAATGGCACTCTCTATTTTTTTTATCAAAGTAGTAAATTGTAATTCAAGAAAAAGGCCTTGCCTCTGTGTATTCGATTGGTTTTTACCTAGAAACACTATTATTTTTTTCTCAAAACGACAAACTGAGCGTAGTTTTTATTCAAAAACTAAATTACAGGTTAAGGTGCCACTATTTTTGGAATTACCCTCAGATACTCTCAGAAATTTGTTTAAAATGCCAGTTCATTTCACAGGCTAAGGGCAACATTTCATTTACAACAGAGTGGCTACCCCAATATAACTTTACTCTAACGATTTATTTGATGGTTAACTTGAAGTTCGTTTCACTACGCCGGTCTACAGATAACTTATTCTCAAATCGTTACTCTGTAATAATAATCGTATTGCACCCAAGCGAGATAGTCAATTTGTGCCTTGCTTGAGCAATTATTTTATTTTTTATTAAACAGTGTATTATATTTCTTATTTCTAAGATAGTTTCCTGCAAAACTGTATTGTACAGTTTGACTGCAGGAACGATTCTCTATACTAATAATAGTATAGAATATTTATTATTTATATACAATATTAATATCTCTGCATTATAAGATATACGATGATGTTTGATGCTAACTTTAAATTAAATCATGTCACTCCATCGACTTCAGCAAATATTTTGAGGGCCTTTTTAAATTTGGGCATGCTTGGCTCATGACGGATGTTCTCGGGCAGACTAAATAGTCTTAAAAAGGCCCTCAAAATATTTGCTGAAGTCGATGGAGTGACATGATTTAATTTAAAGTTAGCATCAAACATCATCGTATATCTTATAATGCAGAGATATTAATATTGTATATAAATAATAAATATTCTATACTATTATTAGTATAGAGAATCGTTCCCTATTCGTTTCCTAAATAGGAAATACGGAAGTCTTTTTTTTAATGTTCTATCTTCGAAATAGTTTTTAACGCTTGGTACTTCGAATTTGCCTGCGGACACCGATCATGGCGCTGCATATTTTTTTTAATTTGTTCGGGTAATTACATCAATTGTATGAAGAATAAAAATAAATGTAAAGCAACATGGAACGTTATATCATCAACTGCAAGTATAATTGACGATAACGATATTGATTCTCTACGCGCTACTGATGTGACCTATAAAAATCCACAAGACATTTGTAATTTTTTAAATTACTATTTTATTGATATTGCAGTTTCTAATTATGGTGCTAAAATTTAATTTCGTCCAAACAATGGCTTTCGCATTCCCCAGATGCGAATACGATGGACTTTTCTATCTCGTCCATATTGGAGAGCAAGGTGAGCACAGTATGGATGCTTTGAAGAAAGCGATCAGTACGTAATTGGCACAACATACCGCAGGACCACATTCGTGCACCGTGCAACTCATTTTTCGACTGGCCATAGTAAAATCAAAAGGTGGTCATATCGAGTTGAAGTAAATTAATTTTAAAATTTTGATATTTTTCCAAATTTTATTCTTAATGTAAATAATTTGTTACAACAGATAAAAAAACATAGTCCTTTGAATTTGGTAACATTTCATATCGTTCACCCTGTGTCATAGATAGATCTGAGGATATTGGGTTTAGAATTTACCCTTATCCAAATAAATAATAGAGCACCCGTCAGTTAAGAGAAACATATAAGTTCGATAATGACAAATGCTTTATTAGATTTATGATAAACTTTGAACATATTTACGATACAGTGAAAAACTTTTCTTTAATAATTGTAATATCTTCAAAATAACTGCAGATGCTACCAAGCTGGTAAAACTCTCAAAATATCATTATAACTCGGCATACCCCAAATCCTTTGATATCTTGGTAAACAAAAGAAACCTGAATTGATTACATTCCTATGCAAATTGACGAGCAGGCGTGGGGATGACGTAGGTCGGAGCACCCGATAAATTTCAGCCGGTTTTATAGGAAATTCCTTCAGTTTCATTGAAACGCTGTAAAAGCAAAAACAATCAATTTGAGAAATGCTAATTTGGAGGCCATCCGTTGGACGTAATCAAATTGATGGGACTCTACGTGACTCGGCTTAAATGTAGACGAGTGTGCGGCTCTTTTTTAACACTTTAGGTGCAAATTTAACACTCGCGCTGATAGTACTCTCAATAAAGCCTTATAAAGTCTACATATTGAATGCCTGTGAACGTCCTAACATACTAACGTACGGTCGGCCAAGAAATAGGTATACCACTTTTGGACCTTAATACACACGCAATAAAGTCGAAAAGTGGTAGACAGATTTCTTGGCCGACCATACGTATGTAAAGTCTCTAATGGCCAAGGCATTGTGTAAGGTTCATCATCTAGCATATTCAATTTATCCGCAAAATTTCAGGACTTTAAGGCATCATCCAGTTAAATGCATTAGAGGTTAGATTATGTTTGTTTTGCAACAATCCTGAAAAGTTTACGTGTTCAGAAAAAATGCATTATGCCTAATAATGAATTATGCCAAATGATTAACCAAAAAGTTTATGCCAGATGGGGGTGGTGAAAACATAACTGACTGTTGAGTTTGTTTCGGCTTTCTTCTCAATATAGTGGTCTCCTCTTGGAAAATGTCATAGACTCAGACTTGTAAAAGTGCCCTTGCAGCCTTCTTACACGGAAGAAAGATCATAATATAATTTCTGTCACCGAAAGGTTAATGGATTTAATCAGCTGAAAACTGTATATTCTTTTTCAGTTGCCATAATCGCATGTAATTTATCAGGACCATGATCAAGTACAGTCGTATTGCAACTCTCCGCGAAGTTGCTTATACCACAACATAGAATCCCCCGCCCTTCACGCACTGTATTAAAAGGACAGAGACATATCATCTTTGTCCCGTGAAAAAGAGTCAGATACGTATGTATGTGTCTTTGCGACTTCATCACGTCAAAAAGACTGAGCGGATTTCAACCATTTTTGGTACAAGGATAGTTGGATATCTGAAATAAGTTTTAGGTTACTTTTTACCTGACTACGCTGAAGTTAAAAAGAGGCTTATGACTTTTTTTCTGTGCGAACGAAGTTGCAAGCACTTTCTTGATGCTCACAAATTTATCCCGCTGGACAGTACCTAGTCATCCTAATCCTAATCTATCCATACTAATATTATAAATGCGAAAGTGTGTCTGTCTGTCTGTCTATCTGTCTGTCTGTCTGTCTGTAACCTCTTCACGCTTGAACCGCTGAACCGATTTGGATGAAATTTGGTATGGAGATAGTTTGAGTCCCGGGGAAGGACATAGGCTACTTTTTATCCCGTAAAAGTACCTTTATCCGCGATAAACGAATTTAAGGCGGACGAAGTCGCGGGCAGAAGCTAGTACTATTATAAAGTTGTAAAAATGAAATGTTTGTATGTGTCGTTGAAGCTTCATCACGCTAAATCGGCTCAACGGATATCTCCAGATGGTTATAGGATACTTTTTACCCGACTATGAATAGAATAGATTTATTTCTCTTTGAAAATTACACAATATCTTACATGTCCTAGAAAATAGAATGAATTCACAAGAAGATCGTCAGTTACATAGAATTATAAATATTATAGTAACATAAACAAAAACACATAATAAAAACAAGGGACTATGCTAAAGAAAAAGAAAGGGGTTATGACTGTTTCTCCTCTGCGAACGAAATTGTGGGCACTTTCTAGTCTATACTATTTATTATATAGTTGTCAAAATGAAATGTCTGTACATTGCAGATATTTTCAAATAATTGATTGTTACAAACTATTTGAAGGTCACTAAAACGAAAAATATTTTTTTGGATTTTCTGTATGTCGTTGTGGCTTCATCACGCAAAATCGGCTAAACAGATTTCCACAATTTTTGGTACACCGGTAGCTGGGTATCTCCAGATGGTTATAGAATACTTTTACCCGACTATGCTGAAGAAAAAAAAAAGTTTTTCTCCTCCGCGAACGAAGTTGCGGGCATTTTCTAGTCTATTATAAAGTTGTAAAAATGAAATGTTCGTATGTTCAAAAAAATATTGTAACGGACTATTTGAGGTAACTTAATCGATTTTTATTTTTGTATCGTATTTTAGTGTTTTGTTTTGTATGTGTCGTTTTGGCTTCATTATGCCAAATCGGCTAAAAGAATTTCAATTGTTTTTAGTACACGGATAGCTGGGTATCCACAGTTGGTTACAGAATACTTTTTACCCGACTACGCTAAAGACAAAAATGGGGTAATGACTTTTACTCCTCCGTGAACGAAGCTGCGGGCACCTTCTAGTATTTATATAAAATTATTCTCAATGTATAGGTATCTCATCCTTACAACTATATAATCGGTTACTCTCATCTGGCATAAAGTCTTTTGTCATAATCATCATTTGGCATAATTCATCATTTGGCATAATGCATTTGTTTCTGAAACTGTAGAATTTTCAAGACTCTTTCAGTCATCATACTGTTAAATGCATAAGGTTAGGTTAGGTTTGTTTTATAACAATCCTAAAAAGTTTATGCGTTCAGAAATAAATCCATTATGCCAAATGATGAATTATGCCAAATGGTGATTATGACAAGAAAGTGTATGCCAAATGAGGGTAATCTCTATATAACATTTAGTGTAGATATGAAGTAGAAGTCAATTAGATGAAGATAAATCATAGGCCTCAATCGTCTTACGAAGTCAAGGGTGTGTTAAGAGGTATACAACGGCTTCCATTGACGTCTAGTTCCTATTGTACCTATTTGATTTACGCCATTCAGGCCTCGCAGGCCAACAAATCATATATAATAAAGAAGGTATATAACTAAATTAATGAAGAGAAAAAGCATAGTGTAGTTATGAGACTAATATGTCTTGTTTTGGGTGTCTCATCTTTCTCGAATTTATATATATGGTCTTTATACAATGCGAGGTTCCAATCTTAAACCATTAGTACCATTACCTACTTTTTATGGCTCGTTAACCGTTATGCTGTGAACATCTGTTATTGGCTTTATGTATTAGCTTTAAGCATTGTGTTTTTTTTCTGTAATGCTGTTGATGTTCCAAATAAATAAAATAAAATAAAATAAAAATATTACCTAGCGGTGGTAATATTACTATGAACATAAAATACTTGCGAGAGGGCGGCAATTCGCAGACCTCATTCATTTTTCTTTTATGTATGTTTTAACATTTAACTAAACTATTTAAGGACCGGCAATGCACTTGTGACTCCTCTGGTATTGCAGGTGTGTATGGGCGACAGTGATCTTACCATCAGGCGATCCATCTGCTCGTTAGTCCCCTATAGCATAAAAAAAATCGGTATATATCTTACTAAATAAGTAATATAGATTCAACACAGAATTTTGCACAGAGACTCGCTTTGATTGTATCCGTATTGCAACTTAGTGGCGAACACAACAACAGTGTTGGTTATCCACGATACATGGGTTCAAAGAGCATTGCAAAATCCATACCTTCCCGGTAATGAAAAATATTACCATGAGTTTCCAAGAAAAAAACAAGAACAATTTCTCAAACGCGTAAAAAAATGAAACGGTTAAATTGTAATGTAATATTTGATTCCAATTTGAATTGATGTTGACCAATGTCCAAAAAGTTTTTAATTTAAACACACATTTACGGACTAATTCATATTCATTTATTAAATGCATTTGTGTGTACAAAGGTCTTAAATTTCTAATAAATTCCAACACAAACCCTGTAAGGGCACGGCACTTTAGTACTAGATAGACTATATAATATTTAATTTCAGGTATCTATGTCAAATTAACGATTTACGATTTATCATACATCAAAAATAACATTATTGGAAAAAAAAAAATAGTAAAAATAAAATGAGTAAAATTGCAACATTGAATTACACCATTACAATTTAAATATGAGGGAAGGGAGGCAGACATTTATTTGTGCTTTATATTGATTAATCTAAACATTTATTGACGGTATAGTATGCTTGTTGCACAAGAAAGTTTTTTAAAGATTGTAGGAACTTGTTTTTATTGGGCTCGTTCTTTATGTGGTTCGGTAGTTCGGTACTTACATTTTAACTTACTACATACATTGAAATACATGAACAATATGCATGATGATGGGAAATGAAAATCAAAATTCTAATTAATCCGTCAGCTAGACAATAAAAAATAATGTACACGTATTTTTTTGCTTCTTGAAAAGAATTAAAAAAATCTAAGTTTAGGAGTGGGGGCTTGTGACGCCACTCCTAACGTAACGTAATATTTGTACTTAGGAGTGACGTCATGCGACAGTATATCTCAATGTATCGCCTTTATTTTTAGATTATGTGAAAAAAGAAAAAATACGTGTCCAATATTTTTTATTAATCTACAAGACGGACTTATTACTAAAATTTAGTCATCATGCCTATTATGATCGTATGAGTATTTACAATGCATAAATATAATATTATCCTAGAGTACAATAGTGAAGACCTGTCGCACATCAACAGAGCACAACAGAACTTCCCAGTCACATCTAAACGGCAGAACTCTCGGTAAATTACAATTGGTATATACAACTAGCTGGAGACAGCTCGTCAAAGTTAGCCACACAACTTTGCCCTAATGAATGCAGACTTGGCGAACTAATTTGCCCCGACACCGCGATGACAGCCTGGTCTGAAATTAATTAATATAGGTTGGCCACGCGAATATGTTTATCGTAAAGAGTCAGATTATATTAGGAACATATTGTTACTGGGGTTGGTTCGTGATTGAAACGTACTCTATAAACCGATGAATAAGAGTAGGATTTAATGTCACACACTCACTTTACGTTAACACACTTGAAACACCACCTACTTCAGTAACTCTAAAATGGCTTTACAGGCCAAAAGAGATCAAGGTAAACAAACAAAAAAAAAACACTTGAAACACCATTAAAACACTACACTTGTTTTACTCTTGAACTCTCCAGTCGCTTTACCTCTTTTTTCAATGTTATAGATTCCTCGTCGAAATGTGAACTCCATTGGCCGCCGCCGAACGTGGCTAATATACGGTTTTGAAGTCTTCTGGAATATTCCTTTGACACATAAACAGGTCGCGGAAGGTGCTTCCATAGGTACCTTAGTAGGTACCTTCGAGGTTCCCGAACCATCCCACTGCCGTCTCGCTCATTGTTTTCGCGAATTTTTGGCGTACGACTTTAATCTGGTCTTGATCGTGTTGTCTCAATCCTACCCTTTTGGAATATTCCACTATAGCCGTCTCTTTCACTCCCACTGAATATTTCGACATATATACTTCAGACTGCATTTCGACATAACCTTCAGGGGTCCTGAATATTCCTGCACACGGGTTTACCGATTATGTCTTCATCTGATAGAGGGTGGCCTGAAACGGACTAAAAACTTTTTTCACGCAAGGCATGCAACGGCAAATTGTTGAAATTTTGATAAACTACTATGTGAAATGGTATTTCAGCCAGCTGAGAACGCCTTTAAGTCAGATAAAACCACGATCAAAGTTTTGCACGGAAGCCACCAGGGTAAAAAAAAAACAAAATGTATGTTCACTTTTGACATGCCAGGATGATTATAAGACTAAAGGTTACCCATCGCTAAAAGAAAAATAAACTAATTGGTTACTACTGTTACTAGCATTAACCTTCCAGCCACCATCGCCCACGTTATGGAGCGCTGAGTGAGTAGCCTGTATTTTAAGTCCCCGGTAAGCTCGGTTCTCCATACAAAAGTCGTTACGCTCTCATTTTAAAACGACTAGCTAGTTTGCTATGAAATTTTGTACTTAGAATAAGCTAAAGTTTATCCGGCTAGTAATTAGTTTTATACCTCTTAACATTGTATGTGCAAAATTTCGTTACAATCAAATACGTAGTTTTAAAATGAGAACGAAACTCCGTTTGTATCGGAAGGTAAAATTCGGCCGAGCTTGCCGGGGACTCTTAAATAATTCATTCTCCATCCAAACCCAAGCTGCGGAGTTGAGACTGAGTGTCTGCTTTTTGTTGCGCAAGATTGATCATTAGGAGTAATCATTATTAGTTTATTTAATTTTAGCACACATGATGTTTAGTAGTAGTAGTATTTAGGACACATAAAGATTAGGACATGTGGCATTACGTCTTTGGAAATAAGGTATTTCGTAAAATCGTAATAGTACAATTTTGAGGAAAATGAACAAAAATTCTGGTTTCCGTTTTTCTGGTAAGCAAACATTAGGTCAAGTAAATTTAGAACGGTTTTTTTTTGGGTAACGGAGGGGAATCCTATTAATATTATATCCATGATCCAGAAGTTTTTAATAATGTCGATAGCAAAATAACTGCAATATGGATCTTTGCGTAAGCTTTTCAACTATTTTATAACAATTTTGATTATGCATTCTCTAAAACTTGTCGTATACAACGTGCTAACTGCTAAATAAAGCCTTTTATCACGCCAAATACTGTATTCTCATTCAAATTCCTGCTAAAACTTCTGAACGCAAATCTGCAAGTTTTGGAATAAGCTATTTGCCTGACAGATCAAATCAGCCACTTTCTAACTACAGTTTGTAAATTGAGTTTGGGTAAATATTTAAATTAGTGGGCTTACGAAAATTGCGTTTATCACGTGATACTGATAGACAGATAAACACCATAAACGCGCAGAAGAGGACGAAACAGGTTTAACCTAATTATTGTTTTATTCTGAGCCCGTTCTATTCCATTGCTGGGTCTACCCTTTTTTCCAATGTGCCCGTCCTGGGCGGTTTCTGGCCATTCCTTAAGAAAGGAGTCTAGTTCATCCTGCCATCGCCGATGAGGTCTGCCGCGTCTCCGATTAGAGCTATGGGGTCACCACTATACGGCGATCTTGGCCCTTGCATGTTTCCTATGAATATTAAATATCTGTCAATACACAAATCGAACTAGATAGCTAGTTGGATTTGTATAAAATGGCATCCGTAGATGGTTATATGATACTTGTAACCCGACTTAGCTGAAGTAAAAAAGGACGTAATGACTTTTTTCTCTACCGCGAACGAAGCTACGGGCACCTTCTCGTTTAGTAATAAGACAGACTTTACGGACTTTAGTCCTATGCGTATTACGGTATTCTGTACATGTTCCATCCGTATTGATAACGTTATTTTCGAATGTACTTGTAGAAGCCGATACGTTCTAAGCATACGGGAACACATCAATCTATGCCAAATTATTCAGATCATTCTACCTCAAGCCGAATCAAATTACCTACGAGAAAAGAGTGGGAAATTCTTCAAGGATTGTAATGCATGGTGTAACGCGACGTAGTTTTGTTATAATACATAAAGCGGTTAATAAATAAATCAAATCCTTTCATTTTTAAGGTTCCGTACCAAAAGGGACCCTATTTACTAAGACTCCGCTCTGTCACCAAGCTGTACCTCATGAACCGTGATAGCTAGATTGTTGAAAATTTCACAGATGATGTATTTCTATTGCCGCTATAACAACAAATACTAAAAACAGTTTAATTTTATATCTGTCTGTCTATGCCAAAATAAAATGATCCAACCCCGCGTATATATTGCTTAGGAGTACGGCTCTGCTAACACTGGATTTTCATAGATACGGCCGTTTGTAGCGTATATTTTGTACGGAACCCTCAGTGCGCGAGTCCGACAGACACTTGGCCGGTTTTTATTCATCCTGACGAAAAAGAGGGATGTTATAAGTTTAACGTGAGTATCTGTGTGTCAGTCTGTGGCATCGGTAGTCTAAACGGATGAACCGATTTAAATTACGTTTATTTTGATTTAACTAAGGTGTGTGAAAGTGTTTATAGCAACGATTCAAGAAAGTTAGTTTAGTTATTTTTAGGCACTGGATCCACTAAGGGCGAGGAAGCGTTTAGCTGTCGGCTATTTTCTCGACCAAGAAACGAACAAAAGATATATATCCTGTGTTAGTAAAAGAGACACATATATTATTAGTTAATCGCTGACTGTTCACACTGCTGGCTAGAACTATCTCATATATTTATCTCTTTTATTGACACAGAGTCTGCACATATTGTGCGTTTTTTGAGTGAGTTGGGCGAGAATAGTCGATAGTTGCCGGCGGTGGAAGTAGTGCCTTAAGATTATTTTTTAACCCCCGACAAAAAAGACTGTCGCTTTTCTTAACTAAATATCAAAATATCATAAAAACTATTTCAAAATGTGAAAATTAAATTTAAATCGACCAAGAAATACGCAAGATATAGGCATTTTGACAGAGAGGTCCGATGTGCACTGTAACGTCATCGTGCACTCTGGCCATATAAACTCCGTATTAAATTCTCTTTTGCTAGAAAGAGATAGAATGATATGTTTGATGGCTTATATCTTGGTTATTTTTATAGTTATTCGAAAAAATATATTTTTTGAACTGTTTGTTACATGAATGAGCTTTTAATTAAGCAAAAGTTTAAATTCATGCATATTCCCTATTGTAAAAAAATTTATAACAATAAAAATATGGCAATATTTTATGATGCCATATTCCATAGCTATTTGGTATTTTTTGTTACTGTGAAATTGAAAACAATTAAAAACGCTTTCTTTCAAATGAAAATGATGTCAATTGGTTAGGTCTCCTTTAATTAAAACACGAACATTTTAAAAATATATAAAACTACACGGAGCCTGCAACTTCGTTCGCGGAGAAGAAAAAGTCATAACCCCACTATTTTTATTCATCGTAGTCGGGTAAAAAGTATCATATAACCATCTGGAGATCTCAGCTACCTGTGCCGTCTACCAAAATAGTTGAAATCCGTTTAGCCGATGTGGCGTGATGAAGCCACAACGACACATACAAACATAACAAAAAATTCAAAATAAATATTTATCGATTCAATGACCTCCAAATAGTCCGTTACAACCATGTTTCTGAAAATATCTTCTGTGTACAGAAATTCCATATTTATAACTTTATAATATTATAGATAACCAACTGAGAAATAATTAGGCATCGGTAATTCGGATGCTTTTATACCTAGAACTAGCAAAATCCCGGAAAAAGCTAAGCAAGTATGGAGGATATCTGAAAAATAATATTTTAATTTTTTATTAGTTCCCGGGATCCCGAGATTTTGATAAACGTCAGGAAAAGGTTATTTATTACCTTTTTAAATTACCTATTTAGGTTATGATGTATATTAGTTAAATAAAACATATGTGAATTAAATACAAAAAAATGTAAACAGGAACTACTAAAATAGCTTTTTTAATACCTTCATACGCATGTACCTATTGATGCTATACTAATTTACAGCGGCGGAAATTTTGTTAGTAAAATTAAATAGAGGCCGCCTCCATGCTAGTCAACATCTACACGTTGTAGGTACTGAGGCCGAAGTTTAGGTACAAAGGCATCAGAATTTCCGATACCTAGAAATAATGCACTGTATTCAGATAATAAAATTCATTTTTTTTATTAAGAAAACCGTATACATATATATTAGCTACGGACTTTTGTTTTTTTTTCAAAGGAGGATTGAAGGATACTGTGGAACGGAGAATTAATGTATTCCGGTTTAAAAATAATTATTGTAACATGAAGTAAGTTTTGATATTTATATCCCTGTAATTCGTATCCCACATTTAATATGTGTAACAATACATCTTCCACCTTTCCACGTACTCCTAATGTTAAATTTCAAGATGTTTCACGAATCCAACATGAAAATTATTAATATTATATTAGATCAAAGCTATCTATACATAAATCCGTATGCATTTCACTTTAATATTATCTGACAAAGCTACCTAAGCACCCACAATCCTTGTGAGAATTGACAGTAATGATAATCTCGAATAAGCAATATCTATTTAAAACAAAAGAGATTTGCACCACTATAACTATAAACTCCGTCATTTTCAACTTCAATTACAGCCTATAAGGATACATTTTCCAACAATTCGACATCGACTTAATTCGTTATTCGAACGGGTTTATTCACAGTTTGAAACAGAAGAGCATCAAATCATAATGGTGGTTCCCTTAAAACTCGACTTTATACCACGTGTGGAAAGTCCGATTGGCTTCAGATCGGTGTTTGGTCTTACTACTTTCGTTTTTAAGTGACGTACCTGCCATAGTTATGGAAGTCGGATCACATAAGTTCCCTCTAATGAATGAGTCGCTTGTCAGGAGGTGACTAATGAAATAGCTCTGGGTTATCAAGACCTAGTCGCTGAACAAAACGGAGCATGGCAGTTGCGTCAGAGAAGCGTAATTGTGTTACTGGTTAACAAAACATCTTGCCGCAAAACTTAGAGGCGAAGTAAGGCCTAAAATAAATAAGCATACAGATAATAATGTGCAATCGTTGGTTTATTTATATTCATGTTTAAATCCGGCCATAGTGTGGGCGAGAAAAAACATATCCTAAAACGGTATCCCAATATAAATGGAAAACATGTTTATTACGCGGACAAAACCGGGGCAATAACCAGTCGCTGCGTACTGAAAATATTAAATACAACTGGCTTCTGACGCTATGTTTTAAATGAGAAATAAATATCTTTAAACCGAACTACTTATGCAAAAACTACACCGAAAGGTGCATTCAACAAAAAAATATCTTCGAATTCAGTCAATATAGGTGGCAACTATAAAACGATCGCGCTGGGTCGAAATGTATCTGTAAAATAAAAACATAATTGGCAAATTATATAATATATATTTACATAGACATATCACGTAACAAACAAACAAAAAATAATTTTAAAGTTCATTTGAGAACCTCATTTATGCGGTCAATTAAATTTGAAGAATGCTGCCATTTTATGTTACTATTCTGTGATTCGTAGTAGACAAGCCAATAATGCAGAACCCAATACTTGACTACCAGCAAATCTCTACTTCGTACTTCTAATGCCGCCGTCACACGGAGTATCACTTGCAGGATAGCTACTGGCATCTAATACTACAAGTGTTTTTGACTTTGGGATTTCAAAGTTGTTATATACCTGCGGGCCAATCATGCAGAACCCAATGCTTGGCAATGAGCTAATTTCTACGTCGTAACTCTAATGGCCGGGGCCATTCACCATACACAGATATTTTTCTGCTCTTTAACTATAACATTCCAAGATTGTGAGAAAACTAATTCTTCCGTTACTCACGTGCAGGATAGCTTCTGATACTTTCAAAACAAAATCAAATCATTGAAATAAAACAATTTAACGGATTATATCGCGTATATTATCTCATTTTAGTTCCCAAACGTTTCGGAAGCTTCCCAGCTTTCCATGGTCACGGGTGGACTGAGAAAAGATGTATTTTCCTCTGTCAAAGTTACAATTTGTGCAAACTACCCATTTTTTTGAAAAAACACAATTAAAGGTGTACATACATGCCAGATGGGCCTAAGCTGTAAAGACAGTTACACATGTGCCTGAAGGGCTTAATTATTTTATTCTAATAATTTACCAAGCAGCATTTCACAAATGAGGCGTACTGTTTTTTTTTTTTTTAATATTATAATAACCGCACTTCAAAATCAAGACATTGATCCAATTTATATTAATCTCAAAAAAATATCTACAACAATAATACATACAGCAAACATCAAGCTTCAGTCTTCCGGCCAATCATTCCAGGTACAGCGTGGCGTCAAACAAGGGGACCCGCTATCTCCAAAACTATTCACAAGCACACTAGAGGAAGTTTTTAAGAGCCTGGCAGTTTCCTGGGAGGCAAGGGGAATAGTAGTTGGTGATAGAAGGCTTTCAAACCTTCGATTTGCTGACGATATTGTTCTCTTTGCTTCTTCTGCAGAAGATTTACAGCTAATGCTCAAAGATTTTAGCACCGCAAGCCTTCAAGTTGGACTTAGAATGAATCGTGCTAAGACCCAAGTAATGACCTTCAGCACGAAACGTAGGGTCGAGGTGGACGGGCAGATAATACACTATGTCGATGAGTATATTTACTTGGGCCAGCTTCCGAAACGTTGGGAACTAAAATGAGATAATATACGCGATATAATCCGTTAAATTGTTTTATTTCAATGAGTAATAATCGCGGAAACAGAAGAAAATAAAATCAAATCAAATAATTTATTTCAGAATAACATTCATAATTCGTTAGTAGCAAAGAAGTTTACTCTATGTTAGTAGTACATGCAATTGCAATAGAAAGCAGGGACGCGACGCTCTTACGCATTATGGCGTGGAAATCATCCATTCAGTGCCTTTCACTATAAGATTCCAAGTTCATGAGAAACGGACCATGCAGATCTCAGTACTTGGCTACCAGCAAATCTCTACGTCGTTTTCCTAAAGCTGACCTAAAAATTACCCATGATTTGCAGAATAGCGACTCGGGTCAGATATTGCCAGTGCCACTGATCAGAAGATTTCAAATTTGTGAGAGACCGACGATTTGACAAAGTTATTACTTGAAGGATAGTTACTCGGCTACATACTTCCAGCTCCATCGATAATTGTTCAATTGGAATTAATTTGCAACTGGCTACCAAGGTACTATTTTGATGTAACCTCTTGCTAAAAAAAGAAAAAAATCAATGCCGATAGAATGCAGTGGAACCATGTGAGAAAAGCTGGTTAATTTTTTCAGCAGTGGGACAGTTCGATAGGGTAGAAAAGAAGGCTACGTACGTTTGATACCAAAATAGCACTACCTTACCTACATACTTAAATTACAATATCTGCTGTGCCTCCGGACGCGATACAAAATATCAGTCAGAACCAAATATTCAATTAACAAAGTTTATGTTATTGTTGGTGTACAGTAGAACACACTTATTTTTTCTAAACACGAGTAATTTGCATAAAGTATTTCATCATGACGGTAGCTCGCATCGTGTAACGTAGTTTTATCTCCATTTTACCTATATATGCGGTTAGGAGGGCTCGGCAACCCAGCGGCGAGATTGTTTTAGTTTTATTTCTAGAACAAAAGAATCAGCCGTGAAGTTGTATTTGTTTAGGAACAGGGTACATTGCTCCCACCCTTAGACGCCTGAAGGCGTAACTTTGCAAGAAAACCCTGTCAATTACGACTTTCTTGATATAAAGAGGCGAGTCTTATTTGAGGCTTTTTTGTCTCGATACTTTTAACTGTAACCAATACGACGTTAGAAAATGCGTATTTCGATTTCCCCGCGGGGATGGACTGTTGACATTCAACGTGATATTCGAGCTGGTATCGATATTCGTATCCGAATATTTAACTCCTTTTTTAAGCATTTTCACGTCGAATTTGTCAAAAAAAAAACAAATATATACGACGATAGTGATACGTCGGTCACGACTCGGAAATGCGCAGAGTATAGGGACATCCACATGTACTCAGGCAAGCCTAGTTCCCTATTAGTTCCCTAATATATCGGTAAAAACTGAAAATATTACGGTTACAAAGCGGAAATGCAACTAACAGAGAAATGACATTGAGAAACAGTGCAAATCGATGCAGTTCTAGAATCGTTTAATCACGAAAACTTTGCTAAAGTGGCCACACACTTGGAAAATCTCGTAGGTAGGAAATAGAGGTTGAATCATGAACAAACAAAAAAACAACGGGTTGCACTCCAGGAGTGCCGGTGGAAGTGAAAACTTGAATACGTTGTGCATTTATTATGTGCGTTATCAATGACATTGTAACAGTTTTCGACCAGGTCATGTGTCTATATAAGTAAGTTTCGATCAGTTGCAATAGTTGCAAATTACTTTACATCTTCACAAAATAATGTATGTTATGGCTTCAATGAATTTGCTCTACTGATAATTGGGCCCAACTTAGAGCTATTGCAATTAACTACTGCATAGAGACTAGCCTTGTCATTACCAAACAAAGTCGTGTACTTCTAGCGGGGGCGAGGTAAACACATACAGCACACTACGGAAATAATCTTATTTCTACAAACGCACACAATTAAAAGAAATTACCTACAAACAAAAAACACCTAAATGACAATTTACCAAAACAAGCACTAGTCCCACCGCCGGCGAGAATGCGCGCAACTATCGACTATTTTCTCGCCCAACTCGCTCAAGAAACGCACAATAAATGTAGACAATAAAAGAGACACATATATGAGAGAGTTCTCGCCGGCAGTGTGAACAGCCAGCGATTAACTATTAATATATGCGTCTCTTTTACTAACACAGGATCTATAATTGTTGTTCGGTTCTTGGGCGAGAAAATCGCCGATAGCTAACCGCTTCCTCGACCTTGATGGGACCAGTGCGTAAACTGACCGGCGATTTCGCGATTACTGTGGCAGAGGGAAATGTATCCGTATGTCAGCCTCCAATTATATCCAAAAAACAAAACACTAAGTAACTATAACAGCGTAGCAACCCAAAGTAGATTTAGGCCTCCTGCGTTCACACCACGCTTCTCAATCCTGAGCCAGTTCTAAGGCCTCTCTGATCTTTCTGGAATTCGTCACTCCAGTGCAATAACACTCTAAGTGCGCTCAACCGCACTGCAATCAGCTGTCCCAATAAAGTGTAAGTATTTAAGGGCATATCTAATCTATTATAAAGTTGTAAAAATTAAATGCCTGTCTAGCGTCTATTGAATATCCGGTGGATAAATGCTCTAAGAGGTCTAATGATGAGAAATACTTTTTTTTTTGGTATGGCGTTAACAAAAACCGGCCAAGTGCGAGTCCGACTCGCGTACCGAAGGTTCCGTACAAATTTTCACTTACCCTAACATTATTATATTCCCCGGTTCCGGTTGAGTTAAGCTTGCACCTGATATCTATAGCATTGCATACAAATGAGGTGCAAACTTAACGCAACCGGGCTACTTAATGCCTTTTGACACAGACTATATTTTTTATGATTTAATTACAAATGTACAGTTTTCAGATTCTTTTATGTATTTGTAGTATTTCACGATATTATTTGCCAAATTTCATAATTCTACGTCAACGGGAAGTACTCTATCATTTTGATTCCCTTGAGAGTGTCGAATTTACACGTTTTTTCCTGTATAAATGGCGGTATCTTTTTTTTACATTAATATAGAAGTTTGATTTTTTCACAGCTTCAAGGGACTGTAGTCTTGAGTATATGGTGTTAATTTCAACTCGATACCTTTACGCGTTCTTTAAATAAAAGGTCGTCACAGACAGACAGACGGACAGACCGACGGACAACAAAGTGATGCTATAAGGGCTCCGTTTTTCCGATTGAGGTACGGAACCCTAAAAACATTTTTTTATCCGGTGCCGTCTTCAGGCTATGCTCGTTTCCACGTCCATGTGTTTAAGGATCGCAAAATGTATGTAGTTGAAATAATCGGGGCCAGACGGCAGCCGCGGCTGGCGGGGCGCCAGGCACGCGTCGGCTATTGCCAAATATCGCAGTTTTACACCAAATGTGTACTTACGAGTGTGTGTGTGGCATGTTCCTGCGGGGAAGACTATAGTTTTACCATAATAGTAACTACTTGTAAATTTAAACATATTGTTCCCCGCAGACACAATACTCGACTGACCTTAAGTATTCTCAATCAGATATGGCAGATAAGTACTTGTCCTTTTAGAATAGAATAGAATGGAATAAAGTTTTATTCAGGATAACACATCATAACAAATTTAACACGACAAAACAAGTGAACCTAAAATGGTGCCGATGGCATTGCTTAGTGGACTCAGCCATACCGTCGGATTGGTTAGGTATACCACTGCCAACGACGCTGGTTTTCTGTGGAACCAGTGGGCAGCTACTCTGCTTTGCTTCTCTGGTTTGATCTTATCAAAAGACGTGCGTGCGAAAGAGCGAACCGCAAAAATAATAATAATTAACATTTTACACAAATCGTACATGTCATGAAAAGCTCAATAAGGCTTATGTAGAGCAGAGCCCGGAATTCACGGGATGTTTTCGATCTATCGTTAGTGAGTTCTCACGTGTCGACCACCGATATACACATTATATCGATAAAAAATAATACAAAAGACACATTTTAAAGAAGATTAATATCTTGCTGTTTATAAGAAACTACTTTTCTAAACATTTGCCAATACCATTCTTATTTCGACGCGTTTCCAATATTTAGTCTAAGGAAATTGCCACAAGAGTGGCTAGTGATAAACATAGTGACATTATATATGTATATGTGTCGATAAAACTACTAATGAACGGATCACATTAATTGGCAGTTCCTACTTGAGTACATTACATGATAAGTTTTACTAATAAACTATTTTGAAATTTAATGTACTGATATGTAACATACTGTGAGGGAAATTTAAACACGTACCTTTTTCGCTCTTATCACAATGACAGTAAGGACTAAAATGGTTTCCCTTACTGTACATTGGAAGCCAAAAAGTAACTACTCACAATAACGGTTCAAAAATGCCACGAAAAATCCGGGCCCTGGTTATAAGTACTGGACGACTATAATAATTATATTTAATAAATATATTTACATAGAAGATAATATGTATATATACATAGAAGAAATCAAAGATTCAGGAACAAATATATTTGCTCATAACACAAATATTTTCCCTTACCGGGATTTGAACCCAGGACCGTCAGCTTCAGAGGAAGTGTCACTCTCACTAAGCTAACCGGTTGTCAATTTATGCTACCATTGCGGCACTCATTTACGACTGGTTTAGCTCAGTGGGAGTAACATTGCCTGCGAAGCTAACGGTCCTGGGTTCAAATCTCGGTTAAGAGCAAATATTTATATGTGGATGTCTTCTATGTGTATAAGTAAAAATATTTACTAAATACATCGTCGTTTAGTACTCGTAATACAAGCCTTATGGAACTAGTCCAAAACTGGTTCAATTTGTGTAAAACTTGCCCCACAAATTAATTTATAATAATATATATAATTTATTATCCCATTTAGATTTCCAGCTACGAGTATCTAGGTAGGCCAATGATGAGGTAAATATTTAAATGAAAAAAATACATACATAAGGTATAAAATGAAATTTGTAGTAATGACTAATGGGGTAACAAGAAATACTGGAATTAATTTCTTTGGTAAATAACTTTGGTCTCATAAATACAAAGATCTAAATTATGAAAAAAATCAAGACTCTGAGTGGAGTACGACTCCAGTTGTCCTGCTTCCGTCCTTTTTAATGAAGAAATTCATTTAAAAAAAGAAGTACATCAAGTTTTTCGTAAAAATCAAAATGACTTTGTTGTTACTGTTTTTTTTTATCTAAGGCACTGCTCTCACTAAAGGCGAGGAAGCGATTAGCTATCGGCGATTTTCTTGCCCAAGAAACGAACAAAAGATATAGATCCTGTAAAAGAGACAAATATATTAATAGTTTATCGCTGGCTGTTCACACTCACGGCAAGAACTCTCTCATATATGTATCACTTTTATTGACACGGAGTCTACATCTATTGTGCGTTTCTTGAGCGAGTTGGGCGAGGAAATAATCGATAATTGTTCGCTTTCTCGCCGGCGGCGGTGGGAGTATTGCCTAATTGTCGTACTTATAAATATGAAATTATAAATATTTGGAGGATTAGATGTTTATATGTTAGACAATAACGCGTAAACCAATTAACGAATTTAAATGAAACTTGGCACATGTATAGATCATACATAATGGATTAAAACATATAATACTCAATTCTCAGTAACGCGGGCAGAACCGCGGGTAAATTTTAATTATAGATATCGAATATCAAGCCTTTGTTACGTCAAATTTGCGTTCTAATAACATCTCAATTAGTTTACGCCTGCTAAGCATCCTATTACTAAAACTAACGATATAATCACCATTAATGACTTACTGTGTTAGACGACACGTTTGGCCCAGTGTCTTGCACAACGGCCTACGAAGCTGGCGGTCCCGGGTTCGAATCCCGGCCAGTGTTTGTGGAATAAGCACAATATTTGTCCTGGGTCTTGGATGCTTTCCATGTATATTTCTATGTATAAGTATTATAATTGATCGATTTATTATGTATTATCGTAGCCTTGGACCTATTTCATGCTTTGCTTAGTTTGGGACTAGGTCGATTTGTGTAAATTTGTCCCTGTGTTATATGTATTTTATTCATATTCTTTACTGTTAGTCTAATATATCAGATTATTGCTGAAGAGAGCATACAGCCTAATATATCAGATTATTGCTGAAGAGAGCATACTGGGTGACTCCTAAGTTGTGAACCAAAATGTTTCAAGTGGAAGTTCGCCACCTGATTAAGAATACTGAAGGTCAATCGAGTATTGCGGCTGTGGGGACCAATATGTCTTGTAAAGATTTCGTCATATCCAAACACTTGAAAATATTACTAATGTCTCCCATCTCTGCGTTAAACATGGCACTATTAGTATGAAAAAGATGGCCTGCATATTTTTCATCGAGATCGAATCAGAAATGAGGAGATTCGTAGACTAACCAAGGTCACCAACATACCAAATAGATTAAGCAAACTGAAGTGGCAAAGGGCAGAGCACATAGTTCGAAGAACCGATGGCCGTTGGGGTAGAAAGTTCTCGAGCGGAGACCGCGTAACGGCAAGCGCAGCATGGAAAGGCCATCCGCAAGGTGATCGGAGACCTGCTTAAGGTTGCTGGGACTCGCTGGAAGTGGATCGCCTTTATCCGGCCCATGTGGAAATCTATTGAGAAGGCGCTTTTTTTACGTGGATTTGTTTGTAAGTTGACATTACTGTATATAATTACCAGTTGCTATTTGTTCGTACTTTATTTCAATTTATTCTACGTGGATTTCTTTGTAAGCTTATAACCTATTTCAAATGCAATGTATATTGTTAATTGAATAAATAAATGAAATAAATAAAATGAAATGAAAGCAGTGGACGTTCTATGGCTGAAATGATGATGATGATATTTTTGCACAGTCCAACGGATAGACATACCAGTAAATGTTACAGTGACTGAAGCTGTCCCATAAGTCCCATTAATTGGCACCTTTAGTCTTAATTCGTAGCAATAGAGGTGACAAATAAGGTGTCAATTATTGGAATTAAGCTGTCAAGCATTGGGTCGCTTACTTTATAACCCACGACGCAATCTAGGTGGCTACCTCCCGATGCTTAGTTTAGTTTAGTTTATTGATCTCATCAGTACAGTGTTTATGTAAATTTTATACAAAAACATGTCAGTTTATAGTAATTATCATAAAGCGATCGTCAAATTATATATATAAAAGAAAAACTTAACAAGAACAACAATAGTAAGTACAAATGTATACTCGTACATGAAATCGTCCCGGTATTGCCAGCCAGTTTCCAATATTCCCTCCATTGTCCGCTTACTTAAATCAATGAATGGCCTTTAAGTCTGTTACATAATATAAAAACAATGCTACAAAAGAAGACAGCCCATTTCGTGGCTAAGTAAGCCAATAGGGAGCGGCATACGCGACCACAGGCTCACGCAGGCATTCATTTATTTAATTTAATTTTTATAGTAATTTACGGTTTTTCGTTTACCTTAATGTTCAAAATATATATGTTCAAAATTCTAACTTATTTTTCACTGGTTTAAGCTTAATTAGATCTGAATATTATATGTGTGATATTTTTACTAAGAATATATATTACATGTATGTCATGTCTATACATACTATAATTTGAAATACGAACTTCGCCGATTAAAACCGAGAAGTAGCGCGTGGCAAAACGTACTGTAACATATCGGGGCAATCAAAGTGGCTATCTCCTAATGAAGTCGTCTCGGTATTGCTGGCCTGTTTCCAATATGTTGGACTAACGCCAGTTAATATTAATTATTCGGCCAAATTCCCGATTAGCATGACTTTGCTACCACCTGGTTCTAATTTAGTTTCATGTCAGGGTTATATTTATTTTCCGTGTGGTTTTGTAGCGTTCTGCAAAATTGCCTGCCTTTTGGTCTTGTATATAGAAGTAATTTTCACTAACTTATCGTTGATGTACGAATACATAATTTTTATTACCTACCTTATAATAGTATAGTAGCGGCGAAATTTGTATACAGTTTTTTTGTATATAAGTGTATAGTATACAAATTTGGTTGTTTTTCCTTATGAGTAGTTTTTCGTTGATGTTGGTAGGATTTTTATTTAGGCCTGCTGGAGCTGGCATGACCATTTCTATCCATTAAATATAGTACTTTAATTTTATTTTCGTAGCATATCTAATAAGACTAGCGAAACCCCCCTAGAAACAATCCATTCAATGAATCGTATGAATTGTGTCATGATTTAAATAGCTTTTGCTGTCCATTTCATGCAAATACTGCCAAGATACCGATTCATTTTTTATTAGATTTAAAAAACGTGCAAAAACGTTCAACGTTGTGATTATATTCTCATTGGCTAACTAAGCGAATAGACGTAATATATCAGCGTCCCGGTATTGTCGGCCGGTTTTCAATATCCCCCTGTTGGACCCACGCCGGTTAACATTACTTATTCAGCCAAATTACCGATTAAGCATACTTCAAGCATGACTTGGCCGCCATCTGACTCTATTTCTCTCTCTCTCTGACTAATTTATCTTTAAGTGACGACCATATCAATTTTCGGTAGCTTTTGTAGCATCTTCCAAAATGGTGACGAAGAAAACGGTTGTTGTAAGTTTATAGTTTGTGGCTGTGTATCTGTGCATTAGTATGTCTGTCTGTAGCATCGTAGCTCCTAAATAGGCGAGGTGAATCTTTTTTCATTTAGTATTTTTTTTAACTTGACTGAATGTTTCTTAACTATGTTCCAAACGAATCGAGAAAGACTTATCAGATATATTTAACAATCAATTTCATACAAATATTGCCAACTTGATAATTCATTGAGAGTCCTGTCTCCAGGGCCATATTTAGGGGAGGGCAACTGGGCCTGGGGTCCTGGGCCTCCACAAGTGCGGGCCCCCACACATGAAATCTCAAAAACAAAAAAAAAAATAGTGTGTCTATTTTGATAATTACTAGGGGCCTTCACTTATTCGTTGCCCCAGGGCGGACATGGGTCCTAGCAGGGCCACGAGAACCGTAAATCCGGCCCTGCCCGTCTCTTAAGACGTACTGATTATACTTTCCTTGGCCAAGCGGATAGACGTAACATATCATCGTCCAAGCAATCAAGGTGGGCCAGGTGGCTATCTCGCCATGAAGTCGTCCCTGTATTGCCAGCGAGTTTCCAATATCCCCCCGTTAGACCCACGCTAGTTAACATTACTTATTCAGCCAAATTACCGATTAAGCAGCTTGCCGGCTATCTGAATCTAATGTAGCTTTAAGTGACGATTATATCAATTTTCAGGCGCTTTTGTTACATTCTCTAAAATGGTATCATCTAATTTAGCCATTTTTAACCCCTAACGAAGAAAAGGGATGTCATAAGTTTATCGTTTGTATCTGTGCATTAGTATGCCTATCTGTAGCGTCGTAGCTCTTGAACAGGTACTTGACGTACAGGTATTTTGATTTAGTATTTTTTTTTGTTTTGATTGGTGACTTGACTAAATGTTTCTTACGTATGTTTTTAAAAAATCGAGAGAAAATTATCATATACACTTTCCAATTAATTTTATACAAACATTGCCAGATCGCCTATTCATTGAGAGTTCCGTATCTTAAAACGTAGTGATTATATTTTCCTTGGCCAAGCGGATAGACGTAACATATCATCGACGAGGCAATCAAGGTGGCTATCTCCCAATGAAGTCGTCCCGGTATTGCCGGCCGGTTTCCAATATCCCCCTATTGGACCCACGCCAGTTAACATTACTTATTCAGCCAACTTTCCGATTAAGCATGACGTGGCCACCACCTGACTCTAATTCAGCTTCCCGTTACAGTTATATTAATTTTCCGGGTACAGAATTTGTAAAATTGCCTACCTTTTAGTTTATTACGACCGGTTTGGCTCAGCAGGAGTATCGTTGCCTGCGAAGCTGAAGGTCCTGGGTTCAAATCCTAGTAAGGGCAAATATTTGTGTGATGAGCATAAATATTTGTTCCCGAGTCTTTAATGTTTTCTATGTATATAAGTAAATATATCTATTAAATATATCGTCGTCTAGGACCCATACACAAGCCTTATTGAGCTTACCGTTGGATTAGTTATATTGGTATAAAATAGTTCTGTAATATTTATGTATTTACAAACAACGTACCTTATAATTTCCTAGAATGTTTTTTTAAGACATAGGAGGCAAACGAGCACACGGGTCGCCTGATGGTAAGCGATCAACGTCGCCCATAGACACTTGCATCACCGGAGGAGTCACAAGTGCGTTACCGGCCTTTCAGGGTGGAGTACGCTTTTTTCTTACACGTTACTTTAGTCTTTAAAGAGAAAAAGCCGTAACCTTATTTTTATAGCAAGGCATAAAAGAGTAGTTTAGTAAGAGATAATGCCGTCTATAATTTAAAAGAATTGTATGATAGTAAATGGAGAATTAGATTTTAAGAGCACATTGTATGCCCGGAAGGGTAATTGTTGAAACACATCGAAAACATTCTGCACTGGCTTTGTACCTACACAGTTTTAAACAATAAAGATTTTTTTATTAAATTCTATTCTTAAAAATATCCTATAACTGTCATTACATGTACAGTCAACTACAAAAAGATGTACCTATCAACTTTTTGAACTTATTGTAATTGGATATATTTTATAGCTGACTGTACAGGGGCTATCAATCAATTAATTAGTAGTACAGGAGCCTCTTTTGATCTTACCGAAAGCCACTCGTAATGGAACGCGAGACCAAACTATTTTTGAAACCATACGACGGCGCTCGAAAAGTGAAGGTTCATAAATTACGCAGGAGGCGCGTCAATGTATAATAAATACAGCCGTCGGTACTTTTCACTACACAGCGTAATCATATAGTGCGCCACTCCTCACGAAGGTTAAATAAGTCTAAAACTTAAATAGTCACTGGTATTAAATTCATACTTTAAACGCGACGATGCTAAAACTTTATTGTTGGAGCACTTGGCTAATACTATCGCCACACTTAACGATCGTACTTCCGACGCGTTTGACTTCGTGCTTATAGAATAACCCCATTTGGGAACGGATCCCAAATTCATTAATTTTATCGACTGAAAATCTGCTGCAATTATGCATACGTGTAAAGCTGCGCACATGCGCTCGAAGAGCCCCTGGACATCTGCCAACTGCTTACTGACTGCGCACAGCGTCACAAAATACTGAATACACCGTGGAAACGAGAAATCAGACAGATTTTAACACATAAGCGTACAAGACGTTGCAACTTTATTTGCACGGAGAAGAGGAAGAAGACCCCACGTACGTTAGTACTTTCACTGCCTTGCACCTCGGCCGAACAGTGTGGAACAGCTGGTGCCGCTGCAGATTTTGCCACGGCCAAAAAGCGGGATAAATATTGGGCTAGGGCCTGGGCAGTAACTATTATTTTGTACACCTTGCGTTTGAAACTACTGATGCTGGGGGTCGGAGACTATTGCCTTTATTAGGGAGGTGGGACGTCGAATGTGCGAGAGGGGGTATGACACCTGTGCGGGTTTGTACCTGGCGCAAAGGTTGTCCATTCAACGTGGTAACGCGGCTAGTATAATGGGTACCTTTGCGCCAGGGACAAAACGAAGAGGACTAGGCTAACCTTGTTTTAAGTTAAGGGTTTATTGTTGTTGTTTTAGTATTCCGTATTGACATGAAGTATTAAAAAGCAATTTTCATTTTAAAAAAAACCTCGTAGTGGTTGTAGTAGTAGTTATATACGTGTAACATATATAGATTAGTTCGGTCGGTCAGAACGAATTGGAGGGGCATTCGGCTTTCGATCACCGACCGCGCTGGTCATGCGCACTGATTCTTTATATATATATATATATATATATATATATTTTAACACGTCGTCCTCCTCCTTGCGTCGGTTTCCTCATTGCTGAGGGTCGGGGTCATCTTTTCAGAACAGTCTCTCTCGGATGATGCGCCGCCATCTGTTTCTGTCAGTCGCCGTGTGTAGAGCATCGTGTACTGTGGTGCCAAGTGTTGTGCGAATCTGGTCTGTCCAACGTGTCGGGCTCCTGCCTCTTGGTCGTTTGCCGTCAACTTTTCCAGTGATCATCAGTTTCTCAAGATTATCACTGTCTTTCCTGGTGACGTGACCAAAGTATTCTAAGACTCTGCTAAGACAAGTTGCGGATAGCCTAGTTCGGATCTTAACTTGGGCTAGGATCCATACGTTGGTGCGGCGTGGTATCCACGGCATACGCAGCATTTTTCTCCAACACGTCGTAAAGTGACACATATTACACCGTTTTTATAACTGTGTTCAATTCCATTAAGCTTGCGTATTTTTTACATTACATAATCGCACTAGTGTCTCGTCTTCGTCTCGGGCTACAAGATAGCCTCAAGTGTAGTTACCAACGTAGCATACTGTATCATAATGCACTATTATGTGTTTATAGAGTAAATTAGCTTGAAAAAAAAAGCCAAAATCATAAATTTTATGACGACTTCAAATCTAATGCAATAGGTATACAAACATGTAAAGATGCGCACATGTATTTGCAGAGCCCCTGGACATCAGCCAACTGCTTGCTGTCTCATAAAATCAATCAGTGTGGATCTGCAGTGACTGGATCACATCACCTACTACAGCCTGCGGTCCCTACGAAACTGTTATATGTGTCCCGCCTCCCGACTGCATTACTCGACCAAAGCTGAGTAGAATATGTGCAGGTATAGACCAACTATCAACCCATCACGTCTCAATCCCAGCGAGAGCGAAGAGTGGGCTATGGAGAGCCGCTTTACTACGTTAAATGTAAGGGGGGGAATGAATGATAAAATAGATGAACTATGGAAAGCTGGAAAGCTTCCGAAACGTCGGGAACTAAAATGAGATAATATACGCGATATAATCCGTTAAATTGTTTTATTTCAATGAGTAATAATCGCGGAAACAGAAGAAAATATTATAGATGAACTATGTCAGATGATGGATGCAAGAAATATTGATATTCTTTGTGTGAATGAGACAAAGCGAAAGGGTTCTGACCGCACAAAATGAAGACATTAATGAATATTTGATGAAGCGGCAGTTGTATGCAAGGAACGTAGCAAGTGGAAGTAGGTAGTCTCTGCCTACCCCGTAATGGGAAAAAGGCGTGATTGTATGTATGTATGTATAGACCAACTACACTTTGAAGGTGGAACTGTTGGAGTCCCGCTATAACTTGAACTTCAATTTATTTGTTGTGAGAGTGCCAACTGCCCAGCTGTCGATCTTAATGAAGGAGGTGCTTTGGCCGAATGATGACGACCAGTTTGGCTCAGTGGGAGTAACGTTGCCTGCGAAGCTGAGGTCCTGGGTTCAAATCCCGGTAAGGGCAAATATTTGTGTGATGAGCATAAATATTTGTTCCTGAGTCTTGGATGTTTTCTATGTATATAAGTAATATATTTATTATAATATATCGTCGTCTAGTACCCATAACACAAGCCTTATTGAGCTTACCATGGGACTAGTTCGATTTGTGTAAAATTGTCCCATAATATTTATTTATTATTTATTTATAATTATGTCGTATTCCGGCGTTTCCGCGGCTGCTTAGTTGACACTCAGAATTCGCGTCACACATCGCTAGTTGTTAAATCGTGTGAGAGTTATATTTATATTCTTATTTTATATTTAGTATGTTAGTTTGTAAGGTAACTATGTGCCACAGATGCCTGCAAAATATGAATTTGAAATGGAAAACAAATACGCCGTGAAAGCGAGAAATTATACAGACCTTAACAATATAAAAAAAGTAGTAGAAATATTCAATATCGATACAAAAATCAAAGTAGAAAAGAAAAATTAATTGCGTTCCAATGCCGTCTAAGCCTGATTCGAACCAGCGTCTCTGTTATACAGCGTCCTATCCGTTACATATTTATTTCGTCAATATTGTATAAAAAATATGTGATATATTCACATTAAAAATATAAACAAACACTATAGTAGAAATATTGTTGAATGAATTGCTTTTTGTCATATTCATTATTTTAAAAATGTTAAGGTTGGGAAATATTTATAGATTATGTGACAGTCACTTCACACACGGAAGTGGGATTGAATTGCAAACATACTTAATAGTTGTACTCGTTATACCATCAGAAATAACAGTTTAACTTGATATGAGAGCTATTATGATAATATAATAATCTTTGTACTCGTTATACCATCAGAAATATGAGTTTAAAATCCGTTGCGTTTCTCCTCCCCACGATGTATATCACAACTTTGGCATACAGACGTGTCTCGATAATACCACGTCGTGACCTGCCAATCTATATCGTTATAAGTCGGCGAAAGAAAATCTTATTTACTTCTAATATTTGACCTCAGCAAGGTCAGGCCTTTTTGACGCGTCATCTAAGTGTTAGGTATTTCTACAGATCTAGTGAGAAAAGTTAAGCTTAGACGCTTTGGATTACTTTCACTAAAGTTTACCTCAACTCCCACCTAAAATATAGCGATTATTTTGTCCTTGTTTTTTTTTTCGGACTGCAGCACGACTAATTCGTGTGTTCGGAACGATTTTACTCTCTCTGTAGGGCAAGCTCAGAATATTAGGGTTCCGTAGCCGAAGTGGCAAAAAAGGCTTGTTTGCGTAAGCCGCTACTTATAAATCCATTGTCCAAATGTCCATTACATGCACCCGACATTGTCCAAATGTCCATTACATGTTTTCAACATATATCAATGTCTGGTAATTCTGCTATATATTTCAAAGACTTTGAGGTTTCAAAAATTAATTTTTGATCGAGTGAATATTTTCAGATATAATCACTCCGAAAGTAGCATAAATTGTGTCCATCCACCCCATCCCTCTATTTTCTAAACGGTGTGTCCCAAAAATATGGCAAAATCACAAAAATAAAGCTTAATACATACAACACGATCGGATGTACAGTTTTTGAGTTATTGACAAAAAACTGTGCTTCTCAGCAAAAGGACGTAAGTGCCGTGGAGAGACGCTCTCTCTACGGCACTCTCTCTTTCTCGGTTTAGAAAATAGAGGGGGGACACAATTAATGTTAATTTCGGAGCAATTATTTCCGAAATTATTCGCTAAATCAAAAAATGTATTTAACCACAGTCTTTTTAAACAAACTGTCGAAACATGTGCCACACATTGATATTTGCATTTTTTTTCAGTTTCGGTTGCATGTAGTAGTGCTCGCTCTTCCTAGAAATATATTTTTTTTGTTATTTAATCATCAAACTAAGTAGCGGCTTACACAAGTCACCTATATACTAAATACTTAAAATTTCATCAATTTACATTAGAATATAAGTTTTTGAGTAAAATGCCTATGACATACGGACGAAGACGGACGGACGGATGGACATTACGAAATTATAAGAGTAACGTTTTTGCCATTTAGGCTACGGAACCCTAAAAATACACATGAAAAAAATCCAGCCTCGCATCGTCGTGAATTGATAATGGAATACCTAAATACGTCTCAAGCGGACTTCATACAGATTAAAATTAAGACGTTCAGTCCTGGGGCTCTTAATGAATAAGAAATACCCGCACTAAAGAGATTGGAGGGTATATGAGGGTCAGCCAGTAACTATATATTCAATTAGGATTATCCCAATCTACGGGAAGGTGTTGTCACTGTTGCCTTATACAAGGATTGGTGTTTAGGCTGATGTTTGGGGTAAGCATCAAATCTACACGTTTTAGCGTAGACATTTATTAAATACTAGAAGATGCCCGCAACTTCGTTCGCGGAGGAGAAAATGTCATAACCTCTCGATTTTTCTTCAGCGTAGTCGGGTAAAAAGTATCCTATAACCTGTGGATGCCCAGCTACCCGCGTACTAAAATTGGTTGAAATCTCTGTAGTCGTCTTGGCGTGATAAAGCCAGAACGACACATATATGTAAACATACACAAAATTCAAAATTTTTTGATTCAGTGACATTGAAATAATCCGTGTCATCGTTTTTTTTTTTAATATTTTCAGTATATAGACATTTCATTTTTACATCTTTATAAGAGTATAGCTTAGCAACACCAAGACCCGAATACATAGACCAGTAACGAAACGCTTGTAACTTGTATCACAATCGGAAGTCCCTTTCCAACAATATGAATTAAAAAGAGACTTCCGCTTGTAGTACAAGTAACAAGCGTTTATGAAACGGGTCCCAACACTATACTGTCGCGAGTCGCGGCGAGGAAGAGATACATTGACGTAATTCTAAAAGCGCTGTAATCCTTCTCGAATGTAAATCCGGTATTGTATCTCCGTCTCGACTCGTGCCAAAGTGTAGTACCGGTAATAGACCGTTTCCACAGAAGTTTATAACGCGTGTTTATTTAGGATGTGGACAAACAGGCTGTAACGACACTTTATATTTAATGTTGGTTACTGTTTGAGAACATTAGCACTCGTGCTGACTCTGTCGACAGACACATTAAACGAACAAAATATACAAACAAGCAATCGGTTTATAAATGACTTTACTATATATTTTGTACGAGATATAGTGCATAGAGTAGAATTATTATTATTGCCACATTGTTTTTGACCCATTTTGACGCTCCGCTATACATGGTCACAATAGAACCCTTTTTTTTACATGGAGAAATCCTCATAGGATCCCCTCTCCACGGGGAGGAGAGTGGGTATATCGGACTCCACTGAGAAGCAGTGACCTACCGACTAAATCTCCATGGTATGCCCACGGCAGCATTGGCAGGGGTGACACGGGATCAAAACACGCCACCGCGAACACCCCCTGCTGCTGACAGCCGAAACCGTTCCGTCTTTGGTGGATGCCCCGGAGGCCCCACCGCGTCAGACACATGCGGGGCGACACCTCACGCATCCGACGTACCCTCACCTGAGGACCTCCACTCTGGGAGAGCGGCGAACGACCCCGTGATCGCCCTCTCGGGCCCTCCGTGTTATGGAGAGATGCCTTCCGGGAAAACGTCCCTTCAAGCAAACCCCATTACACCACCGTCCCAAATCAGCAGTGAACTCTGCTGTTGCGGAGAAACACGCTGAGGGACCCTCCGGGTGGGCGGGAATAGCCTCCAGGAGCGGGTCACCGGCCCTCTGCCTATCCACAACCCTTCGACCAATCCCCACCCCTCCCGCACGGTAGCCCGCACTAATCTACTCTGTTGCTAGAGAGCTCGTGAAAGAACCCTCCCCTGTCAGGTTATTGGCCACCAGCAAGCAATGGCCATTGCTTGCTGTTGTTTCCAGGGTGCACCGGCCCAAGTCCTACCCTTTCACCCGGATCAACCGGATCAAGGTGAATTGGTAAAAGTCGAGCACACGAGGAGGTTACGGAGGTTAGACTTCGCACCCCCACAATGCAAACCTAACCTAACCTACAGTTTTCGGTTTTTGACGCACCGCTCGTTTCGCTCGCTCCGCTACACATGGTCACAATACAAACCTAACCTAACCTGCAGTTTTCGGTTTTTGTCCCATTTTCACTTTCCGCTATACATGGTCACAATACAGACCTAACCTAACCTACAGTTTTTGGTTTTTGATCCATTTTGACGATCCGCTCTCTTCGCTCGCTCCGCTATACAAGGTCACAATACAAACCCAACCTAACCTACAATTTTTGGTTTTTGATCCATTTTGACGATCCGCTCTCTTCGCTCGCTCCGCTATACAAGGTTACAATACAAACCCAACCTAACCTACAGTTTTCGGTTTTTGTCCCATTTTCACTTTCCGCTATACATGGTCACAATACAAACCTAACCTACAGTTTTCGGTTTTTGACCCAATGTGACGCTCCGCTATACATGGTCACAATACAAACCTAACCTAACCTACAGTTTTCGGTTTTTGACCCATTTTGACGATCCGCTCTCTTCGCTCGCTCCGCTATACATGGTCACAATACAAACCTAATCTAACCTACAGTTTTGGGTTTTTGACCCATTTTGACGCTCCGCTCGCTCCCCTATACATGATCACACTACAAACCTAACCTACAGTTTTCGGTTTTTGACACATTTTGACGCTCCGCTATACATGGTCCTAACCTAACCTAACCTGACCTAACCTACAGTTTTGGGTTTAGACCCATTTTGACGCTACCCTATACATGGTCACAATACAAACCTAACCTAACCTACAGGCTTCGGTTTTTGACCCATTTTGACGCTCCGCTCTACAGGGTCACAATACTAAACCTAACCTAACCTACAGTTTTCGGTTTTTGACCCATTTACATGGTCACAAACACAAATAACCTACGAACTTACCTACAGTTTTAACGGCAGTATCCCTGATAAAATGTACTGTCGTTGAAACGTATATTATCAAGTATAGTAACACTAAGAAATTTGGAAACTGCAACTCACGTCAAGTTAAAATTATAGTAAAGGCGATTCGACGAACGATTATGTCGATCGACAAACAAAATAATGAAGTAAAATTCGAGCAAATGTATGTGCTATCTAACAAAGTTCGATGAATGGTTCCTAAGTAATAATAAAGAACTGCGAATTATTATGGGCAATGATAATCGATGATACGATTTTCGGTAAAATTATGGATTCCCCCGAACGAGGTGTACTGTTGAACAAGGGCCTGGTCTTGCGCTATCCGCATCCAAGGCTCCCAGTGATCCTCACGAGATCGTTGTATCACCTTGAACAGAACCTACCACGCTGTGTTTTCCAGTTCCTGGGCGCCACTCAAGAAACTTATCAGCTGTCGATATTTTCTATTTACACGATGGATTATTCTTAGGATATTTCTATTGATCCTGAATTTATTAGTCCAACCTACAGACGAAGCAGAATATTCCAGAAAGCAATTAAATGTTTACCCTTAAATTGAAACTAATTACTAAGAAAATTTGAACCGTAGTATAATTTAGGGAACAAATGTAAACATAGGCATAGCTGAAATTAGTTTGCATAACCAAGCTATATCTTCAGAATTAATCCAAGAACTTGATTTCCACTCCAAGACTAAAAGCCTTTGTGTTCTACATTTAACATTACCCGAGAAAGATTAGTGTAAGTAAGTTTTAATGAGGAAATATAGAAAAGCACAATTTTTTTCTGTTATAATTTGGTTCCGTAATACGAACCGAACTGTATCCGCCTAGGTGCAATTGCAATGTATTTTTAACATAATAATGAGTTCATAAGCACAATCATTTCATAATTCTGAAGATTGATTTTGTCAAAATCTTTAATCATAATTAATTATACAAGATAGCCACGAGGAATCCGGTAAGGTGGACACCTTATACACCATAGCTTAAACTACACTTGAGTCGGTTAACTTCAAACTCAGATAAATCCACTCTAACCACTTGGAAGATTATTGAAAAAAAGTGATAATTCGGTAATTTGAAAGGCAGATTATTTGTATTATGGCTAAAGCATTAAAAAATCGATCCTGTTCGATCTAAATTAGTGTATTCCTTACAAAAAAAAAATTTGATTGGATTTACCTTCATTTGATAGGTATAATTGTTTGCAATTTATCGATCTTTGAAAAACTCAGTGTGGATTTGTATAGTTTTAATTTAACAGACCTGCATTTATCTAGATTTATTGACGCAGAGTTGACGTCTTATTGAGAGAGAGTCTTATCTTAACTTTATTTTTCTCGAAAACAAAACCAATTTCTTAACTTTTTATTATATACAAAAATCTTAAAAAATGTCAAAAATTAATTTACCCGAGTTTGAAGTTAACCGACTCACTTGTAAGGTATAACGGTACTTGACTGATAGGTCAAATCCACTCCTTTTTATGAACTGTCAAAACACTCAGAGAGTATGTAGTTTCAAAGGAAAATTATTATTATTCTATAAATATTATATTTTATATTGACTACAGGAAAGTATCCAATCGGTTGTGGGTTTAAATTTGTCCTGGGTTGATTCCCGGCAAGCTCGGCCGAATGTCACCTTCCTTCTTATTTAAAAACTACATGTTTGATTGTAACGGAACATTGCATATACAAATGACATGAGGTGCAATATATCTAGGTCTGTAATTAGTTTATCTGGCTCCAGATAAACAACACATAGACTCCATGGAAACAACACATAGACGAAATTTGTAAGCACCTAAGTAAGTCAGCCTATGCTCTTTACAAATTGTCACAAGTAGCCAGCCGTGAAGCCGCCTTAGTAGCTTATCATGGGCTCGTTGCTTCAAAAATCAGATACGGCATTATTTTTTGGGGTAACTCGGTAAACAAAGAGGCAGCTTTCAAAGCTCAAAAGAGATGTATAAGAGCCGTATGTGGCCTTAATATAAGAGATAGTTGTGTTCCTCTTTTTAAATCACTGAACATTTTGACTTTGCCATCGTTATATATATTTGAAGTAGCTGTTTTTGTCAAATGTCACCCTGAATTGTTCTGTAAAGTATCACAAAGTCGGACATTCCCAACACGCTCCCAGTATGAGCACAAATTGCAGAGCAAACAAATTAAATCGGCATTAATGCGAAAAAGTTTTTTTGGAATGGCGCCTACAATATTTAATAAGGTACCGAACTATATTAAATCTCTTAATTTAAGACAATTTAAATTTCAACTTTATGTGTACTTAATAGAAAAATGTTTTTACTCAGTTAAAGACTTTTTAAATGCTTAATGTTTTAGTTATAATACTGAATTGTAAATTAAAATTGAATTATTTAATGTGTAAATAAGTATTTGTACGCCAATCTGGCAAAACATAGAGTTCACAAGCTTACTTTAACACCTGTTTATACTCACCTATGTTTAAGCAAATAAATATTCTCTCTCTCTCTCTCTCTCTCTCTCTCTCTCTCCCAGTTTATAAAACGGCCGACATACAGCAAAAAAAGTTTTATATGAAAAACTTAAATTCGTTGTATTTTTTTACTATGTTATCTGAAGCTACATAAGCTAATTACCGACCTTGATATACCTTAACTTATTGTAAGTGCAAAGTTTTAGAGCAAACTAGCCAGTCATTTTAAAATGAGAGCGTATCTACGTTTGTATGGAGAACCGAGCTTCCCGGAGACTCTTAAATAGTAAAACTGTACAAATCGTATTAAAATATGTCTCATAAGAATATGCTTAATAGATTTTTTTAATTTAGACGACGTTTTAATATTATGAAATGTATTTTTTTTTTGCACTAATTAAGTCATCACCACACGACGGCCTGTCCGAAGTGTTTATTCTCATCATATTCCATAACAAACGGCAACATGGGAGGGTGTAATAACGACCCAATTAATTACATACCTAATATTGAAATCCTATCTCATAGCAACAGCCTCTCAATAATTAAGATCTCCATTCAGACGCGTAATTTATTGACAAAACGGCGCGGCTGAATAATTTAGTTCCCTAGACTTGCGATGTATACAATAACTTACTACGTGTAGAGTGGCCCATGCGCGTGAAATATAATAGGCTATTTAATAAAAAAAAACTGTAGTATGTTATAAAACGACCTCTCAATAAAAAAAATATTGGTGAAAAGTCTACTTCAATCTCATAAAAACTCCCCAAGATGCAACAATGTTATAATCACATTTTTTGACTTTCCCAATAAATGCTTGATACTCAAGGCTACTAGCTTCTCGGGTGTAATGGGTCACTTTCAACCCTTGGTCATTATATTCTATTTCTATCGCGCAGCCGGATAAAAAAAGGAAAAGGTTGACTTTTGGAGGAAAAAACTCCAAAGAATAATGCTTTCCAACTATGAATTTTATTATCAGACCATTGTACCTAACCAGCGTTGGTCATGTCATGTCATGTTTATTTAATTTGTACGGCAGCATGTTTGCTGTCACCGTCGTCCGTTGTGCTAGGTGGCAGGATGCCACGACATCCTCGGCACCTAGCGTAGGGTGCAGCAATAGTGTTCTTAGTCTACACACTTTTTTTATTATTGCGTCAGTCTGTATGTCGGTTGTTTGTCGGCCTATAGAACCAGCGTTGGTAAATAAAAGCGAATTTTTGAATAAAATGTACTTGCGTTACCAAAATGATTTGTAACGAATATATGTCACCAATGATCCTGATCCATTTTGCAGGCCTGAACTTTATTCTACATTAATGACGGCCATATGTCAGCGACCCTACGAATGGACCTTCGTATTTGTCATATAGATTACCTACTTTTTGCTGGAGGGAAAACTCGTAATGTGACGTGGAATTTATACGGTAACCGTTTGTCTTTTATCATGTAAATGATATCTTGAGATGAATGCGGACGCAGCGCAAAATTGTTGCGTAATTTCAAAACCACACCAAGCGTTGATTAAACAAAAAAACTTTGATCTAGACTAAGAATAAAAAAAATCTTTACTTCAAAACAATTAAAATTACGCAACAATTTTGCGCTGAGAAATCCTCGAAAAAATGTGGCGCGCACCCGTGTCTAAATAGTTCATTTTAGCCCCTCGTTAAACAATAACTTCGTAAATCATTACTCTATTCCCAAAGTCTGTATATTTCTAAATTGTTGGCTTCGGCCTCTTCCAAGCATATCTCGATTCCTGGTGATCTGGCGTATCGCCGAATGTTATCAACCAAGTGTTTTAGAGGTCACCCTCGTGGTCTCATCTCATGTGCGGTTGTGACCCACATTTGAGCAGCCTTCAGTCTGCCGTTTTTTAGGGTTCCATAGCAAAATGGCAAATCAGAACCCTTATAGTTTCGTCATGTCCATCCGTCCGTCCGTCCGTATGTCACAGGCATTTTACTCAAAAACTTTCAGATGTATATTGATGAAATTTGAAACATAGGTTTCTTGTGTAAGCCGCTACTTAGTTTGATAGTTAAATTAAAAATATATATATTTCTAGGGGGGTACACCATACATGAAAGCGAAACTGAAAAAAAAAATCAGCAAATATCAATGTGTGGTACATCATTCGACAGTTCTTCTAAAAATAATTTGAAGTTTCTCGAAAAATATGAAAAAAATGAAAGGGATATAATAGCTGCCCTGACATCTTTTCCAAAGGGATCGGCTTCCGGCCTGGATGGGATCCCCCGCAGCACCTGACAGACCTTACTAGCCACGGCACAGGAGTAGCCGGTGAGCTTCTCATCACTAGCCTAACTAAGTTGGTGAATTTGATGCTGAAGGGAGATGTTTGTCAGGACGTGACGCCGGTGCTCTCTGGTGCTAATTTAATAGCCCTAAGAAACAAAGATGCCAGTGTGCGCCCTATTGCCGTGGGTTCCACGCTACGGCGTTTAGCAGCTAAAGTATGTGTCCGGCTTACACGCACTAAATTACAGTCTCTTTTTGAACCCATACAGGTTGGCTTTGGCACTCGTGGAGGCTGTGAGGCGGCAGTTCATGCAGTGCGCACCTTTGTCCAAGACGACCTGTGTGAGGTTCCTAAAATTGGATTTCAAAAACGCGTTTAATACTGTCAACCGGGGCACCTTGCTGAACGAAGTTAAACTACACGTTCCCGAAATGTATAACTTTTTGCTTCAGTGTTATCACTCCCCTTCTAAATTAATGCATAAAAATAATGAAATTCTTTCATCTGTGGGATGTCAGCAAGGTGATCCTCTCGGTCCAGCTATATTCAGTTTGGCTATCAATTCATTAATTCGAAACTTAAATTCAAAATTAAACGTTTGGTATCTCGATGATGGCACTCTGGTCGGAGACTTTCAGACTGTCCTGGCTGACTTATCAGTAATCAAAACTAAATTCAGCGCAATCGGCTTAGAACTCAATTTTAACAAATGCGAGTTATATATATCAGACAAAGTGAACGCTGCTTTGTCTCCACAAATCTTTCAAAATTTTAATAACGTTGCTCCGAGTATCAAAATCTTGCCTAAGGATAGCCTGCATCTTCTCTGTTCACCCATCTTTGATGACGCCATACCTCCCATGCTCAGTAATTCGGTTTCAAAATTCACTGAGTATTCGGACCGCCTAACTAAAATTAGTAGTCACTCTGCTTTATTCATTCTAAAATTCTGTCTACTCGTTCCTAAATTTACCTATCTACTCCGCTGCTGCCCTATTTGGAAATTCCCCAACCTGACAAAACCTATTGACTCACTCGTCAAATCCCAAATTGAATCCATAGTTAACATTAAAATCAGCGAGCAGGTATGGACTCAAGCCTCCTTATCGATACGGCATGGTGGTCTGGGAACTCGAAAAATTTCGAGTGTCGCTCTACCGGCGTTCCTGTCTTCAATCCACAGCACCTCCGATCTCCCAAAAGCCCCAACGGGTACAAACTGCGAGATCGCGTGCTTGGTTGAAGCCACGAACGCCTGGTTAGGTGGACCGAGTATAAATATAATTCCATCCAAACCCAAATTGCAAAGGGCCTGGGACACCATAACTTCTGTCTCGACCTTAACAGCACTGGTCAATGATGCTTCAGGCAAAGAACGTGCGAGGCTTTTGGCAGTGTCGAGACCAGAAGCTGGGCACTGGCTTCACGCCTACCCCTCACCTAAAACCGGCACCTTCATTGACCCCAACACGCTCCGCATTGCAATAGGCCTCAGATTAGGGGCTGAGATTTGTGCGAGCCATTGTTGCGCTTCTTGTGGGGCCTCCGTGGACCGCCTTGGCCATCATGGTCTTCTGTGCTCTTCGGGGGCAGGCCGCCACTCGCGCCATGCCGCAATCAATGACATCCTACGAAGGGCCCTCGTCAGTGCCAACGTTCTGCGTTCTGGGTTCTGGAACCCCAGATTAGCCGGGACGTTGGAAAGCGCCCTGACGGGATGTCATTGATCCCGTGTCGGATGGGCCGCACGTTAGTGTGGGACGCTACCTGCGCTGATACGCTGGCGGCGTCCTACCTCCCAGCGACCGATATACGGTTTGATATACGGCCGGTGCGGCGGCGGATGCCCGTTAGAGGTCTAAGGCGGCCAAATATAGTTGTCTTGGCGCCCAGTATGAGTTTGTGGCATTCGGCGTCGAGACACTCGTCCATGGGGGCTTGTGGAGCCCGTGTGCACTCCGGGGTGTATACGGACTCCACAAGGCCCTTAGCAAGCGCCTGCGGGAGGCGACAGGCGACCCTCGCGCAAAGGGTAGCAATTGCTATCCAGCGCGGGAATGCTGCCTGTGTCATGGGCACTCTGCCAAAGGGTCCCAATTTCTGGCAGTACATTCAGAATTAGATTTTATTTACGGTATTTTTTTTTCTATTATTTTTATTATCGATATAATTTAGATAATAGTGAAAAAATTTACAAAAATAAAGCTTAATAAATAATTCCAACGAAAATTATTTTCAACATGATCGGACATACGGTTTTTAAGTTATTGCCAAGAAACTGCGCTTCTTAGCAAAAGAACGTAAGTGCCGGGGAGATACGCTCTTTTGTTAGTGTTTTTTTTTTTTCATATCGTATTTTTTTCATCTGTAGTGCAATTTTTTGTATAAACGGCTGCGAACCGTGAATTGATCCAACATGCTCTTGGCCGGTTCTTAAGGTTACTTACAAAAATGGCAAAAACAGAATCCTTATACATTCGTCATGTCTGTCTGTCTGTCTGTCGGTCTGGCCGTCCGTATGTCACAGGCATTTTACTCACAAACTATACGATGTACATTTATGAAATTTGGAGCATAGGTGTCGTGTGTTAACCGCTACTTAATTTGATAGTTAAATAAAAAATATATATATTTCAAGGGGGGGCACTCCATACATGTAACCGAAAATGGAAAAAAAAAATTCAGCTAATAACAAGGTGTGGCAAAGATTTCGACAGTACCTCTAAAAATACTATGAGGTTTTTAAATAAAAAATTGATTTGTGAATATTTTCTGATATATTCGCTACGAAAGTAGCAACAATTGTGTCCCCCCCATCGATTTTCTAAACGGTAAGTTAAAAAAATATGAAACAATTTACAAATATAAAGCTTAATAAATACTTCCAACGAAAATTGTTTTCAACATGATCAAACATACCGTTTTTAAGTTATTGCCGAAAAACTGCGTTTCTCAGCAAAAGGACGTAAGTGCCGGGGAGATACGCTCTATTGTTAGTGTTTTTTTTTTCATATCGTATTTTTTTCATCTGTAGTGCATTTTTTTGTATACTAGGCTGCGGAACCCTTCATGGGCGAGGCCGACTCGCACTTGGCCGCTTTTTTATAAGCAATATCATATTAGTGTCTTATATAATTGTTTACAAATAAGAACGGTAGATTGACGGTGGTCTAATAATTAGACCGTTAGTTTACAAAACAATATAGATGATAAAAGCAACTTTAACTGCCTCACTTTCGTAGTAACATTTTTATCGATACCCCTTTAATGGGATATTATTTCCGAAATCCGAGAATTCCACCAAACCAAGCTCCTCACCAACTTTGTCTTCATCGCACAAAAACGGCTGAATAGATTTCAACTATTTTTGATACAATGAGTAGGGTATTCACAGATGTTTTACCTCTAAGATTTTTCACCCGTCTACGACTTTTTGAATAAAAAACCGGCCAAGAGCATGTCGGACCATGCTCAGTATAGGGTTCTGCAGCCATTTATACAAAAAATGCACTACATATGAAAAAAATACGATATGAAAAAAAACACTAACAAAAGAGCGTATCTCCCCGGCGCTTACGTCCTTTTGCTGAGAAGCGCGGTTTTTTGGCAATAACATAAAAACTGTATGTCCGATCATATTGAAAACAATTTTCGTTGGAAGTATTTATTAAGTTTTATATTTGTGAATTTTTTCATATTTTTTTAACATACTGTTTAGAAAATAGAGGGGCGGGACACAATTTTTGCAACTTTCGGAGCGAATATTTCCGAAAATATTCACCAAACGATTTATTTTTGTTTTTTAGAAACATCAATCAAAGTGTTTTTAGAAGATCTGTCGAATGATGTGCCACACATTGTTACTTGCTCAAAAAAGTTTCGATACTTGCTGAAAAAGTTTCGGTTACATGTATGGAGTGCCCCCCCTAGGAATAAATATATTTTTTATTTAACTATCAAAGTAAGTAGCGGTTTACACAAGACATCTATGCCCCAAATGTCATCAGTATAGGTCTTATAGTTTCTGAGTAAAATGCCTTTGACATACGGAGTTTATGGACGGACGGGCGGACGTACATGACGACACTATAAGGGTTCCGTTTTTGCCATTTTGGCTACGGAACCCTAAAAAGGAGAGTTATGACTTTTTTCTCCTGCGCGAACTTGTTGCGGCGCTTTCTAATTAATATAAATAAATAAATATTTCGTGACAATTTTACACAAATCGAACTAGTCCCATGGTAAGCTCAATAAGGCTTGTGTTCTGGGTACTAGACGACGATATATTTAATAGATATATTACTTATATACATAGAAAACATCCAAGACTCAGGAACAAATATTTATGTTCATCACACAAATATTTACCCTTACCGGGATTTGAATCCAGGACCTCATCTTCGCAGGCAACGTGACTCCCGCTGAGCTAAACCGGTCGTCAAAAATATATATATATGTCGGAAATTGTTAGTAATGTTATTTTAAGCTTTCGATTAAATTAGTTTCTACGAGGGCTGCTATTTATATATCCGGAAACCGGGATTACAATCTTCTTAAATAGCATATTTGACCGCCATGGTAAAATTTGAACTTTTTTAAGTATATAAGGTATATTTTTTCTTCCTTATTAACGCTCGTGTTTTGTTTTTGACGGGTTTTAAATGTCATCTCGCAGCAAGAATGGAACTCACTCGTGAAAATATTCGTGCTATGATTTATTATGATTTTCGGCGTGGTTTAACGCAACAACAGTGCATAGATCAACTAACTTCAACTTTTGGTGATGAAGCCCCATCTAAAACTACTGTGTATCACTGGTTTAGTGAGTTCAATCGTGGACGTAGTATGCTTACGGACGAAGTTAAGGCAGGTCGCCCGAAATCGGTCGTTGTACAACAAAATATCGAGGCTGTGCGAAAACTTATAATGGACGACCGACATGTTACGTACCGCGAGATAGAGGCGACTCTGGGTATTTCTATGACCAGCATTAATAGCATATTACATAATTATTTGGCTGTAAAAAAAATTTGTTCGCGTTGGATACCCCACAACTTAACAAATGAGCAAAAACATGCTCGCGTCGAATGGTGCAATAAAATGTTAAAAAAATATAACCGTGGTGACTCAAAAGCCGTTTATAACATCTATACAGGTGACGAATCCTGGATCTATGCATACGATCCCGAAACGAAGCAACAATCAACGGTATGGGTGTTTCAAAATGAGCCGAACCCTACGAAAGTTACTCGTGCAAAAAGTACATTGAAACAAATGGTGGCCTGCTTCTTCGGTATTAATGGCCATGTAGCTACAGTGCCACTAGAAAACCGTAGAACGGTTAATTCAGAGTGGTACACGACCATTTGCTTACCGGAAGTATTTGAACAAATTCGTAAAACTAACCAGCGACGAAGAATCATTCTTCATCATGACAATGCCAGCTGTCATACGTCACGCGAAACAACTCTATTTTTGGAGGGTCAAAATGTGGAATTAACGGGTCATCCGCCGTACAGCCCTGACTTGGCACCCAACGATTTTTATTTATTTCCAAATATAAAGAATAAATTACGCGGTCAACGATTTTCGACCGCTGAAGATGCTGTCGACGCATTCAAACAACACGTTATGGAGGTACCTCAGGCGGAGTGGCAGAAGTGCTTTAAAAATTGGTTCACGCGAATGCAAAAGTGCATAGATCATCAAGGGGAATACTTTGAAAAACAATAAAACTATTTTCAGCCGTGTACGTTTGTTTGTTTTTTTGTTTCCGGATATATAAGTAGCAACCCTCGTATGTTGATTAAAAAATAAAGTTGCTATTATGGATTTATTCCGGTTTGTAATGGTGGTGGGTCAACGCCGTGACGTCACGCGCACGTGAGACCGAGTCGTTATAGAGGGGCTGGTCGGATGGCTGGTCATTCTTGTGCCAAGAGCCGAACCGAAAGCACCTAGCTCAACGAATCTTTCGGTTTACCCAATACTAATAGGCACTGTGTACCTATCCTATCTAATAAGTACCTACATAATACAAGTTGAGTTTTGGAATAGGTTTTTCTTGCCCGGTTACCTACGCCATGGATACACTTCCAAATGAGTCACTTGACGAAGATCCGCGGAGAACCCTAAATATACTGTTCTGCCATCAAATCCACCTGGTAACTCTGCTGTTATGCTCCCGCCGTCATATATCCATATTACTTATTACTAATATTATAAATGTGAAAGTGTGTCTGTCTGTCTGTTACCTCTTCGCGCTTAAACCGCTGAACCGATTGTAATGAAATTTGGTATGGAGATAGCTTGAGTCCAGGGGAAGGACATAGGCTACTTTTTATCCCGGAAAAATACCCTTATCCGCGATAAATGAATTTAAGGCGGACAAATCGTACGTTACGCTAATACGCAAAACTACATAACAGATTTGCGCAAAATTCTGCAGTTATATAGCTTAGATATCAGAATAGGACATAGGCTAAAACTTTTGAGGGTATTTATTTATAAAAGGGGTTTTTTTTTTAAATAAATGGTAAAACATGACCTTTTGTTCACAGTGATTGTGACATTTTAATTCCTAAATAATGAATTAACAATTGGTAACCTAGCAACAGTAATACTACCTACACGATTAAGCAAAGAACTCACCTTCCGTATATGACGTATCATACAAATAAGAGTGTATCTTAATATAGCCGGATAATAGCCCCGTTGTACATTTTGGACTTGCGATCATCTCAGAATGATAAACATTTTGTTGCAAAAGTAGGGTTTATAAATAAGATAAATACATAAAACGGGTTCTTTGTAACAATAGATGGAAAATTATCACTTTTTGTCAACTATGACTTTTTTATTCCGAAGAAATAATTGCTTTGAAACCAATATGACACGTTAGTACCTGTTTGCGTAACTGGATGGCATTATTTGTAAACACTTTTTCGTTCTTTATGTTTAATAATGTAGGTAATTTTTGCATCATAAAAATCATCATCTTTCACGGATGAAAGAAATTCAAGAAATATTAATCATTTTTTGAAATGTCATGTAAATTTATACAGTATCGCGACCGCATAGGAAGAATGAATACAGATGGTCATCGCTAGATGGAGTAACTGTACCTACATTCCAACAGTATTTAGAATTTTTGTCTGTTTGCTCGCCTGAAAACGGCTGAACAGATTTTGATGCAAACCCTACTAATCTGTCGAGAAGAACCCCGGCCAGGTTATACATTATAAAAATTCAATTTCTATAAGAGGGGTAGCGACTACACTCGATTGAGTTAAGTTTGCACCTAAATCTTATCGCGCTTCTCAGATGTGTACTACGAGTAATACAACTATCGAGTATCCTGCTAAACTAACAGATGGCTCTAAAATTAATACGTCTTGACATAAATAAGCAATTGAAGTTTTTACCAAATTAACTCTAAGTTAAGAAGAGGGGGTACGGATATAAAAACATTTAATTGAATATTGATTTAATAATTACAACAAAATTAAATGACAATAAATTTATTGCCACACATTGCACAGTGCCATCTTCCGGCCAAGTGCGAGTCGGACTCGCGCACCGAGGGCTCCCTACAAAATATACGCTACAAACGGCCGTATCTATGAAAATCCAGTGTTAGCAGACCCCAAATCCTAGGCAAAATGTATGCGGTGTCCGATCATTTTATACTGGTTACTGATATAGGCAGAAAGACGTAAAATTATACTGTTTTTAAGAAAAAATGTTATAGAGGCAGAAATACATCACCTGTGAAGATTTAAACTCTCTAGCTATAACGCTTATCACGCAGTGGACAGACAGACAGACAGACGGATAGCAGTCTTAGTAATAGGGTCCCGTTTCACCCTTTGGGTACGGAACCCTAAATATGATTTTACATAGTCATGTAGTGGTAAAATCAATACACATATCAACAGCGTATAATTGCAAAATTATCTTCTATCTATATATATAAAAGTCTTGCGTTTCTGACCTATTGACAGACAATTCACAGCCTTAACCGCTAAAAATATAAGCATGAAAGGAATGTATATATTTTTATATTACGTGGACGTGTACTAAGATAACATTTTTCGAAATTCAACCCTTAAGGGGGTGAATTAGGGGTTGAACCGTTGTATGGAAATTGTTCATTTGGAAAGTTATAGACTTGAATCTTTGTATAAAGGTTTCTTACTAAAAACCAAAACAAATGATTAAGGATTATATAAAAATTCATCCCCTAAGGGGGATAAAAGAGAGTTGAAAGTTTGTATGGGAAACATGTCGTTTTTAAAGTTAGACGCTTAAAACTTTGGTCACAACTTCCTTATGTACAGTGAAAAACATTGACAAGGGCATTTTTAAAAATACATCCCGTAACGGGGTTAAATTGGGGTTGAAAGTTTCTATGGAAAACCAGTAAATATTTGAGTAATTGTTGTAATGTTTCGCATATAGACTTCATTTAAAACTAAGAAAACGAATTTCAGCATTTTGGGAAATTCATCTTCTGAAAGATGTGAAATAAGGGGCAATGGTCTGGGACGAAATTATAATGGCGCATAAAGGGTGTTTTGAAGCGCTGAGTAGAACTTTGAATGACATTAAAGGGAACGATGGTATGATAGGTGGAGTCACTATGTTGTTAGCTGGAGACTTTCGTTAGATTCTGCCCGTATTTCCGAGGGGAACTCGAGCTGATGAAGTTAAAACTTGCATTATGGCTTCAAATATTTGGCCTTTAATCAAAAAACTACACTTTAAGATTAATAGGTATGCGAGGGCACCTCATGGGCGATATTTGCGCTAGAGAATTCTCCGACCTTCTTCTGAAAATAGGAAATGGAGAATATTCCGAAACTGAGGGAAGGATTGCAATTCCATCGGATCTCGCCTTAGTTATGCGCGCCGTTGACGACCTAATCTCTCAAATTTACCCAGATGCTCAAAATCTACATAGCAAGTCCACGGAGTGGTTGTGTGAACGAGCGATTCTGACACCTAAGAACGACCAAGCTTCCCTTATTAATAACATTTTTTTGAAGTCGTTCGAAGGTTCAGAATACGAATACAAGTTTGTAGACTCGATCTGTAATGAACACGGATGATGCCATAAACTATCGCGTAGAGTTTTTAAATGCACTTAACCCACCGGCCTACCTTCTTACATACTTATCTTAAAAGTGGGTGCTCGAGTAATGTTGCTGCAAAATCTCCATCAGCCGAAGATGTAGTATGTAGAGGCGCACTTAGGAGGATTTTTTGAAATTCGAGATATACGCGGACGAAGTCGCAGGCAAAAGCTAGTATATAATATATTTAAAAATGAAGTATGTAGTAGGATACTAAATCTCAGATTATGCCTCCATTTCACAAGATAGAATCTAAAATGTCAGTTCTTGCTTTGTAATTCCTATAACATATCTATGATTTTTACCCGACTGTGTCACAAGGCAACACACGACTGTCTTCGCCTAAGGTCTCACCGGAAGATCAGCGCTGGCTTTCGATCTAACATTATGCTGAGGTCGGACCTTGTCGTGGCATGCTAGTTAATTTTATTTTTGTATTTGTACATGTTTCTTTTTGACGTGATTTGATTACGTCTTATAAATCGATGAACTTCGGCTGCACGCACGAAAAGCATGACTCATTGTCACGTTCCGCTCTTTTGTCACGTTCCGCCTGAGCCGAGCGTTCGGCTTGTGACGCATCTCTATCTCTTTTCCACTCCATCGGCCTTCTTATGACGTTATCACGTAAAATTATCGCCCGTAAACCGACTTTACAAACAACTATTTTTTTCCAAAGAATAAATATGTTTTCTTTCTTTCTAAGGATGATTAAGTTTTGAAAGTGTATGTAAGTGTCTTATATTTCTTTGGCACGCTCTGCAGACTAAACGGCTGTATTAAATTATGTCAGTTATGGGAGTTTCATCTATACTATTATAAAGTTGTTAACGTGAAATATCTGTAAATAACGTTGAAGATATTTTCAAAAAAATGTTTGTAACAGACTATTTGCAGGTCACTAAATCGATTTTTTTTGGATTTTTTGTATTATGTGTCGTTGTAGCTTTATCTAGTCAGTCAGATTTTTAAACACTTTCAAGACCAGGACCGTCTGGGTGGGTGCTCTGCTCGTAGTAGGTACGTTCATTTCCCTGTGTTATCGGCTACGCGGACAGCGCTATGAAAATCACGATCGTAGATAGTTAAAGTAATGCATAATATTATGTTTGTTATATTCCATATCTCTCCAATTAATGACAATTTAAGAATATGAGAGTCAATTTGAGCGGCTCGTCGACACCACAGGTGACCAAAGAACTGGCAGCTTCCTAACCTAGCGTATATGTATAGGCTATTAAGTGAGTTAATGCGGCAGGCATCTTTAGTACGATGCCACGGGGGGCCTTTTTAGATTTAGTTTTATTTTTAGCTTTTAGTTTAAGTATTTTTTGTTTTATGTATTTTTGAAGTAATGATTTTAAATTCCTTTATTTGAAGTTACAATTCTTGTCTGAAAAAAATATATTTTATTTTAAATCGAAATTTGTATAAAAATTACACCCATTTTTGCGGATAGAGTTATGACTCTATTACTTTTGAAAGCTTAGGTACGTGGAAGTCTATGCTTTCGTAAAAATAGAAATCACATTACTCACTGTGAACACACACATGCACACTCCCGTGTGCATAAATGACCTTTTTTCTTCCCTCTTAGGCGCGTTTTTTTACAATCCTAGTTTGCCTGATCTTCGTTAAGTGCTTTTTAAAAGATTTAACCTGATTTAAATAAACTTAGTTTCCTTTTTTAATACTTAGTACATTTTGCTAACTTGATTTATTTTTCTAATAATTTATTCATGGGTAATTTTAAACTTATTATGATACGACAAACCCAATGTCACTTTGCACAGATTCAAAACCTTATATGAAACAGATTAAATTCAATTTCACAATGTAGTCTACCTCAAGTGGGCTATACGAGTAAATCAACTATCTATAAGCTTCAGATCATTATACACATCTATAATATCGTAAAGGTTTTAAATGTACAGTCGGCAGGAAAAGCTCGCCTCAAAACGTTGACAGAAGTCTATTTTTATTTATCTGCAATCAAGCTTCGGAACAACTCATTTACTATCAAAGCGTTAATAGTAAAAAAAATACCATTCCCCAGACTGGTTAGGTTAATTCATCCAAGGACAAAACGGCAAAGATCCTTCGTTAACAATCCCTGAAACAAAACTGATGAGCTCACTGAGTAAATCACATAGCTGTTTGTTACCCGAACGAGCGATTTCAAATATATTTTGAATATTTTATACCCGCCGCCATCCCCAAACGGAACTTTATACAACGAGGTAAAGTCTATTTAAGAATGTCGCTTCAGTATGGGAAAAGTGGGAGGTTCGCGTGACGTCATGAAAAATTTATTCCTCAATGATAGGGAGGTTAACGAGGCAGGTGTTCCTCGTTTAACCTGCCATAAACTGTGCTAATGTGACGTCAGATCGCGGTGTTCATCATCACCTAAATTAAAGAATAAACACGTTACTCTTTTGGCGGCGTTTTTAGACGAAATAAGCGCATTCACTCGCCTAATTTTAATTGATTCCGTTGTGTCACGAAAGTGAATAATTTTCGTGTCACAAATTAGGTAAATTAAATGCCAAAAACTTGGTCCTCACCCATAAACTATGGGGCTTATGGTCTGACACTGTGGAACTTTAAGTTCAAGTATAATGATATTGATTATTAATTACGTATTACTTATGTGGACATGTGTACGTAAAAGTGTGCTAATATTGCGTCATAATGTTGAGTGGATCTGCTGAATACACCTAAATTTAAGAATAATCACGTAACTCTCCTGGGAGAGTTATTTGGTAAAATAAACTATGGGCTTATGGGACGTCCTTGTGAAACTTCCAGATGAACGGTTACAACGTAAAATAGTAAATTAATAACTAACCCATTAATGTTGACATTATAATGGCGTATCGTACCTTCATAAAATGTTACGATAAAAATAAAATAAAGATACCTTTAAATTTTCTAGACTTCAAAAACAAAGTTCAACTATAAGTTACTAGTTACTTATAAGCGTCAAATAATTCGGAAAATCATTCCCAATTATTTACGTTAAACGTGACATGAGAACATAACTACGTATGTCAATGTACGTAAACAGTTTATTGCACTAATTATCACAACACAACAACGGGGCTTAATTGCGCATAAATATGATTTACTTTAATTACCTATCGTTGGTAATTCTTTGACGTTTCGGACATCGCGTCACGTCCATAGTCTCGAAGGAACTGGAGAGGCGGGTATCAACATCTTCTAGCCGCGCGAGTTTTCCGATCTACCCGCGCTCGGTCTTGATTATTCATTTGAATACTCAGGTTGTGACTATACCGACATACTACACTCACGACATCTAGCACTTCGTCGTATGGTGTTTGATGCTGTTGTGTTAATTTAAATCAAAGTTTGTTGCACGTCAATATTAAACAAAACGAAAGCATAACACAAAGATGAACTTATCCCTGTAAACGATGTCATTCAGTATTATGTGCGCTTAATTTTTCATTAATAGATTAAAGTTCCTTTGCTTTTCAGCAAAATAGTGTCTTGGTTAGATGTGACAATAAATTGTGCTCACATGCGCATATTTTAGTTTTTTTTTTCTCGGATGGAGGCCGGACCGTCAACATCTCCTGCATCTCCTGATGATGCTTCGTAGAGAGGCGAAACACGTGTCGAGATTTGTTCTATTTGGTGGTGGTTTGTTGTATTTGCATGCGTATTTTTTGTGAAAACTGCATGAAAATATGCGCATGTGAGCACTATTTATATATAGTATATAAATAGTGCTCACATGCGCATAATAATTCATTAATCTAATATGGAATTCCGCAAAGTAGCGCCTGAATCTATCAATTACTTAATTCTTCAGTTACTGAGTACAAATTTCACACGCACTAGCAACAGCCACCGAAAATTCAATAAGTATGATTGCTCCAATTAATAAAAGCGTCTTGTTGATCAAGCTCAAATTAATTACGACTCACATTATTAAATGAACGTTAGCGGGTGACTTGAGTTTGAACGATCTATGTCTAATGATCAAGATTTCAATTTGGCTCGATGGTTCTTAATTAAATGCGAATCTGTTATTGATGCTCATTGCCGCCTTTGGAGGGTAAAATTACTTTATGGATTCCGTACCTCAAAAGAGGTTTATTAATAACACAACTTTTGTCTGTTAGTCAGCCTGAACTCTTTATTTTTTAAATTATAATTAGTATTTGAAATAAAAAAAATTAACGGATTATATCGCGTATATTAGTGTCCACCTGTGACCATGGAAAGCTGAAAAGCTTCCGAAACGTCGGGAACTAAAATGAGATAATATAGGCGATATAATCCGTTAAATTGTTTTATTTCAATGAGTAATAATCGCGGAAATAGAAGAAAATATTATAATTAGTCTGTTGAAAGAGCAAAATTTTCTGATTCTGTTATTTTTTATCATTCCCCATGCAGCTGTGAGTGTAATTATTCGCCTCAACTCTAATGCCGATACCTATTGATATCATAGTATTAATCTGTAGAAGTAAACGCTATATTATATACAGTAATCAATAACTTCTTAAAAACTTATATGTCGAGCGAGATCGTTGTTCAGCGATAAGACCGCCTGTAGTTATTTATGTCTCCCTGAATGTGTTATTTTCTTTTTTACTGTTTTGTGAGGTATGCAATAAAGAACTTTGTATGTAGATGGGAAATAGTCGTAACTAGTCTTTTATTCTTCAGCGTTGTCGGGTAAAAAGTATTCTATAACCATTTATGGATACCTATCTACCCGTATACCAAAAATAGTTGAAATACGTTTACGACAACGACACATACGATCATACAAACGTACAAAAAAATACAAAAAAAAACATTTTTCGATGTATTGACCAGCGGGGTTATTGCCTAACGAAATTTTGACACTTGGTATCGGAATCAACTGTCATAGCCCATACAAAATCATGACACTTGATTGCGATTGCGAGCGTCAAACGCGTTAGGCAATACGGGGGCTGATAGTCCGTTACAATCATTTTTATGAAAATATTTTTAATGTTTTATTTTTTTTAACATTTCATTTTTACAACTTTATAATAGTAGGTATAGATATACAAGAGTTGCTCGTTTAAAATAATAGGATAGTTACACAAACATTCACATTTCGGCCATTCTTCAAATTTGTTCATAGTAGCAATTACAGGTCTAACGCTTAACTGAGTCTGGGGGGGCAATCTATAATAGCGAGACACTTATGATACGTCATATCACGTCCCTTTTTCACCTCCTGTACCACTCCCATGCCTCTAGAATAGAATTATAGCTAGTTAAGCGTTAGACCTGTAATATAGGTAGAAAAGCCTTGGACAAATAAACAGTGGAAGCTCGTTTTGTGTACCTACGGAACCCCAAAAAGGATATAAATTTAAGTTAGAATTAAGGTCAAATGTGTTGCGCTGAAAACATCATTTTATATATGAAGCAACCAAATAATATATGAACGGTCTTCCCACACTACACGTGGACGAAAAATAAAATGTATTTTCCATCGACATGAAAAGGAATTATTTTTTATTTATTTATTTATTTATTTTTATAAAGTACTAGCTTCTGCCCGCGACTTCGTCCGCCTTATATTCGAATCAAATCGGTTCAACGGTTTAAGCGTGAAGAGTAGGTAACAGACAGACAGACAGACAGACACACTTTCGCATTTATAATATTAGTATGGATTGCAAAACATCCACCTGAATATTATATTAACGCGTTTCGTTTCCCTTTTTAATATAGTACAACCACGAACACGTCCATGCCAAAGAATGAAAACCAGACTCGCGCACTAAGGGGTCCGTATCGTACCATAATACACTCGAGAGCAAAGATTTCGGAACGGTAAAATACGGTCATATTTGCTAAATTAAGGGTTGTGGAGTTATTTAATCCTGTCATGATCTTCATTTAATTTTACATCTAAATTGCAAAAATAAGTAAAAACCGGCCAAGTGCGAGTTGGACTCGCGCACCGAGGGTTCCGTACAAACAATTTCTTGACCTAACCTAACTGGCCGATTAAGTTTGCCCTATCCCACAAAACTTACAATTACAATTTTACATGTGTCAAGTTACAAGTTTGTAATAATACAAGTGTGCGTACCACAAAATATACAAGTAACAAATTTGTAGTGGAAAATTCTTACAAATATGTAAATTGTATCATTGTATCTACAATTTATTGTATCACAAAACTTTACATACGATACTATAGTATACAAACAAATACAAATATGGTAATACCCGAGCGGACCACAACTCAACGCGTGCGCACTCGCATACGGCTAATTCAGACTGGCCTTGCGTTGACGGCGTTGATTTATGCGCGCGGAGCGACGGGTTGTAGTCGCGGTGGGAGGGGAAGTACAGCGCGGACTGTGTAGTGTAATATTTGATTCAACCGATCGCGCTATAACCTCCCCCTCCAAGGCACAGGAACGACCCGTCAGTGGCTTGGTCGGCCTACCAGAACGACGTGGATGAACAATCGGAGGCGTCGACCCTACATAAGGCGTAAGAGCACTGGCATGGTACTTCCCTTTAGTTTGACCAGTACTATCTACAACAACAAAAGAGGTTGGTCCCACGACCTGTGAGACACGATAAGGCCCTTCCCTTCTCGGAGCAAACTTGCTAGTAAAACCCTTTGATGCGTTGCTTGCCATATGGGTCTCCACGAGGACTAAGTCACCCTCTTTATAAGGTTGGACTGCTCTACGATGCTGGTCCCCTTGAACCTTACGAACGTCCTGCTGGTCCACCATACGTTCCTTAACATTTACTAACATCCGTGTGAACTCCTTCAAATACGGTGTGATCTGGGGCACAAAGTTTTGCTGTGCAACTACCGTTCTAATGTCGGTATGAACCGTCATAGGAGAACGCAGCTCTCGAGCAAACGTAAGGTAAGCTGCAGTGTGTCCCGTCCCTTGATTGTATGCACTGTTCAGCGCAAATCGCACCATTGGGATGGTCGGCCATTGACGATGCTCTGGTCCCACTAGAATAGCAAGAAGTTGTTTCAACTCGCGGTTCTTGCGTTCTGCAGCGTTGGCCTCAGGATGGTATACCGGAATCAGTGATTGTTGGACGTCTAAGACTAACATAGCCTTCTGCATCACTGCAGAAACGAACTGACTCCCATTATCCGATATCACCCGACGGGGCAACCCGTAACGTAAAAATACCTCTTCAATGAGAGCCTTTGCGCACGACTCAGCGGTCGCATCTTGAAGCGCGAAAAGCTCCACCCAACGGCTGGCCGTATCCTCGATCAATAAAATCCACTTCTCTCCAGCGGCACCTTCAGGAAGTGGCCCGAATATGTCCATAGCGAGTACTTCAAACCGCTGTTGAGGCACAGGCGTTTGGAGAAGGTCTGCAGGCTTTAAATTGGTGGCTTTATACTTTTGACACAAATCACAAGACTTAAGGTATTGAGAAATAAAAGCCCTCATATTCTTAAAATAGTATCTCTCTTTTATTTTCCTTAGAGTCCGCTCGATACCCAAATGTCCTGCCGTAGGGGCGTCGTGGAACTCTTTCAATAGCTCTTCTTTCCAAGCTTCCGGTACCACTAATTGAGGTTCCTTATGTTCCCAATCTGGGTCAGAGCGAAATAAGACGCCTTGGGACAAATAATAACCTCTATCCGTCCAACGTATCGAAGCTGCAGGATTTCCGTTATCCTCAAAATCCTGAATTATTTTATTCAAATCTGGGTCATTAACTTGGGCTTCTCGAATCTCCTCCGGTCGTCTCTGGGGAAGGTCAATAACCACCAGACAAATGCTGCATGGGCTGGAGCTCACCTCTTCAGAGTCCTTATCCACGGGACGGCTAAGAGTATCGGCGACTACATTTACTGTACCCGGAGTGTACTCGATATCAAGATCGTAGGTTTGGACCTTCATTGCCTAACGGGCCAAACGACTACTGGGTGTTTTCAAGGACAAAAGCCACTTCAACGGCTGGTGATCCGTAGCTACGCGTACTCGCGCTCCCTCTACGTATCCTCTGAACCTATCCAATGCCCAAACCATTGATAACGCCTCTCTCTCTCTCTCTCGTATGTGTCGTATGGTAATGGCGTTCAGCGGAGGTCAATAATCTACTGGCATATTCGATTGGCCTTTCTTCTTTAGGGCTCTCCCCTTGCATTAATACGGCTCCTAGGGCATAGGCGCTGGCATCTGTTCTAATAACAAATGGCTCCTCGAAGTTAGGCTGACGAAGTATCGGACTTGTAGTAAGGCGCGACTTCAGCTCTTCAAAGGCTTTCTGCTCGTCCTCCCCCCACCTCCAACGTCTACCCTTCTTTGTGAGGTCTGTAAGACATCGTGCTATGTCCGAAAACTGCGGGATAAATTTGCGGAACCAGGCGCAGGTTTGTAGAAAGATTCTCAATTCTTTCAAGTTCGTTGGAGGTTTCATATTCAATACGGCTGCTACCTTCGTTGGATCAGCCTCGATGCCACGTGATGAGACCACATGTCCCAAGTAAGTAACGCGGGCCCTCGCAAACACACACTTAGCACGATTGGCTGTCAGATTAAAGAGACGAAGCCGCTCAAACACCTGGTGCAGGTCCTTCAAGTGCTGATCAAAATTCGGCGATATGACAAGAAGATCATCAAGGTAAGCTAATACACAAACATCCTTTAAGCCAGACCTCATCCTATCTATAAGCCTTTGGAAAGTGGAAGGCGCATTCTTCAAACCGAATGGGAGGCGTTTGAAAGAGAAATTTCCGAAAGGTGAGGTAAAAGTAGTTTTGTAACGATCCTCCGGCGCCACCAGTATCTGCCAATATCCAGCCCTGAGATCAATGGTTGACATCACACACCCAGGCTTTGTGCTCTGCAACAGCTCATCGATCAGCGGAAGTGGGTATTTATCAGTACGCGTGACACTATTCAGCTTCCGGTAATCTACGCAGAACCGGGGTTCCCCATTCTTCTTCGGTACCAAAACCACAGGTGCAACCCATTCTGATTCAGCCTCCTCAATGACATCTTCTTCCAACATCTTATCTATTTCTTTTCTTATAATTTCTTTCTTGGCGGGTGTGACCCTATATGGAGGGCAGGCGATTGGCGAAGCGTCACCCGTATCTATACGGTGAATAGCATACTGGGTTGGTCCTCCCCCTGGAGTAAAAATGTCCTCATTAACATTCAGAAGGTCGGACAGTTGTTTCCGTTCATCCGAGTCCAGGTGGGATCCTTCATCCTCGCGAAGTCCCACAGACGAACAAGTGGGTGCCGGTTCCCTATCTTCAAAAAGTATCGGTCGCGGCGCCTTATCATGCCTCATGTACCATACACTTCCACCAAAATCTAACACCATGCCAGAGTCTTGTATAAAGTTCATGCCTAACAAACTTTCTGTTGCATTAGGTAACATTACAAAATCTACATCTGAAGCTCTTCGTCACACTGTAACCCTAACCCGTGCGAGTTTAACATACAGTGCACAAACACGCCCGTCGGCATATTTAAATTCAGCAAATACATTTTCAAAATCCTATCCAGTCTTAACTAAGTGAGCTCTTAAACTAACACTCCCGACCGAATGTTTAGCACCAGTGTCAATCAACACTTTGCCTACTGCACCATTGATTTCTACACTAAGCACTGGACGACCACGCGAATCAATGTTATCGGAACTCGCGGAAACTGATTGGAACGAATTTACACTAGACGCGGGGGCTTGATTATTTTTTTCCTTACACGTAGGACAATTCGATCGGATAACGCCGGGCGCTCCACAACCAAAACACGTAACCGTGGGCGCAGCGCGTGGCTCTCTTCCATCAGCAACTTCGTTGGTAACCTTCTTTGGTTTATTGGTCAATCGCGGGCAAGCCTCCTTCGTATGACCGTACTGTCTGCAGTAGTTGCAATGTAGTCGAGGTTTGTGATCGCTCGAAGAACGTACAGCCGACAGCTTGCTCTCTGCAAAAGCGCGCGGTCGGCTCTCATCGAAGATATCCTAGGCACGCCTCGCCTGCGTTAGCAGCTCTCCGAAATTGTTGAAAGAAGGACGAGGTACTTTCTCACGAATTCGGCGGTGTAGTAATCCATAGCACATATCCAACTGCACTACCTCAGTAAGTGTATAAGGTGGCAGTTGTGCGAATGAGATGGCATACGAATATGTCCGTAGATTCGTCGACGCGTTGTTCCCGTTCAAAAATGCATCTATAAACCTTATGCGGCGGTAATCTCGGCCCAAACGTCTGCTTCAATGCCTCCATAGCATCGTGCCATGTCGGGGTAGTGTCCTTAACACCCTGCCACCACGTAGCAGCCAACCCCGTAAACAACATGGGCAACTCTCGAAGCGCGATATGGTCTTCCATGCCAACACATTCTTTGTAAGTCAATATAGAGTCAATAAACGCTTTTACATCGCACGATTTTTCTCCGTCGAACCGTGAAGTGCACTTCGCGAAATTTCCCGAATAAGTACAATTTGAGGGAGTACTTACAGGATCGCTTCTACTTAGCCGGTTTATCAGCATTAGCAGCTGATCGGTCGTCATCACGACCGGAGCGGCAGCAGCGGCAGCAGCGGCGGCGGCGGTGGCTGCTGCGGCAGCTGCGCCGGCAGCATCATGTGGTGGCGGCGGCAGCGCGTCAAGCAAGGACGCGGGCGTGACGGCACCGTCACCAGTCGCTACGGGCAGCGGACGCTGCGTGGCTGGCGGAGGCGGTGTCACGTTCTCAGACGGATTGCCAGCCCCCGAAACCGAGTCTTCGGCAGACGAACGTCTTAACACCATCGTCACGGTTAAAAAAAAACGCACACAAAACGATAAAAATTCAAAATTGGCGGGAGAAGTTACTTAACATGTTCAACCGTCCAAAACACTATTTACACACATACCTATAGAATGTTTGTGCACACGCTATTAAATTTGGCGGGAAAAGTCACTTAAATGTTCAACCGTCCAAAACACACGTAAAACGTTTTTGCAACAAATAGGTTATATTCACAATTTATTAGGTACCTAGGTTACGTCAAAACGAAGCACAAAATGTTCACGGACATGCGAAAACAAAACAGTCAATTCACCAAAACACTCGTACAGTTTGAATAAGTCTATAACTGAATGTTAGATGGGCATTTACAAATGTCCCCAAAGTTTACCTACTAATAAAACACAACACACAGTTTTTTTTTTTGAGTATTTTAGGTCCAAGAAATGACCTGTTACGATACCTAGAAAGTCACTAACTCACTACACAGTTCTCTTAGGTATTGTCCGTAACGAAACTTATGCTAGGTTCAGGTACCAGCGAGGTAACCTGCTTCAAAACCTAGAAACGTCTACACACATACACTACAGTTCACTTAGGTATTGTTCGTTACGAAAATTATGCTAGGTTCAGGTACCAACCAGGTAACCTGCTTCAAAACCTAGAAACGTCTACACACATACACTATAATAGTTCACTTTTAGTCGGTAATGGTAACTTAGGTTCAGGGTTTACCGATCTAGGTTACCTGCGACAAAACCTACAGTTACTACACGCGTACCAAACCACCGCTGTTAACTTTTAAGTCCGTAACGATAACTTAGGTTCAGGGCTTACTGATCTAGGTACCCTGGAACAAAACCTACAGCTACAACGCGCGTAACACACTACTACTGTTCACTCCTGGGTTCGTAGCGTAACCAAGGTTCAGGTAATATCGAAATACCTGTTATAACACTTGTTACTATGCACAAAACAATTCCGCGGGACTGCACAGTTTAGGTATTAAGTTCAACACGAGACGAACGGCGGCAAAATGAGCTTCCATGCGCGTGGACGTGGTGCCGTGAGGTGAGGAGTGTCCGTACGAGTCGAGAACGTTAAGTTTATGATTCAGCTCCACGTTAGGCGGCCAGTTATAGTATACAAACAAATACAAATACGGTAATACACGAGCGGACCACAACTCGACGCGTGCGCACTCGCATACGGCTAATTCAGACTGGCCTTGCGTTGACGGCGTTGATTTATGCGCGCGGAGCTACGGGTTGTGGTCCGCTCGTGTATTACCGTATTTGTATTTGTTCGCGGTGGGAGGGGGAGGTACAGCGCGGACTGTGTAGTGTAATATTTGATTCAACCGATCGCGCTATAATACATATATTCTCCGGAAAACGTACAAATTTGTAGCTGACAATTATTTTGTGCTACATTAAATTGTAGTAATAATTATACATATATGTAGAATTGTACCTACAAGTTAACAATTCTCTAAACGAGTGTCACACCCTCATACTACTACGAATACTAGTAATTGCAGTATATTTTATCATATTTACCGATTCCTACCCTTCGTACCACGAAATGTTTAGTTCAAGTAGCAGTTATAGTGATAGCGATTATCTCTTTTTTCCTGAAAGTAAACTCTATGATCAAGTTACACAACTAAGCTTATACAAGTCCAATATACTATAGTTAAGTCCGCTATGATCACATTTTTTGCAGTAAAGTTAAAGAAAAAAAGCGTTAAAAATTGGAGATCCTATGTGTAATGATTTTGATATAAATTACCCCAATTTTACTTATTTTAAATTTAATTTATGACCCTGGATACGAACTATTGTATACGAAAAAAATGGATACACTCAAATTGAAAATTTGGTAAAAACATTGTACGCCTTTTCCAATTTTGCCACATAGTGTCCCTTAAGTATTTCCAATCTTTCTCCATTATTCCTAAATCATTTAAATTTTGTGTTAGCTCCTTCCATTTGTTCATCTTCACAGTGTGCGTCAATTTATCACTAAATTTACCAAAAAGAATGTTTTTGTTTTCGTTTATGAGACTTAAAATGGTCAATTTAGCTTGCAAGTCCATTGTAATGTCTGTTGGTATGTAGGTACGTAGGTTTATGCTCGTAGATAGATCACTATATAATTATAATTAATAAAATTCTTCCGTGTTGCGTATTAAGTGAAACTACCTTCAACATCAAAGAAGCTAAATCAATTTGCTACATATTTGTATTTGTAATCTTAAAATTTTTCGCTTGTATATTTACTAATAAACAATCCTACAATAATGTAGCTGTCGTGACATACCTGTATTGTTTGTGGTACGCTTTCACAAAATTGACATATTTGTATACTGCAAACTTGTAACGAATACATATTTGTAATTATTGTAGTACTTTTTTTGTTTACAATTTAACAATTTTGTCGAATTGTACACTTGTACAGTTTTGTGGGATAGGGCATCTATAGGGTATCTATAGCGTTGCATACAAATGAGGTGCAATCTTAACGCAACCGAATTGTTCAAAACTTATATTAAAATTAAAATAAATATATATTTTATTCTGTGTTTAGTCTTTGTTGTTATAGCGCCAACAGAAGTACATCATCTGTGAAAATTTCAACTGTCTAGCTATCACGGTTCATGAGAAATAGCCCGGTGACAGACGGACAGACAGCGGAGATTTGCAATACAATACGACAATTCTTTATAGCACACTAACAACAGAAACAGTACAATAGAACCTTAACATAAAATACTGTAGACAATAGGCGGTCTTATCGCTAAAGAGCGATCTCTTCCAGACAAACTTTCGGTAACGGATTTAGTAAAAGGGGTCCCGTTTTACCCTTTGAGTACGAAACCATAAAAAATAACGTAATCAGATTAAAAAAACTTGAAAAATAGACGATAACGGAGCGAAATATCGCAAATTCTTCATTTTTGGATATGGATATTTCGATGAGAGCATCACGAAAGTTGCTAATACAGTTGGAATAGTTGGATAAAGCATATTACTCGTCTATACTATAATAAAATTCTGGTTTTGTAATGAAAATCAGTTTTCTATGGAGAGGGGTCATGATTCCAGGAAAACTCTTGATAGCGCGATGCAGGATCGTCTTTTGTTTTGTATGGCCGCGCGGCGCCTTGCCAGTCTGGCGCCATCTGTTAGCCAGAATTTCTTTGTCCTCTAATCACGCCAAAACGGCTGGACGGATTTCAACCAATTTTGGTACGGGAATAGCTGGACATCCAAAGATGATTTTTTTATTTATGTCCCAACTACGGTAAAAAAAGTTTTACGCGGACGAGGTCGCGAGCCCCTTCTAGTATCTAAATAAAACTAATGTAAGAATTCCCGTGTATATTTGTGTTCTATTATTTGTTGGAATGTAATTGATCAAAACACATAATTGTGCTGTATACATTTCCTTTGATTATCTATCTCCCTGTAGTCAAAGTCACAGCTCCATAAAGATAAGACAGACAAGACTGACAGCCGCGTAGGTTTATGAGTAGGGTTCTAACACATACACTTTTAGTATGGAACCCTCGGAAAGTTAATATACTTCAGCGAGGCAGATTTCTAGTAGTACCGATGTATGTCAGCTTGAGTGGGGACTACGTACCAGATGACGAGGCGTGGGCCGGTCTTATACAAAATAAACCGACGATCCCGTGTTAATCACAGGAAAGACCTGTCTTTGTACATAAATTTTGTGAGTAAATATGTCTTGCGGTAGGTCATTGCCCAGCAGTCATTCGGTTAAAGTAACGATGATGAAGGAATTGCACGCATCCATATTGTCACAAAACATATAAACTATAGCTTGACCAACAACACTGTACCGTGCCTTAGGTATGGGAGCGGCGAGACGGGCCTCCCCCCCCCAGCCGCTCGCATACCTATGGTGCGGTACAGCGGTATTGGTCAAGCTATAGTTGCTGTATGAGCTGTAGAACTCGTGAGCTTTAAAAACCTGCATATCTCTGTCTTTAAAAAAAAATCAAAAACGGCATAGACAAAAAAAAACATATTCATCGAACCTGCTCACAAAATTTCACGAGAATCGGTTCTGTGCCTACCATGAGCTAAGTTTACGATCGGCGCTAGCGAGTATCTCGTATCAAGAGTCAGTGTATCTCTCTCGCACGCGCTAATAGTGCGAAAGAGATAGACCGTCATCGAGAGCTCGATACTCGCTCGTGCCGAACTCATGGTAGGCGCACTGTAGAGGAGAACAGCCGCCGGACATCCGCAGTAAAAAGAAACAAATGGATTTAATACTTGTATTTTACTCATCATCATATTAGCCCAAGGACGTCCACTGCTAGACAAAGGCCTCGCCCACGGATCTCCATAACGACCGGTCGGACGCCGCTCTTATCCAACGGTGTCTCACGATCTTCACCAGATCATCAGTCAATCTTGTTGGGGTCTTCCCGTACGCGGTCGCCAGTCGAGAACCTTTCTGCCCCAGCGGCCATCGGTTCTTACGAGCAATATATTTACATTGCCACTTAAGTTTAGCAACTCTTTTATTTACTTCATTTCCAATACTCGTATATACTAAACAGATCTACGCAGCGCAAAGTTTCGTCCATTCACAAAAAATATATCCACCGCAGGTTTCGTCAATATTAAGCAATGATACAACATATTAAGTGCAACACGCATCGTCAGAATCAATTTATTCCAACTCTGAGCTGAGTATCTGTATTTTACTAGCCGGCTTTAAATTAAAAAGCTTACAAATGAATTGTCACTCAGAAAACGAGAACGTATCCCTATAAAGGGTAAGTAAGCCAATAAAATGACAACTATCATCTTTTACGAGTTGCAAGGGTTCCAATAAAAGGAACAGTGCGCCTCCATTAACAGCCAGCGATCGTGTGAGAATGGCTCATTGCGAAGCATCCCTTCCTTTTTCTCTTGTGCCTCAATCTAAATTTTACGAACCTGTTAAGAAAATGTACTGCAAACCTATCTATACATATTATTAAACTTAAAGTAACGTAATGTCCTTGTACTTAGGAGTTTGTTAGAAAGAGATGGTTCGTGCAGGTGCATTTCTAAAATTATAACCGAGTCTAAAATTATATCAATTCAAGTAAGTAGCAGTTTGTGGCCGTGTGAGAATGGCTTATAGCGAAGCATCCCTTTCCTTTTCTCTTGTGCCTCAATCTAAATTTTACAAACCTGTTAAGAAAATATATTGCAAACCTATCTATACATATTATTAAACTTAAAGTAACGTAATGTAATTGTACTTAGGAGTTTGTTGGAAACAGATGGATCCTACAGGTGCTCATTTCTAAAATTATAACAGAGTCTAAAATTATATCAATTCAAGTAAGTAGCAGTTTGTGATCGTGTGAGAATGGCTCATTGCAAAGCATCCCTTCTTTTTGCCCTGTGCCTCGATAAAAATTTTACGAACCTGTCAGGAAAATATATTGCAAACCTACATTTACATATTATTAAACGTAATGTAAGCCTGTACTTGTAGTGTACAGGCTGTCTCTTCACGAAAAACTTGGAAAATAGTTGTATATTGAGTAAATTTACTTAAAGAAACTAATAAAATTTCACTATGGAAAACAATCTCTCATACTTCAGGAATTTGTTAGAAAGAGATTAGGTCTTGCAGGTGCTCAATTCAATTTTTTTTTAGGATTTTATGGCCTGTTTGCAAGACCTTTAAGCCACTGCTCATTTCTAAAATTATAGCCGATTCTAAAATGATATCAACCCGAGTAGCAATTTGTGATCGTTTGAGAATGGCAGTTTATCCCTGTCCCACAAATTCCCCCCCCCTGGTGTAGCGCATGTTCTCACTCAATGCAGCCGCTGACCTGCCCCGTAGGTAACCGGTGACCTAATAAATCACATACAAAGCATATCTTCCTTGAAAAAGGTTGGGTGATTCATCACGGTGACAAATAATGAATCAATTCACGAGTTCAAAGGATTACTTAGCGCGGCAAAGTACTCGGAAGGATCCCAGATCTATCATTCTCTGTCTTGGCTCGACTTTTTTCAAGTGATGGGAACATGTGAAGCCCAAATTAGTTTGTAAACATCGTGAGGACGTAAATACATTTTGTTTAAATCTTGAGAACATGACACTAAAGATGGTATTGATTGGTTGCCTAAATATTAACGTTTTTGGGATTCCTTGGACACAAAGTAACAAGAAAGCCTTATATTTCGCCATTAGAAAGTCGTTAGCGGAAGAGAGAAAAAATTTTAACGCTCTTTTTTTTCTTGAGCGGTTAAAAATAACTTTTATCCGACTCAGCTACGCTACTATATTAGCGTAGCTTAAAAGTATCCTACAACCGTCTGTGGATGACCAGCTACTACCAAAAATAGTTGAAATCTGTTAGCAATTTTGGCTTGCTGAAGCCACGACACATACAAACATACAAATTTTTTTAAAAATATCGACCTCCAAATGGACCATTTCAATCATTCTTTGAAAATATCTTCAATGTACAGACATTTAATTTTTACAACTCTACAATATAGTTCGCCATGTCCGTCGGTCTGTCCGCAGCTCAGCTCAGAAACTCTTAGTATTAGAAAACTGTAATTTGGCATATGTATACATATTAGTCACGCTTCTTTAGCAGTAGTATTCTATTTACATCATTTGTAACATAAAGAAGTACTCAAGTTCTGAAAACAAATGTGGCGTGTGGCAGTTTTTTTTCCGATGATTATTTTAAGTAAATAACGGAAAGATAGATTTTTCAAAGTTCGTATAAACCCAAACAGCTAATTAAAAAACAAACCTGGTACTTAGATTACTTAACTAGTCCTATACAATTACAAAAATGATTAATCCCGATCTTATAAAGTTAAATAACAGTGTAATCAAATTTAAAGGGAATGTTGTAAATGTTTTCTCATATTGACAGCAATTAAGAACAGCGGAAAAGTCCAACGTAAAACAAGTCAATTAATATGACAAAGACAGCTGCGCATTAAATCCGGGATCAAATATTAATTGGTACTTAAATACGTAATCGGTTTACGTTAATTAATATTATGATAATTACTGTATTACTTTCTTCATTTATTAAGGCTCTTAGGTTAGATATGAATTATGAATATAAAAATAACTGACAACATTCATTTTGCAATTAAATATAGGATAAAATATTAAGAATTTAAATGAAAAAGTTTAACAGATTATATCGCGTATATTATCTCATTTGAGTTCCCGACGTTTCGGAAGCTTTTCAGCTTTGTTTTTTGGAAAAAGCTTCCAAACCTCTCTTTTTTGTCAGCGTAGTCGGGTAAAAAGTATCCTATAACCATCTGGAGATCCCCAGTTACCCGTGTACCAAAAAAATTTAAAATCAATTTAGCCGATTTTGCGTGATAAAACCACAACGACACATACAAACATACAAACAATCCAAAAAAGTATTTTTCGTTTTAGTGTCCTCCAAATAGTTACAATCACTTTTTTGAAAATATCTCCAATGTAACAGACACTTCATTTTTACAACTTTATAATAGTATAGACTAGCGGCCGCCCTCGACTCCGTCCGCCTTAGATTCATTTATCGCGGATTAAAGGTATTTTACCGGGATAAAAAGTAGATTATATGTCTTTCCCCAAAACTCAATATTTCAATAATTTCAATGTAAGGCCTAAGCATATTACGAAGATTTCAAGTTCGTAAAAAAGTATTTACTGTCCATACAAATTTTCATCCCCTTTTTTGTCCCTAATATGGATGAAATTTGACATACATTATAGCCTATGTCCTATTCTGGAAAACTAAACCGGAAACTTTCATTAAAAATTCGTCCAGTAGTTTTTGCGATTAAGTGAAACGTACATACATACTTTCACGTTTATAGTATAACAAGGATAAGCATGAGGAAGTAAGGATAGATGTTACATTACAGCTAGTCTAGACGCGACTTAAGACGAATTTACTATAGAAATTGAACTTTTTTTTTTCTTTATGCTATCTATCTGCGATCAGCCTTAAGCCATAAACAGATGCTCTAGTGTATCTGACAGGTGGGAAGTGGGTAGCACATTCATGATGTGACATCCTTAACACTTTCGCAACCATCATTTTCGTAGCGCTACAGTCGTTACAAATAACATGAGAAAAACTGTATGTAGCGAAAACTTGCTACGAACATAGCGCTCGCCAAGCGGGTTCGCGGTCGCGAATATGTTAAGAAATTAGGAAGAAATTGGATTGCTGTTCTTTTTGTGCACTCTGACTGTTACAATTTCGTTAATGATATCATTTAGAGGATCGTTTACTATTTCTCTCACATTTTCCTGTTTTTTTTGGGTGCCTTGATAATAAGTTAACGAAATGGGTGTCTATTTAATATTACTTGGATATTTAAAAATAGTAAAACACATCATATAAATAAATTACAAACAACTGAACCTACAGTTCGGCCTAGGTTTTTAGAGCTGCACAGAGAGGAACCTCTTGGCAATGCGTCCGTGACCAGGATTACTGCCTTCTATATCTAACCATCTAGCGAGTGTCTCTTGAGATGTAGGTCAAGTCCCACCGCTAGAAGACCACTGAAAATATTACTCATGTATTATTTCTTCTTTATTCATAATCATATGCTCTATTTCTTTCCACAAATACGTATAAAATACCTCTGGGGTGCCCCAGGACAACTATAATAACCAGAAGGCGCCCGCAACTTCATCAGCGTGAACGTTTAACTTTACTGAAACGTAGTCTATAGATGTTCCTATATGCCTGTGTCCACAAAGATACGCGTACAATGTAGAATACAATAAAATACGTTTATTGAGTAACTGTATACAGAGATGTTAAAATACAAAATTAGAACCAACAGTTTATCCATCACGGACGTACAATATTAGATCTTACAAAATACTTCATTCGAGAATTACATGTTATATTAATTAGTTAAGATACATCATCATAAAATTCATTCATATTATAGAATGCTTTATTTATGACCAAAACTTTTAGGGTAGTTTTAAATTTGTGACTTTATTTCAACAGGTAAGTTTTTAAAGGCTCCCATAACGGCAATAATAGTAGATTGTTTGACAAGGGGCTAAAATAAGCCATTATGACTCGAAGTGATTATTTGGACGAGCTCACGAAGTGAGCGAGGACAAATATATCTGAGTGTCATGTAATGGCTTTTAGCCACGTGTTAAGCATCACTCTGCTTTTCACTGCGACTGCGAGAAAATAAAAAAGACTAAACATTAAAATTTTATATCCATGAAAAACTAAAAGTACAGTTTAAGCAATTGTATCAGAAAGTTTGGCCGATCTGATCAGGTTTGTTTGTTTGTTTTTAATTATTTGTAAGGAGTATGTAGCTGGCCGCAAGTTTTTTTTCAGTGTCATAGAAATTTGTATGGGATTATATGGCTTTCTTTTCAACCCTAGGGACCAAATGTACTATTTTAGTCTCGCTTCGCGAAGCGAATATGACGTACTTTTTGAGCAGGAGAAGTGAAAAAGTACTTTTATACATACATTTATTGTGGACCTTAGAAATACGATAGCTGAGTGAGCAAGTTATAATTAAGTGTATAGATTTTAGTAAAGTACTCACCATTACGCTTTACAAAGAGACAAAGCTCAAGTCTATAAATGCCAGTTAGTGTTAATAACTCTTTTTCTTTAAAACTATTTCTAAGTGAATACCGAGAATGCAGGAGTATGTACCATGGTGCGCAAGCATCTTGTTGGCAACCTGAGTGTATTAATGACATCGGCTGCACATACCACCATAAAAAAATCGATTTAGGGACCTTTCAATAATAATAATAATAATAAATATCGGGTACCATCTCCCTGCGACCCTGACGAGGTCATCCGTCCACCTAGTCGGGAGTCGGAATAGTCGCATAGGAAAGCGCAGCATATGACGATCCTCGACTAGTTGGACGGAGGAATTGATTTAATTTACTTTCAATAAAATATCTTCAGTGTGCCAATGTATAATACTTGTTTCTGCCCGCGACTTCGTCCGCCTTAAATTCGTTTATCGCAGATAAGTGTATTTTTCCTTCCCGGGACTCAATCTATCTCCATACCAATTTCATCCAAATCGGTTAAGCGGTAATAATTTCGCGGAACAGCAAAGGAACTACAATCCATTAATCTAGTATGGAATTCCGCAAAGTAACGCCTGAATCCATCAATTTAAGAAGTAACAGACAGACACACTTTCGCATTTATAATATTAGTATGGATTTACAACTTACTAACAATTAACGTTTTGTTAGTAAGTATAACAAACTCATTGCATATAATTTCATTTCATTTCAAACAGAACTTAAATCGTTTATGTACGTGTTAGGGGCTGAAAACTGGGCTCCCTAGGGCCACAATGAAGATGCCCCTCAGGACCCATCCCGTAAAGCCTATTAACTTAAACCCATCGCGAATCTGGGTAGAATCGTCTGAGCAGAAGAAACCGAGAGTGTGTTTATAGGATTTAATTTGAAATTGAATAAAGCCAGCCCCAGCAGCACGATACCGCTTATCGCTGAAATATTTTTCTCTTGTGTGCGGAAATAGTGTCATTTCGTTCGAGCTCGTAGTAGACCGCAAACTGCATGAGAAAAACTTTTTAAAATTGAGTCTGGATTAAAATGTTTCGCTTTTTTAGGGTTCTGTGTCCAAAGAATAAAAAGTACTAAACCTCTCTGCTCTCCGTCTGTCACATGGCTTTAGCTTTTGATCTGTATTAGGTAGACACTTGATATTTTCGAATGGTTAAAAAAGTTGAAGCTAAAAGGGTATGGGAACCACGTGATACGGAAACCATCGTGCGTGAATTTGAATTGACTTCAAAAACGTATGATGGACTCATCACCTACGTAAATAGTACCTATATTTTACTTGTGGCATTCTTGGATCATGTTTTATAGATAATATATTTTTATGTCGTGTATAAAACTACTCCCAAAGTTGCGAACAGCACAGGATCAGCACATTGGCGTGTTCTCGTTTTGGAGACGAACATTTTATTTGGGCCATTGAGTCAAAGTAGTTTTTTAGTTCGAATTGAAAACGACAAATTTAAACAAATCGTCATCACTGTCAATCAATCTAAAGATAAGAATATTATTTGTAGATCAATAACTTGTTTATAGTTATACAATACAAGTATCTTCTCTTCTCAATCGCCTCAATGGATGAGGATCGTGACTCTGCCGACGTAGTCTAGCGAGTATTCCCTCCATGAAGCTCGATCGGTTGCCTGTTGAAGAGCTGCATTAACCGGCATGTCAAGGCACTCCGACACCTGGTTTACCCATCGTTTAGGACTCCGTAGCTCCTACCTCTACTCTCTTCCCTTCAACTGTGCCTGTCACCATCAGCTTTTCTAAATTGTCTGACTCTCGGCAGGCCTCATGGCCAAAATACTGAAGAATCCGGTGCAGACAGACAGATGAGAGGCGATATTTGTGTGCCAGGTCAAGTTCTTTCAGTATCGACGCGTTACTTCGAAAAGCACTCCAAGGTATCCTTAGCAGACGCCAGCACCACATCTCAAATGCGTCAATTTTTTGCCTGTCCGCAGCCTAGCAAGTATCTTAGCATCCGAAAAACCTATATTAAACAATAACAGTACGAAGTTCCTGATAATTTAATTGTAACTTACCCAAGATTGATTTAATTGTGGTTATCGAAGCGACATAGTTGCCAATACTTTCGTAATATCATCTTGCAACTAAAGTGAAATATATTACGACGTAAATTGTATTTTCAATAATTACTTAGCTACATAGTTTAAGTTTGACTAGTAAAGGTATTTTCAATAACAATCCGGTATTTCCTCAAGTATATTGAACTGAAATAATATCGAAAATTCGATGTCAGCTTCTTATAAAAACAGAATAAGAAGATTAAATCCCGGGATCTGCTGGCATTCAATATCGTTTTTATTAACAAAGTTTGGAAGCACCTGTCGAGAAGCTATTGCGCCTTGCCGATCCCACTTGAAACTTTCTACTTCCATTTTAATTTCTAATGGATTTGACCTTCACTCAACAATACGCAACGCTTTCTAATTTGAAACGTCTACATTGTTTGTTATGCTATCTCAAAAGTCGCTTAATTAATCCTTCATACAGAAAATCCGGGAGAAAGACTTGGAAAAGGCACTGGCTTTATAAAAATTATCAAAGGTAAGTTATTCGAGAAAAAGTTTATTGTTGCCGCAAAGGAAAAACTCGTGGAGAATTGTGTGTTCTTGAGTGACAGATAATAAAAAATATGATTTATTTTTAGGGCTCGAGCCGTATTTATGCAGATTGAGCGGGGTTTGAGCGACATCCCGGGTTATATCCGTCAGAATAACGCCTATTCGTCAGTACCTTAATAAGTAAACCAAGAATACAAACAGAAAGGGTAGATTAGGTTGCCTTAATACGTACCGAGAAAAACGAGATACAACTCTGGCCAGGATGCGAATAAAGCTTAGCTTAGGCTGTTTTATGATGGTGAAAATAAAAAAGGGAACAACGTTACATTTGATATAAAACTATTTAACGGATTATATCGCGTATATTATCTCATTTTGAACCGACTTCCAAAAAAAGGAGGAGGTTCTCAATTCGACGGAATGTTTTTTTTTTTTTTTTATGGATGTCCACCGATTACTCAAAGATTATTTCACCGATTTCAAATTTTTTTTTTGGTTTTATAGAAGGTACTTTCTAGTTGGTCCCATTTAATTTTGGTGAAGATCTGATGATGAAATCCATTAGGCATTGAAGGAACTCCTCAAATATTGTAGGCATACATATAGCGATTTTGGTATTATAAGAAACATAATAAGCATTTGCATTCAGAAAGTGTAAATTGGTGAAGTGGAACTGATGCAGAAGACCACAGAATGCCATCGGAACTCCTCAATGATAAATGATTTACGGGTGGCGACAAAATATCTTGATTAATTTAGCTAAGCAACTTCATAGTCACAAATTTAAATGTTCCTGATGAGAATGGTACCATCGAATTGATTTGATGATGGAGCCGGAAGGTAGGCATCAGATCTATGTAATAAAATAATGTATCCTAGCCGTGTTTGGGCTTGTTCGAATCGTCACGAGATACACTTTTAAGTAACGATTAACTAAAAAGTGTAAAATAAATAAACTTTTAAACAAAAACATAAAACCGACTCCAAAAAAAACTTAAAAGTAAAAAATAACGCCATAATTCAGTTTCTTCAAATTTCTTACAAGTAACCGTTTGTATACTCAATCTATACAGTATATACAATTAATGTTATTTTGGAGTCGGTGCCATCGTGTCACAACTTACTAAAATCGTCAATTTTCAATATTTTACACATTCTTTATATGGCACCGACGCCAATATAAGATTAATTGTATATACTGTATAGATTGAGTATAGAAACGGTTACTTGTAAGTAATTTGAAGAAACTGAATTATGGCGTTATTTTTTCCTTTTTTGTTTTTTTTGGAGTCGGTTTTATTTTTTTGTTTAAAAGTTTATAGTTCCCGACGTTTCGGAAACTTTCCAACTCTCCATGGTCACGGGTGGACTGAGAAAAGATGTATTTTCCTCTGACAAAGTTACAATTTGTGCAACCTACCCATTTTTGAAAAAACACAAATAAAGGTGTACATAGGTACATGCCAGATGGGCCTAAGCTGTAAAGACAGTTACACATGTGGCTTAATTATTTTATTTTAGTAATTTACCAAGCTGGAAAGCTAGACATTTAATACCACTTTATCAAGGAAAAATATTATGCTAAAGTTATAGATTTAAAATATGTTTGTAGTGATGACCAACTTGCAGATATCTTTACCAAGCCCTTGTGTAAAACAAAGTTTACTTCTTTAAGAGATAAGATTGGGATCTCATCTCTCTCAAGAATAATTCAATAACTTAAAAATCTGTTAAAATACTTTAATTTTCTGATAAAAATTATAGCTCATTTTCTTATTGAAACTTAACGGATAGAGTCATGTATGGCAAAATTAATTGTAATAGTTGTTTCTAGTTGAAATAGTTTGACTATTTTAAAGTATAGCTCATTTTCTTTTTGTATCATTTATTTTCATGCAAGAATTTAACTTACAAAAGCTCTGTAATTGCTAGAAAGGCTTTAATTTAGTGGGAGTATTGAACACAGCTTAAATTAACGCCTTCCTACGACATTATTGTTCTTGTCTATGAATGACAACCTTTTTTCTCTCTCTGTGGTATTGCGCCGACTGAAAGTGTATATTACTTTTTGCTACTATAATTACATACTTTTCTTATTTAAAAGGAAGTTTTAATTAATACTTCATCAATATAATTAAACCAAATTATTAACTTTAAAAATTTTCCGCCCTCGTCCCTTTGAATGCCGAGTACTCCAAAAAATGGCCAATTAGGTTCCACTTGTTTTACATTATTGTAAAGCTCAACATCTCCCAATGTTTTTAAAAGAACCCAAAATTAATCGGTTTAGATTTTTAATTGTATATTTAAACTCAACTCTGACACACTCGTAGGTAAATTATTCACTTTACGTAGATCAAGAATTTGTTAACTTAAATTAAAATTAGTGTTTTGCCCAGGATAGCCTGCATATTCAAAAAGTCACGTGCATCCGTTGTCCCCTTATATCGTGAAAGAAGGATAAACCTACAAACACACTTTAAATAAATAAATAAATAAATAAATATCAGGGACAATCTTACACAAATCGACCTAGTCCCAAACTAAGCAAAGCTTGTACTATGGGTACTAGGCGACGATATACATAATAAATAGATAAATTATAATACTTAAATACATAGAAAACATCCAAGACCCAGGAACAAATATTCGTGCTCATCACACAAACACTTGCCCTGGCCGGGATTCGAACCCAGGACCGTCAGCTTCGTAGGCCGTTGTACAACCCACTGAGCCAAACGTGTCGTCACTTTCCTATTTATGATTACACCATCACTCAATTACATCGTTCCTGCATGTGCATAATCATTTCAAATGTAAACCCTATTATGTATTTTTGCTTCCTAATAAATGGAATCATTATATAATGTATGCTCTTTCAGTCGAGTACCGCGTTTAGGCCACGAAGCTTGCTGGGTGGCCTAATTAAGGTACGAGACTTAAACAGCTAATTATATAACTTTTGTATACGATATTTTTTCTACGAGTAACCCCATACACTACAATAAATGAAACATAGCTAAAAAACTAATTCCGAAAACACTGCGTTCTTTTTTGAAATTCATTAAGTATAGTTCTGTGCGGAGTTGTATAATACAGGTTATTATAGTTCAGTGGCAAACCATAGAGTATAGAGTAGTGGTCCAACTTAAAAAGTAAGCCTTTTTAGTATGCTTCGCGGATTTTTTATTCACCGATTATACTTCACGAGTAGAAAAACCTATTTAAAATATTTAGGTACATATTTATAGAAGGCTACAAGCGAATTATATTACGGGTAGGTAGGCGCAATATCGCAAATTACAAAAGCAATCTGTTAGGACTTGTTAATAAGCTCCCAAAGACGCCATCATAAATTTCCAGAGACAACAGAAATTTAATATCGACGCGAAAGATGTAATTTTACGTGAAAGTTTTGCAATAGATAGCTAACTTCGGCTCATTGGAACTCCGTTTTAGGTGGAGGAGTTATTGAGTGCTACTTTCCACGTAAATCAATATGCTTTGAGTGAACAATACGGGTTCCATTGAGTTTAGTTTGTGACACAATTTGCCTAGGTAACCGTGGCAACTTAGGCCTGGCAATATATGAGCTACGCGTCGCTGTGACGCGTTGAAGGCACTTGCTTGTGTGAAATTAATTAAAATGAAAAGAGAGTAAGGATGAAAATGCTTTATTTCTTCCAAAACTTGGATTTCCTAGTACGGTAGGTAGGTATGTATGTTATATTAGTTGAATAATAGTAATGTCTAAATACATCTCAGATTTAGACATCAGCGTTTGGGAAACTGCGAAGTGTCTTCTCGTCCAGCATAACTCAGTGCTTGAAGACGAAAGCCTTCAACCAGTGCCTATTACCGGTGATGACTTACGGAGTCGAGACGTGATCTCTAACTAAGCCCCTTATGGAAGCTCAAGAGTCACTCAGCAAGCTATGGAAAGAGCTATGTTCGTGATCTCTCTACTAGATCGAATCAGAAATGAGGAGATTCGTAGACGAACATACATAGCGACATAGCAAAAACGGTAAGCAAATTAAGGTGGCAATGGGCCAGAGCAGTTAGTTTGAAAAACTGATGGTCGTTGGGGCAGAAAGCTTCTTGAGTGGAGACCGCGTACCGGCAACCGCAGGTGGTTGGACGACATGGTTAAGGTTGCGGGGACTCGCTGAAGGCAGGTCGCCTCTATCCGGCCCATGTAGAAGTCTATTGAGGAAGCCTGTGTCCAGCGGTGGACGTCCTATGGCTGAAATGATGTTGAAATACAATACGAGTATTCAAAATCTTTTCATACTCAAGGCTCTTTCGAAAAGGATATACTTACTTAAGCAATAATGAATAAGTTAAACTGAGTATATCTGTTAGCTTACGTGCTCATACTTACATTATACCTATAACATTACATGTCTTATTTTATTTTATTGCTAAAACCTTTTTAACAAAATCTTGAAATGTATTTTGAAAGCCATAAAGCTAATATGTTTTACAAGAAATGCACAATTTTGTAAAAAGTTTGAAAACTGTAAACATAGACTTTAGAACCTTGTCATTATATGACTCTTAATTTTTAAATCGTACTATAGTATGTAGGTGCTCAAAATTTCCGTTTTCCGTACAGTCAGCTTAGCCGCCTCTCCTCTGGTAGAAAACAGCGAACACCGAATAAGTCATCCTCGCCACCTGGAAACGAAAATGAAAAATGAACCGAAGAAAAATGTGGAATTAATTGAAGCTTAACTTTAAGGTACTTTGATCCCAAAAACGCGACTCCCGTAACAAATTAGGGAACTTAATTAATATCATTTGTACGTTTGGCGACAAACGAGTATATCACTAGAAATCTTATATTAAAATGAGCCTTTGTTTCATCATATGCGCGTGAATTTAATAGAGAAAGTTTTGGTTATGTGTCTCGATGGTAACAAAATAATGATGTTTTTGAAATAGGTTTCTCTCGCGGGTTTGTGTGTGGGGCAAACATTGCTTTTCCTTCGAGAAAATTGCATGTTTTAAAGGATTAATAGTTGTTACTGGTTAAACTGATTGTGAGTTCACACATTTCAAAAAGTTAGGGGAGCCCGGGTAAGTTTGTCTCTCGGGACTACTAATGTGCAAATTGCGGAAACTTTCCAAAATGATTAAATAAGGTCTTAATTCAGTTAGTTACGTGTTAACTTACATGTTTATAAGATCTTTTTGAAGCATTTTTTTGCGTATAAAATGTCTTAGGTCTAGTGTTAACTTACCTGTTCAAAATACCTTTTTTAAGCATTTTGGAAAGTTTCCGCAATTTGCACATCAGTATTTGGGACTATGAACCGGTGTCGAAATATCGCGAATACTATATATAAATAGACCTCGCAAAAGCTTAATCTAAAAAAACATCGCGATCTTTCGATACCGATTGAAGCCCAACTTGCTCGTTTGTTCAGTTTTCTGTTACGGCCTTCGTGTGACAACCAACCCGTGAACAACTTTACCCAGTCTCCCCTAATATATTTAGATCGCGTAGCCAAAATAGCAAAAACAGAGAGAGTATCGTCACATCCGCCTAGCTGTCTGTAAGTAGGCAAGGGACAAAAACTACATAATACACCTTGTCAGCTGATAGGGACATGGGAGTATGTTTTTATCTGTAGTTCAAGTTGAGTAATTAGTTCATTTTATTGATTAAAATGTTTATTGTTCTGAAGTTTCGAAGAATTCGTAGTCGTAAAAGGTATACGGAACAAATGAGAATAATTATAAAAATGTAAGTTACTGTCATAAATAACATTTTTGTGACAAGTTTTTCTTACCAACTGTACTTTTATTTAAACATCCGTTAACTAGGTACTCATCTGGACGGTTATACGGAGCCCAAACTCGGTAGAATTGCGTTATTTTATGTCAGAGTTCCTATGACCACCATCGGGCTCCATAATCAGATCAGCTCGATACTACGGTATTGACACCTACTTCACATGACTTATACCAAATTTGAGGCTCAATTGGAAACCCGAAAGTGGGTTAAATCGGACTTGCAAGATTATACATTAATACATTAGCAAGAAATCAAAGCTGGTAGTGAGTACAATTTTTTATATGTTCAATGGTTTAAGTCCATTAAAACTAACAGATGATATTGAAATTGGGCTTATTTTCAACACTTGCCGCCTTATTCCACTTATTTCTTGGATTAAAGTATTTTTAATATTTTTTTCTATTTCCGCAATTACTACTCATTTAATTAAATCAATTTTAACGGATTATTTGGCGTTTATTAACTCATTTGAGCTTCCGACGTTTCAACCCGTGACCATGGAGAGCTGAAAGCTTTCGAAACGTACTTTATTTAAATCATGTTATTTAAAGTAAGTATTTTTATTATATTTTTGCTTGCAAGCACATAAAAGTATTAACTAATCAGTTTATTAATTATAAATGTCGAAGAAAATGTACACTGTAAATTACTGGCACCATTGTTAAACTTTTCACACTGACAAACACTTTTAGAAACTTTGCTTTCGAATTTGGACATCGCAACTTGCTTACAGTTTCGTTACTTATTCTATAACTCTGATTATTTTTATTTATATCAAAGAAAGTTCTAATCATTAAGAGTTTTCGTGCGCCACAATAACTGAGTATTAAACTAGGATAAGTAACAATGGTACTATAGAAGTAATCTACGTATTTGATTCTACTAACTAAATCAGAGTAATTTTTTCTAATGGTTATTTTGGTGCATTTTGAGTTATTGAAGTAGACACTTAATTAAATCGGAAAAATATTTATTCACTAATTTGTATACATGAATTCAGATCCGCAACGCAGGCTTCGTCAGGTGGGTTACAACAACAAATCAGCAACAGGCCTCGTCCCATACAAACCAATGATGTAATCCGCATCAGGCTTCGTCATTTTCATTATAAAGGCCCGCCCCGAATCGTGACCGGGCCAAACGTTCCCATCACGCTGGCAGCGTTGCCACGCTGTATGGCTAAAGAAATTTATTGCACCAGGTACGATCCGGAGCGTGGATCACAGCCCCTGTTCCGAAGCCGACGACCCAATTCCTTGACGAAGTCCTTGGCCTCCAAACCCCATGGTCCAGCAGTCTCCACTGCAATAGGTACGAAATCATAAGTTGGTTCCAAGGCACTGTACTTAGAGTGTTTAAGTCTTGCCGCAAACTCCGCGGCTGATCCTGCTGATCTGATGGTGTGACTCAAGTGGGACGGTGCAAACACTGTACTGACGCAAGTTGCGTCCCACAGGAGGCACCGACCTCTGCCATGGAACCAACATGAGACCATCGGGCCTTTTGCCATCAATCCGGCAAAGCCCTGGAGGCTCCAAGACACTAGGCACATTAGCCGAGACCAAAGCCATTAAATTACGTTAGGTAAGTATTAATCACCCAATAAAGGCTTTAGTCAATGATTAATACTTACGCTTACCTACTACTACTAAAAAAAATCATTTTTTTTAAAGCACACGCATTTTGAATAAAAATGTATTTCTTAAGTTTGAGTTCATACAGAAATCACACGAGTTTTTTTTGGGCCATATTTAGACCCCTCCCCTCGGTGATCTTTGGTGAGTTTCTACGACCCCCCACGTAACCTCGCGTGTATTTAAATTTTAAACACTTTTTTTTTATCATAGCCTGATCAAGTGTCCCACTGTTGGGCAGAGGCCTGCCCTCTTTTCCGCCATGCATCCCTATCCAGCGCATACTTCCGTCAGCCCTTGCTAAATATTTAAACACTAAGTGAATAATATTGTATTTCGTTGACCTTGGGTTTATTTTCATGTTTTGTTTATAAATGCATTACGTACCTCTGAAAAATAGTCTCTCATTTTAAGGTATAGGTATGTATTGTTCTCGGTTTCGCAGGTACAGTAAGAAGATACACGTGAGGTCACCTTGTACCCCTCCTCCCCCAACGTGATCAGTCGTGAGGTTTTAGTAACCAGTAACCCCCCCCCCCACCCTTCGGAGCCTCGCGTGATCTGAATGAAACTTTTCCAATCAGTCTTTTTTTATTAAGTATTTATAAGGACAGAACACAGCTCGCCATCAGTGGTATTTAAATGCTCTGAGACCACTTACCGTTTCATGTTTAAATGAAAATGCCCACATATCACACCGCACTATTAACATTTCTTGATAAAATCTGTGATCGTGTAGTATTGCAATGTATGTAAATAGAAGTACCAAAGTCATTATTTTATCATTACTACGGTCGTGGCAATTGCTGCCATTTGCGTTGGAATATGACGGAGTATAACAGATCGATTTAAGATTAAAATCGCCCTTTTTAGTTTTCCGTACCCAAAGGGTAAAACGGGACCCTATTAAGACTTCGCTGTCCGTCTGTCTGTCTGCCTGTGTGTCTATCCGTCTGTCACGAGGCTGTATCTCATGAACCGTGATAGCTAACCAGTTGAAATTTTCACAGATTATTTATTTATTTACTTGTCATGGGATAAGTGCAAGAGAATAATGATTTCTTATACCAATATGTTGTTATTTCTTACCGAAACAAAAGTGCCGTATGACAAATCTTGTATTCCAAAAGCCTTGAGGATGAGCGGCTTCTGCGCTTGCGCGCTAGCAATCAAGACAAGGGCGCGGATGTCTCGACGCGAGTGTCGGTCCATCGCACACATATGCCAGCCACAGTAGAACACGGCGGGCGACAGGAGTGATGCCTGCAGCAGAAGGGTTAAGAGTATCAGAAAGACCACAAAAACAATTGTACGAAAATAAAAATCCCGGTAAATCGGGTTTGGTCCCATTTGACATTTGATGAAACTGCTATCTCAAGTTTATTACTTTTACATTATTATGCATTTTTAAGCAAAGACAACGCGCATGGTGTTACTTGTAACTGGAAAAACCAACGTGTAATTTGAATGTCAGCGGTTCTGAAAAAAATTAAAGCTAACTTCTTGTGATGAATTTGTTTTAGTGTCATTTTTAGACAATATTATTACACCCATATCATATTCGGAAAATATATACATAAAAATTTGATTATATTGAGCCATGTTTGTTTTTATTATGTGACTGACTATGATTTTTTTTTCTAATTTTGAAAGGTAACTACTCTAGCTCTTAGACCCACTGAGAGAGAGATTTTGCAGGCATTTCATGGAAAACTACTTTCAAATATATTGGAAGCGAGTTTATCTGCCACAGTTGAGTTATTTGCCATACCTTATAAATGTTTGCCCGAAATATTTATACGAAGCAAATCACTACAGTTAAAGGACTCCAAGATGATGAAGTTTTTAAAATTATAACAATAATTGTCAGCAAGGATTTTAACAAAGTGTATATCTCCGAAAATATAAAGGAAATTAACAAATTAATGAAACATTAAAAAATCATTCATCCTTACTCAATATTTTCTTTTGGTGTGCAATAAAGAGTATGGTATTGTATTTTGAATATATAGTTATACACTTAGGCTAATCTAAGTATCTCTAAACTAAAGTCGACTGCAAAGATATGTTTTTGCACCTTATTGCATTTTAATAAGATTCAAAAGTGTATACAACTCTTTGTAGTTGACTGTACAATCGCAGACACGCAATATTTGAATCCTAAAAAGAACAGACTCAACAGAGACTTTCGGCGCTTCTACTGTCACACACCAAGTTTCAAACGTTAGCTTCTACCATCCGTTTTATCCAATAATACACGCAAATACAATTTATTCATAACGATGCATTGATTAAAGACTGAGAATAAATTTAAAATGAATTCAGGGGTGATTAGAGACAGATATCTGTTATTATATAATTAAAACTTGCCCCTTATGACGCCCTCAATAAAAAAATAAGAATAATGATTGCATTGCAATTTGCAATAAGGGCCTAAAGTGAATACATAACTTTAGACTCCTGTATAGATTGTACAGGAAAGTCGAAAGTATTACGTAATAATGCAATCCTATAAAGTGCAGAATCTTCGGTATCTTTCTACGCTTTTGCTGACAACTTTCACACACCAACTTTCTAACCATGAGCTATTCTGCTGCTTACCAACAATTACTAATTTTATTTTAGAAGAGAGAACAACATACGTTTTATCCAAGAATATACGCACAAGCAAGCTATACATATGCATGGACTAAATAAAGACTAAGATCAATTTAAAAAAACAGGGGGTGATTAGAGACAGAGATCTCTTATTATAACCATTTAATTTTGCGTCTCCTGATTGCCCACGATTAGAAAAAACTTACGAGGTGGATACAATTTTCGACGTATTGCATTTTAATAAGGGTCAAAAGTGGATACATCACTTCCTGTACAATCGTAGACACGCAATATTGCAATCCTACAAAGTGCAAAGCCAACAGGAACTTTCGGCGCTTCTGCTATCACACACCAAGTTTCAAACCATGAGGTAGACTGCTGTTTACCGACGCTTGCTACTCTCTTTATTAAAGAGGAAATAACATATATGATATCCAAAACTCACGAACAAACAATGGATAAACCAATGAATAAATTAATGAAAGCACAACAATATTTTAAATTTTATTGCAGGGGTGATTTGAGATGGACAGTTCTCATTTATTTTACTTTGTTTTGCGTCTTACGGCAGAAGTAGAAAGTTTACACTATGTATGTTGGAAATAAATACATAAAACACTTTAGCCTATGTACAAATAAAATTAATCATTACCTAACTTTAACAACGAATATTTTTCTTCATTAAGTTTATAATTTATGTTTATATTTCCGGCAATGTTGTATAAAAACAACCATAAAGTATTCATACAGCAAAATACTAACATTTATGTAATAATTACCTCGTGAGTGATCTCCCCAGCGTTCCAAAGATTAAGGGCGAGTAAAAAGAACAGGGACCCGACGAAGGTATACGTCATTAAAGCGTTAGTAAAATCCATATGGGGTGACAGCTAGAAAAAATATTTCAGTTTAAAATTTTACAAGTAGTAAACTGGGGTGACTTAAGAAAAAAATTGGACTACTTTGAAATACTTTGAAATACTTTGGTAATTTACAAAGATTACATAGCCACAGTTTGAAAAAACAAACATATAACAGCGTAGAAACAGCTCTTTTAAAGCTATCTCTGAATATTAAAGTCACTCCAGATTACGGTATATATATTTAATTTCTAAAGTGATTCATCTCACCGCCAAACGTAGCAAGAGTAAAACTGCTACGGCTGAACTTTCGCAGACTTGAAGAGACATTATTATTCCAAATATACGGTTTATTTCGTCAGCGAGACTGAAAAAACAAACATATATAAACAAAATCTTATATAAATAGTAACTTGAGTAAGCCCGCCTGTTGTTAACTTGTCGGTAATCTTACTTAATATCTGTGTTTAGCATTACGTTATTGAAGTGTGCAAAATTTGTATTGTATTATAAGATGGGGTATGATAGTAAGTTAGAAAAAAAATCCAATAACTAGGGCTAACTGTCCCGTCCAGATAAATGCTCGTCTTTAATGAAGTAAACTTAATGATTGCATCGTAAAATGATTAGTATAATTAGAGACTTCTAAAAACATTTCATATTTGATTAACATTGCAAAATAAGTTTCATTTTATAAATAATTTGATGTGAGCCTACATAAAATAAATTACTTTGTCCATAAAATAAAAACATTATATGAACAGCTGTTTCACTATAAATCTAATTCGCAACTTACTGCATCAGCTTCTGATGCATCAATATTCCTTCTAGACACCCAGCTCTCAGCTTAGCCTCAGCATCTTCCTTTCTCATCGTCTCCACGTCCGCATCAAAGTCCTCTCTTATCCTCTCGAAGTGCCGTCGTAGAGTGACGAACTTAAACGCGATGCATATCAGGTGGGTGATAGGCATGCAGTCTGCCGACATCATCGGAAGCATCATGTATAGCCAAGTGATGTAGAAGAATATACGAATACCCGCAGCGGTCGTCGAGGTGTCTTCGTACAAAGGTAAATACGTCACTACTGTGTAGAACGGAGTACCTAGCATAAGAAAAAAAAGATGATTTAATGTCAACAATGGACACGTCCCAATTTACCCCTAATCGGAACGCCAATTGTCCCAAATTATGTATTATGTACAATAAAGTTGACACATAATACATAATTAAAGAAAACAATATCTTGAGACCAAAAATCTAAAAGAAAATTTAAATTTGTCGTGCAAAGAATTTTACACATGCGTAATAAAAAATAAAGATTTACTGAAATACAAACTCCAAGTATAATTTGAATGATAAGTAAATTGTGTTTTATTTATGATGTCCCGATTTCGTATTCAAGGTTCGGAATTTTTGGTAGGCTAGACCTGGCAACACTATAAGTGAAATAGTCTGTGCATCTAATTTTGTCTAATATAACATAATTCGTAATTTTAAACCCCCTGCTAAACATGGCTCTCCCTTTTCGCACATTTTCTGTATTAATCGGCTTCCGGCTACCTTTACCAGAACGTCAATTCATCTTGTAGGGAGCCGCACTATGTTGCATTTTCTGGTATCCGTCATAATTTGTATAGAAAATTCAGACGAATGTGAAAGCGCAACCGCAATGTATTTAAAGATTTAAACTGTGTGTGTGTGTGTGTGTGTGTTTTAGGTTATATAGTGGATAAAAAAAAGAAATATTGGGACCGAGCGCGACGACAGCGCCACGTGACAGGCGGCCATTATGGACAATATTGTCACCGCTGTCAAACAAGAAGTAAGTAAATATTGTGAAAAATATTAATGAAATCTTGTGTTATTTTACTTTATTACACAATTCACAACAACACATCTTACCAGGACCATATTTTTATCTCAAAAACGATTAGAAAATGTTTACTGCAATATGGATTTGACAGCTCAAGTCAGCGACAAAAATGACAATTTTAGCCCTAGCGAGCGCTGTGATCGTTTAGGCTACCCACTCCACCCGCTTTGCACTCTGCCAATATTAACAAGTCATAATTCATAATCCTTAAGAGTTAACGCTTTAACAACAGTTTCCGTAATTATACAAACTGGTTCTGAAACATCATGACGCAAAGTCGTTTCAATTTGTTTCTATCTTCGTCAGAGTATATATTTACAAAATGTTGTTTTATAACAAGATTTAATGACTCGAATGCGGCGATCATGTTTCGTGACATTTTAATAAACTTGGAGAAGATTATTTATAGCAAAATTGAGGCCAAATATTTACCTTCGACGATCGACCTTTTCGTACTCGCCACCCCGTACGCCCCGAGCGACAGGTAAACCGATATGACATAAAACAAAATCCCATATTTCACTTTCCTGTATTGCTTCTTCATGACATTTTCCTCCTCCAAATTCTCTCCGACTGTCGACATTTCATAATTCAACTTTCTTATAGACTCTTTGTGATACAAGAAGAGATACATTTTAGTGAGGACGATGTTGTGAATTGCCGCGAACATGACAGCTGAGTTTTTTTCCACAGCAGGAAACGAACCGAACACGGCGGCGACATTTTCGAGAAAAATCATACCAGTGTAAATTGAAAAGGAAATAAAGCAGTAAAATTTGAACGGGATTGTTTCGTGATTTATGTTTTCGTACCAATAATTTCCGCAACCAGCATAGTACACGAATTTGCAACAATCTTTCAGTAAAACTTTCGTGCGGAGAGACATTTTTGCAAGCACGTTTTCCAAAAGCTAAAACGAAATACGTCTGTCTACCACCTGTCTGCAGCGTATAATACGTTTACTTAGGCCTCATCGCTCGCCGAGGTGCGGATAACTTGGAACGTTTGATGGTTACAGGAAAGTTTAAAGGAAAAGGACCTAGAGGCCGGAGCCCAAAACGTTGGTCTGACCAGATCTCAAAGCAGACCAACGAACCAATTAGCGCCGCGCTACAACAGGCAGCAGAGCGTAGCCGATGGAGAAAAACAGTTGACAAGCTGAATAGAAGCGGAATCACGATCCACAGCAATGAGGGAGCAATTGAAAAGAGACACCGAAATACGTTCGTTCATTGTCAGATATTGTATAAGAATAAGAGTATTCATTTATTATATCCTCATAAATGTTAAATCGAGCTGCTAAAATATGTATTGTGTTACGAATATAAATTACGATAAGCGATAAATTAAAAGTTTGTTGTCAGTGTGAAACGCTGCGGTTCATTAATTATGGACTGTTAATTAATTGTACCCGTGCCATCAATATTTAAAATAAATTATAACACCTGACAGTAACACTCACGTACAAAATTTTCTGACAATTACAGTTGGAAAAACTTGGGAAAACTTGTAATAGCAAATGGAATTTATTTCTCGAACTCGGTGTCATGCCTTCGACTTTGAGAATCCTTAACTGATAAATTTAGCTGTCAAAGTTATGATGGAATTCAATTTGTATTCCATGCGGGGGGTGGGGGGTGGGGGGGGGGGGGGTGTGTGTAGTTGTAACAAAGTTAATAGACCTAGTTAGGCGTCTGCCTCAAGCTATCATGGAACTTCGTACAATTTTGGGCTTCGAAAGGCACTGATTTATAATCGTCGAGAAAAGAAAGAAAAGGTAATACTTTCAGACTAGCTTTTACGAGCTCGATTCGACATGGTTCTTTTTTAGGGTTCCGTCCTTCTGTAAGTTCATATGTTACACGGACTAATTGTTCTGTGGTATGTTACAGGCATTTTACTAAAAATGTACCATATGTATATTGATACAATTTGGAGTATAGGCTGTCTTGTACAAGCCGCTACTCTGTTTGGTATTTAAGTAACATAAAATAATTATTTCTAGGGGGCTTTCCATACATGTAACAGAAGCTCAGTAGTTAATTCATCAATCACTTACGCGTGGCATACATATCGACAGTTCTAAACACTTGAAGGTTTCTAAAAAATGGTTTGATAGCTTTGCATTTTTTTGTAGTAACTACTGCGGGCGAGTATGATTCCGGTTTTGGAGATCGTAAATGACGTTTTTGGGCATTTCTCCGAGCTATTTTGCGTGACTTCGGTGGTCTATTTTCGCCCCCTTTTTTATTAAAAATTCGCGACTTTATTATAAAAAAACTGGCCTAAATTAATTACATTTTGCAGGCGTAACAAACACCTAAATTAAAGACACTCACGAAAGTCAATATTGTGCCACCGAATTCAACGTCGTTTCAAGAAAGTAACGAGAATTCTATACGAGTATTACGATGTTCGTCGTCTGCCGTTATGTTGTTAAAAGAAAACGTCCCAGAATGTAGTAAGGACTTTTATTTTGAACATGTCAGTCCTTCAGATGTAGTAAAGGCATTTAAATCAATTAATGTCAAAAAAACCAATGACCTATCTCTCGGGTCTCAGTTCATGCTGTCAAATCCCTAATAGAAGTCATAGCGCCTGACTTGGCAGATATATTCAATAACAGTGTTGACTGCGGTGAGTTTCCAGATCTGATGAAACATAGCAAAATAACTCCTTTATTTAAATGGGGTAGTACCTCTGACCCCACTAACGAGCAAGCGTTATTGTTAAAGGTGAGGAACTGGAACTAGTTAATAGTACAGTCTTTCTCGGTATAACATTAGATTCTAAGCTCCAATGGGGTCCCCATATTGCTAATCTCTCGAATAGACTGAGTTCTGCAGCTTTTGCAGTAAGTAAAATTCGTCAACTAACAGACGTGATAACGGCTCGATTAGTGTATTTCAGTTATTTCCACAGTATTATGTCGTATGGCATCTTACTATGGGGCAGTGCTTCCTACATTAATACTATATTTGTTACTGCTACATTTTAATATACTTCCATGCAAGCAAGCATTCTGACGCTCCACTCGCTTCGCTCGCTCCGCTATCCATGGTCATAAAACAAACCTAACCTAACCTACAGTTTTCGGTCTTTAGCTTAACCTACTAACTGCTAAATTTTAATATACTTCCATGCAAGCAAGCATTCTGACGCTCCACTCGCTTCGCTCGCTCCGCTATCCATGGTCATAAAACAAACCTAACCTAACCTACAGTTTTCGGTCTTTAGCTTAACCTACTAACTGCTAAATTTTAATATACTTCCATGCAAGCAAGCATTCTGACGCTCCGCTCGCTTCGCTCGCTTCGCTATCCATGGTCATAAAACAAACCTAACCTAACCCACAGTTTTCGGTCTTTAGCCTAACCTACTAGCTGCTAAATTTTAATATACTTCCATGCAAGCAAGCGGTTCCGTAGTCAACTAGGAACCCTTATAGTTTCGCCATGTCCGTCTGTCCGTCTGAAAAATACTGGGACTAAACATTATATGAAACAGTTTCTGTGAAACAATATTCTATAAATATCTGTCAGCGAATCAAGAATACATAAAAAATAATTCTATTAGTTGATGAGTCTGTTAATAAAAAAAAAGAGATAATAAAATTCATTGATTTGTGTTTCTGTGAAATATGTTTCTTTCAAATAAATAGTCTTTAAATCAATAATATTGTAACTGAAAATACATGAACCACATATTCTTTGAAACATTTTCTGCGAAAAGAAATTCTGTGAGATTTCTGTCTGCGAAACAAGGGGACACCATCTTTGCGATACTCGCTATTGTCCTTACGTAATTAGTGGACGGCCCCCTAGTCGTAGAAAAACGATTGTATGCAACGTTGTATAATTGGGTCAAAAAACACTCGTGGCTTCTTTACTTGCGATGCTCGCCAGGGCTCGCATCGCAACCCATGCCACTCGCCGTTTTTGACCCCTATTATACAACAGTTGCATAATAGTAGATTGTTTGACAAGGAGCTAAAATAACTCAGACATATTTGTCCTCGCTCACTTTGTGAGCTCGTTCAAATAATCACTTCGTGTCATAATGGCTTTTAGCCACGTGTTAAGCACTCTGCTTTTCACTTCGACTGCGAGAACATAAAAAAGACTTAGACATTAAAATTGTATATTTCATGAAAACTCCTAGTTTTTACAGTTTGAGAAATTCTATCAGAAAGTTTGGCCAATCCGATCAGGTTGGCTTGTTTGTTTTTAATTATTTCGTAAGGAGTATGTAGCTGGCCACAAGTTTTTTTTTCAGTGTCATAGAAATTCGTATGAGATTATATGGCTTTCTTTTAAACCCTAGGGGCTTAATGTACTATTTTAGTCTCGCTTCGCGAAGCTAATATGGCGTACTTTTTGACCAGGAGAAGTGAAAAATACTATTTTGATATGTATGTAGTGTACCCCTTAAAAACGAATATCCAAATTTCCATTAAGTAGGTAAAATGTTTATTGGCTTTGTCGGAAAAAGCTCGTTGAAGCAAGCTGCCTCACATACCTATGCGTAATACTGATGCAAGTCAGCGATATAATGGCATATAACTTTGGCACGCGTCAAATGTCTGTAAGCTGAAGTCCGCATATCCTATGAGGCTCTCGGCACCCCTGACGGCCTCGAGAGCCCTCGAGAGTGCGACGCCCTCACCAGCAAAGCTGTGACCATTAGGGTCAACAGCACTCTCCCTAAACACAATTGGAAAGTTTCCGTAAACTTCACTGCGTAAGACTAATGTAAAAATATCCAGTCTATCTAGGACTTACTTTAATATACGTTACAAACTTAAATAAAGCCCCTCTTGTATGTAGTAGTGTACCAAATTGATATGGAACTAAACTTATGTCATTTTTCTAATATGGAACGTCAAATTGCCAACGCTTAGATACGCTTTAATTCTCTGAGGCTTGAATTATAACTTTTAATAAGCGTTGCTATAATAAGGGTTAACCAAGTGACATGCATATTAGGTATACTAGGAGCTTGGCAACTTCCAAATTACTCAGCAATTTATTTTATACGAGGTAAAATTATGTAAAATTTATATTCGTATACAAATTTTACATAATATGGTAAAGATAAAAAAGTGGGAAACAGGTGAAGATTTTATTTATATCTTTTTTGATAACATAAAGGTAAGTAAACTTGCCGTAAATTGACAGCATTTAATATTTAACGTGTCTTTTTTTTCTACAGTCTCTCAGCCACCGCCAGCCACCTAGCGAATATTATCGCTCTACCTCGCCTGAGGACGTTCTACGCTTTTTTTGCCGAGACGCGATCTCCAGTGGAGAACATACCTAGATCGATTCCAACGGTTGTCGGTTCTTCAGCAAATAGGACCAGCCCTGCTGATTCTTTGATCACGTTTTAAAAGTTCCTCATTCTAAAAGAGCGTAAACGTAGTAAGTGTAGAAAATCTTACAGAAAGACTATTACTAAGACGATAGTAAATACTATAGAAACTGAAATGCTGTTCTTCTTGTGCGCTATATCTGTCACAATTTCGCTAATGATGTAATTAAGAGGATCGTATAAGTACTTCTTTTGCGTTCCAGGAATATCTTAAAAATTAGTAGCTATTAAAATATAAAAAAAAAATGTTTGGCTTGCTTCGTAATAAAATACGATACGAAATGGGTGTCAATTTAATATTACTTGTACAATGCTCTAATTCGTATTTCAGAATGTAACGTTAAACTTCTCTTCTATATTCCAAGACTCAGAATTATGATACAATAATCATATATTGGTATGTACGCATCATGGTGCAGTGCATATATTCAATAAGCTATTTGACAATGTCTTTATGGTATGTTATAAAACGACGTCTTAATAACAGATTATTGGTGAAAAAACTAATCCAATATCATAAAAACTCCCCGAGATACAACGACGTTAAAAACTAAATTTTTGGACTCTCAAAAAACGCTTCATACTAAAGCTTACAAGCACGTGACGTCACACGCTTGTATCTTGTATAGGGAAAACAAGAACTTTGTTCTGCAGCTGTGTTAAAACTTGCGTTTATCGAAAGAAACAAAAATTACAAAACATTTTATGGGTTATTTAATGGTATTATTAGTTATTAATATTTTCATCTTTTAAAAATGGACTTTTCCACTCAACTTTCAAGACTCATAAATCAAGCTACATGTATGGTATCGAACTCGAAATTTTAACGTAGTTTTTTATTTTGCACCTTTTATCAGGATCGTATATACATTTTTATTTTACCAAATACCCTATTGTCTCACCTTATTTACACACACATTATATTATACCGACCGAAATGACAGACGGCCTGGAAGTGTTTGTTCTACCGTTTGTACAATGCGGAATGTTCTGAAGAACTTTTTGAGTTAGTGCCACCGTCACTTTTCCGTCATCGCACCTCCCGCCTCAGAAACAAAGTACATCCCCACTATCTAGATGCTTAATTGGCATACCCAAAATAAACGGGCATCACGCTCATTTTTGCCACGTACTTGCAAGTTGTGAAATTACCTTCCCCCTGAGGTGTTTCCAGAGCGCTATAACATGGAATTCTTCAAGAAGCGAGTTAACAGGGCACCAGTGGCGTGGCGTCCATATAAGCCGATTCCCACCGGGTTGCCCAAGAAAAGGATTATAACCACCTTTTTCTTTAAATATGAGTCAATGAATACGCTTCGGCTTCCCCTGTAATTTTTCTGACGCCACGCCTTAAGGCACTCAAAGGTTAGCAGTATATAGGCGATTCCTCCGGTGTTGCACAAATCAATGGGCGACAATGACCACTTTCCATCAGGTGGATTGTCTGCTAGTTTACCACTCATTACATAAAAAATAATAATAATATTAAACCAAAATTTAATTCGCAATATTCATTACAAATTAATTTATTTTGATGATCATAGTCATTGTATAAAAGCATGTTAATTGACATAGTGTAATTTATATTGTCATTTTATAGTATGAAATAAAGAAATCTAATGTAATCTAATCTAATCAAGTAAATTCCAGACTCAATGGTTTGGACCGGTTGTGTGATTGTGTGTGACTTATACTCTTAACTACTGATGTGCAAGTTGCAGAAACTTTCCAAAATGCTTAAAAAAGTCTTTTAAACAAGTAAGTTAACACTAGACTTAAGACCTTTTACATACTAATGAATGCTTAAAAAAGGTCTCATAAACATGTAAGTTAACACTGGAATTAAGACCTTTTTTAACAATTTTGAAAAGTTTCCGCAATTTGCACATCAGTACTCTTAACTGGAAACTAGGTTTCACGGTAATGAGGGTCTCGATTATCTATTGTTTGCCCGATATACATATGCAATAATATTTATTTGCTCGTGTTTTATTGGCCTGAATTTCAGTGGCCCGAATGCTTTATTTACTAGATAAGTTATTTGACATACTCTTGTATTCTCGAATGCCAGAATGAATCGTATGCCATACGTTTTGTTTTCCATTAAGTGCAATAATATTATTTAATAGAATATTCAAACGCCACACTAAATATTGTTTCTTTCCGAATTCATCCTGGCTGGTGGATTTTGCAACTGATATTTATTGTCAATTGTTTACATACTCTTGCAATAGTTCGCTGCTTGCAAGTATTTTGACGCTCCGCTCGCTTCGCTCGCTCCGCTGTACTTGGTCACAATACAAACCTAACCTAACCTACAGTTTTCAGTTTCGGACCCATTTTCCATTTTGTCGCAGTTGCAAGCAAAGCATGCAAGCATTTTGACGCTCCGCTCGCTTCACTCGCTTCGCTTGCTCCGCTATACTTGGTCACAATACTAACCTACAGTTTTCGTTTTTGGACCCATTTTCCATTTTGTCCAATTCGAGCAATTAAAATGGATGGCAAATGACATTATGGCATGTGATTATTATGGATTACAATGATTATGGAAAATGAGATTATTGAAATTGATATTACGGGAAATAAAGATTCTGGCATATGATTAATATGGTAAACAATGAGTATGGCATACGAAATTTTGAGAAACAACTATAAGGCCGTTGATTAGTAGTGCAGATGATATTCGGGCAAATAAAATTCTGGCAAGTAAGAGTATACCGCGGGTCTCAATAGTAAGCAAAGCCACTCGAAGCACCACTACATGTAAAGTTGCTTAAACTGTTTTCTAATTATTATAAATACGAGTACTACGAAAAGTTTCCTACTACAGAAAACATAAATGCTATAAATTTAATATTTCCTCTATTTATACAGCTTTAAAAGCAATCAACGAATGCAAGAAGTTTTTGAAATCGTAAAAACCAACATTTCTCTGTCAATAGAGTTTCAGTAAAGTTCTGAAAAGGTCATTTTAAAGTTAAATTAGTGAGAAAGTTGCCGACTCGAAGCTGGCTCTCGCCGCCGCCACTTTCGAGACACTCGTATCTCCTTATTTCTTCCTCACTCTTTTATTATATATTTAGTGTCAGTTGAATGGGTTAGACTCGCTTTAGGGTACGTTTCCACTGAAGTAGAGCTATACGAAATTAACCAATCAGGCTGCATCGTTGTTGTAACACAAGCGACTGGAATGTAATCAGTTAATCGCACATGTCCGCTTCAGTAAAAACGCACCCTTACTCTTTGATGTTCTCTTGTTTCTAAGAGAATTTCTTATCTACATTATTATAAATTTGTAAAAATGAAATGTCTGTACATTGAAGATATTATCAAAGAAAAAAAGGTCACTGAATCGAAATAGTACATTGTGCACCGTGGGCGGTAGAGCAGGAATTACAAACGAGAGTACATTGAAGGCCGAAGCCACAGGCTGAGGGCTTCAATGACTCGAGTTTGTAATTCCGGTACCACCCGAGTAACACACAATGTTTTTCATCACACTAGTGAGGAAACTAATAAATTATTAAGTCAGAAAAAGCTTGTTACATTCAAGTGTCACAAGTCGCAACATTGTGTCATAAAGTGTCATTTGTCAGAATCTCATTCCATAGATAACATAAACAAAGGTTTCGTTTTTTTTCGTTCGTCCAACAAAGGTTTCGTTCCGAAACTATTTTTTAATTTTGTTGCATACAATCTTTTACTTAAATTAATAATTGTAAAATAGTATAAACAAGCTATTTTAACGTATTTAACTATAGCGTCGACGTGTATTTATTGATATTACATTGTGTATAATTCAAATTTGCTGTTTTTGACTAGTTTTGTTCGGTTCCGTTCTAAACCTGGCATATTAGAGTAGTGAATGCAGTAAAAAAAAAAACAAAAAAAAAGTCATTACGCCCATGGCGTATAAAAAGCCCACGGTTTTAATTAAGACCTTGTCGCTCGTTTTGCCTGCGTGTAATGACACCGTTTACAAACAAGTGTGATGAAAAATATTTTTTAATACAGTTGCTCAAAAAGTGCTACTTTACGTAGCTGTTTAGCGTGCGGAAAGTTGGTCTACGCGAACTAGTGCTTTTCACTTTTCCAATTTTTTTTTATGAAGGTATACTTGTTCCATTTCATGACTACTTATTGAATATTGAAAAACCGTTCTTAATGAGTTGTCTGAATGGAACGGAATAGCTACCGAAACGCCTGTCAAAGAAGAGGCGTTTTTTCTTGCTGAAAACATGTTTTAAGTTTCGAATTCTTTCATTGTTATTTTTCGCAACTGTATTAAAAGACGTCGATATACGTGCGGAAATGTCATTATTCACTCCTGGAGATACCCAGCTACCCGTACACCAAAAATTGTTAAAATCCGTGCAGCCGATTTGGCGTAATGAAGCCACAACGACACATACGAACGTACAAAAAATAAAAATACAATATTTTTCGCTTCAGGGTCCTCAGAATAGTCCATTACAATAGTTTTTTGAAAATATATTTAATGTACAGACATTTCATTCTTACAACTTTATAATAGTATAGATATATTGTGAAATTTTACAGAGAGGTCTATAAAATAAAGATTTTGTATCTAGTCTCATAAACCTGTAATAGACTCATAACCTATGCCGTATTGTTCATTATGGAAACACCTAATACACTAATCATGCCTTTTCTTTAAAAACGCTTATCTTAAGAAAAGTTGCAAAACCGTGTTTTTTGTCGGAAAAAATAAAAAAGTTTGAATGCATTTATCTTGGTATCGGTGATTCGTGAAGATGAACTGAAACAGCACATTGGTAAAGATCTTACAAAAATTTAAATCAAAGTGACTTTTTACAGATTAAGAAATGATTGATGTACGTAGCGGCATCTTGGCAACCGTAATAGTACAATAAGTGTACGAAATCTTTCCACCTTGCGTCGTAATATTCTTCAGTAATGAGGGACGGGACCTCCCTTCTGCATCACTTTCTCTCGAACGATCTTCCTTCATCTGTTTCTGTCTCTAGCGTTGTGGAGAGTGATGAACTGTAGAATCAAGAGCGGTGCATATCTGGTCAGATACCAACGTATTGGGCTGCGTCCAGGAGGCTTCTTCCCCTATACTTTGCCGGTCAGAATAAGCTTCTCGAGGTTGCCACCGTCTTTCCTTGCAATGCGATAGAAGTATTGTAGAACTCTGCGTAGACACTCGGATGGCAGCTGGGAGGAAATTTTGAGTTCTCGCAATATGGAGATGTTAGTCCGAAATGCTGTCCAGGGGATACGGAGCATCTTCCTTCCTTCAGCACCACATCTCAAAGGTGTCAATGCGTTTGCGGTCCGCAGCTTTCAGTGTCCAAATTTCAGCGCCATACGTAAAGATCAAGAAGACTACCAGTTCATACCAGTTTGGTTTTGGTTTTTACGGGAATGTGCGATCTCTCCAGATGAAACCTAGTTATATAAAGTAATAATTTAGGCATCGGCACAATGTATTAAAAATCAGAACGCAGAAACGTTTTACCTTGTAAAATTTCAAAAAGCCCACTATCTTTCCTCTGCGACTTTTAAGATATAAATTTAGCAACCCATCTATCTATCGATAGACAACTGAGACTTCCAGTACCAGTATTTTCATTTCAGAAATGCCGGGATTAGGTAGGTAGGTAGGTAGGTACTTTTGTAAAAAGTATTGGAAAACGTTAGGTAAGCTACAAAGAGTCTCCGCTAAAAGCACGAGCGTATTTGTTAAAATAATTCCTACACAGGTATCAGATGTTGGAAGTTTTTCCCTCAGCGGGAGATAATGTTCGGGTCCGTCGAAAAACACTCGCAAAACGTGACCCACACACACTTTATCCTTCGGGAGCAGCCATTGATATATTGTAGTATCGGGGTTGGATCTTGGGGCTATCCCGACTAACCTATCCTAGTGGAGTCTGTAAATCTTCTCGCTGGAGAATTACTGCTCATTACACGTGTTTGTACACTTTTAGAGGTAAGCATTAGTGTGTTTCAAAGGCAACTGTTTGTGGAACATAACCGATCTAGAACCCAAATTTAGGTCGAGTGATGGGGTTGGAAATTTAGTAGGTATATTCACGAATATTTCTGTATGCAGTTCATTACAAAATTATAATTTTTTAAATATTTTTAATTGAACTATTGACTCCCTATTTTCAAATCTCTTTTATATGATCTCAGGTCGAATTAGCCAAATAATAAGGAGTGTTGAACACAAGTGTTGTTCTATTAGCCTTATTGTTTTTTTAAGATTTTTATATATCCAGAATTTTTCTAGATGGGGAATTGAAAATGAACTGTAAGATCACTTAGTACTTGTTTTTCAAGAGGAGTATAGCTACATATTTACTCATATTGTTACACAACGTCTTTCACCTAAATGATAATGTCCTCCCAGACGTATCCGTCGACGGCGACACCCTGACAGATTTCCTTTAGTCCTGTTGTTCTTTGCATGCGTGAGCGTGAATGTGACTTGCAAATCCAAATTTGGTTTTAAAGGTACGGCAGCATCTAGCACAGTAAAGCTCTCCATTGGAATTGTAAGTACAGTGGTAGATGGGCTTTGGTTGAGTTTTGCGAATTTGGCGTTTGGCATCAAGATCTTCGAGACGGGTGCGTTCAAAATTATTAATACCCATATTGACACCTAACTATATATATAGGCAGTGTCCAAGGTAGACACCCTTCTTACAGCAGTGGTGGTCATTGGCAGGCATTAATTTTTAACTATTACTCGAATATGATACAAAAACATCGACATTAGCCTCATAAAACTCAAACAGCACTCTATCAATTTAGCGTTTCGAATTATTGATTCTAGTTTAAAATAGATTGGTAGGTAATAAATTAACGATTTAAACAACGTTTGCGATGACCGACCAATAACGTTGAATACGTGTAATCATGATGAAATGTGTTTTGTAACAATTGAATCTGTTTGAGTTAGATGGTCCTAACGACAGAGTTGGGATTTAATTATGCATTGGCATTGCATCGGCCGAAATAAATTGGAGCTGATTCCTCGAGTGTATACATCGTGATTTATATGCCACAATCAATATGTTAAGTACATATTTATCTTGCAATCTGAAACGTAGCGTCTGTCTCAAATCTTATTTCAAATTCCTAAAACAGGTGATGTATTAGGTGAAAAATAATTGTATGGATAATTTTAAATTGATACGATACAGAAACATCAGCATTAATCTCACTATACCACTAAAGCCTCAAGTTAGTGTACATACATACTTGCCTTGATGGTTCTATATATGTATATATCTAATCACGCAAACAAAAACACCCGTTACATTTTTTTATAGTGTATTGAGTAAACTAATTTCAAGTTACCGTATGGATGTAGGAACGAATGTAAACATATTTAGGTTTAAGATCATTTAATCTCATAAGAATTTATACTTTTGCCTACAATGTTATCGTTATCTTTGTATAATTATCATCATCATTTCAGCCATAGGACGTCCACTGCTGGACACAGGCCTCAATAGATTTCGACATGGGCTGGATAGAGGCGACCCGCATCCAGCGAGTCCCCACAACCCTAATCAGGTCCTCCGACCACCTTGCAGGTAGCCATCCCATGCCGGTACGCAAATAATACTCAAAGGTTTATATTAAAGTCACCAATTTCGTTAATTTTAGTTATTAAGTAAAAACGAAGAGTTATATAAGATTTACAAAGGGAAGTATGTAATCGTGATGAGACCCGTTTTGTAATAATTGAAACTGTTTAAGTTAGATTGCGCCACAGTCAGGGTTGAGATTTATTTATGCATTGGCATTGTATCGGCTGAAATAAATTGGAGTTGTTTCCTCGAGTGTACCGCGTGATTTATAGGCCACAATCAATAGGTATCCAGTTGGGACGTGTGGGTGGCGCGCGTTAAATATCTTACAATTGAAAACGTAAAGCGTTTATCGATTCCGGAGGATTCATATGAAACTTGCCAGTCCTTGGGTTTTTCCACTTTTAAAGGAGGAAATTCCACCAGCACGTCGGCCACGCATATAAAACCATTCTTTTGATATAATAAATAAATATCAGGGACGATCTTGACGGACGACGCCCAGTCTATTGCCCTAAGTACCACTGGATAGATCTGGTGGAGGCGGCTCTGCGTGAGGTCAGAGCCATTAACTGACGAGAGATTGGGCAGAATCGGGTAAAGTGGCGTGCTCTTGTGTCAGAGACCAAGGCTCATTTTGGGTCGCTGAGCCAACGCAGTTTGTTATTTAGGGACGCCATATAGTCTGTAGCATCCAAAGCGCCAATCATATCGTCACTTCTGCCCATAAGAATAAAGATGTGTTGCGATATTTTTGACACTTTGGATGTTACGGACTAATGGCGCTGACTGTACTATGGGTACTAGGCGACGATACATAAATAAATTATAATACTTATACATAGTTTTTGATGTTTTCTATAAAACATCAGGACTCAGGAATCCATCATTCGTGTTCATCACACAAACACTTGCCCTGGCCGAGATCCGAACCCGGGATTGCCAGCTTCGTAGGCCGTTACACAACCAACTAAGCCAAACGTGTCGTCATATTTCTAACAATGGCATATTTTACCTCCGGAGATTTTGTGCCTTGCGCACTGCGTCCCAACTCTAAGTGGCCTTTTCAACCTGAGTCGGGTCTCAGGTTGAAAAATACCAAAATTCCCCAATCGGTCGGTACTAAGACCCATTGGGTATTTTCCTGTAGTCAATATGATCGTAATCAACCGTTAATCAGCAATTGCGAATTCTCTTAAGCGATGGGCGACTTTGAATGATTTTAGAGACCGAATAACTAGCTACTATTAATTTTACCATTCGAATAACAAAATAGTAGTGTACTTATCACTACAGTCGATGAAGTTTCGACTTTCGACTTCGACTGCTGTACGATGTGGCGATTACCACCAAGTAGCGATGGGCGACTTTCAATGATACTAGTAGAATTATTCGATTTTTAAGTTGTCTAACTGGCGGCGCTGGCGATGGCGTGGCGTGTGACTTCGACTTCGACTCGAGTCGTTTCGGGCAAGATCGACAATATTCGGCCGAAGGCGGCCGCCGCCCGTTAAGGTCTCACTCTCTTAAAGTTCTCTGAGTTTCGTCTATGAATCTCGACTATTCGAATAATTCGAATGAACTTAAAAGTCGAATGATTCAACTAGAATCTTTCAAAGTCGCCCATCGCTTTCTCTTCTTCTTATAATATGCGTATGCTCTTGGCAGAGCAGTCGTGGTCACTCGTGCGGTTTGGTGGTAGCACGTTGCAGAATCTTCTTCCAATTTCCTCTGGCCTGAGCTCTGTGAGCACATTCGTTACGCGAAGCACTTGTCAGCAGCTTTATCTGGTCAGTCCATCGCATAGGTGAACAGCTTCAAGATCTAAAGAACTATGCCCTACACAACCAGTCTCTCCACAGATTCTGGTCCTCCGCGGGCCACATTACGAATTAAAAGAGTTAATTTTCAACAGAAGAACGAAATAAAGTATTTTTCAACCAGAGACACAACTATACTCTCTATATTCATTGGGTATTTGTCTATAGTCAATATAAATTATGCCACCCTTAAAGTTAAATGTTATTTCTGATAAAACTCAGAAAAAATATGTGAACACTACTTTTTACGCTTTTGGCGATGTTTACATGGTAAAAACCTATAAAGGCATATCGACTATACAGCAGTATGACGTCATAGAATATCTTTGAAACTTCATACTCTTTCAGCGTTTAGACAGTTCATAAAATGATCTGTTTTATCTGTCAGTCAAGTACCCTATTAAGAAGCTCACCTTTCGTGTTTACTAGTTACAATACCGTATATTCTCCACTCGTGTCGTGTGATATGTCAACACACGTCAACATTGGGGAAATACGTCTTGCTAAAATCAGCAAGAAGTGAAAGCCATTAAACAACCAAACAAAAAAAAAGTGAGATTGATATGTACCTAGTTAGTTATGAGGCGCTTGCGCCTTATTGTATTTGTGAGTCAGTAATAAACTAGCTCGGTAACTAGACGGTTGTTTCACTACGCTACAAACACCTCAGTGTCGATCGAGGATAAAAATACCCGCGTTAAAGACTAAAACGAAATAAAATGTCGTTTCTTGGAAATTTATCAAATTTCGACCACAAAATTAGTGAGTGGCAAATATTTCATGCCAAATTAGAACAATTTTTCTTGATGAACAAGGTTACAGAGGAGGTGAATAAGCGTGCTCTCTTATTAACACATATAACGGATGAAACCTACCGCCTGTTACGTAATCTGGCCCACGCAAATGAGGTGGAGGGACTTGGATACAAGGAGGTAGTGGCGTTATTCAACGGTCATTTCCGGAAGAAGCAGTGTACATTCGCGGACAAAGCCAGGTTTTATGCTGCGACAAGGAGTCCAGGCGAAACCGTCGGGGACTGGGAGGACTTGAGGGACTTTTTGTAACTTTGGCACGGCCCTGGAAGCGAATCTGACTGATCGTTTTGTTCTGGGTTTGGGCCCCGGGCCCGAACGAGATAAGTTGTTCGAAAACACGTCAGCGATGTCGATGACGGAGGCACTGGTTATTGCGGAAAAAGCGGCGGTCGGTAGAGAAGTGAGGACTGAGATGGCGGCCGCAATCAAGGATGAGCCCATATTTTACGGCTCTACGGGAAGTGCACACAGCCGTGGTGGCTGGGGTAGACCGCGCCGCGGCGGCGGCGGCGGCGGCGGTGGCATGAGGCGACCGGCTGACAGCGATCGGCGCCAGCAACATGATTTCAGATGTAACGTCTGCGGAATGAAGAATCATGATGGAAACACTTGCCGGTACAAGGGCTATCGATGCCAGAAGTGTGGCATTATAGGCCACTTAAAAAAGGTGTGTAAAAGCAAGTCATCGCGCGTGAACTTCATTCCTAGTGAACTGGAGGAGAACGTGATTGAAGAAGCTGAAGAATGTTGTAGAGTGTCATAATTTCAATTTGAGGTACGTGGCAAATAAACCGATTCTCTTAGATGTAATGTTAGATGGTAAAATAATTTCGATGGAATTAGATTCGGGGTCAGGCGTATGCGTCATTTCAGAGAAATTGTATTTCGATATGTTTGCTCAGTACAAATTGCAAAAATGTAACGTTAAGATGTGTTTTTTTAATGGACATAAAATCTCGCCACTCGGATATTTTAGTATAGAAGCTACATTTAACTGCAAGACCAATAAAATTAATATTTTTGTAGTAAGTAACGGAGGGCCGCCCTTACTAAGCCTTGATTTGGCACTAACGACAAACATTCACAGTATTAGCGATGATAATGACGTACACCAATTGTTAGAACAATATCCCGACATTTGGCGCGACGAGCTCGGTTTGTTTAATAAGTTCAAAGTTCATTTGCATCTCAAGGAAAACGCATGCCCTAAATTTTTCAAGCCCCGTCCGGTACCTTTTGCCTTGAAGGACAAGAATTGGATAGGTTAGTGAAGTTAGGTATTTTAGTGCCCGTGAACCACTCGAAATATGCAACTCTTATAGTCCCTGTGCTGAAAGACAATGGCAAGGTCAAGATAGCAGGCGACTTTTCGGTCACGTTAAATAAGGATCTGGTGGTGGACAAGTATCCATTACCCCGAATTGAGAAGGCTTTCGCCAAATTAGGCGGTGGCGAACATTATAGTAAAATCGATCTAAAAAATGCGTATAACCAGTTCATATTAGACGATGAATCGCAGGAGCTCACGACCATTAATACGTCAAGGGGTTTATTAAAATTTACCCGTTTAGTTTATGGTCTCCAGCCTTGTTCCAAAAATCTATGGAAACACTCCTTGCAGGTATCGATCGCGTGAGCTGCTGGCTTGATGATATATGTGTAACGGGTCCTAACAAAAGTCTTCATTTGATAAGGTTAAACGAAGTTTTAAAGAGATTAAATGAAGCGGGACTGCGTTTACAGAAAGAAAAATGTGAATTTTTCAAATCTAGTATCACTTATTTGGGGTATGTCATTAGTAAAGAAGGTTTACAGACATGTCCAGATAAGGTTCTAGCCATTTTAAACGCCCCCGAACCGACTAATGTCACAGAGGTGAAACGGTTTTTGGTGTGGTTAACTACTATAGGAATTTTATTCCTAATGCCTCTGCCCTAATGAGTCCTTTACACGAATTGTTACGTGCAGGCGCTGAGTGGGAGTGGGGCGAGAGGCAGTGGCGCGCTGTGCGCACCGTGCGCTGTGAGCTGGCCGCGGAGCGCGTGCTGGCGCACTTCGAGCCCACCGCATAGCTGGTGCTGAGCGTCGATGCCGGCCCGGGCGGGCTGGGCGCCCTACTCGCACAACGTGCCGCCGACGGTCAGGAACGGCCGCTCGCTTTCGCATCTCGATCTCTCACCGCGAGTGAACGTAACTATAGTCAAATTCACAAGGAGGGAACTGCAATTATATTCGGCGTAAAGCGTTTTCACCAACCCACCTTTATACTTAAGACGGACCATCAGCCGTTGGTCTCGATTTTCAATATTCAAAATGGGATATCGGCGACGACGGCCTTACGCCTGCAGAGGTATGCAATTATATTATCTGCGTATAAGTATGTAGTACAGTATATTTCGAGTGAAAAAACTTAGTGGCGGATTATTTTTCGCGCGCGCCTTGAGCGGACACGACCAGTGATACTCGTAGTGATAAGGAATTCGATTCACTATGTGCACTAAATTTTTTGGATTCGGTTTCATCGGCGGTCACCTCGAACGATATTAAGTATGCCACAGAAAATGATAAAACCCTTCAAACGGTTATCAAATATATGAACCGGGGCTGGCCGCGAAAAATAAATTGTAAATGTATCGAACCTTATTTTTATTGTAGAACCGACTTGCAATTTGAAAACGGAACCTTATTCCGAGGGCACAAAGTCGTAATTCCGATGTCACTTAGACAGCGCATGTTGTGCGAGCTGCATAGCACACACTTGGGTATAGTAAAAATGAAGAGTAACGTCCGCGGTAGGATGTGGTGGCCGGGCATCGACGGCGACATCGAGCGCTGTGCGGGCGCGTGCGGGCCGTGCGCGGCGCTGCGGCCGGCGCCGCCGCGCGAGCCCCCCGCGCCCAGGCCGCGCGCGCCCGGCCCCTGGCACCGGCTGCACATCGAGTATATGTCTATAGGGCAAAGGGTATATTTAATTGTCGTAGATTCATATAGTAAATGGGTAGAATGTTTGCACATGCAAAACGGTACCAACACAACGTCCTTGACATCCAAATTGAAATACCTATTTTCCATATTCGGTATACCCAGAGTGTTAGTGTCCGACAACGATGTTAAAATTCATTGCGCCGAATTTGGTTCATTTTGTTCTAAAAATGGTATCAAATATATGAATTCTCCGGTGTATCACGCGAATAGAAATGGCCAAGCAGAGAATTCGGTACGAACTTGTAAAAAAAAATTTAAATATATTTTAAAAGAAAATGTAATTCCACAGGTAGTGCATGAGAAACTGTTAAGTTATCTGTTTGAATATAGAAAATCTGTCCATTGTACAACTGGGGAAACTCCAGCGAAACTTATGCTTAGCAGAGAGTTGAGAACCCGCCTGGATTTAATACTACCCCCAAACAATATCATGAGCGTGGACGATGCGACACTTGCGTGTGCGCATAGACGAATATTTCAAGTAGGTGATATTGTCTGGGCTCTTTGGTATAGCGCCAGGAAAGAAAGTTGGGAAATGGGTGAAATTATTGAAAAAGTTGGGAATAAAATGTTTAAATTGTTTATAAATAAAAATAATACTCACTGTATAAGACACGTAGACCAGCTGCTAAAATGCAAGGGATATAGATTCAATTGTACCTATAATGAAAGTAATGTGAGCGGGAGTCGTCTGCGGACGAGCCAAGCGCGGAATCGGCAGCGGGGTCGCCGGCGCCGTTGCGGGGTGCGGGCCCGCGCCGCCGCCGGTACCAGCCAACTCATCGGTTGACGGGCCATTAGTGCGACACCAATTACGCCCCAGAAAGAAAGTAGATTATACTCGTAAGTTTTAGTTAAGATACTGAAGGTCAGAACTAATGTTTATAGTAATAATAATAGAATGCGTTGCTGTACATTTTTGTATTGTATTGTACGTTACGTTCAATACCGAACGCATAACCATAGATACCTAAGTTTTAAGATAGTGGTGAAGGGATGATATGTATGCATACCTAGTTAGTTATGAGGCGCTTGCGCCTTATTGTATTTGTGAGTCCGTAATAAACCAGCTCGGTAACTAGACAGTTGTTTCATTACGCTACAAACACTTCAGAGATACTTTAAAAATAAGATCCTCACAGCAACTCGGACTACAACCAGGGTCCTGTTTAATACGCTGCTATTATAATGGATACGAGTATGTAGGTATGTTGTACTAACAGCCCCAGATAGGAGTGTGTCAATAAAGCAAGTTTCCTTAAGACTGGCATTGAGTTTACTTGAGTTAAAACATAAATAAACTGTAACTAGTAAGGTACTCTGTGGTTATAACTTACTATTTGCATACGTACATACTCAGGTATGTCCCACTACTAGGCACAGACTAAAATATTCTTACACACTTATTTCGCTTCATCTACATTCATGTATCTCTTCATAGAAACTCTTCAGTTGCAGGCGCTCCTCACCAAGCCCTTTTTCAGTATCTCTGCAATTTGGTTGAGATACCCTTGCCGAGGCTGCCCTCTTGAGATTCATCCACCCCTCATCTTGACATAAAATATCTTTGCCAGTCTACCTTCACTCATCCTCTCGACATGCCCGAACCACCGGAGCATACCTTTCTCAATTATATTAATTTGCATACCTACTGTAACATAGACGGTGCCCGCAACTGTGAGCGAAGGAGGAAAAAATGATAACCTTTTTATTCTCTGCGTTGTCGGGGAAATAGTATCAAACATCCTCAGATGTTTAGCTATTACTTGTATCAAAATTGGCTAAGATCCATTCAGCCGTTTTGAGATTATATGCAGCCGCAATGATATTCCGACCAAGAGATAAAAATAAAAGAGTCATTCGTAGATGGCGTATTAAGATTTTTGTTAAATTCATGATTGATGAAGATCTCTGGATTGTATTACTTTATAATACTCAAAATACTCGAGCTTCCGGAGCCTAAATTAGAAATGTATAAGAACGGTCGGATATTATAGAGCAATAAAAATATATATTAGAATTCCTGTCAATACAAAAACTATACAATCAGACTTGGCCTTTAAAAACAAACTTGGACTACTTGAAAAATGTTTTACGCTGGTCTGTTAATGTTACGTGATACTAGACTCAATAACTGGCCGGTTTTATAAATAAAATAAATTTTACTACAAAACATCCCACGCTTTTACATTTTTCAATGTCTGCTTAAATTACCAAAATAACATCAAGCTACATCTTAAATTAGTCCATTTTAAAAACTTGCCCAATAAATTTGAAGCACAGCAGGGTTTGTCTAATCCATGTTAAGGCGGTAAAGCTGTTCGCAGTCAGTTCCCAAACACTGTTTTGTAATCCGCGCGGGTCGCCGTCTCCTCTGAATACAAATTGGGCCAAGGATGGTAAAGGGTAAAGGTGTATTATTTGCCAGGCAGATTTCCGCCTACGTGATCAGGTGCCCAGATATAGTGGTAAAATACTAAGTGTTTTTCCCTGTAAGGGCACCCTATTTATAAATAGTATATCGTATCTAAGGTAACGTGATGTGTTAATTGAAAGAGCAGGCGGAGAATGGTCGAATACAAAGCGTCGGGAGGGGTTAAACCTTTTCGGAATATGAGCACCAATTTAATAATTAAGGTTCGTGATATTCGGGACATCGGTGTTGTCTGACCGATTTGAATGTTTAATCAATATTGCGCCTGGAATATGAGTTTAGTTACTTTTTATTCAATATTTGTTTTTGTGCTTATAATGTTGCAAAACAATTTTTCAACGAAATGTCGGTACCATCACGTCTCATTCGTTTATTGTCCAGTTTCATTTTGTATACGTAACTTATTTTCATTGTTTGTCTTTTTAACCCCTTACAATACAGAGAAGTGTAATTAGTTTGACGAGGATAATACAAATGACACACTCCGAGGGTACTCGGGCGTTATGCCTTTAACATCTCCACTCCTGGGACATATATACTGTTATAAAATTGTAAAAATGAAATGACTGTACATTAAATATATTTTCAGAAAGATAATTGATACTGACTAGGTTAAGGTTGTTTTTTTGGATTTTCTAAGTGTGTCGTTGTGGCTTCATCGTGGCAAAACGGCAATGGCGGCAACAGATTTCAACTATTTTTGGTAGACAGGTAAAGGCATCCTCACACATGGTTAGAACATATTTTTTACCCAACTTCGCTGAAGTAAAAAAGACGGTTATGACTTTTCTCTTCCATGAATGGAGTTGCCCACCTTCTATTATACTATAGTCCCAACGCTCTGCTGCGGCTGGACAGCCGAAGATAATCTAGAGCTGAGAGTCTCACGGGTCCTCGTGTATTTCCACTCCGACTGATGACGACACACTGGAAGACTCTGCAGATCTTGGGTAAGGTATTTTCAAACTAAAGAGACTAAATGGGACCAACAGCAAACGTGTCGAAGAAAATCTGACGAGTGAGACTAATTAATGATGGTACTATTAAGTACTGAACGTACCTAAAGAATAATGCGCTTATAATGTTTTGGTCAGAAATACCCTTATTAACATAAGGGCGTCCGCTACTTTGAGCCACAGAGCGGCGCTGATGCGTCTGGCGCATCGCCCGCCGTACGCCAATATACAGAAAACGGCACCCGAAGCAGACGCCCCGTGCCGGGCTCGCTCAACGCATCAGACGCCCTAAATACCAGCATTTGTCAATAGGCCAGGGAGATTCAGTATAAAAAAAACCGGTCAAGTGCGAGTCTGACTCACGCACCGAGGGTTCCGTGCAAACTTTCACTTATTCCGACTTAGCTTGCCGCTAGAGTTAAGTTCGCCTCTGGTATCTATGGCGTCACATACAAATGAGGGGCAAACTTAACCAAATCGGGTTATTCAGAAAAGATTTTAGGTGATTAAAAAAAAAGTAAGACAGATAGATATATATATGGTTATAATTTTCGTGTAATATTCATATTAAATTACATAATTCCAGAAAATTCCAGATAAAGGGGGAATGGTATTTTTTTCCACATTTTCCATAATAAAACGAAAATGAAGCAAATTAAAAAAAATGTTCAAAAATGTACAGATTAAGCCCTTTCATATAATACCCTACTTGACCTAGTGACTAGACTTTTAATTTTATTCTAGATTTTGGCTGCGACTTTGTTCGCGTACAATTCGAATTTCAAAACATACCTACCTAAGAAAAACACATATCACTGTGTAGACCGTCCCAACGTGTCTAAGAGAATACGTGTTTCATGTCCCTATTTCCAACGGTTTAGGCTGTGCGTTCTCTGTCAATAGTCACGTTACTGTTTTATAGCTACAGAATATACATGTACAAAGATGCTAATAAATATTATACTTGAATGTTTTTTATAACCGTTTTTTGACAGCCGTCATCCCAGTACAATCGCAATGGCGCGAAGGCGTAAATGAACTGGGATGACGGCTGTCAAAAAACGATTATAAGAAAAATTCAAGTATGGCATACTCTATTCATCCTTACTTGTCCTAAATAGACACAACATTCTAACCGAAAAATATGCATTTACATACCAGCTGTTTTTCGCAAGTAAATCAATTTAATGTGTAAAATTGGCAACGTGGCACTAAAAACATTTATTCCTGTTACTTTATTTACGAGAAAATGGAAGTTTAAGACAAAAAAGGTGTACTTTTAGGTTTAAACGTTGTCTACTATTTAGGACAAGTAAGGATGAACAAAGTATAGGTATAGATCGAAGTGTCTCCTTTGCTGATGAAGAAATGCCTAATAACACTAAGGAGCAGCACTGTGGCTAGCAAAAAATCGGGTAGTTCGTTGTTTAAAAAAGTTTTGCAGTTCGCGCTAGCCCTATTAAAGACAACACACCTATACCTACAAAAAAACATGGGGATCCGGCAAAAAAAAGGTAAATATTTGTGACACTCACGTTCAATTTCCGGAGAGAATATGATATGACAGACAGCTTTTTCAATATTTAACTACGCGAATATTTGATACAAATTGAAAACAGATTTTGATTTTGCTAAACGTTCGCCTGTGATGGGGATTGGTTTTGCACCGTTAGGAGCGATTTGGTTACACCTTAGTAGGTATATAAAGAAAAACCGGCCAAGTGCGAGTCGAACTCACGCACCGAGGGTTCCGTACAAACTTTCACTTACCCTCACATTATTACCCGGTTCTTGAGTTAAGTTTGCACCTGATATCTATAGCATGCACACAAATGAGGTGCAAACTTAACGCAACCCAGTTGTTTAAATAGGTTTTTTGAAAATTAAAAAAAAATGGAACTATTTAGAACTGTAGTTAAAATTTTGGTGTAATATTTACGTTTATTAATACAAGTTGAGAAAAATCCAAAATGTTTCGCTTAAGAATGTACAAATCAAGTTCTATCATATGATACCCCATTTGACCTAGTAGCTAGACTTTGAATTTTTTTCGCCTGTTGGTCGTTTTTTAAAGAAATTCTTTATAACTATTCTAAATTTCTAATTAATAGCATAAGACGTTTCTATAAGATATATGGCTGGTGGAGGTATTGGCTTCGAATAAAACTTGCAGCTCTTGATATTAGTTTAATGTACAATTTACAATAGAATATCCATAGGTACTTAGAGTTACATTTTTATAAGGTTTTGACAGGACGTAAAGTACGTGCAAGCGCATCAGCGTCTAAGTCCATCTGTCGACACGACAATAGCAGTAGCCGGAGGTGCGCGGCGGGAGGCCCCGATGGTTCTCGAACAATGGCGTTTAACAGTTGGAAAAACAGATACACAGACGGAGTCAGACCATAATGGCTCCTTTTTTACCTTTTTGGTACGGAACCCTAATAATGGAGGATTCGAGTCAGCTGGAATAACATCTACATAAGTAATTAACGCATTCATAAATATATTGGCAACTGTTTTGCTATAGAACTTTGTTGTTATTTTCTAGCACAAGATAAGAATGATTCAGATATTCGCATCATTTTATCGCATATCGCAGCTTACTGTATAGAAAGCAAAATAGCTCGACCATCGCCGATCTACCACAATAGGAATGTGGCCTGATCTATATAAGAAAAAAATATATAAGATCCTGACAAAACAAGCAAAATAAGGAACTACGGTAAAATTATGAGTACGATAAATATATCTTATAGATCTTAAACGTGTAGCTTTTTTATGAGCTCTTAAAGTTGGTTGGGAGGTTTTTGAATGAAAATACTAATATTTTATAATACCATTTAATAACCCAAAAACTGTATAGTAACTTTTGTTATGGAGCCATTTCGATAAGTGTCTATGGGCGACGGTGATCGCTTACCATCAGGCAACCCGTCTGCTCGTTTGCCCTCTATGCCATAAAAAAAAACGCAAGTACTTATACCCTCGTAGCTGCAGAATAAAGTTCTTAATTTCCCTGTACAAGGTACTAAACTAACCCTGTGACGTAGTACTGTAACTAGCAGTATGGAGCATTTTTTTGGGAATGTCCATAAATGTGATTTTGACATTGTTGTATGTTGGGGAGTTTTATGATATTATAGTAGTTTTTTTCACCAATATTTACCCGACTGCGCAACGCAAAGGAGTGGTAATGTGTTTATCAGTCTATGTATGTATGTATGTATGTTTGTTCCTATCTGGCACTCTAGAGACCAAACGCGTGGATCGATTTTGATGATTCTTACGCCAATCGATTTATCTTAACTGTCCGAATGTCACTGAAGACATGAAAATGATGAAAACTCAAAATGGCGAAAATGAAGGGACTTTACGCCATATTGTGAAAAATAAAAAATAAAAAATCGACGTACTATATCGAATGGGGTATCAATGAATAGGGATTTGAAAATCATTATGAGGTTTATTTTATCATTTTTAATTTGGAATTACCAGTTAGGAACTATAACGATTTAAAGTTGGTTAGCAGCCGTTTTCACTAAATTTTCATTTAATGGTATTGTAATAAATCCGTCCAAGCTTCTCAATGACCCCCACGATGAAGATTGCGAAATTTACTGACTTTTATAATTTTAACTAAAAAGTGTAAAATAAAAAAAAATATTAAAAAAACAAAAAACCCGACTGCGTACAAACCATAAAAAACAGTCGGGACCCATTGTTGGAATTTCTTATGGGTCCCGACTGTTCAAAATCGCTATGTTCCATATTAGAATTTGTTATTTGTTATATTGTGAGTATCGATCATGAATCATGAAAGATTTCCATTATAACTTAACAAATTTCTAGGGAACTGGACTTGTTTTTTTAATTGTTTTTTACGCAGTCGGGTTTTTTGTTTTTTTTTTGTATTTTTATTATTGAGAGGTTCTTTTATAACATACCACAGAAAAAGGTTGATAAACAGCCTATTCCTGGTTGGCACAGAGGTGACAGCCGGATAATCCATACTAATATTATAAATGTGAAAGTGTGTCTGTCTGTCTGTCTGTCTGTTACCTCTTCACGCTTAAACCGCTGAACCGATTGGAATGAAATTTGGTATGGAGATAGTTTGAGTCCAGGGGAAGGACATAGGCTACTTTTTATCCCGGAAAAATACCCTTATCCGCGATAAATGAATTTAAGGCGGACAAATCGTACGTTACGCTAATACGCAAAAACTACATAACAGATTTGCGCAAAATTCTGCAGTAATATAGCTTAGATATCAGAATAGGACATAGGCTACAATTTTTGAGGGTATTCATTCATAAAAGGGGTTTTATTGACAATAAATGGTAAAACATGACCTTTTGTTCATTGTGATTGTGACATTTTAATTTCTAAATAATGAATTAACAATTAGTAACCTAGCAACAGTAATACTACCTACACGATTAAGCAAAGAACTCACCTTCCGTATATGACATATCATACAAATAAGAGTATATCTTGATATAGCCGGATAATAGCCTATTGTACATTTTGGACTTGCGATCATCTCTGAATGGAATGATAAACATTTTGTTGCAAAAGTAGGGCTTGTAAGTAAGATAAATACATAAAAAGGGTTCTTTTTAACAATAAATGGAAAATTATCATTTTTTGTTAACTGTGAATGCTTTATTCCGAAAAATTATAAATAAATAATTGCTTTGAAACCAATATGACACGTTTGCGTAACTGGATGGCGTTATTTGTAAACACTTTTTCATTCTTTATTTTTAATAACTTGCGTAATTTTTGCATCATAAAAATTATCATCACTCACGCATGAAACGAATTCAAGAAATATTAATATTTCTTTGAAATGTCATGTTTTATACAGTATCGCGACCGCATAGGAAGAATGAATACAGATGGTCATCGCTAGATGGAGTTACTGTACATACCTACATTCCAACAGTATTTAGATTTTTTGTCTGTTTATCTGTTTGTCTGTTTATTTGTACGCACATCACGTGAAAACGGCTAAACAGATGTTGATGCAAACTTTACTAATCTGTCGAGAAAGACCCCGGCCAGGTTATACGTTATAAACATTTAACCTCTATAGGGGGGGTAGCGACTACACTCGATTGAGTTAAGTTTGCACCTAAATCTTATCGCGCTACTTAGGAAGGAGGTGCAAACTTCTTTGAAATGTGTACTACGACTAATACGACTATCGAGTATCCTGCTAAACTCACAGATGGCGCTAAAATTAAAACGTTTCGACATAAATAAGCAATTGAAGATTTTGCCAAATTAACTCTAAGTTTGGAAGAGGGGGTACGGATATCAATATATTTAATTGAATAGGTAATTGATTTAATTACAACAAAATTAAACGACAATAAATTAATTGCCACACATTGCACAGTACCATCTTTCAGCCAAGTGCGAGTCGGACTCGCGCACTGTTGGCTCCCTACGAAATATACGCTACAAACGGCCGTATCTATGAAAATCCAGTGTTAGCAGACCCCTAATCCTAAGCAAAATGTACGCGGTGTTTGATCATTTTATACTGGTTACTGATATAGACAGAAAGACATAAAATTATACTGCTTTTACTATTTTTTGTTATAGAGGCAGAAATACGTCATCTGTGAAGATTTCAACTCTCTAGCTATAACGATTATCGCGCAGTAGACAGACAGACAGACAGACGGACGGACAGACAGACGGAAAGCGTAGTCTTAGTAAGAGGGTCCCGTAGGTACCCTTTGGGTACCGAACCCTAAAAATGATTTTACATAGTGGTAAAATCAATACACATAACACCAGCGTATAATTGTAAAATTATCTTCTATAAACATATAAAAGGAAAAGTCCTGACTGACGGACATATCAACGCAGAGCCGAAACTACTGAACTTAAAGACTTGAAATTTTCACAGTAGACATTATTTATAACGTAAACAAGAAATAAGAAAGGATTTTTGGAAATTCATCCAAGTTTGTTACATGAATGAGCTTTTAATAAAGCAAAAAATTAAAATTCATGCATATTCCCTATTGGGGTTGAAAGTTTGTATGGAAAACCTGTAATTATTTGAGACACTTGACAGACACTTGTAACTGTTATAATATTTCACGTATAGACACTTCATTTGAAACTAAGAAAACTAATTTCAGCATTTAGATTTTGTATGGATTTTGTATGGGGTAACAGTTTGTATGAGAAACGTGTGATTCTTGAGTGTACATTTAAAACTAAGACAACTCATTTCGTTGAAAGTTTATTTTCCTAAATAGTTTAAATAGGAAGTGGGGGGAAGTGGTAGGATATTTTCATTTAACTGTTAGAAGCCATTTATTTTAGTTACTGGTATTTAAAGAAGTACTGCAATATTTTTTAAGTTTTTATAAAAACTACCTAATATTCAATATTATCAATAGTTAAATCTCAATTGTCAAATTACCTACATCTGTTTGTTTTCAAATTACAAGTATATAAAAAAGTAATACGATAATTGAAACACATATTCCGTTAGAGATGTATGTAGAGGCGCACTAAAGAAGGATTCTTTGAAATTCGAGCTATACGCGGACGAAGTCGCGGGCAAAAGCTAGTCTAGTTAATAAATTTGTCTGATTAACAGTGTTTTTGTATGATTTTCTACGCTGTGACTATCACCTACAGTATATTTGTTGTCCAAATTTACTTTTGAAATTAGTTTTCAGGCGGAATATTTTCGATAATTATAAATTTTATATATTTGATATTTTATCCTCTATTTGATTTCATCTAAAAAAAGTCTGGTTTCAAGAATGAAATGTGGACAGCTACGTCACAAAATCCATTCCGAGTGAAAATCACTATCCACACTATCGAGATGTGTGCATCATGATTTTGCAGAACAGCGTAACCAAATACCACAAACCATTTATCGTTTTCATAAAAACGCCAATAAACACCGCAATAGCATATATTTCACGAGACAAAATCTGCCCGAAAACGCGCAATGGGCCCGATATCGGATAGTGAACGCCAATCTCACGCCGAGAGCAAGAACGGCGCAGATTTATTCCCGCAGTTATTGCACATTCGGTGCAAATGTGCAGCCGCCGCTCCCCGGAATATTTCACGGTGAGCTCAGTTCTCACTTAGGCACGATTGGAAATATTGCACTCTATTTGCCGGATTTTGTGCTTCTTGATAGGTACTAGATTTGGGGTACGGTCTAAACTTAAAATACGCACATGATTATCTTCAATTAACTGTACTGTGCTTTTTATGTTTCAAATTTAGCATACTGTATTTGTTGTGTTTTGACATACCTAACTTAACATAAAATACCGAACAATTTATTCCCGCAGTTATTGCACATTCTATGCAAATGTGCAGCCGCCGCTCCCCGGAATATTTCACGCTGTGAACTGAGCTCTTAGGCACGGTTGGAAATATTGCGCTTTATTTACCTTATTTTGTACTTCCTTATACTAGATTTCTGACGAGTTGGTTTATTTGGCAGTAAAAATACTCGTAAATACGAAATTAATTTCGATTAACTGCACAGTGACTTTGGTTTAAAAAAGTCAGTATATTGATTAAATAGGCCACAAGTATTTTATAGCTTTTTTTTGGGTTTTCACATGCGTTTAAAAAATCATCCCTGCAACTATTGGAAATAAATCCACAAACACATCTACAGATTACATAAAAACCACAATATTCTAATATATTTCACGAGACAAAATATGACGACGATATCATAATATATTTTTCGAGACACAATCGGCTTGAAAACGCGGAATGGGCTCGATACCGAATAGTGAACGCCAATCTCACGCCGAGTGCAAGAACGGCGCAGATTTATTCCCGTAGTTATTGCACATTCGGTGCAAATGTGCAGCCGCCGCGTTCCTGACACTAGATTTGTGACGAGTTAGTCTACTTGGCAGTAAAAATACTACTCGTAAATACGCGATTAATTTCGATTGATTTAAAAAAGTCAGTATATCGATTAGATAGGTTTTTGTTAAGTTTTCACATGCCATTAAAAATTCATCCCTGCAACTATCGGAAATAAATCCGAAATAAAACGACGATATCATAATATATTTGTCGAGACAAATCGGCGCGAAAACGCAAAATGGGCTCGATATCGGATAGTGAATGCCAATCTCACGCCGAGAGCAAGAACGGCGCAGATTTATTCCCGCAGTTATTGCACATTCGGTGCAAATGTGCAGCCACCGCGGTCGCCCGGGACATTTTACGGCAAAAACTGAGCTCTTTATACTCTACTTGTTTCTTTCTAGTATTGTTTTTTTATTTAAATTTCATTCCATGTCAGAATTGCTTGATTACTAGAAATTATAGAATCATCCCTAGAATAATATTGATAGCATAGTAAATTAAGTGGACGCACATCATATCATAACTGAGCTTTAGATATTCATACAGTAATCTTGTTAAACAATTAACATTTTGTTGTTTTCTACATATTTTGATGTTGCATTAAATAGTAACGCTAAAAGTTTATTTATTTTCCAGCTATAATTGCACATTTGGTGCAACCGTGCAGCCTACGCTCGCCTGGAATAGTTCGCAAAGAGAACTGGGCTCTTTGCAGTTATTTAAGTTATTTTTCTCTTTCTGGTACCAGTACCATTTCATTTAAATTTAATTTCATCTCACGATTGTTTTACTAAAGGAAATAATGTAAACATAATTAATTAATCTCATACAAGACCGCTCATATTAAATTACCTGGATCCACATAAAAACCATATTTTCATGATTACAGGTTAAGTAGGTCACTTATGAGCCATGTCTACAAAATTTTTTTAGAGAGTCATCACGAATAGTCTCGCACGCCCGTTCGACGGGTAAGTAATACGAGATATAAGAACTTATCATATAACAGTCAAAATATATACGCTCACTTTGTATAATCTTGTTTAGTATAACGTTCACTGGATATAATAACGGAAGATATAATGTCAAAATATCTGCTTTCGTAAAGTATAACGTTATTTTGATATAATACCATTTGATATAACGATTAAAGCGTATAATATTCATAACACCTCATGCAGAATAATACATTAACTCGATATTGACCACCCCGGCTCGCTAGCTTCGCTCGCTCATAAGGGTCGCAGTTCAACCTAACACTCCTCCTCACTTCGCTCGTCGTCGTACCTAACCTAACCCAAGTCGGACCTGTTATTCGTTATGTATGTTATACGAACTAGAATTAGTTAATTTGAGTGTTATATAATATTTTCTTCTGTTAGTCCACCCGTGACCATGGAAAGCTTCCGAAACGTCGGGAACTAAAATGAGATAATATACGCGATATAATCCATTAAATTGTCCAGCAATATTTATCTATTATTTATTTATATACCCAATAGGTATGGCAAGGCTCGTTATCATGGCCTCACCCACGTTCAGTTACCCACGGCAAACATGATTAAAGCCATTTTGTATAAGTAACGTAAACATTTAACCATCATCATTCAAAGATCCATCGATCAGTGTCCAATATGAATACGTCTATGTAGATCATTAATATGTTCTGTCTGTATTTGTGTGTAGTAATTCGTAATGTTTGTGAAACAAAGACGAGAGAAAATGGGTTTTTAGGATCGGGATGTATCCCTTAGGATAAATAGTAGATTTAATGACAAAAAGCTAACCATCTAAGTTGTAAGCTTGCATGTGGAAATTAAGAACTCTGTTCTTCAGCTATGTGAAAACTTGCGTTTATCGAAACGGTTTCATAACAAAAGTAACCATACATTTCAATTTATTCAATGGTATTATTTTCATACCTTAAAAATGTACATTCCCTTTCTTTAAAAGCTCATAAAACGAGCTACACGTAACCATTAAAACAAGAGGACTGACCATTTCCATACCAAAGCCGTTCCCCGATATGTACAACGCCATCTATGTATAAGAATTATTTTTTACAACTATTAAACTTTGCAAGCGTGACTCAGTACTTAAATGCTACGGTTTATTTATTATTAGCTACTTGCAAAGTAATTGTTACTACAGGTACTATGTTTCTTTATTTAATTATAACATTGTTAAGTGTTTAGTTTTTAAGCGCCATCTAGTTTTTGCCAGAAATCTTGCGATCGGAACACGATCCAAAGTATGGCAACTGTCAGTCCTTTTGTTTTAATGGTCCTTGCTACACGTAAGGTATCGAACTCAATTTTTTTTAGGCATTTCTATCATATAAATTACCATTTCGCATCAAAATATTACATTTATTTGAGTACAATCAACATCCCTATTGCAATTAGAAAGCGGCCCGTTTGCTTAAACCCTAATATATTGGATATATCGATTCTCAAAATAAAATTGTTTGATATCGTAAGAGAAAACGTACTGTAAAGATGACTCGTGAGTAGACACCTTTTTCAGAGACTGGCCGTTATTTAAATAATAGATAGTCCATATTTGAATGACCGATTCGAATAAGGAATATCTTCTGTCTCTGTTTTGTAATGTTATGAGTCATGATGTATTAAAATACAATACTGATTTTGATCTGAAAGAATAAACACGTATTTAAAGTATTTACCGTTTTTATTCTCGACATCTGAGCTCATCGTCCCACAGTACCTACCTATACAAACCTACCTATAAATAAAGTCGACGCACGTCAAAATCACCTAAATCCACGAAAATTTATAACGGAATTTGAGTTTTTTCAACCAAGAAATAAACTTCAGATTGGCATGCCAAATAAGGACTTATGGCTGCTATTTAAGATATATACTTAGCTCAATGTAACGTTTGTTTTCAATTAAGGGAATTCGCAAATAGTGGGTATCTTGTACCGATATTTACGTTGGCAGTACGATGTAAATACCATCACTAAACGAGATATTCAAGTACGTTATTACGCTAGCAAAGTTTTTGATTAAGTTTGTAAGTGGTCGTTATCCTTTAACCTCCCCTTACTTTTTTCTTTTCCAACTCAGAATCACGAATCCTTAGCCTATTTACCCTAACCTACGCCTAACTAACGCGAACTTCGTTCGCGGAGGAGAAAAAGCCATAACCCCTCTTTTTTCTTTAGCGTAGTCGGGTAAAAAGTATCCTATAAGTCTGTGGACTATTATAAAGTTGTAAATACGAAATGTCTACATTAAAGATATAAAAAAGTGTTACGGACTATTTAAGTATCAAAAAAAAAGTTTTTTGGATTTTTTGTTTGTTTGTTTTTGTATGTGCGTTGGGCTTCATTACGCTAAAACGGCTAATCGGATTTCAACTATTTTTGGTACACGGGTAGCTGGGAATCCACAGATGGTTATAGACTTACTATTTCTGGATAAAAATTTCGATTCAGTGATCTTGACTTACGAACTATATGACTTATTTTTCTGAAAATATATTATTCTTTGTACAGAATTTTATAACTTTAAAATAGTATAGATTTACATAGAAAAACATCCAAGACTCGGGAACAAATATTTATGTTCATCACACAAACATTTGCCCTTACTCACACTTGAACCCAGAACCGTCAGGTTTGCAGGCAGTGCATTTCCCACTACGCTGGTCGTTCTAACTTAGAACACTCTAGATCAAGTCACTATTCAAATAGAACTAATTAAACTAAAATCAGAATAGTGGAATTTTCTTCCAAAAATTTTTTCCCGGAACAATATAACTTGGATCTCTAATAAGACAAGGGTGAATAGACACTATCTAGGTAAGCATGCTCCGTCGGCATCATGGTCGCTCACCCTTAGATTGAAGACAAATGCTGGCCTATCTTACATAAAAAAAGATTATCTCTTTAGTTAGAGCATATAAAGCCTCAGACAGACACAAAGACCCACACGCACACAGAACAACAGATATACAGACATACAGATCCACAGATTCACAGATACACACGTTACACGTGTATCATCTCTCTTTTTCCAGCGGCTGTTAAAAATACTAAGGGAATTCAATCCTCAATACAATTATATTAAATTGCGTATAAAAGGTAATATTTGTATTTATTTTATTTTCTAACCGTGCCGTAGCTAAGCTATCTGGATGCCATTGGATTCTTAATCAAAACGTTAAGCAGTTTTAGGATAATTGTGCTATTTTAGTTACGCAATTGGTCGCTAGATGACACTTGCCAAACCAGTTAATTTCTAGAACGCGGTATCGAAGTGACGCACGACGTTAAAACTATAAGACGTTCGGACTTTTAAGCCATTATAATACACCTTGTGCAACCGAACAGCGTATTATATCACTGGGGATAGATGGCGTGAGTCGTCCTGTTCGAGGCGCAAACAGGCTCTTCGTGTGAATACGAAAGTTAGTGCCCAAGTATTGAGTTGCGAAAGTTTGTCGGTTCATATTTCTCCGGCACTTATTCCCCTCTCAGTTCATGTTTCTGACGACTGCTAAAGCAGCTCGGCGGTAGTGACGCTGCCTGCTTTTCCACATTTCACCCGCGTGCCAAAAGTTTTACTGTTTGTCTTTCGGGAATCATGCATTCTTCGGGATAAAAACTGCAAGTTGTTAACGTAATTTGTATCGGAGAATCAGCTTACCATAAGGAGCGTCCACATTTGTATCATTCCCGATCAGAATCAGATCTTCGTTCCGTGTCATGATCGCGTGTCACTATCACGCGTTTGGACGTTGCGCCGATCCGATCGCTCGAAATCCATGTTGATACGCGTATCACACACTTAGATCGGACCAGCAAGGCATGATCGCCGCGCCGACAGTGAGCGTCAAAGCAGCGCGATACGCAGTCATGCCACGGCACGGTGCTCGGATACGAGCAAATGATACAAGTGTGGACGCACCTATACATGATAGTGACTAAGTTTAATTTGAGCGTAGAATACATAATAGTGAGGACGTTTCATTAGCTTTAAATACATGATAAGTAGTAACTGTATCATGAGCTTAGAATACATAATAGGGACTAAGTTTCATGAACTTAGAATACATAATAGGGACTAAGTTTTATTAGATTAGAATACAGTGACTAGGTTCATGCGCTTAGATTACATAATTAGTGACTTAAGTTTCATTAGATTAGAATACATGATAGTGACTAAGTTTCATTAGCTTAGAATACGTGATAGTGACTAAGTTTCATTAGCTTAGAATACATGATAGTGACTAAGTTTCATTAGCTTAGATGACATGATGGTGGCTATGTTTCATTAGCTTAGAATACATGGTAGTGAGTAAGGTTTATTAGCTTAGAATACATAATAGGGACTACGTTTCATTAGTTCAAATGCTTCGGAGCAGGTGTGATTTTTTGGTGCCTAATTATATCCTCGTACGGCTAAAGCCACTTCTTGTGTTTTTTTATTATGACAGGAGGCAAACGAGCAAACGGGTCGCCTGATGGTAAGCGATCACCGTCGCCCATACACTTGCATCACCAGAGGAGTCACAAGTGCATTGTCGGCCTTTTAGGTGGGAGTTCGCTCTTTTCTTGAAGGTATTTGCAATTAGTACCTCACTATCTCTAAAATTACTAAAAATGTTCTTATTTTGGGCCTTACGAGGGTGGAGTAAAACCAATCTTAAAATGTACGCCCCTCTACTGACTTTGGCCTACATTTGAATGCATCTTTCATGGGTAGGTTAGTTCAGGTAAAGATGTGACGTCCCACGTTCCTAAGCTTTATTATGGAGTGTTTTTTGGGTCCATAAATGTGATTTTAACATGGTTGTATCTCACCACCATTATAAGTAGTTTTTTCACCAATGTTTCTATTATTGAGAGGCGTCAATAAGGATGTTGACTGTACTCAAATAATAATAAACTTTTGATGCGAAATGGTAGCTTTTATGGCGAAAATCCTAAAAAACAAAGTTTGAGTTCGATACCTTACGTGTATCTTGTTTTATGAGCCTTTAAAAATAGGTGGGAAAGCCCATTTTTAAAGTGTGCAAATATTAATAAATAATAATACCATTGAATAACCAATGTTAATGGTAACTTTTGTTATGAAACCGTTTCGATCAACGCAACTTTTAACTTTAACATAGCTGCAGAACAAAGTTCTTGATTTCCCCATATAAGGTAGGATGGTGTGACGTCACGCCTTCCCAGGATTTAGTATGGAGCGTTTTTGGGAAAGCCCAAAAGTGTGATTCTAATGTCGTTGTATCTCGTGGAGTTTTTATGACATTGAAGTAGTTTTTTCACCAGTATTTCTATTATTGAAAGGTCGTTCTATTACATACCACAGAAAAAGTTGTCAACATCCCTGAGAGAACTTCAACAGTCTGCCAACCGTTTAAACAGTCGATGAAGTCGCAGGCAAATACTAGTAATATATATTCGATTAAGCACAATTTCGACGTACGAACCTGCACAAGTTGTTAACGGCGTAATTAATATCGTAGCATTAACTCCGAATACGTGAATAGTGACTAAGTTTGAATGCTTCGGAGCGGGCGTAAGTAATTGTCGATCCAATGTATCGCTACGATAGACAAGGAATTTGATTAGAACTTCCTACGGATATTAAAATATTGATAAAAAGATACAATACAATACAACAATTCTTTATTGCACACCAACAACAGAAACAGTACAATAGAGCCTTAACATAAAATATGGTAGACAATAAGCGGTCTTATCGCTAAAAAGCGATCTCTTCCAGACAACCTTTGGGTAGCGGAAATGACACAGAATAGCTAGGAATGAATAGGTGGTGAGATAAGATTATATATAATACAACAATAAATAAAAACAAACATACGTATATACGACTCTATATATAAATATATACAAAACAAGAAAGAAAAATATGATACAGTTGTGTATAAGAAAACCAGCAGCAGAATTAAAAATATAAATTATGGAAGTGATAAATAATGATCTTTTAACTTAGTTTCTCGAGTCAAAGATCTAAGTAGAAAGAAAAATTAATTGCGATCCACTGCAGTTTAAGGCAATTAATTTTTCGAAATCCGTTTAGCCGTTTTGGCGTGATGAAACCACAACGACACATACAAACATGCAAAAAATAAAAATAAAATATTTATCGATATATTTAGCTACTTTTTATCCGACTATGCTGAAGACAAAAAGAAGATTAAGATTTTTTTCTTCTTCGCAGACGAAATTGCCTGCACCTTCTAGTATAATATAATAATATTATACATGCGAAAGTAGCTAAGTCTGTCTGTTACCTTCTCGCTAACCAACGAACCGATTTAGATGAAATTTGGTACGACGATAGTTTGAGATGCAATAAAAAAATTAATTTGAATTTGAGATCCTGTCATCCTTCAGCATATTTGGTATCCCAGAAATTATCCCATAAGGATGGTGCAAATTAGTACATTACATCAATTAGCTACTCACTATCATCATCATATCAGCTCAAGGACGTCCACTGCTGGACAAAGGCCTCTCCCAAGGTTTCCCAGGATGTTCATCTCACGCACACACACATCCACAGATCATCGGTCCACCTGGACGGGGGCCTATCCACGCTGCGTCGTCCTGTACGCAGTTGCCACTCGAGAACCGTTCTGCCCTATTAGCTACTTAGTCTCAGTTCTCGGCTACGCGGGCGACGCTGCAGGTAAATACTAGGCTACGATTTATAATTTAAATACCTAACTATTTATTTGCATGGAATGCTTACCGGTATTCCATTCTATAAAGACAACAACAACCCCGATACAGACAAGGGGGTGTCAGCGCGCCACAATTCTTATTTAAGTTTAAATAGCTTTCGAGAGCGAATGAGGTGGGCCGGAGATTGAGCCGCCGGTCGCGGTGAACGACCGAACTTCGACAAAGAGTAATGGTTTGACAACACTGGACGGCTGCTGCTTAAGGTGGCTCCACATGTGTACGGAACGATATAACCATCGTATCCAATGTTACATCATTCAAGGTTCTATTAACAACAGCACTGAATCGACCCCGTTCGAATTTTGTTTAAAGTGGCTCCACATGTGTTGTGTGCGAAACGATACGACAATCATATCCCATGTTACATCATTCACACAACACTGAACCGACTGCTGCTTAAGGGGGCTCCACATTGTGAGAAAAGATACGACAATCGTATCCCATGTTACATCATTCACACAACACTGAACCGACTGCTGCTTAAGGGGGCTCCACATTGTGAGAAAAGATACGACTATCGTATACCATGTTACATCATTCACACAACGCTGGTCTATGGTAGCTTAAGGTGGCTCCACATGTGTGCGAAAAGATACAACCATCGTATCCAATGTTATAGCATTTTCACGACATGGATCGACGGCTCCTTAAGGTGGCTCCACATGTGTGCGGAACGATACGACTATCATAATAACACGACCATTTGACGTATGATTTCTATGAAAATCATGATGCTTTACTATCACGACCTTCGTGATTATCAAATAGAATCTTCACTGGCAAATCAATTCTTGTTTTATTTTCATTATTTAAATTTGTCATTGAGAACCATAATTCCACGTTCAACAATCAATTTCTTCAGAAGTCATAAATTGAGTTGGAGTGAAGGGATTAGGAACTTCAACAAAGTCCTTTTTTATTCATAGCTAGACACCACGAGACCAAGAGAAAGATTCAACTCCCAACTAAATTAAATTTTGCACTAAAATACCAATGTTTGCTTATGTGGGGTGATCAACTAATCATCGCCTCAGGACAAATATTGTAACATCATAGTTGTAAAAATTTAATATCTGTACATGAAAATTACTTCAAAAAAATATTGTAACGGACTATTTGGAGGTCACTAAATCGAACATTTATTTTTCGGATTTTTCGTATGCTTATATGTGTCGTTGTGGCTTTAGAACGTAAAATAAAAGGATTTCAACTATTTTGTGTACACGGGTAGCTGGGTATCCGCAGATTGTTATAGGATACTTTTTACCCGACTGCACTGAAGTAAAAATAGGGGTGATGAGTTTTTCTCCGCCGCGAACGAAATTCCGGGCACTTTCTAGTTTCAAATAGTAGAGTAAATAGTAACTTGTATATAATCTGTGGTATTAGTAAAATAATACGATGCGTACTGCATGTAGGTACCAATGAATAAGCCAAGCTATGGATAACCATGTATATACGGAATATTATATACCAATAGAATGACACATGTGGACACACCTTAATTCTGCATGACTTGTCTTGAAGCAACGATCGATTATCGTTTAACTCTTCAAAGCCTCTTTAGTCTTAGCTAATGGCAGAAAAAGGCCTTTTGAGATTTGAAACGAGAACGAAATGCATTTTTTTTGAGTGAAAGTGAACTTTTATCCCTAATATATTTATAGCAAATATAATAATAATAATAAGTACTCTTCAGTGCACACCAAAAGAAAATAATATCACAAACTTAAATCTAAAACAGTATCAAAAATGGTAAACAACAGACGGTCTTATCGCTAAACAGCGATCTCTTCCAGACAACCTTAAGGTAGTAGACATGGCGCAAAGTAAACGACCAATGAGTAAGTAAGTGGTGCACAAGAAGATGAGACAAATCATAAATTAAAACCATGAGGAAAAAAGAGAAAGGAACAATACAGATACATACAAAGATACTACATACTAATAAATAAATATATAAAATACAAATAAACATATATAAAAATATATATATAAATACACAAACATATACATATAACCAAAAAAATACTGAACTACACCACATCGACATCTCAATTTAAGGGAGCGATAAATAGTGCTGCCTAAGATGACTTAAAAACAGGAATAGATTTAATACTGATAAGAGACGAAATTTTGTTTCACAGGCTGCACGAAACGACTAACTGCACGGAATAGACTGGAACAAGAATTGCTGACGGAGTATATCGTCAGACTCGGCAAGGTGAGTGGAACCTAAATTAAAAAAATATACCGACTCCAAAAAGAAACACTAAAAAGAACATAAATACGTGCATAATTTAGTTTCTTCAATTCAATTAAAAGTTACAGTATATACAATTAATCTTATTTTGGCGTCAGCTCCATCTAAAGAATTATATGAAATGTTGAAAATTGAATTTTAGTAAGTTGTGACACGATGGCACCGACTCTACTTTGGCTCAGTTCTGAATCAGAACTTCTGATGATGGGTGAGACACATGTTTTTTTTTTCGTTTTGGCGGGGGCACTACCGTACCCCCAGATAAGCGGGCATTATAGGAAGTGGTCATTTTTGAAAGTGGTCATAATAGGAAGCGAGCATTTGAAAGTGCCATCATAGGAAAAAAATAACAGACGTTATTTACATTTAATTCATAATTTTAAATTATTATTTTTATTATTATTTTATCGACAATTCTAATTTAATCTTATATCACGTAATTTAATTTAATATAATTTTCAATGTTGCAATTAGATGTTACCAGTTCTTAACCTAATTCTATAATATGTTAATTGAAATTATAAAGACTCATCCGGTTGTATATTAATTGTGTCGTGTATTTATTAACAATATGTTTGTAAGTGATTGTACATACTAACACTTATATGGGCACCACCTGAAATAAAAGATTATTATTATTATATTTTGTTTACATTTTTGCTCTCCATGTAGAGGTAACTTTTCTACCATATTCGCGGGCTTTTGGCCAAACGAATATAGCAGTTCATTTGAAGATGTGAATCTGAAGATGTGATTTGATTTCATTGCGAACTTATTGGTCTATGGCTAAAAATTTACGAACTATTCTGCAAGTGTTTAAAATGACAGCTTTTTGTAGTGTAATGAAAGTGAGCGGGTGGACATTTATGACTTTAAGGCTATCGTGTAAGGTGCGAGGAATAATCTCCTGTAGTCGAAATAATAATTGGCACCATTTTCACGGTATTCACTCGCCATTGGGATTTTATTTCTCTAGAAAGATCTTTGTATTTTGTAATCTTTTCAGTATGGGTCGATACAAGGTTGTGGGTATTCGGGATTGCTATATCAATAAGGTATACAGTTTTTGTAGTTTTATCAAGGAGTTTGATATCTGGTCTATTGTAGTGTATTGTTTTGTCGGTAATGATAGTTCTGTCCCAATATAATTTGTGTTTCGATGACTCTAAAACAACCTGAGGTGTGTATTTATAGTAAGAAGTTTGTCTTTAATCAGGTGATACCTGTGTGCGAGGTATTGGTGAATAATAGCGGCAACTTGGTCATGACGGTGTTTGTAGTCTGTTTGAGCTATGGATCGGCATGCTCCTGTTATATGTTATATGGTTTCTGAGGCAGCATGACAGTGGCGGCAGGAGTCTGTTATTATTATAAGGAAGAGACGTTCTTTGGAAGAAGGCCATTTTGAGAAACAGACATTTTAAATTTTAAGTTACGAACTGAACGAGCCTGAGCCAAAATCTGTACCTCAAATTGACATTAAATAGTGTACCTATACATTTTTATAGCATTTGGGATTGATCTTCTTTCTACCTCCGGAGCCACTTTAACATTTACTGCAGACATTGTATGAGCACACTGGATAATTTTAATTGTTATAATTTTGTTCCCATTCTAGTTCAAAACTTACGGTAATTTTGTTTTAAACATAGTATTTTATGGCTGAAGTATATAATGATGATAAAAAAAGTCATAAAAAATAGGTTTTTTTAGCTCTCCCTACATTTTCACAATTTCCAAATAGAATCTGGAGGCACTAACACTATTTAAAATAAAAAAAATGACATAATATTAACCCAAAAGGCACCATTTTCCAATTGTGCCCTTCCTTTGACTATCCAGGAAAAAGTTAACACCCTATTAAGTATTCTTGAAAGTAAAGTGAAATAAAAAGTCCATTGCTTTAAAAACTCACGTCAAACTGAACTCTAAAATACACATAATTCAGTGCACATAAATGAAGGTCTCGTAAAATAAACCGTCCTTAACTTAATTATCGTGATCAAATAATTTAACAGGATTTGCTATAGGAATAGTATTTAACATCATTATCATCATCAGTTAAAAGATAATGACGACCGGTTTCGCGCAGCGGGAGTATCATTGACAGCGAAGCTGTAAGGTCCTGGGTTCAAATCCCGGTAAGGGCAAATATTTGTCTGAAGATCATTGATAATTGTTCCTTAGTCTTGGATGTTTTCTATGTACATAAGTAAAATATGTCTATTACTTACATATAACGGCGACTAGTACTCGTAATACAAGCTTTATTGAACTTACCATGGGACTGGTAATATTTATTTATAATAAAAACCGGCCATGAGCATGTTGGACCATGCTCAATGTAGGGTTCCGCAGCCATTTATGCACTACAGATGAAAAAAATACTATATGAAAAAAAAACACTAACAAAAGAGCGTATCTCCCCAGCACTTACGTCCTTTTGCTGAGAAGCGCAGTTTTTTGGCAATAACTTAAAAACGGTATGTCCGATCATGATGAAAATAATTTTCGTTGGTAGTATTTATTAAGCTTTATATTTGTATTTTTTTTTTCATATTTTTTGGACATACCGTTTAGAACACAACTATTGCTACTTTCGGAGCGAATATTTCCGAAAATATTCACTAAATCAATTTTTTTTTAGAAACATCAAAGTGTTTTTAGAAGCTCTGTCAAATCATGTGCCACACATTGATATTTGCTGAAAATAACTTTTTTGGTTATCAAATAATAACCACTCTATTAACATTTTTTTCCTTCTGATTTTTCTTAATATTGACGTAAAATGCATTGTATGTAAAAGAAAAGCCTTCGTAAACTCCCCGAATTTCTACAAAATGAGACTATACATTGACACATGGGAGTCGTAATTTGAAGACTCGTTATGTCAACATTGATTTATGCAGATCCGATCCGATCGGGCACTGAAATTAACTTAAATTTTAAATAAAACAATTTAACGGATTATATCGCGTATATTATCTCATTTTAGTTCCTCCAGTCCTCCCGTGACCATGGAAAGCTGGAAAGCTTCCGAAACGTCGGGAACTAAAATGAGATAATATACGCGATATAATCCGTTAAATTGTTTTATTTCAATTAAATTTTAAATACAAGATTCTGTGGATTGTGGATTGCCATCCAGTTATAATAAAATTTTCAGTGTGTGATATTTAGTACATTTGCAAGATTTGACTACTATAAGAACACTGCGACAGGTGAATCTAAATAATAGCTCGAATTAAGTCTATTTAATTTATCAAGGAAACTGTATCAGGGCTAGATTAAGTCATAAAACTAGGTAGTAATTCCAAACCCTCTTCCCTACCCTTAGGTAATACGAGTAGGTAGGTCTCTATCCCGGAGCCCCTAGATAGCCTCTTTAGGTAATCCGACCCAGGCTATTGTTTATTACAAAATATCTCCTTAACTAGAACTAGAGCCTACTTAAACAAAACACGAACCCTGTAAAAGATCAGCGTTCCGTTGTTGGCCATTCCATCGGCACCCAGACAAAGTTGTTATCTCCACTGCACGTTTTGTTGAATTACTAAGAGGGTACAGACAAACTGGCAGTAAGAAACGGGGAACGATCTCCGTCCGCTCTGAGAGCGATAGTGTTCGGCTAGTTAGGATAATAAATAGGGGCTTAACGTTAGCAAATGGCCGATTAGGGCATTCTTGACTACAACACGGGCATTCTGATAAAGTTCGCGTTTGTTGGCAACGAGTCTCGAGGGCTGAGCGGCGAATGAATAGCTCCCTAGCTAAATCACTACCGTCCGTCGATTTGAATAGCTCCCGTTTACCGTTCGCGATTCTAATTAGCTTTGTGTGAGAATTAGTGTTGCCAGATGCCCCGATTTGCGCGGGACGTCCTGATTTTTAACCGACTTCCAAAAAAGGAGGAGGTTATATGTTCGATAGTTTGTATTTTTTTTTATGTATGTTCAGTTGTTCACGGATTACTACGCCAATTATGGACCGATTTTAAAAAATCTCATATACTCCTGACGTGGTCCCATTGCCACCAAGTTGGGATCTGATGATGGGATCCCAGGGAAATCGAGGGCAATCCTCAAATTTTATAGGCACTTATAACGTTTTTCATATATTTTCTTAAGCTATTTAAGTATTTTCATATGGTAGTTATCATTTCATCATGCTGAGCTGATAACGGAAGGTACCACTTCTTAATAGTTAAGAGTTAGAGGATAATTCTTAAAAAATCATCTATTATAGGTAAATACGTTAAGACTGTTAGTCATATTCTTTATAGTGTGTCCCTGAAAGTAGTCTCCTTATCACCAAGTCAGGATCAGATGATACGAAACTTATTTGAATCACCTTTTGAAGTAACTATATATAACTATATATTATGTATATCGTCGCCTAGTAGCCATAGTACAAGCGTTGCTTAGTTTGGGACTAGGTCGATTTGAGTAAGATTGTCTCTATGTATTTATTTATTTTAGTCAAGCCAATCCCCAATTCTGGTACGCTAAACCTGGCAACACTAGTCGGAAGGCTGAAGCTTGCTAGCTAAATACTGTGGTCAAGCTAAGTTTGCACCTTGTTTGTAAGCGCCGTGATGGAAATCAGATGCAAACTGTCGTCACTTAACCGGCGGGCGTTCGATAGTTGCCCTTGTTACACGATTTGTGACAGTTTGTGGAGATATTTGGATACTTGTCACTCGATGATATGTTAACTTTTGGCACAGGTAGTTCATTAATTACAACATCGGCTTCTTTATACCTAGTAACGCGAGCAAGCCACGGGTAGCGAGCAATCCTAGAATAGCCAAACCCTAGTCGGGGGCCGTTCTACACTGCATGATCGCCACTCCAGGAGTTTAAATTTGATGGCCGTTGGGGCAGCCCAAGGGCCATCCGTTCTCCGGGCTACATGGCCAACCCATTGCCACTTCAACCATGGAATTCTACGAGCTATGTCGGTTACTTTGGTTCTTCTGCGGATATCCTCATTTCTGATTCTATCACGAAGAGAGATGAGCATACGGGACTGAGACATGGTCACTCACAATAGGAATCATACGGCGGAAATCTGTTCAGCCGCTTTGGCGTGAGGAAGCCCCAAATACTTTTCGATTCTGTGACCTTTAAATAATCCGTATCATTTTTTTTATATATGTTTAATTTACATACAGACATTTAATTTTTACTTCTTTATAATATTATAGATACTCAAGTCTACGCAAAAAAATAGTCTGATGCTTATCCGATGATTGTCCCTGATATATATTTATTTAGCAACAAACCGATATCTTGAGAAACTCGTTCTTTTTGAAATCGGTATAAAAAACACAAAATGACAATCAATATTACAAACAGCTTTTTCGGTTTATAGAGCCTTAATTAAGGTCGTTAGAAATTCATGTATATGCCTTATTGTCATTCCAGCAATTAGGTCCTAATACCTATCTAAATGTAACGTGATAGCACATCTTTAAACAGGCCGTCAGTTGGAAGCATCTTGCGCCGAATGACTCCATTAGACCTTTCATTAAAGATAATTAACTAATATCGTCGACAATGAGAGTGTTTCGAGCAGTTACGACGAATGAAATGTTTTAAAATCTCATATTCGCTAGATATTAGATGCTACGTATAATGTGCAAGTATGTGTAAATTTCCCTTCTGAAGTCCAACAGAATGAATAGGTATTATTATGATAGCAAAAACTTTTTAATTGCACAAACATTACAAAAGTACCTAAGTACGAAAAACACAACGAAAAGTGTTATACAGTTACGGGCAAAATATTCAAGATGACCTCGCATTAGGCTAGGCCTGTATCGCAAGGATCCAGAAATACAATTAAATGTCAATTGCATATCTAAATAACAAATCAGAGGACGGATATAAATCGGATGCTAGCCATAATGCAACGGCCAGACTTGAAGGCGAAGATTCGTGTTCGCGTTGTCACGATAAAAGTTCGTGTTCGATCCATGACGAAGAGCTTGGCCACATCAAAAAAAACTTCACTACATGGCGATAATCTGGAACGTGAAGAGTGCGAAGTGTAGCCCACTGCACGAAATTTTTGTCGCGACAAAACCCTTTGATGTGCGGCAATTTACCGACAGCGGCGCGAAGGGCATTCGTATTCGCGAAGGTGATTCGCGATAGGACGAATTCTTTGGGGTGCGTCTCACGAGATATATCAACACTATATATAGCGGAGATGTATATCGAGTGGTCGAAAAATCCTTCTCATAATCATAGTCAATTTGATTAAGTAGGCGAAAGTATAGATTATGCGAGAGTAACTTTCTGCGTGATTAATTTATGCGAATGTATTATTCTGCATTAGGTGTTAAGAATATTATACGCTTTAATCGTTATATCAAATGGAATTATATCAAAATAACGTTACGAAAGTAGATATTTTGACATTATATCTTCCGTTCATTATATCCAGTGAACGTTATACTAAACAAGCTTATACAAACTTTTTGTTTTTTACAAATATCATGATAATAATCACAATATTGAAAGTAACTTCACAGTTCTGCACTAGGCGGCGCTAAACGGCTAAAAGAGTCGAATGCACCATACAGACAGAGATCCATAACCAAGAACAGATGACAAAATTCGTCGACTACTGGTATGGACGATTAGCTCAGTGGGTTAGAGCGTGCTGCCCCGGTCTGGCTCAAGGCACTAGTTCAAGTCCAGTATCGTCGAATTTTTTTTTCATTTGTTTCTGATCTTTGTTCATCATAATAAAGCTTATACGAAATGAGCGGATATTATTTTCACTGTTATAAGATAAGTTCGAAGTAATATCTTGATTTGATATAATGATTGATTAATTATCTTAGTAATATCTTGTATTACTTACCCAATTCTTTGGCCACACGTGTCACGACAACGCAAATCTTCGCGTTATCGCGATAGTGTGGCCCCAGTATAAGTACTCTAATATAACAAAATATACGTACCTGACGACGAGAAAAAAAGTGATAAATTTATGGTTACATATCTAATTTTTCTCAAAATTCTCCTGCATTGGAAACTAGCTTTACATTGATGTGAAAGAACTTCGAAATTTCCATAATTTCCACCATCTTCTAAAATGTTTCGCAAGTTGCTCACATCGACCTAAAATAAAATAACAAGATAATTATCTTTTTGTGTAGCATGGAATAACAATAGAGAAATCATTTCCACGCTAATGTTTGTTACACAAAACGCCATCATTGTTGATTTAACAATCAAATCCTTTATTCTATTGTATTTAAACAATCATCAGTAAATATTTTAAGGTATAACCACATTTTCAATAAGCACAAAGCGACGGAATTGGCAAGCAGAGGAATGGAGAGGTGATTATTATTTTTTAAGCAACATTTAAATAACAATACATCTTGCAATACATTTTTTTAAGTGACAAAATATAAATTAAATATCTCGGATAGATTTGGGCTCTTTGAACCCTGTGATTTTTTAGAATTGGGGGGTTATTGCCTAACGAAATTTTGACACTTGGTATCCGAATCAACTGTCATAGCCCATACAAAATCAATGACACTTGCTTCTGATTGCGAGCGTCAAACGCGTTAGGCAATAGGGGTGCAGCCCCCATATTGATATGACAGTTGATTCGGATACAAAGTGTCAAAATTTCGTTAGGCAATAACACCCCTGGTCACAATGAGCCCACAGATACAGTATATTTTTACTTTTTAAATAACTATATTGAAAAGACGGAGCATTTATTCTTCCTCGAATTGCGCTTAGGCTCTTATAGAATGAGTTAGTTTTGTTTTATCATAATCAGTGGCGAAAACTAAAAATAATATAAAAAGACATAATACATTCCTAGTAATTTTGCAAATATTATGAGATATCTGGATAAAATTAGAAGGTAAAAATATTTAACGTAATCCATTGCTTGTTGATCTTTCTTCCTGATTTGAAGAGTTATTTCAGTTGAAACCTACCTGTATTTCTTTGGTATCGTAGCACACAATTTTCTTACTAGTTCCATTGTGGTGGTTCTTACTTATTTTTAATAATTATCAAGCCAACAAATTCGAAGATGTCGGAGGTTTTAAAAGTCATGAACGTCTTAGCTCGCCGGCCTCGTACTTCTTGTACAGTGAAGTGGCTGTGACTACTCTGGAAGTTACGTCGGTAATCTTGTTCTGCGGTTTCGACATTAATATACCAACAAATTTAAGCAAAATCGTAAATATTATATTTACTCTGGAGCTTTGGTTGCACGTTGTATAAATAAGTATCGAGATAAAGACGGTCTCCTAACCAGGGGGGATTATGCAAATCTTGCTCTGAAGAAATTAACGTTCGGATTAATTACCCTGCAGGATGAACATTCAATAATCATAAACCGCTGTGAATTAGAAGGGGAGTGGGGTATGAAGTGTTTATTGCGACCTTCTCCGTCTTTTGAAGGGGTTATACACAGACAAAATGAATACAATACATCACTTTCCTCTAATCTAAACACCGTCATCAAGATGTAAGTTACAGGATTCAGTGAAAATTTAATCAAATTTCGCTCAGATAATTATACTATATTAAAAAGCACCCGTGTCGTAAGAAACTAATGCGCCTGGCATGCATGATTATATGACAGGGTGCATATTTGTCTTTAGATAACTATAGGTATACATTACACAGAAAAATTGTAAGTTGTATAATTTACCATAGAGTATTTATTCACCATATATCCAACAATTCTAAGCAAATGCTTCTTTACGACGCTATACTTAAGTATTTAGGTATATGTTATAGGAGTGTATTACTTGGCGTTATTCGTTTTTGGAATTTTGAATTTATTTTTTCCTTGCCAAACCCTAGTCTAGACGCTAGCTAGACGTCAGTCTGTAGTGACGTCACTCGAAATATCTCCTAAGCAATAAACATTTAAACACATCCAAATGTGAAACGCAGGACATTCGTATTTTAGAGTCTATCATAGCGAAAAAAGATATTACGGCCGTGCCTTTTTTCCCTTTTACTCCACTTGACGGGGTATGGCAGATAAAAATAAAACCAGTCAAGTGCGATTCTAACTCGCGCACCGTGAGTTCCATACAAACTTTCACTTATTCCGACTTAACTTGCCGCTTGAGTTAAGTTTGCCTCTGGTATCTATGGCGTCACATACAAATGAGGGGCAAAGTTAACCAAACTGTAATTCAAAAATATATTTGGATGATTAAAAAAAAAGTAAGACAGATAAATGTATAATTATAATTTTCGTGTAATATTCATACTAAATTACATAATTCCAGAAAATTACAGATTATTCGTTTAGTAAACTTCGGAGATAAAGGGGGGGAATGGTATATCTTGTTCCACATTTTCCTTAATAAAACGAAATTTAAGCACAATAAAAAAATGTTTGCAAATGTACAGATCAAGCCCTTTCATATGATACCCTACTTGACCTTGTGACTAGACTTCTAGTTTTTGCCCTCCAATATCCTTTTGGTCCAATATTGGTCGCTTTTTTAGAAATATATTTTATAATGTTTTCTTTGCAATACATGCGGGCTGACCATGTTTATAAATATTCCAAATTTCAAATAGTTAGATAGCATAAGTAGTTTTTGAGATATGGCGCTATAATAGTCGGACAGACAGACAGACAGTCAGACCGACAGAGTAGCACGATAAGGGTTCCTTTTTTACCTTTTTGGTACGAAACCCTAACAAGGTTTTTTTGGCTCATCCTAATGGATACGAATTGGATACGGCATTATTCGTAATATAGATATTTGAAAAGTTTATATTTTTAATGCATGCATTAATTCTACACCAATTGTGCTTCAAGACAATAAATATTACGCGGTAAAGGGAAATCATGCCGGCAAGCTAATATCAGAATTATAAATGAAAGTCATAATTATTGCGTGATACCGCCGTCTCCAGGGATTCCCTAGTCCGAGGCTTCAGCCCGACTCATTAGCGACGAAGCACCGGCCAACTCCGTAATTCCATTTCCCACCGTCTAGGGGACACAATAAGTTATCACAGTAACTAATAACTCCAACCTAATTGAAAACCCACATATACACTCATAATGACCAACGCCAAGCCATTATTTAACGGGAAAAGGGATAATTACGAAAGAAAAGTGAGGAGAGAGGAACTTATCAAGTATTTACGAAGTGAATTACGAAGTTGCACGACTCACGGGCTGCCCTACATGGTAAACACGCATATACATTGGTTGGAGAGGTAAATATTGTGATTTCATCAATTCTGTACGCGGGAAATTATAAGACACTGAAGTTGAAACGGAAAATATTTATTTTATTTAAAGTGCTTACGTAACAAAACGCCTAATTCTAACCAAATCAAGTTGTTACAAGGAAACATTAGATAAGTATACCTACTGACCATAATTTCAAACCTTTGTAGAATGATTTTTTTTGCTTCATGACGTAGAATCGATTTTTATCTTTCCATTTTAGAATAATTATAATTGTAACTCCGTTTTATTCCTGTTTTGGGACGTTCCCTTTTTTTATTCTAATTAGATGAATTATTATATTCTCTACTAAGAATATTCCCACCGTTTTAAGTATGTTCTACAACTTGAACATTGATAATTTTCATGTACTTATACAGTTTCTATCGTCTACATATTAAAATAAAAGGAACGACTCCATACTTTGGAAGCAACCCCATTTACCAATTCTATACGTGTTTTAATTTGCAGAGTATATTGGACAGTGAACTTTGTAATATGCATGGGTATAGCAATCTTTTTGCTGACGTCACAATACGTGAGATTCATAGTAAGTATAGCATATTTTGTAAATAGTGAAATAAATAACATTCCAAACTTTCGTGACTAAAACTTTCCATTCGGTTATAAGTGAAAAAGAAGACTCAAATAAAACTATAATTTATTGGGACTCCTATTCTTAAAGTGTCGAAAAAATGCCATTAGAATGTAGAATATGTATGTGTTTACTGGTAAAACTTCCGAGACTATACATAAAGCATAAGACACTGAAATAGCAAAAACCTTAATTAGCCCCACGGTGGGCGCCAATTCCTATTCATATGAGTAGAATGTAGGCGGGCTTTCGAGACATAATGGACTTATGAAACTGTATATGACCAATCTGGGCGTAAATGAACAGTTTTTAGAGATAGAGATAGATAGAGATTTTTTATTTGCATAAACATGAGTATACATAGTATTATAATACGATAGAATTGAAAAGTCCGTCATGTTTCGCCTTTCGGCTTGCAAATTGTAACTTAAATTATAAACTTTATAAATATTCTGACTACAATACATAATATCAAATTTAAATAGCCATTTTATACAGTCAGGAAGTGTTAAAAACAAACGGACATCAACCTGACCGACCACGACTTCCAATTCGTAATTGGTTGATCGTTGTTGTAGGTAATATTGGCTGGCTGCAAAGACAGTCCAGTTCATATACTTTTTAATACGCCATTAGTCACCTTTCACCAGTATTGCTGTTATTCTGGAATGGTTCATGCTAGACCAAGCTTTTAGACAGGAGGAACTAAGATTATTTGTATCCATCAGAATTCACCTGTGGTAATGAGCGTGGAGATGGACTATTTCAACTGGAACGTTTCTTATCCAGCCATCACATTGTGTCCTAATGCAAAAGTTGATCAAGAGCTCTTTAGCGCACTTATTAAGTAAGTAATACAGACAAAAACCTATATCGTTGCAGATAGCTTACCTTAAGTGGGCCTACAATTATAAATATTTTTTGTTCGTATAGAAAGCGACACTTCGTGCAACAACAAACTTGCTCTTTGTTTTCATTCACGATCCTACAAAGGATTACTTGTTTCGCCCGACGAACATTTTCCTAAACTTAATACCTACATTAACAACTTTGCTTTGATCGTTAGCACTTTCCAATTGTGAAAAAGTTACTCAAGAGTGTTCTCGATATTACACGTTATGTAAAGTCAGAATGTACAAAATAGTTTATTTTTACATCGTATTGTAATAGTAATCAATAACAACACAATACAGAAAGTTAAGCCCGAGCGCCCGCTAGATCGCGCTGTCGGCTAGATAGATCGCGCAAGCGTTTGTTCAACGTAGAATGTATAGCCTCAGAGTGATTTTCATATATATTTGACATAGGTTTAGAAGATACAGGGGTGGGAAGGACACAATTTATGCAACTTTCGTAGCGATTATTTCCGAAAATATCCACTAAATCAAAAAAATATTTGTAATGATTTTGAAAGTACTGTCGAGTCGAAATATGTGCTATAACATCAATATTTACTGTTTTTTTTTTTTTTATTATTTTAATATCAAACTCCAAATTTCATCGATATACATTTAGTAGTTTTTGAGTAAAATGCCTGTGACATAAGGATGGAGAGACGGACGGACGAAAGGACAGACATGACGAAACTGTAAGGGTTCTGTTTTTGCCATTTTGGCTACGGATCCCTAAAAAGGAAATATATTTTGCTCAAAAAACTTTAAAGGCCGACCTCGAACTCAGCTTCAGTAACCAGAAAGCCACCAATACAATTATTTGATGCATCGAGGTGCATTTCATATGGCATAGCTAAATTCACCAATTATCCGCTTGAACAATTAATTTGGCAACTATTTGGCACTTCTAAGCACGAACACATCTCAAATAACTACTTACTTGTATTAGCTTGGCTTGGTTATGAGGCTGTGCCTTTGTGGCGCGCACTTAAGAGTTGTGCACAAGCAATCAAGTGATAAAATGTCTTCTTATCGTTGCAATGACGGCGATGAACATAAATTTAGTGGTTTGGTATTGTTTTAGTGAAACACGACTTAAAACTGGCAAGAACTTACACTCGTACTACTGGTCCATTGCAACGGCGTCGTTAGATACGATCGATCAACTAGCTATTCAAAACTCGGATACTATAAAGGTAATGTAACTGTTTTGATGTTGGTAATGTAACTGTTTTGATGTTGGTGTCGGTGTCTTTGGTTTATTGAGTCCTCTAATTAAGATCTCACCAATCCGATGAGGTATTCCCAAGCCTCCGCCATCTCTACCGTCTCTTTATATAACAACCATAGTGGGAGCCAGCCACTCCCCAGATAATATGAAGACATAAGCAGAGGCAGTACACACTCTTAAAAAATCTAAGCCACCTACCTGGACAGGAGAGAGGTCCTAAGTCTTCCATTGTCAAAGAGCGCCCACTTATCTTATTCTGACCTTGGTACAACCGTGGAACTTACGCGCCGGACGTCGCTACTTCAACGGTAGGTATACGTTACCAACCGACACCGACGATTACACGTATCTTTAGAATTTGTGTACCGATAAAAAATTCGCGACAATATTTCCACCCTCACCACTTAGATGGTTGGCAGTCCACAACTGTACGTTTTTCGAGAAATTTCCTGCCTCGCACGACTGAACTGTGGAGTAAATTGCCACCTGCAGTATTTCCGGACCGATGCGACCTTCAAGCCTTCAAGAAAAGAGCGTACTCCCACCTGAAAGGCCGGCAACGCACTTGTGACTCCTCCGGTGATGCAAGTGTCTATGGGCGACGGTGACCGCTTACCATCAGGCGACCCGTCTGCTCGTTTGCCTCCTATGTCAGAAAAAAATATCTGAGACGCTTTCTAAATTCTTTACGAGCGAAACTACGCATTCGAATTTGTACACCATCGCTATTTCAGATAATAGAACCAAAAGAGTACGCAGGAATAGCCGCATTATTATTCGAGACCTTTGACAACCGGACGGTGATGACGAAGACCAACTGGCCGCTGACGATTCAGCCAGCGATGACCGAAATGGGTATGTGCCACGTTATCAACTCCAACGTTGCCGTTTTCCATGATCCTTTGTAAGTAATCGTCATCACTATGTCATCTTTTCCACACACACAATTAGTTTGAAAGTAGCACCCATGACGGACAAAAAAAAACATTTATTTCAGATTAAATTAATCCATATTTTGTTAGTATTACAAGAGACTTAAATAAACTTAAATGAAGAGAGGACCAGTGCCTGATTAAGCCACTGTCCCGTCTCTCCGCTACAACCCACAGAAGACTGTAGCGGCCACCGCGCACCCTGTGGAAGTGTGGAACGTCTCAGCGCAGCGCTTGCGCAGCGTCGCGTGGAATCCATCCATATGCGCGTCCGCGAACATACCTGACGCACTGCAGCAACGCGGTAGCCGCGGCAGAATCCTGAACATAATAAAGAGACAGACAGTCAATCAAGCATAGATCGTATATATCCATCAGCTGATGGAGATCTGTGGACCAAAGCCTAATTTTGCTACTAATTACCACCAGTTTTACGAAAATGTTAACTAGTTGTTAATGTTGTTTTTCCCGGCGAAAAAAACGGATGTTATAATGTAAGCTTGACGTGTATACACGTAAGTTTGAAGTGTATGACGTGTGTCTGTAATATTATAGCGCTTGAACGAATGGATCGATTTTGTTTTCGTTTTCAGAGTTTGAAAGATGACTTCATCGAGAGTGTTATTTGTGTAGCTCAAGAATCATTTCTTTAACCCTTTGACTGCAAAAGTCGGCAAATCACGTCAACGGAAAATTATGGCTCAGACGTCACGGCATCATTTGCCGCTATACGGTATAATTAACAATCAAACGAACTTACCTTAGTGAAGTTTGATTCCAATTGTATCAGGATTTTATCCAAAACGTTATTACTAAGCAGCAATACGCAGTATTGTGCCATCTTCGTCACACGTTTAAAGTTAAAAATCCAAAGACTACTAATTTCTACCACCTCCACCTGGCAACCTTGTCGCTAGATGGTTTCATTATTTTAGAGTATAATTTTTGTGTTATCGACCACAATGGCTGTTAATTTATATTTATTTTTGGAGCTGGGACTGGGAGGGATGGGCCGTTATAGCCTTTGGATGAAATCCTCATATAATTGGAATCAAACTTCACTAATGTAAGTTCGTTTGATTGTTAATTATATTTCGGATTTTATCCAAAGGCTATACTTTATTACTAGGCAGATGTTCAGAGTCTTGTAATCACACCATCATTTGGGCGTAAAAATAAAATAAATTAATAATAACAATAAACCGTTAACATGCGTGGTTTATCTGTAATTAATTTGCATACATAAGATAGAAATAATTAATAAAAATTAGTCAAGCCAAGGACTAATTGATGCAAAATGCAAAGTATCAAAAACTCGTTTTCGTTCTTCCTTGCTTCAACTTGTACTTTGTTTCACTTGTGAAGTAGGAACTAAATAATATATTTATTATAATAAATATGTTAGATATCGATTCAAAGATCAATACAAAGCCTAACACCTCGCACGTTTCCTGTGCATGTTTCTGGAGATCGTTCTTTCTTCTTTGTTTAAATCTCTACTGCTATTAACGGAATATAACGTTAAAGACAATACTATTAAGAGTTTCTATTGAACAGACTATTGCGATTACGCTAGTAACAGAAAATATGTCAGATTATTTAGTACCTAAGCAGATTTAATTAATCTGTTTAGATACTGTAATATTCTTATATAATAATATGATGAAGCTAATAACGGAGCAATTTTTCTAATAAACAAATTAATTTCCATTGTTTTTTTTTACAAATTCGTTTTAATGATGATGGATGAAGCTAACGATACAAATATAAAGAGGCATTTTTAGGATATATAGATAGATAAGTAATGCTCATTTCAATCGGAGTGTATTGAAATCCGTTTAAAAACTGCAATAAAACAAATACTACCTTCATAAAACAATAATCCTGAAAGAAAGACATGATCAAACAAATAGGTATCATTACAAACTCTAAGAAATAGAGACGCTTTATATATTCCAATATGATAGATGGAAGCTAAAAATCTATCCTTAAACTATATAATCCTTAAACACCTAATAACTATTGTCATTAGTTTACTATTGCATTAATAGTTCTGAATCAATACTTCTTCAATATTTGCAGAGTCTTTTAATAGGTATGGTATTTTACCTTTGAAAGGTACAATGTTTATATGTACTTACATCATTGTCCTCTTGCATGTATGGCCTCTTGCAGCTATGCAACATAAAAACAGAAATATTAGTGTGCATTATTCCTGTAACCAAATATTCGATAAAGGTTTTTAGGCATGGCATAAATTATTAGTAATAACGATCGCTTTACTTTTATTCCTTACGAGATGTTATTCAGTCAACAACTGCTGTGGTCTTGTACTAATACCTGGCCCGTGCTAATTAATAAAATAAAATAAGATGTTTTCTGGCAAATCGAATCAGCAACTTTTTATGAAAGGTCCAAACACCGGAATATATACCTACAAAGGAAACATATTACGTCACCTGTACGGTAAAATAAGCTAAATTTTATGCAATAATGTTTATTCTGTTCAAGCATTATTTCGAAAGGTTAATATCGATTTATTAATTACATCGAATCTTGAGAGTTTTAGATATTAGGGAACTAGCCTATTATATAATATTGGTGTAATCTCCTTTTACTTGTAGTTGTCTTAAATGCATTATTATGTAATGCTTTCAAGAATTGATACGTAAAGTAAATTACGACCACTCTGTGGACACATCACGCAATCTGGTAACCACCTAAGATTAGCATCAGTTGCCATACATTGTTACACTGTTACTGGTAACCACCTAAGATTAGCATCAGTTGCCATACATCAGTATATAAATGTGCGTTAAATCCCAAAACTATTACGGTAGAATGTGGTTATTTGTAATCATAATAGTATGACATGAAGTAATAAATAAAAAAATATCGACACTGTGTAGTAGAGTAATACTTGTTTAATCCACGAAACGCTTTTCGTGGAATAAAAACGGACCCTCACACTCTTCAATTGGGCTAAAATATCTTCAACACTATGTACAGTGGAGTATTCTCATTTCATCCTCGACACTGTTAAAATGGAGCTTGCTTGAAAATTCAACACCCTTTAGGTGGAGCAAACCCGAAAAACCTCAACACCGTTTAGGTGGAGCAGGCTTGAAGTCCTCAACACAATTTAGTTAGAGTAAGATTGAAGTTCTCAACTCTACACCATTTAGATTGGAGTAAGCTGAAATCCTCGACACCACTTAGGTGGAGCAAGCTTGAGGTCCTCAACACCATTTAGGTGGAACAAGCTTGACGCCTTCGACACCATTTACGTGGAGCAAGCTGAATGCCACTAAACCATTTAGGTGGGGCAAGCTTGAAGTCCTCAACACCATTAAAGTGGAGCAAGTTTGATGTCCTCAACACAATTTAGGAGGAGCAAGCTTGAAGTCCTCAACACAATTTAGTTGGAGTACGATTGAAGTTCTCTACTCTACACCATTTAGATTGGAGTAAGCTGAAATCCTCGACACCACTTAGGTGGAGCAAGCTTGAGGTCCTCAACACCATTTAGGTGGAACAAGCTTGACGCCTTCGACACCATTTACGTGGAGCAAGCTGAATGCCACTAAACCATTTAGGTGGGGCAAGCTTGAAGTCCTCAACACCATTAAAGTGGAGCAAGTTTGATGTCCTCAACACAATTTAGGAGGAGCAAGCTTGAAGTCCTCAACACAATTTAGTTGGAGTACGATTGAAGTTCTCTACTCTACACCATTTAGATTGGAGTAAGCTGAAATCCTCGACACCACTTAGGTGGAGCAAGCTTGAGGTCCTCAACACCATTTAGGTGGAACAAGCTTGACGCCTTCGACACCATTTAGGTGGAGCAAGCTGAATGCCACTACACCATTTAGGTGGGGCAAGCTTGAAGTCCTCGACACCATTAAAGTGGAGCAAGTTTGATGTCCTCAACACAATTTAGGTAGAGCAAGCTTGAAAGCCTCGACACCATTTAGGTGGAGCAAGCTTGAATGCCACTTCACCATTAAAATGGGGCAACCTCAACACCATTAAGGTGGAACAAGCTTGAAGTCCTCAACACCATATAGGTGGAGCAAGCTTGAACGCCACTACAACGTTTAGGTGGGGCAACCTCGACACCATTAAGATGGAGTAAGCTTGAAGTCCTCAACACCATATAGGTGGAGTAAACTTTAACGCCACTACACTGTTTAGAAGGGGCAACCTCGACACCATTAAGGTGGGGCAAACTTGAAGTCCTCGATACCATTTAGGTGGAGCAAACTTGAAGTCCTCAACACTATTAAGGTGGAGCAAGCTTGAAGTCCTTAACACCATTTAGGTGGAGTAAGCTTGAACGTCACTACACCATTTAGGTAGGGCAATCTTGAAATCCTCGACACCATTACGGTGGAGTAAGCTTGAAATCCTATACACCATTTAGGTAGAGCAAGCTTGAAATCCTCAACACCATTTAGGTTGAGCAAGCTTGAAATCTTCAACACCATTTAGGTGGAGCAAGCTTGAAATCCTCGACACCATTTAGGTGGAGCAAGCTTGAAATCCTCGACACCATTTTAAGTGGAGCAAGCTTAAAATCCTCGACACCATTTAGGTGGAGCAAGCTTGAACTGCTCGACGCCATGTAGGCGGAGGCAAACTAGAGTATAAGTTTCGTCAAAATCGAGTGAAGGAAAGAGATTCACAATGATGTTCAATGTTTTATCCTCAATACGTTCTACTCGGTATCGTTCAATTAGAAGTTACACGAGTAACTTCCTCAGACAGAATGAGAGTGGATATTTTTATTTAGTTTAATAAGTGGAGAAAAAATATCCTCAAGACTATTTAACTAACGGTACGGTAAGGTATAGTACATATTATAGTGAACTTGATTCAGTTAAGTAGGTTGAACTCAGGCGTTAATTGTTAAGACATGTGAAATGTATTTTTATCACTTCAAGAATAGAGGAGAATTAACAACGAAAAATGAAAAAAATATGTGAGGAACAATTCTCTTTGTAATAATCTCATTAAATATCTTGTTTCATTTATATTATTATATCAGGTAAATGGTAATACGTGGAGTTGGTATTGGGAAAAGTTAATATTAGTTACGTACTTATTTCACCTTCTTTCCATTAATTTTTCATGTTAGATAAGTGGGGCAGTTATTTTAATGTACGTTTAAGCATACATAATGTATGTAAAACTATATAAGTAATCAATTTAGATAGTATACATTTATTTATTCACGTATACATATGATACGATGATTATTTGGGTCAGTTCTCAACGATTTTGTTTTGTCTAGATATAATTATTTGTCATATTGTGTAAACAAAACATGTTATTTCTGCAAAGCATCGTAATTTGCACTCATAAAACCAGTAATCATATAATTATTTCAAAATCTGCGGCGGTAAGTACCCGACGTTCAGCGCGGCGGCGCAGGCGCCGATGGCCGGCGGCGCGGGTGTTTATGGCCGGCGCGGCGGCGGCTCGCACCCATGGCAGGACCGCTGCTCGCACCCACGCGATACCCCCTTCAGTTTAGAGCGCCTTTTCGAGGCTGAACAACAGTAGGTCAAATACCGGAGGGCTAGGCGGCGCTATGCCCCGGGGACCCCTGGCTCGTAGAGGGCCTTGGTTCAGCTCAGGTCTTAGGGGTACTTAAGTCCCGAATTCTCGTATATAGTATAGACGTATAAGACGTGGGTTTCATTTCCGAACTGCTTCTGAACTCATATTATATTCCATGATGTCAAAAATATGGAGCTGGTTATCGGCGTAATATTCTTAAATAAATACGAGAACTACCTATTAGACAAAACCGTCCATTTTGAGGATGTGTAGGACGCACAACGCATAACTATTAAGGATTCGAATATAATCCATAAAAGAGATGCACAAGATTGCATTAAACTGTCAGTTTTTAGCTTTGGGTATAATTTGCTTCCAACATGGGACAAAGGTGCCGATCATTTCTTGTTCATATTTTTGGTATGGGAAATAGCGACTTCTACACAGTTTACTTAACTATATGAATATAAGTATACATATATGTAGATCCATGTCTTAAATGTTTTCCATCACCTCTTAATTTTAGACAATTATTTTTAAAGGTCGACTATTATAACAGTTATACACTTTTGTTTTAAACTTGTTTGCAGGAGACGTCCGCTCTTAAAACATACTACTCAATTAATATTAAAGCTGTAATTTTCTTTTAAACTTAGCCGTCGTATAATTAATTGATGTCATACGCTTTGAAGTAAGTAATTATGTAATTTGGTAAATCGTATTAAATGCATACGCTCTGTTTTACCTGTACTACCCGGTTACTTTGAGTTGACGCCTCATTTGATTGCGACGACATCGACTTCAAGTACAAACTTAACTCAACCGATTAAATAGAAGTCTTTATTCACAGATGGAGGGTACGTATACAAAGTTCTTACAAGTCCTTTGTTTTAAAATCGAACGATTATGTAACGATTTACTTATTTATTGTAAATCAGAAGAGTGCTCATGATGAGTATGTACTTTTCTTGCACGAATCATAATCGATTTTGTGTGTGAATAAAAAACTTTTATCTTATCACTTACCGAAGCAAACTGACGAAATATGGGCGAGATCGATGTTGGAAAAACAGCACCATTCTCAAAATATTCTCACCTTCCGATGCATGTAGTATTAATCACTATCACTCACTACCGATAAACCTATAAGTAATGTTATTTCTCTCCCGTTTTGCAACTAATTTAATAAGTTTTGTTCTGCCTACGTGTGAACCCGATGACACAAAAACACATAATGAAACCATGTAGCGACAGGGTTGCCAGGTGGAGGTGGTAGAAATTTGTAGTCTTTGGATTTTTAACTTTAAACGTGTGATGAAGATGGCTGAGATACTGCGTATTGCTGCCTAGTAATAAAGTATAGCCTTTGGATAAAATCCGAAATATAATATAGTCGATTAATTGGTTGACGTGTGGCGAAGGGTTTCCCGTCAACACACTGGGCACTCAAAAGGTTAACATTTTCGTAACACTGGCGGTAGTAAAATAATTAACAAATTGAGAATAATTATCTTTCCGTTGATAGCTGTAATTCAGGGCCAATTTCACCAACAAACAATATATACGAGAGTGGCTAACCTAGTATAACTTTAATCTAACGATTTACTTCATTCTCATTTCACCACGCTAGTCTACGGATAACATTCTTTCGCATATAATATTTTCTTCTGTTTCCGCGATTATTACTCATTGAAATAAAACAATCTTATCTGTTTAAAAGTAGTTTAATAGTCTCTGTTTTTAAAATATTATAATTAGTAATGAGGTAGCCTGGGAGTTTTTCTTTGCAGCGTTTCTTTTCTCCTCAGTACGCCTCATTTGTGAAATGCTGCTTGGTAAATTAGTAGAATAAAATAATTAAGCCCTTCTGGCACATGTGTAACTGTCTTTACAGCTTAGGCCCATCTGGCATGTATGTACACCTTTATTTGTGTTTTGTTTTTTCAAAAAATGGGTAGTTTGCACAAATTGTAACTTTGACAGAGGAAAATACATCTTTTCTCAATCCTCCCGTGACCATGGAAAGCAGGAAAGCTTCCGAAACGTCGGGAACTAAAATGAGATAATATACGCGATATAATCCGTTAAATTGTTTTATTTCAATTCTTTCGCATCGTTACTTATTAATATTGAACGAATGAATTAAATGAAATTGTAATGCACCCAAGTAAGACAGACAGCTTGTCCCATGCTTGAGCATTGGTCCTACGTATTATTTTTTTTTGCTCGGGTTATACTTAGTTCAATAGGGAATGGATGATAATTTTCAAAAATCCAGAAATTTTGTTTATAGGAATAAGCCTCCTTATTGTCAGAAAAAATAACAGATTTTCCTGTGGCTTAGAAAAAATTAAAAAAGATGAAAAGGTGCTAGTGGGCCTATATACCCGCCTTATACGGTACGGCAAGAGCAGCATTGATATTTTCGATTAAAATGGCTGTAAATGTACCGTTATTCTTCACCGTAACAATCAATATAAGGCAGGCATATAGGCCCACCAACACCTATTCATCTTTTTATTTTTTTGTAAGCCACAGAAAAATCTGTATTTTTTTTCTTGAAAATTTTCATCCATCCGCCATTGTGAAATAAATATTTAATTCACTTGACACTGACAATGATAATATTAATCTACGTCTTACACTATACTCAGCCAAAATTGGCGGTGTAAGATTTTTCTCTAGTTCAGAGATTTCATCCTTAGGTTAATTATTGGTGGAACGTAAAATGAGGTTAATTTATGACTTATTATTGGAATAAGACTTTGACTACGTTGGTGAAATCAACCCTGAGTATTATAAGCGCATTATCTTATAAAATGTAAATTATATCAAAAACTTTCAAATACCCACCTTATTTTCTTACGAAGGTTTTCGCCAAGATGAAATGAGATGAATAGAATCCCGCCTACAATCCTCATTCCATTGCTGTAAGAAGTGTAAGACATTATGACAACACAAAGTACTGAACTTTTCTCGATTCTCATAGCGTTACGAATATACCGTTGTATTTCTAGCAAATGGAAAGACGAGACGACGGTGTACGTCAAAAATAACATAGAACTCTCGGCGCATGATATAGATTTCTTTACTGAAATAATGAATTATGATGATGAGTTTAAGGTTAGTATAAATATTTAATGCACGGTCGGTAAGAGAAATTCAGTGAAAGTAGTTTTATTTATGATGTAGCTATCTGTTGTTCTAATACATTATTTAACACGATATTTCGCTGGCCCAATATTATAGGGTTCTATGTTACATTTTCAGGGCTGTTAAAATTGGACTATATGTCACTATGACAGTGTTTAAACTTACAATCTCTAAAAGTGAAACATAGAACCCTGTAATATTGGGCCAGAGATTTATACGTTAAATAGTATTATTTTGATAACATTATAAAAAGGGCCAAACGTTAACCTTTTGACGCCACAGCAAAAAAAATCTTAAAAATACAGTAGTGCTTGCAGAACGATTGTATTGATATTATATTGGAATTTTTGAAGCATGAACTTTGGTACCATATATCGATGCTGGTGTCAGCAGTTTGCCGACTGTGGCGCTCAAAAGGTTAACGCCATCTCGAATTTTATTTTTTATTAGGTACGTTCAGTTGCCGCATTCTGAGATGGGCGCTTTAGTTAACGTTCGCGCAGGTTTACATACATATACATACATACAATCACGCCTTTTTCCCATTACGGGGTAGGCAGAGACTACCTCCTTCCACTTGCTACCGTCCTGGCATACAACTGCCGCTTCATCAACATTCATTAATCTCTTCATGCAAGCTCGCCGGTTTAGAGTACTTTTCACTTGGACTTTTTACAGAATGTCTCCAATCTGATCGCGAAACGTTCGTCTAGGCCTTCCTCTTCCAATATTTCCACCTACATTCGCCTTGTAGATCTTGTACCTCTTTATCCATCCAGACATGCTTCTGCCTTCTTTCTTTTCAGTATTTCTCGCATCCATCACCTGACATTACTTCATCTATTTTATCATTCATTCCTCCCCTGATGCATCCCTCGATGGATGCATGGCTAGAGGCGAGTCTAGTCGTTAGCGTGCCGAATTGCCCTGGGACTGGGGACCCCAGAATAAGGCTAAACCCTTACCTGGTATGCGTATGCGGGGCTCTGCTGGGTTCAAATATTTTATCCCTAGCTGCTCGTAGGAAACCATAATGGCGGCAATGTGGTTCGCAACCCATCACGTCTCGGTCCCAGCGAGAGCGAAGAGTGGGCAATGGAGAGCCGCTTTGCTACGTTAAATGCAGGTTTACAAAATCAATAAATCACTTTATTGTATTTTAGTATATTTAGTACAAAACAGGAAAAATCTGTAATTGATAATAATAGGTATATTGTTTTACTAGGGGTTGAACGAAGCCATTTCGACACGAAGTGATTATTTCTATGAGATAGAAGAGAGCTAGGATATAGGTATAATAATAGATTGTGACACCAATCTGTGTGTCGAAATCGCTTTCAGCCTCGAGTTAAACACTGCTTTTCACTTCGAATGTGAGAAAAGAGCAAAAAGTTTCGATCTTCACAGTAGGCCCTCAGGCGCAGTTACAGGATTTCGTTCAGGGAGGGACAATTTTTGTGTATCTGGGGGCACTGTAGTGCACCCGCCAAGACGAGCCAAGCGAAGCGCAAGGGCACTACCTACCTTTTCTCGAAGCGCTTTGCCGTTTATCTTGAACCATCATAACTTGAGTTTGGATTATACCAAATAAGCAAAATTCTCGGGATGTGATGCCAATAGTGGATTTATTAAACATACAAAGTTTCAATTGCGTAGATCTTATACTTTAGATTTTATTAATATCTAAAAAAACTATTTGGTCACTGACTCACTGACTCGCTCGATGATCATCAAAATTCTTAGTCATTCCAATTCTTAGGGTAGTTCCTGAAGTCCTAGAAAACTGACATTTGGTATGTACGCTAATAACAAAAAAATCCTAAAAATTTTAACTTTTACCCTCCAAGCCTTTAAACTTGGCGACGGATTATTGTTATATAAAAAAAAACTATCGTTACTACAAGAACTATTGTATAACAGTAGTAAATAAATTTTTCACCACATGTGACGGTAGCGAAACGGCCAAGACACCATATTTTGAGTAAGGTGTAGAGTTTGTGAAGTTAGGGCTTGTAGAGTTAGGGCGTGTAGAGTTAGACGCATAGCTCTACATGAGATTTGATAACATTTTGACAGTGCGAGCCATATAGTCTCTTCTTGGCAACATTTTACATTAATGGATTATACTTCCTTTGTTTTCCGGAAAATAGTGTCTTGGTTAGATGCGACAGTAAATTGTACTTCACATGCGCATATTTTTATGCAGTACCTAATCTGTCTGGTGGTGGTTTGTTGTATTTGCATGCGTATTTTTTGTGGATACTGCATGGAAATGCGCATGTAAGCACGATTTTTTGTCACATCTAACGATGTGACAAAAACACTATTTTGTGGAACAGCTAAGGAACTATAATCCATTAATCTAGTTTGGAATTCCGCAATAAAGTGACGCCTGAATCTATCAATTATTTAACATTTTCCATGAAAATGTTTTTAGTGAGGTTTACCTTTTTGAAATTTTAAAAGGCTTAATTGTTTTTGGACGTGAATGTGAATCAGGAGTAGTGTTACCACCTGTACTATAGGGGAGATAGGGGAGCATTGGGCACTTTTTTACTTAAGTCTTAATAAAATTGCAGATTTTTAACAAAATCAACTTTTTACTCCTTATATTAGTAGCACATATATTTGGCTTCAATTATTACGAAGAACACTTATACAATTATAATCAGTCTCAAAATTGCTAGAGATTTTCTGAACACTGTCAAAAGTGCCCAAACCTCCCAATGGTCGGGTGGTTTGGGCACCTCAATGGGAGGTTTGGGCACTGTATTAAATACGCCACTTAATGGTAAATTACTTGAATATTAAATAATATACTCATAAAAACTTGCAATGAAATCAACAAACAATCAACTGTTTTAAAATAAAGTACTCAAAAAAACACTGAAGATTTAGTACTTTAATACTCAGTATTCTGACTTCAGTAATAAAATTTATTTAAAATTCTTGGGCTTATCAAAAGTATACTTAGAGCTGCCAAGTTTTACCCATATGTTTGGCTTGGCAATTTGGTTTTGATGTCTTTCAATGGGACACTTGATATTTCTTTTTAAATTCAAACAGCATTTTGCTAGAAAAAAATAATATAATAATTAGTAACACAAATAATAATAAAATATGAAATGTATTCAAATTCAATATTTACACGCAATTTAAACCCGTTGGATTTTTTTTAACAGAGCTTGCTTTTTTAGAGCAATTGCCGAAACAAACAATAGTGCTGGGAGCATTGGACATGCCCAACCCTCCCCTTTAAAATTAGTGCTCAATGCTCCCCAACCCGTCATTTCACAAATAAATTCAAATATGATTTTTGTCGTCTAATGTTTTACCTTAATTTATACGTTAATATTAGCTTTCGTAAACACATACCTAGATGACAATACAGAAACTTACGGCTTTTCGCAAATCATGTTGTTATTTCCTTCGAAATCACATAAAAATATTTACTTTTGCACGCACGAAACGGTCGACGGCGTATGACACTGTCATCTAATCAAAATGGCAGATGACATTAGCCTAAGCGGTAGTGCCAGTTAGTAAGCTAAACTACCACAGTATACAAAATTACGTAGTTTCCATACGACCCGACTTACAAGGTGGTGCCCGAACCTCCCGACTGCCCAATGCTCCCCTATCTCCCCTATTATAGACTATCGTAATATATTGCAGTCAATTGTACTATATCTTATAGAAAAATAATATAGGACGAAAAATGCTATATTTTCATTGCTAACTCCACTGTAACTAAATCATCCAAATGGTGTGCAATAAAGTGATATAGAATTGTAATTTTGCATATAAATAATGCTAAACACGATGAATGAATGAACGTGTACTATATCGTATTTCTTTTATTTAATTTCCCAAAAGTGCTTTATTTTGGTAAGGTATTGAGAAAAATACTGTATTTCTTCAAAAAACAGGTTGCAACCCTAATCAGAAGTGTCAGGGAAGATCAGTGCGCCCTTTGATCCTTTCGTTTTGTAACCGCCCCTGACTCAAGCCTTTCATCTATAGTTAGCATATCTACTCCTTGTTTAGATATACGTCCACAGCCCCGATGAGATCGCGCTCAGCACGACACCCTCCTACACGTTCGACGTGGAAGGGTACGCGTATTTCGGATACAAAGTGTGGACAGCCAAGATATCTAATACGCTGGTCAATGTACCGATAAGTATTCGGAAATGCAGGTAAAATTTAAAATATAATTAGTCTGTCAGTTACATTATCAGAGAATATTGGACACGTATTTTTTCTTTTGTCAATTAAACAAAAAATGATGTAGATATAGTTCTTATGTCCCTATTAACGGTCAAGAGTTGCGAGATAATTATTTTCATCACACTTGATCGTAAACGGTGTCATTACACGCAGGCAAAACAAGCGACAAGGTGTTAATTAAAACCGTGGGCTTCTTATTAATTCCATTAACGCGGATTGATGGGCGTAATGACTTTTTTTAATTTTTTTGACTGCATCACTACTCTTATATGTCAGGTTTAGAACGGAATCGAACGGAATTAGTCAAAATCAACAAATTTGAATTATACATAATGTAATATCAATAAATACACGTCGACGCTATAGTTAAATACGTTAAAATAGCTTGTCTATACTATTTTACAATTATTAACTTACGTAAAAGATTGTATGCAACAAAATTAAATAGTACATTGTCCACCGTGGGCGGTAGAGAAGTATTAACAAACGAGAGCACATTGAATTCGGAGAATAGTTTTGGAACGAAACCTTTGTTAGACGAACGAAAAAAATCGAAACCTTTGTTTATGTTATCTATGGAATGAGATTCTACCAATCACGAAATGACACTATGACACAATGTTGCGACTTATGACACTTTAAAGTAACAAGCTTTTTCTGACTTAATAATTTATTCGTTCCCTCACAAGTGTGATGAAAAACATTATGTTACTCGGGCGGTACCGGAATTACAAACTCGAGTCATTAAAGTGCTACATAAATGTGCTCTCGTTTGTAATTCCTTCTCTACCGCCCACGGTGCACAATGTACTATTAAATATTATGGGTATGAGACTGTTAGTCGTATTCTTTTTTAACCAACAAGCTACTGGACTAACCCTTTGGACCTAGCCAATTCTTATAATTTAGATTTTTATTTACGATAGTCTTATTTATTTGATTTTACTGAACTACCAAGCTGCTTTATCCTAAGCAACAGTTTTTAAATGGTTTGTATATAGGTAGGTAATAACTAAAGGCTCGCCGCCGCGGTTCTTGCGTGCCATCTGTGTTGATAGTAATAAATGAATGGTTTGGCACCGACTTCAAAAGGTGATTCAAATGTGATCCGTACCGTACATAAAATATTATTTTTGGCTTTTTAGTTTATTTTGAAGTCGGTTCTTTTTTTTAAGTAATTTATAATGTAACGGACGCACTAATCAGCATATTTTTTTAACCCACTAAACTACCCTATTAAAACTTGCACATTCTTCTAGGTACTTACACGAGCCCTTGAACGAGAGATATCCGGTCTACACGTACAATCATTGCCTGCAGGAGTGCCGAATTAAAATGATCATAACCCTGTGTGGCTGCGTACCGCATTTCTACAAGCCTTTAGGTTAAGTTTTATATACTAGAAATTTCACGTGACGTCACCCTGAACGGCCCGCTATACTCAACGCGAAACGAACGGCGACCAAGATGATAATCTATCTCGTTCACACTTGCGTGGTCTTAACACTTTCGCAACCGGGCAAAATGTTGAACAATACAACAGAAACTGACAGAAGAACCGACTAAAACGTGCGACGCAATGCCGCGTGCCCGCTAGGCGGGCACTAAGCAAAAGCTCAGGGCTGTGCCAAGTAACTCTCATAGTGTCGTATACGTGAATAAAATTAAATATTTTTTATTTTTTAATCGCATTAGGTGAACTAAAAACACACTGCGTATATTTAAAAATCAATTGTACCTACTTTTCGACCACATAATAATCAGAAGTATTAAAACCTTTCTGTTAGTGTCAGCCCTGTGGTGGCGGAGATGCAATGTGTGCCCTCTTTGGCGTGGCGTGCAAGTTTATAGCTACTGCCCGACTGGCGGGCTTAGTCAGCATCTGAGCAAACATTAGGCACGAATGCCTGCCAGGCGGGTTCTTGGTTGCGTAAGTGTTAACAGATGTGAAAGAGATAGCAGTATGATCTCGGTGGCCAAGTTCTTGTTGCGTTCAGCACAGCTGCCCGCGTCAGATGTACGTCCTCATATTGTGGCCGCACGCCCGACCCGACACCACGAGTCGCGACTAGGGCTTCCCCAGGGCTTTTTCCTTAGGGCTTAGGGCTTAGTCGCGACCCCATTACAGATTAAAATGCCTCGCGGCAATATGAGCTTCCCTGCACCCTACGGGGTGTATGAGAAGACACGATTACTTAGTATCTAAGGTGACTGTGTATGCCATTCGGGAGCGACATTTGCTTCCACAAAAGTGACAGGAGTAGGTAATGTCCTAATCCTAAGAGAGAACCTAGCATCAGAGGAGCGGGAGCCCGGCGCAGGCGTATGCACCCGGCGTTTCCTGTATATTCGCGTGTGGAGGGCTATCTACCAGACTACTCTATAAATATACAGGAGACGGCACCCGAAGCAGACGCCGAAGCCAGGCAGCTCAACACAGAGGACTCCCTTAGTAACTCGATGTACATACGCATTCATTGTCGTATGAAAATCATACGATAATAAATTAGTTTTTAAATTTTTATAGCGTCGTTCTTTAATTATTACAATGTAGGGCCTATGCACACAGCGTTTTTTAAACACGTCTTCGCCGCGCGTTTGTATATATAGATATCGATACAAAATCGATACGCACGCAAGTCAGTTCGCAGCTCTATGGAATTAAAAACGCGGTGTCAACGCGCGTTTCTAGCGGCGACGCATTTATAAAACGCAGTGTGCAGACCCTTAATAAAATAACCTTTTTTTCAGATGACGAAAGAATTTGCGATTTCACGCAACTCATATGCGTCATACGGCATAAAAACGAGATTCTAAGGCTATCTCCTACCAACGATACCCTGAACTTGTTTGAAAAGTTATTTTTCCTGCCCAAAAATTCTAGAGACTGCGGCTGCCTCAGCGATTGTGAGTCGCACGTGTATTTAAAAGACACTGAGAGTATTCTGTCACAATCCGATATGAATAGAATGAGGATCAGCATTTCTAAATTCCCCAAAGTGAGGGTGAAGAGGGAGTTCATTTTCAGCACGTATGATATGATTTGTGAGTTTTTAAATCACTAATACAGACACTTATTTCATACATACATATGTTAAGTCTGCATCAAATATAGTCTGTAGGGGAAGGGAAGGTAAGACGGACCACTTAAGGAAAAACCGACATAAAAAAAAATAACCGCTTTATTCTCGTTTTTTTAACGTTACGTAATTGAGCATTTATTAATTGTACCTATGTTTAAGGAACAAATCAATCAGAACAGAGATTTAGAAGATATTGCATGATTTTCAAAATCTTCGTTTTGGTCCGTTTTGCCCTCATGTCAAGGCAAAATGAACCACACATGAAGGTAAAATGGACCTATTGCTACATATGAAATAAACCACACCTTTCACAAATTAACCTAACATCTTCATCGTCATGTTCAACACCGGAACAACTGCAGTGTGCCCATAAAGAGCATGATGGACACTAACTCCAGCCTTCTGTGGACTCAGAAAATAGATGAGTACAATAAAAACTACGGACTCCTTCTTCATCTTCACTAGATGATTTGCTTTTCTTTGATTGATGATTTTAAGTCTTTGGTAGTTTCATATTTGGTCAGTCTTAGCAACAAAGTAATTTTTGGAACCTTATAAGTGGTGGCGGCCTTGTTAGCTCGCATTTTGCGAGTCACCACTTTTTCTATGGCATTTTTCATGTCCTCCTCACGCCAAGATTGGCGATCCGACTTTGTCTTATAATGATTAACCATCTGGAATATAAACATTTTTTTTAAATTATCGAATTTCGAAAAAAATCCCAAACAAATATATTTGAAGGCAAAACGGACCACGTAGTCCATTTTGCCTTTTCGGCAGGTAGGTACGTAAATAATATATAATTTTAAGGTTAAGTTGCCTGCGAAACTTTCTTATTTTGTCGTAGAAACAAAGTGAAATAGAGAGTTCGTACAGCAAAAAACTTAGAAATCAGTAAAGTAATAAAAGTGAAGGCTGATCAAAATTTCCTGTTTTTACATCAAAATAGACAAAAATTTACTAACCTTGATACAATCGCGTGCCGCCGCATGAGCGCTCCAAGGACACTGACCGAAAAGGAGTGAGACGCGACTACTAAGGTGGTGCAAGTCGGCATTCGATAGCGGTAAGAGTTTCAAAGTTATAAGCGCGGTCCGTTTTACCCACAGGGTCCGTTTTGCCTTCCTTTCCCCTACATCCACTGTACCGATTATATCGCAACAGATATTTATTCTTATAGGCATAAACATACGTGAACATATACAACGTGTTACATAATTCCCCATGGTAAAGAAAATATTTATTAAACCGAAGTGTCAACCCCAGTATCCTATCACGTCAATGAAACTGAACATTCATAGTTTATTCTAACAGAAGATAACAATTGTTTATTGCCTCGTTTCATAACAGTTAGAGTCTATGCGAGAAGAGTCGTGGGATTTGAAGGCGTGCCAGTGCTATATTATGTATTTGCGTTTCAGTGATGATTAGGTACTTTGTTGTATCCATATTCTATTTTGGGTTCATACAACGGTTTTAAAATATTGCACTCTTTACAAGGGACCTTTGAACCCCCTTTCCCGTTCATCTTAACCCGCTTTGTATACTACAGTATATTTGATGCTGACTGTGCCTACTATTGCGTTGTAATAAGGTCGAAAAGTGGATACTTCCCTTTTTAGTTGGCCACTCATGCTCAATTTTTAAGTTTCATAATAATTAAACTGATGGTTAGAGTCTGTGCACACCACGTTTTTTGAACGCGCCGTTGACGCGCGTTTGATTCAATACAATCGCAATACACACGCGAGTCAGTATGCTGCTCCATGTAATGAAAAACGCGCTGTCGACGCTCGTTCCTAAAACGCGGTGTGCATAGACCCTTATATTGTGCGTTTTAATTGGAACTGCCAAAGCGTCGAACTCATTCATTCGAGCTCAAAAACAAGACCACCGGTTCTATAAGTTTACACCTCGTTTATATGCGACGTCTATAGTATAACGTGCAAATTTATATTGATCGGAAATTAGTACTCGATAATCAAATAGGTGGGTTTCAACCGCCGATGCTTTTGTGTTACGAAATGTACTGTAAATTTAGGGATGCACTTAAAACGTAAAGCCTCATCGTAAGTTTTCATTTAAAGTTGATTCATTTGTCATCGCATCTGTAAATATTTCGTAACACAAAAGCACCGGCGGTTGACACGCCTGCGGCCTTACATGATACAGTGTAGATACATGTTTACAGTGAAAACTGGAGGCGTCATAAACCTATGCATCGGGAGCTCAGTTATATCTCTCCTGGAACTAATAATGATTGTTCTCCGGATTCCTATGGCTAAATTGACTAAACGAGTATTCAAGAGAATAAAAAAACTCAAAGAGAAGATAACTACGGCAAAGGAAAGAAAAATAAAGATATCAATGAAAAAAGTTAAGCAGTAAGATTCTTAACGTTTATTCAGTCTTGTTTTAAAGGGTGTGAAAATATATATAGTACATTTTATTATGGTCTATAATAAAATTTCATTGAGTTTTGTATAATCTTCTTCAGCATCGTGTCCGTCCCAAAATCTGCCACATTCAAAAGGAGCACCATAGTCCTGTAATTGATAATGTTTTATTTTTAATTTTAATAAAGATGATGACAAAATTTTAATAATTAGTCAGTCATGTAGATTAATAAAAAATATTGGAAACGTATTTTTTTAGGTAATAAAAAAATAAAGGCGATACATTGAGTCAATATGTCGCGTGATGTCACTCCTAGGTACAAATTGTATGACTTCACGAAGTCCCACTCCTAAACTTTAATGCGATTTATGTGAGTGTTCTTTTATTTATATAAAAAAGCAAAAAATACGTGTATAATATTTTTTTATTATCTAACTGACAGACTAATTACAAATCAAATCAAATCAATCAAATCAAAATATCCTTTATTCAAGTAGGCTTAGAAACAAGCATTTTCGAATTGTCAGTTACAATAGAAGTCTTTGTTTTGTCTTTTTTCATACCCCGTCATCATGCCTATTCGAAAGTATCATACAAAGGCTCAATTGCTGGAAAGCCCCAAGCGACGAGTAAGCGTAACTTTTCTTCAATATGACGTTTGACTTTGTCCTTCCAGTTTGATCATTTTCTATGTCATGAGTTTATGGACTAATCAACGTTTTCTACAGAAAACCATGGTACACCTCGTAGTTGCGTCTAATGAGTCACTCCTTAAAACTACAATTTTGAATGACATAAAAGCAGCAAAAATATGTTTTACTAGCCATTGTACGCCTACGTTATAAGCATTTTTCTAAGTAACTCTCGTCACTATTGTCTCCTGAGTTACGGGAGTAAAGAAAAAGTTGATCCACCCTTATCTTACTATTGCTTAGCGTATTATTAAAAAGACATCTATGTATAAGGGCTTAAAAAAAATAAGTCAGTCATGTAACATTATATTGGGTACACAAAGGACTCTATTAGATTTCGTTTTAATTAATGCCCTTAACTACGTATTTTTTTAAACGATCATTGTAACGGCTGTTAACCGATTAACATTTTGAGCGCCAAGCAGCGAAGTAATACGACGTGACCCAGAAGCACATCACATATCAATAAAATAAATTGAACAATCAAAAATAAAATGATGCAGATCGAGATATTGATATTATATGCCGACGCTGGCGTCATTGGCACAAATTTCCGATGACGTGATTTGCCGACTGTGGCCCTCAAAGGTTAACAAAGTGAAGAGAGCGGTCTCGTGTCACATGACAACACTAGAGCGTCAGTATCGGACACTGAACAATAATCTGTTTTGTACTGTGTTTTATTGTAATAAACATTGTTTTGAGTGCTACCAAGCTTTCAATTCTATCGAAACTAAGTATTATAAAGTTGTATAAAAGAAATGTCTGGAACATAAAAAAAGGGTGAAACGGGCTACTCGATGATCATTGAAATGCATTTTTTTTTGTATGTATATGTCTTAGTACTAACATCACGTCGAAACGGCTGGACGAATTTTGCAAATTTCTGCTACAGAAATTGCTGGACATCCACAAAAGGTTATAGGATACTTTTTACCAGATAATGCCAAGGAAAAAAATGATGGTTATGACTTTTTTCCTGCGCGAACGAAGTTGCGGGCACCGTCTACTACTATGCTATAGACAAACCACAGTATAAAAAAAAACATACAGTGGGCCGACGCCTTTGATGCTTGCGTAAATAACAATGACATGTCCCGAGCTACTAAACTAATACGGACTATGCAGCTCAGGCTCGCCCCACCCGCGTCTCGCCCCTCGCACCCCGCACGATTGCTCTGTCTAGACGGCTTCGTCGGTTGACTGTATTGATTTCTAGACTGTGGACAGTTTACGTCGTCTAGTACTTACTCTACGGGACTAGTTTGATTTGTGTATAATAGGTAACATGTATGAATTTTTTATCGCTTTTTTTAACTAAATATCCAAATAACGTAAAAAAACTATTTCAAAATGTGAAATTAAAATTAAAATCGGTCAAGAAATACGCATAATATAGGCATTTTAAAGTAATAATTAGACAGAGGTCCGATATGCACTGTTACGTCACACTGCACTCCGGCCATATAAACTCCATATTAAATTATGTTTTGCTAGAAAGAGATAGAATGAAATGTTTGATTGCTTATATCTTGGTTATTTTTATAGCTATTCGGAAAAATATTTTTGTCTACTGTTTGTTACATGAATGAGCTTTTAATAAAGCGAAAATTAAATTTCATGAATATTCCCTATTGTCCTGTAATATTTATTTATTTTATTTATTTACCTCGGTGTATGGGAGAGGCAACTTGGTGCTAGATGTAGGAATCCAAATTCTTGTCCTTTGGAATTGTATTCGACGTCTACCATCTGCTCATGGATTGTGAAGAACTGTCAATTTCTTGCAATTTAAACCATTCTATTACCTGCAAACAGCACAATACTAAATAGTGAAAACAAGCTAAAAAGTGAATTTTATAATAAGTTAAGTGTTTCGCCTATGATTCTAAAGGTAAACAGCAATATAATGTTGTATAGAGTATAGATAATTTGTTGATCGGTAATATTTCATACAATTCATGCTAAGAACCCACATAGAAATACAGTACGCAGCACCTATAATAACATCGTCACTGCTTTGAAATAAAAATCTTTATTTTTCAAGTAAAATGCAGTAAGTGTAGATCGGTCTAGTATGCACTTACGTCGTTTTTCCTGAAGTTGTTTTATGATGTAAGCTTGTTTAGGGTTCCGTAGCCAAAATGGCAAAAACGGAACCCTTATAGATTCGTCATGTCTGTCTGTCTGTCTGTCCGTCCGTCCGTATGTCACAGGCATTTTACTCAAAAACTGTAAGATGTACATTGTTGAAATTTGGAGCACAGGTGTCGTGTGTAAACCGCTACTTAGTTTGATAGTTAAATAAAAATAAAATATATTTCTAGGAGGGGCACACATGTAACCAAAACGAAAAAAAAAAAATTCAGCATATATCAACGTGTGGTATGTCATTCGACAGTTCTTCTAAAAAAACTTTGAAGTTTCTAAAAACGTTTTTGATTTAGTGAATATTTTCCGAAATATACGCTCCGAAAGTAGCAAAAATTGTGAACCCCCCCCCCCTCTATTTTCTAAACGGTATGTTCAAAAAATATGAAAAAAATCTCAAATATAAAGCCGATAAACACTTCCAACAAAAATTGTTTTCAACATGATCGGACATACAGTTTTTAAGTTATTGCCAAAAAACTGCGCTTCTCAGAAAAAGGACTTAAGTGCCGGGGAGATACGCTCTTTTGCCAGTGCACTTTTTCATACTGCATTTTTTTCATCTGTGGTGCATTTTTTTGTATAAACGGCTGCGGAACCCTTCATGGGCGAGTAATGACGATATATTTAAACGCTACTGTACACTCTCGCCAATATCGCCTGAGACAGATGACGTCCTTTTCTGTCAGTGGTCGAAAGGTATCGCAGTTTCGTTTTACGACGAGTGTGTATATATGCAGCCATTTATCGCAGTAGTAATCGTTGAAAGACTAACAAAGCCATCAGTAAATAATTGATATCAGAGGTCACCCATTTCGTCGAGATGCCGACATGACACCGATTTCAGAACGGTTTAGAAGCCCTAACAAGTCTTGATTGTCGATTTAGAACTGACCACTTAGACACGACAATCCTACTAAGACTTCTTATTCTTCACAATTAACATTGGCTATGATTTTGGATATAAACATGTGATTAAACCCCAAAGCGCTTTTCCAAAACATATTTGCGGTGGGGATTGACAGTTATAATTTTATAAGCAACGTAGAAGATAGGCGGATACGAACCACTAACGCAGCGTCGACGTAGTTAACATACATCCTGGGTACGGACATACTAAGAATCCAAAAGAATCCCCATGCAAACCGTCAAAACAAGAAATAGCTCGATGACTTTTAAACTTACCATATTGTAGCACATATTTTGTAGCTTGAGATGTAACGACATCGCGGAACCGATATCTTCGATAGACACATCTTCCCGTGATGAACGTCTGTGTTCAGATGGACCTTGTTGTTGGGGTGTTTTGAGTGACAAGCGGTAACAGTTGAAGTGTCGACTCGAGACTGGTCACGCCTCAGCAACCCTCCATGTCGAAATGACGTTAGACCTCTCAAAAGTAGCCAAGTGTTCATGCACATACGGAGATCTAATTCAAATCCGTTACGATGCGTTCAGATGTCGTTTAAAACAATAATAACATTTCGTGAACTCAGCAGCTAAGGATATAAAAGCAAGCTCCCTTCAGAAGGTATTATGTCAGTTTCACAAGCCATGTGCGTGAACGCTCTCGTTCTTTGCAGGAGTGTCCGACGTTACCCGCCGTGTGATCAACAAAATAAAAGTTCAGTGTACACCATTCATCAAAATTTATTCAAAATTACTTTGCATGTGAATGGAAGTCAGGAATGAACTATAAACAGTTGCCGCCTGGCGTCGCTTAATGTTACAATATGCTACGAAAACTAACCTAAATAATTAATTGAAAAATCCCAAACATCCACAAGCTCTTCAAGATTCGTCACACTACCTAAATTGTTGGAAATTAAAGCACCGGATTAATCCCTAAGTCAACAAAATGTTCCAGTAGAAACCAAATTGCTCAGTTTATCAAAATGAGAATAAAGCAATGCGAGTGATGTCCAATTGAGCTCCGTAACAAATGTTGGTACTCTCTTCAGTAGAATCAGAATCTGCGAGCTAATGAGCATGTATTTTAGTGTGACTAACCCGAAAGAAACCGGAACAAGTGATACCAGAAACCAGTTTATTATCAATCAAATCAGCTTCAATCTCTCACAATGTCTAAGACGCAGATCGACCTTAAATTTTCTTAAGACCTTGCTACTTTATTAATAATTCTATGCCCTATAGCTAAGCCAGTAGAATCACTAATCAGATATTCCATCTCTTACACATTCATTAGATTTATAAAGTACGCAAATAGCAAACATGACTTCTTACACTAAACTAACTTAAAATACATTACTAGTCGATCGTAAAACACAAAATGGACTATTTAATGAAAAGTAAAGAGGAAAGTTTTCTACGCAGGCAGCCGAGTGTCATACAAACCCCACAACAGATCAACTTGAAATACTCCTGAAAACACAAAAAAAATACAAGTTCACTATTTAGACGGAAGATCCGGGGAATATTGGGTGTCCAATTTACAACAGCATTTGCGATAATAATTGCCCTTCATCGTGACTCTGATGAATCACAAAATCAAAATAAACGCGTTCTGTTTCTGTAACTAGTGCACCAACTAGGTCATGTTGTATTTGAAGGAAGGAACGGAACAGAAGGTATGGATACCGACGCAGCTCATGAAATGAGTGTACTATTTTATTGGTTTGAGTAGAGGCGTGACTTAGTAGTGTCGACTGAAGGCACATTTACATTGATCGGTAACTCCTCCGCTCGCTAAACAAGGATGTCTTGTCCTAACATCAAAATTGGATTTTGACACAAATTTCTAGCATTTGTACTAGATCCGGCAATGTCAGTAAGCTAACCGGCCAGAAAATTAACAAATTCATGTCGAAAATGTCGCCTAACGATGTTTCATTGCGTTATAAAAACTTAGTTAAGTAGACAATAATAATAACATAACTTAAAATAGTTCGCTTTATAACTTTTTCCAACGGATGTTTCAAGAGTACTGAGGTGATTAATATGGACGCAAAAACGATTATTGTTTGATATTTCATCGAATCGACTCAGGTAAATAAAGTATCTCATAAACGAATAGGTGCAAATTATATTCCGTAATCTAATTATCTATACTTGGAATAAAAATGTTGTTTTTGAAACAGTCAGACTACATCTTACAACACGTTATATGGACCAGTATCATGAATATTTGTATTTTTGCAATGGAAGCAGTCTTGTCAAGATTTACTTGATGAAACTTTGGAAAAAAAATACTCGTTTATTGTACATAACCCAATGCGAAAACTCTTGACAGACGAAATTGTGCAATGCCCGAAGACGATGGTAATTTAATAATTCCAGCATGACCCAGGAAAAAAGTACAAAAGTGATGGCAACAAAAATCTAGAGACGAGAAGGGAATGAAATCGAATCAGATATATTTGTGAATAATAATAATTATAATCGAACTTACCTCTTCTTTATGTCTCAGAAAAAGCGAACGTCGATGGTCCTTCCGTCAATGCGGGTCCTGTCAAACATTTCTGAAGTTTTTTGCTAAGGAAATTAATTAAGGGCAGTTTTATTTTAATCCCATTTTGTCAACTTCCAAGCTCGTCAACATTCCCATATCTTCCGCATGTTAGTGTTAATTTTTATCGCGTTTTCTTTATCAATAATCTACTAATAAATATTTAAATATCTAGTTTTTGAGTTTGGAGTGTGGTCGAACTGGAAATGTTGGCGACATGAGAATGTAGACGAGTTGGTAATGTAGACAAGGTAGGAAGGTGGACGAGATAGGAAGTGGATCATTTGAGAATGTCGACGAGACAGGGAATTGGGTCGTCAAATGGTAAGGTTAACAAATAAATACTCAATTTTTGAACTGTCGGCATGAGGTATTTGTACTTAGTATTTGTTACAGTACGATTATTTTGATTTTACCACTGAAATATGATTTTATTCCATTGAACATTCGTTTTTAACACTAATGTAAAAGAGTTTATATTACCTACACACTGTCTAAACGTCGTTTGTTTGTAATAGAAACTCTTTTGTATTATTGTTAAAGTCGAATATCCAGTGGAATAAAAGCATATGTCAGTGGTTAACTCAAAGTAATCGTACTGTACAAAGTATTTGTAATATGCAAATCCAAATACCTTAGAAACTAATGCTGTACGTTAGGTAGGCATCTATAGTTGTACCCGAACTAACCGAGTATACTGACGCCATTAAATTTTTAGCAAACCTTACTATCAAATTGACGACACGAGACACCTATACCTACGAACGACAGTCATAATGACGTATGACAGCTATTTATTTTCATTTGTAAAGTAGCCACTATAATAGGCTTATAGCTTTAAAGATTAATTAGTCAATTTAAGATTCATACATGATAACGGTATGTTTACAAATACTTAGTACGTATACTAGTAAATTAATATGTTTTTTTTGTAAACCTTACCAAATGACGTGCCCGCAAAATGCCCACTGAAGTGCAACGTAAGCATGAGCATCTTAGTCATGAGACTAAGATCCTCATTGTTGACCGAGAAATATCGAGCAGTACTAGGCTTTTACGATAAGTAACCGTTAATGAAATCTATATATCTCAAAATGGTTGTCCGTCCCTGGGCTAGCTAGTTCCTGGTAGTGAAAGTGTCACCTGATAATGAATTTTAATGGAAATGTGTTTAGAAAGGATACTGATAGCCCTCTCGGCGTCCCACTCTTTGTGGAAGCGCACGATGGCGGTGTCGGGGCCGGTCATCTCTGCGAACTTCACGTCGCCGCACTCGCTAAACTTCTCGCGGATCAGCTGCCACGTCACCGTCGGGGGGAGCTGCGGGACAAAGATCATGTCACGTCACTTCTTTCTACAATAGTTATTACCACCTCACTAGCTCGGCAAAGTTCCCCTTATAGCGCTAGATCTGCGTGGAAAAGTCAATTTTATCCGCTAGCGTGAAAATGTCATTTGCCGTTAGAATTTACAGTTGTTTTTTAGTTACGTTTATTTTGCTATATAATAACAATCGTTATTATGCAAGGCTGCAAAGTTGTTATTTGGCGCGAGCGCTTGAATTGAGAGCCGAGTAAATCTAAATAGATTACCGAGCGTAACGAGGCTTTCGAGGCACGAGAAGCCGAATAATTTGCGAAACACACAACTTTCACCTCACTAGAGCGCGGAAAATGTGAGATGTAAGAAAATCTATTAAATTATAACAAACCGATTATTATTTCATTTAAAACTAGTTATAATGAACCTACGAAACACACTCATAAAAAAATAAACAAATGAACATGTAAACATTATAAATTAGATTTTCCATTATTGATGGACGTTTTCTGCATATTTTCACAAAGAGCATTTATGTATTTTATTCATACTTAACTGTAAAAGTGACATAATTTGGGTTGACTTCAGGAAAGTACCCAATTGACCGAGCGAACGTGGCGAGCGAAGCGTCTCCGTTTCGGCTTGGACAAAATGTTTTTTTTCTTTGATTATTAACATTTTTCTAAGTAACTATGTCACTATTGTCTCTTTAGTTACGGGACAAAATAACAAGAAAAAATTGGTAACGATTCCAGATTTCAAATGGATAGCATGTCGTAAGAATAGCACGTAAGCACGTAAGAGGCGGACGGACAGACAGACAGAGTAGTAGCATAAGTTCCTTTCTTACCTCGTTGGTATGGGACCCTAATCTGTATATTTGTTGTAAAAATAAAATGTCTGTACATTAAAGATATTTAAAAAAATACTATTTGAAGGTCATCAATCGAAAAAAATAACTTTTTATTTTTTGTACGTGTTGTGGCTTCATCACGTCAAAACGGATTCCAACTATTTAACTGATAGTTATCCGATATTTTTAACCCGATAACGCTGAAGTAAAAAAGGGTTATATTTTTTTCTCTTAAAGTTGCGGCCGCCATCTAGTAATCAATGTTAGTATTGTAAATTGTTTATCAATAAAAATAAATTAATACTTTAAAAAAACACTAGAAAAACACGCTTTTATAAAAGTAAAACATGCAACTATGATACGATGTTCCATCATGAAGTTCCAGTTCATATCTTCCGGCTCCATCATCAGATCAGTTCGACAGTACCATATTATTGTATTGTCATCAGAACTACATACGGCTGCCATTTTTCATGACGCTACGATCCTTGGAAGATGGTTAAATTAGTTACCTTAGATTCCATTACATAGTTACTTACATACAGGTCGACCTAATAAAAGCGTGTTAATAAAAGGTACAAAAATAGAAAAGAACGTGCCTATACCAATGTGTGTACAAACTTTTAATGCTCAAGAATAGGGATGATGACTAAATTTTAATAATAAGTTCGTCTTGTAGATAAATAAAAAAATATGAACACGTATTTTTTCTTTTTTTATTTAATTAAAAAATAATGGCGATACATTGAGTCAAAATGTCGCGTGACGTCATTCCTAAGTACAGATTTTACCTAGGAGAGATGTCTCGAGCCCCCACTCTCAAACTTTAATGCGATTTATCCAAGTATTTTTTTATTATTTTGACAAAGCAAAAAATACGCGTCCAATATTTTTGTATTTTCTAACCGACGGACTAATTAGAATTTTGATTTTCATACCTAGTCATCATGCCAATTAAAATCCTGTAAAAGCCACAACATAACGCGTACAGTCAAGGAATTTAATTTACATACCATTTCGTACCTTGTCACAGTCAAAATCAATATGAAAGCCGATAGACATTTCCATATCAATGTCACTATGACAAGGTACGATAGGGTACACAAATTAAATTCCCTGACCGTACATAATCAACAGCTCTTACATTTGTGATGACCACCATATCGGACGCCTTGTCTCGCGAATTTTGCTGCACGTTGGAGTCGCGCCCGTAACCCTGCCCGGGGCCGGACACACCAACCATTTGTCTGTTGTTAGCTGAAAATAAATTAGCTTTGAATCATTGCTTCTAACATACTGGTTAGGTACAGTCACAAGCAATGATATAACATAAAAGGAGGTATATAGGTTATACGGGCTCCAACGCCAATTGGCAAACCTTAACTGAGTCTCGCGCACAGAGTACTTTGTAATATATTGTGATTACGATTAGTGTGTAATTGCAATATTATCAGATTTATGTGTGCATAAGCCTGGCCATTTACACGTGGATTATCGTGTAGGGAACCTATCTACATCTTTTATATTATATCATTGGTCACCAGCATCATATCAGCCATAACAAAGCGGGCGAATATCTGACATATCCTTCCGGCCCTTTAAATAGAGTCGTGTCAGATATTTACGCGCGCTTCGTTGTGGCAGATATTCATGCTGATGACTGTACACACTACCCTGTATGAAGTTTTACATTATTGAAAACTAGCTTCTGCCCGCGACTTCGTGCGCCTTAAATTCGTTTATCACGGATACGGGTATTTTTCCGGGATTAAAAGTAGCCTATGTCCTTCCCCAGGACTCAAACTGCATCCAAATCGGTTCAGCGGTTTAAGCGTGAAGAGGTAACAGACAGACAGACAGACAGACACTTTCGCATTTATAATATTAGTATGGATATTGACAGTAAGTAGGTCGACAATAATTGTTGCGAGTTTAAATAGTGTGTGGAAGAAGTAGGTCTATTAATATTTTAAAGAGTTATTATGTTTGACGAATGTTGTCTATGCTATTTGCTGGTATGAAAACGACACGATAAAAAAAAATACACAATTAGCTAATACAAACTATATAGGAATATTTTCTTCTGTTTCCGCGATTATTACTCATTGAAATAAAACAATTTAACTGATTATATCGCGTATATTATCTCATTTTAGTTCCCGACGTTTCAGAAGCTTTCCAGCTTTCCATGGTCCTATCGCGTATATTATGTCATGGTCACGGGAAGACCATGGAAAGCTGGAAAGCTTCCGAAACGTCGGGAACTAAAATGAGATAATAGACGCGATATAATCCGTTAAATTGTTTTATTTCAACTATATAGTAGTTTTACTTTCAAAATAATAAAATTATGACATTAGACGCAACTTTTTAAATGAGATGTTCTCATGTAATAAATGTTCATGGGGGTATAATAAGACTACTTGAATTATTCAAGCGTTTCAGAGGGTCGTTAAATCGAAATCTGGCTCATATCAATGCGTTTATTGTGAGTTACACCGTACAAGGTAGAGAAATATCGCGAGTGGTAATAGTAAAAATCTAAGTGCACCCATTCAACTCATACTTGCTCCTAATTTTATAGATAACATTTTTCGACATGTTGCAACACTACTCACACGTGTCAGGATTAAATTCTTTTGTGAGTTGTGTAACATACAAATTCATCGTCACCATTTGGGCTCCACGTGAGATCCCCCGATCTTGATCAAACTCACACCCATAACACTTGATAAAAGAAAAATGTACAAAGCATTACACATTTGAGATAAAAATGATTGTTCCCATACATATCAGTGGCCGCTTGACATGCAGACCCACATTGACCACTTGGACCTGCCCCCCTATTGCCTAACGCGTATGACGCTCGGAATCAGAATCAAGTGTCATGAATTTGTATGGGCTATGACAGTTGATTCGGATACCAATTGTCAAAATTTCGTTAGGCAATAACCCCCCCTGGACTGCTCACGTTAAAATTTAAGTTGGAGATGTACACGAGGATCAAATTCTGTTAAAATATCCACCCATGACAATGTTGCTCAATAAAGAATTCCCAAACACACTTGATGTGAAATCATTGTTTCCAAGATTCAATCCAGAATTGACATCGGCCGCTTAGGCTTAATTTTTAGATAAATCGAATGAATCCCACCCACAGTAAGCTCAAATAAGTCTTGTGTTATGAGTATTAGACGACGAGTTGTGCTAGCACTTCATTTTATTGATTTTATTTATAATGTATTGACTTACCCGAAAGAGGCCCGCTGCTCATAGTGGAATTCCCACCCATAACACTGTTACCCATGGATGAATTCCCTAGTACACTTGATGCCGAATCATTGTTTCCCAGGTTAAATCCAGAATTGACACTGACTGCCTGAGCTTGTGCTGCCTGTGCTTGCACCTGGGCTTGAGCTTGGGCCTGCGCTTGTGCTGTTAAAACGGTGGCCAAGTCACTAGCCGTGAGACCTTGCTGGAGTAACTGGTTCTGGAGGGCACCCAGACCAGTGAGACCTAAAGCCTGGAAATATAATATTATATTAATAAAAACACTTTTGAGTGTACCAAGGCCGATTACAGAAATAAAAGTATGAGAATACAGTATTTCATGACAGATCAAATCATCTTCTTTCTTCGAAGTGTCAAAACGCTCGGTTTGTAAGAAATTTGTAGGAAAATACAGACGCGTGACGTCACAGGTAGAAACTTTTCTGTTACATATTAATAAAATCTTCAAGTTAATAAAAGCAGTAACTAAGACCCCTGATCCCACTCAAAAATTATCTAAGGAGACATTTACTGACTTTTTTCATATTTCATATGGTGTTCTGTGAAAATTTCAAGTGTCTACCTATTACGATTCATGAGTCCCGTGACATAGACACTGCAGGCTTAGGTTCCAAAGCTTCTCTTTGGTTATGTAACCCTAAATAGGAAACACGGGTTGAAGTTGCATAACGTCCGTAGGACATTACCCTCCGCTACCCTACACGTGACCCCTGGGTGGTGCAAATAGTACAACAACCTGACCATCGAATTATCCTACTACATCTGATCTCTCGCTTCTACTACACTGCATCAATTATAAATACTGATATAATCATTTAAAAAAAAATTGGAAACACTACATACCTGCAATCCTAGTCCTCCTCCCAACGCATTGTTGGTGGTAAGACTATTTGCTGCCAATCCTGCGCCAAGGCCATTCAAAGCCACACTTGCAGTTGGCACAGCACCCAAAACACCAGTTCCCAACGAAGATGTGGTATTATTCAGGCTCAGGTTTGGTTGATTAGAGTTCTGTGGCAGATTCCTGGCTACGTCTCTCAGCGGTTCTCCATTAGGCCCAAGTCCTAAGCCAATGCCTTTTAGGCCCTCAGGTAGTCTTAACTCTGACTTGTCGGAGACACCTCTGTCCATCCTCACTGTCATTCGACGGTCGTGTAGCAGCTGCTTGTCAAACATGGAGATTGCCTGTAAAAAAAGGACTGTTAGTTTTGTGTGGGATCACTCCCAACGTTTAAAAAGTTACTAGGTGAAGCGGAATAGGGATGTTGACGGTACTCAAATAATGAAACTTTAATGCGAAATGATAGTTTTTATGATTAGATACTAAAAAAAAATTGAGTTCCATACCTTACGTGTAACTTGAGTTTTGTTTTATGAGCCTTTAAGAGCGTTTATACCTGCTTCACGGGCAACGTCGCATATTTTATCGTTTTGCTTGATTATTTTGTGGTACTTGAATGAAAGTTAAAGGTATGTTCAATTCATACCCTACATCTTTAGGAATCATGTTGCGTTTAATTCACCTATCACCCGCTTTTGCCTTTATTTAATTACAAAACAAGATATAGACATGAATTCATTTTTAGAGCCCTACTTGCCAATTAACATGAAATTTTGAATAATGCCAGCTTAACTACTGAAAACCTAATGAATGTATTGAAAACATGTTCAAGTTACATTCATATTTCTCAAAATAATCAAGGAAAACCAAAAAATATGCGACGTTGCCAGTTAAGCGGGTATAAACCCTCTTAAAGTTATGTGGGATAATCCAAGTTTAAAGTATGAAAATATTAATAAATAGTATTAACCAGCTTCTGCCCGCGACTTCGTCCGCCTTAAATTCGTTTATCGCGGATAAGGGTATTTTTCCGGGATAAAAAGTAGCCTATGTCCTTCCCTGGGACTCAAACTATCTCCATACCAAATTTCATCCAAATCGGTTCAGCGGTTTAAGCGTGAAGAGGTAACAGACAGACAGACAGACACACTTTCGCATTTATAATATTAGTAAGGATATTGAATAACCCATGAAGTGTATGGTAACTTTTGTTATGAAACCATTTCGATAAACGCAAGTTTTAACATAGCTGCAGATCAAAGTTCTTAATTTTCCCATACAAGGTATGGAGTATTACTTGTATGGAGCGTTTTTTCAGAAAGTCCAAAAGCGTATCTATTTATCATTCCGTTGTTGTATCTCGTGGAGTTTTTATGAGATTGAAGTAGTTTTTTCACTAGTATTTCTATTATTGAAAGGTCATTCTATTACATACCACAGAAAAAAGTTTCAACATCCCTATTGACATTGTCATGCTATCCTATTCTAACTGATAGGTAGGGAGTGATATGTGTGCTTTCGGCCGTCCAGTGTGTCTGTTACTCCAACTTCAAATGTATTAGTATTTAACATTGGAGTTATTTAGTACGTATTTACCTGTACAGCTTCAACGGGGTGATCATACTCGATAACGGCAAATCCTCTGCTGTTGCCATCTTTATCAACAGCCAAGTCTAGGTTACGTACTTTGCCCGCCATTTTGAAAATCTCCTTTATTTTGGCACGATCGGCTTTGTAGTCAAGCTGGAAAATGTGAATAAGGTAAATAGCATTGAACCATTGATTGATAAAAACTGTTCTCTGAATTTCATAGTTTGCAATGTTTGCTTACAATTCTATTACTTGTTATGTTTGTGATGGATACCAGAATTGGTTAATCCATATTGATACTGCAAATCTCAGGAGTGCATCCCTGTTCCTATCCTCTTAAATAACCTAGAAGACTATAACTATCAATTGAATGTTTAGGTTTGATGTGAACCTTTCAGTCATAATAAGCAAAATTCAGTTGCTCCTCTAGGGAGATGATTACTGTCTCTTTCTGTTTTGGACTACTGAAAATCAATCTAAGTTATACTTTGATATGCTACTAAGTAAAAGCAAAGGTCTACTGTAGGTCATTGGAACTTACATTGGCAACAAAAACTTTCTTCACAAGTGGCGGTTGGACGTTGATGGAGTCCAGAAACTCAAGGCTCAGACCATATGTATTGAAGTTCTCAGGTTCCCGGGGTTTCATCATTCCCCATCTAAAACAGTAAACAACAGATTTTGAATTTTGTGTTTAAATGCCCTCTTTCTCCAAAAACTGGAATGGGCGGGAACATGGAGTATTGTCGAGAGAGAATACTCCATGTGAGAAGCATACATCCAGCTATGGGTACATAGGGTTATTCCCACCCGTTAACACCAACTTGTCACTGCTGGTAACAGCTGGGATATTTGTTCCCTTCTGTTACAAGTGGTTAACTACTGGGAAAAACCCAGCAGTTATCGCCAACGGCACCAACATTAAACAGCTTGTAACAGATGGGGGGAAAAAATCCCAGCTGTTAATGGTAGCAGGTCGGAATAACCAAGTACATATGTGCTGAGAAAAAAATTGAAATCAAAATTCAAAAATCATATTACTTAGAAAGCAAGAGTATTACATTTTTTATACATAAACTAGAACATGCCTGCGCAACTTCGTCAGCGCAAGAGAAGAAAAATCATAAACCTCTTTTTTTCGAATTTCAGAGGAGCCGGCGTTTCTCATCAAAAAAGCCTATTATTCAGTAACAGAATTCCTGACTGATAACCATTAGCTGATAATATATATTGACATACCATATTCTTGTTTTATTTTATAATCATTATTTAATTATAAATAAACATATTGTATAGCATAATTATGACCTAAATAGATTAATATTTTATGTATTATGCATGCTGCATGGAAGCATGTAAAAAAAAAAATTGTATGCCCCACATGGCACCACATAGTGAAACCAATAACTTAGTAAGACATTTGTATTCTACCTATGTTGGACAAATAAATCTTTTGAATTTTTTGAATTTCTTCAGCATATTTGACTAAAAAGTATCCTATCCTATAACCATCTGGGGATGACCAGCTACCCGTGTACCAAAAATAGTTGAAATCCGTTTAACCGATTTGGTGTGATGAAGCCACAACACATAGAAAAAATAAAATAAAATAATCGAGACTTTTTTATTTTAATATCTCCAATGTACAGACATTTCATTTTTATAACTTTATAATATTATAGATAACTTACCCATCCTTATCGTCTCTGTTATTTCTGTTGCCACCCCCACCTCCACCCCCTTGCCTTGAAGAGTTCAATCTATTGCGTTCATTCCCTGCAAAATGAAAATCAAGGATAAAGTCATAGGAATTAAACATTTCCTCAATATTTTAACCCTATTGAATGGAGGACAAAATGTTAAAAATTAACCACATTTATAAAGTTTTTGTATAGAACGATTTCATATAAAAAAATAAATTCCAAAGTTTCTTATTCTAAAAGCGAAACTGTACCAAAGATAAAACCAATAATTTGCTTTCAGTATTCTTTTTGATCTTCAACAGTCTTTTATATTATTTACTACCTATATTGCAGAAGACATATCAATGCATGACAAAAACCATTAAAATTTCATACAATTGTAACAAGTTTACCTAAATTTTTGCTACCTGTTTCTTCTTTGAGAACCAGTTTTCTTCCATTGAGTTCATATCTGTGCATAACAAAAAGCGCTTTCTTCATTGCCGCTGTGTTAGCAAACTCAACAACACCGCACCCTCTTGGTTTCCCATTGTCATCATTAAACAGCTCCACATATGCAACATCACCAACCTGGAATAACGTAATTAGGTTTAGTATTGAGTCAATACAAATTCGGATGTTTTTTCTCCAGAAACATTAAAAAAGTTACTATACTACTTGTCTCACAATAGCAGCCATCATATGTAAATTGCACCCTATCACCAGATCCTTGGCACTACACTACTGAAACCCTACAGAAATATGGAGGGAACATTTTATAGATTCCCAAGTGGGTCCTTTAGGATATTCCGTTAAAACCTTGAGTAAAAAGATAATATATTTTAAATCTGTCAATGTAGAAAATTAAGCATAGATGAATTGCGATTATGCTATCAATTGCGATTAGTAACTATATGCAAGTATCAATTAATTATACATACCTTTTCCTTAAATAGGTCTTTTAGCTCGGTCCAGCGGAACTCATACGGAATGTTGGACACGAACAACCGTTTTCCCTCTGTACGTGATTCGCGGTCATTGGAGCGGTCTCGCGACGCGTCCGAGAACCTCGAAGGCCTGTCGCCACGTCTTGAACGGTCGCGCTCTCGCTCACTTTGGTTATCCATAGCTAATACTTGGAAGAGAAATGTTTGAAAATTATTATCAACTGGTATAATTTCTTCTATTTTTGAGGAGATAAGTATTTCAAGGAAACATTCTACAAAAACGGCAAGTTTCTACGGACAAATCCAACATACAAAAACTCAATACATGTTTGAAAATAATATTGGCTTTAATCATGGCTAAAATTATAACATAACATGCAGTTTTACCGGCCAAATTTGCGATGCGTTAGCCGGCCAACGTGAGATTCTTCTAATATTAAAGCAAGTAAAACATAAAGTAGACTTACTGTTCACTGCTTAACAAGTGTTTAAGTATTTTATAAACCACAATATTGTATTATCTAGTAACGATTTGTAGAAATTGCAATGATGTTCCGTTAAAACTCACTTTCACGAAACTGTACAAAATGGCGGTGCAGTATTTTTTTATAAAATGGCACTGTTGTCGCCGTAACTTATCAAGTCGTCTAAGATAATGTTAAAAACGCTGAAAAATTTGGAAATTTTATATGTCAAGGATGGTGTACTTGTTTTATGCGTAGAACGGAACGTTTTTTTGGTTAACAGAGCCATGAGCGCTCTCTGACGGTACTTTTTGACATGTTCAGGTTTTGTGACATATGCACGCACACATTGATGGTTGTGATTGTATTGCTTGCTTGTACTTCATAAATATTTTTCGCCTACGACAGCCATGCAGGAGACATCCTGTGCTAGATTTTTAACTAAATAAGTAGTTATAAAAAAATACAAATTATGGAGCAGTCTAAATCTAGTTCACCTAAACTTTTTATGTGCACCGCTATAGAAAACAAGGATGAAATTGAAGAGGTACTATCTCCGATTTTGCAGTTTTCCAACAAAGAATCATTTAGTCGGCCATGTACAAGAGTAATTTCCTATATCGACGTTGGTGGCGCTGGTGTTTTCGAGGCGCGAAAACTTAACTTGGTCGCATGAGTTTTAAGTTTTGCTTATCATGCTTGTTAACACGCAATGTATATCTTTACAGAGATACGAGAGGGCCTACATTTTCTTCCAATCTCTGGTCGCCGACTGCAGCGAGAAGGAAACGCATGATGCACTTAACAATGCGGTGTGTAAAAATCACGAGGACGTGTCCCTGGGGATGCTGATGTCCATCCTGACTGAGCCCCACAATGCCACCAAGTGCTACCGCGACCTTACCCTCGTCACGCGCGACGGACTCACGTGTGTGCTCAACAATCTGTCCAATTTGATTTTGGAAAGGTATTTAAAATTTCAAGATACTACTCGAAACCAATTACTATGGTTGGTAAAAGAAATGATACGAAATTCCGTCACTGGAGTAGACAGTGTCTGTTGGAATCTGATGCGATATGCCTCTGGAGGTGACAACACTCCAAAGAACATATTCTTAGTAGAATCTCTTTTGGACATTTACATAGAAAACAGAGCATGGCTAGACAAATTTCCTGTACTTATTTGTATGGTGGTGTACACATATTTACGAATCATAGAGGATCACAACATCCCACAACTTATGGTCTTGCGGCAGAAAGAAGTGAACTTTGTCATTTCTCTAATAAGAGAAAGATTTGCCGATGTACAGACTTTAGGGCGGGATATGATCAGATTGCTGCAAAATGTAGCTCGGATACCTGAATTTAATCAGCTCTGGCAAGATATACTGACAAATCCTAAATCTTTGTGCCCCACCTTTACACATGTTTTACAAATTTTGCAAACAAGGACTTCTAGACGGTACCTGCAATCTAGGTTAACTCCAGACATGGAAAGGAAATTGGTCTTCCTAACATCACAAGTACGATTTGGCCATCACAAAAGGTATCAGGAGTGGTTTCAAAGACAGTATCTGGCCACTCCAGAGTCACAGTCACTACGGAGTGACATGATCCGTTTCATTGTTGGTGTAATACATCCCACAAATGAACTGCTTTGCTCTGATATAATTCCAAGATGGGCGGTAATTGGATGGCTTTTGACAACTTGTACATCTAATGTCGCAGCATCCAATGCTAAATTAGCTCTGTTTTATGACTGGTTATTTTATGATCCCGAAAAGGATAACATAATGAACATAGAACCAGCTATCTTAGTAATGCATCACTCCATGAGGTCACACCCAGCTGTCACTGCCACATTATTGGACTTCTTGTGTCGAATAATCCCTCACTTTTATCCACCAATGGCTGACAAAGTCAAGCAAGGAATATTTAGCTCCCTACAACAAATAATAGAAAAGAGGGTGCTACCTAATTTGCAACCCTTGTTTGATTCTCCTAAACTGGATAGAGAATTGCGTACAACTGTTAGGGAGACTTTCAAAGAGTTCTGCAGCAATGGCAACGGAGAAGGTGCGTCAGGAGTCCTAGCTGAAAGCAACGAGGAGCTCCCCAGAGCTGCTGACGAGCCGGCTTTCTCAGATGACGAGGAAGATACGCTGGCGATTATCGCCGAAGATACTGATGACGATGACTTACCACTATCTGAAGTTCGAGCCCGCGAAAGGCCAGAGTTAGCTGCCGCTTTTCCTTTGACTTTGAGGCCGTTAGCTGAAACGCTTCTAGACGACCGCAACGCTGACGCGGCGACAGCTTTGCTAAACGCTTGCAGCACCTCAATGCCCACGCCAACAGCCCTAGCAGACTTATTCACTGCTGCAATACAAGAAGCGCCGCCTTTACGAATCAGTCTAGAACCGACTCCAGCTGAATTAGAAGCTGCTCTAAATGCTCCCATATTTTCAATGTTTCACCTTCTCCCTAAAGGCAGCGAAGGTGGAGAGACAAAACGGAAACTAATACTCGAAACTTTCAAAGAGATTCGCGCTCAAAATGCTTTCCATGGAGTCGGATACAGCCTCTTATTCTACTTAAAAGTCTGCTTTGAAAGAGACAGGCGCGCGGAACAAGACGCCGGGAAAAGGAGAAACGTGAAATTCAAAGCTGAAATGTATCGAGATTATTGTAGTTATTTAGAAACTAAGATTGGTGACAACTTAGCGGATGACTTTGAAAAGTGTCAAGAATGCGACTCCAACTTATTAGTATGGTTAATACCGGACGTTTACAGAGAATTCAAAGATCAGGCTCAAAACCATATTAAGTTACTGCATGTTATTGTGTCTACTGTGGATGCTTGCCAGCTGCAACGGCTTGTGTGTCTAACGCTGCAGAATAATCTGATGATGTTCAAATCAGATGACTTTACAATGATGCTTACAACCAGTTTAGGTTGGGAGACCTTTGAACAATACTGTCTGTGGCAGCTTCTGACTGCTCATGATATTTCCCTTGAGGATGTCTTACCAATCATTCCCAAACTATCTTATAAGGACCATGCTGAAGCGCTGACATCGGTGCTACTAATGTTGAAACAAGGAAAGCCAAGTGCTGATGTTCTTAGACAACTGTTCAGTCGGGCAGTAGAGCAAGAAGACACATTTGTTATGTCAACGCTGCTATACTGGTGTCAGGACTATGAAGACAAGGTTGGGGATTTGGTGGCAGCGCTGCTGAGCACACGGTATCCAGGCACTAGTCCGAACAAGAGAAAACGACCCGGGAAGCACAGCATTCCACCGAATGCTCCACCGTCTGCTGAACTGGTAAGTTTCTTATATTCAAAATAACATATACATATAACTAGAAAACTACCGTGAGACCCAAGAGACATTTAGATCACATTAGCGGTTACTCACCTCGTAAAAGCCGAGTACTGCTCGACGTATTTCGATCCATTACGAGGACCTTAGTCATGAGCGACGAGTGAACACTGACCCTGCCCGCCTCGCACTCGTTATGGAATGAAACGTGTCGAACAGTACTCGGCGTTTGTGACGTGAGTAACCGCTTACGTAATCTAAATATTTCAAATGACATTATTACGAAAATGACTGGCGCCGGCAGTTTGAATAAAAAAAGAAACATTTTCTTACCTTTTAATGTATGGTTCCAAATTAGGTTATTTAATTAACAATGACAACGTAACAAGCCATTAAGAAACTAAGTCAGATGTAACGTTTCTTTTTAAGTAGTAGTAATCATCAGGCTAAAAAGAAAATATTTTTTTTATGTCATGGGTAATGGCTTTGCGTTTAACCCTAGTCTCAACTGATAGAAAGTTAAGACGAGGTCGAAAAAAAAGCACGATCACCCAAAATAAGCCTACGGCCTAGCACATCTGGCCAAGACTTAGTTTGTTCCGCGACAACACCCGCCTCTCGTACCGTACCGATTAGAAAACGATAGAGAAAAAAAATCGCGCGACACAGCTCAATTTCTCTCAAAAAAATTGTGTAAGGGTGATTTGCAGAAAAAGCTATGGTCGGTCAAAGAAATTGATCTCTGGATGCCCAGCTATCCGTTTACCAAAAATAGTTGAAATCCGTTTAGGCGTGGTGAAGCCACGACACATACATCACATAATATTTATTTTTTGTTAGTCACGTCCATTTTTCTGAAAATATCTTCAATGTACAGACATTTCATCTTTACAACTTTGTACAGTCGAGTTCATTTACATCTACACATATGAGAGAACAAAAATATGTGAACACGCTTTTATGCTCCTCACAATAGCGTCATGTTCAGATATTTTTGTTCCCGTAAGTATGTAGATCTAAATGAACTCGACTGTAATAGTATAGATGAGTAAGTTAAGTAAAAAAAACGGAAGATATTTTTTTCTGCAAACCACCCCAGTCCATATGCAGCTGAAATTTGTGTAGTCACATGTAACAATTCTCAATTCTAGGTCCTTGGACATCTCGAGCAGATGCGAGTAAACTGCGTAGAACAGGACGACATGTCAATTTTTAATATGGAATGTATGCAGAAATCACTGCAATTAGCACAGTCGAATAGTAGCGATGGTTTAAGGGTAAGTTCCGTTGAATACAATGGGGCTATTCATAAATTACGTCATTTCAAATTGAGGGGGGGGGGGGGTCTGGACATCGGATGAAGTAGGGGTGGGGGTGACCGTGTTCCCAAGATGACATAATCTTTCGCATCTTTAAAAAGTGCTTCAATGAGTAAAAAAAGGAATGAAACCTGTGTTTGTATAAACTTGCTAAAAACGCATTATTTGGAAATGACATCATTTTATTTGGCAGGGGGGGGGGGGGCATTGGAGTTATGATGGTTGGATGATTTTAGGGGGGGTCAAAAATCGTCAAAAATAGATGACGTAATTTATGAACAGCCCCAATCTAGCTTCTGCCCGCGACTTCGCCTTAAATTCGTTTATCGCAGATAAAGGTATTTTTCCAGGATAAAAGGTACCAGTGTGGCGTGGCGTCCAAATAAACCGATTCCCATCGGGTTGGCCGAGGGAAGGCTTTCCTTGGGCTTGGGTTTACCTTTTTCTTTAAATATGAATAGAAAAGTACGCTTCCGCTTCTCTTGTAATTTTCCAGACGCCACGCCTCTGAAAGGTAACCCTATGTCCTTCCCCGGCTTCAAACTATCTGCATACCAAATTTCATCCAAATCAGTTCAGCGGTTTAAGCGTGAAGAGGTAACAGACAGACACGCTTTCGCTTTTATAATATTAGTTTGTATTGAAGATGTCATTAAAAATGATGACGGGGTACGAAAATCAGAATTCTAATAAGTCCGTCAGTTTAAAAAAATACTCAGATAAATCGGATTAAACTTTGGGAGTGGGGGCTCGTGATGTCATAAGTAGGTACAAACTGTACGTATGCGTGACGTCACGGACATTTTGACTCAATGTATCGCCTTTATTTTGTGATTACCGAAATAAAATACGTCTCCAATACTTTTTTTCATCTACGTAACGGACTAATTATTAAAATTAAGTCATTGTCTCTTTTCCTAGAACGCAAGCGGTAACTATGAGTAACGTTTTTAAACGTCTCGTGAATACTGAACTGTTGTAGAACCAACTGGTCACTACCTAGAAAAAATCTCAATTTCCTTAAACGAAAAACGTAGTAACTCTATATGACGCCAGTATATTCGTAATGCCTTTTTCGTGAAGTCTGTTTCAGATACGAGCTTTTTTCAAAGATGTAACGAACTGTTGATATGAGAGAATAGTCTATCTAAAAGAAATACTTATATTTTGAACTTTCATTCAGAATACAAGTAAAATTTATTTTTGAGGAAATCTTATAAAAACAAAAACATTTTTTGATTTATAATTAGTAAACTCCATGCCGCTTATATGTAACCAAATAACTACATAATCTTCTAACCCATCTTTGGAAAGCACCCAAATATAAAATTCGCCATAGATTGAGGCCTATACTCACGGTTGAGTTACATATGAGTTTCACAATTGTCATTGTCGATATAAAAATACAGTGACTAGTGACCCGTCGTACTCATAACTCAAGCCTTATTGAGCCTAACATGAGACTAGTTAGATTTGTGTAAAATTTATCCCCTATTTTTTATTAATACAGACCACAGGCCAATATATGTGTTTTTCTAATTTCAGAGACAATACAGTGAATTATTTTTACTGGCTTGGGAGGACGAGTTACCTATATCCAGGCGCGCTAGAAAGTTAGTTTCCAATTCACTGCCACTCAGCCAGAACTTGCATTCTTCCAACGACGATAGCGAGGTAATTATGATCATTTTTGTATATTTTATATTGATTCCAATTTTTTTTTAAACCTTTTCGCGCCACACGAATCCCGTCATTATAAATGGCATATGCCGATAAAATTTCATTGAAATAATTATCTTTTCTCAAACATGCAAAGAAATATTGACGTTGTGTTCCTTGTAATAGACCCCGAAGTCTCACATATCGGGTGCGGCGCAACGAGGGGCACATAATGATAATTTCATATAAAATTGCCGGCCTAGGCCAGCAAAGCGACCGGTTTTTGTTTACATTCGCTCCGAGCGCCGCCGCGCCGCCGCGGAAGAGAACGAATAACTATGTATATTAAAATAACGTTTAGTGGGAAAAATAATGTTTATTATATAAAAAATACCGGTTTATATTTCATTGCATGTTTGAGAAAAGCACTATACAAGCCTCGGCGCGAACAGGGATTGTCGGCCACGTATCTCTAGATGGCCTCGTTAAACTACTCGGCCGGCAATCCCCTACTTCGCAGCCTCTGCAGTAATGTAGTATTATTCTGTAAGTAGGCCGCAAGGGTACATTTATAAGTCTGACTCTACGGCATTTCCCAAGAGAAGACCACTGTTGAAAAGAAAGCCGAAACAAACTCAACAGTCAGACATTTTTTCTAATATTTGTACTTAGCCTATCTTAGATATATGTTATTTAGTATAAACTCAATGTGTACTTCTCCAAGAAAACATATCAAAACTTATAAAAGTAAAAATCATATGCTGCTTTTATCCTTCTAATATATAGAAGGAAAAATCAGTATATGCTTCATAGTAACAATTAGCAACAAGGTCATAGGAACTCTGTAATAAAATACAGCAGTACTTGAGAGTTTGGGCTCTTCAGAGGGGCTACTCTGAAACCCGAAAAATGAAGTTCGTGTGGCTCCATCCCGCTCATTCAAACACAGCTTAACATGAGAGCGAGAGGGACGACACGTTACGAACTTCGAATTTCGAGTTTCGGAGTAGCCCCTCAGAATCGTCTCGATGGGTTCAAAAAAAGTACAGTCGGCAATAAGCTTGTCGCAAAAATGCTATTTTTGACAGAAACTTATTATAGACTAGTATTATCTTTTGGCTTCGTATGCTGACAATCGTCTGCTTATGGTTATACTTCGGGAATCGGGATCCGTACATTATCATGGATAAGTAAAGGACAAGAGACAGACTGCTGCCTATACTAGTCGCCTATAACTGGCCAGATATAAACTACTTTTATTGAATACGGGATTTCCAGGATGATTTATAATACTTAATACACATAAATTAACTCTCGTCAGGGTCAGAGGCGTTACTCCGAAATCGAAATTCGAAGTTCGTAACGCGCCGTCCCGCTCGCTCTAATGTTAAGCTGTATTTGCGTGAGCGGGATGGCTCTATACGAACTTCGGGTTTCGGAGTAGCCCCTCTGTTCTACGTCCGACGGACCTATTGTGATGTCCACTTTCGAGTTGCATTTGAATTTAGTGCATTAGAGAATTGTGTTTTTATGAATAATCTGACCTTAATACTTAATATAAATAAATTCACACTCACTTAGTTATGATTAACTAATGCGGGAAATCCTGCATTCAATATGAATCAATAATTATTTTTGGTAGTTATAACTTCTCTTAATAAGTCCTTCCACGAAGTTTAGGTAAATAGGTACTAGTGGTGTAGCGTCCATATAAGCTGATTTCCACCGGGTTGCCCAAGGAGAGGCTTATAAAAAATCATAGCGCCACGCCACTAATAGCCACTACTTGTTCCGACCGAAGCAGAGGCTTATAATAATCACGTCGAACCTTTATCATTTGGGCGCGGACCAAATTTTGGCAAATAGTTAAGGCATTTCATTTGCCGAATTTTAATTGATTCCGCTGTGACACTAAAATTATTCATACAGTTTATGTGCTAACTTTAATGTCACAATGGAATCAATTAAAATTAGGCAAATGAAATGCCTTAACTACTTCCAAAGATTTGGTGCTCACCCATTTACGAACTCTCGACGCACTCACTACGAGGATAAAAAAATATGTATTTATTAAACGACGTCATTTCTTATCGCGTCCTTTGTCATTTTGAGGTAAAACGTATGGTTTTTTCCTTACTTTTAGCCTTAAAGCCAACTCCTATAAATACAAGGTGTAACAGAAGTAACTGAAAACTTCTAATGTGCTATAGCTTTCGTGAGCAAATTCTTTCGTGACACTGACACTCCCATGGTCTCCGGGCGACGGTTGGGGGGGGGGGGGGGGGGGGCTAGTACATACTGTACATGAGAGGTTTTCAGTTATCTCTGTTACACCTTGTACATATGAGAGAAATGGAACATCATGGAAGTTATAATACTTTTAAATAAAAATCAAAGACTTACTTATAAATAAAAATCAAAGTAATTTATGTTTGCGCATCGCTTCAGAACGGCTGGTCCTATTTCGAAAAATATTTTTTTCTTTTATTTGTAATAGCGATGATTACTATATTTTAATAATTAGTCCGTCATGTTGATTTGATGAAAAATATTGCGTCGTATTTTTTTCTTTCTTTACGTAATCAAAAAATAGAGGCGATACATTGAGTTCACTCCTAAACTGTAATGCAGGAATGAACCCACTCAACCTATTTCTCCTCTATTTACCCTACGGCGGGGGTCCTTGTAGTCCGGGGGCCCCGTAGTAGACCCCATCTTCTTCCTTAGTACACCCGTGCGAAGCCGGGGTGGGCAGTTTGTAATATAAGCTTTTTTTTTATCAACTCTGTATTTAACGAGAGCAAAGTCGGAGGTAGTAACCAAAAATATTTTAATTGCAAATCTGTCTGTAATACTTATTGTATTCTATCACAGGAGGAGGAAATCGTAAAGCCCAAACAAGCAAAACGGCGGAAGAAGGCAATATCCGACAGCGATTAACATATCTTGAGCAAAGTGGACGGTAACTTTAGACACCAAAGTGCAACTCTACAATACAATAAATATTAGGGTGAGGCACAAAAAGTTGGATCATCGTCAGGGCCGGCTTTATGGCTGGGCGGCCGGGGGCTGCAGTCTAAGAGGCGTTTGCTGTATAGGGGCTAGGGCGCCTACTTGACCGCTCAATCAATGACTCGCCCAGGGCCCCTACTTGGTTAAGGCTGGTCCTGACCATCGTTGTTGACTATACAAATTAGATGAAAGCGAAATGTTCCGTTGTGTGACGAAAATATTCAATACATTGTAGTTGTATCGTTAATTTATATGGCGCGAAGAACTTGATAAGTCGTCGGTAAAGTCTGAACAAAATGAAACCTTAAGACTCATGTCCTAAGTTCAAATTTATTTAAATGTATATTTCGACTTATCAAGTTCTTCACATCATGCACGGAATTGGGTACTTTCCTGTAGTCAATATAAATGATGTCACGCTTGCAGTTAAATTTTATTTCTGAAATTACGTAGAAAACATTCATGAATGCTTATTTTAAGCTTTTTGTGATTTTAAAATGATCAAAAACTATAAATAAGGAGGCTATTTGACCGTATAGAATTATGACGTCATAAACCTTTTTCCTTTCAAACTTCATACTTTCGGACCGTTTTGACAGTTCATAAAACGGAAGTGTTGTCTGTGATCTGTCAGTTAAGTACCCTATTGTTCCTCGCACAACGGAAACTTTCATAGATATTTTAATTATGTGAGCTTGTCCAACGTTTTGGTGTCCACCCATTAATGTTATGCGTAATACGGGCTCTACAAGCGTTTCAAACGCTATCAGGGGATCTATCAGCCATGGACGGAACATAGGCCTCCCCTATTGCTTGCCACAGGGTGAGATTGAAAATGATAGCGATTGCAATGCCATTAGAACTATACATAATTACGTTTGTTACCTTATGTTCACCCAGGTACGGTTCTAAGAATCTGGTACCTTAGTCTATTGTCTAGTTTGCCTTGGTAAGTGTAATTGTAAAGTAAATCGATGGTTTAGTTATGTAAGGTAGGGCCCAATGTCTGACACTACAATACCAATAATTGACACCCGGTTTATCAACGCTATTGTAATTAATTAAAGTTGAATGTGCCAATTATTGGGTCAGTGTCGCACACTGGGACATATACCTTAGACAGACGTATCAAAAGAGTTTCATTTCATAGAAGTCATTTTCTGTGAAACTGTTAACTTCATAGAAAGCATTTGCTGTGAACCTGTTAACTACATAGAAAGCATTTTCTGTGAACCTGTTAACTTCATAGAAAGCATTTTCTGTGAAACTGTTAATGCACAGACAGCATTTTTTCGTAAAACGGTTAACTTCACAGACAGCATTTTATCATGAAACTGTTTACTTCATAGAAAGCATTTTCCGTGAATCTGATAGTCAAAGAAAGCATTTTCTGTGAACCAGATTTTCATTTCCACATTTTCTTGAAACAGCTAACGGTTTGGGATTGTTATGGAACCTAACCTAACCTAACAAGTAGTTTCTATACAACTTCTCAAAAATAACGAACATCTGATTTAGGTACAGTGAGCTGAAAAAAATATACACAATTAGTCCGTTTTAAAATATCATCTCAACTCTATTAACGGGTAGAATCAAGCGAAGATATTTTTGAAAGGACTAATGTACATCTTTTTGCAGCTGACTGTAGTTACCAATTAAAACAGTTGTCCGAAAATTCAGTGAAATGAAACACTTTATGAAAAGTTTATCATCTTAATGAAAGGACACAGAAATAGACGCATACGCATGGTTGCTGGAGTTCAAAATTGTTGCTGTTATTTCTAAACATTTGCTAACCGCAGAGTGACTTGATCGCTTCGAAAAAACACAATGACATGTTCTAAGAGAGTCAAGCGTGAACTTAAGGTGTGATTTATACATATATTATGTAGGTACAAGTTTCTTCGCCGCAATGGAAGAAGGTAATAATAATAAATCGTACCTGAATATTAAAAATTGCTCATATTATTAATGTATGACCCTCCAAATCTTTAGCTAGGATCTCCCAAAATATTTCGCGGCAAGATTTTTTTGCTTATCTCTCACTGCACTCATAATATCATATGCACAGTGAGCAAAACAAGTGCACGGTACCCGACTTCACTCGTTCACTGACCCCATACAAAACGATCTGAAAACGTCATAAGTCCAACTGCGTCCACTTTTTAGACGTGACCATAGTGGAAGCGTGTACTCCTGGTCACCAGTAGCGTAACTCATCATTTCAGGACACAGATCACTCCCACTAGATAGCTAATCTTTATAATTTTATTCGTGACACGACGCACCGCGTTAGACGGCAGGAGTGAGATGCGGCGTATGCGGTTCTAGCGCTGCCATTGGTTGTTTCAAGGACGGTCAAATTTGTAGTGATGGGACATATTCATTACAGGCAACTAATCGATAGATAAATGGCGTTAATTTACGTGATGTTACCGAATACTTTGTCAGTCTTTCATGTTGGTAAACCCTAAAGAAACGAGGTCACATCTACTGAAACAGTAACAATATTTATTATCTATCATTAATTATAAAGTGTCATTGATTATTAAGTTTAAACAAATAAAGTTACAGCAGGCTGCACATTTCATACATTTACATACAAGCCGGTCGCGCGATCTTATATCTGACCGAATACACATAAGCGTGGTGAGCGCGAGTCGCCCTACACGCTCCGTCTAGTGGAGGTTGAGTTTCAGCACCTGGACTGGACGTGTTAAGAAATTCAGATTCCCTGCGTCAATAGCTGTTCTCTGTTTAGTTGTTCTTTCATAGAAGGACGAATATCTCTAGCATTTATAACCTAAGACACGCAAAAACGTGTCTTAGGTAGGCAGAAGAGGCGTGTAAATATGTACCTATATGTGAATAAATTGCGCCTTAAAGTTCATTCACATTGACCAATAAGTTTTCTTTTTTCGCATGTAAGTAACTTCTTAAAACAACAAATCTCAATTTTCTAAACATAAATACATCATGAACACATCCCTGGCGGACGAGTTTTTTTATACAACCCGAAGGACTGTATCTACAAAGTGCATACTTAGATTAGAATCTCAAACGTCCTGACATTCAACCGTCTTCATATTATGAAAATTGTGTAATTGCATTTTTTTTTGTAGCCTGTTGAAATGTCGGAGCAAAGCAAACTGCTGGGCAAAGGCCTCGCCTCTTTTCCGCCATGCATCTCTATTTGGTTCATGCATTTACAAAACCGTAATTCTTACATTCAGTGAATCTCATTTATACCGTTCAATAAGGTAAACAGCCAGCTTAGTTCCAATAATTGGGTAGTTTCCTGTAGTCAAAATAAATTATACGACGCTTACAGTTAAATACTGTTCTGGAAATACGTAGAAAACATCTATTATAAAAATGATCCAAGAACTATAACTAAGACCCGACCGCAGACAGCAACCGCACATTCCACCGCACTCCAAATCGAACCTTGATGTTAAATAATAAAAAGTATTTTTTTCCGTGCGCTGAGAAGAGTAGCCGGCTACGAACTTGTACCTTAAATCACCCAAACTGGTTTGAAAATCGACCAGTTTGGCAAAAAAATCTCCTCGTCTCAAAAATCCAGGCTTATTTAATCAGGCGGACGTGTAAATAAATCGTTCATACGCTCAAACTTGTACAAATGTAATATTCAGATGACACAATGCGAACACAATGTGAATTCTCAATGTAATCTAGTTTATAATTGAAGTGAAATCGGTAATGCCCAACCGGTTTGCAAACCGATATGTATTAAGAAAAGAAGTAGACTAAACGGGCCAATCGCCAACAGTCTCAGTACACCGCGTCCGTCACACGCCTAAGCTACTCCACCGCCCAATATCGTCAAAACATTCTGGCTATTTATCACCGACATGTACATTTTCTGAAATAAAATGGGATTCTGCAAATACCGTAGAATGCTACAGCTATGGCCTCCATGAAAAAAAAAAATATTTTTGGCAAGAAATATATTGGAATATGTTGCCATGATAGTATTACTCGTTACAAAGTATTTTGGTAAAAAAAAGGCATAGGCATAGTTGTAGATGGTGACCATAGTTGCAGCATTTTAAGGTACCTGCCTAAACATATTTAATTAGATACTTAGTCGTTTTTGCATAACATGATATAATTTTGTTGACTTCATAATTGTTACGAAAATTATTTACGAAGTAGCTTACCTTTATGCTATATTGACGTAACGAAATAGAGATTAATTTGAATTTCGACGTATTTTCATTTCGGTCGACATACGCAACGCATTTTTGAGTACCAAACACACTGAAGTAGGGTATCGAGGAAGCCTCCAAATCCTGTGAGCTCAACGGTCCATAGGCAAATATGCAATGAGGCATGAGAGCACGCTTGATCGAAGTACATTTATAGTACCTACACGTAACGTAACTTGACACGCAAAAGCCGGGTTTTCAAGTATGATCCATTGTGCTTGTCGTTTGGCGATATTTTACCACCCATTATCACAACACAACAAAACGGGGCTTTATTTAATTACCTCTCGTTGGTAATTGTTCGACGTTTCGGACGTCGCGTTACGTCCATGGTCTCGGAGGAACTTCTACTACTAGTTCCTTCGAGACGAAAGGTAATGAAATAAATGATATTTATACTCGATTAAGCCCCGTTTTGTTGTGTTAGGATAAGGAGAGAAGATCGTGTAAGTTTAAATCAATATTTTTTACCCATCTATCAATAGAATAGAAACAACTTTATTTTTTATAATCAACGGTACAGTTTTCTGGCTCGCCTAGTCCGTGCAATCTTGTTTACATATATTATAAAATCTAAGTGTAAAATAATTGGGGCACAGTTCAAGTCTGAACTGGCTCATGCGAATACTATGATCAGTGATCACCTCGTTCTGTTATTACCAGGGCTTGGATATTCGGTGAGATATCCGTACCGTCCATACCGATTAAATTTTTCTAATAAACTTCCCGGGATTTCTAAATTTAGTGACAAGACCTCCAAAACGCATGTTTTATTATTTTCTTATGTTAAATTTACCTTGAAATTAAATCAATACATACCGTGGTTACGTTCATTATAGCATTACCTACATTTGCATAACAACGTCCTTGCTTACGTCATAAATAGCCATAAACTACACATGTTTGTCTATTTTTAACCGGGACTATTCTTAAAATAATTTAAGTAAGAATCCGACCCCAACTTTGCCGGGTTTTTTGGCAACTTTCGATAAACATCTCACCGAATATCCGAACCCTGGTTATTACGGTTCGCGACCACGTCGTCCCTTTACATTCTCAACCTCGTATCTGATCGAATAGTTAGATAGGAAAGACGCTTGAAGAATAAAGATACGTGGTTGAGGAACTATAGGGGCGATATGATCTGTCTCCCTTGGTTTCACCATCCATTTGGGCTAAAATTATCCGTTTCACCAAATCATGTTTTGAAGTCTGCACTGCGTCTAAAGAAGCTGTAGGTTCAATCATGGAATGTAGTGGAGTCGTGTGGTGATAACTTTTCTAAATGGAAAAAAAGCTGCAACACACGGACATGCTTTCAGTCAAACTTTAAAGTTACGGACAGACGTGCTCATTACTAGCACGAAAGCATGCTTTTATTGAGCAAGTGCTCATTAGTAGCACGTGTGTAATAAAATTGCTAGTAATGAGCATGCTTATTTGGAGCATGTTAAAAAAAAACAACCGACGTTTGATTTTCGAGCATGCTACCTGAGGCGTGGGTAGAACAGGCGTGCTTCGAGCCGAGTGCGTCTGAACAGGTAATGAATAATGAGCATGCTTTATGAGTATGCTTATTGTTGGCAAATGTGAACAGTTGCAGAGTATGCTAATTTTAAGCAAACATGAGCATGCTTTTTTTGAGCACGTCTGTCCTTACCTTAAGAAATTTTCATATAAATTCGCTTTGTTCGCAGGTTATATTACGTAGCGCGCACTATTTCATACTGTAAAGTAAATGGTCATTCTCATATAGTTCATGCGATTTGTCACGACCATGTGCGAAAGTTAAGGGTTTCCAGGAAGTTAAATATTCTAATACTTATTTATATATTAGCTGTTTTCAAGCTTTCGGTCTTTATATAAAAAAAAAGAAAAATTAAGTATTGGAAACGTTATTTTTTGCACATAGTTGTGACAAGTCACATTAACTATTTGATAGTGAGCCAAAGAACAAACTGACTCAATTTTATTCTATTACAAGCCGTCGTTTGTGTTCATAAATTGTTGCCAGTTATATAGTCTACCGACCTTTCTTTTAATAAACAATTGTCTAGCCTAAATATGTTTGTGTTACTTCGTTTCTTGGTGTATATTCTCTCTCGTTTGCACAAAATTTACTGGGAGATTCTTTATTTAAAGCTCGCCTTTGTTGAAATACGGGTCTTCAAAATTTGTTGCAGATTTTGTCCACGAATTATATACAAATTTCGGTGAAATTTATCAGAATTCTTTAAACAATTGACACAATGCATGATTTTTTTATTTTTGCTTTCATAAAAGCTGATTTATGTAACGAATAATAGTGAAAACGATTTTTTCGTATAATATTCGTTATTGCTATGTTCACATTGTGTTAGTGATTTCTGAATAATTGTCGTGCCTAATGGGTGATTTTGCCACAAATTTAGGAATGTCGTTTTGTTTTGTTATTTTTTCATTTTTAAAAGTGTTCACGTACACACTTAAAGTGCCATGCAATAAAGGTGGCAAAGTGATGTTTTATGTCTTCTTATGTTCCTTTATTTATCAGAGAATGGCTATTTTGTACAATAAAGTGCATGTTGTGGTTGGAAAGTTGTTTATTAAATAAGACACAAGAATGATACGATCGATAATAATATTTTCTTCTGTTTCCGCGATTATTACTCATTGAAATAAAACAATTTAACGGATTATATCGCGTATATTATCTCATTTTAGTTCCCGACGTTTCGGAAGCTGGAAAGCTTCCAAATTTAACGGAGGACTGTCCTCCCGTGACCATGGAAAGCTGGAAAGCTTCCGAAACGTCGGGAACTAAAATGAGATAATATACGCGATATAATCCGTTAAATTGTTTTATTTCAACGATTGATAATGTTTACGTTGAGATATCTTGAGAAATTGTGTGCAACGATAAGCTACCACGTTAACTTCGTTAGATATGATTATTATCAAGTCAAATCATGTAAGCCAATGCTTACGATTTCCAATAGTCGAATCAGCAAATAATGTTACGTTCACGTTTACAAAATCGATGACAATGCAATAATAAAATACTGTAATCATGTAACCCATTGCATATATAATGAAGTTAAATTTTTTAACCTAAGATCTAGAAGCGATTGAAAGGTCTTATTTATAGCTTGACAAGTTCTTTCGTGATACTCCCATGGTCTGCGGGCGACGGGAGGGAAGACAGCGGGGGCGAGTAAAGTGTGCGCGTGGCAGGCATGGTGCTCCGCCGCGCGCGCACTTGTCTTTCCCCCCGTCGCCCGCAGACCATGGGGGTGTCACAAAAGAACTTGTCAAGCTATAGTGTTCACAATTTTGCATGTATACCTCACAAAACTGTGACCCGTTTCACAAAACCTTGTTACTTGTATTGCAAGCGGAAATCTCTTTCGAACAATATCTATTAGAAAGAGACTTTCACTTGTAATAGTAGTTACAAGCTTTTGTGAAACGGGCCTTACGGGCCTCTGGTGTAAGAGACGAGACGAGAGTTCACGAGATAATGCTCTGTAATAAACTGAATTTAATGTATTGTAAATTTTAGCGCATCCGATATAGTCATTATGTGTAAAGTTAGATATTGTTGTACAGATTTTCTATCCCCGTATTAGTATCGGAGTTATTTTAAGCATAAGGGTATGAGACCAAGAATTTTATTCAAAGGATATATTGTATTATCGCAATTTTCGAATTACTTACATTTTACACTAGGATCAATAAAGTATTTCCCCCTCGATTTGTTAATTTTATTTTCTTTTTCGTACACCAAATGTTCATAGTTTAAATACATACATATTTACATTAAATGAAGGCATTTGTTTTAATGAATGTAGCAAATTTTATAAGAGGACAGATTTGTGGTTCAACTACTTAATTCTGACGTCGTTTTTATTATTACGAGATAGATGAAAATGCACAGTTGCATTGCCAACATTTTTGTAGCGCTCCGCGCGTAGCCGATAACATAGGAAAATGCGTCTGTCCGTCAGCGAAAAATTGCTACGAACAGAGCGTCCACCTAGGTTCCTGGTAGGCAATAAGACGAATCTGTCGCATTACCACACTCCGTGCCTATCACTTGACGCAAAGTTGGACCTTTCTAAAAAACCGTACCCTCTTTTTTTCAGAATTTGATTATAAGGTTTTTTACTACTCAGAATTATGAGTACATCCTGGTAGCAGATAAAAAGTATACCATTTTTTTTTACTGCAACTTAACATGTTGAAAAATCTATAGTTACAATAAAATAACGTGATGAAACTAAAAAAAAATACACTTCTATCACGATGAATCATGATTCCGAGTAGAAAAATATTTCCTAATTCTGGAAGAGTGGTATAACGTTTTTTTTTAGAATGGCCCAGTTATACAGTTCTTAAGCCTTACGAGAAAATTTACCATTATTTATGGGAAATATTCTCTAGAACGTGTGACACAACTCTAATCCTGTGCGGCTACCGTGGGCGACGTCTGAATTAAGTGGTAGATCTTTAGTTAGTTGCACCCTGTATGTACACACGGGAACAAGTTACTTTTATTTGGTAGGTAAAGTCAGCATCAAACAGTCTGTAGCATCCAAAGTGCCATATTATATCGTCACATATCTCTATCCCTATAATATAATACAAAATACTCTTTATTGCACACCTCACAAATAAGTATACAGGGATTTACAAATTATGAAAACAACACACCATTAGAGATTAAAGATGTGTTGCGATTTAAGGCCGGACGCGTGACTCTTGTGGTATTGCAGGTGTCAATGGGCGACGGTGATCGCATAGTAGAAATTAAATAAAATGGAACTAAAAAAAATCCTTACTAAATTGTTGCCATATTGCATTTTGCGTCAACAAATGTGACAGTTACATAGAAAGTGGCGCCCTCATTTAATTTCTACTTTTTTTTCGCCCTTTCGGACAGGCTAATGCCATAGCCCATACTGCCACATAATTTCTGCTCTTTTATGTCGCACTGTACGGTCAAAGAATTTAATTTGTGTACCCTTTCGTACCTTGTCATAGTGACATTGATATGGAATATCTATTGGCTTTCATATTGATTTTGACTGTGACAAGGTACGAAATGGTATATACATTAAATTCCTTGACTGTACCGTCACTACCATTAGGCGAGGCGATCCGTCTGCTCTTGTGTCTTCTCTAACATAAAAGACAGACTATTTGTTGCTGTCTGAACTAGTAGAATATTTTACCAATTATTTATAACAAGTAAGAAACAACTCTCGTTTATTCCCAGGGGGAAAGAGAGATAAGTACATCAAGCAAATAACCAAAGTGTGAATGCAATTGGTATTCGTGGCATAATTTTAAGTACAGTTCGCAGCAAAAGTAACCACAAGGATGAGCTCAAAAATTACACTTACTAAGAATTTGTGTAGATATATGTCCTGCTGACAGTAGATCGTAACATACTCTGTAAGTACATTTTTAGAAGTTCCGTAAATCATATATTTAATACATATGTATCACCCCTCACCAAAAAATTGTGATCTGAGACAACAACAAAACTCAACATGGATCAATTAAAATAAAGCGAAAACGAATTCACAATAATTGTTTTCTTATGTATATAATGTGTATTTTACCCCAAACCAATACTAATTATTCAACGGAAACTTCTCAGAAAGACAACTTCATAAAATTGAGGTATTTTGGAACTTCGATTCCCCAAAAAACAACATACCGGTAGCGGACTGGTCGTTTTTTTAAAATTACATTTTAATGACTGTACACTCTCGCTAAGATCGTGTCATCTCTTTCGATATAAGTAGGAGGGCCTGCTATCTCGCCCAGAGTGTACAACCGGTATAAGACGTTGCCGTTGCATGAATTGTCCATTATTCGAGCAAAGAATTTATTTGTGATCAGGTATGACATTCCCGAAAAGGCAACATAACGGTACTGAATATTGCCGTTTATAGGGTTCCGTAGCCAAAACAGCAACAACGGAACCCTTATAGATTCGTCATGTCTGTCCGTCTGTCCGTCCGTATGCCACAAGCATTTTACTCAAAAACTAATAAGATGTACATTGATGAAATTTGGAGCATAGGTGTAGTGTGTAAACCGCTACTTAGTTTGATAGTTAATCCATACCGAACCGAAACTGAAAAAGAAAATTCAGCAAATATCAAGGTGTGGCACATATTTAGACAGTACATCTAAAAACACTTCGAGGTTTCTAAAAAAAAATTGATTTAGTGAATATTTTCCGAAATATTCGCTACGCAAGTAGCAAAAATTGTGTCCCCCCCCCCTCTCTATTTTCTAAACGGTAAGTTCAAAAAATATGAAAAAATGTACAAATGTAAAGCTTAATAAATACTTCCAACGAAAATTGTTTTCAACATGATAGGACATACCGTTTTTAATTTATTGCCAAAAAACTGCGCTCCTCAGCAAAAGGATGTAAGTACCGGGGAGATACGCTCTTTTGTTAGTTTTTTTTTTTCATCTGTAGTGCTTTTTTTTGTATAAACGGCTGCGGAACCCTTCATGGGCGAGTCCGACTCGCACTTGGCCCGCTTTTTTTAAGTTACATTTTAATGACTACATTCTCGCTGAGATCGGGCGGGACATACATGTCGTCTCTTTCAAAACCTATAAATAAAAGGACGGCCCGCAGTCTCGCCCGGTCTCAGCCAGAGTGCCCAGTTATAAGACGTTGCTGTTTCAAGAATTTTCCATTATTCGAGCAAAGAACTCGTGATGTGTGATCAGGTATGAGAGCTTAAATCACACTAGTAGTACCTTAGTGTATAAAAAGCTACGCTGTACATTTTGTACGTTCATCGAATATATGTAAAATGTCAATCAGTTGCGGCACATTATACCGTGATATCAACATTCAGTGTAATCATAAGTATAAAATACTGACGATTCGGTTGTTCTCGCGAGGAAAAGGTCTTATTTGAAACCAACTGAGAAGAGTACTAGAAACGACACAAAATATAGACCCATACCTAACTAAGCTTTGCGTATAGGTACTTATATAATGATTTCTTTTAAAAGAATGAATTTCTGACGTTTTCATAATTAGTCCTTTTTTCCCTTCAGATCCAGACACAGGACCAACTTCTAGGCACAGGCGGTACTCGAAGTGGCCGCGGATGGCATTACCGTTCGTGGGTGTGCGCTCCCCCCTCTGAATTCGATTGCCTGTAATCCTAAGCCAGACCGACTCAGACAAATCAAAGTCAGGTTCTAAAAAACATGCTCAGGCGGACTAATTGAAATCACACATGCCATTTGCCAATCAATTGACATGACCATGCGATGCGACGGTGCCAACTGAACGAATAGGTTTGTGACCTTAAACCAGTAAAAAACCCGGCCAAGTGCGAGTCGGACTCACGCGCCGAGGACTCCGTACAAAATATACTATTATACTCCATATAGAATCTGTCTATTTTACAAGCTTTTATTTAACTAGCAAAGTATATTTGTACGGGTCAAATCTTGCAAGATAAATTTCACCGACTTCCCGGTATCCGATTGAGCTAAAATTTGGCATACTTATGTAACGGTAACAATGAAATATTATACCATTGAGCTTATCTGATGATGGAGCCGGATGGAGGTCATAAGAACTCTGTGACAAAATATCACATTTCCCGAGTTTGGGTTCTTTAAAAACGTCTCAATTAGTGGTGTAATAAATAAAATATGGTAAATGATTACATCATGGACAGGAATACTGGCTGAAATCATCCTGGAGAGTTATCGCATCGAGAGAAAGATAATTTTGCTCGACTTGGCGGGGGCACTGCCGTGCCCCCAGATAATCCTACTTTAAAATGTACTTTCTGTATAACTAGAAGGTGCCCGCAATTTCGTACGCGGAAGAGAAAAAGTCACAACCCTTTTTTTACTTCAGCGTAGTTGGATATTAAGTATCCTATAACCATCTGTGGATGCTCAGCTACCCGTCTACCAAATAATAGTTGAAAGCCGTTTTGGCGTGATGAAGCCAGTACTATACATACAAACATACATTTTTGTTTTGATAGAGTTCAAATAGTCCGAATCACTTATGTTTTTGAAAATATCTTCAATGTACGGACATTTCATTTTTACAACTTTATAATAGTATGGGCGTGCGTTTTGCGAAATTACTTTGTCTTTACGCGTTATCTTAATTTGCGGTTAACCACTCGATGGTATTGCATTCTTAAATTACATGATCTCCGTTGTGAAAGTAGAAACTATGTTTTTGTAATATATCTTTTATATATCCATTTAAACAAATTTTAAAAAAACAATCGAAACATTTCTGGTCAGATAGCAAAACGTTGATAGAAAAAGTTAATTCAAGTATCTACATGCTAAATTTACTTCCCGCTTCCAAATCAGCAACGAATTTAAACCGTGGCACCATGCACTATAGCTTGCCCTGTTTATATCTTTGTCGCGCCTGTGCTTTGCTATATTTCTTTTTCTCTGTTGGCGTCTCTTTTTCTTTCGATTCGTCATTATTTACACCTGAAATCATAAAAATAATAGTGACAATAAGTTATATACATGAAAGAAGAAGTCCTGATTGATGCATCACGCAGAGTCGAAATTTCCTACTTTTACGAAGGCGGTTTCAAAGATATACGACCTCGCTTATAGATAGCAATATTGGCTGAAAAATTAAAAAAAAAACGAATGTTCGAATCTTACGGCGCGTTAATTTGAAAAAGGAAGATGCTTCGTGTTTTATTTTTGTTCTATAATAGAGATTTTCCAATTATTTTGTGTTATCTTTGTTAGGCCGACTACTTCTGGGACCGCTTTCGTATAACGTATGCAAGCAATAATACATTTTCGAAACTCGTTTTATATAAATTTCTCGCAGTAGTAGAAAGATGGATTATTGTGTCGATAGATTTTTGTGATACTCCACAGTAACTGGGCACTTTTAAGTGGCTTCAGGAGCATGTAACGAAATGAGTATGCAACCAAGTACCAATTCATTACACTTTTAAAGAAATCAATCAATCAAAGTTTCTGAGTACAAACTTAAAACAACATTTCTCGAAATCTATTCGGAAATGGCTAATGGCGGTTTTTTATTTTTATTTTATTCAGTACCTTCAAAGCTATTTATTATGCGCTTACTTGGGTGATGTCTGATTTTAGAGCCAAATCCCACACTGTGTAAGGTACTCTCTAGATTTCAATTTTTATTTAATTATTATCTTTACAAAACTAAAAAATATTTCAACTTCTCAAATGGACGGCCTCACAAAATGCGAAAATTTCAAAATAAAATTTAGTTACACTTATTTCTTAAATTACAATTTATAGGATACCTACAAGGCAAGTCGTCAGACTTCGCATTTTTTTATCATTTTCGCGCCGAAACATCACATTGTCGTGAGTCGCGGCGAGACCGAGATAGATACATTGACGACCAGTTTAGCTCAGCGGTGACGACCCTGCCTGCGAAGCCGACGGACCTGGGTTCAGATCCCGGTAAGAGTAAATATTCGTGTGATGAGCATTAAATATTTGTTCCTGAATCTTGGCTGTTTCTCATGTATATAAGTACTCGTATTATATATTATAAATTCTAGAAGGTTACCGCAACTTTGTCAGCGGAGGAGTAAAAATCAAAATCATAACACATTAAAGTTGATCGTTATTGTGAGTAGGTAACCTTGGATAGTAACATTTTGTATCACGTCTTAGAAGCCACCTTGTTGATAGTGTCCGTATAACTAAGACATTGCCTTTCTGGGGTAGCGCTTGAGATGTTGCCGCTTTGAGAACTCGCCATTTTGAGAAGTTGCCACAATGAAAACCTATGAGAATCGGTACTGGCTTACCCAAGTCCTCGGGCGGCTGAAGGGATTTGCCAGGACTGGTGATCATCATAGTACCAGCCTTTCCCGCCATCCAGCCGATGCCTGACAACGCCATCGAGAACGCCACCATGCTGAATGGATTCTGTGAAATAATTAAAAATTTTGTGTCAAAAAAATAATTTTCGACTCTACTTTTCCGACTCTACTTTTCATTAAACATTTATAAACTACACGTCGAGGCAATTATAAAGAGCCCAAGCTCGGTAGGATTGCTTCATTCTATCACAGAGTTCCTATGACCTTCCGGCTCTCTCATCTGATCAGCTTGATGGTGTCATTATATTGTATTGTCACCCTAACTAAGGTACATAAGTATGCCAAATTTTAGGTCAACCGGAAACCGGAAAGTGGGTCAAATTTAACTTGCAAGATTTGTTTAAATAGTTACCTACTGAGATTACTTAAGTTACAGGTGAACCTAATATAAAGCTTCTAAAAAAGTCACTCGACCGCTATGTCTGGGTAGGTTCACTCTTTAAAATTGCCATTTTAAAAGATATAAAGGTAAGATGTTCTTTCTAGCCTATATTAAGTCCATTTACAAGAGATCAATCTTGTCAGTATGTTAATAGTTAAAAAAAAGTTGATCCACCCAACTAATGTTTTCATACAATTTTTACCCGGCTACGGCAAAGCCAAAAGGACAGATTATTCGATTTTCCATTGTGATAGTTCAATGTTATCGTCTACTAATTCTACCATATTGTCGCTACTTTCAAAAAAGCTTGTATCTGAAACCAACCTCGGGAAAAATGTCATAAGTGTATTCTATCATCATATACTCTTACTACGTTTTATGCTGGAGCAAACCGAGATACGAGGTCTTTTGACAATATTAACAATGATTAATTGTATTATATTTGATTAATTGTATAATACTACAAAAACGATAATCGGTCCAAATTTTAGTTATTGGAAACAAAAAAACGGCGCAGTACCTAAAATGCCTCAAATAGATATTGAATGAAGTGACTTATAGTTCCGTAAATTGATGCGCAACATCGACGCAAAACCAAAAGGTAAGTACCTACATATACGAGTAGCTTGTTCATTCGGTCGAGTAACTAGTAAATCGCCCTGCGATAGCTGTGACTGTGATAAAACATACTAGTATTGTAAACGTTGTATTGTGATTTTAACTTATAATTTAAATTAGTTGTGTCGGAAAGTGAAAACGCGTCGTGTTCACACATAAGTCAACAAAAAGCAGATGCAATGTTAGATAATCCAGACAGCTTGGAACTTGGAGAAAACAGCGAGAGTGGAATCTTTGAATACGATTCAGATTACAATGACGAAGACGAATACGATAATTATAATGATTACGAATTGGAAAGTCGTGCTGAATCCGCCGGTCTTCTTAGAAGAGGACATGACACAAAACACGCCAAGATTATCGTGAATCGATGGAGCAATCAGGAAAAGTTCACCACAACGAGGCCCAAACGCTTAGTAAAGTACGGAAGGCGTGATGTCCTAGGTTCTAACTTTGATATTGACGAAAAATCCGAGGCCATTGTGGATGATAGCGTCAATAAGTATCGTTATTTTGCATGTGTGAATGGTGTGATTCGTTCTAGTGAAAGATCAGTGTTGCTACATTACAATCGCAGGAATATCTTATCAGTCTAGAGACTGCAGTTTGGGAAGGATAGAATCGAAAAAACCGACTCCAAAAAAACTAAAAAGTAAAAAATAACGCTATAATTCAGTTTCTTCAAATTACTTACAAGTAACCGTTTGTATACTCAATGTATACAGTATATACAATTAATCTTATTTTGGCGTCGGTGCCATATAAAGAATGTGTTAAATATTGAAAATTGACGATTTTAGTAAGTTGTGACACGATGGCACCGACTCCAAAATAACATTAATCGTATATACTGTATAGATTGAGTATACAAACGGTTACTTGTAAGTAATTTGAAGAAACTGAATTATGGCGTTATTTTTTACTTTTTAGTTTTTTTGGAGTCGGTTTTATTTTTTTGTTTAAAAGTTTATTTAATTTACACTTTTTAGTTAATCGTTACTTAAAAGTGTATCTCGTGACGATTCGAACAAGCCCAAACATGGCTAGGATACATTATTTTATTACATAGATCTGGTGCCTACCTTCCGGCTCCATCATCAAATCAATTCGATGGTACCATTCTCATCAGGAATATTTAAATTTGTGACTATGAAGTTGCTTAGTTAAATTAATCAAGATATTTTGTCGCCACCCGTAAATCATTTATCATTGAGGAGTTCCGATGGCATTCTGTGGTCTTCTGCATCAGTTCCACTTCACCAATTTACATTTTCTGAATGCAAATGCTTATTATGTTTCTTATAATACCAAAATCGCTATATGTATGCCTACAATATTTGAGGAGTTCCTTCAATTCCTCATGGATTCCATCATCAGATCTTCACCAAAATTATATGGGACCAACTAGAAAGTACCTTCTATAAAACCAAATTTTTTTTTTTAAATCGGTCAAATAGTCTTTGAGTAATCGGTGAACATCCATAAAAAAAAAACATTCCGTCGAATTGAGAACCTCCTCCTTTTTTTGGAAGTCGGTTACAAATGGGCCCTAAGTGAATATGTGAATGCGTATTAAATGCTAATATTCCTGATGTGTATCCTCCAACGAGAAACGTCGTCTCAATCGTCTTTATTGGAGACGACGGAAAACCTGCGCCTAATCTCAGTGAAGTCACGATTGAAATCACTGAGAAAATATATACAGATGTGATAATAAGTATATACAAGTTGTACAATGAGGGAAAAGAGGACACGGGAAATTATCTCCACGAACTATCCTACGGTGGAGAGATAAACTCTATTTTATCAGTATGTGGTCCGGTGTAGAGACCAGTCATCCAAAAGCCTTAGAATTCTTGATGAAGGATTGCTGCCATGTCAGCCATTTCTTCAACAGCCGAGGGGTACTGAAGGTGAAGTCGATAATTAATTTGTTCAAGTATATCACTAGGCTGACGAAGCCTCACGAAAATGTGCTAGTCTTGAAGCACACAAGAAAGCCAGTCAAACAGACAGAAAAAGAAGAAGATGCCTCACGAAAATATTAATATTTGAAGTAGTTGAAACTCTGTTATCATCTCAGCCGAATGACGTCAACTGTTGGACATAGACCTCAAGAATTTCCAAGATGACCGATCTTCCGACGGTTTCGTGGAGGAAGTTTATCAGAACACCTCAAGGAAGAATTTTGATAACTACACGAATTATTTCCGCAGATTGACTTAACTGAAGCAAATTCTCTATTAATAAAAAAAAACAGAGCAATAAAATTCGAATTTTAAAAGTTCTATGTATGTACGTATGTATGTAAACACTTTATTGTACATAGTAACCAGTTACAAAGCAATAAACTTAAAAGATATAAGTACAAAGGCGAAACTTATCCCTATTAGGGATCTCTTCCAGTTAACCTTTGAGCAAGTGAGTGAAGATATAAGGAAGATAGACAAACTAACACCATGTACAAATTATATATATATCAATAAAAATATAAATAAATAAATAAATAGATATATATCTACATAATATATAACTAAATAAAATATAACAATAATATTTAATAAATATAATCAACCATTCACTCAAATCACTGGAAAGCCACAACTTATTCAATTTACTCTTGAGTGATGCCACAGACTGCGACTGTCTGAAAGATAACGGCAGTTCGTTCCACAACTTAACCGCGTGTACCGTGAAAGACGTGGAATATGTTCGCGTCTTGTTAGATGGTATAGCAAGTGTCAGGTTGGTGCTTGACCGCAAGCGATGTCCACTGCCAACAGCCATACGAGGGTTGCTACTTATATATCCGGAAACAAAAAAACAAACAAACGTACACGGCTGAAAATAGTTTTATTGTTTTTCAAAGTATTCCCCTTGATGATCTATGCACTTTTGCATTCGCGTGAACCAATTTTTAAAGCACTTCTGCCACTCCGCCTGAGGTACCTCCATAACGTGTTGTTTGAATGCGTCGACAGCATCTTCAGCGGTCGAAAATCGTTGACCGCGTAATTTATTCTTTATATTTGGAAATAAATAAAAATCGTTGGGTGCCAAGTCAGGGCTGTACGGCGGATGACCCGTTAATTCCACATTTTGACCCTCCAAAAATAGAGTTGTTTCGCGTGACGTATGACAGCTGGCATTGTCATGATGAAGAATGATTCTTCGTCGCTGGTTAGTTTTACGAATTTGTTCAAATACTTCCGGTAAGCAAATGGTCGTGTACCACTCTGAATTAACCGTTCTACGGTTTTCTAGTGGCACTGTAGCTACATGGCCATTAATACCGAAGAAGCAGGCCACCATTTGTTTCAATGTACTTTTTGCACGAGTAACTTTCGTAGGGTTCGGCTCATTTTGAAACACCCATACCGTTGATTGTTGCTTCGTTTCGGGATCGTATGCATAGATCCAGGATTCGTCACCTGTATAGATGTTATAAACGGCTTTTGAGTCACCACGGTTATATTTTTTTAACATTTTATTGCACCATTCGACGCGAGCATGTTTTTGCTCATTTGTTAAGTTGTGGGGTATCCAACGCGAACAAATTTTTTTTACAGCCAAATAATTATGTAATATGCTATTAATGCTGGTCATAGAAATACCCAGAGTCGCCTCTATCTCGCGGTACGTAACATGTCGGTCGTCCATTATAAGTTTTCGCACAGCCTCGATATTTTGTTGTACAACGACCGATTTCGGGCGACCTGCCTTAACTTCGTCCGTAAGCATACTACGTCCACGATTGAACTCACTAAACCAGTGATACACAGTAGTTTTAGATGGGGCTTCATCACCAAAAGTTGAAGTTAGTTGATCTATGCACTGTTGTTGCGTTAAACCACGCCGAAAATCATAATAAATCATAGCACGAATATTTTCACGAGTGAGTTCCATTCTTGCTGCGAGATGACATTTAAAACCCGTCAAAAACAAAACACGAGCGTTAATAAGGAAGAAAAAATATACCTTATATACTTAAAAAAGTTCAAATTTTACCATGGCGGTCAAATATGCTATTTAAGAAGATTGTAATCCCGGTTTCCGGATATATAAATAGCAGCCCTCGTATAATTAAATCTCTCAGAGAGGTAAGGAGGAGAAGCCGGATAATAAAGTATTTTAAAGAGCAATGACAGGATATGTACGTCTCTGCGCCGGCGGATCGGCAACCATCCGAGCTGTGCGCGATATTTTTGAAACATGGTCATACTTCCGCAGACCAAATACGTACCTGATACAGACATTTTGTAAACGCTCAAGCCTATCAAACAGCTCTTCTCTGAGATCCAGAAACGAAATGTCACCGTAATCTAAGAGAGGCAGTAAGAGAGATCGAGCCAGAGCGAGCTTGGTAGGAAGAGGGAGAAAATTCTGCAGTCGCCTCAGAGAATGAAGAGATGCAAAGAGCCTCTGACTGACTCCAGCAATATGAGCCGACCAAGGGAGTGTCTGATCTCAGGTGATACCCAAATTTCTAACAGTAGAGAAAAAAGGAATAGAAATTCCATCAGAAACAATTTCGGGAACCACCATATCAGACAACTTGGCTATATAATGGGAACTACCAATGACAATCGCCTGCGATTTCTTTGCATTCACTTTCAGATCGAAATTAAATGCCCAAGACCGTATAGATTCCAAGTCAATGTTGATTTGATCAACTAATGCCGAGAAATCCTCAATGTTAACCGCTGTATAGATCAGTAGATCATCTGCGTATAGGTGATAAGATGACTTGAGGGTTTCAGTAATACCATTAATAAAAATAGAGAAGAGAAGAGAAGAGGAGAGGAGAGAGCACCTCTCCCTGAGGGACACCAGCGGAGAGTTTTGTAATTTTTATTGGCACCGCAAATCACCGAGCGGTGATTCCTCCCCCCTTTCATAATCATAAGCTTTGAGAACTGGCTGGTAATTTTATTTTTGGAACCTGTCTTTTAACTGAGTAGGTCTGGTCTCTTACCAGTAATCGGATTTAGTGGGGGGAGAGCAAACCCACAAACGGGAGGGTCCAACCGCGGTCACTTGGAGCAAGGTGGGGACGCGGTGCGCAAGGCACAATGACCTCCTAGGTGTATTGAACCAGTTCAACCCGACTTCAGCGAAAAAATCAGGTATAGGAGAGATGAATGATACAATTGGAAATGTAGTACTTAAACAATTAAAGCCTTGTTTAAGTACTCCAAATGCCAGGAGTTGGGTAGCGCCTAGACTTGAGTCTAAAAAACAATAAATAAAGAATAATAATACTTACAGACAAAGTTGGATTCTTGGTTAAACTGTAGTCTAGTATAACAATAAGAATACCAAATATAAGGCCCACACATGAGCAAATCCACATGACATTTTGACTATCTGTAAAAGAAGAAAATATTTTCACTTTTTGAGCACCCAGTGTGCTGACGGGAAACCGCGCGCCACATGCCGACCAATAAAGGTACGTCCACACTCGTATCATTTGCTCGTATCCGATCACCGCGGCGTGGCATGAATGCGTATCGCGCTGCTTGCACGCTTACTGTCGGCGCGGCGATTCCGCCGCGCTTCTCCGATCTAAGTGTTTGATACGCGTATCAACATGGATTTCGAGCGATCGGATCAGCGCAACGTCCAAACGCGTGATCGTGACACGCGATCATGCCACGGAACGAAGATCTGATCGGGCAAATGATACAAATGTGGACGCCCCTTAAAACATTTGTATGATACCAAATGACGTCGTTGCGTCTGAGGCACAATTATCCGAGGACGTGATTTGCCGTTTTAGGCGCTCAAAGGGTTAATGACACACTCTTAAAGGGGTTAAGAGTGAGTCATTAACCCTTCGTATGCGTATAAATTTGATACTTAAATTCAAAAATAGGGATTTAGACAGGATTTTTATTAGACCCATACAAGGGGTTAAGACGGTTTATTTACCTGCTGAACTGGCAACGTCGCATATTATTCGTTTTTTTGAACATGTTTTCCAATAAATTAATTCTGTTTTCGGTAGTTTTAAGCTTTAAGGCACAATGCAAAATGTCATGATTATCAAGTAAAGCTCTAAAAATGAATTATTAGTCCATATATCTTGTTTTGTAATAAAGTAAAGATGCATAGTTGAATTAAACGCAATAAAAATGCTAAAATTTTGTGTATGCATTAAACATACCTTCAAGATTCATTCAAATACCACAAAATACTGAATCAAAACGAAAAAACTGTGAGGCTGCTGTGAATGCTTGCACTTCAGCTTATTCAAGATGATTCAGGAGATTTTTTTTTATTTGATAGAACAGTGAAGATAAAGATAATTGGTACCTGATGTAAATAACCCAATTTACGGTAACCATGCAGTTATTTAATCCATACTAATATTATAAATGGGAAAGTGCTCTTCACGCTCACACCGCTGAATTTGGATGAAATTTTGTATGGAGATAGTTTGAGTCCCGGGGAAGGACCTATGCTACTTTTTACCACGGAAAATACCCTTATCCGCGATAAACGAATTTAAGGCGGACCAAGTCGCGGGCAGAAGCTAGTAGATTTTATAAGCAATAACATTCATCTCACTAATAGTGGTACAAAACAGTCGGTACCAATCCCTATCATGTTTCCTAAATCATTCTATATTCACAAGAGAAAGCAAAGCAAAATTTGATATTGAATTTCACTACTGATATTCACATCTTTCTTTACTATGTTAAAAATAAATGTACCACTGAAACTGCTAACAATTTTTTATATAATTTCATCATATCATAGACTCAATTGCACCCTATCTAGCCTTGATTTATAATAATAGCATATCAGAGGGCGTGTTTCCTGATCTTATGAAACTTAGTAAAGTCATACCTCTTTTTAAATCAGGTGACTTGAGTGACTTGACTAATTTCCGTCCGATATCTATACTACCTGTATTAAGTAAAGTTTTCGAAAAGTTAATGTTGATGGATCTGCTGGGACACTTCAATAGAAATAAACTACTTAGTAGTAAACAGTTCGGTTTCACAAGGGGACGTTCCACGGCTGATGCAGCATCTGTACTCATTAAATATATTTACAACATCTGGGAGAAATCTTGTGATGCAATTGGAGTTTTTTGTGATCTTTCTAAGGCATTTGATTGCGTTGATCATGGAACACTCATTTTGAAATTAGAACATTATGGCCTGTCTATAAATGCCTTAAGCCTTATGTCTTCATATCTCAGCAATAGAACACAAACAGTTGTTGTAAATGGAACCCAATCCAGTGGAGCTGCAGTTAAGCTAGGAGTGCCACAGGGCTCTATCTTAGGGCCATTTCTATTTTTAGTTTATATAAATGACTTACCATCTATAGTAGAAAATCTTTCTGATATAGTACTATTTGCTGATGATACATCATTAATTTTCAAAGTTGACCGGAAAGCAACAGACTATTCCGAAATGAATAGTGTACTAGTTAAAGTACTTGACTGGTTTAATATTAATAATCTGGTATTGAATGCTAAGAAAACGAAATGTGTTAGATTTGCTTTACCGAATGTTAGAGCAGTGGATTCTGCTATATCGCTCAATGGTGAATGTTTAGAAATGGTGGATAGGGCATTATTCTTAGGTATAACACTGGACAAGAACTTGCAATGGAGTCCCCATTTAGCAGTACTTGCAGGTAAATTAAGTTCAGCAGCTTACGCTATTAGAAAAATTAGACAATTGACCAATGTTGATACTGCTCGCTTAGTATATCATAGTTATTTACATAGTATCATGTCATACGGTATTCTGGTTTGGGGCAAAGCAGCTGACATACAGACTATATTTGTTACAAAAAAGAGCGATTCGTTCTATATATAACTTGAACTCCCGTGACTCCTTAAGAGAACTTTTTAAAGACATCAACATATTAACCGTAGCGTCCCAATATATTTATGAGAATATTATTTATGTTATTAAGAACCTAGAGTCTTTTACTAGGAATTCAGATATCCACAATTTTAATACTAGAAATAAAAACAAAATCGCTATTAGAAAGTTCCGCGTTCGTAAAGTAGCCAAATCATTCGTAGGCCAATGTATAAATTTTTATAATAAGCTACCAGATGATGCTTTGAAATTATCGTTTCCAGCTCTCAAAAAGTACTTAAAAGAGTCCCTAATGGCAAAGGCTTATTATAGGGTAGAGGACTATTTAACAGACAAAAATGCATGGCCCAAAACAGAAACCAAATAATTTACTTTTACCGGGACACGATTCTTATAAGGTGGCATATCAAACGTATGTAAGTTGTTTTAAATAAAAATCACTATTTAGCTTTTTTATATTCTAGATTTTTTTTTTTTTTTTACTTTTATAAGTTTTGATATGTTTCCTTGAAGAACTACGCATTGAGTTTATACTCAAAACATATATTTAGGTTAGGCTAAGCACGAATATTGTAATAGATATAAGAGTTATTTCGAAAAAATGACTGACTGTTGAGTTTGTTTCGGCTTTCTTCTCTTCAGTGGTCTCCTCTTGGGAAACGCCGTAGAGTCAGACTTGTAAAAGTGCCCTTGTGGCCTACTTACAGAATAAAGATCATTATTTCATTATAATTATCAGCTAATTAAATATTGATACAAAGATCTAGGTGCAAATGAAAATTATATCAACAGCAGAAAGGAGAAACGGTATAAGCGACAGCTTGGTGGCATTTAGTAATATACCCATTTAACTTATTTGATAAGGTGTATAATTCATTATACACCTTATAAAATGAGTCTCTTCGTCAATATATGATCCACTGCAATCTAACCCAGTGACTGCATAACATATATTGATTTTGGAATAAATGAACTCTATATATATAATAAACTAACCTCTGCCCGCGACTTCGTCCGCCTTAAATTCGTTAATCGCGAAAAAGGGTATTTTTCCGGGATAAAAAGTAGCCTATGTCCTTCCCCGGGACTCAAACTATCTCCATACCAAATTTCATCCAAATCGGATCATCGGTTTAAGCATGAAGAGGTAACAGACAGACAGACAGATACACTTTCACATTTATAATATTAGTATGGATATGGATTGAGATTCAAAGACATTTGAATATGGAACAAATTGCATGAAAACAGAGTCATTTTGAATTGTTTTGCTAACTTATTGCCTTATTCACACTTCATATTGAAATGATAAATTGAATTTGTATGCATATCAATAGCAAGAAGCAGCAACATAGTAACTGCCAATTGAATCCATTGGCAGTTACTAGATTTCCACATTTTGCCATACCCATTTCAAGAATAATAAAAAGATTTTTACTGACCTCTATATTTCTTTTTTTGTGTTTCGCTTATTTTTTTAATGGCTTCCATTAATGTATTATTATGGGGGTCCAGCTGTAAGGCCCTTGTGTATGATATGATGGCCTCATCATACAAATCACTGGCCGCTTCCACTTCTGCTCGGCGGAAGTAACCCTGCAATTTAATATTGTATGAATAAAACCATACACAAATATTCTGTAACACAAACTTTATATTAGGGAGGCCCCCGACAAAGTGGACAGATGACCTAGTGAGGGTTGGGGGAAGTTGGGGTGTGTTGGTGTCTGCACGGGATCACACTATATGGAGAGCTATAGGGCAGGCATGTTCAACAGTGGACATCCATGGTTAATAGATACATTTCATTTTATTTTCTTAAGTTATATTTCCTAATCTCGAAATCGAAATTTAAATAATGGTAGACAACATATGGACTTACTACCAAAGAGTGAATAAATATTAGAAGACAATTTTACACAAATCCAACAAGTCCCATGGTAAGCTTAATAAGGCTTGTGTTATGAGTACTATATGATGATATATTTAATAGATATATTTACTTATATGCATAAAAAACATCCAAGACTGAGGAACAACTATTTATGCTCATCACACAAATATTAGCCCATGCCGGGATTTGAACCCAGGACCGTCAGCTTCGCAGGCAACATTACTCCCGCTGAGGTAAATCAATTGTCAAATGAATTTACACTTCAAATGATTCCCTGCATGTAAGGATTGTGATTAAAACAATAAAAACCAGCATTACTTAATGGAGCTAATGAGGAGAACAGACAAGATTTTTTTTACAATAAAAATAAAAACCAAACTTACAATAGTCACAGCTTCCAATGTAAACAGTTCAAGTGCATTATTTTTAACTATCCCGTAGGAACACTACTGCTGGGCATGTCTTTACCTAATCGGTATCTTAGTGCTTTGAAATCTTAAAAGTGGATCTCTAACCTTGTCTTTAGCATTTTGGTCAAAGCAACCTATGACTTGTATGATTGGTATACTTACCGATGTGTATTGTGATATAAATATGTAATTAATTCTTCATAATTAGACTTACCTTCGCCCATTGAGGCTGCAGTCTAACAGTTTCGTTTGCATCCTGAAGTGATAAGTAATGTTGGTCCAGTTTCAAAAATGCAAACGACCGATTACTGTACAGTACGTAGTTATTCGGATCCATTTTAATTGCCTGAGTATAATGCAGTACCGCTTCAATAAATTTTCCATCTTTAACACATTCATTACCCTTGTTTTTAAGATCTTCAACAGAGATGCTTTGAGCACCTTTCTTCGATTCTTCCATTTCTGTTTGATTACTCAAACTCCTGGCATACTATTTACCATAAATAAAATTGAGGATACAAAATGTAACCCTATACTTCAAAATACATTTAAAATCAAACAAAAACTGACTTATCATCTAATTAGATATTACAATGATAAGACTTTTTTCTTCTTTTATTTTATTATTGGGTTTAGTTCCAAAACGAGTAGGTATTTCAGTTTGGTTTGATTGTTAAATTCTGTTTGACATTTGCCGTTTTGGAGCGATGTTAGACACGCAACACGTTTTTAATTATTTTGCAGACTCAAAATATACAATTTAATACGGTACATTTCGATACGGTTCATTCTAAATATCGAAATGCCTTATTTATATTAAACAATATTTTTTATTATCTTTGAGTGTTATGACCACGTGCGTGCAACGCGGAATGCGATATGCGTCCTTCCCACGTAGGTAGTATCTCTTAGTAGTTTGTGGTCCTTCCTTATGCCATCTTCTGTATGTAGACCGGAATGGAACAATAGAAAAATGCACACTATACGCGGCACATCAGATAAAAAAAAAACACTCTGATTAATTATTTTTAGTCTGTGTTCTGGAATACGAATCGCCGAAAAGGTCATTCACCTTTATTGCCGACTTTATTTCTTTATGCATTTGACAGCTAGAAAGAAATAAAGGAGCAGGGGGCACTGCAGTGCCCCCGCCAAGTCAAGCGCAAAGCAAACTGCCGTACCATCCTTTACTAGAACCATTTCGCCGCATTTTCAGGACCCTATTTGAGAACCTCTGGAGAAGACCAGAACGCAGAAATTTTCATCATCCAGTAAGCTATAATCACATACTTAAAATCCAAAATTTCAAGTCTGTAGGTTATTTTGTTCCGAAGTTAAGCGAAAGCGAAGTTTCGCATTTGACACTCACTCACTCATGGTCATCAGAATAGAACTAGTACTTCCCATAAGCTCAGAGAGCTGAAATTTGGTACAGAGTTAAGGTTTAATGACCACATAAAGGGAAAACTTTAAAACTAGGATAATCGAAGATCTGGAGTACCTGGTGACCCTGATTAGAAAACACAAGAGCCCAACCAAACTTTTAGAGATCGACATACCGCCTTTCCAAAAAATATTCAACTTGATGGGCCGCTTCATGTGATGTCCAAAATCGAAGGGTTATGCCCACGTTTCTACAAAAAGAAGTGAAATCCCACGGAAACCATTCTGTAAAAAACTAGCCAAGTCTCAATGGAGCTGCTTGTTTATCTCTAAAAAGTAATGAAATCTAGACAAAGTCGTGCCAAGTCTAAGGTTCTTTACTGCATTTTTTTTATTATTATAGTTAATGTTGTGTGACTTGGCCGTTGAAGGGTACACAAGGGTACAAAACCAGATGCTCCGCGACACCGTCCGACGTCCGACCGTCAACGATTGGTGCATTGGTGTATTCGTAACATAATAATATTCAAGGGCATAATTTCATAATATATATTATTTTTATGGCTAATTTTTCCAGTGTATATAGTAAGTACGTGTTATCAACCTCTTGAATAAAGTGTTAATTAGTAAAAAAACAAAACGACAACATTAAACATAACTATTTTATGGCACCACGTATCTATTGTGCACAACATATTTCAGATCTTTCAAATTATTCCTAAAAATACAATGTACACCTGTACGGCTAGCAGCAAAATTACATAGATTTCAACCATATTTATACGGTATTAGGGTCTGTGAGTAGCGTCCACATCTATCCATGTAATTTTGCTGCCCATTTTACATGTAACATGAGTACATTATGCTGCTGCTTAACTAACTAAATAGGATATAATCCAATCCTTCAGTGAGATTCATTGATTTCAGATTCAGTTCAAAATTTCCATTGGTAATATCTAACTTGACACAAATAAGTATAGGTGGTTTTGCTTCAGAAAAATGAATAACTGGTAGACTTATAATAACAGCTCTTTTTGCTGGACAGTATAAGTCAACAGTGCTACAAATTTTTTTCTTATCAACATCACAGAATGCAACAACTTTCGTTATACATTCCTTATTCAAAGCTCGAACCAGTTTTCTGCCTGCTTTACCAGCATTCCAAACTGTAAATCTTTCCCATTTAGGTAAAACAAGCTTTTGCAATCTATCTAGCTGAATTTGCCAGATTTGTTCTCTTTTAACGGAAAAAGTTGCTGCACCTTCATGATATGTATAAATAAGTAATTCCTCATCAACTTTAAGTAAGTCTCCTCCAAGGTCCAAATGTGAATAAAAAAATATCAAATCTTCCGGTGTACCTTTACCAGTTTCATCAAAACCACCTACTTTTACAAAAACAGATCTATGGCAAAACCAAGTTGGCATTAACAAGGTTGGCCCATTTGAAGTATAAATTTGCAGTTTAAGTTGTTTGTTGGTGAGATTATTGGCCCAGCGCACCAATCGAGGTGTAGAATCGTAAGGTATTCGGGAAATTTTGCTGCCAACAATAGCATTCTCATTATTTTCTGCTGCTTGGAGTTGAAGGTATATTCTGTTAGGATGCATTATATCATCAATATCTTGAAAACACAGGAACTCGCCTGTGCTCTTAGAAACTGCACCATTTTTAGCTGCGCCGACCCCTCTCGATGTTGAGGAACCAGTTTTAATAAATTTAATTCCATGTTCTACAAAGTAACGTCCCCACTCTTTAAGCATATCCTCTGTTCTATCATTGCTTCCATCGTTGTAGACAACTAATTCAATGAAGGTTCCTGAATTGAGTATTGTTTGATCTGCTATCGATTTGAAACAGCTGTTAATCCATTTTTCACCGTTGTAAACCGGAATTATTATTGAAACTTTGGTCATGCTCTAGGAAAAAGCACTCTGTAATCTTTTAGCAAAGGCTTATATATATATATATATATCATTACATTGTTATAACGTTTACATAACATAGATCTTGCTATATATTTTAACTAGATTTCTCCACTACTCTGACTGAGATTTCACAACGTTTAAATAACAATGCCGTATGCACATTGCATGCTGCATTGACACTGAATGACAGTGACAGCAGAGCGGAAATGGATCATGGAACGTGAAACGTGAAAGTGTCATGACATATTCAGGGAATGTTTAGTTTAAACCCGTTCTACACCTTCGATCCGATCGTAATTATCTGATAAAATAGGATAATGTATTGTGCAACAGATCTCAATTTTTAGGGCCCGTACGGGTTTTAGAAACGATTGGATACCATATTGAAACAGGACAGACATCACCTTAACTCTATGAACTTTATCACTTTAAATAATTCCGTATTCTGTGTCATAATCAATCAATCATAGCATTGTCTCCATTCTGTAACTGCGTTTTATTTTTTAATGTTTGTACATGTAATTCTTCGTATAAGTTGTGGCAATAAATAATTTTCTGATTCTAATTCTGATTTTTGTTATACCTGGTTTTTTACTGAAATTTAAAATGTTGAATTTGATGTTTTACGTTTTAAACAATAGCGCAAATAGCTTACATGACAAACGTTGTCACTGTCACTGGAACAGAAATGAAAGCATAGCTCTTCCGGTTATTATTCGTATTCATCTTGTACCCCTTTAGCGAGTATTTTGGATTCAGACATATTTGAATTAATCGGTGCTTTTAATAATGGGTATTAAAGAAGCAATTATTTATTTAGATAACCAATTTAACACGTACTATGCGGGTCAAACGATTAATGGAAGAATAGAATATGTGTTCGATAGCCCCAAAAAAGTTCGAGGTAAGTGGGTGACTATTTGATGATAAATACAACAATGACTCATTTTCTAATTATAATTCAGAGGTAATCAGTATTGTTATGGATTATCTAATGCACTTTCACATTGTTCGCATTCCTAACGCCGGAAATATATTCATACGTGCCGTACCAGATCGTCGATCATCGGGTTTCCCATACCATTTTATCATGCGGAATTATTGAACTACTATATACACTCATATTATTAATGAATATAACTTTCACAAAGTAAAATTGAGATAATTAAAAGGGCCTACCCTGATTAACACTTGCTGCCAAGAGCCTGCTAGGTAGATTCATTGTTGGGATAAATGGTAAGCTTGGTACTGAAAGTGATAGTGTATGTCCAGCATGAGTTATTATATACTGGGTATTTTTTTCATTCACATAAGGAGATAGAAAAAGTGGCAAGCCCAGCAGGTCTAGCTCAACTCTCCGTGACTATGCTTGTTGTGCGACATAGCATCAACCGTCTTTCTTGCGTTGTATTGAAAGGAACAAGACATATAATCTTAGTCGCGCAACAAAGAGTTGCGTGTCACAGTTGTGCTAGAGGTGCTGTTGGACGTTGTGGTGACGTTGGAAGATATCATAGACTAGAATTGTTCTGTTCTTGAGACCATTATCCTATGGTATTCCTATTTCAGGTATTCATGTCAAGTTTAAGGGGGAAGCCCACACGGAGTGGCGTGAGAGTAAGGAGCAACAGACCTCCGATGGCAAAACGGAGAACACTGATGAAGTGCGCACAGGGAATGAGGAGTACTTCCAGATATTTTACTATCTACTTGGAAGCAATACTGGTATTTTTGTTCAGTTACTAATCTATTTACTATTATAAAGTTGTAAAACTGAAATTGCTGTACATTGAAAATATTTTCATAAAAATATATTACATATCAGTTTTGGAGGAATTGGATAATATTATTATAGGATTTCATCATACCAAAATGGCTATTCGTATTTTATTTAAGTCTACAGTATTTTTTTTTAATTAGCGTACAATTTCGTACATACAGGATTTAAACTAATGTGAAAAAATGCACTAGACAATTTTTTTTTCATGTTACTTTGAATCCTGTACAATGACATATCACGCAAGAAAGTATGACACAGCTAGCAAAGATGCTTGGCAGTGACACATTTATTGTTGTTTTCTCGTAAGTCTTTTTAAAGTACTTTTTTTTTATTGGGGAACATTTAACATTTTTTACATTTCTCAACGACCTTTAATGTTAGTCTGAATTCTTTAAGATGTCATGTCACTTGTTGGATAAGGGTAATAAAGCATATGTCATTAGGCCATCATATTTATGGAATGGGCATTATATTACATTTTTATTACCTACAGTATAATGATGGATATACATTCTTTTCCAGTTAAAAGCACCCTGAGTCACTTCATAATCATTCTAATTATATATCTATGCAGAACATCACGTTCACGCATTGATTGATAGACTGATAGTATGACAAAGTTACCTATAAATGCTGTAAGAATGATTGTTCTGTTTTTTTTTTATAAAGCCTTATCTCAGATATTAATACATGTAATTAATTTTTCTTATTCTGTGTGCTCTTTGGCAAAGGCTCAACACTTTCCAATGTTCTCTCTTCTTTGCCAGTTTAGTCTTCACCATATCATCCTCCCATCTTCAATGGGATCCCTTTTATTTTTCTTTCTCTCAGGTACTATAATGTTACGAATGTCTTCCTTTGCTTTTCTCTGAATATGTGGCCAGTGGAAGTGTGGAAATCCACATTTCGGGTCTATGTAGCTTTTTAATTGTGTTGCGGTTATCATCATCATCAGCCCAAAGTCATCCATTGGCCTTCCCCAATTCGCGCCACCATACCCGCTCCTCAGCTCTCCGCACCCAACCGCTTCTTGTTAGTCTCTTCAGGTCATCGATCCAGCTGGCAGGGGGTCGCTGGGCAGTGTTGTAGTTAGAATAGAATACGTTTATTTCTAAGAATATAGTACAATTGTTGGAATAAATACATTTGGTTCAGCATACCCTGCCGTGATCGGCGTAGAAATATTATTTAGGTACATTAAATTGACTGGAAATTGTACTGGATTGATTGGAAAACATGGGAAAATTTAATATTACTTACTTAATTAGAATTATTATAACATAACGTGCAATAAATAACATTACCAGGTCCAATAATTTTACCTATTCTAAACATATTTATTATTATAAATTCAATTATTTAAAAAAACATTCATTGAGAACACATTTCAAGCAACCAATTATTATTTTTTTTTCAAATTGCAATGAAATTATGTCATTAGGCAGTTTATTATACAATTTGATCGTCATTAAATATACGTTTCTACTAAAAACTTTTACCCTTTGTCAAGAAGCATACAACTTGTGAGGATATCTCCCATTTCATTTATTATGGACATTGTCATACAGAGGAAACAAGTACGATGTTTTTGTACAAATTTAGCACCTCATATATATACAAACAAGGCACAGGTAAAATTTTCAGCTTTTTGAATATTGGTCGGCAGTGAGCGAGATAATAAGCTCCATAAACAGCTCTAACACATTTTTTTTGCGTTACAAATGCTCTATGCATGTCTGCTGAATTACCCCATATGATTAAGCCGTAGTAGTTGATTTTATCTATTTTGCTCTTCCCCATCATGCTAAGATTTCTCATAGATTGTTTTATTTATAAATGCCTATATTTCATCAGGCAACGAGATAGAAGTGCCAGCAGGCAAGCAAGTCTACAGCTTCACTTGTGCACTGCCTCCTGTGCTGCCATCCTCTTTCGAAGGAGAGTTCGGATATGTGAGATACACGGTGAAGGTGACACTCGATCGTCCGTGGAAGTTCGACCAGGAGACTAAGATGGCTTTCACTGTTATTAACGCTCTGGATCTCAATCTCAATCCATCGTACAAGGTAAGATTTCAATTTTATTGTATAGGTTTTCATGGATAAAAATTGTGAGCCAACAATTCCTAAAATACGAGTAGTGCAGGGTTGTAAAATATTTTTAATCCTGTCCTGATCTTCATTATTTTTACATACAACTGCAAAAAAAACAGTAATAAAATAACGATTTCAGGTTTAAATCGAACTCGTTAAAACCCATGAAAAAGAAGACGTTCACGGGAGTAATCGTAATTTTTTTTGGATATTTGTATTATGTAAATAAGTCTTGTCAAATAATGAAAAAAAACCTATTGCTGTTATTTAAGTTAGTCACTAACATTCTAAGTCAATGCAAATAAATTCGAAACGAACTGTTGCTCTTTAGTTGCGTGAAAGAAGTAAATGCAATTTCACATTTATAATATCGGTAAGGGCTAATATGCAGAATAGACAAGATAAATCGTTACTATATCGCTTGCCTAGTCAAACAATCTAGAAATTAAAACAAATTTATCCTAACTACAATGAAACTGATGTTACATCACAATCATTAGATCCGGCAGCAGCTCTGTTTATTACAAATGCAGTTAATTAAGTATGTAATACATTATTATGCAACAGAATTCATTGCTCGCTGTATCACTTGAAAATCTTACTTTGTAGGATAAATATGTAATTAAATACAGTGTAAGAAAATCAATGCTGGCAAGTTGCAGATGCAAAACATTATCTATGCTACAATATTGATACAAAGATCTAAGTAGAAAAGAAAAATTAATTGACGCTGTTCCGGTATAACAGAGACGCTGGTTCGATTCCGGCTTAGACTGCAGTGGATCGCAATTAATTTTTCTTTTCTACTTAGATCTTTGTATCAATATTGTATCAAAAAATATGTGATGTTTTCAAATTAAAAATATAAACAAACATTATCTATGCTATTAAAGATTACTGAACCGAAAGCATTTTATTTGATGTTTGTATGAGTCACAGTGTCATGTGGGTATGGCCGCATCGCGTCAAAACGGCTGGACGGATTAAGAGAAACAACACGTGAATGCATTTATTAATCTTAAGACATTACAACGGGCTGTGACTTTGTATATCCATCTTCCTGCCTTTTTAAGCCCGCACCTTAACGGCTACGGATTTACGTCACGCGCAGTGCAGCTAGTGTCACCGTCCGAAGTCACCAGGGCGACAATAGGATTTCAAATATTTTTCGTACAAGAACAGCTGGACATCCGAGGATGGCTATAGGATACAACTATGCTGAATCAAAAAAGAGGGCTGTGACTTTTTTCTCTTCGCAAACGAAGGAATATCTTCTGTATCTTTCTATATTAACAAAATATTTTCCACACAGGAGCCCATCCGTATGCAAATGGAGAAGACCTTCTGCTGTTTCTGCTGTGCCTCCCCGCCCCTGTCGGTGGACATTCAGGCCCCAGTGTCCGGCTACTGTCCGGGACAGGTTATCCCTGTCTCCGTGGACATTGAGAACAAGAGCAATGTTCAGCTGCATCTTGTTAAACTGTTTTTAAGGAAGGTGAGTAGTGATAGATGGACTTATTATTATAACCAGGCCAGGAGCCGATAGGAATATAAAGAAGACCTGGTGTTTCTGTTGTGCTTACCCACCCCTGTCGGTGGACATCAGGCCCCAGGCTACTGTCCGGGACAGGTGATCCTTGTATCAGTGGACATTGAGAACAAGAAAAATATGCCAGACAAAGGTGATATTTTTTCCTTATACTAATAGAATTTGAGGAGCAGTATAATTTAATGGGCATCTTCCACGATTACAATTTGTATTGTACAGAGCTAATTGTGGCCTTTTTGTATTTTTTTATTTTCTATAAATTAATATTTAGGCAAATATCACTATTTTGACAAAATTACAAGTATCTAAAATTGAGGGATCCGCCTTTTTGAAGTCTGTTTAGAAATAATCATTCAATACACCTAGCAAACTATCTTGGTACAATAGATATGTTGTTAAATATTTTCCCACATATTACCTCAGTGCTAAGTAACGCCAATTCATAAAAACTTGGCCAAGATACGCGCGGTAGGCATTACGTCACCATAAATTCATTGTGCTAATAAACAGTCAAGTCCGTAAGATTTTAAGTGTTATAATTCAAGTATGCAACATGTCGCGTTTTAGAATTGTTGATTTTATGCAATGGCTGTTGTAGTCGCATTTAAGTAGGTAACGTAATTATATTGGTCACTTCGCCTTTCGTCTATCGAAAGTATAGATGTATAGTCAGCTGCAAAAAGATATACATCATTAGTCCATTAAAAAATATCTTCGATAGACACTATTACCTGTCAATAGAGTTGAGAGAAGATATTTTCGTACGGACTAATCATGTATGTTTTTGTAGTTGACTGTACGCTAATAACTGCCTGCTATCATCGGCATATAGTGGCTATACGTTCTTGTCGCTAAAATCGCATCCTGATTCATTTTGAGCACAACCAAAATGTGGAATGCCCTGCCAGCGTGAATGTTTCCAACTGATAAAAACCAAGTGATTGCGATTGTAGATCAAAATCAATTTAAAATTAATATGAGACAGAAATATTTCTTTATTATAAACTTGAACCAGTGCCTTGAGCCAGACCGGGGCAGCACGCTCCACCATCTGAGCTAATCGTCCACGTAATATTTCTTTATGTTTTAATTGCTTTCTATGAAGTGATATGTCGTCGAAATGTTTTTCGATAAAACTAGGCACAACCGATCACACCAGAAATCGAACCCGATACTTTGTATTTCCGATCCAACGTCTCATCTTTTTATCTATGTCGAAAGATCATTTTAACCGTTCTTTCTACCAGTGAGCGATATGACGTGCATAATGCACTTGGTTTTTTTTTCAGGTTGTGACATACCGCGCTAACTCCCCTACGACGGCGACCAAGAAGTGCAAAGAAGTGGTGTTGACAGTGCAGGAGGGCCCCGCCCCGGCGGGATCTACGAAACATTGGGACATAAGGCTGGAAATACCCCCTATTCCGCCTTCTAACTTGGTCAATTGCAGCATTATTGATTTGGATTATGATTTGAAGGTAAGTTGACCTTGACAGCGACCAAGAAGTGCAAAGAAGTGGTGTTGACGGTGCAGGAGGCCTTGCCCCGGCGGGATTTACTAAGCTTTGGGACATAAGGCTGGAAATACGCCATATTGCGCCTTCTAACTTGGTCAATTGCAGCATTATTGATTTGGATTATGATTTGAAGGTAAGTTGACCTTGACAGCGACCAAGAAGTGCAAAGAAGTGGTGTTGACGGTGCAGGAGGCCTTGCCCCGGCGGGATTTACTAAGCTTTGGGACATAAGGCTGGAAGTACGCCCTATTGCGCCTTCTAACTTGGTCAATTACAGCATTATTGATTTGGGATTATAAGTAATTTGAAGGTAAGTTGACCTTGACGGCGACCAAGAAGTGCAAAGAAGTTGTGTTGACAGTACAGGAGGAGCATGCGTAAAGCTTGGGATCTACTAAGTATTGGGACATGACGCTGGAAATAACTCCCTCTCCGTCCTTAATGGTTCGAATCCTGACCGAGACATGTTTTTTTTTAATATTCGCTTTAGGGTCAATCACCTTTTTTCTGTACCTCGCCTCCATGGTAACGAAACCTGGGTCACTCTTTAAAAACGATATAAAGGCAACGAAAATAAGTAATTCTACTAAATATAGGTCCATTTTTCAAGCGCCCATCTCGTCAACATTTTTCAAAGTAAACTCTGTCACTATTCTCTTGTGTTACCTTTAGTAAATACATTAAGAATTCGTTAGCAGACGTTTCTGGGAGAATCCACTTTTAAGGTACTCCTTTTCTACAAACTAATCAAAACTTATTAGAATATGTGAGACTGATAATTGATCTCACATGTTAAAATTAGATCATCAAATTTTCGGATTAATCTATTTATATTTATGAACGAATTGTATAATTTTGTAAAAACATGGTAACGCAGTGGAAAATGCACATATTTCATACAAAACCCGGGGACAACGTCGTCTCCTGCGTTAACTGATATATGTGTATAAATAATTGTACAATTTTTAAAATTGTAAACTAGAAAGTAATCCTAATTGTCTGATTTATTCAATACCAGCTTCTGCCCGCGACTTCGTCCGCCTTACATTCGTTCATCGCTGATAAGGGTATTTTTCTGGGATAAAAAGTTGCCTATGTCCCTCCGCGGGACTCAAACTATCTCCATACCAAATTTCATCCAAATCAGTTCAGCGGATTAAGCGTGAAGAGGTAACAGACAGACAGACACACTTCCACATTTATAATATTAGTATACATATTGCCCACATCAAAAACATTTATTGCATTCTATCAAAATAAGGTGCCATAGTGAGATATGTCGAAAATTTGGGAGTGCCTTAAAAGTTGATTTTTAGGGCTTCGTACCCAAAGTGTAAAACGGGACCCCATAACTAAGACTCTGTCCGTCTGTCTGTTTGTATGTCTGTCTGTCTGTCTATCTGTCACCAGACTGTATCGCATGGAAGGTGATAGACAGTTGAAATTTTCATAGATGATATATTTCTATTGCCGCTGTAATACCAAATACTAAAAACAATAAAACAATCAGTTTTGAACAATCCGGTTGCGTTAAGTTTGCACCTCATTTGTATGCAACGCTATAGATACCACGTGCAAACTTAACTTAACCGGTCAGTTACAGTAGGTTAAGAGAAAGTTTGTACGGAACCCTTGGTGCGCGAGTTCGACTCACATTTGCACGGTCTTTGCATTTTTAAATTTCAAACATTGAATTTTATGAGAGTTCAATGCTCGATTTTAATTATAGTATTTTTTAAAGTACCTACACGAGGTCTCAGGAGTGTATAAAATTTCGTTGTTTGTAGGTGGAGTGCGTAGTATCGGGCATGCATATGAACCTGAAGGACCGCAAGTACGTGACCATCGGCACGGTGCCGCTCATGGGTGTAGCGGGGCAGGCCACTCCTAGCGCCCCTGCGGAGCCCCCCTCGCCCTCGCAGCCCGCAGTCCTGCCCCTCGGGCCCGGCGAGATAGCGCAGCCTAATGTAAGAACTATGCACGCTTTATATGTCGGAGAATGGCCCAGGCTTTGGGTCCCCTTGCGATTAAGGCATGATGGCAGACGAGAACCGGTTGCACAAGGATGAAATAAATAATACGACAACAGTACACCGTAACAGTTATAATAATTAATCACGTTATTCACACTCTAATTGACATTAATACAAATTTCAAAGAGGCAACGATCTGTCAGATTAAGCGTGTGCACTGGTTGACGGTCGAACGATATCTGTCGCTCGTCGCGAAGCCGGCTCTGACGCTCCGTGAACACGTGGTCCGCCCCACCTCACCCACCTCAATGGAAGGAGCAGTGGGTACATGTTGTGCTTCTTGATCTTGATAGTCAAATCAACTCCTTTTAATTATTTTCGCCGACATATACATTACTATTGTTTTTTTCCCTCCGGCCGTTTTGGCAACCAAGTTTCACAACCAGTTGTTAAAAAAGAAGTAATCATCTTGTTATTCAACTAGTTGCCCAATATGAAAATCTATTCCGGTTTGAGATCCAGTTGCCAATGAAGAATAGTTCTCCGACAGTTAGAAAGTCATGTAATTAGTTGCGTACCAAGATGATTATTTCTTTTTTAACAACTGGCTGTGAAACATCGTTTCCAAACATGGATTTGTTTGGTTTTGAGATGGACATGCAAGTAAATTATAACGGAACCAGCTGCATCACACGAACTCCTGAAAACGATTATTGTATTTCTGGAGGATGCCCCATGTCCACAAATGTTATACCGGACATGAAAAAAGCAGAATTGCTTTATAAATATAATTTATATATTTCGCTAGGAACAATAGACCTTGCGAATATCATCTGCGCCATGGGCAAGACTGGAGCGAAATTGTGGGAGCAGAGGATAATTTAGTGGACTTTAACACGGGCCATGCAGCGGATATAGTGCGAATCATGAGATTACCATTGTATTTAATACAGTTTGTTGTAAATTTGATATGTTAGCTATATTAATATGCACTATGTCGGCTGCTCTATAACTCTGCTCCTTCCTTAACTTTTCGACATTCTGTCAAAAAAAAGGTATAAAATGAAATAAATTGGAATTTTTATTTTCCACATAACGTTAAACACAAGCTACTTTGTGTGTTAACCCATGGAGGTAACATTGCCCACTAAATACAAATTACTTGTATAAATTAGTACTCAGAGGTATACAATTATATAATAAAAGCTACTCTGTGTGTTAACCCATAGAGGTAACATTGCCCACTAAATACAAATTACTTTTATAAATTAATATTCAAAAGTATGCAATTATATAATGCATATACATATTTCAGACCAGTTTGTCCTAAGACTGATTTTTTTAGACAAAGTGATACTAACTCGGTAATTTAAACAATTTAATTAACAGTTTTTAGTTACATACAGGCTGTACAGGAAGTAGCACGACAAACTTAAGCGGGAGATACCTATCTCCCCTTGACCACCTGGTCACTAAATATAAAAATATCACCTTAGTAAAAGTCCCACCGTTTTCGTTATTTTTCAATTGTAAAGATTTTTTGAAAAATGTGCTAGTATTATTATATATAGTAGTATTATTATTATTATATATTCATATTTTTAAATAACACCTTTAAACTTTTGTATATAGGATTTATTAAAAAGTCTGTTTGATTTTAGGATATTCTAGATGTCACGTGATGTCGCTTTGCTAGCTGTGAAATGAGAAATGAAAGTCTTGTTTGGTAACCAGTTGTAAACAAATAAATTTATTTCCTTTTCGTCAACTGGTTGCGAAACTCCACTGTCATCTACGCTGGTTTTGATTCAGGAATAGATTTTCTTATTGGGCAACTAGTTGAATAACAAGATGATTACTTATTTTTTAACACCTGGTTGTGAAACTTGGTTGCCAAAACGGCCGGAGGGGGTTTTTTTTATATTAAGTAGTAATTTTGTAGGAATCTGATAGAATTTATGTTTAGGCCTGCTGGAGCTGGCATGTTCATTTCCTTTGACATTATACATTGAACATTTACCATTTACAAACCTTGACTTAATTCCCTTGTTATGCAATTTTTTGAAAGCCACTTTCCAAAATTGCCTCTGCAATGAAATAACGTAAAATTTCCAAAAAATCAAATTTACAGAATGTCACACTTTTATGAACAGCCATTTCTCAGAATGTCCTCTTCCAAGAATTTCGACTTTCCAGTATCCACTTCCCAAAATATCCACATTCTGGAATGTCCGAAAAAAATTCACTTCTGTACACAAAAATAATCATTATCTAAAATAATCCCGATTGAAACCTATTTTGTATGGATAAAGCCAATTTTTTTGATCTTCAGAACGAACACTTCCTTAGTATGGTTACAGTAATGAGGACGAACATACAATCGTTATAACTTAAATAAAAGCTTGTAAAAATTCCAATGCACCATTTATTTATTTACACTTGTGTTTACTTTTACAATAAGTTGTACAAGTGGTTTATAAACGTTTTTGATAAAACTTAATGCTATGCAATTAAGGTCATACAACCGCTTATAAAATGCTATTTTGGCGCAGTTTCTAAGACTAAATAGTCGTACAGTGATCACACAATGGTCATAAGCAAACACATTTATGTAACACGGCTGTCATAAAATAGATATTAAACAACTATTTCGTCAGAAATGTATCGTAAGTTCTGGCTATCCCTATTTTTCTACCCTCTGCAGTAATGTACTATTACCAGTCCCCCATCGCCAGTCGGCCAGTTCTGCACCAGGAGGTTTGCTGTACCGACGACTAAAACTTGTACTCTCTTGCAGGGACCCCCGGGAGGCGACTCCGCGCCTGGCGGCTGGGTGCTCCCGGGCTCGAGCCCGGCGGCGCCCTACCAGTCGCTGTACCCTACTCTCAGTAAGTTACACATTACTGGTATTCCCCATTGCCTTTTATAACGTAATCCTTCAGATTATAGGACAGGGACGGTAAGAAAGGATATAATAAAAAGTAAATAATGTCCACGGGTCTGTGCGTGATTTGTTAGACTTGAGTCAGTAGGTATAGTTAAAAAATTTGGGTCTCTAATGTATCGTTTGCCATAACGCGTTTTGAGGTTGTTACAAAAAAAAAACATTTTGTGGATATTTGGATATTTTCGGCAACAATCGCTCCGAAAGTTGCAAGTTGTGTGACCCCCCCTCTATTTTCTAAACCCTATGTCAAAAAAACACAAAAATAAAGCTTAAGAGGCCTTTTGGAAATTAGGTATTTCTAAAAATTATAGCTATTGACTCATCACCTGAAATCCCCCGTATTACAGTGCAAAAGAGACAACTGCAGCTCGGAACGATCTGACCTACAAAAAATTGGCGAAAACAGGGTTTCGTAGTCCCCTATTTCCTCTTCCAAAAGTGAACTAATTTTAGTTTTTCTTGCACATATATTATAACGAGGGCTTCGGCTATGCTTCTGTTTTCTGTTTTCCTTTTATATTCGTTAAATTTTTTAACACGCTTTTATTAGGTCGTGCTGTATGTAACTAACTATGTAATGGAATATAAGGTAACTAATTTAACCATCTTCCAAGGATCGTAGCGTCATGAAGATTGGCAGCTGTATGTAGTTTTGATGGAGCCGGAAGATATGAACTGGAACTTCATGATGGATCATAGCTGTGTTTGGAATTTTTAGAAAAGTCTTGTAAAGCGTGTTTTTCTAGAGTTTTTAAACTACTAATTTATTTACTGAACGTGTGCTTATGGTGCCGGATGGTGTAATTTTTTGCAGTTTTAGAGGGCCTCTTATACTTAAGAAAAATAAAACATAGGGGCATGGCACAGGTAAGTATAGATTACATTTATACAAAAAAAAACGTGCAAAGACAATTATCCAGGGAGGAAACGGGGGATTACGTTTGTATGGAGGACCGGCCACAAGTATATCCTCTTAATAATTACTTTCAACGAAAGTTGTTGTCTGTTTAAGACAACAACTTTCGTTGAAAGTTTTACGAGAATATCATATTAGAAGCCCTATTTCAGACATTTTCGGTAACGCCAGAGACGTCAAACGTTGATTCAACCATTACTTGTAAATTTAAAATGTTAATTACCTACATTGAACTCTTTCACAGCTGTGCCAGTATACAAGGAGTCCACGACGACCGCGCGGACGATCCAGGACCGCGGCGACAGCAACTACACGCAGTTCACGGGCCCCGCCCACTTCGCTCCCTACTACCCGACTTACGCGGCCGTCCAGCCGCCGCCGCTACCTCAGTAAACTTCAAACGAGGGAGGCTGATTTTGACAATCATTTTCAGTCGCCGAGAAATTTTGCGAACAGAGGGGCTTACTCCGAAACTCGAAATTCGAAGGTCGTAACGTGCTGTCCCTCTTGCTCTCATTTTAAGCTGTGTTTGAGTGAGCGGGATGGCGCTATACCAACTTCGTTTTTCGGGTTTCGGAGTAGCCCCTCAGGGCTCGGAACCGGTATTTATAAATCTTCAAAAATACACGCTTTTTCTGGATTTTATTTAAAACTGTATTTAAGAGAAGATATCTTTGGGAACACTGCGGGCCTATGATGGTTGCGTTTGTCACGCGATAAATAAATGACATAGCTGTCGTCGCCTTCTGACACGTATGTGAGTACGAGAGTGATAGACGCGTTATCATATCATTTATCGCGTGATAAACGCGACCATCATAGGCCCGCTGATTCAAGTTCTATTATTTTAATAAAATATTCAAAAATCTCGTAATAAATCGGAAAGAACGAAATAAAACCGGTTATTTTGTATGAAGAGAATACCGGTTTCCGAGCCCTGGTTGCGAAGCTGGATTATATTGGAGGAAATATATGAGGATATAACGAGTCATTATGTGCATATTTTAGAAAAAAACATTCAGCCATTTCTATGTCAGGAAAAGCCCACACTTGATGTGTTTTGTAATGTTTTTTTCTTTATTACTAGTTCAAATGTAATAGTGTGGTATTTTTGGAACCAGCTTACTAGCTTACGAACAAAATAAATATGATGTCAAAACTGGAAAATATACCAAGTGGCGAATATCCACCCAAATTTAAAATACTTACTATGACTCCTATTTCCTGAAAAAAATCTCCATACACGAACTTTGGACTGCAGTCATGTCCTGGATTATGGATTTCGGTTTAAATACATTTATTCCTCATAAGAAACACAGTTTCGCTTACATGAGAACTTTAAAAGCTAGGTAAAATTAAAAATAACAAGTTAGTTCGAGCTTGGCGCACTTTCATACCTGTTCCAACTTGTCAGCGCCATGAAAAATATTGTCAGTGTCTGTGCCAAAATAAACCTCGTTGATTAGAGTATAATCTCGTACAAATTATATTCAAATAGCTTTTTGATATATTTACATACTTAGCATAGATATAAGCAAATGGCTCTTGTGATTTATACTAACAAATATACGCATTTACGGCGGAGCTAAATATTTAAGCCTGAGAATCTCGTCTGCTTTATTCGGCTTTACAAAATTTTGCTAAAGTTTATATGAATCTCAGCAGGGGAGATGTATTAAAATATTGCGGTTTTTAAACGCTTTTCGGTCGTTCAATGATTCCCACTTAAGTACTATTAGACGATCTATTGCAGTTTACACTGCCTTTCTTAGTTAGGTATTAAAAATGGCCTTATTTATGACCTTATTTGTTTATGAACTTCGTTCGTGGAGGAGAAATAAATACCATTCCTCTTTTTAGCTTCAGCGTTTTTTTAGTTGGATAAAAAGTATCCCTTAACCATCCGTGGATGCCCAGCTAGCTATCCGTGTATCAAACACATCACCCTCCTTTGCTTCGCGCAATAGGGTAAGAAAGGCAGTGTCCCAGTAGTAGTAGCAAAGTACGGGTGCAAAAAAAGTTGGTTCAAGCTCTGCTAGACCCTAGTGGTCCTTAGCTAGCTGTAGCTTTAGCTTTTTAGACTCGTCACTGAATAAATGTATAATTGAATATATCTTTATGGCGCCGAACCAAAATGCAACTTTTTGATGCTAAATTACATAATGAACTTAACTTATACTATTCCGCCAATTTCCTTACTCAAAAGGGTGTTAAAGTGGGAATCTTTTTTGGATTTTTAAATTATTTAGGCAACTAATATTCTTGGGAACTGATGCTTCCGTCCTAACGCACAACACAGCGTGTTATGTTTAATATTAAAATAACATTTAAGTATTATTTTGTTACGATATCAACTAATATTATACGGACATTTATTTTTCCTGTTTTCTAATAATATTTCAAAAGACAAATATACCATGTTTAGTAATTTTCTACGTTTTATTTTAACTGTTAAAAAGTAACAAATAAGACCCGCTATTCATGATATGGATGAAAAGCATCAAAATAATGTTGTTTTTTTCGTCGTCCCATTTATAACTTTTTTTTATTCCTCGAGGGCAAAACTGCCCTCGTAATGTAGAATGCAGTAATTGTAAAAAACATCGTTTCGAGAATAATGCGATGGAAAGTTTTTTGTATAACTTTACGCTATACGAGATAAAATTAGAACTTTATACTTTACTTTCCATCATACTAATTAGTTTACAGTCACAATCTGAAAAATTCGATTTTAAAGTGATTAGTGCAGTTTGACCTTGTATATTTTACACAGGTTTTTTTTATTACAGGAAGACCTCAAAAATTCAAAGCAATCCTTTTTAACAGACTTCATAAAAAGGAGGGGTTCTCAATTCGGTTGTATTTTTTTTATGTTTGTTACCTCAGAACTCCGTCATTTACACGACGATTTGGATAATATTTTTTTTGTTTATGAGTAGGTATATCCAAATTGGTCCCATGAAAGTTATATTATGAGCACATCTATGGCGATTTCGGTATTTATTACAGTAGTTTAAGCATTTACATTTGAAAATCACCATTTGGTGAAGAGAAACCGATGATAATGACACAAGCCATCAGTTACCACTGAGGGCTCTACCAGTGTTATTTAATTCGCGTTGCGACCCGCGAATTAAATAACACTGGTAGAGTCTATTTAGAAAATTATTTTCTCGGTTAAGAGTTCGAGGTGAAGAGCTCGCCGCCGCGGTTCTTGCGTGCCATTTGTGTTAATAGTAATAAATGAATGGTTTGGCACCGACTTCAAAAGTGATCCGTACCGTACATAAAAGATTATTTTTGGCATTTTAGTATATTTTGAAAACGGTTATTTTTTCTGCGGTTCAACGTTGTAGATAATTTTGATTACATTCCTGTAAAACGCAGTCTTCGGCCATATACTGCATTTGTTTTTTTTTGAGCAAATGCTGCACTTTTACCTAAGTACTAAATTTCTATGATATAGTCACTCAAACAAAATCAATACATAGATTTTTTTTTTCAAAAAGTTAAAATTTGAATATTGTCTATTACTGCATTCTTCATTATTAGGGCAGAATAGGTCTCTGGTGAAGGTTGAAGGGTGGACTTGAAAACGAGTTTTTTTTTGTACACGCCTTGGAACTCATTGGGGTAAATATAGTGATACTGTTCAAAATACTCAATTTATTATCAAGCCAATTCGTTTTCAGACGGTTTTATGTAGAGCTGTGGAGATAACTTTTTTGATGACTGTTAGGGGGAGCCCAAGCGGGGAAAATTGGGATTTTTCTCGATCGTCTTAGAGACCTATGGATTTTGAAAAATAGGTGACAGGAAGAAATAAAAAATATATGACGATAGTTTTAATGGAGGAGGAAGCGTCTACAGATTCCTCCAAATATAATAGAAACTGTCACATAGACATTAAAGCGCGTCAGATATTGATGGTGCATATATCCCACGTATCTTTGATAAAGAAAGTATGTTAATCTGCCGGTTTGCTTCGTGGGAGTGGCCACATATTTGGTAAAGGCCCTTATATTAAGCTACAGAGTTTCATGAATTTCCCAAAACCCCGCATGGGCTCTCCCCTACTATGTGTAGCCCGATGCGAGATCGGCACGATCTCCTGTATTTCGGACAGAAATAGGCTACGCCGGACGTATAAGGGGTAAATGAAAGCACATTTAATGACGTAGGTCAATCTTTATTGATTTTCCTTCACAAATGATAACGAGTTTTAAGTTTGGGTATTATTTTCTGTTGCATGAACCAATCGGAACTAAACGAAGCACATTGCAGTTGTCGTGTCATTCTAGGGGCTAGACGAGTCGGTGTACATTTTATAAAAAAATAATTTACGTCTGAATACGAATTCGTTTTCTCAGAATCCCCTCCCTCACGTCGTTCTCCGTTAACGCGCTTCCATATCGGCAGCATCGATCCGTTCCGAGTTTTCCACGTCCACTCGAGAAGGAAAAACAATGAAGCGCTCTACATTTATTTTAGTCGGACCGACTCGAGAACTCGGCCCGTCGGCCGCACGTCGCGGTCGATAACTCGAATGACGGAGACCGTCGGTTAAAATTTCAAGCGAGAGTCGCTCTAGACTGAACTACGGACAAAATCCCAAGTCGGAATACGAAAATTGAAGGTCTGCGTTTGATGCGAAATCCGGTCGGTCCGGTCGCCGTTCCGTCCTCGTCGTCGCCTCGGGGCCCGGGGCGCGGGCGATCCTCTATCCTCGGTTCTAGACGCGGCGACGCGCGTCGGCGCCGCCGCCGCCTCAGTACTGCCGCCGGAAGCCGCCCTGGTACGTGGAGTCCTGCGACAGCAGCCCGTCCGGCTGCGACGGGCAGTCGGGCGCCGCCGACTCCTGGCTGAAGTCGGGCTGCGACGCGCCCTGCGACAGCGACAGCGGCGGCTGCTGCGACAGCGGCTCCTGCGACAGACGCGGCGGGCGGCGGCGCGCGGGTGCGCGGGGCGGGGGTCGCAGGGGGAAGGCGGCGGGGGGCACGGGCGCGTGCAGCAGCGCGGCGCGCTCGGGGCCGACGTAGGCCAGCGGGTCGCGCAGCGGCCGCGCGCGGTCGTACACCGAGCCCGGCACCATCGCCTCGCGCGCGTCGAACATGGACGTGGACATGAAGTGCGAGCCCGGGTTCTGCGCGTTCACCAGCTTCTTCGGCTTCGCGAATTGAATCGCCGACTCCTTCAGATTGGAGAGCGGGCCCTCGGTCAGCACGCGGCGTTCCTTGTAAAACGCGAGGAGGTGGTTCCACAGCGGTTGCTTGCTGAGCACCTTCGGGTTGCCGACGACGATGAGCCCGTACTTCGCGCGCGTCAACGCCACGTTGAGACGGCGAGGGTCGCTCAAGAAACCGATCCCTTGATGTTCGTTGGACCGGACGCACGACATAATGATTATGTCTTTCTCCCTTCCTTGGAACGCGTCCACGCTGGCGACTTCAATCTCCTGATACAGCTTCGCGTGCAGACTTCCCTGGTACTGCATGTGCTGGACCAAATAGGACCGTTGACCTTCGTACGGGGTGATGATACCGATCTGTTCCGGGCGCACTCCGGCTTTCAAGAATCGCGTGGTCAGCTTCTCGACGTTGGCGGCTTCGGTACGGTTCAGGTAGGACGTCCCCGATCCGGCGATTTCCTCCTGTCCCTGGGTGACGTAGAAGAACATGGGGCGGTCGGGGCGGGGCCAGGGGAAATCGATCTTGTGGAGGCGTCGCTCTTCGGCGCTGACTCCGTTTTGAAGCGATCCCTCGTAGAAGAAATCGGATGGGAATCGCGATAGCTCCGGGTGCATACGGTATTGGACTTCTAGACGGAAGGGGCGGATGCCTAACACGACTAGTCGCTCGAACAAGCTCTGGCTGAGGCCGGCCTTGGCGGCCTTCTTGCACATGACAACAGGGCCGAGCTGGCAGTGGTCGCCGACCAAGATGAGCTGTCTCGCGCCCAACACGACGGGCACCATACATTCCGGCTCGGTGGACTGCATACCCTCGTCGATGAGGATGGACTGTAAACAAAAAATAAATATGTTAAAATAAGTCATACATATTTATTTATTTAGCAGAACATTTTTTTTTATCGTTTTCCTAGTCTCTTTTGGTCTGTAAGACTATTTTAGAGGTTCTGTAGTAGGCGCCTCGGAGCGAAGCACCGGGGCAGAATAGTAAATTTGTGAAACTTCATATAAGTTCAGCAGGCGTCGCGGTCGGTGTTGTACCTGGAAGCGCATCCTGGCGACGCGCGGGTCGCCCGCGCCCACGCACGTGGCGCAGCACACGTCGGCGGCGTCCAGCAGACGTCGCGGTCGGTGTTGTACCTGGAAGCGCATCCTGGCGACGCGCGGGTCGCCCGCGCCCACGCACGTGGCGCAGCACACGTCGGCGGCGTCCAGCAGACGTCGCGGTCGGTGTTGTTCCTGGAAGCGCATCCTGGCGACGCGCGGGTCGCCCGCGCCCACGCACGTGGCGCAGCACACGTCGGCGGCGTCCAGCAGACGTCGCGGTCGGTGTTGTACCTGGAAGCGCATCCTGGCGACGCGCGGGTCGCCCGCGCCCACGCACGTGGCGCAGCACACGTCGGCGGCGTCCAGCAGACGTCGCGGTCGGTGTTGTACCTGGAAGCGCATCCTGGCGACGCGCGGGTCGCCCGCGCCCACGCACGTGGCGCAGCACACGTCGGCGGCGTCCAGCAGACGTCGCGGTCGGTGTTGTACCTGGAAGCGCATCCTGGCGACGCGCGGGTCGCCCGCGCCCACGCACGTGGCGCAGCACACGTCGGCGGCGTCCAGCAGACGTCGCGGTCGGTGTTGTACCTGGAAGCGCATCCTGGCGACGCGCGGGTCGCCCGCGCCCACGCACGTGGCGCAGCACACGTCGGCGGCGTCCAGCAGACGTCGCGGTCGGTGTTGTACCTGGAAGCGCATCCTGGCGACGCGCGGGTCGCCCGCGCCCACGCACGTGGCGCAGCACACGTCGGCGGCGTCCAGCAGACGTCGCGGTCGGTGTTGTACCTGGAAGCGCATCCTGGCGACGCGCGGGTCGCCCGCGCCCACGCACGTGGCGCAGCACACGTCGGCGGCGTCCAGCAGACGTCGCGGTCGGTGTTGTACCTGGAAGCGCATCCTGGCGACGCGCGGGTCGCCCGCGCCCACGCACGTGGCGCAGCACACGTCGGCGGCGTCCAGCAGACGTCGCGGTCGGTGTTGTACCTGGAAGCGCATCCTGGCGACGCGCGGGTCGCCCGCGCCCACGCACGTGGCGCAGCACACGTCGGCGGCGTCCAGCAGACGTCGCGGTCGGTGTTGTACCTGGAAGCGCATCCTGGCGACGCGCGGGTCGCCCGCGCCCACGCACGTGGCGCAGCACACGTCGGCGGCGTCCAGCAGACGTCGCGGTCGGTGTTGTACCTGGAAGCGCATCCTGGCGACGCGCGGGTCGCCCGCGCCCACGCACGTGGCGCAGCACACGTCGGCGGCGTCCAGCAGACGTCGCGGTCGGTGTTGTACCTGGAAGCGCATCCTGGCGACGCGCGGGTCGCCCGCGCCCACGCACGTGGCGCAGCACACGTCGGCGGCGTCCAGCAGACGTCGCGGTCGGTGTTGTACCTGGAAGCGCATCCTGGCGACGCGCGGGTCGCCCGCGCCCACGCACGTGGCGCAGCACACGTCGGCGGCGTCCAGCAGACGTCGCGGTCGGTGTTGTACCTGGAAGCGCATCCTGGCGACGCGCGGGTCGCCCGCGCCCACGCACGTGGCGCAGCACACGTCGGCGGCGTCCAGCAGACGTCGCGGTCGGTGTTGTACCTGGAAGCGCATCCTGGCGACGCGCGGGTCGCCCGCGCCCACGCACGTGGCGCAGCACACGTCGGCGGCGTCCAGCAGACGTCGCGGTCGGTGTTGTACCTGGAAGCGCATCCTGGCGACGCGCGGGTCGCCCGCGCCCACGCACGTGGCGCAGCACACGTCGGCGGCGTCCAGCAGACGTCGCGGTCGGTGTTGTACCTGGAAGCGCATCCTGGCGACGCGCGGGTCGCCCGCGCCCACGCACGTGGCGCAGCACACGTCGGCGGCGTCCAGCAGACGTCGCGGTCGGTGTTGTACCTGGAAGCGCATCCTGGCGACGCGCGGGTCGCCCGCGCCCACGCACGTGGCGCAGCACACGTCGGCGGCGTCCAGCAGACGTCGCGGTCGGTGTTGTACCTGGAAGCGCATCCTGGCGACGCGCGGGTCGCCCGCGCCCACGCACGTGGCGCAGCACACGTCGGCGGCGTCCAGCAGACGTCGCGGTCGGTGTTGTACCTGGAAGCGCATCCTGGCGACGCGCGGGTCGCCCGCGCCCACGCACGTGGCGCAGCACACGTCGGCGGCGTCCAGCAGACGTCGCGGTCGGTGTTGTACCTGGAAGCGCATCCTGGCGACGCGCGGGTCGCCCGCGCCCACGCACGTGGCGCAGCACACGTCGGCGGCGTCCAGCAGACGTCGCGGTCGGTGTTGTACCTGGAAGCGCATCCTGGCGACGCGCGGGTCGCCCGCGCCCACGCACGTGGCGCAGCACACGTCGGCGGCGTCCAGCAGACGTTGCGGTCGGTGTTGTACCTGGAAGCGCATCCTGGCGACGCGCGGGTCGCCCGCGCCCACGCACGTGGCGCAGCACACGTCGGCGGCGTCCAGCAGACGTCGCGGTCGGTGTTGTACCTGGAAGCGCATCCTGGCGACGCGCGGGTCGCCCGCGCCCACGCACGTGGCGCAGCACACGTCGGCGGCGTCCAGCAGACGTCGCGGTCGGTGTTGTACCTGGAAGCGCATCCTGGCGACGCGCGGGTCGCCCGCGCCCACGCACGTGGCGCAGCACACGTCGGCGGCGTCCAGCAGACGTCGCGGTCGGTGTTGTACCTGGAAGCGCATCCTGGCGACGCGCGGGTCGCCCGCGCCCACGCACGTGGCGCAGCACACGTCGGCGGCGTCCAGCAGACGTCGCGGTCGGTGTTGTACCTGGAAGCGCATCCTGGCGACGCGCGGGTCGCCCGCGCCCACGCACGTGGCGCAGCACACGTCGGCGGCGTCCAGCAGACGTCGCGGTCGGTGTTGTACCTGGAAGCGCATCCTGGCGACGCGCGGGTCGCCCGCGCCCACGCACGTGGCGCAGCACACGTCGGCGGCGTCCAGCAGACGTCGCGGTCGGTGTTGTACCTGGAAGCGCATCCTGGCGACGCGCGGGTCGCCCGCGCCCACGCACGTGGCGCAGCACACGTCGGCGGCGTCCAGCAGACGTCGCGGTCGGTGTTGTACCTGGAAGCGCATCCTGGCGACGCGCGGGTCGCCCGCGCCCACGCACGTGGCGCAGCACACGTCGGCGGCGTCCAGCAGACGTCGCGGTCGGTGTTGTACCTGGAAGCGCATCCTGGCGACGCGCGGGTCGCCCGCGCCCACGCACGTGGCGCAGCACACGTCGGCGGCGTCCAGCAGACGTCGCGGTCGGTGTTGTACCTGGAAGCGCATCCTGGCGACGCGCGGGTCGCCCGCGCCCACGCACGTGGCGCAGCACACGTCGGCGGCGTCCAGCAGACGTCGCTCGGCGGCGCGGCGCAGCGCGCGGTATCGTCGCTCGTCGGCGGCGGACAGCTCGCCCGCCTCCTCCTTCAGCCGCGTCAGCTTGCGCAGCTCGCTGTCCGCCGAGCCGAGGGCGCGCGCCTGTGAACAATACAAGTATACTTGACTCAACATATTCGACGCTTCATCGGACACTAAACTTGTCGCCATGTCGTAGTGTTGAAATCCAAATGAGGACTTTATACGGTATGTATGTATAATCATAGATCTATAATCACTAAAATTCATGACAAATTATTCCGTCGTTGTCGCTGTACATGTGGTACAGATATGTCAGCCGTTCATATATTTTAAAGAACTATCCTGTTTATGCAACGCAAGGAATGACACAGAACACCACAGTGTCCCCGGATTTGACACACAATCTGACGAATTTCAGCCCAATGCGGAGAATTTTCTCCGTCAGTCGGTCGACGACAATGTTCGAAGGACCACTGACTGAGCCCCACCATTTTAATGCATGATTTGCTAGATGATGTTTTCTTCTGTTCACGCAACGCGATCAAGGGGTCACAGAGGACTCCATAGCGTCCCTCGACATAGACCACAATCTGACCGCTCACAGCCCCGTGCAGTGAATTCCTCCATCAGTTGGCCGACAGCAGTGTTGGATGGAGAGCAGAGCAAGTCGCTCCACTTAAATGAATGATTTGGTACATGAAGACGACTGTCTAAGTTCAAAATAACTATAAAACCTTTTAGAATCTTACCTGTTCATGCAACGCAAGGAAGGACACAGAAGACTCCATAGCTTCCCTCGACTTGGCACACAATCGGACCACTTTCAGCCCCGTGCGGTGAATCTTCTCCGTGAGTTGGTCGACGGCGGTGTTGGACGGAGCGCAGACCAACACGGGCCCGCCATTTTGGCGGACCAATTGGTAGACGATGGTGGCGGAGGTGACGGTCTTGCCGGTGCCCGGAGGGCCCTGGATGAGGGACAGAGGGCGCTGCAGCGCATGCTTCACTGCGTACACCTGCGAAACAAATACAAATCTAGAGAATAATTTTATACGTTTGTTAATATGCAATAATCTACAACCTTCCCTCACTGAGAAATCGTTCACGGCAAACTTGACTAACAAAAAGCGCACTGAAACTTGCACTGTCTCAGTAAAATTAGTGCAATCCAAACTCGAAAAATAATCACAATTCACAACACATTCTAAAGCGCTGCCGGGAAATTGTAGAAAATAAAACAACAGTTAATATTTTCTTCTGTTTCCGCGATTATTACTCATTTAAATAAAACAAATTCAACGGATTATATCGCGTATATTATCTCATTTGTTAAGGTGAACTTGCGCCTTGTTTATGTTGGCCCAAAAAAAGGAAGTTTTTCACGCCGAGGTATGCTTTTCTTAAACATGCAGTGAAATAAAAAAATAATGAAACAAAGAACAAACAATGAAATCTATGAAAATTCTAATGAAAAAGTATTTTTAAAAGATTTTCTCAAAAAGTGGTAATTTATGTAGCTGTATATCGTGCAGAATAAAATAATAATAATTACAGGACAATTTTTACACACATCGAACTAGTCCCATGGTGAGCTCGACAAGCCTTGTGTTATGATTACTAGACGACGATATATCGATACTATTATAAAGTTGTGAAAATGAAATGTCTGTACATTGAAGATATTTTCAAAAAAATGATTGTTACGGACTATTTGGAGGTCACTAAAACGAAAAATATTTTTTATGGATTTTATGTATGTTTGTGTGTCGTTGTGGCTTCATCACGCAAAATCGGCGAAACGGATTTCTATCATTTTTGGTACACGGGGTAGCTGGGTATCTCCAGATGGTTATAGGATACTTTTTACCCGACTATGCTGAAGAAAAAACGACGGGTTATGTCTTTTTCTCCTCCGCGAACGAAGTTGCGGGCGTCTTCTACTTTACTTATATAGATAGAAAACATCCAAGATTCGGGGACAAATATTTATGCTCATCACACAAATATTTCCCCTTACCGGGATTTGAACCCAGGACCTTCAGCTTCGCAGGCAACGTTACTCCCACTGAGCTAAACTAGTGCATTTTACTTTGGAGTCGTCCACAAATTACGTAACGCAAAATTCTTAATTTCGAATTCGAATGCCCCGAATTTTATTCCCTTTCTTACTCAGCAAGCGCTTTTTTAAAGTTCCGAAAGATGATGTCATCTTGGGACTGACCCCCCCCCCCCCCCTATTCCTTTGTCATGCTACCATCATCCGATGTCTACGCCCCCCCCTAATTTCAAATGACGTAATTTATGAATAGCCCCTTACGTAATTTGTGAACGAACCCTTATCGCGGGGCTCCTATTTTGAAACAGAGTAGAAGATGGCGGTGTCGGGTTGGTACCTGCGAGCGGTTGAGGTCGGGCAGGTTGGGCGCGCTGAAGTGCTTGGGCAGGTGCACGCGGAACAGCACCTCGTCCACCTCGTGGCCGAGCAGCCGCCGGTAGATGTAGCCCGACACCGACGAGTCGTCCACCGCGAACTTGCGCAGCGCCAGCTGCATCCTGCCACGTACATATTATGATATAATAATAGCCTTTATTTCCGAACAAGGGTTCACATAACACTTGATTAAATTGACTAAATTCACATTACAATATGTCCCTTAATTCGGTGTGCCTCTTGGCATAGGCCTCCTCCATCAATCGCCATTGGGCTCTGTCGCTACCTCCCCTTTTCCAATATGGCCCCAAAGTTAGCCGAAGGTCGTCTTCCCATCTTCTTATAGGGCGTCCCTGCCGCCTAGTACCATCTCTCGGGTACCATAGAGTGACTTGCTTACTCCACTTATTTGTTTTTCAAAACAACGTACATATTAGGTATTGTTTATACATAACACTAGAAGGTGCCTGCAACTTTGTCAGTGGAGGAGAAAAATTTAGAACCCACTTTTTCTTTAGCGTTGTCGAGTAAAAGTATCCTGAAACCATCTGCGAATGCTCAGATACCCATGTAACAAAAATAGTTGAAATCCGTTTAGCAACATACAAACATACAAAAAATCGAAATAAAAATATTTTTCGTGTCACTGACCTTCAAATAGTCCGCATGCGATGATTTTGGAAACAATATACAGGATAAGAATGCCTGACAAGAAATTTGCGAAATATTTACATCTAGTTTTGGAAACAAAACCGCGGCAGAAATATACAGCAGGTAGATCTATATTCTCCGTTGGAATCCATATCGGAAATCATTTCCAATATGTACCCCAAGTTCAACGCGCGTCTGGAGCGCGGCTGTCGCTAGCGACGGCGTCGCGACTTAGCCGCGCCACAGCCGCTGTAATGTGAAGGGATTAGCTGTACAGCGCTTCAGTAGCGCCACGAAAACGCCTATATGTGAAAGCGCTCTTATGGGTGTACCGTGTTTGTTTGTTTGTAAACACTTCATGGTACATAAAAATAATAAAACAAATATGATAAAGTAATAAATTTGTACAAAAGAAGAAGAATAGATATCAACGCAGATAGACAAACAAGTTAATATGCACAGAGACATTAAAAACGAAAGTAGAATACACGTGTATGTGTATTCTACTTTAGCTTTTAATGTGTAAATAATAAATAGTAATACAATAGCATATCATCTAAATAAATAAATATACGTGTGTAAATATATATTTATATATACATAAAAAACAGAATTTTTTTTTTTTTTTAAAACCCCCCGACTTGTTCCACTGAAAGCTGAATATCTTGGAGACGAGTGCTCCGATTTCCATCAAACAAAGCTAAGAACACTTGGGATAAAATTATCTATGGCACAAAAAAAACCGCATTCAAATCGGTCCATCCGTATGAGCGCTACGATGCCACAGACAGATACACAGAGTCACAGACACGTTAAACTTATAACACCCCTCTTTTTTGTCGGGGGATAAAAATATACACGAATGGATAAATATGTAACCGTGTTTAGATTACCTGTCAAAGCTAGTGCTCTTCCAGATGAAGTCGACGACGAAGTTGGAGGTGCAGTCGGTGGGTGCGCCGGCGCCGGTCTTCAGCTCCAAGCCCACGTCGTCGCCGTAGTTGTCCGGGACCTTGATCACGTGGCCAACGCCCGACCACGCCTTGTGCAGCTCCCCTACGTATCTGCGAATGTATGCTCCCTTCAATATAGGCTGATTACTTACTACTTAACTTAAATGCTTCATCATACCAAGGACATTTAAAACATGAGGACTGACCGTCTCCATACAAAAAGGCGTTCCCCGATATGTACAACGCCATCTTTGTAAAGAAGAATTATTTTTTACAATTATACAACTTTGTAAGCGTGACACAGTTATTAAATGTTACGATTTATTTATTATTAGCTGTTTGCGAACTAATGGGGAATAAATGAAAATTTTCAAAAATCTTGAAATTTTGTTTATAGGTAGGAATAAGTCTCCTTATCGTCAGATAAAAATTACAGATAATTCTGTGGCTTAGAAAAAAATAAAAAGATTTAAAGGTGTATGTGGGCCTATATGACAGGATATACGGTACGGCAAAGATAAACAGTACATTTACAGTCATTTTAATCGAAAACATCAATAGTGCATTTGCCGTACCGTATAACCTGTCATATAGGCCCACCAACACCTTTAAATCTTTTTATTTTTTTCTAAGCCACAGAACAATCTGTAATTTTTTTGTGACGATAAGGAGACTTATTCCTACCTATAAATAAAATTTCAAGATTTTTGAAAATTTTCATTAATTCCCCATTGTTACTATACTATGTTTCTTTATTCAATAGGGAATATGCATGAATTTTAATTTTTGCTTTATTAAAAGCTCATTCATGTAATAAACAGTAGACAAAAAAAAATTCGAATAACTATAAAAATAACCAAGATATAAGCCATCAAACATTTCATTCTATCTCTTTCTAGCAAATAAGAATTTAATACGGAGTTTATATGGCCGGCGTAGACTATGACGTAACAGTACATGTCGGACCTCTCTGTCAAATCGCAGTCTATTTAGCAGTTTAAAATGCCTATATCTTGTGTTTCTTGGCCGCTTTAAATTTTAATTTCACATTTTGAAATCGTTTTTACGGTATTTTGATATTTAGTTAAGAAAAGCGATAAAAAAATCATGCATATTATATTCATCCTATTATAACATAGTTAAATATTTATTTCTATGGCGCCATCTAGTTTTTGCCAGAATATCTCCGCGATCGGAACACGATGCAAAGTATGGCAAGTGTCAGTCCTCTTGTTTTAATGGTCCTTGATCATACAAAGAAGTAATGGATAAAGCAGAATGTAAAATAAGCTGGAAATTACCCCACCGACAAGAGCCTAGCTCTTAAATAGATGATGATGATGACTTACTACTAATCTGGCTCAGTGACCCGAAGAGGATCTTAGCCTCTGACACGAGAACGCCATTCTTCTCTGTTTTGCGCCTTTCCCTGCCAGTTGGGAGTATTTAGGGCGCACGGATCTTTTTGCACCTCGTCTTTCCAGCGGTATCAGTTCATTTCCATGCAAGAGCTTCATGTCGCTATAATTCTTGGCCAGTGTGCGCCTGTGTACGCCTTCTTGCTCAAACTGGTGCGCCAGCGCACTTCGATGCCCTCTGAATCTGAGATTCAACCGCTTATTATAGTTACAAGTGATGAATTTATGTCCTTACCTACACCTCAGTTCATCTCCATGCATCAGCTCGCTATCATTCTTGGCCAGTGTGAAGTAAGCTATGGCTTTCTTGCTCAAACCGGTGTCCCAGCACACTTTTATGCCTTCTGAATCTGAGACTCAACCGCTTATTATAGTTACAAGTGATGTATTTATGTCCTTACCTCAACCTCAGTTCATCTCCATGCATCAGCTTCATGTCGCTATCATTCTTGGCCAGTGTGAAGTGAGCTTTGGCCTTCTTGCTCAAACCGGTGTCCCAGCACACTTGGATGCCCTCTGAATCTGAGATTCAACCGCTTATAATCACAAGTGATGAATTTATGTCCTTACCTCAACCTCAGTTCATCTCCATGCATCAGCTTCATGTCGCTGTCGGTCTTGGCTAGCGTGAAGTAAGCGATAGTCTTCTTGTTGAGACCGGTGTCCCAGCGCACTTCGATGCCCTCCTGAGTCTGAGACTCCTTCAGCCTCTTATCATAGTCAGCTTCCAGTTTGACCAGCGGACCAAAGATGTTTTGGTATTGGTAGCCATCTTCGTATCTGAAATCATTAATTTACGCTGATCTCTTGATGTTTTTGTAGTTTATAACTAAGAGACACCGTTTTTTAGCATTATCTTTCTATTGTAGCTCTTGATCATTTCTGTACATTTGAGGTGTGCATTATAAAGAATTGTAGCTTTTTGTAGCTACGACATTAACAATTAAAAGTTTAATAAAATATATTAACGTACGACGTCCCGTCATCAACTCGAAACTGAAGTTTAATGCCGGTAGCACACCGCCGCGAAACGTGAAACCCAAGGAAGTTCTGCTTTAGTTTCGCGCGCTCTGTATGGCGTTTCACGGTTTCGCGGCGGAGGTGTGCTACCGGGATAAGGGGCTCCAAGCGAAAATGTACAATTTTTCCTGGTTTTTGTTCCGTATCTTGTCCCTGGATTGGCCAAAATAATTTTAGAAAAATACTTTATATTTATAGTTCAGTCTCTATATAACACTTTCTTGCATTTGGAAAATAGAATGTATTTTTATGTATTCAATTACGGGTATTTACAAAGAGTTCTATAAAAATATAATTTGCGTATCTTGTCTCTCAAAAAACCTTTAATAAACTCGAAACCTATGCGTAATTGTTCACTATGAAAAGATCTAACTCGCTAAGCAATAATGACTGCTATATTCAGATGAAAACTAATTGGTTGATTCTTCAGAAATATAACAGAAAACTGCTCCAGACTCAAAACAATAAACCGAAAGTATGACACTGTACCAAATATATCGCAACACAGCTTTATTACTAAAGGCATAAAGATGTAACGATATATTTGGCGCTTTGGATGCTACAAACTATTTGACGCTGACTGTACAGCGGCTAATGACGACGTGGTGTCTGAGGAAAAGATTTTTTATAAAGTCGTAAAAATGAAATGTCAAAAATCGGCCAAGTGCGAGTCGGACTCGCGCACTGAAGGTTCCATACAAAATATACGCTACAAACGACCGTATGTATGAAAATCCAGTGTTAGCAGAGCGCTACTCCTAAGCAAAATGTACGCGGTGTTCGATTATTTTATATTCGTTACTGATATAGACAGACAGACATACAATTATACTGTGTTTAGTATTTGTTGTTATAGCGGCATCAGAAATAAAATATAAAATTTGAACTGTCTAGCTATCACGGTTCATGAGATACAGACTGGTGACAGTCGGACCGACAGACAGACGGGCAGCGGATTCTTAGTAATAGGGTCCCGTTTTACCCTTTGGGTCCGGAACCCTAAAAAGGATTGTTACGGGTCTATTTGGCGGTCAATAGGTCAACATTTTTTATTGTGTCGTTGTGGCATCACGCCAATCGGCTGAGGGGCTGTTCATAAATTACGTCATCTATTTTTGACGATGTTTGACCCCCCCCCCCCCTAAAATCATCCAACCATCATAATTCGAATGACCCCCCCCCCCTTCCTACCAAATAATATGATGTCATTTCCAAAAAGTGCGTTTTTATCAACAGTTTATAGAAACACGAATTGAATTCCCATTTTTACTCAACAAGCACTTTTAGTTAGTATAGCACTTATAGTTGCGAAAGATGATGTCATCTTGAGACTTGGATCGGATGATGGTAACATGACGAAGAAAGGGGGTCCTTTCTTCGTCATGTTACCATCATCCGATGTCTAGACCCCCCCCAATTTCAAATGACGTAATTTATGAATAGGCCCTAAACAGATTTTATACATTTTCTGTACTCGGGTAGCTGGGTATCCACAGATCGTCTGTCAAAAAAAGAGGATTTATGACTTTTTCTCCTCCGCGAACGAAATTTCATAAGACAATGTGTGCACGAACCTCAGCAGCACCTGATGGGGCTCCTCGTCGACTCCTGGCTTCTCCAAGTCCTGGAACGTGGCATCCACGTTGTCGCGCCACAGCTCCTCCAGCCGACCGATCTGCTGCGGAGTCACCTGGAACCAGAAACAATAGGGATGACTAAATTTTTTACGTAATCAAAAAATAAAGGTCATGCATCGAATCGAAATGTCGCGTGACGTCACTCCTGTTTGAACTACAGAGATTCTCTCAAGCATTTTTTAACTTTTTTTTTTTAATAAAAATGTGATGACCATTTTTGGGTAAAAAAGGTCACTTGGTAGTTACGTAACGTTTTACTATGGGGGAGAGGGTAGGGGGGTAGGGGGGGGGGGGGTTTTACAGAAAAACGTTACGGCGCGTTACATTGGGGGGAGGGAGGGTCAATAATTTCCAAAGATTGCGTTACGTAATACTTGAACGCTCCCTGATTGAATGATGACGGTTTTTACCAAGGTGATAACCGATTCTGATTTTCGTAATAGTCACTTAATCCTTACGAAAAACAGTGGTACAAATAGGACTAAACTACAAATAGAGTACTTAAAAAGTCAGAAATGATAGTAAAAATTTGGCATTCGTACTGAGCTGCATACTAATCGCTACTTAAGTGTGACGTCATTCTTGAGTTGGCGTACCAAATTTATATAGAAAAATAAGTATTTCGGCATTTTGGTCGTATACTGCGTTTAACCCTTTGAGCGCCCAGCGTGTTGATGGGAAACCTTGCGCCACACGCCAACCAATAAACCGTCAAATATAATACCGTATAGCAATGTTATAATTAAAAAGAGGTAGATAAGTTACCTACACGATAATCCACGTGTAAAAATGGCCAGGCTTATGCACACATAAATCTGATAAGGGTATTTTTCCGTGATAAAAAGTAGCCTATGTCCTTCCCCGGGACTCAAACTATCTCCATACCACATTTCATCCAAATCGGTTTAGCCGTTTAAGCGTGAAGAGGTAACAGACAGACAGATAGACAGACGGAGAGACAGACACACTTTCGTATTTAGAATATTAGTATGGAAGTATGGATTCAGTGATTAACGCAGAAACATGTTTGTTGAAAGTTTCCTCGATAGAAAAGTTATCCGAAAACGCGTGTTAATTTTCCGTTTTATGTCTAGTTTGTACAAACGACACATTAATAAACGGCTATATTATGTAAAAATGATATGCTTCCCTTTATCTTTTACGTAATTATCATTAACTTAAATGTTGCCAAAACATAATAATATCTTCGATTTCATTGTACTTTTAAATCTGGCGCTTACGCAGAAAAACCCCAAGCATGGAGTGTATCAGCTTTCTCATTCTTTGATGCGCGCGAGCTATAAATGCGTGTCTCTCTCGTCCCTCTCTCTCATTGGCTCGCTCGGCGTTTAGGGGCATGGTTTGTGAATGACGATGCAGGCCCAAACAACATAACATCAATGTCAATCAAGTGAAATATGCAGTATACTTACTTGTCGTGCCCTCATCTGCTCAGCTTCAGAAGGTACTTTGACCAGCCAGGACAGGAAAGCGCGGTCCGCTGTGAATATAAACAAATTATTTTCAACATGCCATTTTTCAAGAAAATATCATTTTTCTTCAAAACCTTTGAAAGTCAGGCAAACAATCCAAAATGGGTATATCTGTTGAAATAGGAGTTCACTTTTACTAGAAGGTGCCCGGAACTTCGTCAGTGCAGAAGAAAAAAATCATAACCCTCCTTCTTTCTTCAGCTTAGTCGAGTAAAAAGTATCCTACAACCATCTGGAGATGTCCAGCTACCCGTGTACCAAAAATAGGCGAAATCCGTTCAGCCATTTTGGCGTGATTAAGCCTCAACGACAAATACAAAATAAAAATCCATCCTGTTTCCGCCTTAAAATAGTTTTCTCTTTCACTTATTTTTTAAAAAGTATCTACAATGTATTTACCAGAGGCGTCAGGAAAATAACAAAGGAAGCTGAAGCGTATTCCTTTACTCATGTGTTGGTTATAAGCCTTTCCGTGGGCAACCCGGTGGGAATCGGCTTATATGTACGCCACGCCACTGGTATTTACAGACATTTACAATAGTATAGATTTTTAAACACTTGTTGTCAAGCAATGAATAAATATTCATTCTATGACATTACGCTGAAGCAAAAGGTCAAATTCATACATTACCATGCATTAAGATACTAGTTATAATGCCCGATGCAAATACAGATGTTAAATAAAGGAAATTACGGAATTTAGTTTGCCGCCATTTTCTTTAATGGAACCAGTTAGTTATTTCAATAATATTACACGTACAGATAGCTCTCTTTTGATCCTAGCGAACGTCGCGCGTCAACGCATGCGAGTGAGAGACAAACCGCGTGGGAGCGAGAGGAAGCATTTTTTTCAAAAATAGCGGCGATCAAAAAGTAAGGCGATCGACAATTACGCACTCGGTATTGCGCAACATAATCGCGGAGTACTGAATATAATTTACAAAAAAATGCAATGAGCTTGTGTTATTTAAGCCATGTAACATGTTGCTTTTAATTAGGAAAAAATATACGTATGAAACAGAATTCTTTATATGGCAACAATTTTACATATTAGCTGTCATTTTACAAAACCTACCACGTTTCAATGCATTCCGTATTGCCAGGTGATTTCAAATTTGCCGCATTATTTGAGTATCATGTTTTGCTGGCCAAACTCTATGGAGCTATTTTTGTCATCTAAGCGAAACCTATTCCAATACAAATTGTCTTTTCAGAGTCATTATGCAAAAGTAAATAAGTTACTATCAAAAATTTCATTTTTGTGACAAGTCTTTGTTGCCGACTGTACTTTTCTTTGAACACCCGTCGATGATTCTAAAGAGACCAAACTAGGTAGGGTTGCGTTATTTTATCACAGAGTTCCTATGACCACCTTCCAGCTTCATCATCATATCAGCTTGATTGTGTCATAATATTGATATTGTATTGTCACCTAACTTACAAGTATGCCGAATTTTAGGTCAATCGGAAGCCGAGAAGTGGGTCAAATCAAGGTTACAAGATTTATTTACACAGTTGCCTACATACTTTTAGTTGGTTACAGGTGGACCTTAAAAAGAAGCTAGTTAAAAAGATATGTCTATACATTACTCACAGATCAATGGCTTCCATTGTTCTTGATCCCAGTTCATGTCCTTAAGAGAGCTCTGCGCAGCACAAGGTTGGCTGTAACAAAAAAAATAGATTAGAGAAATAATCACTTCGACATAGTTGACTATTAGGGGAGCCCAAGCGGGGATTTGGGGATTTCATGAAACTCGGCAGATTAATATAAGGGGAGATACCTTGCACCGTTTTGAGTACCTCCACCAGATATGAACCCTATATATATGGCCAACGGTCTAGGACAGCGGATCAGAAAAGTAAAAAAATATTTTATTAAATTAAAGTGAGTTAATTACATGCTTAATGAAATAATGATCTTTATTCTGTAAGTAGGCCACAAGGGCACTTTTACAAGTCTGACTCTACGGCGTTTCTCAAGAGGAGACCACTGAAGAAAAGAAAGCCGAAACAAACTCAACAGTCAGTCATTTTTTCGAAATAACTCTTATATCTATTACAATATTTGTACTTAGCCTATCCTAAATATATGTTTTGAGTATATAAACTCAAGGCGTAGTTCTTCAAGAAAACATATCAAAACTTATAAAAGAATAAAAACATATAGAATATAAAAAAGCAAAATAGTGATTTTTTATTTAAAACAACTTACATACGTTTGATATGCCACCTTATAAGAACCGTGTCCCGGTAAAAGTAAATTATTTGATTTCTGTTTTGGGCCATGCATTTTTGTCTGTTAAATAGTGTCCTCTACCCTATAATAAGCCTTTGCTGCTTATATACAAGTGTGCATTGAATTAATCTGACGATTTTACCTTCACCTCAGCAAGTGGGAGGATTAGAAACTTGTAAAAAAAAACGATATCTCGACATTCTCGAGCGTGGTATTTTATTTTTCCAAAGAAAATAATGTAAGAATAATAGGGAAAATATAATCTGACGATTTTCATAAGCCGAAATAATACAAATCGCCAACAAAATGTAGTACGGGTAGTTGAAGCGAAATTAATGTACATAGTAAACCACGGCGCATAACCGGTATTTTTAAATCTTCTAAAATACACGGTATTTCTGGATTTTTTAAGACCGTATGTAGGAAAATAGAAATAAATCACAAAACACCTGATGTAAGTTCTAGAATTTTAATAAAATATACGAAGATCGTTATTTTGGTTAGTTTGTATTCAAGACTCGGGGAGAAAACCCTTGCCCACACCGGTATTTCAACCCGGGACCGGGTGAGTTAAACCCGCTGTGTTTAATGATAATTAAGCTTACCGACACAGAAGTACCACAACAGAGTCTGCTTTAGCCGGAATGAAGCCAAGCACGAAGACGTTGCGCGCTCCGCAGGAGTAGCACTCCAGTAGGGTTTCGCCAAGAGGCCCGTCGCGGTGCAGAGCGGCCTCCTTGTGCTTGGCACGCACCAGGTGGTTGATGATATGGGAGCCCGAAGTGTTTCCACGCCCATTGCAGAACCTTTAATAAGGATTATAGATTAAACACAAAGATCAAATACTGAATATTCAAGACTTCCAATTGGAATTGAACCAGTGCCTTATGCCTTGCCGGGGTGTATGCTTTTGCCAACTTACAAGCATTATTCAACTGAAAGTATGCCAAACGTCAATGGAGAGAGCACGATTGGACGAGAAACAAATTAAACGGCTTAGATTATGTAGCAGTAAAAGTAAAAAAAACCCGCACAAGTGCGAGTCGGATTCGGGTGCCGAAGGTTCCGTTCAAAATGTACGCTAAAAATGGTCGTATCTATGAAAATAAAGTGTTAGCAGAGCCCAACTCCTAAGCAGAATGTACGCGGTGTGGGGTCCTTTTATATTGGTCCTTTTAACTTTGAGTTTACCACTGACATATGCTTTTATTCCATTTGATATTGGATATATGGTAAAAGAGTTTATATTACTTACACACTGTCTACCCATAAGAAAACTAGATCGACGCAAATCTTCCCAACAATGGGTCCCGACTGATTAAAATCGCTATGTTCCACATTAGAATTTATTATTTGTTTTATGTGAGTATCGATCATGAATCATGAAACATTTCCATTATAACTTGACAAGGGTAGGTACTGGACTTGTTTTCCTTTTTAGTTTTTTTAAGCAGTCGGGTTTTTTGTTTTTTTTTTTAAATTATTATTTTTATTTTATACTTTTTAGTTAAAATTATAAGTCTGTAAATTTCGCAATCTTTATCGTGGGGGTTATTGAGAAGCTTGCACAGATTTATTTACAATTAAATGAAAATTTAGTGAGAACGGATTGCGACCAACTTTAAATCGTTATAGTTCCTAACTGGTCATTCAAAATTAAAAATGATAAAAGAAGCCTAATAATGATTTTCAAATCCCTATTCAGTGATACCCCACTCAACATAGTACGTCGATTTTCATTTTTTTCTTTTTCACATTATGGCGTCTAATTATCGCCATTTTGAGTTTTCATCATTTTCATGTCTTTAGTATTTTCAGATTTATATCGTAAGTTGTGCTATAAAAGCTCAGTGACATATGGAAATTACATGAGAATGCACGCACGCGCGAAAATAAAACGGCCAGAAAATATTTCCGCATACATTCTGTGGTTTGCTGCAGAAGTCACTGCGCCGCGGCGCGATTCAAATTCTCGCGAACGTTTTGTGTAATAAGGGGTTGTATACCGTCCACTGTGAAAAAAAAATCGCGAGGAGTGGACGGTCTGTGACTGGGTAAAAACTGACAAAATTCACGAGAAATTTTATTCGCCGTGCGATTAGGTGCCTATGTTTAAAAACAGCTAAAAAAAATCGCAAGTGCGGTTTTACCCTAATACTTTAGCAAGCTAGGGACCACTAGGGCAGAGCTTGACCCTACTAAATTTTGCACTCGGTCCCCAAACCCGGTTACTTTTCTATGCCCCCCTGAAGGCATTGTTGTATGCCATTCTTTTTGTTACAAATTGATAACACAGGATGACACTGTAGTTTGTGTGTGCATTGATCAATGCCTTTAGTTTCGGAGGCCTTTACCAAGCTGCAGACAGACCGAGAAGATTGAAAAAGGAAGTACATAACCTAAACTGTGAAAAAAAATGTCTGACTAAAGGGCTTATACCATTATGTAGTCTCAACTTCCAAGAGTCATGGGCCATTAGGCCCTTTTTTATTAAAAAATGACAGATATAGGAGCTTGTATTCGCCTTACAGTTTATTATACAGGGAAAATAATTTGGAATGCCGAAGACAAAGTAGACTTAAGTGATTTGGGATGAGTTTAAAATTACAGTGGTGTGCATAAGGTTTTTGGCCTTTATAGGCAATTTTACTGTGCCTATATTCATGTTGGGCTTCAGGCTAGGCAGTTTCTATGTGCCTGTATGGAGCCATGGTCGGTCAAGGTAGAAAGAAAAAGTAGATGGTAGGCAGTGCCTTTATGCCTACTGATGTGTAAATTGCGGAAACTTTCCAAAATGCTTAAAAAAGGTTTTTTAAGTCTAGTGTTAACTTACATGTTTATAAGACCTTTTTTAAGATTTTTTTAGTACATAAATGGTCTCAAGTCTAGTGTTAACATTTTTAATTCACCTGTTTAAAAGACCTTTTTAAGCATTTCGGAAAGTTTCCATAATATGCAAATCAGCATTTGTGCCTATATGGACCGCATGCCACTCCAAAATTACTATTCAGAGCAGCTGTTGATAAAGTAGACATTGTAGTGATGATCACGAACCTCCAATAGCATCGAAAGTAGTAGGAGTATCAAAATGTGAAGGAATATAAAAAGTCTGTACTATACAATTTCCATCCAACTGTCATTCCAATTAGATTTTTCCATTATTTGTTAAATTATTTATCCTGTCCTTTCAATCTCAAAGCTATCAAACGAAAAAATACAGGGTTCCATTGTTATGTCAACCTAGGATATAAGGGTGTTATAAAATAAATAAAATTCACATATTTCAAAGATAAGGATTACAATCACACAATTGATAAGTTACCACACTATACACTTATCTTTGTGACGTTATTCAAAATATGTGTATTACTTTGGGGTTTACTATGCAAAATGATTGTGTACCTAATAGTTACTTTATTAAGTTCCATCAATACCATTTGAACCTTAACTGTAAGCCTTACGTTTTTCACTAGACAACCTTGACTTTTCATGAAACAATGTGTTTGTAACTTTGTTATCAATATCTAGTACATTTGTTAATCAGTATCTATAAGTGATAAATTGTATTCAGAGAATTGTGGGAAATACTTAGGGGTTTAGTATATAAAAACCTCGAAAAATTTCTGAAATTGGTATTTCAAATACCAGACTGTTGAAATGTTCTTAAGGGTCATTCTGAAATAGTTAGTGCGACTTGTTACAACCATGTGCAGCTAAAACTTAATTTTTGTTTTTTATTATACACAAACCGAAAACTTGACAACAGAGCTGATATATACATAAGTATTAGAATATTTAACTTTCTGAAAGCCCTTAACTTTTGCACATGGTTGTGAAAAATCACATTAACTATACGAGAGTGACCCTTAATCATGTAATAAAATACATTGAAGAGTTCAGACTCCAGAATCTCGAAAAATCAGTAATGCCTTAATTTTGCTTTATGTCAATGATAAATAATTTTGCTCAAACATTTGACGAGGCAGTTATGATTTATACCTGTCATTCACAGAATTTCAAACAGAAATTCCTTGATACTGATAAGAACTTTGCGGCAAATAACCAATTAAAATGCAGTTCAAACAATGCAACTAAAGTAATATCATTCCAATACACATGAAATGTAAATACTATTCTTGACACCAACTGTATCAACAAGATTTTACTGTCCTGTTTACATAAGTATTGGCTTGTAATGCTAAAACTAGTTTTTATGCAATCATAGTAATAAGCAACTTACCACTTATTGCATATATTGCACATGACTACGGTGGCAGGATCGTGAATGCCGCAGTATTTGCAAGCATGGTCAGGAAGCTCCTTGCTGCTGTACAGAGCCTCATCTTCCTCCTCGAATTGCAACTCCGCTATCGCGTTAGTCACAGAGGAGACCTTAGAACTCAGATCCAAGCGACCTAAGCCGTTAACCTACAAATAAAATGACGAAATCATATGGTTAACGATGTCAAAACGAGTAAATAAAGCGAGGTTAGGTGCACTAGATCGCCACTACTGACCTGATTGGATGTGGTTAGACCATGGTCATGCTGCGAAGCCTGCGTCTGGCTCTGAGAAGGGAGAGTGAAGTCAGTAAACTCGAACTCTGAGCCTTGAGTATCAGCTCCGATAAGATCCGCTTCTTCAGTATCCAGAAATGTGAGCGTTTGGGAGCTCGGTCCGTACGCGTCGACACTCATGGTTGAGAGGTTTAATGTTTTTTATTAGAATTTAGAAAATATGTCAAAAAGATTAAATACAGAACGATAAAACAATTCTCCCATAACAGCCACGCAATAATTATCAAACGGCTAGGAAAGAATGACGAATAGGAAAATACGCCATGTTAATAGTTGGTGTGTTGGTAGTACTGAAGGTTTGTTTTCGATTACGAAATTATTCATCTAATGTCATAACTACAATTTATACTTTTTATGGTTGTAAAGAACCTTGAAATAATGTGTGATGTATAAATTGAAGTGTTTGTCTGTATTTTTTTTATTAAACGTCAAGTTTAAAATATGTAATTACATTTTTTCCCGGCAACACTCACGGCACTTTTGTTAATCCTACGCTTCCACACTAGATGTCACTAAAATGTACAAAATAAAGGGGAAAGGATGAATATTTTCAATAATCTTGAAATTTTCTTTATCGGTAGGAATAGGCCTCCTTATTATTATTATAATATTTTCTTCCGTTTCCGCGATTATTACTCATTTAAATAAAACAATTTAACGGATTATATCGCGTATAATATTATTTCATTTGAGTTCCCGACGTTTCGGAAGCTTTTTAGCTTTCCATGGTCACGGGATGAATGAGAAACGATATATTTTCCTCTGTCAAAGTTACAATTTGTGCAAACTACCCGCTTTGAAAAAACAAAATAAATGTGTACATACATGCCAGACGGGCCTAATCTGTAAAGACAGTTACACATGTGCCAGAAGGGCTTAATTATTTTATTTTAGGTAATAATTTACCAAGCAGCATTTCACAAATAAGGCGTACAGAGGAGAAAAGAAACGCTGCAAAGAAGCCTCCTTATTGCCAGAAAAAAAATACAGATTTTGTTGTGGCTTAGAAAAAAATAAAAAGGTGAAAATGTGTTGGTGGGCCTGTATACCTTAATGTAACGTAATGATTATGACGAACATTTACATACGCGATGGTCCCTTATTTTTATGGGTGGATTTTACTTTTCGTTTTTTTGTTATTCTGTCCGGTAACGCAGGAGACAGTCGTCACAGACTTACTTAGAAAAATGATAATAACCTGAAAATAAAACTGAATATATTGGCTAGAAAAATACTTGTATCGCTTAAAATCGTAGTTTTAAAGAGTGACTCAGGCATGGCAACGAGGTGTGGAAAAAATTACCCTTATCTATTTTAAACCATGTATTTAGAGACAAATCACTGGGTTAGACAGAATTATTTGTTTGTCATCAATATGAGTACGAGAATGAGCATCGTTAGCACCGACAGCCGATGACAAGCAACATCGGAGTTTGATGGTTCGAAGAAAAACATTTCACACTTTATTTAAGCGCCAGAAGAGTGACGGGCATAAATCATACATAATGGCATTTTCAGTTTAACAAACCAACGAGACAAGCTATTTCCTGCCGCCATTAATATTTATTTTCGTTAAAAGTTTCATCATATCAGATTGCCGCTGGGGCAGAATAATCCACGAGTGGCGATGACGTACTGGAGGACGCCGCGTGGAAGGCACCCAACAAGATACCGATATTCTGGTGAAGATGGCGGCGCACGACCGGTCGTTATGGAAATACTTCGGTAAGGCCTGTCCATCAGGAGATATCCTTGGGCTGATATGATGATGATGATGATGATGATGATGATGATGATGATATTAAAAACGTCCGAAGCTGGCCAAAGGCCTCCCAAGGATGTTCACAGCGATTGGGTTCGCTGCCTTCATTTAGCGGTTTTCTGCAATATTCGTCTTCCGGTAGGTACAGTCAAGGGCTATGATAAATATACACAAAAAACTTTCAAAAAGGTGTATACATAAGCGTTACTGCTAAAATAATAAGAATTGTATACACATATTTTTGAAACTTTGTTGTGTATACATATTGGTGCCCTTGACTGTACGTGGTCGCTTCTCAAGAAACTTTCTATCCGATCGGGCATCGATTTACGAGCGATTTACTGTAAAACGTCCTGTAGTATTGATTAAAAGTTTTAAAACTATATTTTCCCGCGTGGCAAGTCTTCGAAGAAATTCTTACTTATCCTTCGGGATCCGTCGAATTTTCTGGAATTAAAAACTGGTTTTGCCTAATGGAGTATTAGCTGCAGCCACTCCATGAATAAGTCCGCAATTTAGAGCTGTGAATTTATACAGCAAACTAGCAGATTTTTTTATTAGCGGTGTTTGATTTCACGTCATCAGCTGAATATTTTCCATTCGAAGGCAATAGATATTAGATAGGTCATATAATTTTGTCAAATTGTATTAATTTAATAGAGTTATGAGGGGATGTTAAATGTTTTTCAGAGAAAGAATAGTCGGAGTGTGTTATCGTTCACTTGCACTGAAATGTTCCCGGAGAAAACCTAGTTATGTTTAATCGCTACATTTTCTCAACATTCACGAGTTTTGGGACACCGTCCAAAATCAAAACAGTCCGGAAGTGATTAAATTCCCGCCGACATCAAGCAACCGGCCCAGGCGGCTCTTTAGTCTTTAGACCAGTTATTTTTGGACAGGTCTGAAAGCGTGGGCCGTCTGACTGATATCAGAAAAATGGGCCGTACATTAGCCGAAGTCTGATATCACTGGGTTTTGCGAAATCTATTTTTGTGCCAAACATTTTCTAGTGTCTAGGATTACACTGTTAGGGTATCCCTTCTTTTTGCATAACTATTTTTTTCAAACGGTTTCATTTCCCATCACACTTTTCTCTGAAACCGAAAACTTTTCCGGTTATATTTTGTAATCTTGTATTAACTCAGTAGGTTAGATTAGTTTCGTGAAGAAGTTCTGATAAAAAATAAGGTTACAGAGAAACACTGCAAAATGAAACAGTTGCAAGATGAATCAGTTTGCGTATAACTAACCCATGATTTAGTAAAGCCATGGCTAAATAGAACCTTAGTTTTAGCTCGTATTTTCATTGTCGTTTTTTTAATTTGATGATGTGTGAATGTTATTTTAAGTGTACCGTGCCTAAGGCTAACATCTAGGTAAGAATAGATGGAATACGTTTTACAAAATTAAACAAAAAAAAAACATTGTTCTTTAAACACCGAACCACCAGCATCAATGCTGGTGCAGTCACCAGTCAACTATGGTAATATTTTTGATAAACATGAACTGGTAAGTACTTCTGTTGTGGATTGTGGAGGGATCGTTTGGGATTTGCTTTAAATCAAAACTATGTCATGTTTAACTGCGTATATAGGTATATAAATACTCTACCAAGATTAGGAGAGCGGATAATCAGCTTCGGAAGAACTTAGGACGTGATGAGTGTGTATGAATCCTGGCTATCCAGATCATCATTCGCTTGTCTTTATCCCATTTACTTAGGGTCGGCGCAGCATGTTTTTTTCTGCCACACCTCTCTATCACTCGTCATCTCTTCATGTCATCTCTCACACAATCCATCCACCGTTTCCTCAGGCATATCTAATACCCTCCTTGTCACATGGCTCTCATCCCTCCGCATAACATGTCCATACTACCGTAGGTAGGCGATTTGCTCTCAGCTTATCGACTACGGGTGCTACTTTCAGGCTTCCTCTTATATACTCATTCCTTATCCGATCCATTCTCGTCACGCCACTCATCCATCTCAACATTATTCTCATCTCTGTAACATGCAATCTGCTTTCATCCGTCACCTTTGCGGCCCAGAAGAAATCCAGGCTATCCAGATGCCAAGCAAAAAATTTAATGTTATCTATCCCTCTCTCTCCCATCTGTGCGTTTTTCCAGTTGCGTCTTCAACTGCTTCTTCGGAGATGGTCGGCTATTCGGCTTTTTCTCCTCCACTTCGCACGGTTTATGTTATTGGAAAATGCCGTGCCGTCTATGGCTCAGACTCTGTCAAGAAATTTGCTGTCTTTGGCGCTCAAAGTGTTAATGAGCATATTGCACTATAAAAAAATAATAAGTAAAAGAATTTTCACCTCTTAGCATCAACAGCACGTCCCAAAAGTTACTGATATTTTATATAACCCCCACAATTAGAGCCACACGTGTCATAAAAAGAGTGTGTCAAGCAAGAAATATGATGTTCGTAAGTGAAGATTTTACTGAGAACTTTATTTTATCACAATCGTAAACTCCATATGCGGCAAGCCAATAAGAATAAGATCTTAAAGTTTGAGAGGAGGCGTCAAACGCTTTGTTCTCAAAAAGGACTATGCCCAATTGGGCAAGTTATAAAGTAATAAAAAGGTTATAAAACATTTATTTGAGTATGCCATAAATCTATCAGATATCTAATAATTCAATCGGGTAGAATATTCTGGAGTATATACCGACAAATGGGAATATTTAAGATAGAGCTCACGCCTGTACCTAGCGCAACTGCATTACTGCACTGCACGACTCTGTGTCGCGCGAGAAATATTATATGTCTCTTTTCATTCAGTACAGAGCGAGAGGGACGGGTGATAATACGTCACGTAACAAGGGTAGTCGCGACAAGTTGTGCTAGCCCGTCGGGTCTGCTTTTTAGGGTTCCGTAGCCAAACTCCTTACATGTAACCGAAACTGATTTTTTTTCAGCAATTATCAATTCGTGGCATATATTTCGACAGATCTTTTAAAAAGACTTAGTGGATTCAAATTATTATGTTTGTGATTTAGTGATTATTTTTGGAAATAATCGCTCCGAAAGAAGCATCAATTGTGTCATCCCCCGCCCCCTCTATTTTCTAAACGGTATGTCTAAAAAATAGAAAAAAAATCATAAATATAAAGCTAAATAATTACTTTCAGCGAAAATTGTTTTCAACATGATCGGATATACCGTTTTTGAGTTATTGCCAAAAAACTGCGCTTCTCAGCAAAAGGACGTAAGTTGTGCTGCGGAGAGTATGCGGTGATACGCTCATTTGCTAATGCACTTTTTCATTTTAAAAGTAAAATCATTCGCAAGTGAGGACGCCGGGGGCGGGCAGAGCGTGAGAAATACGATCGGGGGATTTCCCGCATGCACAGGTCTCGATACGTACTCGCTTTTTTGACTAGACGAAATGTGTATAAACTAGGTCAAACCAGTTTATCGTGAAGTGTACTTATTCATATTAGGCTCAACCAGTTCCATCTAGGTTAAACTAGTTTCTTTTATCGGCCATAGAACAGACCAGTTGAGTCTAGTCTGTACCGGTTTAACCTATCGCATAAAGGATGAACTGGTTTCGCCTGGGAAAAACTAGTTTGTCCTAAAAGTTTGGCCGGTAACAGATATATGTATAAATACATGCACTTCCTTCTAAATTAGCCGGCATCTGTCTGGCGACTCGCCAGATAAGATACTGACTGGATATCGCTATAATTCAGTGGTATCAAGGTTTCACCAGGTGATGATGTAAGACCTACCTATTGCCTTCAAATGCTTATCCGCGATTTCGTAAAAGAAAGTCCACGGTCGCGTTTGTCTGTCTGTTTGAAGTAAACTCGGAAAGGAGTTGCCGATGCCGGGCTGATTTTTCACCGTAAGCTTTATCTTTACCATTGGACGAAGTAAGTTATTTATTTGCCCAACATAGGGTGAGTTTTTGATCTTAATAGTATTTGATGAATCCCAGATCGCGCAGTGACACGCAAAAAAAATTTTTTTGCACATTTGCATTAATAAATTAAAAATATACCAATAATAGTTTACTGAACAATAATCAATTATATTATATGTGTAAATCCATTTCATTTCATAATCACAAAGGTAACATATTCGTACAAAATAGAAGTAAATTAATAAAATTAATATTACAAATAAAGTAAGTATATAAATATAAATATGTGTTTTTGTAATTACACAAGCCTCAGCACCGCCCACAATTTTTCTGCTTTGCCCTAAGGTTGACAGGTAGAGAATGCCTTATGGCATTAAGTTCGCCTTTTGTACAATAACTTTTCTTTTGTGCAATAAAGATTAAATTAATTAATTAAAGTAATCCAGTGAAATTTAAGATTATGTATTAAAAAAATAACTAAAGACAAAAAAAATAAAACATTAAAGTATACATTACAGCGCCATCTCTCTCGTAAGCTTGACACTACTGAAATGGCAGGTCAGCTTGAAGAAATGTTGCGAAAGCGCATCTTCTTAGAGTGGTGCTATAAGGTAGTAAACCTTTCAAAAATTAATGGTACATAAGGTCGTGAGTAACGTATCGTTACCGAAGGTAGAGGATTAATTCGTTGTGAATCACAAGCGGTCTGATGATCTAACGGATAGGGCGCTGTTCCGGTATAACAGAGACGCTTCCGGCTTAGACTGCAGTGGATCGCAATTATTTTTTCTTTGCTACTTAGTTCTTTGTATCAATATTGTATAAAAATATGTGATGTTTTCACATTAAAAAATATAAACAAACATTAAAGAGACAAAGTACGTAGCTATAGTCGTCCTATAAGGTACAGATTATGATGAGTGGTGGCCTATCTCCGAAGTCCTTGTGCCTTGCGCACTGCGTCCCAACCCAGCTCTAAATGGCCGCGGATAGCCTTCCCGTTTGTGGGTTTACGGTCCCCAAATGAATCCGATTACGAGTAACGAGGTCTAGCCCAGTTCAAAATAAGGTTCTAAAAAAAGGTTGTCGCCTCACTGTTAGACCTTCATTCTCGATTTTATAATCTATACTATTATAAAATTGTAAAAATGAAATGTTTGTATGTTTGTATGTGTCGTTGTAGCTTCATCACGCTAAATCGACTAAACGGATTTCAACTATTTTTGGTACACGGGTAGCTGGGTGTCTCCAGATGGTTATAGGGTACTTTTTACCCGACTAACTATGCTAAAGAAAAAAAGAGGGGTTATGACTTTTTCTCCTCCGCGTACGAGTTGCGGGCGCCTTCTAGTATTCAATAGTATTATTTCCCACACGTAATTGTGTAAAGTTTGAAACATCTGCCACATATAAATCTTATAACACCACGTTCAAATAAATCATTTTATAACAAATCGCAGTCGTTTTACAAGATTAATCATCTCAACCTAGTTTTGGACGGTAAAATTAATATTTAATTTATGACCAAATGAAGAGTGTCATCGTGTCGTACAAAACGCAAGTATCGTAGAATCAAATGGGCTTATAATGTTATTGTTAAGAGCTGCAGAGAACCTCAACTCTCGATATACGTATACATATTAAAATTGGTTGTATGTAAAGTCGGATTACGGACGATTGATGCAAATTTGCATACTTTTGTGAATTTACAAGCCGAACGCTTAGGCCGATCGTGCGTCTCTATCGCTAGTTCTGCGCTCTCGCTTGCACACTCGGCTCAGGCGGAACGTGACAGCGGAACGTGACAATGAGTCATGCTTTTTCCTGCTTGCAGCTGGCGTTCATCGATTTATAATTTAAGACGTTATCACGTCAAAAAACAAGCCTCTCAAGTCCCTTCGAAATTACAGCTGGCCGTAACCCTTACAGCATTATTAATTATTATTTACGTATATATATTTATCGATTACGGGTAACTTTTACACAAATTCAAACTAGTCCCATGGTAAGCTCAATAAGGCTTGTGTTATAGGTACTAGACGACGATATATTTAATAGATATATTACTTATATACATAGAAAACATCCAGAACTCAGGAACAAATATTTATGCTCATCACACAAATATTTGCCTTTACCGGGATTTGATCCCAGGACCTCAGCTTCGCAGGCAACGTTACTCCCACTGAGCTACACCGGTCGTCAAATTTAACCACTTGAGATGACATACAGAAATCCCCTCTCCCAAGTGTATAAGAAAAATCAGGTCAATTTATACGATACAAGGTAAGATAAGATAAGATAGTTAATGCAATCAGGTCCCTGCGTAGAACCCGAAAGATTTCAAAAACGCATTCCTCAGGTCAATAGCAGCCAAAAATTTTGTATATATGGTTTTAGATCGCGAGTTGTGGAAATCTAGGGGAGAGGCTTTTACCCCGCAATGTAACACTCAGTTCTTTATTGTAATAAGAATAAGGTATATTGCAGTCGTAAAAATACCTACTCAACTACGTCTTATCTTCGTGTAGACGCACCAAAGCTTCATGGAATTTTATCTGATGCTTGAAAACCAAATTACATTTGCATGGAGACTGGAGACACGAGGATCTTAGTCGAGACTCGAGACTCTTAAACATGAAGGATCTTCATTAATAGTGTCTACAAAGCCTATATACAAATTCTTCATTTTTAGTTCCAATCATGCTGCCCTTTTCACTCGATAATTGTGTAACAGCAGAGTGACAGTGTCGACACAATTCGAAATTTAAACGGAGTTCTTATTAGTAACCGAGAATGAAAGTATCACATGCACACGATTGGCATCGGGTTACATTTCAGCCGAGTTTGAAAACACTAATTGATGTAAATGTCTGGTCCCGAGACCAATGCCCTTAAACACATTTAGGTTTATTGAGCCCAGTTGTTAGACGCATTCTTTAGGTAACTTCAATGCTACATGTACCTAATTGCTCACTTTGTACAGAGCATAGAAATCATATTATTATTTAATACTGGCGTGTTATTTTACACTCTATCTTTCTTCTAACTGCCCCTCCTTCAATGTTGTGTACTGGAGACAAAACAAAATATGCACTTGGGAAATAGATTTGTTTTTCTCCTCACGGTCATAGTCTGGATGCCCGCATTATTGTCGAAACCCTGAGATAGATGTACTAGGCAACTGCTCCTAGGAATACGGTTTTTCACATAGCAACTAGCAGGAGAAAAGGGAGCGACACATTATTTCTGCCCTATTTAGAAAAGTTGTAAATGCGGGGCTGTAAAATGTTATCCTAAACTTTAGGGGATTTAAAGCTAAAACTAATACAAATGATATTATAGAGCAATTACAGCATTAAGCATTACCTAAGTACTTAATAGTTTAGGTCACAATCTTGTTAATCGTTGTGGTTCGTGAAAAAAACACTTATAAATATTGAGGGATAAAACCCACTGCTCTGCTCTAGTGTCTTGGCTCAGGATTGCTTTATCTGATAATGTGCTTCACATTTGACTTTTTGTAATAGTCGTCAATAGAGTATGTAGGTCAAATTAGTGAAAATAGGCGTCTGTGCAACGGAGTGCTTCTCATATAAAACTAAATGATGTCCGTTGATAATTTCGTTTGGTCGCGCTAAATGAATGATGAAACAAAGAGGCCGTGCTTCACAAAATTAAATTTTTACGATGTCGTTTATTCCATTGGAGCCATTATAATGATGAGCATGCGATGATTAATGCGCGTAGTAAAACTGCTCGCCGTGAGAGTTGTCGCGCGACAATTGTGGCAACTCTGGCGCCACGCGTGATGTCACCGAGGCGGGACTCCTTACTCCGGTCAACAGGGTTTCGTAACTTTCGTAAGGACAATACCAGCACGCGAGTAAAGCTGGTCGTTGTGATGGTTGTCGCGCGACAATTGTGGCGCCATACGTTTTGTCATCAAGATGGGACTCCTTACTCCGGTCAGCAGAGGGATCTTTGGTACAAAAACAGCACGAAAGTAAAGCAGATCGCTGTGAGAGGTGTCGCGCGACAATTGTGGCGCCACGCGTGATGTCACCGAGACGGGACTCCTTACTCCGATCAACAGAGGTTTCTATTAGGACAAAAACAGCACGTGAGTAAAACTGGTCGCTGTGAGAGTTGTCGCGCGATAATATTTAGCGCCACGCGTGATGTCACCGAGACGGGACTCCTTACTCCGGTCAACAGAGGTTTCTATTAGGACAAAAACAGCACGCGAGTAAAGCTGGTCGCTGTGAGAGTTGTCGCGTGACAATTGTGGCGCCACGCGTGATGTCACCGAGACGGGACTCCTTACTCCGGTCAACAGAGGTTTCTATTAGGACAAAAACAGCACGTGAGTAAAGCTGGTCGCTGTAAGAGTTGTCGCGCGATAATATGTAGGGCCACGCGTGATGTCACCGAGACGGAACCCTTACTCCGGTCAACAGAGGTTTCTTTAGGATAAAAACATCACACGAGTAAAGCAGGTCGCTGTGAGAGTTGTCGTCGCAATTGTGGCGCCATTCGTGATGTCATCGAGTCGGGACTCCTTACTTCGGTCAACAGAGGTTTCTTTAGGACAAAAACAGAACGCGAGTGAAGCTTGTCGCTTTGAGAGTTGTCGCGCGACAATTGTGGCGCCACGCGGGATGCCACCGAGACGGGACTCCTTACTCCGGTCAACAGAGGTTTCTTTAGGACAAAAACAGCACGCAAGTATAGCTATGCGTGATGTCATTGAGACGGGACTCCGTACTCTACTTGAGAGAAGGCATCTATAATAGCATTTAGTGTCAGTCAAAAACGTCTACTGCCGGAGAAGTGGCTCCCCTAATATATTCAGAACTACCGATCTTGTATTCATCCAACGGTTCAATCTTGACCAGATCATCAGTTCACACACATATCATGTTTGTGGCACGTGCTCTGGGACAATGGTGTCCCGGACCTTTAACAGGAGTGCGTGGAGTCAAAGCCAAAACGTAGAAGCTCGTTCGACCATTTAATGATTATGTTAGGAATACATTGCGCAGATGCTGTCTCGGGACCCTTACCTTATATAGTAATAATAAATAGGGATTTATTATTATCCAACATTATCAGAATATATACCTACTTACTAAAGAATGAAAACCTTCGTTGATTCGAGTATATTCCCATCTAACATACCCAAATAACCATCGCAAACTCCTATTTTACAAGTGTGTTGTTTCCTAATGACTCCTCTCAAAACATACCATACGGTCTACTTACTATATTAAGGACGTTACTAATGAAGATACGTCCTTTGTAAAATTACCCCGGTCATTAAATCAATTGATTGATATACATTACTCAGCGCTAACTGACTCACGCTAGGGATGTTAAACTGCAGGCAGCATTGTATTACGCTCGTTTCCAGTTAACAGGACGGGTATTCTGGTAACCTATTAGTTTTAGTGTCGCAATCTGAATCCAGTCGCCTCTAATTTGCTGTGATGCTATCTTTATGCTTCCAACATTGAATGATCAATTATGCGTCTTGTATGATGTGACGGAATCTTTGAGATTCTATGATGGACCTCTGGTTTGACGACGTATTTGATCTAGGTCGTAAATATTAATATGTGAGTACCAGGATGATGATGGATGGTCGTCATGGAGATCCTTGGGGAGGCCTTTGTCCAGCAGTGGACGTCCTTGGGCTGATATGATGATGATGATGTTGATGACCTACCAGGTACCTCCCAGAGGCGTGGCGTCAGGAAAATTACAAGGGAATCCGAAGTGTATTCATTTATTCATATTTAAGTAAAAAGGTGCCTTTCCTTGGGCAACCCGGTGGGAATCGGCTTATATGGACGCCACACCACTGGTACCTACTTAAAATTTCCCAGTATGCCTAATGTATACTTCTTCTTCTTCATGTGCCATCTCTATTCCGGTGGTCGGCGACCATTTGTCTGTATGTCGATCGATCCGTAGTCATGCGAATTAGTATTTCTGTGCTTTCCGCCTTCAACCAGTCTCTGACATTCTTCGTCCATGATGTTCTTCTTCTACCACGACCTCGTTTCCCTTCTATTATACAATATGCATACTTATGTGTATGCATTGCTTGGCTTGGGAATGGTCTTTGTTATTTTTTTATTTAATGTGAACATGACACCTTTTTTTATTACAGTATTGATAAAAAAAAATTCACTGCGATCCACTGAATGGGAATACTTTAGTAACTGGGAATGGTTTTCCTTTTCCGTCAACACTCTTTAACTACGGAACCCTAAATATTTAAAGTGTAGGGGCGGTGAGAAACGGGTTTGTACGGAACCCTTTATGCGCGTGACCGACTCGCATTTGGCGGGTTTTTTCTCCAGCATGTCATGTCTCATCATTCATTCTGTGATATTCTCCGAAGTCTAAAGGCGGTCCAGTGCATCATCTTTATATGATCGATTGGTTCCTTAATTCGAATTTAAATTGGGTGTGTGTATCGTGGTGCTTTATTAAACAGTGGTAATAATAAAAGCATGAGACATAACATATTTTTTAACACATAGGCTGAAAAGCCTCCATCTGTGCCCATGGTACTCATTTGAAACCGAATAAAAATTACAGATCCCGGCAAACTTCTTGAACAAAAATGGCGGATCTGAGCGTGTAAGTAAGTCGGTTACTGCGCAGTCAAGGTTATGCTCATGAAGTTTGCCGGCAACTATACCTACTGCGACGCTACCAGTAGTTAACTGCAGAGTCTTCAGCCATTCTTCAGACTTACGTAACGTACGTTATCAGTTGTAGGTTAGCAACCTATTTAAGCTGATTTCGACTGGAGTTCATCTTATACTCATTCTACACTCAGGGCTAATTTGCGATATGAAAAAAAAACGGAATATTGAACACTATTTTTTAACTTGCTACTACAAACTTAAAGTTACAATTCTTTTCAAACACCTGCCGAAAAATTAATACCCGGCCTGCCCTGAGCGTATGACAAAAGTGACAAAACAATTGACGTGCGCTTATTTACTTGTCTATTATTGGCCAGCGATTACGCTGCCAGTACATCGGCCAATCACAGATAATCAATACTAATACGTGTGATAAAATTAGCGGATCAATAATGCAAAAATAAAGTTGTCAAAATAAATAAATTTAACAACAAGATACGAGTTACCACTACCGCACAAACCATGTTCTAAATAATTCTATTCAGTCCTATTTCCCTTGTCCCATAACCCACTGAGCAGTCTTTAAATCCCACATATATGGTATGAACCACTCATAATCCCATTTGCCATCTAATGTTTCTTTTGAAACAAACAGAAAAGCAAGGTGTAGCACCATAATTAGTCATACTAATAAGAGCGGCAGTTACAGAGGAATGCCACCGGGGTTGCATGCTCGTTTGAAAGAGATACTACCATACAATACTACGGTGTATCCTGTAAAGCTGGGTATAGACTGGCGTGAGCCTCGCATATCATGCACAGCGCGACACTGCTTGAAAGTCAAATATGGGGATTTATGTCATAACACGTGTTTGTCTATCGGCAGCTTTTCAATGACAAAAAGCAATTCAAGTACCTTTGTATTGTCGCTGATGGGGAGAAATTTCACCACAGTTGTAGACTAATAAATAGGATGTTTGCCTAACAAATGAAATCAGCTATTCTATGAACTGTCAAAACCTAAGAAATTTCAAAGAAAGAACCGGCCAAGTGTGTGTCAGACTAAGCATAATGAAGGGTTCCGTCCGTACCTGAGATGAATCTACAAAACTAAAATTTACAACAGTCTGAAAATGTAAAAATACGGTACGAAAATGTGTACAAGCAGAAGAGCGTATCTTCACGACACTTATGTTCCTCTTGCTGAGAAGGCCAGTTATAACTTTAAATCGATGGAAATGTAAATGCATTTTTTTCGTTCTTTTTTTCAAATTATTTGGACACAGGGTTTGGACCAAAAAACTTAGTTAAGTTATTTTAAACTACTTCTCAAAATATGTGCCGCACCCTTAGGACTGGAAAAGAGGTGTCAAATTCCTGTATTGTTCTCCTCGATGGTTCTTATCAAATATATTATTTCTCATAGTCCGCATCGCGACCGTCACGGACGTTCGTCTATCCACAGCTTTACCTCTACGACAAAAAGTCGTTCAAGTACCTTTGTAGTGTCGGCGCCGGCGCCGGCGCCGATCAGCATTCACGGCGCGCGATTATGACCGCAGCTCGGATGCTCGTACGACGGTCCTTTTAAGGGACTTATATGTATTGCTTCCGGGGAAGAAACTGTCGTTTTATGTGTCGATTGGCCGTATTTTAAGGTTAAATTGCCGTTCTTAAAATAATACGTCATTAAGTATTTTTTAAGGAAACCCCGGATTTTTTTTTTGTTCTTTTTAAGCTGCAGAACATACCAAATAAACAAACGTACTTACATACACATAATTAATATATAGTCCTCTTCATCGATTTCGATGACGGTGACTCTAAACCAAAATTATGGATGTCGTCTATTGTTGGCTCCTATTATGGCTGGCTACTCTGGCTAGGCCAAATTTACTTTTCAATACGAGTACTCTCTTGCATGCATGGCAAAAGAGTTGGCTAGCTGAGTTGTATGTGTGTGTGTGTATGAGAGGCGTGGTGTCAGGAAAATTACAAGGGAAGCCGAAGCGTAGCCATTTACTCATATTTAAAGAAAAAGTATAAGCCTTTCCTTGGGCAACCCGGTGGGAATGGGCTTAACGTGCGCCCAAACCGCCGCTTAAAAAACGGTGACGGTACGGAATCGCAATGACGGTCGGATTAATGTTTTCCTTTTTTAAAAGGTAGGTATGTCTAGAATCTGATGATCTCTATGTGAAAAACGAAGTGTTACCGACAATAACCGCGAAACCCCGATTAGCAAATCTTCAAAAGTACGTTCGTGTCACGTCTGTTTCTTACATTCGACGCAATACCCCTGTACCCTATATGACAGGTTTACCTAGTTTAGAGTACAGGATACTATTTCTAGGCCTATTTATGTAATCTCTTAATACCGTGTCACGCCACATCACAACTTTGTAACTAGGCTAATGTTTTGTGTAAATAAATAATAAATAAATAAGACAGGGACAATCTTACACAAATTGTCCTAGTCCCAAACTAAGCAAAGCTTGTACTATGGGTATTAGGCGACGATATACATAATATATAGATAAAATATAATACTTAAATACATAGAAAACATCCAAGACCCAGGAACAAACATTCGTGCTCATCACACAAACACTTGCCCTGGCCAGGATTCGAACCCGGGACCGCCAGCTTCGTAGGCTGTTGTGCAACCCACTGAGCCAAACGTGTTGTCAAAATATATATACTGGAAAAACATAGCCCATTTGGCGTAGTTGGTTAATAAGACTAACCTCCACACATCACAATAAGATGCATCCGACAACGCTAAGCTAAAATCTAGTCTGACTCAGTTTACCTAGACTAAATTAAGAACAATTTACGAGATGGTTATTTTATGTTTGCAGACAATTTAGTTCACGGCTCGTTGCTATATACATTTATTTACCTTTATTTCTGCTTCTCAGTTAAATGTAGAATATGGTCTCATTGCTTCATTTTGCGAGGTTACTTGGGAAATGTATGACACCATCGCCATATTTGTGATATCGTTTTATTTATTTCAATGGTTATGTTATAAGATAATGGCTGCTTCAATTTGTGCATGCATGGGATTATCAACGTATCACCATCTATGTATATATAAGCAAAGAGTTCTGACTAACAGCTCCGATTAACGTCTAACCCAATCAAAACTTCGGAATCTGAAATTTTGGAACAGTGTCATCATTGTGGGATTTTCGAGATTCCACAACTAATCAAGTCTTTAAATGGCTCAACCGATTTTCTTGAAATATACCTAAGAACTCTCTCGATAAAGATATCATTCAGAAAAAAACCGGTCAAGTGTGAGTCGGACTCGCGCAACGAGGATTCCGTACAAAATATACGCTTAAAACGGCCACATCTATGAAAATCCAGTGTTAGCAGAGCCCTACTCCTAACCAAAATGTACGCGGTGTAGAGTAATTTTATAATGGTTACTGACAATACAACACAATAACTCTTTATTGCACACCACACAAAATAGAGTAAAGAAAACAATACATTCCAGGAAAGGTAAACAATAGGCGGTCTTATGGCTAAACAGCGATCTCCTCCAGACAACCTTTGGGTAGTGGGAGATGTTGAGAAAAGAAACTGTAGGTACGTATAAGTTAGGTGGCGCAAAGCAGTTTGGAATTGAAGTATTGTATCTACATATATATTAAACAAACACAATATGTAGAATAAATGCACACATACTACATACATATTTATATACATTTAACTATATACTAAGTTGAATAATAGTACTGATATTACTCAGCCATACAGTCCATAGGACCACTTAAACAAATCTTACTGAATTACTGACATAGACAACTGCAGACATAAAAAAAAAACAGATTTTCAGATTTATTTCGTGATTTGTGCTGTAAGAGTTACCTTCATACCAAATTTCAAGTTTCTATATAGGACAGAGGAAGGAACCCTATAGTTTTAAATGGACGGCAATTTGCATGGACCTTTTTAATTACTGTATCTTTGGATTGCGTTGAGTTAGAAACTTAATTTTTTTACAGCTTCAAAGGACCGCAGACATAAGTATTTGATATTAATTTCAACTTGATACCTCCACGTGTTTCTAAAAAAAAAGCGCCCAAGTGCGAGTCAGACTCGCCCATGAAGGGTTCCGCAGCCGTTTATACAAAAAAATACACTACAGATGAAAAAAAAAAACTAACAAAAGAGCGTATCTCCCCGGCACTTACGTCCTTTTGCGGAGAAGCTTTTTTGGCAATAACTTACAAACGTGAACATGTCCGATCATGTAGAAAACAATTTTCGTTGGAAGTATTTATGAAGCTGTATATTTGTTATTTTTTTCAAATATTTTGAACATAACGTTTAGAAAATAGAGGGGGGGGGGCACAATTTTTGCTACTTTCGAAGCGAATATTTTGGAAAATGTTCACTTAGTTACTTAGAAACGAAATGTTTTTAGAAGAACTGTCGAAATATGTGCCACACATTGATATTTGCTGGATTTTTTTTTTAGTTTCGTTTACGTTTTATTTAACTATCAAACTAAGTAGCGGTTTACACACGACACCTATGCTCCAAATTTCATCAATGTACATCTTATAGTTTTTCAGTAAAATGCCTGTGACATACGGACGGACAGACCGACAGACAGACAGACAGACATGACGAATCTATAAGGGTTCCGTTTTTGCCATTTTGGCTACGGAACCCTAAAAAGGGTCTTGACAGACAGAAAGACGGGCAGATGGACCGGCAGACAGAGGGGCAACAAAGTGATCCTATAAGGGTTCCGTTTTTTCCTTCTGAGGTACGAAACCCTAAAAAAGAGGACACAAACACAACTACATAATCCGCACTGCGTACATTTTGCTTAGTAGCAGGCATTAGCTAACACTAGATTTTCATAGATACGGCCGATTTTAGCGCATTTGCACGAAAACCTCGGTGCGCGATTTGAACTTGGCTGGTCTTTTTATGTCAGGGGATCGCTTGCCAATACTTGGATAAAATTAATATAAAGTAGGTACAATTGTCTTCTAAAAACTCGCAATAAGAAATAAATATTTATTATTTTTTTCTGTGCACTCCAATGAAGCTCGTTACACAAAACAAAGAGCAAGGCATCATAAAGGTTTACAAACCATTCAATCATCAGATAAACCACTTTTTACAGCCAAGCCCACATTACGAGCATTGTTACAAGTTAATCATGATTGTGTTATTTAAATGTAGGAATAAATTAATTTAGCTTCTACGTTCTCGGCTATTTTTAACCCGTTTCACAAAAGCTTGTAACTAGTATTACAAGTGGAAGTCTCTTTTTAATATATATTGTTGGAATGAGATTTCCGCTTGAAATGCAAGGTACAAGCTTTTATGAAAAAAAGAGGAATGTTTCTGTGGCATTATAGTGCTCCAAACTGTGGGGATGTAATTTTTTTACAAGCTTCCATTAAACTTGCAATTAATGATTGTACGAGTCAAATCTTGCAAGTTAAATTTGACCCATTTCCCGGTTTCCGATTGAGCTAAAATCGGGCAGACTTATGTAAGTTAGGTGACAATGCAATATTATTATACCATCGAGCTGATCTGATGATGGAGCGGGAAGGTGGTTATAGGAACTCGGTTTAAAAATAACGCAATCCTAACCGAGTGTGGGCCCTTTGAAAACGTCTTTTTTGGGGTTATATGGCGTACTAGTAATTTAGTGCATTTAATTACAGGAAATTATGAAAAAAATATAATGCACTTTTAGCGTCAGGCCAGGTTCACATGTGCAGCACTCTACGGAAATATTCCCATTTCCATAAACAAACAATAAAATAATGATCTACAAACTGAAAACACACACACTGACAATGTATATCCTAATGGACAGAAGCCAATTAACTTAAAATCGGAACAGAACAGACAATGTATATATAAACAGACCTGAAGAAAACCTTCTTAGAAGGTGGGATGATATTTAGCTAGTTCAAAACGAGGTTTACTGGTCCGGGTCCGAGGATCCCCGGACCATGGGGGCCCCGTGGCACGGCCTCTAAAATGCGAAAGTAAACCCACTAAAGATGCGTCCACACTTGTATCATTTGCTTGTATCCGATCACCGTGCCGTGACATGACTGCGTATCACGCTGCTTGGAAGCTAACTGTCGGCGCGGCGATTACGCCGCGCTTGTCCGATCTAAGTGTGTGATACGCGTAGTAACATGGACGCCAAGCGATCGGATCGGCGCAACGTCCCCAAACGTGTGATAGGGACACGCGATCATGCCACGGGACGAAGATCTGAGCGAGCAAATGATACAAATGTGGACGCACGCACCTTAAAATGAAGTTTTCAATGGGGTTAGAAAAAGAAATGCCCTGGTTTTTATATATTTTTTCGTTAAAATACCTAGGTATTTTATCATACTAATTTCATGCTTTATACATTTGGATGCGTTTAATTTTTTTATTGCTCAAGAGATATTTGGAGTGCAGTGACTACTGACGTCTGACAAATAGAGGTCAAAATTTAAAACACGAATAACTTATCCCAAAAATCATATGTTTGAAATCTCATAATTTGCAAGCGGTTTATTAAACGAATTCCTCGAAATGGTTTTTCAATGACCATACCTTATAAGAAATTGGCTCGTCCCAATCAGATGTGGTTATCTTATATTTATTCCGTAATTCTAGCCATCTTGTTCTTGGAACATCAACCATTTGAATTGAACGCGAACACGTGTCATAAGATTAACATATTGGTGTTTAAATTATGCCCAGTGGCTCATGAAGAGAATAACGCTAGATGACGTGATTACTTGAGATAACTTATGACCGAAATTTTTAGGGTAAAACGGTACTAAGATTACGTTGTCCGTCTGTCTGTCTGTACGTCTGTACGTCTGTCACCAGGCTGTATCTCATTAACCATGATAGCTAGTAACTGGGCCAATCGTGTCGTCTTTGTTCGAATGAAAAAGTTTACTATACCTACTTCTTATTTTTTGTCCAGGCCCTTTCAATGTGTTTCCTAAATAAAGACATGAGACAAGACTAAAGAAATTGGAAGATTAATAAAAACTAGCTTCAACTGAACTGCTGTGTTAATGAAGATCTTTATAATAGCACTGTCTAGATTATAAAACACGGCCTAGTTGCAAGTATATTAGTGTCTAGACAAGGCCTGACACGCCTGACACTCTCTGCCAGACCATGACTTCCGTGTCGTGTCGCTGACTCCCGACTAGGGTTACCATGTGGAATAATATACTGTAATCCTTTCCCATTAAATCACAGCTACTGGATTTAGCTTGGAGCTTTGTGAGGTGTACGACTGCTCCAGGGTTTTGGCACAGACTAGCGCACTGGCAGAATAATTGCACTCCACCGGACGACTATCTTCTTGTAGTAAACGCAATGACCATGGGCCCGCAGGTGTCCAGAGGGCTTAAATTAAGGAAGCGGTGATATGGAGTTCCCATAGCCCGGACTGGTAGTTGTAATAGCCATGGGTCAGCTGAGTCAGGGGTTCCCAGACTGTGTGCCGTGACGCCCCGGGGCGTCGTAGAACTCTGCTAAATGACGCTTGGACGTACTGTCTTTTAGTGCACACAGGTATCTTCTTTTAGTTATTGTAAAAGGGCGTCGCGAATAAATTACAAACTGTAAAAGGATTCGCAGTCATAAAACAATTAGCAGTTATAAAACACGGCCTAGTAGCAAGCAAGTACTCGTATATTAGTGTCTAGACCCGCCAGACAATCGTTAGCAAACTATGACTGGCAACCAAAATAATCCGGATAAATTATATCGTCGAACCTGGATGGGATTGAATGTCAAAAGTCTAAATTACTCCGAAAAAAATTAGGTATATTACCATATACCCAATTTTTTTCGCACCCTACTCGAAACTTCAGACCAGATTGAATGGTCGAAAGTATGGACTAGTCCTAAAAAATCCAGATGCATGGTCACCTACTCCTATCCCAATTACTTGACACAGAACACTCTGGTAACAATTACGGGGCATTGTAATCTTTAAACTTTAACAGGATTAGTTGGCATTCGAATAAAGCGTCTAGTGCATTGTGTTATGGTTGCCGATTAAAAGTATCTCGTGGAAAGGTTGAGTGTTAGTCACAGTAATTGTAGAAATCTGTCCACTTCCAGACCGTTATGGTAACTATGACTAATTGGGTTAATAGGTAGAGGAAAACAACGCGCTGTACTTTATTAGTAAGCATCATTTCATCACGTCGAATAATTTTACCCAATAGGTTTGTGTCCTAAACAAAAATATAATTAGTCTGACAGTTAGATTATCAGGAAATATTGGACACGTAATTTTTCTTTTGTCAATTAAACAAAAAATGATGAAAATATAACCCGTTAAAGTTCCCCGTGACGTCACGCCGTGCGACCGTTTTTCGCACGGCGTGACGTCACTTGCATCACCGGAGGAGTCACAAGTGCGTTGCCGGCCTATCAGGTGGGAGTACGCTCTTTTCTTAAAGGCTTGATGTTAGGGAATGAAACAGTTTAGCAAGCATATATTGCTCATATACTTGTATGTTAGTTAGTAGGTAATCTTTAAATCTCATCAGTCCTTTAGATACTGTTACGTAGGTAATATTATTTCTATAGGAATACATAAGGAGTCAGGCAGGCAATGTTTAATGGACAGGGCTATGCTCGAGGTTTCTCTTCGTGATAGAATCAGAAATGAGAATATTCGCAGAAGAATCAAAGTAGGTAACCAGCATAGCTCACAGGATTGCATCGTTGAAGTGGCAATGGGCGCCTCATGTAGCCCGGACCACGCATAGGAAAGCGCAGCGTAGAGGTGCGTCCACATTTGTATCATTTGCCCGTATCAGATCATCGTCGCGTAGCATGATCGCGTGTCACGATCACGCGTTTGGACGTTGCGCCGAACGGATCGCTCGAAATCCATTTTGCTACGCGTATCACACAGTTATATCGGAAGAGTGCGGCATGATCGGCGCGCCGACAGTAAGCGTCCAAGCAGCGCGATACGCAGTCATGCCACGGCACGGTGATCGGATACGAGCAAATGATACAAGTGTGGACGCACCTTAAGACCTGTTGGCCGTGCCGCCGGCGCGCACCGTGTCGTGCAGGAACTCGCCACTGCCCCGCGCCCTATCGCTGCTCAATGCGCTCCTGGCATCGACACCTGAATGCGACTTGTTTGCGTGGCGATGGGCGGCTGTGTGTAGTGAATGCTTGAGATTCTGTGAGGTGATGGACGCTAGGTGCTCAACTGTTCCAATATGATTTGTTTCTTTCATCTTATTTTGATATATAATTTTAATTGTTAAGTAGTCTAAGTTTCGTGACGCATTGGTCATACTGTAATGTCATGTAAACGTTTTTATCAATAAAAAAAAAAAAAAAAAAAAAGACGGCCCCCGACTAGGTGGACGGATGACCTCGTAAGGGACGCGGGGAGTCGGTGGATGCGGGATCGTACCCTGTGGCGAACTATAGGGAGAGGCCTATGTTCAGCAGTAGACGTCCGTAGCTGATAGATAGAAATAACGGAAATCTGAAAATGTTTAAATGAGTCAATTATTGATTCCAGACTATCTGCAGATGCATAAAAGATATCTATTTTAGATTTAAGGTTTATGAATTAAGTTTAACATACAAAATGACATCGAAAGAGTCTGCAAATATTAACGGCATTTTGTTTTGCTTGTATGGGGTTTATGAAACAGTAAACACAGGAGAAATATTCAAACGCACGTATTCTGTACAAATACTATTCTTAAAATAGCGGTTAACCTTTTAACCTAATGATTACTGAACCTTTGGCACCTCAGTGATACTTCAACATGTCTACTTAACAAGATCCAACCCATTTATCTCGCTAGACTAATTTTGTACTTCCATATTAGTAAAAACAGTATTCCTTTTTCGTATACGACCTCGCCGCCCATAGTGGATAATATGTAATTGTACTTTGTACTCCATTTCAAGCCGTGACGTGGGAATCGGCCAAACTTATCCATATGACGTCATTCATTAAATCCGCTATGGGATTCATTTTAGGGCCATAAATGGTAGACAAATTAGTGCTTCAACCGGAGCTAGGCTGATCGTGAATCTAAATCGGAGATTTGCGGGATGTATAGTCGTTACTGTGACGTCATGCGTCCAAAATTGGTTCGGGAGTGTCAAAGATTGTGATGTTGCTAAATATAAAGAAGAGTGTATGGAATTTCAAACACATATTACACATATGTATATAGTAGTAGCATTTACCCGCGGCTTCACCCACGTTACTGAAAAGTATATGTTTTATTGATTCCCTATACAAACATCCATACTCATAGTCAAACATACACACATACACATGCACGCACGCTTAAACAGTCGCGACCCCATAAGAAATCTAGATCGACGCAAATCTTCTCAACAACTGGTCCCGACTGTTTAAAATCAGTATGTTCCACATTAGAATTTATTATTTGTTTTATGTGAGTATCGATCATGAAACATTTCCGTTATAACTTAAATCAATTGTATGGTACTCCATGGACTTCGTTGTTTTTTTATACTGTTTAGTTAAAATTATAAGTCAGTAAATTTCGCAATCCTTATCGAGGGGGTTATTGAGAAGCTTGCACAGATTTATTACAATTGAATAAAAATTTTGTGAGAATGGCTTGCTAAGCAACTTTCAATCGTTATAGTTCCTAAATGGCCATACAAAATTTAAAATGATAAAAGTAACCTAATAATAATTTTCAAATTTCTATTCAATGATACCCTACTTGACATATTACGTCGATATTTTTTTCTTTTTCACAATATGGCGATGGCGTCTCATTATCGCCATTTTGAGTTTTCATCATTTTCATTATATTTATTTATCATTTATCATTAGTGACATTCGGACAATTAAGACAAATCGATTGACGTAAGAATCATCAAAATCGGGACACGCAGTTGGTTTCTAGAGTGCCAGATAGGAACAAACATACATAGACTGCTAAACTCATTACCCTCCTATGCGGTGCGCAGTCGGTTAAAAAATATGCTTGAAGCTGTGTAGCTAAAGATGTGTTTTTACTCCATTGAGGAATAATTATAGGGAAAGCTTATTTATTATTAAATAAACTCATTATTATATAAAGTTGATAAGTTATTGAAAACATAATTTAAATTCTATTTGTATTTAACCGCATTGTATTTCATACTCGCTGTGTATTGTTTTATGGAATAAATGACTATGAATATGACACACAGATATTATTAGACATATTGCTATAATTTAATAGTTTTTTTTTGTAACAATCAATCCTGTAAAGGGTACATGATCACTGATCAGACATCCGAATATTGGGAGTGAAATGTAGGGACTTCCGATAAACTTGATTTATTATATGAAATCGGGATACTTTCAAAAATTTGATAATATTGTTATATTATTTTTTTATCTTTTGTTTGAATATATCAAAAAAACCCTGGTTAAAAAATGAAACGTTGTCACTTCTGGTAATCGATTTCTGGCTAATTCTGTGCCAAATAAAGACGTTTCAGGGACCGTTTAGCTTGTTAGCCTCAATTGTTTTTCATTCAGCTGATTGAAATTGGGAATTTTGAAATACTTCAAGAATCTAAAGGTTAACAAACGTGAGTATCTTCATTACTAGAGATAGGAACCTCGTGTATGTTGATACTAATTTGAAGGTAATCGAGCATGAAATGTTCGTATTATTGGGCGTGGGTAGAACGCGTCCTGATTCTGATGTATCTGTTGAAGCTGTTCTATTTAAATAAACAAAGGAATTCCAATATTTTAGGATATTAGAGGGGCTAGTCCGATGTTAGAAATGCGAAGTTCATATAGCGCCGCCACACTCATTCAAATGCAGTGTCGTCCTTCAGCAATAAAAGAAATATTTTAACTTAAAAAAAAATCGGCCAAGAGCATGTCGGACCATGCTCAAGTTCAGCAGCCATTTATACAAAAAATGCACTACAGATGAATAAAATACGATATGAAAAAAAACACTAACAAAAGAGCGTATCTCCCCGGCACTTACGTCCTTTTGCTGAGAAGCGCAGTTTTTTAGCAATAACTTAAAAACGGTATGTCCGATTTTCATATTTTTTGGTCATATCGTTTAGAAAATAGAGGTGGGGACACAATTTTTGCTACTTTCGGAGCGATTATTTAAGAAAATATTTACTAAATCGATTTTTTTTTGTAGGTATCTCAAAGTGTTTTTAGAGGAACTGTCGATATTTGTTGCAAAATGTTTTTTTCAGTTTTGGTTCCACGTATGGAGTGCCCCCCTTAGAAATATATATATATATTATTTAATTATCAAACTAAGTAGCGGCTTACACCAGACACATATGCTCCAAATTTCATCAATATACATCTAGTAGTTTTTGAGTAAAATGATTGTGACATACGGACGAACGGACGGACGGACGGACGGACATAACGAAACTATAAGGGTTCCGTTTTTGCCATTTTTGCTACGGAACCCTAAAAATGGATATGAGTGGTGGTATGTGGTATACATGTAGAATGTGAAGTGAATAAAAGGAAACATCATTGTGTTGCCTTGGAAGTTTGATTTTTGTACAGCTTCATTATGTCTCTACATAAGTATTTGATTTGAATTTTAACTTGATACATCCACGCGATCCCGAGACAAAGGAACTAGACGGACAGACAGAGAGACGGACAACAAAGTAATCCAATTTGAACATCACTGAGTGTATTTTAATGTATATAAAACATATTTCAACCATTTTTGGTACATATACTTGTACCTTGTACCACAAATACGTTATACTTTTAACCCAACGTGGAAACAATAAAAAGGGTTATGATTTTTGTCCTCATCTGAGTTTCGGACACCATCTAGATTCAGAATAAGGCTGTGGCTACATCACCAATAAAGCACGACATACACCATTGAGCAGTAAGGGATATGAACGATGCTTTGTCTGAAACAACGGATACAGATATTAAACCAATTTGTGTGCACTGTGCGCAAACAATCTGCATCGTTATTACATTTTGAAGTACATAAAAACGTGCAAACAAATCGTTCATGAGCTCGTCAAGAGGACCCTCTGTTATACACAGTGTTCGCGAAGAATTAAGAGTAAATAAATTAATAGTTTAAAAAACACTAGAAAAACACGCTTTATAAGACTTTTCTAACAAATCCAAACACAGCTATGATACGATGTTCCATCATGAAGTTCCAGTTCATATCTTCCGGCTCCATCATCAGATCAGTTTGACAGTACCATATTATTGTATCGTCATCAAAACTACATATAGCTGCCAATTTTCATGACGCTAGGATCCTTGGAAGATGGTTAAATTAGTTACCATAGATTCCATTACATAGTTAGTTACATACAGGTCGACCTAATAAAAGCGTGTTAAAAATGTTATATGAACCCAAGTTAAATTCAGCAAGAACCCTAATCTATACAGTTTTGTCGATTTTGCATGTATGACAATTGAATAATTTGGGCTTCTCTATGAAAATTAACCCTTTTAGTAAAATGGTAACGATTTTCCAAAAAAGGATTACTTGTAGTCGGTGAAGATTGGGATCCTGCGTATACGGGGCACGTTTGTACATTAGTCATTAATAGACAAAGTAAGTGGAATACGGATACATTCGTATTTTTATTTCATAAAATAATATCTTAGGAACAAAATGCATACAAAGATGCACTCTACTTAGTTTATCTATTAATGACTATTGTACGAACGTACCCCGTGTACGAGGGATCCCAATTTTCCACTGTCACTTCGATGTCTGTCAAAAGCGACGCGATACTAGGTAACATACATGGCAACGTAGCGATCAACAGAGCTTAATATACTTTAGTAATCATAATAATTCGTTCTATTCGTGAGTTCCCGTAATTGGCTCCATATTTCTATTTGTACTGTAATGATCGAAACGTGGTTAAAATCTTTCGGTTTCCTCGAAGGCACCATGTATTTATTAAACTATTTATTCATTCTTTGACACGTGTCGTAAACGTTCATAGAATAAAATATCGAATATTATTGCTAGTTTTACTATTTGTTTCGATATTTGTCACTTGTTCAAACATAACCCGTATGTTTCCCATCATAATCTATAACTCAAGTCATCATGAATGGCTGTTAGAGCCATTTATAATTACGCAGTCCTACTACGTCCGTACATTACATAACTTGAGTTCATTCATATTTGGTTCGCGTAGGTATCGTCCTACATATGCTGAAATGTCATATGTGTCATAATATTTCTTATACACATATGACTTTATAGATTCTGACAGAGTTGTTTTACAAGATCTTTCATAGGCTAAAGAAGTGAGCGCCATTTATTTATATAGATTATATGACCTTTTAGAACCTGGCGATTGTAATTGCATCAGTGCAGTGCGCGTACATAATCGAACACAATGCATTGCGTTTCTCTTCGCTGAAGACTGAAATGAATGCACATATTGTATCAATGTGATTACTAGAGACGTGCTTGAAGTACGACGCAGCGACTGAATTTGTACAATAGAAATTGAAGCCATTTGTCTTGGATGCAATGATCATAAAATGATGTTTTGGGTATTGGGATCATAGTTATCTCTCTTTGTATCTTCTGACGACACGTTAGGCTCAGTTGGTTGCATAACGCCCTACGAAGCTGGCGGATTCGAATCCCGGCCAGAGCGCAAGTCTTAGTGTGATGAGCACGAATGTTTGTTCCTAGGTCTGCGATGATTTCTATTTATGTAAGTATTATAATTTATCTATATAACGGTCCGCGAGGAATGCGAAAGATTTTAACCACCCATTCCTTAGGTCATTAAAAGCAAAAAAATATATTATTACCCCAGGCAAATCCGGCTTAGTTTTGAAGTTACTGAATATTTTCATGTGAACAATTTATTTTCATTACTAAAGTACATAATACTTCTCTTTGATCGTGACGACGTTGCCACATAATATGTCGATGTTTGTAAGTACATAAAAATTTAATTTTCGTTTTTTCTATGAAAATAATCCCACGCGAAGCTTAGCCACACTTTTTTTTCGCTGAAATTGTCTTGGTTCATATAATATTTTTTACTCAGGAATGCATGGTTAAAATCTGGCGCATTCCCCACGGGCACCGTTAGTCATATTACAAGTTTTGCTTAGTTTGGGACTAGGTGTATTTGTGTAAGATTGTGCTTGATATATATTTCTTTCTTCTCTCGCTCTCTTCCATTCCGCAAGTGAGGTTGAACCAGTTTGACTACCTCTGCAGTCCTCGTGCTTTGAAAGATGAAGTGATAGCAGGCTTGGCGCACTCAGCGATAAGGCCGAGCAAAGTACCCACTGACGAGCATGACGTTATAAATTGACAAGCATCATGCTTTAGCGAGAGTCGCAAACGTTATTGGCGCGCAATGGTTGCAAAAGTTGCTCACTCTCTCGATCGCGCGTGGTTCGCTCGCTCGCACGCACTAATTCGCGGCTTTTGCAAATATGAATAGAGATAGCCTTCCGTCTTGTTCTCTTATTTGATTATCCCGTAACATTCTGCCGCGGCCTTTTGACTGGCAACCTAAGTTCATTTAAATAACATCTCTTTAAAAAACAGATAAGTGCAGCACCCCTAGCACAACTGTGATACGCGGCTCTTTGTCGCGTGACAAAGATTGTCTGTCTCTTTCATTTCAATACAATGTGAAAAAGAAACGTTGGCAGGCCGTTGCTTCGTTTTAAGGGGCTACTTCGTCATTCGTAAATCACGCCCCAAAGGTGGAGCCAGCCAAAAAGCGTGATTTGTAATAAGGGACGCATTTATTGCTCGCGCGCATCAAAGAAAGAGAAAGCTAATACACTACATGCTTGGGGTTTTTTGGCGTAATCGCCAGATGTAAAAGTACCATGAAATCGAAGATATTATTATGTTTTGTTAACATTTAAGTTAATCACTTAAAATATAAAGGGAAGAATGACATTTTAACATAATTTAGCCGTTTATTAATCTGTCGTTTGTACAAACTAGACAAAAAACGGAAAATAAAGACTCGTTTTCGAATAACTTTTCTATCGAGGAAATTTTCATTAAACATGTTTCCGCGTTAATCACTGAATAGGTTATATAGTCAAGAAACACATATCTGAAAACCAGCCTGATTTATTTACTAGATTTGACAAAAAATGCGCTACAAAATAGCTTAAATTTTAGATGCATCCCCTTAAAGAATTCGCAAAGAGGGACATGACTACCTTTCATATTGACAACCAAAACTGGGAAAAACTTGCGGAGAAACGGACGGAGTGGCGCAAACGCGTTGTGGAGGGGCGCAAGTTATGTGATGAGACCTGGTTCACGGTACTCGCTGTCAAGAGACAAAGACGTCGTCAAGCCGACTCAGTACCATCTGTCGCAAATTTATCTTGTCAGGCCTACGGTAGAACATGTCGCTCTCGTATCGGTTTGGCCAGCCACCAAAAACGGTGTCTCCCGAACACTACACCATAAATCGTCTGCAATAGACGCAAATATATATATATATATATATATATATATATAAGACGGGTGATGGTATGTAGCGCGACAAGCGTTTTCGGGGAGAGTTGTGCTACACCGGCAGAAATAGTAGTGGGATCTTAAAAATTAAAGCAAAGCCTGAGCTTCGGGTTGCTGACAGCAGTTGTGAAACTGTTTAAGAGCGAACCATTATGAAGGCTTTTGTTGCGTTCTCCAAACTTTATATATGTAAATGCAAGTAAAAAGACTCATAGGTAGAAAATTAACAGCAAGTAAAATAAAATAATTACTCATGACATGAATAAGATTTGTACCTAGTCGTATTTAAAAATATATAATATATCCTTGTTACTACAATTTTGTAATTACATATTTTAATGAACAGTAGAAAAACCCAAAGGTGCTTGGTTTTTCCAAAACCGTCAATAAGGTTAATTTATATAATGTTCCACGGGATAAAACTCATAAAATAGAGATAAGAGTTTAAGGAAATATTTACAGTTTTCCGAATTGCGAATTAATTTTAGCTGAATCGGAATTGATGATTCAGTATGTGGGGTAAACCTGTTCTGGAGTGAAAACCGCGTCTTGGCAAACGTAGTGTAGCGTACCCTCCATCTAGGTGCAGCGACAACATAAGAAAAGTCTGGCAGCGGTTGGAAACTAAAAACTCAGGACCTAGCTCAGTGGCATTTCGTGGTAGAGGCCTATGTTCTGCAGTGGACGAAGATGGGTTGATGATGATGATGCTCATGTTTGAAATACATAACGAAAAAAACATTTCCCTGCTGCATTGCTCTTGTTGGTAGAGTAGGTGTCACTTAAAGGTGCGTCCACACTTGTATCATTTGCTCGTATCCGATCACCGTGGCATGGCATGACTGCGTATCGCGCTGCTTGTACGCTCACTGTCGGCGCGGCGATCTCGCCTCACTTGTCCGATGTGATACGCGTAGCAACATGGATTTCGAGCGATCGGATCGGCGCAACATCCAAACGCGTGATCGTGTCACGCGATCATGCCACGGGACGAAGATCTGATCGGGCTAATGAAACAAATGTGGGCGTACCTTAAGATTACTTTAACTGGTTTTCCATTTAAGGTGTGTATACCTGTCAAAGCACCTGGGTTTCTGCGGGCGGGAGAACGCTTGCACCTGTAGCACGACTGTTATGCAACTCTTTGTCGCCTGACAAAGATTGTCTTTCTCTTTCACTTCAATACAGCGCGAGAAAGACAGGTGATTCAATGTCGCGCGACAAGTGAAGTAGCGGGTTGAATAAATGGTTTTACTGCTGCAAATCTCTTCTTCGCTCTAACCCCGTATCTCTCTCTGAATTCTTATTATCACCTTCACCTGCAAATGGATGGGACCAACAATAATGTTGGTTTATAAAACGCATTATTATGGAATGAGTGGGTTCTGTTTCGTTTTTTATTTAATACTTATGGGCCCATTAGTTGCCACCTTCAAAAGTAATTCGAAATATTGGAATTAAGCTGTCGAGCATTGGGTACGTTTACCTTGTTTATAAACCTACCGCACAAAAGGTCAAATTATGCCGTAAAGCATTCTCAATATATTAATTGTTCTTTGTGAAGTTATAATAACGTACCAAACTTAGTATTTAAGGAGACAGACTGCTTTCCAACGATAATTTGAATGAAAACTGCAAGCCAACTGACCTCCAACTGCAAATGAGTGGGCAGTTTCCATACGCGAAGTAGCGAGTTGAAGTCGCAAAGCAGTCTGGGTAGTTCTACAGGCATTTCAACCGCTATCACTTTTTGTCGCATATTCTGAAGAAATAAGCCATGATGAAGGTAAACATTTGGTGAAAGCAACCTTATTTTTAACCCCCGACAAAAAAGTTATTAGTTTTTTTGTGTCATAGATAATTTTATCCTGAGTGTTCTTAGCTTTTGTTTGATGAAAATCTGAGCACTCGTTTCCAAGATGTTCAGCTTTTAGTGGAACGAGTGACCGGATCTCAGCCAATATTGAAGCTAGAAACTACAAATTTTGCCGTTATGTTCATTTGTGTCGGCGGATTTAAAAAATTAATAATTTTGTAGTTATTTTCAAATGTTGTAATGTTTCGATTCTAATGGGACATTAATAGATCGATTAATACATGTAAGGTTGATCCAATGACTCCCTCTTACGCTTAATGTTCTATAGTAAGACATATCAATCTTGTTATTCCTTTTCAGCTTTTGGGGGTACTCGACACGTCTCTAGTGGATATGGAAATCGTGAAGTTACGTGGGAGCTCGGAAACAATCGCACACGCATTACCATTCATATTCGGTCAACGGAGTGCAATTAGCGGGCATTACAATATAAAGGATACTCGAGCCTATGTAAATGACTCATACGTCTGGTGACAACCAAAAATTACTAAAAAATATCTGTCACTGCTCTTCAAAACCTCGTCTCTCGATACAGAAATACGAGCTTTATTTCATATAGGCATTTGTTAGTTGGTTGTTAACAGTCGATATATGCTCATGCTCAGAGGATTTGGTGTCATCCTGTTATGCAACTCGTATTAAGGCCGGTTGACGCAAAGAAAGAAAAAAGACAACTGTTAATATAACAACAAAGAAATATGCAACAGATGGCGCTGAAAATGGTCACGCATATGTCACGCGGAATACTTACGGCCACGTGGCGCTGATTTTCAGTAGCGACAAAGCAAAGCGGCTGTAATCAAAGTTAAGTACTTACATTAAATTATATGTGGGATTATTGCCTAACGAAATTTTGACAATTGGTATCCGAATCAACTGTCATACATAGCCCAACGAAATCATGACACTTGAATTTGATTCCGAGCGTCAAACGCGTTAGGCGATGGGGGGGGCGGCTTCTATGCGATGACGCCTGTCAGCGCCAGTTTTAACGTGTTCACGGGGTCGACTGAGAAAACAGAACTTTGACAGAGGAAAATGTATCTTAGAACTCAAATGAGATAATATACGCGATATAATCCGTTAAAATTGTTTTATTTAAATGAGTAATAATCGCGGAAACAGCAGAAAATATTATATTAACCACTCCGTTAAATGCACTTGATGCAACTGGTTCTTACATTCTATAGCGATGAAATCTTTGTCCCATTTTCCCGTCGGGGATACTCGAATCAGCACTTCTCTAGTGGATATGGAAATCATGGAGTTACGTGGGAGCTCGGAAACAATCGCACGCGCATTACCATTCACTTTCGGAAAACGGAGCGCAATTAGCAGGAACATTACAATATAAAGGATATGTGAATATAAATGGGTCATTCTTCGAGCTTTTCATGAGCCTCATTTTTAATGAGATCAAACAATCGAATGAGATTTTACAAGCCGGCTTTGGAGTAGTGAAATAAATCTGTGGTATAAAAGTTAGGAAATGCAATAACCGATAAAATTTTGTAACTGGGTAATCTATCGGTTATGATCCTGAATACAACCGATAACCGGGTAAGACCGATTATACCGTAATTTCGCAGAAATCGTAGAAATACATTTCTAAAATGGATATAAAGCTGTGCAAATCTGTTTATTGCTTTTATATTAACAACGAACTTTTGTAACTGTAGCTATGGGATGATAATGATAAGCTTTTAGACTTTAGTACGATAAAGACATAGTTACTAAAGACTACTGAATAAATACTTAAATCAATATGGACAAAAAATAATGGCACAAGGAATTTCAACCGGGAAATATTTATGCCATCATTGGTATTAGTGAATTTACATCAAATGAACATCCATCACTATTAATTTATTGTATTTAGTGCATACGCCATGGAGTCACCAATCACCATTTGTTCACAAGCCTTGGCTGATTTTCTGAGGCGGTAAACAAAAGCAGTTTTAATCGTAAGTTACAATTTTACATGATTTGGTGAAATAGCATCTTAGCTCTTGGTATAGATGCATAAATATAGATTCCTCCGATTACTCGGCTTTCTGCACTCGCGCCAAATTTTAACTTTGCATCCTTGCATATCGTTATGCTTATTTGTATAAGTAATGTAGATTTCACTTCGTATTAAACCACAAAATATTTTTATTGGATTTTTGTATGTTATAGGATACCTTTTACTCGATTACGCTCAAGAAAAAAAGAGGGTCATGTTTTTTTATTTTCCGCTGACGAAGTAACGGGCCCCTTCTATTAGGAATAAACTTAATTTCTGCCTCCGATATTGTTTCTTTCTCGTAAAAAATGTTCATCCTTACAATATACCATTGCTAATAGACGTTATCTTTAATTTACTCATTAAATAATTAATGAGACTTTCTTATACATCTATCAGCCACAGATGTCCACTGCTGAACATAGGTCTCCCTATAGCTCGCCAAAGAGTGGGATACTGTGCAGACCACATCCACTGAGTCCCCGCGTCCTTTACGAGGTCATCCATCAACCTAGTCGGGAGCCGTGCCACGCTGCGCTTTCCTATGCGTGGTCGCCACTCCAGGGCTTTATTGCCCCAACGGCCGTTCCGTGCTCCGGGCTACATGGCCCGTCCATTGCCACTTCAACAATGCAATCCTGCGAGCGATGTCGGTTACTTTAGTTCTTCTGCGGATATCCTCATTTCTGATTCTATCACGCAGAGAAACTCCGAGCATACATAGCGTGGAAAGGTCCACTACACGTTGAAACTTTCGTAGCGACCTCCAGAATGGATATCATAAATCATAATCCAATGAGATTGCTATGATTGCAAATGTTTCGTGACCTTCGAAGCCCAATGAAAGCCGTAGAGCGTAGACGAAAAAAAAATGACAAACGATTTCAATTGTTTAAATGTCAATGGATGATTGACATATCGACTAGCATCTTCGATTCTCTGCATATCTAATGAAGTGAATTAAGTCTTGGTAAAGTCCCATTGCAGAAAACTATTGGAGGCCACTAATATAATTTATATATTTTATAAATATTTCTAGTTTCAGCCTAGCTATACCTTTAAAAGCTATAAAGCCTTGTAAAGCACAATCACCTGCAAAAATATGTAGGTAAATAGTGAATTCATAAGTGACATGTCTTGGACTATATTGTCATAAGAAGCCAAGATAATTATGAATGCGCTTATGATACTTAAATATTTTTGCAGCTCTTTTACACTTACAAAAAACACTACTTAGATAAGTACTTGCTGTGGGCCATTTATGTCTTAATTTTTAAAGGTGCCCATGATTAAATTTAGCTTCGGATTATCTAAGAAACGGAGCTCTTATTTTAAGAAAGTCCTATATTGACGAAATCTACATATATGTAGATATGTACTTAAACCGTTACTAGGTATTATTGCCCACGATCTATGCTTGCCCTCTGAAATTTAAAGAATAGTTTTAATAAATGGTAAACAAAACTTAACTATTACATAACATTGAAATAAAACAATTTAACGGATTATATCGCGTATATTATCTCATTTTAGTTCCCGACGTTTCGGAAGCTTTCCAGCTTTCCATGGTCACGGGAGGACTGAGAAAAGATGTATTTTCCTCTGTCACAGAGGAAAATACAATCGCGGAAACAGAAGAAAATATTATTACATAACATATTATTATCTGCCATAAAATAATCTTAATTTTTCAATCACAAAATTGTCTAACTGTACGGTTTACACTGTAATATATATAAATTTTTATTTCTTCTTTCAGTTTAGACCCTGGAGGCACGGGAAAATCGATTTTAAAATATTATAACAACAAGAGGGACTTCATAGAATAAACTATGTCTACTTCTAAGGTTGAACTGTGGTATAACGATCACTTTCTTTAATAGGCGACCACTTGACAGGGCCCCATTGAGAGCTCTAAAAGAGCTATAAATTCAATTTAAATGCACCCGACGTTCGGATGAACCGCGTCTAGATTTATAAAAGTGTAACGGGTCAATCAGAGACCATGAATTCGGCAATAAAACGGCAATAAAACCCTGATCTATTTCTATTTGTTTTAAATTGAGGTGAATTGCCATAAAATTGACGTTTGAATTTCTCCTGTATTGTAACCATTTCATTTATTTTATTATTATTACCAATTTGGTTTGTGGTAATGCCCAACGGGGCGAGAACCTAATATGAATACAATTTCAACGGGTTTTTCAACCGCATTTTGACAAGCTCTGTTTTTTTTTTATGACATAATAAATGAACTCGTAAAGTCTCCAACTAGCAAAACTTAACAAGAGAAAAAACAGTACTCCTTTGATAATATAAGGTCCCTTAAATATGTGTTACTTACGGTATACCTATTAGCGTGCGGTCCATACCGTCCATATAGGCACAATTCTGCACTGTCTACACTGAACGACCGTAGCTCTATACAGGCACAGAGAAACCGCCTACCCTGAAGCCCTGAACGACCATGGCGTCATACAGGCACAGTGAAACTGCCTATCCTGAAGCCCTGAACGACCATAGCTCCATACAGGCACAGAGAAACTGCCTATCCTGAAGCCCTGAACGACCATAGCTCCATACAGGCACAGAGAAACTGCCTATCCTGAAGCCCTGAACGACCATAGCTCCATACAGGCACAAAGAAACTGCCTATCCTGAAGCTCTGAACGATCATAGCTCCATACAGGCACAGAGAAACTGCCTATCCTGAAGCCCTGAACGACCATAGCTCCATACAGGCACAGAGAAACTGCCTATCCCGAAGCCCTGAACGACCATAGCTCCATACAGGCACAGAGAAACTGCCTATTCTGAAGCGCTGAACGACCATAGCTCCATACAGGCACAGAGAAACTGCCTATCCTGAAACCCTGAACGACCATAGCTCCATACAGGCACACAGAAACTGCCTATCCTGAAGCCCTGAACGACCATAGCTCCATACAGGCACAGAGAAACTGCCTACCCTGAAGCCCTAAAAGACCCCATGGTCTTTCAGGCCATGGCTTAAAGACCATGGCTCTATATAGGCACAGAAAAAACTGCCTACCTTGGCCAAAAACCCTGTGCACGCCTATTAGCTGTGGGACCATATTGCGATCTGTTGTATGGGAACCTAGCTTGCACTTTATAGCTTTGAAACTTGGTACAGTTCTTCCCTCGGTGATCTTTTTTTTTTCTCTAAAAAAAATATAGTCGTTCTGCAATCTAGTTCTAACGAACCTAACTCTGCCTGCACCTACTTGGCGGTGGCGGTAAACATCTGTAAGGCGCTGAATTCTATCGCTTTCAATTCAAGGACTTCCTTGAACGACATTCAACGACCGCCATTATAAGTATTATAGAAAAAAATCGCCCGTCCTTCCGCAAAACGAGAAGCGACACGCACAAGGAATATTAAAAAGTATTGAAATTTATAGCCCGCTGGGAACCACTTAGTGATGAATCAGCTTCCTTCTATCATCCTGCTAAAAGAACACAGTAAGTACATAAGAAGTTCGTACTGTCCGGTTGAGTTAAGTTTGCACCTCGGTAAAAAATAACAATATCAATAATATTAAAACACGTCCAAGAAAACGAATATAATTTACTGTAAAATATAAAATGTTAATTTTGCTTAGACTTTCACTTTTATTAATAGGAAAAATTGCTTTATATTAGCAATAAATTGAATTGTTAGTAGCGCCCTAGATGCATACTTAATTTGGTCGGGTTATAGTGAGTTATTGCTTTATTCTTCTGAACGTTGGTGTTGCTAGGTAGTTATTGGTAACTGGCGTGGGAGGCACTCCCACTGTGTACTACAGAGTAAAATTAAGCTCGATGGTTATAGATTAAAAATGTATAACAATGGAATTTAAGTCTTGAACTAATTCATTATTATGTTATGTTCTGAACTTTTTGCAATGCAATCATTTTAGAAGTCGTTAAAAATTATGGTTGCTTTGCATTTTATCATTTTTCATTTAGAATATAGATGGGCAAAACCTAGGCTGGCTGTAACTAGCATGTCAGCAGAACATATCGTATGCTACACTTTACCCTGAAAATAAAGCGCAGAGTTCTCATAAACTAACAAAGCTTGAATCACCGGAATAACTTAATAATTTATACCATCCATACTATCCATACTAATATTATAAATGCGAAAGTGTGTCTGTCTGTCTGTCTCTCTGTCTGTCTGTTACCTCTTCACGTTTAAACCGCTGAACCGATTTGGATGAAATTTGGTATGGAGATAGTTTGAGTCCCTGGGAAGGACATAGGCTACTTTTTATCCCGCAAAAATACCCTTATCCGCGATAAACGAATTTAAGGCGGACGAAGTCGCGGGCAGAAGCTTGTATATTATAAAGTTGTAAAAATGAAATGTCTGTATATTCGAATCGAATCGGATTTTTGTATTTTTGCATGTGTCGTTGTGGTGTGCTTCATCACACCAAATCGGCTAAACGGATTTTATTTTTGGTACACGGGTAGCTGGGTATACACAGATGATATTTTTTTCCTGACTACGCTGAAGAAAAATGAGGGGTTATGAGTTTTTCTCCTCCGTGAACGAAGCTATTTACGGGGGCCCATCTAGCGGGGCGCATGTCATCCTCTACCAGTGCCTTTATCCATGAGACAATTTTACGTGGTAGACATTCGGGTGTCTTTAGCAATAGTCTAGTATATTTAGTCCATGATTTCACTTCCAAAATCCAATTTGTTTAGACCCCATCAATCTTCAATAGTTCTTGCTTCCAGCGGGTGCTGTTTCTGTGCGCGTCCCATGGTAGTCCCATGACTCGGGCAGGCACAGCATCTAGGTGTACCCCTGTCATTTAATTAAATTGTTGAAAGGTCCTCTACGTGTATGCGTTGGCTCGGACTGCGGACACGCCTCGCAAAGGTCCGGGACACCATGGTCCTGTGAGCATTCAGATAAATAAAGTAAAATCTAAAAGGAATGTGTCTTGCAAACAAAATAAATAATTTTATATCGACGATTTAGTCAAAATTACCATATCACCTAAAATATTATTATTATTGACGACAAGTTTGGCTCAATGGGATGCACAACGGCTTACGAAGCTGACGGTCCCGGGTTCGAATCCCGGCCAGGGCAAGTATTTGTGTGATGAGCACGAATGTTTATTCCTGGGTCTTGGATGTGTTCTATGTATTTAAGTATTACAATTTATGTATTATATATTAAGTATATCGTCGCCTATAGCACCCAGAGTACAAGCTTTGCTTAGTTTGGGCCTAAGTCGATTTATGTAAGATTGTCGCTGATATTTATTTATTTATTAATTACTACTTAGATATATTACCATACTAACTTCTGCCCGCGACTTCGTCCGCCTTAAATTCGTTTCTCCCGGATAGGGGTATTTTTCCGGGATAAAAAGTAGCCTTTGTCCTTCCACGGGACTCAAACTATCTCCATACGAAATTTCATCCAAATCGGTTCAGCGGTTGAAGCGTGAAGAGGTAACAAACAGACAGACAGACACACTTTCGCATTTATAATATTAGTATGGATTGTATGGCTATGGATTTAAATTCAAATTCAATAAAATATTTATCAGATAACATGGATCCATATTTAGGTATTTTGACGATTCCGAAATTATATAGTTACGTCCAATTGATAAGCTTCTTTTTAGTGTTCCGTTCCACATCTAAATGTACAATTCGTAACACTCATGGAATCACCTTACCGTCTGTCTGTCCTTCTTTTAAGTCAGATGAAACGTACCGCGAACCGCTGACATTGAGTCAAATCCCTCTTAATCACCGATCAAGATCAGTCCAGATCGACGGATCATGTACCGAACTCCCTGTTCCCTAACAGGTTCGGTGATACTGATAGATAACGTCTCAATGAAAAAATCACTGTGATCGGCAGTTTAAAAGCAGTGATCGGAACCGGTATTTTTTAAATCCTCTAAAATACACGCAATTTCTGGAATGTTTTAAAACTGTATTTAGGAGAAGAGAAATTAATCACAAAACACCTGATTGAAGTTCTAGAATTTTAATAAAATATTCGAAAATCTCTCATTTGAACGAAAAAAACGAATCGTTATTTCAGATATTGTGTATGTAAAAAATAGCGTTTCGGATCCCTGTTTAAAAGTCGCACTGCGATTAAGAAAACCACCGTGAGATATCTATACTATTATGAAGATGCAAAAATTTAATAAACATTGAAGATATTGAAAAAAAAACTGATACGGACTATTTGAAGGTCACTGAAACGAAAAATATTTTTTTGGATTTTTTTGTATGTTTGTATGTGTCGTTGTGGCTTCATCACGCCAAAACGGCTGATCAGATTGTAACTATTTTTGGTACACGGGTTGCCAAAACGCGTTTGGTAATGTGACATTCAATTATAAAGCTAAATCATTTTTTTTTGTTGCTATGCTATCCGGTAACTGTGTAGTCAATAGTGACAGAATTATTTAGGTAATAGGAATATGCATATTTTTTTAAAAACTCATTCATGTAAAAAACAGAAGAGAAAAATATTTTTTCGAATAACTATAAAAATATAACTATAATAATATAAGATACAATCCGTTAAATTGTTTTATTTCAATGAGTAATAATCGCGGAAACAGAAGAAAATATTAACTATAAAAATAACCAAGATATAAGCTATCAAACATTTCATTCTATCTTTTTCTAGCAAAACAGAATTTAATATGGAGTTTATATGACTGTAGTGGACTGTGTCGTAACAGTACATGTCGGACCTCTCTGTTAAATCGCTGTCTAATTAGTAGTTTAAAATGCCTATATCATGCGTATTTCTTGCCCGATTTTAATTTTAATTTCACTTTTTGGAATATTTTTTACGGTATTTTGATATTCTGTTAAGAAAGCGATGAGAAAATTTCATGCATGTTCCCTATTGCTAATACTCTATATAGGCTATTAAGATACAGACGAAATGGACGGGTCCTGGAAAAATTTATATAATATATTGGCAATTTTTTTGTATTTATATTGTTTAAATTCGTAGTTAAAGAACTCACGAGACTCAGGAGACGTATGCCATCCGTCCGGGTTTCCCCGGATTTGTCCTAGTTTGGAGGCTGTCCGGGGGCCGCCCGAGCGGGTTTTTAAAATGTGTCGGGACAAAACCTGAACTCTTTTTTATTATAAAATCTAGCATGTCTGGGGAAAAATGCGATTTCCTTTCCTTTATGCGATCGCAGCCCTAATCCATGGCAACGAGGTACAGAAAAATAATGTCGGGCCTTGAAGATAAATGTCCTAGTGCTTGACACTGTCCTAATAGTTAGCAACATATGCACTGTTCATAAAAAAAACTACATATCCTAATTAACTAATGTTGCAGTAGACTGATAATTTCTTTTTTTATACAGCTTTTCTTTTTCGTGTTTCGTTAAATATGTTAAAAAATAGTAGTGTATTAGTCGCCAAAAAGTTACTCACTGGGCAAGCTGAAAATCAGCGCTGGAACTGCGCCGCACCGCAGCGGCTAGGTCTCCAGCACATTGCTGAGCTTGTCCTTTTGCCACTGTTCAATTATTTGATCTTTTTTCTTGGTGGTTCTTTTTTTGTATTTTTTTGATGTACATAAAACTGTGTTCTGTTATTTTAGCAATAAATGTATTTTCTTTCTTTCTTTCACCATCAACTTTAATTCATAGTAAGTAAGCTGACCAGAGGGTGTCAATTATTGAAATGACGATGTCAAAACTGGCACGTTACATTAAGTAACTTTGCCGTGGCCTGAGTAACAGGCGTGACTCTCAGTGATATTTTCACAGTGATATTTTTGGTACTGAAAGTCAGTCACGGTGATTGAAATGTAACGTTTTCCCCATCTCAACTCTGTTTATCGGTTGCATCCAACATATACATATGATTCTTGGAATCGTAACACTGATCACTGTTTTGGCGTATTACCTCACCTCTAAATAGTCAAATGAACCAATATTAGTTTTCGGCACGTATGACTTTCCAGAATTGTACGGGAGTAGCTATAGCAAAATCATAGGAAGCTCCAAATAGCCGTATGAACCTAGACAAATCTTTGGTACATATGACTTTTCAGAATTGTGTGGTATTATAGCGAAACAGTGGGAAATTTTCGTATGGCAAAGACCTTATCTTAACTATAGAGCGTCTATATTCGTCTAATTTTTATGTAACATTTAAACAGTTTTAATGCAACGGCCGTAAACGTGGTTCCCGCACGGTTCCCGGAAAATGACCTTTGGAAACATTTTGATATAGTTAGTCAACAGTTTGGTGTTATAACTAACACGTAACACTGATCCATGTTCCATATATCTACATGATATTTCTTTATTATCTGGTACATTTGAAGTGCATAAAGGAATTAATTTCATAATAAAAGATCGGAATTTTTGGCGGCAAAACATAAGAATGTCGCAATCTAACAAGTGTTAGTAACATTTTTTTATCGATATCTATACTTGTGAAATAGAAGAAAAAACTATTGAACACAGTCAAACACAGAAACTCTTAAGTAAGGTGCAATTCGACGTCAAGTAAAGTTAAATATTATTTTGTTACAATTGGTATTATAGTGCAAAACGAGACTAAACACGGAAAATGTTGAAAAATTAATATTTATCTTCTATGACAGAACAAATATCCTGTAGTACGGTGACGTAGATTTTGAAGAAGGTATTGAATCTCTTTCTGTATACATTTATACAAATAAATCACGACCTCTCACGTAAGATTTTTTAATGAATATTTTTTCTTATTTTGTGGACCATTAATTTTACTTTGTCACAACTATCGATATCGATAAAAAAATATTCTAACACTAGTTAGACTGCAACAGTCTTATGTTTTGCCGCAAAAAAAAAACCGACCTCTGGTCATAACTCATAAATTCTAAAGGTTCGATTATACATGATTATACCAGTGGTGGTAGGTCCTCATGCAAGCAGCAATTTTGTAGTTTTTTCCTTTAGCAGTTCCGTGAGCGGTAAGAAACTTAAAGACGAAAGTCATTAATGAGTGCGTCCTACCAGTTATGACATATAGAGCTTAGACGTGGACACTGCCGGTGCGATTGGTACACCAATTTAAGGTCGCTCAGCGAGCTATGGAGAAGGCTATGCTCGGAATTTCTCTGAAGGATCGGATCCGAAATGAGGTGATCTCACAGAGAACCAAAGTTTTTGATATAGCCCAAAGGATTAGCAGACTGAAGAGGCAGTGGGCCGGTTACATGTATCGTAAAATTAATAACCGTTGGCGTAAACTTGTTTTGGAGTGGAGACCACGTTTTTGTAAACGTAGTGTAGGGCGCCTCACAGCTAGCGGAGCGACGACATAAGAAAAGTGGCTGGCAGCAAGCTTAGTGGCTTAGGAGAGGCCTATGTCCAGCAGTGGACGCAGATGGGCTGATAATGATGATGAGTGGTAAAAAAACCGATGAGATTTCGAATCTTACATACCAAACTATATCGGATATTAAGCGGAGCTTTCAATAAAAAAATAAAAATATTACAATATTATTTTGGGGTTATGATCTCGAGTGCCAGGGGGTGATGGAGAGGGTCACACTGAGCAACTTTCACAAAGAAGCTTCAAACGTAGATATATTTAATGTCTGCGATAAAAAAAACAATTTTATTTTTAATCATCATCGAACTTCCTAACGTGGGTTGTTCTTAAAATTAATAATGCGAAACTTCATTATCCCATGACCGCGTCGCCTGTTAACATAACGCTACTAGACTTTACGTTTACTTTGTAATCTCCCTAAAGGTTACAGCCAAAACTTATACTTCATTTGCCTTAATAGGTGAACGTAAACGCAAAGGTTACGCACATGTAACATTCCGTGAGTAACTAGGGCGAGTGCGTGTGGTGCGTGCTTTGTACGTAAACAAGGGAACTTTTAACAAGTTCTCTTTAATATTAACCCGGTATAGAAGCACTGGGAATCTACTCGACAATCAAGCAGAAATACACCTTATTTTAACCCAATCAAGGCTGAAACGTACGCTTTTGTGTTGCGGTTTGGTTGTTATAGGAATGACGTATGCACTATTATTGCATGCAGCAACAGGAGCATGGATATCTAAAACAAGGTTAAGGGTAACGTTATTAATAATAAATCACTAATGAACAGTATGCCTATGATGGTATTGTTTATGGAGCCATAAGTAAATAATAATAATAACTGCCAGTGATAATTTTAACTAGAAAACTACCGTGAGAGTCAGACATATTTAGATTACATTAGCGACTCACTACGTAAAAGCCAGGTACTGTTCGACATGTGCAGATCCATTACGAGGACCTAAGTCATGAGACACAAGCGGACCGTACGGCGCGCCAAGGCTCTGATAGCCCGTCTAGTTGAAGTAGATAAAGACGCGGCCGGCGCAGGGGAGGAAGGAGGAAATCGTTCTTCTAAATATAATTCTAAAAATAAATAAATAAATATAAATCTAGTGACTATTGTTTTAGGCCTCGATGGCAACGAGAAGGCTGACAAACTTGCACGGGTTGGAGCTAAAGGGACATAAATGGCCCCAAGAGCCTATCTGTGGTATTCCGATAAGCCTAACTAAACTCACCCTGAGAACATACTGCTTCTATGCAGCCATACAACTCTGGAGGGAAACTTCGGGATTGAATCATTCCAAGGCACTGATAAAGGCCTACAGCAAAAAGACATCTTCGGAGCATCTATAAACTAATTCCGGATTCACAAGCCCTAATGGGAACATTATTTCATGATGTCTAGGGTTTCCATCCGAGCAATTACCTACACTTCATGAAACAATGCTACTATCCTACTAAATACCAGGCTATATTTTTGGGTAGCCAGCGGCAATTATCCAAACTCACTGCTGGCTCCGTCGCACAGATCTTATTCGACGGTAATGTCATTCCCGTTTCCAAACAGGTCAAGGATCTAGGCTTAGTTTTGGACTCCAACCTTTCATGGAATCGTCAACTTACGGAGGTAAGTCGGAAGGTTTCTGGTACGTTGCGTAGTCTTTATAAGTTTAAAAAATTTCTCCCAGTAAACACCAAAAAGATACTTGTACAGACTCTGGTGTTACCTCTCATAGATTATGCTGATGCGTGCCTCACCAACATTACCCAAGACCCCCTCAATAAGCTAGATCGTCTCCTTAACAATGGCATACGTTTCATCTTCGGTCTTCGTAAATATGACCACGTTTCATTCTTTCGCCGTCAGCTCAATTGGGTTCCCATACGTGGTCGCAGGTCTCTTAGAATCCTTGGTTTCCTATTTTCTATCCTGTTCGAGCCTTCCGCTCCAGGATACCTCAAAAGCAAATTCGCTTTTCAAACTCCCCGTCCAGGCTGTGAACTACGTTCCTCCCGAATTCTCAAACTTTCAATTCCTTCACACCACACCGGTTTCATGTCAAATTCTTTCGCCGTTCAGGCAAGCCGTCTCTGGAGTTCGCTCCCTCTATCTATCAGACAGGCCCCAAGCAAGGTAGTTTTCAAGCGGATGTTACGTAGGCATCTGCTGGTATATTTTGTATTTATTATTTATATGTAATAAATATATATTTTGTATACCGTATATAGTATAGGTATATGCAATTATGTATGCATTATTTGCTTGTGTATCCTAACGCTCTCAGTACTGAATGTTTTTCCCCACTGCACCATTTTCATGCTTCTCTGTTTGGCCCTATGGTTGACTGGTAGAAAATGCCTTTTGGCATTAAGTTCGCTATTTGTACTTACTTTTGTTCTGTGCAATAAAGTTTAAATAAATAAATAAATAAATTCTCATTGAACACAGAATGAGCGTTGTATCATGATGTCTAGGTTTTTCCATCGGAGAAATGACCTAGTTAACATGAAAAAATGTTCCCTTACGTTTTCTCACAAGTCAATGCCCGTCTAAAACCTAACAATCAAATGGCTCTATGAAGTGTGAGGCTCATGATATCACTGCCACTCGGGGTAATTCGCACAATTACGAACATTATGATGATTAACGTAGTCTGATACTCGTACGCTAAATTACGGCCATAGAAGAAGATTGATTTCTATTACCATACTCAGAAAAGATAATTATGATCAGCAGCGGTTTTTGTTTCGTTCAACTATGGCAAAGTTGCGAAGTAAATCGCGATTTGCATTACTAGACAGCTAGGCGCTTATACGAGTCAATGCTTCTATATTACCTGATACGATTATAGTCAATTATTCTTTCTCCTCTGTAAAATTTCCTTCGTATTGGAACAATACACATGTAAATAAAACAATTAAAACGGATTATATCGCGTATATTATCTCATTTGAGTTCCAGACGTTTCGGAGGCCTTTCAGCTTTCGTCTACACCCGTGTCGATTGAGAAAAGATATATCTTTAGAGAGAGATATATCTTTTTCTTAACAGAGTGTTAAAGTTACAATTTGTGCAAATTAATAAATAAAAGTGTATGGTCAAGGAATTTCATTTGTGTACTCTTTCGTATCTTATCATAGTGACATTGATATGGAATCTCTATCGGCTTTTATATTGATTTTGACTGTCACAAGGTACGAAATGATAAGTATATGAATTAAATTCCTTGACTGTACATACGTCATGCGAGGTGGGCCTAATGTGTAAAGATAGTAGTTACACATGTTCCAGAAGAGCTTAACTTTTGTATAGACTACCAGCAGCGTTTCACAAAATGAGGCTTACTGAGAAGAAAGAAACGCTGCAAAGAAAACTCCCAGACTAACTTTTTACGAACTATATTATTTTAAAAACAAAGACTCTACTAAACTACTTTTGAACAGATCACATATTTTTACACCGTTCGGAAATTAAGGTTTTGCAGTCCTGTGTCTTGCTTGTTCCTTGATGTGATGTATTACAGGAAAGAAGCGACAACCCATCTTCTCTATTGAAATTAGGATGCTTTTTAATCTCAATAGCCTCGCGTAGCATTCTGGGAAGATTTTTTCTTTTGGCAAGAATAGAAGGCTTATCAAATTTAATTGAATGGTTCGGTTTGTTAATGACATGTTCGCAGACTGCAGATCTATTACACCGACGGTGCTTGACATCCGCTATGTGCTCCTTCATCCGGGTTGATACACTGCGTTTCGTTTCACGTATGGTGATACAGCAGGCTTACACTTGACTGTTGGAGTCTTCATACGGGGTTTCTGCTTGGGATGTGGTAGCTTGAGCTCGTTGGCTTGAAGCGCATGTTTGACATGCTGCAACGCAGAGCAGTCAGATGTTGATCGTCGTAGATACCCCTGGCTCTCTGAAACAAAGATTTACCCACTGTAGCAAGTTGAATGGGATGGTGGTGAGATTTGCCATTCAAATACCTATCAGTGTGTATAGGTTTCCTATATACAGTATGACCTATGTCTTTGCGAGAAGCTCTAGTTACTAGGACATCCAATAATGCAGGTGAATTAAAATTTTCCTTCTTCATAGTAAATTTAATTTTACTATGCATGGAGTTCAGATGGTCTAAGAAGGCTGAAAGACTAAGATCTTGGTGAAATTCTCATCCATATATCTTTTAAAGATCCTCGGCTTGACAGGTGCCAATGACAGCGCTCTCTCCTCGAAGTGCTCTAGAATGTCTGCCAGCAGGAAGAAATGGCGAAATATCCTGAGGCGAGCCACATCTGCCATACATACATACAAGTGGGTACCTACGACGTGTTGACCACCACCACTCTGTCAAGAGTGTTACAACTGAAATGTCTCCGTCGCATGTTGCATTTTGTTTTCTGCAAAGTACACTAGATTAACCAACATGTAGGTCCTTGCTGCGGCTTCCAATGCCTATGACATTGAGTCTTAAAAGCAGCCCTACTCCTAAAAAGAAGCAGCTGTCAACATACAGGAAGTGGTATCTTTAGATACTGTTAAAAAGTTGTAAAAATGAAATGTCTGTACATTAAAAATATTGAAACGGACTATTTGGAGGTCACTAAATCGTTTTAAAATATTTATTTTTTATTTTTTGTATGTTTGTATGTTCGTATCTGTCATAGTGGCTTCATCACGCAAAATCGGCTTAACGGATTTCAACTATTTTTGGGTACACGGGTAGCTGGGTATCTCCAGATGGATATAGGATACTTTTTACCCAACTGCGCTGATGAAAAAAATAGATATAATAACCTTTTCTCCTCCGTGAACTCAATTGCGGGCACCTTCTGCTACTAAATATTACGGACATAATGATTCTAATTCAAATGTACCTATGTTTGAAAAGCGGGTGATGCCACGGGAAAACTCTTGTAGCGTAGTCGGTAACGTGCGAAGATTTCAGACGGTGAGCTAGAAAGAAAAGTAGAGCGCTAGACGCGAAAGCGTTCCATAAACAATAAAATCAATTGATCCAAATGAGTAGGTTTTATTCTGGGGCGGTGAGATCATTGCCACGCGTTAGGCGAAAACGGCGTAACTACACGCAATACAGGATGATGTCCAGACAGTGCAATCAATTTGATAACTGATTAAGTAAATGGTAATAGCATCGCGAGAACTGTTAACAGGAGGTTGGTAGCGGTAATAGACTGATGGTTTATTAATGGATTATACTCGTAGTTCTTTTGCTATTAATAAATTATTATTATTATTTTGCGCAACAGTAAAGGAACTATAATCCATTATTCTAATATGGAATTTGCAAAGTAACGCCTGAATCTGTCATCAATTCTTATGGTTAATGGCAATGAACTAAACAAGTAACATAGTGGATAATTTCGGTGGTATTTAAATGTTAATTTAATTTTCAAGTTTAACCTAACGCAATTTTCCCTGCAAAAATGCCTAGCTGCAATTGTTTCCTTAATAACCTATTTTCATAGTCTACTTTGATAACAATTAAAAAGTTTGAAAAAAGGGATCGTGTGCCAATTAACCCTAAGTGATAGGTATTCTAGTATTATTAATAACATATGTGTCTATTTGATTACTCGATATCCAATTTCTAATTGCATCTCGTATTTATTTCTAAGTACATACATGTATGTTACGTTCGAGAAATTGATAAACGAAGATCAAAATATTTCAATTTATGCACCGCATGAAAAATCACCCTGTATAAAATACACATATGTCTTTTATGCTCAAGGCAGATTGGGTGAACGGCCGACCGGGAAATGGGTCACGGGATCCGTGACATTGCGCATGGGCAGGTAGTAAAAATATCGTAACCCGTTGTTGCCACCGGAACGGCACGTAGAGTAAGGGTTAACGGGTTCGGTTTTGGGTTTCAGATGATTAAGTAGTGGTTTGTTATAAAACAGAGATGCAACGAATACTAGTTTCATGAATACGAATGGTATTCGACGAATATGAATAATTAAACAAGTTCTTTTTTACCAAGATATATAATAATGAGCACCTAATTGATTTTTTCTAACAACCGTTTCTGACAGCTTTTATTCCAGTACAATCGCGATGGCGCGAAGGCGTAAATGTACTGGGATGACGGCTGTCAAAAAACGTTGTCAGCATAATTGAACTATAATAACAACAACCCAAAGAAATTAGACGAAAGAACTCATGTTATGCCATTAAACAAGTAACAATTGACATTGACAACTTGAGTACTGGACAACCCCGATCATGGAGTATAGAAGAGGCGGAGGAGGTAAAACTCATAAAGGAAAACAGATTAAGAAGTGTCCAGAGGAAATCAGTTAATAAATAGCTCTATATCTCTCCAGAATAATGCAAGATAGTGTGAAGTCAACCAACAATTACCAGACATTTTTATCGATATGCTAATCGATCCTTCGTTCTTCTTCTGATGTAAATATTCAATCGTGTTCAAAATGGTTTTTACGTCACACCTGGCCATAATGTGAGTTTTATCGCACGCTACGAGTATGATAAATCTCGCATTAGAGGCGTAAAATTGTGTACTCCGCACGGGCAGTAAAAAAGAAAGCCCTATATCGCATATTTACAACCCTCGCCTGCGGCTCGGGTCACAAATATCTGTATTTCGGGCTTTCTTTCTTTTACAGTCCTTGATAATACTATTCTTGCATTTTTTTGGATTTCTTTGGGATTACTATGGTAATTTATTTTACGCACATACTAAGATGCATACATGTATGTATGTATGAGGAAATTAAGAACTTTGTTCTGCAGGTATGTTCAAACGGTTTCATAACGTTACCATACATTTTATGGGTTATTCAATGGTATTATTAGTTATTCATATTTTCATATTTCAAAAATAGACTTTCCCACCCAACTTTAAAGGCCAAGCCACACCGGATGCGCGTGCGTGACGTGCACGTAGATGTGCGCGTGGCGTGCGCGTTGTACAGTACGAATCCTCATAAGAGATGACACACTGCTTGCGTAACGTGTGTGTACGCACGCGCATCCAGTGTTGCTGGGCCTTAAGGGCTCATAAAAAAAAACTCCACGTAAGACATCGCACTCAAAATTTTAGCGTAGTTAATTAGTTTGCTTGTTTTATCAGGATCTTATATATTTTTTACAAATTTTCAGATCAGGCTACATCTCTATTACGATAAGATCTAGCAGCTTTCTAACAACTATGACCTTTAAGCTATAAGGGTATGAGGGAGGTAGCAATTGCATATTATAGAGCCTTGTATCCACGCAATTTACACTCAAATATTCAATTATCAATATCGTAAGGAACACAACTTTGGACAATCACAACTCAAACTATCTATAATTATATACACGACATGCGTAATAGGTATAGATCTACATATAGCCAGGACTCCGGCCAATCAACTCTGAAATTATGACTCGATAAAAACTAGGTTTCGCGACTGGAACACGGAAATTGGACCGTAACTTTTTCTAGGAAATATAATTTGTCCTAGATTAGTTAATGTTAATATTTAGAATACTTTCCAATTTGGGAAGACAACGTGTCAACTTTACTGTTTACCTACTTCATTATATACAAAAAAAATTGTCCGTACTGATACAATCTATCTATCTATCAGCCACGGACGTCCACTACTGAACATAGGCCTCCCCTTAGCTCGCCACAGGGTGCGATCCTGCGCAGACCGCATCCACCGACTCCGCAATACAATATAGTACAGAAAGCAATACATTCAAATTAATTTAAATAGTTTTCAATTCTTAAAAAGTAAATGAAATAATTTAGATTTTTTCAATATTTTCCTTCTTAAATAATTCATCAACATAATTCCTTCATTCATTAGTATAACCCAAATTGTATACATCAAATCCCCATCATTGTGTGATCTTACTGCGACACAGTGATAAAATCTAGCTGTTATTTTTGTAACTCGTGTTGTATGTGTCCTACAGATATTCCAATGGACCTGTGTTAAGCAAATTTAGTGACACAACGCTGACAAGGCTCTAAACTAATGAGTTTATGACAGTCATATTCATGCTCGAGACTAGAACAACAAAGCTGAGGCGACGTAATAATTATATGACTTTATTATGAAAGTCATTGTAGAGTATCAATTTTACTGCAAAATACTGCTTCCATTATTAATATTATATTTAAACGGTCTATCTATGATCATGGAAATGACTAATACTAAGTATAAAAGTATCAGGCTTTGCAACACACAGATTACCTACTCTACCCAATTTAAACTTTAACCTGTATCAGACTTTTTTTATGTTATAGGGGTAATCGAGCAGACGGATCACTGGACGGATCAATTAATGAAGCCACAACGACACATACAAACAATTCGTTGATTTAGTGACCGTCAGGGAGTCCGTTTCACATTTTTTTTTATATCTTCAATGTACAGACATTTCTTTTTTACAACTTTATAATAGTATAGATGAAAGACTGCATAAAATTAGCATGTTTTTGTCCGCGGCTTTGCTCTCAAGAGAATAATCCGAATAATCCAACCGGCCGGTATTTGACCGCTGACATAAGGAACACTCTTCTGTAGGTTCTGTAGAATCCTGGGGTTGATTATAACCTCTGAACAAAATCCCATGGGAATAGAATATTAGGGGTAGTCTTACACAAATCCACCTAGTCCCAAACTAAGCAAAGCTTGTACTATGGGTACTAGGCGATGATCTCCATACTTAATATTATAAATGCGAAAGTGTGTCTGTCTGTCCGTCTGTCTGTTACCTCTTCGCGCTTAAACCGCTGAACCGATTGGAATGAAATTTGGTATGGAGATAGTTTGAGTCCCTGGGAAGGACATAGGCTACTTTTTATCCCGGAAAAATACCCTTATCCGCGATAAACGAATTTAAGGCGGACGAAGTCGCGGGCAGAAGCTCGTACATAATATATAAATAAATTATAATACTTAAATACATAGAAAACATCCAAGACCCAGAAACAAACATTCGTGGTCATCACACAAACACTTGCCCTGGCCGGGATTCGAACCCGGGACCGCCAGCTTCGTAGGCCGTTGTGCAACCCACTGAGCCTAACGTGTCGTCAATGGGGATTAATAATTTCATATCTTCAATGTATAGACACTTCTTTTTACAATTTTATAATAGTATAGATGAAAGACGTTGCATAGAACTAACATTAATGCATTATGGGTCAAGAGAATTACAAATTACCCAACCGGCCGGTATTTGGCCGCCGACATAAGGGAGCCTCTTCTGTAGGTTCTGATCATGGGGTCAATTACCCCGTCGGGATAAAATAAATAATAATAATAAAAATAAATAAAATAAATAAGGTTAACTGGAAGAGAACCCTTAAAGGGATAAGTTCGCCTTTGTACAACTATGTTACTTTAATTTCTTTGTTTTATTGTTTTTATGTACAATACAGTGTTTACAATACAATACAATACAATACAATAAATAAATATTACGAGACAATTTTACACAAATCGCTCTAGTCCCATAGTCCCAGGTAAGCTCAATAAGGCTTGTGTTATGGGTACTAGACGACGATATATTTAATAGATATATTACGTATATAAATAGAAAACATCCAAGACTCAGGAACAAATATTTATGCTCATCACACAAATATTTGCCCTTACCGGGATTTGAACCCAGGACCTCAGCTTCGCAGGCAACATTACTCCCACTGAGCCAAACCGGTCGTCAAAAGAGACGTGAGGATTGATGATTTCTTCTAAGTGTAGTAGAGAGGATCTAATTGATATGTTCTGATTCTTCATGTTTCAGCTGGGCGTTAATGAGTCGGCCCGTCATCAGCTACACCTTTCCTCCTTCTTCTTTCAAGTCGGTTAGAAACGTATGTTTTTTTACAACACGTCGTATGTGATCTGTTGACCAAATACATATTGTAGGGCCATAGGTCAAATGGTGGGATAGAAAAAAAGTAGAAGGTACGGGTTTGATACTTTTCTATTCAACGTCTGCCTTTAGTTTATTTATAACTAGCTTCTGCCCGCGACTTCGTCCGCCTTAAATTCGTTTATCGCGGATAAGGGTATTTTTCCGGGATAAAAAGTAACCTATGTCCTCTCCCGGGACTCAAACTATCTCCATACCAAATTTCATCCAAATCGGTTCAGCGGTTTAAGCGTGAAGAGGTAACAGACAGACAGGCAGACCCACTTTCGCATTAATAATATTAGTATGGAAGTAAGAGAACTAAGTATATCAGCATCCAGTGATAAAAAGCTACCCCGCACCTCCACCAACTTGTGGTTCGTCGACGAAGATAAAGACGGTAGAGACTTTACGTGTTTATTCGTTCAGATCAAAATCAGTATTGAATTCTAATACATCATGACATTACAAAACAGAGACAGAAGATATTCCTTATTCGAATCGGTCATTAAAATAAGGACTATCTATTATTTAAATAACGGCCAGTCTCTGAAAAAGGTGTCTACTCACGAATCACCTATACAATATCCATAATCAGCTTGAATCGCAATTAATTAACATTGATGGCAAATAGTAATATCAATACAATATCCATCATTTTCGGCATTCAGTATTGGGACCAACACCATTAACCTAGTTTCGTGGGGATATAACATGGAAGAGATGATCTGAAATAGTGTCATTCGTTAAATTTAAAAGTAATGGCAATATGTTTCCGCTGAATCTATCTATTTCCAGCAGAGTCGTAGTCATAGCAATAACTGCTTATAATTGTGAGCTTCAATCTTTTAAGCAAATTGTGCATCACTGCAATGATTCAATGTCGTAATTTTTTGCGTTTAGTTCTGTAATTGGTGTAAATATATTGCAGACAATACTTTTTCCAGCGTCTTCATGTATGTGACCACACGTATCCCATAATTCTCGTTATAAATATTCTGGGATAAAAACCATCTACGACGATTTTTCTCCTCTATGTCAGTAAAACAGAGCAATGGACGTACTTTTTACATGAACATCCTTTGAGTACCTACTTTTTACATGAAAAAGAGCAATGAAGACACGAGTTGACGATATTATACGAACGAACAAGGATGAGTACAATCAGTACAAAAAATAGTACCTATATTATGAACATATATTACTATTATAAAGTTGTAGAAATTAAATGTCTGTACATTGAAGATATTTTCAAAAAATAATTGTAACGCACTATTTGGAGGAGGTCGACTGAATCAAAAACATTTTTTTTTGCATTTTTTGTGTTTGTATGTGTCGTTGTGGCTTCACCCCGCCAAATCGGCTAAACTTTTAATTATTTTTGGTACACGGGTAGCTGGTAATCTCCAGATGGTCATAGGATACTTTTTACCCCACTACGTTGAACAAAAAAAGAGGCGTAATGACTTTTTCTCCTCCGCGACCGAAGTTGTAAATATAGCAGTTATTGCAAGCACTTGACGCGTCTGTACTGTACAAACCTGCAGTATAATCTATTAGGGTTGTCATCGGCATGTGATAGGTTGATGGACGTCGCTATCAATCTGGCTCATTGGCCCGCGATGGCGCCGTCTGCAACCCTAATAGCCCGTAGCGTCTGAACTAAAATGACGCAAATACCTATGAAACTCATAGCCGCTTATGACTTTGCTCCAGGATCCTGTAATTCTAATAGCCTGTTATCTTAAAAGAGAAATGCCACAAGTGAGTATGAAAGTTAAAGTTACTTATGACGTTATTGCAGGATCCTTTTGTTCAAATAACCCGTAACCTATTTTAAGGAATAATAACATATGTGACTATAAAACATAAAGGCGCTTAGGACATTGTTCCAGGGTTTGCAATTCAGTTCGTTACAGTCACTCATCCTTATAGTTGGAGACGTTCTCATGACGGCTGATTGCTTGTTAGATTTAATTCGATTAAATCGATTAATTGGATATGAGGACGGTTTTATTACTTGCATGCATTTCGATTGGAGAATGCACTTTGTAGTTATTAACTACGGCCTTTTAAAAATACATAACTACGAGTAGTTATCTGTATTCGGCAATATTTTAGCTATAAAAGAATTTATAAAAATAAAAAATTTCGGATCTGTGACCCACAAATGGTCCGTTACAATACATATTTACAACTTTACATATTTACAACAATTTTAAAACTTTATAATAGTATGGATTATCATGTGATAATAACTTTACTTTTATGAGTTATCGGTTCTACGAGCTAACTATTATATATTTAAAAAAAATCATTCACACTTTTCTGTCCGTTTAGGGTTGATTGTGGTAAAAAAGGCGGACCGACGATGTGGGCTATATGTCAGGAAAAGAAATAAACATTTCCAAGGTCGTAACACTAAAAAAATCACAGTGAAGTATCACTGGGATGGTTACAATAATCAGATCGCGATAACGACATCTACCGTAATTTTGTTGCACTGTTAGAACTGGCTCATACAAATCTTTTAGTATGAGTTAGCATTATGGGTCTTTCCTGTGAACAACCGAAAGTTAAGGGCTTTAAATACTATTTTTTCTTAGGACCCTATAGGTGATGTACAAATCGATGAATACTCTAGATCTATGCGATAAAAACATCAGTTATAGGTACCAAGCACTTAACTATTGCGTTGTGCACAGGAAAGACGGCTAAAGGTGCGTCCACACTTGTATCATTTGCTCGTATCCGATCACCGTGCCGTAGCATGACTGCGTATCGCGCTGCTTGGACGCTTACTGTCGGCGCGCCGATAATGCCGCACTCTTCCGATACAAGTGTGTGATACGCGTAGCAAATGGATTTCGAGTGATCGGATCGGCGCAAAGTCCAAACGCGTGATCGTGACACGCGATCATGCTACGCGACTAAGATCTGATACGGGCAAATGATACAAATGTGGACGCACCTTAAGTTCTAGAATCTGTATGAGTATGACCCAAATACGAGTCATATTAGTAAGTGTCGTAACTAACTGAAAATTTCCAAAAACTGAATAGGCATAAAAATCCATATAATTATCGGACTTGTTTACAAAATTCACTAGTATCGGATGAGTAATGCAACATTTAGAGGACAACAGCCGAGCATTCGCCGGACAGACAGCATTCGCCGGACAGACAGACACGCGAGCCATTTTTAGGGTTCCGTAGCCAAAATGGCAAAAACGAAACCCTTATAGATTCGTCATGTCTGTCTGTCTGTCTGTCCGTCCGTATATCACAGGCATTTTACTCAAAAACTATATACATAGAATATAAAGCTTAATAAATACTTTCAACGAAAATTGTTTTCAACATGATCGGACATACCGTTTTTAAGTTATTACCAAAAAACTGCGCTCCTCAGCAAAAGGACGTAAGTGCCGGGGAGATACGCTCTTTTGTTAGTGTTTTTTTTCATATCGTATTTTTTTTCTTCTGTAGTGCATTTTTTGTATAAACGGCTGCGGAACCCTTCATGGACTCGCACTTCTCCGCTTTTTGCTTAAACTGCCGGTCTAGCACAACTCTGAGTGACTACGCTTGTCGCACGACATAGCATCACCCTCACCCGTCTATCTCGCATTGTACTGAAAGGAAAAATACAGACAATCGTTGTCGCGCGGCAAAGTGTCGCGTATCAGTGTTGTACTAGAGGTGCATATCGTTCATCCGCTCCTAATAGGGAATATTCATGAATTTGAATTTTTGCTTTATTAAAAGCTCATTCATGTAACAAACAGTAGACAAAAAAATTTTTTCGAATAACTATAAAAATAACAGAAATATAAGCCATCAAACATTTCATTCTATCTCTTTCTAGCAAAACAGAATTTAATATGGCGTTTATATGACCGGAGTGCACAATGACGTAACAGTGCACGTCGGACCTCTCTGTCTATTTAGCAGTTTAAAATGCCTATATCATGCTTATTACTTGGCCGATTTAAATTTTAATTTCACATTTTGAAATCGTTTTTACGGTATTTTGATATTTAGATAAAAAAGCGATAAAAAATTCATGTACCCTATTGACCGAGCGAGCGTAGCAAGCGGAGTGCGTGTCACAATGTCGCGCGACTAAGATTGTCTGTCTCTTTCCTTTCAATACAATGCGAGAAAGACGGGTGATGCTTTGTCGCGCGACAACCGTAGTCGCGCAGAGTTGTGCTAAACCGGCTCACTCTTAAAGTTATACAATATCAACTTAAATAATAACAATAATAAAATACCTATAAACTATTAATCATAAATCTATGTCATTCATAAACTGCTGAGTGCTGTAATAACATTTTTGTATTAAAAGTAAGTAATTTGACTAATATACGCATTTGTAGTATTTTGACTAATATACCTAATGATTATCTCGGAAAGGGATCTTGTGCTGTGCGCAAGCGCGCTTACGACAACAGTATGTTGTTTGTTTTATCGTAATTGTCAAACTAGTTTCCATCGAGTTGACTCAATGTTTTGACTTAGTCAGCGAACTGCCAGATAATTAAGATTTGTAAACTAGAAGATAAGCTGTTCCTTTTTTCCACTGAAATGATACAACATTTGAATAGTATTAGTAGATTGAATTTAGAATAGTTATCATAAAGTTGTTCACACTTGGTTTTACTGTAATGCCGTGTAACTTTTTGAATAATAAATAAATAAATATATCTACGAGCTAAGCGGTTGTTGGTGGAGCAATCTCCATTACTCTCAATTCTCAGCTTTCTTTTTGATATCAAAATACGACACGCTGTTTTATTTTCCTTTGATTTGGCCCGTAAAAAATCTTCTTGGTCTACCTCTCATTCTCTTTACAGCACTATAAATAATTACATTAATCATTTTATGAGTATTTTTTTGTGATTGCGGGTAGTCTAATATCGGTCAGCAGGAGTTTTATGATACATTTTTAGTTCAGTGTCTTGGCTGAGATCATTATGATTAACTTTATAGTATTAGAAGAGAACGTCAGGATTTGGAACCCGGTGTAAAACAAAGTAAGTATTTGTGCAGCAGTCTCCATAAAATCTCATTTTAGTCCACCATTGGGTTCTACAACATACAAATCTTAGCTAATTAAGAGAAACTTTAAATAGAGTATTGTAAAAATGGGTCGTTAAAGTCCCAAATTATAATGTGAAATCTCTTCACATGACACATGGGATCGTTGGCGCATCGCGGCGGCGCCTGCGCGCGGCGGTAAATCATACAATTTGGCAGCGCGCCGGCCCGACAAAGAATAGACATTTGACAAAGAACGAACGAGACAATAGGGAATATGCAATACGTTTATATTTCATAATTACTGTATGAAGCAAGACCTAAAAATGAGTAATAAAGGAACGTTTTACCTTTATAGATAAATATATTAGAGAAAATATACTGTTGGGTTTTCTCATCCAGAAGAAAATTAATGTTACTCTGTGATTCTTTAGGGTTCAATGAAGGAAAATTGTATGACAACTATACACTTAAATACGCTTTTTACAGGCAAAATCAGAAAATGATCATTACTCCATACAGCGACCATAGTTATGCAGAAAGTGTCCAGAGAAATTTTTTGGTGAAAGTGACTAGTCTTTTAAAAATATCGAAATCGCTTTCTGTAAAACTATGGTCTGTCAACGTCTTGCAGTGCGCCTATTTTGCGCAAAACGATATGATCATACAATACAAATAGGCTCGTTCCACGCTCAGCGGATAGGCATCGCCATCCAACGCGGCGACGGCAACGCGGCCAGCCTTATGGGCACCTTGCCTTGCTCACGGGCAGCGATTTAGGGGACAATTGTAAATATAGTTTAGGTCCCGATAAATAATAATTAAGTTAGGTTTATATCTTTCATAAGTCTTTTTTCAGTTTTGTTTTTATTTATGTTTTTGTTTTATTGAATAAAAATATCAATCTGCAAAAAAAATATATAAATAGTCTTTATTGTACATCTCACAAATATACAGGGATTTACAAATAATGCATTTACAAAACACAATTAGAGGCAGACAACTGGCGAATCATCATCATCAACCAATAGACGTCCACTACCGGACATAGAGCCGGAGATGATAAGGACATAGAACGCGAGCGCAGGGCGTTGTCCGTTCGCGGCAATATGCTGGCTCATAGCAAGCAAGCAAGGCGCGCAGGGCACCTCTCAAAACTCTTTGTGGCATTGCCAAGCCGGTTGGTTCTGGTCTTCGGATTCCTACACCGAGTAAGGTGCTTTACGTGTCGTGCTTGCATCACTCCGCCGTGGCTGTTGGCGAGGTGGAGTTCGTCCGCCAGAAGACTGGCTTCTCGCTGAGGGTACACCAGCTGCAGTCCCGCCACTACGTGCACTTCAGTTCGTGTGTGGTGCGCGTGCCGCGGCCGCTGCAGGATACCATCGCAAGTGCACACTTCTGGCCGAAGGGTGTAGTGTTTAGGCAGTTCCGGGGCAATCTGCCGAATCCTACACCAGATCAGACGACGCAGACGCAACGGAGCCACGGAGATACGTCGCCTAACTCGAAATAGTTTAAAGTGTTTCTATATGTTTTTGTTAAGTGTAGTTCACAGTGCCTAGGTTTTCAGTGTAATGCTGTGTAACTTTTTGAATAATAAATAAATAGATTCACTCGCTGTACTGTGCCTGTAAAACTCTTTCAAAGCGTATTGTGAAAATTTCTACACGAGTGGCCTATGGGTCAGTTTTACGCAGCGGACGTACAATGCGTGCAAGATAATAATGTGTACAGGGCCCTTCTGAGGCTACCCCGCTTCTGTAGCGCGTCGGGAATGTTTGCGAACGCCGCCGTTGACGACTTTTATGCACTCATGCGCAAAAAGTCGGCGTCCATTATCCGACGAATAAGGAGGAGCGGTAACAGGATCCTGCAGATGATCGCAGATAGGCTGGACTCGGCGCTCCTCGGCAGGTTCATGGATCTGCATGTGATGAAATGCGATCGGTGAGGCAGAGGGGGGGTTTTATTACAGCCACCGCTACAAGCCCGATGATTTAATTTAATTTATTTACTAACCTATTTTTAAGTCAATGGTAATGACCATGAAACACGTTTTCTGAAGTAATTGATTCTCTCCAAAAGAACACCACCATGACCGTTCCTGCACCACCTGCATCCAGCGGACGTAGGCAATATTCAGCGGGTCACCAGTCCACCTTTTGGGGGACTATCCATAGTATCCATGCTGGGTCTTCCGTTGAGCGGTGCCGTATTTTTACTCACAGATCAAACACAACGTAAAAATGTACCTACCTTACTGAAGATGTACCAGTATATCTTACTATACGCTTTTCTATTTTAGCCAAAAGTCATTATGAAATTGGCAAATTTTGTCGTGTGTTGTTAGCATCTTTGCATACTAGGTTTATGCTGATTTTCGCCGTCAGCTCATTTGAGTTCACTGTACCTTTTATGACAACTTTATTTCTAGAATATAGTGAACGGTCTGTTTTATTAGTGACAGGAGCGAGCAGCCGGCACGGCTAGGATGAAACGGGAGCAAAATTAGCCATGTAATAACTAAGTGTCATATTTTAGGCACTTTACGCTTAGACACGGCGCCCAGACCGTCTTTAGACGGATGGACATTCAAATAGTAACTTTGTTCCTTGGATATAAGAGATGATATAGATATTGTTGGGGAGTGTACTAGTTTTTTTGTATTTAATTATTTTGTTGATGCTGAGTCTTTTGTTGCGTTTGTTCAACGTGTCGTGCTAGCAAACGGATGTTTTAAACGTTTACTAATTAAGAAAATAAGACGCTTTCATTTTTACGGTTTTGTACCCAAAGTGTAGCACCAACGGAAAGAAAGAAAGAAAGAAAGAAAGAAAATGTTTATTTGCTAGAATACGTAAATACAGTGGTGTTGTCATCAGGTATAGGTATCAGTATTCAGCCGTTTTGGCATGCAAATTATGTATTTGTCAGGTTAACATTACGAATAATTAAAATGAAATTAACAATACAAGCAAGATAAATATACAGTAATAATAATAATTTGAGCATGGTGATAAATTAAATTCTAATATCTATTATTTATGTCTAAATAATCCTTTACAGAATAAAAACAATGTTCATGTAGCCATTTTGTCAATTTTGTCTTAAATTCAGGATTTTTCAGCAACTTCAATGTGTCAGGTAGATTATTATATACAATTATACAGGAGTTATAAGCATTTCGTCTGTATATATCAGCACGACAAGGAGGTTTGTAGAGGAGTTTTTTGTACTGTGTTCTTAGATTTCCAGCAGAGACATCAGAACGTAACTTAAAATAATCAGCGTGAGACTTTACAAATAAACAAACTTTTCTTATGTACATACACGCCAAAGGTAATATATTATATTCCTTAAATATAGGTTTACAACTATCGGTTATCCAACAATTAGCAATTGCACGCAAGCACTTCTTTTGCAATCTAAATACTTTTTCAACACTAACCGAATTTCCCCACAATAAAAGGCCATAGTTAAGTGTTGATGAAATGTAACCATAGTATGCTGTTATTGCTGCTTCAGTAGAAACAGTTCTGCTAAGTTTTCTTAAGGCAAAAACAAATCTATCCAATTTAGAGCATATAGAATCTACATGATTCTTCCAATTTAATTGGCTATCAATACCTAAACCTAAGAATTTAATGCTGTCAGTTTCTTCTATATAACTATGATTATATTTAACACTTAATCGTTTAGGAATAGTTCTGTGTGACCGATATTGAATGAATTTGGTTTTAGTCAGATTTATGTTAAGATTATTATCGTTTATCCATGTGTATATGTCATTCAAAGCATTATTAATTGATGTCTCGTAATTGTTTGTATTATTCCCTTTTACTATTAGCGTCGTGTCGTCAGCAAATAGAATGCATTTTTCTGCTGTTGCATGTGGAAGGTCATTAATATAAAGCAGGAATAATAATGGTCCTAAATTACTACCCTGCGGGACACCTGACTTATTTAAACGAAATTCAGACCTGTAGATTTTCCTTAAAAAACTATTATTTATTTGAGTTATTCTTGTAACTTCAGTACATTGCTTTCTATTTTTTAAATAACTTGTAAACCACTCTTTTAAATAACTTGGAATCCTATTACAAAGCCTATCTGATAACTGTCCGTCACTCACGGCTCTTAAGAAACCCTTATAATATTAAAAAACATTGAGCGTCATCATAGACTTTAAAGACTATGCTGGATATTTAAAGTAGAACCAATTTTACTAAAAAAAATATACATTTTAAAAGTAAATTTATTGTGTTGTTAGATTACTAACTGATAGAATATAGGCCAGGCAGTAACATAGGCTACTTTACCCTGAAAAATACGCAGATCCTGATAAAAGGATCAGCGAAAAAATATATTTATCAAATCAAATCAAATCAAAATATTCTTTATTCAAGTAGGCCTAGTTACAAGCACTTTCGAAATGTCAGTTACATGAGAGTGAATGTTTGCTGGGAGAAATACAATATGATCCAACATTTGCTGCAAGGCTTTATTATAAGATATACCTAATGTACACTCTCGCAGCAAAAATAATCTTGCTTTAAGAATCGCAACATTATCAAAATGTTTTATTATATTGGGAATACAAATTGAACTATGTTTCAAAGCCGATTTTCTTGCTTTAAATATGATCGGTTTTTAGAACTAGACTTGATATTTGGACCTGTTTTTGTATCCTCAATAAACTAGATGTTTTATTTAAAATATGCTTAATTTAATCTTATATATGCTCCGATTAAAGAAGATAATAGTGTAATTATGTTTGTCACTATGGTTTTATGGCTATATCTTAATTTATTTTATACATGTTGTGTGAATACAAATGTTAACTTAGAAAAACTGGAATTATGCATTGTCACAACGCCGAGTATAGGTACAAAAGGATTATTCTGTTACAATTTATATTCACATGAATACTTCTACTTTGGATAAGAATATAGAAAATGAATAAACCGGGTTATGTCATTTCAGCCAAATTTCATTACTACTGGACAAAGGCCCCTCATAACGATCTCCACCGTTGACCGTCGGCTTCCCGCACAAAGATCCTAAAATCATTTTACCTACTAAATTAGTTAATAGACTTTTCTATTCACCTGCATGCTTTTTAGGGTTCCGTACCCAACGGGTAAAACGGGACCCTAAGACTCCGCTGTCCGTCCGTCTATCTGTCCGTCTGTCACCAGGCTGTATCTCATGAACCGTCATAGACAGTTGAAATTTTCACAGATGATGTATTTCTGTTGCCGCTGTAACAACAAATACTAAAAATAAACGGTATAATTTTATGTCTGTCTGTATATGTCAGTAACCAATATAAAATGATCGAACACCGCGTACATTTTGCTTAGGAGTAGGGTAGGGCTCTGATAACATTGGATTTTCATAGATACGTCCGTTTGCAGCGTATATGTTGTACGGAACCCTCGGTGTGCGAGTCTGATTTACATCTGACCGGTTTTTTCTTTTTCTCGGCATAAGCCGAGCAAAAGAAGAATCATGATTCTAGATTTCATAGATCATTATGAATTTATTCAAACATCGAAGAATAAAAGAAAATATTTAACTGTGATGTTGTGGTATGTGTAAGCACCAACAAGATGGACCGATGATCTGGACTATTAGATGACGGCGCACGACCGGTCGTTGTGGATATCCTTGGAGGAGCCTTTGACCAGCAGTGGATGTCCTTGGGCTGTTATGATGATGTTCCGATTATGAGTCAAAATCCAAACCAATATTATAAATGCGAAAGTGTGTCTGTCTGTCTGTCTGTCTGTCTGTTACCTCTTCACGCTTAAACCGCTGAACCGATTATTGGAATGAAATTTGGTATGAAGATAGTTTGAATCCCGGGGAAGGACATAGGCTACTTTTTATCCCAGAAAATACCCTTATCCGCGATAAACGAATTTAAGGCGGACGAAGTCGCGTGCAGAAGCTAGTATTCAATAAAAGAGTATTGTATTGTATATTTTGACTCGTAATCATATCATCATTGACACCAAAAGAAAATAACATAAGACACTTAAATCTAAAACAGTATTAGAAATGGTCGAAATGTTGAGAAAAGGCGGCGGTAAAATATAGTATACCTACATTGATCTATTAAATACGTCAATGTATACCTACTTTGTTTTCATATTCGTCAGTGAGGCGATTACTACCAGTCTTCGTCTTTTTATTATTATGTACTACAAGAGCATTCCGATTCACGGTGGTCCACAAACCAAATTGTTTTGCTGTACATACACCATACTACATGTACTCGTATAGGTTGGCAATCATTATTCTTGGAGTCCGAGGTTTGTTTGAAAAGGTTCAGGGCCAGACTTGTTATGACATTCTGTCACCGTCACGTCAGCTCAAGAACAACGAAACTCAGAAGAAAAAGATTCTAACGAACGGTTCATATTCCAAAGACCTAACTGTCAGAAATCTTCGCTCCAAATTATTTTATAAATAGACTAGCTTTTGCCCGCGACTTCGTCCGCGTATATCTCGAATTTCAAAAAATCCTCCTAAGTGCGCCTCTACATACTACATCTTCGGCTGATGGAAATTTCGCAGCAACATTACTCGAGCACCCACTTTTAAGATAAGTATGTGAGAAGGTAGGCGCGATAGTTTATGGCATCATCCGTGTTCACTACAGATCGAGTCTACAGACTTGTATTCGTATTCTGAACCTTCGAACGACTTCAAAAAAATGTTATTAATAACGGAAGCCTGGTAGTTCTTAGGTTTCAGAATCGCTCGTTTACACAACCACTCCATGGACTTGCTATGTAGATTTTGAGCATCTGGGTAAATTTGAGAGATTAGGTCGTCAACGGCGCGCATAACTAAGGCGAGATCCGGTGGAATTGCAATCCTTCCCTCAGTTTCGGAATATTCTCCATTTCCTATTTTCAGAAGAAGGTCGGAGAATTCTCTAGCGCAAATATCGCCCATGAGGTGCCCTCGCATACCTATTAATCTTAAAGTGTAGTTTTTTGATTAAAGGCCAAATATTTGAAGCCATAATGCAAGTTTTAATTTCATCAGCTCGAGTTCCCCTCGGAAATACGGGCAGAATCTAACGAAAGTCTCCAGCTAACAAAATAGTGACTCCACCTATCATACCATCGTTCCCTTTAATGTCATTCAAAGTTCTATTCAGCGCTTCAAAACACCCTTTATGTGCCATTATACTTTCGTCCCAGACTGTTGCCCCTTATTTCACATCTTTCAGAAGATGAATTTCCCAAAATGCTGAAATTAGTTTTCTTAGTTTTAAATGAAGTCTATATGCGAAATATTACAACAATTATTCAAATAATTACTGGTTTTTCATACAAACTTTCAACCCCAATTTAACCCCGTTACGGGATGTATTTTTAAAAATGCCCTTGTCAATGTTTTTCACTGTACATAAGGAAGTTGTGACCACAGTTTTAAGCGTCTAACTTTAAAATCGACATGTTTCCCATACAAAGTTTCAACTCTTTTTTATCCCCCTGAGGGGATGAATTTTTATATTAATCCTTAATCATTTGTTTTGGTTTTTAGTAAGAAACCTTTATACAAAGATTCAAGTCTATAACTTTCCAAATGAACGATTTCCATACAACGGTTCAACCCCTATTTCACCCCCTTAAGGGTTGAATTTTGAAAAATCTTATCTTAGTACACCTCCACGTAATATAAAAAAATATACATTCCTTTCATGCTTATTAATTTAGAGGTTAAGGCTGTGAACTGTCTGTCAATAGGTCAGTAACGCAAGACTTTTATATATATATTAAGAAGATAATTTTGCAATTATACGCTGTAATTATATGTGTATTGATTTTACCACTACATGACTATGTTAAATCATATTTAGGGTTCCGTACCCAAAGGGTAAAACGGGACCCTATTACTAAGACTTTGCTATCCGTCTGTCTGTCCGTCTGTCTGTCTGTCTGTCCACTGCGTGATAAGCGTTATAGCTAGAGAGTTTAAATCTTCACAGGTGATGCATTTCTATATATAAAATGATCGAACACCGCATACATTTTGCTTAGGATTTGGGGTCTGCTAACACTGGATTTTAGATACGGCCGTTTGTAGCGTATATTTTATAGGGAGCGCTCGGTGCGTGAGTCCGACTCGCACTTGGCCGGAAGATGGCACTGTGCAATGTGTGGCAATTAAATTATTGTCGATAATTTTGTTGTAATTATTAAATCAATTATTCAATTAAGTGCACTGATATCCGTACCCCCTCTTCATAACTTAGAATTAATTTGGTAAAAACTTCAATTGCTTATTTATGTCAAAACGTATTAATTTTAGAGCCATGCCAGTTTAGCAGGATACTCGATAGTCGTATTACACGTAGTACACATTTCAAAGAAGTTTGCACCGCCTTCCTAAGTAGCGCGATAAGATTTAGGTGCAAACTTAACTCAATCGAGTGTAGTCGCTACCCCCCTTATAGAAATTGAATTTTTATAATGTATAACCTGGCCGGGGTTCTTCTCGACAGATTAGTAGGGTTTGCATCAAAATCTGTTCAGCCGTTTTCAGGCGATGCGCGTACAAATAAACAGACAAACAGTTACTCCATCTAGCGATGACCATCTATGTTCATTCTTCCTATGCGGTCGCGATACTGTATAAATTTACATGACATTTCAAAAAATGATTAATATTTCTTGAATTTCTTTCATCCGTGAAAGATGATGATTTTTATGATGCAAAAATTACGTAAATTATTAAACATAAAGAACGAAAAAGTATTTACAAATACCGCCATCCAGTTACGCAAACAGGTACTGTGTCATATTGGTTTCAAAGCAATTATTTCTTCGGAATAAAAAAGTCACAGTTAACAAAAAGTGATAATTTTCCATCTATTGTTACAAAGAACCCGTTTTATGTATTTATCTTATTTATAAACCCTAGTTTTGCAACAAAATGTATATCATTCTGAGATGATCGCAAGTCCTAAATGTACAACGGTTATATTAAGATACACTCTTATTTGTATGATACGTCATATACGGAAGGTGAGTTCTTTGCTTAATCGTGTAGGTAGAATTACTGTTGCTAGGTTACCAATTGTTAATTCATTATTTAGGAATTGAAATGTCACAATCACTGTGAACAAAAGGTCATGTTTTACCATTTATTGTTAAAAAAACCCCTTTTATAAATGAATACCCTCAAAAGTTGTAGCCTATGTCCTATTCTGATATCTAAGCTATATTACTGCAGAATTTTGCGCAAATCTGTTGTGTAGTTTTTGCGTATTAGCGTAACGTACGATTTGTCCGCCTTAAATTCATTTATCGCGGATAAGGGTATTTTTCCGGGATAAAAAGTAGCCTATGTCCTTCCCCTGGACTCAAGCTATCTACATACCAAATTTCCTTCTAATCGGTTCAGCGGTTTAAGCGTGAAGAGGTAACAGACAGACAGACAGACACACTTTCACATTTATAATATTATATAGTATAGATGGATTTACAGATCTATAGGATTAAGTTTGCAACATGTATACTATTACAAAGTTGACACATGGATATATCTAATTTATTTAAACTCTACAGATAATTAAATTGAACTTAAAAAAACAATTCTGATGGGTCCCCCTGTGTCGGACCTGCCCGGGACATCGTTCCCAGAACGCTGGCCGCATTCCCTCTCTGGATGGCCAAGCTGAGGCGTTGAGCGAAGTTGAGCTCTAATACAAATTAAAACATAAATATACATGTTCTAAAATCGGTCACTGTTACAGGAAGCATGCTAATATATCAGTTTTACCGATTTTTATGATTACCCGATCATATTGGATAGTTTACTCGTTAAAGTAAGGGAAATAAAAACACGTATTTTTTCGCACTTGTCACTATGGCAATAAGGACCAAAAAGGTACACGTTTCAGTTTCCCTTGCTTTCTATCCATCTATCAGCCACAGACATCTACTGCTGAACATAGGCCTCCCCTATAGTTCGCCACAGGGTGCGATCCTGCGCAGACCGCATCCACCGACTACCCGTGACCCCTACGAGGTCATCCGTCCATCTAGTCGGAGCGTCCTCCTACTGGTGGTCGCCACTCCAGGACTGTACTGCCCCAACGGACATCCGTTCTCTGGGCTGCATGGCCCGCCCATTGCCACTTCAACGATGCAATCCTGTGAGCTATGTCGGTTACTTTGGTTCTTATGCGTATATCCTCATTTCTGATTATATTACGAAAAGAAACCCCGAACACAGCCCTTTCCATTTTACCTTGCTGTACCTACTAATTGATTGTTAAAAGTAATACCGCCAGCCAGTGGTCTAAACAAATGACTATTTTAGCACTAAACCTAAGTGAATTTATTTTAAGACTTATTGTCAGGTGACCAGAAACCTTTTGCAGATGGGGAAAATATTTATAGAGTTACTAGCTTCTGTCCGCGACTTCGTCTGACTTAAATTCGTTTATCGTGGATAAGGGTATTTTTCCGGGATAAAAAGTAGCCTATGTCCTTCCCCGGGACTCAAACTATCTCCATACCAAATTTCATCCAAATCAGTTCATCGGTTGAAGCGTGAAGAGGTAATAGACACTCAGACAGACACACTTTCGCAATTATGATATTAGTATGGATAGCCCTTTAGGCCTTAGGGTTTGGTGTCTATATGCCGCTCTGTACCCAAGTAACACTTAGAGCTTATACAGCTCTTATAAGGCTCAAACGGGCTATATAATTGCTGTATAAGCCCTTATACAGCTGGTGTGCTAGTTGAGTATGGACCTCATACCACAGTCTGTAATGCTGTAACCTTCTAAATTCCTCAGTCTGAAAGCTGTGTGAGTGTTTCGCGTTATTCTATTGTTTTTGGCGCTTCAATGATTCACATTTCAGCGATATTTATGTTAATGGCTTAGACAATTTTGATTTCTGGGTTCTCGTGCCAGGAATTATATAAATCCATTTTCTCGTAACATTTATAACTCATTTAGTAAACAAATAGTAAGTAGCTGTTTAATTTTAATGAAAAATAATTCTTGTTGATTGTGTTACCAGCGAAATAGTATTTTTCAGATGGTATTTCGGGAATACGAAATAGATTCATCAAAGTAAGATTAAAGAATCCGTGGTTAGGTTTCCGTAAGTTTTACGTGTCATAATATATTATATGCGGTAGGTGTATGTGTAGGAGTTTTTAAGACTTTATTGTTGACGTGACAAGACATCTGTACTTAATTATTTTACTACAGACATCTACCGTACTTAGAATGAGGGATTAAAACATTCAGATTTCAAGTTCAATCGATCAAATTAGAGCGTTAGCGGAACACTAATAAGACTGTTTTCCCAACTCTATAGGTCACATTCGTTATAGGCTTATAAGTTCTTATACGTATTGTTATAGGATCGATGACAAGCCGTGACTTATGAGATTAGAAGTGACGAATAACGTCCAATCACTGAACGATAGCTAAATTGAATCGGACCACACACTGGTATTATGATTATGAATTAGAAATTGTTGGGACAAGCTACTCTCAAATTCATTAGCTACTTCACTTCAATTACACAGAGCATTTCTGGATTTTTTACAACTAGGGTTTTTTTTATAACAACGGATTTGCGTTTGACCTTGGTCGCGCTGAGTGAAAAGTTATTATGCCATTAGGCCATTATTACATTAGTTGTCTCCAAAAGAATAGTCGACAGTACAATAAAATTAAAAAAACACTGAAATAGAAAAAGTAAAGTCATTTAGATACCTAGGCAGCATTATTACAGAAGACACTAGATGTACACCAGATATTATTACCAGGATGGATAGGCATGACGAAAAAGGCATTTAACACTTAAAGAAGCCTACTTTCAGCTAGAATCCATCAGGAAGAAACTGGTAAGGGTGTACATCTGGAGTATAGCCCTCTACGGCTGCGAAACGTGGACCATGATCCAAAAAGAACAGAGAGAGATTGGAAGCGTTCGACATGTGGTCTTGAAGGCGGATGGAAAAGTTCAGTTGGACAGAAAAGAAAAGTACTGTGGAAGTTAACGAAAAAAGATCTTTATTGAAAATAATTGAGAACAAGAGAGGAAAAATTTTAGGTCATCTCTTACGTCAGGATAATTACATTAGGACTATAAAAGAAGGAAAAATAGGGGGGAAAAGGAAAAGGTAAAGACCAAGAAGGACATATATGGAGCAAATAAAAGAAAAAATAAATATTTCATCATATAGAGAGGTAAAAGAAAAAGCGGAATGTAGAACAAGCTGGAAATTACTCCACCGACAAGAGCCTAGCTCTTAAATATATGATGATGAGGCCATCAAAGTCACTCCATGCTGGTCACAGGCTCTACGTGACGAATACCAGTTTTCCTGTATCCACATCAAGTACATAAAGGCTTCCCACGACTCTTACAAAATCGTACAGCCCAACTCGTAAGGGCCTTACCATACCATGTGTCTTCCAATTCGTGTTCACCATTCCAGAACCATAACCTTAATTTGGAATATTTTTCAAAGTAGGTACGAATACTCTGCATTGCTCTCTGTTTGACTTTGAGCCTTCGTGAGCGACCATGGTTCAGTACCGCAAGTCATCTTTGGCAACACGCACTTTTAAGACTTTCGTTTTAAAACACTGGACGAAAATATTTTGCGTAGCTTCCTAAACGCTGAGCAAATTCGTGCATGTATTTGCACGAGGATATCCTCGTGCAAAATGTTTGTGTGGTGTTTTAATTCATTTTAACATTAAAATGAATTAAAACCGACAGTAATTGCTATCAAAGGCCTTGTTTAACATAAGGATATGTTTTTTACGTAACTTACCTAATCGTAAGTACAAATGACCTGAATCGGCCCTAAATATAAAAACTTTGGACTACCCAAATGATGACTTCGTTGTTAGGGTTCCGTACCCAAAGCGTTTCGACAAAACTCTATTATTAGTAATAACCGCTGTTTGTCTGTGACAGTTAAGTCAACACTTTATTTTTTACTGTAATTGCTATAACAACAAATAATAAAAATCCATCACTAAAAAGCAAAAAATTAAAATTTTTAAATAAAAAAAAGAACCGACTTCAAAATAAACTAAAAAGCCATAATAATCTTTTATGTACGGTACAGATGACATTTGAATCAACTTTTGAAGTCGGTGCTAAACCATTCATTTATTACTATTAAGAACCGCGGCGGCGAGCCTTTAGTTATTATCTATCTACATATATATTTAGTCATAGTAATTCGTATTTTTGTTGAATAAAGAACTTTATTTACTTCAGGTTTGGCACCGACTTTAAAAGATGATTCAAATGTGATCCGTACCGTACATAAAAGATTATTTAGGGCTTTTTAGTTTATTTTGAAGTCGGTTCTTTTTTTATTTAAATTGTTTTATTTTTGGCTTTTTAGTGATGGATTTTAGTAGTGACATAAAGTATTTTTAGAGCCCAGAATGGGAAGATTGAGGAGGCGCTTTGCACGCATCTCGAGTCTTTGAAAGTAAGAAATGTAAAAGTTGGTTAGTTCATTGTACCTTCTATCATAAGCTCAGCATGAAATGATGACAACCAGAGAAAAACAACTGATAACTTTAGAAAATATATACAAAACATTGTTAGTGCCTATGATATTTGAGGGTTTCTCTCGATTTCCCTGGTATTCCATCATCTGATCCTGACTTGGTGATAAGGAGACAACTTCAGGGACACACTAAAAAGAATATGACTAACAGTAACTTTTAACGTATCTACTTATAATAGATGATTTTTTTAAGAATCATCCTCTAACTCTTAACTATTAAGGAGTTCTTCTTTCTCGACCTTCCGTCATCAGCTCAGCGTGATGAGATGATGACTACCATATGCATATATGAAAAACGTTATAAGTGGTTATAAAATTTGATCATCATCAGATCCGAACTTGGTGGCAATGGGGCCACCTCGGGAGTATATCCTTTAAATAAAAAAATATTTTTTTTAAATTGGTCCACAATTGGCGGAGTAATCGGTGAGCATACATAAAAAAAAATACAAACTATCGAACATATAAACTGCTCCTTTTTTGGAAGTCGGTTAAAAATAAAATAACATACAATGAAAAACACCCCCTTCATTATACAAGAAAAGTGTTTATTTCGGTGTTTTTGTTTAATACTTTAAATCTTAATAACTTTTGAACCGTAACAGGTACAAATTCACCACTAGGTCTAAGTTTAGGGATTAAACTAGGTAGGTATAAATTAGTTTCAAGTTACAGGGCCCCACCGAAAATCAGCGTCACCGAAAATCAGCGTCAGCTTACCGTGGCATAAAGCTGACTGGTGACCCCTTTCAGCGTAGTCAATTGTTTTCGTCATTTGTATTTGTATGTTTTGTTTATGCTGGCGTTTAATAAATATGTTTTCTTTCTTTCTTTCTTTCAAATTTGAAATTTTCACAAAATGTGGTTTACCATATAGCCGTTGTAACTATAAATCGGGCCAGTAGTCTTATCGCATAAGGGTTCCGTGTTTTCCTTTTGAGATACAGAACCCTAAAATTAATAAAAGTAAAACACAGGTAACATTTTAGGTAACCAATTACACAACGAGTTTTTCTTGATATTTATTACGATCTGTGTATTGAATCCTTTGTGGGGAACCTGTAGGGCGTGAGTCCGGTTCGCACTTGGCCGATTTTCATAGTAGACAAATGTTACTAGGGACGTTGTACTTATTGCTGATTTATGTGCATTGTTCCACAGTAATAATTAACGTTAAATGTAGTCAAGTGCGTGTTGATCCACGCACTGTAAAGGGTTCCGTGCTTCCGTGCTTATGCCAAAGAATTACCCGGCCGCGCGCCACACTCCAGTCATTTTACAGTTTTGCCAACATTAATTCATAATTTTTTACTCCAATTTAAAACATAGGTACTAGAAGGTGCCTGGAGCCGCGTTCGGAAGCTTTCCGTGTTCACGGGTTGATAATATACGCGACATAATCCGTAAAAATTGTTTCATTTACTGAGTAATAATAATAATCGCGGAAACAGAAGAAAATATTAGCAAATATTAGTTTACTTTTTGTTTTGCAAATATCATGATAATAATCACAATTTTTGCAATTTATTAGTGGATCACTCCACTAGCGTTATTATTATAAACAAAGATCAGAAACAAATGAAAAAATTTTTCGACGATACTGGACTTGAACCAGTGCCTTGAGCCAGACCAGAGCGTGCTGCCCCGGTCTGGCTCAAGGCACTGGTTCAAGTCCAGTATCGTCGAAAAATTTTTTCATTTGTTTCTGATCTTTGTTTATAATAAATATTAGTTTGTCAATAAAGAACATAAAAACCAGTATTTCTTTCTCAATTTTTTCAGTATTTTTTAAAATATTTATTTAAATACTTAATTGACTCGTATTTTGTGGGACTACGTATCTACCTAATTACTAGAATTAAGATGTATACCGTTTACACAGGAAAACTCATGTAGTACCATTTATCTCCATTTCACCATACAAGCGGTCCGTAAACTGACTGGAGTATACCAATAAACACCAGCGGGCCTATGATGGTCGCGTTTATCACGCGATAAATGATATGATAACGCACCTGTCACTCTCGCACTCGCATACGTGTCAGAAGGTGACGGCAGCCATGTCACTTATTATCGCGTGAGAAACGCAACCATCGGCCCGCAGGCTTTTGATGCGCAAATACTTACCTTTTATGTATGTGGTATACTTTATTTCCTTAAATCTTTGCGTATCTACTGGATGAACATTTAATAACTTACAAAGTTGAATAATTGTAAAAAATAATTCTTATACATAGATGTATTGTACAAATTGGGGAACGGCTTTTTGTATGGAGATGGTCGACAGACTCTTGTTTTATTGTTCCTTGATGCCAGGCATCCATATAATTATTTCCAGAACTTTGACAGACGTTATATACATCTACGCCTTAATCAAATTTCGCCGAGCATACCATGCCTGCCTACAGTTGTATTTATTATTTTACTAGCTTCTGCCGGCGACTTCGTCCGCCTTAAATTCGTTTATCGCGGATAAGGGTATTTTTCTGGGATAAAAAGTAGCCTATGTCCTTCCCCGGGACTCAAACTATCTCCGTACCAAATTTCATCCAAATCGATTCAGCGGTTTAAGCGTGAAGAGGTAACAGACAGACAGACAGACAGATAGACAGACAGACAGACACACTTTCGCATTTATTATATTAGTATGGATTCTTCTTCTTCTTTGTCATCACACTCCTGGCAGAGTGGGCGTGGTCGTCACATCAGGGTTTGTGGCTAGCTTCACTATCCGTCGCCATTCTTCTCTTAGTGTAGCTCTTCTCGTACATTCGTGGAGTCCATTGAGTGCAGTTTTAACTTGGTCGGTCCAACGCATTGGTGACCTGCCGCGCGCTCTTGTGCCTTCAACATTTCCCTGCACTACCAGTCGCTCCAGAGATGTGTCGTCTCGACGTGTGATATGTCCAAAGAAAGTGAGAATGCTACATAGGACGATGGAAGATAGACGTTGCTTGATACCGACTTATTGGAGGATTGACGGGTTGGTTCGGAACTGTGTCCAGGTTATGCCAAGCATTATTTTATTACAATTTATATTTAAATTTGGTGTCGGAACCCTAAAAATGGTAGCGTGTTAATATAGACATTAAATTAATCGCCTGTGATACAGAGTTTGATTGTGTCAGGGTTCCAATAGCACATGTTGTTATTACGCCGTACTGACAAAGTACTGTAATTATCTAAGAAGAAGTAATGGTGTACCATATATCAAATGTCTCTGTTTACATTTTAAAGTACTCATATAGTCTTTTTAATAAAATCTTTTTACTTTTTTCTTTTGCCCGCGTCATACTGATAAAATCGGCCAAGTGCGAGTCGGACTAGCGCTCCGAGGGTTCCGCATAAAAAATACGCTACAAACCGCCGTATCTATGAAAATTCAGTGTTACCAGAGTCCTACTTTTGCAAAATTGGGTTTGATAAGTTACTGACATAGACAGACAGACATGGAATTAACTGTTTTTAGTGCTTTTTGTTGTAGCGGCAACAGAAATACATCATGCATAAAAATGTCAACTGTCTAGCTGTTACGGTTCATGAGATACCTGGTGACAGACAGACAGACGTACGGACAGCGAAATCTTAGTAATAGGGTACCGTTTTACCCTTTGAGTGGTGAGGTAAATATATATATATATATTTTTTTTTAAAGAATTTTGAAAAAAAAAGATATTTAAATACCTAATGGGGAATGGATGAAAATTTTCAAAAATCTTGAAATTTTGTTTGTAGGTAGAAATAAACTCCTTATCGTCAGAAAAAAGTTACAGATTTTTCTGTGGCTTAGAAAAAAATAAGAAGATGAAAAGGTGTTGGTGGGCCTATATGACAGGTTATAAATAAATAAATAACACAGGGACAATCTTACACAAATCTACCTAGTCCCAAACTAAGCAAAGCTTGTACTATGGGTACTAGGCGACGATATACATAGTATATAGATAAATGATAATACTTAAATACATAGAAAACATCCAAGACCCAAGCTTTCTAAGCTACAGAAAAATCTGTAATTTTTTTCTGACGGTCAAGGAGACTTAGTCCTACCTATAAAAATAAATTCAAGATTGTTGAAAATTTTCATCCATTCCCCATTGACTCATATTTTGTGGGACTATATGTATCTACGTAATTACTAGGAATAGGATGTACCGTTAACACAGGAAAACTCATCTATAGTATCAATTATTTCCATATCACCATATTTTAATTTATTATTTAAGAGTTTGACTCTTTTCAGTGCAATTCCTCCCAGTCCTGTCTTCTTAGTGAAAGTTCTATAACTTTTTGGTACGTCACGACGCCTACCGTTCCCTTAATCTGGTCTATATAACTGATTCTTGACTTTCCATTTCTTCTCCTTCCCTCAGCTTGTCCTTCTATTATGTTTTGTATCAGCTCGTCGTGTCGTATCAAATGCCCTACCATTTTCCCTCATCGAGTTTCTAAAGCATGTTGAATACATCTTTTTTCTTTTACCCTATCCAATACCTCGAGTGCATTCGTGTAGTGATGATGAGCCAATGACTGCAGCTTTTATTTGATCAGTCCATCTCATAGGCGAGGCCTCGTGGCCTAGTACCCTCAACCTTTCCCTCCAGGCCCTCTAGGTCTCTTCAAAATGGTAGTCAAAAGAAACTATTTAGTTAAGCACGCTCCACCGCTGAATTTATTGTCACCTATTGGCGGATAAGAAGGAAATTCAATTCTTTTACTTACATAAAATTTGCTTATGACAAAATTTAGTTACTCATAAAAGTGTTATCATTCGAGTGTTTCACCTTCAACCGCCTCACCAAGAGTCGCATCTGTAGACTTTTGAGCTATTTGCTGGGGACCGTGATCTCCATCTCTTCTAAGAAAAGTTTGAAATCACATTAAAATCTATAGTCATTACACCAAAAAGGTGTCCAGTCCACTAAATTGACACCAAACAAGCACACACATGACCTAGAAATCCCATTGGGTACATTGATAGTAACTTAAAACAGTAATTACATCATCAGGGCACAGATACGTGCCCTTGCGTACATCGACATAACATATCCCGCCGCTGATCCCGCTACGACTATAAATCAGCTACGATTGATGACATCAGCGGCGGCAGCGACCTTACTAATGGGCTATATTTACATACGGTGATGATCCTTAAACCCGCCCTGACAAAACGTACTATTTGTAAAAGAGCTTCGTCGTTATTCTTCTTCAGCTATTGTCCAAGGTCCTATTAAGGAACGTTTGGCGCAAATTTGACTACGTTTCAGCCCCTGGACATGGTGCTCAGTCCAGTACCTTAAGTACAGCTGAAAAGCCATTATGACTAATTTATTAAAATTAGAACAGGACTAACATAAGATGCAATGCTAGGAGTTCCCGGTTTCGATACCCTTTTCTAGAAACTTTACTAGTAGATATTCAGCTAAGACTATTATAATATTTGGCACCTTTATTAATGTGACACCCTCTATTGCTATGAATCAATTAAGGGTGCCAACTATTGGGGCATTATCGAGCTTTGGGACGTCCCGTTTTTATAGTCTTTTAGGATTAGTAAAAGGATAATGAATCCTTTTCTTCCTCGGTTACGATTTCGGATAGTACAAACATCAACACACTTAAGTAACCATCTGTTGGCAATATGTCAATGACAATAAGGTCTACCAAGTGTCAGTGACAATAGGGTGTCAATAAGGGCTAACAGTGTGTAGCAGATGCTACTGAAAATCTCTTAGCAGTCTGAAATCCAATGAGTACAAGTATACAGGGTGATTACGGGGTCGTGGAGCAAGAAAGAAGCATTTAACTTAATTTCTACTAAGGATCACGATAGGTTAGGACTAACAGTACACCAGCGACTTATTTTAGTCAGTAAAAAAAAAACTCCGATAATTTAAGATCATGGTCACCCTACTATTTCCGAAGAAAACTTATGTCAAGTGCATGGACTTAACAATCGTCGCAGTAAGGTTGTTATGACGATACTGATCACAGATAAGATAAAAATTAATTTGATGCCTACTGCGATTACGTGGATTACTTTGTCGTATTTAGAAGGAAAAGACAGAATAAAAATTCAAAAATTTATTTAAAAAAACAACGCTACACGTACTTCAAAAGTTGTTCAAAATGTGAACCCTGTTCCTGTTCGCACAATTCCGCCCGTCGCCTAAGATTGGCCTTTAATCTGTTTAGAGCATAGCGGTTTTGCTTAACCGTTTCAAAGGCTAAAATAATCCGCTGGCGTAGCTCTTCTACGGTGTTAGATTCTTGCTCATACACCAAACGTTTCACCTCTCCCCAGAGAAAAAAGTCTAGCGGTGTGAGGTCGGGGCTGCGAGGTGGCCATGGAACAGGTCCTAGGCGACCGATCCATCGTCGCGGAAATTGTTCATTCAAATAATCACGAACACGGTTATGGAAATGAGCAGGTGCACCATCATGTTGATAATGCAGGTTTTCCAAATAATGTTCCGGGACGCCTCGCAATAGTTCCGGCACAACTTCGCGTAACAAGTCAAGGTAATTCATACCATTCAATCTGCCTTCAATAAAATGAGGTCCGATAACAACATCGTTAATAATTCCCGCCCAAACATTTAAAGAAAATCGAGTTTGATATGCGTTTCTCCGAGTAAGATGCGGATTTTCTGCACTCCAAAAATGTTCGTTGTGCACATTAAACAAACCAATACGCATAAATGTACTCTCATCAGTCCACAAGATATTCGTTTCTTCATTTTCTAAAATCCATCGACACATGTTCATACGTAAGGGAAGATCAGGGCCGACGATATCCTGCACAGGCAGAATATGGTATGGATGCAGTCCAGAAGCGTTGAGCAGTTTCCAGACAAAACTTTGGCTGACATTGTACCTTCTAGCAGCTTGTCGGGTACTGCGTTGCGGATCTCGGAGAAAATATCTGAGTATGCGTTGATCCAGGTTCTCGGGATTGCCTCGCCTTGCTGGCCTGTCGCCACCTCGTGCTTGGGCGTGGGTTGGAACGCTGAACTGCCCGTATTCTCGAAGATTATGCACCATTGTATTAATCAAACGTCTAGTTGGTATTGGCAAATTGGGATATCTCTGATGAAACATTTCACTTGCTCTGGTAGTGTTGTGTGTTTGATAGTAAAACATAACCATATCTGATCGCTCGATATTAGAAAATGGGTACGGCGCAGGCATAATTAATTTATTTTATTTTAAATCTTTGTTGAGACGTTTATTGACTTTGACGTGTTGTGACATTATTAGTCATAAATTATTAAGTATTCTATCAGACAGTTTGAAAAGGTGTAATATGGAAAGTAGGGTGACCACGAATTTTAAGTCAATAATTAATTTTAAATAAAAATACGTAAATAATTATTGAGCTTTGTTTCAATTAAATTATATACAGATAGCATCGCAATCATTTACTGAGTCAGAAAAAAATGGTTGGGATCACGACCCCGAAATCGCCCTGTATAGTTATTGTTTATATGTTTATACACAGTTTAGATCAAAAAACACGATTTTATGACCAGTGTCGCTATTATATTCATCTGGCCCTAAAAATACTTCCTATTTTCTCTCCTGGCTGGGTTTCCTGGGAAAAAATACACGTCATTTTGCGGAACAATCTAGTAAAGATAGCTGTCCGTTGGGACATTTGCTAATAATCACGGGTTCCCACGGGAACATGGTGGGCCGTGGCGTGGACGGAAGTATAAATAGTTTTCTTAAATTGAGCAGTAAAATTCAGACAGCGGTATGTGTGTTGGCGTTTCATTCAATAACTGTGCTGTTACTACTATAGTTAAGTATTATATTGTATTTTCTCCGTTAGTTTTAACAATCGGTCCCGAAAACAGAAATAAACCCTCAAAATTTCAGTCTTAAAATGAGGTGAGGTGGTATTCTTGAGCTGAGTAATCGTGGCTTTTATAATTTGTTTATCTACTTAGTATCATGACTATAATTTGGTATTCTTATTGGAGATACGTTAAAAAAATCTAAAATTTTAAAAATAAGTATTACGGGACAATTTTTACAAAATTCCAACTTGTAACATACGGTAAGTTCAATAAGTCTTGTGTTATGAGTACTAGACGACGATTTATTTAACAGATATTCTTACTTATATACATAGAAAACATTCAAGACTCAGGAACAAATATTTATGCTCATTACACAAACATTTGCCCTTACCGGGATTTGAACCGAAATCATGACACATTTCGGGGATTGTGCGGCGGGAGATTTCGTCACTGTGGGACTAGACGTGGATTTAGGTCCCACCCTTATGTTGTTGACATAACACCGACCTCACCGACCCGAACATACCGACTACTACAATCCTTATCAGGACTGGACGGCTAGAGTGGAACTCTCTTCCAGCACACCTTTTTCCTGAACTATATAACTTGAATGAAACCGAGAATTGTAGACTTGAATCAAAACGAGAGTGAATAGGCACTATTAAGGGAAACATGATCCATTGTCAGCTTCATGGTCTAATATTAAAAAGAAACAAGTTATTACTGTGGATCTAAAATTGCATTTCTAGAGGTGACTTCTTTAAAGTGATACAGCAAGTGCCCTGAAGGCTCTGTCCATGCGGTGTCAAAGGTTTACTCACTATGTCAATCTACTTAATGGCCTTATTTTTGAGGCCGCCAGGATGTATTTGTATATGCGCGGGTTAATCAGAGTGCTCCGTGGCTGCCTGGCTAGCTTAACTGGCCACGACTTATCGCGCGACATAGATTCGTCCATCTCTCGCACTGTAATGATGAAAGAGATAGATGGATGAATAACATTTGTAGAGGGAGAGTTGCAGGTCACAGCTGTGCTAGAAGTTCTTGCTTTTGTTTTCACAAATTTGGTATAACCGCTGTGCGCAGCACTGGCTGGCTCGTGGCCACTATAATCTGACCTCTATAGATACGTTATCTAAATACTCGTAATCAAATCATAGATCCTGCGATTGAGTTCATTTCTATATTTGACAATCTTCTTGATGAACCAATATATGCTACAGCCCAAAAGCTAAACAGCGTCGACATAGCAGAAAACTGATGGACTTGCAGCTACGCTAAGGAAAACAGCCCAGGTCATTGACCCAACGGTATAAAGAAAAAGGGTTCAACTTTATTCGTAAACTCTGATGCCGTCTGAACAGGGTACCCCTTATCTTGCACAATCTCTATTGTCCAAAATACATTTCGCATAACCGTTTTCGCACAATAATTTTTAGCCGAATGATACTATCGCATAATTATATACTTACCACAATTGTTATGTCGCATAGTATTCATTTGGCACAATTTTGAATAGCAGAATACTAATATCGCCAACTTTTATTTCACAGAATTTTATGTAGCACAATATAAGTTCCGCCGAATTTATTACGGCATAATTGTACCATAGCATACCCACAGAACCGAATCGCTGCCAGAAAATTAGGTTAGGTTAGGTTGATACTGCGTCCCTCACAGAAACGAAGGTAAGGCAGGTCCGACTTGGCTTAGGTTAGGTACGACGACGAGCAAAGCGAGGAGGAGTGTTAGGTTGAACTGCGACCGTAACGAGCGAGCGAAGCGAGCGAGCCGCGCAGGTACGACTTGGCTTACGATTCCTAACATTACCAATTTCAAGCAAAATATATGAGCAATTAATGCTTTCTACATCATTACTATAACATAATTACACTCAAGGATGCAAACGGAATATTATGCCATATAAATTTCGGCGACACAATTATTCGACCATAGGAGTATTGTTCTAATCGACATTATGCCAATGTACTATTCTGCCAAAGAAACATGTGCGAAGTGATAGTATGCCAAGAAATTTTAGGCAAAAAGCAATTGTGCGAAATGATGATTGTGCCAATGGTTGCTATGCGAAAAGAAAATATGCCAATAAATTTTGTGCAACACATTAGTAACCCGTCTGAACAGTTTAAGAACCGGGCATGGTCGCTGCAACTTTTTCCGACACAAATGGGGATGGAAGGACTATCCACTCTGCGACGGCGGCGAGGACAAGCAGTCTATACTGTACATATTATCCAGGACTGCACCTTTTAGTGGCGTGCACAGGGCTATTGGCCAATAAGCAGTTTTTCTGTGCCTATATGGAGCCATGGTCATTCAAGGTGGGCAGTGCCTTCGTGCCCATATAAGCCTCACGCCACAGGCCCTCTTCAATCTTACCCCGGAACTGCTGAAGATCTGGACGATTTCACAACTAACGCAGCCGCTTGGCTTAACGATCTTAGAGCCATACTTTGATTGCTTCATATTTATGCCATACGACTAAATAAATAGAACTGAAGGCGGCTTATCGTTAATTTTCAGACTAAAACTCCTGTTACGGGAGTTAGGCTTCTGATTATTCTGGCCAACGATAATATATAATTTACTAAACTAACACAAGCTCACACGTGCCACGTTCGGACAGATGTGGCAATATCCTTCCTTAACGTTACATATTATTGTTTTAACAGTGCTAATAATAGCTCTTAAGATAAATATTATCGCGTTAAAGCGCTTACTCACCGGGTATGACCCTAATCCGATCAGAAAAATGGGTTTGCTACGATATCTTCTGCAGGTCTGCCGTGCTTAGGATAAATGCAATAATTTCGTTCAAAAGTCTCTAATCATCGAATACAAATAAAAACATTAGAATCGTTTTTATTAAACGGCACCAACGGAATCCTGTTAGTGTTACTAAGCTTCCATTTGTGTGTCTCCTCCTCGCGTCGGTTTCCTTATTACTGAGGGTCGTGATTCCCGCGTTGCTGGGTCATTATGCTCCACACCGTGTTTCGCCACCTAGATCTGTTCTTGGTTTCATGGAGTGCGTTATGTAGCTTGGTGTTCAATGATGAGATTTGGTCAGACCGCCTCATCGGTGACTGGCCCCTTGGACGCTTCCCATCGACCTTTCCAGTCACCATGGCTAGTGCAGGACATAAAGGAACTGCCTACTCTGAACGGGTTCGGTGTTCCCAACCACAGTCAGTTGTTTTTTATTATTATTATTATTAACACAAAATAAACACTGCGTTTTTGTACAAAAAAAATTCGCCAAACTGCAAGGCAATTCCAAACTTACGTCGCCTCTGCGCATTGTATACTATATAGGTGCCCGACAACGCTGACCAACAAAAGAGCGTTAAGTCCTTTACCTCCTCCGCGTACCAAGTTGCGGGCATCGTCTTTTTTTTTATGTATTGAGTGGCAAACGGGCAGACGAGACTAGATGCAAAGTGATCATCGTCGCCCATGGATATGTGCAACACTGAAGGAATCGCTCATACATTGCCAACTTTTGAGTGCCCTGTTAACTCGCCTCTCGAAGAATCTCATGTAATTATGTTATAGGGCTCCGGAAAAACCTCAGGGGGAAAGTCATTCCACAACTTGCAAGTGCGTAGTAAAAACCGGCCAAGAGCTTGTTGTACCATGCTCAGTATAGGGTTACGCAGCCGTTCACACAAAAAAAAAGAACTATAGATGAAAAAAATACGATATGAAAAAGTGCACTAGCAAAAGAGCGTATCTCCACGGCACTTAAGTCCTTTTGCTAACAAGCGCAGTTTTTTGACAAGAACTTAAAAACGGTATGTCCGATCATGTTGAAAACAATTGTCGTTGGAAGTATTTATTAAGTTTTATATTTATATTTTTTTTTCATATTTTTTTAACATACAGTTTAGAAAATAGAGGCCCCCCCTCTATAACACAATATTTGTTACTTTCGGAGAGAATATTTCGGAAAATATTCACTAAATCATTTTTTTTTGTAGAAACCTCAAAGTGTTTTTAGAAGAACTGTCGAAATATCTGCCACACATTGATATTTGCTGATTTTTTTTTTTCAGTTTCGGTTACATGTATGGAGTGCCCCCCCTAGAAATATATATATATTTTTATTTAACTATCAAACTAAGTAGCGGTTTACACACGACACCTATGCTCCAAATTTCATCAATGTACATATTATAGTTTTTGAGTAAAATGCCTGTGGCATACGGACGGACAGACAGACAGACATGACGAATCAATAAGGGTTCCGTTTTTTCCATTTTGGCTACGGTACCCTATAAAGAACTACAGATGAAAAAAATACGATGGGAAAAAATGCTCTAGCAAAAGAGCGTATCTCCACGGCACTTACTAAAAAAGCTAAAGCTGAGAAGCGCAGTTTTTTAGCAATAACTCATAAACGGTATATTCGATCATGTTGAAAACAATTTTCGTTGAAAGTATTTATTAAAGTTTATCTTTATAATTTATTTTCATATTTTTTGGATAAACCGTTTCGAAAATAGTGGGGCGGGACACAATTTATGGAACTTTCAGAGTGATTAAGAAAATATTCACAAAACCAAAAATGTTTTTTACTTATTTCAAAGTGTTTTGAAAAGAACTGTCATTGATATTTGCTGATTTTTTTTATTTCAGTTTCGGTTATTATTTATGTTTTATTATTATTTAACTATTAAGCTAAGTCTCCTCTCCAAATTTCATCAATATACATGTAGTAGTTTTTGAGTAAAATGCCTGTGACATACGGACGGACGGACGGACATGACGAAACTATAAGGGTTCCGTTATCCCTACGGAACCCCTCAAAATGGCCGTCATGCCCGTTTATTTTTGGGATGCCAAGCATCCAGATAGTATGGGGATGTGGGTACTTTGTTTCTGAGGCAGGAGCTGCGAAGATAGATACTTGTACGTCGCGCTAGCACCAACTTTTTTCATACAAAATATTAGTACATTTTTTGTACGAGTTTGAAATGTAGTTAGTGGTTGTCAATTTTAAAAATACCTATACAAATAAATAAACAAACAAATAAACTAAGACTTACTTTCCTTTGAAGTCGCGTTAAATTATTTCTTACTAGCTTCTGCCCACGACTTCGTCGGCCTTAAATTCGTTTATCACGAATAAGGGTATTTTTCCGGGATAAAAAGTAACCTATGTCCTTTCCCTAACTCAAACTATCTCCATACCAAATTTCATTCAAATCGGTTCAGCGGTTTAAGCGTGAAGAGGTAACAGACAGACAGACAGAAAGACAGACAGACACACTTTCGCATTTATAATATTAGTATGGATTAGTATGGATTCGATATATTCCTTTTAATTATTTTCCTGGATCTGGTTGAAAATAAAATAACTACACTAAATATCAGAACGCCATGCGCCGCCCTTATCGAACTGTTTCCAGCGATCTTGAACAGATGGTCGGTCCATCTTGTTGGAGGTCTTTCCACTAATTATGCACTGGAAATTATACTCGGTACCAAAAGGAAACGTTATTGACGACCGGTGTAGCTCAGCCGGAGTAACGTTGCCTGTGAAGCTGAAGGTCCTGGGTCCAAGCCGGTAAGAGCAAACATTTGTGTGATGACCATAAATATTTGTTCCTGAGTCGTGGATGTTTATATAATGTATCTATTTAATATATCGTCGTTTAGTACTCATAATCATAACACAAGCACAAAGCCTTATCGATTTGTGTAAAACGTGTCCCGTAATATATGTATATATTTTTTTATTCAATCCATCCATTCCATCCATTAAACGTATGTCGCCATAAAATTTTATTTCAGTATAAAATTCCGCATTTAAGGAAATTGGAAAAAGAAAAATATGGGAATATAGGTACCTATTTGAAATACAGGTATAATTAAAACGGTATGACTAACGGTGAAGGAAATAAATAACTATTAATAAAACGAGTACATATTTTAGGTACAGAAAATAATTATATATAATCCCTCAATTAGTACAACTCGGAAAATCCTAAGAGAAAATAGCATAAAAGGCAATTACGATCTGCGTATTATTGTATAATCACGTTTTCAATGCCTGAAACTATTACTGACTAACCTATTAAACAATAAAAAATACTTTTTGTTTTCGGTTTTTACCTGTCGAAATCTTTTTTAAGTATGTCAACTTGACTGCAACGTATTTATTTTTCGCACTTTACTGAGTTCGATTCCCGTTTCAGGTAAGCTTTTCACAAATCGTGTGAATTCATGTTATGCAAATTAAAAGAATTTAAGTAAAATAGCTATCATTTAAATTCGTTTCCCTCCAGGGTCTATAAACTTGTTCCACCCCCTATATATTTATATATTACATTTTTGTTACTTTTTTCTACGGTAAAATTCTGAATGCCGCTGCTGGTTTTTTATGCGGTATGTACTTACAGCATAAAAAGCCAGCAACAACATTTTCAGCAACGATATTTTCCTCTTGATACGTGTGCCTACAGCCACAAGCTTAACCCTATAAAAGCTAGAATCGGAAAAGCGTGTACGCACGCACTTCGTTCGATTTTAAAAGTGGAGTCGAGTTCGCCAGAGTTGCGTGCGCGCAGTCAGTGGCCCTCTAGTCGCCGCGACGCGCGCTCCGCTCCCGCGCGACCGACCCAACTCATCACTTGTGCCTGAAAAAAAAAAACAGCCCGTATACTTATTAAATAAATCGAATTCCAAACACCGATCGCGAATTCGAATTTCAAATTATCGAACACGTGTTTATGTATAGTTGGCGCGTTTTTCACTCGTAGTGAATAAATTAGCGCCCGTGCACACTCAATTTCACTTTTACCGGTGCTCATCTTGTCTGCCAGCCGTCTGCAAAGGACCATGGATTTCTAACGCGTAAGTACGAATAATTATATAATTTAATATATACTTACATGACTTGCCTACCAATTGCAAAATAAATAATTTAGGAGTCTGAGGAAAGCTCGGAATCTAAAGAATATTTCATACCATTCCATCTATTTGCGCCATGCCGGTATTAGTTAAAATGTTATACATAAGTATACGCCCCATTCAACTGTTTTTAAACGCAATCGTAAGCGATAATGATTGTAATACTAGTTAAATGTCACCTGTTTAAATGTTGCCTTCATATAAATTAGTTTATACTTTCATAGTAATAGCGAAGTTATAGTGCCGTTATCTAGGTCACCTGGTAATTAAGGATTTTAACAGCCTTAATAATCATTTTATGCTACAAAATTTTAATTTAATGTTACACGAATATTTTTATGTAAGTAATATGATTTTTATGCTTTCAATTACATGTGTCAAAATAAAGTCATATAACTAATCCAGCAGTATTAATAAAATTGATATTTTGCTTTATCAAATTGTATGTAATTATATTTTTATTTATTCTTAAATATGTTTCTGTCAAAATGTAGAGTCGTTAAGATTAATTTTCGTAATAAATAATCGATACTGTGCTACGTTTTATACAGTAAGCGATAAAATAACGGCCAGTAAACATATAAATTACCTATTAGACAATTATATTTTATCAATATCAACGGCAGAATGTTTAATAAATAACCCACTTAATTTACATTCATTGAGATAAAAACTACAGAAATAGATGAACGGTGAATAATAAAATACGTATCTCACGCGGTTATCTCCGTACAACATGAATGTACATCAGGTGACATCGGCGACCTTTGACATTCCATCTAACTTCATACATGTTTGCTGAAAAAAATTGCTTTTTATAACTAAACATCGTCACTGTCATAATTTATAATTATGATTATGTTTTTTTCTGAAAACCTTAAATTTTCAAACTATTTATAAAACAAACCTAAGCAAACTTTAATGGTACTCTAATAGTTTCTTTACGATTTTATAGAAAAATATTATTATATTTAGGTCGAATGAAAACTGTACCAAAGTACAATAATTATGGTATGTGAAATTATGGCCTACGATTCAATGTGTCGGGACTTAATGAGTGCACTTTTAGCGTGAATACGCAAACTATTCCACGTGGGTGAACGACCGGTGTTTCAGATGGTGCTAATTCCTTCCTTTGTCACCGTTTAGCATCCTAGCCCAAATGCCTATTACTTACCAAAAGCTTGCGAAGCTCGTACGTAGGCGAGTGTATTGCAACATACAATTTTGCAACTGTCAACTATTACTGACCACTAACCGTTAACTCGCATGCTTTATTATCAACATACGATGCGTTTCGACACATTGTCAATAGATTATGTAGGCGAATTTAATGCAAATGCAGCTCTCACGGGTATTACCAGTTTATGGAGCCGATCCCAGGTTACTTTGATACCTTATCCATGGGTATAAATTGCGATAAAATTATGCGATGAAATAAAATTGTTATGGTGTTAAAGTAACTGACGCTAAATATAAATTTGCTTTCTATAAATCGCCACATTGTGAGCTAACAATTTTACCTTCGAATTCGCCAAAATGAAGGGCGTAAATATCTTCGCGATCAGGAAGCGTTCATTATTAAATATTATTTTTATTGCCAATATTGCGAATAAACTCGTCTCGTTTATTTAGTTAATTGTAAGTACATGTATTCTCATTAATATTATGTGGTGTCACGTCCTCGCCTCCAGCAGTTTGTCCCAATTAAATGGACGTTGTCAATTTTAGCATTAGGCTCGTGAGAACTGGTTACGCATACGAGAATGAAGGTCAATGATATCATCCCATAAGGCCCTAATCTTAATGTAATAATCATACTAGTGATTGTAATCGATCGCAATCCAGATAGGATCTTTAAAGCAGCAATAGAAACTAGTAAGAGCTTTGTCACTCATTTTATGTCTATCGAAATTATGACGATTAATTTTATGCGAAACAAACTAATTGATTTCAATCAAAAAATCGTAATAGTATAATTTTAATACTTTTTCCGTTCCGAAACGATAGGGAAAGTATGTATTTATGCGTAGAGAAAATTTTGGTGTTGTTTAGTTTAGAGCAACAATTGCCATGCTATTTAAAATCTAGAATACACATTACACAAATGTAATCTTTATGACTTTCATAAATTCAAATTGCTCAGTCAATCTTTGGCTGGTGATCGCATGATTATACAAATGTTTTTACTGATAGGTTTAGCTGAAGTTAAAAGCGTTGCGTCACTAAAATGGGTTAAATGTACTGAAGTAGGGTTGGGCATTGTTGTGAATGAATTGATTTAAATAAAAATGAAAGCAGACGAAAATATTTTTTTTACGTGTAGTGGATTAACGTTTTCTCGTTTTAATTATATCCAGTCACTAAGGAGAAAATGGTGACAGGTGTACTTACTAAATTCTAATTATATAGGCTATCTATTACCTCCTGCAGTATTTCCAGACCGATGCGACCTTCAAGCCTTCAAGAAAAGAGCGTACTCCCACCTGAAAGGCCGGCAACGCACTTTGACTCCTCCGGTGATCCAAGTGTCTATGGGCGATGGTGATCGATTACCATCAGGCGACCCGTCTGCTCGTTTGCCTCCTTTGTCATAAAAGAAGTCAATATAACGACGAGATGGGTCTCTGAAAAATAAACCTACGATGGGTAGAAAAAAATATTTTTGATGCCTTTATGTAGTTTAAATCAAAGTTTTCCAGAGTGATCCAGAGTCACCCACGGCAACAGGGTAGAGATAAAAGTTAATTTACCCAAATATAAATTATTCTTAGTGTGCTATTATAAATAAAATAAATAGTATTAATTCGTAATTATTTTATTAATAACACGAGTAAATAATTTAGTTGGTTTGAAGGTGATTTTGAATAACTTTTATTTAAATTACTGTCATTAAGACAGGTTGTAACAGTTGTTAAACATGCCCCCGAAATACGAGTAGTTGTTACGAATTCATATTTTCTTTAACGTTAAATAATTGTAAGGTCTTAGTATATCAGTAGTATGTTCGAATTGGTGATGTTTCTACGTGAATTATTATAAAAATAATATTCTGTAGGCCAGTGTCATGATGCCTGTGACATGGTGTCTGATAAGAGATAGCATTTTTTTGCGGCGTGACCAAAACCACTTAGTAAGATCACTTACACACGCCAAAAATCCATACTAATATTATAAATGCGAAAGTGTGTCTGTCTGTCTTTCTTTCTTTCTGTCTATCTGTCTGTCTGTCTGTCTGTCTGTCTGTCTGTCTGTCTGTCTGTTACCTCTTCACGCTTAAACCACTGAACCGATTTGCATGAAATTTGGTATGGAGATAGTTTGAGTCCCGGGGAAGGACATAGGCTACTTTTTATCCCGGAGAAATACCCTCATTCGCGATAACGGAATTTAAGGCGGACGAAGTCGTGGGCAGAAGCTAGTATTAAATAATTCAATCATGATTTGATTTATTCAAACGACGGATAAGTTATTTTCAATCAGAATCCTCAATCACAAATAGTTCGGATAACTTAAACCTTGATTGAATAGGGTTATTTTTCGTGACTTTCATCTGCCTCACTTTGCAGATTTCTGCGGAATACTTTGAAATCACATAAAATTCCGACAAAAAGTGTCCACGTAAGTTACCCGGAGCAAACGCTCGAATAATGCCAATGTGAAATTATTTATTTTACTAACTTTTATTCAAATGAAGATTTTATTCTCGAGTTACCAACTCTATTCTGAAGTAATAAAGCGGCCCTCGCCGTGAACTCGCGCGCAGCCCGAGCCCTGGCCTCGTCGAAGGCCGAACGTTATCGGCTCTAACAATAGTCTCGAGCGCTGAAAACGCGAACCGATACGCTATTCTTGAGAAAAAGTGATTTGGATAAAGATGTTTTTAATTCTGTTTTTTTTTTAGCAGTGTTTTAATTTTCATTGTGATAAAATTTTCATCTTATTTCAGTACCCACTTGCTTTTTTTTTGCGGTTGTGAACCCGCGGCGAGAGTTTTGTACATTCTTCAAAAACTGTTGAAATGTAATTTTTTGTGCGTGTGACACAGATTTTTTTAAAAATTGTAAACAGAACGGACAAGCAAACTAAGACACTTTTACACTTAGGATATGTACATTATTTTATAAAAACCTTAAAACCTCTAAAAATTATGATTTTCGGAGAACATTTTTTACTCAGTCTATTGGTGATTTTGGAAGCTGGAAAGCGTCAGAAACGTTGTAAACTCGAATGAGATGAATACGCGATAATCTCCGTTTATGTGTAAATGAGTGGCAGGGCAGTCGTAACTCAACATACACGAGTTTATAACATAAAAAAACGAATGCATTAATCGAATTATATCAAACGTTATTTATGTGAAACACTGCATTCATTTAAAAATAAGTAACATTAAACATTTGCATTTAACTATTTCCAAAACAAACGATTTAACACTACATGCAGTAGTGTTTAAGTGTGGACCTAGTTGCTGAATTTGCCTATATTCATATGTAATTAATTATGTACACCAGGCGTAAGGTGTATACATACGAATACGAATATTTCCATTCTTTAACAAAACGCCTTTTCTTTAGGCGTTTGACATATAGCTAATATAAATCATTTGCATCGTAAAATTATAGAACGCATGCTAAAGCAAAGACAATTTAACTTTACCGTACACAGATTTATATTTGGTAAGAGATACCCCTAGATCACCGTTCAGAAAATGACCCGGCCGCCACGTCATCCATGGGAAAATTCGAGCGACAAAGTACTCTCGACGCCATCTATGGGGAAAAAACAAAGCAAATCGCTAAGATCAATTAAGTAATCCCAGTAATCTGGTATTAGAAAGCGATGGTAATGATCCCGTCGTCGCATTGAATGTTAATGATAAGAGGTTATCGACCTCGGTCGTGAACTTGGAGCGGCCTTCGGGCACCTCATTGTTTCGACCAAGTACCTAACCAGGATACATAATAAAGTATGGTTAAGCATGCGTGTCATATTGATTCTCCGTGACTGGCGCGGAAATCTTAATATGTTTGAGTGTATTTGGTCAAGTTGGTTTCTGGTGCATTCAAATCTAGACAGCTGTGGTGGTTCATCGTAGGTAGATCTAGACCTAGATTGACGGCAATGTGTCAGCCACGTTCGTGAAGCAAAAAGGCGACACACTGGGCGAAGATAATATTACGCGAACCATTTCGGACCGTAACTTAAAATCCATTTGACCCCCACACAGGCAATGTTCTATATCCCAATTTTCAATATGAATAAAAAGTCGTCACTCTTGAGAGAGTACGTAAATTATAAAATTGTATTGTTTCAATTGTACTTATATCATTTTAATTTAAATCGGTTTTGAAGAGTAATTTAAATTTGACAAATAATAAACGTATTATTTTAAACGAGCAATTCTCGTATACCCTGAAATGCATGAACATATTCAATTCGCTTAACAAAATAAATTGAAAAGAAAGTTACAGATTGTTATAAAAAAAATTAAGTATTTTTGCAGTCCCCGCTCGGGCCCGCGACGTGTCAGCAGTACGCTATCCTTAGTCCCTCAATTATTACAAAATAAATAAATAAATATATATGCTAAATATCAGATTGGCTTTGTCAACCTTAGAGCATTTAACCAATGCAGATGCCATACTGATAAATTCCCTCTGCCAAAGTAACGGCGAAATCCGAGTCGGTTTATACAATAAATTGTCAGTGTGTGGGTGTTTTTTTGTGTGTAGGTGTTTTTTTTACCGTGTGCGTTTGTACAGTAGGAATATTTCCGTAGTGTGCTGTACATGAATAATATATTAAGTGCTCTACGTTGTCAAGTCTTCATAAACGCACCGTCGCTTCAAGTTTTCGTATTTAATGGATTTCTCATAAACGGCTCTAACAATATTGATGAAATTTGGTATATACCTAGGCATAGTTTTGACGGCCAGTTTAGCTCAGCGGGAGTTATGTTTCCTGTGAAGCTAAAGGTCCTGGGTTCAATTCCCGGTAAGGGCAAAATATTTGTGTGATGACCATAAATATTTATTCCTCCGTCTTGGATGTTTTATATCTATTTAAGTAAATATATCTATTAAATATATAGGAAGTCGTCTACTACTCATAACACAAGCCTCTTTGAGCTTACCATGAGACTAGTTCGATTTGTGTAAAATGGTCCCTTAATATTTATTTATTGTTATGCCTTCCAAGTTCATCTAGGGAGAACGAAACGGAAGTTCTAGACTAACATCTTCATAAACGATTCTATTTTAGCATAGTTTGCTTATCAGATATGCAAGGTTGCTCCTTAATATAGACGTCAGATAGGCAAATAAATTCGAAGATCTCCAGAGCGATAAAAAAACTCTTGACAAATACTTCCTCGATATACAAACTATATCACGAAGCTTTTTACAACAACGTCTATCTATATATATTCCCGATTAAATAAAATAGGTATAGGTAGGAACACTTTACTCTGTTATCGTGTCCTCTAACTTTCTTTCTCGTTGGACCAAATTGTTTTAAGGTGCGTCCACATTTGTATCATTTGCCCCATCAGATCTTCGTCCCGTGGCATGATCGCGTGTCACGATCACGCGTTTGGACGTTGCGCCGATCCGATTGCTCGAAATCCAGTTTGATACGCGTATATCACACACATAGATCGGAGAAGCGCGGGGTAATCGCCGCGCCGACAGTAAGCGTCCAAGCAGCGCGATACGCAGTCATGCCACGCCACGGTGATCGGATACGAGCAAATGATACAAGTATGGACGCACCTTTAGACGTTCTGTTACTAGGTAACCTACCTATGTAACTGCTCTGAGGATAAAGGTCACAAGGAAGCAATAAATGTATAAAATATTGTCTTATAGCTTTCTATAGAACTATGTGAACCGTCTAGACTCTAGGTGTCAGCCATGTCCTCGATTTTTTAGTCATAAATTGCTCAGAAACTGCGCGCTATATGCGGACCGCGATTGCGCCTCAGATTTAGGTCGTACGTGATTTTCTTGCCGACTTGAACCTAAATCGATCTCGCGCCGTGGAACCTAGGTACTACTACGTATGTCTCTCGACCAAAGATGTATAAAATTATATAAAAATTTTTTAAAAAATATATATGATCCTGATGAAACAAGCAAAATAAGGAACTACGTTAAAATTTTGAAAAAGATATCTTACGTGTAGAATTTTTTATGAGCCCTTAATGTTGGGTGGGAAAGTCCATTTTTAAAGTATGAAAATATAAATAACTAATAATAATACCATTGAATACCCCATAAAATGTATGAAAGCTTCTGTTAATCTTTTAACAAAAGTTACCATACCTTTCATCGGTTACCTGTATATTTATATTTCATACCGTTTCGGTAAACGCAAGTTTAATTTCCCCATACATGGTAGTAACCGTATCTCGTCAAGCGATTTTTACGAAAAGTCCAAAAATATGATTTTAACATTGTTCATACAATCGGGGAATTTTTATGACATTGTAGTAGTTTTTTCACCAATATAATTATTATTGAGAGGTCGTTAAAAAGTTATTAAATAGCAAATAGAATTAAGATAAGCATCTTTAGTAAAAGTCAATCGGTCGCAATAACTTATCCCATCCCAGTTGTAAACGCTAGTATTTCAATGTTATTAGAAGACTGAATAATCTTTATAATTACAAACACCCCGAGACTTGTAGACAACAAATAGATGATCTTAAAACGGCTGAAAATGGATTTATTGACAGAAACTTGATTTAAACTTTCGATTACATCACTTTTCAAATACAGAAAATGAAATCAAAATTGGTCCATCCGTCCAAGAATTACGATGCACAAACAGTCACACAGATTTTCACGCCAAACTTTAACAATACACCTCTTGTTCGGCGGGGGTTATACAAATATGCCGTGTTGTGTTATTGACATTTTGTCATTCATTCACTCACATATTCACGTGACAGGCATTTTTTGTACTTCACTTTACTATTGTGTTAAAAATCATTTCATCCTCCAATTTTATAAATGCACGCTCGTGACGTCGTGTTTAGGAAACTAAAATGAAATTGATCTAGTTAACATGGTTTTGCAGCGTTTAAAGACTCGGCCTATTGCCCCAGTTCGTCTTCCTTGTCTGCTTTCCGTGAACTTGGGGAAAAGAAAGAAATTGACGCACTGAAATAAACTATACATTCAGCCATGAATGTAAGATAGTAAATCTGGAGACGTTTCTATATATATTTTATATAGAAACAACAACTCTATATGCGTAACTATTTCTAAGCTATGACGTCACGTTAGATGGACAAATTTGGAATAGATATGGTAACGAAGACATGATGAACCTACTGGTCTAATAATCGTTTAGATGATGCAAATAACGTATTAAATATATAATTTAATTCCTTATATCTCTCAACAATACTCTCTCGACAACACAACAATAGTTTTAACATTACCGAATTATACTTTTATATATTAAAACTAGCAAGATAGTTAAAGCGTATCCCAATTCTGACCTAAGGCCTGTTGATATAGTTTTTACCAAAAATATATCCCATTCCCGGCTTATTTTAGCATGCAGCGTATGTAGTAAAGTTCAGACTCTACTAAATAAGTTACGCCACGTTGATAAGTCTATTCTGTAAAGGGATTTTACGTAACATCTCCATCTTGAATGGGCACTGAAAATATTATTTTTGCATCATTATTATCATTATTGACTCGTGACTGAGCATTAAATGCCGCATCTAATCAGCGTGTTTGTGTATAACTCTCGTAACCGAGGAGTGCTGGTTTGTGATTTTTATTTTAGGAGCTACGCGAGGCGGTGCCTCGTAAAAGTTTTTATCGCTGGGCAACAACACGGTTGCAATTATTATCCCTTCTATGTTATGAAACATACGATATATTACGCATTTACAATATACTAATTTGTAGAGACGATGTATTTATTCAGTTATTCGTAGCGTGTTTCTTTGGCGAATATTGCAAAAATATATCACAAAACCCGCTAAGCAAACCCCTGGTTTCGAAGAAGCAGTTAACGATGGCACCGGCACCGGCATGCTTAAATGAGAAAAAGAGTAGAATTAGTTAGGTCAATAGAATGGCATATGGCACTCAACTGATTACTTTTTGTAGATTCTAAAATTTAAAGCCACACACACGTAGATCAATGCTGAAATGTGTATCAGCGCTGCATTTTTGTTTTTTGAGTATGAAAAGATGCTCTAGGGGATAGGGGTCGTAGCTACTCGTTCGGAGGTTAAAAAAAAAGAGGTTAAGCCTACTCCATTTTTGCTAAATTCGGCTTCCTATCAAATTCGAAAGTTAATCTGAACGATTCAAAATATGTACAACGACCGTAGGCCAAAGAGTATCCGGTCTGATAATACGGAGCAATCTGTCTTATTATTATGACTACTGAAGGAAATAATTTGTTAACATTGTGATAATTTTTAACCGACTCCCAAAAAAGGAGGAGGTTCAATCCATCAGAATCTTGTTTTTATTTTTAAATTCCTCCTTATTCTAGAGCAGATTAGACCAACGAAATTAATGTAGAAGGTTTAGACCTTAGAAACTTCTACATTAATTCCGTATAATATGTAATTAGAACTTGTTAATGAAAAGGGCGTACTCCGACCTCAAAGGCCAGCAACGCACTTGTGACTCCTCTGGTGTTGCAGGTGTCTCTGAGCGACGTTGCTCTCTTATCATCAGGCGATCAGTCTGCTCGTTTGCCCCCATCCCAAGACAATTTAATAAATTATGTTGATTTTTATAATGAATAAAATCGTGTTGATAGGAGTCGACGAGTCTGTTGAAATCGGATTGAGGACCTTTGGCGACATAACTGATCAATGTAGCCAATGGTCTAACTGTGCTACTCAAAAGTTGCCAAAAATATCGTAATTTAGCGATAAAACCGCCTGATGTTTACCTCTGCTTGTTTCTGTAACTCTCATGATCTGTATTCCTGTGTAGTTGAGGCGGCAATAGAGTGTTTGTATTGCATTCAATTTAGTCAAATCAACGGGTATAGCAAGATAAGTACGTAAACTTCAGTCGCGTCTGAACTGTTGTTGAAATTGCTTATTTCCAATCTTGAAATTCGACAGTGTTTTTCTAGACAATCAGTAATTTAAATCAATTTTGTAGGTGACCTATTATTTGCACTAATGAACATTATCTGTCCAGCGCTCAGTTACAAGTATCATTAGCAAAACAACAGCTGTACTATCTTCATTCATAAAATATACATGACTTTAAGATAACAAGAGGAAAAGCAGTGTACGAATTGGCCTGTCGATACCAGTTCAGTACGTATCTTTTAACCTAAACTATTCTTAACACATGTTATGAGATTATCCTCAAACTAGATTTTTTAAGATTTATTTTGCTTGATTTAGGTCTTTTAAGCTTTAATCACGTACAAGATGGAGACTACGATATAAAAAAGATAGTGGGAAGATTTAAAAAACATAAAATCGTTGAACAAAGGTAGCGCATGACCGGTCGTTATGGGAATCGCTGGGGGAGACTTTTGTCCAGCAGTGGACATCTTTCGTCTGATATAATAATGATGATTAGACCTTTTTCAATTCCTTCTAGAGTTAATTTTTGTTTTTCCAGTTCAAATGCATCATTATTCTATTACTTTTTTTAGTTTGGAGGTGGTACAAAAATATCTCGATGTCATATATAAATACTATCTTCTGCCCGCGACTTCGTCCGCTTTAATTCGCTTATCGCGGATAAGGGTATTTTTCCGGGATAAAAGGTAGGCTATGTCCGTCCCCGGGAATCAAACTATCTCCATACCAAATTTCATCAAAATCGTTTCAGCGGTTTAAGCGTGAAGAGGTAACAGACAGACAGACAGACAGACACACTTTCGCATTTATAATATTAGTATGGATGTCAATGTCCAATGTGTTGTATATATTTTGTACACGGTGTTAGTTCGTTTATCTTCTTTATATCTTCACTCACTTGCTCAAAGGCTAAGGAAGAGATCGCTAATAGGGATAAGTTCGCCTTTGTACTTATATTTTTTACGTTGATTGCACTTGTAACTGGCTATTATGTACAATAAAGTGTTTACATACATACACACATGCACCATTAGTTGACACCTTACTACCTTAATTCATAGCCTTAGAGTTGACAAACCGGGTGTCAATTTCTGGATTTAGGATGTCAAGCATTGGTACAAGTACCTTATATATTCTAGATATAGACTGTATGATGTATCAGAGAGTATTTAGGTAATAAAATTGTTTTCTGTAAATAAAATCGTAACGCCACTTTTGTAGATTAGTATGTATGACTTACCCGACGTAACCTTGAAAGGGTTCCGTTGTTTTCGCTCTATGGAACCCTGAATCTACGGGCGTCAGAGCGAGCATTTACGTCATAAAATTGCCTGTTGATTTATTCGCGCAACAGAGTAATGCAACAGTCGCTGCTTTAACTAATGCTGCTTTTACTGAGTGTGAGATTTTCTAGGTCCCTGATTCAATATTGCACTTGTATAGAAGTCTAAGTATAGGATTAAGTTTTATATAAGATAATATATTCTTATGTTTCCGCGATTATCGCTCATTTAAATAAAACAATTTAAACGGGTATCGCGTATATATTACCTCATCTCAGTTTGAGTGAAACGACGGGTTATAAACTATCGCTTGAGAAGTTTTTTTCCCCCATCGCCCGCAAACCATAGGAATGTCACGAAAGAACTTGTCAAGATACAGATAATGCTTCGCAAAATATGACATCCCTATCAGTCGAAGATCGTCAATTTGTCTCCATAGATACTGAAGATGTACATAAACAAAGTATCCGCTTTTTTCTCTCGTCAGGTGACCTTGCTAGGTTAACTGCCGTAGATTTTTTCCGTACTCAGTTCGATAACCGTTTCTATCAATCCATATCGATCACTGTAACACCAACGCCTACTTAAAATGTATACGATGTCGGCGGCTTTTCTTGTGGCCGTGCCCACTTTTAAATCCCCCTTTATAACCGTGTGGCATGTCCATGGAGCGATGGAGATTGCTTATTAATTGTACTGGTACAAGTTACCTACCATATAAAGTACAATAGCTTACATTTATAGCGGGATTACACGCATAGGGACGGCCCCCGACTAGGTGGACGGATGACTTCGTAAGGGTCGCAGGGTCAGCAGTGGACGTCCGTGGCTGATAGAAAGATATAGAGTCAATTTGATGAACGCGTTCCTGAGAAAAGGCAAACAGACGGGCAGACGGGCGGGCGGACAGACGAACAACAAGATGATCCAATAAGGGTTCAGTTTTTTGCTTTGGAGGTACGGAACCCTAAAAATGCCTGTAGATAAATATTCCTTGAAATCATAAATCCTAAATATTTAACCCATTTGTCCTGTGCCATAATGCCCTGTCGATGTGATGTATTTGACTTTTCTGTGTCATAACCACAGCATTATATATAATTTCTTCTATTTTTAAAATTTTGTCTGGGACTATTTATACAATAAACGTTTTGAGTTTAAGAACGTTTAGTGCAATGAACTTGTTTAGAACAAAGGCTAAATCTACTCATTCTGTCTGAAACGCGTCGCGCCAGAGGTGCCAACCTCATTTTATTTATATGCGCGAACGCAGATGTCCCGCCGAGATATGTTTCGATATGCAACTAATTAATTTTAATACATTCTCTATCCAATAACATTTCGGACAGTCTACTGCAGACCTTGAAAAGCGAAAATATCAGTTTTTTCCGTAGTTCAGGAGCTTGACATCAAAAATGTAAGTTAAGCCCATGCTTTCAACTTGTCTTACGCCCTTTTGTTTACTGAACGTTAAAAATAAAAGACAATATCGTCTAATCGATATGGTAAACAGTGCGCCACCGCCGGCGACTTTTAGCTTTACTCTCATCCGTTCAAATTAAAAAGGCAGTTGAACAGTAAGAGACTCACAAACTTAATGCGTTCTTCATTTGGCAATTTATCCCAAGCCGGTGTAGTCTGTGTACGAGAAATGTTCCACTTACCCTGTTCATCTATTGACACGCAATGCAACCTGACACCGCATCTCTTTGTTGAGCAAACAATTACCTGCCGCGCTACCTCGCACCTCAAACCGACTTCAGTATGACCCTTATTATTACAGCTTTAAGATGAAGACAATGTACAGTCAACCAATTGGAACCCAAGGGCACCATAAAACTATGTCAAAGTGACGATATTAAATAAAATCTTAAATAATTGATAGATTACTCGATTATAGTCCCTTTGATATTCCACGAATGGTGTATTGGTTAGATGTAACAATAAATTGTGCTGACATGCACATATTTTCATGCAGTTTTCACAAAAAAATACGCGTGCAAATACAACAAACCACCACTAACAATTCTCGACTCGTGTGAGACCTATTTACGAGACATCATCAAGAGATGCAGTGGCGGACACAGGGTTTTTTTGGCCACGGTTGGCAATTAGAATGTTTGGTCACACAGGTAGGCAGTTCCTATGTGCCTATATGAGCCCCAAGCCATTGGGGAAAGGTTGACAGTCCCGGTCCACCCGAGAAATGACAATTTTTCATCATAAAATCAGATCATTGTTATTTTTCGGATCGGGTAACTAAAGCCTTGTAGAGAGGTGAATCACGTGTTAATTATACTATTTGGTGATGGTTTGTAGAAACTGAATAAAACTGCATGAAAATATGTCACCACAATTTATTATACATAGAGTAGGGTTGTTTTACAGTATTAATGCCTAAAAAACTCAGTCCTTTAAAAGTAAATGCTGACCTAGACCAGAAGGCGCTAGTATCGGCGGATTACTTATTAAACTTATTATAGTGATACATATTATTAAATCGTAGACTATCTACGAGTATATTATACCCGGGAGGGTGAGGGTAACTTCAGACACAATGACATTTGAATAATTAAGACAAATCGATCAAAACAATCATCAAAATTGGCCAACGCGTCACGGCCACAAAGAAACATACATATATGATAGGTCCAGATTTAAGGGTCTGGAGGCCCTGGGGCGACAAATGAATGGAGGTCCCTAGCATAGACTACGTTAGACCCCTAGTAATAAAAATATACATATATATATTTGTGGGGCTCGTGAGCCCTCTAACTTGTGGGGTCTCATCAGGGCTGCAGCCCCGGTTACCCTCCCCTAAATCCCACAGTCTGTATAATATAGACTGATATCCACATTACCCTTTTGTGCGGCGCACAGTCGGGTAAAAACTTACGTGGAGCAAATATTAGTTCAGTAGCCATTTTGAAGGCACAAATAATTTCTTAGACTTTATTACATCACCTCCCTCTGCAGTAGGTATTGTGAATAAATCTGGATGCAAACATAATGACATGTATTGATAGATTCCCAGTAACGTTTATCACATTCAGTAGATACAGTATTCTCGTAAAGTTTACAATTTTTGCCAGCGTTTCTGAGCAATCTGTTAAGGTACGCGATATATTAATTACAAGTCGTAAAGAGTTTACGGAGTCGTTAGCGAAGCTGGCAGATGAAATAAGATGAAAATGCGCGAGCTTATCCGTACAGATAGGTGATGAAATTACGTCTATTAGCATTATAACAGTAGCATATGTCTTTCGATTTATACGGTGGCAGATGTATAATTTATTTCAGGAACAAGAAATTTATTGTTGCAAGCTTTAAGGTAAAAGACACAGTTGAAGGTACTTCGAGTAATTGGCATCATGTTTGCTTATAGCTAAGAGAATTGTGATAAGAAAGTTGCCAACTATGGGTCAGTGGCGAGCACTAGGATATATAGCTTTGTTGAGAATCAAAACGCCACTATACAGAATAAATAACCATTAAAATAATATAATTTTTATTTCGTCAATTTAATTTGAAATTATTTTGCATAGTGTCAGTGAAATAGGGATAATGACTAAAATTCAATAATTCGTCCGTCATGTAGATTAATAAAAAATATTGGACACGTATTTTTTCTTTTTTTACGTAATCAAATATTAAAGGGGATACATTGAGTCAAAATGACGCATGACGTCACTCCTGTACAGTTTGTACCTAGTTATGACGTCATGACCCCCAACTCCTAAATTTTTATTCGACTGATCTTAGTTTTTTTTATTTGAAAAAAATACGTGTTTAATGTTTTTTTTTATATATAACTGATGGATGCCTGCTGTATTTACAAAAATATGTCAAAAATCCGTGTTTTGTGAGTTTATTGTGTAAGTTTTTAATTTGCATTCCATTTGCATGTGGTGAATGAATATGTGGTAACATCGTAGATCAAGGTCATTTCTATATGATGGCAAGCGTGTTGTCCGCTATTTCTCACTCTTTCTTACGATTTATACAACTGCTTAAATCTATTTTTATCCATTATTAGCTGTTACAGCAAACTAATCAACAGCCAACGTGTCATAAAATCGAGTAACTAATCTGGTTTGATAGTTTTCATACACGGAACGTGATAAAAACGTAGCAAAAGAGAACTATTTTAGATTTTGCTGAATACTTATTAATTTTATTATCCACAATGAAACAATTGACTAGGTATGATGAAATTATGGCATGTTACTTTGAGTGGGTTTTCAATTTCGGTTTAATTGCCCTTAAAGGTACTGTTTAATAGTTTAAATAAAATCGATTCTTAATGAAACGCAATGAGGAAATAAGTATTGAGATCTAGATATAGCGGACAGGGTATTGGTACAATTATACTTCCTTTTTAATGTACTTAATATTCTTTGGAAGTTTATCATCCTGTTTCAGTTAAATGAGAATAAAAAAAAACAAGTCCTCTCTTGTTGAAGTTATTCTAGATATACCCTTTTAGAATTTAGCAATATTTAGTACAATGTTAGCCCATTGCGCCATAGCCATGAATAATATTACGTAATAACAATACAGTTATTGGTTTATCATCTTAGCTTAGCGTTTTTTATGATATGAGTATAATAACCCAAAAGGTGTTTTGTTCACATTTTCCTTTCCTTAATAAAACAATAACTAATCACAATAAAAATATTTTAAAAATAACAAAAATCCAACTAGAAACTTATTAGTCATTATGCTTCATTCAATTTGTCACTTCATTTATTCTGATTGAAATATAACTTGTCTAAGAAAAGTAATTATGAAGATATTTTCAACATCTACAATGGACATCATTCTCCGAACTGGCCAAATTAAGATTAACATAAAAATTGTTATTACATCTAATACATATGTATGAGAGATTCCACTTCGAATAACTTGAGAACGCACGTGTTTCTCATACTAAACTGCTAAACGATTAAGTATACAGAAGTGTTAAATACTATAAAATAGTAATATTTATGTTTGTTTGGTAGGTATATAATTTATTTAAATAGTTTTGACATTACTTTTAAGGGCGGTCGGAAACCTTTTTTTTTATGACATGAATGTACTTACGATAAATGACGCTATTGGTGAAAAAATGAGATCTAAAACACCAGACAAAGGAGTCACGTACGCGTATCGTGTCTAGTAAATCTATGAAAATACTAAGCATAGTCAGAACCTTACCATAATCTTTTTCTTACTAAGGAACGGAAACTTACAGCCCATCTGCGCGAAAAACGGCAACTAAAGCCTGTTAAGGTACAGGTAAGGTCTGTCAATTGTACTGTTTATCTTGGTAGTGTGCAATAAAGAATTGTTGTATTATATTATATTGAATTGTAAAGCTATAGTAAATGCCTTTACAACCAAGGCCGCCGTTTAAGAAAACCTACCCGTAAACATAAGGAGGTAAAACTAGATAAGTATGCATTTTTTTTAATTCGTATGTGTTCAGTTTTGTTTTTCATCTTGTACCTACATGGTGTTAGTTTGTCAATCTTCTTCATATCTTCACTCACTTTCTAAAAGGATCCGGGATAAGTTCACCTTTTTACTTATATATGTTACGTTGATTATACTTGTAACTGGTATTATGTACAATTATATGTAACATACGCAAGTACCTACATTCAGTAGTTATTTTTGATATGCGGTTGAAATATCGGATTTGAACTACTTGTTCCGAAAAGACGGAAGCTATTGCCGTCACTCTCTCATGCCGTCTGTTTTGTTTAATTAAAAGTCGTAATAAATTCAGTGCTACTCTGTGTACGCGTATATATATAATTTGGAATCAATCCTATACAGAACACTCACTACTATCATTCATTAGTATATGTAAGCGAAGGCGTACTGTACAAGGTTATACTTACATAGTGCTGTAACGTTGAAGTTGATTGCAACAAAGTAATGTTCTCAACAATACCTATATCAACCGGTACAGGACAATCCTGTATCGTAACGCAGAGAGATCGCAGACACTCCCGCCCACGATATTTAAAATAGCGCAAGTACTTCAACAAGATCCACGTTTCACCATTTTCTCCTGACAGGCTGGGATAGATTTATGCATCCTTAGTTTCGCCTACACGGCCACTCTTCGGTGCATAAAAAACGCAGCCATTCACATTTCAATGCACATGGATATTTAAATTGGATAAACGGCCTTAAGTGTCGATGGGAGTTGATAGATTAGACTTGCTATTGACTTCATTAGGTAGACACTTTTCTTTTTCTCGGCTTTTAATCATGATTCTAGATTTGATAGATCTTCATGAAGTTATTCTAAAATCGAAGAATCACCAGCTAGCTTAGATTGGCTACAGTCATCATATGGCCAATAGGTTTATCGCTAAATTAGAGAAATCATAACATTGAATTGGCCTCAGCTTGTGGACGTTTTCTGAAATCATAGAATCACCAGTTGGCTCCACCATGACATAAAGTCTATTTCACAAGAAATGTCTTGTAGGGCATTAAAAAATCGTTGATTTGTTCGACCGTCGTGATCTAAAGTTTAAGTCCTCCTAGCCCCGCCTAGCGCTTGGCCACCAGTGCTTTTTAATCCTTTGAACGCCAAGCACACCTAAAGGTGTCGTGTGCTGCCGTACCCACCACGCCAGCAACGCCTAAAGGTGTCATAAAACGTCTAAATATGAATTGCTTGGCGTGTGACTGACAAAACTACGTCATTCGAATATTTAAGCGTTCAAAGGGATAGATACATTAGATTATCTACCGCACTGATTGAAATGCCATATTTTCATACAATACAATTCAAAAATTCTTTATTGCACACCAATAACAGCAACAGTACAATAGAGCTTTAAGATAAAATACGGTAGACAATAGGTGGTCTTATCGCTAAAGAGCGATCTCTTCCAGACAACCTTAGGGTAGCGGAAATGACACAGAATAGTTAGGAATGAGTAGGTGGTGAGATAAGATTATCAATAATGCTAAAATAAATAAACATACATATATATGACTATATAATATAATATAATATAATACAATATAATATAATATAATATAATATAATATAATATAATATAATATAATATAATATAATATAATATAATATAATATAATATAATATAATATAATATAATATAATATAATATAATATAATATAATATAATATAATATAATATAATATAATATAATATAATATAATATAATATAATATAATATAATATAATATAATATAATATAATATAATATAATATAATATAATATAATATAATATAATATAATATAATATAATATAATATAATATAATATAATATAATATAATATAATATAATATAATATAATATAATATAATATAATATAATATAATATAATATAATATAATATAATATAATATAATATAATATAATATAATATAATATAATATAATATAATATAATATAATATAATATAATATAATATAATATAATATAATATAATATAATATAATATAATATAATATAATATAATATAATATAATATAATATAATATAATATAATATAATATAATATAATATAATATAATATAATATAATATAATATAATATAATATAATATAATATAATATAATATAATATAATATAATATAATATAATATAATATAATATAATATAATATAATATAATATAATATAATATAATATAATATAATATAATATAATATAATATAATATAATATAATATAATATAATATAATATAATATAATATAATATAATATAATATAATATAATATAATATAATATAATATAATATAATATAATATAATATAATATAATATAATATAATATAATATAATATAATATAATATAATATAATATAATATAATATAATATAATATAATATAATATAATATAATATAATATAATATAATATAATATAATATAATATAATATAATATAATATAATATAATATAATATAATATAATATAATATAATATAATATAATATAATATAATATAATATAATATAATATAATATAATATAATATAATATAATATAATATAATATAATATAATATAATATAATATAATATAATATAATATAATATAATATAATATAATATAATATAATATAATATAATATAATATAATATAATATAATATAATATAATATAATATAATATAATATAATATAATATAATATAATATAATATAATATAATATAATATAATATAATATAATATAATATAATATAATATAATATAATATAATATAATATAATATAATATAATATAATATAATATAATATAATATAATATAATATAATATAATATAATATAATATAATATAATATAATGTATATAAATATATACAACAGAGCAGAAAGAAAACTATGATACAATTGACATCAAACTCATTAGAAAAGCAACAGCAGAATTAAAAAGTATACATTATATTTTATTATCCATGTCTATAATATTTTTTACTTCTCATCATTTTTATAAAGATTCAATTTAATTTTCAAGTGTTTTATGAGTTGTAGATTGTCTTATCTTGATTGAAGAATCAACGTAAAATCTCATGATCCACAGTTTTTATTGCGAACAATTATACAATACAGATAATAAGCTTATAAAATGCTGTTATTTGGTAGGTACTTAAATCTGTTAAACACTCTTAAATTACCAATTAATTTGTTATATGACAGGTAATATGCTAGCTTTTGCGGTTTTTACTCTGTATCACTTTGTATTGGGACGTTAAGGAGGCTATACATCGGGTTAGATTGAGACAGATATACGCTTCAACAGATACAACAACAAGAGTTGGACTCTTCACTTTATGACAATAATTTATGAGCTAAAGGTGCGTCCACACATGTATCATTTGCTCGTATCCGATTACCGTGCCGTGGCATGACATCGTATCGCGCTGCATGGACGCTCACTGTCGGCGCGCCAATCATGCTGCACTCTTCCGATGTAAGTGTGTGATACGCGTAGCAAATGGATTTCGAGCGATCGGATCGGCGCAACGTCCAAACGCGTGATCGTGACACGCGATCATGCTACGCGACGATGATCTGATACGGGCAAATGATAAAAATGTGGACGCACCTTTATATCCCGTTCGTGGTTTCAGCTCCTGTTATATTTGCGAAAACTCATCCTTAATTTTAGTCAACATCATATAGGACACATCTATTCAAAATGTCAGCTTTCTAAGGATTTGAGCTGAACATTGATGAGTGATTCAGATTCGTCATTTTGTTTATATTAAAATATTTATACCTACATATACATAGATAGATAACAGTGGCGTGGCGTCCATATAAGCCGATTCGCACCGGGTTGCCCAAAGAAAAGCTTAATAACCACCCTTTTCTTTAAATGTGAGTAAATGCTTCGGCTGCCCTTATAATGTCGCGGACGCCACGCCTGTGATAGATAATATATGAAATGCGTGCCCGCATCTCTTAAAGTATCCACATAATCTACGCTGACTACCACTTATCTGTTAACTTTAAAAAAAAACACGGTTTCATCCATCATATCTTATAAATTCGTGACTATTTGGAAAGACGTGGCGTCCAACAGTCTGTGCTCCATTTAAAACGGATTTACCGTTTAATATTTGTTTACTGTATACGCACGTAGGTAATTAGCGAAATGATTAACCGATACATTTAACAACGTGTAAAGTAATATGTGTAGACAAGAAGACGGTGGACATTTCCGGCCGCGAGCGAGCTCACAGTAGAATAATAAGCGTTTCTCAATCCTATTAGCATTATTAATGCAAAAGTATCAGCAGATAACACACGAACGTGAATATATCACACGAAACTTTAAACTAATCGAATTTGCAATCTTTTAAAGAGAAATACGGAATAAAAACAAATTGTATCTATTATTTTCTTCTGTTTCCGCAATTATTACTCATTGAAAAAAACTGACTTCGTCCGTCCACCGTGACCATGGAAAGCTGAAAAGCTTCCGAAACGTCGGGAACTAAAATAAGATAATATACGCGATATAATTCGTTAATGCAGGTCATTTCCCTACGGCTATTTCTGAACCCATCTTAGAGTACTTATGATATTGTGTGTAGATAAAGTAGTGTATGCATCTGTACATAATTAGGCCTTGAAACACTCGTGTGAATCGTGTGATCCTATTATGAAACTCGCTAATGCTCGTTTCATAAAACCACACTCATATTTTAAGGCCTCTCAGTATGTCTCCGTTGCATAAACTACTATAACACCATCGCGTACACGGGATGCATTCTAGCATTCGTGTAGATTATTGTTTCTGTTGGCCTGTAACACACACACACCTATATGTACATACGTGATCGTGTTAACATAAATAAATACGGAACAAAAAAATACTATAACTAATGAATAAATAGTGTAAATGTAGCTCTTATTACTAAAGCGCAGAATATCTTATTGTAAAGCTAAATAGTAGATGAGTTTATTTAGCTTGAGCCTTGAACATAATTAGAATGCTGCATTTTAACAAACTATTGTTCTGATTATATACAAACTATTTATAATAAGATAAATGCGCACTCATACATATATACATATCATCTAAAGCCTCGTAACTCTGTTACATGTCTGCATACATTTTACTGGAGGTACAACAAAACTTAACTTTAACAATATGGCGGTCGGGTATTGCGAGGTTTTCTATTTCGGTTTTTAAACTTAAACCATTTTTTTCTACCATTTAAGAGTTTTGCCATTATATGCGTTCAGACACTAACTATGTAAAAGTGCCAAAACATAATTAAAAAGAAAATTGCGACTTTAGCCGACGATATACAACATGTGTAATCAAATCCCATGCTGTGGGTGTGGCCACCCGAAAAACCAAAGTTAGCCTACTGATCGAATCGACTGTGTCGAGAATGCCAGGCCCGCCACAGCGTTACGTGAATGCAAATCGCAACCGACTGACAATCTCATTAACACCTTTATTGTACGGCTCAATTAATGCTGTGTCACCTTACTGGCCGGGAAGCCAGCCGGCTGTGTTGCCATGCCTTCGCATTTAGTGTTTGCCCATCTCATTGAGTAGCATCAATTAATAAACAGAGATCTTTATATGCGATGGGTGTGTCACTAATCACTATACGTTACGTTACATAAGAGTGCAGGAAATTGTTGACAGAAACTTAAACACTAAACAGTCAAATCAAGAAGCAACTCATTATATAAGTAGTCCCCATGAATTTGACTACATTATCCCATTGTCCTATCTACATTGCTTTGTACACAGAGGGCTACATAATTCCATTGTCCTATCTACATAGCTTCGTACACAGTCAGAATTAAGTTACGATCCGATAATCTGTTCCTTTTCACACTAAGGCAAAAACACGTCAACATTTTTCAAGTTAATCGGTCAATTAAATCTAGTTAGTATACTGCACTAAATATACTTACGATTCATTAATTTTGTTTGTAGAACTATCGTCTACTTTTCCATACGTTTATAGGTTTATAGTATAGTAACCGACTTCAAATAACATCTTCTTTATTTTGGACCGTATATCTATTTGTTTGAGATTGTATTTCGGAAGCAGATTTGTTTCGAGTTCGGCCATTTTAATCGTTAAATGCGCGTTCTGATAAATTCTGAGTAGCATTATTTTGTGTATAATTGCGTAGTCTGCAATATTCGTACGAGTAAAAGGTGTTATTTTCGATAATTGTTGAGCAAATTGTGTTGCAAGCGCATCAAAAACGTTTGAAATGACTCAATTAGCAGAATATAATTATGGACGCGTGTTAGACTGTTATTGCCGCGTGGGTCGCTAATGTTGCAATAATTTAATCTCAACTACAACACCTGTTATCAAGGCTGGGGATGTGTATTTATTACAATTGTAAGTGTGGAATTTTGCAAATCGAAACAATACTACATCCTATATGTATAACCGTTTCTTTTCAGCCATATGATTGACAGGTAAAGATTGCCTTTTGTCATGAAAAACGACGTTTGTATACTTTTCGATTGTGCAACAAAATTTAAATAAATAACTTCTATGACCGGAGTAGGAACAATTATTAAAAAATAAATAAAAAAAGAAAGTCAAAGTCAAAGTGTTTTATTTGTTAAACATAGGAGATGGCTGCATACATTCAGAGATGTTCAATTATTTTATGTTCCACTATGTTTTGCCGATTGGCGTACAAAAACATTGGTTAAAAATATTTACCTACTGCTTCTAAACAAAATTTTGTTTAAACATTATAATACAATTTACGAATTAAGATAATTAAATAATATTGAAAGGATATAAATAATGAAAGGTAACCGTTCTAATGTTTCACAGCCTAATACATATATATTTAGTCAAAGGTGATTCGTATTTTTGTTGAATAAAGATCTTTATTTACTTCAGGTTTGGCACCGACTTCAAAAGGTGATTCAAATGTGATCCGTACCGTACATAAAAGATTATTTCTGGCGTTTTAGTTTATTTTGAAGTCGGTTCTTTTTTTATATTTTTTTTTTTATTTTTTTGCTTTTTAGTGATGGATTTTAGTACAGATATAACGTATTTTTTAGAGCCCAGAATGGGAAGATTGAGGAGGCACTTTGCACGCATCGAGAGTCTTTGGAAGTAAGAAATGTAAAAGTTGGTTAGTTCATTGTACTTTCCATCATCAGCTCAGCATGAAATGATGAAACCAGAAGAAAACAACTGATAACTTTAGAAAAATATATACAAAATATTGTTAGTGCCTATAATTTTTGAGGGTTTCTCTCGATTCCCCTGGTATACCATCATCTAATCCTGACTTGGTGATAAGGAGACTACTTCAGGCACACTAAAAAGAATATGACTAACAGTCTTAACGTATTTACCTATAATAGATGATTTTTTTAAGAATTATCCTCTAACTTTTTTTTTTTTTAATTAATATGGGCATTTGACCGCAATCTCACCTGTTGTTAAGTGACGATGCGGTCAAGGATGTATCATGCCCGTCTAGAAACAGCCTATTCACTCTTGTCTTGAACACGCCCAAATTATAATGGTCGGGGAACACACTCGCAGGCAACGAGTTCCACTCCTTTGCAGTACGCATGATAAAAGTTGCACCAAAGCGCTTCGTGCGGATCCGTGGAATATTGACGTGCGGATGAAACGAACGCACGCGTCGTCTGTCCCGATGATGAAACGGGGCTGGTGGAATTAAATCATGTAATTCCCCCGCACACTCACCGAAATGTAACCTGTAAAAGACCGACAGACGAGCGACCCTACGTCGATGCTCTAGGCTCTGCAGCTTAGTGTTAGTTAGAGTAGGGTCGCCAATAAGCCACCTAGCTAGTTTGTCAATCGAGTCCAAAGTGGCCAGAGTTTTTTGGCTGCAGTCTTTGCTTTGGACTCGATATATTGACCGAAGTTGAGATTGGCAGTCAACTGAACACCAAGAAGCTCAAGGCTGCCAGTCAATTTTACAGGCACATTCCGGAAAGTCGGAGCCAGCTCGAATGGGCTTCGTTTGGTGGAGAACAGACACGCCTGCATCTTGGGAGCGTTGAACGTCACCAGATTAGCATCACCCCAAGTGGAGACTGCATGAAGGGACGCGTCCACACGGTCTACCATAGCCTCTCGACAAGACTGGATTGTATCCCTGCTGGCCTTCGCATCCGGTAGATATCTGTCCGGTAGATATCTGTCCGCAACTGTGCTGTCATCTGCGTGCCCAATGATACCGGGCATAAGCAGATCGTTTATGTGCAGCAAGAATAGATTTGCGGAAAGGACCGACCCCTGTGGAACTCCGGCATCGATAGCTTGGTGGTCAGATAAGTAGCCATCGATGACTACTCGTATCGACCGGTTACACAAGAAGTCAGATATCCAAGTACAAAGACCATCAGGAACACCGTATGCAGGAAGCTTGGATATAAGGCCAGCATGCCAGACCCTGTCAAAGGCCTTAGAGATATCCAAAGAAAACGGCAAGAGCTTCGCCGTGTTTCTCAATGGCCTCACTCCATAAGTGGGTGGCATACACTAGAAGGTCCCCAGTTGACCGGCCTCGTAACCGTAACTCGTAACTACTAAGGAGTTGTACCTTCCGTCATCAGCTCAGCATGATGAGATGATGACTACCATATGCAAATACTGAAATAGCTTAAGAAAATATATGAAAAACGTTATAAGTGCCCATAAAATTTGAGGATTGCCCTCGATTTCCCTTGGATCCCATCATCAGATCCCAACTTGGTGGCAATGGGACCACCTCGGGAGTATATCCTTTCAAATAAAAAAAGAATTTTTAAAATCGGTCTAAATTGGCGGAGTAATCGATGAACATACATTTAAAAAAGAAAAAAATACAAACTATCGAACATATAACCTCCTTCGTTTTTGGAAGTCGGTTAAAAATATGAGAGTACGTACATAAAGCTCTAAGACATTAGTGATATTTGATTTTGTATAATAAATTTTAAATAAGTAACGTACACGTATTGGAGAAACTTGTCATCTATATACCATTATAAAGTTGTCATCTATGATATATGTCTATTATGAAATTCTTGTACATTGAAGATATTTTCAGAAAATTAAGTGGTATCACTTGACTATTTTGAAAGTTATTTAATCTAAATTTTACTTTTTTTGTATGTTTGTATTCGTAAGTGTGTTTGAGGCTTCATATCATCAAAACGGGCGCGGCCGAAAGGATTACAACCATAATTGGTAGCTAGACAGATGGTAATAGGATGCTTTTACCTGATCGATTACGTTGATGAAAAAAAGAGGGTTATGATGTTTTTCTCCTCCGATGACAAAGTTGCGGGCACCTTCTAGTTATATAATATTCCAATGATCCCAATCGTATTTATATAATAGCTACTTGTTTGAGACGATCCGCTATTACCCGAAGGACGGCTGACGACCTACATAATTTGGCACTCCCATTAAAATTCTTTTTATAAAACCGGTAGGCACATGTGTTTTCCGCGTTTGTATCTATGGTTAAAATCTCTTCAGTTTTAATTAGCTCTAGTCTGAGTTTTGTGAATGAAATTGGCTATTTAAAAGTAACATTTATTTCAATAAACAGAACATGTGGGACCGAGCTTGGTGGGGCACGATTTTTTTATATTTTCAAAGTTGAAACCTATATCTCTACAAACTTAGTCAACATACTAAATCTCATCCAAATCTTTAGGCTCTAAATTGGAAATGGCTATATATACTAGAATTGTTCCTTTAAATCATATGATGAGCAGTTTATGAGCATGAATATTTGCTCCTGAGTCTTGGATGTTATCTATGTATATAAGTAAATATATCGTCGCCCTATACCAATAACACAAGCCTTATTGAGCTTATCATTGGGACTAGTTCGATTTGTGTAAAATGGTTCTGTAATATTAAACAAAGCTATATATTTTTTTATTTATTTCTTGCTAGTATGTAATAGAATAAAATTCAGTAGCGAAGCAGCCTCAGTGGCAGTGGAATTTATTTATGTTTTTTATAGTCAAATAGTACAGTATTGTCTGTTTTCCCACTTAACACTTAAACCGACCCGTGATACGTGAGTCGGTTGTCACAGCAGGCATACTAGACTATGAACCGGTGTCAAAGAATCGCGAGAGCTACCTCTCTCATAGATAAAGCTCTAGATGTAAATTTACCTGTTAAACCCCACGCGTGATTTGCATATGACAACACTTCCTAGAACGGACTATCTATTTGTTAAATCTTGTAAAATCCATTTAATTTGCAATTAAATTACATAATCGGATCCGGCGACGCTAGTGCGAAGAAATATTCACGTTATATTTTCGATATTTTAATTGGAACATTTTAGGATAAATTATCTTTATTTTTCTTACAAATATATGCGATAATATATATGAAAATGAATATTCATAAACCTCCCACAGTTAATTGATAAAACCAGTCTACGATGGCGAACTGCCAAGCAGGTAAATAGGCGGAGTACAAAAAGTTGGACACTAAGATGTTCTTTGAAAGTTTCCGTTGTGCGACGATTACGAACAATTAACAATACAACCTGTGGCCATTATACTATTTTGGAGTCAGTATTTTTTCGCATATTTACGAAAAAGCATATTGTGCAAAAAGTGATCGTCAGATTGTTTTGTGGCGTATTCATCTAAAATAATTATAGCATTGTTAAAGTATCATTTTAATTTTTTTTGATCACCGAGTATAAATATAAAGCAGGTAACAGTAGTCATCGATGTCCCACACTTTAGTACGAAAATAAGGTATTTACCGCTGCGTTACTACCTTTTTATGTCTATAATATTCAATACATGACTTTCCGTATATAAGAGTCCATACGGAACTTATGTCAAGCATGTTAATTTTATAAATCTTTTCTTAAATAGGTATTGGCTATTTATTTGAAAAACTAAAGTTGTTAATGAAAAAAAAATGAATGACCTATGTATACTTTCGTCTCACAACGAAACATTTCACTTTCATCATATCCCGAGAGTTTTGTTTTATCTTGTATAATTCTAATTCAATTTATGAAATTTAAAAAAAAGTAGTGCCCTTGCGCATCACTTGGCTCGTCTTGGCGTGTGCCCTGCCCTCAGATCAGTTTTTGAATAGTTTGTCAAAATCTTGACAAAAGATTTGTAATTCAATTCTAATTCGAAAATTCGCTGTGATTCCCGTATTTTGAAGAAGACATGTTTATCAATAAAACTTACCCTAATGTCACTAGGTACACAAACCCCCATTAATGATTTTACGAAACACTCTTAAAACTATATGTAGTAAGTAACTGACAAAAAAAAAATTGTGACATTATAACCGACTACTGTACTTTTCAACATCGATCAACTATCACCGAGACGATTCTAAAGCGTCCAAACTAGGTAGGATTGCGTTATGTTATGACACAGATGACCACCTTCCAGATCCATCATCAGATCAGCTCGATGGAATCATAATATTGCACTGTCACAGAATAAGACAAGTGTGCAAAATTTTAGCTCAATCAGGTACCAGGAAGAAGTTGAAAAATTTTTTCCTTTTGAAACCATGTGACTAAACGTTTGTAAAAAGGAAAACTGTCAGATTTTGGGATTGAATTATAAGAACCTAGGCACGTTCTTTGTTTAATTCCAAGAACTCGTTTAAAGGTTTCTCAACGGCATCGATTCTCAACGGCTGAGGATCTAGACTCAGGATTTATTCGTTTATTCTAATTTGACACCCCATTAACCTCTACGACCTTTTCGGAAAGATTTAAAATGTTTGTCATTTCTAAGAAGACTATTATAAATTCAAATTGATAACTTGTAAATTTTTTAGAACCAATGGGCGACAATGAGAATAGTTTGAATTAAAATCCGACCAAGAGCATGTCGGACCATGTCCAGTGTAGGGTTCCGTAACAGTTACTTTCTTTCTTTATTCATGAACAATATTTACATTGTATTTGAAATATTTATAATTAATGTCATACCTAAGGCTAAAGTATTTATGAACTAGCATACACTAAATTTAAAAAATATAATAATAATAATAAATTACAATAACAATAATAATTTACAATAAAAATAATAATAATTACACAATTTCATTACAATTATTTTTCTAGCTAACCATAAAATCTAACATGTCAGTCGAAGTATGAATTCATAATAACAATAAATTAAAATTATCCGAATAACTCATCAACACTATAGGAGCATCTGGCTAACAAGAAGCATTTTAATTTTCGTTTAAAAATGGTCCAGTTCATAATAACCTTTAGCTCAGTGGGTAATCTATTAAATAAAATGACTGCCTGATACCTCGCACAATGTTTCACAACCTTAAGTCTAGGATAAAAATTGTGTGTAATATTTTTCGTACGTGTGGCGCCTCAATTCTTGATCCTCGTGTGTGACGTTCTTAGATTGCGACTTAACAAATTCTGTAAGAAGAATAAAGACGTTCAAACAGGGCACTGTGAGAATGCCCAATCTTAAAAAAATATCTCTGCGTGAAGACCATGGAGGAAGGCGTGTCATCGTTCGAATAGCTCTCTTTTGTGCAACAAAGGCTCTATTGATATTATTTTTAAAACTATTGCCCCAAAACTTAATACTATATCGCAATTTCGATTCAACCAGTGCAAAATATACCTCTTTAAGTGATCCAAGCTCAAATCGTCACTCAGGCTTCTCAGAGCATAGCAAGCAGAGTTGATTGAGTTCTCTATTGCTTCTAGTTCTTTTTTCCAATTGAGGACTTTCACATTATCAATTTTCTTAAGGTTAGGTTTGAAGAGCATCATTTGGGTCTTGTTACTATTTAAAACAAGGTTGTTGCTAGAAAACTATTTATGAAAGGTCAATAAGGCTTTATTCGTTACTCTATTAAGCTCATCCATATTGCTGCCAGAGATAATTGCGTTAGTGTCGTCAGCATAAATGACCACAGAGCAGTCAGGAACACTACCACATTCGTAATTCACCAAATCATTTATGAAAACATTAAAAAGAACTACACAGAAATGCACTACAGGTGAAAAAATACGATGTGAAAGAGCATATCTTCGTAGCACTTACTCCGCTACTGTCATTAATAGCTCAAAAACCATATATCCGGTCATGTTGAAAATAATTTTCATATTTTCTGGACGGTTTAAAAAATAATGTATGCTACTTTTGGAGTGATTATTTCCGATAATATTCACTTAATCTAAAAAAATACTTAAATAAACATTATGATTTTAAAAGAACTGTCGAAATACTCGTATGTTGATGTTTGCTGAAGAAAAAAAATGCCACACTTTTTTTTCTTAAACTCCCTTTATCTCGTAAATAAAGTAAAAGGAATTAATATTTTTCATACCACGTTGCCAACTTCATACATTAAATTTATTTCCTTGCGAGAAAACAGCTGGTATTGGCATTCAATGCATATTTTTAGGTTAGAATGTTATTTACTATGTAGGACAAGTAGAGCGACATAGTCACCACAGTGACAAACCTCATTAAATAAAGAAAAAACAGGTTAAATAGCCTATTTACCACTCATTGGCACATATTCTATTTCTATATACAAAAATCACATCGATTCATTGTTTTTGTTGTTGGTTGTAGCTGGACAACGCAACAAACACATTTCACTTAATAGTCTATACATGAAAAGTGAAACTCAACTAGAAAAAAATCATGGCCGATTTACCTACCGGCGGTACGTAATAAAAGCTTGTAATGAGCCTCCTACAATGTTAACATGTCCAATTGAAAGTAAAATCCCATATGTATCTTGCAGGTGACCCGAACGCACCAGATTTCTACTATCATTACCTTTTAAAATGACATAAACGACGCGTATTTCTTAATAAGATACGCCGTTTTTTATAGCAAAGCAGTGCAAAGCTGAGTCGAACACAATGGGACATTACTCGATATTTATTCCGATAAATCTCGACCTACGCATTCGAAAGGTGTTATCTGTATAATGTTACAATGTAAAAGCACAGAATATGTAATAGTATACGGTAAATAGCGTAAACGTAGTAACCGCCAATTGAATCCATTGGCGATTAGAACTATATGTACAGAGGCAGAGGAATACCGAGAAGAAATTATTTTCAATAGAAGAAGGTTAAGGTCGTATCGTACAAACCGGGCTTGCTCAACAAGCCGCGACTTCGCGACCCGTCTATCTGACACTGTCTTGAAAAAAAAGTCTCTCGATATTTGTAGCACGATATAGAAACGGTTTTGTAGAGCATTTGACCGAGAAAAGAGATTAGAGTAACAGTTGTGCTAGAAGCATTTAACACTAGAGTCTGTGCGGAAAGAGAAGAGTCTTAGTAGAAACGGGAACTAAAATTATGAATTTTACATGGCAATGAACCTTATACATTATACACCTGCCTTATAAAAAACAACTAGAAGGCGCCCGCAACTTCGTTCGCGGAGGACAAAAAGTCATAACTCCTCTTTTATCCTTTCGCATAGTCGGGTAAAAAGTATCCTATAACCATCTGGAGATACCCAGCTACCCGTGTACCAAAAATAGTTGAAATCCGTTTAGCTGATTTAGCGTGATGAAGCCACAACGACACATACAAACATTTAATTGTTACAACTTTGTAATAGTACAGATAAACAAACATTCGTCGTTTATATGTCATTGTGCATTTTAAATAAAAAACCGCACGGTTTATTTATTTTGTTGTCAGAGAGAAAACAGCAAAAAACAGCACAGAATTCTAATAGCAAAGACTATTAAAACAAAAGGACTGTCAATTGCTAATACTTTGGATCGTACCCGAATCACAAGGTGATATTCTAGCGAAAACTACTAGATGGCGTTGTACATTATACATATCCGGGAACGGCTTTTTGTATGGAGATTGACTGACAGTGGTCCTTCCATTAACAAATAAATTGGAGATCACACTATATGGCAAGAGATATGGTTCATACTCATGAATACATTTTCGTTGAACGATAATAAACATTTACCTCTATACACATCTACAAAAAACTTTTGAACACATAATACGAGAGATATACATTACATCTTTACAATCTTGCAGGGACGATTTGAACTCCTGGAATTTGGTATGCCTACGTAACCTCTATACATCTAGAAAAAACTTTTGAACATATAATACGAGATAATATTTTCTTCTGTTTCCGCGATTATTACTCATTGAAAGAAAACAATTTAACAAAGAAAAGAGATCTTTTCTCAGTCCTCCCGTGACCATGGAAAGCTGGAAAGCTTCCGAAACGTCGGGAACTAAAATGAGATAATATACGCGATATAATCCGTTAAATTGTTTTATTTCAATGATATAATACGAGAGATATACATCTTTACAATCTTGCAGGGATGGTTCGAACCCCTGGAATTTTGTATGCCTACGTAATTTCAATTTCAATACAAGAATATGTCACCATTGAGCTGGTCTGTTCTGTTGGGTGCCATTCGGAAAGTGGTCATAGGCACTCTGTAGTTAAATAACGCAAACCTACCGAGTTTGGGCTTTTTAAAATCGTCTCTGTGAATAGTTGAAGGATGTTCAAAGAAAAGTACAGTCGGAAATAAATGCTAGTCACAAAAACAACATTTTTGACATAAACTTACTAATAGTATTAGTAATTACATATCAAATTAATTATTTGATAGATATTCATAACTCGTATTTTGTACTACGTGGCCGCCGTGTGGACAAGTATGTGCTTGCGTTCCTAAGCAGCGTTTCTACGAAATCGGTCAGTGGAAACGACTAGAAAAGGCACACACTGACATTAGATACTCTCGGTCGGGTGACATGGCGCCTATCTTCTGCTAGTTAGCCGGCTTAATCTATTTTAAAGTTGTAAAAATAAAATGTCTGTAGATTAAAGATATTTTCATAAAAAATGTGTGATACGAACTATCTGAAAGTCACTAAATCAACTCTCATTTTGTGAGACTCATACATTGGTTACTTTACCCCACAAGTCACGTGGCGTGAAATAAATGATACAACTCCATCGGAGAAGAAAAAAATTACAACCCTCTTTCTTTTTTTGCGTAGTCGGATGAAAAGTATACATATAACTATCTGTGGATGCCCAGCTACCCGTGTACTATTTTTTTTTTAATCCGTTTAGCCGTTTTGTTGTGGTGAAGCCACAACAACATATACAACCATCCAAAATTTCGAAAAAATATTTTTTTTTCGATATTTGTATATGTTTGTGACGTTCAAATAGTCCGGTATTACTTATTTTTTTGAAAATATCTTCAATGTACAGTTATTTTTTACTACTTTATAATAGTATAGATTATAATCTTTAATAAATCAGTTATATACCTGAGACCGAGCTTTGTTCGATGAGAAAAACATATCTTGATAAACTTGGAAGGCAAAACTATGTGTTTTGTGTGGAATAAGCTCAGACTCAGAGCAAATAAAAAGGGCGGACAGAGTTTAACAGTGTTTACTCGAAGAACGTTGCTTAAAGACTAGTACAATTAATAAAATGCGTGACAGATACAGACGATATTCTTAATTTAAACACCTACTAATTTTTAAATATTATTAATAACAAATTTCAATCAAATCGTTGGAGCTGTTTCCAAGAAACCAATTGAGTACTATATATACAAGAATTGCTCATTTAAAGTAATATTATTCAGATAGCAGGGGTCAGAAACAGGACAATTACCCCAATATGTGGAGAGTAAATTGTCCAGTATGTCCGCTATTACGATTGAGAGGCTGTTGCGAAATTTAACAGACTTCTTATCTAAGGTACAAATGAGTTGGTAGTCAATTTCGTCCATTGTTGAGAATGGTATAATCAATATTCAGAAAAACCAATTTGCTAGCTCCGTCACAAAAATCTCAAAGTAGATCGTTACCCCGCTTCTCGTATTTGTGCTAAGCCGCTATTTAAGGGGCCTTACACGTAAAACGCTCATAAATTTAATCTTTCTTAATTATTTTATGTTTATGCAAACTCTGCTTTTACACAGTCTGCTGGTATTATCAACACTACCATGTCATGACAATGTCAATTAAAAATATGTAAAAATAAGTTACTGACAAAAAAACTATTTTTTGACAAGCTTTTATTGCTGAGTTTACTTTTCTTTGAAGACGATTGTAAAGAGCCCAAATGCGGTATGCTTGAATCATTTTATTACAGAGTTCCTATGACCACCTTCCTGGTCCATCATCAGATCACCTTGATGGTACTATTGCATTGTCACCAAATTTAAATAAGTATGCCAAATTTTATCTCAATCGGAAATCGGGAAGTAGGTCAAATTTAACTTGCAAGATTCCACCCGAACAAACAAACATTGTAAGTTAAATAAAAGCTTGTAATACGGTTCGACTCAATTGATTTAAGTAAAATTGTTACTGCCGGCGTGCACAGAATTGTTCATTAAACTTTTTATCATAAGGTACATAAATGAGACCAAATGTATTAAACAAAATTCTTAATGCCTCTTCAAAATTAAAAAATATTCACAATATGTTGCGTTACGTTTTTCGAAGATTCTACATATATATGCTATATGTATATGTAGGTATATTAAATTATTCGTGCGTCCTGAGTGACGATGGGGTCGCGATTTGGAAGAGTTCATCTCAATGAACGCTAAGAACTTTCCGCAACGCCACGTTGTCGTTGAATTATTATTTTTATCGATTTCTTAGACAACGTTCTTTACATTTGCATCTTAAATAGTCAATGCAATTAATTTTCTTCTCCGTAATTTTTTGTTCTTGAATTCATTTCTTACTAATCTTTATCGGTGGCGATTTTTCGTCGAAACTTATTAACGAAACAAAAATATAAGGAAAGGTCAATTACAGTTGCATCTTAAATAGTCAATGCAATTCACTTTCTTCTTCGTCATCTTTTGTTGTTAAATTAATTTCTACGAATCTTTATCGGCGGCGATTTTTTGTAGAAACTTATTAACGAAACGAAAATATAAGGAAAGGTTAATTACAGTTGCATCTAAATAGTTAATGCAATTCAGTTTAATCTTGTTCATCCTTTGTTGTTGAATTAAGTTCTTACGAAATAAAAAAAAAACTTCAATAACCAAGTATACCACTGACAGGATCCCACCCAATAGAGTTCGGCGTCGCGGTACACGCCGTAGAGAGATGGCGGGATGAGCTAGACACGTTCCGAAGGGATTGTTCCGTTCCTGCCTTAAATAGGGACGAATGGAAGAAGGAGAGGCAGGCCTTTGCCCGGCAGTGGGACAGTTCAGGCTAGGGTTGCCAACCGTACTATAATATATAGTATTGTACTATATTTTGACTCTGTGTACTATATACTGTTGAAGAAATATATAGTACGCAAAAATACTATATTTCGGTCAGTCCTTACGCATATCAACTAGATTTTAAGCACCAATCAATGTTGTTGGAGTGGAGAAATGGGCTTTTATCAACTCAGATAGTTGCTCCACCCAATTGCAATAAGAGGCCGAATGTTAGTAAGTAGCAAATATTATGCATTATGTTTAATGAATAAATTTTCACTCTTAAGTATTTTATAATATATTTTTTAGAGAACTATATTTTTTTGTACCTTGGCCTGGGAAATACTATATTTAATTAAGAAATAGTTGGCAACCCTAGTTCAGGCTGAAAATAAATAAAATAATAATATCACTTCACATATCCCTAAGGCCCCTTAATACCGAACTGTCATTTTGAACAAACAATGCTATGCATAATTTATTCATGTGTCGCACAATGAACGTCTCGAGAACCTCCCCCATGACATGGCGGCTGCGTTGCCGATGTCAGCGAACAATTATTTTGATCGATTTTCCTTGCCGGCGGCGATTTTTCGTCGAAACTTAAAAGTGTCAAGAAATTATAGTTACAGAATAATCTTAAATAGTAATTGCAATATATTTCATTCTTCGTAGTTATACTTTATTGCTGAATTTACTAGGTTTTATTTTTATGTAAGCATTTGACTTCAATCTCCCCTGTTGGTTAGAGACGAAGCCGACGATGGAGCATGCTTACCTAAAGTGTAAAACAATGGACTGTTCACTATTCTAAGTCAAAAATACATTACGTTTTACCAATACATATTTTATCATTAACATTATGCCTCTAAAAAAAAATTACTATCACAAATGGTTCGGTAATAATTATTATTCTACTTTGCCCTAAAGTTGAGTTGTCGGGAAGAGTCGTTGAGAATGCCGCATTATGTTCGCTCTTTGTACGAAGTTTTTTTTGTGTATTAAAGATATAAGGTGACGTAGGTTCATGGTCTTCCTTCCCTTTCACTGAGCATAAGCGTGAGCGAGATGGAAGTACGTGCTCGGGAGCTCAGATCAGATATCATATTTTTTATTTAACATTTTTGGGCCTTTAAATGAATAGTTTAAATTTTTACAAACAATTTTCATATTTTTAAGTTTTGTGCATCATTTGTAACGAATATTTTAAGTGTCTTTTAGACCTATGTTCGTGATTTTTTTCTATCGAGCGAAAGTCAAAAACTCAGGATTTGAATAGCTGTTGTCCCCCAAGAAAAGCCTCAAGATTGCTAATTAATCCGTTTTCTGAACCTACGTCACCTTAGTAAATAAATACAAGCTTTCTTTCTACCTTACGATCATGACCACAATGAGGTAGAACAGAAGATATAAACGCGAATCGTTTCATTAAATTTTTCATTGCGGCCAGTTTGATTTGTCTATATAATTATCATTTCCATTTACCAATCATCCGTGTTTAAACAAGCACTTCCTGCACTTAATCCCTAAAGCGTTGTTTTCCGCACGCAGTTTCACCAAGTTCAAGATCAGTGCAGTGTTCGGTCGATGACGTAACATCTTATCAGACAGATAACGTTACGATAACGTACTCACCTGTCAGGCTCAGGGGCACGCGAAACGATGAACCGTCGTCACTATGAATCTAGCAGTTTTTATATATAACTATACTATTATGAAGTTATTAAAATGAAATGTCTGTACATTGAAAATATTTTCGGATAAATGATTGCAAGGGACTATTGAGAGGTCACTGAATAGAAACATTTTCTGACGACACGTTTGGCCCAGTGGGTTGCACTTTTTATATATAACTATACTATTATGAAGTTGTTAAAATGAAATGTCTGTACATTGAAAATATTTTCGAATAAATGATTGCAAGGGACTATTGAGAGGTCACTGAATAGAAACATTTTCTGACGACACGTTTGACCCAGTGGGTTGCACTTTTTATATATAACTATACTATTATGTAGTTGTTAAAATGAAATGTCTGTAAATTGAAAATATTTTCGAATAAATGATTGCAAGGGACTATTGAGAGGTCACTGAATAGAAACATTTTCTGAAGACACGTTTTGCCCAGTGGGTTGCACAACTGCCTACGCAGCTGGCGGTCCCGAGTTCGAATCCCGGCCAGGATTTGTGTGATGAGCACGAATGTGGGGTCTTGGATGTTTTCTATGTATTTAAGTATTATAATTTATCTATTTATTATGTATATCGTCGCCTAGTACCCATAGTACAAACTTTGCTTAGTTTGTCCTTGTGTTATTTATTAATTAATTCTTTGTATGTTTGTATGTATGTGTCGTTGTGGCTTCATCACGCCAAATCGGCTAAACGGATTTCAACTATTTTTGGTACACGGGTAGCTGGGTATCCACGGATGGTTATAGGTTACTTTTTAGCCGACTAAGCAGATGAACAAAAGAAAGGTTATAACTTTCTGTCCTAGCTACTCGTGTACAAAAAATAATTAAAATCTGTTTAGCGTGTCTGATTTGGCGTGACGAAGCTACAACGACACACACAAACATACAAAAAAAAAAAAAAACGTTTGCTTGACCTCCAAATAGTCCGTAACAATCATCTTTTTGGAAATATCTTCAATGTACAGACATTTTATTTTCACAACTTTATAATAGTACCTATTTACGACCATGGATTTTTGGTTAAAACACAAGACACGTAAAAGAGAACCAAACATATTATAATTAATTAAGAGTTAATTTGTATTACTTCTAAGAGAGATATCATTGTGAAACCAAGGACTTCAAGTACTTTAAACCTTTTATTTTTATCACACCAAAGCCCTTTATCAAATAAACAAGACATGCGCAGGTAAACGTAGTTTTTCTTATTTGCTCTGTTATTCGGCATTGTCTACTAAGAATTATAAAAGTGTGATAAATATTACAAAAAGTGGGCGCCTACATTTTTGTAATATTTTGTCTAGTCTTAATTTATTGTCTAATCAACTTACTTATTGGTACGACAAAGTTTTAAACACCAGTAGTCGTTTACAGATTAATTATTACTGTATTTTAAGATAGCATGAAAATAAATATTTCAATTACCTATACAGAGTGTCTTTCCAAGTAAGAGAAGATAATCGTACATTAAGGGACTCCAAGCAAAAATGTACGATTTTTCACGGTTTTTGTTGTGTATGTAGTCCCCGGAATGGTAATAATAACCTTCCAAACATGTTACAAATGATAGTTTAGTTTATATTTAACACTTTCTGGCATTCAGAAATTCGAATATATTTTTAAGTAGTCCATTATGATTTTTTACAGAGAGGTCTATAAATATATTGCGCCTCTGGTCTCTCCATAAACCTTTAATAGACTCAAAACCTATTAAGCATAGGTTTTGATTATGAAAACATGTAACGCATTAAGCATACCTTTTCTTTATAAAATGTGTAAATTTTTTAAGTAAAGTAACAAAAACGGTTTTTTTGACGTAAATTAACGAAATTTGATGGCGTCTATCTTGGTTCCGGCGACTAGTGAAGATAAACTGAAACAGTAGGTATATTAGTAAAGACGGTCGTAGTCAACGCGATGAGACGTATAAAACATGGAAAAGTGGAGAGCAGATCCAAGGTCCTTGAGAGCTGTAAGCCCCTTAAAACAGCTGCCCAACTATATGACGTGTTGTCGTAGTGTGAGAGAAAACATCCGAATGCTTCGGATGAGATCTGAATCGGACGACAGCCATCATTAGTCTCACAGGATTACAAATAGCGGCTGTCACGTTGGAGTGCGCGGTAGACAATGCCTTGACAAAAAAAACTGATTCCATTAGGGTCCGGTTTCCGGGTTAGTATTTATACACGTATTTAATTGATTTATAAACAACTTTGATTTGACTTTGAACACGCAATTGTGGTTTGTAAATATTAGTTTTAAGGGATCGGTTATAGAGTGGAGTTAATGATGTGTTGTTTTATTTTTATCGTATTCCTAGAAATTGCGCACCGTACCTAGTCTAAATTGACGAGCATGGCGCAAACCTTTTAGGATATACGATACGAACAAAAATTGACAGGTCAAAAACAACCCGCAAATTAGGAAAAAAAAAACATTTTGTACTTGGTAATTTTTTGAGTATCCGTACATCAAGTAAATTTTTCGCATTAAAAATATTAATTCAGTCTATTATATAAACATGACGGCATTAAAATTATCAGAGGTTTCGTTGCGTTTCGTCACTTTAGAGTTTAATTTTCGGTGTTAAGTTTCGGTTATGATATTTATAAAACTAAAACTACGATAAAACTTTTAAAAAAATCTTCGTCTTATTTTGATAATGTACAGTAAGTAATTTCTTAAGTTGATGATTTGAAGACTCCCGAGTACCTGTAATTTCTTTTTTTTTTGCAAACAAGCCAGTTAACATTCTTACGCCGATAAAGGTTGAACCGGCCAATTATGAGACAGATGAGTTTTAAATTAATTTCCGCAATAACTCAGAAGCACAGAAGTATACCATGACCTTCGCAAGATAGCTACGGCAACAAGATAAAGCGTAGTGAAAGTCATATTATTCGAATAACGTTGAAAAACTTCCTTTACAATGGCTTACAATTCCAGCCTCGTTTGCATCAATAATGTTTTGCTGCAATCGCAAGCAGTAATAAACATTTGTGTTGTGATGTGAGGGCACCCATCCAGGGCTGCCAGTCCATACAATACAGACAAAGTGAGGAGCCTCCAGCGGCGACATGATCTGCGGACTTATCGGAATCACTCCGTAATAACCACCCACTTAGAAGAAATTGCCCCGATACGCACCATAGTGATGGGCATAAAGTTTCGAAAGTGAAACTTTTGTTACATTTCGTCAGATTCATTGATTTCCTGAGAAAACGACAGTTTAAATTTGCCTTAGTCAAAGTTACAAGTATTAACATCATGATCGATATATAAAAACTAGAATAAAATAATACAAAATAACCATTACAATTGTCTTTTTCTTTTTTATATTAAGTAGTAATTTTGTAAGAAGCTGTTAAGATTTAGGTTTAGGCCTGCTGGAGCTGGCATGTTCATTTTCTTTGATTAAAGCTCCTTTAATAAAGATAAAAAAAAACATCATACAATGTCAAACACAAAAGAGAAAATAAATAAATAATGCCTTGTGGAATTGAGTTCGCCTTTTGTATAATAAGTTTTAATTGTGCAATAAAGATTAAATAAATATTACAATGCGAAATTATAATACCAATCATCTGCCACGATTCTTGCGTAAAGGTATCTCTGCGACCTTGGACGGGTTTTAGGCATAGTAAGAATAACTTAAAACCACAACTAGTAACAAATTTGTAATGCAGACATAGGGAGGAGCCGTGAGCAGTAATAACAACTTGTTTAGATGAGATTGACTACACACATAGTCTAATGTTTGACAAGCAAGTTTCGAAAGTGAAACTTGTAAATTTCTTGCCATTTCGTTAAAAATCTAACAGTATCGCAATGACCTTGGGTCAAAAGTAGAATGGGAAATGTGCAAATCATCTTTAAAACTTTATACATCCATTTTGATTACAATATTTTTTTTACCTTTACCATGAGCAACATTGTTATCACTGAGTCTGGCTAATTAACGGAAGCATTAAAAACAATTGAATTAAAATTTGTTAATAAAACGGCGTCTTAAAAAATAATGCCAGTTAGAAAACGAAACATTTTCAAACGAAATAAAATCTTCAAAACTGAAATTTTTCATCGTTCCAAAACTTGTTACGAAAATACCCAACACTAACCCAAGCCAATGCTTTCCTGAGATTTAAATTTTAAATTTGATGATACGAAATATCGAAGATAATGTTTCGTGCGGTGTCAAATTGAAGTTCAATGGCTTCTGTTGCATTAACGACAGATTAACATGTAAAAACAGATGAAAAACATTTGCCGAAGGTTTGCATTTAGTAACATTTTACAAGTAAAAAGATATGTGTGTGGTGCATATCAAGTCATCAACACTTGGAAAGCTATGATTGATAGGAAGTACTTCACTATAAAAACCTGCTTGTCTCGATTGGCACCATCTTTGGCGTAACTATACGAGCTATCCTGAGAAGCAATCATATTCTATTTATAATTAACCCTTACCATTTTAGCCTAAGCATGTGATCTAATTTAAAATAAGTTCCCAGGAACCGTGAACAAAAAGTGGTAAGGCCATTAAAGGGACGTCTGTTATTGTCTCTTCCTTTCTGTACAATGCAACTGAAGATTGTAGAATAATTACGTTGTACTACGTTATCTACTACGAAGGCACCGGAGCAGGCGCCGGTCGGGCCAGTAAAGTCCTTGCTTAAAAGGGCTTAACTGCAATGGTTTTTCTACTAATATAAGTCCATGTTTGTAAGCAATCCCGAGTCGTATCCAGCGCCGCAGCCTGGCGCCACGCCGTCAACTTTTTGTACACTTACATACCATTTGTTTCAAGCCCCTTTCTTTGATTGCTTATGGCTTATGGGCAGGAATTCCGTCTCAAAGTCGCAAGTTATTTACAGATATCGATCATTATCGACTAATTACACGAGTTAATAGTAACCATTGTCACGAATAAACATTTTGCCGTATCTCGATGGGCGTTGCTTTCTTGTTCGCTTTCTTTACCGTATAAAGCGTTTCCTTATAAAGAATAAGTGATTATGGAGAAAAATTGCCTCCACAGATGACAGTGACCTCAATTTATGGACTTTAAATCTCCATTATCTGTTTGAGGATGGCTGGAGGTATCAGTCTAGGTCGTACGTCACTTGTCAGCATAGGAACCAGGTCAGCTGGAAGATTAGGCTGAGCATACAGACACGGCTATCTGAAACTCTGATAAAGTGATTACCTAGGCGTAGTGCCGGGAAATCAGAGTTGTAAAGATTAGTGTCTTTATAGTATTATACGTAACTTGAGGTATACATAGGTATCATAAGCATCTCTATTAAATAACATTACTTTAGGTGTTACAATTGACTACAATACAAAAGCGTATGTTGTAGATCCTTTGTTTTTTTAGGGTTACATACTAAAAGATAAAAAAGTGACGCTTATAGTGCGACTCTATCTCTCTGTTCGTCCGACTACAATGGTTAGGTACAGCGCTCATCGCAGAAATTACTTATGCTATCCATTTGACATTTCGAATAATTATAAAGATGGCTAGACGTACCAATACATTGCAAATTAAAATTAAAAACCAATGAAAAATAACCATGGGGGAGGGGCACAAAATCAAAGTCTAGCTACTCTACTAGGTCAAGCACGGTATCATATGAAAGGGCTCACCTTGCACATTTTTTCATTAAACAATATATTTTCTTTTCTGTGTTTTTTTATTTATACATCAGTATTTTTGTTTTTTGTTTTAAGAACAGTGCCCGCATTGTAATATCCCATTGGTTTGCGTTTAATTGATTTGATTCAATATAACTTTGTGCATTATATTATTCAAGCAAATAAAGTATATTTTAATTACCTGACAATACAGAGTAAACGTGGTGTTACCTAATAAAAGCAACTATATTAACCATAACCCGCTTTTTTTCTACATCGTAGTCCGGTAAGAAGTAACATAGTTGAAATCCGTTTAGCCGTTTTGGCGTCATGTAGTGACAACACCTCATACAAACATACAAAAAATCCAAAAAATAATAATCGCGATTCATTGACCTTCAAATAGTCCGTATTCCGTATCACCAATTTTTTGGAAAATATCGCCAATATACAGACATTTCATTTTTCAACTTTATAATAGTAGGCATAGCTTGTAGGATAATTAAGCACGTCGATAATTTTGGTTGGCAACATATAGGATACCTACCCTAGTGAAAATATGGCAACAATAACACGTTATCCAAGCCTCTATCAATTTGTCTCGATACAACAAAGAATCGATTTAAATATCATAATGTATTGATGTGAAAATTTGCACAAGTGTTGGGTCACACTTATCGTACGAGATGTTTGATGAAGGTGTCTGATGTCGCATGGGGCACAGTCTCAACGAAAAAACATCCCAACAACTTTTAACCTCCATACATACATACGACGTTATTCCTTACAACAGCTGTATGTAATACCTATACCTAATGACCCTCATATTGAATCGCGAACGTGATGAACCACGTGTTTTGTTTTTCGATCATGAACCAGATATTACTAATGAAAGTCGCCAAAGATAACAATTGACGGTTAAGAGTCCCTGGCAAGCTCGGCCAAATTTCACCTTCCCATACAAACGGAGTTTCTTTTCCATTTTAAAACTACGTGTTGGACTGTAACAAAACTTTGCATGCACAATGACATGAGGTCTAAATAGGTCTGTAATTAGTTTATACGGCTCCAGTTTATAAAAGAACGAAATACAGCAAAAACAAGTTTTGTATCAAAACTGTCTAATGGGCAACTTTTAATGAGTGTCAAAACGCAGAAACAGTTTGAAATTTATAAGACAAATAAGAAGGGAAAAAACATGATTTCCCTGTTTGGCGCGGTCTAGTCCCCTTTATTTGAATATGCTAATTTGAAAATATTAAATTTGTCATATTAGGTATATATATTCAACATTCGTAAACGTTGTATTTTCTTTATGTAGTATCGGAAGCTACATAAACTAATTACAAACCTGGATATACCGTAACTTATTCGAAGTACAAAGTTTCAGAGCTAACTAGGTAGTCGTTTTAAAATGAGAGCGTAACTACGTTTGTATGGAGAACCGAGCTTGCCGGGGACTCTTAAGGTGACATTTTCGGTCGCACCCGACGGTTCCGTATTATTTTTAATAGTTCTTTTACAGCTTCAGGCTAAGGGGCAAGAGGAAGGATTAGTTGGCATTTTTTAAATAATATAAAACGTTTTTAATGTAACGTTATTTGGTACAGTCACCAGTATCAATATCTGCCATAACAAAGCGGGCTGCAAGAATATCTGACATGTCCTAACTGCCCTAGAAATAGACTCGTGTCAGATAATTATACTTTGTTGTAGCAGATATACAGGGTGTTTGGTAACAGGATGCAAAGCCGAAAGTAGATGATAGTTTAGGCCTTTTAAAACATTTTAAGCCATACATGTCTTAGACAAATGTTATAATGTATTTTTTTTATATATGAGTTCTAAGATTTTTTCAGAGAAAACTCCTAGCATTGTCGAAAAAAAGGAATGACATTTGTCTAAGACATGTCTGGCTTAAAATGTTATAAATGGCCTAAACTATCACCTACTTTCAGCTTTGCATCCTGTTAACAAACACCTTGTATAATGCTGGTGAGTCTGGTGACTGTACGTACAACGAGAATCTCTACTACTCTTGGTTTTGAATATTAGAGGACTAATGTAATCAAACCATTAAAACAAGAGGACTGTCAATTTCCATAACTTCGATCGTGCCCCATCGCAAGGATAATTCAAACAAATTTTGGTAGAAACTAGATGGCGCTTTAAAACTAAAAGTTTAACGATTTTATTTATAATTTAAAAACATTCCGTCCAATTGAGAACCTCCTCCTCCTTTTTGGGAGTCGGTTAACAAAGAAACAGTAAATTAGTTAATAAACAGCTATCAATAAATAATAATAAATAAATAAATATTACGACAATATAATAAATAAATCGTAACATTAAATACTGTGTCACAACTGCAAAGTTAAAAAATTGTAAATAATAATTCTTATACACATATATAAATGGTGTACATATAGGGGAACTTTTTGTAGGGCGAATGACAGTCCTCTTGTTTTCCGTTGGTTCAGGGAGTAGTCACTTATGACACTAATTAAATATATACATATAGTCGTATATATGTATGTTTGTTTTTATTTATTTTTGTATTATTTTTAATCTTATCTCACCACCTTCATTCCTAGCTATTTTGTGTGATTTCCGCTACCCAAAGGATGTCTGAAAGAGATGGCTCTTTAGCGATAAGACCGCCTATTGTCTACCGTGTTTTATGTTATGCTCTATTGTACTTTTTCTGTTGTAGGTGTGCAATTCATATTCAAATTTCACTTTTATTCATTCTTTCTAATGTCTTATTAGTCTATTCGCTAGATTAATTCAAACAAACGCTCCTCTGCAAACAAACAATAGTTTATTTCTCATTGTCATTGTTTCTTACGCAGCTGATTACAGGGAACACAGTAGGCTCTAAATTTAACAATTGCCGTGGCGCCGCTCCTCCCGGAGGAAGCGGAGTGGAAGATAACCGGTTAAGTCAATCCATTATTCCTGCAGAGGGTTTTGTATATAAAGGAAAAGTCTCTGAGTAATCTGATTAAGACGCAGCTTAAACGCTTGGATCTGGAAAGCTAAATTGGTGCTTATGTAAACAACATATTATGTTTAAAAAATTAAATATCATCATCATACCAAATATCACCCTCTGCTGGACAAAGGCCTTCCTAAGGATCCCCACAACGACCGCGGTCTCGCACTGCTCGCATAAAACGGTTTCCCGTGATCCTGGCTAGATCTTCGGTCCATCTTGTTGTGGGCCTTCGCACGCTGCATCGTCCTGTAAGCGGTCGTCACTCAGGAACCTTTCTGCCCTTGGAAATTGCGAACTCTTTGTTTTCCGTCGAATATTCTATCCACATTTTAAGATTAGGACTCAAATATTTAACAGCATTATTTTGGTACTTTTTGTTTTACAAATATCATGATAATAATCACAATTTTTGCAATTTATTAGTGGATCACTCCACTAGTGTTATTATTATAAACAAAGAACAGAAACAAATGAAAAAATTTTTCGACGATACTGGACTTGAACCAGTGCCTTGAGCCAGACCGGGGCAGCACGGCTAAAGAGTCGGATGCACCATACAGAGATCCATAAGCAAGAACAGATGACAAAATTCGTCGACTACTGGTGTGGACGATTAGCTCAGATGGTAGAGCGTGCTGCCCCGGTCTGGCTCAAGGCACTGGTTCAAGTCCAGTATCGTCGAAAAAAATTTTTTTTTCATTTGTTTCTGATCTTTGTTTATAGCATTATTTTGGTGCTTAATATTCTTTACCGACCTTACATTATTGTCTAACATAATGTCCTGCGGAACTCTCATCGCAGACGTGAGTCGGGTTGGACTGGCGCCGGCTTATCGCTCGGCACGTGGACGCTACCTCTACCGTAATTCCCGGAACACAACATCTAAACAATAAACATTATCATAAGTGATTAATTAGGCTTGAAATTTTAAAGCATCTCTTTCCTCGAAATCAAAATGCTATGTTTGACTTGAATAGTTTTATCATGATATAATTTGAGGCTTATTATAATTCCCTGTAGTACCTTTGGCTTAGATTCAGCTCGGATAGGTCTGGCGCCGCCTTATCGGGAGCACGTGTCCACCTCTATTTTATTCCTGGAATCCAGCCACATCTAAACAGTGTACATTTTCATTATGGTGCTTTATTGTGCTTGAGTTTCTAACACACCTCATTCATTAAATTTAAAATACCTGACTTAAATTGCCTTATCAGTCGTGGCTTAGGATGGTGCCCTGAGGAACCCCCGACTCAGATGCAGTATAGATATGGATAGGCCGGGCGCCGTCTTATCGCTCCCCATGTGGACACTTATCATTTCTTCCCGGAATGCATTCCTTCGTCAGATTTTTAGTATTTTCTTCTTATTGTTTTTATCGCGTGAGATTACGTGCAGAGTTCCTAATTAAGGATTGCAAGGCACTGAGGCCTTAGGTAAATTGTAAGAACAACTGTGTAAAGCTAATTATAATAGTTAAAATTGATTAATATGTTTATATTTAAAAAAAATATTCCCTCAACATTTTTTTACCTTTTATGACTTGGCTATAGACCACATATTAAACTTTCTATTTCCGTTTCTGTATGTCAATATGTATATTTTTTGGATCTTACAGAGTTCATTGCTTTGAAATAATCTTGTTAAGATACCCTTCTATTGTAAAATCACAAATATAAAAATACATAAAAGAAAAGTGTGATAGACAATGTAATACAGAATTGATTTCATCAGCGTACTCATTCCTAACTTTTGCAGCTGTTACTGAGTAAACAATCGGCCAGGCGGCCTATTCATCACTCTTTATTTCATTGTTAACTGTTAACGTGACACGATTCCAAGGCTTTCTTATATAACAATTGATTTATGGCAAATACAGACTACGTACGAATTTTTAATACTCAAGGTTAGTTGGCTTATTAGTAATTTAGCCTAAAACAAGATCGAGAAAGACTGATGTCTTCAAATAATCTTCCGAGTTTACTGCTTCTTTGTAAATACATAAGAAATGCATTCAATATATTGAAATATTTCTAACTGGAAGTCTGCGCATGTGTAGTTTCGTGCGCCAGGAAAAAATATTAAAATGCAGAAGCAAGTATAGTTACCTAAAAGATACGTGTACTCGTCAATGAAACCCTGACCTTTCGCAATGCAATAAACATAATTGTACAACTATATGTTCATATTTGTAAAAAACATTCAAAAGTGAATACTGTTGGTTTCTCCTTCGAAGTGCATAATTATAAACTATTTTATTATTTCCACTTAAAAGTATTCTGTTCTATTGTTTTTTTTTTAATTGCTACTGAACTTATGCGGTCGTTAAATTCCTAATATGTAATGCCATTTAATTTCCCGGTTAAAACTATCCAAGCTCGCTATCACGCCTGGTGCTAACTAAAACACAAATCGCATGTGTCTATATGGGCACAGATTAGAGATATAATTATGTAACAGACGGCTCCACTCTCAGATTGAGATAGCGGCTCGCCTCTGCACGCACGCGTGTTGCGGCTGTTACTCTACTCTGTGATATTTTTTTAAGAACTCTTGTGTTTAGTGTGTAAAAATATCTTATGCTAACAGACAATAATTGTAATTTATCTATAAATAAGTGAAGTGTATTAAAAAAAAATTAAGTAATTAAACGTATAAAATTTTATTGTGTTAGTTTTTGACGTTCAAAAAAAAATTGTAGGTAATGATGATTATGACAATTTTATACCATAGGAAAAGTAAGTACGCTATCGCAATTTTATCAATTTTTTTCATTTGTTTCAGATCAAATATAATGAACTTTCAACAAAGCCGAAGGCCAAGCATCTACACATTAACACTGTCTAATTACAGGCACAAAATATCATAACAGTACACTAAGTTGTCTGACCGCCTCGAATTACGTTAGGTTATGTCATTAGCACAATGATAATATGCACCGGTAGTAGTATTGTCATGCCCACGACGGAGACATAGCAAGTCATTCACGTCGCGAAACGATGGTGCTTAGAAAAATGGATGTGCGGTGTATATTCATACTCTTATTATTCCAATCTTTGGTGGCGTGGTGCAGCGCGAAATATATAAACATGCCCAAAGTGGAGATCAAGGGCGATGTTGAAGAAGAGATCCAGGACAGCATAAGAAACTTCATCCATACTGGTGAGTATTTACTAAACTTACTTATCTGTGATTCGCAGGAAACTAATAAACATGTCGATAAATGTGCTTCTAAAATCTATCTTCGCGCTGAAAACTCTTTATTTTTAAACCCCGATAAAAAAGGGGTGTTACAAGTTTAACGTGAGTCACAGAACTCTGTGTATCTGTCTGTTGCATCGTAGCGCCCATACGGATGGACCGATTTGAGTGCGGTTTTTTGTCATAGATAATTTTATCCCGAGTGTTCTTAGCTTTGTTTGATTAAAATCAGAGCACTCGTCTCCAAGATATTTAGCTTTTAGTGGAACAAGTCGGGGGGTTTTAATTTTTTTTTAATTATCTATAATTATAAATAGAGAATAATTATTTCCGCTTGTTCTCAACACCTTTAATTTAATATATGGCGTCCGCGAAGATCTAAGTAAACCGCTTATTTAACGTACCGTTAATAATTAACATTAATAGTTGTAAAAGGTACAAAATCGGCGAACAGATAATGTGTGACAGACCGGCATTCGTCGTACCCGCTAATCTTAAACATCGTTTTGTAGTTGTCACACTCTTTGATAAGTTGGTAATTGGATTCAGGTCTCACGCGACGGGCAGGGCTTGAGTGACTCATCTGCATTTAGGTTCAAACCTTCCTAAACGGATATTACGGACTGACATCTTGACAAATGATTTTGCTAAAATTAGACGTCATTATTTTAAACTCGGGTCCATACTTTTTTGGTTTAAAACGCTTGTTCACATTATTAAAAGACTATAAAAGTAGCTTGATGATTTAGGTAATTTAAAGATAGCAATTTGAGTGAACTTAAACTTTTTGTGATTATACTGATCCCTGCGGCACGGCGTTGCAGTAAATGCTATTATTATTTTTATGTAAATGCTATTATAATTATTATTCTTATGGCCATATTGAAGTAAATTTGAATACAATATAAATTACAAGTTCCGCGACTCGGTAGCTATAGGCATATACACGGGCCTAATAAAAAAATGGAGCACTACACACATGTGTTTACCATCTCAAATGCGTTTGTTTGTTCAAACTGGGCACTGGGCATTGGTTGGTGAAGAACTGAAAGTGTAGAAATCGACGACACGTTCGGAAACAGTCTATTTGCAGACCCAATAACACTCAAAATAGACCATCGATAGCGTTGTGCAAACAGTTAAGCAAATGAAGCATGCGTATACGGACCAATAAAAAAAAAACTTTATAATCGTTCCGAACGTTGAACCGAGTAAATCAAAACGTGGGCAGTAATTGACAATTGTTTAGCTTAAAGGCATCAGACAAAGTGACTTGCGTAACTATAAATTAACCATGATTTTTGTCTACTCCTTATTTAAATTGTGACTTCACTCCTGTTGGTTATCTCGCAGCCCGGGAGCGCCTCTTTATTGTATATGATGTGTCATGCGCACTGAAGTACTGAAAAAGTAATGATAAAGTCAATTTCTTGCTAAGCAGGTGAATGAAGTAGGCAGACGATTTGAAAAAGACATGAAATATTCCATTAATATATGATTGCTTCCGACAAATATATTACAGGACTTCTTGGAGATTCATTAAATTAATTTCTGCCAAGCTTTATGACTTCTCAATCTAACCTTCATTTCATAAAACTCACCTTTATGAGATCTTTAATTAATATTTTGTAGTAATTTAAAATGACTATGCCACGAACTATGACAAAAACTTCTTGTCACTATAGTATCATTATTATCTATCGTCGTAGCAAATACAACATGTTGTTTATTGCAATAGGAACTATTGTGCAAAAAGTATTGTAATGTTCTTATTATTTAAAAATAATAACGTTTATTCAAATAGAGAAGCTTGAAACCACTGAAATAAAAATATAATACGATATTTGACTAACATTATCAAAAAGAGTAATTATAACCAAACTTTATCACGGGAAAGTGTAAAGTGTAACGATCTGATTTCCTTATCACTGTGATAATATTAGCTGACGCTATCTTATCACCGCCATCGTGCAGAAAGGCGAATCCGTCGCTGCGTGACGTTTCGTTCAAGTGACGTAAACTCAGGGTCTACAAGATTTGCCGTAACATAGTGGACGCTAAACATCCGTGGCGTGATGGTTCGTCATTTGTTTACTAATTTGGATTTAACCGTCTAGTAATTGAAGGAGCGTTAATCTTGGATAAGTGTAAGAAGCTTAGAAAAAGAATAAGCTCTGTTGGCATTGGTGAATGAAGATTACTTGATAGTCAATTTAATACTTTACTTAATTTTCTTTAATATTTTTTTTATATTAAACTAGAGGGCAGAGAAAAAGTCATACCCTCTTTTTTCTTTAGCGTAATCAGACAAAAATTATTCTATAACTATCTATGGATTCCAGCTAGCTGTGTACCAAAAATAGTTGAGATCTGTTCAGCCGTTTTGGCATACAAACACACAAAAAAAGTCGATTCAATGACCTTCATTAATATTCGTAATCAGTTTCAATATTTCTTTGAAAATGTTTTCAATGTACTGACATTTCTTTATTACAAATTTATAATACCTAGTACAGAGTATGGTGGCCAATTCTGGTTGTTTTTGGGAAAACTCATTTCTCCAATATAATCTCCTTTACTTCGTTTTGTTGCAGGAAAATCCGACAAACACACTATTTAATTTTTTATTTTTATTTATATTGGATATTTGCAATCTAAATGCGGTGAGAATTAAGATGGAAAACAATGCCAGTATAGTTTGACCTGCGGCGTAACAGTAAAGGGCCATAAAGATAAGCTGATTATTTTTTGTAAAGAGCGTACATGATTTCTTACAGAGAAAAAAGCTTTTGTAATAAGTTTGTCTGTACTAAGTTTCAATGTCAAATGTCATCACTAAAATTGCAAATGTTGTCTGCTCATTTGCTTCCTATAACATAAAAAAATGTAATAAAAACATTATGGTTGCAACAAAAACATAAAAAGTATTTTGATTATTGGTGGCGCGAGGACAATCGTATTTTATTTTGCGCTTTGATTGTATTTATATCACAATAGATTCTAAATCGGTAATAATTTTCCGACTTAAGTAAATACATAAAAACACAACATTTGTGTTTTAAGGTCAGATGAGGCAAGGTAAGATAACCGTTGTAAATGTGATACTGAAAAGTGACATATGTGTCAATGGAAATAGAGTTGGGCCAACACCTGACCTTATATAAAATACTTATAAAAACAGCGCTATCTCTTCGTTCGATTTGACAAGTTCGTAAAGAATTGGAATGTGAACATGGCACTAAGGTTTATTTAATACCTTCAAATAAAGAAAGTAGGTACGGGAACTCAAAGCGAATGGATAAATTCAAGGCGTACTACAGCACAGTGCTAGCTGGTGGAGAGGTTGACTGACACGTTTGACGCGTAATTCTAGGTTTGATTCCTAGCGTGACCACGTGCGAGAGCAATCGTGTTTTTCTTTGCGCTATGATGTTTGTATCTATATCACAATAGACAATAATATGGTGTTAATTTTCCCACATTAAAAAACGCAGAAACACAACAATTTCCTGCCTCGCACGACTGAACTGTGGAATAAATTGCCGCATGCAGTATTTCCGGACCGATGCGATCTTCAAACCTTCAAGAAAAGAGCGTACTCTCACCTGAAAGGCCGGCAACGCCCTTGTGACTCCTCTGGTGATTCAAGTGTCTATGGCCGACCCGTCTGCTCGTTTGCCCCCTATGGCATTAAAAAAAAAAACAACATTTGTGTTTAATATATAAAAGCATTTTAAGCTTCAATAGAAACTATAGGTATTTAGGTTGAAATCATCACTTTTCATAATAAAAATGGTATCGTAACAAGGTTTATTGCTCTGGTCTTTAACGCCGCCGGACAGACTATATCTAATTCTACCGGCAGTTTTACCTTCACACCGAAATACAAGTGCAAAAACTGCTGCTTCACTAAGACTGAGCTCTAAAAAGGCACCCTAAGGATCCGGCTAAAAAACGCGCGATAGGAAAATTCCTGGTACATTGCGTGTGATGCCAACTAACGTTTACCACACAACTGCTGTGTGGTAAACGTCTCGACCGCGCAATGAACAGAAAATTCGCTCACCGTGTCGCTAGTCGCGCGTTGCCTGTTCGAGTCATAAGCAATAAGTGGGCGGGTATAATTTTCGCGTTATAAGTTAGGATATACATATAGATTGATGATAATGACAGATATAGTAGGTGATAAAGATCTTCTTAATTGCAGGATATAATATGACGACGGAAAACTTTAATTAATCATAGAGTAAATAGTTACGCATAATGTTGTGAAGGGAAAGTCATTAAAAACATCCGCTCGTCAGTACTGCACTCAGGTTTGCTTTGATTATGTAATCAATTTTAGTGTTCACTTTTATCGCGGAGTAAAATTAGTTTTTATTGCCTGGTAACTTAGAGATAACGGTGGTTCTACATCTTGCTCGTATTATCCAAGGTTAATGGAGTTGACTTGCTCCGATCATGCCTAATGCATGCATATTGGTGAGATTAACTATCACTACTAAATATTATCGCGCGCTTTCAAATTATGCTTCTTTTTGGAACCTGGGTAGTTCTGGCCAGGTCTCATTAAGTACCAGTAATCGGATTCAGTGGGCGCAAACCAACAAACGGGAATCCCAAACACGGCCATTTGGAGTAGGGTGAAGCTGCGGTGCGCAAGGCACAAGGACTACATAGATGGGTTGAAACGGTTCTACCCGACTTAATTGTGTGATCTGAAAATGTCAGAATTTCAACTGTACATCCAGTATGAGGACTCCGTAGTGGAAGCATGGACTCCTGGCAAACAGTTACGTCACGCATTATAGGGGGCAACGGACAGGCAACATGTTTAAGTGTAGTTCTAAAATCAAAATCTAGATTCTAAAGCCTTATTCTTGAAATCAATTTCTAGAATAAGGCTAGCTGGACATACTTACCAAGATTTTTCACCTTATTCACGAAAATAAATAAATATAGTTTCAATTTCGCGAACGAAGTTCACAAATATTAAACGGTAAACTTGCAGTTTTGATTTTCCGACCAAATTGGTCAGTAAGGCAGACGTCCTATTTAGACACCGTTATTTCAATAATCGACATCATCCTTGTCAATTCTATTGCAATAAATTAAGGGTGAAGGTACCAACTATTGGGACCTTACTTAGATTGTTCATTCTGCATACAAATTCACATGATCAGCCTTCACGTTTGATTAGAATAAAATGATTGTTATTTTAAGATAATGACAATGTTGCCACCTTGACCGAAGCCCCGAATTACCGGTCATTAGACGATTATTATCGCGGTAATAAGGCGTCTTCGAGGTTTTAGAATTACCCAAGACTGGTTCCCATCCGGCATGCAACGTGATGAATAATTAAATCTATTTGGTACTCACTATAACCATAGGGGGTCTGATTGGGCCGTAGCGAGGAGCATATGGTCGCGGTCGCTTTAAGATTAATTATTCTAAAGAGCTAACTGCTCATATGGTTTTAGATTCTCACCTAAATCTAATTATGTACGGTTTCCACGAAGTGTATTCAGACTTTAAATTAGTGTTGTGAACTTGACGGCCTCCGAACCTTAAAAACTTGCAAGTCTTTACGGCTCGAGTTTTTAAAGCTCAAACGCTCTGACTGACAACATCAATCTGTACATATATATAAAATTACAGATTAATGAATCAAAATATTACACTGCAATGGATAAAAATGTTGCAGTGAACACTATACAAGTACTCGTGGTATTACGATATAGTACGTATAAATAAATATCAAATATTGCAACAGAATTTGTGTATTTTCTTCCTAACAACTTAAGCCCAATGAATGAGGAGATCCGTAGACGAACCAAAGCCACCGACATAGCATACAGGGTAAGCAAACTGAAGTGGCAATGGGCAGCGCACATAGTTCGAAGAACCGACGGCCGCTGGGGCAGAAAGGTTCTAGAGTGGAGACCACGTACCGGCAAGCGCAGTGTAGGAAGGCCACCCGCAAGGTGGTCCGACGACCTGATTAGGGTTGCGGGGGCTCGCTGGATCTATACGGCCCATGTGGAAATCTATTGAGGAGGCCTGTGTCCAGCAGTGGACGGGGCTGAAATGATGATGATGATGAACTTAACCCCAAAATTATTGTATTTTTGGGGCCTGATTCATTTCACAGTGCTATTAAAAACTTACCTATAAATAAGGTAAATGTCAGAGTGTTAGAAATCGTCCCCATAGCCGGATTCTTCAACTTTAATTCATAGCAATAGATGTGACCAAGAAGGTATCAATTATTGAAATTAGGTTATCAAGCATTGGTACCTTTACCTTAGGTTGACGTTAGGTTTCCTGCGTTTTTAGGCTAGGTACAAACCTCAAAAGAAAAAACGGAACCCTTATAGGATCAATTGACAGACAGACAGACGGACAGACGTTGTCCGTCCGTCCGTCTGTCTGTCTGTCTGTCTGTCAAGACCCTTAATCTCGGGGACGCGTGGAGGTATCGAGTTGAAATTAAAGCTATATACTCAGGTCTACGATTCCTTGAAGCTGAGCTGAAGCTTTACGTAAAAAAAAAGATACGGCCGTTTATGCCACAAAAAACGTACATTTCGACACTTTTTGAAATTGATAGGGTACTTGAGATATAAAATGTTCCAGCACCGCGTACATTTTGCTTAGGAGTGGTCTCTGCTAAGACTGGATGTTCATAAATACGGCCATTTGTAGCGTATATTTTGTAAGGAACCCTCGGTGCGCGACTCCGACTCGCACTTGGCCGAGTTTTTTTTTAATGTTAAGATTGCATTTTAATTTTCATTTCATATAAATAACTACTGTAAAAAAGTGCCGTAATCATAATTTGCATTTACCTATTCCAGGCTAAATGAAACAGACTATTATAAGCTATTTAGTGCTTACGCCTCGGGCACTTTTATTATAGCTTGAAGATGCGATTTTTATTCTAAGATATTATTAAAGTGGATAGCAATTTGCTGTGTAAACGTAACGATGTTTTTTAACAGTAAGTCTATGAGCTAAGTTGCCGGCTACATATCAATGTCACACTTATAAGGGAGACATTTCAAATCGCTTTCGTTATAGTGGTCTAAATCAAAAGCACTTTTGGTTGTTAACGTATCCTTATTTATATTAAAATGCGATACTATGTTTTTTTGTCCATTTGAAGCTGATCGATGTGATTATTCGAATAGAGATAGATGGCAAGTGTGAATAAAAAAGGATTCACTTCACAGTGATGTGTCCTAGTCCTAGGTGTTTACAAATCGTGTTATCAAGAATTGTTTTCCCGGGATTGTTATAAAACAAACTAAATAGTAGGGTGGTAGGCATCTTATAGTGAGGTTTTAAAACTGTGAAATTCCGGATTCAACAATATATATCGGAAACATACATAGCATACCATAATGGCTACATAGGTACATAGATGTCATAGCCTTGGTTCCTGGAAAAAAAATTAACGAAATATACGGGAGAAGCTGCGGGCATTCACTAATTAAAAAGTGGTCCAATTGTATTAAATATATGTATATATATATATATAATAAGTATATGTCCACCCACGTGTACTCCGGATAAGTAATATAGATAAGGTGCTCGGTCGCGGTAGGGGGCGGTACCCTGGGGTAATAGCTAGTAATTGCTGTCACGCTTGCCGGCCTAGGGGCATGCGCCCACGCGACAAAACATGACAAACGAAGGCGGGAAAAAAGGTTACTAACTTACCCGTGTTGACGACCCACACGATTAAACATTCATTTTCTGGGTTAGAGCCATTGGTTATATATGTAATCGTATAAGACACAAACGAGATCTCGCATGATGATATCTTTGTATTAAACTGAAGTGACGTTTTCTCTCATTTCTGAAAGAGTTGAACTTTTACATCAAAGAGAACTTTTACTTCCCAATATTGTGACATACAAAAGATCAAATAACAACAAAACATACAAAAGAAAAATCTCAATTGCTCTCACACATAGTCAGACCAGGAATTGAACCCCGTACCTTTGAATTGCCGGTCCAACATCTCACTGTACCAGCGAGCACTGTGTTGTAAGCCTTAAATTTCCCCATCCGTTTTGATCCCTGTACATACTCGACTAAGTGACAGAAAGAATCAATGTCTAAGGACCGGGACTACCTTATAATATGATTTTTGTTTGCCTCGCTCGTTAAACCCCTACTGACCAAAGGTCTCTCCGTCAGATTGCCACTCATCTTCCCAAGTCTCTGTTCCAAATTAATACTAGAGAAAAATATAATTTATAATGTCTATAACATTGATGTGATGTAATATAATGGCTCCATTTATGGCCAGTTAGAAATGATAAAAATGTAATAAATAGTTAGTCTAATGAAGATAACGACCGAGCGGATAACTGTCAGGTCGTGATAGCTGAATGCATCAAGCAATTAGGAATCCAAAGGTTTTTCAATTAGAAGCGATTAGTCTGATATGTGTTAGCCAATCGAGACCAGTTTAGGCTTTACTTCGCCTGCTTCTGGGTCAATGTAAAAGTGTGTTGCAGATAAATATTTGCTAAAAATCCCTTGTTTAATGGATCACTCTTTCATTGAAACCCAAAAATTGTTTATTAAAAACACTTCTATCACCTAAAAATACAGGTTTAGAGACAGTTATACATACATTTAATACGAAAAGCCTGGTTTGATATTTAGTCCACGTCATATTGGTAATATCTATACAAAATTTCAGTTTTTTAAAGTTTATGGGTTTGTGAGTCGACCACTCCAAAGCAAGACGAATCATTCATTTAAGGAATCTGCATCCTTTTTAAATTAACGATAAAACAATTCAGCAAAGCGAATCTGTTACAAAGTTTAAAATGACCAACCTTCCTAACGAAAAAGCTTAAATGTGTAATAAAGTATGACGGCCGTTTTAGGGTTCCGTAACTAAAATGGAAAAACGGAACTCTTATAGTTTCGACATGTTCGTCCGTCCATACGTTACAGGCATTTTACTTAAAAACTACATGATGTTTATTGAAATTTGGAGTACAGGTGTCTTGTATAAGCCTCTACTTAGTTTAACAGTATTTAACTATTAACAAAAATCCCTTTCTGGGGGGCACTCCATACATGTTATAATTTTTTTTAGCAAATATCAATCGCTCCGAAAGTAGCATTAATTGTGTCCCCTCCCTCTATTTTCTCAACTTTATGTCCAAAAAATATGAAAAAAATTACAAGGATACCGCTTAAAAATACTTTCAACGAAAATTATTTTGAACATGATCGGATACACCGTTTTTGAGTTATTGCCGAAAAACTGCGCTTCTCAACGAAACGATGTATGTGCCATGGAGATACGCTCTTTAGCTAGTGCACTTTTTAATATCGTATTTTTTTCTTCGTTAGTGCATTTGATTATGAACGGCTGCGGAACCCTATACTGAGCATGGTCCGACTTACTCTTGGCCGGTTTTTACTGACTGAATACAAAATCCTAAAATGCAAGTGAGGACGTTTGCCGTTAGTAGCTAAAAGGTCATAAGCGGCTAAGACATTACTTGTCATGAATGACCTTGTTCTGTCAAAGACTGCGCTAGAGCAATTTCCAGTGAAACCCGGGAGCTTCGTCAGCGGCTACCTGACACGGGCTGACTAAGGCCACACAGGTTCCACTTACCGGCCCTAGATAGCCAGCGAATTAACTTATTCTATCACACCGTAGAACACAATTGTGCATACGCACAATTCTGATCTGTGTATAGGATTTGACAGTTAAAAGCAAAACAATCTAAGGACAAATATTCATAAGTCGAATAGCGCTCGATTTTTTCTAACGAATTGTTATTTAGCACTAAAAAGGTATTATCAATGTTACTAAATTATATCATATCATAGGAACTTTGAACTGGCTTGAACCTACAGAAAAGCGAAATAAACAAAATAATGTGGGTATTAGTTAGAAATTGCCGTTCTTATAGCGAGTGGAACTGCATCTCTCACGAGAGGAATCAACACACAGACTTAAAAGTACGAAATTGGAAGTTCGTGCCGTCCTCTGCTTTCGTTTATACCCGTTTAGCTGGCAACGTCGCATATTTTGTCTTCTTAGTTCATTATTTTGTGGTATTTGAATGAAACTTAAACATATGTTCAATACATACCCTACATTTTTAGCATTTATATTGTGTTTAATTCATGTACTCATCGATTTTGCCTTAATTTTCTTACAAAACAAGATATAGACTTAAATTCATTTTTAGAGCTTTGGTTGTGGCAATATCATGAAATTTTGCACTGTGCCAGCTTATCTACCGAAAACGTAATGAACGAATAGAAAACATGTTCAAGTTACATACGCATTTCTCAAAATAATCAAGAAAAACCAAAAAATACGTTGCCAGTTAAGCTGGTATAAACCCTCTTTCTTAAACTGCATTTGAGTGAGTGGGACGGTGCGATACGCACTTCAAATATCGAATTTCAGATTAGCACTATTATGCTTCTGCGGTGAGGTGACTGGTTAGTGCTTACCATCATGCCGTTCGATGGTTGGTCACCATTGTATATATAAAAAAAAAATAACAATAAACCCGACTGCGTAAAAAACTAAAAAGAAAACACAAAAACATGAGAAATCTAGATCGACGCAAATCTTCCCAACAATGGGTCCCGACTGTTTAAAATCGCAATGTGAATGAATCATGAAAGATTTCCATTATAACTTAACACATTTCTAGGGCACTGGACTTGTTTTTTTCTTTTTAGTTTTTTACGCAGTCGAGTTTTTTGTTTTTTTAATTATTATTTTTTATTTTATGCTTTTTAGTTAAAACTATAACAGTCAGACAATTTCGCAATTTTTATCGTGGGGGTTATTGAGAAGCTTGCACAGATTTATTACAATGCAATTAAATGAAAATTTAGTGAGAACGGCTTGCTAACCAACTTTAAATCGTTATAGTTCCTATCTGGTAATTCCAAATTAAAAATGATAAAAAAAAACTCATAATGATTCATTGAAATAAAACAATTTAACGGATTATATCGCGTATATTATCTCATTTTAGTTCCCGACGTTTCGGAAGCTTTCCAGCTTTCCATGGTCACGGGAGGACTGAGAAAAGATGTATTTTCCTCTGTCAAAGTTACAATTTGTGCAAACTACCCATTTTTTGAAAAAACACAAATAAAGGTGTACATACATGCCAGATGGGCCTAAGCTGTAAAGACAGTTACACATGTGCCAGAAGGGCTTAATTATTTTATTCTAATAATTTACCAAGCAGCATTTCACAAATGAGGCGTACTGAGGAGAAAAGAAACTCTGCAAAGAAAAACTCCTAATGATTTTTAAATCCCTATTCATTGATACCCCACTCGATGTAGTACGTCAATTTTCATGTTTTTCTTTTTCACAATATGGCGTCTCATTATCGCCATTTTGAGTTTTCATCATTTTCATGTCTTCAGTGGCATTTGGACAGTTAAAACAAATCGATTGACGTAAGAATCATCAAAATCGGTCCACGTGTTTGGTCTCTAGGGTGCCAGATAGGAACAAACATACATACATACATACATACATACATACATACATACATACATACATACATACAAACATACATACATACATACATACATAGACTGATAAACACATTACCACTCCTTTGCGTCGCACAGTCGGGTAAAAAACCGGCCAAGAGCATGTCGGACCATGCTCAATGTAGGGTTCCGCAGCCGTTTATACAAAAAAGCGCACATATCGTTTAGAAAATAGAGGGGGGGGACACAATTTTTTTTCAATTTCGGCTACATGCATGGAGTGCCCCCCCGAAATATATATTTTTTTTATTTAACTATCAAACTAAGTAGCGGCTTACACAAGACACCTATGCCCCAAACTTCATTAATATCCATCTCATAGTAATTGAATAAAATGCCTGTGACATACGGACGGACGGACGGACGGTCGGACGGACATGACGAAACTAGAAGGGTTCCGTTTTAGCCATTTTGGCTACGGAACCCTAAAAAAACCAATCAATTTATTCCTGCTGGAAAACGTCGATTGCAGGACAAAAATCTCCACAACGACAACTACGACAACGCCCTTTAGAAAAAAATTACACTAGGCACAACAAAATTGAAGGATTTTCATAAATCGGTATTTAATTGTTAGGTATGCTTATAGTTTCGCAATGTCGGTCTAAACCAAAGTTTTTAATTGTCATATACGTATCATAGTCACATAATCATGATTTGCATCGTCCATGCACTTGCATGCAAATGAATGGCGGCCAGGCCATGACATAGTATGACCTCAAATCACACGCGATAAATACTTAGAATACGGTCCTTAAGTTACAAGTCACAGACAGATATACTACACAACAGATAAGAATGTTACCAATTTTCTTTACTGTAGGTTTCGACCTACTGTGTTAACAAATTCTTGTTAACACACATATGTCACTTATGTATATACGAGAAAAAAAAAACAATAAATATATTTCATACTAGAAGGTGCCAACTTCGTTCGCGGAGTAGAAAAAGTAACGTCTCCCCTTTTTTTCTTCAGTGTAATCGAGAAAAAAGTATCCTATAACCATCTGTGAATACCCAGCTACCCGTGTACCAAAAAAACGTTTAGCCGGTTTGGCGTGATAAAGCCACAACCACACATACAAACATACAAAAATCCAAAAAATATCTTTTTTCCATTTAGTGACCTAAGACAATTTGGAGGTTACAATCATTTTTTCTTATATCTTCAATGTACAGACATTTCATTTTTACAACTTTATAATACTTAGTATAGATGCCATGCCCGTTTCGAACTATGTACAATAGTTATTAACTAGTTTATTTACGTCATTGATTGATTCGGAATCTGACAAAATGTCGTAAGTGACCTTTTTTCCAATTTGATATCTGTCTATACGTACACTTATCATACACCTTTTATGTATCTATAGTTACGTTTAAGCGAGCGACGTAAACAATCAATTTAATAGACTTCATTAAGTGTAATTAACCTGATAAAAACACCACTAACACACGTCCTAGAAATAAAAATCTTACGTATTATGAAGCCTCTATGCAGTTACGTCGTTTTAGAGTAGAGTGTAGCTTATGCGCCGGCGCCGGTGCCAGTGGCGCCATCTCTAGGGCGCAGGGCGTGACATTGACCCCCTAGCCCAAACGATTGTTCTACCGCTCGACCCAAGAAAGCAGTAAGGGCGTTTGAATTTGAACCAACGTTACCGCGTTATAGCTATGAAAAGCAATAGTCATTACCATAAAGAATGACGAGCGAAAAACTAACCAGCCGAGACGATAATGACGGTCTTTGACTTTGTTTCTTGTATTATTGATTGACAAGGAATGTCTCGTGTGTTTTCTGAAATTCGTGATGGCTTAAAGAAGTTCTTTATTTTATTTAAAATAGTAATTTTGTTTTACGATGTCGACAAAGCGACCATATTAACCAGTAGTTCTAGCTTACAGTCTGTGTGAGGGCTCGATTGTTCTGTTTCATTATCGTAAAAAAACATTGCTGGAAATTAAAACGATTCGTGGCGTAGAACGATATGACTGTTTTTTAAGACTAGAACTTTTTTAACCAAGGTATGGATATTTGTTTTGCTGGGGTTCCATTTGATTTTAGCTCATAGCCTCGTCGATGATATTAAGACCGATCGATTATCGCGAGATACTAGTTATTCCATTACCAACTTTACAGATATCGTTCTTAATGATATTAAGATTAGTTTTAGGATATGAAGAATGCTTCATATCGCAGTAATTTTTAATGAATAATTTATTTTCCAATTAAGGTCTATAGGAGAAAAACATTGTCAATGTTTTTTCAGGCCTTTCCTTTACCTTTACGTCGTTACCTTTTCCATATAACCTATTAGGGTCCGTCCACACTTGTATCATTTGCTCGTATCCGATCACCGTGCCGTGGCATGACTGCGTGCGTATTGCGCTGCTTGGACGCTCACTGTCGGCGCGGCGATTACGCCGCGCTTCTCCGATCTAAGTGTGTGATATACGCGTATCAAACTGGATTTCGAGCGATCGGATCGGTGCAACGTCCAAACGCGTGATCGTGACACGCGATCATGTCACGGGACGAAGATCTAATCGGGCAAATTATACAAATGTAGACGCACCTTTTGCTAATGACTGCAACAGACTGGAATAGTGTATGACACTTATTTCATATTACGATCGATAGTACTCGTGATTCTGATAGGTATTAGATTCGCGTAGAAATAATAATATCTACAACTTTAAAATATAAAACTGGAGGTTTTAGAATAGCCTACACCTCTGTATGTGGGCCGTACCCTATGACAAAGATATACATTTAAAAAAATTACATAAATTCCGCAATAAATACCATAAGCTGCAGCAACACTCACCATCTTACAGACTTCCAATGCTCTGATACTCGTATAAGAGGCATTGCAGATCCTTTTGTATGTGATTTATATACTACTAGCCGCCCGCGACTTCGTCCGCCTTAGATTCGTTTATCGCGGATAAAACGTATTTTTCCCGCATAAAAAGTAGCTTATGTCTTTCCTCAAAACTCGATATTTTACTAATTTAAATGTGAAGCATATTACCAAGATTTCAAGTTCCTAGAGGAAAAAAAAATTTACTGTCCTGTCCATACCGATTTTCATCCCCTTTTTCGTCTCTAAAAGGGATAAATTTTGACATACGTATAGTATAGCCTATGTCCTATTCTAATATTGGTACACATGTGGAAAGTTTCATAAAAATTCATCCAATAGTTTTTGAGATTAAGTGGAACGTACATACCTACATACTTTCACGTTTATAATATAGAAAGCAAGTAAGCATTTATAACAAAAAAAAATTTTTTTCGAAATTCGTCTGCATTTGAAATCATTCCAATTTATTCCAATGCGCCTTAATTCCAAAATTATTAACACAGTTGGTAACAATTATAATGACACAGTTGTAACCTGCCAAATTAATTATTTAAACCAACGGTATCATATTGCAAATATGGTGTGATATCTTGCATCATTACTAAACACATACAAAAGATGACAGCAAACATTATACGTCACATCAGCAGTTACGACTGCAGTCAACACCATTTCCGTTTGTTTATTTGCAACTTCCGATATTCTGGGAAATTTGTCAAACTGCTTGTTTTCAATAAATTATATATTTTGTTATGATGTGTGTAAAGTCGAGCTTAAGTTTCAATTCGCACGGTACAGTTTTAAAGGCAGCCGAAATGCTTGAATGAATTTTCGGTTAATGAATTTATACTGCTGAATGAATTATCTCCTACGCTAGCGTATTTTTACTGCTTTATTTTGCTAATAACCAAAACCATAGCATGTCTATTTACTACAGTCGCGTGTATGTTATACAAGCTGCCCGCCCAGCTTCGCATGGGTACACTAAGGAAAAAAGATGAGACCTAAACTTCCCTTTACTAAGGACCATGTAATGAAATAAGTTTTTTTAAAGATCTCCCTTATATCTTTTGTCTCACTCACTTCTTATATGCAGATTATCAAACTCAGTTTTTAGTATATATTTTTTACATACAAACCTAGGCCAGACAATTACAAAGCCAAATAGGTGCGCACCCATTCTGAAGGGATACGCAAAAATGCACATATCTTCAATCGATTTTTATTTATATAGATAGATAGATAGAAAGAGTGTAGGTAGTCTTAAAGTCAATTAAATGTCACGATTTTGTAACATAGTTTACCAAGGTAAAGCTTTTCAAAACAGTCAAATGTAAGGAAATTTGATTTGATATAATAATACCTACGCGCGTTTTTTACTAGCACGTAGCCTGGCATATAGGTTCTTCAGTAATTTCGCCCATTGGACTATCGTTTATGCTACTTCGACTAACTAACAAGCTAAGATTTTAGGTTTTCCTCCATCAGAAGCCGATACTGTTTCGTTAACATGAGTATCGCTCATGAACACAAACTATAGTAGACTATAAAAAAAAATCTTTATTTCCAGACAACTTAATGGTGATTATCACAACACAACAAAACGGGGCTTAATCGCGTATAAATAGTTATGATTTATTTAATTACCTTTCGTTAGTTGTTGCGATAATGAGTGAAGATCGTGTAAGTTTAAATCAACTTAATGGTGCATAGGACGTTTCACTCATTGTCACAACAAAAGGAGGCTTAATCGCGGGTAAATATATTTATTTCATTACCTTGCGTTAGTTACAAAGCTTCGCTTCGGACGGAGAGTGAAAGTCGTGTAAGTTTTAAATCAACGTCTTAGTATCACATCATTTCAAAGATAACTCAACAAATCTTCCCTTCCAGGTATCTACTCCCATGTGCACCTGGACCCTTCACAAGTGCAAGTCGTCAAGCCGGTGAAGGTGACGCGCGACGGGCAGCTAGTATCGCGCGCGCCGGCGCATGCGCACGCGCACGGGCACGCGCGCGCACGCCGCGACCTGCGCGGCGCTGAGCACACGCTGCCGCACGCCGTGCACTATAACCTTACCGTTGACGGCCGTGATCTGAGGCTGGACTTACGGTGAGTACTAAAACTAGGTATCTATATTCCGATTTGTACCTTCAATCATCATCAATTCCAGAATAAAGGTTTTATTTTATTTCATTTTTACACGATTTCTTATTCATATTTTTACAACACAAAATTTAAATAACGAAGTAGGTATTAAATCAAAAAATGAGAGTTTAGGGCGCTCCCGCAAAAGAGCTGTGACCGATATTTTCCATCCAGCTATCAGGCACGGACGTCCACTGCTGAACATAGGCCCCTCCCCTATAGTTCGCCACAGAGTACGATCCTGCGCAGACCTCATCCACTGACTCCCCGCCACCCTTACGAGGTCAACCGTCCACCTAGTTGGGGGCCGTCCTACGCTGCGCTTTCCTATGCGTGGTTGCCACTCCAGGACATTAGTGGCCCAACGATCCCGTGAGCTGCCTCGGTTACTTTGGTTTTTCTGCGGATATCCTCATTTCTGATTTTATCATGAAGAGAAACCCCGAGAATGGCCCTTTCGAGACATTGCTTGACTCTGAGCCGCCTTATGAGTCCCATTGCACGGTGATTCCGCTCCCGTACAAGGGCGGCCATAAATACCTCAACTCCAAAAAAAGCCATTTTTTCGATTTTAAACTATAAAGGGTTATTATACAAGCATGAAATATATCATTAATAACATTTTTAGACATTTATAATAAACTTGTGTGACTATTTTTATTAAAAAAATATCTGTAGTCAAAACCATTTTATAAAACGTTATTATTTTAAACATAAACCCATTAGATAAAAAAAATTTGTAATTAATGAAAACATAAATGAAACAGCATACTACATAAATAATAAAAATATTTATTTCAAGACTATTTACATATATACAAATAAGGTTATATTAAAACAAAGCGATTACTTACTATTTATACATTCAATATTACCTACTTACTATTTACACACAACAAGTCCAATACAGATTTAGACAAAGAACTTTTTTTTTTAACAGGTAACCTTCTCAAACTTGATATTAGGGGATCTGAGTGAAGAAGAAGTCGATTAATCAAATCAGTATTAGTCAAAACGCGGTTCATTTTTCGTGTGTGATCTAGTCGAAATGCTTTATAGTATTTGTTACTCGCTTCAGCTGCTTCTTCAGACAGTTCTCCTATAGACAGTAGGCCGTGATTGATAATGTCAGCACCATGAATCAAAATTTTGTGGACAGAAGCAGGCAAATAGTACCATGGATATTCGGCAACTAATTGCCGTGCAGTTTCTAAAGCGAAATCTCTGAATTTTGTCGCATCAATGTTATATCCCGAATTGATACACTGAAGTACAGTCCAACAACGATCTAGGAGATCCTTCTTAATACCCGTAATTTCAGCTGAAATATCTGAGCTTGAGAAGAACCGCCTAGCAGTGTTGCCATCGTTCGATGTCCCGCTTCCGCCACTTTTGGGTTTATCGATAATAAGACCTAACTTTTCCCTAAATTGCGATTGTATAAGTTTTTTTTTTCAGCTACAAGTCGTTTATCGCTATCAGACCTAGCTTGCCGTTTCTTAACCTCTAACTTGTAAGCGAGATGAATGAAATATTCAAAAAATCGGATCAATGCGTGAAGTGGAGACATGCCATATTCATATTTACTTTCGTCAGTTGCTTTGCACAAACATACATCAATTTGATTCATCTCACTTGGTAAAGCTTTACATATATAACATCTAGTTGAAGAAACATCACTAAGTGCATTACACACCTTACCATCGACCATAGTAAGTTGTAAGCTATGATTAATTGTGTATTCGCATGCATTTGTCTTGAAGATAGTCGGTTGCAAGTTACTTATTTTCTGTTTGAAATAAGTCTCCTCTTCAACTGATACTGCAGTTGTTTCCTTAAAAAACTGAAAGCGAATAGGTCTGCAGTATCGAGTTGAAGAAGGACGAGGATTTTTCCACAAAATGATTGAGTTTTCCTTATTATCCGGGTTTAAAATAAGTTGAAGCGGTACATATGAAGTAACAAACAAGCTACTATCCACAAGAGAAGAATCTGAGAAAGTTTGTTTGTATTCGCTATGTCCTGTACTACCATCAAATCCCCATTTCCCAACCAAAGATATTTTATTTAAAGACTGGTCAGGTATTTTATCTAAAATATCTTTTTGAGACTCAAGAATCCGAGTGGCAGTGTGATCTAACAAACTCTGAAGTTCGACTTCGGCTGATGATTCAGTAACGGCTACAGTTGTAGGGTAACATCTCTTTTTAGCCTTTACAATGCGTTGATAGGAAGGCATACAATCTTTCAGTATATTATTATGTATAAAATTCTTAATTAATAGATATTGCTTTCTAGAAATCTTACCTTCTGCAATAAGTGACAAAACTTTGTTTTCGTCGACTTTTGTAGAAGTTAAGCTGGAATCAGCAGAAGCATTGAGCAGTGTATTTACAGCAGACTCGTCAAAATTAGATAGTTCCGCCAGTCTCCTTCTTTTAGTGCGTTTACTACTTTCATTAAAGTTTTTCCTCGGACGGCCACGAGAAGTGGAAGGGGAGGGGTCGACGTTATCATTCTGCTGAGAAATACGCTGCTCGATACTTTGGATCACATCAATGTATTCTACATCATTAAGCCACTCTGCATATTTATGTAGAAATATAGACTTTGTACATCTTGTTTTTTTCCAATAACATGCAATTCGTTTACATAAATTCCTTATTTTAACCCTTAAATTCTCTATGCCAATATTTTCGATGTTATCCGAAATAATTGATGTTTCCGTCAGTGTAGTAAAAACATGTTGAAATTTTTCTGTATCAGTTCCTTGTCCAGAGTGCCAAATATCAAAAACACTACGTTTCGAAATAGAACACCTTAAAAATGTACCTAAAACAAAGATAAAAACATTTTTTAAAAATCGGATTTTTTTCGGCTACCCTACTCTTGTTCTTTGAAACCCCTTTTACCTAAGAAGAGGTCAAAAAAGGTCGATGAAAGTTACAGCCCTTATTAAGGACACTTCCATCTATAACATAATATATGTGTCAAGTGCGGCAAACCTGGGCATCAGAGTATAACTCTCAATGAAATCATACTTCTTAAAAATTAATCGTAAACGACAGACCTCTACTAGAAAATTATTTTAAAATATAAGCACGCATATTTATATATAAAACATAATTGAAAAATAAAGTACATACCCTCTTCTTGGATTTCCATAATAATACCACGTGGACACACGCAAATAATAATAATAGTACACAATAACAAAGTGATTAAGTTGCGGCGACAAAAACACACTACTAATTAGGGTCGAGATGCGTTCACTTTCGTTGCACAAAAGTAAATGATAATAGTACTTTATTGCTGTGCTATATATAGTATTTAGAAGATTGTCTATCGGTGAATCATTTTACTTACTTTTTAGTCCAGGATACGCTCATGACTTTTTTCGATTTATGGCCTACGGCGGAATCACTGTGCATTGTGAACGACCATGTCTCATCATATTCCATAAGTCATTACTGGCAACACGCACTGTCCAGAGACCTTCGTCTTCAAGCATTGGGGAATTTTCCATAAGTGTCAATTATTTCCAAAGATGTCCGGTCCGGATATCTTCCCCAACTAACTATTGATTGACACACCAACGTTGAATTATGTCAGTATAAGAAGTAGGACCAATTCTTGACTGGGTTATTGGTGAACATTTATGATCTTCAATGACAAGGTATTACGTGGCGTACCCACAAAACTCTGTCGCGAGACAAAAACAAATATGGCCTTTTAGTCCGAAAGATATGGGTAAAGAGATGTGATGCGATAAGCGATGCGGTTAATTACCTATGCTAGCTCGGAAACTAATCAAACTGTTACATCAACATGTTAAATTTTTGCCGAAGGCCAATACATATTATAGGTTTGCTGAGTTCAGATACCTACCTATAACCCCACCAACAAGACCCTTAACTAAATAAAACAAAAATCTATAATTTTGACTTGATCCTTCGACAAAACCTTGTGACAAACCCATTCAAGTATTCATGATCAATGTGTATTCGTTTATATGTAGGTCAAGAGGTGTGGTCTGGGAACACAATAGGAAATCGCTTGGCAACAATCATTTTACGATTCCTCGTCTGTCCTCGTTATCTCACAGATGCCGCCATTTAAATAATCGTAATCTCTCATGGTTTCATATAATAAACGACCTCCCAAAACTACAGAGTCTGATTTAGAATACAAAGTAATGTCAATGCTTTTTCATTCTTAGTCCTTGAACTTGTATCATGAGCTGATTGTGACTCAGTTCGTCGTGAGAATAATAAGTGTAACAGATGAGCTAAAAATAATATTTTCATTGTTTTTAATGACTTTTTTTACTGATTGGGTTGCATCATTGACAATTCAGACGTACGTAAAGATATGATAAGCAAAGCAGAAGCGTATCGTGAACGGGTATCTAATGTTGAAATTGAATGTTTTCGTTGAGTACACAAAAAATGTGTCACGCGACAGTTTTATTGTATTCATGACAGCGACTGACTTATCTTGCTTTATAGAGGATACGGTCGCGTCTCATAATAATTATGTATTCAATTTAGTTTTTTTAGTTCCTAGTTTAGAATGCGTCATATATAGGGCATTGGGCTGTGAATGTGTTAATGTAGGAATGCTAGAGCTTTGAATTCAGGAGTTTTTGTATAGCTAATCCCGGAATCCCGGTGTTGCACATATAAAAAATCCTGCGTTAGAAGCATTTCATGTTAATTAAGATCTTTTTCGACCTTGGAACAGCACATTACCGCTATCACTTGATAAACTTTATGCCACACGCGATTAATTTTTATCTGTTAACTAGCTGCAATAAAGCCTTCCTATGTTTTTTCCGACCACACACCTACTCAGGTCAACGCGCCATGCAAAAAACTATAAAATAATCAATCACATGTAATTAAATATATGTTTGTATGGAACTAATCAAACCATGAATCTGTTTAAGGTGTGACGTTTTGTCTTCTGGCTCGAACTGTTGCCGGTGTAGGTGATTTGTCAAGAGACTCACGAATTAGATAATTAGACGCATTTTACATACTTCAATTAACATAATAAGATACTAATTAATTCCGTCTTCCGTCTCAGCTTGTCCGTTCATATCTAATCATCTGTCTCAATTGTTTCGGTTTATTTTGCATATTTGTTACTGGAGCAAAGAGTGAATTGCGTTTTTTCTCTTAAGCAGCCATAGATAGGTGTCATTAGACTATCGTTTAATGGTGAAATAAAACAATATATAGAAATGATATTATGCAAAAGGTCAGAGGCTCCTTTTTAAACGCATTCCGGATTGTAACAATAAAAAAAGCTAAGAAGCCATTGAGTTACTATAAATATCAATGACGAAGCATTTAGCTTTTGTTTATGCTTAGATTTGGTCAGTGGAATCGGACTTGTACAAGTACCCGTACGGCGCATCTGTATAATAAAGTTTTAAATTATTAATTAAATTCGAGAAAAAAGTAAAATATCTTGTTTAACATTTGCATACATTGTTAAACTAGTTTCGCAACATGACGATTTTTATTATGTCATTTCTCAAATCCGGGATTAACATAATTGTTGCTATTGGCGCCGATTTCGTCTGTTCCCCATCGCTGTGGCTTTTCAACGATAAACAAAGGCAGAATACTATTAACCTAGTGTTGAAAGCCAGTTTGTTTTTATCTTAGCTTCAATCTTCATCTCGATTTTTTCATTGTTTCTCTTTGGCAAATTCTCGGTGTTGAATAAATCTTGCGTTTGAAACCTTACAATTATAATTAGACGACATCATGACAATACATGATTACGTTAATTTGTATTCTATTTATAAAACGCTGATCCATTCTAGACAATCACAGAAGAAAACTCTTTATTCTTTAACTTACCGACCTAAGTCACAAGAGATTCTTACAACTTGAAAACAGTCAGAATTTTTGTGGCTATAAGTAATTATAATCGTACCCATCAAAATAGTATGGTAGTAGTTAACCTATATTACGTAAGGAAAGTCATTAAATTACTTTATTACAGTAGCATTATAATTGATCATCATGTGTCAAGCAATATCATCATTTCGGTTTAATAGTTCGACCTTGTCAAATGTCAAAGTTGTAACCATGGGCCATATTAACCTAACCTCATTCTCAAGTCATTCACACATCCCATAAATCCACTGAAAGTAACAATTCTATAATAAATCAGAATAACATGCAACAGTTTGTGATACTTGACCAGATTTAAACCAGCGAGTATTTAAAGAGAATGTTGGTTCAGTTTTATCTGAATTAGAATTGACAATGGCTGTGCTACCCGTCCTATATTTCTGTTACGAGATATTAATTTAAGACAAGCCGTTGGCTGCCCGCCTAATCCAGTACTTAGTAACTGGAAATAATAAATTAGGAGGGCTATTTTCAGTCTGAGTTAACTCAGTGCAGATCTTTTCAATCATTCAGACGCTAATAATAATATTTGTTTTAGAATATTTTCTCAGCTCAACCCTAGTTTCCTAGGCCCCTGTGTGCCAAGGTAATGGCGTTAGTATTACTAACAACATTCTAGCTCACACATATACGTTAGCTTTGCAATCACCCTACACTTGTGTGTTGATAGATACATTACAATACAACAATTCAATAAAACAGATCTACACTCACAACGTGTATACATATTGTAGACAGAGGTTAACAACAGTGGACACCGGCAACATTACGGTTACTCGTATGCAAGGAAGGCTTTTCTGTATCCCTAGCAAGTTAATGATGATTAATTATGTCCAGCAGTGGACGTCAAAGAAAGATTTAAAAAGTTGGTTCCTTCAATATCGATTTTATCTATACATTTACTTAGGTTGTATCTATCTACAGCCGTACTGTTCCTTTTTACTGATCCCACTCTCATCGAGCTAACATATAGGATGTTTAATAACTTCATGCACTCCTCACCTTCTGTTCCTCAGGTTTAGTATTCGATTACATGATTATAAGATCTATCTTTATTCAGCTTGTATACGCCTCTTTTGCCATGTATAGTCCACTTCATTATTATCTCTCTCTTTTAGATTTGTGGTAGCCTCACCCACTCTGTATTCTCAGTTCCACATATTCCATTCAGATGACTATCTACGTTGTAACGTAGCATAATGTTCAACTTCGTTAAACAACACATTGTCTCCAAGAACAAGTTTCTAATTATCAATAATCAATATTCGCAGTTAACGGGTTTCATTTTCCGAATAGAGCCAAAAGCATGCTTATCTTTGGCTAGATATAATGATTTCCTAATCTGGCGCTGTAACAACATTCTTGTCCTAAATAGTGCGAATAATTTACTTCTTGAACGTAAATGTGCTTTGACATTATTCCCAGTATCGAAGTGGAAATGCCTTACTAATTCAAAATTATTCTTAGGTATATAGTTTTTATTTAATTATTCTCGGTCAAATGAAAAAAGAGCTACAGACACTGAAGGAGTGGGAGGTACTTACTTCAACGTTTCAATACCTTTATGATTTATTTCGCTGCTTGGGAGATTCAGATATTTTATTAAAATGTAGTAGGCAACGTACCTTTTGATTAGCCATAACCATTAAATTCCTACTATCCTGTTGCTTATGTCATTATTTTATTTTTTAGAGAGGAATTTAGACATTATGTTATTTGGAAATTCAGTACTCCTATTTGTATAGGAGTATTGATTTTTTTGCCGAACATTCCCACCCGGAGTCATCGCAACGTTGACTGAATGTTTTAATGTTTCCCCTGCTTGCGGATATACACTTCTTGCTCAATCTTACCATTGCTTTTATTATTAATGTCACCAAGTATCAATGTCGAAAATCGAGACATGGACCAACGCCGGGTTTATCTACACCAAGTAATTTATCTAATTCAATTGTAGCTCTCTTAGTCACTAAAAGCCCACCTCTCGCAACGCCTAGTCACAAGATCAACTGATAACGTTTGTTATTAAATAATCTCGTGATCGAGTGAGGTAAATAGCACTTAGGACAAGCAATAGGAATCCGATAAATGTTGCCGATTAGAAGACCATTCATTGTTAGTGTTATCGGGGACAATCGTCCATTATCTATCAATTTTGCTTTTATCTGCGAATAGTGGTTTGCCGATCAATGGAACTTGGACTTTCACTGGATTACAAGGCTGACTGGATGGTTTTATTGGTCTATTCAAATAATTGCTATCGAGATTAAATTGCCTACATATAAAACTGTTCAGTGACAATGGCAAATGGTACTAGGAGAATTTGGAGCACATACCTTACAGAGTGAAGATATTAACTAAGAAAGGATTTTCTGAAATCAATTTTTAAGGCGGTAAAACATAGTTTATTTGAAGCTAGAAAATCTATTCAGTGAAGTGATATTATAAATCCACAGGTATCCATCTCCAGTCAGCAGCTGACAATTTACTACTGGCCTATGTCAAATTGCATACTGAAATTATCTGCACTAACTTTTGTGGCTAACTGTCCCATTCTTACAAAAAAAATAATTAACATGTATCGGCCTGGGTCTAATCTACCAAATCCTTTCACCTACTTAATCATCGGATCGACTTCAAATGTTTGGAAAAATAAAGCCATTTGAGGAGTTTGGATTGCCTTAACAAAGTACCGATGGCAAAAAAACTCTTAATAAAAATGCGATTTTTACAATAACCTTGCAAAGTGACAGCATGCATCTTCATATTTCTAGTATTATCATTTAGAACTTCAGTCTTGTCTACCGTCAGCTAATTGCACGTCAAATCTAGATAAGGCTGCACAACGAAACCGGAGATTTATTGGACAATTACGAACATCAGTGTTTGCCGTCGCCGTGAGGTGCATTGATCAAAGCGGCCCGCGGTTTCGCCTGCATCACTTCTCGGAAGGTGCTATCACTCGCACTTCTGACATGCTACTGGGAAGCTGTTTGTGCAGTTTTTGTGCTAAGTAACGGGTGTAGGAAGAAAGTTAAGGACTGGATTAATAATACCTTTAGCAAACCGTTTTAATCCAGCACTTTTCTTCATATATTTATTCAATTGCTAAATGATTATAAATTATAATAATAATAAATATCGTCAATTTTACTCAAATCGACCTATTTATTACCAAAGAGGCGACGATATATATAATACATAGATAAATTATAATAATACTTAACTACATAGAAAACATCCAAGTCCCAGGAACAAACATTCGTGCTCAACACACAAACACTCGCCCAGGCCGGGATTCGAACCCGAACCAACTGAGCAAAACGTGTCGTCAATTTCTTTATGTATATAATTTATTATTATTTGAAATACATCCTAGGGATCAGTCTGCCTTTATACTTGTACCGTCCGTTGTATGTTTAATCGGTTGTGACGTACAAAAAAGAGTTTATAAAGAGAGCAAACGTGAGATTGAGATTTGTGTTATATAAAATTCGTTTTTGTTCAAAAAATTAAGCAAGCTTTCTGTCTACGGTGCTTTACGAATTAATAGTCAAAACTCGACGAATCTCCGAGTGAATAATGCCAGAATGTGAACGTACAACGGCTTTTGATCCTGAAACCCAGAATACAATTATTTAAATGGGCTATATCCAGTCTCCCAAAATTAACGTTGGGTCCAGTTGGCAATTTGTCATAATGACATAATATGAAGAGTGGTTATCAACTCTGAAGCCTTGCATCTCCCTACTAGTACAATCTCCTGCCAAACAGAGACGTGACCGAATGAACATCTTTAATCTTTAATGCAGCAAAAACTCAGTTTGAAAGTCGTGGCACTCAGTTCAGTTCATACATATTTATGGGGCAATTTATTGTAATACAATGAACGATGAATATTGCAAGGATTGCGCAATGCGTCCATAGCGGGATCGGCCCTCCACCTAATATGGTATACCGAAAACGTCGTTGTCATGGGAACAAGTTGATCGCTATTTAATTCAGTACTTTCTAGACCCATGTCCCATGTCCATTATACTGTTCCTCTTGCCAATGCAATCGTGGGAATTCTTACTAATGTTATAAATGCGATAGTGCGTTTGTTAATTTGTCATTTTCCGCCAAAACTGAACATAACAACGGACCGACGTTGGGAGTTTTTATAGAGATCGTTGATGGACTTGAAGGCTACAACATTGACCAAGGATACGTTTTATCCAGATAGTACCTACTAGGGATAAAAGAGATAACTTAAAAAAATCTAGATCTTTGTTGCTTGTCAGTTTTGCATTGTGACAGTAGGACCTAAGTTGGCGTCAATTTTAATCTCAAGGTAATAAACAATATTGATCTGCTAATCCTTCGTTGACCAGTAGGATTCTAACTATTTTCATTAGTATGATATTAAGTAGGTATTTTGAGCATACAAATCGCAAAGATGGGGGCACCGACGATATGGCATTTCAGTAATAATACCAAAATAAAACTAATTATTGTAAAATTTTGTCACGACATAAGTTTACGCAACACGTAGATGCTGCATGAAAAATTTACGATTGTTGAATTTCATTTCAACCCTGAGCGATATGAAATTCTGAGTATTCATCTCATAGTTATTAAATAAGCAATAAAGGCGTTCGTAACGACTATGATACTAACAAAAGTACAAATAATACAAGCAATGGCACTAGATCTTTAGAAGGTATTCGGAAATAAATCTCAAGGGTTTATTAGGGAAATTACGCGGGGTATTGAACATGTAATAGATATTATATTAGTCGTAAAGCTTATAGTAATTTCAGTGCAGTATTAATACCTATAAATTGTTATTTTATGACTTCTATAAACTGCATGTCGACACACTTTAAGACGTATTATTTATAAGTGGAGCGAGTATGTAATGAATTTTGTTTGTTTTCACAAAGAAATCCCTTTTATTACAAAACAGCTTTAAATAAGCAGTATTTAGCCGTGGAACGTTATTTGGCAATAAATAATAATATACGTCTAAAACACACCATCGAAAACAATTTATTATAATTGAGTTTTAAACGGCGAACGATTTTGAATATTTCGCGCTGATATCAGCTTTTATTTCTGGCCGATTACCGTTGAATTTGTGTAAAATTCATTCATTCAATACAATTCCGAGTCGTCAAAAAGTTCAAATGCCTTATTGGAATGCATGAAACTAAATGTAATGACACTTGTTTGTAATTTAGGTGTCTTTATTGCTATTTTAGTGAACGTCTGTTGCCGCCAAGTGTGCCAAATCAACGGATAAACGTTGAATTGAAATAAACGTATATTCTGAATCATTTTCTATACTACTTCATATACAACTATAAGAATTGTAAGTTTGTATAAATAATAAATATTTATTTCGAACCCTTAAATTTGTAATATCTCCGCTAAAATCATACACCGATATTTTAGGCAAATAGTCAATTTTTACAAAGGACGTAATGAATCTTATCAAAATTTTATGTAGAAGAAGTGAGAGTCGAAAAATACCTGAAAATACGGGTAATAGTTGTAATCCATTGCCTAAGATTGTTTACCAGGAGTGCCTGGCGTCTGTTGGCTCGTTGGGTGGACGACATTCAGAAGATTGCGGGTCACTTCTGGATGCAATTGCCTCAGGACCGGGATAAGCGGCGTGCTCGAAGAGAGGCCTATGCTCAGCAGTGGGCAAATAAAATGCTGATATGATGATGATGAAGATGCTTTAGAAAAATGCCTGGATAGGTAATTAAGAAACTTTAATCTAAAAAGTCGTCTATCTATCTATCAGCCACCGATGTCCAGATTGTCCAGTGCTGACAATCGACCTCCCCTCTAGCTCACCATAGAGATCCTGCGCATCCACCGACTCCCCGCGACCCTCACGATGTCATCCGTCCACCTAATCAAGAGTCTATGCCACGCTGAGCTTTCCTGTGCACCACTCCAGGACTTAACTGTTCTATCGGCCATCCGTTTTCCGGGCTTGTCGCGCCCATTGCCACTTCAACCATGCAATCCTGCGAGAATCGGCTATTTTGGTTCTTCTGCGGATATCCTCATTTCTGTTTCTATCTTGCAGATAAACTCCGAGCATAGACCTTTCCATTGCATTACGTGACTCTAATCCGCCTTATAAGTCCCGTAAACAACTATACCATGGCTCACTTCCGTACTTCAAAAAATTCGTAATTGTTTTAATTACGTACGTATATATTACACCCCCTCTCTCTGCGGAGAGGAGAGTGGGTATGTCGGACTCCACGTTTATACGCAATGTGACCAGAAATCTAGCTAAAATTTGAAGGATATAGAATACTTTCCACGTCCTTTCTGTACAAAGTTGCATGCAAATACTCGTGTAGAAACATAACCGGTTCGCTCGTAAATTTATACTCACGATTTATTATTAGGTTTCTATCATTAGTTCACGCAGTCAACACTTGCCGATGGGACGCTCCTCGGCAATAAATCTAAATTTACCCGATGCAGAATATTTCAGGAGCATAGCGAACTTGAGAAAATGTCGCTTTGATCGTGAAACGTTTTCCTTGCGCTAATTTGGCTGTTTCCATGCGTGTAACGGCGAAGCTCCGAGCGTTTTGACCGTTCTATTCAATCGTCTCAGTATGAAACATATTTTTACGATATACTTTTTAAGCCTGCAACTCCCCGCTATCTCAAGGAGCGTTTTACTTATTTAAGTTCTGTTAGATCTACTCAAAATTTACTCCTCACTGGACCTTCTTCCATCTCAAAATTAATTGATTATTCTGTTGACGTGCGTTTTTAAAACGTGCCAAGACGATGCGTTAAAAACGTTGTGTGCATAGGCCCTAACTGATACTAATTTGGATTTGGAGCACATGTTGACAGATTATATTCACTATAATTATATTATCTAGTCCCTAATGGCATTTGTTTCCTGGGATAGCTAGGTCACATGATGTATAACATTATGTACGTAACGCGCTCTGCCTACAAAGATAGTTAGTGGTCCCGAATTGAAAATCCCGGTAAGGAACAAAAATTGTGTGATGAGCACGATTATTTAAAGTTTTAATTGATTTATTTTAATGTATTTATAATAACATAATAAAAATATGTATTTTGTCGTTTAATATCCGTAGTACAAGCCTACTAGAGGTTAATTTGGGACTCTAGGTCAATGTGTTGTCCTAAAAAGGGAAGATTTCTTTTACACAGCATATTTTTTTTTAGCTTATAGATTGACATGAATAGCTAAAGTGTTGGTTAGTCAGCAGTTTCTTTTATCTCCATTATGACTTTAAAAACTTGAAAGATCAATGACATTATCGTGATGCAGTCTTGTTCATCCATCACTTTATATATATTTGAGAGAAGAGTACTTTGTCAGTAACGCAGTGTTAAATTAACAACGTTTATAAATTTAAATGAACCACAATGTTTGAACCACCACATCACTTCTTGGCCGTCGCTCCACGAGTGACTTATTAATTTATTATTATACATATTTAATTGAATAACACGAAGCATGTCAATCAGATAATTATATTATCATCTGTGCAACTTACACGTTCGATACATTTTTCGTTTGAATGCTTTATTTTGTGAAACAATGCTCGTTTTGTTGGAAATATGTATCATTCCAAAGGAAATAATTTTCCTAGCAAATCGTCAGACAAGTCTACATAAAAGTAGCTTCAATCTGTGAAATTTTTGTCTTCGCGAAAGGAGTCAAAACTTCGGTTTACCTCTATCGAAGCTAAACGATTGTCCAGACTTGTATTTATTACACGTCTTACAAGTGCAAGGACCTCGTAAAGGATTTGCAATAAAAGAACAAAAGACTGCATAACACCGAAATTACAGCGCCCTCAAGCTGGTACGCCCATTTTGTGTAAAAAGACGTAACCGACATGCTTTTACAATTCGAATACTCTCTTTCAAACGAAGGGAGCAAGTATGTGCGTATTACGTTCGCTACTCCACAATACAGGACCATGTAATATGAGAAGCTCAACTTGTTGAAATGCGATACTCAATACTACAGAAAAAAGCCGAAAAAAATTCACTCTATCGCAATCGCTGTCGAATTGAAGATATTTTATGAAAACAGTTTATACATTAAACACTCGACACAGCTATGATTTTAAGACTTCAAATCTAGAAAAATTCGGTCTCAGATTGATTTTAAGCCACATCCTTCCGTTTGACATTATTTATTAGTCATAAAGATTTTCTAGTTTAGCAAATAGAGTAATACGTTTTATTTACTCTGCATTTATATAGTGTTACGACGTCATTTCTACCTCTTAATGTTAAATCGTAGGTATAATCGAATTACTTATAGTTTGCAAACCTTTAGCATTTAATGTCACTCGTAACTTCTTGCTATGCGTTAACTGCGTAACTATCCGCTTATAAAATATCTTACATAAAACCTATGATGATTTTCCGATACTGCTGGTAACATATACCGCGAAGTGCCTATTACAAGATTTATTCGTGTTGACATTTATGTTAATGGGGAGCGATTAGGTTAACCGTAGTTATGTTCGTGTAAAAGGTCTCGCCTCGATGTCGCCTAAACATATAAGGATATAACTGGTGATAGAAGTAGCGCCCACCCTGGTCCGAAGGTAGGCAGTATAACTGCAAAATTGTCTTATGAAAAGACAATTAGAGAATACAAATTTACCATAATACCTTTTGGGCTTAAGAACGCCTGCGTTTCTTTCCAAAGACGGAAATTAGAGGCAAAATCGCGTCTCTTACGTCTGTTTGTAAGTAGAAGTACTGCATACTAGGTGTTACCTGCGCTTGTGATTATTACACCTATTAAGAGCTCGACTACCTACGCATTTCCATTCAAATGCCGGGCTATTAGGTCCAGTAAGCTTGTGCGTTTACATAATTGCAGCATTTTATTTGATTGCGGAGATGACTGTTCTGGGAATACGTTATATCGTATGAGATTAGAGTCACCATAAATATTGGTTTTACACTTTACTATTTTTTTGTATCAATTTGAGTAAATAGAAGATAAAGAGCATTAAATTATACTTGTTCAATCCGCTAAAAGCAACGGATGCGATGGGCAGTTTACGGTACGGATGAATTGATACAAATAAGCTACAATACAATATCAAGCCAATCAAGCCAATAAAAGTATCGATACCTGAATAGTAAGGTTTGCGTAAAACGTGGCGCCACACTGGGAGGCTGAATGTGTGCACAGATGCACCCATATGTGTCAACACGGGACTAACACGTATTCGGGGCGAGCGTGTTTACCTTTACTAATTGCCATAATGAGCCTTATCTGTGTGTTTAGTCGATGTGTTTGCGCACCGATCGACAGCCCTGTCCAAGGCTTGTTTATATATGGCCACAAATATTAAAATATAAAAATGTCTTTAAAAACAGTCGGTAGATGGTGCTATTCGAGTCGTTTATGGCGTTATCTCTTGAACCCGGTTACGTTGGCAATGGTTGTGTGAATAGAGAACGCTAATTTAGACTTAAGTCAGTGACACAAGCGATCTATTAAATAGTAAAGTCATGCCAAACTTGATGATAATTAGTGCCTTGTAGTTGCAAAATTATTTAAATTTTTCTGTCCTGTTTTGGTTTTTGTAAATTCATTTTTAATGTAATAATCAGTTACTATTTTCTCACGTGAATATGCTTAGGAAGTGCCCACTTTTTATAAATCACGAGCATTTTAAAACCGAAAGCCTTGGCCCATTGGAATTGAACTTCGGAAGCACTAAGTCACGGGCTCATTGATAGTCACGGGCTCATTAATGTAGCTTTTGACAAGTTTAAATACTGTTGCGTACTTGGCTTCTGCTGCCCATTAAGATAGCGATAAATGCATTTGTTTTATCGATGTTAATCGATAATGTTGTAAAGATATGAATATGAGTATGTACTTTAATTCAAATAAATGTGGTTCGTATGATGAGAACTATTTATTAATGGTGTGTTGACGAAGCGATTCCTAAGTGACAGGTGCAACGCAACATTATGTGTAAATCGTTGGGATTTTTGGGCCAGTATAATGATATTGAATATTATATTTTCATATATTAGTAGACTTGTTTTAAGAACATTCTGAAAATCACCATAACGTATATATAATAACAACGTAGCCATAGTCAATTCTCTTAAACAAAAATCTCACCCTCTTCAAGAAGAAGCAAAAATCATTACTCTTAATCATGGATACTCGAAGACAATCTTTAAATTCTGTAATATATCCTCACCATTTCTCGAAGGCTTTTAAAGTCGTTAGGTACATTCCGCGAAGTGTATTGGTATCTAAGGCCACTGCTCGATAAATCTTGACCGTGTGCGACATCTACTTTTTATGGTCGTCGCCATAGTGAACAGATCCCTTGGCCGATATGAGCTAAAACGCTCGATTTATTGCTATCGCCTCACATTACTCAACGTTCGACAATCTTTCCTCGTTAGTTGACAGCTTTATAATGTCAAATTGTCTGGGTTGAAGTATTCTCAATTGAGTTCAAATAACTTAGAGTCTGACATAGTTAAGTCTGCATGAGTTTGCATTGCAAAATTTGGCTGCAACATTTTGTTATTTTGGGGGAAGAGATTAGAGACTTAGCATTTTCAGATAACATTATTTAAAACAACATACAAAGAAATTTGTTATTGCCTTTTTCGTGAAGATAATTCAAGAGACCCTCTACGGTGTTTTTCTTGGTCGCCCAGTATATCTTCCCTCTGAACTGCTAGACCTTGGGACGAAAAATGAGTCCAGCCCGGTCAGTTTGGTCACACAAAACGTAATATCACGACAAAAGTCAAATATCGACCACAAATCGATTGTTTGTTTGTTTGAGTTTCCTGACCTCGCTATTGGAATGGGCGTTTTGTAATTTGGCATGAATATAGCTTATGTCCCGTTGAAGGACATAGGATACGTTGGGTAATTCGGTGGACAGAATCAAATCTCAAATTGTAAGAAAATAATTATATGTTTGTATAAGCGTTTTGTTTGATAAACAAAGGCAACGACAAGACCCAAATATGTTCACGTAATGCCATGTTTTTTTAATGATAGTAAAAGTTAGTAGATGTGTGTGTATGTGTTCTGTATTAATATTAATACACAACAATTTCGCCTTAGCAAAAAAAAACAAAACTGCTAGGTTATATTAACGATTAAGCAACAAGATAACATCGAGTACTTTATCTTTACCAAATAATAAAATATTAATAACATCTAAAAGCTGAAATCATAAAACGAAATCTATCCTTTTAGTTTTATTGCGACAGTATTAAAAGATTCGCGTTATTAAAGCTTAAAATACAAATCTCTGAATGTTTCTGCATTGGTTTTGTTGCTTTGCGACTTACAACGTCTGATGATAAGGCGCAGTGTTAATCATCAGCAAGCATCTTTAGGATTAGTTTATTTTAATTTTAAAGGGATGGCATTTTAAATTAAATGTTTAAATAAGCTTGAGTGGAGGCCGGTCGGCAATCAATTATTATATGTCGTACAGACCAAAGTTGTGATTTTAATCTCAAGACCGTTGTCGACCGGGTGAATTCTTTCATTTTATTTGTGGAGTCGTCCTATGCTGCCGATCTTACAGAAGGACATATCTCCATTGAAGTAACAGGGAACTTATATCCTTCTGAGGAAGAAATACAGAAGGTGTATTTAATTGTATAGCGCTCGCAAACATCCAAGACGCGCAACTCGAACTAGGACTGAAAATTCTTGGTAAACCATTTAATGGAGAATTTGCGAATAATTCGAAGATAGAATCTATGTTGTTGGTAAGAATCATGCCAAGCATTGTTGTAATTTCTGGAATGAAGAAATCGTTTTGTGGCGCAATAAATTTCAACACCTCATAAATCTTACAAAAAAATTGGGATTCATCGTTTAAATTCCTGTGAAATTTGTTATTTCATTGGTTTTGAATATTGGCTGTAAAATGAATTCAGCATTTAATATGTATGTTATCATCATCTGCCAATTCAATAAATCAAAAAGAAGGTTATTTACCAGGGTTATGATTATCACGCCCAAACCGTCTGGTCGAACAGTCGTCTGGTTACCAAAATTTGTACCAACTTCACATATCTTACCTAACACATTTAACTGTTCTTAATTCTCTTTTTCTAGGCCTTTTCCGTCGAACATCATGGCGACTAATACCATGGCATGCGGAACGGAACATCAAAATCAGGTTCCAAAACTCTTGAATCACGCATGTCTTCAACGATTAAGAAGAATCGTCACATATCTTATTTACCCGGATATTTATTTTTCGATTGCCTTTGTACCATAGCTAATGTACTATGGAACAACTAAATCAGTTTCGAAAATTCTTTAAACAAGAATGCTTTCTACGGTCATGAAGAATTCTCACGTATAATCCGTTACCCGAAAACTTCTTTATGGATTCCCTTTGCACCATAGCTAGTGTAAGTGCAGTTACTGAGGAACAACTGAATCAGTTTCAAAACAACGTCTTTTTTGAGCAGGGACTTTTAATTTGAATGACTGACTGGCATTTGATATGGTTCTGTTGCGGTTGACATAGTTCTGTGTACTAATTGTGGTGATTGTCCACAGGCCGTCAGTGAGCTTCATCACTCCCGCGCTGGTCGTGGAGCGGCATAGCGAGGGCGAGCGGACGCGGCGCAGGCCTCACGAAGAGGCCACGGGGTGCCACTACACGGGCTCTGTCAGAGGGCAGCCCGCATCGAAGATCGCCCTCTCAGCCTGCGATGGACTCGTGAGTTTTTTTGTGAAGCCTAAATTGTATCCCACTCCCGGGCAAAAGCCCTTCGAACTCCAAGCGTCCCGATTCTGTGCCAAATCTAGCTAGCCATTTCCACGACCAGGGGGGTTGACACTTGGTATCCGAATTAACTGTCATAGCCCATACAAAATCATAACACTTGATTCTGATTGCGAGCGTCAAACGCGTTAGGCAATAGGGGGGCAGGTCATTCCGGCACCTTTGTCTTGGCCTACCACATCGCCGCCACCCGTTTTTCTACCCAATGGCCAATTTAGCCCACCTCTGCCGGTCCTAGCGCCAACATCAGTAATGTATGTTTTTTGGCCCATTTGTGTTTAACCCCCGGCGAAAAAGATGGATGCTCTAAGTTTGAAGTGTGTATCTGTGTTTTTTGTGGCCTCATAGCTAAACGGATGAACCGATTTTAGTTTAATTTATTTAGTTTTAAAGGTAGCTTCATCGAGATTGTTCTTAGCTATGTTTTAAGGAAACTGTTTCAGTGGTTACAATTATTAGCATTTTTCTAAATCTGTCGGGGTATTTTTTCGATTCGACGGTTACTTCTTACTAAAATTGAAGTGATACCTTCGAATTACGAACATCTTAACCAACAATACCGAATCTATGTCCGGGCCATAAAGTTTATGAACCATAACCATTCGCTTTATACTCCTGAAACCTCTCTAAAATTGTTGTCGGATATAAAACATATATCTTGTTACTATGCCCCACGGATTGCTTTGTTATCCATAAAATTAATTAAAAGTTGTAATGTTAGTCATAAAATCATTTCAAATCAGTTTAATTCTAAAACCGTTACATTTTCTTCTTTAAAAAGATCAAGACTAGGAAACGGTTTCGTAGAACAATGCGATTATGATTATGACTAACGAAAATTCGTACAAACTTTTCATCATGATCATGATTTTCGATTATATGGCAGTCAAGGTAGACTCTATGCCTGAACACTATAGACATCACTTGGTGTCATAGTTAGGATGATGGTGATGATTCAAGGAGATCCTACATGAAAACATAAACCGGATGAGGCAGTGACCTAAATTCGTTTGAGCTTGAGTTATAATTACCAAATTCCTTTATTTATTCCTTAAGTAATGTCAAGCGAGAATATATACCATAGTCAAACGTCAACGCCTTTCTATTCATTCGTAACATCACCCTGTATAATCTTTATCATAAAACTTTCGAAACCGAGATATCGCAAGATAACGAATTCGCAGAAATGTGTTAGCATCTATCGGCAAACCTCTCAATAAATAAAAAAAAGAAACATCTTAAGCGGCGGTATGTGGCAATTTGTCTCGGAAGTCGGAAGTAAATCAAGCATCAGTCTATAAAATACTCGTAAATCGCTCTTTCACTCGACTCCGCGTGTGTGGTCGTGTCGCGCAAGATTCTTGTAGACCTTTCCTGCTTTTTAAGACCGTCTGTAACCGCATCGAGACCACTAAGTGCCGGCCCAGGAGCTACCTGATCGTGTGGTCACAGTCCGAACGAACTGTTAAATTTCATGTCCTACCCACACCGACTTTGAAGTTTCTGTGGTTAACACTGTCTGGCCAACACTTTAACGATTCAAGGAATTCACCTATAAAATAGGTGGTCTTATATCTTCAAAGCTGAGGATCTATGAACGATCTCCAACAAGATAGGGATTTTACAAATGGTAAAGCATCGCACCTAAAGGCAGGAGACAATAACTGGATTAAATAATGCATCACCATTCTGGCAAAGAGTTACCAGGCTGAGAACTCATGATGTACATCGGAAGAGTTCGTTAATTACCATAAGAAAACCAATATTCTAAAGTAAATAAACCATCATCTTTCAAACCACAACCAAAAGCAATTCGCGTGTTTAGTCTACGAAGCTTCATTTTTATTGTCAGTTATTTATAAACGAAAAGTTCAAATAAATCACGACGTGGCCTTGCGCAGCTTAACATACCCAACTATAAAAATCTTAAGATGAAACATTAGGTCCATCCTTCTTATTTATCTGTTGGCTTTGGCAGATCTTTGGCACTTTAGCCCGCGGCTGCAGTGCTGTAGACTTGTAACATTATTACTGCTATTGTGTTCTGACGCTACTTACAAAGGCTATTTGAAGTTCGAATAAGCTTTATACGAAACAACCTTAGTTGTAAATTAATCATTTTCAATTCATGATACTTTCCATGAAAAAAATGATGGTCCATATTGTGATTTTAGGATTCCGTAGCGGTAAAAAAAATACAATACCCTCTTTTTTTCTTGAGCGTAGTCGGATAAAAAGTATCCTACCCATCTGTGGATGACCCGTGTAACAAAGATAGTTGAAACTTCACACGACGGTTTGGCGTGCTAAAGCCACATCGACACATGAAAACAAACATAAAAAAGAATATTTTTCGATTCAGGGACCTCCAAGTAGTCCGTTTCAATCAGTTTTTTGAAAATATCTTCAATGTACAGACATTTATTTTTTTACAACTTTATAATACTATAAATTATTTCTATCAGAATAAATGTTCCATATGTTATCGACCCAAGATCCAATTGTCCGTGCCATTAATTCACCTACACATAAGTGGTGTGAGATTGCATACAACTAGCTACTTATATTAGGTATTGCATTGGTTCTCAAGGGCACACATTGATCAGACACTTCTGCTTTGTGACACCAACCACTGATTGCGTGAGGCGAGTTGTTACCAGTTGTTCCACACTAAGTACATGGTACTGTTAAGTCAAATACTCAGTTAACAAAGCCCCCTTTCTAACGAGCGTACAAACCATCAAGGCACGAAGCCTTAATATATGGACAACAAAGTATGCGCCTAATGAAGTGCTGTCAGACGCGACAAAACCAACACTCAATGAACAAGCTACTGTAACATTTACTAAGTGCTTTTAGTTGCACAAACAGCTACTTGCAAAAGCCGGCGATACTAGAACAAACACCACAAAGACGCGACAACGTTTACAGAATTTATGAATGACGGTCGTACACAAAAAATGATAGCTTTCGACGGTCAATAGACGGAGAACTCTTACTTTCGATGCCATCTTTTCGGCCACATGCTGTTAAAAGTGAAATTCTTGCTGGGCGCTGCTGGCGTTGTTTGCTTAATTAATTTCTGATACAGTGCGCACGATCATAATTTTCAACTACTGCGCGTCTATGATATTGCCTATCACTCGTGCAGTCACATACTTGGCAGGAAATGACAGGTGCTTTGTCAATTATCTATCACGTGATAAAAGCAATTGTCGAGCTGCAGCTATATTGTTGTTATTTTAGGTACTAAAAATTGGTTGTCTGTAAAGTCGGATTACGGAATAATATTACATGATAACGTCATAAGAAAACATTGATTAAAATTACATACTTTTATGAATTCACAAGCCGAACGCTTAGGCCAAACGTGCCTCTCCATCGCTTGTTCCACGGTCTCACTTGACATGACAGCGGAACATTTTCGTGCGTGCAGTCAGCGTTCATCGATTTATAAGACGTTATCACGTCAAAAACAACAGAGTTTTGTGAAAGATTTTTATACTGATCCCATCGTCTCTTTCACCGACACTGACTAATATATTAAGAATTACATCAACTAATGCTTATCATTCGGTTCAATAAAACACTTTTTTGTGTGCTCTTGTGCCCACATTCGTAATTTAATATGGCGGCCTTGCTTTTGATCGATGGGTGAGATACTGTTGCGAATTTTAAAATTAATTAACGACTTATAGGTGGAAGTAATCAAAAGTGGGCGTTGATTGCGCGTTTTGAGTTCCTAAGTAGATATGAAATCATAATTCCTATTAACATTGGAAACGTAGTTTATTTTGCTTATTAAATTTATATATGTATAAATCCCTACTTATCGCTCCCAATATTCCGATATATGGTCATAAAATAGCCAACTTTCAATGTAAAATCTGTACTACAAGGCACTTTATGAAATGGAAAACCAATGAAAAAAACTTAACATTTTGTAAGAAGGCTGCAATGGCACTTTTACAAGTCTGACTCTACGGCATTTCCCAAGAGCAGACCTCTGTTGAGATACTTACCCTATTCGAGTGAAATTTCCCGGCAATCAAGTAATTAGGACCAAAATTATTGTTCCATAATACCTACTTAAAGAACAATATACATAGATAGAACTGAAAAAGAATGTACAAACAGGTCAAATAGGCTAAATAGGCGATCTCTTGACCAAATATTTCAATACTCCATAAATTACGTAATAGTTAATCCAATCGTTCCAAATATTAGCTGCTCATTTGTTTTAACATAAATTCTATCCCTGTTTTTGTTAAGAACAGCTATCTCGATTCTCCTGTGTTCTATATCTAACCATTGTTCTCAGTTTCTCGATATAGCTCTCCTTGTAATTTTTCCCCTGATACCACTGTTCTGGGTTGTATGTGCGGTATCTCGATTCCCAATTGTTACTTTATTATATTTACTTTCAATATGGCAATGACAAAGCGGAGATTAAAATATCGCGTGTCGCCGTTATCGTCCCCCTTTCTATCCAGCAGGTTTCTATATTACTAGCTGACTAACCTTATAGTTAAACCGTCGTTAAATTTTAACGCGTGTAATGAAACTGCTGGTAAAAGCTACCTGGCGATTTATGAAGCGTAGCCCATATTTACAGTTATGGGCTATCACGGGCAAAACTGCATCTGTGCCTTTTGACGACTTGAAGTAGGTACAGTCGAGTATATTAGAATGTAATTTTGTCAAAAATAGTTCAAAGCAAAGTGTAGAAGCATGTTATGAATATCCTGGAATTTACAAATAATGCGTTTACAAAACACAATTAGTGGTAGACAACGGGCGCTCTTATTGCTAAAGAGCAATCTCTTCCAGGCAACTTCAATTCAATCCTAAATTTATGAAACAAGTCAAAAAACTTGTATGGTGGTTGGAGGTCAACCTTTTGCTAAAAGCTTACGTGTTTAATGGGATAAATGTAATTCCTGCAAGTAGTAAATGCTGTTATTAATACAAAAATCTCACAGAACACAACTCTTTTCAAAGAGCCCTGAGAGACTATCCTATGTCAGCAGCATTATAATTGGAAGTTTTAATGACCCAATTTAGTTTTAACAGCATAAGCGTACACGTGAAGTAATTTATACGTTAAAAAAATCCAAGACTAATTACTTAATATGCGTGGGCGATGTTTCTTTATAAATTATCCGCCCCCTGCCAAATCAGTTTAATTGCGACCATCGCCATTTGCATTTTATATGATAACTATATCATATAATATTAAACCTAACAACTTATTACTCTTATTAGTCTGTATAATAGAACAATAATCATTATTTTAATTAGACAGAACATCTATGTTCGGCGCGGAGCACAATCATTACAATCAGACACGGCAAAAAATGTCGGAAGTTATTATAAATTAATAATATGTAACAAGCATGCTTGTTGCAAAGCGTGACGGGTAGCAAGCTTTACTAGGACACCAAGTATGTGTCAGTGTGCGTACCATTCAGGGCTCATTGCAATTACTAAGCAGCTAGTATTTATCGGCATAGTTCAGAGTTGAGATTTAAGTGGCAGTGGGCGGGGCTCGTAGAACCGATGGCCGCTTGGGCAGAAGTGAAGCAGAGTCGCGACCGCGTACAAGACCACGCAGCGTCGTAATTTCTCCACCAAGATCGACCGATGATCTGTTGAAGATCGTGGCAAATCGATGGATGAGGGCGAGGGCGGCGCACGACCAGTCATTACGATGAAAATGCACCTCGTCATTCATAGGAAATAACAGATTTTATTTCATTGTAAAGTTTCTGCAGTTCAATGTTTGCAACAAAAAGATATCTTATAAACTGATTAGTAGAATATAAATTTTGACGATAAATACGTTAGAATCAAATGATTTTGCCTATGATCACATTCATAATAATATAACCTTAACTAAATAGGTGAGTAAAATTCGATTTAATTTGGACTATAGTTGGGTGGTTTTACGGAACTCTAATAACACGTTTTGGTTTCAAAACAAAACGGGAGAAGTGCATTTAAGAAACTAATGAGAAGTAGTGCGATATGATAAATGAACTCTTTTAATTAAGGTTCATCTGTTCTGAAATGCTTCCCAAAGTAGAGAAATGTTAGCTATTTTAATGCATTTTGTTAATTATTATTTTGTAGAGTTACATCGACGAATTTACACTAGTGTTAATGTTGCTTTGTTTACGTTAAAAAACATACAGTGGATCATAGAACCATCTCCTTTCTAGAAGTTGGTTGAAAAAGACGACAACCCGGAATCAATCGTTCTTGAAGTCAGATTTCAGTGGTTTCTAATAAACAAAATGACAAGCCAAACCACAGTAGCTGTTGTGAGTGAATGTGTTTACTTTTCGTTAATTTAGAGCCGACTGAATTTTCGATAAAAAATATCTTTATACTTCGCTAATTGACAATAGACTAGTGTTACATTTACGTTTGGAACTTTGCTTTCACGTCCGTCGGTATATATACGAGTAGACATAGGACAGGTGCACGTCTGGTGCCCACCTGATCTAAAAATATATGTTTTCTAACATATGCAAATTAATATAAATAATATAAATTTCGTATTATATACTTTGGCTACGACTATTAAATTTCAGACCTATCACTATATTATTATGTACACACAATACGTAATAAGAAGTTCTAAATTTACACAAATCTAATTACTCGATACGGAATTTCATGATTCGAGTAAAATCGATAACATAAAGCTCGCCGAAAGCAATTACAGTAAAATTAAAGTACTTTAAATTAACTCTACGTTTTACTTTTGTGATAAAAACAAAGAATTCTTGTAAATACAATGTTTCTAATTAATGATGATCAGTCAGAGGTCACGGCAGATTGCAAGAGGATGCTGCCCCGTGATAAAAAGACTTAACGATAAATAATTTCCTACTAACATATAGCTTTTTGTGGTTAGAATGTAGCACCATTCTTGAATGAATGAATCGACAGACAGGTGAATGAAATTAATATTGCAGTGCTGCCACTTAATAGCTTGTTTCTATTTCGAATCATTAACTTTTAAGCGTTCAAAATGCGCGTGTAATCAATTTTATGAATAGAAACTTTATTTAGGGTTCCGTATGCCTTAAATAAAAATATATGGATAATCTATAATGGTTGTGCACTTTGTTTCCTGAACTCTTCAGACTCTTGAATATGTAGAACTTGATATTCAATTAGCTAATTGCGAGTGCATCATTATTGGTTTGGTCATGTTGAACGGATGAATGTAAGAAGATTAACGAAAAGTATATATGTATACAGCGAGTGTGATCGGAAATATTGGAATAGAAAGGCCTAGGAGGACATGCTTAGACCAAATAGAGGACGTTTTAAAAAAGGGCGAGGTCAGGAGTACCGAACGAGCATGTATGAGGAATTTAATTAAAGTTGCCGGAGCGAAAGAGGTATGCCAATCTCGTAAGAAGTGGATAGAAGTGGTCTCTGTCTACTCCTATCGGAAAGAGGCGTGATTCTATGTATATATATGCGAGTATTATATATACTCGCGTATATATATGCGAGTATTATATATACTCGCGTATATATATGCGAGTATTATATATACCCGTATGCAAACATTGGGATATCAACAATCAGAAATTGCATGTTTTATATCTATAGCTCTAGACACACATAGTTGTATGCCCACAATTGGCATAATACAATACAATACAATACAACATTCTTTATTGCACACCTACAACAGAAACAGTACAATAGAGCCTTAACATAAAATACGATAGACAATTGGCGGTCTTATCACGAAAGAGCGATCTCTTCCAGACAACCTTTTGCATAATAGGTACAAGTTTTTTAAAGAAAAGGCTTGCTTAGCGATGTAGGTATTTTCATAATGCACAATTAGGCATAGCTTTTGAGTCTATTAAAGGTTTGTCGAGAGACTAGATACGCAATCCTTATTATTATAGACCTCTCTGTTAAAATCCATAATTAAGTACATAAAAATATATTGTAATTTCCGAATGCAAGAAAGTGTTCAATAGAAACTAAACTATAATGAACCATGTTACGAAATTTATTTTGGGCATATTAGGGACTAGATACATAACAAAAACAATGAAAAATCGTGTATTTATCGCATGAAAACGCGCAGTGGTCCGAAATGGAGCAAACAGGCCGCGTCGCTGTTGAAACCAATATGAGTGAATTTTAATCTGAGGAATGTGAATGTTTTAATTTCACACAGCTTCGCGTCAGTGGAAACGCACCCTAAGACGTGTAGCTTTTTATATGACTCTGCTGCTCTTTACTGACTGCGTACATAAAAGAGCTAATCTCATTAGGAAAATCGATCACTTACGACCTTTTCAACAGTGAGAGCAGCAGTGTACTTAACTCGTCAATTCTGGTGCGTGTACACATTAAGATGCAAATCTTAGTTTGCGTTCAAAAGTTAATTGAATATTTAATAGGCGAGCATCAAAATAGTTTCCTTTTGTAATCGTAAAAGACGTAGGCAACGACGTTGAAAATATGGACCAGGTGTTTAAAAATGCTTAAGAAATAATTGCTTAGATGGAATCTCTTTATTTTGTCGTGATGAGATTGCCATATATCGATCCTCGAGCAGGCTTTTATATGCACACTTTAGTGGCATTTGCATTGCATAGTTTTAAGAGCCTGTAGCTAGAGTTCCCAACTCCCTTGTATGAGAATTACAGTACAATTAAAGTCAGAGAACTAAAATTAAGAGTATTTTTGAAAAGTAAACAGATTTTTTTTATTCGATGTTTTAAAAACATACTTTTTAACTTACTTGCACAATTTGGTATCATTCTGAAGTTTGGATATTTCGTTTTTAGGTTTTATGGCTCCGAATACCAGCGGTCACAAAAACAGTATTTTGTATAATTTTTTTATATAGAACAGTAAAAAGTATTAAAGAGCGAAAAGAAGTATAATACTGTTTAACAGTATGGTTGGGAACCCTACCTGTAGCAAGTACCCGCCCACAACTTCGTCAGTGGAGGAGAAAAAAACTCATAACCCTCTTTTTTCAGCGTAGTCGAGAAAAAAATATCCTATAACCATCTGTGGATGCCCGTGTACCAAAAAAAGTTGAAATTCGATTTGCCGCTTCAACGTGATGAAGCCGCAACGACACATACAAACATACACAAAAACTATTCTCTGACCTTCAAATACTCACTTTCACTTATTTTTATATTTTCTATGTACAGACATATCATTTTTAAAACTTTATAATAGTATAGATGTCAGCTCAGGCCCCTATTTCATAAACGTGACAAGTGGCAATTGACAACGACAATTCGACGTACATTGCTGGGTCGTCGAGTAAATATTTGCCTGGCATCATGATGGAGAAGCCGAATATGCCGAATTGTCCTTGTCAACTGTCATCTGTCACGTTTATGAAATAAGGGCCAGGGCAACGGTTATTGAAATAAATGCAATACGAGGAGTCCACAAGTTTGAGCGATGCAATGGACACGGGATTTAAACTTATTTTAAAAACACCCCTCTTTCTGTGCGGGCAGTTTAAAAAATCAAATATGATGTCCATACAATTCGTACGTCTAACGCAATACGATTCTCAATGGATCCTTAGCTTTTATGCAGTGCATTAGATTATACGGATGTTCAGAAACGCCGCCGTTTCATCTCCACTCAAGCTTAGACAAACACTCGAGTGGCTGGACATTTCGAGTGGATCACACACACACATACATACATACCTACTACGTCCATGTTTATATAGCGCGTTCACTTTCTACGGTACGATGCGGCCCTTTATTTTTCTTATTAGAAGAGGCATGCCAGAATTTTACATCCTTACTAGTCATCTTCTATACTAAATATTATAAAGTTGTAAAAATAAGATTCTGTACATTGAAGATATTTAAAAAAATATATTCTTGCAGACTATTTGGAGGTCACTAAAACGTTTTTTTTTTATGTTTGTATGTTCAAAATGTTGTGGCTTCGTCACGCTAAATCAGCTAAACCGTTTTCAACAATTTTTGGTACACGGCTGGCTGGGTATCTCTAGATGGTTATAAGATAGTTTTTACCTGACTAGGCTGTTGAAAAAAGAAGGATTATGACTTACTCGCCTCCGCGAACAAAGTTGCGGGCACCGTTTAGTATTACATGTATGTGAACTGTGTATGTTCGTTTGTGCATTCACGAAACGGATTATTGAATTGTTATGGTTTTTGTGACAGTGTATGGAAAATTATAGATTCCGAAGATAAGGTAAACGTCCCAATGCTTGACAGCTTAATCCAATAATTGTCACCCAGTTTGTCAGCTGTATTGCTACGAATTAAGATTGAAGGTGTCAATTAATGGGGCAGTGTTGGCTACAGGGACATTTACCTTACGGTCTCGACGCGAGTGAAGTAGTAAACTAGACGTATAGTTTTAATAGCAAAATGACGTTCAACTTTTACGTTGTTCGCTGAAGGCGTAAAAGAACAAAAAAATATTATGTTTATTTATTTAGCTCTCTCTCTCTCTCTCTCTCTTTCCTTGCCAAAGCCAAATATCATGCCTATCTGCATCCCCGCCAAATCTTACGGTAAAACTTAATTCACTGGAATTAGCGATACTGATCGCAAATTTTATTTACCTGCCCTAAAGATAAACAACGGATATTGCACGTATTTGACACAACCGTAAATAGCCCGCGAATTAAACAATAAACCATTAAAACCTTTCAAATAAACTTCAGTAATAATAGTGCGTAAGAGTTAGTTACACCACCAAATCCATAATTACCAGAAGGCTTAAGCGACCTGGCAGCTTTAATGCACTTAAAATCTTTTCAACACTCATTACACAGACATAATTAAAATGACGTATCTGTTATTAAGACAGGAATGTACTTAAGGCCTTTTAGAATGGATTGTACAGTTCGACGCACGCGCACGACCTTCCGTGCCGCAAGGCCGGCGGCATACAGACTGGGCAGCCATCATACATAATTATATACATAATATACATATTCTAATGTATGCAGCGTTTAAAGCCCACACCCAATCATAAAGTTTCGCAAATATCTTTCGTTTTCAGACTCTTTGGTTTTATGGTTGAGTAATTATTGTGATTGATTTGTGTGAATGATTTTATTTGTTTGAAACAATATTTTGCACGCTGTATTAAGTACAGAGCAGGAAAATACATAACCATCAGGATAAGTGGCGAAGAACTATAGGCGTTCAAAAGTCACATCTTTGAGGCAATCGGAAAAATAGCGAAGCCTTAGACTCTGTGGCACCTTTTGAGTACAGGACCCTATAATAATTCATACAGCATTAAAACATAATCTTTAGTTGCTTTAAAAAAACATTCATGAGACATTGCCACCACAGAAATCATCAAAACTTCAAAAAGTTAGAGAAAAGTTGTGACGTTGAGACTGTTGAGAGTACCGAATTGCATATAGAATACGATGAGTGTTGACACTGATAATATATACGTTGCTACTATCCAGTATAGGTATATACTTAACTGACTTACTAAGATTATGTTATAAGTTTATCTTGAAAGATTTATGAATAATGGAAACCAGTATTGATAAAGACAGTCATGATATCAATATTGCAATCGCACTTTCTTGCGTATAACTTACTGGCTGCTCCAGTCTATCAAGTACAGAAAGGAAATCTCATCTTATCGTTTCCCAATCACTTCGACTCCAGTGCGTCTTAAGATTTCCTCGAAAATGGAGTAAGTGGATACAAAGCTCATGAGTACTTACTTCGTTTTTCCTTAAAACAGAATAGTTTCCAGTAAATTCGCGCAAGAGCACGTCTACATCGTTATCAATCAATTTATCTACCGTTACCAGCAAACAAGACGCGGATTTGTTGACCCACTGCTTCCACAACCGGTTTCTTAGGTCGCACTCAATGGAGTCATTCAATGTTGCTTTTCTATCGGTTTGAGAATTTGACGCTGTTGATTGATTTATAAATGTGTGTAATCGTTGGGCTTGAAACTGAACAACTTGATATAATGGTTAGAATTTAGAAAACACTACTAATTACTGGAATATACCCAGAGATCGGAAATATTATAAAGTTTTTTTTCAAATAAGTAGCGTGACGGTTACCGGATATAGTCAATTAATTCATTTTATGAGCTTCCTGTGGCATCTCACATTAATTAAAGTTAAGAAATAGTATATTATATTTTCTAGTACCTAGTATTAAAAAAGTTTTCTTTTCAGGCGGGCCTATTAAGGACAGAACATGGAGAATATTGGATCGAACCTTCCAATCAACTCCCAAGCGACGAATCAGAGGGTCGACCTCATATTATCTTCAAACGATCGGCTGTCGATAAAGTCGAAGCATATCACAGAAAGAAGAGAGCAGTGAACTACAAAAGTGATAATAATGAACAAAATAGACGATACTACGAAAGAGAATACCAAAAGTTTCATCCGAGAAGAAATCAAAATGTAAGAAGAAATCACGATAGCAAAGAAGCAGCAGAAAGACGATTACGAGAGTACGAGAGGCTCAAACGATTAGAGATAGCGAGGAAAAATCCTATTGCCTTCAGAGCTGAAATGCAAAGAAGGAGGGAGAATAGAATAAACCAATCCTTATCAAAAAGTAACTCAATAGAATCTAGCAACAGCAATAGTAGGTCAATGGAGATGCCGTACCTGAAAAACGGTGGACGAAAAAAGATGAATCGCAGACGAGGGGATGTTCAGAAAAAGCACAGGAGACGACGAAGGAAGGCAAAAAACTGCGCTACTAAGCAGCCACCGTATACATGGAACTTGACAAACACCACTGGTCGTACTTTTGGTGGAAACAGGGTAAGGATATCAATCAACTGCTCTTTTTTACAAAAGCTTTTCAAGCCTAACTCATTATACTGTTAGAGGAAATCTAATCGCAGCCAATAAGCAATCCCTAAACATCAAGCCTCTTGAAAAAATGATTCTTTTTGTCTTTTTTTATTACTGTGGATGTACCTAATCTCCATCTTCTTTTTCAGAATAAATATCTTGCATATCAGGGAACAAATACGAATGCGCCAAGGCGTATCCGATCCGTGAGCAAACCCCAACACGTCGAAGTATTGCTGGTCGCCGACAAGTCCATGACAGAATTCCATAAAGACAAAAAATTGGAGACCTACTTGCTAACCATCATGAACATGGTAAGATCATTGAATTTAGGAAGTTAACTAAGCATTGTTTACATACGAGTAATTCATGCAAATCAGGTTAACTACTGATCCTGCAAATCAGGTTAACTACTGATATAAGATTGTACTGTGAATATACCAGTAGGTAATGGCCACACTTGTATTTTTATCAAAATAACAATTACTGACATTTGATTGAGATCTCAATATCACTTCTACGGAATCTTGAAGACATTGATCCGGCTCGAAAATTTACACACAGTAGTGTGTGTCCTCAAATCTTTTTCGTTTAAGTCTAAATATTTCCATATAATATGTCAACTTAATGTAAAACTTTTAACGCAGGTATCGTCTCTCTACATGGACCCATCAATTGGCAATCTGATTCAAGTTGTGGTCGTCAAGATCGTGATCTTACAAGACTCCCACGACCTGCAAGTGTCTACCAACGCCGACACGACACTGACGTCATTCTGTCACTGGCAGCAGCAACTGAACCCAGTCAACGACTCTCATCCTCAGCACCACGACGTGGCGATTCTGGTCACCAGGCAGGACATCTGTAGTCTTAACAACCAGCCTTGCAAGTAAGTGACTTCCTCATTAGCGTCTTTTAGGGCTATTGTGCTCATATAATTTGTGCACATTTTACATGAAATGGCATCAAGCCAAGCCATATCGGGATTAGTACTAACCATACTGGAAAACGTACAGAATTCATAGTACCTACATACTTACATGTTCCTAGGTTGTATGAAATGCCAATTTGACTACTTGAATAGACATCATCTTGATAGAGCTCTGGATTTGGTGAGGCATAAGCTTTGCCTCGGTTTTAAGTATGCTTCATTGTACTTATTTGGAACCAATGTTCCGTGTGTGTCATAAGCTCAAAATGTCTTATGCGTGTAATTTGTCGGTTCACTACATTTCGTATTCAATTCATTTCTAATTGATAACACGCTATATTAATCAGTAGAATTTTCCAAATTTTAGCTAATTTCATTATTTTATTACCCAGAGCTTTAATTTTTTTCCATCTTTTCCTCAAATTCACGTTCTGAAGTACCATCGGTAATCCTTGAACTGAAAACGGATAAGAAAACTCAACAACGGCCTTCTCGGCAAATTAGCATTAGCGTTTTTTTCTGCGCGCACGCTGCAAGGTCAATGGCAGAAGGCGTCTGGTATTGAAGTAAATAGTGCTACATGAGTAACAGATTCCGAAATAGAACACTTTCGTATTTAATCCCTGCCTAGGGTTGCCAGATGACCGTTTTAAGTACCGGTTTCCGTAATGACTTTCCAGAAACTACGTAAACTGGATGTGCATGCAATGCGTCATGGTTTGTGCAACTATGCAATACGTGGGCTTTGATTCTCCGTATTAAATACATATATACTCACGCCTGTATTCCACTGGAGGAGGCCGAGACTACCGAATGCAAGACTCTGCGGTCCTTACCCACTTCTTTCGCTTAATTTATCCATGCATCTCTTCATACACGCTCGTCTGTTGAAGGTACTCCTCACCTTTTTTTCAGTATTGCTTTCAGTATTGGTCGAGATACCATCGCCGAGGCCCATCTCTGCCCACTCTTCCATCCATCTTCTCGACATAAATTCTCTTTGTCACTCTCCCTCCACTCATCCTTTCGACATGCCACCACCGAACACCTCTTTCTCAATTTTCGTCACTACATCCTCTTCTATTCCACATCTCTCTTTTATCACAATTTTATTTATCCTACCGCCTTTGAATAAGAATTTATCAAACACTAGGAAACTTTTCGAATCGTTGATAAATGAAGGGTTGATGCGTTTTTTATTGTAATTTTAGTGTTTTTTTTTTTAATTGACGATTGAAATGGTCAACAAGCTTCATATAACACTTATGATCAAATAGACAAAAATCGCTAAACAGCAAGCAGTAAAGAATTCACAATTCAAACAACTCCCATGAGAGTACTTGGTGGGAAGTAATTAAGGGACAACCCTTTTCGCAAAACCAGTGCGTAGGCGTCTCTTGTTTCATCTTAAAATGGTAATCAGTAAACGCTATTTGGACTTAAATTTTTCTTTCAACACTTGCGTAGTAAATAAATAACACCACATCAGAGAGAGAGACCTGAGAGACAGGAGTCGTCATTGAACTGCAAATCACAAAACTACGAATGGTTTGGAGAAAAGTATGAAATTTTTGCAAGCCTTTTTAGTATTCTCCTTAGGTGGTAAAATAAAAGCTGCAAAACCAGCTTTCGATCACAAAATCCGCTCTGACACAGTTGGTGTAGAAAACAAAGATTGTAATCATTTAACCATTGGTGTTAAAAATAACACACATATTGTATTCAATGGAGGCATATTGTAACAATGTGCCACAATGCCGATACATTATCAGACACGGCGGAGCCGCATATTAATGTAATGTATGTCTGAAACGTCTGCGTGGGTTGCTAAGTGCAGAGTGAAGTGCTCTGGTACACAAAACTAGCTAAGTGGTTAATGAAAATCGAGACCATGCACGGAATTAATTATCGATCGACACGTAGCAGCAACTAGCAAAGTGACGAATTTGAACTCAGAACATTGTCATGAGGGCTACTACCAATACAATACATTTAACGTCTATTATTAGTATAACTTAGGCATCAACTTTTGGGCATTGAGATTATATATTCTAGAAAACTACATATTTATTAATGTTATTTTATTATGTTATAAATACATCTTCTCAATTAAATTAAAAACACAAAATCTTAAAATAAACTTAAATATCAAGTTACAACTACCTACACAAAATAAACTAAAAACTAAAATCTTACAATATATTTGAAAAACTTTACGGCTTTGGCATAGTGTCGAGGATGTAAGCAGCATTTCCTCGCTGAATGGCAAGCTTCCTTGCCCAAAAAATAGTCTTTGGGCAAGGAAGCTAGCGAATCTGCGATCCCCGGTGTCCACAAGCCTTTTTGCCAGCTCTTTGAAGAGCCTGTAAGCCTCCATTCCCCATGGACCCCAGAGTCTCAAACATTTATTTGGCATAAATGATCCTAAAATTGGAAAATAATTGGTCCATGGATATATGATGGGCATTTGCACCAGAAAAAGAACAGACGAAGAAGCAGAAGAAAGCTGACAATTGCAGACGTTCATGTTACCGACTAAGAATTTGCCTGTTTGGAGACTTAATAAGTTCTTTAGCTCAGCCAGAATGATTCATATGATATAGGTGAGCGCTTTAAACTTCCAACTAGATATACTACTTATAGAAAAAGTACCTACTTACTTATTTGCGTTTCTCCTGACGCGTATTTAAATTCAGAGGAAAAGAAGCAGCTGTTGAAAATCCGAATTTACTAGCAACTACAAACCCTACAATTACTCACTTGAACATTTGACGAATAAATAATAATGTCATGCTTTAATAAACACGAATCATACAAAATATGCTAGAGTATTTTAACATCTACTTGTGAAAATGTAAATTTCATTTCGTATTCACTGATGTGAATCGCAAGCCAATATGTGAATGGGATTACGACACACAAATTAAGACAATGCTTTATGTTTTTTTTTTCAAAGGTCGAGACGGTTATTTAATCGAGCTTCGACAAATTGTCGTTTACGCAATTATCGAGTTTTCGGAAATTCTTGAACTGCTAACTACAACGCTACACAGGCACTTTAAAAGATTGTAGCGATATTCGCATTTCAGTAGGTCTTACGACGGTTTTTAATGTAATGTTTTGACTTCAAAGAGCCGACGAGGATGGGTGCGCCTGCTTTCATTTAAACTCAACGTGACACTACATAAGACGTAGCTCTGAAACTACAATGCAATAAGTCGAAAATTTTACTCATTTCAAATTCAATTTTACCGCGTTTCAATTGTGCTTAACTCCAATTAATTTTCAGCAAGCTTATGCTCTTTTATTTCTAGGGTTTTGATGTAAAGTAAACTAAATTATACGAATAAAATTAACATAACTAGTACAGGATTGCCCAAGCCCAAACAAGGACAATATTTGCCTTCAGATGATTAGCGCAACGCAATAGAAATCCTTAATTAAATATTGGAGGTTTGCATATTTAATTGCTAATGACTCTATTGATCAAGTGTTCTTAGTAGTGCTAATTTGATTCTAATCACAGACAAGTGAAATTTAAGGCTCCGGAGTCTACGGTTTTGACCATGATTGAAATCGTATTAAAAATCAGAATATTTATAGGGTATTAGCAACTGCCATCTACTCCCGTAAATCCTGGCTCTATGGATACTACACATAGGCGTTCAGGTAATTGTTTTAACTATTTTGTAGCTATGATCATTGGCCATTTGTGTGTGTTCAATCGGATCATCACTTGTCGCGAAGGTCTGTGGTAAGAGCGTACTCCCACCTGAAAGTCCGGCAACGCAATTGTGACTCATCTGGTGTTGCAGATGTCTATGGGTGACGATGATCGCTTACCATCAAGCGATCCGTCTGCTCGTTTGCGCCTTATAACACAAAAAAACTACACATTGAAAATATCTTGAAAATGGCAACCCGCCCCGATCAAGTTACATGTTGGTGAAAACTGCATTAAAAATTAGTTCAGCAGTTTTCGAATTCATCCAAATCGCACTGTATTAATTATTTTATACAAACAGGCGCGTACGTATTTTAGTGGGTTCCCCTTGTTTACGCATTTTTTTTTGCCATGATTCTATATCGCATTATCACAATAGGCATAATGATCCATAAGCATAATTTCATTACGCCGAATCCTGTTTTCGCCGAATTTATTTTCGCTGAATGGTCTTTACGCATAACTTTTTAATGCCGAAAACCTAAACCCTATCTGGCAGCAGTCATCTTCTGTTCGGGATTGCAGTTCTAACCTAACCTAACCTACTTTACTGGCAGCAGTTTTTTATTGTTAGAGGTTGAATTTGCAGATAACTAAAATTCGGCGATACTAAATTAAGCGTATTTAGATTCGGACAAATAATGATTCGGCGAGATGAACATTCGGCAAAATCAGTTTCGGACATAAAAAAATGTGCGAAATAGATAGCACCCATTTTAGTGTGCAGCCCACTTTATTAACTGACGGGCTTATTTTTGCATCTCCTTGCATCACACAGTTCAATATTTATCTAACATAGCTTTATCTAAATCTTTCTTTCACCTGCCAATTTATCGTAACATATTGCCTTCAACAAAACATTTGAGCCGGTAACCCAGTAACTTGCGGCTGATACTGAACAGAGGTGCAGTGTACTAAAACGTGTTTATATTACGTGAGTGCTGTAAGAACGTTATTAGGGTAACTAAAATTTTATTATAGTTACCTACTTCTCGCGCTCGATTTAGTATCTTCGAGTAATCATGCACCGGGAGAATCGCATTCGGCACTGGGCCTTGAATGTAATTTGCCAAAGCAACAAGGCGCCTAGTCGCTTTTACATTTCTCATATAACAAAAAAACTATCACAAACATGTTCGAGACATTTTTGGAAACTGGCCAGTGACTCAAGTAATGGATAAGGATAAAACAATTTATACGGATTACATCATATGTATTTGAGTTCCTGACGTGTCAGAAGCTTTACGGGTCCCGTGGCCAACGCTAAAGCTTGAGGATAGATATAATCCGTTTAAGTTGTTTTATTTAAATGTGTGATAATCGCGGAAACCGAAAATAATTTTTTAGGGTAGCATATATAAATTTCTAGCTAAGCATCAACTCACGAACGGATCTCCGATATAAGGAGATCCGGATAGAAAAGGGGAAGAACGGATAGGGAGTTTGGTCAGAGTTTCTCTGCTAGATAGACAGAGAAGGCATTTAGAAGAACCAAAGTTTTTGGGTTCGGTTTTAAACATAGCTCAAATTACTGAGCTGAGCTAAAATGGCAGTGGCGGGGCACATTGCTCGTAGAAGCGATGACAGACGAGGCTGACGAGTTCTTGAGTGGACACCACTTGTTACCGATTGTTGCAGTGTCGGTTAACCACCAAGATGGACTGATGATCTGCTGAAGGCCACAGACGCCAAGAGAGGACCGAGAGTTTTATGAGGTAGATCAATGTGTAGCAATGGACCTTTTGATTAATGATGACGATTATCTTCTGAATCATTTTTTTTTCGACAGACCAACAAAGTACAAGGTTATACATTCTATAAATGATAATTAAAAAACGGGGATCACATCTAACCTGTACCTCACGAACAGGCGTGCAACAGCTTTCACAAGTTAAATTACCTACTGGACAGTAGGCAGGCAGAACAAGACAATTACGATATGGATATATTTAGTACATAAACTTGGCTACATTTGTCACTGTAGTACCTCTACATATTTTCGTCTGTAATAGGCAATTCAAGAGATGGTCGTGCCTTGACTTAAAACACAATACCAGCACATGACAAAAATAAATGACAGCCCGTCGCATCGACATAAGGGGTCACATTCGTAATAAATATTAACTCGATGCTAATTACAATATTTGTACGTACAGATCACGTTCCGTTTTCAAAAAAGCCGCGAGTAATAAGAAAACTTCATTCGGTAAACGGTACAAGAGTACCAACAGCCTTTCTAGCAGAAAAATGACTTATTTAATAGGAATAGTCCGGTTGATACGACCTTTCACGCGGAAAGGGTAGAGTAGCCGAATGTTGTCAGAAGTCGGCAATCAAAGACAATGAGTATAACGGTGTCAGGCCTCCAGGCGGCAACCCTATAGTCTTCCAAAAGCAAAAGGTAATAAGTATGTATAAAGCTCATACGGTCGTAATGCGTTCTTCTTTTTATAGCAACCCAGAATCACCAATTTATTAAACACGCGACAAGGCTGTTAATATATTGTAAAAAGATTTTGTTTCGCTTGATTGTATGTAAAATAAGTTGGTCCTGAATAATGCATCGAACTGCATAAAAAAGATCATCAATATATGTGAACATGTATAAATATTGATGATTACGGTTGTTTTGTAAGATGCTGAGATAACAGAAAACAGTTGCATTGCATATTTGGGTAGTTTCGGATGTTTAACAAATGATTCGACGTGAAGAAAGGAACCGGGAAATAACGCAAACCAAAATCAGGTGCATCTATGCTAGTCTTCCTCATTCCGTCATTGCTGAGGACCGCAACCACATATAGTATGTCTTTAATGGGTGCGATCATAAGCCCTGTGAACCATGCGGTACATGCTGCCGCCAATCGCCTTCTTCACAAAGTCAGACCATCTCGTAGATGTCCTACCCTGAACCTGTCATTCATTGGGCCAAGTATTATTTGCTTCTGCAGATCGTGCTATGGAAACTTCATAAAGTGGGCTTGGTCATGGGCTTATTATGAAAAAAAATTGGATTTTCTCCCTGCTAAAAGTTTTCCCCAATCAGATTTACTCTAACTTATCATGAGATTTGGTATTTACATGCAACAAAGTAAATAGATAGTATGCCCGAGGGCCGTAAAATATGGTTTGCATCAGTTACAACTCACTTAACCAGCTTGTTATTCGTACCGTAATTAAGTTTTCCTCTTATTTTTTATTATAATGTAAGCTGTCAAATCGGGCGACGCGCGCCGTTCGTTGTTCCGTCGCCAAGCCGTCTCGGCGGCTTATCACTAGACATCACCGTTATGCAACCTGCAGTTTCGACACCAATGTCATTGGCAGTAGGGTTGTCACTGGCATATTAAACAAAACAAACAATAAGTGGTATTACACATCTCACGAGACTGAGCACAAGAGATCTATGGAGTCATATGAGTTGAAACTGCCTGTTGTACCCTTCTCAACCAATTGACACCTACTTCTGGACGAAGGCTTCCTCTAAGCTAAGGAGCTTAAAAATTACTGTCTGAAAATCAATAACTATTAAACAATTCGCTACAAACTTGAGGCATAAAACAACCCAATCATAGCAATGTAATTATCGGCACTTATAGGGATGACTAATTGCCACGAATCAATACTCACCGATATTTCATTTTAATATAGTAACATATGTTACAAATTATAATACAATAATAAACACTTTATTTCATACCAAGATATGGCGAGATCTTTTGAACATGCTGAAATAGGCCGATGTAATTAGTCATAGTCATAGTCATAGTCATTTATTCCAAAAAACAATATACATTGCGTTTGAAAATACATTGCGATGCGGTAAGTTACAAATTAAATTAAAATTATGATTACAATAATAAATTATCAATTTTATATAATATATAGGTAAATAATAAATTAGCTTGTTTAAATTCAATACCCAATGTGATAATATAAAATTAAATTAAATTGCAAACTTTACTATCAATAAATTATTCATACTTACTTATAATTTTCCTTATATGTAAACTAACATATTGCTAACAAATTAATTCAATGTCGTAAGCTTGATCTACATATAATAATTACACTAACCCAGTATTTAAATCCTTACAAAATTCCTCAATAGAGTAAAAACACCTCTTTAGCAAGAAAGCTTTAAGCTTATTTTTAAACATGTTACAACTTGAGAGCATCTTCATTTCAACAGGCAATTTGTTAAAAAGCACTATTCCCTGATAACTAGCTGAGTGTTTCACTATTTAAGCCTTGTAATGATGGATAGTGGCAGGTCCTTTCTCCTAGATTCCAAGCGCTGTTTTCTCTCTTCAATTGTTTCCAAGTCTGATATCTGTTTCATTAAATCCGTAAGAAGGACAAGAATGTATAAGCTGGGAACAGTGAGTATTTGGAAATCTAAGAAGAAGCTCCTACAGGATATATGTTGAGGTATTCTGGCCATAATCCTAATGGCCCTCTTCTGAGCAGTAAACGCCGCCTTAATATTGTATTTATAACTATTTCCCCAGAATTTTATACTGTATCTAATCCGGGATTCCACCAAAGCAAAATATACTGTTTTTAGTTGGGATACTTTTGCCTCATCCCTACCTAAGGCTTCCAAGTGCATAGCTGGCAGAACTGACAGACTTGACGATAGCTGACAGTTCATTTTTCCAGGTCAAGCAGGAGTCGTTAGATACTCCAAGAAATTTCACTGATTCCACCTGATGGATCGGTTCATCCCTTGTATATATCTGCAGAACATCTTTGTTATTGGCAGTAGTTTTAAAGAGTACAACCTTGGTTTTGTTGCAGTTCAGTTTCAACACATTTGAATCAAACCAGGTATTGAAAGCTGCCATAGTATTGTTAACACTTTCATTAAATTGAGCATTTAATTTATGTCATGTTTGTAAATTGTTTCTCGCCACATCGCCTCACCTCACAATAGATAAGTAGATGTAATTTGGTTTTGATGCAGGTTTAGGTTTACCTATTATAAAGCTCAGGCAGTCAAAATAGGCCACTTCTAGTAGCGATACTAAATTTCCTCGAAAAAAGGTGACAACCCTACTATGCCACTGATAAATGACACAGATTGAAAGAGTATTAAGTCGAGACAAACACAAATTTAAGGCGTCTGCTGTAGATTCAAATTCGAACCAATTTCTGTTTTATGTGTATTTGTTGTAGCCGTTATCACGATAGTGTTGTTTTATAGGGACTAATAGATAATGTTGATATGTCCATATTTAGGTGTAGGTATTGTGTCACGATCAATCAAGGTTGTGCGAATTTAGGTAAGTAGTGGAAAAACCTTTATCGTATCTTTGATTTGAGGTCCGATTATAACCGTGCATACCTGCTTAGGTATGCACGGTTATAATCGGATACAGCTCGAATACAGTGCTTATAACGCTTAAACTGGCTGTATAATGGCCGTATTAGCTCCTATACAGTTTGTGCACTGCCTGGTAACACTTTGAGTGCCAAACTTTTCAAAGAGATGTGCATCTACCGCGCAATACAATTTATTCACGATCAGATCAATCATCTTTTCTGAATTTTTTATCTAGATTGTTAGATTTAGTAGACACAGTCGTCCACGTTCCCCTGTTTACCTAGGATATCAGGGCAAAATATTGTACCTCGTACTTGCAAATTTTACTTATTTTGTCATTAACCTTGTAAGCGCCAAGCAGCGAAGTAATACGACGTGAATCAGACAACACAGCAATAAAAAAAAATCATTAAAAATAAATTTAACTGCAGAACTAGATATCGATATTATTCTTTGATTAAATTGTCGACTTTGGCGTCAATACCACGAATTTTTGGTGCCGCGATTTGGCGCTTGGCGCTCAAAAAGTCAATTAATTACTTGGAGAATAGCACGACTTATCCTTTCTCGCTTCAAACACTTTTATTATATTAATCCTGAATTTTTTGAATTTGTAAGAAAAGTAAGAATTCATAAAATAATGTGTTCAGTCAAATTTCATTAAACTGAACGCTAACCTCACATTATTTTTATCGATCGCATCATCAGTATCAGCCATCGGTGAAATTGCGGAATTTATTAAGCAAATTATATCTAAAGCAGCCTAAGTTACTCTACTGCTTGTAAACTTCTCACAATTTCGCATTTAAAATAAGCTCCTAAATAAGCTTAACAAATTCGTGAGCCTACCGCATTGCGCTCTCTCCAACTAAACCTGCTATTTATGCGTTTGCATACAATTTGTTATCGATTGAAACTTATAAATATTTATAGACCGTTTTTAAACGGTTTACCGACTTTCTCCCGTTTGATGCCGCCGCGACGAAGCACTTTACAATAAGCTTTTTACGCTTAAATTACCACCCAGAAATTGTTTTTAATATTCAAAGCCTTTAAACACGTGTTGAGTTTAAATTCAGTTAAGTTAAGCAGCATGTTGATATAAGCGCCAAAGAAATGGTATTAATACGGTAATAACATTAAACTCATAATTGTTTCTTTAGGTTAAGAACATTCTTGGGAGTGAATTTTCATACATTGCTACACAGAAGCATTCTGCAAGAATTTATTATTGTGATACCTCGCACAGTTTATTTATTTTATACACAAAATGAATGGAATGTGACCTTAACGTATAATCGTATTGTTCTTAAAATGAGCACTATGTAAAGTTTTATAAATTTGACCTAAATCAACTAATTCCTCGCTATCGCTGTACTATTATCAATTTGCATAACAAGCCCTTTAATAACTTTTCTCTGAATCTGACAGAACTAACTAATACGATTACATAACGTAGTACAGCCAGCTATATACACACACACATAGTACGCAGTATTATAAAATTACATTCTGACACACATTTAATCATCCCTCAAATTGCTATTCACTTAACATACCTGTAACCTCTCAATAATTTTAGAAGCATACAGACAAGCCAACTTCTATCTTCTCTGTTCGAGATAAGTGTAATGGCTGCCTTATTCCCGAGTGAACGCGCGAAGAATTTATTCGACGTGTAATTAATTTAATTCGCACCTAATAACGGCTTTATGTTCGTCTCGATTAAGTTGCTGTAATAAATCAAAGATTCGCGCTTCATCGCTTTAAGACCACACGGGAGGCCAATTCCATAACAAAAGAATCCTTTGGGGGGAAAATGTCACGTGTTCTTCAGAAGCTATGGTGATTTGGAGCAAACTAATTAACCCATATGGATTACCTACTCCTACCAGCCTCCGCCTGGACTATTATGAATACAATCGTTGTATGTTTTAATGTTCATGTTGATTGTGTCCTTGTCTGTGCCCATATTCGACATGGCCTAGATTTCTGTCAGCAATATTTCGGCCAAATCACGGACATGTTTTTCCTATCCAAAATGCAATAAATAATTTTGACATAATATCTACACACGATGTTGGATATATCGATTTTTTACGAAAATCTTGATGTTTTACCATCATGATCTTCGGGATTTTTAAAGTGAATTTCTTCACTAAGAAACTATATTCTTCTAAATACAAAGATCTAAATAATGAAAAAAAAACCGACTGGTTCAAACCAGTGCCTTGTGCCTTGCCAGGGCTCACCATGGCGCTGACGATAGAAAAGCCGAGTAAAATGCAAAGATCTTGTCACAAATAGTGACCATATTTAAAGAAAAGCTGACTAGACTCTGTAGTTCAATTGGCAGAGCGTGCGCCCGGCAAGGCACAAGGCACTGGTTCAAATCCAGTCTTGATTTTTTTTCATTATGTAGTTATTTGTATTTATAAGAATTTGATATATCATTTGCTCCTATAATTTCTACTTTAATGATATCACGAGTTATTTTTTTAATTTACACCTATTCAAAAAAGAAATGTCATAACGGTGACTTCGAATAGAGCATATCGTTAAAAGTAAGATATATGCTGGTGATATCTCCGACATATCTCGGACAAATATCATTTTCCACTTGGAATGAAGCCCCTGAAAACTCTTAGAAGAATTATGATTCCATATTCCCATTTGCTTCCATCTTGTTCAAATTTAGAGTCTATTCAAGTAGAAACTGAAATTCCTCATTCATCATTATTATCTCAACTGCTGGACAAAGGCCTCACCCAAGGATCTCCACGTTGACTGATCTTGCGCTATCCGCACCCAACAGCTTCCCACAATCATCATAAGTTCTTCAACCCTCCCTGTGGGGGAACCTCATTACTTGACAATTATTCAAAGAATTTTCCTTATAATCGTATTGTTGGCGCCAGACGTATAGTTTTAAATAAACTGTTTCAAACCGCGCTTCTGTCCATCGTGAACTTACGATTTTATGTTGATGCGTACGTTCAACTTATAGGTGCCGTTTCAGATTTATGTTCTGGCAAACAATCAAATTCTTACAGTTCTTAAAACTTTACAATAGGCGCTTTTTATGACAGAGTTTTTATTGCGATCTTTTATTTGACTTCACCTGTAATTTGCGTTAAAATTTTCGTATATTTTCATATATGTATAGGAAATTAACCTCATATTTATAATGTTTGTAAATGATTAATGTAGATTTAAAGCGTGTTTGACATCTTGTTAAATTGACCAGTAACAAGTTTAACAAATACAAAGAAGAAAAAACTATTAAAACGTCTGACGGTAATTGACCAAAAAAAATCCAAAAGGATTGGAATAAGTATATGTTGCGCTTAATTTAGCTATGAAAGTACTTAGGGTATCACCTCCATTAAGCCGGTTAAGTCCATATCTTTTGAGACACAATACATGATAGTTCTCAAAATTTGAAAGCGAAAATCTAAATTATATTTGTCCGTAAGCATGATTATTAAACTATATTTTTGGTGTAGATACGTAGTAAGTATTACCTACACAATATTTTTTATTTATTTACATGGAGATCGAACAGCTTAAAATATGTTAGTAGTATCTTAAATAGTAATAGTGAGCCAATTACAGGATCTTAATTATAGCACCATAATAGTATTTAACATTAAGTTACACAAACGTTACGTTACTCGTACATACCTACATAAAACAAAAGGGTTGTTTAATAGTAACAGACAGTAACTGGTTTATATATTAAGTAAGGTTAGATTTACACATAAGATATCCCAGACAATAAATATAAGTTTCTCTCAAAAATACCATTTATCTGGCAAGCTTTTATTGCCGACTGTGATTTTCTTTGAAGATCCATTATCTTCTAATGTAGACGATTCTGAAGAGCACAAACTCGGTAGGATTACGTTATAGAGTTCGTATCATCAACATCCGGCTTCGTCAGATCAGCTCGATGGCGAGTCATATTGTATTTTCTCGTAAGTATCCGAACTTATATAAGTATGCCAAATTTTAGCTCAATCGGAAACCGAGAAGTGGACCAAATTTAACTTGCAAGGTATGACCCATATACCTATGTATACTAGCACGGCAAGTTAAATAATATCTTGTAAAAAACGCACCTGAACATGTTCCCCTAAGAATTATGTAACGTAGTAGGTACCAATTTTAAAGTGATCCGCGATTTCAAAAAGAGGGTCGCTTTTGTACGAGTAAATTCTCCATGGCTAATTAGGCTCTCATTACTTGACCTTATATTTAAATTATACATTAAGTATACTTAAATTAAAATATGCCTTTTGCAGTTTATCGGACCGCGTAATGGCACCCGTTGATGTCTTTTCTAAGAACTGCGCAAGCGCAAGGCTCGCCGTGATTGATGTCGCATTTGCAACATATGTAATATACCTGTGCAGAGAAAGTGAAAGTACCTATATACATGAAGATACAAGTTTTGTGAGCGACAATTTAGTAGTAACAGGCGTTTACATTGCTTGACACGAAAAAAGTATGTTAATTTTTACACCTATTGTATTTACGAGTAAATAAATAAACCTTAGATCACAAAAACTAACAAACTTGAAGTATTTTTGTACATTCAAAACTGTTTCCCACTTAAAAAATATACATATAGATACGGACTTTCTGCCACATTCTTACGTAGAAAAAAGAAGTAACCAAACACAGAAGAAAATATATCTATGTTCAGTTAACTTCAATTAATGTAGTATGTCATCGAAAGTTCTAAATACTATCACAACATAATTATATCTATTTTTATAGGAATGAAAATACGTGACAATAGGCATGATGCCTTATTTCAAAATTTGTAAAAATTAACTATATAGATCCTGAGAAAACAAGCAAAATGAACAACTACGTTAAAATTTTGAGTACGATATATTACGTGTAGCTTTTTTAATAAGCCCTTAAAGTTTTATCCTAATAACTAATAATAACATTGAATAATTCATAAAATGTATAGTAGCTTTTGTTATAACCGTTTCGATAAACGCAAGCTTTAACATGGCTTCAGAACAAAGTTCTTAATTTCTCCAAGGCACAAGGTACTAACCATGTGCTGTCAATAAGCTAGTAGGCTTTAGTATGAAGCATTTTTTGGGAAAGTCCAAAATTGTGATTTTAATATTGTTGCATCACGGGGAGTTTTTTATGAGTAGGTAGTTTTGTCACCAATATGTTTATAATTGAGAGATCGTTGTATTTGTATAACATATATCACAGAAGGTGTTGAATAGCCTATTGTATTTTGTAGCAGCAGTTGTGTGCAGACTGAGGACTGTAAAAGCAGTCTGAACCCCTTTCGATACCTTTAAGAGCAGTGTAGGTGAAGTAGAGAATAAAAAGTCACAGTTTATATCGAAATCCCGTTCCTAAACCAATACTTAGGCTTCCTATTTTAACTATGATATCTATCTGACTGAAGCTAATTCACTTGACGATTATTTCTTGTAAGTATTTCCAAAGGCTAGTAAGTAGTACCGATAACTTGTAGTAACGACATGAATAGTATGGGGACTGTTTCTATATTTATGTGATTATTCGTATGCCACATATAGTGGGGTTATTGTCAATTGAATTAGCTTTGGCTTTTATACTCGAGCCGTATATTGGTTGGGGAGGGGGTAATTTTATTATTTCTTAGAATTATAATTAACAATTATTGTGCAACATATTGGGTTTTCATGGAAAGTTACCAATGTTATGGTATAGTTGCAAATGTTGTGCAATACCTGTGGAAAGTTTACATACATCATTCCACTATGTAATTTATCGCCTTATGGGCTTTATACAATTGATATTTGATTAGATAAGAGTTATTCCTTTGACTGTTAAGTCTAAGTAATGATTTCATAGCTTTCCATCGGGGTTAGATGGAAAGGTATGAAATGAAGTTATTGAATAATTTATATTTTTATTAGCTTATAAGTTATTTAGATATTTCATTTCTTATATTAAATTTATATAATTCTATAATTATGGGGTCATCCGGTACAAGTTGCCCGTAACTCCTTCCTACATAGTGTCTCTCTCTGTTCGCGAAGAAAAAAGTATTTTTCACTTCTCCTGCTCAAAAAGTACGTCATATTAGCTTCGCGAAACGAGACTAAAATAGTACATTTAGCAAAAAACTTGCGGCCAGCTACATACTTTACGAATAATTAAAAACAAGCAAACCAACCTGATCAGATTGGCCAAACTTTCTGATAGAATTGCTCAAACTGTACTTTTAGTTTTTCATGAAATATACAATTTTAATGTTAACTCTTTTTTATTTTCTTGCAGTCGAAGTGAAAAGCAGAGTGTTTAACACGTGGCTAAAAGCCATTATGACACTCAGATATATTTGTCCTCGCTTCACTTCGTGTCATAATGGCTTATTTTAGCCCCTTGTCAAACAATCTACTATTTGCTTTTTGCTTCCCCGTAGTAAGATAAAAAGTATCTTAGTATTATTTTCGGATGTCCAGCAATCCTTGTACTAAAAATGCTTGAAATCCGTCAAGTGGTTTTGACGTAATGAGACCACAAAACATATATAACCCAAAAAAAAAGATTCTGTGACCTGCAAATAATTAGTTTGATTTTTTTATAACTACAATCACACATTTAATTTTTTTGTATCTTAAGAGTATGCTGATTATCACCAGGCTGTATCTCATGAACCGTGATAGCTAGACAGTTGAAATTTTCACAGATGATGTATTTCTGTTTATAACAACGAATACTAAAAACAGAATAATTTTATGTCTGTCTATCTATGTCGGTGACCAATACAAAATGATCGAACACCACGTACATTTTGCTTAAGAGTAGGGCTCTGCTAACACTGGATAATCATAGATACGGCCGTTTTTAGCGTATATTTTGTACGGAACCCTCGGTGCGCAAGTCTGACTCATATTTGGCCAGTTTTTAACTCACGCATAATATTAAACTAAAACATATGTATTCACATGAGCAAATATTTGATAGATCCCTACATTGAACACATACACGGAAATGTTTAAAATTGCATTTCTATAATGTTTATTTACGTACGTAGATACGAAGGGAACTGTGATTTACGGGTTCCCCTCAATAGCGTCATAACACCGGGATTGTTTGTTTTGATTTACTATGAATTTTATTTATTTATAAACTCACGCGCAGCTGAACTGAAACCCTTTTAACTGGGCCGTAAATAAAAAGATTAAGGCGAGGGTTTTAGTGACTGTACGAGCGGGGCACTTCACGCTTAATTAAGCACTATGGAACTAAAATATAAGTTTTTTACACATTAAAGAACTAAATTACAGTAAAAGACGTGGGCATGTGCTTAGCCGATTTTGTAAATAAAAATAGATACTGGCAGAATAGGGCAGTTTCCTGGGTAAAAAGAAATATTATTCTAATGAGTCCCATCAGTTATATTATCAAAAAATGTTGGACACGTAGTTTTTCTTTTGTCAATCAAACAAAATGAGACAAAGATAAAGCGCCTCAAAGTTTGGGAGTGGGGGCGCATGACGTCACGCCGTGCGACCGTTTTTCGCACGTCACCGGGAACTTTAACGGGCCGTATCTTCATTATTTTTTGTTTAATTGACAAAAGAAAAAAGACGTGTCCAATATTTTCTAATAATCTAATAATTTAACTAAGAGACTAATTATATTTTTTTAGGACACAAGCCTATCACTGTTATTGCGCCTGAAATTTTGCGATAAAGCCATTATATCTTCAGCGTGTGAAGAAAGTAGTTTAGTTTTTATGTTTAATGTCTATTAGTAAATAGTCTAATCGATAGATCAGATTAGGACAATTTTGCCCGCGTCAAGGTTTTAAAGCCAGGTACGGTTGTAGTTTAAAAATATGAAAACAATGAGTTGAACAACGTCACCCGTCCAAGATGGACGACACGAATCCGCGAAGAAAGTATGTGATATTTAAAAGCTGATATTTTAGTACTAAATATTTCAGCTGTCAAATGCTCTTTATATTTGTATATACAGAGTGTATAAAGAATTGCCATCGGGAAAACGGGACAAAACCCAAAGTAGCAACGTGTATTAATACAAAACGTTATTAATTAATGTAAAATGTCAATCTTAACTTTACTTGTGATATCTATACTATTATAAAATTCTAGATTTGTAATGAAAATCGGTTTCCTATGTCGCTAATAGCGCGATGCAGGATCGTCTTTTGTTTTGTATGACCGCGCTGCGCCTTGCCAGTCTGGCGCCATCTGTTAGCCAGAATTTCTTTGTCCTCTCATCACGCTAAAACGGCTGGACGGATTTTAACTAATTTTGGTACGGGAATAGCTGGACATCCAAAGATGTTTTTTTACCTTTTTCCCAACTACGGTAAAAAATCATTTACGCGGACGAGGTCTCGGGAACCCTCTAGTTGACTAATAAAGTTCATATTCAGGGACATACACACGGCCACCACTTAATACAATAGCTCATTGACACTTTGGGACCTGTCGCGGGATCCGAGTTTTCCCGATGGCAATAGTAGATTGTTACCCAAGGGTTGAAAGTTACCCATTTCACCCGAGATATTTCTGAGGTCAAATGGGTAATTTCACCCGAGTTAAACTCTCTACTTTTCATTTCGACTGCGAGGAAAGTAAAATACTAAACGCACATTATATAAAATAGACCAACTATAATATTATTTTAATATCAATCGATATAAGTAGATCGTTTAAACACGTCGTTAAATGTAAAGCTGACTTTAGATATATGAATAGGTAGCTTTTATTTTAATAATATGATATTACTCAATCACAAGAAAAAACTTTCCACAGTACTGATGAAAAAGCAATTTTCCACCCGGCTATCTATAAAATAAAACAGGAGATGAAAAATATTATTCACTACATCTAACTCAGATTATTATCGATATCACCTGAGTCGTGATTTTTTTTAAGGAAATCTGTAAACTTCTAGCTATCGCAACCGTCACGAGGGATCTTTTTGACAAGAATGGTACACTACCTACCTTACCTACCTTAGGGTTTCAATGCTCAGCATTATTAGAATGCAATTTTTGGTCATCTTATGTATTTATTTATTATCTTGTACCAAATAGCCGAAAATAACGTGCTAAAAAATACCGCATTTTGAAGGATTTCTGTAGTAATATGAACTCGATTACTTTTGAGCGCCCAGCTCGTTGATGGAAAACTGTAATTAAAATGTCAAGACACTGTACAACAGCAAATGATGTCTCGGAGTCGTAGGAAAATATTCGGCCCTTAAAGAGCTAACCTTTTGCGCCTGTAAAAATATCTGAAAAGCGTCAAAAATCTATTCCGATGATTGGTGGATTTCTGGAAAGCCTCATTGTACTCGTACGATGATTCGCCGCTCGCTGCCTGCGCCCACTAAGACCTCATGCGGAGCTAGTACTTCATCTTGCTGCCATATTACTTTTGCACCGCCGATTATTTACGGCCAGTTTTACGAACTAAGTAATTTTACAATAAGTTCTTGGAATTGCCAGCGTGAAATGTATCATTAATAAGATCTTATTATTTCTCATAGAAAACCACTAAGATGATTGGATATTTTTGTAATTAAATTCAAGAAAGTGTTTGACAATAAATTTCTGTAAATATAAATATGATTTCAGAACTTGTAAGTAGGTACAGAATCTTTTAACTTGCTCGTTTTGTTCAACTCTGCTCTAGCCGTTGTCAATCGACATTCCTCCGCGTCACTTGTGATAAAAACATATTAATAATAATAACCTGTGACTATTACTAACCCTAGAATGAATACTGTCTATTACTAACACAAATACTACGGATGTATGGTGCGCAATAAACGTTATTTGAATATTTGAATTTGTAGCTACACAAAAAATGTGGAATAGGCGGTTCTGTATTATCTGTTATAATTTTTAAAAGTTACCATGCTCACAACTTTCCTGCTTTGCGTTTGCGTCACGACTGCGACAGAGAGTACTTTACAGCAAGAAATAAAAAAGAAAATTGATATAATTTTTTTTTTGAAGTCGGTTAAACGGTGGTTCATCAAGAATGCATGTGTGTGTCAGCAAGTCGTCAGGGCATAGTTAGCGATGCAAATTACTGCGAAGACGCGTGGGTTATTTGGAACAGTCGAAAATTGGCGGCAAAATGGGACGAGCGAAAACGTGATCCGTTAACACATTTTGTGTTGTGTCGAAATCTGGGGTGTTAAGTGACGACATGTGTATTTTATTGTAAAATTACGTACATTTAAATGTTGGGCGCGCGTTCATTTGAAAGCTGAGTAAGCGATGAAACCTAAAATTTTATCACGAGCTAAGCGATTGCTTCTACTGTACCCTCTTTTTGTGAGGTTGTCAGAACTGTTCCCTGTTTTTGTAAGGTTGTCAAAACTAGAGACGCCAAATAATTTCAACCTCACTAACACTAACTCACAAATAAAAAAAAATTAAAATCGGAATAATTACCCTAGGACGGAGTTTCTCCTTGTTACCCAAATTTGTTAGTAGTAAAATAAAATTCTTGATATAAGGTAAATAATGTTTAAAACATTGCTAAAAATAATAGATAAGCGCGATCTCGTCAAGACACTGTCTTAGCAGTTTGGCGAGTTAATTTTAGTTGCATTGCATGCAGTAATGTAGGTACACCTTGTTTTTAATAAACTTAAAACATATTGATGCGATAGAAGAAAAAAAACATATCCGTATGTATATTCATCTTCAATTCAGTAACTGGCAAGAAGTTGCGCACGATCGGGACAGATGGCGTGCTCTCGTTTCGGAGGCCAAGACCCTCTTTGGGTCCCTGAGCCAAACTAGTTACTTTTTTTAGTTTATGTATATTACTTTATTAATGATTATTGAAAATAAAAGAATAACATGACTAAATACAAAAAAAAATAACAAAAGAGTCTAAAATGACAATTGGGATGACCCAAAAAAAATGGACCTCGATTTTACATCAAAATCGTAAAATATAGGTTAATTTAAGATACTAATTTCGTCCGTTTTCCATTCGGATGAGTATATTTGTTACAATTTCTAACCAAAGTTTGCTGTGACGTAGTTATATAGGCGTTTTGTAATCGGCAAACTTTGGTTAGGAATTGTAACATATATACTCATCCGAATGGAAAACGGACAATTGCAAGCGGTTTATTAAACCTATTCCTCTAAATGGTTTTTGAATTGCCATACCTTTGAAAAAACTGGTACATCCCAATTGCATGCTGGCGGATAACCTTTTTTCCGTCTCCCATTTATGAAGGTGGTTTACAAAATCCGTGAACAGCATGAGGATGTAGAGACATGACACATTAAGATTTTGAGATCAAGGAAGTGACACAGAAGAGACTTTGAGAAACACTAACAATAGTGTGCATAGACCTTTTTTGCATCCTAAATGTAACATTTACTCTACATTTATATTTAAAATTATTTCCCCATACTTTAATGCTATAGCGCAACTCTGATTCAACTAGAGCATGGTATACCATCTTTAGTCGTTGAATTTGTAACACATCTCTCGAATCGAATACTCTATAAGCTCAAAATTTAATGATGAGATTCTGATAAATTTTCGGCTGGTACCATTTACATACAAAATGGATTGAAAATTCGCTGGGTTCGAATCATGAAAGTTCGAATGGTTGAAAACAATAAAAATGCCCATCCAGCCCTTCTGACCTATTGCATGTTTATGGTCCCTTAAGTACCTATAATCCTCGTCTTTACGATAGAAAGTGTATAACCACAATTTATAATATAATACATTTGAGTGTCGTGGGACTGATGTTGGAAAAAGATCACCTAACTGACCACCGACAATAACTGATTATGATTATTAGTCTATCTAAAATTCTAAAGGAATGTCTCCAAATAACCAATAACCTCTCTGTCAGTCGGACTGTACTTCAGTGGATATCTTGCGATACATTATCAGTGGGTTCAGCAATAGGCTGCTATGGTAACTCGCAAATGTCGCTTAATTCTTGTTTTTTTAACCCCCGACAAAAAAGAGGGGTGTTATAAGTTTAACGTGTGTCCGTCTCTGTGTATCCGTCTGTGGCATCGTAGCTCCCATACGGATGGACCGATTTGAGTGCAGTTTTTTTCGTCATAGATAATTTTATCCCGAGTGTTCTTAGCTTTGTTTGATGAAAATCGGAGCACTCGTCTCCAAGATATTCTACTTTTAGTGGAACAAGTCGGGGAGTTTTATTTTTTTTATTTTCTATTGTTATCGTTACTCCCTTCTACCTGCAATCATATAGCAACAACTCCGAAATAAACCGATCTATAAGTAGGAACAAATTTCCCATATTTATGGAAATGCGAGTATCGCCGAGCGCAGACGTCTCGGAATAGACGTCTATAACCGTCGCCTGACTCACCGCACGCGGAAGGCGGGCTCTATAAATCCCATACAATAAATTTAATAAACTCATACACACGTACGCACTTTACTATCTCGGTTACTATGATGTAAACACTTACGTTTGTATAAGCGTGAGAAGACCTGGGTTCGACGAAAGTCATATGGCTCCCGTTTGGCAATAATGGTTTTCGATTAAGTTTCATGTAGTGTGCTTTTCTCGTGAATTCTCGGGGAACTTTTTCGGTTTTGTATGGGCAATGTTCTCGAGAAGGCTATCGCTCCACACAAATCAAGGAACATTCTCAATAACGGCAGAATTGTAGTTCCTATTGAACCCTACAAAATAGGAGTAAAGAGATATGGGTTCTATTTTGGATGACGCGTGCGTGCCCTGGGCTGCTTGGGTTACTTGGGGTAACTACCACTCCGATTGCATTACGCTCATTCCTTTATGTAGTTAGGTATGATCGGTATTATATACCGCGAAATTTATGGCTACTTCTGTGATATCTTCACACGCATCCAAATTAATCCAGCAGAGTAGAATCACGCAAAACATTGATTTGCGAAGCACTGAGCGTTAAAGTGATTTCATTAAACCACGAGATAATTATTAATTTATTATACACAGTGACAGCATCCGGACATATCCCGAATGAAGCTGAGAATAAACGAGACATCATTCCGACCAGAAAACAATAAAATTGCATAATAAAGTGAATAGTAATAAAACTAGTGCGAAAATGAAATAATACAGAAATGCGGTTATTGTAAGGGAGCAAGCTATTCGTAAATGTCTATTTTTATCAACCCACAACCAAAAAGATAATTAAAAAAGATTGACGTGTGTGTGTACTTTGTGCACTGTGTATTTGTGTTTGGATATAGTATTTCTCTAGTCTAATAAAATAAATTCTGTGCAAAATTTCATTAGTGTGACAAGCTTTTATTTCTGACTATATTTTTCATTAAACATAATATACATCAATTACTCACAGAGGCGATTCTGAAAGAGCCCAAGGTCGGTAGGATTGGGTTATTTTATTACAAAGTTCCTATGACCTCCCGATTCCATCATCAGATCAGCTCGAGAGTGTCATAATATTTTATCGTCGCGAAACTTACATAATATAATATTAAAATATTAGCTCAATCGGAAACCAGTAAGCGGGCCCAATTTAACTTGCAAGATTTGTTTACATATTTATACTGAAATAGTTACCTACAGGTGAACCCATTCCTATTTCTATGGGTGAACCGAATATAAAGCTTGTAAAATACTCGTACATTTCAATGTGTAACATATAGGTATACTAGCTTTTGCCCGCGACTTCATCCGCTTATAGTTCGAATTTCAAAAAATCCTTCTTTAGTGCGCCTCTACTAACATCTCTAACTGATTATTTGTTTCAATTCTCGTATTCCTACCGTCGGCAATTTAGGCTATGCATTGTCAGTCAATAGTTATAAGTGATGTTACTTTGTTATATAGCTGTAATTTGAAAAAAAAAAACAGATGTAATTGGACAATTGAGATTGAACTATTGTTAATATGGAACGTTAGGTAGGTTTTGCAGTATTTCTTTATATACCACATTAACAGATCCGGCCAAGATGCGTGGAGAGCTTGCTCTCGAGTAAGCCACGTAAAACTGGCCGTGCGAGAAGCACTCCCCCTTATGATCTATTCCTGCTGTTTTCAGTGACTGATCCTGAGACTTATTGATCGTCATCGCGAAACAGACCTTAAGGGGGAGCTGCACCCTTTTAAATTCGAATGGGTATTTCGAGGGTATAAATGGTATCCGGGGTATGTGCACAGGTTCACCTTGAGCACAGCCAGTAATTACGATGGCTTCTATAACGTTTTTATGTAAGGCTTTCACACGCAGCCTAGTTCCATTGCACAACTTCGGCTGATTGAGATTTCGCAAAAACATTACTCGAGCACCCCTTATGTGCGAAGGTAGGCTGGGTGGGTTAAGTGCATTTAAAAACTCTACGCGGTAGTTTAATGGAATCATCCGTGTCCACTACACATCGAGTCTTCAGACTTGTGTTCGTATTCTGAACCTTCTAACGACTTCAATAACATTTTATTAATAACGGAAGCCTGGTAGTTCTTAGGTGTCAGAATCGCTCATTCACACAACCACTCCATGGACTTGCTGTGTAGATTTTGAACATCTGGGTAAATTTGAGAGATTAGGTCGTCAACGGTCCGCACAACTAAGGCGAGATCCGATGGAATTTTAATCCTTCCCTCAGTTTTGGGATATTCTCCATTTCCTATTTTAAGAAGAAGGTCGGAGAATTCTCCACCGGAAATATCGCCCTTGAGGTACACTCGCATATCTATTTTAAGGTGGAGTTTTTTGATTATTGGCCAAATATTTGAAGCCTTAATGCAAGTTTTAACTTCATCAGCTCGAGTTCCCCGCGGAAGTCTGACGAAAGTCTCCAGCTAACAACATAGTGACTCCACCCATCATAACTTCGCTCCCTCTAACATCTTTCAAAGTTCTATTCAGCGCTTCACAACACCCTTTGCGCGCCATTGTACTTTCGTCCCTTATTTCACCCCTTTCAGGGATGAATTTCCAAGAATGCTGAAATTAGTTTTCTTAGTTTTAAGTGAAGAGTCTATACGCGAAATATTGTAACAGTTACTCAAATTATTACAGATTTTCCATACAAACTTGCAACCCTAATAACACCGTTAAGGGATGGATTTCCAAAAATTCTGAAATTAGTTTTCTTAGTTTGAAATGAACAATTTATATCAGAAATATAAAAACAGTTACTCAAATAATTACACATATTCTATAGAAACTTTCATCTCCAATTTAACCCCGTTAGGAGATAAATTTCCAAAAATCCTGTCTTGTTCCTTGCGTACGTTACAAATAGTGTCTACTGTAAAAATTTCAAATCTCGGTTCAGTAGTTTCGGCTCTGCGTTGATATATCAGTCAGGACTTGTCCTTTTATATTATCTAGATAAAGAACGAAAAAGCGTTTACAACTAACGCTATTCAGTTACGCAAACAGGTACTAACGTGTCACATTGGTTTCAAAGCAATTAATTCTTTAAAATTTTTCGGAATAAAATTTTCAGTTAACAAAAAGTGATGATTTTCTATTTATTGTTAAAAAGAAATCGTTTTATGTATTTATCTTACTTACTTTTAATGATGAACATATTTTTCTAACAAAATGTTCATCATTCAGTGATGATCGCAAATCCAAAATATACACCGGGCTATTATCTGGCTATATTAAGATATACTCTTATTTGTATGATACGTCATATACGAAAGGTGTCTTCTTTGCTTAATCGTGTTGATAGGATGACAGTTGCTAGGTTACCAATTGTTTATTCATTATCAAGAATAGAAAACGTCATTGAATAAAAGGTCATGTTTTTCCATTTATTGATAAAAAAATACCATTTTATAAATGAATACCCTCTAAAGTCTCTTGTAGCCTATGTCCTATTCTGATATCTAAGCTATATTACTGCAGAATTTTACGCAAATCTGTTATGTAGTTTTTACATTCCAGCGTAACGTATGATTTGTCCGCCTTAAACTCATTTATCGTGAATAAGGGTATTTTTCCGTGATAAAAAGTAGCCTATGTCCTTCCCCTGGACTCAAGCTATCTCCATACTAAATTTCACTCCAATCGGTTCAGCGGTTTAAGCGTGAAGAGGTAACAGACAGACAGACAGACAGACAGACAGACAGACAGACAGACAGACAGACAGACAGACACACTTTCACATTTATAATATTAGTATGGATATTTGTCCGCAGTACCCTGGGAGTGGCGCACGTAGCAGGCATGTGCATCCCCGACCGCAGCTGCTCCGTCAACGAGGACAATGGCATCATGCTAGCGCACACCATCACCCACGAGCTGGGACACAAGTCAGTATCTCCACACCTTGTATCTTAAGGATATTCGGAACTTCCGTATAAATTTCAACATCTGCATCCGCAACAATGTATGCGGAGTTAATGCGGATGCGGCGGAGCCATGAGATTATCCGGAACAGGGATATTTATCACCATCAACAAACACAACAAAAAGTGTTCCTTGTGAACAATTAATTATCATATCAATGTCATATCATATCATTTATTTGCATTGATCATACATTGTCTTTATCATAGCATAACTACAAGCAGTAATTAGTGGCGCAGGACTAATTTACGAACCTTTGCGGAGTCGACTAGGCCCAGAGAAGGCAGCAATCTTGCTATTTGTTAAATACGAGTAGATATAACGCACATATTTTTCATTTTTATAATAAAACTAACAAAAAATGTGCATCTGCAACATCCCATAGATTATACCTACGAATTACTTAAAAAGCAATTTCCTTATGCGATCGATTCAGAGATGAGGAGTTCCATAGGAGAACCAAGGTCGCCGACATAACTCAGAGAGAGAGACTTATGGCCAGTGTACGTAGCACACGTAAAACCGATCGATGATGGCTATTTGGACAAAAAATACCTACGTGTAACTCAATGGGCAATGGAGAGAGCGATGATTGGAGTTTCCTTGCGTGATCGAATCAGAAATGAGGAAATCCACAGAAGAACAACGCTCGTTGACATAGCTTGGAGAGTTACTAGACTAAAGTGGCAGTGGACGGACCACATTGAGCGTGATGATGCAGTGTGAAAAGGTCCCCAACTAGGTAGACCGGTGATCTGGTTAGGATTGCGGGAAACCACTGGATGAAGGCGGCGCAAGTTAGGCGGTTATGGAGCTCCTTGGGGGAGACCTTTATCCAGCAGTGGACCAGCTCCCTAAGAGTCACATATCTCATGTACAGTGTACGTAAAAGTCAATATACCCATACAGTAACTACAAGCAGTAATGCAGTTTGAATGACTGCACGTCAATACGCACATGTTACGGCACGGGGCACGCACACATAGATGTTCTACTTCTTCTCAGTCACATACTTTACAGATTATACTCTCAGGCGCAGAAATTGCACGCCGTATAATGTCCCGCCATCTCTCCCGATTTGCAGACCGAAGTGCACTCATGCAGAGGTCCGCCCACAGCTAATTCGATCTGGTCAGTCCGTCGCATAGGAGATCTCCGTGATCCGGTTTCTTCTACTCTACCCCAGACAACAAGTCACATATAGATAGGCATTCAGAAATAATAATACAAGCAAATAAATTTATAGCACTATTCGAAACTGTATTTTAAATATGTTAAAGGCGCATTGTTCTCGTGTCTGTCTATTTGTAATGCAGACAAAACTCCTGGAAACATTCGTCTGATATTGTGTTAATTAATCACATCGCACTGTCTGCTCGTCTCGTCGCATCGGTATACGCGATGTGATTCGAATAAGAAAAAGAAATGTTGATGCAGATGTTAAAAATAGACATACTTGTAACTATTTCAAATGTCTGGCGAGCGTGTGACTCGGGTTTGTTATTAATCGTGAATATTTACACCGATTTTATACTACGTGATAAAATATCGCAATTCACAACCAATTTTCAGTTTTCATTCACAGTGATAGGGAAACATAATTTCAATAATTGGAAACAAACGGTCATTTGCAACTCTTGTATTTATTACGTGTCGTAATATATATGTTATTTTGTGAAAATAACATGCGAAACTTTCAGGTGAGAAATAACGATTCAATATATTATACAAAAACGCCGAAAAGACGTTTCAAGTATTAGAAACAGACTGACGGGTAGACTGACAGACGGACAGCGGATTCACACCCTTTGGGTACGGGACTCTAAGAATCGGTAAACTCTCAAGAAATAATTTAAATTAGTGCTGTAAATGGAGATGAAACTTTGTATTATAATACTATAATACAAAGTTTCATCTCTGTCTTGTCTTTATCACTTTATTACTAACTGTATTATGCACACAGTTAGTAATAAAGTGATACAGGCAAAAAACTAAAAAAAACTTAACATAAATGGACCGTCATAATACCTAAATGGCAAGCAGCAAGTTACCGACATGGATGTCGTAATTAATTCTCTTTGATATTAAATTAACTAATCAGTAAATTCTGCAACGAATAAATAACACAAATGCGAATCGTGTAAGTTAGACGTTAATTAACTTTGAAACTGACCCCTGAACCGCGACCGACGTGATAATACTGTGGATAAATTATTTCACAACTCTAAATTCAAATAAGGTATGGTGATCCTGCCTTTAAATAGGTACCTATCTAAAATCACAGTCACATGGTTAAGTATTCATACTAATATTATAAATGCGAAAGTTACTCTGCCCGTCTAGCTGTCACCTTTTCAAGTTTAAAAAGCTGAAACCTCCAAGAAAACTCTACCGACCCAAAGAAACAAAAACAGAACGATACAAGAAGAATAGAATAGAATAATTTATTTGCTAAGCACAAGGACATATCTAACCAGCAATTCAGGCATGCAAAACTATAATGATAGGGGAGACCGGGTAAGGTGGTCTCACGGGTCGGTTGTCACAGCGGCCACAATGGACTATGAACCGGTGTCGAAAGGTCGCGAGAGCTATATCTCCATCCTATATAAAGCTCTCCCGATCTTTCGCCATCGGTCGATGAACTTATTCATTCGATCAGTTTTCAATTATGGCCGTGGTGTGACAAACAACCCATGAGACAACCTTACCCGGTCTCCACTATATCAAGAAACATGAAACATAACATGCATGATTGTCATTGTCATGTCTCGGAGTGTCAGGTATCCGAAGACGAACTCAAGGACAGAGCGAAGTGTAGGAGGTGAGTTCGGAAAGCTGATCCCACCACCTTCTGGAATACTAACTAGTATGAGACAAACAGAAAGAGATGTAGTAGTAAAGTTTCACATATATCCCCTAGGCATTTCATCATCCAGGCATCGGCTATTTCCTGAAAACTTTTAGCGTTACAAAAACATCGAGCACTCTCGTATTTATAAACGTATCGTTAACCGCAGCCGCGATATTTTGAAACTATGAAACTAAGCGGTATAGTTTGTTTTATTTGAAAAAATAATGCAGTACCTATCCAGTTTGTTTGATCGCGGTTTGCGTTGCCGAGGCGAGTCACGTCTCTGCGCCGGGAAGAAATCCAAGGCCGTTATTTTCATTCAAGAAAACTATCGTGTTTCACAGCTGACTCTTAAACATGCTAAATACATTCTGTCAGTTAATGTTGTGTCACCTCTCTTCCAGGCAACTGCCTATTGAGTATCCCTTTTTACGAGTAATTTAAATACGTGAGGTATTGAGAGGATTTAGATGAGTCTTAGCACATACTTATAGATACATCAAGTGATGCTAAAAAAACAAAAACGACAAAATGGAAATTGAATATATTTATAGACGAAAAGTTGTCATTTTTAGGGCGGATTGCATAGACCATATTTAACGGACCAGTCACCTTTAAATATGGTGCTGAGCGCTGACAGCTGTCATTCCATACAGAAACGTCAAATTCCCCAAATTACAGGATTTAACTTACCTGCATAAAGGTAGAAAGAGATCACGGCTGGTTAGTATCAGCCAGCCTTTAATTTAGATCATGAGTCAGCGTAATTTAATATCTCTTTGTGGTCTTCATTTTTGTATCTTATCAGAATAAGGGTTTCATTTAATAAACTCTGCCTTTGTCTACGCTAATGTTAAACCGGAACGGAAAAGGAAGTGCACGAATTTCATAACACGATGCACCGTAGTAGCTCGTGCCCGTAAATTACACAATTGTTTAGAGCACAAGGAGCGGTTAGACAACTCGCATAATCATAATACAAACACGATTATGTAATTGCAAACAGGCACCAGGCAATGACCTTCGCGTTCGTTCTAGACAGAATGCATCATTCGAGTAGGTACAATGCCTCGAGTAGGTACAATGCGCCGAGTGCATTGACGCTGTACTATCGGCCCACACAAGTATTTTGTTCAGCTTATCTTGTACGAAGAATAATGAAGGGGATAATAAAGGCACAGATGTAGACAGGAAGAAAGTTCTAGAGCATAAAGAACATATTTAAGGGCAGAACACATCGAAAGCTGAAGCATGATCGTTTTTCGTTCTTATCTCCGTAATTTAGAGTGATGAATGTCAGTGCTTTTATTATATAGTCTTTAACTAGTCGGCAATTGGTCAGCTAGATGATTGTATTCATATTTATGTTGCATCGATACCGATCATCATAAAAGTGTCCCGCTGTGTACCTGTTGACTAAACGCAATTTGTTGTCGTTTTATCGATCGTACATACCGAACAAAAGCTATTTAAGGTTTGATTTATATCTATACTTAAAATTGATTTATGTCAAAACTATCTGGGTATTATTTGTGGTAGATAGTCTCATAGATTTAGGATGTGAATTATTAACCAGATATTGATTAGAGTTTTATAAACTAAGGATATGCATGCATTTATAGGTGTTGTTATATGAATGAGAATAAGAAAACTAGAAACAAACATGACCATTAACTAAGCCCATCAGTTACTACACGTTGATAATTACTACTAACGCTTAGCTATTTATCAATGGACAGTGCTATCGTCGACATGGCAGCAACTAATTACTCTTCCGATAACCTACGAGATTGTGAATTACCTACCGTAGCTCTAATAATAACTTTATATTGCCACAGTGAAGAATAATAACTATAAGTAAGTAAGTATGAATCTGTGTCGAAACGTTGGTTCGATAATAAGAATAACAAGTTTAGCAAGAAGACCTTTACAATAAATAACAAGAAGAAACTAAAAATGCAGGCTTAGATTCTAGGGCGCGTCATTGAGAAGAGACGATGGCTACACATTACAAAACAAACTTTAATATCCCCACAACACCCGGGGTTTTGTGGGCGGAAGAAGAAGAAAGCGTGTAAAAAGGGAGGAAGGAACGAGGAAGTGGTTCAGTATTGAGATGAGAGATGGTATATAGAAACGAAATCGTAGAACATCACACCTATGACAACCCAGGGCAGAGCCTCCTGGTACCGAGGCAAAAGGACCCTAGATAGAACTTGGATCAAGGAAGAGGAAGATAAAATAACAAGTATTGCACCGACGTTTAGGAGTTTAATGCCCATTTTCACCACCTGTAAAATGGCTCACATTAACATGCGTCGTACCTAATCAGCAGTTATGCTATGCTACATGTCAAGTTTAGGTGCTAAATTAGGCCAACACAAGCGTGATCCGCCTTTAACAATTACCGGTATTGTATTAGCTACGCGACGCTTAAATTTGGAACTGGATATGTCTCCTTACGATTAATCGAGTTTAGTGGGAGAAGTGCACACCCACAAAACGGGAATGCCATGCCGGCCATTTGGAGTAGGGTGGGGACTTGATACGCAAAGCACACGGAAGGTCTAGAGATACTCGCAGCGCAGCACTGAACCCCCTCGGTAAGTATTGAGGATGTATATGTGTGCGTGTCACGATGCGTGCTGATTGACGCACACTCACTCAAGGCGCGCGATGTATCTCCAATCTCCATGAAGATTTAATCCTCGTATATTGCTGTTTATACTTTGACGTTACTTAACAGCAAGTTGTCATTGTCACCAATCATGGTCACCGATATGACCATCACGTCAGTTAATTGCATCAATAAAGCAATAAATGCAGTAATATATCATAGTGACATGTGACACGGTAATTAAACAAGTTCATATGAAGCGATATTCTATTTACGTTTCAGATTTAATTCTTGTTTTTATATTTGTTGCGAATGACTTTGGGTCAAGCAACTTGATAAAACTCGAGGGAAATGACTGGCCCTATGGTCTGCTTGATGTGTCGCGGGGACTAAGGTTTAAAAAGGGGCGAGGGGAAATAATACACAGCTATGCCAGTATAGCTACATTTTAGATAAATTAGCTGGAGTGATTTGACAATAATCCCGATTTTTATGTTTAAACTTAGACTACTGTACAAGTAAATATGAATGTGGAGGCAAATGTAGTAACATTATGTTAAGTTTTATTAATAAAAAATGTTACACATATCATTTTCTACACTAGACGCTGCGCTAAACACAAAAGTTGACACTCAGACGACACTGCGTACTCTACGTAGTTATAGTGTTAAAACCGAAGTTCCGCTTTATGCGAATATTTTTTAATTGCTGTCATGTTGAATATGTACCTACAGTGGTGTTAAAAAAATATGACAGTCAGCGTATACATGACACCCTTTTAGGGCACTGAAATGCTCTTAAATAGATTTTCCGCCATTTTTTTACAAGGTATGGTTAAAAACCATCTCGAGGAATACGTTTAATAAACCGCTTGGAATTATCAGATTTAAAAATTATGATTACAGGGATAAGTTATTCGTGTTTTAATTTTGACTTTTATTTGTCCTTGCCAAACCCTGGTACAGACGTCAGTCAGCAGTGACGTCACTCGAAATATTTCCTAGGCGATAAAAAAAATTAACTCATCCTAATGTAAAACGCATGAAAGTAGTATCTTAGAATTAGAATACCCTATTTTAACGAAAAAATAAACTAAACAAGGACTTTTTGGCTCATCTCAATTGTATTCCTTGTTGACCTACGCTCTGTGACTCTGACGGATAAATCCGTCGTCGACATGGAACTTGTTACGTAAAGACTAAACAATAACTCAGTACCTAATAGATAATAAATTATTATTCCAGCTTCGGACTGTACCACGACACGGAGAAGATTGGCTGTAGCAGACGAGAGGGCTCGACGCTCCACATCATGACTCCAGTGTTTGAGGCTGACAGCGTCCAGGTGGCCTGGTCGCGGTGCAGCAAGCGGGATGTCACCAACTTCTTAGAGTAAGTTCAATTCTATATACCCTTTTATTGAAAAAAAAATGGTTGTCTGTAAAGCCGGTTTACGGATGATAACTTTACGTGATAACGTGGAAGAGAAGCCGAACGCTAAGGCCGATCGTGCCTCTCTATCGCTTGTTCCGCGCTCTCGCTTGCACGCGGAACGTGATAATGAGTGCTTTGTCGTGCGTGCAGCCGGCGTTCATCGATTTATAAGACGTTATCACGCCATAAATGCAGCGTGCTCATTTGTTTCTCGGAATTTGCATATAAAGCAATGCAAATTATCTTTAGCATATACATTATTGTTAGTAAATCCTTTCCTTCTTCATATGTTTATGTTTATCTCGTTTAGTTGACCGGGCTTTATTCATTTTCAAATTGGTAATTGGTGGCCGGGCTAGCAAGAGTAGCAGAACTAACTAGCTGCGAGTTCGCATGTGTGACATGTTGTCACTCCTCTCCCTCGTACTGTGTGGAATAGAAAGAGATAGGTTACAAATATTTGTATTTGTAAACGATAGTTTCATAGGAACTATTGTTAAGTAAGTATAAGAATTTATAATATATACCTATTACTGTCAATATATAGAAACAATACACAAATTATATTTCAGTAATAGACTGTGGAGCATTCAAATGCGATAAAATAACTTAAGTATGTAATCAATTAAGTACTGATTATTACTGCTAATTAGTATGTCTGCATAAATAACATTGAGTATCGAAATACAGTGAAGCTCGTTGTAAAAGGCAGCATGAACAATTCGATTTTCTGATAAGATATTTTGTTGTTTGCGTTTCCTGGTAGTACATTTAACCTTATAAGGAACTTTTAATTAACTTCTATACTTATGTGATTCGAGTAGGATGCAGTAAGCAGTAGATAGTGCACGAAATGAAAAGGCTTTTTGAATATTTTCAACTTAAAGTTAGGACAAAAGGTATTGATAATTTTACATGTATTAGAGTTTAAGGCAGGAATGAAGCAATTGTGCCTTTGTTACTATGTATAAAGGTAAACAAAATGTATTTTATTTGAAAAATTCAGTAACGCTGATTTGGACTGTTTGACACAATGTTTGTCTGTGAAAAATTCAGAAAATATAAAATGAATACTGTTTATTAATAGGTACATACATAGAACTTGTACATATAAGAAAGTAATGAAGAGAAAATATTGACACATGCAGATAAATCATTTAAAAAATAGAATAAATGTGTGTATTTAAAACGTCAAAGGCCTCTTAGATATAGTTTTTATTATAATCGAGTTAATAGATTAGGTGTCGTGCGCCACCGATTTGTTTCACTACCTAATAAATTGTTACTCAACTGAGGTGACAAAGTCAAGATACTTCTTAATTATGTTAAATTTTAAATGACAAATCATAAACATAATCGAATATATATTAATAATGGATTTGTATTCATAATGATATAAGAATAGTCACATTCTGTCCTCGAAATAGGAATTTAAATGTTGTCGCATTCCTGACTTTGATGGACGAAATAATATATTGGTCCCGGTTTTAAAGTAGCCAGTTAATATACATATTTAATTAATTTATAAAACGATTTCAAAACAATTATCAGTAATTATTTAAATAGCACTAAATTATATTTAAAAAACGATAAATTTTTGTTAAATTTAATTTTTAGTCTAAATTTCATAACGGTCCACTAAATATCGATACACGTTTGTTTATTTCATTGTTTTGTCAAAACACTGAACAAAGTAGCATGCTACATATTAGTAAGTATTACGAAGTAAAGTAGGAAAGAAGAAGTAAATAGTAGTCATATAAAAGCTATTTGATTTTGGGATGTATCGTAAAGGTAGTAGAGTTTAAGCATCCACTATTTAACTATGATTTTCGCTCTTCATAAAAATATATAGCTCATTTGACCTATTATCCACCAGAAATTGTACGCACGAGAAAGTTGTTTAACAATAAATTCAATGCAAGTGTACAGAAACACTTATCATAACGGTACTTTTATACGCCTTGCCGATAAAATCGTTTATTAGTTCTACCCCGTTCCTCCTAGATCGAAAGGTGAAATCCTAGGCGTAGGCCGCTAATGAAATGGTCGTAATATATTTGCTGACTATCGGATATCGTTAGGCAAGGCCAGTTAATTTAATTATTTATTAATGCCGGTTCTGGCCGAAGTCTTAAATCAATATTTACGATCGACCCACAAAACACTCGAGTTATTTGTCATTAAACTGGCCTGTCAATAATCATCATAAACGGTAGGATTGTAAATTGTAGTCGACGTTTAAATAGGCTATCAATTTTGAGAACATTACTGATTTACTTAGTTATTAAGAAAACATCGACGCACGAACACGAACTTACAAAATCATAAGAAAAAACTTAAAGAGACTGATATAAGGAGGCATGAAATAGTTATTTGTTATGCAAAGTTGTTATTTGCATGCGGGTTCCCTGCCTTCAACCGAGCTGAATCTTCATTACCTACTGCTTGACCAATAGAACATACTAGAATCAAAAACCAATTGCAAGTCCAAAAGCAAAACAGGAATTAATTGCCGGCCAATGATAACCAGCTTGCACTTGCGATGTGAATGTGACGAATAGAAACATGGAGAACTTTTCATCACAAACATTTATTTTGGGTAGTAGGATCGCCTCGGTGCGGTCCGACTCACACCTATCTAGCTTTACTGTTAAAATACTTGAGCCCTTTCGAAGTAGGATTCCAGATTTTACGAGACGGTAGGCGTCGAGTGAAATTTACGATTTCACCAACAACACTATCTTGTTTATTGCATTTGCATAACTCTGACACCTCTTTTGTTAAATTGTGTTACGAGAAAAACTGATAGAGCGTTGCACTTTCTCTCTATTAACTTTAGTGATTTTTTAAATTTTTTACAGCAATGGCTTCGGCGAGTGTTTGGGTGACGAGCCGTCGAATGAAATTCCCGGCGAATATAAATATCCGGAACTTCCTGCAGGTAACAAAATACTTTTATAAATATCAAATCAAATCAAATCATTTATTGTGTACTGCAGGTAATTGATACAGGTGTTACAATAATCATAGTATCTCTGTAATACGTCTTTACGACGTACAATGGGATAAAATGAAGAACTTAGATGTTAATTTGTAAACAGACTCAAAAACAATAAAGCCAAACGACAATAGATCAAATAAATAAATAAGCAAAAAAATATGTACTTCAAATAACCACATATAACGTATGCTTAACTGAAATTGGTGAGAAAGGAATGGGAAACAAAAACGTACTGAACGTTAATAAACTGAAGTGTTATTTTGTATAATATCATATTATATTACTAGGAAATACTTTCTTTGCTATTCCGTGAAATAGCGTCTGGGTCATTTGGGACAATAAATTGCATTCAGTTGCGTACATGTTCATGCATCCTTCCTCTCCACAAAGAAATACACAAGCAAATCCAACAAACCACCACCATGTAGTATAAACCTCGATATGTGTTTCGTTCTACGAGGCATCATCAAGAGATACTGTAGATGTTGAAGGACCAGCCTTTATCTAAGAACATATCGATCCCACCCCAAATAAAACAAATAAATATCAGGGACAACGCCCTTCTGGCACATTTGTAACTAACTGTCTTTCTTTACACATTAGGCCCATCTTACATGTATGTATGAGTTTATATTCATAGTATAGATCTTCAAAAAGGGGTAGTTTTGCATAAATGTAACTTTTGAATAATATAGATTCCTGAGCGTAGCAAGGCTTTCCAGTCACTAGAAGCCAAGCATTTTGCAGCCGTGCGAAACTCACAACTTTTCACCTCACTATAGCGAGGAAAATATGAGATGTAAGAAAAATCTAACAACACCATTTTTTATTTAAAACTAGTGACAATGAAGGTACAAAACACACCCATAACATAGTAAAAACATATTCAATTGCTTTATTTAAATGAGAGACAATCCCGGAAATCGAAGAGAATATATATTAAATACAGGCTAGTGATGCCTCTCTTATGAAGCACTTGTCCAATATGGTCTCACCGGAAGATCAGCGCTGGCTCCCGAGCCGGCATTATGCTAAGGTGGGACCATTTCGGAGCATACTTTTAGTTTTTTTTTATGTAATTCGTTTTCTTTACTTGCATATGCTATGCTACCCAATAATTTAATTTTCTTTTTGTTCTTTCTTCTTCAATATTCCTTTTATGGCAGGTGTAATCTACAACGCGACGAAGCAATGCGTGCTGCAGTTCGGCACGGACGCCACCGTGTGCACTGGTACGGACCCTACGGAGCTCTGTCAGCATCTCTGGTGCGTCGTCAATGAGACCTGCAAGTCCATGCTGCGGCCCGCCGCGTCTGGGACTGATTGCGGTGTTAATATGGTGAGATATCCAAATGGTATCTGCGCGAACATGGATAGACATGGTACCCCCAAGGAATGGGAAACATTTAATCACGCATTCCAGAGGCCATTAGGAGTAAAAAATGTTTATGGTTCAATGAAGGAAAAAAATATAACAACTATACACTTAAATGCACTTTTTAACGGCCAAATTAAGACGTGCCCGTACAGTCAAGTGCACCAATTACAAATATTACAGGTCATATTATTATTGGCAGTAAGGTTTATGTATACATATTTTGGAACTTTCTGTGGATATTTATCTTTGCCCAGTGGCGTAGCTAGGTAACCAAGGCCCCGGTGCAAAAGAAGAGATTGGGGCTCCATGGTCGCTCCATAATCGAGGTTCTGTTAGTCAAGGACCAAGGGCCTCCGAAATATTGTGGGCCCCGGTGCGCGGCAGCATCTTGCCCTTCATTATCTACATCGATTTGTACGGGGCGTATTAACGCACAGCCGTTATATGCCTGACTGAATCTTGATTTTTTTCGTGTCTAGTTTTAAATCATTAATGCGTATCATATATACATTTCTTAGTATCATACATCGTACAAGAAAAGACACTGAGTGGTCCACCTAAGTAGCACACAACACAAGCTGTATAAGGGCTTATACAGCTCAAATACAGCCAGTTTGAGCGTTGTAAGAACTGTATAAGCTCTAATACAGGTGTTACTTGGGCAGTAAGGGTTGAAATTAAAGTCGACAATTAAACAACGACGACGTAATTTTTTCATACAACATGGACATCTTCATGTTGTGTATACTTATGTTTATGTCGCGACATGCATTTAACAATAATGGGTATTATTTTGTGAGTATGCAAATAATGCATCTTCTCTATTCAATTCAATTTGGCGACGCCTGGCACATATAGAGCTTGACCAACACCGCTGTCCCGCGCCTTAGGTATGCGAGCGGCGAGACGGGGCGGCAGAGCAGCCGCTGATTCGTCATTCCGCCCTCGTCTGCCTTTAGCATTATGCATTCTGAGCCACACTTATGATTATGAGCAGCGTTTCTACCACCATAAACGGAATGAACCAACAACATTTGGTTACAGTGGTGTCAGAACCAGAAGTGCGTGCCGCGGGCCACTGGGGGGCCGCCGGAGGCCCACGATGGCGGCTGGGGCGACTGGAGCGAGTGGAGTGAGTGCTCGCGCACCTGCGGCGGCGGCGTGGAGACCAAGACCAGGGAGTGCAACAACCCGAAACCCTCCAATAACGGGAAATACTGCGTTGGAGATAGGAGTCGGTATGCTTTAACAAATGTATTCTTATAACAGGCCTTATTAGACCTTTCTCATTGACATATTTTAATATTCAAATATATCAAGAACATGTCCAATAATAAATTATGTGGGTAACAATCACAAAGTTATAATTGGGAATTGGGATGTAGACAATTTTTGACAACGTTTTTCTGTGGTATGTTGTAACAACCTTTTAATAATAGAAATATTGGTGAAAATACTACTTCAATCTCATAAAAACTCCCCAACACTACAACAATGTTAAAATCACATTTTTGGATTTTCCCATAAAACGCTCCATACTAAAAATGCCTAATGTAGGTATGGGTATATTAAAAACTGTTCTGCAGCTAATCTTTAAACTTGCGTTTATCGAAAACATTTTATAACAAAAGTTACCATAAATTTCATGGGTTATTCAATGGTATTTTTTTTATGGACTTTCCCACCCAGCTTTGCGGACTCATAAAACAAGCTTAAATTGAATTCAAAGTTGTTTTTTAGGATTTCTATCATAGAAACTACCATCCCTAAATAACATCCCTATTCACTGGTATTTTAATCTTCTCTAAAAAATATCGCTAAATGCTAAAAAATATTAATTTAAAATTAAACAATTCGTGCCACAACGATTATGCGATTATTCGTGCCACTATTATGTGACGTCATTATAACAGAAGCAAATGTCATAGCATAAGCAAATGTCAAACTTGCATACTGCAATAAACATTGTATGACTCTCAAGACGACTTCATTCCACACTATTTGCGTACAGTCAGCATAAAATAAATAGTGACATCCAAAGTCGCCAAATAGTTTAGAATACAATCTTATTTCAACCAACATGTGTACCGAACTGTTTGGTGACTTTGGGTGTCACCAACTAATTGATGCTGACTGTACAATAAATTCTTCTGCTATAGTGACGTCATTCGCGGCAATAACATGGTGGTCGGCCTTTTCGGTCAAGTGACATACAGATTTAAAAAAATACGATTTAAATTTCCATATAAAAAAAAATGACGTGTTTTTGTGACTTGAAAATAATAAATTATTTTTTCTTAAAATAACAACTATTATAAACATTACCCTACTTGGTATCCTGGAACAAAACGCTCTTCTTGGCCTAACCTGCACAATTCACAATATGTGTGGCAGTGCTATGCAAATCGAGTGGCAAAAAAGTGATATGGCTTTTGCCCGGTAAGACTGCGAAAATTACGAAATGGACCAATCAGGGAGCATCGTGGTTGAAACCAGCACGAGCAAATTTGAATCTGCGGAATGTGATTGGTTAATTTTGCACAGCTCCGCCCCGGTCCACTTCATAGAGTGGCAGGCTTATTGGGACATGCAGTACACACCACCTCGCTTCGAAAGTGTTGTGCCTATCCAGATCTTCTCCACGTCTCCTTCTTGATCTCCGCTGCTATGAAAACTCGCCAAGACTTTTCAAGATATTCTTGAAGCTACTTTGCTAACATGGCAGGGGCTGAATTTTACCGTGTGCTTTAAATATGTCTGTACTTAACTTTTGGTTTAATAGAAATTGTCTGTTACAGATATCGGACGTGTAACAGAGAAAAGTGTCCTATAAACGAACCATCGTTCAGGGAGGTCCAGTGCGCCAAGTACAATAACAAAACTGATAAAAACAACGAGACAAATATTGCCGATTGGGTGCCTTATTTCGATCAAGGTGAGTACTCAAATCCATCAATGTAGTCGACGACACGTTTGACTCAGTTCGTTTCACAACGGCTTTCGAAGCTGGCGGTTCCGAGTTCGAAGTTCGAATCCCGGCCAGGGCAAGTATTTTGTCTGATGAGCACAAATGTTTGTTCCTGGCTCTTGGATGTTTCCTATGTATTAAATATTATAATTTATCTATACATTATGTATTTCTTCGCCCGGGACCCATAGCACAAGCTTTGCTTAGTTTGGGACTAGGTCGATTTGTGAGAGATTGACCCTGATATTTATTATTATTAATGTGAAGAGGCCCCGAACAAGATGGACCGACGATCTGGTCAAGATCGCGGGAAACCTATGCATGAGGGCGGCGCACGACCGGTCGTTGTGGAGATCCTTGAGAGGAGGCCGTTGTGATGTTGATGATGATGAGTAATCAACATAATGGGACTTATGCTTCGATTTCACCATGCTTTGTTAGCTATTAACGGAGGATAGACGTATAGAATTTTCCACATTGACAAATGACTTTCCATCATCGACCTGTGTTACCTACTGTTATGTTATTAATTTACATTTGTCCTTGGCCTTCTGACGTAAAAAGACAGTAGCACATTCAGGATTTTGGTATTTTTGGGAGGGCCTTAATTATATTACGCTGCTGAGGGTAGGGTTTATCAAGATGTGTTAAATAAAAAGTGAACTATCATATATAACATAGTTGGAAAGTCATTATCACCATTCCAGGGACTAAATTAGATAAGTACACAACGAAAACCATGAAAAATCGTCCTTTTTCGCTTTCAGCACCTTAATACATACCTATACTAATCGTGTTTGTTGCATACAAGATAAAACTCGAGTATTTAAATTTGTAGATAAGCCGTGTGAGCTGCAATGCGTGCCGCGCAGTGGCAACGACTTTGAGATACTGCCTGGTTACGTGGCCGATGGAACTCCGTGCTGGCAGACCCTCGGCTCAAGGGACATGTGCATCTCTGGTAAGTGGCATGGAAACATATTGCGTAGAACTTTACAGGCGTTTGCAATAGCGGTTGAAAAGTCTGTATAACTACCCTATTTTAGGTACCTGCAAGTCGTTTGCGTCCCTTTTTCGGTATATTTAATTTGACGTGTAAACGTAACGTCAGAGTATTCCAATTATTCGGTCCGTTTGGAATTGATGCGATATTAGGTTAGGCAACCTAAGCTCAATAAGGGCCATATACCAACTACCGATTTATCACTACAGTAAGTACTGTAAAAACTAAGTGATGGACTTTTTGGAGGACACTGAAACGAAAAATATGTTTTTTGGATTGTTTTGTATGTTTGTATGTGTCGTTGTGGCTTGATCACGCTAAATCGGCTAAACGTATTTCAACTATTGTTGGCACACGGGTACCTTGGTATCCACAGATGATTATAGGATACTTTTTACGAAACTACACTGAAGAAAAAAAGAGGGGTTATGACTTTTTCTCCTCCGCTCAAAGTGCCGCAGGCACCTTCTTATTGTCAGATAAAGTCAAGTTTCTTGTATACTCGTAGACAAGAGACAGGTCGGTCCGTTTGGAATTGATGTGATATTAGGCTAGGCAAAGCTCCGTAAGGGCCATACTACCGATTTATTACTACAGTACTTACAAAATAAGACGTAAAAACATGATTACGAACTTGACTGTTGTTCCAGGTGTATGCTACAAGGTGGGGTGCGACTGGGTCGTGGGCTCGGACCTCGAGGACGACGCGTGCGGAGTGTGCGGCGGCGACGGCTCCGCCTGCAAGACCGTGCAGGGCATCTACAGCAAGGGCACCACTAAACAGTCTGGCTTTAGTGAGGTTAGTGTCGGTTGTAATAAAAATCTTGATAAAACAGCCGAGTCCAAAGCCGACTTCGATTGTACCATGCGGTGTTTATGACGGGGGCTCCGCGTCGAAGACCAGGGCACCACTAAACAGTCCGACTTTAGTGAGGTTATATAATGTCGATCCACTGTCGATTGCTCTTATTGGTAACATCTGTTAGCAACTATAATTCCACCTATTAGATGGAATTGACTTATAGTTGCTTTCACCCGCACCCGCTGGGTAGCACATAGGACCCGTTAGTAGGTCAGCGAAGCCCCGCTACGCGAAGCTTCGATTAGATTCGCTCTGGCTTGTCATAACCTTATCGAATCAAGGGTGTTCAATAGTCGACAAAAAGTAGCTGAAACAGGATTCACAGGAAGAGAACTAAAGTATTTTTATATAATTGCCCTCTATAACTAAAAAACTGTAGTTATTTTATTCAGTATCGTTTATAATTGGTGAATATTTACAGGTAGCCGTGATACCTGCTGGATCAAGAAACGTAAAGATTCAAGAGAAAGTTAGTCCAGGAAACTACATTTCTATTGGAAGTGCGCGAACGAGAAAGTTTCTTCTGAACGGAGCTCGGTAAGAACCAGGGTTTTCTGAACTGCCAATCACAAGATTTTTACACTTATTGTCCGACCCATCTGTCACCACAGAAGCCAGCTAGTCATTTATCGATTTTAGACCACATTTACATGTCCTAAATAACGAACAATCGATGTAACGATGAAGATTTTATTGATTGTTTTCAGCTAACTGCTGTAATCATGAACGGTCAGTCAAAAATAACAAAAACGCGACGACAGACACAAAATACAAACATTAAACTCATAATACACTCATAACACCCTTCTTTGTTCGCCGGGGGTTAAAAAAGTAAAACTAACTTTCGAGTCGAACTCATATTATTATAATTTATTTTATTCTAATTCAATGCTAATTTTGTTATACAGTAATGCTACGTTGACTGAATACGTCGTAGCAGGATCCCAAGCGATCTACGAACGAGACCGTGATTGGGAGAAGGTACAGATTCCAGGACCGATTTCAGAGGACATCAAAGTTTATGTAAGTTCTTTAATGTCACGTTCTTTTCTTCCTAACCTTGTACAGTCAGCTGCAAAAAGATATACAAGATTAGTCCGATCAAAAATATCTTCACTAGACTCTATCACCCGTCAATAGAGTTGAGAGAAGATATTTTTGAATGAACTAATCGTGTATGTATTTTTGTGGCTGACTGCACCTTATTAGGAATGCAGCTGTAAGAGAGGAATAGGATTGATTGGAGCAACACTTGTGGCGGTTCGAAAGAGTCACAGAGGGCATGCCCCCCTGAATGTCGTACCTGTCCATTGAATAATCTCCTGAACAAATGAAAAATTTGGTCTCACTATGCCAATTCTTTGTTCCATTGAATCGAATGATACCAACGAGTTAAGCCGATTCCATCCAACACACATCCACGGTACGATTGACTCCGCCTCCAAGAGACTTAGTTCTGTAGCATCCACTGTTGACACATTGAGACTGCCTAGTCTATTTCAGCTACTTCCACAGCATCATGCCGTATGGCATCTTACTGTGGGGGTATGCGGCTAATATTAATACCATCTTTGTACTGCAAAAGTGAGCTGTCCGAGCTATCTACAATGTGGATCCCAGGGAATCACTTAGAGAAACATTTAAATAAATTAATATAATAACAGTTTATTCGCAATATATCTACGAAATTCTATACGCGTAGGTATTACACAAAAATATTGATACAATTTATAAAAAAAGCTATTTACATAACTTTAACTTAAGAAATAAAGATGATCTAACTTTGCTCGGTAGTAGGCTCCATAGAATAAACAGGTCGTCAAGAGGCACGTGTATGCGGTACAATAATAGGTTACCTAAAGATGCATATAACATGTCAAATAAATTCAAACCATTTTTAAAAGTTAAATTAGTACGTCTGCATGCATGTACGCCTTTTTGTACATGGGTCATACTGATTTTTAGTATGAGTTAGCGTTATGCTTATGCGTCTTTCCTGTAGACACCCGAAAGTTAAGGGCTTTAAATACAAATTTTTTTTAGTGCCCGGCTATTAGGCGATGTACAAATTGATTAATAATCTAGATCTAAGCGATAAAAATATCAGTTATATGTACCCAAGCCCTTAACTATTGCGTTGTCCACAGGAAAGACGGCTAAATTCTAGAATCAGTATGACCCACATGGCACGTTATCTTACCTTAATGATAAAGATCCATGGACATGTCATTAAACCGCTCATCTATCAAATTATTTCATGCCACACAAAATATAATGTTAAACTAGATATAAGACTTCTTGCTTTAAAAATGATATGTTTTACCTACGAAATAAAAGTATATTTGAATTTGCTTGAATCGAATTATAGCTTTGACCGTTTCCACAGCAACGAATCTACCGCGGCAACCACCGCAATCCCGGCGTGACGTACCAGTACACTGTGGACCGCAAGTCCCGGCGCGAGCGCTACCAATACCGGCTCAGCGATTGGTCGCCGTGCTCCGCCACCTGCGGACGCGGCATCATGTACCGGCAGCACGAGTGCGTCAACGAGAGAGGCCGTAAGTACATTCACGATTTAAAAAAAAGAAGAAAGAAAGAACACATTTAGCATAGCATTAAAAAAAGAAACAACTACAAACACAAAAAAACGAATATGCCACGAAAAGCATAAAGCTAGCTCGAAAGCCAGCGCTGATCATCCGGTGAGACCTTAGGCGACATCCCGGAGAGCTGTGTACACATGACTGGTTTTTTTTTTATCTTGAACACAGTGTGTTAAATAAGCGAACAATTTCAGTTCAATGTTCAACCAATGAGAAATATGCTATATAAAAAAAAACTGTGTGTCTGTCTATGTATCAGTAACGGTTCCCCTTGTTTACGCATATTTTTTTGTCCGAATCATGATTTGATGAATTCATAATTTGGCATAATGCATTTTTTTCTGAACACGTAAACTTTTCAAGATTTTTATAAAACAAATCTAACCTAACCTAATGTATACAACTGGATAATCCCTTAAAAACTCCTGAAAATTGTACAGTTTCTGAAAAAACTGCATTATGCCAAAATATAAATTTGGCCAAATGATGATTCGGACAATCGAGATTATGCCACATAAAGGGAACCCATCAGTAACCCATATAAAATGATCGCACACTGCGTACATTTTGCATAGGGAGATAACTTTATAGACTTGAAGATTATTTCTAAAACCTAATTCCTCTTACAGACATAGTGAATCTGACTCACTGTGACCAGCAAGAACAGTTCGGGAGAGAGGCGCTCGTGCAGATATGCGTGCGGCCGTGCGCGTATTACTGGCACGTCGACCCCTGGCAACCGTGCTCCGCCACCTGTAGATTACCGGTAAGCCTGCCAATACCGATACCGATACCCGTTCAGAAAGAGTGTATATGTCTGGAATCCTAGCATGGGGATGTACCAAACTCCGATTCATAATTTAAAGTCCAAAATCGGATGTTTTCAAGCGCGCATTCGATGTGATTACTCCATTTTTGTTGTAGTGTGGGTATTTTCTTTGTTAAACTTACTTAATTTCACTGGTTACATGAAATTTTATTCATATTTTTGAAATAATGTCTAAATAACGAAATAATCTTAATAGGAACTGTCATTGAAGTTTAATTATGAATCGGATTTACTCACGTCGAACCGCAGCAAAGCTCCACGTTCTGTTGATTACAAGTAAGCCTAGAAGGCTACCTACCATGTACTTTAGACATATTTAAATTACTGTCGTTAAGATTTATATCTTAACGATAATAACCCTTTTGTAATCCATCAAAGCCATGTCGAGGATCATAAGCGCGTTCGATCGCTGCTCGCTTTGCACAATAAATTAATAAGTTCTATTAGCCATAAAGAATACGCTAATACATGGTTCGTGGATCGAATACGATTCAAATCGATGTTACAAAAGTCATACAAATGTAAAAACATTTACTTTGTTACAGGGAAAGGAGCCAACGAAACAAAGAAGAGTTTACTGCATAGACAAATCAACGAAACAATGGCGAAATGATGCGGAATGCGATCCGGCGATGAAACCGAGAACGACTATATTTTGCGCCGACATACCGCCCTGCCGCCAATAAAGCCACCGATCAAATACTTGAAACGAAAAAGCTAGAGCATAACTGTGCCCAGATTTGGGAAAACATGTTAACGAAAGAGCCACAGCGTTTATAACTGTGCGCAAGTTTGGGAAAACTTGTAATGAAAAAGCGGTAAGGCTTTTAAACGTGCCGAGATTTGGCAAGACATGTAACTAAAAGCTATAAAAGCTTTTAACTGTGGCCAAGTTAGGCAAAACTTGTAACAAATGAGATCCACAGTGCTGTATACTGTGACCAAGTTTGGCAAGACTTGTGACGAATGGAGGCCATGGAGCCTTTTGTGCCCAGGTTTGGCAACTGATGAGTTCGCCGTTTCGATTAACGTTCAACCTGGAGAATATTGAACGTTTGGGGCACACACGAGGTATGATCGCAGAACAATTTGCAATAAGTGTAATCTAATAAGGAAACTGACAGTGACAATAAAGTGAAGTGATTGTGGTATCTAAAAACGATTAGAGACATTTATGACGATATGTGAACCAGTGAAGTGTTTGTGTTGTATAAAACCCATCGAATAAGCATACGCGTTGGATTGCGTATAGCTGCGAATCTCGCAGGGTACCACCCTGAGACCCATACTTTACCATACTGCCATATTATTTAAGAAATTACTAGTTGTAACATAGTCTTCGCTTAGTTATTAACTACTAATACATAATTATATATTCTGTAACATCAGTATTAAAATGGTGTATTTATATCTTTAAATAATTCAGAACGTATATGTGGAAAGCGATTAGATACTTTAAATTTTGGACCAAAAATATTTTAAGCAATCAAATTCACGTTGCCATAGCTAATCATGATTACTGCCAATTTTTGTACGACTAACCCCACTTGCATTAACTGTAATCAATTTGCAATTAAATACTAACGTGATATCCAATTATTTCAAACGTCCGCTGTTAGTTTTGTCTGTTGTAGTTAACTAGCATTTTCTGGTTCGTCTCGAGTTCCAGCAACCGTGCGTAAAATAACAGATTAAAGTTCTTGCAAGTGTGAAGTGAATTAGAAGTAAGTTTTACTATAACTGTCCGCAAACCGTTTTATACCTGCAAAATACATGTACGTTGAAATAAAATGTGCAATAACAGTTGATACTGCGCTTAGTAAAGGAAATATGAATAGTTAAAATAGAAAGGCCTATGGGAACTTCAGCTAGTCAAATCAACGCCGCATGTCCTGCGTGATGCGAAAACTGGTCAGTATAATACTGCAAATGGCCATACACCCAAAGACCGGAATAAGTAATGCAACTGCCTTCATTATAGGAGAAATACACTGCTGATCATGGGTCAAACTCAAACTTTTACGTCAAATGGACAACATTGTGGTCTCCATTCGAGGTACACCGCTCCCACTTGCTTACCTGTCAGAAGACCACTGTCGGTAACCTTTATAATGTTTTGATCACATGTGTAAGTAGGCAGGTCCTCTATGCCTAAACGTCGCCATCAGGGCCGGCCTTAACCGTGTAGACGCCCTGGGCAAGTCATTGATTGAGCGGTTAAGAAGGCGCCCTGCTCCCATACAGCAAACGCCTCTAAAGGTGCGGCCACATTTGTATCATTTGCCCGATCAGATCTTCGTCCCGTGGCATGATCGCGTATCACGATCACGCGTATCACGATCACGCGTTTGGACGTTGCGTCGATCCGATCGCTCGAAATCCATGTTGCTACGCGTATCACACACTTAGATCGGACAAGCGAGGTGAAATCGCCGCGCCTACAGTGAGCGTCCAAGCAGCGCGATACGCAGTCATGCCACGCCACGGTGATCGGATCGCCCCGGGCGGCCGCCCCTGTCGCCCAGCCCTAAAGCCGATGGTCACCATGGTTGTTCAGAGCAGGCAGTGCCTTTGTACCTTGTATTCATCATTTAGACACTCGAATCCATTTCCCTTATGCCTCGAATCAGTTTGTATAATTTAAACTATAATGGAACAAATGGAAATTAAACACCGCAGTAGACAGAAAATTACAATAAATTCGTCTTCGTAGATACTGGACACATGAATCTCGTATACATATGTGGAGAATTCAAATCTAAATAGGCTAGCCCCTCCTACAGCCCAGAGTAATTTATGCATTTTTGAATTTGGAACCTTCCGGAATTTGATGAAAACTGAATAGGTACCTACTCGAATTTAATTTGAACTAGTATTAGGACATTAAACCTCAGGTGGCTAGAGCTTCCTGTAAGTGATGGTATTGCGCTGCCTATTTCGGACTTTGATTTAATCTGTCCAGCTCTTAGATCCTGAGGACATCGCGTCTAGATACTTTTGCGTCTATCGGACATTCTGAACAATTAACTTATAAATTATATAGTATTAACTCAAGTTACATTGTCGTTTAGTCTGGAACGGCGTAAACGACTTAACCGTTACCTGCATTTGTGTATCCCGAATAAAAAAATCGTGCAAGAGCAAAATATCTAATACGAATAAGTGTACGTGTCCTTACTTAGTTCTCGAATGACTATGCATAATTATAATTGTAGTTACGTTTTATTTATCTCATACCTATATATTTTTATATCACTATTTTAATCTGCTGAATGAATTTTAATGGTTACTGATGTTTCAGTTCTAAGACTCGTCAGGAAACTTCGCATACTTACCTAATTATAGAGACCCAATGCAAAATAAGTATATTTGCTTCAATAAATCTTTTTCTGTACTTCGTTTCCATGGTTACGTGTACTGAGTATCTTTTTTTTTATTCGTCCTTCTGTAGGTACAGGCTAAGGCCATATGCCATACTGCCTCGTCTTTAGTATGTCACTCTTTAAAACTACAATATTTCTTTTTCTACCTATACTTTAAAGTTCTTTTTTTTCGTTTGTTTTTACTGTCCCTTTGAGTTACGGTAAAGAATGACAAGAAAAAGTTAATCCATCCTTTTTTATTTCATTTATTAATTTGTATTGTTTCGAATACTTAGTAAATCTATCAGAATAATTCGAAGCTTAAAAGGAGTTTTTTTTGTTTTGGGTCTTTATAATTACCGAACGTGCGTTTTGTCGATCAATTCATATACACAATTTTAATTTCTGTACGCTTTCTGAGTAACTGTTAGGCACACGCGTCGTAATTTGTATGTAATGAATAGTTTTTTTTACATGTCACATTGATGTATTAATTATAATTGTGTATGTAATTAGACAAGGCAATAAACTTTACTGTGCATTGTTTTAACAGTCTTTTAATTACATCGTAACCCCAGCGGCTGCCCCAGGAGCAGTATGTTCACCTGAACAGTTTTCGGGACATTTTAATAAGTTTATTTATAATAATAATGTTTCCAAAAAAATATGAATAGTAATCTTGAGACATTTCTACAGGGACTAACTCGATTCGAGACATGATTAAGTATTTTTCGCTCGATAGAAATAAATAGCAAACATATTACCTATTCCACTTACTAATATATATAACTATTTATCAATTCGCTACTTACATGGAAATCGCATCAGAAATAGAGTAATTTTATTTTCGATAGGAATCATCGATTTTTTTTTCTATAAACAATCAAAAGCAATTTGATTAAAATGATAACCGTGATACCTCTCGTTCCCGGCAGCCGGACCAAAATGGCGCGATACGAAAATCGAATTTCAGAGTAGCGCCTCTGCACGATTATACCTTGACGGCACGGCCACACGTTCAAGGTCGTTAGCGCAGATGAGACAAGGCAGCCATCTTTTTCTGACAAGTATGTAAGCGCAAGAGTGACAGATGCTTTATCATTTATTTATCACGTGATATCGCGACCATAGGCTACTCTCAGGTCTGTCATTTTATTATAGTAAAAGTCTACACCTACTCCGATTTCTAATTAAATTCTAAAATCTGACGTTTTCGAGCGCACATTCGCTGCGATTAAACACTAAGTCAGACCACTCGCTTGCACTTGCTGTTTCTTCTATAGCGCGAGCGAGAAGGCAGACTTAAAATATTTATGACTCTTTTAACGCTCAGTTGATTTTGGCCGCATGAGCGCAGGTACAAGCCTCAATAACGCGACAAATGAATGACAAAGCAGCAGTGGCGTAGCGTCCATGTTAGCCGAACACCACCGGGTTGCCCAGGGTAAGGCCTTTCAGCACCTTTTTCTTTAAATATGCGTAAATGACGCTTCGGCTGCCCTTGTAATTTTCCGGACGCCACACCTCTGAAGAAGCCATCTTTTTCTAACAAGTATGTAAGTGTAAGCGTGACAGATGCTTTATCATTAATTTTCACGTGATATAGCCCATAGGCTCTCAGGTCTGTCGTTTTATAGGAGTAAAAAGCTATACTCCGATTTATAATGAAATTCCAAAATCTGACGCTTACTAGCGCACATCCACTGTGATTATTATTCCATTTTGGTTTAAGTGTACAAAGAGCAACACACTTTAAAGACCATTTATAGACTTTATGCCAGTGCAATAAGGTCTACCAATGGTCAATTAAGTGTGGCTGATGGTAGGTAGTTTCATCAATAAAACTTGCCTTAATTTCATTGGTTACACGAAGTATCATTCATATTTTTACGAAATATCTTGTAAATAATGAAATAATCAACATAGGAACCGTCACATGTCCATTGAAATTGAATGAATAAGGAGTTTTATATTTTATAGTGAATACTAATTGAAAAGCTACTTATGTTGAAATTTCATTAAGCTTCAATTTAATTGGCAAAATGTTGACATTGCATACGTGGGGTTAATAGGCGCAGAGCAAAAGCTAAAAATATAAATTCAATTAATAGGTACCTAAACGTCAAGAGATGCAAGTCCACACAATAAGCTGAAAAATATTGAAGAGGCAAGTAAGTATATAAGGGTTTATTTTTTAATGTAGGACGTTGAAGTAAAATCATTTAATTTTTATAAAGAATTTAATACGAAATCATCGTCTGGAATAATCGTTCATAAATCACAGTGTTTTTGAGAAATTATTATTATAAACTAACCGAAATGTATAATCATATCTCGTAATCGAACACATACATTTCGCTGAATAAACAGAGCCAAGCTAAAACAGATACGATGCGATTAATTTATTCAGCCAGTGATTCCATGAATATAAAATAAATAGACATGTCGTTAATAAAAGTAGTTATTGAGCATTTTAAAAAATGCCACTATTTTATTGTAAAATTTTCTGTGAATTTTATGTTATTTCCTATCAGAATCACGAGCTTTTTCGATCTTAATCGGACAAAAATGTCCCAAAGTTTGTTTCCCATTGTTTTACCATTTTCCGTATGTTTTATATGGCGGCAACACAAAGGAAAGTTTCAAAAATATATGGAAAATTTCGGAACCTTTTTTTCTCCTATTGGGATGGATAAAACTCGTGGTTCTAAGTAGAAATAACATAAAAGTTGGAGAAAATGTCACAGGAAAATTAAAATACGTGCAATTTTTTTTAAGAAATGCTCATTTCTCTTTTTTTAAGAAAAAACGAAAACAGAAGATTTTTCTGACGTTCAAAATACTGGGTATTTAACTTAAGTAAAAAAAAAGGATTGCCGAATGGTAAACTGAACTCTTATTTTATAATATTAGAACCTTTTAATATGGAAGTCCATGTACTACTGCTAAGGAACAATAATATTAAACAAAATTGGTGGATATTTATCAAATAACCCTTAACAATCAAGATTTAATCGTAATTTATCGGTAGAAGTGATAGAAAAACACTAATCAAATCATACAAGTAACTTAGTAGTAATAATTTTGTGAATTTTATAAATTTCAAGGGTCCATCGCATGTTGATTGATACATTAAGATCACATTTAAAATTACATAATAAAGTTTACCATCTAAATTGAGATCAGAACGAATATTATTAATCGACATTTCAATTTCAGAATTACCATTAAGAATATGTTATTGATATTCAGATCTTTTGTCCGTGCCATTCGTTTTTAATTCTTATACATTATACATTTATATCGAAGGGCCTGCACACCGCGTTTTTCATTCCATAGAGATGCATATTGATACTGACTCGCGAACGTTTCGCGTTTGTATCAAAACAAATACAAATGCGCAACGACGCCGCGTTTATAAAACGCGGTATGCATAGGCCCTAACATTAAAATTATACCTATTACATTCAACATAGATAAAAATCTACATGACTTTCAATTGACCTCTCTAAATAATTATAAGGTTGTCAACATGATTATCGAGTTTTCATTAAAAATTGCGATCCAAAATAAAATTATGTACTCCAAAACACATCCTTATTTTTTATCCCTTGAAAGATATGCCAGTTACGAAAATTTACAATAACAAATATGCCTAAGGGCCTATGCAACCGTGTTTTGTATATATATATATTAATATTAAAAGCGTGAGACCGTATGCACAGATCTAAGGAATGAAAAACGCGCTTCCGACGTACCTCCTTAAAACGCGATGTGCATTACGATTCATAAAAACACGCGCTATGCATCGAGCAATGGCATTTTTCACGTTATTTATAAATTGAAATTAAACTTTAAATGCAATGTAATCTCGCAAACAATATACAGGCGGAAACATTGCGTTTAAAAAAATAATAAAATTCTTTTCGGCTGTAGGCATTTATTCCCGTTTATGATAGTATCACGATCTTTTACGTTCGTATCTCTTAGAATGAGCCTCGTCTCAGGCAGTCGCCGTACTCGATTCTTTTGCTATTAGGGCTTCGGAGGAAACGTCAAACCGTATATTTTTCTTTCTGGTGTTGTTTTTCTGAAAAATATAAACTTGTAAGCTTTTTTTTAGTTTACAACAATGATACTAAGCTAGGACCATTAAAACAAGAGGACTGTCAATTGCCGTTCATAAGATCGTGCCCCGACGGCACGGAGATATTAAGGCAAAAACTAGATGGCACTTTAAAACAAAACATTTAACGATGTAATCATTAAACAAAGAAACATAATACAGTAACAATGAGTTCGAAAACAGCTAATAATAAATAAATAGTAACGTTTAAATACTATGTCACAGTTCGAAAGTTATATAATTGTAAATAATATTTTTAACACATAGATGGCGTTGTGAATGTTGAACGGAAACGGCTTTTTGTAGGGTCATTAACAGTCCTCTTGTTTCAATGGTCCTTTAAATAAGAATATTAATTTCGGGGGCAACTATTTTTGTCATGTTCGTAGTTAATTTATAATAAAACATAAATTTTGTTGTTAGCGTTGCGTAATAAAAAATCTTATATCTATGTAAGTTTTTTATTTGTTTTCTGTTAGTCGTTTACATTTGTGCTGAAACGCTTACCTTAAACCGCAGTGAAAAATAGTATTGTTAACAAGATCACTCTCAAGTGGTAAAGTGACTTCATAAATATTTTTTTTACTATAAAACCTGAGAAATGAATCTCAAATAATGAATAAAGCTGTTTTCAATGTAACCAAAGTGTATTTGTGACAAAGTTTAGTCATAATTAGCTTAGGTGCAAGTGTAGTTTTTTTTTAAATAAATAATTGACGACTAGTAAACGGTATTTTAATGTGATCAGAAACATTGTTTTAAGGGAATAAATTAGATCTACTAAATCATCATATAATAAAAGATGTGTTTAGTATTACATTATGCATATCCTCAGTACATTACCGTCAGCAATATAAGTACCTACCTAACCTGGGTAGATACCTACAAATTAAATGTGAGAATTGTGACAACCCTGTCGGATTTTTCGATTCACCCCTTATGCGTGTCTATTAACCCCGTTTCTCGTATAAGGAGAAGTTGTGAAGTTTTTTCGTATTTTCTCAAAATTAAACAAATAAAAGCTAATTCTTCAAATGCAAATTTGTAGAACTAAGACTCAAAAAATAGTTCCAACATTCTTTTTAGCCTTATTTTCTAAATTCATTCCTGAAAATCGTGTCTATTGACCCCCGTTTACTGTATTTAAAAGCATCCTGTGTATGTATTTAAGTCATTATGACGAAACCGGCGTGAAGAGTATGCTGCCTACTGATATCTTTCTTGATCCTGTGCATCTAAGCCTAACGTATGGAGTGTAGAAAACTAAGGAGATCAATCTCTATATATTCGAAGTGTCCGTCAAAAGGCGTTAAATTGGTGGCGCCACAGTAGCAAGTGCGTAAAATGAATTACCATAATAATGCCAAAAACTTAAAAAAAGATTACTCCAAAAAAACACGAAAAAGTACAAAAATTACTGCACAACTCAGTTTCTTCAATTTACTTACAAGTAACCATTTGTCTACTCAATCTATACAGTATATAAAATTCATGTTATTTTGGTGTAGGAGCCATATAATATAAAGAATGTGTAAAATATTGAAAATTGCCGATTTTAGTAAGCTGTGACATAATGGATGGCACCGACTCCAAAATAACATTAATTGTATACACTGTATTGATTGAGAAGACAAACGGTTACTTGTAAGTAAATTGAAGAAACTAAATTATACAGTTATTTTTTTTAATTATTTATGGTACACGATACAGATGGTATTTTTATCCGAATACGCTGAAGAAAAAAAGAGGGGATATGACTTTTTCTTCTCCGCGAACGAAATTATAAAAAATATAGGTCATACCTTATCTTTAGCCCTAGGGTCTGCATTCTTCGAGCGCTCCTTTTCGAGGTCCGTATGAAGGGAGGCCATCTCGGCCGTCAGCTCTTCCTGCACCGCCCGTAGCCTTTCTACCTCTACCAGTACTTCAGCTTTGTCTTTCACTGGAAAAATATAGCAACTACTATCAGTCCTAATATGGATGATCCCTATGTAAAATTTTATAGCGTACTATGGTTAGACGATTAAAAAAAACTTCAAAAACGGACATTTTGTGATTTTTCTTATAATCCAAAGCAAATTTTAAGTTTATTTTCAGGATCCTTATAATTTAATAAAATAATAATTGTATGACAATCATGTAGTTAACCCTTACCAGGCGTAGTAAGATTCATCGACCACATTAGGTGGTAATAAAATTTCAACTTTAACGGGCTGATTTAAGGTTGAATTCAGATTGAATTTTCTCGAAAACAACAACAACAACTCTTTATTGAACACCAACAACAGAAACAGTACTATAGAGCTTTAAAATAAAATAGGTAAACAATAGGCGGTCTTATCGCTAAAGAGATCTCTTCCAGACAACCCTTGGGTAGCGGAAATGACATAAAAAAGCTAGAAATGACTAGGTGGTGAGATAAGATTACATATAATACAAAATTAAATAAAAACAAACATACATATTATACATATACTAAACATACATACTACTATAAATATATATATATATGTATATACAATGTAAGAAAGAAAACTATGATACAGTTGACATCAAAGTGATTAGAAAACCAGAAGCAGAATTAAAAATAGAAATTATGGGAGAGATAAATAATGATCCTTTAACTTAGTTTTAAAAATAGGCAATGACTTCGCTTGCCTTAAATCGAGTGGAAGAGAGTTCCACAAAACAGTAGCCCGGAATGTAAAAGAATTTGTATAAAACTTTGACTTTGATGATGGAACAGCTAGAAGAAAGTTTTGAGCGGACCTTGCTGATAGAAGATAACTAAAACGTTCTTTGAGATAGTGGGGAGTCGCAGGATGAAAGAGTGTATTATAGAGAAGAGAAAGAATGTGAGTGTTACGACGAAGACGGATAGGGAGCCACTTGAGTTGTGAACGGAAACTAGACACATGATCATACTTGCGTAACCCAAATATAAACCTGATACAGATGTTTTGAATTCACTCAAGTTTGTTAAGTTGCTCCTCTGAAAGATCTAGATAGGCAGCATCAGCGTAGTCAAAAATGGGAAGGAGTAGTGTTTGAGCAAGCGCAATTTTAGTGGCGATAGGAAGAAAATTACGAAGCCTTCTCAGTGAACCCACTGCGGCGAACACCCTCCTGTTAACCTCATTCAGCTGCGGCACCCAGGAAAGAGTGCGATCCAAGATTATACCTAAATTCTTTATAGAGTGAGAAAAAGGAATTTGAACACCATTAAATACAATTTTTGGGAGGCCAGCAAAGTCAACTTTAGAAATCATCTGAGCTGCCAATGATGATAACTTGAGTCTTCGTAAAATTAACTTTCTGGCCATAGCTACTAGTCCACTCCGAAATTAGCTCCAAGTCACAATTTGCCACGGTTATGACCGACGGGAGATCGCCGAGTACACCCTGAGAATATATTTGGAGATCGTCAGCATAAAGGTGATAAAAAGAAGATAGATTATAAGTAATGGAATTAATAAAAATTTAAAATAGCAGTGGAGACAGCACACCGCCTTGCGGAACGCCAGAAAGTATGCTGCACCAAGGAGAGCGGGAAGTATTCATCTTTATACGCTGCCGACGATTAGTTAGGTAACTATGAAACCATTCAATAACCGCAGGAGATATGTTAAGAGAACGTAATATAGCCAACAAAATTTCAAAATCAACAGTGTTGAACGCGTTAGTAAAATCCAGAAGCGTAACGCCTACTATGACCGGATCGGAAACCGGACTGATATGGATTTAGAAAATCATTCCGGTTTAGAAAAGAAGTAAGTTGCTGAAATACTAAACGTTCAAGGACTTTGGATAAGAAAGGAAGAATGGAAATAGGTCGGTAATCTCGAAAAGTTACAGGCCTTGAAATTTATTTCCAATCCTTAACTATTCTCAATGTACGTTTTGTTTTTTGAACATGTATCTGGGTACATACGCAGTTTTTCACAACCAAAATGCCAAAATAGTTTTTTCTTATAAATTTGGTAAGCCAATAAGATAGAGACGTCAGACTTGAGTAAGTCATAATTTATTGCATTATGTGGTACATTAGATCTTACATTTAGGTTGGTTCCAAAACATGAACCCTGACAAGGCACTGCAATTTAGCAAGTTCAAGGTACAACAATCAACATTATCAAATTAATAACATAATCTAAGTGAGGCACTTTTTACATTTTCATGAAAATGGAGAAAACGGAAACGTGCTGTCATAAAGTTTTATGTTTTAAAAGGGGAAACGGGCACTCAAATTAAAACTCAGTTGGATCGTGTAATAGTGGATTCTTCGCCTTCGATTAGCAATGTTCACACTTGGGTAACGTATTTCAAACGAGGATGACAGAGCTGTAATGATGTTCTCCGTGGCGCAGACCAAATGAGGTGTTGAGTCAAACGAGTCTCGTAATCAAAAAAGTTCTGAAGTTCTTTGCATCAACAAGACTTGACCGGGAACTATAGGTGAAAAACTTAAGTAAGTCACCTGTTGTATGTAGTAGTAGCGTATCCGTATAGGCAATTTGACGTTCCATATTATAAAAATTACAGAAGTGCCATATCAATTGTGTACACTACTACATACAAGAGGGGCTTCACTTGAGTTTTTTACCGTTGATATGGACTACCAATAGAATAGAATAGAAGACTTAGTGGGAGTAAATGGTTTTAAAATTAACACTTAATGAAAGATTAACTTACTTTCACCCTGTCCTAGTATATTGCATAGCTTTTTATTTCTAGATTTAACTGTTAATAGCTCCTTTTTCAAAAGTGTGACTTCCTCTCGTAATTCATTAATCTCTTTGTCCTTCCTTTCTAAGGCGTCTGCAAACTGCACCCTGTTTATATCTGGTGTTTGCTGTCGAGATTTCACCCTATCTATAATTTTGTCTTTGAGTAATTCATTTTTAGTTTCCGTTTTCACTCTTTCGAAGAATTCGGTGTCATCTTTGGGCTTATCGATTTTGGGTTCTGCGGGTTTTTCTTCTTCTGGGTTTGCTGGAAAAATTATATGTAAAATTACATTAGTGTTATTATTGTATAGGTTCAAGCTTATTGTCGACCGTAGACAGAAACTGCACGTTCCGCCGCACTCCAAATTGAACCTTAGTGGTAAGTTCAATTTTCAGTGTGCGGTGGAACTGTCGCGACTGCACGGCGTCACTTGGAAAATTGAACCTTTTACCTTTACCATCAAAGTTATTTATACTATAATAGTTACCTTTACTAATATGGTTCAATTTCGAGTGCGGCGAAACATGCGGTAGGTTTCTGCGGTCGGCAACGAATTTATACCTTAAGTTAGTATTACCTATAGTCTTTGCCAAATATGCAATAAGCATCATAATTATTTATTTAAAAGGAAACAATGAACTGTATGTAAGATCATATTATTTGGAAATCATAAAAAAGAGAAGTATTAAGTTTTTAAGTCACCAGGTTTCAATGGATTTTGACATATTTGCAAAAAACTTATCTCTAATGTGTGACACCATCTGCCTCTTACAGTTTCAGTTTAGGAGCCGAACTGAAATTTTCGAAGACCATTCTTTTATTAGTAATATATAATTATACTTGCATTTATTGTTACTACTTAAGTTAAATTATTTAAACTTACTTTTATTTTCTTCGCCGGCGGTCACCATGTCATTAAACTGTTCCAAACTCATCACATTCTTTTTCTTCTGTTGTTTCTTAGCCGACGTAGCCTTCACTAATTCTATCTTCTTCGAAACATCTGCATCCTTTTTCAGTTGCTGATAAACGTCTTTCTTCTCTTCATAGTCCAGTTTTGATAGCAGAATAGCCTGAAATGATTAATTCTAATAAGGTTTGTTGTGTGAAAATTTTGTTAACAATGATAACAAAAAGTGTAGTCATCTATGGATAAATTCATCCTGCCTTAGGTACATATTTGTAATTTTCTCTGCAGCTTAATGTACAAAATTATCTTTTCTTTATTGCTATGAATTATATATAAATACACAAACAGTTTTCATGTAGTTTGATTGTTGAGGATGGTTTTAGTCTAACATGTTCTATGTACCTAAGTTCTTGGATCGTGTATAGGTATATAAACCTTGGAAAATGCCCTTGTTAGTAGTATACACAGATCGACAATTTGACACATCATAATCAGGAAAATTGCATGAATTCCATATAATTCTGCACACTAGTACACATGCAACAACCGAGTTGGTTAAGGTTTTTTTCTGTAATCCATGCATGAATGTCAAACTAAGACCAATTGTGAAATATGCTGATAAGTTATGGCATTGAATATCTGGCCACTTATAGCAAGAAAATATATTTTTAAAAGTCAAGTGGAAAGCCAGTTAATAGAAGGAAACAAAAGATGGAGACTGTAAAGGCACCTGTTGCAGTTCCTCTTCAAAATTACCATCTACAAGTTGCTCATCCTTCTGCTTCCACTGCTCCCACTGGTTCTCCGTTGGGGCACCTTGCTTAGACTTCTTTTTCTTCGGAACCTGTTCATCAAGTTAATATTAGTAGGTAAATAGTTCATCTTAGGAACAACCTACAAACCAGGGGCCTATCATGGTCATGTTAATCATGCCATTATTAAAATGATTAAAAATCTGGCACTCTTGCACTTACATACATGACAGAATGTGACAGCTCATTTGTCATTTATCTATCACGCTAAAAAAAACTCATCTAACTATCAAGTAAAATATTGCCTATCATACATAGACTTGTAGAAGTAGGCTATGATTCAGAGTGATTTAAATCATTTGTTTAAATCATACATATAAATAGCAATTAAAACCCAATGTTTTTTTTGTTGTGTTTTAATTCAAACTGTTTTTGTTGCAACCAAAACTGGATCAAAGGACAATGAACCTTGGCATACGTAAGAAATGAACAGAATAGAACAGAAGAATTAACATATTGAAGTGTAATGACCAGTTTTCAAGATATATTCATTATTATAACTCTTGTATTTAACAAAAAAAATATTGATATATGTAATTTTTTAACTTTTTCTCAACCCAAACAGGGAAGAGAAAAAGTTGTACCTATAAACAACATTTTTTAAATAAAATAAAATGTCTGAAACAAATGGGCCACAGCCTTGCATTTCCGCCTAAGAGTTTGGTTATGTTTATGTCTATGTTATGAAACCTTGTTAGTTATACCATTCATGTGAGCAGTTATTTTTTCCTATTCTAAGATTATTATTTAATTTAACTACCTAATAAATAATTCCATAAACAATAGAAATTATTGTGCTGTTCAACAGTTGAACCTTCTGCGTATTATACTGCATTTTTATCTGTTTCGTGAGAATAATACTAATTTTTCTTTAAGTTTATGATATTATTTATAATCATGGTCGCACCGGATCATGCGACGAAAAGCAAGTAGGTAAGCACATACCTGAGCTTTACTAGGGACAGGTTTTACTTTTTTTGCGGGCTCAGGTTTTTTAGCAGTGTTGTTCTTAGTCTTCTTCTTCTGGCTATCAGAAGACGAATAATCTTCGTCTTCCACCTGCAATCCCGCGAAGCGCGATTGAAGTACAAGACCGGCCATTTTTCGATTAATAATCCTGAAGAATTTGAGAAATTAAACTGTAAAATAATATAGTTAAAAGGGCTTAAATAATTAGTATATTGAAAATATGAATAATTACTTTCTTATGAAAATAGCTATGAGAGGAACAAAAGTATAGAAAATAAAAACACTAAATCTTATAAGAATATTCACTAAGTGCATATTCACAAATACCGCGACTTTTACTGGATGGATTAATGTTTAAGAAAAACAAAATATTTTTTACCGAATGTGTTAAACTATTGTTTATTTGTAGTAAAACAATACGGGTGAATTTAATTTCTAAAACAGTTCCGACAAACGACAAACCGTAAACCGTAGTCGAGACGAAGGAATAGAATCACAATCACAATAGAATATACAGAAATGTTTATGAGTGTTACCATTTACAATTATTAATTCGTGGGAATGGAAATTGTTATAAGAGAACTTAGATAGTAAAAACATTAAGAAATCTTGATTAAAGCGTACTACGGTTTGATAGATTTTCCAATAATCTAATGTGATTATCTAAAGTAGCACTTCCCGTAGCCCAGAAACACTAAATTACAGAACACACTAAATTTTAGCAATTAATAATTATAGTGACATATTTGCGATAATTATGATGATTATACAAGTAGCGTTTCATTCTTGATCTGGAGCAACATTAAAAAAAAGCGTACCATTTCCTTTCTTTTCTGTGCCGACTATGCTGTCACTGTCAATCATGCCGTTGGCGGGTAAAAACAGCGAAAAATAATAAGTTATTTGAGTGAAATGAATATTTTTTGCACTACTTAGGTTCCAAAACAAAACTTTAAAAATGAAACTACAGTGCCAAGTTGAAGTTGTGAATAGGCTACATAATAATTTAAATGTAAGAACGAGTGGAAGATACTTAAAATCTACTTTAGCCGTGGGCAAAGAACCTAAGTCAGAAACAGAGTATTTTATATTACATTTTTCATCAGTTAATCGAACTGGAACGAAGTATAGAGTGAAATGTATAAAGCAAGTGTTCGTTAAATGTTTGAATGAAGGTAAAGCTACTATAAGATTTGAGGAGCCGCCCCACGATTTATGTATAAAAAGTGAAACTATACAGCTAAAGTGCTTTATGAGACTTCTTAAATCGTGTATTACTGGAGACGCGAAGGACCTTCAACTCGGCACTCTCTCGAGCATCAGTGTGACTCCCAAGGATAATGCACCTACAAAACTAGTTATACACAATCGCAGCGAATTCCCTGTAAAAGGTCTGCCCAGAACATTAGAATCCCTGCATATTAATGGGCTTAGTTTGTGTAATTTTAGAAGGGATATACTGTTGTTGAAGCTGCTCACAATACTAGATTTAAGTAACAATGAAATAGAAAAGATGCCTCCGGAGTTTGGTAAGCAATATTTTGATGACACTATTTTTTTTAAAACAATTTTGAAAAAATAATTAGCTATCCAAAATTACACTTCTAGATCAACCACTTTAAGCTGTGTAGTGTATTGTGTAGTCAAGCTAGTAGCTTGAAGTCTTGAGTTCATTAGAAATATATATATTTTTATGTTACAGGCAGGATGCCCAACTTGTGTGAGCTGTATCTGGCCAGTAACAAACTAGGAACTCAAAAAGGGGACTGGAGATGGTTATTAGGGCCTCAGGTAAAGAATTTACTAGATAGACTAGACATGGTAAGCTAAGTCATTAACAGGTTGTGCTATTAAAATGCTACTAATTGCAATTGCAATGGTTTCTTATCTATTTATCTATACTATTATAAAGTTGTAAAAATGAAATGTCCGTACATTGAAGATATTTAAAAAAAAAATGACTATGGGACTATTTGGAGGTCAATGAATGGAAATATTTTTGGATTTTTTGTATGTGATGAAGCTGCAATGACATATGCAAATATGTCATTGCGACTTCATCACGCCAAATCGGCTAAACGGATTTCAACTATTTTTGGCACTGGTAGCTGGACTAGATCAGAGGTGTGGCATCAGGATAATTACAAGGGAAGCCAAAGCTTAGGTGGTTATAAGCCTTTCCTTCGGCAACCCGGTGGAAATCGACTTATATGGACGCCCCGCCACTGCTGGACATCTACAGATGGTTATAGGATACTACTTACAATACTAAAGTAAAAAAGCCAGTTATGACTTTATACTGTTCCATGAAGAAAGTTAGGGGCACTGCCTAGTTAATAATAAATTTTAATTACAGATAAGTAAAAAACTAAAGCTTTTGGATCTTAGCAGTAACCAGTTGACTGAATTACCAAAGGCAATTTGGAAACTGCAGAAACTAGTTACTCTGAAACTGGACAATAATCTGTTGGAGAGACTGCCAGCCCCCATTGGACGTATTAGCTCATTGAGGTAAGTCAAGAAAGTAACCCAAAAAACACAGTTACATTCTTAGCTACATTAGAGTTCCAGTCCAGGTCCAGTTGCTTTTCATTCATTATTATTTGGACGAAGTTAAAGGATACAATCAACACCAAATTAATTTTCAAAATTAGAACTTTGATGCTAGACAAAAGATTGTAATTTGGGTGCAACTTCATAGGGTTGGATCCTTTTCCCTTAACTATGTCCATTTAAGAGTTGAACTTTTAATATTTTCTTCTGTTTTAATGAGTTGTTTATTTCAATGAGTTGAACTTTTGTTGCTGCGCTTCTCTTTAGACCTTCCTTCTTAATGTAAGTTCCTTGACTTCTTAATATGACGCAACAACGACCCTTCAAATTAATATTATAACACAGAGTTTGATTGTAAAGGAAAAAATCAATGCAACCTACTAAATAGTAAGCATGGTTTGAACCTGTGATCCCTTCCTTAACACATTCTGACCAACTGAGCTATCGCAACTTCACGTTGTGGCTTGAAATTTTCGAACACAATCTAGTTTGTACTTATAGCACCCTCTGTATTTTTTTATGCGCATAAGCCATACTCCAAGACATGCGTATTACTGGACCCTTCACATGGTTCAAGTAACTGGTTATTGGCCTTTCCCTCTTCCCCTAAATCAAATACAAAAGATATTTGAGGTAAGGAGAGAAAGAGGAAGTCCTTGTGCTATGCGTACATCAATTTTCTGGCTATCAAAGTGGCCAGGGATGATTTTCACTCCCTCCACTAGATTACTGGTAAATGAACTATTAAGTTATATTCCAATCTAAGAAGATTCATACATAACATAAACTCTAACGGCCCCTCTACACGATCTCCGATCACAGGCGAGCAGATAGGACACGGTTATACGTTAGAAAGCGCACCATATATTTCCATCTCATTCTAACGTATCTGCGTCCCACCTACTCGCCTATGATCGGCGATCATGTAGAGGGGCTATAATATGACTGCTGGTCATAGCTGGTGCTTATCATTTAGTCACAAATTTACTCCCACCATTTATTATAACCATCTTGAAAAATAGAGGAGGTTCTCATTATATCACTGTGTGGCATTGTATTCCTCATTACGCCATTCATACCTGACAGGTCAGCACAATGTATGTATATTATGAATGAGCTCCATAGTAATTCAATATTTGATTTTTAACCGACTTCCAAAAAAAGGAGGAGGTTCTCAATTCGACGGAATGTTTTTTTTTTTCTTTTTGGATGTTCACCGATTACTCAGACTATTTGACCGATTTGAAATTATTTTTTTTTGTTTTATAGAAGGTACTTTCTAGTTGGTCCCATTTAATTTTGGTGAAGATCTGATGATGGAATCCATGAGGAATTGAAGGAACTCCTCAAATATTGTAGGCATACATATAGCGATTTTGGTATTATAAGAAACATGATAAGCATTTGCATTCAAAAAGTGTAAATTGGTGAAGTGGAACTGATGCAGAAGACCACAGAATGCCATCGGAACTCCTCAATAATAAATGATTTACGGGTGGCGACAAAATATCTTGATTAATTTAGCTAAGCGACTTCATAGTCACAAATTTAAATATTCCTGATGAGAATGGTACCATCGAATTGATTTGATGATGGAGCCGGAAGGTAGGCACCAGATCTATGTAATAAAATAATGTATGCTAGCCGTGTTTGGGCTTGTTCGAATCGTCACGAGATACACTTTTAAGTTACGATTAACTAAAAAGTGTAAAATAAATAAACTTTTAAACAAAAATATAAAACTGACTCCAAAAAAACTAAAAAGTAAAAAATAACGCCATAATTCAGTTTCTTCAAATTACTTACAAGTAACCGTTTGTATACTCAATCTATACAGTATATACAATTAATGTTATTTTGGAGTCGGTGCCATCGTGTCACAAGTTACTAAAATCGTCAATTTTCAATATTTTACACATTCTTTATATGGCACCGACGCCAAAATAAGATTAATTGTATATACTGTATAGATTGAGTATACAAACGGTTACTTGTAAGTAATTTGAAGAAACTGAATTATGGCGTTATTTTTTACTTTTTAGTTTTTTTGGAGTCGGTTTTATTTTTTTGTTTAAAAGTTTATTTTTGTGTCTCATTTTTTAATCTTCAAAGAGGAAGTTTTACGATAGGGTAATGATCTAGCTGCACTACTAATCGCATAATATCTATACTCTGATTTTTAATTCAAGAACAAAATTTTACATCAACGGGCGCACTTTCGCTGTGATCATTGCATACTGGTTGAAGTATCAGTACCTTTATCAATAAAGCTTACCCTAATATTACTGGTTGCACGATTTCTCATTAATGTTTTTATGAAATAATGTTTATTTGTTTAAATAAGCGTGATAAGAACTGTCAGATTTTGGTCTTGAATTAAAAATCAGAGTTTAGCCTTGAATATATGTGTATGACTCGTTTCGGCGAATACAGTGTGAGTGAGACAGATTATGCTACGATTATTCTAATACTTGAAAAGAGACGAGTTATATTTGTCGCGTCTAAAGTAATAATTTGTTGTTTTAGGTACCTAACAATATCTAAAAACGCACTGGTCTCTTTGCCGTGCAGTCTAATGCAGTGTAATTTGGAATACTTGGATCTCTCAGCGAATAACTTCAACCACCACATAGAAAACCCGGAATGGCAGCAACATTCCCCTTGGGAATTCTACATAGGCAGTTTGGTACATTTGGCCTCAAAGGTAGTTTTAAGACACAAAATATACTATGCCTCTAATATAATACCGTGGACTTTAGTGGAATTTTTAGACAATGCCAATATGTGTGTATGTGGATTACCAGTGGTGAACGACATGTATTTTAAAAATAAACAGTATGAACTCAAAGATTATTTCAGGGTTGTAGTTTTTGACAATAACAGAACAAGTACTGTAGCATTTGAGTGTTATTATTGCTCTCCAAAGTGTTTTAGTAGATAGACAATTTAAGCTTTCATTTCATATTTATTTATTAAACATTTTGAATTAATGATAAAATATTATTTTTTTATCCGCTCATCTTCCTCCATCTTTAGCGCTAATTTAGGCCATCCAGCTTCCAATTTATTTCCTGAATTGTAGGTGCTATCCTTATATGTGGTTCTGAAAATATATCACATAATGTATATTAGTAAAAGGAAACATAATGCATACTTGTCAGTAAATATGCATAGGCATAAAAAATATATAGGTTTTGATCATAGGTTATAATGAAATACAGACAGTTGCAGGTTTTAACCTTTTCGACGCAAACGACGGATTAATCCGTCACAAAATGCAGAGCGATATAGACCAACATGCACCAGTATAAGTTCAATTTCGGTTTTGACACCTCATATGACATGGTGTCTGATTTGCAACTTTTATGTTTGACGTAGCATCGAAAAGGTTTAACCCCCAAAGAAAGAAAAATATGTTACTATATATGCAGCCATCACTTATAATAAAATAATAAATATTACAGGACAATTTCCAATTTCTACACAAATCGAACAAGGTAAGCTCAATAAGGCTTGTGTTATGAGTATTTAATAGAATGGAGTTATTTCAACAAGAACTTACGGAGGGAACCAATGCCCTGGGGTAGCACGCTGCAGCCCTCCGGAACGTTCAGAGCTGCCATAGCTGCGTTTGTTGCTTCTATTACAAGCTCGTTTGTCCAGATGTCTTTAAAACTATCCTTCATCTCTTTCAGCAACTTTTCAAGACATGTCTGAAATAATTAAAAATGTTTTTTTTTATAAAGTTTGTATAAAAAGACTTACAGCCTTTTTACAGTAAAATATAACACTAAACAAATAATATATACACGGTGCTCGCGTGGAATCCGAAAGATTTCCTGAGGTCATTAGGAATTCAGTTAGTCCCAGCTGTTACCACTAAAGTGATAGGTGTTGGCGGTAACTTCTGGGATTTTTTCCCAGTAATTGCCACTGGTAACAGACAAGGGAAAAATCCCAGCTGTTACCACTGGTAACATGGTGGTGACAGGCGGGAATAACCCGGAATGCAAACTGTTGTACAAACCCAAGTCAAATTCTGCATAAAAATAAGTAGTTTTTTCAATTTCTGTACATTATTTGTTAACTTTCGCTTCGAGTAACGATTATTTTTCCAAAAAAGGATGACTTTCGTGAGTGTTAGCTGTCACTGTGATGTCCGTCAATATCGACGCAAAGTTTGGCATCATACGTGGCAACGTCGCAATCAAAAGGGCTTATTGCACTTTAGTAACACAATAAATAGTTTACATGAAATTGGATAATATGTGCCTTCAAACGTAAGCCGCTTTTGTCGGGGTTTTTTTTTTTCGCTTCTAATGACCTAAGGAATGCGTGGTTGACCCTTTGCGCACCAAAGACGGCAAATCACGTCAACGGAAAATTGTGCCTCAGACGCCACGAAGTCATTTACCGCTATACGGTACCATACAATTGGTTTATCGATTGGCGTGTGGCGCGCGATTTCCCGTCAACACGCTGGGCGCCCTAAAGGGGAGCGTTCAAGTATTACGTAACGCAATTTTTAGAGATTATTGACCCTCCCCCCCATGTAACGCGCCGTAACGTTTTTCTGTACCCCCTAGTAAAACGTTACGTAACCACCAAGTGACCTTTTTTACCAAAAATGGTCATCACATTAGAAATTTTGAAAAAAGAAAGTTAAAAAATGCTTGAGAGAATCTCTGTACGCGACCGTTCTGAGAGCTTAAAAAAAAACAATGTTGAACGCGTAGTTCAAACCCCTCCTAACGCCAATGTTACGCATCGTAACGTTTTACAAGAGTCCCCCCTCCCCCCAAATTCGTTACGTAATACTTGAATGCTCCCAAGGTTACAATTCCTCGCGGGCACGGTATGTAATTTATTACTCGGAAATGGGGCCCAGTTTTCCTTTCCAAGTGTACCTAGAATGGTTTTATCCTCGGAAAATAAACAGTCGTACACATACCGAGGTAAGCTCGGTCACCCACGTTCTGTTTCATAATGTATCCAACTGTACCTGTAGCAAAAATGCTTCTCGGTCTAAATCTACACAGCTCAGTGCTGTGTTCACTTCCTTGGCTTGTAGCCTCAGGTCGAATGACGACGAGATCAAATTGTGCAGGGCCATCACGAGAGCTACATCCTCATATTGAGATCCCTCCTTCAGCGAGGCGACTTTGCGTTCGTGCTTTCTGCGATTTTTACTCGAACGGAAGGTGCGACTAAAAGAAAACAAGTGACTGTTATAATAGTTATTTACAATGTATATGATCTGAATTCTAGCACTTTAAGTGGCTATGATGGACCCACACATGCATAGAAAAATTACTTTACCGCACGTGTGCGGTAAGTAGCACTTTACTTGCCTATGTTGGCCCATACAAAGATACACTTTCCGAGCATATGCATTGTAAAATAATAAATTAATATCAGAGACAATCTAACACAAATCAATTGGTACTAGGTAGTACCAAATTAAGCAAAGCTCACTCATTCACAAATATATAATTTATAATCTATACAATTATAAAGTTGTAAAAATGAAATGTTTGTATGTGTCGTTGTGGCTTCATCACGCTAAATCGGCTAAACGGATTTCAACTATTTTTGGTACACGGGTAGCTGGGTATCTCCAGATACCCAGCTAGAGATAGGATACTTATCAATCGACTATGCTATAGGAAAAAAAGGGGCTTATGACTTTTTCGCGAAGTTGCGGGCGCCTTCTAGTACTTAAATGAATAGAAAACATCAACGCCCAGGAACAATACGTGTTCATCACCCAAATACTTGCCCTGGCCGGGATTCGAACCCGGGACCGCCAGCTGCGTAGGGCGTTTTGCAACAAACTGAGCCAAAAGTGTCTTCAAAAGGAGGTAAGTTGTAGGCTAGTGAAGCTATACTTCAGCCATCAATAGTTTGAATCCAGAGCGAAGCGAAGAATTCTATAATAACTAAAGATGGGCCGACTATGAATTGGACCACGCCGATCATTGGCTTCGGCTAAGTTCCGGTGCAATCGGGAACGTTCGTTTCAGTTTTCTAGTCCCGCCTCGTGCCACTAGTCATGTGTTCAACTGTTCATGTTTTGATAAGTTTGTTTTGTTTACCATTAAGTGATTTACTTGTTACACCAGCCAGCGTGTTTTTTATTATATATATAAAAAAAAAACCAAGAAAACAGTAAAATATCTAATTGTTGCGTTAAACAAACAAAAAACTTGAAGCAAATATTGGTAGTTTATTTTCTTTCTGTGTCATAATGTGCCGAATATTCGGTATATTTTGCCGACTAGTAGTAGCTGACTATAAATGTGCCCGTATAGTCGGCTTTCTCGACTAGTCGGTACATTTCGTTATCGCGATGTATAAAAATTACGGATATGTAATTTTAAAACTTACCCAGAACTGCGCGAAGCTGAAGATGCCACAGTACTGCCAGCATCAGAATACAAGTCGCTGTCCTTGTTGGCGTATGACAGATCTATTTCCGGTGCGTTCTTTTTGTTCTCTCTGACGACGAACAGGCGTTCTCTGTGCTTTGTAAACGTGTTCCAATTAGATTCGATTAGTTCTTGCAGATTTCTGTATTCTTCCATCAGTGCTGGTAGGAATTGGTTATCTAGAAATCAAAGGATATGTGTAGTAACTCAAAAGTGAGCGCAACTGCAGTCGCAGAGGAGAAAAAAGACATATTGGCGTGATAACGTCTTATAAATCGATGAACGCCGGCTGCATGCACGAAAGTGTCACGTGCCCCTCGTGACAATGAGCCGAGCGTTCGGCTTGTGACGCTTCGAGCTCTCTTCCACGTTATGGGACGAGGATGAAGATGAACATGTTTGAGGTGATAACGTCTTATAAATCGATGAACGCCGGATGCACGCACGAAAGTGTCACGTGCCGCTCGCTTGTGACAATGAGCCAAGCGTTTGGCTTGTGTCGCATCTATCTCTCTTCCACGTTATGGGACGAGGATGAAGAATTAACATGATTGAGGTGGTAACGTCTAATAAATCGATGAACGCCGGCTGCACGCACGAAAGTGTCACGTGCCGCTCGTGACAATGAGCCAAGCGTTAATGCACTCGGTTTTTTTCTACATTACATTTCAATCCCCACCTGTCGTAGTAGTTTACGATAGTTTCAGCTGCCCATTCTCCACTCATGGTAGCATGGTCAGGGTTCTCCGCTCTGTTGAGAATACATAAGTCATCCGCGTATTGTGACAGTTTCAGACCACGTATTCTGTCATGGTGATCCCATATGTCGTAGACGTATAGATTGAAGATGACTGGACCAAGTATTGATCCCTGGGGCACCCCATGTGAGATCTTTTTCTCTTCTCCATTCATAGTCCGAAATCTTCCTTTGAGCGACCGGTCTTCCAAATAGTTTTCTATTATTTTTATGACGTTATTGGGAGCGTCGGCGTTCTGCAGTTTCTTGATCAGGCCTTTGTGGTTAATCGAATCAAACGCCTTGCTTTGATCCGTGCATATCATTGATACACTCTCTCCAAAAGCCAGCGCATCCGTTATTATTATTTAACCTGTGCGGAGAATCTGCGTAGCCGTCCCTCTAAATCTGGTAAAACCGTGCTGAAACGGTGGTTGCATTTTGTTAACTGTGCCCCGTAGCCTCGAGAGTATTAGTCTTTCACACAACTTTCCCATTATGTTCAGTAGCGTAATCGGTCTGTACGAGCTAGCTTGTTTGTGATCTTTACCAGATTTATGCAAGAAAATACATTCACCAAGCTTCCATCGTTTCGGGAAATAACCCGTGCTCAGTACGTAGTCTGCTATAGGCTTCAAAGCTTCGAGAAAGACTTCTCCTCCCAATTTTAATGCGTCCGGTCTGATTTGGTCTGGCCCTGGTGCCTTCTTGTTTTTGAATTTTCTCAATTCTAGTTTGATTTCTCTGGTTGATGTCTTGTCCAATGGTTCGAAAGGGGTGCTCCTCTCGGAGCCCTCGTCTGTCGGATTTATGTTGGCTTCTTTAACTATTGCCGCGTCCACCAAGGGCGTCTATTGTTTCTTTTTCATTTGTACATGCTTCGATATTGGGAAACTTCATGTTTGGGGCTTTGACGCTTCGTTGGATTTTCCACATCGTCGCTCTGCTGTCCCTAGGATCTTCGAGGGCTTTCAGCCAACTGCGTTCTCTGAAATTTATGAGCGCGTCCTGTGTTTCCTTTTTGAGTCTGTTGTACATGGAGCGTGCAAGTTGAGTTACCTCGGGGTTCGAATGATTTCTCTTTTTCCAAGCACGCGCCTTGGCTCGATTCCTTTGATTAATCAAGTCGTTAATCTCATTCGGAAGAAAATCCCTTCTGTTATGCTCTTTTAGTGGGGCGTGTATATCTAGGGTGCTCGTAATAGCATTTTCTAGGTTTTCGATGTATATTTCACACGATTCATTATCGTTTATAGGTGTTAGCACAGATATTTTTTCACAGAGAGTAGTCATGTAGGTGCTCTTGCTCTCTTTGCTTTTCGTAATTTTTGTCATGTTTCTCGTGAGTTTTATCTCACGGTCGACGTTAAGCTTAATATCTAGAATCTATGGGAGGTGGTCTGAGCCAATCGACGTGATATGTTTCATTTTCAAATCATCCACTTGTAGTTCATGCGTGATGATCGCAGCGTCAAGAATATTGCTACCCTGGTTCGTTGGTCGTGATGGAAGACCTGTGTGTTGTAATTCACATACTCCTTCCTCTTGTAGTTTCTTGACTAGCGTACCAAATCCCGAGTCTCTGGAATGCCCCAGTTGTCTCATTCTTAGGTTCAGGTCTCCTATTACGAGCGATGGTTCATCCATTAACATATCTTCGAGTTCGACTTTTGCATGATATTGATCTGGGATAGGAAAATATACCCCTTTTATCTTTATGTATCCACCGGAGCGATGATCATAGACTAACTTGATAGCGACGCCCTCAATTATACCATCCTCTTCTTCCCATCCCGGTGTGAGCGCAGTTTCAGTCCACGTAAGTCCCCTGGCAATATACATCGCGGTGCCCAGGTGAGTCTCCCTGCTGTGCGTTAACTTGTCGTAGTGCTGTAGATCAAATTTCAATTTATCGAAGTTTACTTTGCACTCATTTATGATGATAATGTGAGGTAGGTGTTTATCTGCCAGCGCTTTTATTTCTATGAATTTATTTCTCAAGCCTTGAGCGTTGACATGTAGAATTCTTAGTTTTTTAAACTGGGACTTAACTGCCATTGAAAAATGCGTATATGCATTGTGCAAGTTTCTGGGCATCTTCTTGTGTTTACAAGTCTGTTTGTTGCCATGTTAGGTTGTAGTGTGGACTGGGACGGTTGTTGTTGTGGCATAATTTCAACAGCGTCTGTTTCCTCTGCTGGCTCTTCTCTAGGGAGCGGTGAAAATTCACTGACTCGGTCGGCAAAAGAGATTCCTGGGCGTCTATAGCTATTGATGATTCTTTCTTTTTTCATGGCTTCTGTCTCTGCTTTGCTTTGTAATCTTTGTTCATTTTTTCTTATTTCCGCATCAGAATACAAGTCGCTGTCCTTGTTGGCGTATGACAGATCTATTTCCGGTGCGTTCTTTTTGTTCTCTCTGACGACGAACAGGCGTTCTCTGTGCTTTGTAAACGTGTTCCAATTAGATTCGATTAGTTCTTGCAGATTTCTGTATTCTTCCATCAGTGCTGGTAGGAATTGGTTATCTAGAAATCAAAGGATATGTGTAGTAACTCAAAAGTGAGCGCAACTGCAGTCGCAGAGGAGAAAAAAGACATATTGGCGTGATAACGTCTTATAAATCGATGAACGCCGGCTGCATGCACGAAAGTGTCACGTGCCCCTCGTGACAATGAGCCGAGCGTTCGGCTTGTGACGCTTCGAGCTCTCTTCCACGTTATGGGACGAGGATGAAGATGAACATGTTTGAGGTGATAACGTCTTATAAATCGATGAACGCCGGATGCACGCAAGAAAGTGTCACGTGCCGCTCGCTCGTGACAATGAGCCAAGCGTTTGGCTTGTGACGCATCTATCTCTCTTCCACGTTATGGGACGAGGATGAAGATGAACATGATTGAGGTGGTAACGTCTTATACTTTGCTTTGTAATATTTGTTCATTTTTTCTTATTTCATTTTGGAAAACCGGACAGATAGCGTTGTTAGCTTCATGGTCGCACTCCTGTCGACATGCTCGGCACACTGTCACTTCCCTGCCTTCAATTGTTACCACGATTCTGGGCGAGAGTTGTGGCCCGTGGCATGATTGTTTTGTGTGATCAAATTTATAGCACTTTTTGCATTGTACTATTGTTCATGTTTCTGCGGTATGGTTCCGCGTTAATTCTCGGGGCTCCAAAAAATCTTTCTGTAGTTGTTTTCATTCTAGAAATGATCTGCGTGGTTGTGAAAGTTTTATTACCACGTTTAGCGAGAAATATTACGAGTAGCAGGTTGCAACTATTGTTCATTTTGTTTATTTTTGATGGCTTAATGTCGATGCACCGTTCCATTTCCTCAATTTGTTCTTGCTCTGTCTCTCCATACGTTTCATTTCTTATCACTATCAAAATGTTGCTCTGTCTATCCGCTAGCGGTTGCGGGGCGATGTAGGTTATTCCTCCAAAACTGTCCAGCAATTCTAATATGTTTTGACGTGATTTACTCGTGTAAGGGTAAAATCTCAGTTCCTTTTTGTTTTTTGAGAAACTGTATGGTACATCGTTCCTCTTCGCACATTCTCTCAGTTTTTTTAGATTGTCGCCCTCTGACAGGGTTTCAGGATTTGTTACTCTGATTTTGGGGACATGTAGGTTTTCTTGAGGAGGAATTTCACTCTCTTCTCTGCTTCTTTTATTGTTATTGGTGCGCTGCTTCTTTTTTGGAGGCGACCGAATCAGTTTCCTCGATCCTTGTTTGAGCACGTAGTGGCTCAAATCTATTAGTTGTCGTTATGCCGGCCGACTTGATACTCGATGAGCTCGGTGGAAGAAGCGGGCCGCTACGGGTCAGGCCTGGCGGAGCGCTAGGCGCGCGTGTGCTCGTATTTGATATGTTGCCCTTGAGTGTAGCTATCTCACTATTATTCCGATGCGGCGTTCGGCCTACGTTTGTATCCACTTTCGTGTTTTCGGGTCTCTTGTCCGCCGTTGCACTTATTAAATTCGTTGGAGCGTTCGGCGTATTGCTACAGCCCGCAGGGTTATTCACATTTTGCGATCTACCGTCGTGTTTGCGATGAATATTGCATTGAGGCTGTTTCTTTGTTGTTGCGCCGCGTTTTGCGGCCGTTTTTCTTGATTTTATTGTTTTGTGAATTAATTTCGAGTCCAATGCTCAGAAGTTTTAGCACCTGATTTATGCCACATTCGCACAGAAACCATTCTATGTTTTTAAGCCCGTCAAGAGGTATGATACGGCGCTTGTTTACTTTTTTACACTCTTTGCATTTCATATCCCGAGTGATGCAGTAGTTATAGTCGTATGTGACGATTTTTACTGTTGTTATTGTTTGTTCATAATCCCCTTCGGCTGTTCTTAGGCAGTCAAATTCGATAATGCACTTGTAACAGATGGAGTTTTTACAAGAGGTACACCGAACGCGACCTGTGACGGTCTGGTTTCCTTTTTCCCACCTTAGTTTGTTGTCTAATTTATTTATGACACAGCAATGCCAACATTCAATTTCACCCGCGTTGAATTTTTTGATGTTTTTTACACTAATTTTAATCGCGTTACTGCTTTGCACTTGCACGGATGACGGTTGCCTTGCATCGCTCGTGTCCGTTTCACTCATTTCACTGTTCATAGTTGTATTTTCTAAGTTCATTATTACACTAAAGTCACTACTTTTTGTACGTAGCCTCAAGTTTCGGGGGGCCTACCAGCCCCCCGAGCGAGTCCGTGTACATATAATTAAAAGTTCACTTTTATAGTCCACAGCACCGTAGGGTAAATAAACAAAATACGATGACGATTTTGCGTAGATAACCAGTCGTGCGAGACACCGGCCGCCCGTACTTGGGCCGTAAGCGAGGGGTCTTAGTGACTGGTCGATTTGCCGAAGGCGTCCAACGGAGCTAGACACCGGGAGCTTGCTTGAACGCCGTAAGGCAGGGGTCTAGTTACACTGGTTATTACGTACGCACAGCGTGGACACGTCTTATCTCAACGGAGGTCAACCTCCACTATCAGAGAGGCACGATCGGCCTTAGCGTTCGGCTTCTCTTTCACGTTATCACGTAAAATTATCGTTCGTAAACCGACTTTATAGCCAACCATTTTTTTCGATTCTGTGAGTAAATTAATTATCTTCAATGTGCAAATTGTGCAGACATATTTAAAAAAAGATTGTAAAGGACGGTTAAGCAGGGAGTTGAATGTGGGAGCACCCATAGGATGGACTGTTCACCTGATGGAGGTTGGTGAAGTCCGCAAAATGCGGGAGGCACAGGACTGGTCATTGAGGCGTTCTTTGGGAGAGGCCTATGTCCAGCAGTGGACGCCTTGGTGGATGATGAAATAATGTTTATTTCAAACCCGAACAGCCTATCACACAAAATATGAAAATATACATCAAGGACCATTAAAACAAGAGGACTGTCAATTTCCATACAAAAAGCCGTACCCCGATAACAACGCCATCTATGTTTAAAAATATTTATTGACAATTATTCAAAGCAAGCGTGACACAAAATTTAAATGTTACGATTTATTTATGAGATGTTTACGAACTAATTGTTACTGTACTAAGTTTCTTTGTTCAATTATAACATTCTAACTGTTTAGTTTTAAAGCGCCATCTAGTTTTTGCCTGAATATCTCCTTGCGGTCGGATCACGATCCAAAGTAAAGCGATTGTTTTAATGGTCCTTGATATACATGAAGTACTCGTATATATAATACTCACCTTTAACTCCGCTAAGTTGGTACTGTGAACAAAGTCGTAGAGCGGTCTTAAACTGTTGACCTTCTAAAGCATACTTGACAATTTCCTCTTTATCATCACAAAATTGTTCCAGTAGCATCACACCTTCTTTGTAGCGTTTATCATCTTTTAAACCGTTGGCCAACTCCCTAGAAAATGTTTGAACTTTATAAGAAAACATTGGACAAAAAGATTTAAGGTATTCATGTGTCATTCATAATCACAATGTTCATATATTTTTTTTAAACTTAATAATAGGTAGACTAGCCCCCTGATGGGAAGTAGCATTTCTTTGTATAAAAAATCCAAGGAAATTTCGTCCTTATTTCCGCGATAATAGGCTTCATACACAACAAATTTTCAAACACAGCATTTTATGGTACTATTGAAAATTTGTTCTAATTTCAGATGGCTTCTTTCAATGAATCGCCCAGGGCGCCTACACGGTTAAGGCCAGCTCTGTATGTATGTATGCCTGTGTATCTATATGTCCGTATATGTGTGTTTGTATGGGCGTATGTATGTGTCTGTATATCTGTATGTCAATGTGTATACATACAGACATACATAACGTCGGTCGATCGGTCAGTCTGTATGTCTGTCTAGTCGAAACCTTTTAAACTCTATGAATATTTCCTTGGATTTATTTGACACATGCCTCGTCACGGACATGAATTGCCTGCCTCTTATCTCTACCCTATAACTACTAGTCAGTCAGGCAATCCCCCTTTTCGGGGCTTCTTTAGTAATGGACTAATATTTATATTTAATTATGAAATACATACCAGCATACTATGGAATGTGCTACTTTAGGTTTATTGCAGAGCAGTTTAATTACTAACTCCCATTCTAAAGCATCTTTGTAGCATTCAATAGCTTTATCAATCTTGTTCGCTCGTTCGTAAATTATCCCTGCCTCCGTGTACTGTTTCTTTAGTTTTAAATGTAGACCAAAATCATCTGCTATTTCCTTGTAAATTTCATCGCCTGGAGTAAAAAGTCTCAAAGCTTCTCTGTACAGACTATGATACTTTACAAATGTTCTCAATTCGTCATATTTCTCTTTCCCACATTCTGCAAGACACTGCACTGCTCTAGCAAATCTCTTCAAGTGCTTATTGATTGAAAATCTTCTATAATTATCTTCCATGGCATTGAAATCATTTAGCATCGGAACATATTCTTTAGGATCTTTCTGGGATTTGTTGGCAACTAGAAGGACTAAGTCAAAATCATACATTCCCAAAGCTACGTCGAATAGATGGTTTACATCTACCATGTACAATAAATACTTGAGTGCTTCGTCAGAACTTACAGGGAGTTTAGCACCCGCAGACTCCTGTAACTTAAGCTCTTTTACAACAGTCAATGCTGATTCCAAATCTTCTACTGTATTTATTTTCACATGTGTCGTAAGAATAGGCAAAATTTTCATCAATTTATCTGCCCTTTTCGTCAAATTGGCTCTTATAGTTTCACATATTCTTTTGATTTTGGTTCCGTTCTCTCTTTTGACGTCTTTCTTCTCAACGTAACTGCTTGAATACATTGATTTCGTAACGTCTACATTTTCTAAGTCGGATAAAAATAAGCTAAGCCACGTGTTATTTTGGATTGTCTCTAAGAATATGTCCATGGAGTTTTCAAACTTTTCAGGATCATGATCATATATAAGGTTTAGATTGATCCTTTGCTTTCTCATTAAGTCGAATGCCTCATAGTATTTGCATTTATCCAGATACTCTCCAATAATTTTTAGAGAGAGTGGTCTCGGTTGTATACCTTCTAGATTTCCTCTTGGCATTTGGAAGACCGTCCTAGCGTCATTAGGCACCGCTATAACCAACTTCGCCCCTCTCTCGATTTTTCTTTTATAAACATCAGTAGATTCAGTCTTCTGATACTCTTTTAGAGCATTAAGACCAGCTGGAGTCAATTCAACACACAGTAAGACATGCTGGAGAGTTGTCAGTAGAAGAAAATGTGTGTGCACATAGAAAGAACTTACATTTTTCAATATTTTCTCGTCATCTAGATACAACGTACCTTTGTGTGACAGACTTAGGAAGTGAATATTATCATTAAAGGCTACTATATCGAATACAGGACATGGGACAGAAAATGAGGCATCTTGAGGTACCATGGAACCTCCTAAGTTGTATTGCATGATATCTCCATTCATGAGCTGAAGGAATGCAGCGGAATTGTCAGATGGATGAGCCTGAATTCTTGCTACAGGTTCTGGTAGAGACTCTGTATTTATTTTTGTAATTTCGTCCGACTTTATTCTATATTCTGTCAGGAAATTATTGTTTTCATTGTCTACTTCAGTGCAAATTATAGTGTCAGTGTTCAACCAAAACCAATTGTAATATTGGAATGGGAAGTTGTATTTATCCAAAGTAAAAGTTTTGTATAATTCATATTTCAAAGGAAATTTACTGGTTTGCTTATAAAATGCTAGATTACCATCTGTGGTATATACAAAAAATGTATTAGGATCAAGTCCAGTGTCTTTTAAATCAGGGGCAAAATGCACAGAGTTCACAAACGAGGCCAACACTATGTCAAAGCTGGCCATCGGAGGTGGTACCACAGTCTGTCTAAATCCGGTAGCCAAGACTTTTTTAGCGTCTATAACAGTAACTACTGCATCATCAGCGTTACATTTTCCACGGCTGTGGTTGATATTCCAGATCCAAGAATAAGTATAATGCTGGCCGTTGCTTAAAACAAGGTGCAACTTTTTGTTGTTGGCAACATCAAAATCGTTATCCCAGATCATCTTACTTATTTTTTGGTAACTATTGAATGTGAGAGACTGTTTTAGATACCAGTGATAATTTCCACTTGTGAATAACTGTACACTATGAGAATTTCTTCCTGAATTATAACATTGCAGTGCTATTATTTCTGAGTCTGAACTCCAAGCAAGATCCTGAACCACTGTTTGTGCGTCAACTGGTATCTCAAAGCCACCATGTTTCAAGCCATTCTTTTCAAAAAACGCTACCACATATTTGTCGTTCACTTTTTGTGTAGTTGCAATAACATTTCCACTGGGACGCCAGGATAAATTCGACTCTAAACCCGGTTGTTTCTCACTAGTGTACTGTAGATGTCCTTCTCGATCGAAGACTTTGAATCGTCTGATGCCATCCATTAAAAATCCAACGGCATACAAGTCGCCGTCACCTCTCCAGGATATTTTAACAGCATTATTTGCATCTGCATTAGGATCTGTAAACATTAGCAGAAGTTAGACACAAATTAAATTAATTATGGTTGACTTATAGAACCTCAATGAACTAAATCTGCTCAAAATGTATGATTTAGTATTGTGCAATAAAGTTTAAATTAATTAAGCAGTTGAAACCGTTTAAAGAAAGTGCTATACTCAACCCAAGACTACTCAAGCAGTTTCTACAGCAGAGTTCATATAAAACTTCTAGGTTTTGATCCAAAATTATAATAATTGTGAATTCATATGTACATTCAAAGCACTGAGCTATATCATGCACCAAGGGAACATTTAAAAAAGGATTGCCAGCAGTTAATGAGAGTTATACTTAGCTTACCAGCATTTATTTCTGTTTTCAGTTTAGCAGCTTGTTTTCCTTCAGAACCGTGGAACTGCGTCTCCTTCTTGCCCCAGCCAACCGTGATGAACTGCTGCTCCCCAAACTCTTGGTCCAAAATGTTAGTTTCGTGAATTGGATCAAATGTGCATGACATCAAGATCGTGTTCATGTCTTTCGTCACCAAGACTAATAATTCTTGGTCTGGACTCCATTCCATTGCCTGCAATAAATGCTTGGCTGTTAGTCTACAATGAAAAATATGATTATAAAACAATTTAACGGATTATATCGCGTATATTATCTCATTTTAGTTTCAGAAGCTTTTCAGCTTTTCATGGTCACGGGTGGACTGAGAAAAGATGTATTTTCCTGATGTGACTCCGCGAAACCGATGGAAACGTACGAAAAAATCTATTGAGTTGTGTTGTATATTCATAAAATACATGATATTTAAGTAATTAATAATCAACGTCAATTATAAATGGCTGTGGCAACCAAAACGCTGATCACTGGACACATAACTCATTAACATATATTCCAGAAAATGAACAATCACCATTCATCATGGCGAGAAGTCTATTTAATAACAGATATCAAAATCCTCTGCTGTTGTCGTGGATTTTGGTTTTGATGTTTTTTATTATCTTCATTAAAGGAACTTTGTATAATGGAAGATTTTGTTTTTGGTAGCCCTCATTAAGCAAAAAGTTGTTAATAATTAAAAAAACAAAAAACCTGACTGCGTAAGACTACCCATAAGAAATCTAGATCGACGCAAATCTTCCCAACAATGGGTCCCGACTGTTTAAAATCGCTATGTTCCATATTAGAATTTATTATTTAATATTTTCTTGTTTCCGCGATTATTACTCATTGAAATAAAACAATTTAACGGATTATATCGCGTATATTATCTCATTTTAGTTCCCGACGTTTCGGAAGATTTCTCCACCCGTGACCATGGAAAGCTTTCCATGGTCACGGGTGGACTGAGAAAAGATGTATTTTCTTCTGTCAAAGTTACAATTTGTGCAAACTACCCATTTTTTGAAAAAACACAAATAAAGGTGTACATACATGCCAGATGGGCCTAAGCTGTACAGACAGTTACACATGTGCCAGAAGGGCTTAATTATTTTATTTTTAACCGACTTCCAAAAAAGGAGGAGGTTCTCAATTCGACGGAATGTTTTTTTTTTTTCTTTATTTTTTTTTTATGGATGTTTACCGATTACTCAAAGACTATTTGACCGATTTCAATATTTTTTTTTTGTTTTATAGAAGGTACTTTCTAGTTGGTCCCATTTAATTTTGGTGAAGATCGGATGATGGAATCCATGAGGAATTGAAGGAACTCCTCAAATATTGTAGGCATACATATAGCGATTTTGGTATTATAAGGAACATAATAAGCATTTGCATTCAGAAAGTGTAAATTGGTGAAGTGGAACTGATGCAGAAGACCACAGAATGCCATCGGAACTCCTCAATGATAAATGATTTACGGGTGGCGACAAAATATCTTGATTAATTTAGCTAAGCAACTTCATAGTCACAAATTTAAATGTTCCTGATTTGAATGGTACCATCGAATTGATTTGATGATGGAGCCGGAAGGTAGGCACCAGATCTATGTAATAAAATTATATATCCTAGCCGTGTTCGGGCTTGTTCGAATCGTCACGAGATACACTTTTAAGTAACAATTAACTACAAAGTGTAAAATAAATAAACTTTTAAACAAAAAAATAAAACCGACTCCAAAAAAAACTAAAAAGTAAAAAATAACGCCATAATTCAGTTTCTTCAAATTACTTACAAGTAACCGTTTGTGTACTCAATCTATACAGTATATACAATTAATGTTATTTTGGAGTCGGTGCCATCGTGTCACAACTTACTAAAATCGTCAATTTTCAATATTTTACACATTCTTTATATGGCACCGACGCCAAAATAAGATTAATTGTATATACTGTATAGATTGAGTATACATACGGTTACTTGTAAGTAATTTGAAGAAACTGAATTATGGCGTTATTTTTTACTTTTTAGTTTTTTTTGGTCGGTTTTATTTTTTTGTTTAAATGTTTTAATAATTTACCAAGCAGCATTTCACAAATGAGGCATACTGAGGAGAAACTACTCCACCACCAAACCACTAACTTTAGACCAATATCTGTACTACCTACATTTAGTAAAATTTTTGAAAAGCTAATTCTATATCAATTGTTAAAACATTTTAATTTGAATAATTTGATGCATAGTAAGCAATTCGGTTTTACGCGGGGTCGCTCGACATCCAACGCCGGAGTTGAGCTCGTAAAACACATTGTCGATGCCTGGGAGGAATCGCGAGATGCTTTAGGCATCTTCTGTGATTTATCTAAGGCCTTCGATTGCGTTAATCATGAGACACTGATCAGGAAGCTACACCACTACGGAGTTAAAGGATTAGCACTAAATTTATTACAGTCTTATTTAAATGGTAGAATACAAAGGGTTGACGTGAATGGAAAGCGTTCACCGGGGTCATTAGTCTCTATGGGTGTGCCGCAGGGATCAATATTGGGACCTTTCCTGTTCCTTATCTATATAAACGACTTGCCACACCTCGTACAGACCCACCATGAGATAGTTTTGTTTGCAGATGATACGTCTCTAATTTTCAAAGTCGTACGAAATCAACGATCCTACAATGACGTAAACAATGCTATCTGTGAAGTAGTAAATTGGTTTAATATAAATAATTTATTGTTGAATGAGAAAAAGACTAAATGTGTTAAGTTTGTCAGGAGTAACGTAAAACACGAGCAAGCAAGCGTTATGGTTAAAGGTGAGGAACTGGAACTAGTTAATAGTACAGTCTTTCTCGGTATAACATTAGATTCTAAGCTCCAATGGGGTCCCCATATTGCTAATCTCTCGAATAGACTGAGTTCTGCAGCTTTTGCAGTAAGTAAGATTCGTCAATTAACAGACGTGATAACGGCTCGATTAGTGTATTTCAGTTATTTCCACAGTATTATGTCGTATGGCATCTTACTATGGGGCAGTGCTTCCGACATTAATACTATATTTGTTCTGCAGAAGCGGGCTGTTCGTGCGATATATAAAATGAACTATAGAGAGTCGCTTAGAGATAAGTTTAAGGACATTAATATAATGACAGTGCATTGTCAATACATTTATGAGAATATTATGTATGTACATAACAATATTACCGACTTTAAGAAGAACTGTGATATACATAATATTAATACTAGAAATAAGCATAAGCTCGCAGTGCCTGCTACTAGGCTCCATAAAATAAGGAGATCATTCATGGGTAACTGTGTGAGATTTTATAATAAACTTCCTAGCAGCATAACTGAGTTGTCTATTGGTAAATTCAAAAATATTGTGAAACGAAAATTATTTTCTAAAGCTTATTATAGCACACAAGACTACATGAATGATGAAGCCGCGTGGGATTAATGTAAATTATAGCGTCATGTAGGTATATGAATAATTATTTTAACGAATACCTAAGGTATTATTATTATTTTAATCTTAATTGTTTTATATACTCTGACATTTAGAATTTTATTCTAGACACATTCTAGATTATTTATTTTTTATTGACAATCCTTTTGGGATTTATCTTATTGATTATTTTAATTTTAAAAATGATGATTTTATCAATAATTTTACACTTAAGTTAAATGATCTGATTAGGTTTTTCTGGGTTTCCATAATCCTTGCAGCAAATGTTGGATCATATTGTATTTCTCCCAGCAAACATTCACTCTCATGTAACTGACATTTCGAAAGTGCTTGTAACTAGGCCTACTTGAATAAAGAATATTTTGATTTGATTTGATTTGAAAAAGAAACGCTGCAAAGAAAAACTCCAAGGCTATCTCATTACTAATTATAATATTTTTAAAAACAGAGACTTTTAAACTACTTTTTAAACAAATAAGATATTTTACACCATTCGGAAATCAAGGTTTTGCAGTCCTGTGTCTCGCTTGTTCCTTGATGAGATGTATTACAGGATCCCAAGCTGGTGGTAGTGACAATCCATCTTCTCTATTGAAATTAGGATGCTGTTTAAATAGCCCAATAGCCTCAATAGCCTCGCATAGCATTCTGGGAAAATATCTTTTTCCTTTGGCAAGGATAGAAGGTTTATCAAACTTAATTGAGTGATTTGGTTTGTCAATGACATGTTCACAGACTGCAGACTTATTACACTGGCGGTGTTTGACATCTGCTGTGTGCTCCTTCACTCGGGTTGATACACTGCGTTTTGTTTGACCAATGTATGAAAGACCACACTTGCAGTCCAGCTTATAAATGCCTGCACTCTGCAAAGGGGTGCTACTCTTCACGGGTCTAACGTCGGGAACTAAAATGAGATTAAATTGTTTTATTTCAATGAGTAATAATCGCGGAAACAGAAGAAAATATAAAATATGATTATTATTATGTAAATTCCTTAATGTAAATAAAAATATAACCTCCAATGTGAATGTCAAAAATCTACAATTTATAGGTTATTGAATGAAGCATATTAAAAATGCATGTTCATAGATTAGAACACGGAAATAAAATGCAGATTTAATTAAATCTTTGAACACCCGTCAACTACTCATTGAGACGTTTTTAAAGAGCCCAAACTCAATAGGATTGCATTATTCTATCACGGAGCTCCTATGACCACCTTTCTGCTCTATCATCAGATCAGCTCCATGGTTGGAGAGAGGGTGGGATGGTGACAATGCCTTAGTATGATATTGCATTGTCACCAATCGTTCATAAGTATGGCAAATTTTAGCTCAATCGGAAACCGGGAAGTGCCAGTTCAAACATACATTTAAAGTTAATTAAAAGTTATTTGTACTGTAAAATTGTACTTGTAAAAAGTAATTTGTTCTGTAATTTTTCTCATTATACTTTTTAGCTCTATCAGTGAATAATTCATAATGATCTTTATTCTGTAAGTAGGCCGCAAGGGCACTTTTACAAGGCAGTCTGACTCTACTGCGTTTCTCAAGAGACCAATGAGGAGAAGAAAGCCGAAACAAACTCAACAGTCAGTCATTTTTTCGAAATAACTCTTATATCTATTACAATATTTGTATTTAGCCTATCCTAAATATATGTTTTGAGTATAAAGTCAATGCATAGTTCTTCAAGAAAACATATCAAAACTTATAATAAAGTTAAAAAAAATATAGAATAAAAAGCAAAGTAATGATTTTTTATTTAAAACAAATAACATATGTTTTGTATGCCACCTTATAAGAACCGTGTCCCGGTAAAAGTAAATTATTTGGTTTCTGCTTTGGGCCATGCATTTTTGTCTGTTAAATAGTCCTCTACCCTATAATATTCCTTTGCCATTAGGGACTCTTTTAAGTAATTTTTGAGAGCTGGAAATGGTAGTTTTAAAGCATCACCTGGTAGCTTATTATAAAAATGTATAAATTGACCTATGAAAAAGGCCTTATGAACGCGGAATTCTCTAATAGCAATTTTGTTTTTATTTCTTGTATTAAAATTGTGGATATTTGAGTTCTTAGTAAAAGACTCTAGGTTTTTAATAACATAAATAATATTCTCATAAATATATTGGGACGCTACGGTTAATATGTTGATGTCTTTAAAAGGTTATCTTAAGGAATCACGGGAATTCAGGTTATATAAATAGAACGAATCACTCTTTTTTGTAACACAAATATAGTCTGTATGTCAGCTGCTTTGCCATAAACCAGAATACCGTATGACATGATACTATGAAAATAACTATGATATACTAAGCAAGTAGTATCAACATTGGTCAATTGTCTAATTTTTCTAATAGCGTAAGCTGCTGAACTTAATTTACCTGCAAGTACTGCTAAATGAGGACTCCATTGTAAGTTTCAACTGCAAGTACTGCTATATGGGGACTCCATTGCAAAAAGTAAGTATACTCTATAGGAAATATTCAAAAACAGAATTCTTACCAGTAGTCCTGCCTGGCAAACGCCTGCAAGTTCGCAGCTGTTACCAATGTCTGATATCGTATATAACTCGCCATTGGCCAGACCGACACACAGTGCATTGGAAAGCGACAAATATGTTATATTTACTGGCCTATTCTCAGGAGAAGCCACCTCAGTTAAATCCTTACTAGATTTAATTTCACCATCATCACGATAGTTGCTCACTATAAGGTTATGAGAGCATGAGTACAATTCTCCCGTGAAATTGCCTTCGCCGTGACCATAACAACATGTGGCGAGATGATCCTCACTGTTAGTAGTCAGGTTTCGCACATTAACGTGCCAAAGTTCTAAGTTTTTCATTATTTAAGTTTCACCGAAACTATAAACAAACAGCCGATAACCCTTCAACACGTTGCTGTCAACAGTGTCAACTTGACGTTTGACGTTGACGCTACTGCGCATAAAACGAGGGTAACTTCCGAAATGCAACTGTATTATTAAATTGTCTCCAATGTATCACATGCGGTCTTCACAAGAGAGTGATCGCGAGCGGCAGATTATAAATATATAGTCAGTAGTTTTATTTGGGATAAATTCCACAGATTGTTTTGAAATGATTCATGTAATTAACTACTGTCTTTCGGTAACACAAAAAAAGTTTAATTTCATGCAGTCAATATTTAATTCACCGGTTTTGGACCGATTTTGGTTAGGGTGTGGATCTTTGAGCATTTTTAATTATAGATGGAACAGATTTTGTTCAGTGTCAAAAAAGATATTGTTAAATACTGAAATAATAATATTTTTTTTATTCCGTTCCCATGACGAAGAAATAATGGTGTATCTGGCATCGTCGCTCATAAACAGATGAACCGATTTTGATCTATTTTTTTATTTATACTACCATTCAGTTTACCTCCCTATAAAAATAGATAAAAACTTATATAAAGCCCTTCTTCTGTGTAGTAACGTGTTCATAATGTCTCTATAGTCAATTAGACTATCCATGTTAGGAAAATGAAAATGGCATAACGTATTGTATGTACACTACTACTTGTTACCACTGGTAACTACTAGGAATAACATTCCCAACAGTTACCACCAACACCAATTGCAACAATCGCGCCTCCTCGCTCGCTCACCTGGTAACAGATTGGGGAAAAAATCCCAACTGTTAGGTACCACTGCTAACCAGTTGGTCGTAACAGGTGGGAATAACCCACTACTACATACAAGAGGGGCATTACTGGCTGTTGAATATTGCCGATCCTAGGTAGATTTTCGTTATTTGTATAGCAACACTGGTTGCCACTTCAATATGTCGTTAGTGTGGCAACCCTGGGAGTCGTTCTTACCGTGCAGATCGAGCACGTTGTACTTTAAAAAGTTAGCCAATTATTTGTCGATAATTCGGGCTTCGCGAGCCAAGGCAATTGATTTATCCACCTGTTGTAAACTTTTAAACAAGAACTAGCACGATTGCGATTCGGCTGTTGTTAAACTGTTTGTGTGCGTCTCCAGTGGTAGAACTGAGGGTAGAACTTATCTGGATCCAGCGCACTCGTTAAAAATTATACAGTCCACTTAAATTATCTTCTCGCATTATCGCACATTATTTTGGTCATTCGAACCGGATTTTGTTGAAAAGTACCTTTGTCGTGAGTGCCTAGGCAATTTTCCGTGATTTTATAAAATTATTTGATTATTTGTAACTTTCGTGGGTACTTGAGAAATTGCCTTGGCTAATATTTGATCGTGTCGTGTTAGTTGTACGCCATCTTTTTGTCGCTTTCGTTTTCGTTCGTTTATGTTGGCAGTACAACTTACTAGTTATAGACTCCATATATTGTTAAACGTAAAACGGAACGTTTTCCGTGAAAATAGCATAATCTGTCAGAACTTGAAACGTCAGTCGCTTCGAGTGACGTTTTAGAATTTTTACGTTGTTTAGAATTCATTATTACGTTGCTAGTTGCTACTTTGTATGATATACAGTGTTTTTGGTTTGTATTTACAATAAAATGAATGAACACGATAATATTGGATTGGAACCGGCGACTGTAGATGGTTACCGTGTCGCACGGGATTATTGTATTATGCGTTTAGAACATATCGAAAGTTCGGATTTGCAAGGTTACAATGAGTTAGACTTTAAAGATATAGAAAAACATTTTCATGAAGCGCAAATCCGAATTTTACGTCCGCTGTCAAGGGAACAACGATCAATCGAATACGAAGTTACAAAAGAATTTGACACTCGTTTAAAATCATTGAAAAGTAGATTGAGGCGAAGTGCATCATGTTCTCCAAGTGATCATATAGAAGCTAAACATTTAGTATTGGAAAATAACTTAGCTAAATTACCAAAAATAACAATCAAACCTTTCGATGGGAAATTGGAGCACTGGGTGTCTTTCAAGGAACTGTTTGATTCATTAATCCATAGTCGGAACACTTAGTAATGTGGAAAAATTACATTACCTTTTATCGAGTGTGCAAGGTTCCGCTTATGAATTTATAAAAAGTTTTCCTTTGTCCGGCGACAATTATGTTAACGCTTATGAGACTGTCCAATTACTATGACAAGAAAAGACAAATTGCTGTTATTTATTATGAAATGATGTTGAATTGTGAAATAGTTAAAAACAAGAATGACTTAGAAAGGGTTTTTCGAACATTTAATGAAAATTTAAATATCTTGTTGAAATTCAACCTTCCTGACCAGAACTTTATGCTGTATTATTTGTTGTGGTCGAAGTTAGATGTAGCTACTCGTGAAGCTTTTGAACTGCAGCTTACTTCGAATGTTGATATTCCAAGCTTTGATGACTTGAAGAGCTTCATTGAGAAGCGAAGTAAAGCATTGGAAAAATCAAGCATAAAGGTTCCAAATATTAAGCCGTTACCTAATAAAAATAAAACAGCACTTGTCGTTTCTAGTCCAACTTGTAGTCTTTGTACTGGTCAGCACAGTCTCGGAAAGTGTAGTCACTTCTTAAAACTTTACAACAATGCTCGTTTTAATATTGTGAAAGAAAAGGGCCTGTGTATTTTATGTTTTTCGAATTCCCATAGGGTGAAAGCTTGTCGTGCCTCTCATTGTATTGTGTGTAGTCGTTCACATCACACTTTATTACATTTCACTAAAAATACACAAACGCCCGCACCCCACGGCCCCACGGTGGCTGATAACGCGTCGCCTAGTATTAGCCCCAGTAGTAATAATAGCAGTACGGTTTTAACTACATTGACTGGGGAAAATACTATGTTGTTTTCAACAATAAAGAAAGGTTCTAATCAAGGACAGTTCTGGTAATTTCCAACCAGTGCGCGCGCTTCTCGATTGTGCTAGCGCATGTAACTTTATATCGAAATCCTGCGTTAAAAGGCTAGGATTTAAAATTTGTCGTGGCCAACACGCCGTGTACGGCATTGGTAATTCTGTCGCTCAACCGCTCGGTAAGACAACGTTGTCGTCGAATATTAAATTCGAAGCTCTCGTTTTGTCGTCGATATGTGCCGACCAACCTACACAACCTGTCGATTCGTCCAGGTGGTCGCACATAAATAATTTATTGCTTGCTGATCCTGACTTCGCTCGCCCGGCGCCAGTGGACATGCTGCTCAATGCAGATATTTTCGTCTCGTCGTTGTCACCTGGTATACAGCGAGGGGAGCCCGGACAACCTACCGCTTTGAATACGGTCTTCGGGTGGATTATAATGGGTGAGTGTGACAAAAGTCAACTCACGACAAACGCTCTCGTTTCGTGTCGTAACAATAATAAACATTGTTTTTTCGTGTCGAATCCTTCGCAAATCTTGTCGCTCGATGATTCCATTAAGAAATTTTGGGAATTAGAAAATGTTAGTTCTCCAGCCAAACCTTTCGTATCACAGGAGGACCAACGCTGCGAAGATTATTATCGTGCAAAATACTACCGCAATGAAGAAGGAAGATTCGTAGTCCCTTTGCCTTTCCTTGATCCTACGAATAAACCTACCTTCCTCAATTCGCGTGAAATCGCTCTAAAACGATTTCAGTCGTAGGAACGCAAGTTAAATAACAGTCCTGAATTCAAAAGGTCGTATGTCGAATTCATGGAAGATTATGAGGCACATGGTCACTTGGAAGAAGCGGACCCTCCTTCAAGGAGCGAGGGCCAGTTCTATTATATTCCTCACCATGGTATACTGCGTGATTCAGTGACCACGCCGCTTCGGGTCGTTTTCGACGCTAGTGCTAAGGACGCTAGAGGGGTGTCTTTGAATTCCACCCTCCTTGCTGGACCCAAACTTCAGACTAACATTTTCGACCTGCTCATTCGCTTTCGTTGGCACGCCGTCGTGTTCACCGGCGACGTTAAGCAGATGTATAGGCAGATTCTGGTCTCTGGAGAGGATGCTGAATTTCAGCGTATTCTATGGCGTCCCTCGGGTTTCGGTCCTGTGCGTGACTATCGCCTTAGAACTGTAACATATGGAATCTCTGCAGCGCCTTTCCAAGCTCTTCGTACAATTGCTCAGCTTGCCAGTGATGCTGCAGGAGAATATCCGGCCGGCTCAGCTGTCCTCGCTCGCGATATTTACGTTGATGACGTCGTCACTGGAGCGAAGTGGTTTCCATCTGAGAAAGTGGACCTCAAACAATTGTGAGTTTTTGGACAACCTTCCATCCTCGGACCTGTACTCACAGGACTTTAAACATTTCGAAGAAATGTCTGACATATCGCTTAAGATATTGGGATTATTATGGCAACCCCAATCAGATTCCTTTCGTTTTCGTGTAGCAGCTACTCACAACGGTCGCTGCACTAAGCGCACCATTCTTTCGGAGATAGCTAGGATTTTCGACCCGTTGGGTTTCCTCTCGCCTGTAACGTTTCTCGCAAAGTACCTGATGCAGTTGCTCTGGGCTTCTGGTGTTGCATGGGATGACGATATTCCAGATAACATCAGGCGAATGGCAGGAACTCAAAGCCCAGCTTCCATCGCTGAGCTCTGTGGCTGTTCCTCGCCGTATTGTGGTGGAGTTTGACGTACTACATACATCTGCACGGTTTTTGTGATGCGTCTGAGCGAGGCCTTTGTGCCGTACCGTACTACCGCACAATTAGTAAGAACGGCGTCCAATTGATCTGCGGCAAGTCCAAGGTCGCTCCCCTGCGTGAATTGTCGGTGCCACGTCTCGAATTGATTGCAGCGGTTTTGCTATCCTACTTGATGGCATCAGTCGTGGAAGCTCTGAAACCTTTTCATTCTGTGAGTGAGGTCTTCGCTTGGTCGGACTCAAGTGTCGCGTTGACTTGGATCAAATCGAGTCCTACCAAGTGGAAAACTTTTATGGCTAATCGTGTAAGCCACATCCAAGAACTAATTCCTCCCGACTCCTGGCATCATGTCAAAACCACTGATAATCCCGCAAACTGTGGATCACGTGGGTTACTACCGCAAGACTTGGTTAACCAAGCTTGCTGGTGGAACGGGCCCTCTTGGCTTAGGTATCCCAGTGCAAATTGGCCGAAGTCGTCATTGTCAATAGACAAAGACGTCCCTCACGAAGAACAAAAAATTACCGTGCTCGTAGCGTCCCATAGCGATGATCAAGTACAAACTCTTTTGGAAAGGTTCTCGTCATTAAAAACGCTCCAACGTGTATTAGCTTATTGCTTTCGATTTTCGGAGAACAGTAAGCAGAAAATGGTCGAACATCGTGTCGTTGGGTCTTTATAACCAACTGAGATTCACAAATCGCTCATGTTCCTAGTAAAATTTGTGCAAGAGAATGCGTTTTCGTCGGAGTTAGAACTCATTAAAAAGGGTTCGCCTAACTCGCTTCCCAAGAGTTTTCGCAAATTATCGCCTTTCGTTGACGAGGCGGGTCTTCTCAGGGTGGGCGGTCGCTTGGCTAATGCCAAGATCTGCTTTGAAACAAAGCACCCTCTTATATTACCCCGCTCCCATCGCCTCACTTCCCTAGTAATCCACGAATATCATTCTCGCTTCATGCATCCTGGTGCGCGAACTCTTCAAAATTTCATTGCACAAAATTTCTGGATATTGTCGTGTAAACGGGCTATTCGATCGATAATCTCGGGTTGTATCAAAATGTTTTCGTGTTCGACCACAACATGCCCCTGCCCCGTCCATGGGCAATTATCCATCGTGTCGTGTTAACCAGCTTAAATGCTTTTCAAATTCAGTAGTCGATTACGGTGGACCCTTTAATATAGCTTTCGGACGAGGTCGTGGTGCCAGAACTTTTTAAAGAGTACATTTGTGTTTTCGTGTGTACCTCTACGTAAGCTATACATATCGAACTTGCGTCCGAATTGTCCACGGAGGCCTTCCTGGCCGCTTTGCGACGCTTTATCGCCCGTCGTGGCCGGTGCAGCCATCTTGTTTCCGACCAGGGAAGAAATTTTATCGGTGCCAGTAACTATCTTGGTTCTGTCATGCAAAGGCCGCAGAGTCCCAAGAAATAAAGTTTTCGTTTAGTCCTCCTGGGAGTCCTCATTTCAATGGTCTAGCAGAAGCGGGAATCAAGTCGGTAGAAACTCACATCACTCGTGCCATCGGTGCGCAAAGATTGACGTTCGAGGAATTCTACACCGTGCTGACACAAGTAGAGGCAATGTTAAATTCGCGCCCATTGACGCCTCTTAGCTCAGACGCGAATGACCTCGTAGCTTTAACCCCGGGTCATTTCCTAACCTTAGAACGACTGTCGATTATGCCCGAGGAAAAGCTTGTAGACTTAAAAATCGGCCTCCAACAACGGTGGAAACTAATCCAACAAATTCACCAAGCCTTTTGGCACCGCTAGCAAAGTGAGTACGTACACACACTCCAACAAAGGGCAAAGTGGGACAAAACCCATTCTAACATAACCGTGGGATCGTTAGTGCTCATAGAAGGTGAATCGTTACATCCCCTTAAATGGCCGTTAGGTCGTATCGTTGCCCTGCACCCCGGTGCAAATGGAATTCGTCGAGTGGTAACGCTTAAAACTGCCGCTGGGCAGTACAAACGACCAGTTGTTAAGATTTGTCCTATGCCAATGGCCAATGACGCCTAACTAACGTAAATTATTAGTTGTATTCTAGTTAGCGTACTGTCCCTAACGGCAGTTTTTTTTAGTTTTTAAGTATTAAATATCGCGGCAGTATTCAGTATGCCGTCGCATTTAGGTGGGCGGTATGTTGAATATTGCCGATCCTAGGTAGATTTTCGTTATTTGTAAAGCAACACTGGTTGCCACTTCAATATGTCGTTAGTGTGGCAACCCTGGGAGTCGTTCGTACCGTGCAGATCGAGCACGTTGTACTTTAAAAAGTTAGCCAATTATTTGTCGATAATTCGGGCTTCGCGAGCCAAGGCAATTGATTTATCCACCTGTTGTGAACTTTTAAACAAGAACTATCACGATTGCGATGCGGCTGTTGTTAAACTGTTTGTGTGCGTCTCCAGTGGTAGAACTGAGGGTAGAACTTATCTGGATCCAGCGCTGGGTTATCCCACAGAACTGCCTTCATCGGACGCTGAACTCCGCCCGAGAGAGCTCCAGGTAAGCTGACACGCAATCGAGTAAAAATACAACCTTTCCTACAAATAAATTCATCCAAGTAGGATCACGGAAAACTGCGCAGGACTCGTTAAAAATTATACAGTCCAATTAAATTATTTTCTCGCATTATCGCACACTGGCATTAGTTTCATTTTAAACTAAAGTACATGATTGCATCAATTATTTGATTCTAAATAAAATACTTGTAAGACATTCTATTTTTTATTAGTAAAACCTAAAGTAATACTCAATTAATTTACAAGGACAACGTAACTCGCTAATGTAACCAATTTTGGTGTTAATTTTACACATCAGGATAGTAAGTTGTCTCAAACTTCTTCCTGCTCCTAGGATACGGTCTAAGAACTTTCGGAATATATGGTGGCAGATGCTCATTAAGCTTCCTATTGTATGGGTTAATACCCAGCTCAAATGGTCTTCGCTTTTTCTCAAAGAATCTAGTACTAAATTTAATTTTATATATTTGCTCCCATAAATATGTTTCGGGTATCAATAAATGCTTGGGTCTGTTTGATACCAAATGCTTATACCTATTTTCAAGCCAACACCTCCTCTTGTCATCTTCTATGTCAGCTACCACAGACTCTTCCTTACCTAAATACGGTTTCATATCGTATTCGCGTTTTTCTGGTGTGTTCATATAAAATTGAACGAGCATTTTCAGGACATTCTCATTTAGGCCTTTGACTTTTCCGTCCTCTATCATTTCAAAGAGTTTCATAGGTTTTGTGCCGAAACAGACATTGTGTTTAGGGTTTGTGTCCATATGTTCGTGATGCATGAGCACAGTGTTTAGCTGGTATGCATACAGAGACCAGAGTTGTCCGTTTGTGACAACTGTTTGGGTGGCTAGCGGATAAGTTAAGTCGTTGAATGTTGTGAATCCTTGGTAGTTGGCTTGGGCAAGAAGCCATCCAAAACTGGATTTAATCGCTTGACAGTGAAGAGCTTCCAAGTTATCTTCAGGGCCGTATGATTCCTTTCGTCCTAATAAGTGACCTCGGCCATGGATAGATAGCAGTCCAAATTCATCATAGTCACCTGGCCAATAGCCTGTAAGCATATTAATTTTTATTAACTTAAATATTCGAACACTCATAGTGTGTACAAGATTGGAAGAAAAACTGATAACTCAGCAAAGTATTTCAGCTAATATTTAGATGTCGCAAAATTACTGAAAATAATGTTAAATATTACATGTTAAGCTGGATTTTGTTCGCTCTGTGTTTTATTAATATAAGATCTCTCACGAAATAATATGAGTATACTATATACAGTAAAAATAAACTATTTTGATATTTTAAGGTCTTTTTATTTGCTCCACATTCTGTGTAAATAATACTGGCCGTTAAAGTTCCAGAGTTGCCAGAAAATCTATTTCTAATTCTTATAGTCGCAAAATTCAAAGCAAACTCGATATAATGCAGTAATTAGTGTAAAACATTATTTTACTATAGCGAAATACCCTAATGGTGTTACCTGGAATGTTAGTAGCATGTCTGTGCGTGGAGGGATATCCGACATTTTGCGGCACATACGTGAACTTGGCCACTTTGAACTCCGGGTTTGTGGCTTCGCTGTATGGTATCAAAGGCTTTAAAGGCAAGTGGCCTCTGACTGCTAGCAGTGGTTTTCCTGAAATGTGTACAGTAATGTAATAAACTTTCGACAGTTGTGTTTGTGTGTGCGTGTACAATGTAGCAAAGGAACAAATTAATAAACGAAGATAAATTGATTAATCTATATTTTAAATAATGCTTAAGATAAATGAAAAATGTAACTGCTAGGTTTATTAGTATGGCAAGGGTATTTTGATTATGTTTATAACTAGAAGTATGATTGTCATCATCACATTTTCCAGGATAAAAAATAGCCAATGTTACCCTCCAGACCACATTCAACCTATAGGTATGCAAAAATTCAAATGAGCCTGTTGCTGCGTCATAGCAGGTAAAAACAACAAACGCACTCAGAGTTTATTATAAAGGTAACAAAATTATTATTTTCTCTTACAACAAATGTCTAAGACAATAGGGAATATGCATTTTTTTTTCTTTTTGGTTTATTTAAATCTAGTAACAAACAGTGCACAGTAGAGAAAAATATTTTTACGAATAACTATAAAAATAACCAAGATATAAGCTATCAAACATTTCATTCTATCTCTTTCTAGCAAAACAGAATTTAATATGGAGTTTATATGACCGTCGTAGACTGTGACGTAACAGTACATATCGGACCTCTCTATCAAATCGCTGTCTAATTAGTAGTTTAAAATGCCTATATCATGCGTGTTTCTTGGCCGATTTAAATTTCACTTTTTGGAATCGTTTTTACGGTATTTTGATATTTTGTTAAGAAAAGCGATGAAAAAATTTCATGCATGTTCCTTATTATATCATCTAGAAAGAGGCAAAATTATGGACACTATGACTAAAGGGACGAAATTGGGTCAATCAACTACGATTTTAAAAGATATAAAGGCAACAACAACATTTTTTTCCTAGCCAATATACGTCCATTTTTCAAGGACAAAATGAAAAACAAGACAAAGTTGATCCACCCAATTGTGACACAAGGTCAAGTTTTCTGAGGGTTTACTCCGAAACTCGAAGTTCGTAACGTGCCGTCCCTGTCATGTTAAGCTGTATTTGAGTGAGCGAGATGGCGCCATACGAACTTCATTTTTCGGAGTAGCCCATCTGTCGTCAGAATCAGATATTACGCGTAAAGAGCGAGCAGCCTCGCAAGGCAATTGCCGCGCGAGGAAATCAGCCCATGCACGAGGCAACCTGGGTCGGATTACATTTCGCGAGGCTGCTTGCTGTGTAGATTCACTTATTGCTTTGTAATGTAACCTCCAACAAAGTATAAAAGTTTCTTAAGTAACTCACCTAAAAATTGTGCAGCTCTGTCCTGGGGATCAGAAGCTGTGTCCTTCAACCATGGGACCTTGGCACGCTTGTATATGGCTTTTCTAGAAGGATCTATGCCACCCACAAACCAGAATGCTTCGTGTCGGGGATCATAGTCAACCTAAGACAAAAAAATTGTAGATAATAAATATATCATAAAAATGAAATAAAAGTAATTTTATTCCAGAATTTTTAGGGTTTCATAGAAACAAGCAAAAAACACACCAGTTATAATTAAAACCATAAACATCACGCTTGATTGGTTTAAGGTAGCCTTTCCAGCGCTTGGGCTCACATCACATTCTGACTGCCGCAATCAGGATGTTGGAGAATTTAAAATTTAAGTATGTATGAAGGTATGCAGGGCCAGCCTTAGCCATCTAGGCGCCTTGGGCGAATCATTAATGGAGCGATGAAGCAGGCACCCTAGCAGTTTTAAAAAACTAACAGTTCTGAGACCCTGGCGCTCCGGCAGCCACCGGTCCGGTCCAGTCCGGCCCTGTAGGTATGCATTTAAAATAATGAAGAAAGAATTGCTTGTCATTGCCATAAAATAATTTTGTCTATTCTCACTAATGCATGAATAGAATATGGTAATAGGAAGCCAGAAGTGGATGAATTTTGTATGCATATTTAGCAACAATGGGAGTGACTTCTACAAATTTGAAATAATTGGAAAAATGAAGGACTAAATCAATGGTAAAACTTGATGATGACAATGATGATGAAACAGGCAGGTGCAAAATAGGTATATTGTAATATTTTCTTCTATTTCCAAATTATCACTCATTTAAATAATTATATTTCAGCTTTCCTGTTCTCGAGACGAGTCAACCCCGAAAAATATTATTACACTTACCCAGCAACCCATGTACCAAAAATGGTAGAAATTTTACATACATACCTGTGCTGATAATATGTGAGGAACTTTGTCTGACAAATTGTTGCTAATTATTCTATTCACTTGTCTGGCGATGTTTCGAGCTAAGGCATCTTCTTTTTGGCATTCAACTCTTGTATCTGTTCTGGTGGGTGTGAATGTATGTCTGTAATGATACATTTTAAAATGATTACTTTATATCTCCGAGTATTGAAATTAGTTTATTATCTTCACAATTAAATAATATGTTATAATAAGCAATAATATGTTCAAGTAATAAGCCTCCCATCTTGTTGTGAAAAATAATGAATATGTAATCAATACAAGTCCTTAATCATTGCTTTGTCAGATTTTTAATGGCAATATATAAAATGAGCTAACTCACTGGTTCAAATTCAAGATGTGGCAAAGTGCAGATTAAGGGTGAGCACTCTAGAATTCATTTGTGCACAGCAGTGTACTAAATTGGATGAGCAATTCAATATCAATGAACTTTAAGTAAAGTGTATTGCAATTCAAGTTTATTGAGGCAGGTATATGGGTCGGGTTGTGGAGTGTTTCAACCTCTGTACTTTTATGAATGAATCTTTTATGTAAATTCAATAAAAAATTAAAATAGAAAAAGAAAATGATGCCTTGCATCTGCCTTATGCCTAAAACTCTGAAGCGTTTGACATTTTATTCACCAGTAATTTGTTACATAAAAGTGGTGGCGGTTGAAACACTGCGGCCTGACCCATATAATTAGAACAGAAAAAAAGATCGTTTTTTATTTTTTGAAGCATCTAAATTGCATGTAGTAATTACATGGATGAATTTGATTGTTAGTAGACTTTTGTAGATACCAATTCAACAGAAATATAATTTGTTAATGAGTACAACTGACCGTAATCCTTCATATTCGATGGCAATAGCATCCTCTACTAGCGATTTTATTTCCGCTACCACCGAGTCCGCGGCCGGGGCTACTTCAGCGTACAAGTCTGGGAGCTTCTCTTGAGGTATGAAATGTGTTCTTGTATAACACTGCACTAAAGGCAACGCGTTATAAGGCACTCGGTCGTCAGTTAGCGTCACGCACTCCCAACCATAGTAACGAGGCATGTTCAGCGCTATTTGTTTCTCCTCGATAGTCTTCAGGTTCCTTATTTTTTCTTCCACAGCTTCCCTTTTTCGCAGTTGTCTACCTTCATAGGACATATCCTCAATTGGCGGATATTCCGGTGTTTCTGTATACTCATTTTCAAGTGCCGCTGCTTGTGACGATCTTCTGAACAACACATTTTTCAGTTTTGGAAATGTTCTGTGAAGTTTTATTAAATTCATTTTAGACTACCATTTACCAATTCTAGTCTACAGTTTTATTTTTGATAACTTTGAGGTTATGTATTCAGTTTGACGTCTAAGAGACGTTTTTCACATGTAACTCATTACAGCTTGGATTTTTTTTGCATGATATGAAATTGTGTCGTGTCATATCGGCTAAGGTTTTTTTTTTACAAGATTTCATTTAAAGTGCGCAATGAAAACTAACTACTCTTTTTGTTAAGACGTTGTCAGCACTGACAAAAGCTGATGCAATTTGTGATTTGACAGAAGCAACCTGCCAAGGCATATTATAACCAAGTTTCGTCGTTAGTGTGACTTGTACTTTGTAAAATAACCATGGACGACGACATGATATTCGATCCCTCTCTCAAGAAAAAGAAAAAGAAGAAGACTGGCTTTGATATGGATGCTGCACTTGCGGAACAGGGTGAGAGCACGAGCATGGAGGCACCCGCGGATACGGGTGACGTCGACGTGCCAGAGGACGATAACCTTGATTTAGACAACTTCGGTAAGAAGAAGAAAAAGAAAAAGAAGGCTTTCAACTTGGACGAGATGGAAAATGCCTTGCCGGACACGAGAGAGGAGAGGCCCCCAGCCGAGGAGCCCGAACAGGAAGAAGAGGTCGTGGACGACCTGGACCTGGATATAGACTTCACGGCCAAGAAAAAGAAGAAGAAGAAAAATGTTGATGAGCTGATTGCGGATGAGGATGGCCGCGACGAGGAGAAGGAGAACGTGGAGGATGTGCACGGCGACTGGGTGGGCAGCGACCGCGACTACACCTACGACGAGTTGCTGGAGCGCGTCTTCGACATAATGCGCGAGAAGAACCCCAGCATGGTTTCCGGCAAGAAGCAGAAGTTCATCATGCGACCCCCACAAGTGGTCCGAATCGGCACAAAGAAAACATCTTTTGCCAACTTCACTGAAATTTGCAAAACATTGCATCGTCAGCCTAAACATTTACTAGACTTTTTATTGGCTGAGTTAGGTACCAGTGGCTCTGTAGATGGCAACAGCCAGCTCATCATCAAGGGTCGCTTCCAGCAGAAACAAATAGAGAATGTCTTACGTCGGTATATCAAGGAATATGTCACATGCCATACTTGTCGCTCCCCAGATACTATTTTACAGAAAGATACTCGGTTGTTCTTCCTTCAATGTGAGACCTGCGGATCACGTTGTTCTGTTGCTAGCATCAAGTCTGGATTCCAGGCTGTCACAGGCAAGCGTGCAGCCATGCGTGCAAAGACTGCATAGAACATTAGTGCTTAGTGATATAACAAATAACAGACAAGGATCTGGGGTACATGCAGCTATCTATCTTCCTTCTCCAGTTTCATTTCAGCTGTAATTCTGGTGCTGACTGTTGTAAATGAATGCATGGGCAGTTGCAAATTAGGTAGATATGAATAATTATGAAGGTAATGTGTATCTTCAAATTTGTATTGTGATGAATATTTGAATTAAATATTTAGTTTCAAACAGTATTTGATTCTTAGCTCCTAGATGTTGTCTAAATCTATTTAATGAAACATGAAGTGGTGTAGGAAGGACAATGAAATGTAATTCTAAATTTATGCAACATCTTATTGCAGAATACAGCCTGTTCAAATAGATGTTAAGCCATAACATAATTACTATTCCGATTTTATCTGGATGTACCCTGTTCCAACCCCTATATTTATGTATAGCTCACTTCTGTATTATTCTCATTACACAATGTTTTATACTTACTTGTTTTATTTGATTTTACTGTATGATTGGCTTATTTGAGGACCATAAAAATATTGAAAAAAATAACTTTTAAGAGAATAAGTGCTTTATTATTATGTAAACAGTAAAGTATAAACTATAAAAGAGTAAACAACAATAAACAAAGGTATAATAACAGTGAAAAAAGTAAATAAAATCATTTTTAATTTTGTCTCAACTTGAGATCTTAAGAGAGATTAGTTATTACAAATTACTTGAGGTTTGTAATCTGGCTTAATAGCCTTAGCAAGGCTTTCTGCATACAGATCTAGTCGCTGTGTCATTCTGAATCCCCATTTATCTTTGATCTGGCGACACAAGTTCAGGTCGACTTGGGCAATGAGCAACCCATCCTTGACTCTAGACAATCCTGGAGTCCTGGCCCCATCGGGTGCAGTCACATAGCTAGAGCCATAGAAATCACCAAACTCCTTGTGAGCCGGTTTTCCATCGCCTGAAGTAAACTCATTAGGAAATTGCTCTGTTCCCACTCTATTAATAGCAACAGTGAAATAACTGTTAGCAATGGCAGCATTACGAGCTTCGACTGCCCACAAATGTTCGCTCAAACCAGCCACAGTGGCAGATGGATTAAAAACAATCTCGGCTCCATTGATACCAAACATCAGCCAATTTTGGGGATGGTGACGGCCATAGCATATATTAATAGCTACCTTGCCATACTTGGTCTCAAAAACAGGGTGACCGGTATTGCCTTCATAGTAATAGGTAGACTCATTGAAGTCACCAACTCTGGGGATGTGGTTCTTCCTATGTTTTCCAATGACTTTTCCCATTTCATTGATAACTACAGCAGTGTTCCATATAGTCTCACCATGAGCTTCATCTCGTTCTAAAATGGGAGACACAATGACCATGTTATAATTAACGGCGAGTTCTTTTAAAAATTGGGTGCTCGGTCCATCCTCTGCAGATTCCGCAAATTCACACCAAGGTTGCTTTTCTCTGGTGCAAAAGGCAAATGGCATACTCCATGCTTCTTGTAAACATAAAACATTAACTCCTTCCTCTCCAGCAGCTGTGATCAGTTTCCGAATTTTGTTGAATATAGCTTCTCTCTGCACAACTATAGGTTTATCGGTAGTTGTAGCGATTGAATTTTGAACTACCGCCACTTTCACCAATCTTGGGCTTCTAGTTTCCTCTGGTTTCGCAGGAAAGTCATACGCAGCAATTTCGAAGGAATTCTCAGCAGCGATTTTCAAGCTACTATCTTTGAGTTTTATGGCATGATGGTCCGTTCTTCCATAGTGAATTCTATTGAATTCATGTAAGGCCAAGCCTGATAGTGAATTCGCTACTAGTTCATCCAGACTTACAAGTTCAGATGATGAAGCTGCCATATTATTCGATAGATGCGTTAAAGTTTTGTTAGGAACGCGCACAGCACCAAATAGAATTTAAACTCCTACCACAGCACTAGACAACAAGCATAAAAATAAGTTAAGTTTCTAAAAACAAAACTTTATCTTATGACCCCTCCCCTATTATGGTGATAAGAGATAAATTATTCTCTTTGAGATAAATATAAAAGGCGATAAACAAAACCATTTGAGTTAACGCTAAAACTGTCTGTAATTGTAAGTAATCGGCAGCGAATATTTACTACTGGCTAATCCAAGAAATGAAATGTCAAAGTGACAATATGTTTAATATGGTTTGGCTCGTCTGTAGTTAGAGAGAGCATTCCGCAGAAAATCGTATCAAATCGTATTGAATTATTTAATCGACATCAACATTATCAACTTTGTCTTCAATCATGAATATGAATACTCTGCCAGCCCAACCAACGGGCATTCAGAGTACTGCGGGAGCTGTGCCTATTCGCAATGAAAAAGGTATGTATTCCGTATACTATCACTTCAAGTACAAAACACATTAAAATTACATATTTAAACTATTATTCCACTAATTAATTATATTTTTCTTGCATATTGTTATAATTTTAACTTCGTCACAGTACTATAATGTGATCTATGTTTAATTTAACTGTTTAATTTCCAGGTGAAATATCTATGCAAAAGGTGAAGGTACAGAGATACATATCAGGAAAGAAACCAGACTACGCCCAAGGTGCATCGTCGTCAGAAGAATCCGACACTGAAGACTTCATAGAGCAGCAAAGACCAGAGCGGAGACAGCAGACACTGCCACAAATCATCAGTCGGAAAGATGATCATAGTGAATCTGATGGAGAGGTAAGTGTTGTGGAACTATATGAAAAGATAATATTAAACTAGTAACATACTATAGGCGTAATCAGATAAAAGCATTTTGAGACATGTTGCCAGACATTATTCTAATTGTTTTCTGACATTAAAAAGTTTCATAATGACCCCGGTTTTATAAAAAAATGGTACTTCACAATTGTTCAACATTTTTTTTTAATACTTTAAGGCTTGTAGATATTTCTGGGAATAATGAGAAGAAGTACCCAGTATGAGAGCTGCAATATGGAAACTGAAGTTATCAATGCTATATTTTGTAAAACTGTGCTTCAATGTTATCAGTCTTAATAGTAACAATACCTGTATATAGTGTTCTTACATAACTTTCTCTTAATTAGGCCCCGACTCCTGCCCCAGTCGGTATTTTTAGAGAGTGCCATATTCAGAAATTTTAAGACTTTGACAAAAACACTTCATGAAGAAAAGGGGGTGTAACAGTGCTTCGGTAAAACTGCAATTTTTGCAGATTAGGGGCTGCCGTTAATCTTTTTACTGCAACTTCTCAGTTGTCCCTTTTAAGTGCAGAAAATATCGAAATATAGTTATGTTTAATCATACATTAAAGATTCATATAATGAATATTAATTTAGACATATGTACTAGAATGAAATAATTATTTAGATAGATAGATCAAATGTATTGATTAAAACTTAAACAACCTAGGTATGCAAATTAATAACAAAGACCAGGTGAGTAATTTAAAATGTGGCTGGATGTTAATGCTCAATGTCCTGTCCCCACAACACCATGTCTGAAACATAGAAGTAATTTATTAAATCATATTTATACACAAGCAACAGACAGACCACAAAAATTGAAGAAGGAAAGTACACATTTAGAAATTAAATTATATATATAAAGAAAGTGTCTAAGGCCTTATGTGCACTGTTTTTTTATTTGCTTTAATTTTAACCTGTGGTAGTAAAAAAATAATCTGGCATTCCCTACATTTTGGTTGAGTTACTAAACACATATGTAATGGCGGATTTACTTTTTCGTTTCGGAGATGTCTCCCAATACGAGAAGTTGTTCATATTGACGGGTACTATAAGGTGAAAAACTTAAGTAAGTTACGTGTTCTATGTAGTAGTAGCGTATCTGTATAGGCAATTTGACGTTCCATATTAGAAAAATGACATAAGTTCCATATCAATTATGTACACTACTACATACAAGAGGGGCTTTACTTAAGTTTTTAACCTATACCAATTGTTAAAATTAAAGGACATAAGAAAAAAACATGGAATATATATCACATAAATCTTAACTCACGTTTAGGGTTTGACTTTATAAAGATAGATCTTCAATGAGGCACAATTAAATACTAATGAAAATGAAAAGATTCTCATCCTGTGTATATTTAACCAAGTCTCATGTATCAGGTGGATGATCCCCGCCTACGTCGTCTCCGCGTGGCCGCGCAGTCCCCCCCGCGCCGCGCCGAGCACAAACCCGAGATCATCGACGCGGAACCTGAGGCCGAGTCGGCCTCCAGCGCCGAGGAGGCTCAGGACAGCTCGGAGAGCGAGGATGAGCTGGACGAGGAGGAGATTGAGAAGAGAAGACAAGCGCTTAAGGCTAAGCTTGCGGCTAGGTCAGTAGTGTTGTTAACGTCATATACATTCATAGAAACAGGCAAACACTTCTACAGATTCTTCACATCTATATTATTATGAAGTTGGAAAAAAAGGGATGCTATGGTGGTTTGGGCACGTAGACATGTGCATGAAAGAAGATTGACTGGGAAACATCTACAAGGCGAATGTAAGTGGAAATGTTGGAAGAGAAAGGCCTAGACGAACGTTTCGCGATCAGATTGGAGACATTCTGAAAAAGGCCAAGTGAAAAGTACTCTATAAGCCGACGAGCATGCATGAAGAGATTAATGAATGTTGATGAAGCGGCAGTTGTATGCCAGGACCGTAGCAAGTCGAAGGAGGTAGTCTCTGCCTACCCCGTTGGGAAAAAAGCGTGATATGTAAAACTTAAAATGTCTGTACATTAACGATATTTTCAGAAAAACAAGTGAAACTGTTTTTTTTCAAGGTCACTAAATCAAATAATTTTTATTTTTTGTATGTGTGTATGTGTCTTCGCTGCCTCATTGCGCCAAAACCCCTAAACGGAAATCAACTATTTTTGGTACATAGCTACCCATGTCCAGAAATGGTTATAGAATCCTTTTTTACTTGACTATGCTGATGCATAAAGGAGACTTAGACTTTTTACTCTTCCGAAGTTGATGGTACCTTCTACTCAGATAATGCATTCAATATGTGGGACCAATCTTATTAAGTCATAATTGTAAGTCTCCATTGAGTTACGAGAACGTCGTACCTTTTGCGTAACTCAGTGGAAGTTTTCATACTACATTTGTATGCTATATGCACCATTATGTAATCGATGAACTCTAGTTATATGCTACCAATTTAGCGCTGCCATCCTAATTATAGCAGAATTCGAACAAAAACTTCAAAAACCCTCAATTTTTGGAGGATATCGCAGTTTTTCCCGGACATGTTACATTTTATACACTTCAATATGGTTTTGCCTTATACAAAAAGAGTCCAGGTTTTATCCGGACATATTTTAAAAGCCCGCCCGGACAGCCTCCAAACTAGGAGAAATCCGGGAAAACCCGGATGGATGGCAACCCTATACCAATTTAAATTGGAAAATATAACACATTTACGACCGGGAACCCGCTAGACGGACGCTCAGCTCGTTCTAAGTTTTCGCTACATACGCATTTTTGCATGTTATCGGCTACACGGGGAGCGCTACGAAAATATCGGTCGTGAATGCGCTCCACACTATTATAAAGTTTTAAAAATGTAATAACTGTACATTACACATATTTAAAAAAAAGTGACACGGATCATTTCACGGTCACTGAATCTTTTTTTTTTTTCATTTTTTGTATGTTTATGTGTCGTGGCTTCATCACGCCAAAAACGGTCAGCCGTATTTCAATTTTTTTTGTTGCACGGGTACCAAAGGTCACAGATGATTATAGGATACTTTTCACTTGACTACACTGAAGAAAAATAAGAGGGCTATGATTTTTTTCTCCCCCGCCGGTCCCATTTTCTCAGAAAAGCTGGCTCAACAATGATTCTATACCACAGTTTCTACTGAAAACGGAATATTTTCTTACTGAATTAACTTATTTACAGGGAAGCGGAGAGGGAGGTTCTCGGGAGAGAGGAAGATGAGGAAATGCTGGAAGGCGATAAAGAAGAGAGTGGATCATCGGACACAGAGTACACGGACAGTGAAGAAGATACCGGTAATGCTAATGTATTATCCCATATTAGAAAGTAAGATTTCCTGTGGCCTTGCAAGGCTATTTTGCTTATACTTAGAGAACTGGTATTTTTCTGGGATAAGTAGCTGTTACTTTCTAGCCCATTTTCCGTCTGTATGCAACAAATCACCATTATGATTATGAGTGTAGGAGCAGTGACTTGGATCTTTTCGGACTATCAAATTAAGTTGTTGTAAGAAGTTGAAATTTACACTCAAGGTGCTTTGCTTGTTAATTTTTCTCCCTTCATTATCAGTTTTTCAATCAAGACAATAATAAAGTAGCCAGACAATTTATTTTTAAACTGGGGAAGTGGCACTGAATCGAAACATTTTTTTTTTGTTTGTTTTTGTCGTAGTGGTTTCATTACTACAAAGCGGCTAAACGGACTTCAACTATTTTTGGTACACGGGTAGCTGGTCATCCACAGATAGTTATCATATACTTTTAACTCGACTACGCTGAAAAAAAGAAGGGTTATGATTTTTTCTCCGCTGACGAAGTTACGGAGACGTCTTAGTAATCATATGAAGTTCTAAATCATAGAATAATATCTTTTCAGGTCCAAGAGTGAAACCCGTGTTCGTCAGAGCTTCAGATAGGATGACTGTAGCAGAAAGAGAGCGCAAGGTGAAGCAGCAAAAAAAAGAGGAATCCGAAGCACGGAAAGAGAAGGAAGAACGAAGGAGAGACGCTTTGAAACTGGTCGAAGACACTATCAGATCCGAGCAAAGAAATACACAGGTACCCAATTTATATTTCCATAATATTACTATCTCAAAGCCGGCCAAGAGCATGTCCGACCATGCTCACAGTAGGGTTCCATAGTCTAGCCGTTACTAAAAGCATGGGTAAAAAATACGATACGAAAAAGTTTACTAACAAAAGAGCATATCTCCACGTCACTTACATCGTTCACAATATCTACGATTTTCAGACCGATTATTTCCGAAGATATTCCCTTACCCGAAAAACTTGGTAAGACAGACGGACGGACGGACATGACGAAACGTTCCGTTTTTGCCATTTTGGCTAGGGAACACTAATAAAAAGGAAACGAGGAAAACAGAGAAAACGCTGGTTCGCCGAAATTCAAATTGTTGCAGGCGGCCATTTTCATTTAAAATTGTATGGTCAGCTGAAACTTACATTATTTATATTTAAATTGTGTCTAACCTGTCAGTTTTCTAACGAAACATATGCCATTTGACATTAATTGACAGTTTCTTGATAGCCAGTAACTTCTAGGTAAAGGTGCATATCAACTGTGGAAAGGAAAAATGGGATAAGCGACAGCTTGGTGGCGTTTAGTAATATACCCATTTAACACATTTTATAAGGTGTATTGTAGGGTAGTTTCCTGGGCAAAAAAATCTAATAGTCGTCAGTAAGATTATCAAAAAATTTTGGACACGTATTTTTTCTTTTGTCAATCAAACATAAAAAGACAAAGATAAAGCGTGGCAAAGTTTGGCAATGGGGGCGCATGACCCGTTCAAGTTCCGCGTGACGTCACGCCGTGCCTTGCCGGGGCGCAGGCTCTGCCTATTGGGCTACAGAGCCCAGTCAGTTGGTCTTCAAATTTTGTCACTACTTTTTAAAACATCTTTGCTTTTTTAACCGGCTTTTTGCCGTCCGCCAGAGCGTGCGCCCCGGCACAAGGCACTGGTTCAATTCCAGTCGGAGTCGTAACATTTTTTCATTATTTACATTTTTGTATTTTAAGAAGACTAGTTTCAATGTTAAACAACTTTCAGGCGGAACAAAAGGAGGGGAATATCAACGACGTGTGCACCGACGATGAAAACGACGAACTGGAGTACGAGGCGTGGAAGCTGCGCGAGATGAAACGGATAAAGCGAGACAAGGAGGAGAGAGACGCGTAAGTTTCTTTTACACTACTAAGGTGGCAAACAAGCGTACCACCTACCGGATGTTAAGAATACGAATAATTTATTTTGTAAAACATAGGTAGGTACATGGGTGTTTCATAAATTGCTTAGGAACACTATTTTTTGCGGAAAGGCATACAAAATTAGAGAGTTTAGCATGCATAATACAAAAAATAGTCGAAATTCATTAATATTCATTATTATCCATTGAGAGGGTTTATACCTACTTAACTGGCAACGTCGCATATTTTTAGGGTTCCGTAGCCAAAATGGCAAAAACGGAACCCTTTTAGTTTACATACATTTTACTCAAAAACCACAAGATGTATATTGATGTTTGGAGTATAGGTGTCTTGTCTAAGCCGTAACTTAGTTTAATAGTTAAGTAATAAAAACAAATATGTCTAAGGGCACTCTATACATGTAACCGAAGTCTGTTAAGTGACAAGACAATATTATGACAACATCGAGCTGGATGGAATTTAAAAGGAACTTTATAATAAAATAAAGCAATCTTACCGAGTATGGGCTCTTTAGAATCATCTCGGTGATTAGTTGACGGATGCTAAAGAAAAGTACAATCGGCAATAAACGCTTGTCATAAAAATGCTATTTTTGACTGAAGCTTATATTATGAATTACTTAAATCTAATCCCATTCACCTAATGTATAACTGAATCTAATTTAATCTAATCTATTTGCAGCGTGGAGAAGGAGTTGCTGGCGATCGAGCGCATGCGCAACATGACCGAAGAGGAGCGCCGCGTAGAACAGAGGCTCAACCCCAAGCTGGTGACCAACAAATCCGTCAAGGGCAAATACAAGTTCCTGCAGAAATACTATCACAGGTATGACACAATTATAATAATTGCTTGATGGTATGACTAGATGTCGGAATACAAGACTGTTAACTAAGGGTTGAAAGTGACCCATTTTACCAGAGATAATTATAATAGTTCAAGGGTGAAATGGATAATTTTACCCGAGTTAAACACTCTACTTTTCATTTCAACTGTGAGGAAAATAAAAAATAATAATAATCATCATCATCATCACCATCACCACCATCATCATCATCATCATCATCATCATTATCATCATCATCATCATCATCATCATCATCATCATCATCATCATCATCATCATCATCATGTCATGTCAGTTTACATTGTCCTTCGTAGCGAATAACCGTACAGTCAAGGGCAAAGATAAATATCCACACAATGTTCCAAAATATGTATACATAAACCTTACTGCCATAATAATAAGAGCCGTATACATATTTTTGAAACTTTGTGGTGTATAGATATTGGTGCCCTTGACTGTACATATTGCTAATGTACTGAAAGGTTCTAATTGTAAAAAAATAACAATCAAAATTATTGTGAGAAATGGATTGTGACATTTCTTTTTTTGTATCGTTCTTGTCATTGATAAGATGGTAAACCAATAAATAATACAGGAGGTTATACAAACTCATTAAATTATGTTTTCTTTTCTATCGACGGTAAAAGTTACTGGATTTCAACAAATTAGGTACCATTGTCATTCTTTGCCTTATGTTTGGTTACCTACTGTATATTTTATACTGAATATAAAAACTAAATCTGTTCTCGAACTGGCTATGATATTATTTATATTTTTATTTTTCCGTTCCGCAGAGGAGCTTTTTACTTGGATAAAGAAGAAGAAGTATTCAAACAGGACTTTTCGGGACCAACATTGGATGACCACTTTGATAAGACTGTTCTTCCTAAGGCAAGTCATAAATTATTTCTACTTTGGCATTTCTTGCCATTAAAATTTCTTAGTGATACTGTCAAGTATTTATTTTCTAGGAAAATAATGAACGAGTAAACTTGTGCATAACAGTGCAATTAGTGTTGAGTCATATTTGACTTTTCATTAAGTGCCAAATGAGTAATTTTTATAGTGCTCACATTTCACTAATAGATGGTTCTAGATAAAAACTTTCTTATGTGGTATGTTATAGAAAGATCTTAAAAGAATAAAAATATTGTTGAAAAAACTACTTCAATGTCATAAAAGCTCCCCGAGATACGATAAATCATATTTTTGGACTATCCCAAAAAACTCTTTATACTAAAGCTACTGTACTATTACACTAAGAACTGTTCTGCAGCTGTTAAAACTTCCGTTTATTGAAACAAAGAAACAAATTTGATAACAAAAGTTAACATACATTTTAAGGGTTATTCAATAGGTATTCAAGGGTAATATCATTATTTCATTATGATAAGCTATTTATATTTTCATAAAAATGGACTTTCCCACCCAACTTTAAGCGCCCATAATAAAAGCTACACGTAAGATATCGTACTAAAAATTTTACTATGATCTTTTTTTTTACAAATTATGTGATCGGGCAACATCACTATTGTATTTAATTAAAAAATCGTAGCCACTATATAATTGCCGATTTGAATTTTATATAGTTTTGCGGAAAATTTATTCCGTATATTGCTAACTCATGCTCCATTGAGTTTACCACGGTAGACTAGTTCGATTTGGGAAAAGAGGGTGGATCAATTTTTTCTTGTTGTGATTCCGACACGTAACTCAGGAGTCAATAGTGACAGAGTTATTTAGAAAATGCTAATAATCTAGGCTATAAACGTACTGACGAAAAATACAAATACAAATGTCTTTATTTGCTTAAAAAATGTGCTACAAAAAGTTGGTATAAATTATCTTGGTCACACACATTCCACTAGAAACTGGTATGCAAAACTTATCACCTAATAACGTGATTGTTAACATTTAATTACAATTTAATTAATAATGTACAATTTATACGAGACGGGCCCTTGAATTTACCTGTATTGGCTAGAAAACATATATTTTGTTGCTTTTATATCGTTTAAAATCGTAATTTTAGAAAGTGACTCAGGCGATGTAACCTTGTCAAAGACGTACAACTTGACTGACCAAATTGTCTTGTAATATTTATTTATATACATCCAGTACTTATCTATACTATTATAAAGTTGTAAAAATGAAATATCTGTATATTAAAGATATAAAAAAAATGTAACAGACTATATGAAGGTCACTATATCTAAAAATATGTTTCCTGGATTTTTCGTTTGTAAGTGCCTGTGGTTTCATCACGAGCCAAATCGGTTAAACGGATTCCAACAATTTTGGTACACGGGTAGCTATCCAGAGATGGTTTTAGGATTATTTTTACCCGACAACACTGAAGAAAAAAATAGGTGTAATGATTTTTTCTTCTCCGCGAACGAAGTTGCGGGCAGATGCTAGTGTTAATCTGTAAATTTCCAGGTGATGCAAGTAAAGAAATTCGGCCGCTCCGGCCGCACCAAGTACACGCACCTGGTGGATCAGGACACGACGGAGTTCGATTCGGCCTGGAGCAACGAGGGTGCCGCAGCACGCCTCGCCAACTTCCGCGGTGGCATGAAGCAGGTGTTCCACCGCCCCACCGCCAAGCGGAGCCACCCCGCCGTATAGCAGGATGCCGCCTAATCTAACGGCACTGGTGTGTACTGTACGGATGTCGCTTTAATCTAATGACGCTGTCATCAAAAGATGGCGAGATAGAAACTAATCTAAATTCATGTATCCTAACGCTTCGTCGTCTTTCGTGGCGGCATGAAGCAGGTGTTCGACCGCCCCACTGCCAAGAGGAACCACCCCGCCGTATAGCAGGATACCGTTTAATCTAATGGCATCAGTGTGTACTCTAATCTAACGCTTCGTCGTCTTGCGTGGCGGCATGAAGCGGGTGTTCGACTGTCCGAGTGCCAAACGGAACCACACCGCCGTATAGCAGGATACCGTCTAATCTAATGGCATAGGTGTGCCTCGAAAACGGTCTTCGATTTTTTAGGCAACTGTTCTCGATAGAGGCTGTTCTCCACACGACAAGCCAATCCAAGTGGAATCACACCATAACAAGATACAATTTAATCTAATGTCATAGGTGTATACGTGATAGGATGCCTGTGTCCAGTAGTGGGACGTATGTAGGGATATTGAAGATGATAGGTGTATTATGCGGATGCTGCTTTAATCTAATGACGCTGTCATTATGACGTGGCACCCAATTGTTAGGATGCTCTGTAGAGTTGTGCGTCTCGAGAATTCTCGCGAATGTTCTTCGTACAATAAATAGTCCAAGCGGGAACGCCGCCGTAACTTCCAATCTAATCTAATTTCATAAGTTTGTTCAATACGGATGCCGGTTCAATGTAATGAGGCTGTTATGACATGCCGGCAATTCGTCTAATAAATAAGCTGACGTAAATATGGCGCGGGAAATTAGGATCTCATCTAATCTAATTACAAGTTTACTGTAGTCTATTTCTTTATGTATTTAAAATAATGTAAGCAGAAAAACCACGTGACTCTGGTCAGTCAGCCAGTGGCGTCGTACCACAGATACAAAAGATTAATTTGATTGGGGGAATGACACGACCCAAGTAGCACACATAGGGAATGCAATTACCGGCATAATTTTGAAACTGGTAATTTACCGACTTGGGTAGTTCGAAATCGGTAAACCGGTAAATTACCGGTATTGGAAGTTCGAAGTAAAAAAGACGTGAAAATGTTGTTTTATTTAACATTTCTGTATTATTTTTATCCATAAACTAAAAAAACTATCCACATTATGTATAACATAATATTGAAAAACACCAAAAAAGTCAACAATTTACTAAATAAGGATCCAAAAAACGGCCCTGCAAGGAAGCCAGACTTCTAAGGCAAATTTTGTATGAGGCTTGGACCACGGCCCCTTTTTAATAAGGATCCTAACATATCTGATGTGAAACGCAAATTAAATGCTGCTTCCAGGGCCAGTAAAAGTGAAATTGCCCAAGCTACAAAGCGCTGGAAAACGTTGTCGTGGAAGACTGCCTATGTGCATGCAGTGCCCAAAAAAAGGGACAGGTCAGATCTATCGAATTACAGGCCTATCGCAATCACCTCTCTTCTCTCTAAGGTGATGGAGCGTGTGATAAACACGAAACTCCTAAGATACCTAGAAGAACACGATTTGATCAGCGACTATCATTACGGCTTTCACCACGGTCGCTGCAATGCTGATCTCCTAGTATATCTCACACACCGCTGGGCCTCGGACATTGAGAGTCAATGTGAGGCATTGGCAGTTAGCCTCGACATAACCAAGGCGTTCGATCGGGTCTGGCAGGGTCTTCTATGGAAGTTGCCATCTTACGGACTGCCTGAGGGTTTGTGCAAATGGGTCGCCAGCTTTTTAACCAACAAGCATAAGAGCCGTGGTTGATGGCAGCTGCTCAAAAACCATGGTTATTAACGCAGGCGTCCCCAGGGGCGTATTTACCCTAGGGCCAAGGGGGCCATGGTCCGGGGCGGCAAGCAGCCAGGGGCGGCGCAGCAGCCCTCGGTGCGCGAGTCCAACTCGCACTTGGCCGGTTTTTTTCCTTAACTTTGCGGCTGAACTGGGCGGCGAAACTTATTGGCCCTTATATATTTGTGATATAGAGATACGATAAAACAGCTCATTCTATGTACTTAATAAGAGATAGAACACTGAGATTAAGTGTAAATTAAATATAAGAATGAATCCTATGCGGGCTAACTTTAGGTTGGGCTAAAACGAAAGCATTTTAAACATTTTTGAAACTAATGAAAGGAAATTAAATCGTTGAATCAGATAAAATCATTTGATCTGGATAAAGTACAGGCGTTTTGTAGTACATAAATTGATAAACATCAGCGTAAACCAATATTTATATGCATCGGTAAAAAACCGGTTTTGGGTTATAATTACCGGTAATTTACCGGCTTCATATTTGCCCGGTTTACCGGTAAATCGGTATACCGGTTTGCATTCCCTAAGCACACAAGTTGTATTAGGGCTTATACAGCCCTTACAACGCTCAAATTGGCTGTATAATGGCCGTATAACCTCCTATGCAGCTTGTGTGCTACCTGAGGAGTCACGTAGTTTTTTATTACATATAAATACCTAAAGAAATATACTATAGCATCGGAAAAAAGGCATTAGAAGAGAAAAAATGCCACAAGAACTCTGTTTTATGGACTTACCATATTTACGACCGCGAGCCGGCTCGGCGAGCGCTCCGCTCGAAGCAAGTTTTCTACGTACGGGTTTTCCCATGTGATTAGCTACGAGCGTAGCGCTACGAAAATGTCCATTCCGAAAGTGTTAACAGATTCACTGCCAGGAACCCCCAAGCGGGCGCTCTGCTCTTAGACTCGTAGCCGATACCATGCGTTTCCTCGCATGTAGAGTAAAATAATGGTTTCTCTTTTTTTTATTTATGGTGTACGTTAAAACGTTGAACGTCCTCGTTAAACCTTATTAGGTGAACATAATGAACATATCATATTACAAACCCGATTTCTTGCTCCAGAGTCATTTTTGGTAACGTCAGAGACATCAAAAGTGTGGGTCTAAAAGTTGATTCACCCAGTTGTGCTGCAGCTTCTTGCAGTTTCTTTGATGTGGGCGGACCGACGACACGGTTGCGTTTGACGGCGGAATGTGGTCCGTCTGGATAAAACTATTTATTTTCATATAAACCATCGTCCGACCGCGTGTTTCTCGTTGTGGTGTGGTGTGAATCAGCTTTTAGACCTGTATTAGGTTTAACGAGGACGTTCAACGTTTTAACGTACACCATAAATAAAAAAAGAGAAACCATTATTTTAAAAGCGTTATTTTACAGCGACGTTTAAAAGTTGTGGACAGAATTGTGTGGGTCTAAAAGTTGATTCACCCTGGTACATCTGAATAGACCTTGAACGACAAAAATGTAATTAATACGATTGTACAATCAACATCCAAACCGCTAAATATATCGTCACATATTTTTTTATGTTTATAAGAATAGTGATGTGTTGCGATTTATTCGGCACTTTGGATGCTAGACTATTTGATGCTGACTGTACTGTAGGGTATCGATATCATAAATGTAAGTAGCATTATTGTCTAGAATAATATTTTATTATTATTAAAGGTTGGATGAATTCAGTCGTTGTGTTTTATTAGCGACGGACCAGACACGAAGCTATAATGAGGGTTTTCTCAAATGCAAATATCACCAGGAGGCGCCACCATGACGTAAAGTCTAACTGACAAGAAGTGTCAACCACCAATCACAGCACAAGATTTTGACAATTCTTGTCAATTAGACCTTACGTCACGGTCGCGTCAACTGGTGATATTTTCCATACTAGAAGCACTGGAACGATATTCATCTATACTATTGTAAAGTTGTAAAAATGAAATGTCTCTACATTGAAGATATTTTCAAAAAAATGATTTTATGGACTATTTGGAGGTCATTAAAACGAAAAATATTTTTTTTGGTTTTTATGTATGTTTGTATGTGTCGTTGTGGCTTCATCACGCAAAATCGGCTAAACGGATTTTAACTATTTTTGGTACACGGGTAGCTTAGCTGGGTATCTCCAGGTGGTTATAGGATACTTTTTACCCGACTAAGCTGAAGAAAAAATGAAGGGTTATGACTTTTTCTCCTCTAGTTGTTTATATTAATGTGTACTTGTGATAATATTTGCCTACTAACACTAGAATTAAGTTTTCCTTTCTGCTGTACGCTACTAACAAGTATGGACACGTTTCCGAAATAAATTATTTGAATTAGATGGTGTACTATCAGATACCGTCAGCTACACACTTACTTAAGTGACCACTGGCAGACCTTATAGACATTGATTTAAGACCTAAAGATGGCACCTGAAGTGTGTTGCTGTTTGTATAGTCACCAGCATTAATATTGCCACAACAAAGCGCGCATAAATTCCTGACACGACTATTTCGCCTGCTCGTGTCAGACATTTTTGCCTGTTTTTTATGGCAGATATTGATGCTGGTGTACCTATATCAACCATCTATACAATTATAAAGTTGTAAAAATTAAATGTATGTACATTAAAAATACTTAAAAATGTGTTGTATGCCAGGACCGTAGCAAGTGGAAGGAGGTAGTTTCTGCCTACCCCGTAATGGGAAAAAGGCGTGATTGTATGTATGTATGTAAAAAAATTTGTAAAATGTGTATTTGGAGGTCACAGAATCGAAAAATATTTTTTGTGGATTTTTTATATGCGTCGATGTGGCTTCATCACGTCAGATCGGCTAAACAGATTTCAACTATTATCGGTGCACGGGTAGCTGGGCATCCCCAGATGCTTATAGGATACTTTTTACTCGACTATGATGAAGAAAAAAAGAGGCTTATGTTTAACGTAACCATTTATTTTTTGACTCAAAACGGGACATTGATTATTTAGGTCAATGAAAATAAAAACAGCTTTGTAATTATTTTTATTATCAAAAAAGTAAGTGTTTATACAGTTCGTTAGCTTAGTTATATTTATATTTACTAGAAGAACAAATTTGCATTAGCATAGCTGGTGACGATTTCAAATAAGAATGAAATTCTTAGCACGTTTTTTTTATATTCAATTTAGTTATCAACATCGCCTTTAGAACTTTTCGCGCGGTTTCCGAAAACGGAACAATTTTGCGTCCCAGAGTTCATTACGGGGACACCAGGACTCGTAATTATAAAAAGGGACAGTCCCGTTCAAAACGGGACGTCTGGTCACGTTACTTATGTTTATGTTCTCCTCTACTGACGAACCTTCTAGTTGTCAATACAACTAATGTATGGAACTATGGAGATACCAATGATAGTAACTTCACTTCATTAATTCGTAATTTTACGAATGGCTCGACAGAATCATTGTATTATCTCTCTCTGACACATTATTCACATGTGCTTACCAACTTTCTATACCGTTTCATAAATATGCAAAGGTGCTCTCAATAAAATCTGCTGACGGTGCGACGCGGCTGACTGAACATATAATAAAAACGAACTGAAACGTGATGCAAAGACACGTACATTGTCAGACGTTAGCAGCGCCGTCTTGAAATGTTTGTACAGTGAAGATATTTTTAAGCAAATAAGTGATACGGACTATTGAAAGGTCACTGAATACGTATAATGTACTTGTGGCTTCATCACGCCAAAACTGCTTAACGGACTTCAACTATTTTTGATACACGGGTGGCTGGGCATCCACAGATGGTTATAGGGTGGTTATAGGATACTTTTTACTCAACTACCCTGAAGGTAAAAAGGGGGTTATGATTTTTCTCCTCCCCTGACGAAGTAGCGGGCACTTTCTAGTCATAAATCATTAGGGTCAATTTTGCATATACCGAACTAGCCCCAAACGAATCAAAGCTTGGCTATAGGTATTAGACATCTATGAGTATATCCATATCTATACTATTATAAAGTTGTCAAAATGAAATGTTTGTATGTGTCGTTGTGGCTTCATCATGCTAAATCGGCTAAACGGATTTCAACAACTATTTTTAGTACACGGGTACACATACATTTTACCCGACTTTGCTAAAGAAAAAAAGAGGGGTTATGACTTTTTCTCCTCCGCGAACGAAGTTGAGGGCGCCTTCTAGTAGATAATAATTATATACATAACTTATAATACTTAAATACTAGAAAACATCCAAGACCCAGGAACCAACATTTATACGCATTACACAAACACTTGCCCTGCCCGGGGTTTGAACCCAGGACTGCCAGCTTCGTAGGCCGTTGTGCAACCAACTCAGCCTAACGTGGCGTCAGGGTACCTACCATTGAGGCAATGTGACGTATACATCATTGCGACTTCTGTACCGGATGACCCCATAATTATAGAATTATATAGATTTAATATAGGAAATGAAATATCTAAATAACTTATAAGCTAATAAAAATATAAATTATTCGATAACTTCATTTCATACCTTTCCATCTAACCCCGATGGAAAGCTATGAAATCATTACTTTGACTTAACAGTCAAAGGAATAACTCTTATCTAATCAAATATCAATTGTATAAAGCCCATAAGGCAACAAATTGCAAAGAAAACTGATGTATGTAAACTTTCCATACGAACTGCGCAACATTTTGCAACTATTCCCTAACGTCGCATAAAGACTCATAAACTTTCCATGGAAATCTGAAAAGTTGCATAACAATTGATAAATTAATAATAAAATTACCCCCTCCCTAACCAATACACGGCTCGACTATAAAAGCCAAAGCTAATTCAATTGATAATAACCCCACTATATGTGGCATACGAATAAACACATAAATATAGAAACAGCCCCCATACTATTCATGTCGTTACTACAAGTTATCGGTACTACTTACTAGCCTTTGAAAATACTTACAAGAAATAATCGTCAAGTGAATTAGCTTCAGTCAGATAGATATCATAGTTAAAATAGGAAGCCTAAGTATTGGTTTAGGAACGGGATTTCGATATAAACTGTGACTTTTTATTCTCTACTTCACCTACACTGCTCTTAAAGCTATCGAAAGGGGTTCAGACTGCCTTTACAGTCCTCAGTCTGCACATTGGTCACTTCGAGCCGGATTGATCCTAAGCTCAAAAGAATAAAATGTCACAAAGAAACGAAAGTCCGTCTCCGTCGTCAGTAAGGACGACCGACACCCCCGGTGGTATTACCGATACCTCGGAGCAGAGCTCCGAAACGACCACGACCCAGACCTCCGAGTCGTCGAGGGTCACCAGAAGTGCTGCTAGAAGCGGCGCTACTGCGCCGTCGTTGGCACCTCCGCAAGCGCCTCCTGGTGCTGGGCGGAAGCGGCTGGCGGCGGCGCAGCCCCCTGGAGCCCTGCCCGCGCCTACTGGCGCACAGCAGGCTCCAGCTCCGGAGCTCCACCACAAAGTGCAACAGGCGGGCCCTAGTCCCGGCCCGGCTTCCGCGCTCCTCGCGGGCGCCGCCGGCGAGACCCAGGACCCCAACCAAGCACGAGCCCCCGCCGATGTCGTAGCGTCGTCAGAGTACGACGCACAACGGTCGGTGATGGTACCGAGTACCGTGGTCGAAAAACCCATTGCGCCCAGAAAGACGCAATCAAAGGCCTCATCGCGGAAGTCGACAAAGGAGAGGCGAATCCAATTGGCAAAAGCGCGGGAAGTGCTAGCTGCAGCCAAACTAGTAACGCTTGAAGCGGAGCTAGAAACTAGTGAAGAAGAGGACAACGCAAGTGCCACGACGGATGTGGATACAAGCCGGCAGGTCGAGACCTGGTTGGACCGGCACCACCTCCCAGCCCTTGATTTGAATCCCCATAATTTTTCTTCTCAGTTACAGTATACGACGGGAGCGCCCGCTTTTACGCAGGCGCCCGGCGCGCATGCGCCGCCCGTCCCTGCGGCCACGATGCCCCCCGCGCCCCCTGCGCCCCCTGCGCCGATGTACGCCGTGCCACTACAAGCGCATGCGCCGCCCGCGCCTGCGCCTACGGCCACGCAGTACCCAGCGCTCCCGTCCGCCGTGCTTCTCGGCTCTGCGGGACCCGCTGCGATGGATGAACTGGCGGTACAACCGTACGCGCCGAGCAACGACATCATGACCATCACAGAAGCGATCCGGAATGCCATACTGGCAAGCAAGCAAGATCCCCATTCAAGAAAAACGGCGGATCTACCAGTCTTCACAGGTTCCCGACGGCAATGGCTGTCATTCAAGCAGGTATATACGGACACTGCCCCGTACTACACGCCGGGCGAAAATACGGCGCGACTGCAGACAGCTACCCGAAACCTGAAAAATACGGCGATAAGTGATTTTGTCATATCCGGTGCCAAGCCGGAACTCATTATGGAGAAGTTGGAAGAGTGCTACGGCAACACGGCGACTCTTGCGGCACTGGAATATAGAAATCTCCGTGAGCTGCCCAAGCTCACCGACAGCGCGCAAGACATCTGCTCGTTCTCGCTCAAGCTCGGAACGATAATGGCTACGTTACAACTCGTCGACGCCCATGAAAGCAGATATAGCTCTGAAGTCCTGCGATCGCTCCATGATAAGCTCACAGTGAACTTACAATCAAAGTGGTATACCTACTCAGCTGACAAACCGAGGCGCGAAAGCGATGTCATGCTGATGGTAAATTTTATGCGAGAAGAAGCCAGATTACGAGAACCGTACACCGTAATCAGTGATGCAACCCAGGTGCCGCCGCGCCATCAGCCCTTCCAGCAACGAAGCCACTACAACGCGCCCTACGCACCGCGCCCGCCCGGCCAATTTACACGGTACAGTGCGCCACATACATATCCGCAGCCCGCCACCGTCGCGCAGCCGCGACCCGAGAGGACCCATACCGCCACGGAGAAGAAATGTCCGGTATGTGAGAGTACACAACATAGTGGCGGCAGAGAGATTTGTTCAGTGCCTAACTGCGGGAAAAATCATCATGTGCTAGTGCATAAAGACAATATTAAATCAGTTCCAGATACAGTTGCGAGTGAAACAGTGTTGTGTGCATGGACCCACAATGACTCTCCCTCCATCGACCCAGTCCACGGTGCCGCCGGGCCTGCAAAGAAGCCCACCTACACGGCGAGCGCGCCGGACGGAGTCTACGCTGCGCCGCCACTGCCAACCAGTCCGCCCGCACCTACTGGTGCCGCTCAGAAGCAGCTGGCAACCGCGCAGCTCCCAGAAGCCTTGCTCGCGCCTAGTGGCGCACAGCGGGCTCCCATGCCGGCCCCGCGACGTATCGCGCCGGCGCCCGAGCCGCCGCTCGTACTACACACGAGTGACGTCGGCCGGGCCAACAGTACCGATCGACGCCCCCGACGCCGCACTCGCCGAGCGCGACGCCGTCGGTCGCGCCACCCGACAACACAGCACTCTGAAGCCCTGCGCGCGCCTAGTGGCGCACAGCGGGCTCCCATGCCGGCCCCGCGACTTAGCGCGCCGGCGCCCGAGCTGCCGCTCGTACTACACACGAGTGACGTCGGCCGGGCCAACATCACCGATCGGCGCCCCCGACGCCGCACTCACCGAGCGCGACGCCGTCGGTCGCGCCGCCCAACCGCGCAGCTCCCAGAAGCCCTACACGCACCTGGTCGAGCACAGCGGGCTCCCATGCCGGCCCCGCAACTTATCGCGCCGGCGCCCGAGCCGCCACTCGCAATCCAGGCGAGTGACGTCGGCCGGGCCAACAACACCGATCGGCGCCCCCGACGCCGCACTCGCCGAGCGCGACGCCGTCGGTCGCGCCGCCCAACCGCGCAGCTCCCAGAAGCCCTACACGTACCTGGTCGAGCACAGCGGGCTCCCATGCCGGCCCCGCGACTTATCGCGCCGGCGCCCGAGCCGCCACTCGCAATCCAGGCGAGTGACGTCGGCCGGGCCAACAACACCGATCGGCGCCCCCGACGCCGCACTCGCCGAGCGCGACGCCGTCGGTCGCGCCGCCCAACCGCGCAGCTCCCAGAAGCCCTACACGTACCTGGTCGAGCACAGCGGGCTCCCATGCCGGCCCCGCGACTTATCGCGCCGGCGCCCGAGCCGCCACTCGCAATCCAGACGAGTGACGTCGGCCGGGCCAACAATACCAATCGGCGCCCCCGACGCAGCGCTCGCCGAGCGCGACGCCGTCAATCGCGCCGCCCAACCACGCAGCTCTCAGAAGGCCTGCACGCGCCTAGTGGCGCACAGCGGGCTCCTACGCCGGCCCCGCGACTTATCGCGCCGGCGCCCGAGAGGAAAGCGCGCCGCCCACGGCGCCCGAGAAATCGCAGCGACGCGCCTTACACACCGCGTCCGCGCCGCCCACGACGACAGCGCGCCGCCTGCGGCGCCCAAGAAATCGCAGCGACGCGCCTTACACACCGCGTCCGCGCCGCCCACGGCGACAGTGTGTCGCCTGCGGCGCCCAAGACAGCGCGCCGCCCACGGCGCCCGTCTCATCACCACGGTCCTGAGCATCGAGCCACAACAACCGACGTCTGCGTGCATCAGGCAGCATCAACGAGTCACCGGCACCGGCGAAGTTTCCTATGACTAAGGTCATAGTGGCGGGAGAATGTACCGGATGACCCCATAATTATAGAATTATATAGATTTAATATAGGAAATGAAATATCTAAATAACTTATAAGCTAATAAAAATATAAATTATTCGATAACTTCATTTCATACCTTTCCATCTAACCCCGATGGAAAGCTATGAAATCATTACTTTGACTTAACAGTCAAAGGAATAACTCTTATCTAATCAAATATCAATTGTATAAAGCCCATAAGGCAACAAATTGCAAAGAAAACTGATGTATGTAAACTTTCCATACGAACTGCGCAACATTTTGCAACTATTCCCTAACGTCGCATAAAGACTCATAAACTTTCCATGGAAATCTGAAAAGTTGCATAACAATTGATAAATTAATAATAAAATTACCCCCTCCCTAACCAATACACGGCTCGACTATAAAAGCCAAAGCTAATTCAATTGATAATAACCCCACTATATGTGGCATACGAATAAACACATAAATATAGAAACAGCCCCCATACTATTCATGTCGTTACTACAAGTTATCGGTACTACTTACTAGACTTTGAAAATACTTACAAGAAATAATCGTCAAGTGAATTAGCTTCAGTCAGATAGATATCATAGTTAAAATAGGAAGCCTAAGTATTGGTTTAGGAACGGGATTTCGATATAAACTGTGACTTTTTATTCTCTACTTCACCTACACTGCTCTTAAAGCTATCGAAAGGGGTTCAGACTGCCTTTACAGTCCTCAGTCTGCACAACTTCGCAGCGTCCAGCTCCAGTGTCGAAGGTAATCGTAAAAATCTTGACCCATAAGACATGTTATTGCGTGTACAGTGCATCAGCGTATTTCAAGCAGCGAAGTGCCGTAATGCCCGTAGTAGGGCATATGAGGATGCTGTGTCCATGAAATAACTTACTTTTGTAATTAACGAGCTTCTGGCCGCGACTTCGTCCGCCTTAAATTCTTTTATCGCGGATAAGGGTATTTTCCGGGATAAAAAGTAGCCTATGTCCTTCCCCGGGACTCAAACTATATCCATACCAAGTTTCATCCAAATCGGTTCAGCGGTTTAAGCGTGAAGAGGTAACAGACAGACAGACACACTTTCGCATTTACAATATTATAGTATGGATTGTAAGAAAAACGCAGTATAATAGCTTTATTGTTATTTTAATATATTTTTAATATTTAGAAAGCTATTCCCGCCATTATATGTTAAGTTATGACATTTCTAATTTTGAATAGTACTTTTACGTTTGATTTTAGGTACTCAAACTGGAAATGTTGGGAATGGAAAACATTTTTTTTTAGCCCTTAATTTTATCGAAGTACCTAATAATAAAGCAAAATTAGGAAGAAAGTATTTTATATTTTTAAATTATTTTTAATTTTAGCCACTGATTTTAATAAAACAAAACTACCTCATTCTATAAGGGTCTAAGCGTAATTCGAGGAAGAATAAATTTAAAAAGTAAAAAAAAAACAGCATCTATAGACTTATTGTGACAAGAGTCATAACTAGAGATGGCGAAAAGCGTTACTATTCTCTCGACTCTCGTACCAGTTGTAAAAAAAATCACTGTGATTTTGTTACCCACGACTAACACAGTCAGGGTTAGTGCCACGTTAAAGTTACTGACTGTAATGTATTCAGATGATTATAACAATTTTACCGTGATTTTATTACACTTGCTGCTCACATAACCTACGTGAATTTGTAACCTTCCGTCCTGACCAGTCACAGTTATACTTTTCTAGATCACTGTGATTTTTTATTGTGTCGTTATTATTACTTGCCACTAGTTATGACACAAACCTAAACTGCCAATATGACACGTTAAAACTTTTTTTATAATTGCCAAAAAATATTAAACAAAGGAATTAACTTTGTGCTGCCTAAAGATCAAATTAATAATAATTTCCCAAAATTCCAAAAATAATGTTAATGTGTCCAGAGACCCCATATCTATCCGTCGTATTTCAATTGTAGTCAGTAATGAATCCTCCATTGCATAAAAAATGTAAGTATAGGTATGCCGCCATTTTTTTATAGACATTGGGGAACATGCATAATTTTTTTATCGGTTTTATTAACTAAATATCAAAATACCGTAAAAACTATTTCAAAATGTGAAATTAAAATTAAAATCGGCATAGAAATACGCATAAATATAGGCATTTAAAACTAGTAATTAGACACAGAGGTCCGATATGCACTGTTACGTCTCAGTGCATTCCGGCCATATAAGTCTTACGTAGGGTTACCAACTTTTTTTCTATCAAATATAGTATTGTATGCTACCTCTAAAATATATAGTATATGGCAAAAAATAAATAGTTTGCGGTTAAAACACTCACTTTATTTTTTAAATGAATACTTTTTGCTGCTCTGCACCTTAATTTTTCTATTTTTTACTTTTGAGAAAATATTGACAGTGTCAGTGTTAGGTGAATGAAGGAAAAGTGTAAGGCTGCATTCCGCTTTACGCAAAATATAGCAGTTTCGCCTACTATATATATTTCTTTAGAAATATAGCATTTGATCCCATAATATTGTAGGATACTATATTATATAGTAGGGTTGGCAACCCTATTCTAAGATTTTCATAGCGTAACCGATAACATGAAATGCGAATGTAGCGAAAATCTCCTACTAACAAAGCACCCACCTATCGGATTCCTAGTCGTGAAAGTGTTAAGAATACGATAGCTGAAAGGTATTTTGGGCACGACTGGAACTAACACTACCTAGCCTAGACCATGAGCATGAGTTCAAGATTCATCACTAAAGCCGCGAACTAGCGGCTCCAAGCGGCTTAGAGTTAGATCTACCAACTTTTATCGTTAGGAACTTTTATATTTTACGGCGCGGCGCCGGGTTTAACTTGATTTATGTGGCGCAGTCTCAACAGGATCACGCGCGGATCGTCGTTAACGAATATAAACAGATATGCGCACAAAGGGTTTGGATTTTTAGGGGTACGATGCGGTTTATAGGTAGTAGGGGTTCGATGCGGTTTATAAGTAGTGGAGGTTCCATGCGGTTAAAACGGATGCCCCGGGGAAAGACAGGCGGTGAAGGGCTCAAGAAGCCGACCAGACCCGCTTAGCTGCGCGCCACAGCGAGCGCTGCTCGCGAGGCCCCAACATCTCTCTCGCTGCCAGCCGCCGCGAGCCCCTGCTCGCGCGGCCCGCACCAGCCTCAATGCCCTCCTCAAAATGAGGGCGCACGCCCGGCCCGTCATCACGTGTCGCGACACCGCCACAGCTCAAGCTGCCTCATGGCAACACGTATCCCCCTGCACCCTCCACGGGGTATGAGAAGACGCCGCTTGCTTGCGGTTTATAAGTTGTAGGTAGCTGTGTTTCCTTATTTAGTTTTCACCAAGTTTTGAGAGGGGGTCTCAGAAAATATCAACTTTATTTTTCTTCAGGATACAGACAGAATAAAATTGACTGCGATTATAGAATACGATGGAAATAATTGTCATCTCATATACTTACGTCAAAATGTGTATGGGACTAGAAGGTGCTCGAACTTCATACGCGGAGGAGAAAAAGTCATAACCCTCTTTTTTTCTTCAGCGCAGTCGGGTAAAAAGTATCCTATTGAAGACACCCGGTTACCCGTGTGCCAAAAATAGTTGAAATCTGTTTAGCCGGTTTAGAGTGATGAAGCCACAACGACACATTCAAACATACAAAAAATCCAAAAAAAACATTTTTCGATTCAGTGACCTAAAAATAGTACGTAACAGAATTTTCTTTTAAACATCTTTAATTACAGACATTACACTTTTAATAACTATAGGACAATTAAGAATTTAAAAAACCTCCCGACTTGTTCCACTAAAAGCTGAATATCTTGGAGAAGAGCGCTCCGATTTTCATCAAACAAAGCTAAGAACACTCGAGCTAAAATTATCTATGACACAAAAAAACCGCACTCAAATCGGTCCATCCTTGTGGGCGCTACGATGCCACAGACAGATACACAGATACACAGAGTCACAGAGTCACAGACACGTTCAACTTATAACACCCGTCTTTTTTGTCGGGGGTTAAAAATACCAGCAACATTCATTGGTAACAAAGGAATGTTCCTTTGTTACCAATGAATGTTCCAAATAGGCACATATTTACTAAATGTTGTTAAAATCAGACCGTGATTGTGAAAGTATTCGAGAGTCAGAAACTTGTAGGTATTTATTTGAAAATCTATTTATGATTGTTGTGAAATAAACTTAACCAAAGTAAAGTACTAAACGATGTTATGAAAAATAGTCTGGAATGTCGAACTTACGTAAATCTGGACTTCGAAAAATAAATGAAACAAAAACTTATCCTAAAATTATATTTTTTAACCCCCGACAAAAAAGAGGGGTGTTATAAGTTTAACGTGTGTGTGACTCTGTGCTTCTGTGTATCTGTCTGTGGCATCGTAGAGCCCATACGGATGGACCGATTTGAGTGCGGTTTTTTTGTGTCATAGATAATTTTATCCCGAGTGTTCTTAGATTTGTTTGATGAAAATCAGAGCACTCGTCTCCATGATATTAAGCTTTTAGTGGAACAAGTCGGGGGGTTTTTAAAATTTCAATTTTTTTTGTTTCACTTGTGCCACATTCCCACTTTGCTCTCAAGTTGGATTCAGTCGCACCAACTGTTACGTCTGGAGTTTAAATTTCGTCCCCTAAATGTGGAGGCACGACCCTTAAAACATTAAACAGTGTACATTCGTACGTAAAATATTTACGCTACATGTTATTAACCTACATTTCAGTGTACACTGAACTCGGTAACTATTAATGAAGTTGTCACAGTTCACAGCTGAGTTCACTAATGTATCTAATCAACGTAAGATCTGGATTCCAAATCATTTGTTTAATGTCAAAGAGAAAATAATCACCACTTTTTAAGGGACGGGACTCCCATAGAATAAAACCGCCCAAGAGCATGTCAGACCATGCTCAGTCCGCAGCCGTTCATAAGATAAAATGCACACTACATGCGTTATGAAAAAGTGCACTAGAAAAAGAGCGTATCTCCATGGCACTTACTTCTTTTTGTTTAAAAGCAAAGTTTTTCGGCAATAACTCAAAAACGGTATGTCCGATGTTGAATTTTCGCTAAAAGTATTTAAACTTTATCTTTGTAATTTTTTTCATATTTTTTGGACATAAGGTTTAGAAAATAGATGTAGTAGTGGGGGGACACAATTTATGCTACTTTCGGAGCGATTATTTCCGAAAATATCCACTAATTTCACTAGCCTGATTCGTAGGTACCTCGAGGAAGGCTACAATAAGCCAATATGTTTGTTCTAAATAAGTATCTAATAAATTTTCTCTAGCAGAGAGAATTCACCAAATAAAAACTTAAATTATAAAAAATATTCACATTTAGCTAGTAGATAGATGTTTCTGATTCAATACAATTTCATTAATCAGGCCTTCAAGTTATAGCCGTTCACCGTTGTTACATTGACGCGAGAATGACAAAAACTGAAGCTGAGGAAGGGGGCGGAATACCGCCCGCCCGTTTTAAATACGCGAAGGCGAAGCTACTCCTTCAGAAAAATAAATAGTACAAGTACGTAAGTAGTAGGTTCTATCATCTATGTGACATGTGAGCGAGAGAGCGAGCAATTTTTGCAACTATTGCGACTCTTAAAAAGTGAACGTTCGCTTAGTACAGATCCCAGCAAACTTCTTGAACAAAAATGGCGGATCTGCGCGTGTACATAAACCAGTTACTGCGCAGTCAAGGTTATGCTCAAGAAGTTTGCAGTTTATTTATTTTCGATGAATTAAGTATAAGTAATTACTTAATCTGTTTTCTTAGTTTCATCTTTAAAATTTTGGCATAGTCTAAGTTTTGTTTAATTTTACCCTTACTCCTAACAACAGTTTTATATTTAATAACTAACAATTTTTTAATTTGCGGGATCCGCGGATCCGCGCTTTGACGGTGCGGGATCCAGCAGATTAATAAAAGCAGCAGAATCTCGCGGGAATGCGTGATCCCTTTTTGCTGGATTGCAATCCCTACGCACGATGCACGTCAATGTATTTTGAGCTTAAGACTAAGGCCACCGATAGGTTATTTTTTGCTGCGCGGGGTTAGTGCGAAGTGCGCCACACCTGAAATAACGTGAAGTCAGTATCTCGGTCTCGCTTCAACTCGAGCCAATGCGGCCACTGAATTTCTCGGAATTTATGTACAGAATGTCATTTGATATTTACGCCTAGCTTTTCGGTAAATCCTGCATGTATCAGCGAAGAAATTCATGTGTTTATGTAAAGTCTCCAATCCGCACGTGGAGACTACAGCCCAATTTCCTCTCATCCATGAGAGAGAGGCCTGTGCCCAGCAGTGGGACGTAGGTAAGCTCAGCCTATCATCATCAAATGATGAATTAAGAGACGGTTACTAATTTACTGATACATAAGAGACTAAAAGGTGCCCGCAACTTCGCGGAGGAGATAAAGTCGTAACCCCTCTTTTTTTGAGAGCGTAGTCGGGTATAAAATATCCTGTAACCATTTGTGGATAAACAGCTACCCGTGCACCAAAAATAGTTTTAATCTGTTTCGCCGATTTAGCGTGATAAAGCAACAACGACACATACAACCATACAAATCGTTTCAGTGACCTCCAAATAGTCCGTTACGATAATATCTTTAATGTACAGACATTTCATTTTTAGAACTTTATATTAGTTCAACAGCAGAGATGTCCCAGCACCGAATGCAAAAGCATGAATAATTCCCAGGTCAAAGTATTCGTATCACAAAATTTTGTTACCAATTGTTAAAGTCGTTTCAGCATTAATGGCGGCTGTAACGGCTTGTTCGCGACCTCACACAACGAATGGGGATTATAAAAACGTTTATACGTGATAGCGTTTTAAACGACACCCTAATTGTTATTTACGGCAATGAAAAGGATCAAGGCAGCTGTGCTTGTGGCTCAGAACGATTTTTGAATATATTTATCGAATCATTCGTGAATGTCAATGAGAGAATATTCATACAGATTTACAGCTTAATGTGTGCCTTTGAAAATTATTCTCAACTAGGTTCGGTAGCGCCGAAAAATATGATGCAGAATGCAAGGTGTTCAGATATCTTACATAAATATTTTTATTCGCATATCTCATTTGAGTTCCCGACGATTCCAAGTCATTTGAAATTCGATTTTTTTTATTTTATATGTTTATTTTACTTTATTATAGCCGTTTATGATCATTATAGCCGTAAAAAGGTGGTAACGCAGCGGTAAATGCCTTATTTTCATATTAAAATGGGGGACATCGATGACCACTGCGTTACCTTGACGACCGGTTTGGCTCAGCGGAAGTAACTTTGCCTGCGAAGCTGAAGGTCCTGGGTTCAAATCCCGGTAAGGGCAAATATTTGTGTGATGAACATATATATTTGCTTCTGAGTCTTGGATGTTTTCTATGTATATAAGTAAATATATCTATTAAATGTATCGTCGTCTAGTACCCATAACACAAGCCATGTTGAGCTTAAAACATGGGACTAGTTCGATTCGTGTAAAAATTGTCCTGTAATATTTATTTAATTTATTTATTTTATATTTTAGACAATCTGACTATCACTTTTTGCACAATATGCTTTTTACGTAAAGATGCAAAAAAAATGTGGTGCTAAAAAAAAAAGGTTCCGACGAATTGAAAATCTCCTCCATTTTAGGGAGTCGGTTAAATAAAGTACAATGCCCCCTAACTCTCGCCGCTATATCTATTGGTGCAGCCTGACTGTAATTAAACGCCAGACTTACCGGAAAACTCAAGATCTCTATCAAGTCTGCCCAAAAGCAATCGCGCCGCAATAAAGGCTATCGAATGAAGGATAAAAACGAGCGGCTCTGGGCTTAATTATGTAGATACCATCGCTGCAACGACTTAATTGCACGTCGAATCAGGGTTCACGAACTGTCTACAGGGCGGCCAACTTATTTGTGCCGACGGGCAAATTGAGAACTAACTTTTTTACACGCTTTTGTTTCACCAGGTTTCACTTGTCCCAAACTGTTCGTGGGTGTATATGTCGAAAGTTAAATAGTTAGGACAGAAAACGCAAAGCTAAGCGTAGATGGCGACACAACACAAACTCACTCTGTAAACAATATAGTTAAACGTAACTATAGCAAACCGTACGACAAACATTTTACCACCGCGAGCCACTCGCGGTCGGTTGCCAAACCGCTACATAATGTAGCGCTTTAAGCGCTTGCCGTCTCGCTTGCACGCGGACGGCTAGCCAGTTGCTTTGGAAGCCTCGTACCGAACGGCCACTGTAAACGCGCGCGCTATCACACACATAAATTGTACATCTTCGAATTAGGGCTATCGTCCCACTTATTTCTTATATTTCATCTCTTAAGTTCATATGACTAATCTGTTTTCTGTGAATAGACTTATTTCATAACTAATCTAGTGTTTTCACTCCAATCCCTGAGACTATCCCTCATATATGGCGCTCCAACGTTTTATGTGACAATTTTGTGTAGTTCAGTGAAAGAACCTACTTTCTTCTTCCGCGTGTGTTTTAATATGCAGACCAGAAACAGAGCGAAGAGTTTGAATCGTCTCGAAACCGAACGATCGACTTCGCGGCGCAGTGTGCGCCCGCGTCTCTTTGAAGAAGACCGCGCCGCCGCTGACGCCGGCCCCGCCGCTCCTGTTTCACCGCGTAATTCAACGGCCGACATGTTTTCACAGGAAAGTGTGCAGAATATAATTACGTCACTCCAACGTTCTCAGACTGAGGCATTTAAGGAATTATTGGATTCAGTGACGCGAGCGCACACTTCCACACCGGTATCGGCGTACATGTCTCAAGGTCAAGGCCATGGCACACTCACTGGCTGTAAAGCCACGTTTTCTGGCTTACAGCAAGAATCTGTTGAAACCTTTATAGACGCAGTGGAAGCGTTCAGTGAATGCGCGCAAGTTTCAGATTCAAACATTCTGCGCGGACTGTCTTACCTACTGAAAGAGGAGGCAGCAACATGGTGGCAAGGCGTAAAACAACACATCGCGACGTGGTCACAAGCTAAAGACAATTTAATAAGTGCCTACGGCGAACGCCGGCCGCCCCATCGTATTTACCTACAGATATTTGCATCTCCGCAAACAACTGAAAATACCGACGTGTTCGTGGCACGCATCCGGTCCCTTCTCGCCCGCCTCCCGGAGGGAGATGTCTCAGAGAGGGCCCAGCTGGATACTACCTACGGCCTCCTGAACAACAGAATACGGAAACGAGTTCGGAGAGAGGACTTCACGAGTTTTACAGAGCTACTTCGTCGTGCTAGGAGTGTTGAGGATTCATTCGACGAGGGGGAGAGGAAGACGGCCTCGCAGGCTATGACCATGAGCCGCGCGGCGACCTCGAACCAACGAGCGCCTCCTACTCCTGCGGTCGCGGAACGCGCGACCGCCGCCAGCGGAGCTCCGCGCGCCGCCGCGCCGCTTCGCGCGCCGCCGACGCCAACGACGTCAACACCCGCGCAACGTGCCGCCGCCGAGGGCAGCGTGAAGAAGCAGCGCCTTGTCTGCGGGTACTGCAAAAGGTTTGGACACTCCAAAGAGCAGTGTCGTAAACTTGCTAATCCGGGTGAGTCAGCTTCTCGTAATAACTCTGCGAATGTGCCCATTTTAAGTGATAAAAGTGATCAAAGCTTTTATAGTGTCGAATCTCAGTCGTGTTCTAGTGAAGTGCGTAATAACGATAATAATTATCGACGTACATCATCAAACATTTTAAATAAGTCCTCGGATAGTATTTCGAGCGTAAATAACACTTGTTCTATAAATAGATCGCAAAATTGCTACATACCTACTAGTGAAGCATGCAATAATTCGCGTCTATCTCAACAAAATTGTAATTTTGGAAATAATTTAACTTGCTATCATCGCGGTGTAGATTCAAATCATGTTTGTAATAACAATATTACTGCATGCAGCACTATGAACACGAAATGTTTGTGTTTTTTCGAACCTAAGGTTCGTTGTGATAACAATATTATTCATGTTACTAATTCTGTTCAGACAAATAAAAATAATTCGTGTAACGAACATTTTTGTTCATGTCCTCGCACTGTAAGTGAAGTACCTAGCTCAAGCCTAGTTCCCACGAATTTATATAACATTTCTTCGAATCAAGTCGAGCAAAAATGTTCGTCATCGAGTTATCGTAAACAAAGTGTCGCCTTTCTGGCAAACGGTCGTAGCTCATTTTTGTGCGGAGGTCAAAATAATGTTAGCGATACTCACTTAAATAATAATATGTCAGTACCGTGTAATGCTAGTGGTAATAGTGAGTACTTACACTCCGCGCCGAACCGTGTTAATATAAACCCGTGCAATGGTAAAAATTTAAATATTTGTGAGACTTTGCAACTTAACCCTGCGAATGGCGCAGGGATGTCTGCGGTTAACCCGTCCTTGCCCCATGAGTCGGAAGTTAACACGTTTTCGGACACGGACAATGGTAATGATCGTGATTATAATTCTGAAAATTCTAACATGTTAAATGTGAAGAATAATTACGTCTGTGAGGAAAAATGTAGTAACTCACATTTGCACAAAATTGAAAAAGGGTGTAACTTAATTTTTTCGGAAAATGAGAATGAGTGTACTGAAGTATTTAGTAATAACTATTTTTGTAATGGAGAGGGTACATCACACGGCACCGATCTCGCGAGTCGCTCTAAGGGTCGCGATTCACGTCCAGTTTTCAAAATTAGGATTTTGGGTGTAAACGGTACCGCTTTGATAGATACGGCGGCCAAGCATTGTATTGCGGGTCACACGCTATATGCTCTCCTTCTACGTCGAAACCATCCGCTCCGACCCTCAGTTCAGAAGGTTAAGCTTGCTGATGGGGTTGTGCGAACGATGGAGGTCCTTACCACCACGTTAGAGGTACGACTAGAACAACAAAGTATTACGGTTCCATTCTTAATATTTCCGGAGTCGACCAATAACGAGACGTTATTAGGCATCGACTTTATTACTGCAGCGGGGGTTGTTATTGACTTTCACAGAGAAGTATGGTATTTCAGTAATAATAATACAGTTCACTATAACCTGTGCTTTGAGCCTACCTCCCGAAGCGTGTCCTGTGCTGCTACAGATGTTCTTAGGCATGACGAAGGCGCTCACCTTAAACCAGCTGAGCGGCAGGCGCTTGCTGACGTCCTCACCCGACACGCACACGTCTTCAGAGCAGGGGGAGCTCCAACACCTTATGCAGAGCATCACATCGAGAGAGGTGAGCATCCTCCAATAGCTGTACCGCCTTACCGTCTCAATCCCTCAAAGAAGGAGGAGATGAGAAAGGAGATCGATAAGATGTTACAAGATGACATAATCGAAGACTGCGAATCGGCTTGGAGTTCACCGGCGCTTATGGTGCCAAAATCAAATGGTGACATTCGTTTTTGCGTCGACTACCGACGCTTAAATGCAGTCACCAAGACTGATACCTACCCGATGCCGCGTATCGACGATCTACTCCAAAGTACGAAGAAAGATTGCTACATGAGCACTTTGGACCTGCGTTCATCATACTGGCAGGTAGCAGTAAAAGAAGCTGACAGGGACAAAACGGCTTTTGTCTGTCCCCTGGGTACCTTCCGCTTTAAAAGGATGCCGTATGGACTCAAGAACGCGCCAGCCACGTTCCAGCGCCTAATTGACCGTCTACGTTCCTGCTCTGCTTTAAAAAACGTAACTATACTCGCTTACTTAGATGACCTTTTAATAATTTCTCAAGGTTATCAACGCCACTTGCAAGATCTCGAGGCAGTTTTTAAACGTTTGACCGAGTTCAACCTCCACGCCAACAGGGAGAAGTGCGCCTTTGCTAGAGAGAGCGTAAAATACCTCGGTCACGTTATTACACAGCAAGGTGTTTCCACCGACCCAGAGAAGGTAAGTGCTGTTCTCGAAATGAAGGAGCCAGGTACCCTAAAGCACCTGAGAACCTTTCTGCAGACGTGTTCGTGGTTCAGAAAGTTCATACCGAACTTCTCCAAAGTTGCTGAACCACTGACACGTCTGACCAGGAAAAATCAAGTCTGGATCTGGGGCTCTGAACAGACCCAAGCATTTATCGAGCTAAAGCGTCTTCTGACCACAGCTCCCATATTGGTGCAAGCCGATTTCAACCGTCCCTTTGTTCTGCGCACAGACGCAAGTAACTACGCCTTAGGCGCAGTTTTATTACAGGGCGATGGACATGAAGAAAGGCCAATTGAATACGCCAGTCGACTTCTCAACGCAGCTGAGCGCCATTACTCCACGACAGAACGTGAGGCCCTCGCTGTTGTATGGGCGGTAGAGCGGTTCCGACCTTACCTTGACGGCCAACCAGTCATCATTGGCAGTGATCATCAACCTCTTCGTTGGCTGCTTTCACTCAAATCACCAGCAGGCAGGTTAGTACGTTGGGCTCTAAGGCTCCAATCCTTTGATATCCGCTTCCAATACACCCCAGGGAAGGCGAACGTCGTTGCGGATACCCTAAGCAGACCTGTTTGCTCAAGCGACTCTCGTGAAGATTGCGGCATTTGCTCCGTAATCTGTGATCTTCCCACGAAGACACCCAGTGAGCTTCGCCAGGAACAATCTGCAGACCCTGAAGTGGAAAAGGTAATCAAAGAGCTCGAAAGTACTGATGAAATTGCTGCCAAGAGATGGTTAGAACGGGGATACCTTATGGACCAAGGTGTCCTCTTCCGCTACAATCCAGATGCTGAGAACGAATGTCCTCAGTTAGTAATACCTGCTGGCCAAGTTCCAGAGATTTTGAAGGAGCTACACGACTCTCCAACAGCTGGCCATCCAGGCGTCGACAGGACGTATCAGAAGGTAGCCCAGTTATATTATTTCACAGGTATGCGGAGAATAATCACTGATTATGTTAAAGCCTGCATACACTGCCAACGCTACAAAGCCGCCAACGCCAAACCATCAGGTCTTCTGCAAACGCCTCTTATGAACCAGCGTAATGAAGTATTGGCGATGGATTTATTTGGTCCTCTTCCAACAGGAGACCAGGGGGAGAGATGGATCTTCCTGGTAGAGGACACGGCAACTCGTTGGATTGAGCTATACGCTCTTAAGGAAGCTACCGCTGAAGCCTGTGCCGTAGTTCTCATAGAGGAATATTTTATGCGCTTTGGTTTGCCACGCAGAATTATTTCAGACAACGGGGTCCAATTTGTGTCCGCAGTGATGCGTCAATGCATGTCAGCTTTGGGAATAAAACAAAATCTTGTTCCATTGTATCACCCGGAAGCGAATCCTGCGGAACGTAAAAATCGCGACATGAAAGCGATGCTGGCGCAACTCGTGGAAGACGACCACACTTCATGGCCGAAGAGGTTGCCGGTTATCCGGTTCGCCTTGAACAGTGCACGGTGTCGCACCACAGGCAAGTCACCCGCTTATTTAACTTTTGGCCGAGAAATGCGGTCACCCACAGAGGTCACTCGTGACCTTCGTGCCATTTTAGGGAAAGATAACTTTGTCCCACAAATAACTCCGTACCTTAGATCATTTCTAAAGTCGTTGACTGGGGTTCGCGAACGTGTGGAGGTTCAACAAAATAAAGCGAAGGAGTATGCAGATGCGACTCGCCGACCTTCCGAAGAGTTTAAGGTAGGTGATTTAATTCTCGTTAAAACACACCTCTTGAGCAATGCATCTAAAGATGTGACTGCTAAGTTTTTCCCACGTCGCGATGGACCATATCGCATTAGTGAAAAGGTAAGCCCCACAACGTACACCATTTCAAATATCGACCAACCTGATGTAGTTTTAGGAAGGTATCATTCTCAGGATCTTACCCGCTACCAAGGTAGTGATGACACTCCTCCCAAGCCTGTCGTTCCAAAAAGGAAACGTGGACGTCCAGCTAAGGCTGATAAGGTACTAGTCCAGGAGCGAGGGCGTTCTCCAGAACTAGAGGGGGAGTATATAGCAAACCGTACGACAAACATTTTACCACCGCGAGCCACTCGCGGTCGGTTGCCAAACCGCTACATAATGTAGCGCTTTAAGCGCTTGCCGTCTCGCTTGCACGCGGACGGCTAGCCAGTTGCTTTGGAAGCCTCGTACCGAACGGCCACTGTAAACGCGCGCGCTATCACACACATAAATTGTACATCTTCGAATTAGGGCTATCGTCCCACTTATTTCTTATATTTCATCTCTTAAGTTCATATGACTAATCTGTTTTCTGTGAATAGACTTATTTCATAACTAATCTAGTGTTTTCACTCCAATCCCTGAGACTATCCCTCATATAACCTAAAAACTGCTTAAACAATTAGCATTTCGGATTTTAATGAATTGTGACGAATTGTGTCATCAAATGGGCAATAAAATACAGAAATGTTTGAGTTCGTCAGTTTTAAACCCGTTCTAGACCTTCCGATCCTATCCGATCCGATCCTAATTATCGGATAAAATCGGATAATGTATTGTGCAACAGATTCCTTTTTTTAGGGCCTGTAGCACAATACACTATCCGATTTTATCCGACAATTAGGATCGGATCGGAAGGTGTAGAACGGGTTTTAAATACTGCATGCGGGAGTAGGGTTGCTACATGGAAAAATTTGATGTCGTGATAAAAATCCTGACATCACCCTAAAAGTCCTGACATATCTTGTAACCGAGATTTGGCGTAGCTTGAACTGCTGTGTTCAATTTGACGCACGTAAAAAGATCTGGTGATGTACCTACGCTGTGAACAAAATGTATTCAAAAACGTACCCCCTCCACTGGTCGCCCGGAGCTCTTTTTACGTGCATTGAGTAATACTGCATCGTGGAACTCAGTACCTTTCCCTTCGCCCGACCAAAATCCATTTTTAAAAACCCTGACACTTGCCAAGTCCGGCCGCAATCCTGGCAAAGAGTCAAAAATAGTGATATGTCAGGACAAATCCTGACGTATGGCAACCCTATGCGGGAGTCGTGCCTCTAGCGGTGAAACGTGGCAATTTGTCCTATTGGTGATCATAAGATAAATTGTAAGTGTGACATACACACACTGACAATGTATCGTATAAAATGACCTGCTATTTCGCGTTTACTTTGGCAGAGGGGAATGCGTCAATAATATATGTCATCTCCAGTGGTATGGAGTGTAGAGGTAAGGAGCACAATGTCTGTGTATCCAAAAGCGTCCGTCAAAAGGCGTTACATTCGGGTGGCGTGGCGTGGCGTAGCAAGTGGGTAAATTTGTTTTCATCTCAGCAGGTTTTGCTGCTAGCTAACAATGTGCAAAATGCAATTCTGATACGAGCGTGAGATAAAGTAGCTAACTTTTTTCTTTTTTTATATATAGAAGGCTGCGAGTTGTCAGTGAGTCTATTACAGAATTCGAGACTGAGTCTATTACAGAATTCGAAACATTTGACCTTCAAAGCGCTCTATCTCGTTCATATCCTTATAAAGAAAGCGAGCGACAAGATACAAATACCAATTCAAATTTCGATTTTCAAAGAAGACCTTGAAAAAAACTAAACCATAACTACTGAAGACATTATTAATGTGATTTAACACTTCATAATAATCACAAGAAGACGTGGCAGTATAGCCTATCGTCGTAGCCTGTCCGAAAGGGCGAAAAGAAAAAAAAAACTAAACCAAACACGTTCGGATGCGCGTAATACATAAAAGAATTCAAATATCAGTTAAAAATTTACGAGTAATTGCGATACATTTTTAATGATCGAATTACAAATAAATTTCCTTTCTAACATTTTTAACACAATAACAACACAACAGAAATATAGTTATTCCAATAATAAATCATTAATTACTCGTTAGTAAACACATTCTACGTTTGACCAATAATTAACCTAAGGAAAAAAATCTCTAAGCTAGAGAAAAATCTTATAGCGCCAATCGCCAGTAAACTGTTAGACGTAGATTAGTATTGTCATGTCACTGTCTAGTGAATTCCATATTTATTTCGCTTATTTCACAATATATTTCACATATGCATGAATTTAAATTTTTGCTTTATCAAAAGCTCATTCATGTAACAAACAGTAGGCAAAAATATTTTTTCGAATAACTATAAAAATAACCAAGATATAAGCCATCAAACATTTCGTTCTATCACTTTCTAGCAAAACAGAATTTAATATGGAGTTTATATGGCCAGAATGCACGATGACGTAACAGTGCATATCGAACCTTTCTGTCTAATTAGTAGTACAAAATGCCAAATTTATAAAATATCCATCATCATTTAGCATCACCATTGCTCAAACAAGGGACAAACTGTCCATCTTACTTGGGTGTATTACGATTTCATCTAATGAGGGTTTTCTAAAATGGAAATATCACCAGTTGGCGCGGCCAAGTGGACGACGTAAGGTCTAATTGACAAGAAGTGTCAAAATATTGTACTGTGATTGGTGGATGTTGACACTTCTTGTCAGTTAGACCTTACGTTATGGTGGCGCCAACCTGGTGATATTTCCATTTGTGAAAACCCTCATTCATTCGTTCAACGTTACTAAGTAACTATGCGAGAGAGTGTTACCCGTAGCTTAGCGTGGTGAAAATAAAACGAAGTTAACCATCGAGCAAATCGTTAGATTTAAGTTCTCGGTTAGCCACTCTCGTGGAAATTGATTGTTGGTGAAATCGGCCTAGTAGGATTATGAGTTTATGAATGATACGTCAATTCACTTTGATGCTAGCGACGCCGCCGGCCGAAAGGATAAGTTGGCACTGTACTGAGGTTAGGAGTGAACTGAAAGTTTTAAATGCTCAACGCCGGAGGGTAGATGATAAAAGTTTTGTTCCCCCGTGGACATTACACGATGTTTGTTGGGACGTGGCCTTGGAGCTTTGAACCACTGGAAATATTTAGCAGCAAACGGTATCATTATGAGTCGATTCCTATTTTTAGTCAAAATAAACAGAAAAGATATTCATTTTTTTATATGAAACACAAATTTTGTATTTCTGTGTTTTGAATGCGGGAAAATTAAGTGAAGTTAATTTTCCCGCATTAAATACACATTATTTCCTGCATTATGAGGTACCAGGTTCGATTCCTGGTGTGACCACGTGCAAGAACAATCGCATTTCTTTGCGCTTTGTCTAATCACAATAGATATTCAAAAATTCTGATTATTTATTTGCATAACTTAGTTCCTTATTTTTTATGTAGTGGCCTCAAATTTTAGTAGCATTAAATATTTTACCTAAAAACCGATTACCGTCAGTTTTCTGAAAAGCGCGCGAAGTCATAAAAAAGTTTGAGTATGAGTGAGGTGGTGAGTGAGTGAAGGCTAGGCCGAAATACATTGATGTTATATGTCTCTACTCTACTTGTGTTCATAAGGTATTTATGATTATGATTAAATTTAAGAATACTACCTCTATGTATTATTAACACACAAGAACAAGCAAAGATTCTGTGAACCTAACAAATTGGGGACAGTTAAGATAAGAGTTACCGCTGGAGCGATGAGGCCCTCAAAGACTTAACCGCCCTCGGAGTACCCGATTGGCGTGAAGTGGCGCAGAAGAGGGAAGAGTGTAGTTCTCTCGTGTTAGAGGCCAAGAACCTCTTTGGGTCACCGAGCCAGCGTAGTAAGTAAGAAAAAAGTTGTAATTAATTAATTTAGTTACACAATAGTAACACAAGTTAGTAACTTAAGTTTATTTTCGTCTCTTTAGTCTCTTAAGCAAACATTCGTTGGTGGATAAGAAAACATTCTATGCTTGGAAGAGCAGGTTCTCCTGACACAGGTACATACCTACTAGGAGGCCTCGGCCTCGTCTATTTGAAACTACCATTGGTTAAAATGAAATAAAGTGTTTAGTGTTCCGTAGCCAAAATGGCAAAAACGGAACCCTTATAGTTTCGTCATGTCCGTCCGTCCGTCCATCCGTCCGTCCGTGCGTCCGTATGTCACAGGCATTTTACTCAAAAACTATAAGACGTATACTGATGAAATTTGGAACATAGATGTCTTGTGTAAGCCGCTACTTAGTTTGATAGTTAAATAAAAAGAATATATTTCTAGGGGGGGGGCACTCCATAGATGTAACCGAAACTGAAAAAAAATTTTTTTTTGCAAATATCAATGTGTGGCATATCATTCGACAGATCTTCTAAAAACACTTTGATGTTTCTAAAAATAAAAATTGATTTAGTGAATATTTTCGGAAATATTCGCTCCGAAAGTAGCAAAAATTATGTCCCCCCCCCCTTTATTTTCTAAACGGTATGTTAAAAACATATGAAAAATTTTACAAATATAAAACTTAATAAATACTTCCAACGAAAATTATTTTCAACATGATCGAACGTACCGTTTTTAAGTTATTGCCAAAAAACTGCGCTTCTCAGCAAAAAGACGTAAGTGCCGAGGAGCTACGCTCTTTTGTTAGTGTTTTTTTTATTCACATCGTATTTTTTTCCTCTGTACTGCATTTTTAGTATAAACGGCTGCGGAACCCTACATTGAGCATGGTCCGACATGCTCTTAGCCGGTTTTTTCTAAATTTTATTCTGAGAGTGTTACGGTCCTTCTCGTATTTAAAAACGGCAATGTATCTCGCCTTCTCCTCCACTTTCCACTCGAGCCAACGTGTAGTGCTGGTATAACCAACTATTTTAGAAGTAGGCGCGATAAATATATAGGTACAGCATACTATGAAAATATTATATTTCTACAATAGCATGTAATAAAAAAAAAAAACTATCATCCAAACAAAAAACAAATACAGACATTGACAATTATCTGTCATATAAACTGACAAGAAATTTGTTCATTGTATGTTTTATACGGGTGAATATTTTAACAAGCTATAGTGTCTGATTTTTAATTAATTTTAAATAGTTTTTTATTTAGGCGTAATTATTTTTTTGGGGGGCGGCTGAGCAGCAACGTAAACCCATTTGGGTTGAATTTGAGTTATGTCATAGATAAGAATGTGTATAACTGAATGAGGATGAAAATTTCAAAAATCTTGAAATTTTGTTTATAGGTAGGAATAAGCCTCTGTATAGTCAGAAAAAAAATACAGATTTTTCTATATACCTGCCTTATACGGTACGGCAAAGGCAGCATTGATAATCTCGATTAAAATGGCTGTAAATGTACTGTTATTCTTGCCGTACCGTATAAGGCAGGCATATAGGCCCACCAACATCTTTTCATCTTTTTATTTTTTTCTAAGGCACAGAAAATTCTGTATTTTTTTCCTACCTATAAACAAAATTTCAAGATTTTTGATTATTTTAATTTTTCCCCATTGGGTTGACAATTGGCATAACGTGACGTCTACGTGACTATACTGGTTGAAATTGGTGTCGTACGATTTTTTTTATCGAAAGTGGGAGCATGTGCTGGAGTACGGGCCTAGGATTTACCCATATAAACATTTGGCACCACTGGCTAAAATTATGCATAATGATTATTACAGCTGGCAACGTAACCAAATAATGTTAGTTTAAAATATAAAATAAATAAAAATAAAAAAAATATTTATTTGGTGCTCCAAAACATTAGCCTAGTTATAGAGTTGTGATGTGGCGTGACACGGTATTAACAGATTACATAAATAAGCCTAAAATATTTAAAATAGTTTAAAATAGTTAACCTCATACATAAGCTTATTCGTGTCTCTAGAAATGTAAAAGTCATAATAAATCTTTTTGAAAGTATCTTCGTAAATGGCCGAATAAAACCTTTTTGAAAACCCTTTGTTAATTTAGAGTGAATAAGATCTGACGTCAAAAATGAAAAACAAATTGACATTTATGTAAAATCTACTTTGGCCGCATGATAAAATACTCTTAGGCTGTAATTTTTCATTAATTTTATCCATTTCTGCTATGTATTGAAGACAATGCGCATTAACTTCTGCGAAGTTAAATTTACCAGTCTAACAATATCCCAATTTTAGCCACTCTAGTATCATATTTCAAATGAAAAAGGATCAATCTATGCAGGTACCCATTTAACATTATTAATATCCTAACTACTGCATCTAAACTTCATCATAACCTTATGCTCCGTGCTCTAAAAGTTCCTAGATATTAAAGTAATGCCGTTCCCTGACAAAAGTAATCCTACAGTCCTAAATTTCCTGCTGGAATGCTATGAGAAAGAGACGGAATTACGTCTGAAATGGCGGGAGAAACATCCAGGAATGTTTAAAACGGCAGCTACATTCAGACGCCAACTTAAAAACTACACTCATGTAGACATTGACTACGCAGTAGCTGCTGCTGGCATGGCAGCCACCACCCGAGACCATATTGAAGCAGCCAGACATAGACTTACAACCACAAAACACATCGAAGTACCAATAACAGATAAAGCTTCCCAATCCGCTATACAAAAAATGTTCCCTATCAAACCTGAAGATGAATCATTAAGGATAGAGCAGGGTCGAAAGGCGTACCTTAAGAAGCGAAATGAGTTAAGTCCAGAAGATAAGTACGTGTTTCCAGAGACATCTAGCTGGATGTATGGATGGAGGATGAAGGATACTGAGATGAAGGAGAAGGCCGCTCGGTACCCTCGACTAGGAGTCATGAAGAGGGACTTGTATAGTAAAGTGGGGCCTCAACCGGATCCTAGTCACTACCACGATCCCAAACATGAAGTTTCTTTTTGCTCAAGATTTACATAGATCGAATGCCACGTTTTGTTCTTTTTAACATTTGGAATCTTACTTTTTAAATTAATCATTGTGATCTCTATGTTCTCTTTATTTATTTTCCTTAACTTATGTTTTTTACAATGCGCATATAAAAAGTAAAATACAAATAAAAGAAAAAAATCTAGCGTTCCGCCGACAGTGGGGCAGGGCTCAAGCAACCGGTGGTTAGGGCTGCACAGAGAGGAACCTCCTGACGATACGCCCCGTGTCCAGGATTACTGCCTTCTGTATTTGACCCTTTGTCCCGCCTGACATCTGAGACTCTTAGCTATAAGATCTTTTACTCAATATCCAATATGGCGGTCACCTCGGTAGCCAAGTCAAGTTGCTGAGTTTGTTCTTCTCAGCCTTCACAAGGTTTTCGTCATGTGGGATGGTGATGACGACGAGTATTGCCTGGAGCTTACATCGATCTACCAACACGATATCAGGATCATTGCCAACAAAAATCCCAATTATTGTGATTTTTATTAAACTTTTACCGCTTTTGGATCATTTCCTTAGAAACTTAAGGCGAATATTTAAATTATGTTTTTCACTTGGGATGGGTTATTTTTTTCACAGTTTATCGAAACGATCATATTGTTATAAGCATAATTTATTTTATGATGAATATGATGATATAACATTAGTACATTACAAACAAGCGTACGGCCTGCCTGATGTTAAGCAGCCACCGCAGCCTTTAAACGCTTGCAATGCCAGGGGCCATTTGTGTGTGTTGCCAACCCTTTAAAAACCTATTCACTCCCCCCTCTTGAAAAAACCCATACTTTAACCTCCAGGGAAAACCGCGACAGGGAGGTTATTCCACATTTGGAGTGTGCGCGGTAGAAAATTCGTTTACCGCACGGTGCGCGACCATGTTAGTTCCAAGGTTTGTGGATAAATACCGATGGCGAGTGGTGCCGTGGTAGTAAGTAGGTGGCTGTAGGCATCATGTCGAACAACTCCTTAGAACACAGTTCATTATAGTAAGTTCTTTATTTGCATAGGTACATAAAGAACTTACTTACTTATTTATACAATTATTTTACATACACATTACTATTTTTTTCCAAGTATAAACTATTTAAAATGGTGTATTAAGAACAGGTAGATGGTCGTAGAAGTCCAGGCAAAGGTGGGAAACTTAGTATCGTTCGAATAATCACCCCTGTTCGTGTTCAAGTGGATCATTTTCAAATATTATGAACTAAGTAGAAGATGCCCGCAACTTCGATCGCGGGGGACAAAAAGTCATAACCCGTTGTTTTTTCTTCAGCGTAGTCGGGTTAAAAGTATCCTATAACCATTTGGATATACCCAGCTACCCGTGTACCAAAAATTGTGGAAATCTGTTTAGCCAATTTTGTGTGATGAAGCCACAACGACACATACAAACATACAAAAAATTTTTTTTTCGTTCTAGTGACCTCCAAATAGTCTGCAACAATCAATTTTTTGAAAATATTTTCAATGTACAGACATTTCATTTTGACAACTTTATAATAGTATAGATGTCTTGTCTTTACCATGCGCAAAAGTTAACGCTACTAATATTTATTATTTTTCTATTTATATAACCCGAAAGCTTAACAACAAAGCTAATCTATACCGTTATAAAATTGTAAACATTAAATATTTTTCAAAGATTTAAAAAAAAGATGGTGCTATTTGAATTCAAACATATTTATTTTTTGTATGTTTGTATGTGTCGTCGTGGCTTCACCAAACGTCATAATGGCTTAACAAATTTTAACTTTCAACTATTTTTGATACACGGATAGCTTGGTATCCACAGAGATAGTTATAGGATACTTTTTATCCGATTACGGTGAAGCAAGAAAGAGGGTTATTATTTATTTCTCCTCCACGAACGAAGTTTCTATAATAAATCGTGTAATAAGTAGGTACAATAGATAAAAGTTATATAGATAAAAGTGATTTTCAAGTATATTGTATTACTTTAGTATGAAGATTTAAGTTAATGGAAGACCATGTTATTTAGTTTTGATTACATGAATAGAAAATGAGGATATAATTTTGAATGGCAATAGAAAACATTTCTTACCTCTGTTACTGAGGTGTCTTATTTATGTTACCCATACCCACATAAAGTAAACATTTAGGAAGTATACAAAAAAGAACTATGCACGTTTTGGTTCCATAATCTTAGATCATTAGGCACTAATAAAATTTATATTTCAATGTTTAATAAATATAAATTTATTAAAAAAAGTCTTACAACGTTTTGCACGCATAGTCGGTTCAAAAGAAGAAAGACCCATGTGTCCAAAAGAAGAAAGACCCATGTGTCCCTCTATTGTTGTAGGTAGCTTGATTTTGGTTAAGTCCCAATTCATATGTGAGTCAACGTACGAGTAGGAGAGGGTATGCCTTAAATACTAAGGGGGCGTCTATTAATTACGTGAGTCATTTAGGGGTGGGCGGGAGTGGATCGAGCTGAATCTCGTCTAATCTTACTTTGAGGAGATGGGGTTCCGGTCAACATCTCATAATATTTTTTCTGCAAGAAACAGAGTAAAATTGCAAAAAATTGGTTTTTAAGTAAAACATGTTGGTTGCTTTACTAAAATATGTCTAAAACTTATAGAAAGGTATTTTTTGTAGTTTTGCGAGAAAATAGTTATATAATAATAATACATTTATTCCAGATAACAAAGATCCATATTGTGTTAGTAACTTGGCTTAACAAAACTATGTGTTAATTGGTATTACAAACATATACAAAAAACAAAAACAGATTACGTACACACGCTGATTAAGCAAATTATGTTACTTTTAGAATAAATCGTAACGCATCTCACGTGAGATTTTGGGATGGAGGATTAAGCCAAATTTCACCAAATCTCACCAAAGCGGTCGGAAAATCTTCAAAAACGCCTCATGTAAATTATGGACGCCCCCTAAAGTTAACCTAACCGACAGCTCTCTCGTTCTCTGAATCCAACGGGAAATGGACCGGAGTTCCATCTCCTAATCTCTTAGAAATCGAGTTGATCATCTCAGGCGTCGCCTGTCGGAGGTCATAGGCTAGGCCGAGTTTCTCGAACAGTCTGATGAAGGTTGTGCCTAGGTTGAAGAAGTCGAAGTGCTCAGCAGCCTTGTAGTCGAATGGGAAGGCGTGGTGGTAATTGTGCCAGCCTTCCCCGAGAGACACTGTGGCGACGAAGCGGTTCTCTGCTGGCTTTAGATCTCTGAAACAATATTGAACGAGGTTAAAAGGGAAACATAATCTTTTATAATGTGCGTTCCGTTTTTAGGATTCCGTACTAAAAAGGTAAAAAAGGAACCCTTATGGTGCAATTCTGTCTGTCTGTCCGACTATTATAGCGTTTTATGTCAGGAACTTATGCTATCTATTTGAAATTTTCAGTAGTTATAAACATCCAGATAAACCAGAGGCAAACTAAACTCAACCGCCCCGTCAAGTTGGAATAAATGCGTAAGGAACCCCTGATGCGCGAGCCAGGCTCGCATCTAGCCGGAGTTTTATTTTAATGTTGCACAGGGTTTTGAATCTGATAAAACTGAATCTGGCTACTAATAGTTTAATAAAACCTTCATATCACCGCTAAGTTCCGCAAGGTGAAAAATCGATAATGGTTAAAATCTGATCGACTATTATCAAAGGTTTTATCGTTCACGTTGCTAGTCTTCCCTCAATCCATACAGTGCAATTATTAGTCATATATATAGGTACTACATGACTGGACCGACTGATACAGCAACTAATAGCCTTTATGATTTTACACAACTGAGGCTCTTTATCGAGAGACAATCTCATATAGGAAAACACGAAAAAGTATCCAACAAAGTACATAAGTTCGTACTCTGTACTGTGTAAATTCTAGTTGTTCAGTTTAATTTGTTAAATGTGACTATAATGTGCAGTCCTGTTTCGTTCAATTTACGGGTCCACGTAATTAATATCCACGTCAAATCACTCTTTGTGGTTTGGCATTATGCTGAGTGGATTCCTTTTCCGCAAAACGCTATTTTTTCCCTCTCTCGTATTCCTGTATACTTATTATCGCTGCTAAATAAATTATCTTTCTTTCTTTCAACGGAAAGCAGTAAATATTTGTTCCAAATCTGTCCAGAATGGCGCTAGAGTAGCAAGTGCGTATAAAATGAATTTAGCCGTGTCTTCGTTCCGGTCATGTCAACATTTTTTTTTATCGAAATGCTGCAATATTTCGTTTTGCTTTTGATGTAAATAATAAATCATAATAAAAAAACTTGCATTTTCGCGATTTTTTTATTATTTTGTTTTTTTATTATTTTGATAATTTACAATCGCGAAATGACTTTCAGCGTCTGTTGTCAAAGACACATTCTTGTCAGTAAAATAAATTTACACACTTGCTACAGTGGCGCCACTAATTTATCCTCTTTGTTATGTCCTCCTTACTATTATTTTGTCCATGGTTAGCTCTTTTTTTTTCCTTTTCGTCCTTTCGGACAGGCTAAGACCATAGGCCATACTGCCACGTCTTCTCCCATGGTTTGCCCTCTGTGTCAGCTGATCGTATGATGTGTCCTAATTGAGAATACATGACATATCAGTTTATCACTTACTTGTTATAAGGTTTGTATCCAAAGGCGTGGGCTAAGCTGTTGACCGTCAACTCGCTGTGGAAAGTGGTGATGTATCTTAAGAAGCACTGCCACGCCACCGCCGTCCGCCAGTCCTCGCCCCAGCACCACACGTTAATCATCGTGGGCAGGTAGTAGCAGAACAGCAGTTTGAACCATTGGAAATACCTGTAATATCGAAAGAAATAAAGAAATGTTCATTTGCTAGAATATTTATATACAGAGGTGTTATCATCAGGAATAGAACAGTGTTTACAATATTCAGACGTATTCAGTAATTTTAGGATGCAAATTTTGTATTTGCCAAATTACAAATATTATAACTAAGGTTAGCAGTAAAATTGAAACAAGATATACAATAATAATAATTGAGCATGTTGATAAGTTAAATTTCAATATCTGTACCTATATATAATATTATCAGCACGACAAAGTGCTTTGGGTTGTATGAGAATATTTGTTGTGACTAGTACAGTGATAGTTGGCAAAATTCTGAATCAAATATCTGGGTTTTTGCGGCAAAGGTTTGCGGTTATGTACTGAATGCATCAAACTATTTGCGTTAGGCAATTTTATGTGATTGAAAATGATAAGCGGTGAGTGTGGTTGCATAATATTAACTACCAAAAATGAGATTTTTTACCGGGCGACTGCTGAAGTGAGTAGGAGATTACAGTAAACATGAACAACAGTCGATAACAATCGACTTACGGTTTTTTAATTCGACTTAGCATGAAAGAAACACTGCCAGACTTAAGAAAAGCAAGCCAATAAATGGTTTCATCAATAAAATATAACTCTGATTTCTTAGATACAAGGCTTCAAGCCAACTTCAAGCTGAATGCCAGAACTTGAGTAGAGTCCATGAGGCTCATCTTAGTAGGTAAGATGAACTAACGATAGATACAGCTGCTGAACCTCTCAGAGCATACGTTGTGGAGGGTTGTGTTGTAAAAATAGTCCAAGTGTGTTTAACAGTCGGGACATCTGCGGGTTGAAATAGTGATGGTGTTTTGACTATGATTGTCATTTGACGTTGTAAAGCGGCCATCACTAATAAGGCCCGCGGATTGGACGAATCTCGTGCTGCACCACAACAGCCAATAACGACTGAGAATCGGAACGCACTTCGCATGAGCGAGCTGTTCGAAATACATTCCCGCCGTTCCTGCGCAGTCCGGCAACCTACACCTACGCGCTACGAAGAGTAACTCTAATAAGATTGTTATACATTATTTTTATTAGTTCTAGTGAGAGTCTATTCATTTGTTTATTATATACAGTCAGTGCATCTTTCGTGCAATAAACTGTTTTAAACTGTAAGCGTAGTGTTTTCACGTAAATACCCCGTTGCACGAACCCTAGCTAGGTGGCGCCTCAACGTCCGTCAGTAGGTTCTTTTTGGGAACCACAGCAGCAGAGTATTCTCAATTTCGGTCACGTTGATTTGCGATATATCTCTCTATTCGACGTCCCAAGAGCTCGAAACTTTTTTCATTGGTCGTATCAGGACAGCGAGAATATTACAAGAAAGCAACGTAGTTGTCAGAGTAAGCAATTGAATCATAAAAGCACATGGCTTGATGGTTATCGTGCAAGATGAGCTGAAGTTTAGGTGACAGCCCAAGTAGCATTGCAAGCTGTATAAGAGCTGTATATTAGTTTAATTGAATACTATAAGCTGTAAATTTAGGCTGTACTACAACTGTATAAGCGCTTATACAGCCCTTATAAGTTAAAAAAGGGCCCCAATTATACAGCTTTTCTCGTTATTAGAGCTGTACAGTAGCTGTACAGTAGCTGTACAAGCAATAGATAAGCTGTAATTCGGTGTAAAAGGAAACCTTAGCACTACAGATTATCTCTGATAAGTATGATTTAAAAATATAAGTTTTAAATAGGTTTTTAAGAAGATTTACAACAGGATTATAGATACTTAAGTCTTAAATGTCTTCTGTTCATTCGTTACATTTGTAATGGCGACAAATTATGACAAATAAATGAATAAGTAAAAAAGTGCAGTTAAGACACAGGATCTTGAGAGCAAATATTACTATTGGAAGTGCCGAATATTATTTATTGTGAACATGTGTATCTTTTCTGGCAAAATATTCACGCCCCTACTTAATAATCATGAGAAAGATACCAAAATATCGAAAACTGGTACATAAGTTCAGTGTTTGTTGTTAAAATTAGGGTTTTTTTTCTTTTGGGTGTAATGTCTATTCTAAGGCTAAAGTAAATTTATTTTAGCTGGTTAACATAAGATGACTTTACTTTTTGTTAAATATGTGCAAGTGTATCTTTCATTATATTTTCAAACTAGAAGATGCCCGCAACTTCGTTCGCGGAGGAGAAAAAGTCATAACCCGTCGTTTTTTTCTTCAGCATAGTGGGGTAAAAAGTATCCTATGACCATCTGGAGATACCCAGCTACCCGTGTACCAAAAATTATTTAATGACCTCCAAATAGTCCATAACAATATTTTTTTTGAAAATATCTTCAATGTACAGACGTTTCATTTTTACAACTTTATAATAATATAGATGTTTTATATTTTCATATAACACCCCATGCGTACTCGTACACAGATTTCTTTATAAAAATTTAATTAGTGCGTTTTTAGAATGAGCGATTGGTATTTGTAGTTAGTTTGTAACGATTCTTATAGTGTTTGTGTTATATTGTTACTACCATGTTTATGTTATATTGTTATTGTGTATACCTAAGTATTGAGGTTGTTTATCTAGTAAAGTTCTTAAAGCTTAGCTTAAATGTTCATAGTTTTTATATATACTTGCTGTGTGGGCGTGTTGTTATGCGCGTTGTCACTTAACTGTTTCATGTCCAATATCTATACGTGAGTTCCTGTAATTGGCTCTATACTTCTATTTAAGTTTCTATTTTTACTGTATTAGCTGTTGGTTCTCCTACAATAAATAAATAAATAATGATTTTATACAGCTTGATCTCAGGATAGTTTTCTCTAACACTCTTATAAGTCCCTTAAAACACTCTAAGTTCTAAATTGGCTGGTATATTGATTTTACTGACACTTAAATTCTACTTGGGAGTCGTTGGAATCAGGTGAAAGTTGATAGGTACTGAAGTCGTGCGTTCATTTTGAGTCTCGAGGACTGATCTCTGCATAAAAGACGATTTTGGTAGCTTGAAATAATAATGATTTGACTCACTTTTCATGGAACCGCAGCAGCGGATCATTCTCAATGTCGCTCATATCGATCTGCTTGCCCCGCCTGATGACTTCGTCATTCTTCTTCAGCATGAGCCATCCAATGTGGGAGAAGAACAGCCCTCGGTTTGCGTTGTGCGGGTCAGCGTCTGTGTCGCTGAACTTGTGGTGTACGCGATGGTCCCGGACCCAGTTGAGGAGCGAGTTCTACAAAATGGTAACAATATTTTTTCTTACTATCAAACTAGTGCCTTTTAGTTTGATACTAAGAAACATTTTTCACGGAAGAGGAAAAGTCAAAACTCTCTTTTCTGTAAGTAATCGGGAAATAAGTCTTCTATAACCATCATCGGATAAAATGAAAGAGCTTCATAAGCCAGTTTTAAATTTATACTAAAACTACCTTTCGATTCGGTTTTCTAAAAATACAAGAATTATTTTAAACATGTCGAGTTTAGGCTCCTTAATGTATTCAACCCATATGTGAAAAAGGGGAGATGAAACAGGGAAAATATTACGAATGTCAAACCACGTGTCGTATTTGTGTATAGCGAGACAGTTGGGACACGTCATGTCGCGTCACTTGTCACCCCTCCCGTACCGCTCCCATACCTCAGGAACAGACTCGGCTAATAGGTATTGAAACGCTTGTATAACTACCATTTCCAGCTCTCAAAAACTACTTGAAAAAGTCGCTAATGGCAAAGGTACATACTCGTATAAGCCAGAGGACTACTTAACAGACAGAAATGCATGTTCAAATCCAGTTACCAAATAATTTACTTTTACCGGGACGGTTCTTATAAGAAGGCATATTAAACTTCAGTAAGTTGTTTGACAAAATCATATTTTGCTTATTTCTTCTCATATAATTTTACTTATAAGTTTATATATGTCTTCTGGGAGAATACGCTTAGAAAACACATAAAAGATATGTTACATACTAATATTGTAAATAGTTAAGAATTAATATTTTCTTCTGTTTCCGCGATTATTACTCATTGAAATAAAACAATTTAACGGATTATATCGCGTATATTATCTCATTTTAGTTCCCGACGTTTCGGAAGCTTTCCAGCTTTCCATGGTCACGGGAGGACTGAGAAAAGATGTATTTTCCTCTGTCAAAGTTACAATTTGTGCAAACTACCCATTTTTTGAAAAAACACAAATAAAGGTGTACATACATGCCAGATGGGCCTACGCTGTAAAGACAGTTACACATGTGCCAGAAGGGCTTAATTATTTTATTCTAATAATTTACCAAGCAGCATTTCACAAATGAGGCGTACTGAGGAGAAAAGAAACGCTGCAAAGAAAAACTCCCAGGCTACCTCATTACTAATTATAATATTTAAAAACAGAGACTATTAAACTACTTTTAAACAGATAAGATATTTTACACCGTTCGGAAATTAAGGTTTTGCAGTCTTGTGTCTCGCTTGTTCCTTGATGAGATGTATTACAGGATCCCAAGCTGGTGGTAGTGACAATCCATCTTCTCTATTGAAATTAGGATGCTTTTTAATCTCAATAGCCTCGCGTAGCATCCTGGGAAAATATCTTTTTTCTTTGGCAAGGATAGAAGGTTTATCAAACTTAATTGAGTGGTTTGGTTTGTCAATGACATGTTCACAAACTGCAGACCTATTACACCGACGGGGCTTGACATCTGCTATGTGCTCCTTCACCCGGGTTGATACACTGCATACGGCGGGTTTACGCTCGACTGTTGGTTTCTTCATACTGGGATTCTGCTTGGAACGTGGTATCTGGAGCTCGTTGGCTCGAAGCGCACGTTTGACATTCTGTAACTCAGCAGTCAGATGTTGATTGTCCTGTCAACTTGCTACAGTGGGTAAATCTTTGTTTCAGAGAGTCAGGGGTATCTGCGACAATCAACATGCAGCGTTTCTTTTCTCCTCAGTACGCCTCATTTGTGAAATGCTGCTTGGTAAATTATTAGAATAAAATAATTAAGCCCTTCTGGCACATGTGTAACTGTCTTTACAGCTTAGGCCCATCTGGCATGTATGTACACCTTTATTTGTGTTTTTTCAAAAAATGGTTAGTTTGCACAAATTGTAACTTTGACAGAGGAAAATACATCTTTTCTCAGTCCTCCCGTGACCATGGAAAGCTGGAAAGCTTCCGAAACGTCGGGAACTAAAATGAGATAATATACGCGATATAATCCGTTAAATTGTTTTATTTCAATAGTTAAGAATTATTTACAAAAAATGACTGACTGTCGAGTTTCTTTCGGCATTCTTTTCAACAGAGATGTCTTGGAAATTGGAGGGGTTTTAGTATCATTTCATCTAAAACTCAGCTGGTCTAAGTAACAAAATCGTCTAAAAAGCAGATGGTCCAAGTAGTCAGAGGTCTAAAATGCACCTGGCAGCTGGTCTAAAACGCTTGTCGCCTAAAATGCAACTGGTCTAAGTAACAAGTGATCTAAAAACCAGCTGAGCCCTATTTCACAACCGTGACAAATTTCGGGTAACAATCACAATTTTACGTACATTGCGTGCCCAATAAAAAGTAAGAAGATGTATCGAGCTTCCGGGGATCGCCCTGAACTGAATAAGATTGTCGTTGTTACCTGACAATTCTCATGATTGTAGAATAGGGCCCTGGTCTAAGTAACAAGCGATCAAAGCTGGTCAAAAATGCTGCCCTCCTTATGAAGAGTGCAGTATCTCGATTAAACAAGTTTTCGAGAATAGGCGGTTTTTTAAAATTGATTTCTTTTTTAAGCGTATCTCATAGACTATTTTAGTGACAAACATAAATCTTACATCAAAATAATCATGAACGTTTACAGAATGTGTATGTATTACTGAAAACATAAAAAATAATTCTAGTTGAGAAAAAAATACGAAAACGCAATCATTATTAGGCATACTATATAATTTATCATAACTATCCCTAACCATAACTGCAGTAAGTAACCGTTTTGCTGCACTTATGATTACAAAAACGCACTTACTGCAGTTATCGCTACAGAAAAATTGAATAATGTGTTGGGTTTGCCTAAGTATAAACGTAGTAACTGATTATTTACACACATATATAATTAATGCAAATAATATAAAATAAAAGAAACATAAACATAAAAATTCACAAAAGTTTAAGTTAATACTTTCACATCTTAAAACAATATGAATTCAATACAATAATAACTTCTTAGCACAACTTAAAACAATATGTATTCAATACAGTAATCAATTCTTAGCACAACTTAATGAATACACACCCTGTGAATAAATAAATAAACGACCCTTAACTGATACATAGTATGATATAATATAGGTACCTATACAAAAAGGGAAGTAATTACAAAGATGCCTAAGGGCTAAAACACAGTTACGATATACTATATACAATTATAAAATTATATCCAAATTCGCTTGGTAGTTTTCGTGTCAAAGAGTAATTAACATCCATCTGTAATCCGTTTAAATTATTTGATTTGAATGTGTGACAATCGCGGAAACTGAAGACAATAATTATCCATCTATCCTTGCATCCATTCATATCTACGTACATTAGTACGATTTTTTACATCTATAATATTAGTAGGATAGGATTGAAACAACATTGATAATATTGGAGGAACACTCGAATAGCTTGGTTTATAGTTATGGAAAAAGCATCATAACTTGTGTAAGTAGTAAGTTTACTTCAATATAAATACAGACACGTTTAAAAGTCTATCTAGCTAGAAGATGGTACGTAATTCGAACAAAATATAACATTAGAACACGGGTACGTGTATAGAATTTTATATAATCGTAGTCAAACTTACCGTTTAAAAAAACTAGATCAAACACTGGCGGTCCCGGCTTGAACATTTACACCGCACTGACTGACCTCTGCTACCGTACCCGCGCCACCCATTTAATTCACAAAAAAATGTCCTTTCTCCTAGACAAAAGTGCAGTAACTTTGACATACTGCACTATATAGTTAAGAATATTACGAAAGTGTAAATATATTTTCTAAACATAACCGCAGTAAATATCATTTACGGCAGTAATGACTAATAAGCAATTATATTAAACAACGTTTCTCCCAATTATAAGTGCAGTAACTATATTTCCTGCACTTTTGAATAGTTTGCTGAATAATGTCAACAGTGGAGTCTCCCACTGATAAGTGCAGTAACTATATATACTGCACTTAAAACAAAAAAATACTGAACTATAACAAAATTATTCCTAAAATTCGTGCAGTATCTAAACTTACTGCACTGATGCTTTGTAAACTTTACCCAGAATTCTAAGTTACTGCAGTTATCGTTAGTGAAAAGTCAGGTTCCTAACAACTTTTACATAGCATGTCCAAGACGAAATTTTAGAGCTCGTCTTGCTGATTCCGGATATGTATCTAACTCAATTTTGACAAAAACACGTGTTACTGCACTCTTCATAAGGAAGGCAGAATGCTTGTCGCCTAAAACGCAACTGGTCCAAGTAGCAAGTGGTCTAAAACGCATCTGGCAGCTGTTCTAAAACGCATGTTGTCTAAAAATAATGAAATAATAATGAGCTGCGTTTCAGACGAAATGATACCAACACCTGGACAACGCCTACTACACCGTTCCGTCACCGGCCGGAACTTTAGTAGGCACGCTTAAAACTTCCTGTACTTCCTTTTACGGACATAGTATAATACTCGTACGTAGTGGGCACACACCTTTATACCCATATAAAGGGCAAGGAAATTGAGGATACGTACCTGTCCAGCGCTTGAATAGAGAACCAACATGAAGATCTTAAGAGGCACCGTTGCTTTGTATGCCTTGTGGGTCCACAGCCTGTGTGCTCCGCCTGTTACACCGAAACCGCTCGCCACGTACATAATGGCCGCTGGAAATGACTAATGATATAGTACATTCGAAGCAACAGAATTTCCACATTATTCACATGAGCAATGAGACCTGAAGACAAATCCCTGTATTTATGTTTCAAAAGATATGTTTTCTTCTCATTTTGCGTTCTTTTTGTTCATTAAGAGCATTGTCTGATCAAATAAAAATTGTACTTTTAGGTTACCTAGTTTTCTTACCTCGCATACATTAGAACAATGCACAATGTTCTCGAAAGGAGTCTGAGCTAAGGCTACTAAAAATACAAATTCTGAGATCAAAAATAGTATGTTGTCATAAACTTCTCTTCTGTTTTCATGATTTCACTGATAAATAAAAAACAAAAATAACGGATTACATTCTACCCCGTGAACACGGAAGCTGTAAAGCTTCCAAAACGTTGGAAACTCAAATGACCTAGAATATACACGATAAAGTCCGTTTAAATGATTTTATTTAAATAGATAATATGTTTTCTTTAAAGCTACTACTCGCGCAAGTACAGGCCCTATGAAAATGTAGAGCATATCCGTACTTTGTCATTTTCATATTAACTATCGTGATTATATTTAATTATTTTGTCTTCTGATCAGATTACTAAAATGCACCGACCGTAGGTACCCACATAGCCCTTTGATAGAAGCTATTTTGTGTCCTGTGACTTAATCAAACAGCGGGCCAAATTTAAATCAAATCTCTTTAAAAGCCATGTCATTACCGGACAAATTCATGCATCAACGTATAAAATTAAAAGAAATCACCCATAAACATAAACACACCCTCACACTGATAAATTACCGTATAAACTAACCGGAGATTTCGCAATGACTTTGGCAGAGGGGAATGTATTCGTATGACATCACCAGTTGTTAAATGCTCTAAGTTAAAAACAAACGAAGAGCACAATAAAATCATCAATCATGTTCCATCTCTTCAATCATATTCACGAATTTCTAAGGACTCTTATGATTTATTGATAAGAGTTTACTTTTGCAATATTCTTATTGCTAGTAAATATTGTTTATTTGTATTTGGACGGATAACTGGTAATGGCTGGAAACCTTCTTAGATCGGACTTATCCTGTTCACGGCCACACTTATGATGACAACGCCAGCGACCGCATTAAGAAAGTGCATCGAAAAACTAAGCTATTTTTTTGTGAGATTTTTGTCAAATCTAGCATATGAAACAGGCTGGTTTTCAGATATGTATTTTTTGACTATATAAACTATTTAGCGCCTAACGAGGAAACATGTTTGCTTAAAATTTCCTCGATAGAAAAGTTGTTCGAAAACGCTTCTTCATTTTCCGTTATTTGTCTAGTTTGTACAAACGACAGATTAATAAACGGCTAAATTATGTAAATATGTCATTCTTCCTTTTATCTTTTACGTCACTAACTTAAATGTTAACAACACATAATAATATCTTCGATTTCATTGTACTTTGACATCTGGCGCTTAAGCATGTAGTGTTAATACACGATGCTGACTGATGCCGACACGACTGATGCGCGCGAGAAATAAATGCGTCCCTTATTACAAATTACGCTTATTGGCCGGCACTGCGTTTGGGGCGTGGTTTTTCCTTGACGACGCAGGCCCTTAAGGGCCTACAGACATCGCATTTTATAAATGCGCTGTGGCAGCGTATTTTAGGAACGTGCGTTGACAGCGCGTTTTTCTTTCCACAGAGCAGCAAACTGACTGGCGTTTGTATCGAAAGAAACGTGCGTCGACAACGGCGCTTGACTGGGATGACTTGGCCATCGCACCAAATACGGCCAAACTTACGCGTACCTATATATAAATGAAGCATGGTGACGTTTAGAGCGCTACTAAATTTTGATAGGTCTTGTTGCACGTAAATTATATTAACGTGTGCCATTGGCCAAGTCATTCTATTTATTAAAAATTAGAAGGTAAAAAAGGAGGAGAAAAAGTCATAACCCCTGTTTTTTTTCTTAAGCGTAGTCGGGTAAAAAGTATCCTATAACCATCCGGAGATACACAGCTACCCGTGTACCAAAATAGTTGGAATCTGTTTAGCCGATTTGTCATGATGAAGCCACAGCGACACATATAAACATACAAAAAAAAAACCATTGAGTGATCTTCAAATAGTCCGTATCACTATTTTTTAAGCGTGCAGACATTTAATTTTTAACAACATTATAATAATATAGATGTGAAAGTTTGTCATGATTTTTGCACGATAGATATATTTAGATATTTGGATGTTTGTTTGTTAATAAATAATGCGTTAACTATGAATCGGATTCAAATGAAATATGGGACACAGATCATAGCACGCTACATAATTTCTCTCGCCACGGGCGAAGCCACGGGCAAATTGCTAGTGACGAATACTTCAAAAACTTACCGAACACAATTGTCTGCCATTTTACGGGAAAAGCGTAATGATAAGGCCAGTAAATGAATAGAATGTGGTAAATAACAATTAATATAGTATTCACCCATTTAATCTCATTTTGGAAGCCTAAATGTTTTTCAAAATTTCTAAACCAAGATTGCGATTTTTTTTGTTCTTTCTTTTCCATAATATTGTCTTAATAAAAGGTCCAAATGCACCACTAGTTTGTTGCGTTCTGAGGTAACGTTTGATAAGATTTAAATAATTAATTCTTATTAAGTATGCATGAATAACATTGTGTGAATTAGAGTTCTGTAAGGTGGCTAACTATACACCGCGTTTTTAATCACGTGCGTGGCCTTCCCACCTGTTCAGGCCCATTTAAGCAGGACATTATTCACACCAATATCTGCAATGCGTTGTTTTTATTTTTTTTTATACACCGTGTTTTTATAATTTTCTTTAATTATAACAGGTACCGACGGGTTTAGAGAAAAAAAATCTGCCATTTAATAATGTTAGTCTCAACCAAGGACCATTAAAACCAAAGAGACTGATACTTGCCATACTTTGGATCGTGTTCCGATTCCAAGGTGATATTCTGGCAAAAACTAGATAGTCACGCCTGCATAGTTGAATAAATGTAAAAATAATTCTTACACATAGATGTACATATCGAGGAACGGCTTTTTGTATGGAAATGGTCAGTCCTCTTGTCTTAATGGTCCTTAGTCTCAACCTAAATAAGGGAAATGGCTTTTTTTTTTCGTTTCCGAAATAGCTCTCCATAGGAAAAGTAGATCGTATTGTCGGGTTCTGCTATCTGTTAACAAACGGAAATAAAATATACAAGGTGTATAAAAAGTAATAACAACAATGCATTGCTGATATTGATTAGACTTAGAGGTACCGCCTGGCTCAAATGGGACTGGGCAGATGACGTCATATTTCAGCGGCTGGCCAGATGCCGCTTTGGACCAGGACGACTGGAAGTCTAGAGACCTTTGCCCAGCAGTGGGACGGGCATTTAAAAATTACAAATTAAAATTACAACTTTAATATGCAAACAGGCCACTGCAGGCACTGTAAACAAGGGCTCTTGTCGTTTTTAACAAAATAAATTACAGCTTTTAGAGGAAACCTTGAATTTTGAAAAAAAAAGTGGTTCAACTATCGACGCAACGCACGATTGTGCACTATAAAAAATACTGTACTTTTTTTAATTCATCGTAAAAAACTTATCATAACAATATACATCAATGCCAAACAAAAGACTATCACTATAATCCTGAACATTATGCTTATTTTTACTCGACTGCGCGACGTAAAGGAGGGTAATATGTTTAAAAAATCCGCTAACATACAAAAAACTTTATTAAATAGGCACTAGTAACGTAAAAAATATGCGTGTTTAATGGAGTGGATTGCAGCCACCAAAACGGTGTAATAAGAGCCACTTTAATAATAAATGTGTCGAATATAATGCTTAATTTTTTTTTTTTCGTTTTACCACAAAACGTCACCACATATATGCAGGGTTTTTGATGTTGTAGAATATAAGCCCTTTATTCAAACTTCCTTACTATTTCAGTTTTCATGTACAGTTTTTTGATATATCATGTAATTTCTAACTAAGACAAGAAAAAAAACCGGCCAAGACCATGACGGACCATGCGCAGTGTAGGGTTCCGCAATCGTTCATACAAAAAATGCACTTCAGATGAACAAAATACGATATGAAAAAGTGAACTTGCAATAGAGCGTATCTCCACGGCAATTAAGTCTTTTAAAGCGCAGTTATTTGGCTATAACTCAAAAACGGCTTGACCGATTTTATTCAATACAAGCTTCTACCCGCGACTTCATCCGCCTTAAATTCATTTATCGCGGATAAGGGTATTTTTTCGGGATAAAAAGTAGCCTATGTCCTTCCCCGGGCCTCAAACTATCTCCATACCAAATTTCATCCAAATCGGTTCAGCGGTTTAAGCGTGAAGAGGTAACAGACAGACAGACAGACAGACACACTTTCGCTTTTATAATATTAGTACGAGGGTTGCTACTTATATATCCGGAAACAAAAAAACAAACAAACGTACACGGCTGAAAATAGTTTTATTGTTTTTCAAAGTATTCCCCTTGATGATCTATGCACTTTTGCATTCGCGTGAACCAATTTTTAAAGCACTTCTGCCACTCCGCCTGAGGTACCTCCATAACGTGTTGTTTGAATGCGTCGACAGCATCTTCAGCGGTCGAAAATCGTTGACCGCGTAATTTATTCTTTATATTTGGAAATAAATAAAAATCGTTGGGTGCCAAGTCAGGGCTGTACGGCGGATGACCCGTTAATTCCACATTTTGACCCTCCAAAAATAGAGTTGTTTCGCGTGACGTATGACAGCTGGCATTGTCATGATGAAGAATGATTCTTCGTCGCTGGTTAGTTTTACGAATTTGTTCAAATACTTCCGGTAAGCAAATGGTCGTGTACCACTCTGAATTAACCGTTCTACGGTTTTCTAGTGGCACTGTAGCTACATGGCCATTAATACCGAAGAAGCAGGCCACCATTTGTTTCAATGTACTTTTTGCACGAGTAACTTTCGTAGGGTTCGGCTCATTTTGAAACACCCATACCGTTGATTGTTGCTTCGTTTCGGGATCGTATGCATAGATCCAGGATTCGTCACCTGTATAGATGTTATAAACGGCTTTTGAGTCACCACGGTTATATTTTTTTAACATTTTATTGCACCATTCGACGCGAGCATGTTTTTGCTCATTTGTTAAGTTGTGGGGTATCCAACGCGAACAAATTTTTTTTACAGCCAAATAATTATGTAATATGCTATTAATGCTGGTCATAGAAATACCCAGAGTCGCCTCTATCTCGCGGTACGTAACATGTCGGTCGTCCATTATAAGTTTTCGCACAGCCTCGATATTTTGTTGTACAACGACCGATTTCGGGCGACCTGCCTTAACTTCGTCCGTAAGCATACTACGTCCACGATTGAACTCACTAAACCAGTGATACACAGTAGTTTTAGATGGGGCTTCATCACCAAAAGTTGAAGTTAGTTGATCTATGCACTGTTGTTGCGTTAAACCACGCCGAAAATCATAATAAATCATAGCACGAATATTTTCACGAGTGAGTTCCATTCTTGCTGCGAGATGACATTTAAAACCCGTCAAAAACAAAACACGAGCGTTAATAAGGAAGAAAAAATATACCTTATATACTTAAAAAAGTTCAAATTTTACCATGGCGGTCAAATATGCTATTTAAGAAGATTGTAATCCCGGTTTCCGGATATATAAATACGAGTAGCAGCCCTCGTATGGATAGTTTTTATTGAAAGTACTTATATTTTCATGAATTTTTCCATATTTTTTTAACCCATGGTTGAAAAGTTAGAGCTGCTGACTTAAACAAAAATATGTTTGATTCTTAAAACACTTATTCAACGAGACCCCACACACTAGTGTTGGAACGAAAAAAGAAATTCACTCCCACTTTAAGTGTACGAGTGGTACCCGAAAAAAAGTTTTTTTTTTTTTAGTTTTTACTTTACCTTTTTGTCGGCGTGATACACATACACATAGTCATACCAAATTTCAGTTTTCTAGTACTTATGATCACGGAGCTAAGCCGCGGACGGACAGACGGACAGACGGACCAACGGACATGGCGAAACTATAAACCCTAAAAACCGTTTACTTCAGAAAAAAAGGAAATAATTACACAATCAACTTAGCTAATCTTATTATTAACTAAAAGTTAGCAACTACGTTCGCGGAGGAGAAAAAGTCACAACCCTCTTTTTTCTTCAGCGCAGTCGGGTAAAAAGTATCCTATTGAAGACACCCGGTTACCCGTGTGCCAAAAATAGTTGAAATCTGTTTAGCCGATTTTGCGTGATGAAGCCACAACAACACATAGAAACATGCAAACAATCAAAAAGAAAATATTTTTAAATTTAGTGAACTCAATGTATAGACATTTCACTTTTATAACTTTATAATAGTCTAGATAAGTAGAAGATTGGGTGCTCAGTGCTATGAAAGTTAAATTATAAATAATATAAATATTTATATTAATTTACCCACGCTTACGGGTAAAATAATATAAATCTCTTAATAATCATTTTGGTTTTGTGTGGTTTTTCAACTATTAAGTCTACTATAGTTCAAGGGAAACTATTTAGGATAAGAGGCAACTGGCTTGGCCGAACCATTTTCTGAGGTTGGTCCGTCTCTTATACCTAATCAGCTTTCGTATGCTATGTTTGTATCCTAATATCAATTGGCTTAGTCATACACATTTAATATTCTGCAGTGTTTAAACGCCTTTCACAGTCAGAAACACTTATTTAAATCGTAAATTGCCAAATCTATCCGGAAACGTTTCATTAAAACTTATGTACAGTCGACTACCAAGAGATGTATCCACTTTTGGACCTTATTACAATTAAGGTGAAAAATTGGATACATCTCTTTGTAGTCGACTGTACATATGGAGTATTGTACTGTATGGCGAGACATGGATCTTGACACAACGCGACAGAAAACGTATTGAGGCATTTGAGATGTGGTGCTGGCGGAGAATGGAGAGAATAAGTTGGACAGAAAGAGTCACAAAAGAGGTGGTATTGGATAGTGTAAAACAAAAAAGATGTTATTCTACATGCCATAGAAACTCGAAGGGGGAAAATGGTAGGGGATTTAATACGACGCGACGAGCCAATATAAAAGATAATAGAAGGAAACATTGAGGGAAGGAGAAGAAGAGGTAGGCCAAGTATCAGTTATAAAGACCAGATAAAGGGAACGGTAGGCGTTGTGACGTATGAAGAAGTTAAAGAACTTCCATTAAGAAGACAGGACTGGAAGGAACTGCACCGACAAGTGTCAAACTCTTAAGTAATGAATGAATGTGTGTTTAAACAGGTTTTCTTACTCGTTACGGGCTTCTCTTTGTCTTGACATGATGCAGATCTAAATGTACGGAACCCTTTATTCTTCAATTCACGACTAAATAATACACTTTCTAATTCAGCGATACTCAAAGTGTCCTCTGTGGAGCTCTAGGGCTCCGCAAAGCTTCTGTAGGGCTCGGCGACACTACAGGTTATAGTAAAAAAACCGGCCAAGTGCGAGTCGGACTCGCGCACCGAGGGCTCTATTCAAAATATACGCTACAAACGGCCGTATCTATGAAAATCCAGTGTTAGCAGAGCCCTACTCCTGATCAAAATGTACGCGGTGTTCGGTCATTTTATACCTATTGGTTACTGATATAGAGAGACAGACATACAATTATTCCCTTTTTAGTATTTATTGTTATAGCGGCAACAGAAATACATCATGTGTGAAAATTTCCACTGTCTAACTAAGACCAACAGACGGACAGTGGAGTCTTAGTAATAAGGTCCCGTTTTACCTTTTAGGTATGGAACCCCAGAAATTGGTCGCAGAGGTTTTCTGTCACCTTTCCTGAGTGAAATGTTTCTGAACAATATTTTGATTATTTTGCATTATTTAATTGGATTTACATAGTGCGGTGATTAAGTAGATTTAAACAATATTGCCTCCGGTATTAATAAAGATTATCCATGAACTACTTTTTGATTATTTTAGGGCTCCGTCAAATATTTATCTTTTCAAAAGTGTTCCTCCGTAAAAAAAGTTTGAGTAGCTGCTCTAATTGATTAATTAGGAACAATGCGCCGGTCCATTACATACATTCAAAGGGTACATTGTTTTATAAATGTATGCGAGCTAATTACTTATTCCTTTACATTATACTTGCCTGTTTCACCTCATTAACCACATATACGATTTAAGAACAATTTAGTATCACATAGTACGATTAATACTTGCGAGTTTGCCACTTAGCACTTTTCGGTCTCCGCAAAGTTCCTATTTCAGCATATAGAGTAGACATAGTCCTAGATATTTCTCATACGAGACTATTCAATCTTAAGGATAATGTAACATTCAGATTTCAGATCTAATTATAAAGTTGCAAAAATTAAATGTCTGTAGTAGAAAAATAAGTAAAACAGACTATTTAAAGATCAATAAATCGAAAAAAAAAAGAATTTTTTATGTTTTGTGTATTTGTATGTCTTTGTGGCTTCATCACGCCGAAACGGCTAAACGGATTTCAACTATTAAAACTCGGGTAGCTAAGCATCCAAAGATGATTATAGGATATTTTTTACCTGACTCGGCTGCGCTGCAGTAAAAAGAGGGTAAGTGATACCTATTTGCTCTAAAATAAAATCTCTTAATAAATAAATAAAAACCGGCAAAGAGCTCGTCGGGCCATGCAAAAGGGTTCCGCAGCCATTTATACAAAAATATGCACTACAGATGGAAAAAATACGATATGAAAAAAAAAAACTAACAAAAGGGCGTATCTCCCCGGCACTTACGTCCTTTTGCTGAGAAGCGCAGTTTTTTGGCAATAACTTAAAAACGGTATGTCCGATCATGTTGAAAACAATTTTCGTAGGAAGTATTTATTAAGTTTTATATTTATAATTTTTTTCATATTTTTTGAACATACAGTTTAGAAAATAGACGGGGGGACACAACTTTTGCTACTTTCGGAGCGAATATTTCCGAAAATATTCAGTAAATCAAATTTTTTTTTGAAATATCAAAGTGTTTTTAAAAGATCTGTCTAATGATGTGCCACACATTGATTTTTGCTGATTTTTTTTTAACTATCAAACTAAGTAGCGGCTTACACAAGACATCTATACTCCAAATTTCATCAGTGTTCGTCTTATAGTTTCTGAGTAAAATGCCTGTGACATACGGTCGGACGGACGGACGGACATGACGAAACTATAAGGGTTCCGTTTTTGCCATTTTGGCTACGGAACCCTAAAAACGTATCTTAAAAAAAAACGTTATATGAGATGATGTTGTTATGGTAAAAAAATAATGTGAACAATAACGTACTATATATGTTTGTCATGGTTTTATCTATGCTAGTCAATTATTAAATCAAGTTATATTTGTTTTTTCACAAGTCTGCCCTACAAATGTCATTGTAGACAGTAATGTGCACACGAATATTATTACCAGAGGTCGGATTCTTGGCTTCACTACTCGTAATAATGTGGATATGAACAAAGATTTATTGTTGCTGTTTTCCTACCTCAAATTAAATTTAGTGTCCTAGAAAAACAGTAAGAAATGTGACTTAAAGGAGATTCATGCTTTATGGATAAGCCGTCGCAATCATAACCTAAAATTAATAGTTGTCATAAATAAATTCGTATAAAAAAAATGCTGAAGTTTGGTTCTTAAAACATTTTAAATTAATTTGACATTGACTTTAGGGGATGTTCATTTACTACGTAAGACGATGTAAAGGGGAGGGGGTCTGAACAAGTCTTCTTTTTTCTTACTTAGGTGTGGGAAGGAGTCTAGATTGTTCGTACGTAAGATCACAAACGTAAAATAAAATTCAATATAATTACCACCCAATTGACATTTAAGTATTACTTCGTCGTAAATCAACCTTTTTTATTTGCATTTTTGGTAAATACTGATCTTACGTAACATTTCGGAGGGAGGGTTAGTCCAAGCAAGGGTGTCTAGGCTTACTGTCGTCGCTGCGAAGTTATGGTGGAGAATAATGGTCATCACGGTGCACCGGTCGGTTCCCAAGGCACCACTCGCTCACTGAAATTATCCGGCTGGCCATGGTTTCGGCCAACGTGCCTTGCGTTCTTGAGCCATCGGGTTTAAGTCGCACGGAAAGTAAGAGACCGGGTGGCCTTTTCTTAGTACCGGTGGCATGTCGTAGAGGGCGATGCCTTTTATATTAGCACGGTCGCTAATCTATCTAGCTATCCCATTTGAGGCAAAATTTGCGGTGAGCTGGCCCCGCTGCAGAAAAAATGTTGCAAATTTGAAACATGTCAAATATGTGTATCATGTTAAATATGTGTCAGCATATGGAGAGGATGGAAATAGAGCATGGAAACAGCAGGACCCTGGGGTTGCAAAGCTGGCAATTTCTTCAAATAAATGGGCCGCTGACTACGAAACAGTTGAACAGGTCTTCAAAGTCCTTCAGCGGAGAAACGCTGCTGGCATAATGGGGACCTTGAAGTCTGGTTCAATACAGGGCGGCGGTCCTTTAAGTAAAGTTAGAGGTTAGGATTGTGTTATTTAGCTTAGAATACGGTTGTTTCATTTTAGTTTTAGCTGAATTGTATATCTTTCATTGTTACAATAAATTATTTGTATTCTTAGAAATACAAAGATCTAAATAATGAAAAAAGTTCAAGACTCCGACTGGATTTGATCCAGAGCCTTGTGCCTTACCGGGGCGCACGCTCTGCCAATTGAGCTACAGAGCCCAGTCAGCTTATCTTAAAAATTTTGTAACTATTTGTTACATGATCATTTTGCATTTTAACCGGCTTTTTTCCCCGTCAGCATTTATGAAACTAAATTTTCCACCCTAACAGAGCGAACTTTACAGTTGCCACATGTTAGCTACAGATGCCACTGTAGAGTTAACATTGTTTTTTTACTTAGTTTCTTAGTGACGAAATTCAATTAAAAAATCACGAAGATCGTGACGGTGAAACATTATCTTAAAAAAGAAATCAAGAAATTATTTTCAAATAACATCTATACTATTATAAAGTTGTAAAAATGAAATGTCTGTACATTGACGATATTTTCAAAAAAATGATTGTTACGGATTATTTGGACGTAACGAAATCGAAATATTTTTTTTTGATTTTTTGTATGTTTGTATGTGTCGTTGTGGCTTCATTACGCAAAGTCGGCTAAACGGATTCCAACTCTTTTTGGTACACAGGTAGCTGGGTATCTCCAGATGGTTATAGGATACTTTTTACCCGACTACACTGAAGAAAAAAGAGGGGTTATGACTTTTACTCGTCCGCGAGCAAAGTTGAGGGCGTCTTCTAGTATATATATCATATAAACTGACATGACTTTAGTCATATACTTTGGCAGGGAGTAATGCGTCCATATGGCATCTCCAGTTTAATCAAATCAAATCAAATCACATCTTATGAGAAGGATATTAAACCTGAGTCCAATCTGTGTAGCCAATTTTACATTTAATATAAGAAGAATATTATAACTTCATAAGTTCCACGTCAAATCTCTACACTAAACAAAGAAATAACTATCAAATTGAACTGGTAATTTGTCATCACCAACAAGTCGTAAGTTAAATTTCTTTCCCTGCGATGAGCGCAGAGCAGCTGGCTTAGTCTCCGCTATAATTTGACCTCTAGACTTGTATTAAAATATTCGTAACTAGCTTCTGCCCGCGATTTCGTCCGCCTGAAATTCGTTTATCGCGGATAAGGGTATTTTTCCGGGATAAAAAGTAGCCTATGTCCTTCCCCGGGACTCAAACTATCTCCATACCAAATTTCATCCAAATCGGTTCATCGGTTTAAGCGTGAAGAGGTAACAGACAGACAGACAGACAGACAGACACACTTTCGCATTTATAATATTATAGTATGGATTAGTAAATTTCGGCCTTGGCTTCGTATTCTCAAGTCGAATTTGACAGTGACGACTGTAGCTATAAAAGCCGGCGGCGAACATTCCTTTGTGTATACTACCTGCCTACCTTGTTCTTGGCAGGATTGGATCAGGCGCATGTAGTGTGAAAGCTTCTAATAGTTTTATAGGCTGCGATTCTCACTTTGGTTAAGAACTAATATATGTAGTTTCAATGCTAAGGTCGTGAGCAATTCTGCGGTGATCATTCGTCGCCATGTTTGCTTGGGACGACCCTGTCTGCGTTTACCTCGCGGATCCAAAGGTTGTTTGGGAATATGATTTGCGGGAAAACGCTGAGTGTGGTCTATGTAATTCCATTTGTGGTAACGGAATTGCAGATCGGATCTTCATGGTACAGTTTCCACAAGTCCAGGTTGGTAATGACGGTCGGTCCGTTTGACTGTCACTTTTGACCCAAAAAAAGGAAGTCACGGACGCGATAAATGGAAAATTTTACACATATCGAACTAGTCCTATGAGTCATGACACTTCATGACTTCTGGACGACGAAATAATTCATAGATATATTTACTTATAACCTAATAAAAAATAAGGTAGACAGAGGTACTCCTGCTAGTTTTTTTCATGAATTCGATAGGTATAATACAGAATCTCTTTGGATTGCATATGAATTGTTGATTATCTGCTCCTAAAAGTGCTTTGGTCAATCGCAAACGGGATAAGTAATTAATTTTGACATTCTTTGACTTCTTTACTTTCGGTAGTTTCGGTGTCGGCATGTTTGCGTGACAGTTATGTTATAATTATGAATTTATACTAGAGACGATATATTTAATAGATATTATTTATATACATAAGAAACATCCAAGACTCAGGGACAAATATTTGGGTCATACAGATTCTAGAATTTAGCCGTTTTTCCTGTGGACAACGCAAATCCTTAACTATTGCGTAATTACCCAATAGTTAAGGATTTGGGTACATATAACTGATATATGGATCTTGAGTTGTCATCGATTTGTACATCACCTATAGGGTCCTAAGGAAAATATGTATTTAAAGTCCTTAACTTTCGGGTGTCCACAGGAAAGACGCATAACGCTAACTTATACTAAAAAATCTGTATGACCCATTTATGCTGATCACAAAAATATTTGCCCTTACCGGGATTTGAACTCCAGGACCGTCAGCTTCGCTGGCAGCGTCAGTCCCGCTGTGCTAAACCGAGGGGTTATTGCCTAACGAAATTTTGACACTTGGTATCCGAATCAACTGTCATAGCCCAATACAAAATCATGACACTTGATTCTGATTGCGAACGTCACACGCGTTAGGCAATACGGGGGCCGGTCGTCTAGGCTATTTATTGATTACGAATAGTTAATAAGAGGTAGAGGTCAAATTATAGCGGTGACGAGTCTACCCCGCGTACGTCGTTACTATCATTTTGACCTCTGGATCTCGAACACGTACACTCATCTGCAAAAAGATAGACACGATCAGTCCGTTCATAAATATTTTCCCTAGACTCTATTACCCGTCAATAGAGTTGAGAAAATATACTTTTGAGACTAATCGTGTTCTTCGTGACATTCTGAAGCTGACTGTACTCCTACTTCGTTTGGATTTTCTGAATATTTGGTTGTAGCTTTAGGCAGCTTAGGCTTTACGAAGTACCTTATTATTGTGTTAAATTTGTTAATTAGTCTATTGGAATAGCCTTTTACTCAGCTTTTCAAAGGTCAGTGGGTTGGTTAGTAAACTTCATTGTTATGTTAATTAATTAGAGTAGTAACAATACAATGAATTCACGCATTTTTTACGCATATTTACATCTAAACAAAGAAATGTATTTATGTTACGCTGGCATGCTTTTTTTCATACAGCAAAAAATTACTTGCTTCTCTGGTAATTATATTATTCATTGAAATAAAACAATTTAACGGATTATATCGCGTATATTATCTCATTTTAGTTCCCGACGTTTCGGAAGCTTTCCAGCTTTCCATGGTCACGGGAGGACTGAGAAAAGATGTATTTTCCTCTGTCAAAGTTACAATTTGTGCAAACTACCCATTTTTTGAAAAAACACAAATAAAGGTGTACATACATGCCAGATGGGCCTAAGATGTTAAGACAGTTACACATGTGCCAGAAGGGCTTAATTATATTATTGTTATTAACAGCAGGTATACAGCCCATCTGTAATTTTGGTGAAATTGACTTAGACTTAAGAGTTCTAAGTCAAAACCTGTACAGATTTATGTCGAATTTGGGAGTTTGTGAAAATTCCATGGGAGGAATTACAATTTTTACGCATATTTTTTAGCTAGAAACAAAAGTATTAATATAGTACAGTACCAGCATCAATATCTGCCGTAACAAAGCGTGCAAAAATATCTGACACGTCCTAACAGCCCGAGAAATAGAGTCATGTCAGATATTTAGGCACTAGTCCCACCGCCGACGAGAAAGCGAGCAACTATTGACTATTTTCTCGCCCAACTCGCTCAAGAAACGCACAATAGATGTAGACAGTCTCAATAAAAGAGATATATATATGAGAGAGTTTTCGCCGGCAGTGTGACAGCCAGCGAAGAACTATTAATATATGTGTTTCTTACTAACACAGAATCAATATCTTTTGTTCGTTTCTTGGGCGAGAAAATCGCCGATAGCTAATCGATTCCTCGCCTTTGGTGGGACCAGTGCCTTATGCGCATTTTGTTGTGGCAGATATGAATGCTGCTGACTGTACCATCAGCCTCACACTTAAGTGACTATTGATAGACCTTATGTACATTGAAATAAGGCCTACAGATGGTCACTTAAAAGTATGTTGCTGTTTGTACAGACAAAAACATTTAAAGCTTATGTTGAAAAAAAAAAGTGCCAACAAGACAGGCTTAGCAGAATACTGAAAGCGGCTGAAAGCCTCTCTGCCAGTTGTAGCGTGGTTTCGGAGCTGAAATTCACGTTTCCTTCACTTGAAAATGTTTCACCAAAAAGTACTGAATTATTATTTTTTAAGCCCCCTAATATTTTTATGGTAGCTAAGAAGCACCGTGCGGACCGGATCAAGTGGCAAGAGGAGAATCGGTAGACCCAACGCAAGATGGTCAGATGACATTCGTAAAATAGCCAGCGACTGGCCTAAAGTCGCAAATAACAGAGAAATATGGCAAGAGTTGGAGGAGGCCTTTTATCCGAGAGGGGTCCAAACCAAGTTTAATTTTGTATCATTTAATGTTAATGTTATTTTATTGTATTCTGTTGGTTTCGGAATAAATGGGCTTATTATTTTTATTTATTTTATTTATAAGAAGCACTGCGAGGGAACTATCTGACCACGCGTTTAAAAGCAACGTTGCAATGAACTGATTGACTTCACAACTTATAAACCATTTTTAGGGTTCCGTAGCCAACATGGCAAAAACTGAACCCTTATAGTTTTGCCATGTCTGTCCGTCCGTCCGACCATCAGTATGTCACAGACATTTTATTTAAAAACTAGATTAATATTGATGAAATTTTGGAGTACTACAACTTAGTTTCATAGTTAAATAACACACAAAATCAGAAAATACAAATCATAACCTAACTAGAAATAGATTAAAAAGCTAAAACTAAACTTTGAAAAATAAAGATTAAAGATAAAAAATCTGCCCCAAATCGCTATCCATTGGTATCGTGCCCAAAAGGCTGGCAGCATTGCCACGTTGTATGGCAATGCTAATCCGCTGTGCCAGATATGATCCAGCCCTATGGTCACAAATAAAAAAAAATCTAGGGGGTTTCAGCAAATATCAATGTGTGCAATTGATCTCTAATGAATTTTTTTTAGATAGCTCAACAAGTTTTTAAAAGAACTGTCGCTTTATAAAAAAAATAAGATTCCTTTTTTTTTATTTTTTATTTCGTGGATATTTACGGATATAATCGCTCCGAAAGTAGTATAATGTGTCCCCTCTATTTTCTAAACATGATGTCACAGATATAAAGATTAAAACATACTTTATATAAAGATTAAAACATACAGTGAGATGAGTTATTGTCGCAAAACTGAGCTTCTCAGAAAAAAACGTAAATGGCGTGGAGATAGGCGCTTCTCATCTTTTATTCTTTGTCATTTTTGCTAGTGCACTTTTTCATGTCGTATTTTTTTCATGTGTAGTGAATTATTTTGTATGAACGGCTGCGGAACCGTCACTGGGCATGGCCCGACATGCTCTTGGTCAGTTATTTTCGTTGGGTTTAGAACTGTAAATGTTTTTTTACTAACAGACTCATCGTATGTCGAGCCTGCAAAAAAACGAAGTATATACCTATTATTTACGGCGTCTTATTCTTATCTATTGAACTTCCTTTAAAAAGTGGCCTATCCCGAAAATCCTCAGAGGAACTCAATACATTATGCCAGTAATCCTAGAAAAATCTTTATTCATTTCGGCATCCAGTAAAAAGGTTTAAAAGACTTTATGGTTCAACTCTGCGGCTCAATAGAAAATAATGCTCGGCCAGAAAGAAAATAGTTATCATTATTTTCTTTAGCTTTGTAATTTGAATCGAGGTTGAGGGTTTTATTCGAGTTCTTTGTCATTACCCTTTGCTTTTATATTAGTCCTAAGGCGCTGTCGACTTCAGAACTCAGAAATTAATGATCCTTCGGACTCAGAGTAACGTGAAAGGGTAAACTGCACTAATTTCCGGTTTCAGTTTTCAAAACATTATTAATGCACCATTAATTACATTGAGTTTCTAACTTTTCGCTAAGGATTATTAAAAGAAACGGGATTTTTGCTCCCTCGAGCAGATCCTTTAAAGGGCCCATTATCGGGGAATCGCTTGAGAATGAATTTGTTTTACATTTTATTATTCAAATTATTTGCAGTACGAGTATGTGTTTTGTTAATGATTCCTGCAACACAGAAGCAGAAAAAAATCGTTATTAAAATGAAAATAAATAAAACAGTTTGTAAAATAAAATATATAAAAAGGTCGAAAAAGCAATAAGGCATGAGGGCCTATGATGGTCACAATTATGACGCGATAAATATTACTCCATCTATTTTACGGACCGTATTTTTTATTAAGTTTATTTAAAAAAAATGTGTACATAACTGCATTGAACTTAAATTAACTCGCCAATCTGCTAAGACAGTTTGTTGGCGAGATCGCGCTTATACCTATTATTTTAACTATATGCATCTAATATTATTTACCTTACAATTATACATACTTTGCGTAGATATGTACATAGTCCAACAAATTATAAGTCAAATAAGTATTAAAAAAAAAACATAAGCCTGAAAATCTTCAATGCTTCATTAATAATATGTTTAACTACTCATTACTAATTGTTTCCGTCAACTTAGGATATATAATTATATCTGCAAAGCCATAAATTTTGTTGTGAAAATATTATTATTTTATATTATTATAAATCTACTTCCGGGTCGAAAGTTTGTTGGACTCATGAATGTGTCCTAATAGTATTTTATGCAACTGTTGTATAATATGGGTCAAAAAAGACGACTGGCGTGGGTTGCGATGCGAGCCTTGGCGAGTTTTTTGACACAATCATACAACGTTCCATACAATAGTTTATCTACGACTAAGGGGCCGTTCACTAATTACATAAGGACAATAGCGAGTATCGTAAAGAAAGACGTCACGAGCGTTTTAGAGCGAATTATACAACGTTGCAAACAACAGTTTTTCTACGACTAAAGGGCTATTCTTTAATTACGTAAGGACAATCGCTAGTATCGCAAAGGAAGACGCCACGAGCGTTTTTTGCCCGAATTATACAACGCTGTATGCTTTAAGCCGAGTAGCTCAGTTTAAAACAAAAGTCTATATACAATAGTTTTTCTACAACTAAGGGGCCATTCATTAATTACGACAGATTTTTCGAACCCCTTCCTTCCAAGGATCCCTACGTAATTAATGAATGACCCCTAAGCACTTTTTAATAGAACACAAAAAGTCTAAATATTTATATTTGCGCCGAATTTTTTCTAGCAGCAAATTGTTTGATACTTCTTGCGGCACGACACCAATTTCTTCGGTAGTAAGTACAATTAGGCTCGTCTTCCTACTTGCTCACTTTCAACAGTTTATACCAAGACAACAACCAACAACTTCAAGATGAATAAAATTTAGCGCCACGAAGAAAATTAAAAAGCGAGCTGTCAATCAATATCTATGGCTTTCTTATTTTTGAAATTCGCGTATATGCCAGTGATGAAAACATGTTATGATTTAAAAAAAAATAGGCGATACAACATGTGTACGTAAATTGTAAAAAATGTTTTTCTTTAAGTTGGCAGTAATGCATTTACGTACATTATTATTATTTTTGATTTAAGACTGTATGAATTCGGCGTTTTGTTAAGTTTGTAATATAAATTATTTCATATGACATTAGTTTAAGACTCACTGAATATAAATATTAGATTGAAATTTTGCACTCTGTGGCACCAAGGAATACGTTAATAGCGACATTGTGACACGCTTAGCAATGCTTCTTAGGGAAATAGACTATAGAGTTTGCAAGTCTTAAGTAATGTCTGTCTTTATATTAGAGTTGGTAACCATTTAAATGACAGAAAGAAGTACAGGAGTAGAAAAAATATGTTATAAAATCGGATAAAAAAATCAGACTATTATGAATGAATGTTTTGCGAAACCGTAAAATGACTACGAAGACTTAAAATTGCGTAACCGTAAAATGACTATGAAGTTAAGGATTTATAAAACTGTCATAAGACCCATCCTTATGTATGGCTGTAAGGCCTGGGCACTAACTCAAAAAGAGGAATGTTAACTCCTCGTACCTATCAAAAGAGACGACGGCACGTTGAGGATCCATAAGAATATAGAGATCCAGGAGCTGGTGGCCGAACCCAACATCATCGGCGTAACAAAATCACACAGACTTCGCTGGTTCGCTCGCCTACTCCGAATGGGAGAGGATCGTGCTGCCAAGAGAGCGTACGTGGGACGACCAACTGGTCGCCGCCCGGTTGGGCGTCCCAGGTACCGCTGGGAGGACAGTGTGCAGTTGGACCTGCGACATCTTCAAGTCAGTAACTGGCAAGAAGTTGCGCACGATCGGGACAGATGGCGTGCTCTCGTTTCGGAGGCCAAGACCCTCTTTGGGTCCCTAAGCCAAATTAGTTAGTTAGTTAATAAAATGACTACGCGGCGAACTCGCTGCACACCCGCCTAGTTTTCAACTCGCCCACAAATTGCCAGTGTGATAACGCCCTATGCCAAAGACACACTAGATTAAATTGTACTCATTACTCACAGATAAGAGTTGGTGGATAAAAAAAATCCAAGTGGCTCTAATGAGTAGCAAATAAAATAACAAATCGTTCTAAATAATAAAATGACGTAATGCAGGACAGGAGGTATAATCTCAGGACCTGGTTTCCAGTTAGATCACACTCCTAATATTACCGATGCCGTTAATGAACTTGGCATTCTTTCACATTAATGTTTTTGATGGGATACTTCAAAGCACCAAAGTATTCGCTAACCTAGCACTCCAATCGGTCGGCTGCTATAATAAAACTATATTATTAGGTCACGTAACGAACAGCTAGAACAAAGATGATCCCTTCCCATTATCGCTTGATAAAATACCAACCTAAATTAATACGAAGGAAACAAAAGAAGCACGTTCCCTAACAATATGTTGCTTTCGTAACTTGAGTTGCTCCACTAGATCACCTCTGAGCTTGTATTTATTACACTCATAGTCTATTGTGAGTACGAGCGTTATTATTAACCAAGAGTACTTCGCGAAGGATTGCGGCTAGATGATAAGGTGTAGGTATGATATCGTCATAACAACATTTGCCCTTACATTACGAGACGTAAAAACATCCAAATTTATAAGTAAACTTACTAAAGTATGATAAAAGGAGTTCTTTAGGTGCGGCGGAAAAAACAGAACGATTTTTTTGTCTCAATGTCACAAAACATGCTATGAATCATGGAGGAATTATAACGATGTAAACAAATTATTTTTGAACGCTATATTTGCGCTAAATCTGCCTTAAATATCTTTTGCTTCATCGGTGGTGCACCGATTTTGTTAGGGACTTTTCAGTTTCAGAAAATATGAAATATTAGTCAAGCATTAGGGCTATGTTGCACATAAGTTGACTTATTGATTAGAAGTTGCGGCCCTGAGCAGCAAACATGGTAATCTGAAGTATTATGAATTTTCACAAGTGATAAAAGTACTATGAATTTTCACAAGTGACCCGTTCTTTGAAAATGTAATTGGATGAGTCTTTGTTTTTGAGTCATCATCATCACAATAAGTCACTCTTTTATTTTTAGAAAAGAAAAATCTTGATGACTATAACCCTTTGCTCACTTCTCCCTAAACAATAATCTAAACAGACTCCCATTTTAATGACATTGTTACGCATTTCATAATGTCGTTTTAGTGTAGCTACTACATAAAAACAAATTAATTGTATCGTTTTTTTATTTGCTTACTTTATTAATGAATAGGGACATCATATGAGTCATCATCAATCATTATGATAATCACACTGGATCATCACCATACCGGAAATATATTGAACACCCCTCGTATATAAAATGAAGTCTTTTTGGTAAAAGGCTGCACTACTCGTACATACACTCATATATACTCGTATATACTCGTACATCGAAAATAAATGCGACACGAGTACCAACATCATTCATTGGAAAATATTTCGCAAGAGAATTGGATATTTCAATATTTCGGAATGGCATTTTGTGAGACTAATAAGCCTTTTGAATAGCGTCTGAAATTGCGATTTCTCTGAAGAAAAACTTACTAATATCTGTTACTGACGGATTTGGTAAGCTCGGATTTGACTTAAATAATATTTAAGTGGGTCTTTCTGAGAGCATTTTTTATGAAAAGCCTAGAAATAACTTAGTGTAATTTTCTGTTTGTTGCGAGACGTAATTGGGTTTTCTGTAAAATGTGGTAACTATATTCAGTCCTGCTTAAGGCGGCCCATACACTTACAATATCATTGCGCATTTATATGTATCCATTCTTCGGGTCTCCTTCAGAATCCCTAATGTCGTTTTTCCTAATATATCGTTTGTCGTAACGCATTTTTTTCAGAAACCGTAAATTGTGCACGATTTTTTAAAAGATCATCGTATAGATTAGGTTAGGTTAGGTTAGGTTTGTTTTATAACAATCCTGAAAAGCTTTGTCTCATAAAAAAATGCGTTAGGACAAACGATATATTAGGATAAACGACGTTAGGGATTCCGATATAGATCCCCATTCTTCTCATGATTTCAACTGTATTCAATTCAACCAATCATTTCATTCATACGCCGTAGGACGTCTACTATTAGATATATATAGGCTCCTTCTAAATGACGCCACCTTGACCGTTATAATAACATTAATAAATATATCCAATATGATTGATCATTAAAATTGTAAGTGTGTTGTGAGTGTAGTTATCCACTGAAAACAATAATTTGTTTTGCTTTTATTTAATTTTTATGTAAGAAAACGCTATATACATAGAGGTCAATAACTATACCTATGTTGCTGCGTTGTTTTTAGCTATAGTGAAACGTTTTTATTATAGTTTATGGAAGTACTGGATAGTCGGGATGTTTGGGCACCACCTTGAAACTCGAGACGTGTATAGATTTGATAGCAATGCTCTTGTAGTTTATTATACACAACTCAACACACCGCTCAGGCTTTAATCTAAAACACATTTATAAAATTTCATATGTACTACCAACAAATCTCAAGTTACAAGGTGGTGCCCGAACCACCTGGCTCCGCAATGCTCCCCTACCTCCCCTATATAGCTTCTAAGGCATTTTAATTCTGCAAATGAAAGAAGTTCTTCAAGCGGCTGACGTTTTTTTTTAAGTCGGCGAGAAGCATTTATTTTCAAGAACGGAAGTCGCCCAATGTGACCCAACTGTTCGTGGTATTCATTAATACACAACACATATAGGTAATCAATGTTTCAGGGTGAGCTATACTATATTTTCTTTTTTTTTCATGCTTATCGTTTAATCTTGACACTAGTTTGAAGAAAAAAGTGCGCACACTTGCCCCACGTGACTCTACGATATTATTTATGCGCGTGCGGCATAACACAAATTGCTTTTCAGTATTATGTACCATATATTAGCGTTTCCATCGTTGACTATTATTTTTGTAACGAAATAGGAAAAGTTTAAAATTATCAATAAGATTGGGTAAACAAGCGATATTGCACAATTATATAGTACTCGTACGTGAGTGGGCTGCCTAAGCTTTCCACACATTTCAGAGCGTTTTAATTTAGCGGTGTTTTACCGAGCGCGTGGAGGCTCAGTAATGGATTTGAATTCTCTTCTAAGCTCTTTGAAAATATAAATACAAAAACGACAAAGCAGAAACTTTTATGCTTTTCCAATATTATCGGTTTTACATTTGAAAACGGCAAACAAGAATTCAAGGAATCCCGTAAATCAAAGTATTTCGATAAAGAAACGTCGTTATTCAGAAAGGTTTCTGAAGTTGGGACTTAGGTTTGAGATTGATACATTCGGTATCGTGTTTGGCTCATATTTATAATAGGTAATCTTAGTAATTATACAATTCATTTATTTCTAGGGTTCCGTACCCAAAGGGTTAAGCAGAACCCTATAACTAGGACTCCGCTGTCCGTGCATCCGTCCGTCTGTCTGTCTGTCCGTCGGTCACCAGGCTGTACTTCATAAACCGTGATAATAAGGCAGTTAAAATTTTCACAGGTGGTGTATTTTTGTTACTGCTATAACAACAAATACTAAAAACAGAATAGTTTTATGTCTGTCTGTCTAAGTAACCCATATAAAATGATCAACCACTTCGTACATTTTGCTTACGAGTAGGGCTCTGCTAACACTGGATTTTCATAGATACGGCCAATTGTAGCACATATTTTGTACGGAAACCTGGTGCGCGAGTCCGACTCGCACTTGGCCGGTTTTTTTTGTCTGGTTTTCTGCTAAGTTCATAAGAATAGACAAGTATTAAAATATAAACTTACGTAGTGCGACATAAGGTCACGAAAATAACCTACCATCGGCGGGCTTTATGATGGTCGCGTTTATAGCCCATAAATAATAAAGCATCCGTCACTGTCTGATAGGTATAGTGCGAGAGTGATGGATGCTTTATCATTCATCTATCGCGCGAGAAAGTAGAATATAATTCAGTGTTCGTTTTATTGTAATGCTTATATATGAAAATAAACAAAATAAACAAAGTTGCACAATTACTCTTCACTGTTCAAAAATGACAAAGAAAACAAAAATATAATGAGTAAAAAGCATCTCTTCACTAATAATGACTACTAGATGTTGGCGCGAGTACAATCAAGGGCACCAATATGTATAAGTATATCACAAAGTTTCAAAGATATGTATACAGGTCTTATTATTATTATGGCAGTAAGGTCAATAATAAGTCAAAGCGCAAAGAAAAATACGATTGCTCTCGCATGTGGTCACACCAGGTCACGAACACCTCTCAATTACGCGTCGAGCGTGTCAACCCCTCCACCAGCGAGCTACAATAAAAGCTGGTATCGTTATTGTTTGTTTTGTTTGATTTGTGAATGTACGAGTATAATATTGTGTACTATAGCTTCTGCCCGCGACTTTGTCCGCCTTAAATTCGTTTATCGCGGATAAGGGTATTTTTCCGCGATAAAAAGTAGCCTATTTCCTTCCCCTGAACTTAAACTATCTTCATACCAAATTTCATTGAAATCGGTTCAGCGGTTTAAGCGTGAAGAGGTAACAGACAGACAGACACACTTTCGCATGTATTAGTATGGATTTGATGAACGCTTTATGATAATTAATGTAAAATTACATGCTTTTGTATAAAATTTACATGAACATTGTAATGATGAGATTAATAAACTAAACGAAACTAAATATAATCCGTTAAAATGTTATTTCTATGAGTAATAATCGCTGAAGGAGAATACTAACATAGTATTAGCGAACGTAGGTAATAAAACTGGTTAGAGTTTAGCAACGTATTCACGGACAAAAGATCAGTTTAGACATACTATTGTTAATGTTGAAGACAATCAAGTTAATGACTCAGATCGTCAGATCGTGATTGAGTCTATGAAACATAATCTCAAAGCCATTGTGTTTACTGTTGATATGCTTCTGAAATTACAGTTGGTTGAACTGGTATGTTGTGTAGTGTTGTTATTCATAAGTTGTTGGTAGGTACCAAATAAGTTAGTTACATGATAGGTCTCTTGGAGATATTATAGATGAGAACTTGTAAGGGGTCGTCCACAAATTACGTAACGCAAATTGGAGGGAGGGGGGGGGGACTCGGGCCAAGCGTTACGGTCCTGTTACGTTGGGGGAGGGGGGTGTCAAGGTTTGCGTTACGTCAGCAGATTCTTCATTAAAAAGTATCTATACTAACTATCTTTCTTTTCTGAATATTACCCTTAAGATTTTTACAAATAATTTGTGAACGACCCCTAATGTATTTTTTATGTTACAGATAGGGGGCAATCGAGCAGACGGATCACCTGATGGGAAGCGATCACCGTCGCCCATAGACACCTGCAACACCAGAGGAGTCACAAGTGTGATGCCGGCCTTATAGATACATATATAATATTCATTATAAATTAATACTATTAATATAATTTATTATTAAAGTTAAAATGCAATGTATTATTGTAGTAACGGACTATTTGAAGGTTACTAAATAAAAAAAAATGTAAGTTTATATTTGTCGCTGTGGCTGCATCACGCCAAATCGGCTAAAAGTATTTCAATCAGTTTTGGTACACGGCTAACTGGGTATCTACAGATGGTTATATAATGCTTTTGACCCAACTACGCTGAAGAAAAAATGGGGGTAATGATTTATTCTCCTCCGCAATCGGAGTTGCGGGCACCTTCTATATTGTATATCTTTTTGATTGCCTTCTGTTTTTTTTTTCGAGACGCAGAGTTATCCCTAACACGACAGAGTAGTGTGGCGTTCGTTTCCTTTTCACAAGCTACTTATTTATCCACCGCTCTTAAAAAATAGCAAGCAAAATTGGATTCGTCTCGTCCAAATATATTGTTGACGCTCCGTTCTCTTTGAGAAATAAATAAACAGAATTAAACTCCAGTCCTAAATTCCTCGATCAAAGGCATGGACTCAAAAAAAAAGTACTCGAAACTGCAATATCGGCACTACACGGTAGAGCGGGTTGAGATGAAGCGAGATACACATTGCCGTTTTCAAATACAAAAAGGACTGTTACGCTTTTAGAATGACGTCAATGTATCTCGGCATTGCCTTGACTCGCGCAAATTTGTGCTAGCAGATAAGGTTAAGGTTGCTTTGTTTATGGCGGAATCGTAGACAACGACGACTAAGAAGTCAAATATGACAATTGAAAAACATGTCAGATTCTCGGCCAAACAATATAAAAATTTTCAAGTAATTTGAAAATAAAAACATTAAAATTTGCTGAAATGGTAGTAGGAGTAATATTAGCAACGGGTGCCTCTGTCACGGCTGGCCTCTTTTTTGTACACATCGCTGTGTTGCCTCTGGTCTTCAAATATAGCAAGTGCATCCATAGAAAGATTGTGTTTTCAAACTGTGTTAACTATCCAAGAAATCTGGACTACGAGAATCCTTCAAAGTGTAATGTGATTGGCGGGAGAAATTTCCAAGTTGAATTTCAATCTGTGGCAGCTAAGCGTCCCGTTAAGATCGGAGCTTGGCACATGATTCCTTGTTCTTTGTGCCAAGAACGACAAGGTAATACTGATGAAAAGAAGCATCAATGCTTACCTGAAGCCTTGAAGAAGACTCAGAACCCTGTTGTTCTGTACTGCCATGGCAATTCCAATCACAGAGCGTCTCCACATAGATTAGTTATGTACAAAGTATTCCAAATGCTAAATTTTCATGTTATCACATTTGATTATCGAGGTTACGGTGACTCAACACGCGTAAGGCCTACCGAAGCTGGCGTCGTGGAGGACGCTTTTCACATGTACTCGTGGATTTTGGATAATGTGGACTCGAACAATAGACCGAAATTGCTGATCTGGGGACACTCTTTAGGAACTGCTGTGGCGTCGAATCTAGTCGCAAATTTGTCATCACTGTGCAGTCTGTTTGGAAAGAAACGTTTGCCTTTACCTGACGCTTTGATTCTGGAGTCAGCGTTCAATAATTTGTGCGAAGAAATCGAACTGCATCCATTGTCGAAACTAGTGTCATGGCTGCCGTATTACAGAGAAGCATTTCTGAAGCCGTTTATGGTATCGTCTGAGTACGCGTTTCAGACGGATAAGAACTTAGTTTCGGTGCCCGAGTTACCGATTTTGATGCTACATTCAAAAGGCGATAAGATAGTTCCATTCAAGTTAGCTGGTAGATTGTGTAGTGAGGTGATGAAGTCACGGGAGGAGGGAGGCGCGCCCATCATACTGCATCCCTTTAATCGCGGACAGGGCTTGGGTCATAATAACATATGTGAGGCTGATAGTTTACCAAGAGTTGTCACGGAGTTCATTGCGTTAGTCGAAAATTACAAGTCTGCTCCAGTATCATGATGTTGTACATTGTATTTTGTGTTGTTCGATTGGTTTTCAATAAACTGTCTCAATAAAATCTGATTCATATTTGGTTGTAGCTGATTATAAAATAGATTAAAAAACTGGGATTAAAAGGCACCATTATTACGTGTACCTGACTTAATTACGAAAAAAGGTGCACATGCCAGATGAGCCCAGTGTGTAAAGTGTGGAACTCGTTGCCTGCGAGTGTGTTCCCCGACCATTATAATTTGGGCGTGTTCAAGATATGAGTGAATAGGCTTTTTCTAGACGGGCATGATACATCCTTGACCGCATCGTCACTTAACAACAGGTGAGATTGCGGTCAAATGCCCATCTCTTTTATAATAAAAAAAAAAAAACAGGTGACAGTCTTGTGGTTTTTATTTAATGTGTTGCCAATTCATAACTTTATTTCTACTACTAGTGCATACTTAGGACCCTAACATATTTTAACGACAACGATTTCAACTATTTACTTTATATTACTGTGCTCTTATTAATATATATATATTTAATTGATTTATATTTTTCTAAACTTCATTTCCAAAATCGCTTTCATATATTATAACTATCAAATTAGTAGATATTTATTACTTTTTATGCGAGTAATACGGCTAAATCGAAAGGGTGATAATTTAGAAAGAAGTGTATAAATATACGTAAGATTTAAATTAATTTCATTATATCTTCCACAGCGCCGTCCGACACACAGGTATGAAACTACTACAATTATAATGCTGCTAAATTTAAAATGAAGTATTAGACTTCGCCTTTATATAGGCAAATCAGTCCATTATATAAAAAAGCGTAATTCAGTACGAGTTGCCTTGGCTACAGTACTAAGATTGTGTACCCTGCAAGTGGCTACCCACAAATGCATTGTAATTGTAATGTAAATGTTTCATAATAGTGGCACCACAAAAGCGGGTACTGTCACTTTGCATCGAAACTATAAAATAATACTCACCAAACTTACGACACGCTGCGCCGTGTCGACTCGCGTTGCTATGGGCAAGCGCGTGACGTCACGGCGGGCGAGTCCATCGCGTACCTGCCTGTGCTGCGCGCGCGCTGACCGCCGCCGCCGCCCCGCGCCAGTCGGAACCTCACCTCGACACGGAACGCTCGCTGCTTGCCTCCGCAATCACTGACGCTTAAGTGCTGCATTTCTCGTGCTTTTTCTGACTTTCTTCCTTCCTGTGCTTACCTATGTGCTTGTGTGCTATGTGGAACTGTTATTAAACAACCGAGTTTAAGCCTGTGTTTGTATTACGAACCTGCAAACATATCAGCCCTCTCCGGTGAGTAAACAACAATTCATATTGCTACACTCCCCACAACAAAATGGCCTAAGTGAGAGAATGAATAGAACTTTGATAGAGCGCGCTAAATGTATGCTTTTGAATGCTAAATTACAGGATACCGGATTACAGGATGAACCGCTCACCTACACGGGCTCTCTCATACATCACGCCACATGAAGTATGGACTGGAAAGAAACCTCAGACGAATTAGGAAGTAACAGTTAGTATCGTAAAACTTTAGCGACCAGTAAAGGGTATGCTATTTTACCCCACAACTTTTTGTTAAATGTCAGATCGCAAGATCGGTCCTTATCCACTAAGTTACGTCTCCAGTTCCATTCATGAATGTATATGTAAATGAAATGAAATTTAATATTTTTATTTACCAATTACATACGTGTAACATGATGGATTAATTTCATTCGTCAGCAGTCTCAGTAATGTTTAAACCTCATTATAGATGCCTGCAAAATGTAAATTGATAAAATCAGACAGTTAACCTCAAATAATTTTCCTACAATCAATAATACACCATAATAATTAATTATGGCAATTTGCTGTGATTCTTAAGCTGTAATAATCACTCCGACCACCGACATAGCAAACAGGGTAAGCAAAGTGAAGTGGCAATGGGCAGGGCACATAGTTCAAAAAACCGATGGCCGTTGGGGCAGAAAGGTTCTCGAGTGGAGACCGCGTACCCGCAAGCGCAGCGTCGGAAGGCCGCCCGCAAGGTGGTCAGACGACCGGGTTAGGGTTGCGGGGACTCGCTGGATGCGGGTCGCCTATGTCCGGCCCATGTGGAAGTCTATTGATGAGGCCTGTGTCCAGCACTGGACGTCCTAAGGCTGAAACGATGATGATGAATAGCCACTCTCGTGCTTGTGATTTTGATTTGAACTCTAGTTATATGTGAAATAAGAGCGGTGACATGCAGCGAAAAGCACTCGAGGGGATAAGGTAGATATTATTATACCAAGTAAAAATTATGCTCTATCTATCAGCCACGAACGTTCACTGCTGAACATAGGCATCCACTGACTCCCCGCGGACCTTACGAGGTCATCCGTCCAGCGTTCGAGAAGGAGGTCAATCGTCAAATCCAACTCGGTTGGGCAGCATTCGGGAAGCTGCGTCAAATCTTTTCGTCAAAAAAACCCTATTGCTTGAAGGTCACCACAGTGCGTGTTGTCAGTGATGACCTATAGAACTGAGTATAATGTTGAGTTGTTTTTGTGCACTATTTTGATCATATACTGATTCACCTCTCTTCATCCTTATCGTATACTCTTTCCAGAGTACATGTGGTTACGTAGCATGTCGAACAACTCTACCCCAGATTCACAGTAGAACTAAAACGGACTCAAAACAAAACCGCTAATCAAGTTTGACTTTCAAAAGTTTTATGACGGAACTGAATACTACTTCAAACTATACAAAAATGAGTGAAGTTTATTTTTGAAACTGTATCAGAAAGTTGGTGTGCTAAGTCACAACAGGGAGTCTTTAACGCGGTACGAGAAAAAATCATAACCTTCTTTTTTCCTACAACGTAATTGGGTGCACAGCTACCCGTTTATCAAAACATTATTGAATCCCTTTTAGCCGGTTTGACTTGATGAAGCCACATGGACACATACAAACATACAAAAAATCCAAAATAAATATTTTTCGATTCAGTTACCTTTAAATAATCCGTTTCACAAATGTATACTTTACAAGAGTACATATAAATGGACATCTACGTCGGTTTTATATTTTAGTCAATTTCACAACAAAAGTCAATACCCCAATCAGAAAAATTAATAACACAGCTATTTAAGCATCGTAATCGACTCGTAACTCGACTAATCATCGAAAGGCCGCAGCAGGGTCGTATAAACGAGTAATGAGTTGCGACGTCAATTTTGTGTCGACCCTAGCTTCGATGAAGACATAAACGGTGGTTATGAAGGCCCCTGCTGATAATATCGCGTACATACTCTCTGAATATACCACTTCTGACGTTTCCTCACTTGTAATATAAACTTACTTTTCTTGCCCTAAGGCTGCTCTTACAGTAACGTGTGTTATAAGTTAGGAGGTTTAAGTAGTGAGTAGTGAATATTCCGCTGTTATTGTTTCCGATCGTGTTTATGGCGGGCTAGACCTGATTCTAAAGCGCAGCTTTACTCCGCACATTTTAGATTGAGTGGATACGAAATTGTTTAGAGAGATTACACGCCAGTGTGCTGCCATGTTTGCTGGATTTCATACTATAATACCAGATTACACACCTAGGGAGGTAAAGTAAAGCGATCGATAGGATGTTTTTGCTGGCGCTCGAGCAAGGGCGATGTGATGCTATTTGTAGGTTAACAAGTTTGGTTTTCTTCTCTCTTTCTTCTTATTTGTGCACTTAGCAGACCAGTCGTTGTTAATTTTGTGGTTTGGCAGTCCATTTTTGATGCACTTAGATCCAGTGGTATCTTTGGTGCAGTATCTTCTTTATGTCGTCACTTATTTTACATCCTTCATAAATCAGGTCATGGAATTTAATGGCCGTTCCTGGAGATTTTTTTTAGCGCTGGGTAGCTATTATCGAATTCTAAGGCAAGACATTTACACAGTTATTTGCTTCCAAATATGTGCCATCCATCTTATATACTTATTGCTATTTATATATATTATTCGGATTTATATTATGGCATAATACACCAAAAATCCTTGTGAATTCAACCAGTAGCAGATATATCAGACTTTCAAAATAAATCGTAGACGTCATTCGGTTGAGATAATTTATATTATATCTGATAAAATAAATAATTGTGATTTTCATTCGATGGCTCAACAACAGAGATTAAAATTCTGGAAGGTTAATTCACGAATTGATACGCTAGGGTTTTATTTTGCGATACCAGCAGACGAAGTCGCAGAAATAAGTTAGTAAGATCATAACCCCTTAATGAATCCACCAAGCATAACTTATAAACATCGAAACATAATACACGTACCAATTCCACTAATTTGTACCCTCTTCCAGTAATACGGATACCGTGACTAGGCGAAACCTAATACAAATGGTAGGTAAAAGGCTTCTTAGCCTACAGCATCCTTCTAATTCAATAAAGTCATAAGTCCATAGATGTTTTGATGATATATGTGTTTTTTATTACAGAGCACATGTGTTGGAAAATGATAATGTATTGCGGCTACGACTCCGGTCTCGATATTTTGTTTGGGCTAGAATCCGTAAATGAATGTTGTGTGTGTCAAAGTACGATGTTTTTTATTCATTTGTTAATATTACTAAAAGGCGCCCGCAACTTCGTTTGCGGAGGAGAAAAAGTCATAAGCCCTCTTTTTATCTTCAGCGTAGTCGGCCCCAGCTACCCGTGTACCAAAAATAGTTGAAATCCGTTTAGCCGATTTTGCGTGATGAAGCCGCAACGTTACAATATAAACTTACAAAAAATATATGTTTCGATTCAGTGACCTCCAAATAGTCCGCACAATTATTTTTTTTATTACTTCAATGTACAGACATTTCAATTTTGCAACTTTGTAATTCGATGAATATACATTAGAGAAAACGAAATCACATATTGTCTACAATTTAAAAAAAAACATCCTGTATGCGAGTACATTGAAGATATTAAAAAAGTGAAATTGACTATTTGTAAGTCATGGAATCGAAAAATATTTGTATTGCATTTTCTGTATGTCGAAACGGCTAAACGGCGGATTTTAACTTTTTTTACTGCATTGGGAGCTGGGCATCCACTAATGTTTATAGCCTGTTATAGGGTGCTTTTACCGGAATATGCTACAGCAAAAAAAGTGTGAACGTGATGAAGTCACAACGACACATACAAACCTACAAAAAATTAAAAAAAAAAATTTTTTTTTGTTCAGTGACCTCCAAATAGTCCGTAACAATATGTATTTTTTGAAAATATCTTCAATTTACAGGCATTTCATTTTTACAACTTTATAATAGTACTAGCTGTGCCCGCGGCTCCGCCCGCGTTGAATTCGTTCTGTGTCAGTAAGCGGCTAATTCACCCCTCTCCCCTGGAGCCGAAACTTGAAGTAAAGTCCAGATAAAATGTTATACAAATACCACGAAATAAAACTACACTCCAAAATCAACAGTTTTTGCACTTATTTAAATTTTTGACGTGATTTAAAAGACATAGGGGTGTATATCGGACGATACAGTACCACTTTTCTATTTTTACGTCCTTGACTGTAGTACTATCTAAATCAAGTCCATGGCAAATATCACCCAAATCGGTCCTCCAATCAATCAGTCTAGTAAGTAAGTAATAGTAAAGTAGTAAGCAATATACACATTCATACTTCCTGACAACCTTTCGAAATTAGGTCTAATATTATTTAGAAGTAAGATTAGAGGAAAGGTGAATATATAGATATTGAGGCCAAGTATTTACATTCTATTTACAGTTATGTTTATGTATGCACAACTAAATATATACATATTATAATTATATCTACATACTTTAAAAGTAGGTATGTAAAGTATATTTAAGTACATAACATTGACATTTTACAATATTTTTTTGTACACCACATTGTGAGTCTTCCCGGCTGGCATTCGTTTCTGAACAGCTCCGTGCAGCTGGTGACGCGCGAGCACGCCACGTAGCTGCCCGTGCGACGTGCGAAGCAGACGCTCGCGGGGAACTGTAGGCGCTTGAAGTGGAGCGGGAAGTTGCTCGGAATGAGGGGGGTGCGGGGGATAAAACACGGCTTCTCCGGCACCGCACCCCATTAGGATTTGCGCCTCGATGAGGTTTCTCTACAGCTGCACTACTTTTTGTCTGGTTCCGTTGCATAACTTTGGAGGTGACAAATTCCGAAGAAGCATGATCGGAACTCCAACTTTCAGGGTTAATGTGTGTGCTGGGAGTCCTGAAGCGCTCAATGAGTTAAGGAACTCCATCAAGTATGTTGTGACGAAGCGTTCATCCAAGACAGTGATAATGGAATTATATACTGCCTGTTCACCTTCCATTTCCGCCAAAATCCGCGCATTAACGGCTCTCGCACAAACCGAAGAGTTCTCACGTCGCGTCACCTGGCTAAAGTCTCCGTATACGCTCCAAATGTGGTCTTCAACGGACGGAACGATCTTGTATAACATCTCTGGTAATCGAATCAGGCCGTTAATTTCCTCCAGAAGTCCTTCTCCAATCTGAAGCAGTACCTGGGCAAATTCTTGCACATGAGAGCCTCCTCCTTGTTGATACCACTTAGCCACTTATCTCGTATTTTGTTGTATTATTAAATTAAATTTATTGATATCGTACCCCCCTCTTCTAAACTTAGTGTTAATTTGGCACATAGATATTAATTTTAGCGCCACATGTAAGTTTAGAAAAGGCCTCGATACTCGGCTCGTACTCAATAGTAGTCGTAGGCTCGTGTAGCACATATTTGAGAAAAGATTGCACCTCTTTCCTAAGTAGCGCTATACGATTCAGGTGCAAACTTAACTCAATCAAGTATAGTGGCTACCCCCCCTTTTAGGGGTTGAATTTTTAGAGCCTATAACCTGACCAGAATTTTTTTCAATAGATTAGTAAAGTTTGCATCAAAATCTGTTCAGCCGTTTTCACGTGATGGGCGCACAAATAAACAGACAAACAGACAACAATTCTAAAAACTGTTGGAACGTGTTCTGTTATCGATTTTAAGTATCCTCGGCCAATTTTTTTTCGAATATCTTCCATGTACAGACTTTTGACCGTCTTCAGCTTTATTATATGTATAGATACATAAGCCAATGTACTCGCATCTTAGAAAATTCGTCTGCTTGAAAAAAAAAAGCGTTGTTTATGAGGCTAACTGGGAAATTTGAGTAAGGCGGTAGCGAGAATTCCCGATACAGCCATACAAAAATTTCTCTGTCCTGAAAACCCTATCCCTGAAGGGTAATTTAGAGGAATAAGTTTTATATAAAAGTCTTCATTGTTGAAGTTAGAAACCGAAAGTATATCGCGCTAATAATGTATTTCTAAGAATCGTAACCCCAGCGCGGAAAGTAGAGTTACAATCAGGTTACAATTTTATAATAGCACTAAAAGGATAGATTTTTTTCCAAAAAATCATGATCTTCTTTTTTCTTCAACGGAGTTGGGAAAAGGTATCCTATAAGCATTGATTCTCAGCTACCCGGGTACCAGTAAAAGTAGAAATCAGTTCAGCACTTTTGATGTGACTAAGCCGCAAAAACACATGCATACTCGTAAGTTCAACTGGGACAAATGTGTCTTTTAAACATTTGATGGTATCCAAACACTTAAGAAATACCCCTAATTTCCTTTAGTATGATATCACCAAAATAACGCGATTTTTGCTATTTTAGCTGGACAAACATTCAACTTGTGAAGAAAACATGCCTGTTGAAATTGCTATTCTGCGGGCTTATGATAGTCGCGTTCATCACGCGATAAATGATATGATAACGCGCCTGTCACTCTCGCACTCACTTCCTTGTCAGAAGGTCACCGCAGCTATGTCATTTATTTATCGCGTGACAAACGCAACCATTATAGGCCCGCTGGTGTCAAATGGATTTTGACGTTTATTTTTGTGATCTTATACTATTACAATATGGATATACGAGTATAATGGTCATATCTCGGAGAGATAGGCCCCTGACTCCTTATATTCCTCACCGGCAAATCTCCCATTACCTAATCAGCCCGTTATCTGGTCCTATCCCTTACTCCCAGCTCATCATTTCCCTCATTAAAGGATATTATTCATGTGACACCTGAGCCCAAGCTTGTTGCATTATTATGCACATGTTTTGCTGCCTTGGGTACATTATTAAGTAGATCCTTGGCTTTAAGGTCGAGAAGGACTAGGCCCATATTTCACCACGTCGACAATTGTCGCACTTAGTCAGCGCGAGCGTGGTGAAATAGGGCCTAGAAGTAGGTTAAAACAAGTTCAAAACAATTAATTACCTTTTTCCCAATTTATGGTACATTTTGAATTTTTATGGTACAGTCAGCATTAATAGCTTAATTCCAATACTTGACACTCTGTTTGTCAGCGCTGTTGCTGCGAATTAAGGTTGAAGATGCCGACAGTATCGGGCATAGGCACATTTACCTTTTTAGGATTCCGTAGCCAAAATGGCAAAAACGGAACCCTTATAGTTTCGTCAGGTCCGTCCGTATATCATAGGCATTTTACTCAAAAACTACATTACAAGCATTTTACTCCATACATGAACCGAAACAGAAAAAAAAAAATTTTTCAGCAAATATCAATGTGTTTTATGATAGTACTTTTCAAATCATTTTGAGAACAAAAAAAAAATAGTGGATTTTAGTGAATATCGCTCCGATAGTTGCATAAATTATGCCCCCCCCCCCCCCCTATTTTCTAAGCCTTACATCACAAAAGTACTGCCAACGAAAATTGTTTTCAACATGATCGAATGACGTTTTTGAGTTATTGCCGAATAACGGCGATTCTCAACAAACGGATCTAAGTGCCGTGGAGATACACTCTTTTGCTAGTGCACTTTTTCATATTGTAATTTTTCCATCTGTAGTGCACTTTTTCGTATGGACGGCTGCGGAACCCTACACTGTGCACGGTCCGACATGTTTTTGGCCGGTTTTTATAAATAGAGCTCGAGTTATGTCTATCCTGATGTACAATATGTAACCATGGCTTTAGATACTCGTGTAAATAAATTGAAGACTATGTAGTACAAGCAAGCGTGTCAAGTCAACCATGTACCTTGTAACCATAAGCACAGCTCGTAAAGCAGTTTTTGTTTCACCCGAAAGGTGTTTTTATACTTCCTCGTAAAACACACGTGATTCCCGTCGTCATACCGAACTCTAGGGAACGTTTGACGGAATTAATACAATTGCAAAGTTGAAATTGGTTTTACTTTTCTGTAAAACGCTTCGGATTAAGTTGTGGACTCGGCGTGAACGTTAATTTAAAAAAAGATTGAAATTGTAATTGAAGTTTTGCGGCCTGCCTAAAGGTAAAGGCTCCAATGAATGATACGAAAAGCTAATATGAATGAATAAATTTCAGTTTAGTACTCAACTTTATATGAATCCTAATAATCCTAATCCATACTATTACCTATAAAGCTGTAAAATGAAATGTTTGTCTGTTTGTATGTGTCGTTGTGGCTTCATCACGCTAAATCGGGTAAACAGATTTCAAGTATTTTTGCTACACAAGTAGCTGGGTATTTCCAGATGGTTATAGGCTAAGGGGGGGGGGGGACTTTTTCTGCTCCGCGAACGAAGTTACGAGCGCCTTCTAGTAATATTATAAACGTTAAAGTTTGTGCCGATGCACGATGTACGAGTATGTATTGTGCGTTCCTCTTAATTTAAAAAACGAACGGATCTCAACGAAACTTTTCAGTACCTAGATAATGTGGTTTAGAGATTTAGACATCAGAATAACACATCTATCTGTACTATTATAAACTTGTAAAAATGAAATGTCTGTACATTTAAGATATAAAAAAAAGCTATCGTTAGGAGCTATTTGGAGAAAAACAAAAAATAAACAAAAAAGCGACAATTTTGTTCCTTGGATTTTTTGTGTTTGAATGTATCGTTGTAGCTTCATCACGCAAAATCGGCTTAACAGATTTAAAAAAAAAAATTGATACACGGGTACGCTAAAGAATAAAAGAGAGGTCATGACTCTTCCTCCTCCGCGAACGAAGTTGCGGGCACCTTCTATATTATAAACGTGAAAGTTTGTGTATTGTGCGTATTGTACGTTCCTCTTAATTTTAGAAACGACTGAACGGATTTCAACGAAACTTTTCAGTAGGTAATGTGGTTTAGCCATCAGAATAACACATAGGCTATAAATTGCATCTCTACGCGGTCGAAGTCGCAGGCAACAGCTAGTCAGTGATTGCGCGAATTCGAAGCACCCTTAGCGGCCGTACGGGGCGGCCTTCGCGCAGAGCGCTATGAACCGCCGAAGCCGTTAACGTTGAACATTCATATTTTCATTTTATGAAACAACATAAAGTGTTAATTTAGTGGGTAACAACTAAGGAACGCTATATTGCGCGTGGCCCGTCACGCACTTGCCCAGTTTTCTTTGTTATATCGAAAACGTAAATTTAATGATTAAAAATCAACTGTAATAAGTTTTTTTTTTGTTCATGATCTAAATAATCTCGGCTAAAACATATAATTAGAAGTACTTTCACCAGAATACGCCTGGTGTATAAATACGGGACGGTGACCCAGTTTCTTGATTTACTGTCTTATATGGGTCTTATTGTTAATTAAATCGGATGCTAACTTGGTAAAGTAGACTCCATTAGCTCAAAGTAAATTAAAAATATGTACCTATGTGTTGGCTAGATCTAAGAATTTGATCACTTCATGATGTGACACGACATATCCTCCTCTCCGCCTCCGCTGCGTCGATTTGATGGTGGACTGTAGTTTTAAGTAAAAAAAAAACCGGCCAAGAGCATGACTGAACATGCTCAGTGTAGGGTTCCGCAGCCGTTCGTACAAAAAAATGCACAACATATGATAAAAATGCGATATAAAACAGTGCACTAGCAAAAGGGCGTATTTCTACAGCACTTACGTCATTTTTCTGGGAAGCGTAGTTTATCCATACTTAATATTATAAATGCGAAAGTGTGTCTGTCTGTCTGTCTGTCTGTTACCTCTTCACGCTTAAACCGCTGAACCGATTTGGATGAAATTTGGTATGGAGATAGTTTGAGTCCCGGGGAGGGACATAGGCTACTTTTTATCCCGAAAAAAAAAAACGCTTATCCGTGATAAACGAATTTAGGGCGGACAAAGTCGCGGGCAGAAGCTAGTTGGCAATAATGTTGAAAACAATTTTTTTGGAAGTATTTATTAAGTTTACAATTTTTGATAATATTTTTTGGACTTACATGTGTGGAGTGCCCCTCCTCCATACATGTAAGTCCAAAAAATATATATTTTTATTATTTAACTATCAAACTAAGTAGCGTCATGTAATTTTTGATTAAAAAGCCTGTGACATACGGATGGACATGACGAAACTAAAAGGGTCCCGTTTTTGCCATTTTGGCTTCCGAACCCTAACAGCCTCTTTCCGAGGTAGGTTCGTGTCCCTCAGAGCGGAAAAAGAAGCCCCGCGGGGCTCCGCTGACTTATCAGCCAGCCGTAGGCTCATAAAATAGAGCCATATAATGAGATGGTCGGCCACACCATGAATTACCTAATGAATTCTGAAATGAGGCCACGTCAGACATATATATTTAATAATGATTTGAATAATATTTTCTTCTGTTTCCGCGATTATTACTCATTGAAATAAAACAATTTAACGGATTATATCCTAAATTATAATGTTAGAGGTCCTAAAAATGACATAGGTCATACTGTATATAGGAAACCTACGCATACAGATAGGTATTTGAATGGCAAATCTCACCACCATCCCTGTCAACTTGCTACAGTGGGTAAATCTTTGTTTCAGAGAGCGAGGGGTATCTGCGACAATCAACATCTGACTGCTGAGTTACAGAATGTCAAACGTGCGCTTCGAGCCAACGAGCTCCAGATACCACGTTCCAAGCAGAATCCCAGTATGAAGAAACCAACAGTCGAGCGTAAACCTGCCGTATTACCGTATGTGAAAGGGGTCACAGACAAGATCGGAAACATCTTGAAGCGTGCTTCTATAAAAACATATTTCAAGCCGTTGAAGAAGGTGTCTCAATACCTTAGACCCGTGAAGAGTAGCACCCCTTTGCAGAGTGCAGGCATTTATAAGCTGGACTGCGAGTGTGGTCTTTCATACATTGGTCAAACGAAACGCAGTGTATCAACCCGGGTGAAGGAGCACATAGCAGATGTCAAGCACCGTCGGTGTAATAGGTCTGCAGTCTGTGAACATGTCATTGACAAACCAAACCACTCAATTAAGTTTGATTAACCTTCTATCCTTGCCAAAGAAAAAAGATATTTTCCCAGGATGCTACGCGAGGCTATTGAGATTAAAAAGCATCCTAATTTCAATAGAGAAGATGGATTGTCACTACCACCAGCTTGGGATCCTGTAATACATCTCATCAAGGAACAAGCGAGACATAGGACTGCAAAACCTTAATTTCCGAACGGTGTAAAATATCTTATCTGTTTAAAAGTGGTTTAATAGTCTGGGAGTTTTTCTTTGCAGCGTTTCTTTTCTCCTCAGTACGCCTCATTTGTGAAATGCTGCTTGGTAAATTATTAGAATAAAATAATTAAGCCCTTCTGGCACATGTGTAACTGTCTTTACAGCTTAGGCCCATCTGGCATGTATGTACACCTTTATTTGTGTTTTTTCAAAAAATGGGTAGTTTGCACAAATTGTAACTTTGACAGAGGAAAATACATCTTTTCTCAGTCCACCCGTGACCATGGAAAGCTGGAAAGCTTCCGAAACGTTGGGAACTAAAATGAGATAATATACGCGATATAATCCGTTAAATTGTTTTATTTCAATGATTTGAATGTTAATGTATATTTTTTGAAGATTTAAAGATTTATTTGCCAACAATTTAGTTACAGTTGTTACATGTATTTAAAAAGTATCATGTATTCAGCCTACATACATACAATGAATGATAATGAATATTGTACTTGCTCTTTCTTGTTCCACCGTCGTCGGTCAAAAAGACAAAAAAAATGTCGTCTATTAAGCTTTCTTCACTTTCACAATAATATTTACCCCTTTGAAATAAAACAATTTAACGGATTATATCGCGTATATTATCTCATTTTAGTTCCCGACGTTTCGGAAGCTTTCCAGCTTTCCATGGTCACAGGTGGACTGCTGGTGACCATGGAAAGCTTCAATGAGTAATAATCGCGGAAACAGAAGAAAATATTATTTACCCCTTTGCCAATATTTAAATTTTTGTTTGTCACGATAATAACATAATACGATGTTTTGTATTTGAAAATGCGCCCTGTTTTGGCCAATTATTGAAGTTACGGATACATTTTAGCTACATACTCGTATAAAGCTTGCAAATATCACACACAAAATTTCATTTCCTTCACATCTTATTCAACAAATACAACATTATTAATAATAACAAGGATGGCCATAAACGCGGGGACCGGGGAACTCTTCTCGTAAAATGTTTATTGACGCGACAGATGTTTGTGAAATGTAAAAAAAAACTCATAGCAAAATGTGCGACGCTTAAACGTAAATTGACTAAACTATTACGAGTAACATTATTACGGCACTAAGATAATAGATTGCTATTTTGGAAATTACATTGATTTTTATTATTTCCGCCATTATTCAATATTTTACTTTAAGGATTTCATTTCATAATCTATTTCAATTTATTATTTTATTAAACTAATAATAGTGTGGCTCTTTCATGAAAACGCTAGGATACAGTTTGCGTTTTCACGGAATCACAAGATTTTTTTGATGAAGATCATGAAAAACGTCAGATCGTAACTATTGATTGTTGTTATTTTTCACGAAAATATGGGAGCATTTATGAGAAACACAAGGATTAACAGGATCTTACGCTGACATACATCGAAATGTAAATTTTTGATAGATTTCGCTAGAGCTGTTACCTTAAGTAGATAGGTTTAGATATGACGTCGATTGGTGTGAGAATTGTTCCTCTATATTTTACCTATTATTTGGGCATTTGCTTTTCTCAGCGGCTTTAATTCCGTAAAAACTAAAATAATCAAGGCTCTATTCTCGGTCAATATTTTGGCACATTTCAATATTCTTGGCCCATGGGCTTAGGCAATGAAGTCAGTTGGACAGTGAATCACGACTTTTCTTTTTATATGTTTTGATTAGGACGTCTACACTACAATAAAGTTGTAAAAATTAAATATCTGTACCGTACTGTTGAAAATATCTTCATTAAAAAATGTGAAATCGAGTCACTTGATCAAAAAAAAAAATCAGACAACCGATTGAAACTAATTTTTAACCGACTTCCAAAAAAGGAGGAGGTTACATGTTCGATTGTTTGTATTTTTTTTTTATATGTTCACCGATTACTCCGCCAATTGTGGACCGATTAAAAAAAATATATTTGAAAGTATATACTCCTGAGGTGGTCCCATTGCCACCAAGTTGGGATCTGAGGATGGCATCCCAGGGAAATCGAGAGCAATCCTCAAATTTTATAGGCACTTATAACGTTTTTCATATATTTTCTTAAGCTATTTAAGTATTTGCATACGGTAGTCATCATCTCATCATACTGAGCTGATGACGGAAGGTACAACTCCTTAATAGTTAAAAGTTAGAGGATATTTCTTAAAAAAAACATCCATTATAAGTAGATACGTTAAGACTATTAGTCATATTCTTTATAGTGTGTCCCTGAAGTTGTCTCCTTATTACCAAGTCAGGATCAGATGATGGAATACCAGGGAAATCGAGAGAAACCCTCAAATATTATAGGCACTAACAATATTTTGTATATCTTTTTCTAAAGTTATCAGTTGTATTCCTCTGGTTGTCATCATTTCATGCTGAGCTGATGATGGAAGGAAAAAGTACTTTTTCTACTCGTGTACTTCTGTCTGTCATTTAAATGGTTACCAACTCTAATATAAAGACATACATTACTTAAGACTTGCAAAACTCTATAGTCTATTTCCCAAAAAAGCATTGCTAAGCGTGTCACAATGTCGCTATTAACGTATTCCTTGGTGCCACAGAGTACAACAATTTCAATCTAATAATTTATATTCAGTGAGTCTTTAACTATTGTTATTTGAAATAATTTATATCACCAACTTAACAAACTCAATTTTAACTTAACAAAAATTCATACAGTTTTAAATTAAAAAAATGTACGTAAATGCATTGCTGCCAACTTAAAAAAAAATTAACACTTTACGTACACATATTTTATCGCTTATTTTTTTTCAAATCATAACATGTTTTCATCACTGGCAAGTATACGCAAATTTTAAAAATAAGATAATATATAAAGTAATAAGCCATAGATATTGATTGAGAGCTCGCTTTTTAATTTTCTTCGTGGCGTTAAATTTTATTCATCTTGAAGTTGTTGGTTGTTGACTTGTGTAAACTGTTGAAAGTGAGAAAAATGTAGGAAGACGAGCCTAATTGTACTTACTACCGAAGAAATTTGTGTCGTGGCGAAAGAAGTATCAAACAATTTGCTGCTAGAAAAATGTCAAATATAAATATTTAGACTTTTTGTGTTTTATTGAAAAGTGCTTAGGGGTCATTCATTAATTACGTAGGTATCACTGGGGGGGAAGGGGTTCGAAAAATCTGTCGTAATTAATGACTGGCCCCTTAGTTGTAGAAAAACTATTGTTTGCAACGTTGGGTCTAAAACGCAATTCGGTCTAAAATGCTCGTGGCGTCTTTCTTTGCGATACTCGCTATTGTCCTTACGTAATTAGTGAACGGCCCCTTAGTCGTAGAAAAACGATTGTATGCAACGTTGTATAATTGTGTCAAAAAACACTCGTGGCGTCTTTACTTGCGATGCTCGCCAAGGCTCGCATCGCAACCCACGCTACTCGTCTTTTTTTACCCCTATTATGCAACAGTTGCATAAAATACTATTATTCAACAAAAATACGAATTACTATGACTAAATATATATGTAGGTAGATAATAACTAAAGGCTCGCCGCCACGGTTCTTAATAGTAATAAATTAATGGTTTGGCACTGACTTCAAAAGGTGATTCAAATGTGATACACATAAAAGATTATTTTTGGCTTTTTAGTTTATTTTGAAGTCGGTTCTTTTTTAATTTTTTTCATATAGCGGTTCACGGGTAGCTGTTCGATAAATGGTTATAGGATACCTACTTGTTACCTCTCTACATTGAAGCAAAAAAGGTTATAACTTTTTTCCTACTCCGCGAACCAAGTTGTGGGCACCTTAATAAATTCAAGAGCGGAGTTATATGCAAAATTCAGTGAATACAACCGTTTCTTGCCCATTAATCAGATCCAGGAAATCATACACTTTACGCTCTCAAACAATCCTGCGAAATAGGGTGCATTGTACCATAGAAAATCTTCGTAATTGTGCTTATTTAATTAAAACATTTGTGACTCCTTTGTTGTCGAGATGTAACAAATGGACGAACATGAATAACCAACTGAGCTGTGGCTAGTGTTGTACCGCAGGAAAGTTCCCGTTTCCGCCATCATCATTTCAGCCATGGGACGTACACTGCTGGACACAGGCCTGCTCAATAGATTTCCACATGGGCCGGATAGAGGCGACCCGCATCCAGCGAGTCCCCGCAACGCTAACCAGGTCGTCCGACCAACTTGCGGGAGACCTTCTCACGCACCGCTTGCCGGTTCCCATTTTTAGATTGAATCGGTGGTTACTCATCATCATCATATATTTAAGAGCTAGGCTCTTGTCGTTGGAGTAATTTCCAGCTTAATCCACATTCCGCTTTTTCTTTTACTTCTTTATTTATTTATTTATATATTTATTTAATTATACAAAACATTTTATGTGATGAAACATTTTTTTTCTTTTATTTGCTCCATATATGTCCTTCTGGTCTTGCTCTTTTCCTTTCCTATTTTTTCTTTCTATTATTGTTATTATCGTGACGTAAGAGATGACCTAACATTTTTTCCTCTGGTGTTCTTAATTATTTTCAATAAAGATCTTTTTTCGTTAACTATATTTAAAACTTCCTCATTACTTTTTTTTCTGTCCAACTGATTTTTTCCTTCCTCCTCCGACACCACATTTTAAACGCTTCCAACCTCTCTCTGTCTCTTTGGGTTAGTGGTTACTCATGGCGTAAAATTCCGAATGAGGAGTGACCTTCCTGCCGCGGTTTTCCCTGGAGATTACAGTATAGGGTTCTTCAAGAGGGGAGTGAATAGGTTTTTAAAGGGTTGGCAACAAGTATGGCAACTGCCAGCCCTATTCATTTAATCGTCCTTGATAATACGAAGGATTTGATACGTCAGGAAATTATAAATGGCTTCCAATCTCGAGATTTTTTATATGGGCAATCCGAAAATCTTACTAATACTACCCGAAAGTCCCGTAATTTCTTATTTTCTACGAAAATCTACAAACTGGTAGGAGGATATTAATCTTTCCACAGAAAATTGTTATATACAGCTGACATAATGATGGCCAGATAACGCACAAGGACGTAAGCAACTCAAGATGAAGTACCTTCAAAACATTTTTTAGAATCAACTTCTTCGGGATTCAGTCTAGGGAGGGAAATTACAGTATAGAGTTCTGACTCCAGTCAGAATAAAATGTGAGATGAAACCATGACAGAAAATGTGGCAAATACACAAAAAATTGAAGAATACTGGTAAATCTTAAAAGCAATAAGATTATACGCAAACTGATTATAAGTATGTAAAAAAGAACGTTACCGGTAATATTACTGGGAATATTTCCAGATAGGGAGCAGCACATAATTCAACCAATCTATAGAAAAAAGGCCTTCCTTCAGGGTGTCTCTATGGCTCATAAGGCTTTTTATTACCACTACAGGACCCTCAGTGTACAGAAGAACGTAACAGTCATGATTTTAAAAATAAAATATGCCATTTAGTGTACGTATGCCAGTTTTATTCGAATGTTTCGGTCATGAAACCCTTTGAAACGCATTCGATCATTTTTTCTTAATTAATGAGGTTCAGTCCGGCATGTAAATGTTTTTCAATGATTTTGTTTTCGTTATTGGAGTCCATTCGAACAATATAGGCTTCAAAGCTTGCTTTCGTGAAATATACATTGTTTGGCAAAGGGTTATCTAAAGTTAGAACAAGCCATCATTCCCTCATCTGAGTGTCATACCTAAATGCTGTAATGGCTTTTTTCTAATCGTGAACTTTTCTACTCTTATAAATGGTCTACTCTTATAAACTCGTATAATCTGTTAATAAGAACTCCGCGAATCATACTAAAAAGGCATACTTTTTAGATTGGACGATTACTCTATAGTATCTGGTTTATATTATATGCCATGGAACTTATAATACCGATATTATTCAACTCCGCACAGAAGTATAATGAATTTAAAAAAAAAAAACGCAATGTTTTTGCATTTTTTTTATCTATATGTTTCATTTACTGTAGTTTATGGGTTACTGGTAGAAAAAAATATTGTATACATATATTATTTAAATAATTAGCTTTTTAAGTCTCATACCTTAATTAGGCCACTCAGCAAGCTTCATGGCCTAAACGCGGTACCTACTCGACTGAAAAAGCATACATTATATAACGATTGCATAAAATACTATTGACCTCGCTTGGTTTTCACATCAATTGTGAGAAAAATAACGGCACGCTGTATATAAATATAATATGAGAGTTATATATACCTAAATATGATTTGACCAAAAGTATAAACATAAAGGTTCCGTACAGGGATTTATATTATTACTTTAGGGTAACTAGGGCTAATAAGGTACCTACATTAGGCTCCTTCAATCTTTATTGACAATGAGAGGTGAAAATCTATTTTTTGTTCCGTGACAGTTTCTTATCTTTCTAGGGATAAGTAAGGGCTATTCGACAAAATGTTTACAATAAATTAATATAAATTGAAAAAATGTATGTTTGTGCATCACTTCAGAACAGTTCCAGCTATTTGGCTATTTTTATTAATGTATGTAAGAAAATATACTACTAAAAAAATCTGTCTTCTCCATAGCGGCTAGTAAAACAAACTGTTTTCAACTAACGTTGAAATCTTTCGAGAGAAGGAAATCGGTAAGAGGTCATGAACTTCCCCTACACTAAATAATGTTAGGGACATTTTATACACCCTTTATTGGAGCGATGGTATGCAAAACAGATTTGATATACGATTGTCCTGGTTTTATCCCCCGGCTTTATTTCCTTCACGGTTTTATGTTCAGCTCTGATATAAGAATTTGTAGTTAAAGTGACCGAAAGAATCACAAGTTCGCAAACGCTAGTAAAATTTCCAATCTCTTCTTTTAGCAATGTCGGTGACGCAACGGGAATAAATTTTATTTGTTTAGGACAGCTTTGCTTGTACAAGTTCTAGAATATTTTAAATTTGAGAACTAGATCAGTTGTCTTCAATGTTATACGAATTATATTGGACATCGGACGAAGCACACATCTAGTATACCTACGGTGCAGTAGCGGACTCAGGATTATGATTCGCAGCAAATTATATATATGCCAGATTTTCCACAGGACAACCATCGGTCATAAGCGGTGGCCTGGATGTTTTTCTGTGATGAAAATGGCTTTAGCCTTATCTAAACTTTTACAATCATCTATGATTTAGCTCAGACGACAATTGTTTGTATTTCTTGGCCAGCGAATGACCTGATAGTAAATTACAAAAGAACAAACATTCCAAACGTGCAGGTTGTTGGTTCATGAATTAGGGCTCATGATTAGGGCTTAGGGCCAATGATGGTTTCGTTTGTCACGCGATAAGTAAATAACAATGCAGCCACCATTTTCTGACAAGTATGTGAGTGTGAGAGTGATAGACGCTTTATCATATTATTTAATGCGGATAAACTCGACCATCACAGGCCCACAGAGAGTATTAAGGTAATAAGGCGGCACTGTTTAAAAAATACGAACCTTTCGGAGACGTACCAATAGATGGCATTGCTATCGTTTAGTAACTCTCATTAACCTTCTATTGATAATGACCGGTGATTGTAACCTCCTATTATTTAATAGTCTCTATTTATACTTTTTTCCCCATAAAAACGTACTTAGCCTGGACAGTGCAGCGATGGACGGATCGCCATATGGTAAACGGTCACCGCTGCCCATGCCAGACCACCTTTTACCTGTAATACAAGAAGGGTCACCTGTGTCTTGCCGACCTTTCAGGTGGGAGTCCGCTCTTTTTTTGATGGCTGGAATGTTGCATCGGTCCGGAAATACTGCAGGCGACAATGGATTCCACAGTTCAGTCGTGTGATGCAGGAAATTTATAGCAAAACGTTGTTGTGGACTGCCAACCATCTAAGTGGTAAGGATGGAAATATTGTCGCGTAGGACGAAGGCGGAAAGATGCGGCAGGGATCATTCCGAACAATTTCTCCGAGCACTCGCCGATATACAAACGATAGAAAATGCAGAGCGAGGCTATATCTCTACGCAGTGACAAGGAAACGTTGCGATAGACATAATACGTGCTGATATAATGGAGTCATTTGGTTGTTTCAAGCTATGTATAAGACTACCGCTTAATGAGGGAACTTGGGACATGCGGGGTAACTATAGGCAACTGTTTTTCTGCTAATTATTGTTCGTAATTGAAGGCATGACTCTGAGACTGGTGAACCAATAAAATGCAATGATTATAAGGCCTCTCCCTAACTGGGATGCCATGGCGTTGTCCACAGCGATATCTCCTTTACATTTTGACGTCGCCAAACCATCGCCAGGTGAATGAGCTGCCATCTTCGTGTTACCCGGTCCCCCAAAGAATTGAAGGACAGGATAACAGACGTGGGATGAAATGTGATGGGAAGAAGGATGTGAAATGAAAGGTGATAAATCAAAGACAAGACTTAGAGTAAGGTTCGTTTTATTCCACTGTTCCTTAGGATATACACGGGGTCACCAGATTTAGGATAAGGATATGTAGGCCGAAAGAAAGGGAAAAAGAGCAGGCACACAGTTCAGCACGCGATGTAAGGTCTCCTGGGCTCCGGTAGCACTGAAAAGGGCGCAAGCCGCAGGTGTGGAGCAAATAGAGCTTCTCGGGCTTCAGTAGATGCGCCGTGTAGGTGGGCCCACGCCGCAGGCGTGGAGCAAGTAGACCTCGATCTCCCTGGGCTCCGGAAGATGCGCCGTAGAGGGCGTACGCCGCAGGCGTGGAGCAAGCAGATCTCCCTGGGCTCCGGAAGATGCGCCGTAAGGGACCAGCAGCAGGTCAGCAGGTCAGCAGTTGGCTTGAAGACACGTGGCAAGGTCAAATACACGTGGCAAGGTCACGTAGCGTTCGATGGGCAGCAATAAGTATCGCCGAGACGTTGGTTAAAGGGTCCTCTTGAAGTGCGGGGCCAGCCTTGGCCCCGCACAGACCAATTTCTAATACTCCTCGTTCGGAGATAAGAGAAGACTAACTCTGTTGATTGTCAGCCGTGCTTTTATAGGCCTTGGCTGCTCTTCCAAGTAATATCTGAAAATTTAGAATTTTTAATGTTAGCAGGATTTTCTTAATAAAATATAACAAACCTAGACTTAAATATATACAATCTCATCCTAACCTAGGTATGGAACAATGGATTTCTGCTAAGACATCAAAGTGACATTATATAAACAAACATGTCAAATTATATAAAATTGTGAATTTTACGAAAGATCTCAATAAATATGATAATTTAGTAAGTCTGCAGAGCTGGAAAATCAGGTAAGCATCGACCCTTGGAATCTGGGTACGATCCGATTGCGTGAAAATTAGTTATCGAGTGTTCAATGTTTCAGCGTTCAAAAAGAAAGATTTCTAAAGCTTATAGTGAAGATACGTGTACGGAACATGCAAATATAAATAATATCATGAAGCCAGAGATAAGTTCGATATGGATTGTCGGAAAGTTGAAGTAGGAACGCGCTCTTAAGTACTCGCAAGGTTACTTATTTAGCACGCTATCCAGTACGCTACACCATATATCTCAGTATGAATTGTTTGGCTACCGTACCTGGTGACCTTGCCATGGTATCCCAGTGAGGCAGAGGACTAAATGGTAGAGTATTGTTTGTATGCCTGCTGAAATGGGCATAGGGTTTAATACCCTAAAGTTTAGCATTAAACCACTGGAGATTGGCATACGGAACGGACGCATTCCCCTATCCCAAAGTATAGGTACGACAAATGTCGGGTCAGTTTGTACAAACAATTTACAGTGTGTGTGTTTGTGTTTTAACGTTTTTAGGTGATTTTTTATAGGGTGCGTTTATAGAAATAGGAATACTTCCGTAGTGGTACGTATTTACCTTGACACCCACTAAACCTGCATGCCAATAAATAGTAAAATTGCTTGTCATCTCTAGTGGTTAAAAGCTACTCGTATAAGTATTTTCTTATGTAATGTTACTCTTGTCCCAAGTTCCCCTATTTGACGCTACTTGATGTAGAATGTACACACGTTCTCGCGTCCGTAAACACGTTTAATCTGTAACAAGCCTCCGTCTAAGAAATTAGAAGTGTGTGTGTGTGATCAGTCCGCGCAATAGATAAAGTTTGATCGACAAAGTTTAGGGCTTCCCTCGCCGTTGTTACTGACGTATGTGTATCCCATGTATGTACACATGTATGCCCTTCTTGCAACATTAAAACAAGAGGACTGTCAGTCTCTATACAAAAAAGTATATTATGTTTTTGTTCAATTATGTCATCGATAAATGTTTATTTTTAAAGCGCCATTTAGTTTTGGCCTGAATATCTTGCGGTCGGGGCACGATTCAAAGTCCTCTTGCTTTAATGGTCCTGGTAGTACTTACATGTGTAAGAGGGGCATTTATTATTATAATTATTTAAGCTATAGTTGCTTCTGTTGAATAAATCAAATCAGGTGCTTATAAAATATCACTATGTAACTGAATTTTACTCGTAAAGTGTCTTCACTTTTTAAATAAACTGAACAACATTTTAAATTTAAAAAGCTTCATATTTATCACTAGAATATTCCTGTAGTTGCGCACGCGTGACCTGTTATTTTGTGTGTTCCTTAGGAAGCGTGACTTTTTGTAAGATTAAAAGTAACCTATATCACTCTCCAGAATTTAATTTTATCTATGCCCAAAAAATCAGGCCAATCTGGTGCCCTATTACATGTGTGAAAACAGGACAAATCAACAAACACACTAGCAATATAAATATTTTAATATTATAATGATAAAATTTGATTTAGCTGTAGTCCATTATAATAACACAACAAAACGGGGATTATGGCTATTAATGAGTGAAAATCGGATAAGTTTAAATCAAAGGTTTTTAGTTGCAGTTGAGTTTTGTAAGTGGCCAATGTAAAGCAGTTTACTTCAAATGGAGGCTCAACCGTATTGTTAAATGTTCACCATTATCATCAAAAGTTGAATGAGCATGTATTATTAATGCCAAGAAGCAGTTAAGTTGTAGCAAAGCATCTTAACGGCCAGTAATATGAGTTAAGTTTGAATCGTTTAGCAAACAACGCGAGTCTGACAGAATTAGTTTTGGAAATTAAATTAAAGCTTACACTTTAATGAAGAAATGGCTTGTAGTTATCTCAACGAGCCACAATAAACTGGCCGCCACATTATTAAGGCGAAAAGTTTTACGAAGTTATTTTCTTTGCGTAACACCTCAAAGTTTGGTAGGAGATATCGATTCTCGCTTCTAACGCAATTCTAGGTATATTTTTAATGCTACGACGTGTGGTGGTTAGTGCTGAAGAGTCTTAGTAGCCTTGTAAGTAGAGATGGGTAAATCCGGAGTTGAAGATTTAAATGATTCGAATCTGTAAGCGAATCCGATTCCTTAGCGGCTCCTTTTAAATCTTATCGAGTCCGAGGAGTTACTAACTCTGACTAGGTAACCTATCGGTACGGGGCCGAATGAAGGATCGGCTTGCTTCGGTACCACGGAGTGGAGCGAGGTAGGCACTAACCAGCGAGTCCGGGGTAAATAGGTTTGAAGGATTCAAATGAGTCGTAAAGCGGAGTCGGTACCGAACCCGGAATCAGATTTAGTGATTTGAATCACTTCTCGCAGTCGAGATCACCCATCTCGTAATTAATGGAAGCTTGCAACTCTAAGAGTATCATGTGTGTGCTGTCAACTTCAAACCCTGGAGAAATAAAAAAAATCATTTACTAGGAGGCGTACAAACAATAACAAAAGTATTAATTGAAAAAAGAAATAACTTAATAATTATTATAAGGTTTGTCCCCAAAAGATCCCACCATAGCATATTGCTAGCTCGAAAGCCAGCGCTGATATTCCGATGAGATCTTAGTCAACGTCACGGAGCGTAGGACTGCATTTTTATCTTGACCGCAGCGTTAAACAAGCGTCAAGCAACAAGCAAGTTCTGTCAAACGGCAAACAAGTACATGGATAAATTAATGCATCGGGCGCACACCTCAAAATTATTAAAAATACATAGTGCATAATAAAACATTCACATTATTTGCAATAATAATGATAATCGCGCCATACTGTAGCCATGTAACCTAACCTAACCTAACCTAGTCTTTGAAGCTACCCTCAAAAACCTCGCCTTGCGCCCATCGAACTCGTCTGACACCTAATAACAATTACCTACTGCAACTAAAGTAGCTAACTTCAGAAACGCAAACGTGGTGCGAATTCTTAATCCAACTTCATAAAGTTTCACAAAGTCAAAACAAATGAAAAAAGCCTCAGTTCTCTTCGACACAATAAAAAACAAAGCGCGAAAGACTTATCTGGGGGCACGGCAGTGCCCCCGCCAAGTCGAGCAAAACAAAGGCACGCCGTACCATCTTTTCTCGAAGCCATTCACGTCATTTTCGACCCCCTGTAATTTATTTGCTGATAAAGCTAGAAGCGTGAATTTTCAGTAACCAAGAGGGCATAATACACCTTAGGTATATTCCAAATTACAGTCAATTATAACTTGTAGTTAAAGATTTATTGCAAGTCAAAGTTCCTTAATTTTGTCACTCACTCACAAGGTACTTCTAGCAGATTTACATAGTTCAAATTTTGAACCCTATTAGTGTTTAGTCTGTAAAGCACCAGAAAACTTAAACATTCTGCAATTTCAGTCTAGTATTCCAGATATAACAGCCGTATAAATAAATTTGTAATTCAATAGAAATGTATGCGATTACAAAGGTACATTTGCACCTCAGATAAACAATACAATTTTTCGTTACTTAAAAGCGAAATAAAGGAGGGGGAAGGAAGAGGGTAAAGAAGGGGGGAAATAGGAGGGTAAGGAGGGGGAGAGCAGAAGGAGAAGATGGTGGAAAGAAGGGGGAAATGGGGAGGTGGAAGAATGGGGAAGCGGACGGGCGGGAGGAAAGGAGGGGGAAAAAAGGGGGAAGAAAGAGGATGGTGGAGAACGGAGAAGATTAAAGGATGATAAGGGATGAGAAGAAAGGGGGGAAAGGAGAAGAGAGGGGAAGGGGGGTAGATAAAAGACAAGAAAGAAAAGACAAGATACCAAATACCAGTAATAAGATATCAGATATAAGATATACGCAAAAAGAAAAAAAGAAGGACTGCCTACAAAAAGCGATGAGATCCCATCAAAAACATAACATGTAAAAAAATTATAAAATATAAATAAAATGACTTGGCCATCGCACGGCAACATAATTAAATCTCCTTTCGGGCCAAGTTTACGTTCAGAGGGCTAATAAAATTAGGTAAGGTTTGCTGCATGTAGTTTATTGCAGTGTGTGATTGGCCAAGCCGTTTTATTTATTAAAAATATGAAGATGAGTAATATTGATATGGTCACTATAACGGTCACAATAACATGTTGCTAGTTAACTAATTGGATGAACATTTATGAATGACAAAGGTGTTGGATAGATGCTCACATGGATAGGTACTACTGAATAAATTAACCGTCACAATAACATGTTGTTAGTTCGGTGAACATTTATGAATGACAAAGGTGTGGGATAGAACCTTCCATGGATAGGTACTACTGAATAAATTAACCGACTTAGTTATTATATCTCACAACTTTTGTGGTAGAAAAGATTGCGAGACTTGGCAATTTTTTTACATGTTATGTTTTTGACGGGATTAATCTCTTCTGAAATCATAATGATAATATTGCCTAGTTAATTAGTCAAAGAGAAAGTTTATGCAAATACCTCTCGAACCTGTCGCGTTTTATTTGAAAATGAAATTACTGACGGCCCTCGTCGGGCATTGTTTCCACTTTATTTACACTATTGGCTCTGCTATAGAAAGACGTATTTAAGTACTTACAGAAGGACATTTCACTATAACCTTGTTGCGTTAGGTTAGCACCTCGATTGTACGGGACGTCGTACACGCAAGATGCAATCTTAACTTTATCGGGTAATAGGAAATGTTGGACTGTTATGACATTTTGTACGCGGAAGAGTTGCTCGAACTTGCCGCAACTGAGATGTCATTAGTTTAGTGCTGAATGTTTGAATAGGAATTGAGTTGGATAAGTCTTGTAGTAAATTTATTTTAGACTAGCTTCTGCCCGCGACTTCGTCTGCCTTAAATTCGTTTATCGCGGATACGGGTACTTTTCCGGGATAAAAAGTAGCTTATGTCGTTTCCCGGGACCCAAACTAACTCCATACCAAATTTCATCTAAATCGGTTCAGCGGTTAAAGCGTGAAGAGCTAACAGACATTCCATCCATTCAAAGATCTAACAATAGTAAATGTTACCATACTGAATTGGCCTATCTATCAGCTTAGCACACAAAAAAAATCAAGCATCTACCGCAATAATTCACGTCACCATAAATAAAAATCTCATCGTACTCGGCGATAGGTGAAAAATTAAAATAAAAGTCATAACTCCGAAAATACGAAAAATCGCGGAACATACATGGGGGTGATTTAGATAGCCCTCTAGGTCCTCTACCTCCCAGCTTTAGTATATCACTACTTCTTGGGACACACTGTATAAGTATTAGTAATATAGTAATAGTAATATAGTAATAGTAAATAGTAATAGTAAATAGTAAGTATGATGGAGTATGGATATGGATGAAGCGAGTTTTAGTTTATACTACTCAAATAATGTTAAATTGTCATCTATTTGATAGCTTCAGGCGTTACTTTGCTTATTAGAATAATAGATTATAGTTCCTTTGCTTTGTTAGATGTGATAATAAATTCAAAACATGTTGCCGTAGCAACAAATAAAATGTGATTTTCAGATAAATTCTGTTTTATTACATACGATATCGATTAAATAGATCCTATCGTGGCTAGATCGCTGAGTGAAGAGAGTTATGGAGTCGGTCCTGTTTTACAGCAGGCGAGGCGACTCTCGTCGGTACGGCAGGATGCAAACGACATCTCGCGATCGGCCGACAACCCATCTCGTATTATACATAGTTCGATTAGGGTTTAGTTAGTTTGGACTGAGACCGCCAGATGTCGCAATGCGACATGCTCCCACTAGGAATTATGATGTACGGCGGATGGCACAATGACAGCTGAGCGACATCCAGCGACAGCTGTACGGACCATAGTTGTTTAGGTTGACTGGATATCACTAGTATAAACGGTTCGGGCCAAGTCCGCTAGATGTCGCGACCAACTGACAATGCGCCATTGTCGTTTTTTATATGAACACTTGCGCTATCAAGTTGCCAAATTTGCTCTAGACGAGTCCAATTTTCTCAAAGTGGGCCAGTCCAGACCACCCTTGGTAGCGAAAGTGTCAAGTTCGCTCACCAATCTGTTGCATATGTAGGTATTTAGATTGGTTAATGACCTTTTTTATGTCAGTATTATGAGGTTAAAGTATTAGACAGAACCGTCGAATCTATAGAATATTTAAAGTAAGGTACGTGAGACAAGTGTACAAGTTGCAATTTAGACTAAATAATAAATAACTTGGTTCCGTCCAATACATTACCTTGAATGAAACTAGGAACACTCGGAATTTTATTTTAGCATCTACAATGATTTGTAAGATAGAAGAGATAGGTAAACTTATAAATATTTAAATTAACATAATATTATTAATCGATGGGTATCGGGCACACATTGTTGAAAGCTCGTTTGATGATGCCTCGATTAGTCATGAGCTCGACGACCCTAACGACTCCGTCTTGATCTGGGCTGCAGCCGATGACGCGCCCAAGACGCCACTGGTGGGGTGGAAGGCGCTCCTCGCGTACCAGCACTACCATGCCAGGTTTAAGTGACGGACCCTTGCTGCTTCTCCATTTCATTCGCTCCTGAAGAAGGGAGATGTAATCTCTCGACCACCGCCGCCAGAAGTCTTGTTGTAGATGTTGTAACTGCTGGTACAGAGTAAGCTTATTCATGGGCGTCATCTCGTAACTGTAATCAGGCAATGAGGTTGGGGTCCTACCTAACAGGAAGTGAGCTGGCGTCAAGCAAGTAATTTCGTCGTTATCAGAGCTCGGTATTGGGCATAAAGGTCTGGAATTTAAGATTCCTTCGATTTGAGTGAGTACAGTGGAAAATTCTTCATAGGTTAATAAAGCGTTACCCAATATTTTCTTTAAGTGTATTTTACAGCTTTTAATAGCAGCTTCATGCAAGCCTGCCATATGAGGAGTGTAAGGCGGTAAGAATTTCCATTGTATTCCCTCATTCGCACATGAGGTTGAAAGTTCGTTGACATTATCAATATCTTTTAAAAAAGAATACAGTTCTATTAACTCCTTATTAGCGCAGTGATAGTTCGATGCATTATCGGATAGCAACTCTTTTGGTTTCCCCCTTCTAGCAACGAAACGCCTTAGAGCCGAAAGAAATGCTGAGGTCTCCAGGGTGGTAACCAGCTCAATGTGAACCGCCTTGGTAACACCACATACAAACATAGCAATATAACATTTTGAGGTTCTGTAACCCCGTCCCCTCCTGTCTCTGATGGTATAAGGACCACCATAGTCAATGCTTGTAGAGTTTGCAAAGGGTAGAGCGGGCGTCACTCTATTTAGTAGGTAAATTTCCCATGATGGGAGTAGGTATTTTTGGCTTGGCCCGAAAACATGTCAGACATTTATGGACTATCTTGTTAGCTAAAGTCTTACCTTTGATCGGCCAGAGTCTTTCACGAACAGATGAGAGAAGGAGTTGGGGCCCTGCATGGTTGAGTCTTTCATGCTCATTGAGCATGATGAGCTTCGTGAGATTATGGTTGTGGGGTAAGATTATAGGGTGTTTTTTAGAATGTGAATAATGTGAAAGAGCTAAGCGACCTCCTATTCTCATGAGTTGATTCTCCACAAAGGGGTTCAAATTAATTAAACTTGATGAATTAGGTATTTTTTTATTTTTAAGTGACAAATTGTATTCATTTGGGTATGATTCAATCTGGGCAAACTTTATTAATGTATTAAGGGACGCAGTCATCTCGTTGACAGTTAATGGACCTGTCATTTGGTTATTATTATTTTTGCAATTATGAATAAATTTTAGAATAAATGCGAAGCAATTAATTAGTCTGTTGACATTTGACCATTTATTAAATAGGTTAGACATTAATTGGTTTGAAACGTCATTTGTGCACACATTAAACTAGGTAGGAGCAACCTCAACAACATGGTTAGAAGGCCAAGTAGAAGCCGGCTTACTTAGCCAAGCCGGTCCGTGCCACCACTTGGTACAGTCTAACATCTTATCCGGCTGAAGTCCTCTTGTGAGAACATCTGCAGGGTTATCATTTGAAGAAACCCAATTCCATTCAGTTATCTGGGTGAACTCCCTTATTTTGGTTATTTGGTTTTTAACAAAACAGTTAAGCTTATGAAGTTGTTGAGATTTTATCCACGCCAGAGTAACATTTGAATCGGACCAGAAATATTTTGATGTGAATGTAGAGTTCAATGCATTAGTCACTTTATTATGTAATGTTGTTAGTAATAATGCTGCCCTTAACTCCAGCTTAGGAATAGTCTCATTTCGAGCTACTCGTGTTTTAGCGCAGAGTAAGCGAGTTAAAATCGTTCCTGTTCTATCTATGGAACGTATGTAAATTGCGGCACCATATGCTTTCAACAAGATATCTGCAAACCCGTGGATTTGTATGGTATGATAACCACTTAAAAGTATATATCTAGGTATTCTTAGTAAATTTAATATTGGTATGGCACTATAAAATGAGATCCATTCATTTGACAAATCGCTTGGGAGAGCTTCATCCCAAGCCAATTTAATTTTCCAAATCCTTGAAATGAAACATTTAGCAATAATTATAACTGGTTCGAGGAACCCTAAAGGATCGAAAATCTCTGAGGCTAATGACAGAACCTTTCGCTTGGTTAATGGTTTCTGTATTGGTTTTTCTTTTATTTGGTACATCAAGTTATCCGACTGACTACACCAAGCTAGCCCAAGAACCCTTTGTGTATCTTGACCGAAGGTCGTAGGCAGTGCGTCATGGGTGTTGGTGGTACTCACGGTTTGTAGTATATAATTCGAGTTTGAGTTCCATTTTCTGAGATTGAACTGCGCGCTCTCAAGTATCTTCTGGACACGTACTGCTGTCTTTGCTACTTGCCCTTCGTTGTCTGCACCAAATATGAAGTCGTCCATGTAGAAACTGCTGGCTATCGCTTCGGCAGTCTCTGGATACTGGTGTTTGTTTTCGTGTGATAGTTGTAACAAGCATCGTGTCGCTATGAGTGGTGCACATTTTAGACCAAAACTTTGTGTTGTCAACATGTATGTTAATAGTTTCTGTAGGGCTGTCACGCCATAACATACACTGCAAATGGCACTGAGACGGCTTGACATAAATCATACAGCATTTACAACAAATTTGTATTTACGAAACCTGAGCAATATATCCATCAAGTCGTCCTGCATAACAGTGCCCTTGCACTGAATGTCATTCAGCGACTTACCACTACTTGTCTGACAAGATGGGTCTGTTACAACTCGAAGAGGTGTTGTAATCTTTTGTGGGTTAACAACAGCATGATGTGCCAAATAATTGCAATATTTATTGGGTGTACACTCAACCATATGTCCAGCCTCCTTGAACTCATTCATAAATTCCACATATTTTTCTTTAAATTTTGGGTCACGGGCAAACCTTGATTCTAAACTTTTAAATCGTTTAAATGCAATGTGGCGTGATTCACCAAGCGACGTTGCGGGCTCCTTGAGAGGTAAGGTCATCATAAAGTTACCATCAGACGTGCGAGTGTGCTCATTGAAAGTTTTCTCAGCATAGGTAATATCATTATCTGATAACTTATCTGATGGTGGTTGCTCCTTTGTATCCCATAGAGTCCGCAAGTCTTTATTGAGTATAAAGTTACAGTTAACCGTCTGAGGAGCATACTTGGTATCCACAGCTCCAGACACAACCCACCCAAGGCGGGTTCTTTGCAGACATGGCAGACCCTCACCCAGGTGGTGCTGGCCTATACACAAAAGTTGGTAAAAATGCTCGGCTCCTACAATTATATCAATAACGCCTCCCACGCTGAAGTTTTCGTCAGCTAATTGAAAACGTTGTGGGATATTTAATGACCTTTCGTGTGTTGGATAGGTAGGTATGTTGCAAATCGTTGGTACAATGAAGCAGGACAATTTGGTTGAGTATGCTTCGTCCTTCGACATGACAGTTACATTACATTGTTGGTTTATAGTTGTCATGCTTTCGTTAAAACCCAATACCTCAAACTTGATTTTTTTCAGTCTGTAAATTTAATTTCTCAGCTGCTCGTTGGGTTATAAAATTAGATTGAGAACCACTGTCTAATAAGATTCTCAAAATAAGGGGATTATTAGAAGTATCTAGTACCTTGGCTTCTGCCGTTGATAGAAAAATGCGCTTCGGCTGCACCACTGCTGCTGCATCGGTTGACTGCTGATTAGTTAGGTTAAGAGTCGAGGTCGGTATGCTCGGTTCTCTGCTATTATGCATTGGTTGGGATTGTGATTGGGACATCATAGGTGAGACATGTAAAAGTGTATGATGTTTACCTTTACAGGTCCGGCAGTTTGAAGCTCGACAGTTCGGAAAGATATGGTTGGAACCTAAACAGTTCATATATAGACTTAATCGTTTGACAACTCGAAGGCGTGACAATGGGTTCAGGGCCAAGAAATCCTTGCATTGGTTTATGTAGTGTCCCCCCTTGCAGTTTGGGCATTGACTACGTTGGTAAGAAAAGGGTTTTACCTTATTTTGGTGAGATGGAGGGGACGTGATTACCATGGCCTTCCGAGGCAGTGGTGTTCTGGCATCGGGTAGCTCCGAAGCAGCACCGTGAAGTGCCTCCAAAATGTCTGCTTGCTTTCTCAGAAAACTCTTGAAATCCTGTAAAGTCGGAATTTCTCGTGATATAATTCGTTCTTCCCATTTCCTTTTAATATTATTATCTAGCTTAGCGGTCACCAAAAATATAAGTAGTACATCCCAATCCTCAGTACCGACTTGTAAAGAGCGCAGAGATCTCAGATGCTTTGAGATATTGTCGGACATGCTTCTAAGGGCTGAAGGTGTACCACAAATAGTTTCTATATGCAAGAGTGCTCGAAGATGGTTATTTACTAGAAGCCTTGGATTGTTAAATCGTTCACATAGTAATTGCCATGCGATGGAATAACTCTCCTCCGAGTAGTCCAGCGCATTAATTACCTCTAACGCACCATCTTTCAAACAACCTCGCAGATATTTAAATTTTTGTATTGGTTTGAGAGCTGATTGGTTAATAAGAGCATCGAATGTGTCCCTAAATTCGATCCATAAGGTCAGTTCACCATTGAAAGATGGCAGAGAAACTTTTGGATATTTAGTAGACTCACTTGTTGTGTCGCTGGAAGTCGGCGGATTGACCCTCTGAGGCGTTGCTGGCGGGGTTGCCTCTTCTACCCTTTTAACAAAAACTTTAGCCTTTGCCACAGCGGCAAAGTATGCATTTTCAAAGTTTTCTCTTTCCAGTAGTTGCTCGTCTAAATCAGAACTTAATGTTTCTATTCGATGTTGGATTTCGTCATAATCCTTATAATTACAGGTTATTTTGTCCAACCTTAACTCAATTTCTACGACTTGGTCAGCTGACAACGAATCTGATTGGATTCCGTTTAGATATCTAATGAATAAGGTAAGCTTTCCTTTAAACGTGCCTCTTCGTTTGATATAATCTCGTAATTTTGAGTTTTCGATTACAGTTGCGTCAGATCCCCTGTCAGATGCCATTTCTACTAATTACAGTAATAAAAATGCCCAATACACGAAATGAGTTAACAATAGTTTTTAGGTTAAATTAATTATGCCAGCCCACTTGCCTGTAGGTTTTATCCTCGCCTGATCAGCTACCGTCCTCTTTTTCTCTTGATTCTTGGTGCCTATATACTTTACTTGGTGATGCAGGTTATGTTCGTGGTTGACGGCCGGCTGCGCCGCGCCGCCACGTAATCACGCTAATTGCGCTTGTTGCTTTGGTTCGACGTGCTCCGTAGGTATATTTCTTGTTTTTCCTCCAGACTTGTTCAGTGCTTGGCAAAATTCGTAATCGTCGATGTGTCGATGTCGAGTTCGGAGACCACCACGTGGTCACGCTGGTTGTTGGTTGCCGCACGGGTAATCCGGCGTTTTCTTATGACCCCACGTTAATCCGAGTGTCTTCGTGACGTGGTGGTCTCGGGGTCACCAAAACATGTTGCCGTAGCAACAAATAAAATGTGGTTTTCATATAAATTCTGTTTTATTACATACGACATCGATTAAATAGATCCTATCGTGGCTAGATCGCTGAGAGAAGAGAGTTATGGAGTCGGTCCTTTTATGGTTAGATGTGGTAAAAAAAAGAGAGCTCATTTTCATGCAGTTTCCACGAAAAAAGTCACCTATCAATAACTTTTACGGTAAAGAAATTTCAACGAATACAACTGTAGTCAAGTGACTTAGTTTTTTTGGCTACATTTTCGAGACATTTTAAACATTTGTATGATTATCCGGGTTTATGTGCGATCACGTCTGAAAATATGTATGTGATTTAGATTTTAAACTTACTTGACACACAAAAGTTTCGTCATGTATACATATTCTTTGATGTGACAGTACCTATGTGTCTAACGAAATAGCATAACGGATTTATTTGCGCAAGTATAACTTAGACATGCAAGAATGTACTCGATCGGTATGCGCCTTCAACTTTGTTCGCAAAGAACAAAAAATCATTAACCTTTTTTTACTTTACCTACCTTACTCGAGTAAAAAACAAGTCTTTCTAGGTTTAGGTTATATTTCTATACTATTATAAACTTGTAAAAATGTAATTTCCGCTCTTCGTCAAGTAGTCCGTATCACTTTTTCTTTTTAAATGTCTTCAATGTACAGATATTTCATTTATGCAACGTTATAATAATAGTATAAGATTATTCGCAGTCGGATGTCCCATATAACAAATCTAAAGAAATCTTCACAACCTTTATACACAAGGCATTCAAAAGGTTTCACTGATGAATAAAAAGCAGAGTTGGTTTTCATTATAATTTATTTATTAAGAACCATTCAGTAGGTACAAATAATATATTATAAAAATATTTATTTGTATTTGACAAAATCCAAACAACCTATCTAATACGTACGGAATGTATCCAAAAATAACCAAGCGTTTTGACTAGTGTCCATTATTATTGTCCCCAGTCTCAGTTTCTAATGCACCTCCCGCATTATCTAAATTATTATTCCAAGTCGGACGTCCCGTATAATTCACGAAACTTAACTTAAGTCCCTGCAATGCTAAGATGAGCTGCCATTCAAGTCAATATTAATATTCATTCCTCCCATTATTTGCATGACGGGGCTATTAAAATCTCAAGACGAATTTTCTCGTCCTATTAAAGATATGTCTGAAGTAAATTTCATTAATTCAGTCTCGTTATGCTAAGCGCTGGATTGTTAGCAATATCAATTATCTTAATGGTAAGTAGTTAATTCGCACTCATTCTTAGATGATAAAATAATTTTCTAAATTTGGTTTAACATACCGTAATATTTTTAACATACCGTGTTATTCGTGGACTGGAAAAAAACAACCTGATACAAAGTTTATATGCTCGTTCATCGTATAAAACCAAAAATAATAATTGCGCGATACATCGCATTAAGCTAGCTGTAACTTAAATATACATACATACGATCATCCGATTTGCGCGCTGTCAAAACAGATTTGGTAAAAAATCCTTTATGTATCAGTAGCTTCATCTTAATATTATAATATTGTCACTATGGACCAGTACACTTAGTCTTCGTTATTGTACTTTGTCGATTAGTAAAGTGTTACATACTGTGGTACATTTTAATTTTTAACCCTCACATGACTGTTATATTAGTACGACAAAGTTCTAAAATGATCTACTTTCGATGTTGAATATATGGCGTAGTTGGTAGGATCAGTACATAAAACAGTTCCAACATTATATCTCGGAATACTACGCAATGTGCGACATCGTAATCTATTTAGTGGTTCAGGAAGTTGTGGGCCACAACCGGCGAAGTTGGGCACTTCGATCACAGTTCGGGCTCCTGTGAGAATTTTCAGCTGTAAGCGATACCGCCCCTCGGCACCGCATACAACCGTATCTTTTGACAAAACGCTCAGAGCACTTTTGCTTATTTACGACGTCATATTATACTCCAACGATATTGCTTTGAGGTTTCGCGTCTTTATGGAGATTAGGTAAGGTTTTTAGGTTTAGAAGTTTAGTGATCATCTGAGTGTACTCGCGAGTTGATGGCAATGGTATGAAAAACGCTATTTTAATCAAATCACTACCATGAATATAGGTGTGTACGTATGATTTATTTTATTCTTATAATATACTAAAGGTGCGCGCAACATTTTAGTCGTCTGTATCGTAAAACCTAAAGAAAAATGTCTATAATGAGTGCGTCCTGCCAGTTATGACATATGTGAGAGCCGAGACTGGACGTTATAAATAGTACAACTATTTAGGTGGACAACAACTAGCAGCGGGCTATGGAGAGGGTTATTCTCGGAATTTCTCTGAAAGATCGAATCTGAAACGTCTGTCAGAAAACCACAGTTGCCAATATAGGCTAAAGGATTAGCAGACTGAAATGGCAGTAGGCCGCTCACATATGTTGTAGAATCGACAAGCGTTGGGGTAACCGTGTTCTGGAGAGGCGGCGTCTTGGCAAGTGTAGCGTCGGCACTTTTCTGATAGATGGAGCAAACGACATATGAAAAGTGGCTGGCAGCGTTTGGAAGGAAAAACGCAAGACCGAGTTCAGTGGCTTGCTGTGGGAGAGACCCATGTCCAGCACTGGGATGAGATATAAAAAAGTAGATTGGGTACCTATAGTTCTAGTCTGACAAAGTTTTTAAATACTAGCACTACACATTTTTGCGAGACGAGGCCGAGATACATTGACCTTATTCTGAACTAAAAAATGCCTGCAATGAGTGCCCTGATGAATCAGCGAAGGAGAAAAAAAATATAACCCTCTTTTTTTCTTTAGCGTATTCGATTAAAAAGATCTTATAACCATCTGAGGCCTCCCAGTTTTCCTGTACCAAAACTAGTTAAAATCTGTTCAGTCGTTTTGGCGTGACGAAGCCACAACGACATATACAAACATATAAAAAAAAAAGATTCAATGACCTTCAAATAGTACGTATTACTTTTTTTATATCTTCAAAGTAGTGCTGCAGTCCATCGCGTACTTTTTTTATTTTTTTATTAATTTTATTAAATAGGTATACATATCACTTACAGAGTAATTTGAAAACGCGTACGGGAAATAATCTTCCCCACTCACGCTAATATGTAAAGTTATATCGGCATATATAACAATCACGATCACGACGGTATGAAAGCCTTTTCGTACAATTACCGAAGGATTCCAACAAAATTAACGATATGAATTGGAACCTACTTGTTTTAAAAACTCATCAATTTTGCCTAGAACTACTACCGTGAGAGGCAGAAATATTTAGATTATTAGATAAGCGGTTACTCATGTCGTAAAAGGCGAGTACTGCTCGACATGTCTCGGTTCATTACGCGGACCTTAGTCATGTCATGTTCGCGAGCGACGAGACACAGACTCGGGATATATGGCGTCGCAAACGTAATCTAAATATGTAACTAATTTTGCATTGCAACAACAATAATCATTTCATTAAGGTCAACCGGGCCAAAGCGACTACGGGGCAAATGCGTTTTTTGACAATAACATAAAAACGCATCAGTTTGCAACTATCCCTTCTCTTTTTTGATATGTATACTGACAAATTTTAGGCAGGGAGGGTAGTTTCAAAGTGTTCGGATTTTGAGAAATCTTTAACAGACGCATTTCACCCTTAGTCGCATTTGTCCCAGTTGCTTTCGGAGCGATTATTTCCGAAAATATCCACTAAATTAAAAAAATATTTTTTTAGATCCCAAAAATGATTTTGAAAAAACTGTCGAAATATGTGCCACACATTCATATTTGCTGATTTTTTTTTCAGTTTTGGTTATATGTATGGAGTGCCCCCCTAGAAATATTTTGTTTCACTATCAAACTAAGTAGCGGCGGTTACACAAGACACCTATACTCCAAATTTAATCAATATACAACATTCCATCTTTTTGAGTCAAATACTTGTGACATACGGACGGACGGACAAGACGAAACTGTAGTTCCGTTTTTGCCATTTAGGCTACGGAACACAAAAAGTGATAACATTTTTAGTGTTATTTTTTCCCACAGCATCATATCCCCGCATTGACTTGGTTTTTTTTACGTAGAATATACACTGAAGCGTGATATACAATTATTTGATTTTATTCTGGAAAACGTCCAATGGATACGCAGAATACATTTCACATGCGTACAGTGCCACAGGAAAATACTTATTTTAAATAATAAACAAATAAACTCACGAAAAGGTATTTATGAGCGTGACCCGCTTTTCTTCCGAAATGTGCTTGAATTTTAAGTACATGTTCATTATTTTAGTACGTTAAATTTTGTAATGAGGAATATCTACATTAAGGCAAAATCTTTACGTTAATGTTTTGCGTTTTCCGGGATACATACATGCATGCAATGCACATGATGAGCACTTACTATACTCACTAACCTTCCCAAAGACCTGAAGGCCCAATCAACATTCATGATCTGGGACACAAACATACAAAAAAACATGCAAATGGCGTATTTTACTTATTTTCATTTTTGTATCTTCAATGTACAGCCATTTAATTTTAACAGAGTAGCTGTGACTGGACTATGCCGACTAGCAACCTTAAATAGCAGAATGTTTGTGATTGTACTCATTGTAATAAGATCAAAACCATAAAAACGTATTTTATTTACAGAAAAGCTCATAATAAATATGTTTCTGTAAAAAAAATATAATTTTTGAGGCAATCTTTTACTGCTGACTGTACTTTTCTTTGAACACCCATCAACTAGGTACTCATTGAGACGTCTCTAAAGATTTTGTTAGGGTTTTTTTTATTACAGAGTTCCTATGAATACCATCCGGCTCCATGATCAGATCAGCTGGTATCATAATATTGCATTCTCACCGAACTTACATAAGTATACGCCAAATTTTGGCTCAATCGGAAACCAGGAAGTGGGTTTTTAACTTGCAAGATTTAACCCAAACAAACAAACGGCAAGGTAGATAAAAACTTGAAAAAATGTGACATGAGGCAGGACATAATCCATACTATAGAAGGTGCCAGCAACTTGGTTCGTGGAGAAGAAAAAGTCATAATCCCTCTTTCTTTCTTCAGCGTAGTCGGGTAAAAAGTATCCTATAACCATCTGGCGATACCCAGCTATACCCGTGTAGATACTAAACATACTTCAAATCCGTTTAGCCGATTAAGCGTGACGAAGTTACAACGACACATACAAACGTACCAAAAAAACATCGGTTTAGTGATCTCTAAATAGTCCGTTACAATAATCTTCTTGAAAATATCTTCAATTCATTTTTACAACTTTATAATAGTCAAAGTATAGATACGAAAGTTACTTTGTCTGTTAACTTGTCACGCTTAAACCGCTGAACTGAGATTTATTTGAGACCTTGGGAAGGATAGCTTCTGACGACGTGATATGTGTACGGTGTGAATAAGTTGCGTTGACACTTCTATCCCGGAAATTATCCCTTTAGTGGGTTGGTGTAAATGCTATCGTAAATAGTAACCAAAGTAACACACAAGCTGCATTAGAGCCTATAATGCCCTTACACAGCTTGTGTGCAGGGAAGAGTACTTTAAAAGCAATAAATATCTTGGAAAGCTACAGTTTTAAAGCGAAGCAGTATATGCGAAGCAGTATTGGGAAAAAATTGATAAAAAGTAATATAAATTCCGTCGCAAAAAGTGCGGAATTCCTTTGCTTAAAACTGCCATTATTACTCGATATACCGGGAGTTGGTGACACAGGTGAATAAAGGCCGAAACACACCGAATGCGTGCGCAGCAGGTGCACGTGCGCGTGTGCATGGCGTGCGCGTTGTGTCTTATGAAATGTCATAGTAGATGGCACACCGCTTGCGTGGCGTGCACGTGCGCAGCGGTGTGTCATCTCTTATGGGTATTCGTACTTTACTACGCGCACGTCTACGTGCACGCCATGCACACGCATCCGATGTGGCTTGGCCTTAAAGCCGCGGTCTCGTCACAGATTAATAAAATACCAAGGACCATTAAAACAAGAGGACTGACCATCTTCATACAAAAAGCCTTTTACCGCTATGTACAACGCCATCTATGTATAAGAATTATTTTTACAATTATTCAATTTTGCACGCGTCACACAGTATTTAAATGCTACGATTTATTTATTATTAGCTATTTGCGAACTATACTATACTATGTTTCTTTATTCGTTTATAACATCGTTAAATGTTTAGTTTTAAAGCGCCATCTAGTTCTTGCCAGAATATCTTGCGATCGGAACACGACCCAAAGTATGGCAAGTGTCAGTCCTCTTGTTTTAATGTTCCTTGATAATACTTAGTAGGGACTTTACTGAAACGGAAAATATATTTTTAAAACTTATGTATGTTTACATATTACAAATAAATAAATATTATAGGTTTTTTTAGACAAATCGAACCAGACCCATGGTAAGCTCAATAAGGCGTATGTTATGAGTAGACAACGATATATAATACATATTTATTTATATACATAGAAAACATTTTACACTCAGAAAAAAATAAAAAACCGGCCAAGAGCATGTCGGACCATGCTCAATGTAGGGTTCCGCAGCCGTTTACACAAAAAAATGCACTACAGCTGAAAAAAAAACGGCATGAAAAAAAGAACCGTTTAGAAAATAGAGGGAAATATTTCCGAACATATTCACGGCTTACACAAGACACCTACGTTCTAAACTTCATCAATATAAATCTTATAGTTTTTGAGTAAAATGCCTGTGACATACGGAGTATACGGACGCACGGACAGACAGACGGACGGACGGACGGACATGACGAAACTATAAGGGTACCGTTTTTGCCATTTTGGCTACGGAACCCTAATAAATGCTCATCACACAAATATTTGCCGGTACCGGAATTTGAACCTAGGACCGTCAGCTTCACACTTACTCCCGCTGAGCTAATCCAGTCGCTTAATTATTATCATCTATACCAGCCGGTCTAGCACAACACTCCACGACTACGAATTTCACGCGACATAGCTTCACCCGTCTTTCTCGCATTGTATGGAAAGGAAAGAGAGACAATATTTGTCGCGCGACAGAGAGTCGTGTATCAAAGTTGTGCTATAGGTGCTGGGGTCGGCAACTTTTTGAGTCGGAGGAGTCAACAAATAAAATAGTTAAAAATTATGTGTTATTTTAACTATTTTTTGGTACAGGTCTATATTTGTAAAATATGTATGTTCTATGCAATGTTTCTTGGATACCTACTTTTTATTTACCCGACACTTAATGAAACAGAGTTATGACTTTTTCTTCGACCAAATCGCGGACAGCTTCGTGTACATTGAACAACCTTAAGAATTAAGAATTTCTGCAATGATGGGTCTAAGATCGCAAAATTAAAACAAGGTGAATCACGAAGCCGTGTTTCGATTACCTACTTGATGTCTGCTTATCGGAATAGGTAATCTGACGAGGGTTGTGCGTCCCAGAATATAAAATCTTATTCGTGGCCTATTCCGTGGTAGGTGTGTATTGGCCCGATGGGGATCGTAAACAGAAACGTAACATCTACGTATATATGTAGGTAGAGGTTGGGTGAAAAGGACATTGACATTATGATATATCAGCTGGGGAGAAACGTGACCTTGCACCCTTATACAGTATAGAGGTAAGGGGGACAAACTCATATAGGAATAGCACTCCATACATGTAACCAAAACTGAAAAAATACAAATGTGTGGCACATGTTTCGACAGATCTTTTAAAAAAATATTGATTTAAAAAAAAAAAACTGATATAGTGAATATTTTCGGAAATTCGGCATCCCCCTCTATATCTAAATCATAGGTCCAGAAAATATGAAAAAAGTACCTAGATAAAGCCTAGTAAATACTTTCAACGAAAATTGTTTTCAACATGATCGGATATACCGTTTCTGAGTTATTGCCGAAAAATTCTCAGAAAAAGGGCGTAAGTGTCGTGGAAAGTTTTTTCATGTGTAGCGCACGTTTTTTGTATGAACGGCTGCAGAACCCTTCACTGAGCATGGTCCTACATGCTCTTGGCCGGTTTTTCTCTTTTAATTATTTCTGCGTTGTTCTAGAGTAAACGATAACTTTGTTGGTTGTTAACTCGACGGCTCCAGGCGGGCTGTACGTCTGGCAAGTTGATGGATATCCATCACTCATGTTCGGGCGAAAAGTCACGTGCGATCATGACCCTGGCTGAATTTTTGTGCGCAGGTCCACAGGTTCATTAGAGAGTCTAGGCATTATTTCAAAATCAAAGAACGTTTTAGGGTTCAGTAACTTGAGATCCTGTAATACATCTCATCAAGGAACAAGCGAGACACAGGACTGCAAAACCTTAATTTCCGAACGGTGTAAAATATCTTATCTGTTAAAAAGTAGTTTTATAGTCTCTGTTTTTTAAAATATTATAATTAGTATCATTACTAATTATAATATTTACCTCATGGTAGCCTGGGAGGTTTTTTGCAGCGTTTCTTTTCTCGTCAGTACGCCTCAATTGTAAAATGCTGCTTGGTAAATTATTAGAATAAAATAATAAAGCCTTTCTGGCACATGTGTAACTGTCTTTACAGCTTAGACCTATCTGGCATGTATGTACACCTATATTTTTTTTTCAAAAATGGGTAGTTTGCACAAATTGTAACTTTGACAGAGGAAAATATATCTTTTCTCAGTCAACCCGTGACCATTGAAAGCTCAAAAGCTTCAGAAACGTCGGGAACTCAAATGAAGTAAATATACGCGATATAATCCGTTAAATTGTTTTATTTCAATGAGTAATAATCGTGAAACAGAAGAAACTAGTATATATTCATCTTCGATTTCGAACACTCACTTAAAGTCAAGGGATCTGATAAAAGTAAATTAAAACAGGATCAAACTGACAAGGGAGTTTGAAAACACTTCATATAGACCACTATCACTTCTTAACCATGCTTACGGTTGTGTAGTCCGGCTGCCAGACTATGGAAAATTATTTTTTTCCGTGTTACAATTGACCGGTCCAATGATTTTCCGCTGTCAGGTCAACCGAACCATGGAAAATAGTAATCTCATCGTAATATGTATGCCAGTCTTCTATGTAATTTTTTGAACTTACTCGTATTTGGTCATTTTCACAGCTACAACACTTCTTAATTTCGTCTTTATAAACTAAGCTTACATAATAATTGCATAAATAGGTAAATTTAGTCTGAAATAAGCAGTGATTGAGGTCCGTTATACATGCATTTCTAAACTGTAAAACTAGGTCAATGAAAATTTTCAGTTGAGAAAATCTCATTCACAAAATAGACGACTGCGTCAACATTAAACACGGAACCATCTAGATGAAACACGATCCAACTTCAATGTGATTTGCAACTATTTGACTTTAATTTGACACTTAATCTTATACTCGCCGCACCTGCAAAAGATTTATCAAAATTTTATTCCAAGTAAATTTGATCAGAATTTTAACAGCATATTGCAGTGATTTATAAGTCATACAATTCTTGCATATTTATAAAGAAAAGTGTACGTAAACTATTTGAACATATTGAAATACTTACATATTCTCATATGGTGTGATTCATAAACATGATAATGTTTAAATAAAAAGATAAAACATTTAAACTAGAAAAATCTTATTTCGGTCAAAGCTTATATCAACTCCTCTTCAAAATTCTACATTAAATTTTTTAATATGCAAATAGGCCACACGGGCATTTTTACACGTCTGGGTCTAGTATGAAAAATATGACATTTGAAATCTCTGAAGAGACTGCTGTTAGATTATTTATGATTTACAATGATTGCATATTCTGTTTGATGGATATTTTGTTTCAAAAGTTACCGCGTTTCCACTTTGTTTTAATCCTCCCTAATGAACACCATCTTAGCTGGTTCTGTGACATCCGCATTCAGCGGATTCCTTGATCAAATCATCATCATCCCACCGTGTGTGCTTTAACAATACCTGAATCCAGGTCAGTAAGTCTGCATCAAAAATAATAAATAAATAAATAAAAATGAGGGACAATCTTACACAAATCGACCTAGTCCCAAACTAAGCAAAGCTTGTACTATGGGTACTAGGCGACAATATACATAATATATAGATAAATTATAATACTTAAATACATAGAACACATCCAAGACCCAGGAACAAACATTCGTGCTCATCACACAAACACTTGCCCTGGCCGGGATTCGAACCCATAGTCTATTGCATCCAAAGTACCATACGTCGGTACGTGTCTTTACGCGTATAAGAATAAAGATGTATTGCGATTTATATGGAGTTTTGGATGCTACAGTAATATTTGATGCTGATGTATGTCTTTCGGCTGATCATCGTGTTTAGTTATTAATTCAATTATTTATAACCAGGGTTCGTAAAATGCGAGCAAAATTCATTGAAGTGTATCTAGACTATTTGTCATACGTCATTTCAATCGTATTTGCTTGCATTTTTCGTTCCCTGTTTATAACACATATGTATACCCTTTGAAAGTACGTAGGTACTTTTAAAGCGATTCATTGTATTTAGGTTCATTAGAACTTGCTATGCATATTAACAGTGCTCAATCCAACCTGCTTACTAATACTAATACATACACTGAGAACATGTATGTTATACAGGGTCTGCGTTAAGATGTTATTTGACAAAAAAAAAACAACTTACCCTTAAATGTTTGATGCCTAATATAAAGTTTATAGCTTGTATCAAACTCAATGGACTGTGCACCACGATAATCTCGTCGTAAACCAGGTTTATAGTTAGGTACTCGTATCTAGGTATCGTTCGTGACCCCTATGAAACCTAGAATTATATCTGTACCCGCTTTGACTACTTCAGTCTAATTCTAGTTCCTCCTTTTCCAAAATTTTGGATTTGACTCTACCTTATCACTCACCTCTTAGGACGTTCTGAATAATATTTCGATTTATTTTTCTTGAACGCAAGCAAGAATTACTATTGTACCGGTGAACAAACATTAAGATGTGTAACCGCCAATTTTCCTTCGTAAACGAACTTTCTTGCTTTACATATAAAGTTGCCCTTTGTGTGACAATAGTTATTTGTTATGCAAGGCTGCAAAGTTGTTATTTGGCGCGAGTGCCTAAATTGAAAGCCGAGAAAGTGAAGGAATCTAAAATTGAAAATTTAAATATAGATTCCTTAGCGTAACGAGGCTTCCAAGGCACGAGAAGCCAAATAATTTTGCAGCCGTGCGAAACACACAACTTTTCACCTCACTACAACATGTGAGATGTAAGAAAAACGATGAAATAATAATTAACTGATTATTTTTTCATTTAAAACTATCGATAATCCCTAATAGGGATAAATTCGCCTTTGTACTTATATCTTTTAAGTTTATTGCATTTGTAACTGCTTACTATGTACAATAAAGTGTTTACATACTGGACAATATATAATGAACCTACGAAACACGCTCATAATAAAACAAACAAACAAACAATTAAAAAATATAACTTCGAACATCAAATGACTTTTCCACGCTAGCGGATAAACGCACTTTTCCAGGCAGATGTGGCGCTGTTGTAACTTTTTCGAGCAAGTGAGGTGAAAAAATGTTTACAGTTAGCAGCATCCACTTTAATAATAATATAATAATAATCTTTTATGTCAGGCGGTGCCCATATAAGTGTTAGTATGTACAATCACTTACAAACCTATTGTTAATAAACACAACGACACAATTAATATACAACCGGATGAGTCTTTATAATTTCAATTAACATATTATAGAATTAGGTTAAGAACTGGTAACATCTAATTGCAACATTGAAAATTATGTATAATTGAATTACGTGAAATGAAATGAAATAAGATTAAATTAGAATTCTCGATAAAATAATAATAAGAATAATAATTTAAAATTATGAATTAAATGTAAAAATTTCATCACATAGTAATAATAATAAAATCATGTCACCAGTTAAAATCTACAAAGCTGGCATGGAGATCAACCCATCTTTACAGCATGGGCGAGTCCCACCTCTCAGCAAATACTTTAAAGTAAGAAATTATAGTTTTAGCCCGCAATGAAAACAATGACTTTGTTCGCAGCTTCAATAGTACTGATTTATGTACGATTGTCCCTGATATTTATTTATTATCCGACTGTGCGACGCAAAGGAGGGTAATGTGTTTATTAGTCTATGTATGTATGTATGTTTGTTTCTATCTGGCACTCTAGAGACCGAACGCGTGGACCGACTTTTATGATTCTTACGTCAATCGCTTCGTCTTAATTGTCCAAATGTCACTAAAGACAAAAAGAAAAATGAAAATGATGAAAACTCAAAATGGCGCTAATGAGACGCCATATTGTGAAAAAGGAAAAAAAATAAAATCGACGTACTATGTCCAGTGGGGTATCATTGTATAGGTATTTGAAAATCATTATTAGGTTTCTTTTTATCATTGTTAAGTTTGAATGACCAGTTAGGAACTATAACGATTTAAAGTTGATTAGCAAGCCGTTCTCACTAAATGTTTATTTCATTGTAATAAATCTGTGCAACCTTCTCAATAACACCCACGATAAAAATTGTGAAATTAACTGACTTATAAATGTAACAAAAATTATGAAAAAAAATAAAAAAAAACCCGACTGCGTAAAAAAACTAAAAAGAAAAAAACAAGTGCAGTACCCTAGAAATTTGTTAAGTTATAATGGAAATATTTCATGATTCACGATCGATACTCACATAAAACAAATAATAAATTCTAAATAATGTGGAACATAGCGATTTTAAACAGTCGGGACCCATTGTTGGGAAGATTTGCGTCGATCTAGATTTCTTATCGGTCCCGACTGTTTAAGTCACCATATTTTTGATAGAATGCAATAAATGTTTTTGATGCGGCCAAGATATTGACAAAAACAGACAATTCAGCTTACTTTCTAATTTACAATTTTAAATATTATTCTATTATTTATGCAAATATATCAGGTAACGCAGGAGACGACGTTGTCCCCGGGTTTGTATGAGAAACAAAACTATACAATTCTTCTATTATTATAAATATTGTAATCCGAGAATTTCATGATCTAATTTTAACATGTGTAAACAATTATCAATATCACATTCTAATAAGTTTTTATTAGCTTGTAGAAAAGGGGTACTCCTTTTTTTAAAAAAAGTTGATTCACCCAAATATTGCTATCCTAAGCACCCGAGCGGTGTGCGATCCTTACGCGTACTTGCGGAGGGCTATATCGGTGACCCGAGGTTTGCTTGTCTCTCACGACACCAGAAAGGCATTGCAGCTCTCTTAGACGTTCGTTTGTTCTGGAACTTATTTTATTTCTGGCGCTAATAGAACTACGAGCAAACGTTTGGTTGACAACAGTAATATTTAAAACTAGAAGGCGGCAACATACGCAAACTTAAGGGGCAATGGGCAGGGCACATAGTTCGAAGAACCGATGGCCGTTTGGCCAGAAAGGTTCTCGAGTGAAGACCGCATACTGGCAAACGCAGCGTGGGACCTGGTTAAGGTTGCGGGGACTCGCTGGATGCCGGTCGCCTCTATCTAGCTCATGTGGAAGTCTATGGCTGAAATGATGATGATGATGATGATGATGATGATGATGAATAGACTACACACATGAGCTGAAACAGACTCAACTGTACGCACACACAGGTATACAGCCACAATACTTACACGCCCACCAGCTAACAATCTCATACTCTCTACCTCACGCACACATACGCAAATCACATACTTTTTCCTTTATTAGTAAGCGGGGCATTGGTCTGACGTTTTTAAATAATAGTTTTTTGTAAGGTCCTGGCAGCATACCAACAAAGTGGATTGCCACTTCATTATGATGAGTCAGCGCCTTTTCGCTGCCACGACACGTGGTTTCTCTCTTTTTTTTAATTGCTGTTTTAATTTAAGTATCTAGCATGTTTATTATGAAATAATGATCGTTATTCTGTTAGTAGGCCGCAAGGGCACTTTTACAAGTCTGACGCTAAGGCGTTTCCCAAGAGGAGACCACTGTGGAGAAGAAAGCCGAAACAAACTCAACAGACAGTATTTTTTTTCGAAATATCTCTTATATCTATTATTTTATTTGTACTTATATATATATATATATATATATATATATAGTTTTATACTTCTTTTTACTGTGCATTGTGTGACTATGTATGCTGTGGATATGAATAAAGCGTTTTTATCTATCTATTTATCTAATAGTATATAAAACTAGAAGACGCCCGCAACTTCGTCCGCGGAGGAGAAAAAGTCATAGCCCCTCGTTTTTTCTTTAACAAAGTCGGGTAAAAATTATCTTACAACCATCTAGAGATACCTAGCTACCCGTGTACCAAAAATAGTTGAAATCCGTTTATCCGATTTAGCGTGATGAAGCCATAACGACACATAGAAACATTTCATTTTTACAACTTAAAAATAGTATAGATAACGTTTTAAGGCGGGTGACTTCGCTTCTTAAAGATCAATTCACATTTCACCGTAAAGTTGCAGGGATCGCGTTTCGCTGCTACAAAAGCAGCGAAACTTTACATCTTAGTTTGTGGAGCGCGGAACTTCTTACACACATTGGCTTCGCGCCAGCCAGAAACTTGCCTTACCTGTGCCGTCAGGACATCGTATGTATGTATGCAGTTTGTGAACAGTTAATGCGTTTTTCTTTGGAAGGTCCGAGTGAGCATTTGCAGTTAAATTACCAATTTGTCCCGAATATGTTACCAAATGTACAATGTAGGGGGAAACGTGGCTAGATTGGACTCAGCAATTTTGTATTCAAACGATGGTTTGTTCTGGCAAATGGTAACCGCTAAAATAAAACTAACGAAACTTATTCTTACCGTCTGCAATATTTTATAATACAAAAATATGTTTCTTGCATTGCTAGAAATATATTACTTATGCAATAAAAGAACAACTGATGGAAAGGATTTTTGCATAGAAATATAATATATCTGGAGAGTGGAATAAGATACTTTTTATTTCGAAAAATAAAGAGATTTCTACTGATATCGGACATAATCAACGTTTTATATAGGGTTTTAAACTAAAATAAACAGATTTTCATTCATAAAATGGCATTAACAAAATGTTTTTCTTGAATAAAACGGCATTGAAAAATTACGGAATCTTCTTCGGTAATTTCGGCTAACAAGGAATCATTACTAACCCTTGACTCACAATTTATAAGGAACTCGACTGTGAATTATTTACGATGACTGAATTTTGTATTCAATTTCCTTTCTATTAAGAACATTTGTGAGTTATTGCTAATGGAAAGTACCTTCGGCGATGTAGATTAGTATTGAAATTGTAACCTTTGATAAATGTTTGGGCTACACCTTAAACAACATTTGTCAAACAATGTTACTTCCTACTATGTAAATAGAACGATTTATATAACTCACTATAAAACAAATCCGAGTAGTAAGTAAATAATGCAGTGGGAAATCCTCCCATGGGCGAACTTATAATCAAGGATGCAAAGGAATTGATTTAGGATCCTGTTAAATATGGCACAGAGGGCATTACAGTGATCGTCCTAAGTTGTCTTGATTTCACTCGAAGACTTTTCGATCTTTTTTACTTCGTCTACAAAAGCATAATTGTGATATGCAATGCAGTTAAAACAAAAACTTATTTAAAAAGTAACGACACATATATACAAAACAAAACGATCATAGAGTAGCTAGAGGAGTACCTGCGTAACTGGAGGTGTTCCTTAAAAGTTGTGGATAGCATCACTTTTTTCACACAAACGCTCTCGACTGTGTCCGCCCTGTTTGACGCTAGACCAATGATTTTTTCACATAGGATAAATATGAGTACGAAAAGTGTCTTAATGTTTTGATTGTTTTGAAAAATCTAATTTTAACCTCCGCCAAAAAACGTCTCGTGTAAAGTAAATCGGCCCTTAGGCACCTCTTACAGTGAGAATTATTTATGCTGAATATCAACGGCCGAATTGCAACTTTTATGAGTCATGAATATTCAGTTTGTTTTTTTCGAGCTATTTTTATTTTAACTTACGTCACTACAAAAAAGACTAACGCTGATTATCGTAAAAAATAACAATATTTTCTTTACGTCGTTTCAAAGTACCGACACCTCCAGAGGTTTTCAGGTTATAAGCAAATACTTTGGCTTGTATTTGTTAGAATATCAAAATTTTCTAAGTGGTACTTCCTGTCAAAAATCAGCACCTCCTTTTCATTTGACGCGTCGTTTATTTTATTGTTAGTCCTAATTTTAAGACCGTTTTTTTTACACACTTTGTATTGTGCTAAACGTGATATTTTAATGTAATAAAATATACGAATTATTATAACAATTAGTTCTATAAGTAGATGATAACAATTTTAGTAGTTGAATCGTTTCTGCACGTGAGAAAGTGTAGCAGGGCCCAATGGTCTAGAGTGCGAGACTTCAACGTCACATGACATTCACACTGTGTGACTGCCAATTGAAATATCCAGTTCAACGTTAGACTGGACTGAATGTCGCAGCGCACAAACGCTAAAGCCATTAATTCAATTTCCCTTTGTTACTGCCCCAGGAATACCGGAGATAGTGTCACAGTTTTCAAAGCATAGCTGAATTGTTAGACCCAAAGAAAAACAACTTAACTGCCTTCGACATGCACACTGACTTCAGCTTTTCAACAAGGACCCTGAAGTTTAGCTAAACTCAAGCGCTGTTATGCCATGTTGGAAGATCGTGACGACCTGGTTAAAAGTAGTTTGCACTTCACTTGCATGTGCCTTGATAGACTTAACTTAAACGGTTAGTACGAGTTTTGGCACAAACGCATTTTGTTTGTCAGTTGGTACCACAATATGAATAGTACGGAATGTCTGAAAGACTATTACTGGGTTGCTAGAGGTAAAGACTCACGGAAAGGTAATTTTTGAATTTGAAAACTTCCTAACATTTTGAAATTGCGTGTTTTAAATAGAACTGTTGTTCTGTTCATTGGAAATGTCGGTATTGTTGCGGTCGCTGCCATGGCAACTACACCTTTATGCTCTAGATACCTAGATACCGGCATCAGTACGTACCAAGGACCATTAACAAGAGGACTGACCATCTCCATACAAAAAGCCGTTCCTTTTTTCATTCAAAAGCTCCGTGCTCTTCATGCGTCCGCTATGCACGATAATGTGTCTTATGCGTCTCATTTTTAGGGTTCCGTACCAGAAATGGTAAAAAAGGTACCCTTATAGTGCGACTGTGTCTGTCTGTGTATATGGGAGGTGGGGGGGGGGGAGGAATCAAAGTCAGTTTTTTATTGTGAGTACATTAATTAATAATTTAATACAAATATTACACGAAAATTATAACCATATATCTATTTGTGTTACTTTTTTTTTAATCACAAAAAATCAGTTTTGAATAACCCGATTGCATTAAGTTGACCCCTCATTTGTATGTGATGCCATAGATACCAGAGGCACACTTAACTCAAGCGGTAAGTTAATTCGGAATAAGTGAAAGTTTGTACGGAACCTTCGGTGCGCGAGTCAGGCTCGCACTTTCAGCGTCTTTTGACAACCGATCGATTGTATTAATTATTGTATTTGTATCAAGAAAGACGGCAATATTTTAGAATTTATATGACCAGAACATAACATACTAAGAAAATTAAATCTATCATGCGCCTTGCATCTGGCATCGATCTTATTTTAAACGCGCTTGATAATATAACTTTAAGAAAGAAGAACTCCTTTAGTCATTAAAACGCACTCAAGACTTCGTTTGCAACTAAAGTGACATCGATACAAATGTCACTGTCCTGAAGGAGCCCTCAATAAGTTCAGCAATGTGTGCAATAAAGAAGAGGTCTTGACTCAGTACGGTGTCACAATTTGCAAGCAAAGCAAACTGCAACGCTGTTATTTTGTCAAGGCCCTTGGGAGCCCAATTCGAAAAACAAAAATAAATATAAAAGCTCCGTAAAGACGAATAGGCAGCAACAGAGAATAAAATGCAAGTCAAAACTATAAAATCAACTTAAAAACGGTAAGCCCGAGTGCTTATTTCCCTGTACCGATAATATCAACAGCAGACTGTACCGCTGCGTGCAATAGCGTGCTGCGCGAGGGACCGGGCTTATTGTGCCCTCAGGTACCGTATGGCTATCTACTCTCAATTTCTGTATGAAACAACTGGGAGTGTCCTGTGGGTAATGTATTTTAATTGTATTATGGGAACCATGTTTTTTCGGGATAAGAAATAGCTTATCATAATATTTTCTTCTGTTTCCACGATTATTACTCATTTAAATAAAACAATTTCAACCGATTACATCCCGTATATTATCTCATTTGAGTTCCCCACGTTTCGGAAGCTTTTCAGCTTTCCATGTTCACGGGTTTACTGAGAAAAGATCTATTTTTCTCTGTCACAGTTACAATTTGTGCAAACTGGGTACTTTGAAAAAACAAATAAAGGTTCATACATGCCAGATGGGCTTAATCTGTAAAGACAGTTACAAATGTGCCTGAAGGGCTTAATTATTTTATTTTAATAATTTATCTAGCAGCATTTCACAAATGAGGCGTACTGAGGAGAAAAGAAACGCTACACGCTGTAAAAAAAAACTCAGACTACCTAATTACTAAATAATATAAAAAAACAAAAGACTACTAAACTACTTTTTAACATATAATATATTTTTACACCGTTAGTAAATTAAGGTTTTGCAGACCTGTGTCTTGCATGTTCCTGGATGAGATGTATTACAAGATCCCAAGCTGGTGGTAGCGATAACCCATCTTCTCTAATGAAATTAGGATGCTTTTTAATCTCAATAGCCTCGCGTAGCATTCTGGGAAAATATCTTTTCTCTTTGGCAAGGATAGAAGGATTATCAGACTTAATTGAATGGTTTGGTTTGTCAGTGACATGTTGACAGACTTATTTAATAGCTTACCAAAGAAAAACGAATCGTTCATTTCTTAAAGCTATCACCTGTACTTTATACATATTAAAATATTTTAAAATTTAAATGTCTGTATGTTTCATAGATGATATTTCCAAACAAAGTATGTGAAATGGGCTATTTGAAGGTTACAAAACATTATTTTGGATTTTTTTGTATGTGTCTGTCAACACCACACCTAAAGGGTAGCTGGGCATACAAAAATGGTTGTAGGATTTTTATGTTAAAGCAAAAAAGAGGGTTATGATTTTTTTATTCTTCGCGAACAAAGTTGCGGTCACGCTTCTACTAAATAATAACAATTATATAAAATAATCGCTATGTGGTGTAAACTACTGGTAGTTTCAGTTTATATTATAAGTGTTTTTTTTACATATTTCCTTTATAAGAACCTATCATGGAAAGTAAAATTAATACGTAAATCATCAAATAGACAACTAAAAGAATACATAAAATATATTTATTTAACATAATGTGTAATCTATTTTTTTGCATTCGTAATAACAACTAACTATATAACTTTTGAAGTAAACAAAATAACTACACCAATAAATGTCAGCCATTTCTGTGGAACGACTGCAATACGATTCGTTACAGGGCATTTATGCGCCGATAAATATTGAAAAGCAATTAATTGTCAACAACTTGTATACCGTCAACTATATTTTTGACTCTTTGTGTACCTCTAATTATAATAAAGTACGTTTTCACTTCTCCCGCTCAAAAAGTACGTCATATTAGCTTCGCGAAGCGAGACTACAATAGTACATTTAGCCCCTAGGGTTTAAAAGAAAGCCATATAATCCCATACAAATTTCTATGACACTGAAAAAAAAAACTTACGGACAGCTACATACTCCTTACGAATAATTAAAAACAAACAAACCAACCTGATCAGATTGGCCAAACTTTCTGATAGAATTAATTGCTCAAACTGTACGCTTGGTTTTTCATGAAATATACAATTTTAATGTTAAGTCTTTTTTATTTTCTCGCAGTCGAAGTGAAAAGCAGAGTGTTTAACACGTGGCTAAAAGCCATTATGACACTAAGACATATTTGTCCTCGCTCACTTCGTGAGCTCGTCCAAATAATGACTTCCTGTCATGATGGCTTATTTTAGCCCCTTGTCAAACAATCTACTATTTTCTCGTGGTTTTGCTCGCTTGGCATACATACAATTATGCAGTTTTTCTTTAGCAATCTGCGTTTTCGGCGACAAAATGATTCTAAGTCATTCTCAGCATCATAATATACAGGGTGTAAATTTCATATGGTGTTTTTTGCCTCAAAAGACACAAAAAACATGATATGAATTTTTCTCTTTCAGTTTGTGCTACTGTTAAAAAGGTTTGGCGATTTCAAACACAATGTAAATAGTCCAGTAGAGGAACGGTATAATTACCCCTCAAACTAAAATAACTCGCAAAGTATGATTTTTTTTTAATTCTGCTATGTTATATTGAGTACTAATGGGCAAAAATATTTTCTAACGGATCGTAAGTGTGCTTTAGGTATAAAAAAAGTTTTTGTAAGCAAAAAATTATAAAAGCCCAAAAAAAATATACAAGTGACTTTTGGCAAGTAAAATTTGTTTATCACTATGAAAAGTAATGACAGTTTTATTTTCTAATAGATTCGTCAATATCTTGATTTTATATAAACAATTGAATTTATAAATCGTTGTCAAGGCCACAAAATTTTACGCAAAATTGTCAAGTCGGCGTAGTGACAAATTTAATATTTGATTACATACTCGTATAACACACTTTTAAAGGGAACCGCGATGTTGAAGCCGCATTGTTTTGTTTACAATATGCAAGACAGCAGGAACTGCACGAACATAACGCAGTGACAAGCAACGGCGTGCCGTGATTGGGCCAGCCGCAGACATGGCCGGTGTGTACACTCCCGCGCAATTTGAATTACGTATAAGACCTGATTAAGTATTATTATTTGTTTCCGTGGGGAATTTGTTATAATTTCTGTTTATAGAAATACTGTTATGAAACTGAGTTCACTACGCCGACTTGAAAACTTTGCGTAAAATTTTGTGGCCTTGACAACGATTTATAAATTCAATTGTTTATATAAAATCAAGATATTGACGAATCTAGTAGAAAATAAAACTGTCATTACTTTTCATAGTGATAAACAAATTTTACTTGCCAAAAGTCACTTGTATATATTTTTTGGGCTTTTATAATTTTTTCACTCGTGTCGTATTGCGCTGACATAATCACTCGACAAAACTGTTAGAAAATAATACAGAATGTTAAAACAGTTAATTTGCGATGCCCTAGTGCAGAAAAAAAACATTTGGATATTTTTTTCTAGGATTTACAGAGGTTGCTTATCGAAACTTTTTTTATACCTAAAGCACACTTACGATCCGTTAGAAATATTTTTGCCCATCAGTACTCAATATACTCTAACTGACTACAAAAAATCACGCACTTGTATGTTATTGAAGTTCAAAACACTTCGCGTACTGGACTAAAATAGTTTATGAATAAATGATAAGGTATCATAATATGGTCGTATACTTTGTAGACAATTAATACAACTCCTATGGTCTACGTTCATAATCACGTCATGCCAGTTGTCAAACCAAGTTGTATTGTGTACATTGTTGCGCGGTCACACTTTCATAAAATAATTGCGACTAATTAATGAAACTAATGAACAAAACTATTTTACTATATGATTTCTATAGATCAGAAACTAAGAGATCTGCAGAAGAACCTATTTAAGTCGTCGACATACAGTCCGCATACAGTACGACGCAGCGTGAGAAGGCCCCCAAGATGGACCCATGATCTGACGAAGATCGCGGGTAACCGTCGGTTAAGGGCAGCGTATGACCGGTCCTTATAGAAATCCTTGGAGGGCCTTTGTCCGGCAGTGGAGGTCCTCGGGCTAATATGATGATGGCGATGATGATTTCCATAGCCAGAAACTATGGTGGGTAAAATATTCACCCATATAAAATTTAAGGAGTGTATTTATTATCTCTATGCAAAACACGTTGTCCGTGACTCATTTGATTGTTTCTCGTAGGACAAACATACTTCCCCATTTTAAATATGGATAAGAGTTCCATTTCGACAACCGAATCCAACCAATATAAATAAATGACTCTCGTAAAGGAAGTTATTATCGCAGTTAACATGACTGTCGTAACGGAAATATATATTATAAAGTTGTAAAAGTGAAATGTCTGTACATTGAAGATATTGGTATCAAAAGAACTTTGTAATGGACTGCTTGGAGGTTACTGAAGCGAAAAATATTCTTTTGAGATTTTTCTATGTTTTATGTGTCGTTGTGGCTTCATCACGCGAAATCAGTTAGTCAGATTTAAACTATTTTTGGGACATGGGTAGCTGGGTATCCACGAATAGTTAAAGGATACTTTTTTCCCGACTACGCAGAAGAAAAAAATTGGGGTTTTGACTTTTTCTCCTCCACGAACGAAGTTGCGGGCATCTTCTAGTTTGTGTTATGAATCCAGATTTCCGCACACTGACTCTGCAAATATGAGTATTCACTAGGCTCAGTGAAGCGTTGTATCAATCATGATGCGAGGCTCAATAATTGAGCCTTAGTTGCAATTTGCGGCAAGTCGCTCAGGGACTAGGCAATTTGTTCGTGCTGTGCTCATATCTACTCAACCGTGGATTAGCGAAGTGACTCATGGAGTTTAATTAAATATTCGTGCAACGTTTGAATATCGAATTGGTGTATCAATTTGTAAGTCATAAACTCGCTCGAGGGCTTATGTAACGGACAAACCAGTTTAAGTTAAGCTACAGTAGTTCATCATTTGGAATGCGAAAGCACATATAAAATAAATCTGGCTGTAGCAACAAGTGATATCGACACTTGAAGTAACAACTAAGTCAATTCAGTTTAAAAAAAACAATCAAGTGTGATTCGGACTCGCGCACCGAGTATTCCGTACAAAATATACGATGAAAATGGGCATGTCCATGAAAAATCCAGTGTAAGCAGAGCTCTACTCACAACCAAAATGTAGGTACGCGGTGTGAAGTCACTTTATATTGGTCACTGACATAGCTAGACAGACGTTAAGACTTTCAGATTTATTTCTTGGTTTATGCTATATGAGCTACCTTGATACAAAATTACAAATTTCTGGGCCAGCTGGAACTACTCTATAGGTTTTTCATGGAAGGCAATTTGTATGGAAACCCATTTTAAGTGACTGTGTCATTAAATTGCGTTTACTTAGATTTTTTTACAGCTGTGTATGTTTGAGATTAATTTGAACTTGATACATCCTCGCGTTCCGAAGAAAAAGGGTCTTGACAGTCCGATGAACAGACGGACAACGAAGTGATCCTATAAGTGTTCTGTTTGTTGTTTTCTTTTTAAGTATGGAACCGTAATAATACAACCAAGAAGAAAAATGTTTTCTTTTCTATATACCATACATACCTTTTTAAGTCTAAAAACTTCTTTTTTTACGGAAATTACTTGCAGTTTTCTAAGAATGGTTTTTCTTTATGCTTAACTTTAACGTGCTCTACTCTACGTTTGTCAAATTTTCGACTTTGACAGGTGTAATCAGCCGTTACAGCCCGATGAAATTGGGCTTTGTAAATGTTATCAGAGGCGTGCTCAGGATTTTTGACCAAGATAGGCAATTAGAATGTTTTATTTTTACACGTGTATAGGCAGTTCCTCTGTGACTATATGGAGCCATGGTCATTTAGGGTTGGCAGTGTCTTTGTGCCTATATGGACTGCACGCCACTGAATGGTATAGATCTTCTGCTATGAGAATTCAAATTTCCGTAACCAACTTACTAAATACTTAGGCGAGGGTTCACAAGGCACAACAGAGCGTCGTTGTATCAATCATTATGCGAAGCTCAATTGCGGCTGGTCGCTCTAGGACCTTTGCTTAACCGTGGATAAGCGAAGTGACTCATGGAGTTTATTTAAATATTAATGCAACGTAAGAATATCAAATTGGTGTATTAACGTGTAACTCATAAAGTCGCTATCGAGGGCTTATGTAACGGATAAACCAGGTTAAGTTTCAGTATATGGTCATTTGAAATACCACATATAAACAATTCTGGCTGTAGGAAGACGTGCTACCAATATTTGAAGCTAACAGCCACGTCAATTCGGTTAAAAAATAATCCAACCAAGAAGAAAACTTTTCTATATGCTATACCTTTGTTGGTCCAAAATCTATTTTATTTTTACAGATATTAGTTGCAGTTTAACGAATATTAGTTTATCTTTACTTTATAATGTTAGTTTGTCCGAATGTTATAGATTTACTGCTATGAGAATTCAGATTACCGTTCGATTCACTAGATACTTAGGCGACCGTTCACAAGGCTCAACGGAGCCTCGTTGTATCGATTATGATGCGAGGCTCAATTGCAGCGGGTCGCTCTGGGACCGGGCAATTTGCATTCGTGCTGCGCTCATATCTGCTTAACCGTGGATTAGCGAGTGAGTCATCAAATTTAATTAAAGACATGCAACGTATGAATATCCAATTGGTGTATCCATTTGTAAGTCACTTCGCTCGAGGGCTTTTGTAACAGACAGACCGGTTTAAGATACAGTACTTAGTTGGTCATTTGGAAGTGCATTCCAACAGAATGTCGGGTATGTGACGCCATTCTTTTCATACTTCTAAGTAAGTTAGGAAGTCAAATTTTGGTATGTCAATATATTATAGCTTGGCTTTTGTATTGGTAGTGAATTCTTCGACTTTTTATATGTTTTTAATATAGCTTTCATAGCCGTCACGTACCCGACAAAGTAGACGTTCTGATGGAATGCACCTGGAATGCAAAAGTAAGCCACATATAAAATAAATCTGGCTGTACCTAGTAACACGTGCTACCAATATTTGAAGTTAACAGCCAAGTCAATTCGGTTAAAAAATAATCCAACCAAGAAGAAAACTTTTCTATATGCTATACCTTTTTTGGTCCAAAATCTATTTTATTTTTACAGATATTAGTTGCAGTTTAACGAATATTATTTTATCTTTACTTTATAAAGTTAGTTTGTCCGAATGTTATAGACTTTCTGCTATGAGAATTCCGATTTCCGTTCAACTCACTAGATACTTAGGCGAGCGTTCACAAGGCTCAACGGAGCGTTGTATCAATCATGGTGCGAGGCTCAATTGCGGCGGGTCGCTCTGGGACCGGGCAATTTGCGTTCGTGCTGCGCTCATATCTGCTTAACCGTGGATTAGCGAGTGAGTCATCGAATTTCATTGAATATTCATGCCTCATATGAATATGAAGTGTACCAATCTGTCAGTTAGAAACTTTATTTGTTGTCGTGTGTAAACGGATTCGAGATCAAAGTTAGATAGTTAGTGTATTCAGTATTTATCTGATTACAAGCATTTACCAGCGATTTCGCCCGCGTTACCGAGAATCATAAACTGTTTTAAGTATCGATTCCCCATATAAACTTCTTCTCTCCTTTTCACCTCCTTAAAAGATGATTTCCGCCATTTTTGGGATCAAAACTTAGAGCATTTAACCAATAGAAATGCCATGCGGATACATTCTTGCCAAAATACCGCCGAAATCGCTGGTCGCCATTCCTCTCGTACTTAGCTCTTCTCGTACATTCGTTGAGTGGACCATTGAGTGCAGTTTTAACTTGGTCGGTCTATGTCATTCGTGACCTCCCGCGCGCTCTTGTGCCTTCAACTTTTCCCTGCACTACCAGTCGCTTCAAAGATGTGTCTTCTCGACAAGTGATATGTCCAAAGAAAGTGAGAATGCGACACTGGACGATGGAAAATGCGACAACGTTTAAATACGACTTACTTAATGACATTGCGTTCCGTCGAAACTTTATAGCTGGGATCCTATTGCGATCTGTTGCTTGAGAACCTCTGACTTTGTGATTAAGCTTTGAAACTTGACATAGTTGTTCCCTGTAGTCCTGAGTGGATTAAAACTGGGGGTCCGTAGGGGCAACCGCAGGTTTAGAAGGGGGAAGGGGGTAAAATTCGGTTCCACCAAACTGTATTCAAATATTGCCCAATTAACACGAGTATTCATCACGTTACCGTACAGTGTTTATTCCAATAGTCTTTAGTTTTACTTAATAATGTTGGCACTCTACAAATTGCACTTTTATTTCAACTTGTAAAACGTAATAATAGATGTTAATAATAGATGTTTCTCAACGGCACTGTCTTTACTTGAAATGATCGTAAATCAGTAGTGCGCTCTGACCATTTATGTCTTTTGTAAACGTAGTCAAATGCAGGCAATTTATTGCAGAACCATTGACCGAATAAATATTCGCGGTCCACCGATTATACTCTTACATATTTTGGGTGGACATTTTAACAGCGACGAATATCGTAATTTTCATCGAGAAAATATACATATTTTAAACATATTCGAGGAACCTTATTACATTGATTTTTATTAATGACAATTAATGACTTAATTCGCTTAGCACAGGTCAAGAGAAAATGTGCAATCTATTTCGTTACAAGTTCTGTGCCCCAAGACACTGCCAAGACATCCTGCTGATACCAAATAAATTGCGTTTAAATATGATTTACCTAATTAACAGCCTCAATAAATCAACCCAATTAATACATAAATATTAAAATAGTATAAGTGTTTGATTTTTTACAATATTTTAAATCATTTCACAAATTGTTTCAATATGAACTGTAACATTTTCAAAACTTTCAGGTTAGGATATTTCACGACCTTGTTTATCTCTAAACATCTACACGTGTATTATATGCTAATGTAAAGAACGAAACCCGAAGGTAATTAATGCTTAAACGAACTTACCTGTTGTGAACTTCAATCATAATTACTCGAAAGGTTTCGCTGGATGATATTAGCAACCCTCCCTCCCTGGCTAGCCTGGCTCTAGGTCATGAAATACACAAAACAGCTCAGCAAGTCCCCAAACAAAATGATGGCGCCTGGTTAGGGCGGGTAGAACGTTGGGTGATGTCGTCCTACCTGATTTTTTATTTTCATTATTTTTTCAAATATAGTCCGAAATGGCGAGTCTATCGTGAAATTACATGTGTATATATATCAATAATAATAATAAATAAATAAATATTACAGAACAGTTTTACACAAATCGAACCAGTCCCATGGTAAGCTCATAAAGGCTTGTGTTATGGGTACTAGACGACGATATATTTAATAGATATATTACTTATATACATAGAAAACATCCAAGACTCAGGAACAAATATTTATGCTCATGACACAAATATTTGCCCTTACCGGGATTTGAACCCAGGACCTCAGCTTCGTAGCAACGTTACTCCCACTGAGCTAAACCTGTCGTCAATAAAAAAATATATGTTAATATCTTCGAATGAAACCCTTCAAGTAATTATGATTGAACTTCAAAACAGGTAAGTTCGTTTAAACATTAATTATTCGACAATTCAGTCGTGCGAGGCAGGAAATTTCTAGCAAAACTCACAGTTGTAGACTGACAACCATCTACGAGTAAGTAGTTAAGATGCAACTATTTTAAACAATTCACATTAGTTATAACTATCGACATGATGAACTTGGATTTTTATCAGGCGTGTGATGGTTGTGTTTGTCACGTAAAAGAGAAATGACAAAACAGGCATCACTGTCTTACATAATACTCGTATGTAGGTAAGTGTGAGCGTGCCAGACGCAGCAAAGCAAATCTTACGTAGGAAGTGTATTAAGAGACAATAATATCCATAAGATATGATCGATCAAGAGATATGCTCGGTATCTCTACAAGATCAAATCAGAAATGAGGAGATTCGAAAACAAACCAAGGTGGCAATGGACAGGCACATAGTTTGAAGAACCGATGGCCCGAGGACAGAAAGGTTCTGGAGTGGAGATCGTGTAGTGGCAAGGGCAGCGTGGGAAAGCCGTCCGCAAGGTACTCAGACGACCTGGTTGCGGGGACTCGCTGGATGCGGGTCGCTTCTATCCGGCCCATGTGGACATCTAATGAGGAGGCCTGTGTCCAGCCAGCAGTGGAGGTCCTAATGGCTAAAATGATGATGATGATGATATCTATAAAATAAACTAAGATAATTATCGTATAGAAACGAAACGCAAAGAATAAGCAGGTAGCTTCTAAAGTAGTGTTGAAAATCAGTTCACTGCTTGGAAATAATAGCCACGGGCGAATTAATTACTTACTAACAGAAGTGACTCGAAATTTATTTCGCCAGACCAATTCAAAAATATCGTAAGCGCCGTTATGATCGGAAGAAATTTAATACCTTCTTCAACGTAGACACACAAATTGTTGTGGATAAGTTTCCGTGTTGATCAAGAAGAAACTGGGTCGTTCCTTTCAAAAGCTCAACTTGTTAAAGTCGCACTTCGGAGCTCACTACACTTTAATTAAGAATAAATTTCATGCACTTTGAAGCAGAGTTCAGCTGTGGGAATATGCCAGAATAGTCTATAAAGAGCAATATGCGTTTTTGTTGCAACTGTTGCTTTTAAAATAGATCTTTTCGTCAAAATTATTTAATAAAGTGACAAATTATGGGGCACGCTTCGTTAAAGAAAATATATGACGACTGTGGTGTAACTTCGGTTATATTGATTTTATGTAATTGGTAAACTTGGCAATGTAATGTGGTGTAGTAGTATGAAAATTGGCTAATGCAGTTTTTCCATTTGATACCCCAAAACAAAACGCCACGCCAATATTTGTTGAATTTATAGTTTTTCTGAAGAAAATATACCCGGATGCCCAGTTATACATATATTTTATATTTCATCAACGATTATTACATGTAATTTCTGGGGTACTTATCAAATGAAATCAGGTACATTAAACATGGTTGCAATATTAACAAACGAAGTTTCACTTACTGTCAACTTTATGAAAGGTACTCCAGCAGTGTCACACTTTTTTATAGTTTGCTTAAGATATGAAACCGAGAGAAAACAGACTCTCGAACTTAAAAATCTTCTCAGCTCCTGGCATAGGATCTGAGGTAAATAAGTGAACGCTAGTGAAGAAAACAAAGTTTTTCAGTATCTTGAAAGTGGTAAAAACTACCAGAGACTAACGTGCACTCTACCTTTGGCTGAAAGGAGAATAATAAATGTACTCGGATTATGTTCCATGTTAAAAACCCTGTGTGCAGAATGTTATATCTATTACATACGGAGTGAGGAAGCTAAATGGGTCAGTAGGTATGGGAAATTCCGAAACGACTTTATAAGAGACTCGAAGATGCCCGCAACATCATACGCGGAGGGGAAAAAGTCATAACCCCTCTTTTTTTCTTCAGCGTAGTCGGGTAAAAAGTATCCTATAACCATCTGGACATATCCAACTATCCGTGTACCAAAAATTGTTGAAATCTGTTTAGCCAATTTTGCGCAATGAAGCCGCAATGACACATACTAAAAACCCGAAAAGCATTTTTTTCGTTTTAATGACCTCTAAATATTTAGTCCGTTACAATCATTTTATTGGAAATATCTTCAATGTACAAAATTTACCTTTTTACAACTTTATAATAATTAATACTGACTAGATAGTATCTAGTCAAACTAACGACTATATAAAAAATACTCTTGACTTCAGTACTACCAATAACGATTAACCTCTTCAGACTTTTGTCTCTCTTCCTCATTATTTGGCCGAAAGAGCTTAAGAGAGCGTTATTCGTAATTTGTGGACAGTCGTGCTTTTACCCTGAGCTCCGAAAGTATTGACTGATTTGTGCGCCTTGCTGTCTATGGTACGACTATAATTTGTGTTGGTTTGACGACTATAAGTTGTGTTTATATTTTCTTTGGTCATAACAGAGGTGACGTTACTGGACGCTGATTGGTGGATTAAAATACGTTCCGTTTCACGTAACTTAAATTTCAAATTATGCTTAAAAATCAAAATTAACTAAAATAAAAACGTTTCAATGGACTTTGTTTATTTATTTTTTTACTTTTCAATCATTAAATGTTCATGAATATTGTAATTGCATCTTTTCTATTAATATCTCAAAAATTACGCGTTATTGGACTACATGTTATACCACTTTATATGCTCTATGCTCTACATTCGATAGTTAAAGTATATGTAAGCTTCGGTTTATTATACTCTTTAAAACAGCTGACTTTTTATGAAAATCAACGTCAATATGGGTCTAATTCGTCCCTGAAATAGACACGTGAACTAATTAGTATTGATTTAAACGTATACTACTTTCACTCATTATCACAACAAAAACGAGGCCTAATCGCTTATAAATATGATTTACTTTACCTGTTGTTGGTAATTCTTTGACGTTTCGGACTCTTCGACGTTTTGGACGTCGCGTTACGTCCATAGACTCGAAGGAACTGGAGAAGAGGATATACGCTATACATGTTGAATATCAGAGGTCATGTACCGGTTCATAGAGATTGTTAATGAAACAACTAAGGGTGGTAAAATGTTTAATTGAAATTCTTTCATTTACAATAGGTAGGTATAACAATGGGTTGCTTCATAAATTTCTGAACATTGACTAAAAGAAATTTCAACAAGAGGACAGTCAGTTACCATACGTTGCATGTACCGCGATCGCAAGAAGAAACCTATTCAGAGAAAAACTAGAGGACGCTTTATAACTAAACATTTAAGGCCTAGCCACACCGGATGCGTGTGCGTGACGTGTGCGTGGCGTGTGCGTTGTAAAGTATGAATCCTCATAAGAGATTACACACCACGCGCGTACTCATACATCACGCAAGCGGTGTATTTAGGATTCGTACTGTACAACGCGCACGCCATGTGTACGTCTACGCGCACGTCACGTACACGCATCGACTCGGCTTTAAAAGATGTTATAATTGAACAAAGAAACATAATTAAGTAATTTAATATGTATTACTATAAATGTATGAAGTTGAAGAATAATATAGAGAAATAATAAAGTAACAATTAGTTCGTAAACAGCTGACAATAAATAAATCCTAACATTTAAATCAAGCTTGCAAAGATGTTTAATTGTAAATATTAATACTTATACATAGATGGCGTTGTACATATCGGTGGCTTTTTGTATGGAGATTGACACACAGTTTTAATGGTCCTAAGAACGTCTGAAAGTCCAAACAATCAGATCTCTATCAAGCTTTAATTCCGTTTTTTGCCTTTGGTTTCAAACTTCAGGTCCATGGTGATTTCAAGAATGGATTCCTTGGTTTTCGTCACGTATACTAGAAGCTTAGTTCTGTAGTCGGTATTCTTCTCCAGTACAAGAACAGGGAAATTCTTCGGTGGTATTTCGAATCCGCTGAACCTATAAATTCCCTGAAACATTTTACAATAAACTTTATAATAGTAATATAATAAATATCCGGGACAATTATAATACAAACCGACCTAGTCCCAAACTAAGCAAAGCTTGTAATTACTAGGCTATATCCATACTATTGAAAACTTGTAAAAATAAAATGTTTGTATGTCTCGTTGTGGCTTCATCACGCTAAGTCGGCTACATGGATTTCAACTATTTTTGGTACACGGGTAGCTGGGTATCTCCAGATGGTTATAGAATACTTTTTAACCGACTATGCTAAAGAAAAAAAGAGGGTCTATGACTTTTCTCCTCCGCGAACTAAGTTGCAGGCGCCTTCTAGTACATAATATATAAATAAATTATAACTCCTAAATATATAGAAAACATCCAAGACCCAGGAACAAACATTCGTGCTCATCACACAAACATTTGCCCTGGTCGCCAGGATTCGAACCCGGGACCGCTAGCTTCGTAGGCCGTTGTGCAACCAATTGAGCCAAACGTGTCGTTTATTGTGTAAGTAGGCGCAAGGGCACTTTTACAAGTCTGAGTCTGCTAGCATTTCGAAAGAAGCGATACAAACATGTCAAGTAGTTCGGCTTTTACGAACGTGAGTAACCGTGAGGTCTCGGCTTCGAATACAACTTTGCGCTTTTTGAGGTCGAGACCTCAAAAAGGTGTATAGTTATAGTAATATGTAATATACATCTTCTCTTCTTTGTCAGTTTCACGCACACCGCCATTCTTCCCTAACAATAATTATTTTGTAATATACATACATACCAATAAATGCTTCTATAGAAACTAAAGTAAACTAAAACTAAGGTATATCTAAGATGCTCCGTTTCTTATTTTATTTTTGCGTAGACACTTGAAAATATCGGTTTAAGAGCTTTGTCACTGGCAGACCCTTGAGGTGTAATCCAATTGGGTTCCCTTTGGCTACGAAACCCCTTGATTTTTTAACACGCTTTTATTAAGTCAACCTATATGTAACTATGTAATGGAATCTAAGCTTGTAAAGCGTGTTTTGAAAGTCAAGCATTTGACTTCAATCTAACCTGTTGGTAAGCGACGATGAAGCTGACGATGGAGCATGCTTAGCTAATTAGTGCCTTTTCACTCTCGTCTTAAAGAAATCCAAGTTATATTGTTCCGGCAAAAGATATGCTAGAAGAGAGTTCCACTCTTTAACCATCCTAGCGAGGAATAAAGAAGCTAATCGCTTTGTTCAAGTCGTTGTCATATCAATAACATAAGGATGGAACCGAAATCCACGTCTAGTCCCATTGTGACAAAATTGAGGTCCACCGCACACTCCCCAAAATGTGTCCTCTAAAATACCGCAACGCAGGCAACCTTCCAACGGTGTTCGTGGCTTTGCAGCTTTGCCTCCACACCGGTCTGGGTCTACAATGAGCTTCTCGGCACGTCTGTCGATTGAATCCAAGGCGGCCAGGTGGTATTTGGCAGATCCAGCCCAGAGATGGCAACAATACACGACCGGACTTGTGTGTATTTGCTTGTGTGTTGGTAGAAAAGCTTGCTTGATCGAATCAGAAATGAGGATCCGCAGAAGAACCAAGGTTGTAGACATAGCTCAGAGTTGCTACACTTAAGTGGCAGTGGGCGGGGCACATTGCTCGTAGTACCGATGGCCGCTAGGCTAAGGTTCTCGAGTAGCGACCGCGTACAGGAAGCAGCGTATGGAGGACCCCAACAAGATAGACCGAATATCTGGTGAAGATCGCGGGAAACCGTTGGATGAGGGCGGCGCGCGACCGGTCGTTGTGGAGATCCTTGGGAGAGGCCTTTATCCAGCAGTGGACGTCCTTGGGCTGATATGATTATGATGATGGTAAAAAAGACAGCCGAGCAGGCTATTATCGAACACTTATATTGATAAAGTACTTACTATTCTTAAAGGGCAAGCATCAATAGTATCATGGGACATGTTGGAGTACTTCTCTACCCAATCCTTCGCCCACTTAAGTTTCATCATGTCACAGGTTTTGAATTCGATTGCTAAGGTTTCTGATTTCGACTTCAACTTGTAATACTGTATCTTCATCTGTTGAAAATTTGCAATTTTTATTACTTTGCCATCGGGATGACGCCCCATGTCAAATAGGCATGATGATGGAGTATGAAAATCAAAATTCTAACTAGTCTGTCAGTTACATAATAAAAAAACATTGGACAAGTAGTTTTTGGTTTTTCAAAATAATTAAAATACTCAGATAAATCGCATTAAAGTTTATAAGCGGGGGCTCGTCACTTATAGGTACAATTTGTATCGTCACGCGATATTTTGACTCAGTCTATCGACTTTATTTTTTGTTTACGTAAAAAAAGAAAATATACGTCTCTAATATTTTTATTAATCTACATGACTGACTTATTATTAAAATGTAATCATCGTGTAGTTAATTATTAGTCTACTGTAGTTAGATGATTAAAAATATACTAATGCATTAATAATAATACTAATGCATAAAGAAAAAAGAAACACTATCATAGGCTCGCAAGCTTCAGCAAAGTAAAATATAATATTAACTCTAAGATACTGACTTCTATCTACTACTAATTCCACCAAACAACATTCAGGTAGAGTAAAACCAATCCTAAACTGAACTCCTCCGCTATAACTCAACGCAAGAAAAACTGGCGACTGAGATCATGCTATCTCTTTCACACCGGCTAAGATCACGCAAGCGTGAAGAAGATAGCTGTAATTATGATCTCGACCGCCAGTTTGTTTTGCGTTGAATATAAACAATCTATGAAACATCCAAATGTAGGGTAAACTCAGTGATGGGAATTCATTTTCAGATTGGTTTTACTCTAGCTAAGAGAACGCGAAACGAAGGGCTCCATATGTCCTAACTTTATTTTATTTGTAGTAGCCAGCGAGAAAGCGAGCAACTATCGACTATTTTCTCGCTCAACTCGCTCGAGAAACGCACAAAAGATATAGACTCCGCGTCAATAAAAGAGATACATATATGAGAGAGTTCTCGTCAGCAGTGTGAACAGCCAGCGATGAACTATTAATATATGTGTCTCTTTTACTAACACGGGATCTATTTCTTTTGTTCGTTTCTTGGGCGAGTAAATCGCGGATAGCTAATCGCTTCCTCACCATTGGTGGGACAAGTGCCTTATCGCATTACTTTTAACGAGCAATTTTTTTATATGTCATTTGTTTCTTGGAAACGACCTTAACGAGTTCGATTAAATTTGGTATATGACAGTTTTGTCTTCCACGTTAATCTAAATAGGTTTCACCATTGTGATATAGATACAAGTCAAAGCGCAAAGAAAAATACGATTACTCTCGCACGTGGTCACACCAGGACTCGAACCCGGTACCTCTTGATTACGCGTCAAACGAGTCAACCCTCCACCAGCGAGCACTGTGCCATCCGCCTCGAATACCTATTTTTGTTTAGAAAAGCTAACTATTATAACTTCAGCGCCATTTAGGCTTCACCAACTGAGCAAAGCTCGGTCGCCCTGGGTTTATGTTATTAAAGCGGTAATACACATTATGTGAAAATTTAATATGTCTTTGACGCGTTACGGATCCAGTGTGACAGCCCTGTGGCAGACAAACAGACAGAAAGACAGCAGAGTCTTAGTTACAGGGTTCCGTTGTTATTCTTTGGGTACGAAATTCTTAAAACATACGAGGTATGTAGCCGATTTCTTCCCGGTTTCCTCCTGCTCTTGCTTGTTCGAAGTCGGTTAAAAGTATTCATCAGTATAAGAATATATGTTTTATAATGAAAACTGTCCATCCAAGTTGAATCCGTCGATTGATCTCTTTCTCTTCTTCGAGTGGAGACCGCGTATTGGCAAGCGCAGCGTGGGAAGGCCATCCACAAGGTGGTCGGACGACCTGGTTAGGGTTGTGGGGACTCGCTAAATACGCGTCGCCTCTATCCAACCCATGTGGAAATCTATCGAGGAGGCCTGTGTCCAGCAGTGGACGTCCTATGGCTGAAATGATGATGGTGATAATAAAACTCACAGTAACATTGTTTCCCCAAGGAGCAACGAAGGTGATGTTGAGATCTGTGGAATAGGGCGAAGTGCGGCTGACTCGGGTCGTAAATATCGATGCTGATTTAATGTACTTTGTATTGTAGTATACCACTTTTGCCCCTTGTTGCTGGAAATCAGCCTGAGAAAAAGAATGGTATAATTATTAGGCATTTTTCGTGTAGGCTGACTGCAATTTCGATTCGTCGACACCATTAGAGAACAATTTTCACTCCATTAACCATCGATTTGTTAACTATAAGGTACATCAGGGTAATATCGAATGATTTTTGATGCAGGGTAAGTAGTATTTTTATACTACTAAGATGGCAAACAAGCGTACGGCCTGTCTGATGCTAAGCAGTCACGGTAGCCTATAAATATTACGAGACAATTAAGGCCTTAAATCTCCCAATTAAATCCCTCCAGGGAAAACCACGGCGGGGAGGCTATTCCACATTCGGAGTGTGAGCGGTAGAAAATTCCTTTGATAACGCACGCGCACGGTGGGCGAACATTTTGGTTCCAAGGTGTGTGGATGAATACCCTGTCAATGGCGAGCGGTGCGGTGGTAGAAGGTAGCTGTAGGCATCATGTCGAACAACTTTTCGGAACACAGCCCATTATACAAGCGGTAGATCACACATAAGGAAATACCAGAAATAAAGTACAATAGGCTCTGCAATGTCACTAAGTGTTTAACACCCGAGCATTGGATGGCTCTTGGATGGTGAGCGGTATTATGGTCTTTGGTATTTTAAAGTTATGGGCAACATTACGAAATTGCCCCAAATTCTAAATTAGCCCTTTTACAAAATGTCTTCTCTCACTTCTTTATCGTAATCTCATTGCTGAGTGTCACCAAGGCCCTCTAGGCCGATCGGTACTCTGCTATACGTATAGACGCCTGTAAATTTGACTAGGACACATCCATCACTGGATCCATCCATCGAGTCGGCGACCTTCCTCGTCCCAAATACAAAATCTATCACCACTTCAACTATACCTGCAAGTAGGGTTGCCATCCGTCCGGGTGTCCCCGAATTTGTTCTAGTTTGGGGACTGTCCGCGGGCCATCCGGGCTTTTAAAATGTGTCTGGGTAACAACCGGGCTCTTTTTGTATCAGGGAAAACCGTATTGAACTGTATAAATAAAATCTAACATGTCCGGGGAAAAATGCGATCTTCTGGGTTCAAATTCAGGGTTTTTGACCGGGTTCGGCTACAATCAAATTGGCAGCCCTACCTGCAAGTTGACTTTTTTTGGTGTAACATATATCGTCCGTCACTTTTCGACACGTATCAAAATCAGAATCAGAACTTTACTGATAAAATTTACAGTTTACACGTTATACTCCTCCTCCTTGCGTCGGTTTCCTCATGGCTGAGGGGCGTCGTCATCTTCTCGGAAAAGTCTCTCTCAGTTGACGCGCCGCCATCTGTTTCTGTCAGTCGCCGTGTGTAGAGCATTGTGTACACGTTATACATATTATACATATTTAAGGGCATGCGCTGCATTGAGCGGGAGCCCGGTGCGGGCGTCCGCTATAGGTGTGTTTCCTTTCCTGTAATTTCGCGCGCGACGGGAGTGCCAGATGCAGTACTGTTCTATGAATATACAGGAAAAGGCAACCGGAGCGGACTCCCCGCGCCGGGCTCCCGCTTAATGCAGCGGACGCTTTTCTCCTCTACTCGCTTAGAGGCCTTTTAAAACGCCTTCTGTTCGATTCGATTTTGAATCTATTGTTAGTAAAAAAGGTTTTTTTTTAAGTTAAACGGTTTTATTGTAAACAAACATAGTAATTGAAATAAAACAATTTAACGGATTATATCGCGTATATTATCTCATTTTAGTTCCCGACGTTTCGGAAGCTTTCCAGCTTGCCATGGTCACGGGTGGTCAAAGGGTTGGATGGAAAGCTGGAAAGCTTCCGAAACGTCGGGAACTAAAATGAGATAATATACGCGATATAATCCGTTAAATTGTTTTATTACAATGAGTAATAATCGCGGAAACAGGACAAAATATTAAATATAGTAATGTTGCAGATAAATGTACCAAAAGCTAAATTAGGCATTATGTATTCGTTGATCAATCATCAATCAATCATAATGAATAAATAAATAAATAAATAAATAATATTTACTTTTAGTTTTATTACAATAACAGCCGCGCAGCAGCTTTTATAATTCTTTCAATTTCTTCTTATTTTCTCTAGGGATTCCTCAATGTTCAACAAGCTATTTCTCATAGATTTTTTTTTACTTATTATGATACTCGTCGAGTTTTTTTGATACCCGGCGAGAGAGCGTTATACAATTTAGGACCCATAATGCTTAGTGACTTTCAAACCTTACCTATCTCTTTGGCGAAATGATAAGCAGGTTTTCAGGGTACATGAGTGCTACAATGCCGGATGCTGTACATTTATCTGTCGTGCGATATACCATAATAACTCGCTAGTTTTATCCGCTTTTTACTTATAGATAGTGTTTTTGTGATGACATGTTCTAAATTGTAAATTTTAAAGCAAAAAAACGAGATACATTAAATAAATCTATCGCATAAATACCTAAATAACTATAAAAAAGTGGAGAAACCTACCAAAAACGGAGCTATCTTGACACATAACACAACAAATACGAAAAAAAATATTTCACGTGTATTATGCATTCTAGAGGTTTCTATATGGCATAATGATTTCATATGATGGGCACAATTTACGATAAGTTAACATTTGCGCGCTTAGGGCACATTTGCATGGAGCTGTAACCACATTTAGCTTCGCTTTTGTGATTTCCGCAACGTGGAATATAAATATTAAAGCTAGATTTGAATATTGACTTGTCAAACTTTTTGGCATTAAATATTGCCTTTCTAAATTAAATATAACAATACCATACGAATAATCTTTCCATCTCGTCTCAGCCGGGTGGAAAATAGCTTTTCCATCCCTAGGGTGAAAAGTTTTTTATTGTTAAAATTAGCCACAGAGTCGAAGATATTTGAGTTACGTCATGTTATTCAAATAAAACCTTTTCATATGGCGCTTGTGATTGTGATTATTATAATCTACTATTAAAGAGCGTATATAATGACGTTCATATTTCAAATTTAACGCCTTTTCATACAAGCGGTGGCAGTCTGTCATTGGCAGAGATGTCAGTAGCGTCTAATGCGCGCAGAACCGGGAAATATTAGTTCGGCAGGACCGGGAATTCCCGGCGTCAGTGTCGCCGCGTCAGTGCATCTGACATTCAAACGTCAGAGGCGTCAGACGTCGGAGCAATCAAAGCAATGTCGCACGTTCACAGCTAGCGTTGATGGATGCAAATAACTGTCCGTTAATGGTCTCTAAATCGATTAAACACAGTAAAAGCGTTGTGATTATGAAAGAAGATAACGTTTTTCTTGGCTTTTTAAGCCAATACGGGAGCACACTTTTTGTATGATTGAAGGTATTTTCTTAAACCTGACGCTTTAAAATTTCAAGTGTCTTTTGTGTTCCAAAACATCAGTTCTGTGACAGACAGACACGGACGGACTGGCGGACAGACAACGGAGCCTTGGTAATTGGCTTCTGTTAACAAAGGAAACGAAAGAAGGAAGTCTGAAAATTGAATCGTATTGTTGCTTTTCGGCAATTATTACTAAGTAAATACGTAAGCCTTACTAATCCATACTTCCATACTAATATTATAAATACCAAAGTAAATTAATCTGCCTGGTGTTATTCATTACACCCTTTACCTTTTGACTGCCGCAGTCGGTAAAAGGCAAATCACGTTATTGAAAAATCGTGCCATTGACGCCAGTTTCGACCTTTCATTGTTCAAAAACTCCGATGATAATATCAATAACTTATTCTACAATCACTATTTTACTCTTGAAGGTTCATTTTTTTATTGCTGTGGCGTATGGGTAACGTCGTAATACTTTGCTGCTTGGCGGTCAAAAGGTTAAACAATTGAAACGATTTTAATGAAATTTGGTATGGATATAGTTCGAATCGAACCCTGGGAACGTAATAGGGGTGGTTTTTATAGAAGAAATCATTCTTAGGGGCGTTAAAAGATGGGTGCAAGTCTGTACGGGAATTTCAGTAAAGCGGGCGAGGCCTCGGGTAAATGCTGTAGACGTATGTAAAGGATTTATGAGGGCCTTGTCGTCAAAGCTGCTTCGTGCCTCAGGAGACCCCAGAGCTGGCGCGTACCTCTCGCAAAGAATTGCTCTTGTGATTCTAAGAGACAACGAGGTCTTTACCGCATCCAGATTTATTAGAGAGTGTCTGTTTAGAGTGTCAATTTTTCTATAGTATTTTTTTTCATGTGTCCTTCCTGTTCTTTTGTAGTGGTTTTATTGTGTAAAGGATTTATCAAATCAAATCAAATCAAATCAAAATATCCTTTATTCAAGGCTTAGATACAAGCACTTTCGAATTGACAGTTTTTAATATCGCAAAGACAATTTTGAATGAAACCTCTGGCAGCTCACGTCTGAAAACAATCCACTATGTAAGGCACGTATAGTAATTAGAGACAGATATGTCATAGCATTTGTTTTAATTTAAATTTAGATTCTAATGATGCTTTGCATAGATAATGTTTCACATCACTGTTAACTAATGTGGCTGTACTAAAAGCTATTTCGTACTAATTGTATTTATTCAACTTTCGTTAATTATTATGTTCTTAATAGACTCCTTTAAAATTATCTGTTTAAATAACAAATTAAATAACTTAGCAGGCAGAACAGACGACGACGATATATTTAATTGATAATATTTATACTATTATACGATGGAAACATGCAAGACCCAGGCAGGAACAAATATTTATGCTCATCAAGTCATCACACAAATATTTGCTTGCCCTGACTGGTATTTGAACCAAGGACTGTCAGCTTCGCGGGCAACGTCACTACAGCTGAGCTAAACCGGTCGTCGATATATGCAGTGGCATGTACAGGGTTTTTGGCCAACGTGTGGCCAACATGGGTAGCCAGTTCATCTGTGCCTATATAGAGCCATGGTCGTTTAGGGTAGGCAGTATCTTTGTATATGACCCAACAAAAATATGTACACTACCGTCAAAAAGTTAATGACCAAACACAATATTTCATTGTTATAATTTCTTCTAAAAAACATTAAATTAAATTTGCAATTAATAGAAAACAACGTTAACTTATTATTTTTGTCTTTTAACCTTTAGCAAAGTCTTTTCAATATATTTGTAAGGAAAAAGTATTTAATTGAGAATGCACTTAAAAGTGAATTTACAAAATTTAATATTTAAATGATATTAATAATAATGATGACAATAATATTTTTACAAACGTCTTATGTTCCATAAAAGCACCCAGGTGCCGGTATAATTAACATATCACAAAAAATCTAGAGTGACTCAGTTTCCTAGGGCACCAAGTGCAAAACTTCAAAATAATGGGTCGTAAGCTTCGAACATCTGTGGCACAATGTAGTACTATCATCACACTTAAACAGGAAGGCAAGACAGAGCGATTTATAGCCCATAAGTTGAACTGCTTATAAATTGGTCTTTAACTATTTGACGGTAGTGTAACTCTGCAGTCCTGGGCCATCAATAATCTTCATCATAATCAGCCAATAGTCGGCCCATGCTGAACATAGGCCTCGCCACAAAACCACCACGGCCGGTGCTGCTCCGCCCGCATCCAGTGGACTCCAGCAATCTTCATCAGGTCATTGGTCCACCTTTTGGGATCCTTACTTATACTGCATCTTCCAGTACGTGGTCGCCACTCGAGAACTCCTTCACCGACAATGTTGTATGGTTGCAACAGTCTGAGTTTACGGGTTTTATTTTCCCGATGGTATAAGTATGTTCCATTGTAACATTCCCCTTATTTAACTCACCGGAAATTAATATCCGTTACCATAATGCTCAATTATGTGTCTCAATAATGGCAATAATTGCGCTTTTGTACTTAAAAATACAACTTTTATAAGTATATAATTTATGTAACATGTTGAGATAATATCATTATAAATTACCCAGTGTAAACATTTGTTTTTAAATCATAAGTAAAAAAAAAATGACGCTTTCATAATGTAATTATGATCAGTACCTACTTACAGGTAGATAATGTGTTGTGTTGTAAAGCATATTGCTTTCTGTGCCAATCTGCCTATTCCCATCTTGTTTACATTAAGTTGTCGCTTCATGTACTTGATGTATCTAATGCTTTATATGCCTATAAGTACTCTATACATATAATAGCGACATCATCTTCGTAAATGAAGTGTCGAACGGTCTCAGGCAAGATAGAGCAATGTTATTCGTAGGGTGGCTTAAAATCGTTCTCTGTGGTGCACATCGGAACATCGGAGTCATCTACAGGTTGATGATGATGACTTGCTCTTCTACCCATAAGTACAATTTAACGAATATTCATATCCAAGCCTATATCAAATATAGGGCAACACGGCCCTAAGTTAGAGCCCCATTTACAAAATCCAACGACGTTCCGTTTCACAATAATTTCCCATTCACATATACTATAAGGACGCACGCAAAAAAAAATCCACTCAAAACTACCTTACTATGTATAACAATATCGCCAATTGCGGTAGAGTTCTTTGATTAGTCTTGTTTCGACCATTGACTCTGCCAGTTGAACAATGACTAAATTTTCTGTCAATAATTGCTAAAATAACAACTACAAAAAAGGAATAATTTGTGCAGATGTCATATTTCTTAGATTTGAATAATTTGATTCTGTCATACAAATTGCCCGTTACCACGGAACTCAACATTCGACATAATTTATAATAGTTTTGACGTAAGACATAAATTCAATTACGTTAGTAGCCTATAGACAACCGTTTTCTTGATGTTAAAAGTAGGTATGCCAATTTGATACTTAAGGCTTAACAATATAAGTAATTTTTAGTATGAAGTAATTACGTTGATGATGATGCGAAATATTTACGCGTTATTAGCGTCTATTCGAATACGGCTGGCAATGTCAAATCGGACCATTTTTTTGGCAGTTTGGTTCAGCCCCCCTATTGCCTAACGCGTTTAACGCTCGGAATCAGAATCAAAGTGTCATGATACTCATGATTTTGTATGGACTATGACAGTTTCGGATACCAATAGGGTAGTTTCCTGGGTCAAAAAAATATTGTTTTAATTGGTCCAACATTGAGATTATCAAAAAATATTGGACACGTATTTCTTCTTTTTTCAAACAAACAAAAAACAAAGATAAATCGTGTCAAAGTTTGGGAGTCGGGGCGCATGACGTCGCGCCGTGCGAAAAATGGTCACACGGCGTGACTTCGGGGAACTTTAACGGGCTATAGCTTCATCATTTTTTGTTTAATTCACAAAAGAAAAAATACGTGTCCAATATTTTCTGATAATTTAACTGACGGACTATTTTTTTTTCTGACACAAGCCTATTGAAATAAAACAATGTAACGGATTATATCGCGTATATTATCTCATTTTAGTTCCCGACGTTTTGGAAGCTTTCCAGCTTTCCATGGTCACGGGTGGACTGAGAAAAGATGTATTTTCCTCTGTCATAGTTACAATTTGTGCAAACTACCAATTTTTGAAAAAACAAATAAAGGTGTACATACATGCCAGATGGGCCTAAGCTGTAAAGACAGTTACACATGTGCCAGAAGGGCTTAAGTATTTTATTCTAATAATTTACCAAGCAGCATTTCACAAATGAGGCGTACTGAGGAGAAAAGAAACGCTGCAAAGAAAAACTCCCAGGCTACCTCATTACTAATTATAATATTTTAAAAACAGAGACTATTAAACTACTTTTTAAACAGATACGATATTTTACACCGTTCAGAAATAAAGGTTTTGCAGTCCTGTGTCTCGCTTGTTCCTTGATGAGATGTATTACAGGATCCCACGCTGGGGGTAGTGACAATCCTTCTCTAAATTGAAATTAGGATGCTTTTTAATCTCAATAGCCTCGCGTAGCATTCTGGGAAAATATCTTTTTTCTTTGCAAGGATAGAAGGTTTATTAAACTTAATTGAGTGGTTTGGTTTGCCAATGACATGTTCACAGACTGCAGACCTATTACACCGACGGTGCTTGACATCTGCTATGTGCTCCTTCACCCGGGTTGATACACTGCGTTTCGTTTGACCAATGTATGAAAGACCACACTCGCAGTCCAGCTTATAAATGCCTGCACTCTGCAAAGGGGTGCTACTCTTCACGGGTCTAAGGTATTGAGACACCTTCTTCAACGGCTTGAAATATGTTTTTATAGAAACACGCTTCAAGATGTTACCGACCTTGTCTGTGACCCCTTTCACATATGGTAATACGGCAGGTTTACGCTCGACTGTTGGTTTCTTCATACTGGGATTCTGCTTGGAACGTGGTATCTGGAGCTCGTTAGCTCGAAGCCAACAAGCCAGCAAGCCTATTGTCAAAATTTCGATAGGCAATAACCCCCCCTCTGTATATATATATATATATGTAATTGTTATAAAACAGGCTTGCGCCATACTTCAAATTGAGGTGCGCAAACTCGGCGCGTTTTGGGGCGACGGTCCGCGCAGCCCGCTTCCTCGCCAGCTCCTCGCCGTTGCTCTACGCGAGTACGTTCGGCGGCCAACTGTAGGAATTGCCAGAAATGTCCTAAATAGAAGACAGAAATAAGCAAAATGGCGGTACCTATAATAAAAGTTTAAATAGTAAAATATGGACCAAGGTCGCCACAGGTTGGAGACCTAGAAGCTCAAAACGGAGACGCGGCAGACCACATAGGCGATAGCGGGATGAACTGGACTCCTTTTTGAAGGAATGGCCGGAAATTGCCCATAATAGGGAGCATTGGAGGAAGAAAGCCTCCCCTCCCCTCCCCTTTGGTTCACGATAAAAATAATAATAATAGTACAATATGTAATAAAAGTTTGTATTGAAATCCCATCGGACTACTAGTGGGTATAATCCTTTATGGTCACTGCTCTAAGTCGTGTTTAGAGCCGAATTTCCATATTTCTTGAAAGTAGGTCAGGATGATTTTTACATCCATTTGTCAAAACATTTCAGAAATTGCACGACTTCAGTGATCCGTATGGATCATGCGAAAATCACCATTATTAAAGTAATAAAAATATATATTAGGTATAAAGTAATAAATAAATATATAAAGTGGCTACCTATTTATTTTTAATCATATTTAATTTGTTATGTTGTTTGACAAAGCGTGTTGCGGAAAATATCACCATGTTTTAATTTCATGAAGCATGTTGTTAATACATATGTATGTATGGAATTTGGACGAAACTCGAAGAGACAGTACATATTATATGTTTTTGTACCTACCTAATAATATAACATTTGCGTAGCTACATATATCGTGTATTTTCATACCTTTTAACATAGGTGTCTAATTAAAAAAGGTTGCCTGGAGGAGATCGCTCTTTAGTGATAAGACCGCCTATTGTGTACCATATTTTATGTGAAAGCTCTATTGTACTGTTTCTGTTGTTGGTGTTCAATAAAGAATTGTTGTATTGTATTGTATTGTAAAGTGTTCTCAGTATATATGACAGATGTTAACTTCTAAAGCTATGTGCTTTAAAAGTCAATATTGCGTTTAATCATAATATTGACACTAATTGTAAATTCAGTCCTTTTTTAAATTTGTATCAGTTTTAGGTGTTTTAGTATGTTTATCGCTGTTTTATTTCTTTTTCACAGTGCAATGTATCACCGTGCAAGTTGTGGATATTAATAATACGTTTATCTATTATTGTGATTGTGTTTTTTTAAGGGGCTACCCAGATAATTTCGGTAAATTTCGCTGTCTTTGAAGTGATATAAAATTATTGCACTTGGTGCAAACCACGTAACATATATATATATTGTAGTTTGGTATTTGGCCTATATTTTTATCAACTGGAATGTTATAATACTTAACAAATTAAGAGAAAAAAAGATTCGTAAAGTCCTTTTTTTATCTTAAATTGGTATAGGCTCCCTTGTCAAGCGACGTTTAGACATGGGACTAAAACCAATAAGTAAGTAATGGTGTTCACTTTTAAATTGTCAACTGGTTTTTCAATAGGTTCTATAGTTTTCAAGACATAGCAAAAGCTGGTTTTTTGACGTAAAAATAACGAATTGTAATGGCATTTATCTTGGTTTTGGTGACTCGTGAAGATAAACTGAACCAGTATATTGGTAACAACGGTGGTTGTTAACACGATGAGATACAACACAGAAAAGTGAAGAGCTACTGATCGAAGTTCATTCGCGTATGGGAGCGACTTAAGATGCAGTTGTTGAAAATTCAAAATTAGACGTAAAGTTTTCGCTTCCTTTGAGATTGTATTGTAACACTATGAATTTTCGTGAAATAATAAGAATAGCAAACTGCTAGAGGATTACTGAACCATTAAACGTTGTCCTGGACTTCTCCTGGCCGGTTCTCTACGTTGGTTTCGAGGCACCCTAACTATGATAAATAGCAAGTGCATTAAATCGTTATCAAAGCGCATTCGCTTCCCGTACATTAGATACTAAGCTTGTCGTCGACAGTGAACTGCAACTCAGCCCAAAATGGTGTATCTACACGGCAATTGAATATCACTTAAGTCATTTTGTAATAGACTAATGCATCCCGCATTAGTAGCCAACGAGAACGCTCGCACAATACTCGGTTATTATACTTAAAATGACGTACAAGCCAAGGCTCTTGTAAATCAAAATGGAATATCTAAGCCTGAAGCTCGCATATAATTCCCGTCGTTTGTTTTTGAAGGGCAAATCGCTTACGACATTTGGGAATGCCTGTTGTTATTCTGGAAATGACGTACATCGTTTAGCGGTAATTAGAGTGACGTAATGCTTGATAAACTGGCGGAGATTTTCTTAAATTACGCTCCGAGCTTCCTAAGAGTTGGTAATGAGTGGGTGTACGAGTTCCGCTTCCGTGGAATTGTGATACGTATGATATATCTGTATAAGTATATACTTGAATTGTGCATTTTATCACCCATTCTGTTCAACGCATATGGAGAGCACATTATGCGACGTACCTGTGGGGTTGAAAGGGAGGCACCACAGTTGGTGGAGTTAAAATCCTGGCATCTTCTAGTTTAATAATATAATTTATTGGACGTTGCCCGCAACTTCGTTTGCGGGGGAAAAAAATTATTACCCCTATTTTTTTCTTCAGCGTACTCGGGTAAAAGTATTCTATGACCATCTGTAACCCAGCTACCTGTATACCAAAAATATTTACAATCCGTTTAGCCGCCTTGGCGTTATGAAGACACATACAAACATACTAAATTATTATTTTTCGATTTAGTGAAAAATTCTTTAATGTAGATACATTCCATTTTTATAATAGTATAACATGAAAGACGGGGAAATTTGAGCGTCGGTTCGAAGAAGGTTTCTCTTTGACACATTTTTTCTAGTCTGCTAGAATAAATTATAATAACAAAAAAATAAAACCGACTCCAAAAAAAACTAAAAAGTAAAAAAATAACGCCATAATTCAGTTTCTTCAATTTACTTACAAGTAACCGTTTGTATACTCAATCTATACAGTATACAATTAATCTTATTTTGGCGTCGGTGCCATATAAAGAATGTGTAAAATATTGAAAATTGACGATTTTGGTAAGTTGAGACACGATGGCACCGACTCCAAAATAACATTAATTGTATATACTGTATAGATTGAGTATACAAACGGTTACTTGTAAGTAATTTGATGAAACTGAATTATGGCGTTATTTTTTACTTTTTAGTTTTTTTTTTGAGTCGGTTTTATTTTTTTGTTAAAAGTGTATCTCGTGACGATTCGAACAAGCCCAAACACGGCAAGGATACATTATTTTATTACATAGATCTGGTGTATACCTTCCGGCTCCATCATCAAATCAATTCGATGGTACCATTCTCATCAGGAACATTTAAGTTTGTGACTATGAAGTTGGTTAGCTAAATTAATCAAGATATCTTATCGCCACCCGTAAATCATTTATCATTGAGGCGTTCCGATGGCATTCTGTGGTCTTCTTCATCAGTTCCACTTGACCAATTTACACTTTCTGAATGATAAATTGTGATACTTTCGCCTAGGCAATCGGAACTGTAATATATAATTCATAAAAAAAATATTGTAAATATCTCTTATAGGTAAATAATCTAACTGTTATGTAAATATTGTAAATACATCTTTTAGGTAAGTAATAATTTAGCGTACGTACATAATATTTAATTCATATTATCGATAAATAAACAAAAGTAGTCGGTAGGATATTATATCTTTAGTGTAGGTACATAACATTTCGCGTATAAAACATTATTGTTAAATATTGAAACATTATATAAATATAATATAGGTGACATAGGTATTATTATTAAGGAGATGCCTTCTATAATTAACCCAGAAGCACAAATAATGTTTGTAAATAAATAATACATAATTAGGTACGTGTTAAATTTTAATACTTTCGTCTAAGCACCAGAACTGTTATGTATATATTGTACTATTATTATGTAATAAATATCGATTAAGAAGTCATTAAAAAAATTAGTCTTCTGTACTCAGAATGCTTGTCAGGACAATTCCAGTAACACCAAACACGACTCGGTTACGTTGTTTGGTTACCGTGTTCTGTAGGGTACTTTCCGGTTCCAGCATCAGACCAGTTTTATGGTACCGTATTCAATAGCATCATGTACATTTGTTTCCTCTTAGTAATTTAACTATCCAAATCGGCACATCTAATTGCTGCCTTCGAAACACTGGCCGTTTAGAAGTAAAGTTCTAATGGCCATCTGTGGTGTTCATCATCAGTTTCCTTACACCAAATCCTATTTACTGATGCAAAGACTGTCCATCGCGGTTCAACGTGGCAACGCTGCGAGCGTGATGAGCATCTTTGCGTCTGGAAGGGCGCGGGGCGAGCTTTTCCGTTTCAATATTATAATTTACTGAATGTAAATTCTTGACTTTATCTATAAATTACCGAAAGCGTACATGTCCCTATAACATTTGAAGAGTTCCCTCGATTTCTTCAAGATTCTATCTAGTTGATGACATACTATTGAAGTCCTTCAGATTGAAAGCCAAAGTATTATGTAATAAATTTGCTGAGGAGTTCGAAAGTAATGTCAGAAATGTTATTGTATCTTGTAATAAACCACTACTTAATGAAAACACATATGTAAACACTCCTTTAGTATCTCTGCGACTGAGTAAAATTAATGAGGAAGCATTACATAAAATAATAAAAAGTATTGATGATAAGAAAAGCCCAGGTAGTGACCATATTAGAGCCAAAGATATCAAACACATCTCTGTACAAATCACACCTGTCCTAAAACACTTAATTAACTTATGTATATCTCAAGGAGTGTACCCAGATAACTTAAAGATAGGTATTGTCAGGCCAGTGCATAAGAAAGGCAGTTATACAGATACAAACAACTATAGACCCATAACAATATTGCCATGTATAGACAAAATCATCGAGAGATATCTTGGGAATTCAATTAATACCTTTTTAGTCGAGAACAATGTAATACATGATAAGCAATTTGGTTTTCAAAGAAATAAGAGTACGTCCCTGCTGTTATCAGCTTTTACAGATGAAATTAATAGACACTTGGATAATAGGCAACATGTATTAACTGTAATGATTGATTTCAGCAAGGCGTTTGACACCTTAAATTATGATACTCTGTTCAGTAAAATGCAGCAAAATGGTATACAGGGCCCCGCTTTGGAAATCTTAAAAAACTACCATATCAATAGGTTTAATGCAGTGAGCATAGCCGGTGAACTTAGTGACATGATACCGACCATACGTGGTACTGCTCAAGGATCAATTCTAGGACCGACTGAGTACTTGTTATATGTTAACGATATGTGTAAGATATTCCAACACGGCTCAGTGTACCAGTTTGCTGATGATACTTGTTTAATAGTCGCTCACAGGTGTCTGGAGACAGCGCAAAGTATGATACAACACAACTTCGACATGCTATGCAGGTGGGCTCATGATGTTGGGTTATCTATTAATTATAAAAAAACAAAGTTAATGCATATACATTCACCATTCTTAAAAACCACAATAACACCCAAGGTTTTGGCACATGAGCACACTTGCATGCATTCAGAGGGTGTGTCGTGTTGTTGTGCTGGTCTGGACCTTGTGTCTGAACATACCTATCTTGGGCTAATAATAGATAGTAAATTTAATTGGGCTCCTCATATTAACCATGTATGTAATAAACTCAGATCTATATTATCCAAATTGTCTATACTTAAAAACAAGTTGCCTTATAGCACATTAAGACTGCTTTATATGGCGCTAGCCGATTCTGTCATTAGCTATGGCTTGTCCAGCTACGGTAGAACATATAAGTCACATTTAAATAACATATATAAACTACAACTTAGATTATTAAAAACCATTGTACCTTTGAAGATAAAATACAAATATAAACATAACTATGAAAGTCTGTTCAAGTACTGCAGGGTGATGCCGGTTCATGACAAAGTTGATTTAGCTATTGTGACCCAATATGTTAATAATATCCCCTTATTAAATAGGAGACTCAGACCAGGAAATTTACGTAATCTAACAAACATTCCAACATTTATAATACCCCTTAGCACTAATGAATATGGCAATAGAGTATGGACGCAGGCCTTACCGCGCGTGTTGAACAGACTTCCATATGTTTTTGATTATGATAGCAAGTCTACTAAACAAATTATAAATTCATATAAAAAACAGTTAATAGACAGTCTTCCCGATTTGTAATTTTATACTTAGAATAATACATATGTCATTCCCTTTTACTACTTAGATTCGATATAATCCTAAAAAATTAAGATTAGAGTCTAAGATGCAATTTGTACTATGTCCGTTTATAGAAATAAACAGTTTAAATTAAAAAAAATTTTTTTTTTTTTATCATTAGATCCTGACTTAGTGCCAACGGGACCAACTCGGAGGGCTACCATTTCGATAAAAAAAAAAATTGAAAATTGGTTCACGGTTCTCGGAGATATCGAGTAACATACATACAAAAAAAAAATTAGTTCGAATTGAGAACCTCCTCCTTTTTTGAAGTCGGTTAAAAATTGCCGCTTACCTACTGATATAACATCATTTTTATATCTTCCAGATGGAATTGAAAAATTCCTTTCTTTCACCTTTAAGGGCCTACTCCGTCATTTGTAAATCACACCCCAAACGCGGAGCCAGCCAATAAGCGTGTTTTGTAATAAGGGACGCATTTATTTCTCGCACGCATCAAAGAAAGAGGAAGCTAATACACTATATGCTTGGGGTTTTTTGGCGTAAGCGCCTGATGTAAAAGTACAATGAAATGTAAGATATTATTGTTTAAGCTAATCACTTAAAAGATAAAGGGAAGAGTGACATTTTTACATAATTTAGCCGTTTATTAATCTGTCGTTTGTACAAACTAGACAAAAAACGGAAAATGAAGACGCGTTTTCGGATAACTTTTCTATCGAGGAAATTTTCATTAAACATGTTTCCGCGTTCATCACTGAATAGGTTATATAGTCAAAAAACACATATCTGAAAACCAGCCTGTTTTATATACTAGATTTGACAAAAAAATGCGCTAAAAAATAGCTTACATTTTCAATGCATCCTCTTAAACCAGCACCCGGATCATTTGACCTTTCATGTCAATGTGCCGTTCATCAGTGGAAATCGGTGGTTAGGGTTCCGTACCCAAACGGTAAAACGGGACCCTATTACTACGAGGGCTGCTATTTATATATCCGGAAACCGGGATTACAATCTTCTTAAATAGCATATTTGACCGCCATGGTAAAATTTGAACTTTTTTAAGTATATAAGGTATATTTTTTCTTCCTTATTAACGCTCGTGTTTTGTTTTTGACGGGTTTTAAATGTCATCTCGCAGCAAGAATGGAACTCACTCGTGAAAATATTCGTGCTATGATTTATTATGATTTTCGGCGTGGTTTAACGCAACAACAGTGCATAGATCAACTAACTTCAACTTTTGGTGATGAAGCCCCATCTAAAACTACTGTGTATCACTGGTTTAGTGAGTTCAATCGTGGACGTAGTATGCTTACGGACGAAGTTAAGGCAGGTCGCCCGAAATCGGTCGTTGTACAACAAAATATCGAGGCTGTGCGAAAACTTATAATGGACGACCGACATGTTACGTACCGCGAGATAGAGGCGACTCTGGGTATTTCTATGACCAGCATTAATAGCATATTACATAATTATTTGGCTGTAAAAAAAAATTGTTCGCGTTGGATACCCCACAACTTAACAAATGAGCAAAAACATGCTCGCGTCGAATGGTGCAATAAAATGTTAAAAAAATATAACCGTGGTGACTCAAAAGCCGTTTATAACATCTATACAGGTGACGAATCCTGGATCTATGCATACGATCCCGAAACGAAGCAACAATCAACGGTATGGGTGTTTCAAAATGAGCCGAACCCTACGAAAGTTACTCGTGCAAAAAGTACATTGAAACAAATGGTGGCCTGCTTCTTCGGTATTAATGGCCATGTAGCTACAGTGCCACTAGAAAACCGTAGAACGGTTAATTCAGAGTGGTACACGACCATTTGCTTACCGGAAGTATTTGAACAAATTCGTAAAACTAACCAGCGACGAAGAATCATTCTTCATCATGACAATGCCAGCTGTCATACGTCACGCGAAACAACTCTATTTTTGGAGGGTCAAAATGTGGAATTAACGGGTCATCCGCCGTACAGCCCTGACTTGGCCCCCAACGATTTTTATTTATTTCCAAATATAAAGAATAAATTACGCGGTCAACGATTTTCGACCGCTGAAGATGCTGTCGACGCATTCAAACAACACGTTATGGAGGTACCTCAGGCGGAGTGGCAGAAGTGCTTTAAAAATTGGTTCACGCGAATGCAAAAGTGCATAGATCATCAAGGGGAATACTTTGAAAAACAATAAAACTATTTTCAGCCGTGTACGTTTGTTTGTTTTTTTGTTTCCGGATATATAAGTAGCAACCCTCGTAAGACTCCGCTGTCCGTCCGTCCGTCTGTCTGTCTGTCCGTCTGTCACCAGGCTGTATCTCATGAACCGTGATAGCTAGACAGTTGAAATTTTCACAGATGATGTATTTCTGTTGCCGCTATAACAAAAAATACTTAAAAGTATAATTTTATGTCTGTCTGTCTATGTCAGTAAGCAAAATGTACGCGGTATTTGATCATTTTATATTGTTTACATAAAATGATCGAACACCAAATACATTTTGCTTAGGAGTAGGGCTCTGCTCACACTGGATTTTCAAAGATACGGCCGTTTGTAGCGTATATTTTGTACGGCACCCTGGGTGTGCGAGTCCGACTCGCACTTAGTCGGTTTTTTTACATTCTTACTAATTCCGAGAACTCATAGCTTTCTTTTATCATAGTTTTACCAATATGTGCCAATATTATAACTGCGGTAGAGTTTGAAGAAGCGTGTCTACGAGCGCTGGATTTTAAACGTCACGAGCGCAAGGCACTCCCGAAGCCATCTTGCGCATACACCTACAATGATCGTGGTGAACTCCACTGCGCGTGCTGCGACCTTATATTTTTGGACAAACTGGGTTTTGCGAGTCATATTCACGCCCACCGTCGTAGGAGTCCCCGACTTCTTAAAAGTCGCTGTCATCGGATCCGATGAAGAGGACATCATCATAACTGCGAATGGATTTTTATTTGTTTTGTCTTTCCGTCTCGCTACAACAGAAAAAGAGATCAACGTTGTTTTTGGTATAAAGATAGAATGATAGAAGATAAAAGGTAATAGCGAGCAGCATTTAATTTTTTATTACAAAATATTCGTGGTAGTAGAACGATAAGTGAAATAAATTTACGGGAGAAACTAAGTGTCAAGATAAGAGTTGTGTCAATGGGTTGGATTGATATAAATAAATACGTATCAGGTTTTAAGAAACTTGTAATTTTAAGCCACTTCAGGAAATATTACGGACCTAAGTATACGCTTACACCGTTTTCACTGGGAGCAAAAAACAACGCAGGGTAGCTTGTGGCGAGCTATTGGTGAGTAGTATTACCTGAGTGCTCCTGGGAGATCCTGACGGGAGGTGAGATCAGGGCCCCCACCCGTGCTTGCCTTAACCGGCCGCTCAGAGTGGAGTAGCAAGAGCAGTGGCTCCAGGGAACGTAATAAGTGGCGAGTTGGCATCGGTAGAAAGTCCAGTGATACCTACACAACCACCCTTAGCCCTTTGCACTGATGTTGCCCTCAGACCACTATATGTGGTGCTATTTACGGGGGCCCATCTAGCGGGGGGCAAGTCATCGTCTACCGGTGCCTTTAGCCATGGGACACTCTTTCCTGGTAGACGTCCGGTCGTCTCAATCAATAGCCCAATATTTAGTCTATCATTTTTTCAATTCCAATTCCATTTCAATCCCATAACCTAGTATATTTAGATACCATCTGTGACGTCTCGTCTTTTATACGGGTCTTGGGAATACAATAAAACAATATATATATATGTTCCAAATGTGCAAGGTCACACTTGTGCGCCCGCTACCAGGGCCGGAGGCAAAAGTGTGCTCCCCCACCCCGCTTCCCAGCGAGTGCCACCCGACATCTGTTTTATAATAATCTCATGACGTCACACCATTAATCTCCAATAGTTCTTGAATTTGGGGGTGCTGTCTCTGTGCGCGTCCTATACGGGCAGGAACAGCACCCGCGCGGTGTACCCTACATTTCATTAAATTGTCGAAAGGGCATCTGTGTTGGCTTTCCGCGCACGCCTCCCCAAGGTCCAGGAGACTATTGTCCCGTGAGCGGGAGTCATATTCAGAATAAAGATATGTCAATAACTAATGCGAATAATAATAGGATACAATATCAAAAGTTCTGCTCTAAATGTCACATATAGTTGCAACTTTAGCCTATCTACACACTCCAAGAATGAATTGAAGTATATTTTTATTTACCTTTACGTCAGTTTGCCTTGTTAATTAAATGTAATTAAATATTACAGAACAATTTTACACAAATCGAACTAATCTCATGGTAAGCTCAATAAGGTTTGTGTTATGGGTACTAGGCGACGATTTCTTTAAAGATATATTTACTAATATACGTAGAAAGATCCAAGACTCAGGAACAAATAAATAAATAAATATTAATGGACAATTTTACACAAACCGATATAGTCCCATGGTAACCTCAATAAGGCTTATGGGTACAAGAAGAAAGATATATTTAAGAGATATATTTACTTATAATACATAGAAAACATCCAGACTCGGGAACATATATTGTTGCTCATCATACAAATATTTGCCCTTACCGGGACCTTCAGCTTCGCAGACAACGTTACTCCCGCTGAGCCAAACCGGTCGTCAGTAAAAAATAAAACACGAGAGTTATAATACTAAGGGCTACAGGTTAATACATAACTATTACGCATCCTCATTTCACACCAGGTCTATGACGCCAAGTGGTTATTCGTATATAATATATAACTATTTCGCATCATAGACCTCACATTTAGTTACTCTAATTGAACACTTGTCCACGCCCTGAATGAATAAATCTCCCACACGGCGGCCATCGGTGACAAGGGGCAAATGCGTTTGGCGTGGAACGTTATAGATGACCTCTCTATGTGACGCTTGTCTAAAACTGCCCTGACGCCCGCCCCTCAGCCACGTAGGCGTTGATGCACACTTCGGTATTACATTGACAATGACATGATTAATCCTAATATATTATTGTACTAAACACAAATCTGGACAAAACTGCCAATAAAAACCGGCCAAGTGCGAGTCGGACTCGTGCATCGAGGGTTCCGTTAAAAATGGACGCTACAAACGGCCGAATTTATGAAAATCAAGTGTTAGCAGAGCCCCACTCGTAAGCAAAGTGTACGTTTGTTTTGAAATTTTGGATTTAGATGTAACTTGCCACATAGATAGATAAAATCATCGATTAAAACTTATGTTACTGAATAGGGTACATGCATACAATTTTTTTGTCGCTTGTCTTAACTAAATATCAAAATACCGTAAAATCTATTTCAAAATGTGAAATTTAAATTTAAATCGACCAAGAGATACGCAAGATATAGGCATTTTAAACTACTAATTAGACAGAGAGGTCCGATATGCACTGTTACGTCATCGTGCACTCTGGCCATATAAACTCCATATTAAATTCTGTTTTGCTAGAAATAGATAGAATGATATGTTTGATGCCTTATATCTTGGTTATTTTTATAGTTACGAGTATTCCAAAATATATTTTTGTCTACTGTTTGTTACATGAATGAGCTCTTTAAAGCAAAAATTAAAATTCATGCATATTCCCTATTCCTGAGAACGTAGGTTAGCCGCGGTTATATTCTATAGATAAATAAATAATAATTTATTTTTGACGTTCTGTCCGCCATGACTTGCAGTACAGAGGTTAACGATGCACCATTCGAAGTATCGAATGCGTTGTAGAAAAAAGTGGTAAAAATTACTTTGCTTGTTTATCATGTTGGAATAGATCATTTAAGTCAGTTTTAATTAACTTCGATTTTTTTAAATCGTTGTATAACAATATTTGATCAAAGGAAATGAACATGCCAGTGACCAAATTGCCTACTACTAGTAATGCTATAGATAAGTAAATAATTATTTATTTTAGATAGTCTGTCGATCATCATTGTTGTCGGTATTTATTACAGAGGTTAATGAAAACCATTCGGAAGTATTGAAGTAGATGTAGGAAAAGTATTGAAGAAATATTTTGCATGTTACGTTGGACAAATCTTTCATTTCAAATTTAATCTACTTCAAATATCGTTATCTTCGACGCTATCGACTTTAAATTTATTGTAAAATAATTCCATCCACTAATGCGATATGCAATAAATATTTATCTTTGACTTTGAAATGTAAAGCCTTCGCTTTCGTATCATACAACAAACACCTATTAGAGACAAACTTTATTTTACCACCCTTAGGTGAGTTATGTGCCAGCTAAATGCAGAAGGCCTCAATAAATCTAAAAAAATACGAGCTTGTCTACTAGGCGAACGATATAATACGACTTATGTCAAAACTATTTCATTTTACGGCTTTCACACCGGCTCCACGCTGGTGCAAAATTGAGTTTTATAGCCGTTTAATAACTTACGATTGAGTCCATAAAAATAACGGGCCGAGGTTTTCAGAAACAACAAAAACAGTATTCAATTGGCCATTACCTGAGCAAATCGTTTTGCGGATTGGTTTTGGTTAAAGTACGAAATAATGGAAGATATTTCATACGAAAACACCTCAAAAAAATTGACTGAATTTAAAATTTAAAAACTCACATACAACTGTATGCTCTTTTTACACGAAATGAGGATAATCTAACAACACGCACTTTTTAATAATTAGATACACTATAGTTAGAAAGGTACATACATTTTGAGATCTGAATTAGTTCACATTTTTACACTAGATCGGCTATGTGCTGTAAGGATATTTTTCAACACGCTTGCTCGTAAACTGACTCTTATTACACCGTTTTATGTTCGTAATCCAAGGCATCAAACACGCGTGTTTTTTATATTACAACATCGCACTAGTACCTTATCATTCGTTTTTATAAAAAAAGAACTTAGTGAAGGATTTTTTAATGAATCTAATAATGGTACATTGGTATTAAGGTCAATTGGGTGTTTATCATAGAATTAACAAACAATTGAAAAAAAAACTCTTTGTGAACAAAATATAATTTAATTGTATTGAATTTAAATAAATATTCAGTTTATTATATAATCAATGTTTGGCTGTTTGGCGCTTAGCCTTTACCTTGTTGCTCTTGCACGCACAACTAATTACTCTTAAGCCCAGGATATACTATGGGACAAATGTCACGGGACCTTTGTCTTCTAGTGTACCCTTGGCTTTACTCTTACTAGACAATTCGTCAAAAAAGAGGGTTATTTTTTCTCCTTCGCGGACGAAATCATTGACACCTCCTAGTTTCTAAAATTATTATTAAATATATATTTGTGTTCAGGAGACCATACAGAGCGGCTTGACACTAGCCGACACACTACCGACTTGACTTACACACTATCGGAAATAACCTGAGCCAGAACTTCCGAAACCTAATTTTTCCGACTTACTAACACTGTTTCTCACCTCTATTGCTACCAGAGACGTCCGGTTCATTTAGGCATAAAAGCTCTGCCTACCCTGAACCACCATGGCTCTACGAGCACAGAGAAACTGCCTACCCTGAATCCCTGAACGACCATGGCCCATATAGGCACAGATAAACAGCCTACCATGGCGAAAAACTCTGTGCACGGGACTGATTGTTACGTATATAAGGTTTAAGGTACCAGCCAATGGGAGAGTGTGGGCAGTGTGATATTTACCTTACAATCATCATCAGTCGTTTACTCTTGGCTGAGTGGTCGTGGTTACGGCAATCGTGTCCACATTTGGATCCTCATCCTTGTCCTTCTTTTGACAGACAGCAGGTCTCGCAATGTGTCTCTATTTCACCCGGTTGTCTGCGAAGCGAGTGCACTGTACCACCTGTGCTCTGTGTGGTCTTTTTAACAAGGTCGGTCCAGCGAGTTGGTGATTGGCCTCATCCTCCCTTGTCTTCCATCTGACCCCTGTACTACCAATCATTCCATGGAGTTCTTATTTCAGGAGATGTGGCCAAAGAACTTCAATACTCGGAACTGCAGTTGCCAAGAGTCTATCCTGGATCTGCAACTCTTTGAGAATATAATTGTTGGTGCGAAAAGCCATCCATGGGATCCTCAGATGGGGTCTCCAGCACCACATCTCCATAGCGTCAATTTTCTGTCTATCTTGTAGCCTAAGAGTCCAGGTTTCAGCGCCATAAAGAAAGATTGCACCTTACAATAAGTAACATTAAATGACACAGCTCAAACGGGCACAAGACTTAAGCAAGTGACTTAGATCGAATGCTTGGAAGTTAAAATATATTCCTTTCCTTCAAGTATGAGCTTAGTTAATGTTCTGAAAGAAATCTTCGACTTGCTAACTCGCTGTAAAAGTAAAAAGGCTTTCCCGGCTTCCGTCTGTCTGTCTAACGAGTGATCACTGGAAATAAGTGCTTCAGTCTTTTGTCGACGTATGTGTAACGAACTCATACAATAAATTTTTCAAGCAACTCGCTCACGATAAGAAATTTATCCGGGAAATTTACACTCAGCTGAGTATGTTCCATTTTTCTTGATCTTGCTTCGAGTTCACTTTGAAGTGTTTCCTGGAATGGGAAAGATTAAAACGGTCCTACCCTTTGTTTTATTTTGCACGATACGAGTATAATGCCGTTGCGAAACATGCGTTACTTGGTACGTAATATTCCACAGTTTAGGAGAAAATAATGACCCGTCTTTAATAAATTGTTCCATATTTTAAATAATTAAATAACCTTAACGTTAATTTATCTAATGTATGAAAAACAGCTGTTTCTATATAAATGCTTAGAGACGATAAAGACGGGGACTGAAAATACGAATAATTTCGTCTTCAGTTAATTCGTTTGTAAGAGAAAATGTGTCTAATCAATTTTATTTTATTTATTACAATGCAGTCTCGAAAACTGTGCCGAAATTATATTTAATTTTATTCATTGAAATAAAACAATTTAACGGATTATATCGCGTATATTATCTCATTTTAGTTCCCGACGTTTCGGAAGCTTTCCAGCTTTCCATGGTCACGGGTGGTCCACCCGTGACCATGGATGGCACCCGTGACTACTATAATCCGTTAAATTGTTTTATTTTAATTTTATTGTTCTATCGATTGGTTACTTTTAAATTGGACTAATGTGCGACGGTTGTTTTAAATTCTAAAGTTTTTATGCTTTTCTATTTCTACTTTTAAGGAATACCTACACTTAAAATAATATAGAAAAGTGCTTAATAGTTGTGAACCTTTAAAAGCATACAACACCTCTTAAAGAAAATTTCTGTTAAAAATTTAAAAATTAAATAGTAATGTCAAATTTACTTACTGTAAATCTACTTAATTACCTACGCTCAGTTGCGACAATAGAGGGCAATAAGAGTCGTCTTTGGTTTGAATTGGTCCCAGAAAGTTTCTTTTATCGTGAAATAATTTGGACGAGAACATTCCATTACGTGGTCATTGGGGTACCTGTGAGTAAGCCCCTAATTGGCAAGTTCATGCGTGCCGTGCCTTTATGATCTGACTATAGTACTCAGTAGATAGAATGTCTTAAGTGACGAAAATTTCCCACCGTGTTACTGTCTTTTCGGCCATGCATTTACGAGAATGCAAAGTGTCTTAACTGATGATTATTTTCCACTATGTTATGCTCTTTTTGGTAAGAAGAGTATTAGTGTCGCGGATAGACCCTTTGGGCTTTACATGGTGATAAAAACGCCTACTAGATGCCAACTTTCTTTTTCATTAAATTCAACTGCTAATTTGTAGCGCACAATCGAGATGGTGAAGTTATTCTGTGGGCTAGTGTTCAAAAATGCTTTGATAATATTTTTGAGTACAAGTGGGCAAGAAATCTCAAACTAAGAAAGGAAAAAAAAACAAAAGTTTCTTCTCAGGTAATGTGTATTATTTAATCTATTAGAGCTTGTCCCAATAAGAAGCAGCGTGATCCAGAACTAATCTAGATACGTAACCAACGTTTGTTTTTCCGTTGACTTGCTTTTACGTCTGAAAAATATTTCTCAGGTGCGTTACGTTCAAAAAAATTAACACAAAATTTGTTAAGTTAGATGCTCTCTAACTCTCGAGACTACAGTCACCCACAATCTATCTATCTTTCTTTCTCTCCTTATCCTTACTATATTATAAACGTGAAAGTATGTATGCACGTTCCAATTAATTTCAAAAACTACTAGACGAATTTTATGAATCTTTCCGGTTATGTACCTTATATATCAGAATAGGACATCGGGTATAATAAATGTCAAATTTCATCCGTTTTAGGGACGAAAAAGAGGATGAAAATTTGTATGGACAGTAAATATATTTTACGCTAGGAACTTGAAATCTTGGTAATATATGTCGCATTTAAATTAATAAAATATCGAGTTTTGGGGAAAGATATAAGCTAATTTTTATCCCGGAAAAATACCTTTTATTTGTGATTAACGAATCAAAGTCGGACGAAGTCATGGGCGGCCGCTAGTCTTATCATATACTAGAAGGCGCCCGCAACTTCGTTCGCGGAGGAGAAAAAGTCATAACCCTTCGTTTTTCTTCAGCGCAGTCGGGTAGAAAGTGTTCTTTATCCATCTGGAGATACCCAGCTACACGTGTGCCATAAATAATTGAAATCCGTTTAGCCGATTTTGCGTGATGGAGCCACAACGACACATATAGTACGATTACTTTGAGTTTACCACTGACATATACTTTTATTTCATTGGATATTCGACTTTAACACTAATAAAAAAGAGTTTCTATTACATACAAACGACGTTTAGACAGTGTGTAAGTAATAAAAACTCTTTTACATTAGTGTTAAAATCGAATATCCAATGGAATAAAAGCATACGTCAGTGGTAAACTCAAAGTAATCGTACTGTACAAACATTTTATTTTTACATCTTTATAATAGTATAGATAAATAAAACTCAATTGGAGATAATGTATGTTCGCGCATCAGTTCAGAACGGCTGTTACCTATTTGGCTAATTCTTTTTTTGTTGTGTTTGAAATTGTCTGGACAAGATTTGTATTGTAAGACAATAAATAAATCTAATATGGAATTCCGCAAAGTTATGCCGGAAATCTATCAATTATGTAAGAAAAAATACTAAAAATTATACGGACAATCGAAAACTTTGGATTTATAAATATCCATATAAGAAGTGATTGAGTGAGTGAGACAAAAGACTTAAGGGAGATTTATAAAATATTTTATTACATGGACCGTAAAATAAAGGGAAGTTTAGGTCTCATCTTCTTTCTTAGTTCATAATAATAGTGACAAAAGTTTCTTCATTTTTAGTATATCTCGCATAGACACGCTACCTGATAATAAGTTTCTATTTAAATTGAAGGCTTAATAAATCAAATAAAATAAAAAAATACTATAATCAGATCTCCACTTTTTAAGACATATTCGTACTTATGATAATTATTATAGCTATTTGCCCGCATCGACTAACATACATATGAATTTCAACAATATAAATTATAAAAAAATATAAAAAATGTATAAAGTAATCATACATTTTTCAGTCGGTTAAAAATCGCGCGGCTGACATGACACGAGTGGACCCTTGTTTGACTGAACAACCAAATATAGACAAGTAAAAATTAAAAGAGTTATTGATAAGCAAATAAATTAAGAACATTATAACATTGGCGTAAAGTACATAAACAAAATTAATTTGATAAATATCCTAAGAACAGTACTAACTATAAACTAATATTAGTTCTCCAGAAATTCTCCTAAATTTTAGTATCATGAAAATTATCTAATATAGCTGTTTCGGGAAAAAACAATGTTTTGGTGGGCTAAATAAAAAACGCTCTATTCTCGCGCGCAAATTTAATTGCCCGAAAAATAAATGTGCCTCTAACGCAAAAAGTTTAGTATTTTTTGTGCCGCCAAATATCTACGTGTATGAGACATACTAAACATACTACGTTTAAACAGAGGATAATTTGCGGAGTTCTAAATCACTGAATAGTACACCATGAAAAAAAAAACGATTAAAACACATACTAAACAAACAATTATAATTTTAGGGGAGACCGAGGTGAGATGTACAGAGGAGAGTTGTGACTGTCAACAAGCTTACAGGCGTGTTTGTTAGCTCGAAACTTGAACTAGCAAACGCGTGACATTGCGACCTCGCTATCACTTGATAAATTCCAAAAAAATCAACCTTGTCACAACTCACCTCGGTCTCCCCTATAGCGATGTCCTTCTATGGTGAACATACACAGACAGGCACATAGATACACATTAAAAAGTAAAGCACCCCTTTTTTCCTCAGGGGTAAAAAGAGATTTACAACTGCGACATTTTCATCAGTGTCTGTAAATTTAGTTTTACTAAAATCGGTTCATTGTTAAACTTCATCCAAATCGTCATATATTTATAAACGTACTAGCTTCTGCCCGCGACTTCGTCCGCCTTAAGTTCGTTTATCACGGATAAGGGTATTTTTTCCGGGATGAAAAAGTAGCCTATGTCCTTCCCCGGGACTCAAACTATCTCCGTACCAAATTTCATCCAAATCGGTTCAGTGGTTTAAGCGTGAAGAGGTAACATACAGACAGACAGACAGACGGACGGACGGACGGACGGACGGACGGACGGACGGATGGACAGACGGACAGACGGACAGACAGACATACAGACATACAGACAGACAGACAGACAGACAGACACACTTTCGCATTTATAATATAAGTATGGAAGTATGGATTTAAGTTTAAAGTAATAGGATACGAAATACGATTTATAACAAAAAACAAATGGGGTCACGAACTAACTTGCCCACTCTAAAAACCCTACAGATTATTACAGTACAATCATTTCAATCGAGAAAATCCTGTTCAACTGTTTTTAAAGATTACAATCAACTTTGTTCTTGGGGTGTCGATGTTTTTACAGCTCCAGCTGCTACTTTAGTCTTCATAGCAGAAGTTTTCTACTAAGTGGAATGTGTAACCGAGTCAGGCTTTAATATCACCGTGTCTAATTAAGTTTTAGTAATACTTTGCTGCCGTTGTCCATCGGTATCTAGCGATCTTAACCAGAGTTTGTTGGGCGTCCCATGCAGTGTTGGAAGCTAGCTATTGTCTATAAAAGCTAAAATACATGATTTCCCAATAAAATACGGTACGTTTACTTAACGCATAGTTTTTGTTCTAGATTGAAGAAAATATATAAGTATGTAAAATGTTCCATTTAATCAGTTGTAATACAATTATAGGAATCACTGAAAATCAAATTCAGGCATTTAAAAATTATCAGTTGGCAATATGGAATGGATAGAGACGTAGTAAGTATAATGTGACAGATTTTGAATAAGTAAAATTGTTGCCCAATAAAGATTTTTTAATAAAACTCTTGCGATAACTCCCTGGTGATATAATTTATGGTTACTTTACACCCTCGCTAAGTGGCTCGGGTCAAGACTCGCGCGAGGGTATAACCAGACCACCTACATTTAATTGATATACTGTGGTTAGTTTAGTCAAGAGAATTTAAAATTATAATATGTTGGCCTACAATCTTTCCAATATATGGTATCAAACCAAACATGATAATATGATACAAATGCTATAATTATGGTACAAAATCCAATACTGGTCCCATGCTACATTTATCGGTACGTGCTCGCCTACTCCTTTATATGTCACGCAGCTATTACTCCCTGTCAAGTCATGTGCACAAGTACTGTACTTTAATGGACGCTGTACAAATCCTATCACTAAACAAGCAATTATATATATACTAGGTGCTCGCAACTTCGTTCGCGGAGGAGTAAAAGTCATTACCCCTCTTTTTTCCTTAAGCATAGTCGGGTAAAAAGTAACCTATAACCATCTGGAGATACCCAGCTACCCGTGTACCAAACATAGTTGAAATCCGTTCAGCCTATTTAGCGTGATGAAGCCACAACGACACATACCAACATGCAAACACTAAATTTTTACAACTTTTTAATAGTATAGACATATTTATCTAATACTAAAAGGTCGCCAGGCTGCAACTTCGCCAGCAGAGGATGTAAAAATCACAACTCTTTATTTTCTTCAGTATAGTCTGGTAAAAAGTATCCTATACTTACTTCACCTTATGTGGATGACCAGCTACCCGTGAACCAAAAATGGTTGAAATCCATTCAGCCGTTTTAACGCAATCAAGCCACATGCAAACGACACATACAAAAAATACATATTTTCCTATACCTACAAATAGTCCGTAGTAGTATTTGACAAGAGAGTTTTGCCATTCAAGTTTATCTCGATAGGTTTCATCCACCGAGCAAAACTGGGTCTCCTGGATTCTAACAGTATTTATGTTAACATCCAATGATGATGATGGTCGCCTATCCCTCTTTCTAATAAGAAAAACAGTCTCCTTTTGTTTTTTTACACCATAAGTTTTGTGCCAAGTGAACTGTATAATGACATAGTCTAGTTTAAATATGACCATGTCTAATTAAGTCCAAGTTACAGTTTGTTCGCGTTTACTGGCAAATTCCAGTAAATTGGTGATTCGGAAATGTCCGTGTTTGTTGGCTAGAGCAAACAGGAGTGGCGTGGAATGCTCAAGTGATGTTGTTGTAGCTAATTTTGCTTCAGATTTTATAATTAAATACGTACGTGCGGATTTTGATTAATTTACATAAACTTGCTCGGAAGCAGTTCGGAGTTCAACTTTGGTGAGGTTTTTTGTGATGAAGCTTTAATGATGCATACTTACATACATAAAAATAAAAATATTTACACATTTTTTACTTCATAATAGTCCAGATATCTGTATAGATATTATACATCTATACTATTATAAAGTTGTAAAAATAAAATGTCTGAACAATGAAGATATTAATATTTTCTTCTGTTTCCGCGATTATTATTCATTGTAATAAAACAATTTAACGGATTATATCGCGTATATTATCTCATTTTAGTTCCCGACGTTTCGTAATCCACCCGTGACCATGGAAAGCTGGAAAGCTTCCGAAACGTCGGGAACTAAAATGAGATAATATACGCGATATAATCCGTTAAATTGTTTTATTTCAATGAAGATATTTTCAAAAAAATGATTGTTATGGACTATTTGGAGGTCACTAAAATGGAAAATATTTTTTTTGGATTCTATGTATGTTTGTATGTGTCGTTGTGGCTTCATCACGCAAAATTGGCTGAACGGATTTCAACTATTTCTGGTACACGGGGAGCTGGGTATCTCCAGATGGTTATAGGATACTTTTTACCCGACTACGCTGAAGAAAAAACTTTTTCTCCTCCAAGAACGAAGTTGCGAGCGTCATCTAGTTTCTAATAAATATACTAACACAAAGTTTGATTGTAAAGGAAAAAATCAATGCGACCTACTAAATTGTAAACATTATCTGCGACCTCTTCTTTAACGCAGAAGTCCTCTGGCCAACTGAGCTATCGCAACTTTACGTAAGTGGCTTGAAATTTTCGAACACAATCTTGTTAGCACTAGTAACGCCCTCTGTATCTTATTTATAAAGTTGTAAAATTGAAATGTCTAAGTCGAATATTTTTTGTATACGTATTCGTATGTAATTAATGTATGTACTCGTATGTGTCTGTCTATGCGGCTTGTTTGTCGTTGGATGTATTTTTGATACACGGGTATCCGGTTAACCAGAGATAGTTACAGGATACTTTTACTCGAATACGCTCAAGCGAAAAAGAGGGTAATGACTTTTTTCTCCTCTGCGGACTTTCTTCCAGTAGTTCTAGTTGATAATTATTTCATAAGCATTTAAATGGGCTATCTAAAGTTCACTGAACCGATATTTTTTATTTTATTTTTGTATGTGTACTTGTATCAAAGCCACACGACTCCGCTGGCTGGGTCAACTGGAGAGGATGGGAGACGATCGGGCCGTAAAGAGAGCGTATCAGGGGCGACCGAGAGAAAGACGTCCGGTCGGTCGGCCCAGATACCGCTGGAATAACGAGGTGCAAAAGGATCTGTGCGCACTAAATACCCCCAACTGGCGGGGAATGGCGCAAAACAGAGAAGAATGGCGTTCTCTTGTGTCAGAGGCCAAGATCCTCTTCGGGTCACTGAGCCAGAGTAGTAAGTAAGTAAGTATGTGTAGTTGTGGCTTCAACGCGCTATGGCTGGACCAATTTTTAGCATTTTTGGTAAGATGATAACTCTATATCCGAAAATGGTTATACGTCATAGGATAATTTTAACGTCATTTTGATCACGCTGTAACCAAAAACGGACTCACGATTTTTTCTCCTCCGTGAATGTAGCGAACCTTCTATAATCATTTTTATAACACAAAATTTGACTTGTGTTGGAGAATTAGAAAAGCGCGATTTTGACTATTCCTACGAAATTGATTTTAATTATAAAGAAAGACACTTGTGTAGAAAACTCAAGGAAAATAGTGAAAAATCTTCGGTACAAATTCGGGGTCCCGTCCGCAATCGGTGGCAGTACCTAGCAAATGACACAAAAAGGAAAAGACAGATTTCCTGTTTTAGCCTCATATTTTATTTACGTAAGAGATTTTTCTTTTACCCGATTTCGTAACACCTTGAAAACAACACAGCTGCTAAATAAATAACAACGAACAAGTGCGAGACGGTGTCCAACATTCAACTTTCGAAGTTAAAAGAAAATAAGAAAATATTATTTTTAATTACGATACGACCTTCTGTTTTATTATCACTCGTGACTACGCCGTCGTCAACTAAGTATTTCGCAGTATCTACAGTTCTCGACTCGTAACAACAGTTGGTCATTGCTGTCGCTGCTTATTTTCCCACGCTAACTACTCGCAGGCTCACCAGTACCGCTAGGGAATCGGCATAACGGGTGCTGCCCTACCTGATAAACTTATTAACGTCCTATTTTATCGGCTCTCATTGTTATACCTTTTCTCGTGTATTATAGGGAAGCGAACAGACGAGCTACTTCATGAGAAATAGTCTTCAAACATGAATGCGCCAAAACAGGCTTCAAGACTTCAAGAAAAGAGCGTACTCTCAACTGGAAGGCTGACAAGTGCGTTACTTGTGTCTCTTCTGGTGTTGCAGGTAGGGTGAGAGTGATCACGTACAAGTAAGTAGTAGTCAACTGCACCAATATGTATAAACCACAAAGTTTTGAAAATATGTATACAGGTCTTATTATTATGGCAGTAAGGTATACATATTTTGGAACTTTGTGTGGATATTTATCTTTGCCCTTGACTGCACATCAGTTGATCCGTCTGCTCGTTTGCCCCCTATAACTTAAAAAAAAACACTCCGGGAGTGCCGGCAGAAGCGAAAGCTTGGATATTAACGTTGTGCATTTATTATGTGCGTTGTCAATGCCATTGTACTAGATTTCGATCAGGTCACGTGTCCGTCTTATGACAGATTGAAATCTGTCGGTCACGTGATCTTTCGCGAGTTTAATATTTTTTTCCCCATCACAAAATGTGCACTGCGCCGCTAAAGAACTTTTCACTTGGAAAAAATGTTGAATGCTCTATTTGCCTGCTTATACAAGACACTTGTACTCCAAATTTCATCAATACACATCTTGTCGTTTTTGAGTACAATGCCTATGACATACGGGCGGAAGGACATGATGAAACTTTAAGTGTTCTGTTTTAGTCATTTTGCCTACGGAACACTAAAAACGGATAGGAGGAAGTAGAATTAACTCGGTAAAATAAATAGGTTTAACCCATGTTACATATCAGGTGGTCCTTTGTCAGGCGTTGTCGGGTTACAAGATAATTACTCGCGAAAAACCCGCCGGAAAATGCATGTTTGCTCCAGAGTAATAACACTACGGTTGACGGCTGCGGGCTGTTTCAAACGTTTACATTTCAGTGTTTGAATCGGCGATATTCCTAGTACTCATACCGTCCGCACGTGTTAGTTATATGGATTTGGACTATTTGCGCACATTTTGATAAAAAAATGCGATGACAATTTATTTAGTTTCCTCAAGCGAGTATTTTTTTTATGTCAGGCGTATTTTGTTTGTAAGAATGGAAGTAAGCGTCAAAATACATATGTAGTTTTTTGTCAAAAAATGACTTTGGTTTCTGTGTTGTTGTGCGAAAAACTGACAAACCAATAGACATGTAAGTAGGTAAAGATAATTGGGGATTTTATATATTTTTTGGATACTATACGTTACGTGAACTCAAAATCTACAAATATCTTATTTTTAATATCGATATTTTTTTAATAATATTATTTTTTAAACACTCGATGTGACATTTGCACATCCTCTTCGTCTGAATACATTGTTACTTTGATCTACATAGATTAGTAAGAAAAAATAAAAAGTTAGCTGTCAATGACATGTTTTTTATTCTTACTAATCTGTACTAATTTCAAATGTTTAAAAATTGTATCTAAAAACAATACGATAATGCTTAAAAATAAGGATAATTAATTATTATATAAAATAAACATATAATAAACCTAACTAACTTAACCTACAACTAAGAAAGCTTTAAAAAATTGTGTCCCCACGGCATGGCCCCGAAAATGCTGGCAGCATATCCTTGCCGTAGATTTTGAGTTCAAAGTTCAAATAACGTAAACTATCGAGGAAAAATATAAAATTCACATTTCTGAGAAATTTATGCTCCCAATTGCGATCATATTCGTGTATAGAATTTTCGGAACTGTTTATATTCACTGCGGCTTGAATATGTATGTTTTTTTGTTAAGCGTGGCGTTAGAAAAATTGCAAGGGAAGCCAAAGCATATTTATTTACTCATATTTAAAGAAATAGGACGTTATAAGCCTTTCCTTGGGCAACCCTGTTGGACTCGGCTTATATGGATGCCACGCCACTGGTAGGTATTGCAAAATTAAGGATTCACGTGCCACCACTATACATAGATCCTTAGAGATGTATTATATTATTCAACCGAAAAATATCGTGATTGGTCCTTAACACTTTCGGTGCTAAGCTTTTCGTAGCGCTACGCACTTTCCTCTACATACGGGAAAACGCATGGCTACGAGTCTACGAGCAGAGCGCCCGCTAGGCTGGTTCCTGGCAGTAAATGTGTTAATATTAATCTTTAATGTATCAATCTTCGATTTTAAAATAAACACCACTTACTACTGGTTTAGTGGTAGTTTTGGAATATCGATATTTGCATAAGTGATAACATTTGGCAGATTGTATTACAAATTAGGACAGCATGCGTCCGGGCGTGCACTTATGTGCATCCGGGAACCATTAATAAGCTAAACCGTTATTTGTCTTAATAATGAATCGTTCTAATGCAGCCAACTCCCGGAGGCCGTTTGCCGTTAATGCGCACTAAGCTATAACATTTTCAGGGCCCAAATTCGATGTGACAATGATCGGCTTTGATTGAATGGTTATGAAATTACCGTTATAGCCATTATGCTATTCGAGCAATAACATTGCCAATTAGATGTTGAATAAATTTAATAGAAGGAATATTGAAATATACCTAGCTGAATATGGCAAAATTAGGGGTCCTACTCGTAGCTGTCGATTCGCATAATGTTGATTGTCCTAAAAATGTATGGCCGAGAATGTTTCTTAGAATGTTGAATGGCTTACTACTCGTACTCGTTTATCCTACTTAAATTTTTGCGCATACATTGCCCTATTTTATTACAGAGCTCCAATGACCACCATCCCGCTCCATCATTAAATGAATTCGATGGTATCATAATCTTGCATTGTCACCGAATTTATACAATTATGCTAAATTGTAACTCAATCGGAAACAGGGTACTATGTAGGCTAATCTTGGAAGATTTGTTTACATCAGTTACCCACATACTTCCTATAAAGCTTGTAAAAAGAGGGTTATGTTTTTTTTTCTTTTCTGCTAACAAAGTGCCCACCTTCTAGTCTATACTATCATAAGGTTGTAAAAATGAAATGTCTATACATGAAGATATTTAATATTTTCTTCTGTTTCCGCGATTATTACTCATTGAAATAAAACAATCCGCCACCGTCCACCCATGAAAACCATGGAAATCTTCCGAAACGTCGGGAACTAAAATGAGATAATATACGCGATATAATCCGTTAAATTGTTTTATTTCAATGAAGATATTTGTAACGAATTATTTGGAAGTCCCTAAATTGGAAAATATTTTTATTTTGGATTTTTGTAATTTTGTATATTGTGTCGTTGTGGCTTGATCATGCCAAATCAGCCGAACGAATCTCCACAACACAACGAAAATCTACATATGGTTGTAGGATACATTTTAGCCGACTACGCTGGAGAAAAAATGTGGGTAATGACTTTCTTTCTAAGTTGCGGGCACCTTCTCGTACTTAATATAACTCCTCAACTGCTTACAACTTGCCAAGGTTCCATTGAATTTGAGTCAATCCTCTTTCTTCCTAATACCTTGAACGGCTCCAAATTGTCCTAATAAAATATTTGCCTAATGTCTTTACGTCTTCGAGTTTCCATGCACAATGATTTAACAACCTTATTTGAATATCCACTTTTCCTGGAAGGACTGTTACTGAATATACAACGATAAACTTTGCTTACCTGCGTGTGTAAAAAGAAAATAAACAGAAAGAGTAAAAGTGCCGCGTGCTAGTGATGGGAATAATCCCCAAATCTCGAAACGCTGTAGACTGAAGCACAGAATATTATGAACTAAAGGTGGCTGCAACTTCGTTCGCTGAGGAGGTAAGAAATCATAATCCTCTTTTTTGCTTCAAAGTAAACTAATGTCCTAAAAAAATATAATTAGTCCGTATGTTAGATTATCAGAAATTTAGGACACGTATTTTTTCTTTTGTCAATTAAACAACTATGCGTTATGCTAGAAATTTCCTGCCTCGTACGACTGAACTGTGGAATATATTGTCGCTGGTGGTATTTTCGGATCGATTCGACGTTCAAGCCTTCAAAAAAAGAGCCACCTGAAAGGCCGGCAACGCACTTCAACGCACAACGGCGATCGCTTACCATCAGGCGATGTGTCTGGTCGTTCGCCCCCCTATGATAAAAAAAAAAAACCGGCTAAGAGCATGTCGGACCATGCTCAGTGTAGGGTCCTACAGCAGTCCATACGAAAAAAATGCACTACCAATGGAAAAAAATACGATATGAAAAAAAGTACTAGCAAAAGAGCGTATCTCCACGGCACTTACGTCCTTTTGTTGAGCATCGTTGTTTTTCCGCAATAACTAAAAAACGGTATTTCTGATCATGATGAAAATGTTTTTTGTTGATGGTATTCATTAAGCTTTATTTTTGAGATATTGATCATATTTTTTGGGCATAAGGCTTAGGAAATAGAGACAGGGGACATAATTTATGCAACTTTAGTAGCGATTATTAAACTATACTAAATATTAAAAATTCAGCAACCTAAAAATGTTTTTAAAAGTACGATCTAAATATGTGACGGTTTCGGTTACATGTATGAACTGCCCCCCTATAAACATTGCTTTTTATTATTTAACTATCAAACTAAGTAGCGGCCTGCACAAGACCTATACTCCAAATTTCATCAATATATATCTTGTAGTTTGTTGAGTAAAATGCCTGTAACATGCAGACGGACATGACGAAACTATAAGGGTTCTGTTTTTGCCATTTTGGCTACGGAACCCTAAAACAGCTGTATTGGTAGTTACCTAAGATGTTCAAGATCCGTCCAACAGAGTCATTTTGCCGTGATGTGACCACACCGACACATCCATGTGTAGAAACACCCAAAAAAGATCGATTCAGGAAACTAACCTCGAAATAATCCGTTTTATACATTTTTTAATAAGTACGTAAAGATAATTACGTTAATTAACAATATTCTGTCAATTCTATTTTTTTATAGAGTTTGACATGAAATATAACCCTGTTGATTTGCGATTCCAAGAAGGAACATTTATTTTCCAGAAGCGGCACATCACTACGCGTGACGGCTTGCAAGGAACTTGTAAAAACTCTGCTTGTATGAATCCGTTTTACTGTTATCCCGCCCGTTTTCATTTAGACTATAATGTATTTCCGGTGTCGCAAATTTTTACAATGTCTTTGTTTTGGCACCTTCGTTTGTTTGAACTTCCGCGATTTATAAATCCGGTTCTAAGATAATGTTTTATATGAATAATATGAGTGAAGAGGATTTTGTGTTAGAGGTCCGGGAAGTGTTTTTTAATTTTGGAGTATATCGCGTATATTTCTTTGCATTGAGTTAAGTTAAGTTAGTAAAGGGTATTTGCCCAGGCCATTTAGACGATTTCAAGGACTTCTCCATGGCAGCAGCTGCCTAAGTACCTGAAATGGGGAAAATTATAAACTAGGTTTTTCATTCTTTCAAATCGACTTCTTACTGACCCAATTCCAGTGTATATAATGCCATACGATAAATAAATAGTAAAAGGTATAATGAGAAAAATATATCTTTTTCTAAAGTTACAAAACAGATCTTAAAAAATACCTTTATAGAGTGTGGAAAAATATAAAAGTAGGTTTATTATGTGCCAAAATAAGCCCTGAATAGAACGCAGACATACAGTTGATAGTTTGTAATCATTTTAATAATAATGAAACATAGAAGGCGTAGGACGAACATAATCACTAATTTGTATATGTAAAACGCGTGTACAGCCCCCTGGACTTGCGCTCACGAATGCTCGAATTAAATATTTTCAACAACCCATAGATTCATTAAATTTGCATAATTGGCCAGCAACCAGCAATAAAGCATGTTTTACTGTTATTTTTAGACTCTTTCGTTTTTTCGCTAACACCCGTAACTCTCATTTGCATAACTGCTAATTTGAGTTGCTGACATGACGTAAAATTCTTTATCAGAGTCGTTAAAAAGTCTGTCCATAAAGTGGATCAAATACGATAAATTGCCGAGAAATTTATGGTCTCGCGGCGAGAGCGAAGCTACGCACCAGAGGTTGTGCAGGCAAAAATCCTTTTGCAAGTTTATCGCCTGTAAAATGGACTCCAGCGAATGGTTTGCCCGCGGATTAAGTGAGGTTAAGCAGCCGCGTTTTGGGCAACGTAACCTACAATGGAAATGTGGCAAAAATTTACGGCTCCGCATTCGAACTGAAATGAGATTTCGCAAGTTCAGTTTTGCTGTTGTTTGAAATATGGAGTTCGTTAGTTAATTTGGGAGTGTGAACAAATAAACGGTCTTAAAGAGTTTGCTTGGAATATCAACAGAAGCTTCTACGCGGAGCATAACTTGAGTACACATGGAGCTGCGGAAGTGTTCATAAGATTGAACGACACATTGCAAAGGGCGTTAAACTAAAATATAAGTTATGGGCATATTAATATTAGTAGGTAAATACGAATATACCAGGTGAGGTAATTTGCAATAAAGTTATATATGTACATATACAGACAAATTTATTGCAAATCACATTGTACATAATATATTACAAGAACATGGTGTACAAAATGACACCCTGTAGGGCACAGCACACTAACTATGAATTGATTTTAAATACTTTCTACCTTAATTTAATTTTTACAATGGAACATGCCATAAAAGATAACTATTTGTCGCTAAAAAAAAAAGCGTGATAATCCTTTATTACAAGGAATTTATTTAGTTTATTTGTATACCTGTAGTGTTATGTGATTAGCCGTCTTTTATGTGATCATTTACCTTAATTAATATTTTTATTGGTAAATAATTTAGCTCGCTTTACTCCTTATTATCTTGGCAACTTAAATTTAATAGCTATTTTTTATTTACGAAATTTAATATAAAGATGACTATTACTATATATGTTACCTTTTCACGACTTGACCGCAGGCTGGCTTGACTTTGATGACATTTTGTATGTCGATCATTAAAAAAATACTACTTTTTACCCGTACAAGAACCCAAATTCTACAACACAAATAAAATGGCAACTAAACAGCTCTTACGTTAAACCTTAACGTTCTGCAACTGTTTAATCGTAGACTTACATATACAGCTTATCTAAGAGCTGTTTTTCCATTTCGTATTCGATCGCGTCTTTTCTTCAGTTATTTTGTATTCCATCGATGCACCGGTTTTGGTTTGCACGAGTGAGTCTGGCTTTTAAGAGGAAATGTTAAGGCTTTCTTCACCGTTTGTAGGCCGGATGTGTGTCGTGGTAGCACTGTGTTGTCTTGATAAGAAAGTGTTATTGCGATGGCTGACGGGCCTCCCAGGGGCCTTCGTGCGTAACAACATGGAGGGAAGGCGTTTTTCTCGACTCGCTTTTAATCTCTGGCCGACTTTATTGCGGCGGTAAGCAAGGCTTTGTAAACGTTTGAGGAAATATGTAAGTCCGATTTTGACGCTTCAGTAACAAAGAAAAGTTAAGGATAAAGGCGTAGCCGTGTTTTGTTATGAAAATAAAACGGTGCGTTATCGTTTGTTCTCCTTAACTTTCAAGAGGATTTTTTTTATTCGAAACGGAATAGGTAAGTTATCTTAGGTACGCGATAGTTTATAATTTTTAGCTTTTTCACGATATTTTTACAGGTGTATATTTAACTTGCATGTATCTGCTTATTCGTATGTCTGTAAGTTGCTGTTTCAAAATTTGATCAAATTCCCGGTTTCCGATTGTGCTGAAATTGGGGATATTAAAGTTCGGTGGCAATGCCATATTGTGATACCATCGAACTGATCTGAGGCTAGGCATTGTAATAAAATAATCTTGTAAACAAATCTTGCTAGTTTAATTTGACCCAGTACCCGATAAAAAATAAATAAAAAATGAAGTGCCATTTTAAAGTGCTCGCGTAAAACCTGAGCTGATCTGATGATGCAGCCGGATGGAAGCCATAGGAACTCTTCAACAAAATAACGCAATCCTGCCAAGTTTGGGCTCTGTAGAATTATTTCGATGAGCAGTTGATGGATATTCAAAGAAAGTACAGTCGGCAATAAAAGCTTGTCACATAAAAATAATTTATGACAGCAATGTTATTTGACTAACTAGTATACCTACTTAAGTGCCACGTACCACACGTACGTAGGTACCTAGGTATGATGGTGTAAATGACATAAGAAGATGAATCGTATTTGTCACTTACAATTTATGGAGTGGGCTGTGAAGATTTTTTTGTATGAAATAAAATAATCGAATTAGTGATGAGGTAATCCGACTGAGAGTTAAAGTGGTTGACACAGCGTCGCATTAGCAAGCTGCAATATTTGCCACAGAACCGATAACAGACGGGGTGAACGTTCTCTTGAGTGTTGACTTGGATCGACAAAGGCAGTTTAAAGCGTTCTTTTGTGACGATCTACTCAAGCTGAGTACAAAGAAGTGGCTGAAATTCATGGGTCGTGTTCAATGATTTTAAATTGAGAGACGTGTGGTAGTGGATTAAAATAGACAGGCTAATTATGATAATATTTAATAAAATATTATCCTACTCAATAATACATAAATAACAAATTATTTATTTATTTATTATTATAAACAAAATATATACAGCTTTACAGTACAGAACCAAAGCGCTGAATTATTGAGGTTTACATCAAATAACAGACAAAGACAGGTATATACATGCTATGATACTCTACTACCATCCATCGCCTCGCAGTACCTCAGACATTCCCGACATACATTATGTAACACTAAGTGCCATTGCATGGTTAAAAGATGGTGAGCGTTGACGTGGCAACTGATATGATAGAATGACACATAAGTCATTTTTCGAAATTACCCCCGACGCATCTAAACTAAAGAACACCACAAGTTTAATATACGCAATTCCAAAAAGGGAATTCACGTTTACTTTTTTTGCTCTCCAATGCCTGTCGACGAATACAAATGCCCATAAATATGAGTAGGTATAAGAGGATTTTTTGCGTCGTCGATTTTGAGATTTCTCATGTTGAGCCCGACGTAAATCAACTTGAATAAGCGACTCTTTTAAGGATTTGGTCCGGCAGAAAGTGCACTTTACTCAATTGCTTTAAAAATAATTCTTGAGTTTTTTATTAAGTATATCTTCATCTTTTTATGTTAGAGGCACTTGAGAGCAGCAGACAATGGCGATAAAATGCAGCTAGATTTTCAAAGATTTGCGCAATCATTGAGTATAGTAAAAGTCCGAGTGTTTTATTAGTTTCTAGTACCAACCTACCTGCTTGAAATCTATCGCTTGAGTAAATACGAAATTTTCCCAAAGATTCTTTCAATATGTTCTTTATTCAGTGTAACTTCAATATCCGTTGGAGTCTTCCGTGGGTGACGTGCAACAGGTAACGTAAGACAGAATGGAGAGTATTCACAATAGTAGCAAGGGGGAATGAAGAAAATACAGTTGCCGTACTTATATCAACTGCTTCAAATGAAAATTGGACATTAAGATATCTTTTATACCGAATACAGATTGTATTTTTTTGAGCAGACGGGTCGCCTGATGGTAAGGAATCACCATCGCCCATAGACACTTGCATCACAAGAGGAGTCACAAGTGCGTTGCCGGCATTTTGATAATTGTTATTATGTTGTGTTACGTTGTTTCAAGTTAAAAATATAATGGGACATACTATTTCTTCATTAAAAAAACAGTATCAAAATAGCAAAGTTCTATAAAGCAAATTAATGTACAGTTTTTTTTAGGAAAGTGACAGTAATGATACTAAAAACCTTGTTTGGCGCTCAAATGTCTGTCAAATAATACCTCGGCAATATTTAATGCCTGCAAATATGGACTTTCTTGCTCCAACTCGGACTTGGACGAAGGCATGGGCATGACCACTGTAGACATCGATGATAATGAACTCAGTAATTTCGGATAAAATGAAGAATAAATCTAATATTAACAAGTTCTTCATGACACAGCCAAGCTCTGCGGGCGACGGGGGGAAAGACAGCGGGGGCGAGTAAGAAGTGTGCGCGCGGCAGGGTTATAGTGCTCCGCCGTGCGCACACTTTGATACCTACCCCCGCTGTCTTTCCCCCCGTCGCCCTTAGACCATGGAATTGTCACGAATGAACTTGTCAAGCTATAAACATGTTTATAGTTGACACTAGAAGGTGCTCGCAACTTCGTTCACGGAGGACAAGAAGGAAGTCTTCTTCAGCGTAGTCGGGTAAAAAGTATGATACAACCATCTGGTGATACCCAGCTGCCCGTGTACCAAAAATCCATTCAGCCGATGTGGCGTGATGAAGCTACGACTACACATACAAACTTTCAAAAAGTTCCGTGACCTCCAAATAGATCGTTACAATATATGTTTTGAAAATATCTTCAACGTACAGAAATTTAACTTTATAATAGTATATATTACATAGTGTACCTAGTGTAAAAGTTTTCTAATAGTTTTTGCTGATTAAATCCTACTTTAGACGGAAAATATTTTAGCTTTTTTTATTTTTTCCAACAAAGACCCTTCATCTCTTGCGAAATAAAATAAGCCTCCTAATACCTAAGTATGGATATGGTTTCATTAGATTCAGCGCAAAATAATACATAGAAAATCTCACCTCACTCGCCTAGTTTGCAAATTATGCATTTTTTTAACCCCCCCCCCCCCCCCCCCTGACCTTGCTCTGGTAGAACTCGACAGATCCTCATTTCTAGTGCCAAGATAAAGATATAAGCAAAGTTTCATTGAGGTACATATTATGCCGCCAAAATATGCTTAATAACTTGTAAAAACTGGGGTATGAAGTCTAAAACTTTCGATTATCCATACTATCCATACTAATATTATAAATGCGAAAGTGTGTCTGTCTGTCTGTTACCTCTTCATGCTTAAACCGCTGAACCGATTTGGATGATATTGATATTGGTATGGAGATAGTTTGAGTCCCGGGGAAGGACATAGGCTAATTTTTATCCCGGAAAAATACTCTTATCCGCGATAAAGGAATTTAAGGCCGACGAAGTCACGGGCAGAAGCTAGTTAGAAATAAATGACATCTTTATCCTTCCAACCTTTAGGTCAAAGTACGACCAACACGCGTGCTATAAAAACACGTCAGTTGCATTTACCCCTCTAGGCGTGGCTTCAAAAGCTCACTGTAGTTATTAATAGGATGTTTATATATTCAAAGGGTTTCCTACCTTCCTTTGCATATATTTATGATAAAAGGTGAAAGGGATCATTAATGGATATTTCGAGTAAATAATCGCTCTTTATATAGAATAATGTGCCAGTTATTAACTTAACAATAAGGAACTATATAGTATACTAACCAATTAATTCTGTTGACATATTGTATGTACCTACAGCCAACATCATACTACAATTATTCGAATAAAAAAATGTAGCCCCACTAGTCGTCGGAAGTAAAAGACAGGACATGGTATTGTGTAAAATATAATAAAATCCATATTATCCATACTATATACTTTATACTGTCCATACTAATATCATAAATGCGAAAGTGTGTCTGTCTGTCTGTCTGTCTGTCTGTTACCTCTTCACGCTTAAACCGCTGAACCGATTTGGATGAAATTTGGTATGGAGATAGTTTGAGTCCCGGAGAAGGACAAAGGCTACCTTTTATCCCGGAAAAATACCCTTATCCGCGATAAACAAGTTTAAGGCGGACGAAGTCGCGGGCCGAAGCTATATTTAATATAATAAATGCGAAAGTGTGTCTGTCTGTATGTCTGTTACCTCTTCACGCTTAAATCGCTGAACCGGTTTGGATGAAATTTGGTATGGAGATAGTTTGAGTCCCGGGAAAGGACATAGGCTACTTGTTACCCCAAAAAAATACCCTTATCCGCGATAAACGAATTAAAGGCGGATGAAGTCGCGGGCAGAAGCTAGTAAATTATATATGCAAATAAAAACATAAACTAAACGGGATTCAGTCAGTATGCGGCAATAACTGGAAATCATTGGCCTTATCTGAGCAGAGAGGTAGGACGGTTGTGGAGATTCAGTTTCCTTTCCAATTTTCCAAGAAGGCATTACATGCAACCGTCGGCCGAGGTGCGACTGAAGACTGAAGATAGGTGTTCTCGGGGAAACTTCAGCGAAGAAGAAAGGGTTGAAAAATACCGCACTTAATATTTGCTTCAAATCAACCCAAGCCACATTTCTTCATCGTTAAGACCCGTGAAAACGAAATAAGACTTGGATTCAGTTGAATAGGACACTATATGTACAAAATGTACCTGCGAAGGGCAGCCCTTATGGATATTTAATCCAACCCAGTATTTCAAATACTATACCTACAGTTTTTATAGTTTCAAAGTTTTGCAACAGCACATTAATTAGAGTCTGGCTATAATATCTGTACCCCACCCCACCAATTTTAATTGTTTTATCTGTGCTTTGGTATATGGTAACACTGAATATAGGGCACTAAATAGTCTTAGGTATAATAAATAAGTCACTAACACCACATAATATATTCTCAGTGCACTTAGGAGGCTGCTAAAAGCTAAGTGGCTTCACTTGAATATTATTTTAACAAAAACCATATTGGTGTTATTCAAAAGTACTAAGATTGGTTAATCTTACCAGCCAAAGACTTAATGCAATGTAAAGATATTCAGCGATAATCGCTTCTTGCTGTTGCTATACAGCATCGAAGTTAATGATCATGCGGAAAAGCAGTTCCCGCTGACCACTTTTATGTGTAATCTTTGTTTCAGAGAGCCAGGAGTATCTGCGACAATCAATATCTGACTGCTGAATTGCAGAATGTCAAACGTGCGCTTCGAGCCAACGAGCTCCAGATACCACGTTCCAAGCAGAATCCCACTATGAAGAAACCAACAGTCGAGCGTAAACCTGCCGTATTACCATATGTGAAAGGGGTCACAGACAAGATCGGAAACATCTTGAAGCGTGCTTCTATAAAAACATATTTCAAGCCGTTGAAGAATGTGTCTCAATACCTTAGACCCGTGAAGAGTAGCACCCCTTTGCAGAGTGCAGGCATTTATAAGCTGGACTGCGAGTGTGGTCTTTCATACATTGGTCAAACGAAACGCAGTGTATCAACCCGGGTGAAGGAGCACATAGCAGATGTCAAGCACCGTCGGTGTAATAGGTCTGCAGTCTGTGAACATGTCATTGACAAACCAAACCACTCAATTAAGTTTGATAAACCTTCTATCCTTGCCAAAGAAAAAAGATATTTTCCAAGGATGCTACGCGAGGCTATTGAGATTAAAAAGCATCCTAATTTCAATAGAGAAGATGGATTGTCACTACCACCAGCTTGGAATCCTGTAATACATCTCATCAAGGAACAAGCGAGACACAGGACTGTAAAACCTTAATTTCCGAACGGTGTAAAGTATCTTATCTGTTTAAAAGTAGTTTAATAGTCTCTGATTTTTAAATATTATAATTAGTAATGAGGTAGCCTGGGAGTTTTTCTTTGCAGCGTTTCTTTTCTCCTCAGTACGCCTCATTTGTGAAATGCTGCTTGGTAAATTATTAGAATAAAATAATTAAGCCCTTCTGGCACATGTGTAACTGTCTTTACAGCTTAGGCCCATCTGGCATGTATGTACACCTTTATTTGTGTTTTTTCAAAAAATGGGTAGTTTGCAAAAAATTGTAACTTTGACAGAGGAAAATACATCTTTTCTCAGTCCACCCGTGACCATGGAAAGCTGGAAAGCTTCCGAAACGTTGGGAACTAAAATGAGATAATATACGCGATATAATCCGTCAAATTGTTTTATTTCAATGAGTAATAATCGCGGAAACAGAAGAAAATATCACTTTTATGTGATTTTCCCATAGTTAAATCAGTTAGTTTGTTAAAGAACCAACGCACGTAAGGATAAATTGTTTTTTAAGACACAAACAACTTGACGTCTGTGACAGATACAAAACATTGCCATATTCAGTTTTTATATATTTGACAGATCATTTGTTTGGACGAGATAAAATGGTCCGACTCTAGTAATATATTTAAATGTCAGATCTTTCATCATTTGCGCAGCACAAGTTCAAACCAAAACAAGTTGGGAGCTGTCTCCCATGAACAAAACACATTCGTGGAACTAAAATTTTGCATGCAATTTGTTTACTGGCCAGTATTTTGCCAAAGAGGTTTGCCACGTTATAAAACGGAAAACTATTTGAACATTCTATAGAAAGGGTATTTTTACATTCATTTGCACCTTAAAATGTCATAAGTTACTGACTCGCGATACTGAAAATCCTGCAGCAGTGTCGATATTGAAATCCTACTTAATTTAAAAGTAAACAAAAATTACTAAGCTTCTGAAATACAGTGTGACAGTCTGTTATGAACTTAGTGCCACTGTTTCTGAGCATTATTGTAAAAAAATGCAGATTAAAATAATACAACTGGTTATTTTCTAGTATGTAATCCTTAGCTAACGAACCCTCAACGCATCTAGAAAAAATCGAATTGTCTTCAAATAGCGAAATAAATCTTTTTGAATCATGGCTAAGAACATTTTCTATAAGGCCGCCCTTAAAAGCAAGTTTCTGTCAAAACTTGCCTTTTTGTCAATAAGGTTGTATTAGCAACTACACTTTTCTTTGGACATCAGTTAACTACTTATTGAGATGATTCTAAAGAGCCGAAACATAAGATCGCGATTTCTAGTTCTTATAACCACCATCTAGCTCCATCATCAGATGATCTCGATGGTGTTAAAATAAAAACTCTAATTCACAAGTACAATTATTATTATGAAAGGGCTCATCCAGAACCACGCGAGGCTCCGAACGAAAACCTCACAACCGATTACGTTGGGGGAGGGGGGAGTACAAGGTAACCTCACGTGTATTTTTTTACTGTACCTATGTACCTTAAAATAAGAGTCGTCGTTATCATTTTTCTAAAAAAAAAATACAATACACGTGAGGTTACGTGGAGGGGGAGGCAGGTGGCCTAGAACCTCGCCAAAACTACCAAAGGGGGGTCTAAATGTGGCCCAAAAAACCTTGCGTGATTTCTGGAAGAGCCAAAAACTATATATGAACACAATTTTTAAATGAAATCGAAATCACTGACATTCGTTGTAGTCACACGTAACACGTCCGTTTGCTTCGAAGCCTAGTGCCAAAGAGATCTTCCCTCGGCGCTGCTGCGTCAGGAAATGAGATGACTGGTGTGAAGTTGTCTGCATACCGCACGGCAGAGAGCGCCTTGGTGCCAACGTCATGCTAATAGTATTATATTGTCACTTATATAAGCGAAGCGCCAACTACAGAAACTCTAAAGGTGCGTCCACACTTGTATCATTTGCTCGAATCCGATCACCGTGCCGTAGCATGACTGCGTATCGCGCTGCTTGGACGCTTACTGTCGGCGCACCGATAATGCCGCACTCTTCCGATACAAGTGTGTGATACGCGTAGCAAATGGATTTCGAGTAATCGAATCGGCGCAACGTCCAAACGCGTGATCGTGACACGCGATCATGCTACGCGACGATGATCTGATACGGGCAAACGATACAAATGTGGACGCACCTTAAAATGGCCCTACGGCAGAAAAGAGAACATAGAAAAAAAAAGCTAAATTTTAGCTCAATCGGAAACCGGGAAGTGGGATAATTGATAGATTCAGACGTTACTTTGCGGAGTTCCATAGAAGATTAATGGATTATAGTTCAATTGCCCTTCCGAGAAATAGTGTCTTGGTTAGATGTGTCAATAAATTCTGCTCACATGGCCATATTTTTGACCATTTTGGATAGCTCACTTTTCAGTTGGACGCCGGACCGTCAACATCTCCTGATGAGGCCTCGTAGGGAAGTAAAACATGTGTCGAGGGTTACACTGTCTGGTGACGGTTTGTTGTATTTGTGGAAACTGCATGAACATAATTAATTATGAGCATGTGAGCACAGTTTATTGTTACATCTATAACCAAGACACTATTACGTGAAAAAGCAAAGGAACTATAATCCATTGACCGGGAATGCGTCAAAGTTAACTTGCAAGATTTGACCCGGACAAACATACATACAAACATGGCAAGTTGAATAAAAGCTCGTAATAAAATAAAATATATGTATATAGTGACATAGCTGACAAGATTGCATCGCTGAAGTGGCAATGGGCGGGCCATGTAGCCCAGAGAACGGATGGCCGTTGAGGCAGTAAAGTCCTGAGGTGGCGACCACGCATATAAAAGCGTAGGATGGCCCCCGACTAGGTGGACGGATGACCTCATAAGGGTCGTGGGGAGTTGGAAGATGCGGTCTGCGTTGGATCGCAGCCTGTGGCGAGCTATAGGAGCGGTCCGTGGCTGATACATAGATACAATATCTAAATAAAACCTTGTAAAAAATATATCAATATCAGTCCCTCCATTCAAGACGGACCTACACAGATAAAAGTAGTAGATTAAAAACAGCTAAAATTAAGAAGCCTACCCCACCCCGAAGGTTACTAAAATTACAACTTTCAGGCACGTACACTGCAACCAGTTAGTAAATAGTCCTTTATTTTAAACATACCGTTAATCTAACCTAATGAAATATGTCAACATTATACAGGGTGAAATTAAATGTCAACAACGGTTATAAATATAAAGCCACATAAAAAATGACGTTTAAAAAGCCGACAGGGCCCCGTAATCTACGCAGCGCGTACGCTTTGTTTCGTAAAATCCAGAGAATAAGGAATTTATTGCTGCAAAATGTTTGCATTCTAAAAAAGCGGAACAATCGTTCGTCACTTTTTAAGTACAGATAAGTCGGTACATGTAAAGCTGACATTCTTAGGGAGTGGGTGTTACTCTATGAACCTTACTTTTTGTTACAAGTGCGGGAAACTTAAGTGAAGAGTTTAAATTCGTAAAAAGTAATATATTTTTTCCAGTAACGCACTTATAACGCCTTTGGTGTTACAGGTATGTATGGGCGACGGTAATCGCTTACCATCAGGCGATCCGTCTGCTCGTTTGTCCCCTATAACATAAAAAATATATAATAATAATAACACATCGCTTAACTATATATCAAACTCGCGCACTGAAGGTTCCGTACTATCATACACATTTATATTAGTTCACACTATTTTGTACTATCATACTAATAATATATATGCGAAATTAACTATGTTTGTGTCCGTCTGTAAGTTATATTTTCAGTCTTAAACTGCTGAATCAATTTAGATGGAATTGGGATTGGAGATAGTTTGTGAGAGTCAGAATGGCGGGTGTACCTTTACAAATAAAAATAAAAACTAAACTATAAAAAAATACTGACAATGTACAATTTAGTACCTACTTTCCACATTTGTAATAACTGTATGTACATACAGTTATTAAAAATGTGGAGGTACACTCACCGTCGTGGTCAGAACGGCGGGTGTATGCCTATTTATCATTGAACCTATTCATTATTGACAGATATTATTACTCCAAACCTTAAGTATACAAACCTATATATATGGTACCGCTGGGAGGACAGTGTGCAGGTGGATCTGCTACATCTTCAAGTCAGTAACTGGCAAGAAGTTGCGCAAGATCGGTACAGATGGCGTGCTCTCGTTTCGGAGGTCAAGACCCTCTTTGGGTCCCTGAGCCAAATTAGTTAGTTATTTAGTACCTATATATACAAAATGTATACAGTAAAAATATAAGCAATCTAAGGTTTTTTTATTAATTATAAAGGAGTTTTGTCACTTAGTGACTATGGCTCGCACGTTGAGATCAACTTGTGTTATATTTTTGCCCTACAATGATTCTTCGCTCTTGACATTCAAATGGGACACTTGGCAAACAGATCCGACGCCGTAGGACTCACTCCGTAAATATTAATGGATTATAGTTCCTTTGCTTTTGCGCAAAGTTTTGGACAACTCATTTCTCGGGCGACCGTCAACATCTCCTGCATCTCCTGATGATGCCTCGTAAACAGGCGAAGCACGTGTCGTGGATTATACTGTCTGCTGGTGGTTTAATGTATTTGCATGCGTATTTTTTTTGTTGCAACTGCATGAAAATATGCGCGTGAGATCAGAAATTATTGTCACATATAACTATGACACTATTTCGCGAAAAAGCAAAGGAACTATCATCCAGTAATCTTATATTGAATTCCGCAAAGTAACGCCTGAATCTCTCAATTATTCACTCCGTATAGTTTAAAAGATAGAGATATTTTACTAAATGTAGAGAGACAAAGTAGATTTATTTATTTATAGGGGCTCTGTTGGGTCCTTTTGGGTGTGTGCCTAAAAAGTTTTGTATTAAAGATAACAACTACGTAGAAAACGGAAGGGATCAAGACAAACATTATCAAATGCACGACCGCGCTAGTCTAGCGGAAAGTAAATTATTTGTTTTCATTGAAACCGAGTCAGTGCGCCTGGTACTCATGATTAGGCCTGGAGGTAACGTAAACTTAAGTAATGTTGTCGAGTATTGATTAAGTAACGTTACATGGATGTAGATAGGAACTGAGCATCGAATCCTATTAGTAACCGGTTTCGGTTAAGTTAGTTCGATATAATATTTTAAACGAATTTAATCTCATACACCATCCCATTTCATTCCCAATGTTTCGGTTCGGTTTCGGATTACTTGGAATGATGTTTTTTATTTCATGAAATAATCACAAAATCAGACGGGAATATGGTAAACTATTTATTATTGAAAGAAAAAAAACCATTTCAAATTTAAAATATTTTATTTGGGACAGTATCTATAACGTGTTACTACTTAATTTACAAAAACTTAAATAAAAGATATATTTATATTGGTATAAACATCACAAAGACGAGAGATATTTGTTTAATGCGCCCATCTGAAACAAGACTTAGCAAGCATAAGATCGGTTTTAGAAACTGGGGTGAATGGTCCGATGGGGCTCCAATCTCAAACTATGCCGTTGATCTTCAAAAAAGTTGATCCAAAACTGAACGCTAGTGTTGCTTTTGTGAAATTGTTTCTAACAAGCCCGAGGCTCAGGGAACTTGCTGAAGCAGTGTTGTAATATCTGCGCAAATAAATGATAAAAGATAATTTATTTGTGAACATGAGTATTACATACAGTTGTTTTAAAATGAAAATATAATGTCCTCCATGTTTTGCCTTTCGGCGTACAAATTACAATTCACAATTGTTGATAACATAATTAGATAGCGAAATAAATTAAATCAAAAGTGGAAATATACATTCATGATGATGTCATACTAATATTAAATTAAATTGAGTCTTCATTCATATTACAATAACTTACGTATATTAATTACTACAATCATTTAAAAAATCATTAATGCTATAATATCCCTTACTTACTAACAATTTCATAAGTTCTCGCTTAAAACCTGCAATTGTACTGTCTCGTATCTCTTTAGGTATCTTATTATAAATTTTAGGAGCAAGATTGGACAAGAGTTCAACAGCTTGAAATAATAGAGGTCGTATACTCATATTATGATTGCAAAAAGTAAATTTAATATTTTGTATTTATTATTTCAAATAAAAACGGAGCAATGGCTGGATGGTTTTTTTTCAGGAAGGTTACAGGTGCAAAAGTGTCAAAAACTACTTTTTATTCCGGAATCTTTTATTTATAGGTACACGGCTTTTGAGGAATATAAAAGACGGACGAGTGAAACCATGAAAAAACCGTTAAATATAAAATACGAACAGGTGGTCAGTTAGATACCGATGCAATTTAAAAGTCACCTGTTTAAAAAAAAAGTACTGAATGTATGTAGCTATTCAATGACGTAGTTATCTCCCGGCAACCTTACAGACAATTTGCTTTAGGGGCTTGCGTGGAGAAAGGAGTTTATTTCACGGTCCACTTTTCAATGTGTCGGTGAGCTATTTTCCTCTATATTACAAAGTTCTATAAATGAAATGTCTGAAAATTGTAAAGTAAGATATGTGTATATATTATGGTTTAAAATAAGATAGGTTGATAAAATAAGTGAAACGGGCCATAAGGTCGAAATCGATTGAACAGTCGCTAGTACGAAATTTTGTATATTTATGTGTGTGTATGTTCATACAATACACACATAAATATACAAAATGTATGTTTAAATAAAAGAAACTACCCACTTTTAGAAAACAAATAATAATAAGTGGGTAGTTTGCACAAATTGTAACTTTGACAGAGGAGAATATATATTTTCTCAGTCGACTCCGTGAACAGCGGAAGCTGAAAAGCTTCCGAAACATCGGGTACTGAAAAGAAATAATATACGCGATATAATCCGTTTAAATTGTTATTTCAATGAGTGATAATCGCGGAAACATAAGAAAAAAATAAGACTGTATGTGTGCATTTTAAGTCAAATCAGCTGGATGGAATTAAATATTTTTTGGTACAAGGATAGCTGGTCATTCAGGATGGTTATAAAATTATACCCAACTACGCTGAAGCAAAGAGGATTATGATATATTTTCCTACGCGGACGAATATATACCTACTTTTTAGCTTATTTTATTACCACAGAATCAAACAGAATACGGTTACATGGAGGCTTCAGAACACTAGACAGATTGTGATCAGCTTTCTATGTCATTCGATTCAATGGCATGGTTCAGAAAGGGCCGATTGAATTACATTGATAAAATCTTATTTCTTCGTAACGGTTCATAGACTTTTCAGTTATAATCATAGCGTCTATTGGTTCACTAACATAAAATCAAGAGGCCTTGCAAAGTAGTATTTTTTTTTATTAAAGTACTTTTCTGAAACAGAGAATGACTAGACTGCCTTAAGGCACCGGTTACCGGTTACGGGTTTGGCTCAGCGGGAGTAACGTTGCCTTCGAAGCTGAAGGTCCTGGGTTCGAATCCCAGTAAGGGCAAATATTTGTGTGATGAGCATGAATATTTGTTCCTGAGTCTTGAATGTTTTCTATGTATATAAATAATTATATCTATTAAATATATCGTCGTCTAGTACCCATAACACAAGCCTTATTGAGCTTACTTACCATAGGACTAGTTCGATTTGTGTAAAATTTTCCTGTAATTTTTGGTTATTTATTTATTATTTAAGGTATTATTTATATTGTGCACTATTATGTATTCATTTGAAATGTACGTTAGAATTTACATTAACAAAAAAATATACGTCGAATTTGAAACTACCAATGCCTACTGTGAAAAGGCATTGTGTAGAGATATAAATATGAATGTATATATCTATGTCCGCACACTGAATACGTTATCAGACGGAAAGTTTCACGTAGCACAAGAATATAAATGACGTTTTATTTTCAGTTCCGCATATATGAAAACATTATTCTTGTGTGAAAATATCTATTAGGATCGACTTATAATGAGAAATCCTTTTTCAATTGATGCGAACTTTACCGTCGTGATTAGAAAATATTACCCTATACATTTACGTTTATCATATCACGCACTAATTATTATCGGTATCCTCATTCTCACTTCAGAAGATTATTACATACATATCTTCATATTCAAAATGCGATTCTGACTTCAACGCATTTAAGGAAGCTCTTTTAATAAAGTATCGTATATGTACATAAATATATATCTATATGTCCGCGCACTGAATACGATAACAGACGCGGAAAGTCTCACGTAGCACAAGAATGGAAATGACATTTTATTTCAGGGATATTCGCACATGTAAAAAGATACTTTTTGCGTGAAAATATCCATTAGTATCGGCTTACAATGGGAATCCTTTTTATTTGATGTGACCTTTAGTGTCCTGATAGTGTCAGACTGGTCTAAGTAATTGTAGGCTATATAAAAACTGTGTTTGTATTTTAATAATGTCTTAATTAAAATACCTTGAGGGCTATGAAGACTGAAACTAAAACAAAGTTAAAATTTTGCAGTGTTGTAATTATTTTTAATATACATAATAAAATGGTAATCTTAAAATGTGTGTTCTAGTCGTGTACAGTTGAAGTCAGTCAAAGTCAAAATTGAAAAAGTGTGTAGCAACTACGCGTTCAGAAATATCTTGACATGAACTTTAATGTAATAAAAATACAGTTTATATCAAGATATATGTGAATGCCTTTATTACTCATCCTAATAATATTACACACCTAGAAGTTTGTACCGATTATGTATGTATACCGTGAGAAGTAACGGTACGACCCTGGGATAGTGAACCTATGTCAATAGGGAAAAAGCATGAATTTTATTTTTTGCTTTATTAAAAGCTCAATCATGTAACAAACAGTAGACATAAATAATTTTTCGAATAACACCATTTCGAAAACCAACATATAAGCCATCAAACATTTCATTCTATCTCTTTCTAGCAAAACAGAATTTAATATAGAGTGTATATGGCCGGAGTGCACGATGACGTAACGGTGCACGTCGGACCTCTCTATCTAATTAGTAGTTTAAAATGCCTATATATTGCGTATTTCTTGGCCGATTTAAATTTTAATTTCACATTTTGAAATCGTTTTTACGGTATTTTGATATTTAGTTAAGAAACGCGATAAAAAAAAAACATGCATGTACCCTACTTACGAAACATCAGTTTACGACAATCAGGTACCCGAGTCATTAAACTTTGAACGTGTTTTTTTCTAAGTTATTGTTGAAAATTATGAATTATATTAATTGTACATTATAATTTAGACTGTGTTTGAGTTAATTTTGAACAAAACAGAATTTCGTCAATTTCAGACTGATTTATAAAACTCGCAATATCTCGGAAACTTGGAATCGACAATCCGGGTCCTTTTGCCTGAAAACGACACATAAAGTACAATAAGTTATAAAAGTATTAACATTTTCTATGACATTTTGGTTGCCATATTTCAACTTCAATATATTTTTTGCATTAATAAACTTGATATTAAATAAAATGGCGAATGTTTCCTTGACGCATTCGAGGAAGCTCCTTTGATTTTGTGTAGCAATCAAATTTTGTAATAAAATTCAATTTCATTCGGAATCTCTCATTCATTACGTATGTCTGATGACATTCATTACAATCACTTTGCGTAATCACGGAGAATCGAATTGCGCTTCAGATGATGAAGGAGATTTTGGATCTTTTCCAGAAGAGTCTATAGTGGGGCCAAAATGCCGGTTAGCGACATTTCCCTAATAAATGAGCACGCTTTACTGTTTCTTTATCTTTATGCCCCAATTACTTCCACTGCGGATGGCGGAAGTTTTTATAGAAACATAAATATTTATGGTTCTTGGATTAAGAAAAAATTGTCGAAGTTTTGCGAGTAAGATAGCCATTTACTTGCGGTTATCCTTTATGTTGAATTAATGTAACATCATTAAAACTGAGCTAGGAGTCCCAGGTCATTAATCGTATTATCTGAAAATGCTTCTTAGAAAATGTTCTTCATTTCTATTATATGGATTTTATACTCATAATTGTTAATTCGTTTATTCCTTCTTTTTAATTCTAATAATTTATGCTACTTCCGTAGCGATTATTTCCGAAAATATTGAATTACTAAAATAAGTTGTAGAATTTTAAATAACTGCATATTTGTGTATTATTTAACTACCACACTAAGTAGCAGCTTATACAAGACACCTATGCTCCAAACTTTATTAATATAGGTCCTGTAGTTTTTGAGTAAAATACCTGTGGCATACGGATGGACGGTCATGACGAAACTATAATAATAGTCCGTTATTGGTCAGGTGTAGCAAGTGCCAAAAGAGGTTGCCAAGGCGTAGGTGTTATTTTGTCGGATCGAATGGCTGATTTTATGACGATATGAGCGTGTAAGTCCTAGACTTCTCTGGGTTAGATTGAAAGTGGGTCTCACCTGTATTTTTGTTCTTGGTGTTTATGCCCCTACGGACGTTGGTGTGAGCGGATCCACTGAAACTAAGAAGGAACAGGAGGAGTTTTGAAGATTTGTAAGGATAATGAACGGATTGTGATGCTAGGAGATTTTAACGGAAGGGTTTGTGTGAAGCGTGATGGATATGAAAAGGTTCTTGGTAAGTTTGGGGATGAACAAGTTAATGAGAACGGAAAAAAGATGCTTGATGTGTGTTTGGAATGGAATCTCTCAGTTACGAACACCCTTTTTGCTCACAAAAAAAATAATCTTATGTATACAAGAGAGGAATGTGATTCTAGGAGTAGGTATGATTGATTTTGTAATTGTGGATGAAATATTAAAAATGAGAGTTTAGAGAAAGCCTGTGACAGTAGACAATTTGCAAGTAGAACAAAGTGAAAGAACAATATGTCAAGAGTTTTTCGACGATACTGGACTCAAACCAGTGCCTTGAGCCTGACCGGGGCAGCACGCTCTACCATCTGAGCTAATCGTCCACACCAGCAGTCGACGAATTTTGTCATCTGTTCTTGCTTATGGATCTCTGTATGGTGCATCCGACTCTTTAGCCGTTAGCGCCGCCTAGTGCAGAACTATGAGTTTGCTTTTAATAATAACGCTAGTGGAGTGATCCACTAATAAATTGCAAAAAAAATTGTGATTATTATCATGATATTTGTAAAACAAAAAGAATATGACAAGAGGTTAAAAAAACGATTTACTGAGTTAGATGAAGTATGCGAGATTGAAAAACTATGAGGGATGTTTAAGGAAGAATTAATCAACGTTGCTATTGAAGTATGTGGCGTTTCTGAAAGTTGAAAAGTAAGAAGGCAGAAAAATGTCTGGAAGGATAAAGAGGTACAAGATCTACAAGGTGTATATAAGTGGAAATGTTGGAAGTTGGAAGAGGAAAGCCTAGACGAATGTTTCGCGATCAGGTTGGAGACATTCTGAAAAAAGGCCAAGTGAAGAGTACTCTAAACCAGCGAGCATGCATGAAGAGAGATTAATGAATGTTGATGAAGCGGCAGTTATATGCCAGGACCGTAGCAAGTGGAAGGACGTAGTCTCTGCCTACCGCGTAATGGGAAAAGGTGTGATTTTATGTATGTACTAAAACTTCGTTCGCGAAGGAGAAAAAGTCATAACTCTTCGTTTTTATTCAGCGTAGTCGACTAAAAAGTATCCTATAACCATCTGGAGATACCCAGCTACCCGTATACCAAAAATAGTGAAATCCGTTTAGCCGATTTTGCGTGATGAAGCCACAAGGACACATACAAACAAACATAAAATCAAAAAAAAATATCGTTTTAGTGACCTCCAAATAGTCCATAACAATATTTTTTTTGAAAATATCTTCAATAGAAGGCTCCCACAACTTTGTTCGCGGAGGAGTAAAAGTCATAACCTTTAATTTTTTCTTCAGCGTGGTTGAGTAAACAGTATCCTATAACCACCTGGAGATACCCAGCTACTCGTCTACCAAAAATTATAGACATCTGTATAACCGATTTTGCGTGATGAAGCCACAACGACACATACAAACATACATAAAATCCAAAAAATATATTTTTCGTTTTAGTGACCTCCAAATAGTCCGTAACAATCAATTTCTTGAAAATATCTTCAATGTACAGACATTTTATTTTTACAACATTTTAATAGTATAGATGTATTAAGACAGCACAAAAGTTAAAAAAACCGGCCGAGTGCAAGTCAGACTCCGGCACCGAGGGTTCTGTGCAAAATATACGTTACAAACTGCCGTATCTATGAAAATCCACTGTTAGCAGAGCCGTACTCCTAAGCAAAATGTACTCGCTGTTCGCTCATTTTATATTAATATTTTTTCTTATTCCGCGATTATTACTCATTCAAATAAAACAATTTAACGGATTATATCGCGTATATTATCTTTAATTTTTGCCCCCTCCCCTCCTATTCGTCGTTTTCTTAGAAAATAAAAATATACTTTTAATATTTTCTTTGCAATACATGTGGGCTGATCACATAGAAAACATCCAAGACTCGGGAACAAATATGTATGTCCATCACACAAATATTTGCCCTTACCGGGATAAGAACTTATGAGCTTCGCAGGCAACGTCACTCGCGCTGAGCTAAACCGGTCTTCACGTTTTTTTAACGTTCTTAATGCTAACCCGGGCAGGGACCGCACAAAAACGATTCTCTCATAAATAGTGGCACATGCGTGGAACGTTCTCTAACCCACAGCACGTAGGCCCTTGTCAGTTGTTAGGGTTCCGTCCACAAAAGGCAGCAACGGAATTCTATTACTAAGTCTCCGCTGCCTGTCCGTCTTCATCATTGATCATTGTCATTTCAGCCATAGGACGTCCACTCCTCAATAAATTTCCACATAAGCTAGATAGAGGCTACCCGCATCCAAAAAGTCCTAGCAACTCTAACCAAGTCGTCCAACCATCTTGCAGACCACTCTACGAGATCGAATCAGAGATGAGGAGATTCATAGACGAACCAAGGTCACTGACATAGCAAACAGGGTAAGCAAACTGAAGTGGCAATGAGCAGGGCAGTTCGAAGAACCAAACCCTCGCTGCGCTTGCTGGTACGCGGTCTCCACCCGAGAACCTTTCTGCCCCAACGGCCATCGGTTCTTCGAACTCTGTGCCCTGCCCATTACCACTTCAGTTTGCTTACCATGTTTCTATGTCGGTGACCTTAGTTCGTCTACGAATCTCCTCATTTCTGATTCGATCTCGTAGAGTTGACAGTATGGGGCTCTTCAAGAGTGGAGTGAATAGGTTCTTAAAGGGTTGGCAACACGCACGTAATGCCCCTGGCGTTGCAGGCGCTCATAGGTTGCGGTGACTGCTTAACATCAGGCAGGCCGTACGCTTGTTTGCCACCTTAGTAGAATAAAAAAAATAGAGATCCCGAGAAAAACTACCTTGGCCAAAAACCCTTTGCACTCTGATAAGGCTCTAACTCTTGAATTGTAATACGTAGACACTTGAACTTCACAGAATATGTATTACTGTTGCAGCGATAACAACCAAGAATAAAAATAAACTGAAGTTAAAAAGGAAGGGTGCATTAAGTCCGTGTCCGAGTAAGTTTAAATAAATAAGAGTGCGTAATATTTTGAGTCTAATATATTTTGAACCGTTACAGCCGGTCTAGCACAACTCTCCGCGACTACGCTTATCGCGCGATATAGCATCACCCGTTTTTCTCGCATTGTATTGAGGGAAAGAGACAGATAGTCTTTGTCACGCGAATTGATATGACAGTTATGCTAGAGGTGCAGGTCCACACTCGAAATATTCACAAGGCACACCTTGTGAACCTGCACCTCTAGCACAACTGTTTATATTGCAGTATTACACATAATACTGCAATATAAATAGTCACTTAAATAAAATAAGACAAAATGAAAAATTCAACGGTATAGGAACCATGCAACATAACACAATAACGCACAACATGTTTCTATCGGAATAAAACAATTTAACGGATTACATCGCGTATATTATCTCATTTTAGTTCCGGACGTTTCGGAAGCTTTCCAGCTTTCCATGGTCACGGGAGGACTGAGAAAAGATGTATTTTCCTCTGTCAAAGTTACAATTTGTGCAAACTACCCATTTTTTTGAAAAAACACAAATAAAGGTGTACATACATGCCAGATGGGCCTAAGCTGTAAAGACAGTTACACATGTGCCAGAAGGGCTTAATTATTTTATTCTAATAATTTACCAAGCAGCATTTCACAAATGAGGCGTACTAAGGAGAAAAGAAACGCTGCAAAGAAAAAAGCTGTTTTGTCAAAAAAATGGGTAGTTTGCACAAATTGTAACTTTGACAGAGGAAAATACATCTTTTCTCAGTCTTCCCGTGAACATGGAAAGCTGGAAAGCTTCCGAAACGTCGGGAACTAAAATGAGATAATATACGCGATATAATCCGTTTATTTGTTTTATTTCAATGAGTAATAATCGCGGAAACAGAAGAAAATATTATGTTTTTATCGGGTTTCTGAGGCATTTGTCCAGTAGTGGTCGCTGTTATGACGACAATAATGTGCGCACGGCATTACGGAACCATCTGTGCAAGTCCGACTCGCCCTTGGCCAGTTTTTACAACCGCTCGGCCGTATGTGGGATGAAAATTTTAAAGATAGCCGTAAATGCAAGTGGGCTTTTCCAAATGAATCTTAATAATTGACAGCACTCTATGTCAATGAATTGCGGGGTCCTGCTTGGACCTTTTGGGTATTTCGTTTTTTAGTAAAAAATTGTTACTACTACCTTCTTTTTTACCTCATTGAAAAATAATATCTAAAGTTGGCAGGCTCAATAACCGTGGAGAATGTTGTTTTTTTGGTATAATTAAATCACGTTAACACCGTGCGATATGTAACTTGCGTTAAAAATGTTTATAAGCTTACAGTATATATATATATATATATATATAATATACGATAAAGACTCTCGGAATCAAAGAAGTTCTCAAGTTCTTTGCATCAACAGAACTTGACCTGGAACAACAGAACCGGTGGCGATCACACTAGATCATCTATGGTTGCAGTGATACGAAGGCTTTATAGCCTGGAATGGCCACTACCATTAGAATTAGACGCTTGCATTATGTATGTTGGCATTTAAAAAAAGTTTATTTAATCCCTATGACCTGGAGTCATCAACTGGCGTCCGAAGTACATACAACTAACGAGTTGCTTATATCATTTGCATCATAGTTCATAATCCTTACCATCATGTTTTTACATACGAACGAAAGATAAACGCAAAAGTATTATCAAATTACATTTCCTTAGTTCCTTATCCCGTAAAAAATTCTTCGTTGGTATAACCGACCTAAGGATTAGTAAGCAATTCATCGTATAAAGCCCATTCCTTCAGCGGAAGCAAAGAAAAGTATTCCACTGAATGGGCCTGGATTAAAAGGCCCTGAAATGAATCTGGGGTGACCTCTTCGTTAATAAAGATTACAAAGGGCTGGTGGCGTAAAGTACCTATAAGCCAAGACACGTTTAAGAAAAAGGAAGTTCCGCAATTTAATAACATTTTTGAATTATGACATTTTAAATAGGTACCATGTATACGTACTGTATACTTCTATAGAATTAAGTTTTATTGTAATAAATTGAAATCCTGCAGCTCATTCAATTCCACGGGATTGATAAGCGGGATTACTCAATACCGAGTGGTATCACGCGGGATCCCGAATCTTTGAAATAATGTTATAAAATCAAGTTGAAACTACATAATTTTGTGTAGAAATCTACTTTTATTAAACATTTCTTACATTCATCAACCTAAATTATTTATTTTCTAATAATAAAGTATCTATAAGTTGTTAATAATATGGTTTCTTAGATTCATCTTTAAATGTTTGCCGTAGTTTAATAGTTTTGTTTAATTCTAGGCTAATTCGTGCCTAAATGTCGTGTTCAAATTATTTTATATCAGATTATTTTGATGTATTACTTATTCTCATATATATTTGGGAGTTTATTATTGTACAAATGAAATAATATTACAAATGGTTTATATTAAGCAATGACTTCTGTGCGTGAGATTCATATGAAAACAAATCTTTTAGCACCAAAATTTGCGGGATCCGCGGTTCCGCACTTTGAAGGTGCCGGATACAGCAGATTAATAAAAACTGCGGGATCCCGCGGGAATTAGTGATCCCGTTTTGCGGGATTGCAACCCCTATTTTCAACAGATTTGAAAAAAGTACAGTAGTTAGTAGTGTGTTGGGATAAACTCGTCTATTACGGATATAAATGCGTCTTTTAACACATTTACGACTGAGATTTCCGTAGCGCTATGCGATGCGCGTAGCCCAAAACATGAGAAACTGCGTATGTTGAAAACTTGCTACGAGCAGACCGCCCACCTACCGGGTTCGTGGTCGTGAAAGGGTTAAAGATTTCATAAGATCCGAACACTTTGAAACTATAACCCTATCCTCACTGCCTGAAGCTTGGCACTCATCTATATATCTGTACTATATATATAATTGAAGAAAAGTATGTTCGGGCATCATTTTAAAACGGCTGCGCCTATTTGACTAATTCTTTTTTTGTGACCTGGTTCAGACGATTACAGAATCGTCTGAACCAGGTTTGTATGTAAGAAAATATACAAAAAGAATATGGAAAAGAGAAAATTTTATTTACTTCACCAAACACAGTATCTTATTGCTTGACTACACCATGATCCCGAGCACGATGTCACCTATTAAAGCCTTTAGTTATTAAATCACTTTAAAACACCAAAAAATGACGCTATTTTCATTGCAAAAAAATTGCGGCAGAAAATATGTACAATGCATATTCCCTACGGCGCCTCAGAAATATGATGCGCGGTTTAAGAGTCCCCTGTACGCTCTGTTCTCCATACAAATGTAGTTACGCTCTCATTTTAAAACGACTAGCTAGTTTAGTCTGAAACTTTGTACTTCGAATAAGCAAGGGTATATGCAGACCTGTAATTAGTTTATGTAGCTTCAGATACCATAGTAAAAAAAAACCAGCGAATTTAAGTTTTTTATACAAAACTTATTTTTGCTATATTTAGTTTGTTTTATAAACTGGTGCCATATAAACTTATTACAAGTCTATATATACCTAATGTCATTGTATGTCAAAGTTTCGTTACAATCCAACTCGTGGTATTAAAATGAGAACGAAACTCCGTTTATATGGGAAGGAGAAATTCAGCCGAGCTTGCCGGGGACTCTTAAAGCCACATGCCGACGCATGCATGCTGCATCCCTGCAATAAAAATAAAAAATATGCTTAGGAATACTGGGGCGGTAGGTCTTACTAGATATTTTCTAATTGAATTGGAATACTGGGGCGGTAGGTCTTACTAGATATTTTCTAATTGAATTGGAATACTGGGGCGGTAGGTCTTACTAGATATTTTCTAATTGAATTGGAATATTCGAGTATAAATGCGAACTTATTGTAGTTAAATGGGGACTTGTTGTCTAAGTATTACTATGAGCGTTTCAACTGCTATGAATTGCATGGTTTTAATTAGAAAATTATCATGGTCACATGTATATCTATAGCGATTAGACACGTCGTAAAAGCTTTAACAACTTTAGTTTTTCAAGTAAATAATCAATATTCAAGAAAAGATTTATAAAATTAACATGCTAGGCATAAGTTCTGTAGCGGATTTATGGACTCTTTATATACGAAATGTCATACACTGATCGTTATAGCCGTAAAAAAGTGGTAACGCAGCGGTAAATGCCTTATTTTCATACTAAAGTGGGGACATCGATGACCACTGCGTTATCTGCTTTATAATTATAAACGGGGGAAAAAAAAATTGTTGATAAAATGTCAGTTTCACAATGCTATATTTTAGATTAATGCGCCACAAAACTCTATATGCTTTTTACATATCTACTTGCCTTGACTATCACTTTTGCGAAGATGCGAAAAATAAGTGGAGCTAAAATAGTAGACTGGCCCAAATAACTTCTCGATATTTTGTTTTAGTCCGCTCCGAGGCCCTTAGACATGAGCATGTTCGATATCCGCTCTTCTCGCAGAAAAGAACAGAACAGAGGGCCTATGATGGTTGTGTTTGTCACGCGATAAATAAGTGACATAGCTGCCGTCGCCTTCTGACACGTATGGGAGTGCGAGAGTGACAGGCGCGTTATCATATCATTTATCGCGTGATAAACGCTACTATCATAAGCCCGCTGAAGACATTAACCGCTATTGTAACGTGAATACTGCCCGTGGTTACATTATCGTGGACACTCAAATAATGAAATAACATTTTTGGTTATCTTATAGAAAATATTGACTTCAACTGAGAAGTAGGGGAGACCGAAGTGAGTTGTGACAGAGTAGAGGTGTAACATCGTCGATTTTTTAGAACCTATTAACTGTTAGCGAGCTCGCAACAGTGCGAACAAACGCGCGCTATTTCAAACTCGCAATCAGTAATTAGAGTTCAAAAAATCAACGATGTCACAACTCTGTTCTGTCTCAACTCACCCCGGTCTCCCCTTAATGTTCTCTGGCATCTATGGGTCCACGGTAGGTTAGCTGGGTAACATAGCGTAATCAATAGCGTGTAAATAGTCTCGAATTTGACGTCGTCGGTTGTTCTTTTATAACATGGACTGACGATGTGGTCTACCGCCTGAATAAGGAAGATACGAGACACGTACGAGCAAAGCTTTGGCAAAGATCTTTGTTTAGCAGTGGAGACTGGGGACCAAGAATGGATGGTTATGGAGAAAATCAAAGGCAATAGACCAAGAGCTCAATAGAGTAGAGAAACAATATTGCTCGACAATTATACGGATGAGGCTGGGTCATTGTGGCTCTCCTTCGCACTTAGCAAAAATTCATATCCGAGACTCCTCCCTCTGTGAGTGCGCGTTGGACGATGGCGATCTTAATCATATTTTTCTTTCATGCCCTTTACTCAATCACTCCTTTTTATATCAGGAACTGATAAGAAAAAGCGTCCAGTTCCCGACACACATCTTAGACTTAATACTTTTTAAAGATAAAGATATTTTCATGGCCTTAGGCAAATTCTGTGAACAAAATAATTTAAAAATATGAAATAATATGTGCATATATATTACATACCTTTATTTGTAATACAGTATGATAACTCCTTTATTTATTTTTCTTTACCTCGTCCAAATGTTAACATAAATTCTGATTCTTAACGTTACTTTGAAATATATAAATCTGTGTGATTAACCCCCGTAGTTGTGTATTGTTAAATTAATTTTGTAGCTTTTTCTTACAGGAGTAGCAACTTTTAAGTTAGGTAAGTTCTCTCCATATTCGTGTATACGTATTTTTTTATAAACAAATCGACATGACACTGGCTCAATCTATCGAATAGCCATAAAAAAAAAAAAAAAAAAAAAAGGCCAAGAGGCCAGCCAACCATTTAGCCTGACGTGCTTGCAAATAGAAAGAAATTGCGGCGCATCATCCAAGAGGAACTTTTCAACCAACTACCGCCCTCAGTATTAAGGAAATCAGTAAAAAGTTGAATTTCATCTAGTTTTGTATATACACAGTAATAAAAAAATCGCCCATACACACACACACACACACTCACTGACAATTTATCGCATAAAATTATATTACCATTGTTCATATCTTACTTTGGCAGGGGTAATGCGTCCGCCATCGTATGCCATCTTCAGTGGTTAAATACTGTAATGTTAGTAAAACGAAATATCACGAGAAGAAAGATTTTCCGTGACATTCCAGCTCTTGATGACGTCTTTCGCAAAACACACTGTCGGAACTAAGCTGCTGCTCAAAAAAATACTAAGGGATCGTAGAGAGAACTTATTTTAAACAGTGACAGGTGAGACGGGTGATGTTTGACAGTAATTTTAATAACCTACCCAACCCGTCTCGTATTTATAAGGTAAAGTTTGTAATGACATGTAAAGACTTACAATCTTTACTGTACCTTGTACTATAGTAGCCCTGAGAAATGCAATGTTTGTGAAAAGTATTGTATTTATTAAAGTGCGAGAGACTTAAGTGATAAGGTGTCGCACAACAAGCTGACTCACACTCACAACTATCTGTCCTAGCACATCCGGGTAAATGTCAGAACTTTAGAGGATTGAACGCAGTTCCGAGAAAAGGATTCAATTTATCTTAAGTAACTTAAAATTGGAACATTTTCTTAAAATAAGAAGCTTTAACTTCAACTGTTACTTTGTGTAGAATTCTTGTGCTGTCCAGTTACACTTGGATTTTATAGAAGACGAAAAACGAATACTACTTGTACCCGAAGACAAAATAGTGACAACGACTTGTCTAATGAAAATAGTGGATCGACTTGGATGCCCCTCCGAAGAATTGTATTCTAAATCTTAGGAACAGAGTGAAGTGGAGATCCAGGTAAGACTATGGGATATCAGAGCTTTTTTTTATTGACGATAGACGAGAATTTGACCGCAATCTTACCTGTTGTTAAGTGACGATGCAGCCGAGGATCTATCATGCTCGTCTAGAAACAGCCTATTCACTCTTCTCTTGAACACGTCCAAATTATAATGGTCGGGGAACACGCTCGCAGGCAACGAGTCCCACTCCTTTGCAGTACGCATGATAAAAGTGGCACCGGAGCGCTTCGTGCGGATACGCGGAATATCGACCACATGTGGGCTTTGACAGAATACAGCGTTGCTGTTTGTTTTACGTACAAATGGCAACACCATGCAGTTAAGGCCTCTTCTTTATTGCACACGTTGCTGGACTCTTTGAGGGCATCTTCACTCTTGTGTAATATACCCCATATACTATACCGAACCCCATATACGGTATGATGTCCCCATATACTATAGTTGCCAGCGGAGTCTTGTTGTGTGTACTTTATTGAATAAATGAGTTTTCTTTCTTTCTTTCTATCATCAAAGTTTGAACATCTCTTATTGTGGGGCAACTGTATCAATTTTAGACTTCCGTTAATCAAAAGGAAAAATACTGAACCCTTTTAGGATCACTTTGTTCAATGTCTGTATGTCAGTCAAGACTCTTTTTCTCAGGACCGCGTGGATGTTATCACCCACAATCCGCATTCATCAAGTTGAAATTAACATCAGATACTTATATCTGAGGTCCCTTGAAGCTGTAAAAAAATCAAGCTCCTAAGTCAACGCAATCCAAAGATACAGTCATTAAAAAAGAGGTTTCCATACAAATTGCCGTCCATAGAAAACCTACCGGGCATTTGGTATGAAGGTAGCTCTGATAGGACAGCCTACGAAATTAATAAAAAAAATTAATTACTGTCGGTCTATGTCAGTAACCAATATAAAATGACCCCACACCGTGTACATTTTGCTTTGGAGTAAGGCTTTGCTAACATTGAATTTCATAGATACAGCCGTTCTTAGGGTAGGTATATTTTGTACGGCGTGAGTCCGACTCGCACTTGGCCGGTTTTTAAGCAGGAATTGAACATGGGATATATATCTACGGTATTAATTACTATATGTAAACCAACTTAACTGAATCGTCGCCTGCGCGAAAAGAAAAGGGGGGTCAATTTTAGAGCGTTTCAACCGCACTCATTAGTGTAATCACATTAATGGTGCCTTCTATTACAGCGGCTGAAACGCTCTGAAATTGACCCAGGGTTTGAAGGGTTGCTCGTAAAAGGCGAACCTGTTCAAACTGACGTACTGCATTTCAACTGCAACTGGTATGGGAACTGTATGCTGGCGTGCAGTCGCTGGGCATCTAGTCGTATTAGCGCGGACGATGACCCAATCTCTTCTTTCCTTAAAAAACGGATGACTTTGTTAAATGGTGCTATAATTTTCCAACGGAGGTTTAACAACCAGTATAACCGGGCCTAAGTTAATGCCTCGGCCTACGAGCAAAGCCTCTTTTTCTCCTCCCCCATGCGGGCGTCCGCGTGTTAGCGCGGACAAGATTACGGGAAAGATTCACCTATATCAAAGGATCGGCATTGAATTAATTTTTTTATGTGAGTTGTATTAAATGGTCTTGGTAAACATTGAACAACAAACAACAAACAAAAACTTATATTATTACAAGTTCATTCATTAACAACTGATGATAGTTAGATCATATCAGAATATACCAAATATTGTTATACCAAAAGTGCATTATATCTCTTAATCGTTATATCGACCAATACAGGGTGATCAATCCAAATGGGTCAGTATGTGTTGGTGCCGGGGTGTGGCCGCTGCATGCACTACAGCTTCTTGGAGCCACTGGTGAGAGTGTGAGAACGCCTGCAGTCAGTGGAGCATCATCGCCTACAATAGGCCGGTTAGCGATATTCCAAAGGTTAAGTGCTAAACGACCCAGTACACCCCAACTCATACATAACCAGGAATCGAACCTGGTCAAAATCTCTGTAAAAAATGTTATAAATTCTGCTTGATTTTTTGGTTGTTACTGTTGATGGTGGGAATCATAAGCCACAAGGAACACATTTTTAATGGAATATTGTTTAAACAATTGAAAGAAAAACTCAAAAATAAGATAATTATTTTTTTTATGTAAATGTTTAAAATGTAGCCATTTTCCTGGATGCAAATATTAATTCTCTCTGTAGTAAAAAAACAAATTGAATGCCATTATTATTAAATTTAAAATCGGCGCCACGGTTTCTAAGAACAGATTTCGCTATCTCTTATATTTTCTGAGTTCTCTCTACTGACCCATTTGGATTAATCACCCTGTAGAACACAAATTGTTATAGCGACCGCTACACACCCTTGAAAGACGATACCTTCATATGATCATTCACGGGCCGTCCGCTTGTCAATCTATCACAAACTATCAGACAAAGAAATTTAAATTTTGCATAGTAACACTGTTAAATACTAAAATTCTAGTTACCGTGCAGTTAGCAGTGCTACCTACCTTTTCCAGACATAATATCGTATCAGCATGGGTAAAACGTGCTCAGCCACGATACAACAGCACGCTTGAATATTCTCATAGTTGCAACTTTTCAACCATGTATTTGTCAAAATTACATACTGAAAAGGACAAAGTTCATCTACTTTAAATACTTAAAACGATATTCATTTTGGTAAAAATCCATCGAATACTAAGAAACTGTGCATTTTAAATAGATCATCGTCTTAATGTATATATTTGTTGTTCACTCTTTTGCCAATAACGGCTTTCGTCTAAAAGCATATATTTACTTGCTATAACAGACATTTTTCAGGCCTATTTAAGAGTAACAATCACATCACACATTATTTTTGTGTAACTCTAACGGTTTCCGCAGCGTAAGCCGAGATAGCTTTCAAATTGTAAGATTTTTCCGACTTCTTCAAACTTATTACAGTCATATTTTAGTCAATTTACATAAAATGTCCATGAATAACACACTTCGTCTATTAGTGAAAAATCTGTGAAAATCCAGTCAGTACTCGTACTCATACTCATTTATTGATAATATATGTCTAGATTTTACAAGTCACTTAATCAACAAGTCTCACAGTAGTTTTTAAGTTTATCACAAACGGACAGACAGACGCGGCGGGGGACTTTATTTTATAGTATGTAGGGATGGAAAAAAACCGTCCGATGACAACCATCAGTGTAAACACTCTGAAATGCACAACGTCACGTTTTGAATACTTACGAGTCGACCTCGGAAGTCAATGTTCGTAAGTGGAAGACATAAAATCTACGCCAAGAAGCTATAAAGAGGGCAATTTCTTGTCTACGAGAGTCTCTGTATGGCTCTATAGCAGAACGTGTTTGGAATGACTAGCAGATGTGCTTGTTATCGGCGAAAGCATCTGTTATAGATATAAAATTTGGTAGATTGCAAAATCCGCGATAATATTATTACGTTTGGAACGATCCCTTATTTACGTATGGGTGAGGATTTTTTTTTTATTGCTGCGTATGATTTATTGCTTTTCTGAGAATTTTATGTAATAATGCTTATCCAGGAAAATTATTCGCGTTTATTTTGTAGTAGTATATTAAATCTTTATCTTATTACGAGTATGAAAGCAATGAACAACTTTTTTTAATTTGTCGTAATAGACTTCAAACAAACGGTCCGTCGCCTGGTGGAAGGCGGAGCTGACCAGTAACTCCAGCTGTTCAGAGATCTGGTCCAACCATCTCTTCGTCCTCTGGGTCTTTTGCCTTCGAACTTTCCTGTCACTACCCGTTTTTCCAGATTGTCTGCTCCTCTTCGTGCGATGTGGCCAAAATAACTCACTACACGGTGAAGACAAATAGAGGACAGGCGCTGGGCAGTCTCTATTTTGAGTTCTTTAAGAACAGAGACGTTTGTGCGATGGGCTGTCCATGGAATCCTTTTGAAAATATCTTCAATGTTGTCAACAGCCATTTTATTTTTTCATAATATATGTGTTGGAATAGTACAGATTTAGTGTACAGCCACCGTAAGACATATTCTGAGAAATTTTCAGTAACAGATGTCTGTCCGTTTGGACAGATAGACAGCCAGACAGACAGATTGGCACACAAACAGACAACCGGCCGGCAAACCTTGAAAAGTACAAGCTAAAAATATTTAGTCTTTGATGTACCATTTTTATGTACAGGTACAGTTTGACGCACGTAAAAACCTTCTGGCGATGTACCTGCGCTGTGAAAATGTATGCGAAAACGTACCCCCTTCACTGGCCGCCCGTATCTCTTTTTACGTGCGTTGAGTTATAGATAAGTGTATTCAACGCGTGGGTTTCACAAAAAGCCATAAAGGGAACAACTCGTTACTCGCTTGTTAAGGGCTGACAGGCAGTTTCTGTTCGCTGTTTCAGTTTTTGATTGACATTTTTATTTTTTCTATATCAAAAACTAGGTTTCTAATTGAAAGGTTCGCCAAAACTAATGCTTAAAATACGAAGACGGTCACGTTCCTGAGCGTCTCGTTTTCCACATGCCTCCTACAACGATGCTTAACGCTGCGTATACGCGGTATGCGTCACGATTTCTCTATACATTCAGCCGCGTAAACGCAGCGTCAGCGTTTGAGTAGCGGTGTGGAGTGCACGTGGTAAATAATTTACCACGTGCACTCCACACCGCTACTCAAATTCGAAAGGCGGAAGTCACGTCACTGCGATTACGTAACGTCAGCGTATTTTAAGCAGTGGTTTGTTCGAACCTTAAATTTGGCAACGTTATTTTCATGCTGTGTCTGAGCTAGAATTTAGTTGCTTAAGCTTTACTTAAGATTATAATAAATAATATAAATAAATATATATAAAGAACGGGTAGGGGTCGAGTTGCATAAAGTTTAAAGTCATATTTTTGATAGGCACACGTGGATTCGTCATACTCATTATTACGCATAACTCTAAATACTCATACATTTATGCGCATAACGTTTTTAATCATAATGTTTAAGAACATACTGTGTAATGGGCGTAAATTTGATGAGCATAAAATAATTAAGCATACTTTGTAATGGTCATAAATTGGTTACTCATAAAACAATGCAACCATACTTTATAAATGCATACATTGCAAAACGCATAAGCCTACGTTTTTCTTAGTAGTCAATTGCCAATTCTTAATTCACAACATTGTTATTATAAAATTCACACTCAATCATAGTTATGATTAAAAATAATTATAAGCATTTAGATTTTAGGGATTTTGAACGTAAAATGAGGATTTGAGGACGTTAGGGTCGCAGTTCAACCTAACAATCCTCCTCGCTTCGCTCGTCGTCGTACCTAACCTAAACCAAGTTGGACCTGCCTAAGAACTAGATTAATGGGTTAGGTTGGGTAGGGGTCACAGTTCTAACCTACATAACCTACTTTTGTTATAATCTTGTGCATGGAGTAGTTATAAAAATACTTACCTAATATAGTTTTTCGATTATTTTTTTAAGAACCCTCACTATCGCAAGTCCGTGGTCATACTTTAAGCAATACGATTGTTATGATTAAAAATAATTATAGTTATCAATATTACGACTAGATAAGTGTATGACATTTGCAATTATTACTAAAAATAATTATAATTATCAATATTACGACTAAATTAATGTATGAACATACGACATTATGGCTAAAACAATTATGACGTAGTGAAATTATGACAGCGAACAATTATGACATCGTACAATTTATTCCAAAAAAAATATGGCAGCAACTCTATGGGTAAAGTGCTATGACAATCGATATTATGACAATAGTTGATATGCGACTAGAGGATCCCCCATAAAGAAAATTATGTTGAACTCAAAGCAGTACATCATTCACAACCAGTTAATGTTTGATGAATATCAAGAATCCCAATTTATTTATTTTGGAAAGTTTGATTTCAATATTATTATTGTAGGAATCCGCAGAAGAAACAAGGTCGTCAAAGAGTTGCTAAACTTTAGTGGCAGTGGGCGGGGCACATTGCTCGTAGAACCGATGGCCGCTGGGGCAGAAAGGTTCTCGAGTAGCGACCGCGTACAGGACGACGCAGCGTCTGAAGGCCCCCAACAAGGTTGACTAATCAGGTGAAGATCGCGGGAAATCCTTGGATGAGGGTGGCGGGCGACCTGTTGTTGTGAAGATCCTTGGGTAGGACTTTGTCCAGCAGTGGACGTCCTTGAGATGAAAAAAGAGAACCAGCAAAAGAGCGTATCTTACGGGCACTTACGTCCTTTTGTTGAGAAGCGCAGGTGGACAACTAGAGACCGGACAACCGGGTACTGGATACCCGGAAACGTCACCGGAAACCGGACGGCCGGACATCGGACAACCGGACACTAGACATACCCGATACCAGAGATATACGATACCCCAAAAGAAAAAAACAGATAGAGAACACGTCAGACCCCGCTCAGTGTAGAGTTCCGCAGCCGTTCATACAAAAAAATGCACTACAGATAAAAAAAATACGATATGAAAAAGTGCACGCGCAAAAGATCGTATCTCCACGGCACATACGTTATTGCTGAGAAGCCCAGTTTCTTGGCTTATGTTCCCAATTGCAGTAATGTTTTGTAAGATTAATATTTGAATCCCTGGTGACCCAATACCAAAAAACCCTAGTCTCGACTGATACTTATACTATGAAACTTCCCTTTGAATGACCGTTCGTTAGCTCTGACCGTTAGACTTTGTCCAAGGTAAATTAATTTATAGAACATCCTTGTTAAGCGGGCTCGGACGATAATGGAACAACATTCCCTTTGTTATGCAATCTTGTTGTAACCGCCGAACAAACAAGTGGCCGAACAATCTCGGCCCGGGCTTACGATGTCGTAAAGGGCGTTGAACTTGAAACTAAATGGGGTTGAAAAATCTTTAAAATTCAGTGGCACGTCTTACTGCGCTGAGTGCTTAGCAAGAATAACTTAGATTTTTTTATATGAAACACTATTTTTTGTGTTTGTGTGTTATAATGTGTGTATAAATATAGTGAAATATTTTTAAAGGTTCATCATCATCATCATCATTTCAGCCATAGGACGTCCACTGCTGGACATAGGCCTCCTTAATAGATTTCCACATGGGCCGGATAGAGGCTACTCGCATCCAGCGACTCCCCGCAATCCTAACCAAGTCGTCCAACCACCTTGCGGGTGCCCTTCCCACGCTGCGCTGGCCGGTACAGGGTCTCTACTCGAGAACCTTTTCGCCCCTACGGCCATTGGTAAATTCATCGGTTTTAAAGGTAAAACTTTCAAAATGAAAGTAGACGAGGGTCAAAGCGGATGGATAAATTCGAGGCGTACAGCACAGTGCTCGTTAGTGGAGAGTTAAGACGCTGCACGCGTAATCCAAAGATACCAGGTTCGAGTCCTGGTGTGACCACGTGCGAGAGCAATCGTATTTTTCTTGACGCTTTGATTTGTATGTATATCACAAAAGATTAATGGTTGAATTTTAAAGTACCTATTTATAAATTAAAAAGTTATTAACAGTGATCGTTAATTTGGTAGCATTTTTGGTGCAGCGGTATTGCACTATAGATTCGGGAATTAACAAATTAAACATAATTTCAGACCAAGAAAAAAAGATAGACATGACACCGGGAACAATATAATGAGGCCACATTTTTAAAAGTGTGTGCGTGTAAGTGTTACCATCTGAAAGAAGAGCTCCCTATAATTTGGGTAATTTGTTATATGTTTTCTATCTTGTCTATGATGTCTTTTTAAATATTAAATCGAATGATATTTTGAGCTTGTAAACCATAATGGACGGTATTAGGCACATCAACATCAAAATAGGCCAATAATGATAATAACTAGTGATCATTAGTGACCAAAGATTATTAGGTAAGGATTTTGGAAATTTGTAAAAAATATTTTAGCTTCGGCAACAAAATTGGACTATCCGGCGTATTTTGTGTGAATATATATGTAAATTTCTTTTTTAAAACTGAAAAAAAAATACGTCATGTCATTTAACATGCTCCGATAACAACTAACAGCGTACGTAGTACAAGCCTAGCTTAGTTTGGGACTAAATTGATTGATGTATATGTATGAATTATTTTTATTTGTTTATTTACAACTTGAGCCCGGTTTACGAAGCTACAAGTTAAAAGGAAAAGTCTCTAATGCCTTTTGATAGAAAGAGACTACTCCTTGTAATTTGTAGCTACGTGAAACAGGCTACAGGTATTGAAAAAAATAAATAAAACCGACTCCAAAAAAAACTAAAAAGTAAAAAATAACGCCATAATTCAGTTTCTTCAAATTACTTACAAGTAACCGTTTGTATACTCAATCTATACAGTATATACAATTAATCTTATTTTGGCGTCGGTGCCATATAAAGAATGTGTTAAATATTGAAAATTGACGATTTTAGTAAGTTGTGACACGATGGCACCGACTCCAAAATAACATTAATTGTATATACTGTATAGATTGAGTACACAAACGATTACTTGTAAGTAATTTGAAGAAACTGAATTATGGCGTTATTTTTTACTTTTTAGGTTTTTTTGGTCGGTTTTATGTTTTTGTTTAAAAGTTTATTTATTTTACACTTTTTAGTTAATCGTTACTTAAAAGTGTATCTCGTGACGATTCGAACAAGCCCAAACACGGCTAAGATACATTATTTTATTACATGGATCTGGTGCCTACATTCCGGCTCCATCATCAAATCAATTCGACGGTACCATTCTTATCAGGAACATTTAAATTTGTGAGTATGAAGTTGCTTAGCTAAATTAATCAAGATATTTTGTCGCCACCCGTAAATCATTTATCATTGAGGAGTTCCGATGGCATTCTGTGGTCTTCTGCATCAGTTCCACTTCACCAATTTACACTTTCTAAATGCAAATGCTTATTATGTTTCTTGTAATACCAAAATCGCTATATGTATGCCTACAATATTTGAGGACTTCCTTCAATTCGTCATGGATTCCATCATCAGATCTTCACCAAAATTAAATGGGACCAACGAAAAAGTACCTTTTATTAAACCAAACAAAATTTTTTGAAATCGGTCAAATAGTCTTTGAGTAATCGGTGAACATCCATAAAAAAAAAAAAAAAACGTTCCGTCGAATTGAGAACCTCCTCCTTTTTTTGGAAGTCGGTTAAAAAATAATAAAGAAAGTAAAAAGGCAATCCAGTATTTTCATTTTGATCATTATTGTCAAAATGATTCGAACAAACGACGCTATTTTTATTTGGTTCTCTTTGTGAATCGTTTTGGCTCTTTCTTACAAAATCTATCCATATATTTTTTCATTCAACATTAGTTGGGAACCTTAAATGTTTAAAACATAAAAATTGACAAACTTTAAAGTAGGTACAGAGATAGCAAATCAAAGAGGGTAGTATAGATGGCGCTGACGACGACTTCATGTACGGTCCGTAATCGTTTGGGGTAATTAGAAATCTTACTCTGGTAACACTCATGCTTTGTCACTTTGACAGACTGTTGAGGCTTTGAGTGTTTTTATTAAAAATGTTTTTAATGTATTATTTTGATACTTACAAGTGAAAAGTTACTCCGTCAGACTTTTTGGTTGACGCACTGTGTTTTTTACACCCTTTTACAACGCAGGAGACGATTTTTCCTACAGTAATTAATGACGTTAACTTCACCGCAGCGCGACGCGTACTGAGGAGCCGTGTAAGTACAAACTTAGCATGGTTTTAAGTGGCCTCATTAGATTGTTCCCGGTGTCAAGTCTATGTTTTTTCTTGGTCTGAGAACATAATTAATATTGTCAACAGTAACCCCAATCCATCATTTCGGTTGAAATTTGACACACCTATGGCACTTTACTATGATCGCTGCACCAAAATTGCTATCAAATTTACGATCACTGGTTATTACAAACTTTGTGGATAAGAAGCATAATGTAGACATTAAGCTTGACAATGGTTTAGTAGGAGCGAATTAGATAAAGTTTGACTTTTGCTCTAAAAGGATAATATCTTTTAAATATCCTAAAATAAGCTAGGCAATCGGGTTTTACAAACGTAGGGTTTTCAATCCCGAGTTTTTTTTGATTGAGTAAAACCGGTAACTCGGGATTGTCTGTACAAAAAAATCCCATTACTTATTTAAACTCCTGAACAGGAATGTCAGGAACTATCCACATTGAATGTCACCGTCTCCGATAGCTTAAGGGACTGGTGCCACCGCCGGCGAGAAATCGAGCAACTATCGACTATTTTCTCGCCCAACTCGCTCAAGGAACGCATAATAGATGTAGACTCCGTATCAATAAAAGAGAGAGAGAAAATCGCAAATACCTAATCGTTTCCTCGCGCTTAGTGGGATCAGTGCCTAAAGGCGGTTGTACTGTGTCTAAGACGAATTAATTTAAAGAACATCCTTGTTTGGGCGCAGCCGATAATGGAACAACATTTCCTCTGTTCTGCAATCTCGTTCTAACCGCCAAACAAATAAGTGCCGGGCTTATGTTGCAGAAGAACTAGGAAGTTGAACTTGAATGTTAGGGGGTTGAAAAGTTTTTCGTAATTTAATAACATTCCACTATGATTACATGTAATCATAAAGTATCATCATCATTTAATCCCATCGACATGTGATTTTCCCATGAATTACCTAATTAAGTATTCCACAATGAACAGTCGCACATTTCTGCATCAATTGGCTTCCGGTGACCTTGATCAGGTCGGTAATCTTGTCGAGGACCACAAGATTAGGCGTATTATCATTCATGATCTCCATTCGAGAATCTTTCCATTCCGTCAGCCATCTAGCTCCGTAATACACTAAACAGATGGCCGTACAAACTCGGCCTGGGCTCACATTGCTGTCGTAAAGGATTAGTGTGTTGAACTTGAATGTATGTATACGGGGGTTGAAAAAGTTCTTCACAGTATAGTGAAATGTTGTTTTGCTATGTAATTATAATTATCATCATCATTTTAAACCCATTGACATATTCTTTAGGTCTTTTCGTGAATAAATTAAGTATTTCACAGTTAACAGTTACACATTTTCTGCATCTACTGGCTTGCGGCAAACTTGATCAGGTCGGTAATCTTGTGGAGGGCCTCCCACGCTGCGTATTATGATTTGCGGTCTCTATTAGAAAATCTTTCCATTATTTCAGCCATCCAGCTCTGTAATTATTGGACAAACAAACAGGTGGCCTGGATCTCGGCCTGGGCTCATATTGCCATCGTAAAGGAGTAGTGTGTTGAACTTGAATGTTTTAGGGGGTTGAAAAGTTTTTGTATGTACATTTTATTAACCATTTACCCATCGGTTGGGTTATAGTTTTTAAACCGGCTAGTCTATGTTACACGATGACGTCGACGTTGCTTTATTGTAAAAAAACAATTTCACAATTAACATCGCAATCGAATCAGGTTTCTTTGGTAAAATTTTATCTGCGTGTCCATTCAGTCAGAACGCTTCATAACGCTTCGCTCCGAGGCCATCGAACAAATCACTTTGTTTTGGTTTGAGTCAGTAAAGCGTCTCGACCCGAGAACGTGTTCAACGCGGCGTCACGTATCCTACATTACTGCGCTGAATGACTATGGAGTTACGAGTCTATTCAGCCAACGTTAAAAATGGCCCCTTCAGCTATTTCTTTTCCATTATTCACAGGACGCAATCCGCTGGGTGCTTAGCACCCTTTTAATGCCCCCGTTAAGGCAAAAGTTCGTGTCATTGTATAGCGACCTAGCGGGATCCATTGCGCAATATCAAGTGGCAAATTGTTTGTGCTCCATCGAAATATTTATTGAAAATTTCATTGGGGTATAATATTTTCTTCTGTTTCCGCGATTATTACTCATTGAAATAAAACAACTGACCCTGACCCGTGACCATGGAAAGCTGAAAAGCTTCCGAAACGTCGGGAAATAAAATGAGATAATATACGAGATATAATCCGTTAAATTGTTTTATTTCATTGGGGTAGGTTGAAATAAATGCCGCGTTAGTCATTGAGAGAACTCTTCAAGGAGGTAGATATTCTAACACTGCCGTCGAAATTCCCAGCGAATACAGATAAGCCAAAAGTGAAGCAAAGCAAAAATACAGGGAAGCTCAAAGAAACGTTTAACAGACTAGTAAAAAGTCGATTTGGGAAATTGTATAATGCTCTACAATAAAATTCCGGTTTTGCTAATGTTTCGGCGAAAATTATTTCGCAAATTTTTAACTTCCAAACTATTTATCCCATATTTTTATTTGGGCGAAGTTTTATTTCCCAACTCAACGTTTCGCACTGATATCATTACCCAATTAATGATTTGATAAATTATTAGCAGGCAGATTATTACTTGAGATTTGTTTAAGATGTCATTTATGTATTCGTCAAATGTATTGATTGGCATACCATACTTCTAGCAACATATTGAATGGTATTATAAAATCTAACCTAGGTTAACGTTAGGTTAGGTTAGGTTAGGGAACAAATTACAGTATGATTGTATTTCATTATGTGGGCAGGCTGATGCACCGTATAGCTAAATTATGAGGATATTACTTTTGTTTAGATACTCCGTTGCTCAATATGGCATTTCATTCTCGTGCAATCGTTGATCGTTAATGTGTGCAATCAATAATTTGTTGTTTAAAAGTAGACTATGAGTGAATGAAGGTAATGTTAGGATTTTTTTTCACTCAATATAGACCTGCGCGGCTCGCTCGTTTAGCTCGCTCGTTAGGGTCGCAGTTCAAGCTAACACGCCTCCTCGCTTCGCTCGTCGTAGTACCTAACCTAAGCCATGTCGGACTTGCCTTAAGGTGAAATAGGTAATGTTAGGATTCTTTTCACTCGATAAGGACCTGCGCGGCTCGCTCGCTTCGCTCGCTCGTTAGGGTCGAAGTTCAACCTAACACTCCTCCTCGCTTCGCTCGTCGTCGTACCTAACCTAAGCCATGTCGGACCTGACTTAAGGTGAAATAGGTAATGTTAGGAATCGTAAGCCAAGTCGATGTGTATTGCAACTAACTTGAAAATACAGAACCTGTATATATATTTGCGACAATGTGATACCGAAAAACTTGTTTCTTTAAATAAAAATTATTGGTACTGTTTTTTTTTGTTTCATTTTGAACTATCTACATAGGTTCTCTAAAGGTTGGTAGTGTAATGGTAAACATAAGCAGTAGCATAAAATAATTAATGCAAAGTTAATAACAGTAATTCTGCAAAGTTTCTATTTGCCCAAACGACATTTGACGATTTGTTATTTGCCTAAGTAAATCATTTGCTTCATAATAATTTGCCATATAAAAGTTTGTTGTAGTAAACTTTTGCGATTTAAAAAAGTTGCCAAATAAGAGAAGAACATAGTTAAGTTAGGCCAACGGTTGGTTTGCCAAATGAAATTCGTGCGAAAAGTTGGTTGGGAAGTGAAATGGCGAAACATTTTTCGCCGAAAAGGCAGTATACCTAAAATTCCAAAACACATTACGGAACTTACGGACTGTAAATTCAAAGACCTTATATTAAGGCCAACGATGTGGATAGGGATGTCTGGCAGTGATATTCGTCCTGCTTGAGTTATCGAATCAAAAAAAGGAGGTCCTACTGTACAATTTTGTTTTATGAATAATGTGTGTTTTGCAAGAGTACTGCTTTCTTTTTTCGATTTTTGCGATTCATAAGTGCATTGTATTAAGCCTAAAATGAAGAATAAATAACTTTGACTTTATGATATTGATTGAACTGAGAATTTTGTATTGGACACTTTTCACCTAAGGTAGAAAAATAAACTGCAGTAAAATACATATATATTTACAATATTTGCATGGTACTTCAAATGTTACAGTCTGTCATTATAGAAAAAGAGACCCACGAGAAGCTATTGCACGTAGAAAGGGGAAAAAAATAAATTTGTCGGTGAAAATAATAAAAAGGAGTTGATTTGATTATCAAGATAAAAAAAAAAGCAAAACACGTAGCCACTGCTCCCCTCCGGTCACTGAAGTGGGGCGAACCTGCACTAGTTTAACGGAACTTCAGAGCCGGCTTCGCGACGAACGACAGATATCGTTCGACAGTCGACCGGTGAACAAGCTTAAATCTGACGGATCGTTGCCTCTTTGAAATTTGTGTTAATAACTATTAATTGGAGTGTGAATAACGTGATTAATTATTATAATTGTTACGGTGTTCAGTTGTCGTTTGATTTATTTCATCCTTGTGCACCCAGTTCTCGTCTGACATCATGCTTTAATCGCAAGGGGACCCAAAGCCTGGGTCTTCTTCCGACATATTTATCCCTTTTCAATGCAAGCAAAGAAGTGAGCACAAAGATAACTTATGAAATTTCATCCCGTAATGGGTTTAATAAGGGGATGAAAGTATATATATATACAAAGCCTCAACGAGCTGGTGGCTTATGGCTTATAATTGCCGTTTTCAACTCGGCTACAAAGACCATCAATCAATTTAGAAATTCAGCCTCCGCAAACGAACAAAGGTTTCTTGTAATTCCTGTAATTTTAAAGGCATTACGTCAGTGATCCTGATTGAACAAATTTAATTAATTCCGTTTCCGGGACGATCTGGACGACATTTGAAGCAAGCTGTGTTTGCAAAACGTATTGTGCTTAGCTGAGGTTAGAAAGGGGGCGTTTATATGTTTTTTTTTCTTTCAAGATGTCATTGAATTTGTAGTATTTATATCATATATGAAGGTATCCGCAGAAGATAACCCGCAGGATTCCAATCCAAATCGGATGACCGTTGTTAACATCTTCTATTACTTAATATTTTCTTCTGTTTCCGCGATTATTACTCATTGAAATAAAAAACGTCGGGAACTAAAATGAGATAATATACGCGATATAATCCGTTAAATTGTTTTATTTCAATCTTCTATTACTATTATAAAGTTATAAAATTCAGGTTAAGTTAACGGGCATTGCCTTAAATCTAATAAATATTCCTGTCCGTGCTCGCAATAGAGCGTGGAGTGACCGTTTTCTAGAACTGGCATTGCTACTTATAGTACGGCACCTCAGACCCGACAAAACCGTATTTAAAGAGCAAGTTCTCGAATAATCCTAGCTACCTGCTTATGTCTATGCAAGTACTCGCTGATAGCAGGAAGAGAACATCCGGGGATGATATCGTATGCCTGAGTACCTCTTCAGGATGGCAGCATGCCCCACAAATGTCGACCGTACCGTCTTTCAAGATATATCTTCGGTAGTTCTTCGGTTTTCCCGAAAAAATCGGCGAAACGTAGCCAGTTCACCGACCCGAGCAGGTCTACATCGGGCCTGTAAGGGCCTTGTAGAACCACTCGTGTAGCTCCTAACTCTTCCATTTGTCCTTACGGTCTACACACCGTTAAACACCGTGGGTCTGCGACAGTTATCGTTTACCACGGATGAAGATTACTTATCTACACTGGGATGGGAAAAGATAATAGGTAAAATGATTTGAACCCAATCTCAACTAAAGTTAAGATTAAGTGCAATTCAATATTAAGCTTGGCTCTATGTTGGCTGAGTGAGAATTGACATTAATACTAAAGTGTGTCAAAGATGATCTGATGAGGTCTGTCCTTTGTGTCGTAGAGCGTTCACGAGATCTTTTGCCCTCGACTTTGTCTTGCACCGCCAATTGCTCCATGGAGTCCTCACTACGAGTGATGTAGCCGAAGAACGAAAAGATTCGTATTTGCAAGAACGGCGATAATCTCTCTTTGATGTTGAGTTCTTTCAGGATCGAAGCGTTGGTTCGGTGCGCAGTCCACAGGATTTTCAGCACGCGTCTTCAGCACCATATTTTCAATGCGTTAATCTTGGCACACGTTTGGCCCAATAAGTTGTACGCAACGAGTTGCCTACGATGCTAGCGGTCCCAGGTTCGAATACCGGCCAAGGCAAGTGTTTGTGTGATGAGCACGAGTGTTTGTTGAGTCAGACTTGGATGTTTTCTAATATACCTATTTAAGTATTATAATTTGTCTATATATTATGTATATCGTGGCCTATTTACCCATAGTATAAGCTTTGCTTAGTTTGGAAATGTTTGGGACTAGGTCGATTTGTGTAAGATTGTCCCTGTGTTACTTATTTTATTTTATTTTTAATCTGCTGACGGTCTCGTATACTCAACGTCCACGTCTTAGCTCCGTTTAGAAATATTGGAAAGACCAGGCACCTCATCAGTCGAGCATTTGTTTTTCTGGTTATTTTGCCGTCCCTCCAAATGTTTGTGAGCTTTTTTTGTGAAGCACACAGCACAACGGCTGCGAATTTAGATCCTCCTACTCTTTTTTCAATGGTGATCGTGGAGCCATATCGTCCCAATATATTTTGGTCGTTCGGTTGGTTGTTGTCGGCACGGTTTACAATCATCATTTCAGTCTTATCACGATTGATTGCAAGTCCAATGTCCAACCAACGCTATAACTAACAATGAACACGAGTCTCAATTTTGTTTTTGGTTGACGCTAGGTGGGTAGTATCATCTGCAGATGTTCCATTGCCCCAATTTTCGAGAACTTATTATGCACTCTGTATAATATGTTAAACAGTAGGGGACATCCTGTTCCAAATATTTTATGAAAATATCTTCAATGTACAACCATTTAATATTTACAACATTATAATAGTCCCTATACATGTAAGCATTATTTAAGGAAAAACTTTTATAGTCACTCTCGTCTTTCAAGAAATACGGGAAATGTATAGGGTACTTACAGACCAACGTTACATAATAATAAGTATGGATGCTGTCGGTTATGAAATATACACAGCGTAACATTCATTTCATCAGACATAACGGCCTATAAAATATACGCGAAATTATTCGGTTTTCAACCGAGAGTCATTAGCAAACATTTGTCATTTGGAAACCCCGTCGGACGTTTATCGCTCTACAATTGATGAACGGATGTTAGGCCGCCATCAATTGTGCTGATGATGACTGAGGCAATTTTTCACAAATTATTTATTTGACACGCTTTAAGGGTAATTAAATTAGTAGAAATTCTTTAGCAAACGTGACTCAACAGATAAGCGGTATCATTTGATAGCCATTCTGTCGACAGGTATAATTTATCTGATGATGATATTTTAATGTTTCAAAAATTTTATGGTTGATGGAAAGCGTCCGCGGTAGTACACCCGACCGTTAGTAAAGTGGCAAGACTAGCTTAAGTTGAAGATTAGGATAACGGCAAATACCTTTAAAAAAGGACATGACAATCAGCAATAAAGAAATACGAATAAAAAAAAAGAAAAACTAAACTGGATATTTGAGGGTAGTTAAAAGTATGTCTATTCATGCAGGGGTGTATTCGGATGGTGGAATACCGAATGCCCTGGAGAGCCTTGGTGCATAAGAGAACCACCTCAATTGGTCGTGAACCTCAGCAATGTGGTTACGATGAAGTGAAGAAGAGAAAGAAAAGTGAAGTTTGTTAATATCGAATCAACTTTAGTTGGTCATTCTCAAAATCCGTGTGGTTTCTAATTACTGAGACACTTATTTGTCGTTAAAGTTATTAATTTGACTGCAAAAATCTCTCTCTCTCTCTCACACACACACTCTCTCTTTCTCTTGTCGTTCCCTGATGGCTGACTGAAAGTTGAGGATTTGTCTCCATCATCGGGTTCTTGTTCAGACTGCTGACTGGAGAAAGGACGACTTAATTTTGTGGGAAAACTACCGCCATAAGTGCATAAAATTTTGTTTTAGCTTTGTTTCATGTACTGTAGTTTATGGGTTACTCGTAGAAAAAGTATTGTATACAATAGTTATATAATTCGATTTAACTGCTTATTAGCTTAGTTATATAATTTAAAATTTATTAAACGATAAATACATAGATTTAAAATTAAATTAAAGTAAATTATAAAATTAAAACATTATTATTAATTCGCAACGCAGGCTGCGTCAAGTGGTAAACAAAATCGAATCAGCGACAAGCTTCGTCATAAAACACACCAATAACGTGTCATCCGCAACAGGCTCTGTCAAAGTTGTGAATTGATAACGTGAAGAAGGACTTAAAAAAGCTCACCCCGAGCCGCACCTGGCCCAAACATTCCCATTACACTGGCAGCGTTCCCACGTTGTATGGCCAATGAAATCTGTTGGACCAGGTACGACCCGAAGCGAGGATCCATCCCTCTATCTCTGAGCCTGCGACCCACCTCCCTTATAAAACCTCTAGCCTCAGTACCCCACGGTCCCGCAGTCTCCACTGCCACAGGCACAAAATCGTACATTGGTTCCAGGCCAAAGTACTTGGTGTGTTTGAGCCTTGCCGCACATTCTGCGGCGGCCCCGGCAGATCTAGTGGTGTGGCTCAAGTGTGACGGTGCAAACGTGCTAACACACGTAGCGTCCCACAAGAGACACCCTCCCTTCTGCCAAGGAACCAATGTAAGGCCATCGGGCCTTTTGCCATCGGTACGGCATAACCCTTGGGGCTCCAACACGCAGGGAACGTTGGCTGAAACCAAAGACCGCCGAATGACATCGTTGATGGCATAATGTTTTGAGAAACGCCCGGCGCACCTCTGACAACTCAAGTCATGGTGTCCGTTTTCTTCGACCATGACCCCACAGATGCACCGATGCGGCTCACAAACCTTGGACCCTAGACGCAAAGCCACTGCGATTCTCAAAGAATCATTATCCAACAGTGTGCCCAACTGAGGTGACGGCAGTGCCTGAAGCCACGCTCCGGCTTCTGGCTTGAGTGCATAAAATAATTTCGATAGTTTGCTTGGAGAAGAGCCTTTTCTATACGGACGGATACACATGACGAAACTATAAGGATTCCGTTTTTTTCATTTGGGCCACGGAGCCCTAAAACCGGGGCTTTATCGCGTATATATTTGAATTACTTATAAATAATTGAATTTTTAAAAGTAGAATGGAGCGTTTACAAATGTCGCCTTACATTTACACTCTCGAAGGAACTTACGACCATGATGGCATGAAAGTAAGATGAAGTCTGAAATATCGAAGAACTACCAATGCCAGGTAATTAAATAAAAACTTATGACATATTTATACGCGATTTGTTGTGATAAAGTCTTGTACATTGTCTCGAACTAGAAGGCACTCCTCGCAACTTCATTCACAGAGAAGAAAAAGTGATAACTCCTCTTTTTTGATCTTCAATATACAGAAATTTCAGTTTTACAAGTTTATAATAAATAGTAGGTATAGTTAAATACTCCCGCGCATATCAAAACTCGTCAAGGCTTCATCACGTCAAAACGGCGGGACGTATTTCTACCATTTTGGTACAAGGATAGCTGGATATCAGAGTATGATTATAGGTTACTTTTTACCCGACAACGCTAGAGCACAAAGAGGACTATGATATTTTTCTCCTTCGAACGAAGTCAAAATCGAGTCTAAAATTAGGCCACATTCCCACAGCAGGTGTTAAGTACTTAATAATAGTGATTAATGGTTATTGTTCGTTAGAAGCTAATGGGCTGGACAGACAAACAGATTGAACGGTCAATTGTAAGATAAACACTAATCACGCAAATGCATAATCACTCATACCGAAGTAATGGTCTTGCTGACGACATATTTTACTATTGAAATACGAGTTCCTAATGAATCAGCGAATTGTGATTTGCCAAAAAAATGCGATTGTTTTTATTTATTTATTTCGTTAATATAGACTATTCTAAGATACTAATCTCATACATGCCTAAGAGATACTTCGAGTGACGTCACTACTGACTGACGTCTGTAGTAGGGTTTGGGAAGGACAAATAAAGGTAAAAATAATAAAGAAAATATCAAAATCAGCCCATTTTTTCCAGCGCTACGAAAACACAACAAACCAATACACAGATTCACAAGTAGGTCCCTCTTTTTTCCTCGGGGGTTAAAGAACTCCAGACGTCAAGTGTCAAAAATTGCAAACTTAATTATACCGTCAACTTCAAAGTCCTTCGCTGGACCCGCGGAAACGATATTACACTTCTACCAATTAATAGGTCGTCTTTTTGTAAAAACAGTAATTTCGATGCAAACAAATATCTCGACTGCGGCCCGAGTCTTTCAAAGGGAAGCCAATTTTAATTGGAAAAATAATTAAATGGTTTAATTTGTTTTTCCTTTACTGATATTTATTGGCTTTGGTTGTTAAAGGTTTTTAGTTTTTTTAACTGTAAAGAGGTTCTGTTACGAATAATGAATCAGTTTTCATATTTGTACTATTTTTCTTCCGCGGTTTCAATTGCATGACACGCGTATGTTCCTTTTATTTTGGGAATCGTGTACAGATTTAGGATATAAAATATGATCTATATATGCAAAAATGCTGTGACCAGTTGATATGGTGTTACTAAAAAAAAAAACAAAAGGAATGAAACGGCTGCAACAGTTAAGCTCTTATTAAATGAATAGTTAAAGCAATATTTAAATAGTTTTATGTAAATAAATTGTACTATTTGTACCTAAATACAAATTTAATTTAAGTTAATCGCTTTATAAAACAGTGATCGTTTGAAGTATCTTATCATTTAAATACTAATTTAGAGGAATTAGTCACAGTAAATTAATTGTCAGATACTCCGTTTGCCAGCAAAGTATTCAATTGTTACCTTTTTGAATGTCATTTAGGGTTTGGGATTCATTAACCTGCCGAAATGAAACCTTTTTTGTTTCAGTTCGTTCACTTCTCTCACAATGGAAATGGTATTGGCTGCTAATTTTCTAATCCTTTTCCATTAAAAAAAGATATAGCAAAGTCAGTGGCCGTAAAAAATATATGTACTTTATTAGCAAAGGCATATATTTTTTTATTTGAACCCAGATCAGTGTTTTTAAGGCGGGTTGAATATACAACAACTGACAGACTTATTAATAAATAATCGTTGAGACGATTAAGGTAAGCAAACTGAAGTGGCGACAGGCAGGGCACATAGTTTGAACCGATGGCCATTGGAGCAGAAAGGTAGCGAGTGGAGGCCGCGTACCCGGGTGGCCGAGACTTGCTGGGATGCGGGTTGCCTCTATCCGGCCCACGAGGGATTCAATTGAGGAGGCCTGTGTCCAGCAGTGGACGTCTTATGGCTGACATGATGATGGTGTTGATGAGATCATTAAAAATCCATAGCAAAGCTTATGATCTTCAAACGAGCAACAGATTATTGAATTATAGCTAAAACACTCTTGATTTAGTGTTATTTCCAACCAAAGATAAAACTAAATAAAAATTAGACCCATTTGCTTAGGAGCTGCGATGTCACAGACAAGACAGAGATACACAAGTTAAAGTTTTTTTTTGTTGGAAAAATCAAATACCTGTAGGATTTTGAAGCACAGTCGGTCAAAGACAGATGTGTATGCGCCCTGCCAACATGTATGTATGTGTAGTCTATTATTTTAGATATATAAAAGGGTCATCTATTGTTTGCCCGAAAGTCATATGCAATCATTTTCATTTGCTCGAATTTAATTTGCCTGAATGTTTCATTTACTAGATAAGTTTTTTGACATACTCCTTATATTTTCCGAACATAAGATGTCATAATGATACGAATGCTATATACGTATTGTTTTCCACATTATTAAATGCAATTATATTATTTAATTGAATCTTTAAACGCTTTTAATAGAATATGGAAATTTATTCTTTTTAACAAGTACCACATTCGATTTATTAATAAAAAAATGTTTCTTGTACCAAAAAAAATATTTGCTGACCTTTAAAAAACTGTAATGAACAGAACTAGTGCGAAAATGAATTGTAAAAAATACGTGTGTGTAATGGACTGGTACAGCCGTAAACATGATGTAATAAGAACTACTTTACGATCAAGTATTGAAAAATATATTTTCAGAAAAATAAGTGAAATGGACTAGTTGAAGGTCACTGAATTGTTTTTTTTGTATGTTCTCGTATACATGTGTCTTCATCATGCCTAAACGGTTAGACGGATTTCAATTATTTTTGGTTCACAGGTGGCTGCATCTACAAATAGCTTTACGGTACTTTTTACCCGGCTACGCTGACTCAAAAAAGAGTGTTATGACTTGTATGTCTCCGCAAATGAAGTTGCACCTTCTAGTGTAAAATGACCTAATTAACGCAAACCAATTCACCCTGTCCGTGCCTATATTAAATATTAACTCCTAATGCAGTCAACCGCTTTAACTTGGTAACTGAAACACGTTTGTATGTGCATTTAGTTACTTGCAGAGTTCATTAATGGTGCAAACCAATAGTACACATTTCACGAAATCGTCCTCTGAAGATTTCATACATAATGAACCCTTTTACGACCGCAAACCCCCTAGGTGGGTGCTCAGTTCGTAGTAAGTTTTTGTTACAATACGAATTTTTCCATGTGAACGGCTACTCGCGTAGCGCTATGAACTTCGCGGGTGCAAAAGTGTTAAGACATTGAATTAAAACATAAGACCGCATGAAACTTGAAAACCCAAAATATTGAGTTTCGCCGTATTTATACAAAAGTAATTTTATTTATAGGCTTAAGCTAGTCTTAAGTAAATTGTTTTTATTTTTTTATTGTTGTGTTGACATGATTTAAATGTAATTTGTATTTCGTGATAATAACAATTTCAGTGTAGAGATGTTATCCTTAGGTTAAATATTGGTAAAACGTAAAATGAGTTTACTCACGAGTAATTAATGATTTATTTTATTTATTATTTTTCCTCTATCTGAGATCACCTACTCAACTAAAATTGTTCTCTTTTAAATACTCCGCTTCCTAAAGGCTGTCTGGAAGAGATAGTCATTTAGCGATAAGACCGCCTGTTGTTTACATTGCTTATTCGAATGTTACTGTCATGTCCTGTATTTTTGTTTATCTGAGGTGTGCAATAAAGAGTATTTGTATTGTATTGTATAATTTTTATACGGCATAATGTACAGTTTTTAAAAACATAGGAAAAATATGTTTGTGATGCAAGAGAAGTTGCTAGTTTGTTTTTTTTTAAACTCACTCGTACCAGCTGTTCTCCCTAATGGTAATCTACGAGGGCAAAGTTGTAGCTCGCTCGCTCAATAACGGCCAATACTCGTAGGAACAAATTATGAAAATACCGTAAAAAAGATGCCATGAATTTAAAACTAAAGTCGGCCAAGAAATACAGGTGGTATAGATATTTTAAACTGATGGTACGTCATACGACACTACGGCCATATAAACATCATATTAAATTCTGTTTTTATAGAAAGAAATATAACTAAATGTTTGATGGCTATATCTTGGTTATTTTTATAGTATTGGAAAAAAAAACTGTATGCATGATTTCTTATGAAAGCAAATATAAAATCTTGGTGTAAAGATACCGATGTCATTTGTCAGGAAATAAAGAGCAAGTTATTCTTTCCCTGTCAGTTTATATATCAGTGGAGCACAGTAAATCGTTGAAATCTAGACCCGTCTTTTTTAAACTTGGTTTATTTTACAAGACAAATCTGCGCACACGACCCACGTATTCGGGTCAGGCTAGGAAATTGAATCGGCTGGCGCTAGCAGCCCGATAAGCCACCCGACAAATGACTAGTGCAAACAGCTTACTAACAACCCAAACAGCAGCTAGCATTGCGAATTCTAGACATACTATATAGTGCTGGGTCTTGTTTGAACGAGATAAAATCTAAACGCTTAATATGTCAACTAGTTAAAAGTAAAAGTCAATATGTTTAGGCGTAACTTTGCGGAGTTCCATATTAGTTTAACAGATTGAACTATAATCTACAATACATCTATACAAACTGTCAGCTCATTTTATCATTTATTTTAACCACTTTTGAGATTCTGTATTGCTTAACTCAAATTGTCAGCGCAACGGACTTCCACCGTCAAAGTATAAAAGTGTGTGGAGAAAATTGACTTTTAACTAGATTAATGAATTCTAGTTTCTTTACTTTTTCGCGTAATAGTCTTCTTGGGTGGACGCCGGACCGTTAACATCTCCCGCATCTCCTGATGATGCCTCGTAGAGGCGAAACATGTGATAGGATTATTCTGTCCGGTGGTGGTTTGTTGTATTTGCATGCGTATTTTTTTTGTTGTGGAAACTGCATATAAATATGCGCATGTGAGCACAATTTATTGTCACATCTAACCAAGACACTAGTTCGTGGAAAAGCAAAGGAACTAGAATTCATTAATCTAGTTAAAAGTCAATTATCTCCAAGCAATTTTTTACTTCAACGATGAAAGGCCGTTCAGCTGACAGTTTGAGTTGACAGGGGCACCAATACAAAATCTCAAGTAGTTAAAATAAATAATATAAAATGAGCTGACAGTTTGTATAACAACGAGGTGCCGTCGAAGTTTATCGTTAACGTCAACAATCGTTGGACTGCGTTACTTTGTTGCGATCGGTTTTAACTTTGTTGCGTTCGGGGTGATCCGTGGTATTTGGTGTTTATTTGTTGTTTTCTGTGTGTTAATGTTTAGTTTGCTTTATATACTAAGCAGTATTATTCAGTATTATTATTTATTTATTTATTTATTTATTTATTTATAACTATGGACTAGTTCTGGATTAAATTATTTTCATTTCATTTCATTTCATTAACTCGTTGAAGAACGCAAAACTGTTTAATTAACTAACTAACGATTTACATCACTTTTACGATTAACCGGTCAAGTCCAATAGGGCCTTAGGATCGCAAGTTCTTGTGCAATGTTCAACGTTATTTTGTTACAAATAAGCTGATGTGTAAAGACTACCCAGCTCCATATATATGGAGCATAAGGCGTATTTATTCTTAATGCATAATTCTACGGTGTATCTCAGAGACTAATCTATGAAATGTAAGCAAACATCTAAAGAACGTGGTTGTTTAGTTATGTATTGAATATTTTCAATATTATTGTTCAAAGTAATTTTGGGAACTGTATCACTTTCTTACCTAGTAATCAACGGACAACTCACATCAAATTTGTTTCTTCATTCTTGTCACTGTCGCCTGCGCAGGCGATCTTCTAACTTTTTATTTCTCTTTAAAGACAATTGTCGTCTTGATTCCGTTTCCCCATTATTCATAGCACTTTTTTCTGTTTACTAACACTCAAAACTTATATTTGTAATACTTAGAAGGGACGTGAACATAAGCCGCGTCACGAAAGCAGACAATGAATCAAATATGGCGGACGCCGGGTTGATAGACACCGGGCTCGGTGGAAGTGAAATGAACAACGTATCGATTATTTTTTATTTCAGTTTAATATTTGAGTGAGGACCAAATTTTTGGCAAGCAGTGAAGGCAATCATTTGCCTAATTTTAATTGATACTGTTGTGACACGAAATTTGGCATTTAAATGATATAAATAATTTACTCTTTAAAAATTCGTCATCATAGCTGTCGCGACAAGGCAGTGCTGTCATTGCCTTTACTTTTTGATGGCCTATTTGGGTAAATCAACTTTTTTTTTACCTCGTTTCTATGGTTATATCTCCTTATTTACTCTTTAACACTACGATCTTAAACTGTATAAAGGCAAAAAAAATATTTTTTGGGAAAAACATATTTTTTTGCCTTTATAATATGCAATGAAATATTGATGTTATGTTCCATATGATAAGCTGCGAAATATGACGTTTCAGGTGCGGCTAGGACAAGAGGTCGTTAATGGAATTTTATTCAAATCATGCAGGCCTACGCCAGCAAAGTCCTCTTTCTTAATTTCCATTCCACATATTTTTTTGGCACAGGCATCATGTCATTCTACCACTATGCATATTAAAAAATAAAACTTTGATTTACTTGTTGTTTATTTCATTGCATGTGTGAAAAAATCACTGTACATACCTCGGCGGGAAATATGGGGTTGCCCTTTCGTCCCAGCCTCTGTAGTAATGTACTATTTCTATCCAATATAAGTTTTTTTGGGCCCATCTCGTCAGCATGTTATTAGCCTACATTATTAGCCATTTTTGTAATTAACTTTGTCACTATTATTTTCTCAGTTACGGGTCAGAATAATGACAAGATAAAAAATATCTTAAATACCGACTAAACCAGGGGTCGGCGACCACGCGGGTCTTTGGATGTGAAGCTGCGGCTCTATTGATAAGTTTTTTTTAATCAAACCTAACCTAAGTTGGACCTTTTTTTTTTTTTTTTTTTTTACATGGAGAAATCCTCATAGGATCCCCTCTCCACGGGGAGGAGAATGGGTATGTCGGACTCCACTGAGAAGCAGTGACCTACCGACTAAAACTCCATGGTATGCCCACCGCAGCATTGGCAGGGGTGACACGGGAACCATAAGACGCCTCCGCGAACACCCCCTGCTGCCGACAGCCGAAGCCGTCCCAACTTTGGTGGATGGCCCGGAGGCCCCACCGCGTCAGATAAATGCGGGCGACACCTCACGCATCCGACGCACCCTCACCTGAGGACCTCCACACCGGGAGAGCGGCGAACGACCCCGTGATCGCCCTCTCAGGTCCTCCGTGTTATGGGGCGATGCCGTCTGGGAAAACGTCCCTTCCAGCAAACCCCATTACACCACCGTCCCAAATCAACAGTGAACTCTGCTGTTGCAGAGAAAACCTAAGTTGGACCTGCCTTAAGGTGAAAGAGGTAATGTTAGGATTTTTCGACCACTCGATATAGACATCCGCGGCTCACTCGCTTCACTCGCTCGTTAAGGTCGCAATTCAACCTAACAATCGTCCTAGCTTCGCTCGTAGTCGTACCTAACGGTGACTCTGGGACTGTATTTCTTTAATGGAAGCGACTCGGGTGTGTTGGGGACGCAAGATATCTAACAATCCTATAATGCTATAGCAAATTTGGTGGGACGTACTACGTAACATCAACCTTACCCACTTTTCTGCTAGCAGAATATAATTATGGTGTTATAATAGTATGCCTTAAAATTATTATGGTACAAAAATGATGCTAAACCAAAGTCGGCCAAGGTAATGTTCTACAAAATAATGTTTTGCAAAATGTGTCGTATGCGTGGTAGTAGTAATGCCAACTATACCTTTAAGCAAAACTAACATTCGACCGAAAGTGTTTCTGCGAAACATGCTATGCCAAGAATGTATAAAGTTCTGACCAATTTTTTTCTGCCAGATGAGGGTAACCCAATGTACATATATATTAAACAATCACAATAAGTAATATAAATACATTCACATGTGAGTATATATATACTCACATATACATATTAAGTAAGCTATTTATATAGAGCGATAGCCCTAAATTAATACTGACTGAACGCCCAAAATAGATAGTAATAAGTCTAAAATAGATATTAATTTGCCCCGTGAACAGCGGCTAATGTCCGATGAAAAGGTTAAATTAACCGGTTAACAAAGGTCAATCACTATCGTGAGTCTACCATCGAGCTAAAGCTAAAAGGTTAACTGGTAGACATTATTCAGGGTTATGAATTACCGGTCGATTGCTCGATTGATCCAAAAGGCTGAGTAAGTTTTACACACATTTTAACACGCCATGTGCCCATGAAAATAAATAGCGCTGCGAACGTAATACGTGAAACGCGGCGCGGCTTTTTGTGTTTTTTTGGTCAGTCTGTCAATGTCATCATCATACATTTAAGAATCAATCTTGTCGGTGTAGCTGATGAAGCGTGAAACTGTTCCCATCTCGCCCTATCTAGGGTAACCTCCTCGATCTCCCTATACGAAATGACGTCAACCTTATCTTTTATTTGTTTCATATAGCTTATCCTTGGTCTTCCCCTTCCTCGCTTGCCTTCAACCTTTCCTTCTACGATGTTATTAATAAAAGCATCCACTGCGTTCACAAGCGTTGACCAAATCATTTTTCCTCTATTTTTTTCTCGATTGTTTTTATTAAGCTGCTCCTTTCTCCCACCCTTCTTGTTCCTTCTGCTATCAATGTGCATTTTAAAATAATTTTGAATGATTTAATGCAGTGTTATTTCAAACATGTTGTTATTTTCATAAATCAAACAAGAAATGCCCTATAACGCCACTAAGTATCTAATACTTACAGAGCATTGAATGGCTAAAATATGATTATCGTTGATTTGGAGTCTGATATGGCCGAAATTCAAAATTATCCCAATGCACCTTATTTATTCTCATGTTGAGTCACGGGTTCGTACGTGTCGATTTTTTGGGAGGTTTGCGTGGGGATATGGATCCAACACGTAGAGACCCTTTCGAGAAGTTTGTTGTGGCTGTGCTCCTGCTGGGACCCGCTCCTGACCATATCAATGAGAGAATGCGTCCATGAGTAGGTCCCAGCAGATGTTGGAACTATAGAATTTTATGGAAAGATTGAACTATTAGATTGTAGTTTGGATGGTTTTTTTTGGGTATAGCAATTATTATTCTTATATCGCACCCGCTCACGGGACAATGGTGTCTCGGACCTTTGGGAGGCGTGCGCGGAGCCGAAGCCAACGCGTAGAGGCCCTTTCGACAATTTAATGAAATGTAAGGTGTACACCGCGCGGGTGCTGTTCCTGTCCGTATCATGGGATGCGCACAGAGACAGCACTCGCTAGATGCAAGAACTATTGGAGAGTGATGAGATCTAAATATTCTGGGTTATGGGATTGAAATGATGCACTAAATACTGGGCTATTGCTTAAGACAATCGAACGTCTACCAGGAAAAAGTGTCCCATGGCTAAAGGTACTGGTAGACGATGACTTGCCCACCGCTAGTGGCCTGAGGGCAACATCGGTGCGGAGGGCTAAGGGTGGAGAGGTGTCACTGGACTTTCTAACGAAGCCAACTCGCCACTTACGCTCCACATCCACCCTCGAGCCGCAGCTCTAGCGACTCCACTCTGAATGGCCGGTTAAGGCAAGCCAAAGGTGGGGGTCCTGACCCAACACCTTCCGTCAGGCGTCCCCCAGGAGCACTCGGGTACGTGGGGTCGCTACTCTCCAACAGCTCGCCACAAGCTGCCCTGCGTTGACTGATTGCCCCGGTGAACCAGCGGGCGATGGGGTCGTCACATCCCTACGCCTTATTCTTATTATTATTATGTTTCTAGGTTAATGCACTTAGATCTCTTCTAAACTTCCGGTCAGTTGAAGAGCCTGAAATGTTACATACATTTAGACGACCGGTTTGGCTCATTGGGAGTAACGTTGCCGGCAAAGCTGAGGTCCTGGGTTCAAATCCCGGTAAGGGCAAATATTTGTGTGATGAGCAGTCAGAAAAAAGAGTGGCAGACTGTTCGTTACCGAAAAAATAAATGTAATTATGGTTGTAAAGGGCGAATAGGTGTAGCGAATGACAGTGGATGCGAATTTAGAGAAGCGGAACGTAGAATTCCGGTATTCATCACGAACGTGCACATAGGTACGAAGGAAGACGACATAACAACTTACATTAGGCAAAAACTAATGAAACAGTTTTGCTGGAAAAAATCGAAATTAAAAAGGAAGCAAGTCACAAAGCGTTCAAATTCTTCGTTAATGAGAATAAATTGTCTATGTTTTTAGATAAGAACATAAGGCCGAAAGGCATATATTCAGGAAGTTTTGTGAATTTCAAGTATAAAAGATCGTTCGGAGGGGTCTCTGATACCGGCACTATCGCAAAATAAACATGTCTGTGAAGTATAGCCAATGTACACTAGCAAGTATTTTTATTTTTAATTTTTTTTTTATTCTAAAATAGATGGGCATTTGACCGCAATCTCACCCGTTGTAGTTTTAATTGTAAGAGCGTAAAGCGCTCAGTTGACAGTATTAGGGATCTATGTCGAGTTGCTGACATTATTGGTCTACAAGAGACATGGTTATACCCAGATGAAAACTCATACTTGAACACCATCGATTATAATTTTTGTTCGACGGGAACCTCGGCAATCAATACAACGGCGGGAATAATGCGCGGGCGACCGTACGGCGGTATCGGCATACTCTGGAGAAGCGAGATGTTCACCAACGTGTGTGTAGTGAAGTGCGAGAATCCGCGAGTGTTTGCAATTAAAGTACTTACTAATGATCGGTCTTTTATAGTTAATGTGTATATGCCAACGGATTGTGCGGTAAACCTGCCGGAATTTACTGATTGCCTCAGCGCGGTGAGTGCGATTGTTACTGATAATGACTTAGAATCTGTTTACTTAATGGGAGATTTTAACGCCCATCCAAAAGAACTCTTTTATAGCGAACTGATAAGTTATTGTAATGAACAAGATTGATACTGTGTTGCTACTAAGTTATTCGGTGTTTCGTCGGATACTTATACATATATAAGTGAGGCTCATCAGTGTAGGCGTTGGTTGGACCACTTTATCGTGACACATTCGTCATTGCTTTCTGTGACAAATGTGTATGTTGATTATAATGTCACGTGGTCGGATCATTTCCCTATTATACTTACTTTTGATATGGATATATTAACGCCAAAGATAAACAGCATCAACTGTGATTTCGATCAGTCAGTCGTGTGGGGGGAACGATCAGAAAAACAGGTCTGTACCTACGCTGAGGAATGTCACATAAATTTAAGAAATATTGATTTTCCGTCGGAATTTACGACATGTGCTGATAATTACTGTAATTTAGCAAGCCAAATAGATATTATTAATGCTATGTATAGCAACGTCGTATCCGTTCTTAAAAGCGCTGCATCTGCTAGTTGGGGAGGCAGAAAACCTAATAATAAAAATGTGGTGGTAGGGTGGAACAGGCATGTCAGGGACGCTCATAGGATAGCTAGACAGACTTTTCAGGAGTGGAACTTACACGGTAAGCCTAGAATTGGATTTCTCTTTGAGCAGATGGTTGAGAGCCGTAAAATATTTAAATCAAGATTGAAATGGTGTCAGGATAATCAGCATCAAATTAAAATGGACATAATTGCCTCACATCACTCAAAAAAGGATTTTAGAGCATTTTGGAAGGCTACGAACAGTATGAAGTTTTGGTCTGGCCGTCCAGTGAGTGTCTATGGCAAAAACAAGACAAGCGACATTGCTAACCTTTTGAAGGAGAACTTTTTTGTGAAGCCTCTATTGGGGGTAAAGGCGGGGGAGATGACTGATACTGAGATAAATATAATAAGCCCGGGGTTCACTGCTCGGGAAGTGGACAAAGCGATCAAGTGTATGTCCCGGGGTAAACCACCGGGACACGATTCTCTCAGCATTGAGCATCTCCAGCATGCCGGCCCTCACTTATCGAGAGTGTTAGCAATGTTTTTCAACCTGTGTGCAACGCATTCTTATCTACCGGATGACTTAATGAGAACAGTTGTTGTGCCTATAGTTGAAAATAAAACGGGGGACCTCTCGAATTTAAACAACTATAGGCCAATATCGCTCGCTACTGTAATAGCGAAAGTGTTTGATAGTGTGCTGAACACTCGATTAAACGAGTATGTGGAATTAAGTCACAATCAGTTTGGTTTTAGACCGGGGCTATTCATTGAAAGTGCGATATTGTGTCCACTGTCAAATACTATGTGGACAGAAAGTCACCTGTATATGCCTGCTTCCTTGACCTGTCTAAGGCTTTTGACCTGGTTTCCTATGAATTTTTATGGAAGAAACTTTTAGGCAGTAAAACTTCCCTCTGGGTTGGTTCACATCTTCGGGTATTGGTATGGAAACCAGGTCAACAGAGTTAGATGAGCGGATTCATATTCTGATCCATCTAAATTGGAGTGTGGAGTGAGGCAGGGGGGGTTGAGTTCGCCTACACTGTTTAACGTATACGTCAACGGACTCCTGGATGACCTTAGCAGAATGCATGTTGGGTGTCACATTGACGAGATCTGCGTCAATAATATTAGTTATGCAGATGACATGGTTCTGCTAAGTGCATCAGTATGTGGTATACAAAAAATGCTGAAGGTGTGTGAGACGTATGCCGACACCCACGGCCTAAAATATAATGTGGCTAAAAGATATGATCTTTGAGGTTGGACGTGACAGGACAGAGGAAGTGGCACCTATCAAACTTAATTGGTCAGCCCTAGATAAGGTTGATTTTTTAAAATATTTGGGGCACCTAGTAACGTGGGACCTTAAAGACGATAGAGATATAGAGCGAGAGCGGTCCTTTGCTTTGTTTGCTTTGTCGGTCCGCGCTAATATACGAAACGTGCACGAAAGTTTGCACGTTGTACAAGAGATGTGAAGCTTAATTTATTCAGAGCATACTGCACCAACATGTACTCGTGCAGCTTGAGGCGGACGTATACGCAACGGGCCCTCCGCGTCCAGTATAACAACGCTTTCCGGGTGATGATGCGCACCCGGCGCACCAGGGATGCTGCCCTTTTGCGCATAGTGGCATGAAAGCAGTCCACTCCGGCTTCAGCAAACATCCCTGAAGCGCTGCAGAAGCGAGGCAGCCCCAACATTATCCTGAAGATGATCGGGGACCGGGTGGACGCCCCCTATATACGCAATTGCTGTCGGCTGCATGCGCCGTACACAGCGAAGTTTAATTAATTAATATAATAATTAAGTGTTTAGATAAAAAATAAGTAACATCTAGAATAAGTCTCTTCTACTAACCAAATATTATTATAAATATTTGCTCCTGAGTCTTGGATGTTTTCTATGTATATAAGTAATGTATCTATTAAATACATCGTCGTCTGGTACCCATAACACAAACCTTATTGAGCTTGCCATGGGGATAGTTCGATTTGTGTAAAATTGTCCCGTAATATTTATTTATCTATACAAATAAAAATAAACCAATTGCTTAGGATATTAGTAACATTTTTAGATTTTTTTAATCCGGTTACTTTTATAACTATTATATGTTTTCTCCATTCAGTAAAATATCCCATATAGCAGTGTAGATCTACGTATAACACACCATGTTTAGTATTTTGGATTCTAACAACAAGTTACCGTCGCATGTATGAGGTTTCCAATAGTTTGAAACTCTAAACAGTAACTCAAGCCCCTAAACGTTTGTCAATAGTTTTAGTTAAACAGCAATAATGGTATGGAAACTTGCTTCGTTTATTCGTGAAAGCAGGCGTTTTATTATTACGGAAAGTTTACGGTTTCTGAAAAAAATGCGTTATGGCAAATGATACATGAGGACAAATGACGTTAGGGATTTCGATATAGATCCATTTTTAAAAATGCCCTTGTCAACGTTTTTCACTGTACATAAGGAAGTTGTGACCAAAGTTTTAAGCGTCTAACTTTAAAAACGACATGTTTCCCATACAAACTTTCAACTCTTTTTTATCCCCCTTAGGGAATGATTTTTTATATTAATCGTTAATCATTTGTTTTGGTTTTTAGTAAGAAACCTTTATACAAAGATTCAAGTCTATAACTTTCCAAATGAACGATTTCCATACAACGGTTCAACCCCTATTTCACCCCCTTAAGGGTTGAATTTCAAAAAATCTTATCTTAGTACACGTCCACGTAATATAAAAAAATATACATTCCTTTCATGCTTATATTTTTAGCGGTTAAGGCTGTGAATTGTCTGTCAATAGGTCAGTAACGCAAGACTTTTATATATGTAGATAGAAGATAATTTTGCAATTATACGCTGTTGATATGTGTATTGATTTTACCACTACATGACTATGTAAAATCATATTTAGGGTTCCGTACCCAAAGGGTAAAACGGGACCCTATAACTAAGACTTTGCTATCCGACTGTCTGTCCGTCTGTCTGTCTGTCTGTCCACTGCGTGATAAGCGTTATAGCTAGAGAGTTTAAATCTTCACAGGTGATGTATTTCTGCCTCCATAACAAAAAATTGTAAAAACAGTATAATTTTATGTCTTTCTGTCTATATCAATAACCAGTATAAAATGATCGAACACCGCATACATTTTGCTTAGGATTTGGGGTCTGCTAACACTGGATTTTCATAGATACGGCCGTTTGTAGCGTATATTTTGTAGGGAGCCCTCGGTGCGTGAGTCCGACTCGCACTTGGCCGGAAGATGGCACTGTGCAATGTGTGGCAATTAATTTATTTTTGTTGTAATTATTAAATCAATTATTCAATTAAATGTATTGATATCCGTACCCCCTCTTCTTAACTTAGAGTTAATTTGGTATAAACTTCAATTGCTTATTTATGTCAAAACGTTTTAATTTTAGAGCCATCTGTTAGTTTAGCAGGATACTCGATAGTCGTATTACTCGTAGTACACATTTCAAAGATGTTTGCACCGCCTTCCTAAGTAGCGCGATAAGATTTAGGTGCAAACTTAACTCAATCGAGTGTAGTCGCTAACCTCCTTATAGAAATTGTATGTATAACCTGGCCGGGGTTCTTCTCGACAGATTAGTAGGGTTTGCATCAAAATCTGTTCAGCCGTTTTCTGGCGTTGCGCGTACAAATAAACAGACAAACAGACAAAAATTCTAAATACTGATGGAACGTAGGTACAGTTACTCCATCTAGCGATGACCATCTGTATTCATTTTTCCTATGCGGTCGCGATACTGTATAAATTTACATGACATTTCAAAAAAATATTAATATTTCTTGAATTTCTTTCATCCGTCAAAGATGATGATTTTTATAATGCATAAATTACCTAAATTATTAAACATAAAGAGCGAATAAGTGTTTACAAATAACGCCATCCAGTTACGCAAACAGGTACTAACGTGTCATATTGGTTTCAAAGCAATTATTTCTTCGGAATAAAAAAGTCACAGTTAACAAAAACTGATAATTGATATTGTTACAAAGAACCCGTTTTATGTATTTATCTTATTTATAAACCCTACTTTTGCAACAAAATGGTTATCATTCTGAGATGATCGCAAGTCCAAAATGTACAACGGGCTATTATCCGGCTATATTAAGATACACTCTTATTTGTATGATACGTCATATACGGAAGGTGAGTTCTTTGCTTAATCGTGTAAGTAGTATTACTGTTGCTAGGTTACGAATTGTTAATTCATTATTTAGGAATTAAAATGTCACAATCACTATGAACAAAAGGTCATGTTTTACCATTTATTATTAAAAAAACCGCTTTTTTAAATAAATACCCTCAAATGTTGTAGCCTATGTCCTATTCTGATATCTAAGCTATATTACTGCAGAATTTTGCGCAAATCTGTTATGTAGTTTTTGCGTATTAGCGTAACGTACGATTTGTTCGCCTTAAATCCATTTATCGCGGATAAGGGTATTTTTCCGGGATAAAAAGTAGCCTATGTCCTTCCCCTGGACTCAAGCTATCTCCATACCAAATTTCATTCCAATCGGTTCAGCGGTTTAAGCGTGAAGAGTTAACAGACAGACAGACAGACAGACAGACAGACAGACAGACAGACAGACACACTTTCACATTTATAATATTAGTATGGATGCTCATGTTTGTTTTTGTTTTACTGTTAGTGATATATGAAACAAATAATAGTATTTTATGCAATCGTTATAATATATATAATGTATGGTTTTTCAGTCGAGTACCGCGTTTAGGCCACGAAGCTGAGAGGCCTAATTAAGGTACGAGACTTAAAAAGCGAATTGTATACAACACTTTTTCTACGAGTAACCCATTAACTACAGTAAATGAGCTAAAAAAATAATTGCAAAAACACTGCGTTCCTTTTTTGAAATTCATTATAGTTCTGTGCGGAGTTTTATAATATAGGTTTTATAGTTCAGTAGCTTGTAATGATGGTCCAATCTAAAAAGTATGCCTTTTTAGTAGATATTCACGAGTAGAAAAACAATATTACATGTCCAGCAGTTGACGTCTTGGGCCTGACGACCATGATGACGATAGCGCGTGTCTAACGTCTAGAAAATATTATTTGGAGCCGAGGTAATGTTCAGAAGGAACTAGTAAACACAAGTTCCACGATTTCTATCCCAAACTTTAACTCCAACAGTACCAGGATATATGATAGCCGTATTTTAGCTCGTCTTGAATTCAGAATTGGTTCCCGGCGATCTGAAACAACAATAACTTCAGTGTTGCCGCAGTGCTCTTGCACGTCTTATGACGTCACGAACCGCTGCGTGATTCACCGCCCGTGCATCGCTAATGCTGAAAAGAGAAGGCAGATGGAGATTTACTGTTAAAAAAGGACGGATAAGTTGAAATTCGAATAAAGTTACACCATTTTAGTCTGTCCGTAGGAGATTTATTTCAAGCTAGTGCAAGCAATCTGATCTTCCCATCTTTGGGAACAAAAGTATCTGATTGAAATAAGTATCATCAAAATGCACATAATAAACGCACATCAGGCTATAAAAAATTGTCTGTCTATCCACACAACATAGACTTATGACGAAAATCGTGATATTTTACCATAACGATCTTCGTGACTTTGTGTAACAAATTACTATAATTAGTGACATAATTTGAAGACAAGCTGACTGGACTCTGAAGCTCAGTTGGTAGAGTTGTTGGCGCCCTGGCAAGGCACGACGCACTGGTTCAAATCCCGTCGGAATCTTGATTTTTTCATTATTTAGATCATAGTATTTATAAGAATGCATACAACATGTTATTTATCATCAGTGCTGGACATAGGCCTCTTCTAAACAACACAACCAAGACAAATCCTGTGCCGCCTGCTGCTACTGGATACCCAATGCTTTTACTAAGTTTCAGGTACATGTTTCGAGGTTCCTAGGCTTGTCCACAATAAGTAATGAATATCCAGATCATCCGACATGAATTGACTTAGTCGTCAATAACCCCCGAGGCCAGACTTTTGGTCGAAGGCGACAAGAACAAATGTCCCTTGTAGTCGATAAAAGTCACCTTAACTGCATCTTCATTACTTTATTTGAAACACTATTGGAAGAATCTAGACATTTTTCACTGCAAACAAAGCTTACCAGACATTCCAGCCAACCTCAAACGAATCAAAAAAACACTCAATCCAAATGATTCTCGAATTCCACAGCATTAAACTATGCAAAGTTGACATTATGCCAAATCCGAGATTCATAATGTAAATATTAAAATCAAAGTGAGAGGATAGGTACTCGTCCCGCCTCGTATTTGCTTCTCAATCCTAATGCAAATACACTGTAACACAGAATTACGAGTCCATGGCTTTCTCAACGTTTTCTGCTCATTTCCATCTGCTTGAATTCTGAATGGAACATGAAAGAATCTTGTCACGTTGTGTAACTTTACGATATTGAATCTATAATCGCGGCGAAAAGTTCCTCTTGGCTTATTGGTATTTTTTTCGATTTTCTTCCCCGTTCCCGTTTTGATGGTAAAAGGTGTAAATAACGTGTGTGAGACAGCCGCAAGATGTGTCGTTTCGTTGACTCGTTATTTTTTGACGAATATGGGTTGCTTGGAGAAACAAGTCCACAGACTCGGCAGTTTCGACCAGATAGAATGTATAAATAACTATTTTAGAGAGCTGTATGCTTGGAACATTCTCGTCACTTAAGACATTCTATGTATTGAGGACTATAGTCAGGTCATAAAGGCGCGGCATACATGAACTTGCCAATTAGCGGCTTACTCACACGTACCCCAATGACCGCGTAATGGAATATTCTCGTCCAAATTATTTCACGATAAAAGAAACTTTCTGGGACCAATTCAAAGCAAAGACGACTCTTATTGCCCTCTATTGTCGCAACTGAGTGTATAATTGAGTGGATTTTCAGGAAATAAATTCGACAATGCTATGTAATACATAGATTAAGTATCTGCTGAATTTCAATAATATAAATTCGCAATGATATAGGAATTATTATTCTACATAATATTATGTAAATATACTGAGTTCTACGTATACATACATATTAAGTGAAAATATACTGCTTTGTGAGCCAAGGGACATGAAATTTTGCATTGTGGTGTTGAATACGAGTTGCAAATTTGTAACAAAATCCAATCGTTTAACACATCTTGTCAGTATAATCATCTCGGCCAAAAGTCGTACACTGCTGGACAAAGGTCTCCACCAAGGTGTCTACCGATCCTACGACCTAATAACCGATCTAACCAATCCAGAATTAGTCCGGTACCATACGTCCAGTCTAAGTTCAAATAAGTTAATATTTTCTTCTGTTTCCGCGATTATTACTCATTGAAATAAAACAATTTAACGGATTATATCGCATATATTATCTCATTTTAGTTCCCGACGTTTCGGAAGCTTTCAGCTTTCCATGGTCACGGGAGGACCCGGTCCTATCCTATCCTATAGCGATATAATCCGTTAAATTGTTTTATTTCAAATAAGTTTCTAATATTTTCTTCGATTATTACTCAAGTAAATAAAACAATTAAAAGGATTATATCTCGTATATTATCTTATTTCAGTTGCCGAACTTTTGGAAGCTTTTCAGCTTTCGGGTTCACTGGGTTGACTGCGAATAAATATATTTTCCTATGTCAAAGTTTCTGTCAATTTTTTTTTGCCGTCTGTCCTCTTGTTAAACATACGTCAACTTCATGACATATCTGAGACGATTCTAAAGAGCCCAATTTCGCGTTATTTTATTACAAAGTCCTATGACCACCATCGAGCTCCATGATCAGATTAGAAGATCAGCTCTACGGTATCATAACATACAATTGTCACTGAATTTACATAAGTACGCCACAGCTCCATAGAATAACAAGAAATGGGTGAAAAATTATTTGCTAATTTTTAACGCTTATATAACGTTGCAATTTAAACGTCTATTTGCGGTCTTTGTGTGTTTATATAATAAGTAACTGTTGGTTATATCTGTTTATTGTTATAAACCCAACATCAGACTAATTCTTGCATACTTATGCTTTTCACAAGTCACAAACTGGCAAGTACTTCGTGAAATATCAACAAAACCCGTACCTAGTATATTCGGTATCAATGGCAGTTTCTATTTGTGAAGTTAGTTTGTTTACATAGTTAACCATGAACCTGTCGCTTGTCGCTGCATTCCCGACATTTTAGTGGCTTACTTTGGAGCATTGCAACATTAATGTGCAAATCTACCTAGTTTGCTGTGGCTTGCTATTAAATTGTTAATAAAGCAATCCAAACAGCATTGCAGCGGTAGCAACTTTGTCGGCGTTTTAAATTTATCTCCGTATGAACTTTAGCGAGCATTATTAAAGTGCTAAATTGTGGTGTAACATTGTCAAATAATGCCACTAAAATTTTAATTTTTGTTTGAATATTGACTAAAGTTTTAAAATTAAAATTTAAACTTATTCTGAGCATATATTCGAAAGCTTGTAACAATTTAATGAGTTGGTTTTATTCAGAGCTGGACCATGCTGTGGAGCTTTGTTCACCGAGAAGAAAAAGTCATAATATCTTTTTCTGCTTCAGCGTAGTCGGGTAACAAATATCTGATAACCATCTTCGGATGCTTAGCTATACCTACCTACTTGTACCAATAATATTATGTTTTTTTTTGATTCAGTGACTGAGTAGCCCGTTTAACTTTTTTTTATAAAAATGTCGTCAATGTACAGACACTTAATTTTTACAACTTTGTTATATATTGAATGATGTAGCCCCTCGTGTTCTATGCAATTGGTACCTAAGGTTATTCTGATTATGTGATAGAATCCCTCTACGCTAGTGGTACGGTTTTATCGTATATGTGAGCAGTCTTCTGCTATTTCAGCGAACCTACTAATCCGTTGAGCTATGTCGGTACAGTCGAGTTCATAAATATATATAAATTCCCAAAGCTTTAAAAATAAATGTACCTATATAGAAGGATACATCTGTACAGTCATTTTCATCTGATCAAGCCTCTCAATAATTTGTAATCAAATGAAAACTAATCATCTGTATTATTACAGATTCTTATTAGTTGTTTCAATTATTTTGAAAAATCTATATTTTTGTGGCCTTGGGAGAGCTCACATATTTATGAACTGTGTCTTACTTACGACTGCATTTAACTGGCATAGCTACTATAAAGGGTAGGTAGGGAAAGTGTTATTTTCGGAAAACTGATAATTCTGAACCTTAGTTTTACTTTTAGCGGGACACGGTTCTTATAAGGTGGCATATCAAACGTATGTCATTTGTTTTAAATAAAAAAACATTATTTTGCTTTTTATATTCTATATTTTTTTTACTTTTATAAGTGTTGATATGTTTACTTGAAGAACTACGCATTGAGTTTATACTCAAAACATATATTTAGGATAGGCTAAGTTGTAATATTGTAATAGATATAAGAGTTATTTCGAAAAAATGACTGACTGTTGAGTTTGTTTCGGCTTCTTCTCCTCAGTGGTCTCCTCTTGGGAAACGCCGTAGAGTCAGACTTGTAAAAGTGCCCTTGCGGCCTACTTACAGAATAAAGATCATTATTTCATTACTCATTATAGTCATATCCGAGTATGACTTTTTTTGTAAATTACAGGTGTCTATGATTTATTTTACAGATTTTAACTAGGTTAACAATTACAAAAAAAAAACACTTAAAGACTGAAAATGTCATAAATTTTATCAACATCATCATCATGATATTAACGCATGGACTGCTGGACTGCTAGAACAAAGCCTCTCCCAAGGATTTCCGTAACGACCGGTCGTGGGCTGCCCTCGCCCAACGGTTTCCCGCGATTTTTACCAAATATAGACCCAAAAATAAACATAAAATTATAACGAAACTGAAACTAAAAAGGGGATGTGCCCCGTGGCATCGTATCAAAGATTCTGGCAGCATTTTATCGCTGAATCGCATTACCGATACGCCGGACGAGGAATCTGGCAGACCTTTCGTCGCCTAGTGTTGACGAGCTGTTTTAGGTTCTATAAATAGGTCCTTAAAAACTGGCTAAGTGCGAGCGCACCGGGGGTTCCGTACAAAATATACGCCAAAAACGGCCATATCTATGACTTTCCAGTGTTAGCAGAGCCCTACTCCTAAGCAAAATGTACGCGGTGTTCGGTCATTTTATATTGGTAATGACATAGATAGACAGGCATAAAATTTACTCTTTTCTTAGTATTTTATGTTACAGCGGCAACAGAAGTACATCATACTGTCTAACTATCACGGTTCATGAGATACAGCCAGGTGACTGATGGACAGACAGACGGGCTGACAGCGGAGTCTTAGTAATAGGGTCCCGTTTTACCCTTTGGGTACGGAACCCTAAAAGCATAGGACTTGGATACCGAAATATCAGTTTTCCGCTATGATAGTCGCGTTTGTCGCATGACAAAGATAAATGATAAACTCTGCCTTCACTCTTTTCATATAGGTTCCAAAAAGTGATAAATGATTTACCATTTATCTAATATGCGATAGACATAAACTTACTGTGCCTACAGACATAGATTAAAACCAGAGTACATAACGTTCCTGATAACGTTGCCAAGAGAAATAACAAACAGAAACAAGAACTCTGTGATAGTCCGATTTGAATCTTCATCCCAATTTACAGAGGAAACCACTCTAAGATTCCCGGATCCAACGCTGCATTGTCTATACAATCAATGTCTTTAGGCAATTTGAGTTGTACGCATGTATTTTCCAAAGTCATTTGAAAAGATCGCAATACATAAGTGCGAATTAGGGTAAACTTTAGACACTAATAGTAGACAGTACTAGGATTAGGTATTTGATAAGCAAAGAAAATATAATTCAAATTAATATTATTACACAGATAGATTGTAAAGTAAAAAATTCAATGGATCAGGATTTAAATCTGCCACCTCTTATTTAACGTAGTAGTGCTCTGACCATCTGAGCTATCGCAACTTTACGTAGGTGGCTTGAAATTTCAATAATAAAATAAGATTGTGTTCGTAAAAAAAATAGTTAGTCGCACTGATATTTTTTTTTTCTTTAAATTCGTCTGTGTTCTACTATTAATTTGAATAAAAATGGTGGTATTTTCACATTAAAAAATAAACAATAATTATATTTTTTTAGTTTTTTTTCAAAGAAAGTATAATTAAGTTGTACGAGCCTTGACACGCAGACATAAAAAAGTAAATATATGTAACAAAAAAACGGGATTATATCTTTCAAAATTTTACCTCAGCGTTTGACGCTAGTTTTCTTTTTACTAAAAAGTAACTAAGTTAATGTAATTGCTTACATCATCATCACATTCTACATTTAAATTATAATATTTACTGCGAAGACATTAGGTTAACGATATTGTATTATTTAGCAACAGAATATATTTACTCATTTTGATAACCATCACCATTGAAGTCAGATCAGAATATGAATAGGTACAGTCGGCAGAAAGCAGCTAAATAGCTTACCTTTTAAATAGGGACAAAAATTGGTAGACCAATTTCTTGGTCCACCGTACCTAAGTAAAGAGTGACTTTGTAGAAATATCGGATTTTTTTTCAACACATGCGTCGACAGACCATACAATAATAATAAAATGGCAATACTATACAGACATATTAGACAGCTTGATATAATATCTGTAACTTTGTATCAAAGGGCGATAAATTTAATGCCAAATCTTATAATTTCGACATGTTGGTATCATTATTTTAATATTCAGAGCCAACGTTACTGCGTTTAATCGTCGATTATAGGTACTGTCCGAACTATACTGCTCCAAAAAAATCCTAAGGGATTGTATCATTTGCCCGTATCAGATCATCGTCGCGTGGCATGATCGCGTGTCACGATCACGCGTTTGGACGTTGCGCCGATCCGATCTCTCGAAATCCATTTGCTACGCGTATCACACACTTATATCGGAAGAGTGCGGCATGATCGGCGCGCCGACAGTGAGCGTCTAATCAGCGCGATACGCAGTCATGCCACGGCACGGTGATCGGATACGAGCAAATGATACAAATGATATAAGAGATCGTAGAGAGCTCTTAATTCATCGACAATCATTTTAATTCTATCTTATTCTAAACAGTGACAGGTGAGACGGATGATGTTCGGCAATATTATAAAATAATAATAAATACTTTTAACAACCTGCCTAAGCGTGAAGGCACAGAATAAGTGATGACATTTAAACACATCTTCACAGTACAAGCTTCAATAGGTACAAACAAAATTAACACAAACTATTCAATCCTATAATAATGAAATTCCAATTCATTCCAAGAATACATCGCAGTCGGAATGCGTGCCTGCTATAAATCTTCTAGAATAATGCCTATTGCAGATTTTGGTCCCAAGATATTCTGTACTGTACCCGCAGCACTACCGCATTACTCATAAAAGTCGAATAAACCTTTACGCTAGTATACGGTTAAGCCCTTTTAGAAAATTCGTGATAAAGCGGTATCAATAACTGCAATACAATCGTACCTATTCGATTTGCTCATGAATAAGGATTTTGTATTGAAGCCATCATTTACGTTGGATCTAAGAACATTTATGGATGCATGTAATCCAATGGTCCTATTTCGTAATGTTGAACGGGGATTTGTTCCTTGTATGGACATAACAAAGTTATGGTCGTTATCAGGAGGATGATGTAATTTGTAATTGGCAAATTAAAAATAAGGATTTTATGAACTTCCCACAAAAACAGGCAATGCACCCAGAATTATATTCACTTTTGACTTCTAGTTTCAGAGGTTTCAAGGTATTGACTAGTCATTCAGGACTTTTTTTATTTATATATATAGAAGATTATGAAAGTGCAGGGCAGAAAAGCCGGTTTAAATGCAAAAATGCAAAAAATCTTCTAACAAATAGTGTCAAATTTTGAAGACTGATTGGACTCAGTAGCTCAATTGGCAGGGCGTGTGCCCCGGCAAGGCACAAGACACTGGTTCAAATCCAGTCGGAATCTTGAATTTTGATCATTATTTACATCTTTGTATTTATAAAAATTATGAAAGTGTGTTTCTTGTAGCTACAGATAACTGAATTGACGTGATATTGGCATAGTTTATATTAATAATAACGGGACGAAGAGAGATTTCGTCCAGAAAAATAATGAGAGAAAGAAGGATCGAAGAGCAGAAGAATTTATAGTAATCAACATTCCAGTACAGTGTTCTCTATTTCCCCATCTCATTTCATAGTTATATCGTAATCCTAGTGAATGCACGATTTATAACATTCTGGCGGAGTTATGTGAGCGTTGCCAAAGCCCGTGCTTTGTCACAGTAAAACATTATATAAGCGCACTCGCTGCTCGGTCAGTAACTAAGAGCTTTTGCTTGCGATAGTTTCTCCTATAGCTACGTTATCATCATTATCAGCCTATATACGACCCACTGCTGGGTACAGGCCTCTTCTCATGGATGAGTCGAAATGGGCTTATCTACGCTGGCCCAGTGCAGATTGGAAACTTCACATACAACCTTAAACTTCTTCAAAGTTGTATTCAGGTTTCCTCACGATGTTTTCCTTCGCCGAAAAGCTAGCGGTAAATATTAAATGACTTTCCGTACATAAATAGCTACGTAGTTATTCCAAATATTAAACAGAACAGTCTTGGTGCTAGTCGTGTATAGTGTGATCCGTTACCTCTGTTGTGAGTTTATGTATCTATCAGTTTTGTCAATCACAATCTTAATACTGCTCTCGTCTGCGCCTGGTTTCATAAATCAGCACCATCAACATTACTATCATCAACAACTTCATCATTAATATAGTAATTATTATCTGCATAGTGACAATTATCATTGTTATGCTTATTTTTATGTAGCAGCTGGATAAATTGCTATCTATCTATACTGCTCAAAACAATATAGGGGCCTCTAAAAATTTTGATCGTAACGTGAAAATATATATTAGTTGGTAAATTTTATTTTACGTACTCTCCAGCTAAAATTTTAAACAAAAAAATAAAACCGACGCCAAAAAAAACTAAAAAGTAAAAAATAACGCCATAATTCAGTTTCTTCAAATGACTTACAAGTAACCGTTTGTATACTCAATCTATACAGTATATACAATTAATCTTATTTTGGCGTCGGTGCCATATAAAGAATGTGTAAAATATTGAAAATTGACGATTTTAGTAAGTTGTGACACGATGGCACCGACTCCAAAAACAAATAACATTAATTGTATATACTGTATAGATTGAGTATACAAACGGTTACTTGTAAGTAATTTGAAGAAACTGAATTATGGCGTTATTTTTTACTTTTTAGTTTTTTTTGAAGTCGGTTTTATTTTTTTGTTTAAAATTTTATTTATTTTACACTTTTTAGTTAATCGTTACTTAAAAGTGTATCTCGTGACGATTCGAACAAGCCCAAACACGGCTAGGATTCATTATTTTATTACATAGATCTGGTGCCTACCTTCCGGCTCCATCATCAAATCAATTCGATGGTACCATTCTCATCAGGAACATTTAAATTTGTGACTATGAAGTTGCTTAGCTAAATTAATCAAAATATTTTGTCGCCAACCGTAAATCATTTATCACTGAGGAGTTCCGATGGCATTCTGTGGTCTTCTGCATCAGTTCCACTTCACCAATTTACACTTTCTGAATGCAAATGCTTAGTATGTTTCTTATAATACCAAAATCGCTATATGTATGCCTACAATATTTGAAGAGTTCCTTCAATTCCTCATGGATTCCATCATCAGATCTTCACCAAAATTAAATGGGATCAACTGATGGGAAAGTACCTTCTATAAAACCAAAAAAAAATTTTGAAATCGGTCAAATAGTCTCTGAGTAATCGGTGAACATCCATAAAAAAAAAACAAAAAAACATTCCGTCGAATTGAGAACCTCCTCCTTTTTTTGGAAGTCGGTTAAAAACGGCTGTTGTTTTTGTTTAGCTAATAATCAATTAATATTTTCTTCTGTTTCCGCGATCATTATTCATTGAAATAAAACAATTTAACGGATTATATCGCGTGTATTATCTCATTTGAGTTTCCGACGTTTCGGAAGCTTTTCAGCTTTCCATCGTCACGGGTGGTCCACTTCAATAATAATCAATTAATTAAATAGTCAATTGTTTTATTAGTTTTAATTGAGACAAGAGTAGTTTATTGTAACCACAAAAACTGAACAGAAATTCTCCCCATAAAAGTGGCCCTTATATTGTTTTAAGTAGTATATTATAATCATTTTCATTTCTATACACTAAATATGCCTTTCCCATCGAATTTCACAACGATATCATAATCCCAGCAGATGCATGATTTACAACATTCTGGCTCAGCTATGTGGATGTCGCCAAAGCCCGTGCTTTATCACGTTGGAACATTATATGAGTAAACTCGCTGCTCAGTCAGCAACTTCGTGCGTTCGCGATAAATCTCCCAGAGCTACTACGTAGTTTCTCCAAATGTTACACTTTGTACAGTGCGCCGTCTTGGCGCTGGTCATAATGTCTGTTCCGTTATCTCTGTTGTGAGTGTGTATGTTAATGTCCATGTTGTTTAACTATACATTTTTTGCATGAATACTGTACTCCGAAACGTAATCGCTGTAGTAAAATGTTTAATGGAAATAACACCGGATGGGAAAGAAATTCAATTATCTTCAAATTAGGGAAATTGGGACACACGGGGTAAGTATAGACCATAGAAATGTTGTTACCAAGACCTAAATAAGTATTCAGAAGAATGACCCTGAGGCTAATAATTTAAGATGCAAAGATTAGACACGGTATAGTACTTGCAGCATATCTGAAATTAGGCATTAATTTCTTTGTATCTGTGTCACAAGTTCCCCGTTTTCACGGTACATCAAGTCACTTATGATTTTACCTTTTCACATGATGGCAAATGGCAATGTGTGGTTAGTATGAATGAAGTATCTTGCGCTTTGACACTAGTGAGTTTAGGCTAAATGCTGTGCCAAAGTAATTTTTCAGACATTTTGTTCCTTTCATATTTATTCAGGCGTATTTTTTCTTCTCTATCCTCAAGACTGTGGGTTACCACTGCCACACAATTTCTCCTCTCTCTATATATTGTTTATTGTAATTAGAAATTTCATCTTCAAACATTGACTTATTTGTTTTCAACAGTAAAAACCAAAGTACGTATTATTGTGGCTTTGTTAGAGAAGTTTTGAGTTCGGATCGAACTTGCATCTAGGGGCTTCCAGAGAATGCAAAACTAGTTTAGCGAATCCTTTAAATGTAGTCTGACGCAAAAAATACATTTCTAATCGCTACATTGTCTGGCGAAGCTAAAACTACACAGAAATAATTAGAATCAGAATAATGTCTTTGCTTGAATACAGTATTTAATAAACATATGTTCATGTGGTCGGTTCGTGTGGTCGTATATAATAAACATATGTTCATGTACTATGCCTGCATACAGGCGTGCAAATCACTCTCCATTAAATTTAAAAATATAATAAAATTCAGCAATAAAATAATACACACAATAATAATAATATAAAAAAATAAATCACAATGTCAGAAAAATTAATATGGTTATCAATAATACAATTAGATTTGAAATTTGAAATGTCAGGTACGGTCTAAATAGCTATTAACATTATATAAGCAATTTTCAAGAAGCCAAACGTATAATTTGTTTTTAAAAATATCTCCTTGAAGTGTCTTGATGTCATCAGGAAGGCTATTAAATGGAGTTGTGCACATATTATAGACATTTCTGCCAATAATAGATTTGGTGGCCACGGTTTATACATTATTTAATTAAAATTCTGAAATAATCTTGTAACCTCACCGCAACCGTCAAAAAAAACACGTGTAATTTTGACGGTTATAAAATCCTGGCACTTATTAAATCTCTAATACTTTGGATAATATAAGTAAGGTTATATTCACACGAACCACAACCACAGCACAATACAGCGGCAATAAGTAGCGAAGTAGTTGCTTTGATGTGATAGGGCCAACCATATGAATGCAATTGACGGCGAAATGCGGTTCGTGTGAACAATTACAGTAAGCTATCGCCCGAGCACCTGGTTACCTCGTGGTGGTGGTTGTCGTTGTGGTGTGTTTGTGGATGTGGTGTGGTTGTGGTACGTCTGAATAGACCCAAAGGGTGTGCTTCTTGGACAATTCAATTGTTTTCAGACTTAGTGTCATCAGACAATAACAATCATCTTTTAAAATTAAGAGCCTTTTATTTTCGCGACAGTGAAACCATCCTTCCTTACAATTTTAACAGACTTATACACTCACGCCTGTATCCAACTGGGGTAGGCAGAAGCTACAGAATGCCAGACTCTAGGTCCTTGCTTGTCGCTTACTTTATTTCCATACATGTCTTCATAGAGGCTCGTCGGTTTTGGGTACTTTTTACCAGGCCTTTTTTTAGGGTTCCGTAGCCAAAATGGCAAAAACGGAACCCTTACAGTTTCGTCATCTCTGTCTGTCCGTCCGTCCGTACGTCACAGGCATTTTACTCAAAAATTATGTGATATTGATAAAATTTATGGTATAGGTGTCTTTTATAAGTCGCTACGTACTTTGATACTTAAATAACAAAAATAATATTATTCTAAGGGGCTCCACACATGTCACCGAAACATTTTTTTTTTGAGCAAAATATCAATGTGTGCCACACATATCGACAGTTCTTTAAAAAAAAAACTTTGAGGTTTCTAGTTTTTTTTTGATGTAGTGAATATTTTTGAAAAAAATCGCTCCGAAAGAATTATTATATAATAACCTTACAGACAGACTTATAACACTATTATACTTATAACAGTGTAAAATTACGCCATAAGAAATTATTTTAAATCGGAGTTGACAAATACTTTTGTACAGCAACAAGTGCCAGGTGATCCTACACTACAACCTCTATACAGCTTTAATGAAAGAATAAGCTTGTAGCGTCACACAACACTTAAAGTTTTATAACGGAGTTTACAGAAATTTTTTTACAGCAACAATTGATACTACAATACAGCCTGTATACAGCTTTAACGATAGAATTAGCTGGAAGTGTCACACAACACTTAAAGTTTAATAGTAGATTTTTTATATTCTGATATAACACCCCATGCGTACTTTCTCGTCCTTTACAATGATTTTATATAGCTTGAGCTAAGGTTAGTTATCTTTGACACTCTTATAAGTCCCTTAAAACACTCTAAGTTCTAAATTAGCTGGTATATTGATTTTACCGATACTTAAATGCTACTTGGTTATTAAGTCATCCTATTTTTTATTTTTTTATACTACTTAGGTGGCAAACAAGCGTACGGCCGTAGATATTATACATAAATTGTATCCCCCTACCCTACCCTACCTTCACTCATCCTCTCAACATGCCCAAACCACCGAAGCATACCTTTCTAAGCCATAGTCATTTTTTGGATTTCGATGCAAATCCATCTTAAAAACATCATTTCAAAATTTAAAGCAAATCTGTTGAATATATCCTAAAAAAACAATACATTTAAAAAAACTTTAAAAAATCATACGTCAAAAACTATAACAAGTAGAATATTCATACTCGACAAAAATATTTTTCACTATAAGGTTACACAAAGAAACCCGAGCCCATTTGATGTAAGGGCTGACTTATGGAAAACCGAGTATTGCCTTTTTTTGACTTCATTCTCTTCAATTCTTCACCTTTCTCTTACAATTTTAAATAGCCGTATAATCAAACTCAACTCGAAGACTAACTCCTTTTATCGCCAACGTTGCGGTATCACGTCACAGCAGCAGATTCATTGCCTCAGCCGAATTGGCATTTCCGATCACGTCGCAGATCGCCTTGTGGTGAACCCATTACAATGTTTTCAATTTAGAAAAGAGTTTACCTTAAAAATATATTTCGAAAATGTTTGACTCCTGACTGGACATAATTTTCCGGCGGATGCCGGCGAAATCTTATGTTTGTGCGCAATATTGGTTTCACAAGTAATTGTTTCCCAGAAAGGTAGTTCTAATTCTAAAAATGTTTAATATAAAACTACTAGCGGCCGCGACTTCGTCCAACTTAGATTCGTTTATCGCGGATAAAAAATATTTTTCCACGATAAAAAGTAGCTTACGTCTTTCCCTACAACTCGATATTTTATAATTTAAATGTTAAGCATATTACCAAGATTTCCATTCATACAAATTTTCATCCCCTTGTTCGTCCCTAAAAGGGATGAAATTTGACATACATTATGCCTTTGTCCAATTCTGATATATAAGGTACATAACTGGAAAGTTTCATAAAAATTCGTCCAGTAGTTTTTGAAATTAAGTGGAACGTACATACATACTTTCACGTTTATAATATTGTAATGATTTTACGGGTAATTAATTAATTGGTAATTTGAAGTAATTTGTGTGTGTAATTTGAAGTATAATTTTAATGTACGAGTAGTACCTATAATTTAGGGTTTCGTACCCAAATAGTATGAACAGAACTCAAAATATTATCCTCAATTATGTATCTGTCTGTCACATGGCTCTAACCCTTGAATAGGTATACGCAAGTACTTACAAATTAACAGAATACATATTTATGCTTTAATTTTTTTTATACTGATACATATAAAATCAGACCGTTTTTTTAACCAAATGGTATGGGGACCAAACATGATAAGTGATTTTCTCAGCGTGCTTTGTGTACGTTGGTACGGAACCTTTCGTTCGCGAGTCTGACTCGCACTTGGTTGGCCTTTCATTATTTATACTGTTACATAGTTGTAAAAATTAAACATTGAAGATAGTTTCAAAAAAATAAGTAAAACGAGCTAATTAAAGGCAGGGAGGGAGTCAAAAAAGGTTAATTTAATTAGAAAAGGAAAGTATTGTGCCGAGGGATAACAGAGCTATTTATATTATTAATATAAAAATTAATACGTAAATAGCAAATTATAAGAAAATATATTTTTAACAAAAACATAAAAACGGACTCCAAAAAATTATTAACAAAAAATAAAGTAATTTAGTTAATTAAATTTAGTTTCACTTAACCTTTTTTCTACTCGATCTATACAATATACACAATTAATGTTATCTTGGAAAGACGGTGCCACGCAAATTGCCAAATTTTCAAAATTGATGATTTCATAAGAAGTTACTTGTTACACGGCTGGCACCGACATCAAAATGAAATTTATTGAAACTAACAAAATTAATTTATTTTTTTGAAAAAAACACATAATTGACACTTTTTAGTGAATCGTTCCGTAAAACTTCATCTAGTAACGACTTTTAGAAGCCCTATTCAATTCGGTAGTGTGCGTGTGCCTTTCTATCTGTACTGAAAAAGTTACCTAATCGACATTTTGATCGCATTAACGGCCCTAACATCGCTTAGATACCTTCTAAGGATAGATCAAAGTCTTTGAGCCAACCTAAGAAGTCAAAGTGTATATAAGGAAAACACAGTCACTTTAGTATAGGTACGTAAAGTTTCTCGGGTGTCGAAATTTTTTACAATGTTTTACAAAAACACGTCTTCATTATCCCGGTTTCCACTTTTCGTATCAATCAATGCCCGGGAGTCACGTATCGGAAAGAAATAGGAATGGAAATAAGAATATTCGGCGTCCGTACAGAATTCACAGTTCGTAAAGCTCAACATTTGGACGTAATGGCTTTTATAAATTTCCAATACCATTGTTATTGCCCGACTGCGGCGGGACGCGGTCGTTGGACCGATATAATGTACTTATTATACCATCTTCCTTGTCTTTTACAAGTACAAATAATCCCTGTTTATTACGCGTATCGAATGTTTACGACTTATTCTGTAGCACGAACGTTCCTTAGCGGTTTCATTAGGGATATTGTCAATGTCTGTTTCAAAGAGAAAAAAAGTAACAAGACGACCTGAATTTCTATTAAGTTTCATTAGCGTTCGTGCAACGGATATAAAAGTCAGATTTTGATGAATATTGTCTTCAAATAAAACAGAAGTTATTGGTGCGTTGACCTTTGAACCGAAATGTTAAGGAAAATGTATTGTATTCATATTACAGACTGAATAATGGGATGGTTATAAAAGTAGACGCCAGGATGTATATTTTTTTTGTATCAAAGGAATCATAATGATCTCTTTTAAGATGTATTGACAACCGTTGCCAAAAATATAAATTGGAGTAAATAAACAAGGCAGACCACATAGGCGATGGCGGGATGAACTGGACTCCTTTTTGAAGGAATGGGCGGAAATTGCTCCAAATAGGGAGGATTGGAGGAAGAGGCGGGAGGCCTTTGCCCAGCAGTGGGACAAAACAAGCTCACAATTATAATAATAAATAATAAACAAGGATAGACTTGGTATACAATGATCTAATATGGTTGTATACCAAGATACCAAGTTACAATATATCTCGTGTAATTTGATTTCTAGGCTAAGGAGCTAAGACGCTAAGGATAGCGTATAGGATAGGGAGCTAAGTCCTTAGCGCCGACTAGGAGCAATTGTTAATACAATTGCTCCTAATTGGCGCTAAGGTGCTGGATTATTAAAGTTATCAACAGCATAAGGAAATAAGTTACCCTTTAGTACCTTATAATATTTTCTTCTGTTTCCACGATTATTACTCATTTAAATAGCATTGGCAGAGTGGTCGTGGTCGTCACTTCCGGTTTTCTACTCGTAACCAACATGACTATTCAACGCAATTCTTCTCTGACAGATGCGTGTGTTTAATAATGTGTACATACTGCGGGAGTATAAAGTGTTATTTATGAGAAGACTAACATATTTTGGCTTCTCTTCACAAGCATTGTTACGCAGGAGTCAAAGGAATTGATGATAAAGCAATTATCAGTTAGGATCCAAATGTCTGTTCATGATTTCATAGGTGAATTTAAGTTGCAATACAATCTCACGGTTGACTGCAGCTCAATGAACTAAAGATTTGGGCTTGAAGGTTCCTGGAAAACATCCCGTTTTCTCAATTCCTTGATCTGTAATTTAAAATCAACGTCAAAGGCCCAAATATCAATATTTATCAATAAATATCTTGCAAACTGACATGCATATATTTAAAACTAACTGGCCTCGGAAATTCTCATGAAATTTGATACTTGGGCGGTTGGCACTCTCACTACAAATGAATTGCAGTTCCGGCTGTAGCAGGACTCCAACAGTTCTATCCACAAAGAGTTGGTCTTCACTTGCAGGTACTCGACGATCTGTTCAGTTTTCGAATTCCTCGATCGAATTTGAGCATTGAAATGGGACAAGGACATAGCCTATCATTATGGAGTACAAGGCTTTCTGAACCTTGTTCTCAAAACGCATAGCATGGACGGTATTTCGAACAAAGGAATATTCCGAATATTGTGTATCGCGACATGGATAGTCAGATCTACATCTTAGATAGTTATAGTGCTATGGTAGTGTTCTATGAAATAGTTTTCTTTAGAGCCATGTGATATGCCCATATACTATATTACGTTAATGTTTGCTATACCATTTTTGGAGAATCTTTGTAAAAAAATATTGTCTCCATTCAGCAAAATACCCTACTACATAAATATTCTATCTATAATATTTAAGGTTGCTCTTCATTTTGCATTACCATGGACGCCCTGACTGACGCCAGATAGGTGCATTGGGGTAAGACGGAAGTATAGGAAAGACTAAAAGTTTACCCAAAATGTTCTTAAAGGCGTCTCGTACTTCTGTCGCACCCCAACGCACCTTCGGGTGCGTCCACACTTGTATCATTTGCTCGTATCCGATCACCGTTGCGTGGCATGACTGCGTATCGCGCTGCTTGGTCGCTCACTGTCGGCGCGGCGATCGTGCCGCGCTTGTGCGATCTAAGTATGTGATACGCGTAGCAACATGGATTTCGAGCGATCGGATCGGCGCAACGTCCAAACGCGTGATCGTGACACGCAATCATGCCACAGGGCGAAGATCTGATCGGGCAAATGATACAAATGTGGACGCACTTTTATACATTTACGGACTTTTTCCCGAGGTTGGTTCAAAGTTTTTTAGGGTTTCGTATCCAAAATGTCAAAAAGGAAACGTTTCGTAATGTCTGTCCGTCCGCCAGTCCGTATGTCATAGACTTTTTACTCAAAAACAACAAGATTGATGAAATTAAGATTATAGGCGTCTTGTATAAGATTTAGGCGGGGCATTCCATTCATGTAACAGAAGCTTTTTATTTCAGCAGACATTAACGTATGGCGACAGTTCTTTTCAAATCACTTTAAGGTGTTTAGGCATTTTTTGATTTGGTGAATATGTTCGGAAATAATCGCTCCAAAATTAGTATAAATTGTGTCCAAAGAATATCAAAAAACCGGCCAAGAGCATGTTGGACCATGCTCAGTGTAGGGTTCCGCAGCCGTTTATACAAAAAATGCACTAAAGATAAATAAAATACGATACGAAAAAAAAAACACTAACAAAAGAGCGTATCTCCCCTACACTTACGTCCTTTTGGTGAGTAGCACAGTTTTTTGGCAATAACTTAAAAACGGTATGTCTGATCATGTTGAAAACAATTTTCGTTGTAAGTATTTATTAAGTTTTATATTTTTTTTTTCATAATTTATGAACATACTGTTTAGAAAATAGAGGGGGGGATACAATTTTTGCTAATTTCGGAGCGAATATTTTCGAAAATATACACCGAATCAAAACCATTTTTTTAGAAACCTCAAAGTGCTTTTATAAGAACTGTCGAATGATGTGCCAAACATCGATGTTTGCTGAAAAAAAAATCAGTTTCGGTTACATGTATGGAGTGCCCCCCCTAGAAATATATGTATTTTTTATTTAACTATTAAACTAAGTAGCGGCTTACACAAGACACATATGTTCCAAATTTCATCAATTTACATCTTACAGTTTTTGAGCAAAATGCCTGTGACATACGGACGGATGGACGGCCCGACGGACGGACGGACATGACGAAACTATAAGGGTTCCGTTTTTGCTATTTTGGCTACGGATCCCTATAAATGAAAAAAAGGTAAAGGTGACATGGTACTATGTATTTTTTTCAACTGTAAGTAGGGGATTTTGTTTGTAGTAACGGCTACGGAACCCTGCACTCATCATATAACTCTCCAAATTACGGGCAGAAATAAAACACCGGCTAAGTTCTGCCTATGACGAATATGTCAGCGGTCTGCAAGCTAAAATTTGTCACGATCCTCGAGCATTTTGGAAGCACTAAAGGGTCACACAAGGGTCACTAAAATCGAAAGGTGGTTTTGAATCGTGTCTTCATTATGACGGAAAAGAGTACGAAGGTAGTGACGTAGCTGAGGCCTTCGCAAAGTTTTTCTCTAGCGTTTTCTTACCCAATGCCCCTTTGCTAGACCACCATGCCGCGAATAACGATGATAACTCAGGTTCCGCAAATTATGTGCACCTTGATTTCATAACCCCATGGGACGTGGAAGCAGCCATCAGGCGACTAAAGCCTCGTAGTTCAGTGGGGCCAGACAATATCCCCCCTTATGTAATAAAAGGATGTAAAGACTACCTCATCCTTCCTATTTGTCATATTCTGAATCTGTCATTGACTACCGGCAAGTATCCCAGCCGATGGAAGCTTTCGCGTGTAACGCCTATCCCTAAATCTACTGGCACGTCTCGGATTGACAACTACCGACCTATAGCTATACTTTCAACATTGGCTAAACTTTTTGAGTCCATTCTGCAAAAATTACTATTTCCCCAACTTAAACCTTTTCTAAGCGACTCGCAACATGGCTTTAGACCAAAGCGTTCAATTGACACTAATCTCTTGACTGTCTCGAGCATTATCTCTGGTCTCCTAGATAAGGGTAAGCAAGTTGATGTCCTCTACTTCGACTTTAAAAAGGCCTTTGATCAAGTTGATAATGATATCTTGCTTAGTAAGCTGTGTCATATTGGATTCTCCCCGAGACTTCTTAAATTGTTTGCGAGCTATATGCGTGATAGACAACAATTTGTACGACATGGTTGCTTCGTATCCTCGATCTATCCAACCCGATCAGGTGTCAGCCAAGGTTCCATTCTCGGCCCGCTTCTCTTTGGTATCATGATCAACGACCTTGAGTCAGTACTGAAATATACCAGTTGTCTTCTTTACGCAGACGACCTGAAGCTCATATACGGGGTGGAGGGTATGGCGGATTGCGAGGCAATGCAGGAGGACATAGATGCTGTGGTGCATTGGAGTGCTGTGAACAAGCTATTTTTCAACGTGCCAAAATGCTGCGTTATGACCTACACTCGTTCTCTGACGCCACTTCACGCTCAGTATATGTTGGGAACTGAAGTTATAGCCCGCGTAACTACTGTAAAAGACCTTGGCGTAGTCTTCGACTCGCGACTCACTTTCCATGACCACATTAAGGAACTAGCCGCCAACTGTTACAGACGCCTCGGGTTTATCACGAGGAATGCTCGAGATTTTAACAACCCCACAGCTATTAAATCGCTGTATACTGCCCTTGTTCGAAGTAAACTCGAGGTTGCGAGCATTGTGTGGAATCCTTCAGAGGCCTTGTATACCTTGATGTTAGAAAAGGTTCAAAAAGCATTTCTTAGGTTTATGTATAAAAAAGACTGCAATTACTATCCATTCTTATACCCGACCAAATTTCTCCAAGGTTGTCTGGGCCTCAACTCCCTTCAAGTAAGGCGCAACTGCAAACTTCTGGTGACAGCCTGCAATATTCTACGTGGTGATACTGACTGCCGTGAACTGGTAGCGCAAATAGTTAAGCTCGCTGTTCCGCGTTCGTCGAAAAAGGCCCTCAGACCGCGACAGTACAATTTGCTTGCCGTTCCTGTAGCACGGACTGTAGCGCACAGAAACTCTCCTATCGTTCGAGCACTCGCACTTCAACTCGTTTCTGTCGTGGGCACCTGAAAGTGATCTATTTGCGAGTCGATGGGCAGATGTATGTCGGGAATGTCTGAGGTACTGCGAGGCGATGGATGATAGTAGAGTATCATAGCAGGTATATACCTGTCTTTGTTTTTTATTTGATGTAAACCTCAATAATGCAGCGCTTTGGTTCTGTACTGCAAAGCTGTATATATTTTGTTTATAATAATAAATAAAAAAATAAATAAATAACCCTACATGCACTTGGCCGTTTTTTTAATAGTCTTAAGTTTTCCAATGAACTCTAATTAGATTTCAAACACGGCCTCGAAAGAACTATTGCCCTTACAATATCTATTTTTTTAATTCTCATTTTCTCTAAAAATACAGCGTGCCCTATATAATTTAATTGAAGCGCAGAAAAAATACCGGCCCTTCATTACGAGCGATCGTGTACTAAACACCCAGTACAACAAAGCTGTAATTGACATCTGGCCGCCAGACGTTTCAAAATTGAAGCCGGCCAAAGTCTAGGGTTGCTATTCCATTTTGACAAAGTGATTATAGGTGGCAGTTCCAATATGGTCGCCAGTGAAATCGTATGCTTGGCAAAATACAATATTAAATCGAATATTTTTATTTAGGATCCCGCACTATGTCACTGGAACAACTCGTTACAGTTGCAACTTGTTTCTTATCAACTGTCTGACTATTTGTATATTTTTACCCGACTGCGCGACGCAAAGGAGGGTAATGTGTTTATCAGTCTATGTATGTATGTATGTATGTATGTATGTATGTATGTATGTATGTATGTATGTATGTATGTATGTATGTATGTATGTATTTATTTATTTATTTATTTAAACTTTATTGCACAATTAAAAAAATGTACAAATGGCGGACTTAATGTCAAAAGGCATTCTCTACCAGTCAACCATGCATGTATGTATGTATGTATGTATGTATGTATGTATGTATGTATGTATGTTTGTTCCTATCTGGCACTCTAGAGACCAAACCCGTGGACCGATTTTGATGATTCTTACGTCAATCGATTTGTCTGAATTGTGCAAATGTCACTGAAGACACGAAAATGATGAAAACTCAAAATGGCGATAATGAGACGCCATATTGTGAAAAATAAAAAAATGAAAATCGACATACTAGGTCGAATGGGGTATCGTTGAATAGGAATTTGAAAATCATTGTTAGGTTTCTTTCATTATTTTTAATTTTGAATGACCGGTTAGGAACTATAACGATTTAAAGTTGGTTAGCAAGCCGTTCTCACTAAATTTTCATTTAATTGTAATAAATCTGTACAAGCTTCTCAATAAACCCCATGATAAAAATTGCGAAATTTACTGACATATAGTTTTAACTAGAAAGTATAAAATAAAAATAATAATTAAAAAAAAAACCCGACTGCGTAAAACACTAAAAAGAAAAAAAACAAGTCCAGTACCTTAGAAATTTGTTAAGTTATAGTAGTAGTTTCCAAATGTTTCATGATTTATGATCGATACTCACATAAAACAAATAATAAATTCTAATGTGGAAAATAGCGATTTTAATCAGTCGGGACCCATTGTGGAGAAGATTTGCGTCGATCTAGATTTCTTATGGGTCCCGACTTATTATTTGTTTTATGTGAGTATCATGAAACATTTCCATTATAACTTAACAAATTTCTAAGGTACTGGACTTGCTTTTATCTTTTTAGTTTTTTTGCGCAGTCGGGTTTTTTGTTTTTGTTTTTTAATCATTATTTTTTTACTTTGTTTGACATTCAAATCTCAACTATTGGAAGTGTAGATTATTTATGCAGACAATTTGAGGTAAAAAAATATTTGTAAAGTGTAATCTTACTGTCTCACAGTCATTTAATCCTTCTTGGCTTCTCGAATAAAATTAAAGACACGTCAATGTATGTTTTCCCATATACAATTCCGCCCCCCTTTATACTCTATTAAGGGATGATTCCCGGGATAAAAACTCAAACTGCAAACCAAATTTTATATAAATCGGTTCAGCAGTTTAAGCGTAAAGTATCAGTCCAACAAAGCTACTTTCGCATTTATAATAAATATAGTACGGATTCTTTTAATCAAATTATCGTAAATTTTATGCTGAAGTGTAGCTATATAAAAATGTTTGTCCTTTGTTAATTTTAACAATATCGAGACGTTGGCCCCTCGTTGGGCGCCATTTTCATTGGAAGTCAGGTTACCTATATCGTCAAACATTTTAATCGTGCGATATTAGATGACCCATCAGTTGTTTTATTTCGGAAAAATTGTTAATCAAACATAAACTTCACTTTCTAGCTCCGGTTGTATGTACTGAAGGAATGGCGTTGGACCGTCAATTTAATGACATTTGGTGATGTTTAGAATGAAATATCAATGACAGACTTTATAAAGTCGCAGCGTCAGATCACCTTAGATTATCAAACATTTATTTCGTGCAGCCTAGAACAATTCAGCACATTCGCTAAATTATAGCACTTCGGAAAAAATAGTTAATCAAACGTAAACTTCACTTATTGGCTGACGTCGTACTCTTTGAAGAACCTAAGTTACCAATGATGTGTCTATCTATATGATGACATTGAATACTTTATATCGAAGTGCAATGCACCTCGTTGCTTGCCAACTGTCTGGCTTTGCACAGGTTTTAAAATTATCTTTTGACAGCTAAATTCAAGATTATTTTTAAATTCCATACTTTAACGGTCATAAGTTAGTTCAGCCATTCTATTCAGAGCTTCCGAACTGATCACATCTGATATTTATGTTATATCGGGATCGTCATTTATGAATAATTATAATCTTAAGGTCTTGAGCCTTCATAAATTGCTACACAAGTTCAATTGCCTAGTGATTATTCCTTAAGTTTGTTTAATAAATTACTCCAATGCCACGCTGCTGGCTCTGTTGCAATTGATTTAAACTTACGTACATAATAGGTACAGAAACATGCCTTTCTTTTACCTTGCGTAACTTACCAATAAATACCCTGTCACCCTGGACTCCCTTGTTTTTCACCCGAGTCCGTAACAGGTTTAAAGAGTGACATCACGTCACCTAAGATCGCTAATCGTTTCACCCATGCAACTTCGAACGTCCGAGCACTTTCGCTAAAACACCGCACTTCGGGAAAGAAAGTTAATCAAACGTAAACTTCACTTACTGGCTGAGGTCGTACGTTTTGAAGGACCATTACATCGCCGATGGAGTCCCCATCAATTTGGCCCGATGCCGGCCGCGAGCGGTTAGCGGGCCTGCGGCCGACATGTGAAACGTTTTATTACGGTTCAGGAAAAACCGTTACAATAACGCAACTTAAGAGCACTTTGCTAAGGGACTATTAAGTAGTAGTTGGCTTCAATTGTTTGAATGTTAAGTTCATTTGTTTGGGACGGTGCAGGCTGTAAGGACGTTGTAATGAGGCTATTACATGTTGGACATAGGATAGTGAATCAGCTTCTTCTACGACGGACTAACGACCTGACGTCTGACTAGGAAAAATATAACACGGTCTTTGATGACGCGCAGCCGGGTACTAAAGAAAGAATAGGATAGGATATGAGAGTATAGGTTAGGATATAATATAATAGAATATAATGGAATAGAATGAAATAGATTACATTGAAATATAATAGAACGGAATGGTATGAAATATAATAGAAATAAATATATTTATTACCACACAAACATAAGTATCGTAAGTATTAGATACTAAGTATCTCAACTACTAACTTAGGACTAAAAACAGAAACTCAGAATAAACAGTGTGACAATAGGTGTGGACTCAGCGTTTGCTCCGGCGCGGCGCAGTACATTTGTCCTGCACTGTGCACGAAGCGCTGGTTTTCAGTCTACCACTTTAGGATATTCTATATTCAGAAGTGCACGTCTTAGGATGGAGATTACAATAATTTTAAGATCTTCTCTCTATTTCGTTTTTCCCACGAGAACTGTGCATTTCCAGGAATAAAATAAATCTGTTCTTAGTCTTCATTTTATTTACAAATAAAATTTACAAAAGGAGGATTGAATACCAAACACCAGCTATCCATTGCGTTATATACCGTGGTCATGTTCAATTTTATGCTCTATCACTCTGCACTCGCCAAATATTTCATTTAGTCTAAGCCTTAATAAAAAAAACTATTTTTTTAGAGTGAGTGATTATTTGACAGAGGCCATTTAAATGCTAACGCGACGCTTGATTCGTGACAAGTTTGACGGTTGGGATAAAAATTTCTCTCAGCCTTAGTATATTGTAGTTTGATTTAAATACAAATTTTGCTCACAAATTAGAATTAATTAAGTTTTCTTTGCGTTGGACTCGTCTAGCCTAGCCTTGATCGTATGCTCAAAGTATGAAACAAATCGCATTTTTTCGCAAAAAATCCGTTTGACGGTTGACGAACTATTAAAAAACCAGCCAAGTGCGAATCCTACACGTGCGTCGAGGGTTCCGTACACAATAAACATATACGCATATAAATATATCAAAAAAAAAACTTAAAAGGATCATTTTTTATGTATTTCTCGCCTTCCAATTTATCTAGATTGGTTTCATCTTTGAAAAATCAATAAATATTGTACAAGCCAGGTGGTTAATTAAACGATTGATTTTAGACATGACTTCAGTTTAAGTTGCCCTTCACAGAAGCGAAAATACCTACCTCAGTTTTTCGCAATTACAGCGCGCTTTCAACCGAAACGCGAACTTTGGTGTATCAGGTTTGTGGGTTTCACCCGGAATTTAATTTGAATAATTGAATTAAAGTTACCGTTTTTTTTAAATATTTTAAGCTTTTTTTAGGGTTTCGTACCCAAAGGGTAAAACGGGTCCCTATTACTAAGACTTTGCTGTCCGTTTGTCTGTCTGTGTCTGTCTAACACCGGGCCTTATCTCATGAACCGTAATAGCTAGACGGTTGAAATTTTCACAGATGATGTATTTCTGTTGCCGTATACTATACTAGAAACAGTATATTTTTTTTGTCTGTCTGTCTATACTAGTAACCAATATAAAATGATCGAGCACCGCGTATATTTTGGTTAGGAGTATAGGGCTCTGGATTTTCATAGATACGGCCATTTGTAGCATATCTTTTGTACGGAACCCTCAGTGCGCGAGTCCGACCGCACTTGGCCGGTTTTTTATTATTGGTGTAATATATTTACATCTCATATCTAACCTTATCAATTCATATCATATGACAGTGAATCTTTGTGTTTGTTTGGCGTAAAGGATCGATATGTTTATTTTTTTTCAATGGACTTTAGATAATTTACGAAAAACTTTTGAGTTTGTCATCAGATTCACATTTGTAAAACTGCGCTTGTGGCCTGCTTACAGAATAACCTATTGGAATTTGAATATACTTTTATAAGTTTTGATATGTTTATTTGGAGAACCTAGCATTGAATTTATCGTTAGAAAGATATATTTAAAATAGGCTAAGTACTAATATTGTAATAGTTAAGAATTGTTTAGAAAAAAAAACTTACTGTTATGTTTGTTTTGGCTTTCTTTTTAATAGTGGTCACCTCTTGGGAGTCAGACTTTTAAAAGTGGCCTTCTTACAGAATAAAGACCATTATTTCATTATTATTATACTCAGTTTCAAGTTGCTCCCTTAACCGAAAAGCGAAGATACTTTCTGGTCAACCTTCGTAATGAGTATCAGGTTTGTTTTTTATTTAACTCTTTAGATCATTTCTATAAAACATAAATTTTGTGTTTCTGTGTTTTTAATGTTAAACTAACAGCACATTACTATCTATAGTGACATAGGTACAAGTCAAGGCCCAAAGGACGGACAGTCGGAATGTGAACAAGTGTAATGCATGTTCTCGTAGATGGCGCTAAGGTTATAATACCTTTCAAAAAATTTAATAGGTACATGGGTCGAAGCGGATGAATAAATTTGAAACGGTTTGCACAGTGCTCGCTGGTGGAGGGGTTGTCACGCTCGACGCGTAATCTAGAGGTACCGGGTTCGAGTCCTGGTGTGACCACGTGCGAGAGCAATCGTATTTTTCTCTGCGCTTTGACTTGTATCTATGTCACAAATTATAGATCATTCTAGCAATTTAAAGTTAACAATATTTTTGTATTTATTTTAAAACATAGATTAAATCGATTTCATAGAACACATTAAATCATATCCTTAATATAATATATATATAACATAATATGGCACTGTTTTTGTTGGTTTATAATTGTGTTTGTTTATAGCTCGATATCGCCGCCTGTTATGCTTTGAACATAATGATACTTTGTAAAATGTTTTTCTTTTTTAGTAGCCTAGCTAAACATTTAACACGTTGGCTGCCATGAGCATCACCGGTGGGATCACGTAATCTTCTGTGTGGCCATGAGCATCACCAGTGATGAAATTTAAATATATTATTTTACAAAATATGGAACAAGATTTCACGCTCCCTATTGCTAGTGAAAGAGTTAACCAGTCGAGACGGTATTTTTCGATATTATCCGTCGATTTTGTGACCATGGTACCGATGTTCTACGGCAAGAGTTACAAAACGTTAATAGCTAGCGCTTAAATTTCAACAGGTAATTTAGTGTTGGATTAATTTAGAGCTTTAGAGAACCAAAGCTCGCCGGTATGAATCCAACACTAAATTACCTTACAAAGTTATACGAGTATGTAAGTTACTTTTACCATGAGTACATCGCCTCTAGAGGCACTGTACAGTTTTCTATTCAAATATCACTGTACCACTGTAAACTCGTGGTAACACTACTGCTCCTTATCTCTTACTGTAAGGCAGAGCGCTTATTTCGAAAAATATTCTGTAAAACAAAAAAAAATAAAATTTCACAGTGTTTTTAAAAGAACTGTCGAAATAAGTGCCACACGTTCATGCTTGCTAAAACCATTTCTTTTACCTTCGGTTACATGTTTTTTTGGTATTTAACTTCCAAACTAAGCGGCTTATACAAGGCCTCTATATTCCAAATTTCATCAATATATATCTTGTAGTTTTTGAATTAAATGCGTGGCGAGAATATAAAGGTTCTTGCCATTTTGGCTATCTGTATTCTGTTCAGATATTTATCACTGGAAACAGGTAGCTACCATTCATGAAAACTCTGAAAGAAAAACTTAATAACTGTTGACTGTTTTATATTATTTCTTTTTTTCAGAGATAATACAGAAGCGCGATATGAAGTCTTATTTAAAATAGTACCTACGAATTCTTATTTTAAAACGCAAAAGTTTTACAGTGGGCTCTCAATAAATACAAAGGAATCGACCTTTCTATAAAGCCAAGAGGTGTTTGCTGTACTTTAAAAGCAATTCCTTGTAAGTTTAAATAAGAGCGAATAAATGCTGATAAGGTGAGAAAGCCAGCGTGAGTTGACAGTTTTAATTCAGAAAACTACATGGAAAGAAAGTGAAACACTCTATTTATACTTTTAACTAAGTCACTGGTGCGCCAGCTCGAACGTCATCCTGTCCAGCGGGCCAATGATGGTGGCGTTTGTCACGCGATAAATAAGTGACATAGCTGCCGTCACCTTCTGACACGTTTAGTACGTACGTACGTTTGAGTACGAGAGTGACAGGCGCGTTATCATATCATTTATCGCGTGACAAACGCGACCACCATAGGCCCGCAGGTCCACACAAGCAGGGCTTTGGGACCGCTGGGACTCCATGGCTGAGGCACTGGGTACAGCTGCACGTCATACGAGTATGTTAGGGCTGCCTCGTTAGAGGGGTAACCAGCGTATCTACTGTTTCTGTGTTCTCCTTTGCTTAATATTGTTCTTGTGATGTTCGTAACCTTATAACCTTAGATTTAAGTTTTTGTATTATGGGTGCTGCCCAAAATAAACAATATTGAATATGAAATTGAAGTCATAACCCTCTTTTATACTTTAGCGGAGTAGGGTAAAAAGTATCCTATATCTGTGTTCGAAGTTCAAAAAGTTTTATGATTGCCAACAACAAACGCCATGATTTTACCGGGGTTTTCCCAAGATACTTTAACATTTCATGATGTTACATCTCTACAACATATTATAAGGTTGTAAAATGAAAATGTCTGTATATTGAAGATTTTAAAATGATGACTATTTTGAAGGTGAATAGAAAAATGTTATTTATTTTTGGTATTTTCAATGTTTGTATGTGTCGCTGTGGCCTCATCAAACCAGAACGGCTAAACTGATTAGAACTTCTTTGTGGTTCATGAGTAGCTAGGCTTCAACAGATGGTTCATCATCATCGTAGCGTTTTCCGGCTATGTCCTCAGCTGCTACTGCAGACCCCGGGGTCCGTTTTCCAGCATTTACTTCTCAACTTTGCCCTGCATCCTTAGCTGGCCAAGGATTCAGACGAAGATATTTAATTGTAATGTTGGAGGGTATGTTTTCTGTCAACAAACTGCTATCAGTTTGGCAGATATTATAATTGTTTTCTTGAAATTAATTAAAAAAAGCCCATAGGTGGTTATTCCTTTTATCCGACTACGCTAAAGAAACAAAGAGTTATGATTTCTTTCTCTTCCCCAATGAAGTTGCGGGCACATTCTAGCTGGAAATATATTCCAAACGGTCCTATTTTGTGTAACATGACAGTGAGATTTGAGCAACAGAGCCCATTTACGAAAAAATACCTAAAATTACAGGTATTTCGATGTTTTTTGCTGTCAAGTTTCCTGTATGTAACGCTTGGAATGTTATCCCAATGTATCGCTTACAATTGAAGCAATTTGTTTTCGGTTGGTGTTACTTCGGACCAAGTTGCCGTTTATATTCTAGTACTACGTCTATACCGCGATTTTGCATGCAAGCCAAAAAATTTCATTTTATTTCATGAAATTACATTAACTGCAGTATTTTTCTAATGATATGAATTTTTGATGCGATAACGTCTTATAAATCGGTGAAGGATCATGACTCATTTTAACGTTCCGCTGTCACGTTCCGCCTGAGCCGAGCGTGCAAGCGAGAGCGCGGAACAAGCGATAGAGAGGCGCGGTCAACCTAAGCGATTGGCTTGTGAATTCATAAAAGTATGTGAATTTTCATGAATGTTTTCTTTTGACACAAAGATCTCGTAACAATTAGTGACAAAATTGGTAAATGCCCTGTGCCTTTGACTAGTTAAAATCCGTGGTCCAGTCTTGGAAATTATTCATTATTTAGATCTTTTTATTTAACAGAATATAGTATCTCAGTGAAGATTATCACTTTAAAAATCACGAAGATTGTGATGGTATAACATGATGATTTTCATAAAAATATAAGATCAGATAAAGCCTAAAAAGATAAAATGCAGTAAAAATAATTACCTTTTTTCGATTTTGCTACGCAAAAACACAGTATTTTTTTCTTGTCCAGAAGAAATTTAAGCGTTGTACTTTGTGGTTCTTCAGTGGTATGCAGGACACAGTGTAGGAAAACTATTATACTCTTTAATCACAGTTTTTTGGCCAAAAAAGAGAATACTAAGACTTGTTGTTTTTGTGCACATGAAAAAGGGTTTTTAAATTTAGATAGAGTAGAGGCTTGAGAGTGATTTAGGCTTCTTTTTATTCAAAAAACAAGGTTTTCGAAATAAAAACAATAATTGTAGACCATGCGGGCGGAGCCGTCAGAAAACTAGACACTTTAAATATATAAGATATTTGTCCATTTATCAGTGGCGTGGCGTCAAACGATACTACATGATATTACATAATAATAAATAAATAAATACTACGGGACAATTCTAAACAAATCGAACTAGTCCCATGGTATGCTCAATGAGGACGACGATATATTTAATAGATATATTACTGATATACCTACATAGAAAACATCCGAGACTCCGGAACAAATATTTATGCTCGTCACACAAATATTTACCCATACCGAGATTTGAACCCAGGACCTCAGCTTCGCAGGCAACGTTATTTCCACTGAGCTAAACCGGTCGTCAAAAAAACAATGATATTGGTAAAGAGTATATTTTGTCTTTTGTTTTCTTCAAAAGCAGTAAAATAAAGTATTCAAATGCCTTAAAGTAGGCAAGCCGATGAGAATCAGGTTCTATAAACGCCATGCCACGCCACTGCTATTTATTTTCGCTTCGTAATATTTTTGTTCGCGATATGGAATTTTCACTTTGTTAGTATTCTTATTACAATATACAATTAAATTGAAAAAATACTCGATAAAAAAGCGTGCAAAAAACTCTAGTTCGCTAGTTAAAATGAAACTCGCATATAAATTGCTTGCAAAGCATTTGTTATAGAAAATATTGCTTATTCGGAGAGGTAATTTATTTTAAAGAAAATTACAGACGTCGTTTGCAGGGTTTAAACGCTCTTATTGAAATAAAATGTATCTAATAATGGTATTACGCCTTGGCGCAATTGGAGATGAAGAACTTTTAAAAACGGATTTGTTAGAGGTTGTATCTTATCCTGGCTGACAGTAAAAAAACGGCCAAGAGCATGTCGGACCATGCTCAGTGTAGGGTTCCGCAGCCGTTCATAAAAAAGGCACCACAGATGAAGAAATACGGTATGAAAAAGTGCACTAGCAAAGAGTGTAGGTATTGTGGGGTTATAGCTCGTGGTGGTATAAATAAAAGGAGCTGGTACGGGTTTTGGCGTTTACTTCGGGTTTTGGCGGCGATAATAGAATTGCTGGGCGTAGTTAGTTTTATTTGGAAATTCTGTCTTTAATTTATTTATGATATCACCCAGTGATAAGAAGCCTTCATAGTTTGCTTTATAAAATTGTAATGCTGGACCTGTTAAATACGCGGCAATAGCACCCTTCGATTGTTCCTCCGTATATTTTTTTACTTGTGTGAGGATTTTGTATTGGAATATAAAATCGTCTACGTATGACGTTCCGTCAAATTTGTCGGACTCCATTTTACGAAACACAGCACAACAATTCTTTATCTATACGTCTTACGACGGTGAACTTTAAAATGTGGCTATCTATCTCGCGGATACTATTTATATCCTTTTCAATATTTCAAGCCATTCAATAATTCTACGCGCTGGATATAATTATCCATTGGGGAAGAGAAAGAAATCATAACTCTTTGTTTCTTTAGCGTAGTCGGATAAAAGGAATAACCACCTATGGGCTTTTTTTAATTAATTTCAAGAAAACAATTATAATATCTGCCAAACTGATAGCAGTTTGTTGACAGAAAACATACCCTCCAACATTACAATTAAATATCTTCGTCTGAATCCTTGGCCAGCTAAGGATGCAGGGCAAAGTTGAGAAGTAAATGCTGGAAAACGGACCCCGGGGTCTGCAGTAGCAGCTGAGGACATAGCCGGAAAACGCTACGATGATGATGAACCATCTGTTGAAGCCTAGCTACTCATGAACCACAAAGAAGTTCTAATCAGTTTAGCCGTTCTGGTTTGATGAGGCCACAGCGACACATACAAACATTGAAAATACCAAAAATAAATAACATTTTTCTATTCACGTAGATTATTGATTATTGGCAGTTCTTTGGCAACACGCTACGTATGAATGAGGTGATGTGATATTTAATCTAGAAATACACTTAAAAACATCACCAGATAACTTCCTCGCTGACACACTTCCGTGCTCAATTCTTCTGTGATACGGGCGATTAATCTTTACGTTCTTCAAACGTGAAGTACCCCGCACCTGCACCAACTTGTGGGAGTGTAGCCGTTGGTAGTAAAACAAGAGTAACTATTTACGTATTTATTCCTTGGTAGCCAAATCCGTAATGAATATTTTCACATTATGACATTACAAAAACAGAACATTCTTTATTTGAATCTATTATTTAAAATAAAGGGCCACGATATGAAAAAGGTGGCTATACACGAGCCACCTCACAGTATCTCCACGGCACTTACATCACTTTGTTGAGAAGCACCGTTTTCGGTAATAACTCAAAAACTATCCGATCATACTAAAAATAATTTTCGTATTTCTCGAAACCCCGAAGGCTCCTTAAAAGATCTGTCGACATATGTGAAATTTTCTGTTTCGGTTACAGGTATGGAGGACCCCACCTAAAAATACTTGTTTTTATTATTTAATTATCAAACTAATTCGCGGCAGTAGCGGAGGAAAAATATACCTATACCCCACATCAATATACATGTTGTAGTTATTGAGTAAAATGCCTGTGACATGCGGATGGACAAACGGACATGACGAAACTATAAGCGTTCGCATTTTGGCAAGGGAACCCTAAAAAAAATTGTCATTTTTTGCAGTCGGTTTTCAGTAATTGTTCAAATATACATTTATTTGTAGTAACGGAACCCTATACTGATCTGGTCCGACATGCTCAAGGTTAGTTTTATTCAGAGCCTTATGTCAGTGTTTTCTTTTAAAACGACAAGAAGTATTAAAGGCCAAAAGTTTTCATAACATAATTGCTTTCCAAAAACAACCACCAAAGCTAGTAGGTACGCGTACAAAGGTAGTCTGTAACTAACCGTTTTCGCCTAGTATTGTTTACCTTTGAAATTGGATAAACCCAACATAGCCCACAGGGATACCGGGAGTGAAAATTTAATTACATGTACCTCACTAGCTGCCAACCCAGCTCAATTTATCTGGTGTAACCTTTCTTGGCCCACGCCATTTCAGATAAGTGCTATCAATATGGGAAACCTAATTTCTTAGCACAAGATGTGAGTATGATATTACTAGTAACTATAAGGTGTCCGAACTTCGTACTCGAAGAAAAGGTTATTACCCCTCTTATTTTCTCCAGCGTAGACGAGTAACCATCTATGGATATCCAGCTACCTGTGTGCCAAAATAGTTGAAATCTGTTCAGCCGTTTTGGCTTGATGAAGCCTCAACGACACATGCAAAAGTACAAAAAAAATAACGAGTTAGTGACCTCCAAATAGTCCGTTACAATATGTTTTTTGAAAATATATTTAATGTACAGATGTTTCATTTTTACATCTGTATAATAGACTATAATAGATGGTGTCCGCAACTTTGTCAGTGAGAAAAAAAAAATTATAACTAAACTAAAGCAAAACAATGGGTAATGGATTTTTCCTCCTACGCGAACGAAATTGCGGGCACTTTATAACCAGTAGGGCATATTTTTCCAATAAAAAATCGTGTATAGCTGTGTCAGGACACATAGCCGTTGGTTTAAAGCGAAATGTCTATACGTGTTACATGCTACTAGATGAGATACATGATATTGGGTTACATAGAAGTGAATAAAAGTTAATAGTATAGGTATGCCATTAAGATGAGTGTATTTAATTCTTAACAATGTCTATTTATAGGATTTGTTTAAAGTTGTCCGAGTGAAAGTTAAGACTGGCCAAGAACACATCAAAGAGGTTAGCATAGTTTAAATCTTTACTACCGTCTTAAGGGTGCATCAAGTTTATGGTGTTTCTATACAGTCGCAAATGTTCGCGCGTTCACGGGGGTCGCCAGTAATAAAAGGCATTGAAAGACCGGGTACGTTTCATGGGCGTTTTACGGCCGAAGCTATATTACTATCGAGAAGTTAGATTCAAGGCATTATAAAATAACTAAACTACCTAAATAGTTGTAAAATAACTTGTCATTTTACGGCCTACTGATTTAAGTCAGTTATCTAAGTTCTTAATTCAAATTTCAGTTACTTTTGCGTATGATTTATAGATTTAGTTTTTTTTCAAAGGTGACGGTTGTAAGAAGATTGCATCTTACGGAGATGAGAATGTTAAAATAGATGAGTGTCGTGACGAGAATGTATCGGATAAGGAATTAATATACATATAAGAGGAAGCCTGAAAGTAGCACCCGTAGTCGATAAGCTAAGAGCAAATCGCCTACGGTGGTATCGACTTGTCATGCGGAGGGATGAGAGTCATGTGACAAGAAGAGTATTAGATATGCATGTGATAGGATGTAAGAGGAGGGGTAGCTAGAAAAAAGGTGGATGGATCGCGTGAGAAATGACATGAACAGGAAGGATGTGAGTGAAGAGATGGCGGGTGATAGAGAGGGATGGAATGAAAAAACATGCATCGCGGACCCCAAGTAAATTGGGTAAAGACAAGCGAATGATGATATTAAATTGTTACATCTCATTCACACTCCATTTCGATTAAATAAAAATAACTAACATTACACAAAGAGACGGTGGTTTGGACTATATTTTCGTGATTTTAGTCCACAGTTGGGAGTTTTTATCATCATTATCATTACCAGCAAAAAATACGTCTATTGCTGAGCATAGGCTAAACATACATACATACATACATAGACTGATAAACACATTACCCTCCTTTGCGTCGCGCAGTCGGGTAAAAAGTTGGCCGGGGATACTTCGAATCGATAACAGAACACGTTCCAACAGTTTTTAGAATTTTTGTCTGTTTGTCTGTTTATCTGTTTGTCAATTTTTCGTACGCGCATTACGTAAAAACGACTGAACAGATTTTGATGCAAAGTTTACTAATCTGTTGAGAAAATTCCCGGCCAGGTTAAAGGCTATAAAAATTCAACCCTTAAAAGGGGGGGTAGCCACTACACTTGATAGACTTAAGTTTGCTCCTGAATCTTATGGCGCTACTTAGGACGGAGGTGCGAACTTTTCTCAAATATGTGCTACACGAGCCTACGACTACTATTGAGTACCTTGCTAATCTAACAGGTAGCGCTAAAATTAATACCTTGGCATTTTGCAAAATTAACTCTAAGTTTAGAAGAGGGGGTACGGATATCAATAAATTTAATTTAATAATACAACAAAATACGAGATAAGTGGCTCAGTGGTATCAACAAGGAGGAGGCTCTCATGTGCAAGAATTTGCCCAGGTACTGCTTCAGGTTGGAGAAGGACTTCTGGAGGAAACCAACGGCCTGATTCGATTACCAGAGATTTTATGCAAGATCGTTCCGTCCATTGAAGACGACATTTGGAGCGTATACGGAGACCTGAGCCAGGTGACGCGACGTGAGAACTCTTCGGTTTGTGAGAGAGCCGTTAATGCGCGGATATTGGCGGAAATGGAAGGTGAACAGGCAGTATTTAATCCATTAACACTGTCTTGAATGAACGCTTCGTCACAACATACTTGATGGAGTTTCTAAACTCATTGAGCGCTTCAAGACTCCCAGCACGCACATTAACCCTGAAAGTTGGAGTTCCGATCATGCTTCTTCGGACTTTGTCACCTCCAAAGTTATGCAACGGAACCTGGCTAAAAGTAGTGCAGCTGCAGCGAAACCTCATCGAGGCGCAAATCCTGATGGGGTGCGGCGCCGGAGAAGCCGTGTCCATCCCCCGCAATCCCCGCATTCCGAGCAACTTCCCGCTCCGCTTCAAGCGCCTACAGTTCCCCGTGAGCGTCTGCTTCGCCATGACCATCAACAAGTCGCAGGGGCAGACGCTGCAAGCCGCCGTCGTGGACCTGCGCACGGGCTACTTCTCACATGGGCAGCTACGTGGCGTACTCGCGCGTCACCAGCTGCACGGAGCTGTTCGTGCTGATGCCCACCGGGAAGACTCACAATGTGGTGCACAAACAAATATTGTAAAATGTCAATGTTATGTACTTAAATATACTTTACATACCTACTTTTGGAGTATGTAACTGTAGATATAATTATATGTATATATTTAGTTAGGTAGGAAGTATGGATGTGTATATTTCTTACCTTTTCATGTTTAGACTGATTGATTGGAGAACCGATTTGGGTGATATTTGCCATGGACTTGATTTAGGTAGTACTACAGCCAAGGACGTAAAAATAGAAAAGTGGTACTGTATCGTCCGATACAGTACCACTTTTCTATACCTCTAAGTATACCTCTAAGTATATACTCTATGTCTTTTAAATCACGTCAAAAATTTAAATAAGTGCAAAGAACTATTGATTTTGGAGTGTGCTTTTATTTAGTGGTATTTGTTTAACATTTTATCTGGACTTTACTTCAAGTTTTTGCTCCAGGGGAGAGGGGTGAATTAGCCGCTTACTGACACAGACCGAATTCCACGCGGGCGGAGCCGCGGGCACAGCTAGGTTTTAATAAATTACTTACACCAGTAGATACCGACTTAATGGTATGGACTATAGCTTTGTGATTTTGGTCCCTAGTTAAGAGTTTTTCACCATTACCATCATCAGCCAGCTGTCCTCAAAGAACGCCACAATGGCGGGTCCTGCGCCGCCTGCATTCATCGGACTCCAACAACCTTCATAGGTTACGGTACTTTAAATAGAATCAAAGATAATGGACGCACCGCTGAACTCGCTCAAAGGAATCAGATCTGTTCTCTCAAAGGACACTGGATAGGCCCTCATTGCGTCAAAAATACGATTTATCTTAATAAAAAGAAGCTGTCAACATATTCGCTGGAGATTTATTATATGAAGATAAATAAGGCACGCATTATGAGTTTATTAAGCATTAATGTTTATCTGGACGGAGATAAAAGGGACTGGTTTAATTTTTAATTATGTCGCATTTGCTTTGCAGTAATTTAAGGAAATGCTGAGGGATTCACTTATATTTTGATGTTGCGATTCCTGTTGTTTTCAGATATTTGAATTTTGAACCCAATCCAAACTTACTGTAAAGTATAAAATATTAATTAATTGTTATTTTCACTGTAACTGTTCACTTTTCAGGGTTATAATATATAGGAAACCTATCCTAATGGGTTGTATATGACAAAAATAATTACAAAATTTATATTTTATATTACTCAATTATAATGCGTTAAAGCTATAGTCTGACCGGCGATGAAACGGTAAGGAGCCCTAAAGAAAAGCCAAATAATCGTTATTTATTGTAATAGGGTAAGTGATTTCTTATAATAGTTAAAAAGCTAACGTAATAGGTTGTAAGGTTTGTACAAATTACATCACTATAATTGCAAATGCAATAACAGACATAAAATGCATTTAAACTTTATTAGAAATAACTCCTTCATATTACGACTTTATCAGCTTTTAAAATAAAAATGCTATTGTAACACGTTTTATTGCTAAAGTAAAAACTCTAACCCGCCGGACAGACAATACCAAAAATAGAGTTACTATGACGTTTTTCCCACTCTTACGGGCAAATTCCACTCATTTTACGAAGCGCTAAGTACGGTAAAAGGGAAATAATATAATAACAGCTTAGTTTTATAGTGTAAACATTAAGTTTCCCAAACGTGTTCATATTATATTTTTTCAAATAGTATACGTTACGCTACAGTCGTCATCAATGCACACTTTGTGAATTGACTCAGAGAACATTTGTTTTACTTAAACTTTTTAATAATATAGATGTATGCAAATAACGCGGTTTACGGCGATGCAATGTCAATTCGCATACAGTCTGGATCGAGCACAAATATGTACTCGCCGGTAAATTAAAACGCTACAACTTGGATAAACGGTCAATGAGATATCATGCACAGGTACTCACCAGACATCAGCATTCGGGAGGTGGTACGAGCGGTTCATTTCTTCTTCCTTCAGGATACGGGCCGGCCGGCCAGATGGTATAGGTAAACAGGTCACGATTAATGTCCCACACGCGACCGCGGTAGTAGAAATTAAAGGGGAGTAGTATTTGAACACCAGATATGGATTTTCGGTACTGTATATCAGTCTGCGCGAGCGTGCGCGAGCGTTCTCGGTGTTATACAGAACTGCCGTTCAGTCGATGGCGGCGCCACCGTCTACGTAGGTTTGTACCGCGCATGCGCGCCAGTTGACTCGGGCGCTCTCATTGGTCCGATATTCAGAATTGCAACATTTGAGACTGCGTTTTAACATTGCATCGTTTGAAGTAATAAGGTGCGCTAATAGTTAAAGAATTGTAGAAAACCAAAACGTTGAAAACGGAACATTCCGCCCACCAAAATACCAATGGGATTTTCCCAAAATTAGAAAAAGAAACGTTATTTAACTATGAATATGCTACGGCTTACGATACTAATCTTAAAGCTAAGCTACGGTTTTAATAAAGATATTTATTCGGATGGTAGAGGACACAATTTAACTAGAGGCCTCTTAACTAGGTGATCTCTAGCTGTTTTTACGGTAGCCACCCGAACCACTCCATCAGGCCCAGGATGTAAGGAAACTACGCGTCCTAATGCCCATTGGAGAGGAGGTCGATTATCATCTTTGATAAGTACGATAGAGTTTATGTTTAACGGTGTTGAATCTTTGGTCCATTTTGCCCGCTGAGTTAACGCGTGCAGGTATTCATATTTCCAGCGTCTCCAAAACTGCTGTTGGAATGATTGGATTAGCTGCCATCGGTTTAGACGATGAATGTTAACGTCACTGTAGTCCGGATCTGGGACCGCTGTCAGAGGTTCCAGCGTAAGGAAATGTCCGGGTGTGAGAACGCTTAAGTCGTTAGGGTCAGAGCTTAATGGACACAAAGGCCTTGAGCTTAAGATCGATTCGATCTGGGTAAAGAGGGTAGTAAGCTCTTCAAACGTTAGAGTCTGATCGCCAACAATTCGGTATAAATGTCTTTTCGCTGCTTTTACTTGGATTTCCCACGCGCGTCCGAAATGTGGAGCGGACGGGGGGTTACGTTTAAAAGCAATTCGTTCTGCGTTCGAGGCTTGTTCCATACATGAAGCCAGTTGTGAAGCTGCACCGACGAAGTTTGTGCCGCAATCAGAACGGATAATGTTGCAGCGACCGCGACGGGAGATGAAACGACGCAAAGCAGCGATGAAACCGTCAGTCGATAAGGTAGACACTACCTCCAGATGCACAGCTTTGGTACTTAGACAGACGAACAAACAAAGGTAAGCTTTATCGATTTTCGCACCGCGATGGCGACCGAGCTTGATTCGAAAGGGCCCAGCGAAATCCACGCCGACGTCAGAATATGGCTTTGCTTGGTTAACACGGAAGGCAGGAAGGTCACTCATGAATGGTTGCAATGGTTGCGGACGGAGACGATAACACCGTATGCATCTTGAAAGGTGGTGTCGGATGGCACGCTTTGCCGCAAGTATCCAGAATTGCTGTAAGATCAGGTAATGAGTGGTGTTCAGTCCAGGATGAAGATTCTTCCGATGAATGGAGTCGATTACTGCTGTCGTGAGCACACATTTCCTGGGCAACAATGCCGGATGCCTGTGTTCGAATTGAAGACCAGAGCGTGCGAGCCGACCGCCCACCCTGAGTATACCCTGGTCATCCAGGAATGGATTTAGCATGCGAAGACTTCGTGGCAACTGTTTTCGCGACTTCAGCTTCGATATGACATCAAAGAAGTGGCGATTCTGAAAATGTTTGACGATACTTAGGAGTGAACGATGTTGCTCGACCTCCGTAATGAAAAGACTTTCCGGCTGCGAAACGGTACCACCACGTGCGTTGTTACTAAACCTACGGATGTAAGCTAGGATACGACAAATTTTATCCAGGGATGAACACTTCTCGAACAGCTGATCGATTATCGGAACTTGCTTCGCGGTGTCGACTTGATCAGTGACGAGAGTGCTATGACGCTGCTCGGAAAGTACGACGTTATCATTGGTCTGACATTTAGATATGTCTTTTGGCCACTCAGACCGTGGTTGATACAGCCACTCTGGTCCCGCCCACCATAGCGCGTTATTTAATAACTCCGCTGGCAGTTGACCACGTGAGCAAGTATCTGCGGGATTTGTGCCGGAAGGAACATGCCTCCAGCATTCGGTAGGAACGATATCTTGGATATGGCTGACACGGTTTGCGACGAAAGTTACCCAACGAGAACAAGGGGACCGCAGCCAAGATAAAGTGACGGTGGAATCACTCCAGAGATAGGTTTCATTCACAGGAATCCGTAACGTCTCTTTGACAAATTTAACGAGGTCTGCTAACAGAACTGCAGCACACAATTCTAATCGTGGCAGTGATTGCCTCTTCAAAGGCGCAATTCGAGCTCTTGCACAGACGAGGAAGATGCGAATGGAACCGTCAGACTCGGTGACACGTAGAAAAATAACGGCGCCGTACGCAAGTTCAGAGCTGTCACAAAACCCGTGCAGTTCATACGAGCGAGCGCCCGCAATAACGAACTTACGTGGAACCTTAAGTTCCTTGACCTGTGGGAGTTGTTGAGAGAGATTGTTCCATTGAGATACAATTTCCGATGGAGGAGTTTCATCCCACGAATCGCCGAGGATCCAAAGCTTTTGAATTAAGCATTTGGCTTTGATTGTCAAAGGAGACAGGAAACCCAAAGGGTCAAAAATTCTGGCTACCTCGCTCAGAATCGTACGTTTGGTACACGGTTGGTTTGACGGTTGGACGTTAAAAACGAATGAATCTGTGGTAGGCTCCCATTTGAGGCCCAGAACTTTGATGGTTGTGTCTTCGGCTTCGGTAAAAATGATAGCTCCCGAGAGACACGCTTCTGAGGGTAGATCACTCAGAAGTTCCGGTTGATTGCTCACCCATTTACGCAGCTCAAAACAACCGCGGTCGAAAAGAGCGATAACTTGCGATTTGATGTCACGGGCATCCTCCAGCGATGAACTTCCGGTTACGATATCATCGATATAAGTGTCAGAAGTTAAAACAGTTTTGGCCTTGGGGTAATTATGACCCTCGTCGTTGGCCAGTTGCTGGATGGTTCGACATGCCAGAAACGGCGATGAAGAAACCCCGTAGGTAACGGTATTCAAGACGTATTCTTGGAGAGGCTCATCGGGGTGAGCTCGCCAGAGAATACGCTGGTAATCACGGTGATGAGGAGCTACATTGATTTGGCGGTACATTTGGCGCACGTCCGCTATAAAGACAATTTCGTGCTCACGGTAATGAAGAAGGATCTCCACGATGTTGGATTGCAACTTCGGGCCTGTAAGTTGCGAGTCGTTGAGCGATTGGGAGTTCGCGTCCTTAGCTGAGGCGTCAAAGACCACACGGAGCTTCGTAGTGACGCTGTCGGGGCGTAGAACGCAATGATGCGGTATATAGTACCTGCCTTGACCCATGTGCTTAACAGGCACCAGAGTCATGTGACCACTTTCGATGTAGTCAGTCATGAAATCGGTATATTGTTGTTTTAACGATTGATCACGAGACAATCGCCTCTCAATGGCATGGAAGCGCCGCAGGGCTATTGCTCGAGAGCCTTCATAAAGGGGCTCAGCGTTGTCCTTGAAAGGAAGACAAACGAAATACCTGCCGGTCTCGTCACGGTAATGATCTTTAGTGAAACTGTTTTCACAAACTTGCTCATCTGGGGTTAATCGGGAAGATTGCGGAACGTTATCGATTTCCCAGAAACGTTGAACGATATTGTTTAAGCTCTCATCCATACTAGGAGGTGCTACACCCAATAAACATGGTGATGGTGGTGCGAGTCGAGACTTCCCGAGAAGAAGCCAGCCGAAGACAGAGTTGAAGGCACGTGGTTGAGACGCGTTGCCTTTCAAACGCTGTTCGAGCAGCGACTCTGCGAAGACGTCGGCCCCTAACAAGACGTCAATCGGACCAGGAATGTCAAAACCAGGATCTGCTAACGGTAATGTCTTGACATCATCCCATCCATCCGTATTAAGTCTTGCAATTGGTTGGTCTCCACAAATGCTCGCTATGACGAGCATTTTGAGACGAAATTTGACGTTACAATTGGCGCCGACTTCACATGTAACATTGCCAATGACTGAGGCGGGAGCTCCCCCCAAGCCATGAACGTTAGCCAGAGCGGCTTTAGGCTTTAGGTTAAGCTGTTGAGCTGCGTGTGCCGTCAAAAAGTTACTTTGACTACCTGTATCAAATAGCGCTCGGAATGTGTGAAATTCGCCAGAGGCGTCGCGAATTTGGACGATGGCGGTGGCTAGTAGCACGGTTGTATTCGCGGATGAGTTAGACGCGGTTAATGATTCTTTAGCCACTAATGCGACTGAGCTCGATTGATCACCCGAGGTGTCGGGGTTGCTTGGCGCTTGATCCCGGTGTAGCAGCGTGTGGTGTTTACGTTTACATTTTTGACACGAAAATATCGATGTGCACTCTCGTACTGAGTGAGACGAGTTAAGACAGTTGTAGCACCATCTCCTTTCACCGGTCACCGCCATGCGCTCGTCTACCGATTTTGACAGGAAAGCTTTGCAACCTGTTATGTGGTGTTCGTCACCACAGAAAGAACACTTACGAATAAGTTTGGCGGCTGTCGAAACCTTAGTGGGCTTCCCCTCTTGTTTATCACCACCTTTCTTAGGAAAGTTTATTGTGGGAGCGACAAGCGAATGTGTGACGTTATGTCGCTTCGGCCTTTGCAAGGCACCCGATGCCTCCTTGTATGTACTAGAGGTTTTAGTGGTAACGGCGGTAAAGTGCGTATCGCGCATTAATGCTTCGCTTTTAGAGTGTAAGAATGCCCTAATGTGTTTATATTGTGGCAACTCGATATCGGTGTGTTTTTCCTCAAACTCGCGTCTTAATTTAGTATCGAGTTTCGACAAAATGTTATAACAAAGAACGAAGTCCCAGTGCTCGGTAGGTAATTTTAGCCGTTTTAAAACTGTTAAGTTTTCGTCGATCGTGTCCAACGCGTGTCGGAAATCCTGAGCGTGTGTAGTTTTGAAACTAACATCTAAAATGTCGCGCCAGCAAGTAAACGCTAATTCGCGTTTGTCCTCATAACGGGACTTGAGAGCATCATATGCACTTAAATAATGTTCGCATGCAACTGGGAACGTTCTTATTAACGATAAAGCGTCACCGCGTAACACCGACACTAAATAGTGGAATTTCTCGATATCACTTAAAATGGTTGATTCGTGAACCAACGCGTTAAAAGTAGAAATAAACTCGGGCCACTCCTTAATAGCACCCGAAAATATCGGAAGTGAAATCTTCGGTAAGCGCAGATTACCACTGTGCGAACCCGTTAATGACTCCCGCTTAGAGTTATTTGTTTGTTGTTGTGAACACTGTTGAAACCTACGCTGAATTGCAACTACTTGAAAATACATCTCATCAAAACGATCCTGAATTTCGGTATCCCTATCATCAACCTCATCCTTGAGAAGGTCCAAGATGATAAAATGTGCCTCTTGAAAACTATCAGCGATGTTGTTTATCTCCTGACAATATGAAAGGAATAACTCGGTTTGTGACGCATCAGTGTCGGCTAAAGTCCCCACTTCAAGTGCCTTCGAAACACGATTATACGCTATAGTTCGTTTACGTCGCAAACTGGGCAAATTATTCACAGTGAAACTCGGTTCGGTACATTTCTTTAGCCCAGATTTAGATTTACGTCTTAATAGGTAAGACATCGTTAATGACTAAAAGAATGTTCACTAAACTAAAAAGTTTACCCGAATGCACAACTAACAACAAACGAAGTTTGTATATAAAAAGAATAATTACGTTATCAGCGATCGCAGGAACACAACAAGTATCGATATTTGTATGACGCGACAACTATTAAAAACCGTCACCTCGAGTTTGCTGTACCAATGTATGAAATAAATCGAGTTAAAAAATGTTATCGAAAGTAAACTTTATTATCACGCAGAACGATTTGCGATATTTTCGAAAGTATTTTAACTTTCACAAAACTAGTCAAATATAAAAAATATGTTTTTTCCTTATATAGTTAACTATAAACTTTGGAAATCAGAAATTACTCAAGTTCAAAATTCCAATTATAATGATATTACGTTATAGAAATGGCGATACGATGTATTTTACTTGCAAATTTAAGGTTAATTGGAAATTTTAAAATCACTTATTACGGTAACGTTGAGCGAACGAAGTAAGTCGTCGTGTTATATTAAAGTTGTTACACAAAATTATGATGCGATGTAATTTGCAATGTTGTTATTGCAAATGGTAAAAACGATGGATAATATTGTGTTACTTGGTATATACACAACAACTGGGTATTTATCTTTCAACGGAGATATAGTGAAACGCCCTTTTTAAATCGGTATATGCGGCGGGTAGCGAGACAAAATGGAACAAAGACTTGAAATAACTGGTTCGTAATTGAGGGATATTTTTACGTGTTTATTCGTTTAAGCGTTAAGTAAGTATAGTAAACGGTAAAATAGTGATCTTGCTGTTACAGTTACGAACTAAAAATTGGTATTTGGCTGACCAACTACGTATATCTAAGGGTTCCCGGGTTTCGGCACCAAAAAGATGTATGCAAATAACGCGGTTTACGGCGATGCAATGTCATTTCGCATACAGTCTGGATCGAGCACAAATATGTACTCGCCGGTAAATTAAAACGCTACAACTTGGATAAACGGTCAATGAGATATCATGCACAGGTACTCACCAGACATCAGCATTCGGGAGGTGGTACGAGCGGTTCATTTCTTCTTCCTTCAGGATACGGGCCGGCCGGCCAGATGGTATAGGTAAACAGGTCACGATTAATGTCCCACACGCGACCGCGGTAGTAGAAATTAAAGGGGAGTAGTATTTGAACACCAGATATGGATTTTCGGTACTGTATATCAGTCTGCGCGAGCGTGCGCGAGCGTTCTCGGTGTTATACAGAACTGCCGTTCAGTCGATGGCGGCGCCACCGTCTACGTAGGTTTGTACCGCGCATGCGCGCCAGTTGACTCGGGCGCTCTCATTGGTCCGATATTCAGAATTGCAACATTTGAGACTGCGTTTTAACATTGCATCGTTTGAAGGTGCGCTAATAGTTAAAGAATTGTAGAAAACCAAAACGTTGAAAACGGAACAATAGATGTGTTGCGAAACAGTAAAATGACTGGAGCACAGCTTTATAAAAACGTAGTGTATATTTTAAGGTATTTTTTGTCCATCACGGCTGTTTCACAGTCGCTTCACTCCATACATCACGGCGTTAGTTATCTATTTAGCCGCCTGACATTGATGAATGTGCAAAATGAAACGGGACCCGCGAGCGGGTTGCACTAATGCCGGGAACAATGAGATAATACCTGTGTGTAGATTAATTGTTCTTGTAAAGGGTGACAACTGTTCGATATGAAGGTTTACATCTGAAATTTCATAGGGTAGTTTCCTGGGTAAAAAAATATTATGTTAATTAGTCCGTCAAAAAGATAATAAAAAAATATTGGACACGTATTTTTTTCTTTTGCCAATCAAACAAAAAAGACAAAGATAAAGCGCGTCAAAATTTGGGAGTGGGGACGCATGCCGTCACGGGGAACTTTAGCGGGTTATATTTCCGGTTTCTCTGCTGGCTCCCCCCATGTTCGGTGCCAGCGGTGGGATAAATCGCCAGGCCATGTTCATTCTTATTCCATATTCTTGTAGATGCGGTTGCCATTCTTCGTAGGCGGCTCGTAGTTCGTTATCAGATCCGTGGAAGCACGTAGCGTTGTCCGACCACATTACTCGGGGCCACCCTCTTCTTGCCGCCATCCTTCTATGTGCCATTATCGCTAGTTGTCAGTGACTTTGGTTCGTCTACGTACTGCCTTATTTCAGATATTCTTAATGAGAAAATATGAAGATAAAAATAAACCCAAACGAAGTCGTTAAGAAGATTATTATAACAGAAGTCATAGAATTTATATAATAGAATTACGAAGGTACGATAAGAGCGTGGAGGAGCGAACGTTTTATTTGCGTTCCGACTGCGCCCGCTTTTGTGACAAGAGGCCGCGAGGGCCATTTGGATCAAGTGTACTCGTATTTTGGATAATAAAAGAATCATCCACTCAACTCTAACGGGAAAATCGTGCTTCTACAACTATGAGAACCTACGGGCTGTATATTCAACAAAAGCTTGGCATTTTAAAATACACTGTAAGGGTTTGCCTAACAATGAGAAGGAGGAATCATTAAAAGGAGTATGCATAGTGACCCGCTTCTTCGAAATATGTAAGCCGATATGGAGGCTTCTTTTCTGTTTCGTCGTAGTTAGGCAAAAAGGTTGCGTAACATTATTTTGCGTTTTTGTGTACAGACAAGTCATTAAATATGGAACTTTTTAAATATATCAAATTACATAGCTACTCGTAAAAAGATAACATATGCATACTTATTTACATAAATCGAGCCCCAATCTAAGCAATGCTTATGCTATGGGTTCTAGATGACGATGTACATACTTATACAGAAATAATCGGTGAACATACATAAAAAACCCTTTATGGGAGTCGGTTTAAAAAAAACATACTTCTATAAGGTGAACTAACATTTAGGTCGACCGTTAGTCGTGGAAATCTTTAGGTAGGGACCTGTGTTCAGCAGTGGACGTTTACGGGTTCAAATTATGATAATGGTAGAAAACAAAACATCCAATATAGAGAAAAACAAAAGATTCGCGTTAATAAAACAAATATTTGCCCGTCCCCAGATTCGAACACGGGATCTCCTGTAGGGTGCTTAAAAAAAATTGTTTTTCGATATTTGGTTTGAATATCTATTTAATCTGTTGCTTATGGCTACTGATTTAACATCCTAAAATATTGGCTCACTAATCGGAGTAGAAGTTGGTGATAATAGGTTGTTAAATACAAAAACTGTATGATTTGTTTTCTGTGTTGCTTGTTTTTTGCTTCATAGAAATAAAATTGCTGAGGTGTTTTTTCAGATGAAATTTATGAATAGTCGTTTAGTTGGCTGAAAATTGGTCTACCAGCCCTTTGAAAAGTAGTCTTCATGGCGGGAAAGCCCTGTTTTGTTTCTGCTGGATTTCAGAATCTGGAGCTGTTTTATTATTTGACTTACATTTGACGTCTAGACGAGACCTTATTATTAGAAACTAAAAGTAACATATAATGGGACCAATTCATCTTAACACTGTAAAAAATAGAGTAAGAAATCGATAAAATCGTTATTTCGAAGCCGATGAGCACCGCCTTCCCAAAGAGCTAGGCTAACGAAAATTTGCAAAAATAACGGCATATACACGACCATAAAAATGAAGGGGTGCCGCGACCAATAAGTAACGAAAAAAAATTTTACCCATACATTTTGTATGGACGAAAAAAATTTTTTTTAGGAAATCTTTGCGGGGCACCCTCCCATTTTATGTTCCAGATTCTGAAATACAGCAGAAAGAAAACAGGGCTTTCCCGCCATAAAGACTACTTTTCAAAGGGCTGGTAGACCAATTTTCAGCCAGCAAAACGACTTTTCATAAATTTCATCTGAAAAAACACCTCACCAATTTTATTTGTATGGGGCAAAAATTACTAAAAGACGCGGTTTTTGTAAGCAACACAGAAAATAAATCATACAGTTTTTGTATTTTACAACCTATTATCACCAAATTCAAATACGATTAGTGAGCCAATTATAGGATGTTAAATCAGTAGCCATAAGCAACAGATAAAATGGGTGTTCAAACCAGAAATCGAAAAAATATTTTTTTGGACCACCCTAATCTCCAGCTTAGGCCATTATACAACCATCTAAGCTAAACACGTTGGCAACTTAGTGTACAACAAGATAAAGACTCACTTTTACTAATTAAAATCTCCTTTCTAAGTCGTGCAGTCTTGGTAGAGCGGTCGTAGTCAGGTCCCGGTCAAGTTTTGCGCCGCCGCTGCTTTCGTGATTCGACGCCATGTACTAGCTCTATGTTTATTGGAGTGAAAACAATATTCCTGGGTAAAAACAATATTATTTTGTTACATTCCGTCAGTAAAATTTTCAAAAAATATTGGACACGTATTTTTCTTTTGTCTATCAAACGAAAAATGATAAAGATAAAGCGCGTCAACGTTTGGTAGAGAGAGAGATAAAAACGGTCGCACGGCGAGAAGTCACGGGTTACTGTAACGGGCTATATCTTCATATTTTATTGTTTAATTGACAAAAGAAAAAATACGTGTCCAATATTTTCTGATTATCTAACTGGCGAACGAATTATATTTTTTTAGGACACATACACAAGCCTACTATCGTTAATACTGGAGTGTGTCGCAGATTTGATGAAGTGCACCCAATTAAAATAACGATACGTAAATCTTCATTATCAACCGTGTACATGTCAATTTACGATTGAATTTCACACGCATATTTGACTTAGGTTCCTATTTTATAAAGTATCCTGTCAATACGTTTTCAAGTTTGTTGGGCAACCGCAATTTGCATTATTAATACTGGTGTCAACATCAGCTAAAAGTGCGGTGGCAGCCGATGACAGCTGGGTTAATACAAGCAAAACAGCCAGAATTATGCCCTTGACGTTCGTATAACAGGGCGCATTACAGTGTGGTCCAAAATACGTTGATATAGAATTGACGAAAAATATCACTGTGCCAATTGCGTCTATAGGATAAATGCGTCTTTTAATGACGTCTAGAAACGGAACACTTTACATCGACCCTTGCTCTCTTTGCATTAGTAACAGTGTAAAATATTAAGCGGGGAAGTAAGAGGTAGTTTTAAAGTGTTCAGATACCGTCAAATGTTTAAAAGACGGATCTGCCCCATAATAGACGCGCTTTTTAGTAAATTACATGAAAAAGTGTCTTTCTTAACTTTGAATATCTAGTTGTCTTCAAATATCCTCCTTTGGCTCTGAATCACAAATGCATAGGATTGTATGGTAAACGGAATGATATAACTCTATTTTAAGGATATTATTGCCCACTCTGTGATAAGTGTAGCCTGGTGAGCTTGGACCCTTAAGAGCTACAAAAAACATAATAAGTGTACCTTCGTTTCTAATATCAGCAAAAAACTGTAATCCATTGAATTTTAATCAGGCAAGTAAGGTCTTATGAAGTTATGAGCTTATGAATACAAAAAAAAAATCTTTGCACCACTACTAATGACTGCGGAACCTGCGAGATGGAGTATAGAGCTGCTGGAAATCCATGGTCGCCAAAATATTGTTGACTCAAAGAAACAAATACACCTTCAATAATCTCTTTTCTGTATATATTTTTTATTAATTATGACACCTTTTTGAATGAATACAAGGAGAGTTTTGTCTGTGGAGTACTTATAAATAAGTACCTGAATTTATAAGCTCAAAAGAGTGAGCATCATACTTGACTGACTTAAACCCAATATAGTTACAGTTCGAGTTTAATGATAGTAGCCTGTAGGTACTACAAAACACAAAATGTTGACACTGAAAGCATTTTTGTAAAAGGAGTGAAAATAAAATTAAAACGAACTAAACTAAAAAATTTAAAGAATTAGAAGTCAAATTCGAGGCTGTGGTAAGGTTTTTTTTTTTTTACTTCTGTTTTTTTTCTAATATGCCTAATTGCACTATATTCTGTTATTTGCTGAAGACTGATAAACTATTGATCAAGTTGTCATATTTCGTACCTCATAAGGAAAACACGCATCCATTATATGATCACTTATTCTCAGTAACGCGTGAAGGTACCAAACTGAAAACATACAGTCATTAAATAAAGTGTTTCCTTACAAATTGCCGTTAGCTAAAAACCTTTTTATATGGTACTTTCAGTTGACCTAGAAACTAGAAATTTGGTATGAAGGTAGCTTTTGTAGCACAACCAACGAGATTTTTTTTTAATCTACATATGTATCCATGTCAGTAATCAATATAAAATGATCCTATACTGCGTATAATCTGCTTAAAAGCAGACCTCTGCTAATATCGGATATTCATTAACTACGGCTGTTTTTAGTTTATATTTTACACGGAGCTCTCGTTCGCGAGTCTGACTCGCACTGGGGCAATTGTTTTTGTGTTTAAGTGTCGTATCCGTCCATAAGTAGAAGTCTCTGATATAGAAGGCTATAAATTTGTGAAATTTTGATTCAATTTATTTGGGGGCTATGTTGTGTCGGATATTAATCGCGTAACGAGTGGCGATCAGCGCGCCATCTGGCGCTATTGAGAATTAGAATCCGAGCCTTTTATTAAAACCCGGCTTGTGAGGGCTTGATTTAACAAACTACGAGTAGGTATGCAGAATAAACGTTTTCTTCAGTATAATTCTTTAGATGCCTTTATTCGTTTGACTTTTTTATTTGATCCAGCGTGGACTTATTTCTTTCACTTTAATCTATATAGATAGGGTGTAATCGTTAAGTGTGACCAGTCGATTATTCCGTAACTATAACAGATATCAAAAACCTATAAACTGATATCGAAAGTACGCTACCCAATGAGTAAAATGACATCGATAACTTTTTAAAAATAATACGAGTAGTATCTAAAATTTTGACATTAAGCACTCCCATACATTTAACCTCATACTAAATGTATGGGGGTGTTTAAAGTCTTGTTAAATTTTGGATACTTCTTGTTTGATTTTTAAAAAACTATTGATGTCATTTTACTAACTAGGTAACGTACTTTCGATATCAGATTAAAATTTAAAAAAATGTTATCAGTAATAGTTCCGGAATAATCACCTGGTCACACTTAAATATTACATCCTGTATATGTAGATTGCACAAGTACTCTCTCATTTGACCTCATGGTGAGCCTAGATCTAACAATACCTAAGCGTTTATGCTTAGTTGAAGCTTATGATACATATATAATAATCAATAAAAAACATACATTGCAGTAGATACTCAAAAAGTGAGCGTTCGTGGAATATGTTGTTAAGATTCTGCATCTGAAATGAGGAGATTCGTAGTAGAACCAAAGTTCGTCGACATAGCTCAGATAGTTGCAAGATTTAAAGTGGCAGTGAGGCTCGACTACGCTGAAGTAAAAAACTGGGTTATCATGTGACACACCTCTATTTATAAAATTTGTTTGGTTCTTCATGTTTTTACACTACTTTTATTTTTGATGTTTTGTTTTTTAGTTGGCTTCGAACTCGTGCCGTAGCTTGAAATAGCAGTTTTTCTTGGAGCTATAGTTATAATATAACGTTTTTATCTTACGCGGACGAAGTTAGGGGCGCCACAAGTACCATAATAGCGTTGCAACCCAAAGCAAATCTAGGCCTCCGACCCGAGTTTGCGGCTTTTGTCCTGATCTCGTATCGTTTACTTCCAGTAACCGGTTTAAAGATCGATTCGAAGACATTGATCCGAACAATCGAATACTTATTATAACTAGCATTGAGTCAAACTACTGATATTAAGGTGACTGAATGATTTAGAATTGAGTCAAACTGCTGATTTTCATCTGCTGATTTATTTAGTAGGATGGGGTCAAACTGCTCATTTTCATCTGCTCATTTATTTAGTAGTATTGAGTCAAACTGCTGGTTTTAAACTGCTCATTTAAGTACTAAGTAGAATTTAATCATCTGCTGATTTTCATCTGCTCATCTACTTGGTTGTATTGAGTCAAACTGCAGTTTTTACCTGCTGGTTAATTTAGTAGTATTGAGTCCAACTGCTGATTTTATCTGCTGATTTTCTTAATAGCATTAAGTCAAACTGCTTATTTAGTTAATAGCATTAAGTCCAACTGCTGATTTTCATCTGCAGATTTTCTTAATTATATTGAGTCAAACTGCTGTTCTACTTAGTAAAATTGAGTCAAACTGCTGGCTTTCATCTGCTGATATACTTAGTAACATTGAGTCCAACTGCTGATTTTTATCTCTTCACTGTACCAGCCCACCCACGTTATGGATACAGCGGTGTGACAGCGGTCGGTGACACCACCGCTAGCATTTATTGGGTCATCCCTTTAAATTATTTATGGCCAAGTTAATAGAACCAGAGCTTTGGTCTCTATTCTACATGCGCCATATGTAAGTGATAATTATGTAAGTACGTTAACACTTAATCTTTATTGTACCCTAGTAAATAGTAACCGCGGCATCGCCGGACTGAGTAGCCTATGTTTTCATTAGTAATTCCCAAAACAAAATTTCACCCCAATATTTGGCCCCCTTAAGAGATGATTTACGAAATAAAACTGTCACGTGCCCTTTCCGGGGTCTCAATACTAAATAATATCGATAACCATCTACATTGGTTAAGCCGTTTGACTGTGAAAGGATTACAGACAGACAGACCTTGTTACTTTTGCATGTATAATATTAATATGGATATTAGTAAATATATATATAATATCAGTGGCGTGGTGTCCATATAAGCTGATTCCCACCGGGATGCTCAAGGAAACGCTTATAACCACCTTTTTCTTTAAATATGAGTCTACGCTTCGGCTTCCCTTGTAATTTTCCTGACGCCACGCCTCTGATACATATTTATATGAATAAGTTAATTTGACTACTAACAGTCATTTATTCATTATTTGTAAATTCGGATGACGTTTCGGGAAACAATATAAAATGTATGCCTCTGAGAAACCTAATGTTCCCAATTACGAACAAATAAGCTTAGCATGTTCCCTATTGTAATGGTGACCCACATTTGACAAGCCACGAACACTGGATTCCCTAGAATCGTATAAACTGTCATGTGAGCTCCATAACACATGCACATTATACTGCGCAGTTCCAATAAATAAAAGATTTATTTTAAAAGGAACGTGTGGTTGGGCTTTATATCCGTTCTGAGCTAAGCCGCTGACTTAAACTCGCATTTACCACCGCTTTGCGCATCGATCGTGTAGAAACGGCTTTACGACACTTTTTAATACAACCGCATACAGGGACTTAAGCTGGGGATTCAGTAGGCAACAGGATCTCCAGAACACGTATTAGTAACATGTCCGCATTTAACAATGTGTCTACACCGCGCAGCACGGGTTGTTAGCCTTAACTTCGGCGACCAATTCTTTCACTCTCTCTCCCTGGCCTTAAATCAGGTTGAACCGGTTCTTCCTCCGCAGTCATTGTTGCTTGCACACCGCGTCCCCACCCTTCTCCAATTGTCCACGGATGGCATTTCGTTGCTTCGTTTGTAGGTTTGCGCTTCCCACACTAAATCTGATTAATGGTAAATAAGTAGGCCTAGCCAGACGTACCCAGCTCAAATCAGATCCGAAAAAAAATCCAACTCTTTGGAATCAAGCAGACATGTTGAACGAAGTCGAAAAAAATTACACGTTTCGTCATATTATCACATCATATCAAGGAAAGTTCATCAATATTGCGCCAATTTTTGCGACGTAGTCGGCGGTATGTGTTGAGAATTTGTCTCGTAGGCACAAGCAGTTGCGTACGGTATATTTAAGCACAAAGGCATGCCTAATCTGAACAACAATTGAATTGTTTGTTGTAATTGAATTGTTACGGGACAGGTACAAAAAAACTGCTTACGTTGAAGCCCTGAACTACCATGGCTCCATACAGGCACAGAAAAACTGCCTGCCTTGGCCAAAAACTCTGTACGCGCCACTGGGCACTAGGACATAAGCGTATTGGTTGTCACTTCACTTTTCGTGCCAGACTCAGATGGTACTGGTAAAGGGAGGGATAATATTTGTAACATGACGAAGAGTCACGTCCTATAGTTTAAAGTGCTATCCCAATTACTGACGAGAGGTGACAGGCTATCAATAGCTATTTTCTAGCTCGAGAAACGTGCAATTTAGATTCTGTGTCAATAAAAAAGATTCCGACGAATTGAGAACCTCCTCCTTTTTTGGAACTTGGTTATAAAATAAACGTATGATAGCTTGTCAGCAGCGAAACCCAGTCTGGCGATAATGTATTAAATATCGGCATCTCATTCCTTGAGCAAGAAAATAGTTTACAGCTACTCGCTTCCTCGTCTGTGAGACAGGTGCCTTAGTGAATCCTTGGCTTTAAACGAGAGAGCGCAGCGATGCAGTGCGATTAAAAATCCCTGCTGGGTCCAGAGACAATGCAGCAAGGAAAGAAATAACTTATTTTTATTATCAGACGTTCCTTCATGGTTGCGGATTATGAAGTTAAATTTAATGAAACTGTGTACAATGTATGATGACAAAGAGACGTTGGGCGAGGGTTTGGGTTTGGATGTTAGCTTACGTCTCCACAATGGATCCCTCCTGTTACTTTTATATACTTTACCTCCTTAAAAAACGACACAATTTCAAGTAACTGATGATTACTAGCAAGTCATAAATACAAACTAAAATGAGATAATATACGCGATATAAACCGTAAAATTGTTTTATTTCAAGTCAAAAATGACTGTACTTTTCTTTAAACATCATCAATTTCTCACAAAAATGATTTGAAAGAGTTCAAACTCGGTGTGATTGGGTTATTTTATTTTATTACAGAATTCTAATGACCCTTTCCAGCTTCATCATCAGATCAGCTCGATGGAATTGCATCATCAGCCAATTTATATAATTACAATTGTATGGCAAATTTCAGCTCAATCGGAAACCGGGAAGGGAGACAAAGTTATGTTGCAAGATTTGACCCAGCAAACATGCCTGCATGCACATTGCAAGTTAAATAAAAGGTTGTATAAACAAATTTTCAGAAGGCTAGGAAAATAACGTTTTTCCCTTAAGAACACATTTCACGAAAATAAATATTACAAAACAATTTTACACAAATTGATCTAGTCTCATTGTAAAATGAAAGAGGCTTATGTTACAAGTATGAGTACTGGAGGATGATACTATATATACCGCACGATGCACATTGAATTGAGGAATTGTCCGGATCGATCCCTGCTACATCTTATTTTACCGCTAGAAATTTCCAGCCTCGCACGACTAAACTGTGGAATAAATTATCGCCGGCATTATTTTCGGACCGATGCGACCTTAAAACCTTCAAAAAATGAGCGTACTCCCACTTGAAAGGCCTTGTGACTCCTCTGGTATTGCAAGTGTCTATGGGCGACGGTGATCGCTTACCATCAGGCGATACGTCTGCTCATTTGCCTCCTTAAACATAAAAAAAACCTAATTGCAGACACAAACGGTGAAAATTTATCAAAAACTGGTTTCAACATTATTGTTTTTGTAATATTCATAAGTACAAAGATGTTTTCGAAGCAATGAGCGAGAATGAATAAGAAAAATTAAATATTCCTGCAAAAACATTCCCATAAAGTGATTAAACTTATACTTATACTTTGAAAGCTCTTGTTAAGTATTAACGGATCGCTTCGCTTCTCTTTTTCGCTTCGATTCACGTAATCCACTATTTCCGTATATTTACGAAATGATTTGGTTTTTTATTGTACCTTATTTAATCACTTTACCGATAGGAATCCGACGAAATCAGAGAAATCGACATCGAGCACTTTATTTTTCGAAACGGATTTTAATCCTTATTAAATCATCAAAGTTTAAAATGTATCACTATGGGAATATAAGGATATTGCGCTTTTGGACGGAGTTACGCTAGTTAGACAAATATATAGTCAGGACACCCCCTAACTATCCACGCATGAGCTATTTTTTTACAGGTTAAGAAGTGTGGCCAAAGAAGTTATTTTCGTTACCGTCAACCGCTCTTTAAAAACTTGCATGTGATTTCACCGTATCTTATCAGAACATGTTAACCACCCGAAATCATGCATTTTGCATTTAAAATACAGCCGAACACTATTTCAACGCTCGAACTGGCAAATATCTATTTATATAAGCACATATCCTTATCCTGCCATTTTAAGACAGAAAGGGATAACTGCCATGATTTTTCTTTTGATATAAGACCTTTGTATATAGAATGGGTGTATAGAGGCGAGTGAACTGCGGGGCCGAGTCACGACGTCTCACGGCATCTGTGCCTCAAGAGTACGCTTCGCTGCCGCGAATTTTATTCCACGCATCCGTCTACGACTTGAATTGAAACGGAGAAATTGCAAAACTTGGTTTACCTTTGAAATTTCGACAAACGTTTAATCGAATTTCAGTTCAAAGTCAACGATACGCATTTTTTCATTTGATTGAATGTTCATCGAACAATTAAATGGTGTATTTTTATAACACCGAATTTTAATCTGTAGAAATATTATTTTATCTTTATTTCATATTCTATTATTTCATATTTTATTATTTTGTTTTAAATTTTACATTGTAGAAAATCGACTCCCTTTTTTGAACTTAGTTTTCTAGTAGAGAATTATTCTTGTTAGGGACGCAGTTCTAGTTATTAGGCGGAAGATGGATCTGGCGTTTCGCCCGCTCGTTAGGGTCGCAGTTCAATTTAACACTCCTCCTCGCTTCGCTCGTCGTCGTACCTAACCTAAGCCAAGTCGGACCTGCTTTGGAACTAGATTAATGCCGAATAGTATTTCAATACTAATTGGCATTTAATAGCAAAATAGGACCCGCCATAAAGTCGTATCAAAAGCAAGTCGGCCCTGGGTATTAACTCAAAATGGAACCCAAGTAAGCAAGTAAAGGTCGGCAATACGCACGTAATGCTCTTAGTATTAATTACAAGCGTTAACTGAACACGGTGGCTTACCACGTTAGTTTTTTGACCACCAGCACCAGCATGGAATAAAATTAAGCGAAACATAGTAGTAGAGGGTATATACTAATAACATGAATACGAACTAACTCGTAAGGGCAGTCTGAACCGACTTAATAGCTATTCATAAAAAAAAAACACAATTACCTAATATGCATTGCAGGTAACCTAAAATAAAAAAAATATAACAATTCTAACAACATTTCCGGGTACAACATAGTGTTAATATTATTATTCAGGTTAATAAAAACAACAATAAATAAGTAAAAAACTACATAGACAGATAGAGATATGTTGTTTGCATTGAAAATGGATGTCCTTTACTTACCAAGCAACAGTCTCTTCTCTGAGGAGCGTTTTCTTTCTTGCAATCAATATTCCTAAATAGTCTCCGTTTTATTCATCTTCAGAAGCAGTCAGTAATGCATTAAGTTTTGCAGCAATTTGTCTTGGTGACTACTAAACTATTTTCACTAGAAATTTGGCACGGTCTACAGTAGCAGAATATGCTTGCGTCTGTCTCTAGATAAAGGAATTTTGCACGAAGAATATTCCTCCTATTATTTTCATTGCTTACCCGCTTGAAATGTCTTTTCACTTTCACAAAGCAATTTGGCTAAAATGTGTCACCTCTTGCTTGTTATTTTTATTTGATAATTGATGTGATGATGACTTTTTACATTTATACAAAAAAATTGGCATTAAAAATAATTTTTAATAGCCAAAGTTAATAATTATTAGGATAACTGTCATTAATAAGGCCATATAGGTAAAATTATTAATTAAACTTAAATATTACTGATTTAAGGAGATATTACTTTTAATTAACCAACTTTTCATAGCAATTTTAAATGGAAAGAAAATAAAGTATATGCTATACTTTATAAGTATGTAACTTGCAGCGTTATTGACGCAACCGCAAAACGGTGATTTATAAAGAAATACATATTGGTTTCAATGTTAAAAGAAATATGCAGAAGTTAAGAAACCCCTTTGAAACGAACATGGAATTGTCAAAGCAAAGCTTCTAATACGCTCATACGAAATCGATTAGTGCTAAGCTAACTTTGAGAGTTAATTGGAACATTGTATACCAGGTAGAAGGCAAATAATTCTAGATCCTGATTTGAAACCAATTAAGGCTTTATACGAATAGAAATTTTATTTTCTCATGCATTCCCGTACATCGGTTTATTGAATGAAATAGGAGATAGTACGGGTATTATTTATTTCAGTTTCAATCCACAAAACATTTTTAGTGACGCTTTGTCCCCGAAAATCGTTTTTGGTTTGCCTGCGGGAACCATTATAACTTTCTGTACATTAAATAAAACAATTTAAAGCGGACTATACAGCGTAAATTATCTCATTTGAGTTCCCAACGTTTCCGAAGCTTTTCAGCTTTCCGTGTTCACTGGTTGATTGAGAGAAGATATATTTTTCTCTATCAAAGTTACAAGCTACCCATTTTGAGAAAACAAATGACATTGATGCCACGGGTTACTGTCTTGAAAGACTACTGACGTCTGCTTGAAGGGCTTAATTAGTTTAGTTTTAATAATTTTCCAGCAGCATTTCATAAAATGAGGCTTAGTGACGAGAAAAGAAACGCTGCAAAGAATTTTATTTTAAATTGTTTTATTTAAATGAATGAAAATCGCGGAAACAGAGGAAAATATTTCTGTACATTTATTAATACAATGTAGCCTGTACTTCATTTACACTTAATGCACAAATAAAGAACATCAGGAAGAGCCCTTTTTGTTTTTATTGTATATAAAATATAATATAATGTAATAAAGCTTTATTCAGGATCAATAACGGATTCACGATGACAAAACAGACAATACAATGGAAATGAGACATATGTGGGGTTACATAATTGCATTAAATTTGTATAGTGAGACTAGTGAGTGTTGTCTTCCCCAAACTTGACTCCAACGCTAAATACGGATGGTGTCATACAACCATATGTGATGGTATCCCGGCAAGCTCGGCCGAATTTCACCTTCCCATACAAACGGAGTTTCGTTCTCAAAGGATTGTTAAAAAAAAGCAAGTTTTGTATGAAAAACTGAAATTCGCTGTATTTTCTTACCATGTTATCTGAAGCTACATAAACTGATAACAGACCTGGATATACCTTAATTTATTCTAAGTACAAAGTTTCAGTGCAAAATGGCCAGTCGTTTTAAAATGAGAGCGTAACTACGTGTGTACTGAGAACCGAGCTTGCCGGGGACTCTTAAGAGTAGTACAGGGCACACAGTGACAATATTTGCACCACTCATCACGATCACAGTAAACTTTAGCTACGGTCAGATTTTATGTGCCTGCAGTTACCTACAGATTATTATGAAGATCGAAAACTGAAAAAAGGATTACCCAATTTACTTAATACTTTAGAGCCATATACTTAACAATCAGAAATGAGGAAATTCGTAGACGAACCATGGTCACCAACATAGCAAACAGGGTAAGCAGACTGAAGTGGCAATGGGCAGGGCACAAAGTTTGAAGAACCGATGGGCGTTGAGGCAGAAAGGTTCTCGAGAAGAGACCGCGTACCGGCAAGCGCAGCGTGGTTAGACCACTTGCAAGGTCGGACAACCTGGTTAGGGTTGCGGGCATTCGGTGGATGCGGGTCACCTCTATCCGGCAAATTTAGAAATCTATTGAAGAGGCATGTGTCCTGCAGTGGACGTCCTAAAGCTGAAATGATAATGATGATGATGCCCCATTTCTTTTTAATATTTAAAATGTGCGACTGACGGTGCGGCCGTTGAAATTCCCGTGATTCCACATACATAATTTGCTTAATCTATTGGTAACCGCCCATAGTTATGAGTGAATAACGAAGAAAATCGATGTTCGCGCATTGAGAACAGAAAGCTGTCAGCACGCAGCCATAAACTACGTGAAATATAACGCATCAACACGCATCAGCGCATCAACGCGCAATTATGATTGTGATGTTACAATGACACGTAATGAATAATAATAATTAGTTTTCACGATCATATTTAATGTACATATTTACGAACATAAGTGTATCTTTGTATACCTACATGAGAAATAAATGAACTATGAACTATTAGGAGCGCGACAACAGCGCCACCACCGTCGGCCGCAGACGCAGCTACGAGCAACGCTCTCTTCTAATGACGACGCAAAGACTCATACCCAGCCAAGACATACCCCTTTTAACCATCAACCCTGATGACGACGACTCTGACTCTGACGAACTCGCCGACAGAATCAGAGCCTTACACGACTTGACGACCCAAGCTCTGGATGTCCGCGCCTTTAAAAGGGCAAAGTGTAGGCATGTCAGGAGACCTCGATACCTACTGACTGACCCGGATGATGTCATCATGGCCACCATTAAACAATGGTACCCTGATGACTCACCCGACGACATCTACAGAGACGTAAACCATACCGCTGACTTTTGTATGGAACGTGCCGCCAGACGACAGGAACGACGCCTGGGAACCAGGCACGACGACGAAACCAACCGCACACTCTACTTGCACGCCGACGTCTCCGCCGGCGGGGACGCCCACCGCGGAAACAACAGTTTAACCACAAGACCGTAGAGACAAGCATAGGCCGACAAACAACCGACACACAGACTGACGCAACAACAAAATAGTGTGAAGACGAGGAACACTATTGCTGCTCGTAGCGCCCGCGCGCGGCAGCCCCACACGCTAGGTGCCGAGGATGTCGTAGCATCCTGCCGCCTAGCACAAATGACGACGGTAACAGCAAACATGCTGCCGTACAAATTAAATTAACATGACATGACATGACGCTCTCTTCTAACTTGATCGCCCAACGAAGCGCACGTCCCATACCTATCTAGTAACTTCACTTGAAAGATTGTAGCCCTAATGGTAATTAAAGTTACCTCAAGCTTAAAACCTTGTTTTTTCATTCTATGCTTGTACAATCGACAACATTCTCTTTTTGTTTTCACTTATAGTGTACTGACGCTGACTACATTTAACACTACGAAGTAACCTTACCTAAAAATTCAGACAATTGTGCTCATTTTTGTATTGAATATTAAATCCCCAAAGCCTCGAGATTACAGTCGACGTCATTCTGAATGTTTAATAGTTGCATGCAACAGCTTAACGTTTCGCGACCACTTTCCCACTTATTTTACTAAAATGGCGCCCGTCCCGCTTGTCAAGCATTCAGTATGCAACGAGGTTTAGCGTAATTTTCCACTCCCAAAATATGAGCAGGTGAATATTTCCTTTGTTTGTTCTATTGAAATTATGCAAGCGAATAAAAATGGGGTAAATGCAAGTGTAAAAGTAGAAGCTCTTTTTTTCACATCTAACCGGCCAAGTGCGAGTCGAACTCGCGCACCGAAGTTTTCGTACAAAATATACGCTACAAATGGCCGTATCAATGAAAATCGAGTGTTAGCAGAGCCATACTCGTAAGCAAAATGTACGCGGTGTTCGATCATTTTATATTGCAGGTTACCAACATAGACAGACATAAAATTATACTGTTTTAGTATCTGTTGTTATAGCAGCAACTGAAATACGTCATCTGTGAAAATTTCAACGGTTCACGAGATAAAGCCTGGTCACAGACGGACAGACAGACGGACGGACACCGGAGTCTTAGTAATAGGCTCTCGTTTTACCCTTTGGGTACCGAACCCTTAACGTTAAGTGTTATTTCATTCTAAAGCTCCTCCACATATGTCCGTATAATAAATGGGTTACAAAAAGTCACAATGTTGCGTTGCCAAAATTTTGAAACTTCGTTCTATAACACGTACGGGAGGGAGCAAAATGTGGGCTTTTTGTCATGCATTTTCCAATTTATTTAACTCGTAGAGGACGGTGAGGAGCCGTGAACTCCTGGAGGAACAGTAGATGTTTGCCTTTATTTTAGAGAAATAATAGATTTAGATGTCAGTCTTCTTTGGGCATTCTTTCAATTTGTCCCATATGGAAATGATATAAAACTATAATTTCTCTAAAATAGGTACAGGGAATAATCTACTTTCCCCACCTTCCCCTAGTGTCACGATTATGGCATGACTCTTTGTCCCCCTATCGCTCTGACGTAATATGTGCTTGGCGCTGGCAGTAATAGATAATGCTTTAGGATAAGTATTAAATTATTGTGCCATAACAGGGTTTATTTTGGAACATGTAATTGGTGCAATATCTTGTCGTCATCGTCATCATCATCATCATCATCATCAATTCAGCCATAGGACGTCCACTGCTGGACACAGGCCTTTTCAATAGATTTCCACATGGACCGGATAGAGGCGATCCGCATCCAGCGAGTCCACGAAACCCTAACAAGATCGTCCGACCACATTTCCGCAGGGCTATATACTCGGGATTCGGGATCGAATTAGAAAGGAGATTCGTAGACGAACCAAGGTCATCGATATAGCCAACATTGGCAGGGCACATAGTTAGAGGAACCGATGGCCGTTGGAGCAGACAGGTTCTCGAGTGGCGATCGCGTACCGGCAAGCGCAGCGAGGCAATAACTTGTAAAACTCATAAATTAAATCGGCTTATCGGATGTCAATTTTTTTGTACACGGGTACCTGAGTATCCACAGATGGTTATAGAAATGTTTATCCGACTATGCTGAAGAAAAAACTAGGGGTAACGACTTTTTCTCATCTGGGGACGAAGTCAGCGACAATCTTACACAAGTCGACCTAGTCCGAAACTAAAAATTATAATACTAAAATAGGCACATCCAAGACCCGGCCCCGGCCGGGATTCAAACCCAGGACTGCTTCTTAAACTGTTGTGCAGTCAACTGAGCCAAACTATAGTCGAAGAAAATAATGATTCAAATTTGTAAGAAATTTCTCAAAACTGTTCCTCCTTAAGCCTTAATAGTCACAGAGCAGAGTAAAGGTAAAATAAATGAAATGCAAATAGTTCTTGCTTTATAGCGGAAAGCTTTGACCAGCCATTAGTAAAATCAACTCGGTTGCAAATAATAGCTAAAGGAGCAGAGAACGACTGCTTTAAATATAATTAAAAGGGTGCTTTTTTAAAGTACGATATAAATCCGATGTATCATACGAATACCAGGTGGTCAAAAATTATTTAACAACCGCTTATGGGGTCAATCAGTATCCCATACTGATTACAAAAAAGTAGGAAAAAACTTTTTTTTCGTATTTTATTTTGTATGGATTGATGCAATCAACTTTCCCACCTTTCCATACAAAATTTTTATTGGCAAATAAAATATTTCTTGCCACTGTTTCTAATCAATATCGGGTACTGATTGACCCCGTAAGCGGTCGCTAAATAATTGTTGGCCACCTGGTATACACCGTGTATTTTATGTAATTTTAACAGGTGGTATCCATCAATATCCATAGCTTTCGGGATCGCGAGACATTTCAGACGCGAAAATAGAAATTTGCCTGTTACTTCCAACTCGGTCCAACTTCGAGAAAGAGATCAATCGACGGATCCAATTTGGATGGGCTGCGTTTGGGAAACTGCGAAGTGTCTTCTCGTCCAGAATACCTCAGTGCTTGAAGACGAAAGTCTTCAACCAGTGCGTATTACCTGTGATGACCTACGGAGCTGAGACGTGGTCTCTAACATTGGGCCTCTTAAGGAAGCTCAGAGACACTCAGCGAGCTATAAAATGGGCTATGCTTGGCATTTTTCTACAAGATCGAATCTAAAATGAGATCGTAGATGAACCAAGGTCACCGACATAGCAAAGAGGGTAAGCAAACTGAAGTGGCAATGGGCAGGGCACACACACAGTTCGAAGAACCGATAGCCGTTGGGGCAGTAAGGTTCTCGAGTGGAGCCCGCGTACCGGCAAGCGCAGTGTGGGAAGGCCACCCGCAAGGTGGTCAGACGACCTGGTTAAGGTTGCGGGGACCCCTTAACAGATCTTAAAATTAAAGTTAATAAAAAACACGCTGTAGGGCACAAGGATCACGTTTTGCTACAGCTGATCGTACTGAGGGAAGCAACATTGCATGGAAAGATTTGGACTCTAACGCTGCAAAATTTAAGATTGAAATCTATGCATGTAATTTTGTTGCCCAGTGTACATGTATAAGCTTATTTATCCATGATAAATGCATTAGTTTAAGTATATCTAAGCCAAATATAGCTTTTATTTGCTAAGCCTATAAAGAGGAATAATTACTCACTTAAAATAATCGGATTTTTATTGCTACGCCGATTACTTATTGGTTGGTAGTTTGTTCCTCCTCCAAGCAACATTGAAAAAACAGATTGACAATTTATGTTATAGATAAAGTTAATTAAATAATGTGTAGAACACACAAAAACACTTTTGATCCCTTCGTATGCATGGTTACCGATAAGAAAAATCACGCGGAAGAAACCAGGAAAGCATCTGAGTTAAAACACTTGAAGCTACATAAACGCTCTTAGCCTCTAGTTTTTATACAATAAATCTATACAGCTGCCACTCGAAACACAATGGCAACCAACTGAAAAGCTTAAATTACACCGCGTAAACTTTGGGAATGCCTACTTTGCGAGCGACACGGTCGGATAGACTGCTCGACACGGGACATGATCATTGATCAGCCAACCAAGGCGAATTTTCACCACGCTGTTTCTATGCGTCAACCCCGCCGGCGGTAGCAATAGCAACCAGCCAGTAGTTTAGCCATCCTAATATATGATCTTTTGTCTCTCTTTCGTCTCTAATCGCGTTGAACTTCTCCAACCCACTTCTGCAGTTGGTGTGCCTTGTGCACTGCATTGTTAAAAAATATGTTACATGTAAAAAAAACACATAAACCTGTAAAATGAAAAAAGCAAGGAAATTTACAAAACATAATCTAAATTCACGTAATTTTTAATAATTTTAAATTGAAAAAATGAAAATTTAATAAGATTTTCTTTTAATTTATAGTTTTAAGGACCTTTATACAAATGTACATACCTATCGGCCCTGTAAAAGCCTGTAAGAGAATTATGTTAAATTTCATATTTTTTTCGTAAAACTCCTTTGCTTTTTCGGAAATTTTACAGGCTTATGTGTTTTCGCTTGTAAAATTGCATAATAACATGTAAAATTACATATTATTTACAGTGTGTGGTTTTGCGCTCCCCCCGCTGAATCTGATTACTGTTAAGCAAATCTAGCCAAATATACCCAATTCAAAGTCAGGTTCTAAAAAAAAAACATTTTTCATTACTTTCCTGGCTATATGTTTGATGATGTCGCGAGAAAATTCGATTGGCCGCGCGTTGTTCGCGCATTGTTGATCTATTTATTATCTATAATATTATAAAGTTGTAATAACTAAATATCTTAAAAGTTGAAAGTTATAAAAACACGAGACGAAAACTTTTTACGAGTACAGCGCGCGCCTAACAAGTTCCTGGTCTTAAAAGTGTTAAGAGAACAAGAGGCGAAATTAAAAACCTCGTGTGCTTCCGTGAGAGCTTCACCCCTAATAAACATAAAATAATGCTGAGGTCCATTACTACTATAACGTGGGTAACAGACTTGCTCCTTAATCCTTACCCAGTTTATTTGTTTGAATGGTTGTTAGGTTTGTGAGAGCAGATCAGCGAAATGAAGTGAAAGTTTACATAAAAACATACTTGCTCTTTATTCTGTAAATACTTTTTCCCGGATGCAATAGCCAGAAAACCCTTGCAATTTAAAAATATGTGAATACTTTTTAGTGTGAGGAGCTGTGGAGGATGGACTGTCAAGGGATCCGTATAACACGCCCATTTGAATTACGTAACCGAGTGCTAAGCCGCGGGGACAGAAGTAGCGCGCACTAAATTAAGAGCACAAGAGGCGAAATTAAAATCCGCGGTTGCTTCCACGAGAGCTCCGCCTCTAATAAACTTATACGAATGCAGAGGAATAGGTTTTATGTAAAAACGACATGCGGTGTAAAATTCTCACGCCTTTGTTGGTAGGTAAAAAGAACATTGTGACGTCAGGTGTAATTGGAGGACTCGGTTTTCCGTTTTTCATTTAGTTTGCGAGCGCTACGGGTTTGTGTTTTCATGCAGTTTCACGCTGCTGTTCGATGTCACGGGAGAGCACGAATATATAAAAGAGGGAATAGGAAGTTTACCAGGCAGTTGAATAGTAGGCGAGATGTTTTATATAGGTCAATTAGCTTTTGTTATCGTATTACCTATTTAATTACCTAGATTCATACTAATATTATAAATACCAAAGTGTGTCTGTCTGGCTGTCTGTTACCTCTTCACGCTTAAACCGCTGAACCGATTTGGACGAAATTTAGTATGGAGATAGTTTGAGTCCCGGGGAAGGAAATAGGCTACTTTTTGTCCCGGAAAGAAACCCTTATACACTATAAACGAATTTAAGGCGGACGAAGTAGAAGCTAGTTTTTTTATAACAAAAGAAATATAATATTTTCTTCTGTTTCCGCGATTATTACTCATTGAAATAAAACAATTCAACGGATTATAGTCCTCCCGTGACCATGGAAAGCTAGAAAGCTTCCGAAACGTCGGGAACTAAAATGAGATAATAAACGCGATATAATCCGTTAAATTGTTTTATTTCAAAAGAAATATGTCTGATTACATTATTTTTCCGAAGCTTTTATTTCACTTGCTGTTTTAGTAGGTATGTATGTTAGTATGTACCAATGTTACTTTGCTTATGTTGATATAATTTTGCAAGTTGAATTTAACCGACTTCCCGGTTTCCGATTGAGCTAAAATTTGGCATAGGTCGATCGAGCTGATCTGATGCTGGGGCCGGAAGGATAGGAACTCTGTAATAAAATAATGTTACTCTAACGACTTTGGGATCTTTCGAATTGTCTAGTTGACGGATATTAAAGAAAAGCACAGTCGGCAATGAAAGCTTGTCATAAAAATATACGCTTCCTAAAATAAAAATACAACACGTACTTTTTTTTCCTTCGTTGATCTTTGAATCGGTATCTTCATTGACCTGAACTTCATTGGTCTGTTTTTCAAAATATTTGTCAATTTTAAGATCATTATGTTAGGATGAAGATGACTTCATCAAGGACCATCATCATCATCAGCCAGAAAACGTCCACTAATGTCAATGATGGATCAAAGGAAACTATTTCCTACCAATAAATCCTCATTTCTCGCGTCTTTGTTTGCCGATGTAGCCAAATTTGTCCCAAAAATTTTTATATAATTTTTCAAAATGATTCCAAAATCTGCAAGTCTTTTGCAAGATTATGGTCTTAACGAGAAAATCGAATAAGTTTAAAGCACAAACATATCCTACGGAACCTAAAATACCACCGAATATTCATAATACCATCAATTAATAACAACTATGGTAGGAGTGTGGACGCAGCCTTACCGCGCGCTTTGAATAGACTTCCATATGACTTCATGATCAACAAAACTGTAAAGCAGGTGGTGAACGAACACTTACAAAAGAATGTTAATAAGCCCTTTCCGAGCTATTTTCTATCTTTAATGAATAAACTTATTCTAAATATAAAACTTAATTAGATTCAAGAAAATCATTTAAACTTAAGATTGGAGTCTAAGCAGAAAATTGTAGACGTTTAGAAAATAAACATTAAAAAATATATATTTCTGTATTTTATTTTTTATCCATTCTTCTATAAGTTTTTGATAGTATGTGTAATTAATTGTATACGTGAGAGGTCAAGTATGTAGCTGACTAATATTCACTTCTGTTCTTTAAAATAAAAAAAATTAAACGAATTATAACGCGTATAACATTTTATTGGAGCTCCCGACGTTTCGGAAGCTTTACAGCTTCCGTGTTGACATTCTGGGTTCGAATACCTAGTCGGGGAAAGAAGCTCAAACTTGCTCGGAGAAAACGCATTAAACACTACTCGTACGTACTCAGATGTACGAGTAGTGTTTAATGCCTTATTGTGTAAAATACATTTTTATATTATTTGTTATTAATATTAAAAAATATATATTTAAATCATTTTTTAATCGTTGTGATTATTTAAGTAATCATGAGTTCTTAAAATGTTGACTTATATACCCTCAATTTCTTAAAATTTTTCATTAGGGTATACAAGAAATACACCTGTCACGGTCACGGGCTCAGTAAATCTCACATGATATTCAAAAAAAGATTCCGAAACTGTACGATTTAATGTGACCATTTTTTTCCTTTCCCCGAGTAACGGGCAAGAGTTGAACACGAATATTTGTTCCTGTGTTTTGATGTTTTCTTTTGATTTAATAGGGATGTTGCCTGATCTCAAAATTTGTAAAAATTATATTTTTAAGATTGTTTGTAAAAATGACATTACAAAACAAGAAAAATCAAAGGCTACGTTAAAATTTTGAATTCGATACCTTAATGTAGCTTGTGTGTGAAAGTCCATTTTTAACCGACTTCCAAAAAAGGAGGAGGTTATATGTTCGATAGATTGTATTTTTTTTTATAGTATGAACATATAGATAGCTAATAATATACCATTGACTACCCCATGAAGTATCTGGCAGCCTTTGTTATGAAACCGTTTCGATAAACGCAAGTTTTGACATAGCTGCCGACCAAAGTTCCTAATTTCCCCATACCAGGGAGACATGTGACGTCATAAGTTCATGGGCTTTAGTATGAAGCGTCTTTTGGGGAAGTCCGAAAATGTGATTTTAACAGTGTTGTATCTCGGGGATTTTTCATGAGATAGAAGTCGTTTTTTCACCAATATTTCTATTAAGTATGGGAAGGCAAATCTTAGTTTAGTACCTACCCAAAGCAGTGTGCACGCTTTACTAAGTTTGGGACTGGATCGATTTGTGTAACTTTGCCATTGATATTTTAGTATGAAAAACCTTATTTATAAATAACGTTGAAACTTTACTGCAGACATTGCTGTTCAAAGCGTGCTGTTTTGAATCTGAACTCTTTTGTTTTAGGCAGACATAACTATTCCATTTAACAAGGACGAATGAGGATTTTCTAACATTGAAATATCTACCAGTCGGCGCCACCATGACGTAAGGTCTAACTGACAAGAAGTGTCAACATCCACCAATCACAGTACACGATTTTGACACTTCTTGTCAATTAGACCTTATGTCACGGTGGCGCCATCTGGTGATATTACCATTTTAGAAAACCCTCATTGCAACATCACGTACAGTCAGAATTAAATAATCCACAACAGCCAAAGAGCCAAATATATCGTGACATATCTTTCTGTCTATTGGCTGGGTGTGAACTAGGAGGCTGGAGAACGAGAATAGTTCGCAGTGCGCGCCGTGACCAAAAACGATGCTTGCGGCAGACCAATTGACACTATTACTTAGTGAAACCTACGTGTCCGTGCATTTATAAGGGTATATATCCCTTTAGAGAGTAAACAATGGTGCTGCCTCATCAGAATCCGCACTGGTTACAGCAGGTGCAACTATCTGAAGCACAAATGGGGATGGAGTGAGACTCCCATGTGTGACTGTGGTTTTCAGGAACAAACTGTGCGGCATATCGTGGAGCTCTGTCCAAAACGACGCTTAAGATCAGCTAACCAAATTTGGCCATGTTTAACTGAAAATAAAAAAGACAAATTTTTTAGCATTAAGTACTATAATCTTAAATAATCGTCAGAAATACATATATATGAATTGCGTTATTTGATTAAAGTTTATTTTCCATGAAGACAGTCATGTGAAAGTCTGTGCGTGACTGCATGATTATGGATTTTGTCATTTTAGACAAAAAATAAAAAAGGTCAACGTTATTATCGACAATATAAGTCTATATAATCGCATAGAATATATGTAAATTACGATATTTCGTTGAGATTATTTGTTTGTTTACTTATTTTTCGTAATGACAGCCAGGCTTTTGACATTCAAATCAAATCAAATCAAAATATCCTTTATTCAAGTAGGCTTAGATACAAGCACTTTCGAATTGTCAGTTACAATGAGAGAAGTCTTTGCTGGGAAACATACAATATGATCCAACATTTGTTGCAAAGATTAGGGAAACCCAGAAAAACCTAATCAGATCATTTAACTTAAGTATACTTAAGTATAAATCCCAAAAGGATTGTCAATAAAAATGAAAAAAATCTAGAATGTGTCTAGAATAAAATTCTACATGCCAGAGTATATAAAACAATTAATATGCGTGTACCAATTAACTATTATAATATTGTCTTAATTATACTTAAAACGTTTACAATTGTGTTATAATTAATTTATAATTGATACAAGCAGAGGAGATGTACAAATTCTCCAGATCAATGTTAATATGAAATATAAACTACTTTTTTTCAGAGATGTATAAGGTCTCTAGGCGTCACGACATGCGAAAAATTTAAATATAATAATTTGACTGAATTCTACTGAGATGTTTAAGGTCTCTTAGGGGTCAAAGTGAATAATACATTAAACATAATTATTATTAAATCTAAATTTCTTAGAGATGTATATGGTCTCTAGGCGTCATAAGATAAAATTAGTTAATTAAAATCCTCAGAAATGTTTAAGGATATACCTCTATAAATAAAACAAAACTCTTAGAGATGTATACAGTCTCTAAATCAAATAAAAAATGAATAACTTCAATCGAGTACAGGATGAAGTCTCTCACGTCATCAGTTCATTAAACACTGGTAGGCAGTTACTAGGTATACGATGAGTTTGGCCCTTGCTAGCATGAACAGACCGGACCCCACAAACGGCACCCGTTCACGAGCATGACGCATATCTCAGCCATCGCCTCCCTCAACCGTATTTTAGGGAAGGTTGCGACCCGATCAACGACGCCACCGTAAGCAAAGACCTTTAAGCGAGCATGACATGCTCACACTGCCGGGAATTAAACACTAATAGTATTGCCCGGTAGAAACAACAAATGTGCTCTCATGTTACATTAAATGCGAACTATTATTACCTCTTAAAATAATGCTTACTTTACATACACAATACTAAACTACTGGCTTAAAGACATCTTTATCGTCTAAAAAGTCATTTACAGTATAATACGCCTTGTTTAGTAGGTGAAGTTTTACGTGGGACTTAAATTTGCTGCAAGGTAAATTTACTACATCGGTAGGTATTTTGTTATAGAAGCATACACAGTTCCCCACGAACGAAGTTCCGACCTTGCGGAGACGATGAGCAGGCATGGCAAGCTTGTTCTTATTTCTTGTATTTTTCCGAACATAAATAATATTTTCGAGAATGTACTGAGATGCTAAGGTGAGAATATTGGTTTCCCTGAATTTTTCTCTCAGTGATGCACGAGCTCCCAGTGCATAGATTGAGCGTACTGCCCGTTTTTGTAGAACGAAGATGGTTTGTATGTCCGCCGCCTTGCCCCACAACAGAATTACATATGAAATTACACTATGCAAACTTTTAAACAAAAAAATAAAACCGACTCCAAAACAAACTAAAAAGTAAAAAATAACGCCATAATTCAGTTTCTTCAAATTACTTACAAGTAACCATTTGTATACTCAATCTATACAGTATATACAATTAATCTTATTTTGGCGTCGGTGCCATATAAAGAATGTGTAAAATATTGAAAATTGACGATTTTAGTAAGTTGTGATACGATGGCACCGACTCCAAAATAACATTAATTGTATATAGTGTATAGATTGAGTAAACAAACGGTTACTTGTAAGTAATTTGAAGAAACTGAATTATGGCGTTATTTTTACTTTTTAGTTTTTTTTGGAGTCAGTTTTATTTTTTTGTTTAAAAGTTTATTTATTTTACACTTTTTAGTTAATCGTTACTTAAAAGTGTATCTCGTGACGATTCGAACAAGCCCAAACACGGCTAGGATACATTATTTTATTACATAGATCTAGTGCCTACCTTCCGGCTCCATCATCAAATCAATTCGATGCTACCATTCTCATCAGGAACATTTAAATTTGTGACTATGAAGTTGCTTGGCTAAATTCATCAAGATATTTTGTCGCCACCCGTAAATCATTTATCATTGAGGAGTTCCGATGGCATTCTGTGGTCTTCTGCATCAGTTCTACTTCACCAATTTACACTTTCTGAATGCAAATGCTTAGTATGTTTCTTATAATACCAAAATCGCTATATGTATGCCTACAATATTTGAGGACTTTCTTCAATTCCTCATAGATTCCATCATCAGATCTTCACCAAAATTAAATGGGACCAACTAGAAAGTACCTTCTATAAAACCAAAAAAAAAATCTTGAAATCGGTCAAATAGTCTTTGAGTAATCGGTGAACATACATAAAAAAAAAGAAGACATTCCGTCGAATTGAGAACCTCCTCCTTTTTTTGGAAGTCGGTTAAAAATAACTGAAGTACACGAGCTTTGCCGTCTCGACGTTTGTTAACTGTCTGATTCGCCTCACTGCATAGGCTGCGGAGCTTAGTTTACCTGCAAGAGTGGCTATATGCGCATTCCTTTGCAGTTTTGAGTCCAAAGTCCAGTCTACCGTACAAAAAAATTATACTACATAGGTGGCAAACAAGCGTACGGCCTGCCTGATGTTAAGCAGTCACCGCAGCCTATGAGCGCTTGCAACGCCAGGGGCATTACGAGCGTAATGCCAACCCTTTAAGAACCTATTCACTCCCCTCTCGAAGAACCCTATATTGCAACCGCTTATTGGCGCTGTCATTGCGCACCCAGCCAATAGAAATAATGATGTGTTGCGATATGTTTGGTGCTTTCGCTCTTACAGACTATTTCATGCTGACTGTACAGCCAGCGGATATTGGCAGCGTTGGAGGAAATAAGACTTGTCGGGTGGAGTGTTGGTGCCGGAAACCGAACACCGCTCAGGTGAAGATTTAAGGGTTTAAATCGACTTTTAACTTTTTGAAATCTCTGAAAACGTGTTAATTAGAGTTATGTTCCGATGAATGAAAAAACAGAACTCTTATAAGGATCACTTGTGTGTCTGTAGACATTTCCACAATATATTCATTACAAAACAGGATTTTTCAATGGTTACACTCGCGTGGCCTAGAACTAAAAAATCCTTGTGGACCGTGCATTTTTCCAAGATACAAAGTATCCTTTGTTATTTCTAGAGTTCCAAACTATTTCCACACCAAATCTAATCTAAGAGTTAACAGATAGAGTTACTTTGGCATTTAAATTATTATTAGTATACTATCCTATGTATATTAAAAAATTAACAGTCTAAAAACACTACATAAACACGCTTTACAAGACTTTTCTAGCAAATCCAAACACAGCTATGATACGATGTTCCATTATGAAGTTCCAGTTCATATCTTCCGGCTCCATCATCAGATCATTTCGACAGTACCATATTATTGTATTGTCATTAGAACTACATACAGCTGCCAATTTTCATGACACTACGATCCTTGAAAGATGGTTAAATTAGATTCCATTACATAGTTAGTTACATACAGGTCGACCTAATAAAAGCGTTTTGATAATCATTTAAATGCGAAAGTAACTCTATCTGTTATGTATGTTAACTCTATTTGTATGTATAGTAAAAATAAAATTACCTTAAAATATTAAATACTATGCGAACCACCATACAATAAGAGTGTTTTTCTCAACATTTTTAAATTGAACGTAAGTTGAACCCTTCCTATGCGAGCCCAATTCTGTATTTTACTATCCCATATTTTTTTACCTACTTCCAAAAGAGGAGGAGGTTCTCAATTCGTCAGAATCTTTTTTTTATCATTGCAGCTTGGCCCTTGCAAATACCAGAACTATCACGTGCGTTTTGCCCAGGGCCAGATTTAGGGGAGGGCAAACGAGGCCAGGGCCCTGGGGCCTCAACGAGTGATGGGCCCCAACAAATTACATAAAAAAATGAATTTTAATGTACTTTTGAAAAATACATTAAAAATAGGGGCCTCCACAAGTGAAATTTCTATAAACAATAAAAAAAAATGTTGAATGTATTTGGAAAATTACTAGGGGCCTACTCATTTGTTGCCCCAGGGCCACCAGAACCCTAAATTCGGCCCTGGTTTGCCGATCCTTTATAAACCTGAGTTTAGGATAGTTAAAAAAGGATTTCATTCGAAGAAGTCTTAATCTGTAAGAAAACTCCGGCAGAGAGCTTATCTTTTTCCAAAAAGAATTATTTATTACCTTTAACTTTGATCTTGAGGTACGTAGCCACGAAAAAACATATGAAAATATTCCCAGAACAATGACACAACTAACCCATTTATTTGAAGCTGGTTATATAACTGCTCCATTGTTCTGTTTAAGTCAGGTACGGCCAGTTTTCTGTCTTTCCCTCAGCAAAGATAAGGCGACCGTTCAAGATTTAGCGAAATGACTGAGGCTTAGGTAAATCCCGGCTATCTGGCCTCTACATAGACGTGTTCCCAAGACAAATACACGCTTATGTGTGCTTTGTTCTTTATAACTAAGTTAGTCGGGCTTCGGGCTAAATCTAAAATGGGCCTTTGACACACGTCTTTGGGCATATTCAACACCTTTGGGTAAAACTCTGAGTATTGCTTTGCTATATCAAATGCATACGTATGTTTGCCCTTATGCTTACGTAACGATGGAGCAACGAGCGATGTAGGTAATTGTTAGAATAGAGAAATAGTAAATGGCAAACAAGTATTCGATTAAAACGCTAAGAAAAACTTCTTGGCCTTTTCCAAATTCAGTAACGAATTTGAAACGTGGACTTTGAAAGCACAATTTTGAAAGGTCTCGCTGCATAAATTTCTTGAAGACTCTGTGGGAAAACGTTTAGGATTTCTTGGATTGGATTCCGCACCATTGAGTCCGTCAAGATCAAAACTGGGCCTTCCACCATCTGCTTGCGCCAAGTACTGAAGATTTTTAAATCACATAGCCGAGAGAGATGGACATAATTTCGAACAACAGCTGGTAACTGATAAAATCGAGGGCAAACCCTCGAAAAATCCACGTAGATTAAAAAATAAAGTAAAATGATGCCAAAGATAGGAACAACTGGAGCAATGTAATCAAGAAAAATATTACTTCACTAGACGATGCCCGAAACTTCGTTCGCGGAGGAGAAAAAGTCATAACCCCTCTTTTTTTGACAACGTAGTCGGGCAAAAAGTATCCTTGACCCATCTAAAGATATCCAGTTACTTATGTACCAAAAATAGTTAAAATCTGTTTAGCCGATTTAGCGTGATGAAGTCACAGCGACACAAACACAAAAAATCTAAAGAAAAAAAATCGATTCAGTGACCTCTAAGTAGACCGTTACAATTTTATTGTTTAAATATGTTCAACGTAAAGGGATTTCATTTTTACAACTTTATAATAGTATAGATGTTCAGAGGATCACGACTCCTCAGGCAACGAGAAAAACGATCCGAAGAGGAGAAACTAAATTAAGAACTGTCTTAAATTTTGCACATACTTGCATGAATAAAACATCGAGATAGTTGTAGTTTGACTACAAAGGATTCAAGATAATATACAAGACCGACGAGCATACATTTCACTTTCATAATTCATAGCTGAACTTTAGATTACGCGAGTAAAGTTGAGAATGAAAGTCACTTTTTATTAGATGTTGTATTCAGAGCGCAATTTATCAAAATAAAACTTTTATGCGACGAAACATATAATACCAAGATAATAAAGTGCAAATCGCTTTTGCTCGCTTATTTTCTTTATCTCCCGAGAACCGTGCATTTTTCCGAAATACAAATTAGCATTTTAACTTCCTACTTACCCGTAAAATATCTCGATGATATGTTACTAGTAGACCAAGGAAGGGGCTACTGTCGTTAACCGTACATTATCGGGTAGGTACCAACGTTAGACCGACACCGCGTAACAGAAGACAAAAATATATTAAAATCTAGAAGAACAGGCAGGCAAGGCATCGAGGCAAGAATCAATAAGGCAAGAGGTGTGTTTGGAGAGCTGTCAAATTTTTGGCATTCGAAACATTGTCGCGCCGCACCAAGATAAGGGTCTTTAAATCCAACGTTCTTTCTGTCCAGTCACGTGGCTACGAGACTTAGTTTGCACGTCAGAATATCACTCATAGGCTTCAAGTGTTTATAAATAAGTGCCTCAGAAACATTTTGTGTATTTTCGGGCCCAACACCATCACCAACGACAATCTTTGGAAAATAACAAACCAACGTCCTGTTCACGTAGTCATCCTCGACAGACAGTGGCGTTGGATTGGCCACATACTGCGGCAAGAACACTTCCGTCTCACTAAACAGTTACTCTGTTACTCTCCAGTTGGGAAAAGAAAGAGAGGTTGGCTAAAGTTCACTTGGAGGAGAACCGTGGCACAGGAAGCCGCCTCTATCGGAATGAACTGGCAGGAGATTATTACCTTCGCCGCGGATCGGAAGAAATGGAGCACTGTAGTTGAGGCTCTATGCTCCTCGAGAAGTTAAAGGATCCACGAAGAAGAAGATGCCCGCAACTTCGTTTGCGAAGGAGAAAAAGTCATAACACCTCGTTTTTTAACACCTGAAAAAATATCATATACCCATTTGTGGATACCAGAGGCGTGGTCTCAGGAGAATTACAAGGGAACCTAAAGCGTATTCATTTACTCATATTTAAAGAAAAAGGCGTTTATAAGCCTTTGCTTGGGCAACACGCTGGATACCCAGCTACCCGTGTACAGTCACCAGGAATAATATCTTCTGTAAAAAAGCGGAGAAAAATATCTGGATACGTCGTAACGGCATTAATCGTATCAGATATTATGCTGGTGACTGTACCAAAAATAATTGAAATTCGTTTAGCCAATTTCGTTCGGTTCACCACGGTGGTTCCCTCTCGCACCTTAATAGTCGAGACTGAGACGGGTATAGGCTCATGTGATTTTTTCAGTATTAAGAACTACATTTTACCCCAACTCAGTTTTGAGACCGTTCGGTAGGTATACCTACCTATTAAATTTTGATTTTGATTTCGATTAAATATTGACGCGCATCTTCAAACGTTTACTTTTTGGAGCACGAGCGAGCGAGGAATTATTATAGATCAAATTTGGTCAATCTTTTGACCAAAGTGAGAATGGAACACAAAAAAAAACGGCTTTTGATAAAATCAGAAGATAGTCTTCTACTATAACTATATACTGTATCATTAAGGACTGCTTACATAAACCCCATATCGTGTCACTAGTTAAAAGCACATCTAAAAACGCCATCATCTAAAAATACCGCTCCTTGCACCCGTTTCCAAGCGATTTAGCTTGCATTCAACGCATTATTGCATCCTTTGTGCGTTAAGCTATACATTCCTGAGCTACCGTGTATCGGTACCATAAAAGGCTTATATAAATAGGAATAACATGGCGCTTATGCCTTTCTGTCCACAGGAAGTTGTGTAACACGGTAATGGCTCCTTTTCTAGTTTACTTTGGCATTAAGATAGTGGTTATGGTCGTTCGTTCTTTCTAAATATGGTAAAATGTTTGTAAGCATAGCGGTGTGTTAGTTGGTACATACATATTTGAAACTTGATGTGAGAATAAAATTTGAATTTTAGGCAGAAAATATGTAGCAAAAGTCACATTTATTACTTTATTACTACTCACGCACTATTATTAGTTTTCAAACCCAAAATAGTTTTCTGTACGTATATATGCAATGTGTATACCTACGTAACGTAACTTGTTATTATTGTGGGATGCAGAGTTGATGATGTTAGTATTAACAACATCAGCTATGCAGATGACATGGTGCTGCTCAGTCCAACGGTTAGGGCGTTAAGGAAGCTACTTAGCATGTGTGAGCAGTATGTAAGAAACACGGCTTACTGTATAACGTGAAGAAAAGCGAATATATGGTGTTTACGGCCGTCGGATGTAAGCTACCGGAGCAGGTGCCCGCCATTAAGCTCAATAACATAGAACTCAAATGCGTCTATAAATTTAAATACCTCGGGCACTTTGTCACAGATGACCTTAAAGACCAAAAAGACATAGAAAGGGAGCGCAGGGCGCTGGCGGTCCGATGCAAAATGCTGATTAGGAGGTTTGCACGTTGTAGCGAACAAGTGAAAATATCACTATTTACAGCTCATTGTCAGGTTTTCTACACGTGCAGCCTGTGGACTTGTTTTACGCAGAAGACCATCAGCACCTTGCGCGTCCAATATAATAACGGCTTCAGAATGCTGTTGGGGTTGCCCCGATTCTGCAGCGCATCAGGCATGTTTGCAGAAACTCGCACTGATGACTTTTATGCACGCAAAAGAATTGCCTCGTTGCTCTGCAGAGTACGGGCCAGCTCCAACCCCATCCTGGCGACTGTAGTAGGCAGATTCGAATCTCCTATTATGCGGCGCTTCGAATACATCATGACCGCTTATAGGTAATTTTATCGCAATTACAATTTATTAGTATTTTCTTCTGTTTCCGCGATTATTACTCATTGAAATAAAACAATTTAACGGATTATATCGCGTATATTATCTCATTTTAGTTCCCGACGTTTCGGAAGCTTTCCAGCTTTCCATGACCTGTGACCATGTCCTCCCGTGACCATGGAAAGCTGGAAAGCTTCCGAAACGTCGGGAACTAAAATGAGATAATATACGCGATATAATCCGTTAAATTGTTTAATTTCAATTTATTAGTATGTTTGTATCTCGCATTGAGTCACGGGCTCGTATGTCCCGGATTTTTGAGAGGCTTGCGTGGGGATATGGATCCAAAGCGTAGAGGCCCTTTCGAGAAGTTTGCTAATGCTGTACTTCTGCTGGGACTCGCTCCTGATCATACCAATAAGAGACTACGTCCATGAGCAGGTCCCAGCAGATGTTGGAACTATCGCATTTTAAGGAAAGAGATGTCGGGCTATAAAATTGTAGTTTGGATGGACTTGTTTTTTGTCTATTGCAATAGAAATATGTCACTCGCCATAACCACTAAATCGATCGTTATCTGTGGCGGGTGGTGACTCGCCACTCACTTGATGGGCCCTCGTAAATGCCGTCAAACAAGACAGCCGGAAGCAACACGGACGTGAGGGCTCAGGGGTGTCGAGAGGTGTGCTGCGCTTTCTCCGAGGTTACTCGCGGCGTTATGCCCTTTAACACTTCCACCCCTGGAGCATATAGCTCTAACGCTCCTCTCTGGACAGCCAACGAAGGCAAGCCAGAGCTGAGAGTCCTACGGGTCCTCTTGGGTCCTCGCCTCCAGTGTGTCTTCATCGGAGTGGATACTCCGATGAAGACACACTGGAGGCGAGGACCCTGACCGACTCTCTGGAGATCTCGGGTCCGTGGGGTCGTCACTCCCCAACAGCTCGCCACAAGCTGCCCTGCGGCCTTATTATATTATTATTATTATTATATCTACTAATTCTTTATAAAATACTTACTATTACTAACAGCAATGGACCAATGATGTCTAATTAATAAATAAATTTAAATTAAAATTTGAAAATTTGAATTATTTAAATCATTAATTAGATTAATGGATTATAATTCCGTTGCTTTTCCGCGAAATAGTGTCTTGGTTAGAAAAAAAAACCGTTTTGGACAATTAATTTCTCGGAAGGACCGTCAACATCTCCTGCATCTCCTGATGATGCCTCGTAGAGCGTGCACACGTGCCGAGGATTATACTGTTTGGTGTTTTGTATTTGCATGCGTTTTTTTTGTGGAAACTGCATAAAAATAGGCGCATGTGAGCACAATTTATTGTCACATCTAACCAAGACACTATTTCGCGGTTTAGTATATTTTTAAGGGCGTTCTATGTTACCCGAGCATAGTTACTCACATTGACTGCACACCATTTAATTATTATATTTTTTTTGAGTGTCAATTAATTACATCACAAAACAGAACCGTACCATTTTGTTCACAAGGGCGGAATTTATTATATCCCGCTCCGTTGATGTAATCCTATAATTTGGCGCGGCCTCGATGCCTTAACAATATTCCACGGTATTGTTTATTCATTAATCCCGCTTTGAGATGCGGAACATTGTTCCAGCAAGTTAATGCGTTATTACTGGAATCTTTTAATAAAATAAGATGGGTACTTTTGGCGACGTTTCCATGAAAAGTCGAGTTGTAGGTAAGTAGGTATACCTTGCATACTTTAGTCTCATGTATGAGATAGCTATAAAAAGTAAATTCTTAATTAGTTTATAAAATAAATTATGTTTTCTCAAAAAAATATTTTTGTTGCAAAAATATAAATGAAATGTTTTCAGAAAAATATTGTAATGGACTATTTAGAGTTCACTTAATTGAAAAATATGTTTTTAATTTGTAGTATATATGTGTGTTCGTATGTGTCGTTGTGGCTTCATTGCGCCAAATCGGCTAAACAGATTTCGATAATTTTTGGTACATGGGTTTTAGGATACTTTTTACCTGATTACGCTGTCAAAAAAAGGGGGTTATGTCTTTTTCTCCCCCGCGAACGAAGCTGCGGGCGCTTTCTAGTATATATAATTTTCGTTACCCTAATCCTGGGCAATGATAATATATATCCCATTTGAAGAGTGCGTTTATTAATCGGTTTTATTAATTGTTGATTTGATCTTAATACGCCTACTCAGCCTAAAGACTTATGATCTCGATAGCATAAATAGTATCCTCCCAGCTCTAACCTCTGAGCTGCTGTATAAATTAGTTAAACATATTATTAAATAAAGGAATGTTTAGAGTAAGATACCCACGATTAGGGTGGCGTATGTAAGCCTCCTTAAATAAATAACGAATTAAAAAAAAACTTTTGAGTGATCAACACGAATACTCGTCTAGGTGTTACTAAATAATTCATGTTTATAAGGGCGTAGGTTTTGTATATCGTATACCAGCGCCTTCAAGTAATACAAATAAAAAATATTTAATAAGAGGACTAGGTCGATTATTATATCATTGTTACCTACTTCTACAATTGGCTTAGTTTTTCCATAAATATCACCTCCGTGATATATATGCGAAAGTATGAAGCTGGACAAATTATTATAACAGAAACTTGCCAGTGTATCAACATTTGCCTTATATATATTGAATTTGTTTCTTCCGTGATAAAATTGCTTAATGTAAAAGTTACATCAAGATCGTCAATTAGAAACTTCCGGGTTCGTAAAGTAGCCAAATCTTTCGTAGGTCAATGCATTTATTTATAGGGTTTCGTACCAAAAAGGTACAAAAGGAACTCTTATGGTGCGACTCTCTCTGTCTGTCTGTCTCTCCGACTATTAAAGCGCCATATCTCAAAAACATATGCTTTGAAATTTGGAATATTTATAAACATGGTCAGCCCACATGTGCACAGAAAATATTTAAAAATATTACTAAAAAAAAATACTATCCTAGTTTATTAATTTAATTTTAATTTAATTTGTTATACGTAATTAATATATTATTTATTTAATCACCAACTCGTAAACGTAATGCGATGTCCGGAACGAAGAATTACTATAAACAAATCATATTTATACGCGATTAAGCCCAGCATTGTTGTGTTGTAAAATGTATTATACAGTATTAATTTTTATCCGCATGCCTAAAATTGTTTTATGGTCTTACGTGTCAGAAATAACTGTTCCCGTTTTTACGAACAAATGATGAAAAAGCGTACAATAAAAATTGCGACGATACCCACCACATGGGAAATTTTAAGCAATGTAGTTATTAAGTATGCCTTACCTAGAAATATCCCGCACCCTGTCAATGTCGAGTCACTTTTATCTCTCATGCATGAACTCTTCTCTCAGTGCTATCCTTATAAAATATTGAAGACCATAATATCAGACTTTATTATTTAGTTTTTGTGCGTTATTACGAAACTCAATACTCCTGTTTGACGTAAGTTATAGGTAACATTACGCTAGTAGTCAAAAGACAACAATTTTCTTGGTGTTAATAATAAGTTTTATGCCAATTTGATGGTTAAAGCAGGCAGGAATATAAGTTATGTTTAGTAAGTAGTAATAACATTGGTGCCGATGAGAAATACTCGTTATTAGCATCTATTTAATTACGGCTGGCAATTTTACATCGGACTATTTTATTGACAGTTTTGTTCAGGGCTGTGTATATATAATAATATATCAATGTATGTAGGAAAAATCGTCAATAACTGGCCATCGTTCAATAACTGGCCACAGTGGCCACATTTAACTAAAAATAAATTCCATTATAGGTAAACAGAAATCATTTTAGTATAAGGTATAAATTACTGGCTACCTCATACTAAAATGAATTCTCTTTCCTAGTAAAAGGTGGCCAGTTATTAACTCACTTTCACCTAAATGCACTTTTTGAAACATACATAAATTTTGCAATCTCTGAGATTGCAACAAGCAATAGAGTAAATAAAAATAAATAAATTAGCGGTGTTATATCACCTGTCGGGCTATCTGAGTTAAAAGGCCAGTTATTGACGATTTACACTAACGTATACTCAATTCCCTAATATTTCCACAAACAGTACCCTCTCAGTTGCCTCTGAATTTAAACTTTAAGTTCTTGCTGGTGTCGTGTTGATTAATTACAACGATACTAAAGTTCAAGTCTAACTTTCATTTGCATAATATCTGCAGTTTGTGATGAATATAACTCACTTAAATCCGCAATTAAATACGCAGATTGAAACTTTATAGACTTCACAAACTTTTACAACAAGTTTGTAGTTTCACAGATGATATTTTAGGTAATAAAGCCTTTGTGTTTCTTAAGAAAAGCAATAGTTAATATACTCTATACATGCATACAATAACGCCTTTTCTCAACGGGGTAGGCAGAGACTACCTCCTTCCACTTGTTTCGGTCCTGGCATACAACTGCCGCTTCATCAACATTCATTCATATACTAGTATTATTTTTTTATGAAAAAGTAATATAAGCTGCCCGTAATTTAGTTCGTTGAGAACAAAAATCATAACCCTTCGTTTTTTCTTTAGCGGTTGGGTAAAAACCAAAAATCATTGAAATCCGTTTAGCCGTTTCGGCGTGATGAAGCCAGAACGTGACATACAACAAACAAAATAGTATTTTATGCAACTGTTGTATAATAGGGGTTTAAAAACACTTCTTAGCGTCTTCCTTTGCGATACTTGCGATTGTCCTTGCGTAATTAAAAAATATTTATATTTATTGGAGGTCGCATATGTGTGCACTGGCATGTATTAATCAATTACACATGTCATGACACAGATTTAAATTTGTATTGTGACGTATTTCATATAAGTCACTACGCCTAAAAGATTAAGGATGAAAACCATGAATATATAGTGCTACCACACCACTGGACTCTGCGTCTTTTCCTTTAATATTTGCGCCAAGATTTTTCTAGCAGCAAATTGTTTCATACTTCTTGCGCCACGACACACATCTCTTTGGGAGTAAGTACAATTAGGCTCATCTTCCTACATTTTTCTCATTTTCAACAGCTTATCTTATAACAATGGTTTGTTAAGTTGGTAATATAAATTATTTCAAATAACATTAGTTTAACACTCACTGAATATAAATTATTAGATTGAAATTGTGTACTCTGCGGCACCAAGGAATACGTCAATAGCGACATTGTAACACGCTTAGCAATGCTTTTTTGGAATATAGACTATAGAGTTTTACAAGTCTTAAGTAAGGTATGTCTTTATATTAGTGTTGGTAACCATTTAAACGACAAAAAAAAGTACAGGAGTAGAAAAAATATTTTTTAATTCAGTGCCCTTAAAATAGGCCGTGTCACTTGTGCTTATTTAATATCTTCAATGTGCAGACATTTACTTATTTATTTAAATTTTATTGTACAATACAAACTGTTACAAATGGCGGACTTAATGCCTTAAGGCATTCTCTACCAGTCAACCATAGGGCCAAACAGAAACTAGTATTTAGTGCAGGATCATTAATGTTGAGAATACAAAAAAAAAGTAAAGAAAAGAGACACAAATCAACAAGTCAATATGGGGATATATACGTATCAATATTTACATACACATATATTATATTAAAATACAAATAGATAAATACAATAAAATTATAAAATATATATGTACCCTTACACCTGCAAAACACAGACACAGACAATAAATCTTGAGATTAATTGAACAGATGATTGCGCAACATGCGCTTGAAAGAGATAATGCTCTGAGCTTGTCTTATAGAGAGACATTTCAGTTTGTCAACTTTTTAGTTAATAAATAAATAAATATTACGGGACAATTTCACACATTACGAGCTAGCCCCATGGTAAACTCAATAAGGCTTGTGTTATGGGTACTAGACGAAGATATATTTAATAGATATATTACTTATAATTATAAACATAGAAAACATGCAAGACATCATGATGTGCATAAATATTTATGCACATCACACAAATATTTGCCCTTTGCCGAGATTTGAACCCAGGACCTCAGCTTCGCAGGCAACGTTACTCCCACTGAGCCAAACCGGTTGTCGGAGTAAATTTGGGAAAATGGGATTCTGCTTTCTGACAAATAAGAAGTCGTTTAGAAAAATAACTCTTAATTGTTTCAATCATTATTTATAATAAATTCATTTTTAGTAAAAGAGAGAGAATGTAGAATAACAACATAGTCTTCTTTATAAGTATTTTTATAATGTTGTAAAAATTAACTAAGTGTGTGTACATTAAAGATATTTTAAAAATAATAAGTGGAACGGGCTATTTGGAAGTCACTAACTTGATTTTTGTGGATGTAGTGTATGTTGGTATGTATGTATGAATTATGTATACGTCTTTTCGGGCATCTCACCTCAGCTGCACGGATTTTAACCATTTTTGATAAAAGGATAGCTGGACATGGTAACATTTTTCATGATTAGAAGTTACTGTTTACCCAACTACGCAGAAGCAAAAACGTTGAGTGTTATGACTTTTTTCTCCACCCCAAACCAAATTATATAATAAAACAATGCTAGCAATATAATAATAGTAATGTACCTATTTAGTTCTTTAAGAAAAATATTAAATAAGCCACAGACGTAATTTGAATCCTCGTCGTCCGTACGGCGTTCCGTTCGGTATTTGCCTTTGCACTAATTAAGAATACGAGGTAAATTCGACCTATCTTTATCATTTAACCGTAGCCAGTCTCCTTGTGTGATCGAATCAGAAATGAGGAGATTTGCAGTCGAACCAAATTCAGATTCAGATTCAGATATTTATTAATAAAATGTATATTTAAAAAAAAATACAATTTGAATACAATATTATATAATTTATTATATATTTATTATTAAATTAACAATTTCATTTCATTTGGTTATCTTTACGAAAAAAATGTCAATGACATGGGTAAGTCATCCCTCGGATTTTTAATAAACTCATCTGTTTAAATAGTAGTGGGCGGGGCATATTGCTCACAAACCGATAGCCGCTGGGGCAGAAAGGTTCTCAAGTGACAACAGCGTACAGGACGACACAGTATAGGAAGGCCCCTGACAAGATGGACCTATGATCTGGTGAAGGTGGGAAACCATTGGATGAAGGCAGCGCACGACTGGTCGTTTTGGAGATCCTTCGTGGGCCTTTGTCCAGCAGTGGACGTCCTTGAGCTGATATGATAATAATAAATAATAAATATTACAGGACAATTTTTACACAAATCGAACTAGTCCTTGTGTAAGGCTTGTGTTATGGGTACTAGACGACGATATATTTAATAGATATATTACTTATATACATAGAAAACACCCAAGACTCAGGAACAAATATTCATGCTCATCACACAAATATTTGCCCTTACCGGGATTTGAACCCAGGACCACAGCTTCTATAATATAATGATAGTTAACTTTACTATACTATCACATGACTATTGACATATGCTTTTGTCAACGAATATTTCTATTAGTTCACACGGGAACTGTTATTAAACATCACATTGGTATTATTGTAAGTATCCCCGCTTGACCGCACTGAAATGCTAGCATAATATTTGCGATTCGATTCGCAAATGATAATATTTGTATTTGGTCGTCGATATCCATATGATTTTGCTTCCATTTAATCCTGTATTTGCTCATAGAGCTGACACTTGGACTTAATGCTGTTAGGGCAGAACAGTTTCCGAGTGGCGACCACGAACCAGAAGTCGCAGCGTGGTTCTCCTAAAGGTGGATCAACTGAGCCGGGGCAATCTTGGGAAGACGCTGGATGCAGGTAAATAAATATGGGCCTCCATAGTGATAGAGGATACTGAGTAAGGTTGTATCTAATGGTCAGGTTGAAGTGGTCCTAATGACTATGAACCATTGTCAAAAGATAGTGAGAACTATATATCCCTTCCAGATAAAGCTTTCGCGATCTTTCACCACCGGTCGAACTTATACGTCTGTTCGGTTTTCTGTTATGTCCGTTTCGACACAACCAACCCGGTCTCCCCTACTCGTATTACAGGCTCATAGAGGACTAGGTAGACGAAAGACATCTTGGCTTAGCTTGCTCTTGATTGGATGGCTATTGTAATGAAAATTGCTCTGCAACCCCACAAGATTACTCTAAATTCAATATTAACCATGCACAAAAGTTCCCATTAATTCGAGTTTTAAGGCAGTATAATAAACAATGTACCAGTATTGATTTGTTTGTCTGCACCAAATTAAGTTTGAAGAAACGTATTTGGTCTTTACTTCCTAGACTACTTCACTGCTGAGTAAATGTTTCTTTTCCACAGATAAACCACACACACACACACACATACACACGCACACACACACACACACACTCACCCACACACACACACCCACACACACACACACACACCTCACACACACACACACACACACACACACACACACACACACACACACACACACACACAACACCTACATACACGGGCACCCTTCTAATATTTAAGCATGTCAGGTGTTGTCTTTTTCACACAATGTACTTATACTCGCTTTTATGTAACTTATTCCACTAAATTGTACTTTTGTGGACATCTGTTATTTGCTTTTATTGCAGTGTTTTCTAAATCTCATGTTTAGGTACCTGTTGCTGTTGATGCCCCACATATATAAATAAATGCATTGGTATAAGTGTCTAACAAATGCGCCGAAGCATTGGATGGCTAAAAGATGGCATTCAGATGCCATATTAACGCTCAACATGATGAATTTACAAGCAATTTCCCCAAAATCAAACCAAATTTGAAGTAGGTAAAGAGTGAGATACCGGTCAAGTTACTGAAAAGTACGAAAAAAATCAGCGCCTAACGTAAGCAATAAATTCGTCGTGTTCAACTCGCCGAAAGAGATTTAGGGAAGTCGATAAGCGGACGCTGTGGAGCGGCGAACTTGCGGCGAAGACAACTCGCGATTTATGCAGTGCTTTTCAATTCTGTGAGCCATCATAATAATCTTATATCTGCAACGGGGATGTGAAATCAAACCAATAAATTATCCATTATAAAAAAGGACGGATTGTAGCGTATACATGAGTAATATTATGTCAAGAAATCTAATGTAAAACTCCCATACTTAGTTCAAAAAATTATAGTTTTTTAAATTACATTGGCTAAAAGCCGAGTAAAGAAAACAAATATATTTTACTAATTCTTTGTCAATTCAAATTATTGGGCTTCTCTGTATATTGGTTATTTTATTATAGTCTAATAACTTGACATGTTCAGTCCTTTTTAAGGGACCCCGCCTCGCACTGCACAAGTGCATACCAAGATTCTGATAGGGCAAATGCCGGTGACTCGAAGGATACCGAATAGTACCCGACTTTAAACGTGTTAAGTAACAGTTCTGTAATCTTTTATTTATACTACTGTTCTACTATAAAAATGAAATTATGCTAAATTGATTTAAAAAATAAGTGATACTATCTATTTTCAGGTCACTGAATACATTTTTTTAAATATTTGTATGTGTCGTTGCGGTTTCTTCCCGCCAAATCGGCTATGGCAACAGATGGTTATATGATACTTTTTATCCGACTGCGCTGAAGACAAAAAGGGTTATATTTATTTCTCCTCCACTGAAAAAGTTGTCAGCAACCTTCTAGTATTTAAATATCCGTATTACAAACGAAATCGAAATGAAAATTACTGACAGTCTACATTTTACCCATCCCTATTTTTCCTTATAAGTTTTCGTTCAATTTGCGACTGTCTGGTAATCGAAAGCAGTACCTGATTATTTCTAATCCCTAGCAGCATAGCGTCAAAGAAGTCTGTGGGTAAACCGGAGCCGATTTGATTAACTTCTTCAGAGCTCCATAGAAACCCTTAGAACCATAAATTAAAAATGTCGGTAGGAATTAGGTTCCTTTGACGTCTTGCCACTGATAGTCACTCAAGTGATATATCACACTGTGAAATGCCTACGTAATTATAATTGCAAAATGAAGGCATACTAATTCGACAAGCAAATAGAGGTGATTATTGGAAAACCTCATAATTCGACACTATTAACAACATCAACAACACATTGACGAATTCCAGCTATTTGAATCGAATTACTAACTTATAAACAGGCAAAACTCATTAGCCTGTATAATTCTAATCAACACAGCAGTTCATTACCTAACCACACAAGGGTTGAACAGCCCGTAATTCAGAATCTGAATAAAACAACAACAGGCAGATTGTCCAATTTGCGATGTCACTTCAAACTGTTTTCGTACAAAATTAACAAGACGGGAGTTTGTGTGGCTGTGTGGGTTAAGCTGCTAGTATGGCGCTAAACGGGTGCAAATGTACATACGTACAATGCTATAGAATCCCCCCTTATTTGAATATCCGCTTACTGAAACTCGAAGATCTGATTATTTAACTAAAATCTTGGAGACAAGTTCTTAGTAACATAAAATAAATTATAACTAAATAAACATCACTAATAAGGCGGCTCAGAATCACGCAACGTTCAAAGGAAACGGCTTTGCTCGGGGTTTCTCTTCGTGATAGTATCAGGAATGAGAATGTCCGCAGAAGAACCAACAGCTGACAGGCTTATATTGTTAAAGTGGCCACGGGCGGGCCATGTAGACCGCAGAACGGATGGCCATTGCGGCAGTAAAGTCCTGGAGTGGCAACCACGCATAGGAAAGCGCAGCGTAGGATGGCTGACGGCTCCCGACTAAGCGGACGGATTGCCTCGTAAAGGTCGTGGGGAGACGGTGGATGAGGTCTGCGCTGGATCGCACCCTGTGGCGAACTATAGGGCAGGCCTATGTTCAGCAGTCGACGTCCGTGGTTGAAAGATAAGTATTTGCACTAACGCAAGAAGTACTGTCGAAATATGTGCCACGCCTTGATATTTGGTAAAAATTTTTTTTGCAGTTTCGGTTACATGTATGGAGTGCCCCCCCCCCCCCTCCCCCCCCCCCCCCCCTATAAATATATATTTTTTTTATTTAACTAACAAACTAAGTAGCGGTTAACACACGACACCTATGCTCCAAATTTCATCAATGTAATTAAAATGTCGTGCATATTTCCTCGAGGGACAGTCATAAAACGTCTCAGAATGTTACCTTAGCGGAGCGTCTCTGTGTTACTTAGTCGTAATGTTTCTTCGTTGTTCTTAATGTTTCTATGTTTCTCTTTTCTTCCTGATCGGTACGCGGTCTAAGTATAAATTAGTTTTAAGTTACAGGGCACCAGAGAAAATCAGCGTCACGGCTTGCCGTGGCATAAAGCTGAGTGGTGACCCCTTTCAGCGTCGTCAATACTTTTTTTTGTTAATTGTATTTGTATTTCTTGTTGCTGGCGTTGAATAAATATGTTTTCTTTATTTCTTTCTTTCAATGTACATCTTATAGTTTGTGAGTAAAATGACTGTGACGTACGGACGGACAGACAGACAGACAGACAGACAGACAGACAGACATGACGAATCTATAATGGTTCTTGCAACTTATACTAAATTAAACTAAAACTAGGTACTACACATAAAAAAAACAATAATCTACTCAACAACTCTTTTGATGTAATTGTTTAAACGCGATTTAAAATATTTCCCTACATCGTTGTGGATGTTTTCTTCGCATTATTATGGTAATTAATTTAATAATCGCTAAATGACTTTCAACTTCAAAGACACATTCTTGGCAGTTACTAAAATACACCCTTGTGGCGCCACGAATTTTTAGGAAACTTAGGCTACTCAGAGATTGTGTATCCTCGCCTTCTAATAATTCATGATACGCCTTTTAAAAACGGCCCTATAAACTTCACGCTAACATCGAAGCTGTCACTTTAAATACAATACAAACCATGAAATCATCTACGCTATTATAAGGTTGTAAAATTTAAATGTCTGTACATAGACGATATTATAAAAAATATATATCGGACTCATGAGGTCACTCAATCAAAAAAAAAAAATTTCTATTTTTTGTATGTGTCGTTATGGCCGGTTTGGCTAAACGGATTTTAACAATTTTTGGTACACGGATAGCTAGGTATCCACAGGTTATAGGATACTTTTTACCCGACTACGCTGAAGAAAAAAAAAGGGGTAATAACTTTTTCTCCTCCGCGGACGAAGTTGCGGGAACCTTTTAGTATAAATTAAAATACAGCTAGTGAGAAGAAAAATATTTTGCCTTGTGTCAAATATTTTTCTTCTCACTAGCTCGAAAAGGTTCCGTTTACAGCGCGAAATCTGCGTGGAAAAGTTCGTTTCACAAAAATGACGTTATGAAAGTTTTGTTTCATCCGACTGCAAAATTATTTGACTTCCTGTGCCTTGAAAGCCTTGTGTTACGCGATGTGCTTTGAGTCTATACGTACGTTAAAGATTGTGATTGATTTGTTTAATTTGTGAATGGCAATAATTTTCAGTTTAGGTTTGTTCATAAAATTACTCAGTAGTAAATACCTACTAATGCTAAATAGTCATAGTATTACATTTTCTTAAAGCATTTGTCAGGTCTAATTAGTAAAGGCAATAATAATTAATTTCTATATTTCACCTGTTCACTTTTGATATTCTTAACGTTTATTTGCGGCTGGCAACTATGTCGTATGTAATGTTCGATTAACTGTTTAATTAGCTTAAAATTAATTTATTCCAATGATAATTTGAATATAATTACCGATATTAAGTAAGTTAAAATCATTCATGATTATAATGATCATTGTATCTACTTATAAACACATAATTGATGTATGTAAATTTAAGTAGTAGTTGGCTTGTTAAAACATTCCAATGTCTATAAATAGAACTGTCTTGTTAGACTCGCTCTCTTTTCCCGCTGGTTTTTTTCACGAATAAACGTCTGAAGCTGTGCTGAGTTTTTCCTGGTCTGCTGCTCCTCTTCTGCAAAATCTCAGAAGTGGGATTGAGCGGCGTCCACAACAAAAATGGCAGGTTTGGGCCCATATATCGACGGGTTAGGTAAGCGGAAAATCGTCGAACCGGAATCTTCAAACGAGGTAAACGAAAAAATTTTGGATTTTTTTTCTAATCTCAAGTCAAGTGCAAGTAAACGGAGGAAAACTACACATTTAGATGCAGAACTAATCCCCAAATTCGATCCAGGCTCCAAATCTCTGTGTGTAAAAGTATGGCTTAATAAGATTGATCAGCTGGGGCGCATTTATAATTGGGGCGATGCTGATAGGTCATACGTGATGCATATGAGGTTACGTGGTTCTGCTCGTGAGTGGTACGACAATTTAGAAGATTACGAATTGTCTTGGGAAGAGTGGAAACACGCGCTAGAACGGGCTTTTCCTATGTCAACCGACTTTGTCGACAAACTAGAAACTATGTTGAGCCGAAAGAAAACTGACACCGAGACAATGACGTCGTATTTTCATGACAAACTGTCCCTTATCAAGAAATGTAGATTAGACGACGAGGGGACTACTTCATGTATAATTAGGGGGTTGCCACAAGAGTTACGAGCAAATGCTAAAGCTTTCAGATGCGACACTGCCGAGGAATTGTACTATGGCTACCTGTCGTCACTTGAAAACTTCAAGCGCGTGGAGAGCGGCGCTGCGAGAAACAAGGACTCTGCCAAGGGTACATGGCGGCGCCCTTCCGGACTGCCCTCCGTAAAGCTGTGCTACGTCTGCCGGAAGTCGGGGCACGAGGCCAAGGACTGTCGGAGCCAGCTGCACTGCAATAACTGCCAACGCCGAGGTCACGAGGCTGCCACATGCTGGTTACCAGTCAAGGTGATGTACACTTATAAATCTATTGATGTGACGCCTGATTATTTTAGGAAAATTGTATATATCGGTGATTACGAACTAATAGCATACATTGATACGGGAAGCAAGGTCAACATTCTGACCCTAGGTGCATCTCATAGATTGAACTTGCCAGTCCATCCATCATCTATAGTAATGCGGGGTTTTGGTGGTAGTTTTGTCCAATCTCTAGGAAAAGTGTACTTTACTGTAAACATTGACAATGTACAGATAAGTAGTGAGGCCGAGGTAACGAGTTATAATTGTGAGGGTAGCATTGATTTGATTATAGGTCAACCAATCATTAACAACAACGACGTCTGTTTAGTAAAGAGTACAAATAGCGTGATGTTATTTCGAAATAATCACAGTAATGACTTATTACAAATTGATGTACAAGATATGGAAAGTAAATTTTGCATAGTTTTGACGAATGATGTCGTTATACCTCCGCATAGTACCAGTTATGTTAATGTACGGATAGAAAATATTCAGTCTGATCAGTCGATGTTGCTTACCACGTTGCCCGTCTATAATTCCGAGTCCATGTATTTTATACCGGGTGCAATGTTGTCTGCCACTAGTAATACGATGACCGTTGTAAATGTGGGAAACTCTCCTTTAGTATGGCAAATGGGTCACCTATTGACTAGGGCTAGATCGAGCGATGATGATTTTGTTATGCAGGTAAATACAGATAGTAATCAAGGCCTTGCTAGTTGTAACGAGAAGTGCTCCGCAACAGACTTTAACCACATAGATGTAGGTGACGTCAGTGAAAGCGATAAAATAACATTAATAAAACTTTTAGAGCGTTATTCGGTGACTTTCGCATCTAGCACGGAAAAATTAGGTTGTACAGATTTAATCGAAATGACCATTGACACAATTACTGACAAACCTGTATCCTCCAAACCATATAGATTGTCTTATAGTGAAAGACAAGTAGTAGACGCGAAGGTGAAAGAATTGCTGGACGCGGGCGTAGCAAGAGAATCTAACTCTCCGTACGCCAGCCCAGTTGTGCTAGTACGAAAAAAAAATGGAGAATACAGGTTATGTGTAGATTACCGCGCACTTAATTCTATCACTGTGAAGGATCGGTTCCCGTTGCCACATATTGATGACCTTATAAGTCTTTTATCAGGTAAATACTATTTTAGTACATTGGATCTCGCCCAGGGGTACTACCAGATACCGATGTCACCTTCCTCCATCCCAAAGACGGCTTTTGTTACGCCTTCGGCACAATATGAGTTTTTAAAAATGCCGTTTGGTTTGTCTAATAGTCCTGCAGTGTTCTCTAGAGCGCTTAGACTCGCTTTGGGAAAACTAGTAAACAATGCGAGCACTAACAGTACCGATTCGCTTGATAACAGTGTGGTTGGGGTTTATTTGGATGACATTATTTTGCCAACGGTAACTGTCGAACAGGGGATTAATTTGTTAGAAAAGGTTTTAGAACTTTTGAAGAAAGCTGATTTGCGATTAAATTTAAAGAAATGTTCTTTTTTAAAAACGACCACTGATTATTTGGGGCATGAAATAACAGCAGGTACTGTTCGACCGGGTCAGCACAAAATTGATAGCGTGCTTAGATACCAACCCCCCCGTAACGTTCACGAGGTTCGGCAGTTTATTGGGTTAGCATCATATTTTCGGAAATTCATCAAAGATTTTGCTTTGATTGCGCGCCCTCTAACCGAGCTGACCAAAAAAAGACGTAACTTGGTGTTGGGGTATCGAGCAACAGCAGGCTTTCGAGAATTTGAAACGTTTATTAACTGAAAGGCCAGTCTTAGCCATATATAATCGTGAGTCTAAGACTGAATTGCATACCGACGCTAGCAAGATTGGATTGAGTGGCATACTCCTTCAATACCAATCCGATAATACGCTAAAGCCGGTTGCGTACTTTAGCAGAGTGACAAGCCGAGAAGAGCAATTTTACCACAGTTATGAGCTCGAAACGCTCGCTGTGGTAGAATCGCTAAAACGGTTCCGTATATATCTAGTAGGAATACCTGTCAAAGTAGTTACCGATTGTGCAGCTATTCGCGCTACACTAACAAAGAAAGACCTTGTACCACGCATCGCAAGATGGTGGCTGACTATTCAGGACTATGAACTTGAAATAGAATATAGACCAGGGGATAGGATGCGACATGTGGATGCCCTGAGTCGCAATCCGGTTTGCGACAACGTACTCAATGTTCGTATGATAGAGGAAACTGATTGGGCGCTAACCCTTCAAATGCAGGATGATAACATCTTACAAACAATAAATCAAATCCAGGGCGGCACCGATAACCGTGATATTACTAATAATTTTAAAGTTATTGATGGAGTACTTTACCGTAAGACCCTTGACGGAGATCGGTTTGTTGTCCCCAAAATGGCAAAATATAGCATCTTGCAAAAGCACCATGATCAAATTGGTCATCCGGGGTTTGAAAGGGTAGAAAAGTCAATAAAATCATCTTATTGGTTTCCACACATGACCCGTTTTATACGGAAGTACTTAAAAAGCTGTATACATTGCGCTTATGGAAAATCCACGTATGGAAGGCAAGAAGGGGAACTACACCCCATCGAAAAGCGAGATATACCAATGCATACCGTACATGTCGATCATTTAGGGCCTTTCCCAAAAAGTCGCAAAGGAAATACGTATATACTAATGGCCATAGATTCATTTACGAAGTTCGTCTTTGCATGCCCTGTAAAAAGTTTGCGCTCAACGGAAACCGTTGCAAAGCTTAATGAAATATTCTCAGTATTTGGTAAACCGAGCCGGTTGATAACCGATCGCGGCAAAACCTTCACGAGTCGATATTTTAAAGCATTTGTAACTGAACATCAGATTAAGCATGTACTTAACGCTGTAGCTGTTCCGCGAGCCAACGGCCAGATTGAGCGAGTAAACCGCACTATTCTAGATGGCTTAAGTACGTCTGTTATGGATGAGTGTAGCTGGGACACAAAATTACCAAATATTGTTTGGGGAATTAATAATACTGTACACGCTGTGACAAAAGAAGCCCCATTTAGTTTGATGTTTACGCATCAAAATAAATTGCTCCCTGTTCCAGAAAGTTCCCCGATTAGTAATGATAACCAAAAGCAGGACTTACTTACTAGACGGGGTCAAGTTAAAACCAGGCTCGACAATAATATGACTCGAATGAAAAATCGCTTCGATTCTAAGCATAAAAAGTGTACTAAGTACAGCATAGGACAGCTAGTCTTATGGAAGGGCGGAGTAACCGAAGAATCGGTAGGAGTAAGTAAGAAATTAGGAAATAGATATTCTGGACCATATAAAATAGTACAGACAAACCATGCTATTGACCGATATACTATATCGTCGGTTAAGGGGATGAGAGGTTATCGTAAATTCACTGCGACAGTGGCAGGCGACACATTGCGACCATATAAAGCAGCCATGTCTGATTTAGATGATTCCACGGATAGCGAAGGGCGTGAAATTGATAGAGATGATCTGATTGACTTATTAGAAAGTTAAATATAAACTACATAAAACAGCTGTAAATCATGCGTTGTTACAACGACAAACTTATTTAATCTGTAAGCTTATATTTAATAATAAAAAAGAATTAAATAACTGTCAAGTACAAAAAATGCCAAATTGTTATTATGCTAAATTAATTCATTTGTTACTAGTTACTCATTTTAATCCAATGTATGTGTATAATTAGGATTGACATTGTTTGTTTAGTTAAATTGTATAAAAAAAATGACAAAATATTTTATTAGTACCCAGAACTCACTACCATCACGTTTTATCTCTTACCTATATTTAATTATTTCTACAGCTTAGTGCACAATCTCAACAGTTCCTTTTGTTATATCAGCTAATTAATATGAACGTTACAAGTCTCCTAATCGTATTCGTCTGCTAAGTGCTAGCAATCTAGTTTATATACACCTTGTTCCGTAGTTGATTAGTCGTCAAGACCACAATTATGTGCTTTGTGTGCAGTCTGCCTATATAATAGGGTTAGTAACACAACATATTATTGGAACCTTTAAAGCTCGGGACAATAACAAGCTACGTACATAGCACCGAACGCCATTACATGTATGCTATGTGCTCACAGATTTGTGCTATGTGCCCCTATTACAAATTTGCTATGTGCTCCTATTACAGATCTGCTATGTGCTTATTTATATTTCCGCTGTGTGCCCAAAACTACGAGTATTCTTCTGCTACGTGTGCATCCACTTATTTTATAGTCCCGCTATGTGCTGGCTTGTACATGTTATGACCATAACTTAGCACTTAGTATAAGAATGTGCAGACTAAAATTTATATCACAATGCCTACTTTCAAAAGCACTAATCAACATCCGCTAAGTACTTATGCTTTGAGTTCCCTACTGCTTTACTTAGATGTAATGAAATCGACTTATTGTTTCCATCCGGTTAAGACAAAAAGAGAACAAGTTTTTTTGGTACTTTTAATTAAACATTTCAGTTGGAGAATCACGGGCTGCGCAACGCGCGACCAGGCGCTGTTACCACTGCATCACCAGCATCGGGCATAGGCTCCTGGCGAAGTGGAGGCGCCGCGACCGCAGCGGCTACCGGTGCTCCCAGCACTACTACGACGTCAGCGGCAGACTCCTTACGAGAAAGCCGTGGGACACGGCTATAGTCAGGACGGCCGAGTGTTACGCGATGTGCTTTGAGTCTATACGTACGTTAAAGATTGTGATTGATTTGTTTAATTTGTGAATGGCAATAATTTTCAGTTTAGGTTTGTTCATAAAATTACTCAGTAGTAAATACCTACTAATGCTAAATAGTCATAGTATTACATTTTCTTAAAGCATTTGTCAGGTCTAATTAGTAAAGGCAATAATAATTAATTTCTATATTTCACCTGTTCACTTTTGATATTCTTAACGTTTATTTGCGGCTGGCAACTATGTCGTATGTAATGTTCGATTAACTGTTTAATTAGCTTAAAATTAATTTATTCCAATGATAATTTGAATATAATTACCGATATTAAGTAAGTTAAAATCATTCATGATTATAATGATCATTGTATCTACTTATAAACACATAATTGATGTATGTAAATTTAAGTAGTAGTTGGCTTGTTAAAACATTCCAATGTCTATAAATAGAACTGTCTTGTTAGACTCGCTCTCTTTTCCCGCTGGTTTTTTTCACGAATAAACGTCTGAAGCTGTGCTGAGTTTTTCCTGGTCTGCTGCTCCTCTTCTGCAAAACTTGTTACGTTCAGGAATCAACATTTGAAACACTCGCTCCACTCGTGGTTTAATTTTAGATCATTTCGCTTACCCGACTTTCAATTCAAGCACTTGCGCCAAATAATAACTTTGCAGCCTTGCCTGACAAAGAACTTGTTATACAGTATGGGGACTAAGCGAATGGGCTTTTTCCTTCTGCCGATAGTACGGTGGACCACAGAAACTAATTTATACCAGTATTCTATTCTTAGATAAAGTTTCGTATTTCAGAACACATGAGTAATTAATTGTTGGTTTTATTTCAATTCAATTTATTTATTTCAGGTAACAGACCAGAGATAACCTTATCAGTAATAGAGAATATGCATAATTTTTTATTTTTGCTTATTAAAAGGTCATTCATGTAACAAACAGTAGACAAAAAATGGTTTCGAATAACTGTAAAAGTAACCAAGAATTCTAGCAAAACCTAATCAAAATAATTGTGGAGTTTACATGGCCGAATTGTACTGTTACGTAACAGTAAGTACATGTCGGACCTCTCTGCTATGTCTATATTATGCGCATTTCTTTGCCGATTTTAATTTTAATTTAACTTTTCGACATCGTTTTTACGATATATTGTTAAGAATGATTTAAAAAATTCATGCGTGTACGCTATTAGGACGTCAAGCATAATTTATTTTATTTAGAACATTTACCTTATTTAGCCAGACGTAAAAATACGTAAAACTGACATCGGACTAATATCCAGAACAAATAAATATTGTTCATTGTCAAAAATATATTTTTGCTTGTCTTCCCACGCCGATCACGTGCCACTTACGCCGCGTCACACTAATGTATCTCCTGTGACAATTAGACCGTCACAATTGAGACGAACCAAAAATAAAACACCTCAGTTCACCGAATTCGTTCCGGAGGAAACAAAATCATACCTCTCATTTTTGATTCATTGTAGTTGGGTAAAAAATATTCTACAATTACATTCTATAAATCTCTGGCTGCGCAGATTGACCAAGTCAAAATTGACAAGTTGAAATTCAGCAAAAAAAAAAGAAGTAAGAAAATCTTGTTTAGTCGTTTTTTGTACATAATTTTTTAAATAAATATCGCTTCTCTATGAAAATTATCCCTTTTAACAAAATAGTAACCATTACTTTTCCAAAAGAGGATGATTTTAGTGAGTTAGCTATCATAATGATTAGTGTCAATAGCGATGCGAAACTTGGCCACATATGTGGCAACGTCGCGAACAAAAGAAATTCGTGTACTTAAGTAATCACGATAAATTGTTTACGTGGAAATTGATAATATCTTCAAAACTAATTCGGATTTGCCAGGGGCTCATATAACATTTATTGCTCCTAATGACTTAAGGAATGCGTGGTTGAATTCTTTCCCATTCCTCGCGGGCACCGGGTAAAAGTACATAAGAATCAATTGAAGAATTGTATGTTCGCGCATCACTTCAGAATGGCAAATTATTTGTTTGTTGTAGTTGTAATTATTAGAGCAAGGTTTGTATGTTAGAAAATATACTAAAAATTGCATGGCAAAGTGATAATTTTGAGTCTTAACATCTCCATAAGAAATGAGTGAGTGGGCAAAACTAAATATATAACGGAGATCTTCAAAAAATATTTCATTAAATGGTCCATACAGTAAGGGAAGTTTAGGTCACAGTTCCTTAGTAGGTAGATCCTTGCAAAGCCGGAGCGGGCAGCAAGTAATGATTATTTAAGGCTTTGTATGGTACCTTCAAGGTACACCGGTACAGTTGTAACATATTTAAGAAAGCTCTTACAAATAAATATCTAACTGCAAATTTCCGAAAAATATAATCATAAATATGTTTTTTATTGAATCTTTTAAATCTTAAAATATATTCATAGAAATATAGTCACCGTAATTCCTGAGTACACCGTCATAATCATCTTCATTGTTTAATGTAAAATAGGGCAACTACGGCACCGCAGAGGTAACCAGTTACCGCATGCCGACACGACAAAACAATGCAGCCCTCAGTACACAAAAGGCTATAACTCTTGACGATTCTGTACTCACATACACCCTTCCACACAAGTAATGCAGTAGTGTAACCTCCGGGGATCAAGCAGAGGATATTAAATACTCCGTTTCATTAGGCGACGTAATGTGATAACAATAAATTAATTATGCTAGGGCGCTCAATGTCGCTCGGACCCGTAAGGGTTTATGTCTTAGATTTATACATTTAATGGATTCATTTGTTGGTGGGCTATTTAAAAAGAGAGTAAATATTTTTTTAGGAAATATAATGCCGGTATGGGTATATAAATACATTTAAATAAGAAACCTTAACCAAATATTATGTACATATTTTTGTTTTGTTTTTTGTTGCATATTGTTATTATGATTTATGATATATCTTTTCGATTCCTAAGTTGTAAACAGATTTTTTTAAGTCCTAAGCTGCCAAACAGCTTTTTAGAGTGATAATTAGGGTAAAAAGATAGCATTCTCTTTTTGTGATGAAAAATGTATTTCCTCGTTATTGTATCATAACTGATGGTCACCTAAAATGTTTAATGCATTTGTCACAAAAATCATAATTTACCAACAAGCTACGAATAAGTTGCTTGGACTAAACGAAATAATAGTAATCTCAGACCAAGAATCCTATAGACAAGACAGCCAAATAATAATACCACTACCGAACGAGATGGTCGTATACAAATTATAACAAGAGTGACAGAGAGACATATATTATTTTCATTCTTTGTCATAGTTTCACTTTTCCACCGCTGCCACAAGCAAGTTTGTGGCAAACTTCTAAACAAAACAAAATTATCCGCCCAAATAACGTAGGTTCTTTATGGTAAGCTGTCAGCCATTTTTAAACGTGTTCTTAATTTAGCTGCATAACAGTTATGTCCGTCCCTTATGGGTGACGCTGACTGATCTATAGGATTCTTGGTCTGAGATAGTAATACCCTATTGTAAAATTCTAAACAGCGTCTGTCTGCTCTAGTGCAGGCTCAGATACTCAAGTTTTTCGGCCATGTCTCAAGGCGGCACAATGACTCCATTGAGCGACTAGTCATCCAGGGTAGAGTAGAAGGAACCAGACCAAGTGGGCGATCACCCATGATATCGGCTGTGGGTGGACCTTTGCGTGAGTGCACCCGAATGACTGCAAATCGGGAGAAATGGCGGGACATTATACGGCGAGTAACATCTGTGCCTGACAGTACAAGCTGTTGATCACGACTGCTCTTCAAAGAGTGCAACGACTGACAAGATAAAGATTGTGATGCCAATTTGTCACGTAGATAAGTAAGGTGGTTGCAACGGTTACAAATAATTTCAAACGTTATTTAAATGCTATTAGAACCACATAAACAAATCAGCATACAAAAGTGAGTGCATTTAGATATGTTTCTGTTTACGACCTAAAGAATCCACCTATGCCTATACACAGTTTCAATTTTTATCTGCCTTCATAAATAGATCATATTTCGGTTTCTGTTACTGTACTTTGTCACACCTGAAGTCTTTCAGGAAACATATTCAAGAGTGAAGAGTGCTGGCCCAAGAGATTGGGTGATTTCTGTTTGCTTTGGTTCCATTGACAGAGCGTTTTGACAATAGGTATGTTCATTGAAATAAAACAATTTATTTTTTTCAGACAAGATTGGAAACATCTTGAAGCGTGCTTCTATAAAACATATTTCAAGCCGTTGAAGAAGGTATCTCAATACCTTAGACCCGTGAAGAGTAGCACCCCTTTGCAGAGTGCAGGCATTTATAAGCTGGACTGCGAGTGTGGTCTTTCATACATTGGTCAAACGAAACGCAGTGTATCAACCCGGGTGACAGCATACAAAAGTGAGTGCATTTAGATATGTTTCTGTTTACGACCTAAAGAATCCACCTATGCCTATACACAGTTTCAATTTTTATCTGCCTTCATAAATAGATCATATTTCGGTGTCTGTTACTGTACTTTGTCACACCTGAAGTCTTTCAGGAAACATATTCAAGAGTGAAGAGTGCTGGCCCAAGAGATTGGGTGATTTCTGTTTGCTTTGGTTCCATTGACAGAGCGTTTTGACAATAGGTATGTTCATTGAAATAAAACAATTTATTTTATTCAGACAAGATTGGAAACATCTTGAAGCGTGCTTCTATAAAACATATTTCAAGCCGTTGAAGAAGGTATCTCAATACCTTAGACCCGTGAAGAGTAGCACCCCTTTGCAGAGTGCAGGCATTTATAAGCTGGACTGCGAGTGTGGTCTTTCATACATTGGTCAAACGAAACACAAACACATAGCAGATGTCAAGCTCCGTCGGTGTAATAGGTCTGCAGTCTGTGAACATGTCATTGACAAACCAAACCACTCAATTAAGTTTGATAAACCTTCTATCCTTGCCAAAGAAAAAAGATATTTTCCCAGGATGCTACGCGAGGCTATTGAGATTAAAAAACATCCTAATTTCAATAGAGAAGATGGATTGTCACTACCACCAGCTTGGGATCCTGTAATACATCTCATCAAGGAACAAGCGAGACACAGGACTGCAAAACCTTAATTTCCGAACAGTGTAAAATATCTTATCTGTTTAATAGTAGTTTAATAGTCTCTGTTTTTTAAATATTATAATTAGCAATGAGGTAGCCTGGGAGTTTTTCTTTGCAGCGTTTCTTTTCTCCTCAGTACGCCTAATTTGTGAAATGCTGCTTGGTAAATTATTAGAATAAAATAATTAAGCCCTTCTGGCACATGTGTAACTGTCTTTACAGCTTAGGCCTATCTGGCATGCATGTACACCTTTATTTGTGTTTTTTTCAAAAAATGGGTAGTTTGCACAAATTGTAACTTTGACAGAGGAAAATACATCTTTTCTCAGTCCTCCCGTGACCATGGAAAGCTGGAAAGTTTCCGAAACGTCGGGAACTAAAATGAGATAATATACGCGATATAATCCGTTAAATTGTTTTATTTCAATGAGTAATAATCGCGGAAACAGAAGAAAATATTTAATAGGTATGTTGACAAGGTACGAAAATTGTATTTGTAATTAGTCTGCCTGCCAGTAAGATAAAAAAAGTAGGCCACCAATTTGTTGCTTTTTGAAATAAAATTAAAATATTCACATAAATCCTTAGGCTTGGCATACGCATGCGTTCCCCTCTGCCAAAGTACCAGCGAATTCGCTGGTCAGTTTACACTATAAGCTGCCAGTGTGTGGGTATTTTTTTGTTTATAGGTGTTTTTTTTTAACTGTGTGCCTTTGTAAAAATAGGATGGTTTCCGTTATGTGCTGTACGTGTTTACCTCGCTCCTCCGCTAAAAATGGGTAAAAAATGTGTTCGGTAATGACACGGTTTGTTATCGTGTTTAAAATAGTGCTTAACAGTCATTCACTCAATGTATCGTCTCTAATTTTGAATTACGTAAAAAAAACGTCGTATATGTGTATGGAATGCGTCGTATATAGTTCCACATCACGCCACTTTCCGATAGGGCCATATAAAATATTAAATTCTGTTTTGCTAGAAAGAGATAGAATGAAATGTGCGATGGCCTATATTTTGGTTATTTTTATAGTTTGTTACATGAATGAGCTTTTAATAAAGCAAAATTTAAAAAATCATGCATATTCCCTATTCCTCATACACACTCGCCGGTTTTGACTTGACAAGGCCATTGTTTAGAACGTCCTCTATTTGGTCCAGAAACGATTAGCTATGACTTGACAAGTTCTTAAATGACACTCCCATGGTCTGCGGGTGTCGGGGGGAACGACAGCGGGGGCGAGTAAGAAGTAGGCGCGCGGTAGAGTCATCGTGCTCCGCCGCGCGCACACTTTATACCCACCCCCCACTGTCTTTCCCTCCCGTCACCCCGGCCATGGTAGTGTCACGAAAGAAGTCTAGCTAAGACCCAAATTCCCCCCATATAGAAAAGCTAGAAGCACTTTCATCTAAATTTAAAATATTAGAAAACCGACTTAAAACCTTCATAAAAACCCGTTTTCTTTAACAAACAAGTTAACGCTATATCTAACCCGTTTGTTTCAAACTTATACTGCGTTCGTTGTCAAACCAATGGACATTCGCTTCGTAATTGCCAACAACCTCACTTCCCAATTTGTTTCAAATGTGGACTGCATGGCTATAAGTTTCCCGATATCGCCATGTTGGGCGCCGAATCTATCGTTGTTGGAAGAAGGTCTGATACCAGGATTAGCAGGCCATAATGGATTTCCCAACCCAGAATTTCAGTTTCAAAAGTTCCGACTCCAGTCCCAAGCCCTCATGGAACCCTCCTACTTCAAAACGGCCCGCTAACCCTAGTATCAGACCTTGTTCCAACAACGACAGATTTTATAGGTCTTCATTTCCACACATATACGTATATAGTTATACGAGTATGTTGATTATATCGGGTTTCAGTACTTCATATATTAGCGCCTTGGGGAAATCGATGAACGTAGGGTAAAGTCACCACAAGTCGGCCAGGAACCTATAGTCAGCCTTTTTAGTCTTTTATTGGCCACAAATAGCGCCAGTTTTTAAATTGTCCATTAACGTTAATGCATAATCTTTCCGCGACTAATTATTGGTCGATGGATCGCGTGATCTGTGCGTGGAGAAGTAAGCAGCGAGCATTAAACAGGTTTATACCAGCACCGTCCACGAACATGATCAGTTTTGCGATGTCCGCCATCTTTTCACTAACTTTTCGTGTGGTGTTTATTAGCGGTAAGCAGCTTCATTTTATTCTTTATGATATATGTTTACTTTTTTATATCTTATGTAATAGTTTATAATCATGTTTTTATTCACGTAAATAGTATTTTGAGACGGCTGACTATTAGGACCTACTTTTTGAGAGAAAAATCCAGTAGTCAGCCGTTGGTGGCTGACTTCTGGATTTTGGTTGTTTTCTTATTTTTGAATGAAATTCACAGCGTGAAATGCATTATTTTATACATTCAATTTAATGTGTAGTCGTTGAACTCGAATACAAAAAAAACCCTGTAGTCAGCCGCGTGTTTATTGATGTGGCCAACAATTGGGTATTGAGGTTCCAAAGCTCAGCCACCCGTTTTATTAATGATAGGTATAGATAGATTGTGGCTATAAAAATTGCCTGAAAATCAGAGAAGCTAGTTAGTTCCACGGGGTATCCTGCAAGATAGATTTCATCTGCGGGTTCCCGAGGGCGCTCGAAAAATGGGTCCCTATAGGTTCTGACCAAGCAAGAAGAATAGGACATTGTTGATTGGTGCATACAATTTACTAAATGTGGTTTTCCTATAAAAGTCTTTTCTTGCCGATGGACGAGAAAATCCCTGTAAAAATAATAAGCCAGGGAAAAAATTGCTGAAGTTTTTCTTTAGCAAAAACCCTTTAGTAAGATATCGCATGGCTGAAGAAATATCAAAAGGACGAGCTATTGTCACTGAAAAATACATCAGAAAATGGTTGAAGGAATTGAGATAATCACTAATTTCGGAGAACACTCTTGAAATTCTAGATGATCCTTGTCGAATATTTAACGGAGATTAAACAAGTATCATGATCTGCACTAAAACATGCAAAGTAGTCGCTCCAAATTATCAAATTGCCAAATGAAACGAAAAAGAAGCTATCACCACACTCGCTGTCTTCTCCGCTGATGGAGATATTTTACCTCCATGTGTGGTGTTTTCGTATGTTAGGCCACAAAAAGACGTAAACAGTATTCCAGAGCTGTGCTTTCTGGATAAATCCAACACTGGTTGGATAAAATTACTTTAAAAAATTAAAGAAATGTTATATACTGATTACATGATTGTAAGTCAATTAAGAATAATTACACCATCTCATTTAATAACATCGTTTTAGTGACATTATTGTTAATTTGCAGCAACTCAATGTAACGGCTGAGTACTGGGAACCCAAAGGCCGACTTTAAGTCCTTAGGGGCTGACTACTAGGGAAAAGTGTCCTTTCTTGATTTTTCTTAATTAAGTCAGAATTAAAAAGATTATTTAGTGTTATTTTTCTAAATATTTAAAGTTAAATATATGATGAATGGCTAGAAAGGCGTGTTTTGTGAATTAGTTCTCGTATGTAAAAATAAAAGGAGTTGAAACTCGGAACTTTCGTTAAAAGGCTGACTATTGGTGCCTTTACCCTAACTACTAAGCCGACATCATCGTCGCAGGTTACATCAAGAAATCGATAGTAACCTATGCCCTAGATTGATCTAGACGGTTTTAAGTAGTAAAACTCTTTTTGATCCTGAGGCGTATCTAGCGAGTCGATTTACGCGTAAGTATGCTTGAATATGTTTACCATCGTTTTGCCAAATTGTTAATCAATTGCCTGATAATTTGAAAGTAAATTAATTATTCATCAACTTAATTAAACGAAATTGTTTTGAATTATAAGTGTGTTGTCGAATAAGATTCTCGGTAGTAATAATTCAAAATTATTTTATGCAAAGCAGATTCTACGAGTCGATAACATTAACAATAATCCAAAATAACTAACTAAATTAAATTATCACAACTTAAATCGTCAATAAATCTCGTACTGGGATAGATTTATGATAGATAACTAAAATAACTAAATCCCTGTCAAGGTAAAGTTAGCTAAATCCCAGCTACTTCTTTATTTACCCAGCCATGCTCAATATAATAACGCAATAAATCTTCAATGCGAGACAGTTTTAGCTCTAAATCCATTCTAAACTCTCAAACTTCGCGGTTTTGAACTCTCAATCCAAAGGTGCCATTGGAATTAAATGTTTCGTGAATTTTCTTGTAAGTGTAGCGGCGGTGGCCGAACACAGAAATTGAATTAGCCGTTTTCCTTTGACGAAGTTTCGTGTTTGTTCGGAGCTCGGTTCAGCGGTGAAATTATTAACGACCACTCTGTGGCTGTCGTATTGGTTGTAAGGCAGTTAACGGTTCGTCCGGTACGAACGTGGCTTCCGAAGACTTTATGGTTACTCTATCGTGGAGGTCTTATTGCCAATAAGACTTGCTATTATCTGCGAACAATTATTTAGGCTACACAATAAAGTTTGGATTAAATATTGGTTTACTACCTTCCTAATCTGAAACCATAGCTCAGTAAAAAAGACTCATTGTTTTGACGTTACGTCTTAATGTTACCAGATCGTTATATTACACCTTTGACGAGTATATAATTAAGTATGTAATAAACGTAACTCTGATTAGACACCATCATATATAGACACAACAATTACGTTTGAGATAATAACAGCCGTAAACATTCACTTAGTTCAGATTCGATGAGGTATATTTTTATCCTTAAACAGTATTTCATACTGTACCTTTTAAACAGTACTTTCTGAAAATAATGTACGTTTGTTTATATTTTGCTTCATTATTTAGGTCAAATTGAGTTTGCTATAAATTATACATAACAAGACAAAAGACGTTAGTGCAAGCAATAATAATTAAACAACACGCAAAGTATTAGGAATTCGCTTGCCGCGTCGTTGGCCACGCGTTGGCCCCGACGAAGCTATCAAATTCCAACCACTGATAGCCGCTCCCAATGATAAACAACACAACCCAAACAACACAACTTCAACAAGAGTTACACCATCGAGCTAGTTGAAGAAGCCAACGACCAGTACGCATGAACTACGCATTTATACGGACGGGTCAAAGACAAAATCAGGTACGGGAGCAGGAGTGTACTCACCTGAAATAAACGTGAATATATCAATAGCCCTGGGCGAATACAGCTCCATCTTCCAATGCAAATGTATGGCCATCACACAGGCTGCCAAGGCAGTGGATAAGCGGAGTATCAAAGATCAAAAGATACGTATAATTTCCGACAGCGCTGCAGTACTACGAGCCCTGGACAACAAAACAATCAAATCTGGGCTCATACTAGAGTGCCACTCCGCATTGGAGACGATCGGGTTACAAAACCAGGTCACGCTGCAATGGATCAAAGGTCACAGTGGCTCTCTAGGTAACGACGCAGCCGACCAGCTGGCAAAGAGAGGATCAGAGCACCTAGTGATAGGGCCAAGTCCTACGATTCCTCTGGCTTTTAACCATCTGCGGACATGGCTACGTCATAGAACACGAACACAACACGCTGATCAATGGGCAAAAACATGCAGACAGTCCCGCGAAGTGATATCACACCCAAGACGCCTGACGAGGCGCCTCACGCCTGACGAGGCGCCTGTTGTCACTTGACAGGCCTGCCCTACGTATAATCGTAAGCATCATCACTAGGAATAACTGACAGCCCCCTGTGCAGAGGTTGCCTGACGGCTGAAGAAACAGCTCGCCACGTAATCCTGGAATGCGTCGGCGTAGCTAAACAACGGGCTGAAATCCTCACAACACCGAGGTCGCTCCGAGAAGCCTGTGGAGACATCAGGAGGATCCTGCGCTTCTGGACGGAGCTAGGCTGGCTAGACCCCTAGGCAGCAACATTTCTTCGCACAATGGCCCGGCTTTTACGGGCTAAGTGCGGAAAAACGGAGCCCATAACCATAACCATGGCCACGCGTTGTCGTAGCCGGACCCTAACGAGTGAAAGTCTACGTTTAACTTTGGACACAAATGCTTTCGTATATCCCGCGGATGTCCAGCCAGTCTGGCTTAACTCTCTACACTTGTCGCGTGACAATAGCATCAACCGTCCTTCTCACATTGTATGGAAAGGAAAGAGATAGACAATCTTCGTCGCTCGACAAAGAGTCGCGTATCACAGTGGCCGTTTTCGTCTAAAGCTCGCATTTCAATCAACTCTCGTGAAATTTTCAGAGAAAGATAGAAAACTACATGGATTTTTCAGTTTTTGGAATACTAGTTTTAGTGGCTCTGTGATCTAAACCTATCTTACATAAATTTTCAGATTTTTTTAGGGTTCCGTACCTAAAAGGTACGTACGTACGTACGTACTAAAAGGGAATTTTACTAAGACTCCGCTGTCCGCCCCTCTGTCTGTCCATCTGTCACCAGGCTGTATCGTGATCTGTAGCTGCTATAACAACAAATACTAAATCAGTATAATTTCATTTCTGTCTGTCAGTGTCAGTAACCAATATAAAATGATCTAACACCGCGTAAATTTTGCTTAGGAGTAGGGCTCTCTCTGCTAACACTGGATTTTCATAGCTACGGCGGTTTGTAGCGTATATTTTGAACGGAACCCTCGGTGTGCGAGTCCAACTTCCACTTGGCCGTTTTTTTCTTGATACCTTATTTCAGTAGCCTTTAAAAGAAAAGAGCTTTGTGACTCAACACATCGAATACTAGATAAGTTGCAGTTGGGAATAAATCAAGAGACAAGGTGGCCCGTAAGATTTATCACGCGAAGCTTGTACACGCGTTCTTCCTCGAGTTTGCGGGCGTAAAATTCTTCCTTTCCGCTTTTGGGCAGATTAAGATTAATATCGGTTTCCCGCTTCGGATTCTCGATTATTTATTAGGTTAAAAAGTGAAGGTTGTTAGGAAACAATTATTGAATTTGAGATGGTTTTATAAAACTTTTTGGGTCGTAGATAGTCAAGCACAATGGACAAAATTGCCTTTTAGATAAATTAGAAATTGAAATATTAAAAGGCAATATTCACGGGCAATGCGTGGCGTTTTGCTTTTCGTTAAAGCTAAATTTCTTTGTAAAATGATATTATTTCTTTGTAAAATGATGATATTATAAAATAATTCCACATCCAAAGGGTACAGAAACGGAACTCTGCTGTATCTCTACTTGTCCGTTCGTGTGTTAAATAAAATAACGTTTGGTACGGAACCCTTCGTGAGCGAGTCCAACTTGTACCTATCCAGATTATCCCGGTTCATTGATATTTACTGCATTTACTTATGTTAGGGACGTATTTTTCAGGCTTATAATATTTTATTTATAAATACAGTAGTCTACTGTATGCTATGTGACTAAACAAATTGAATTTAAAACATAATATATAAATTATTTTCTTCAAGCTGCTATAATTTAATTTCTAATTATCCTCTCTTTTAAGTGCTGTTGTGTATAAAATGATAGTAAAATGTTAATATCTGTATACATATACCAATGTCTGCTATTTCTCCAAACACATTTGACAAGCACGAACGACGAGTATCTACTGACTGCGCCATACTAAAATTAGGGTATGCTTCAGTAAAAGTACGCAGTCGGACTCAGATTATTGTTTTCAGCCTTGCCATACTTGAAATCCTCATGCATTTATAGACAATCTTTATTAATAGGCAACCTTTGGTTTGTATTGGGAATAGTAAACCCTAGCTCTAGTGGATGTTTCAGCGGGCGTTTCAGCTGTTGCTAGTCCCTAGTCCTAAGTATTAAAGAAATGGTCCATTGCTATGATTACAGTATATCAATGTCTGAAAGTCTGCTGCATATCGTAGCTCATTCTTTCAATGTTTATGAGAAGAGATAGACAGTGGTTGAAACGCCAGTAGAATGACCTTTATATAAATATGCACTTTCTATATCATTACATCTTGAAACATTATCATATGCTTATCTCAACATCATATGCAACTGTTCGTTTTTGTAAGAATCACTTGGCCAAAATGCGGAAAATATACTCGTATAATAATATTGCTCACGTCGTCTCCAGATATTATTTTTAGTCAGTATTCGTATTCATATAATTTTTTCCTTGTTATTACATGATTTCCAATTTTATGTCGCATACACTTCCGCGATCATTAATTTTCGTCATAAATAACATGCTTCCGACATAAGTGGACAAGTACCTAAAAAACTGTTTTCTTCCCTTGAGCTTAACGGCTCCCAATTTATCCTCAATATTTAGGGTGTAGGTATTTTATCCATTATTCTTAGTTTAACATATTTTGATTAAGTACAGCACTTATCATTAAAATGAATAAACAATGATTATTAAAAATTACTTTAAAAAATTGGTCCCTTCGGTAGGGTGCCCATGACACAGGCAGCATTCCCGCGCTGTATGGCTATTGAAAGCTGTTATTTATTATTTCTATGTATACTTTCTATGTAATATTAATTTTCAATTTAACCAATAAATTTCATTTCTTTTCAAACAATTCAATAATGTAAATATGTATTATCTTTAACAAATAGTGTCAATATTAGTATATGTTTCTTGATTGTATTGTCAAATAGGAACTAGCTGGTAATTTTTAGTTTTAATGACCCATGTTTAATTAAATTATATACAGAAAGCAAAGTGAAACTATTTACTTTAAATAAGTGCCCGATATCATAGTTATCCCAGAACACAATCAAGCTGTGCCCAAAATTCCATCATAAAACGTGGATAATACCACAGATAGTTTGTCAAAGGGAATCGGCCATGCTGCTACAGAACTTGTCCTAAATGTCCCCAATTTCCGACCCGTTCATTGTTAATTCATGAACATTGTTGCCTGCTTGTTACAACTTCAGTGTAAACGTTATTTTGACTCCGGCGTTTAAATGAAATTATTAGCTACTGAGTTAACAATAGTTTGAATTGAGTTAAATTCACGTCTTTATCTAATTTACTAGCATTTCTATTTAGCAGCGACTTAACCCACATCGCCGAGAACTACCGAGCCGAGAATACGAAACGAGAGCGTATTAAAGGGCTTATAGCTCTGAATGACCTTCGCTCCGTAGCTCTTCGCTATGCTAAAACACTGCGTTCTTTTTTTGAACTTCATTATAGTTCTGTGCGGAGTAATATAATATAGGTATTCTTCATTACTTACTTAACTCATTCACTACTTTTTTTTTCATTGCTTTTCCGTGTTGTATATGTCTCTTCGTGTTGACAACGACCATCTTTAACCACATATTGTTTCAGTTTATTTTCACTAGTCACTGAAACCAAGATAAACGCCAACAAACTTTGTTATTTTTACAACAAAAACCAGTTTTTACTATTTTTCTTAAAAAATACACATTTTGTAATAAATAGGCTAGCTTATTGTGTTAGGTGTTTTTATAATGAACAATTAGGAATAGATTTTGAGTCTATGAAAAGTTTATTGGAAGACTAGATACGCAATCTTTATTTTTATAGACCTATCTGTAAAAAACATAGTTAAATACATAAAAATATATTAAAATAATCAGATTGCTAGAAAGTTTTAAACAGACACTGATCTATCATATAAACCATGTTTGGAAAGTTATTTTCACCATTCTAAAGACTATTATACACAAAAAATAAAACATGAAAAATCGCACACTTTCGTTTGGATCCAATCAGGGATTATACCTACTTACCCACCTAGTTTCTTTGCTATTCCGCGAAATAAAAAAAAGCACAACAACTATTATTTATGCCATTCCAAAAAGTAACGTCTGAATCTATCAATTATTCAGCAGGCTACGATTTAATGATTGATTCCCAAACTAATTTCGCCTTTCTTCTTCCTTAAGGGATAATATTAACTATTTTCATACCAAATTAATAACAGTAAATCGCAAGATAGCTATTTGTAAAGGTAACAAAGAGACAGACGGAGTTACTTTCGCATTTATGATATTAGTAAGTGAGAGTAATTAATAGTAATATTAGTAAGTATAGTAAGCGTGGATTAGCTACATAAATATACCTGGGCTCTTACCATATAGAACGATGGCTCATGCGAACCAGACGCACGGAAGCGGATTGGCATGGCAAAAAGCGCAATGACCCGACTAGGCAGTACCTGGACAGGTAGATCAATCTCACTAAAAACCAAGATTGGTCTCGTGAGAACACTGGTGTTCTCGATATTCACCTACGGTGCGGAAACTTGGACACTCAAAAAGGCAGACAGATCTCACATTGACGCATTTGAAATGTGGTGCTGGAGGAGTATGTTACTAGTCCCTTGGACAGCCCACTGCACAAATGCCTCAATCCTTCAAGAAGTGGGAATCACCGATAGGCTGTCGACAATCTGTCTACGTAGGATACTCGAATTCTTCGGTCACATAGCCAGGAAAAGAAAGACACCCTGGAAGTGTTCCTGATGTCAGTACAGGGAAGGTGACCAAAGGAAAAAGTCCTATGCGCTGGACAGACCAGATCCACGACAACACCAAGACAAAAAGTTCACGAGGTATTTATTACACACTGCCGAAGATCGCAACCATTGAAAAGCGATCGTCCAAAAAATTATTCGCGTAGTTCACGACGAGAGGAGCTATATAAAATTGAAACAGAACGTTTAGGGGACCGAAAATCTGAATCTGAGGATGAATCATGGAAACCTCCAACGAGGTGACGATCAGTTTAAGATCTCAAAAACCGTAGAACGAGGGCAGTGCACCACCGGTTATTATAGAATGCCGTGGGGACGTATTCATTTGTCTAGCAATCTTTAGGCGGAGATGTTGAGACAAATATGAAGAAGATCCTGACGAACCGGCCGGTGAATTTAGATATCTAGTGTTCTCACATGAGATGAGATCGCCATGTATACCTAATGAGCTTTTCTTTAATAATGAATTAACTCTATCGTCATCAGCCAAAATACGTCTACTACTGGACATAGGCTTCCCAAAGAACACCACCATAACCGATCTTGAACTGCCCGTATCCAACGGACTCCAGCGACCTTCATCAGGTCATGTGTCCACCTTGTGGGGGGCCTACCCATGCTGCGTGGCGTGCGTGGTTTGTATACTGTTAGTTTTGGTATAATTTATTTAGTTTTTTTTTTTTTAAATACTTAATCTCGACGAAATATCACGAAATGCGTGAAATAAACATGTTTAGTTGTGTAGAATATGAAGCCAATAATTTAACTTCACCCGGCGCAAAACAAATCAATTAACTAAAAAATCGGTCAAGTGCGAGTCGGACTCGCCCATGAAGGGTTCCGCAGCCGTTTATACAAAAACAATTTTCGTTGGAAGTATATATTAAGCTTTATATTTGTAAAGTTTTTCATATTTTTTGAACATACTGTTTAGAATCTAGAGAGGGGGGGGGGGGGGGGGGGCAATGTTTGCTACTTTCGGAGCGAATATTTCGGAAAATATTCACTAATGATGTGCCACTCATTGATATTTGCCGAAAATGTTTCTTTCTTTTAATTTTCGGTTACATGTATGGAGTGTCCCCCCTAGAAATATATATATTTTTTATTTAACTATCAAACTAAGTAGCGGTTTACACAATACACCTACGTTCCAAATTTCATTAATCTACATCGTATACTTTTTGAGTAAAATGCCTGTGACATACGGACAGACAGACAGACAGACAGACATGACGAATCTATAAGGGTTCCGTTTTTACCATTTTGGCTACGGAATCCTAAAAAGGCAAGGTTCTCAAGTCAACGCGTATATTTACTCAAAAACTATAATATATACATTGATGAAATTTGGAGCATAGGTGTCGCGTGTCAACCGCAAATTAGTTTAATAGTTAAATAAAAGATATATATATTTCTAGGGGGGGCACTCCATACATGTAACCGAAAATGAAAAGATTTTTTTTTGAACATATCAATGTGTGGCACATACTTTGACAGTTCTTCTAAAAACACTGTGAGGTTTCTAAAAAATGTTTTTGATTAAGTGAACATTTTCCGAAATATTCGCTCCGAAAGTAGCAAACATTGTGTCCCCCCCCCCCCTCTATTTTCTAAACGGTATGTTCAAAACATGGGAAAAAATTTACAAATATAAAGCTTAATATATACTTCCAAGGAAAATTGTTTTTAACATGATCGGACATACCGCTTTTAAGTTATTGCCAAAAAACTGCGCTTCTCAGCAAAATGACGTAAGTGCCAGGGAGATACGCTCTTTTGTTAGATTTTTTTTATATCGTATTTTTTTCGTCTGTAGTGATTTTTTTGTATAAACGGCTGCGGAACGCTTCATGGGCGAGTCCGACTCGCACTTGGCCGCTTTTTTCTTTCATCGGTTGAACTACAAAAAGACAATATTGTTGCAAAATTTTGCGTTATCAAGAATCCAAACTCGTCTTGCTGTTTTAGTTTTTTCGAGATTTTAGATAGACCTTTTGAAATCTTTGAAACGTTTGTCTTTTTAAGCGGGAACAGAAGTACTTGAGCATTTTATTACAACGTATTATATTAAGGCCATATTACATTTACCTGTATCAAGGCAATATTTACCAAATATACAGTTTCTTACACGCATTTTCCCGTAGCTCATCTCCATTGTGCAGAAACATTTCGCGTTGATTTGCTCTCGTTTGGAAGTGAGCCTGTATACACCGTTTTATACATAAAAGAGAACAAGTCACTTAAGAATTCTTATCGGATATGACTTTTTGTGAGCGTAGGATGATTCTCGGGCTCTTGCGTGTTCCCTGAACATAAAGATAAGCCAGCCGAAAGACGTGGCGCGCGATTAATGGCAGGAAACAAAAATTATGTCTTCTTCCCTACGTTCATTAGAGTCGTGTTGTACTCTTCGCTACGTTGAACAATTTCGTAACCTTGAACTCTGTAGGTGGGTGCCCTACTCGTAGTAAGTTTTTGTTACACACGCCATTTCCCATATCATCGGCTACGCGTAGAGAAAAGTGCGTAGCGCTACGAAATACGATGTCGCCGGCAAGTAACTATTTTACCACCAATAGTTCCGTTTCCGACTAGCCTTAACTGCTGCGGTTCACTTGGTGGCCGTACTTTTTACAGTTAACGAAGTCTGCAATTCCTACGCTCTTTATGTACATTTCCGCTGCGAAGGTTTTCATAGTGCTACGCACTTTCCTCTACACACGGGTAAACGCATGGTATCGGCTACGTGTCTACAAGCAGAGAGCCCGGTAACCGGGTTCCTGGCCGTGAATGAATGTGGTAGCCCTAAGACAAGATCACGTGGACTTGGGGTTAGGGTTACCAGATACAAATTTCGAAATACCTGACAGAATTCGACGGGTTGGCCACGTATCGTAATAAAAATAGTACAAAATGAGAAATACAGAAGTTTGCAGTGTTAAAAAGAAGTACAGAACAGGGACTTCGATTTGTTTTGTAAATTATATTCAAAATTCCTGAAAAATAGAAAAAAATCCTGTCGCCTGGTAACCTTGATTGACTAAAGGTTGACAGATTCGTTTCTTTGACAGTTCCGAGTTTTATGACACAACAGTGTTACGCTTTTGTTCCGCATATAATACTTCTATATTGTGGCAAACAATACCTAATCATGTATGTAATTATGAATTTCACAAAATATGGCAATTGAATTGTCTGGGTCTATAATGCGTTTAATATTATGAGAAACAATAATATGACACGTATTACTACTTATGGCATCAAAAATTATGACTTTCAAAATTATGACATTATGGCAACTGAAATTAGCTTAAGTGAAATTATGGAAAACGAGGGAATCCCGTCTATTACTATCAGGTTCTCATAATGATTAGCACTAACAATCTTCATACGGGCGACAGGAAATAGTAGAAGTTCTATATAATAACGAGATTAAAATACATTCAAACTGGGTGATACATAGGCGAAATTATCTTTATGAACGATTACTTCCAATGATGGTATAAACAATTGAGTAACCACATGGAAAAGATAGACAGAATAACACCATGGATAAAATTTGTTAAATAAGTGATAAAAAATGTAAAAGGCATAAATAAACAATGTATAATCGTCATGATATTTTAATTCACTGATGAACATAGGTAGCTCCAAGTTTACGCCATTGAGCACGATCCACGACATATGTAAGACTTCATAAATATATAGACGCACACATAAATATATCAAGAATAACAAAGAGTGAGAGACAGTCTCGACAAACCGCACCATTATGACCCATAGTTATGAATCGTTGCATCGAACGGTAAACCTGAGACTGCTGGCAAATTAATAGTTTGATGGGTCCATTAAAGTGACATGCAACAAGAGTTGCAAGTCACTTTACGTAAGGCGGCATTAATAGCCAGACCATAAAGTTTCGGTTTGCATGCAAATAGTCTGATATGATATATGGATACTGTACTATGGAAAAATATTGTAAATACAAAGTCTTATTTTAATAAAACATACATTTTCAAAGAATATAGACCGCTAACAATAAGACTTACGCATGTTTTTTTGGACCAGAAAAATATGTTTCTAGAGAGTACTACTTTGAGCTACTAAGAAGTGGGCGTACTATCCAAAGTGTTTCAATTACCAATGTTTTTTTTTCAAAATTTATTGGATTCTGTACGAAGATAAATAAACTGGATTTTGGTTTTGCAGAGGAGATTGAGTAAATTCAATAGTTGTATACTAAAGCAAGTCTGTTCGGCTGGGAAACAGTTTTGCGAAAAGAAAGGTGATTATTTTCGATACAAATTATAAGTGCGGCTAGTACAAACCTGTATATAAACATTCCTTGACACGTTAGAAATCTCTGGGGCATGAAATGTGCATGTCGTTTTCATAACAATCACATGCTAGAGATGCATTGTTGCTTTCATGTCACTCTAACAAACGACGCCTTACATCCAAGTGTACGCAAAATAAAGAACGTTCTCGACGCAGAATCTAATTAGTTGAGTAGTCTGGGAAATCTCACTACAAATTATGCATGCTCCGCCACTGGGGACTGAAATGAATTTCCATTCCAGTTCACATGTTTTGAGGAACGACAAATTGTTGTTCACTGATGTAAGTGAAATGTATGTACGAAACGCGTAATAAGAATATGTAATATTTTGATTCTTTATAGAATCGCATTTTAAATACATATATTAGGGAACATTCTGACCCTTCGTTTGTGTGGCATATTTTTGCCTATCACTAAGGAACTGTACTTATCGGAGATTAAAAAAGCCCAACTCTCCAACCTTTGGCGATTTGCCTAAGCCATTTTCAACCGTCTTGTAAAAACCGTGCTTTTTGTCTCTCACGTAAAAAACCATGTCGATTCGTAGCTCTATCTCTGCGTTTGATGAATACGTTTACTTAGAATAGGCTTATATTGAATAATAATCTTAATGTAGATAATAAAGATATTTAAAAAAGCTAAGAAATACTTAAGTATTGTGCACACTTAGCGTCGCAACTTTTAATGTCATCATTGTCATATCAGCTGTAAGACATCTACTGTTGTACAAAGCCCGGCCCAGGAATCTCCACAACGTCGGCGCTAATGTTGCCCTCAATGGTTTCCTAAATTTTTTATCAGATAGTTATTCCACCTTGTTGGGGGTCTTCTGCCGACTTTCTAGACGTGGTCACCCTGCCCGTTGGTTCTACGAGTAATGTTTCGGATCCGCTGCTACGTAACTCCGGCAACGTGCTTTTAGATTTGACGTGGTTGGTCTTGTTGCCACAGCAAATGTTCCATTACGATAATTGAGTGAATCAACTTTTAGACCGACACAACTTTTACACTGTCCACAACTTTTACACTTAGTTGTAAAATAACGCCTTTTAGTAATGGTTTATCTTTGTTTAAATGTACAGTTTACGCTAAAACGCTGAATTTCCTGTCTGTTATACCTAATAAGAACGGAAATATCATATTAGAAGCCGGATTTCTTGGTAACTCCAGCGATATTTTTGGTAACGTCAGAGGCTATCTAAAATGAGATAATAGCGATATAATCCGTTAAATTGCTTCATTTCAATGAGTAATAATCGCGGAAACAGAAGAAAATATAACGTCAGAGACGTCAAAAGTATGGGTCTAAAAGTTGATCCACCCTATTACCTCGTCTGTCGGCCTTGACAGAAACTATAATTGTCACATCAATAGCAGACATTCTTTAAACTCAATTAAGGTGTAAATATTACGATTAGAATCGAATTGATCGTTAGCAGGCAGACGCAAACGTAGATAATATGGAAAGGTTAGACAAAGGGACAAACGAACATACAGCTAATATAATAGCGACACAGCTTAGTCTTAGCAGGGGCCAATTGCCAAACTTTTAGTTAAAAATTCTAAAAATCAGCGGAATATGAAGGTTAGGCTTAAAATGGGAAACACTTATAAAAAAGCATCAATGTAAAAACCAAGTAGTTTTTTGGGTACTGTTCCAATGACCTAGTAATGAAATTCGTCGCTGCGCCTGCAAAATTCACTTCGTGATTGAATATAATTTGTAAAACAATATCCTAAAAGTATTCATTCTGTTTTTGCGACTCTCACATAGTGAAAGAAAGGGGGACTTTGAATGACGCTGATATTGTTAATGCATTCTGGGAAATTCCTCCCTCATCTCAATTTTTTCCTAAGTCGCATTTTTACCTAACAGTCGTTGAATTTTTTGCGTATTTTCGATGGCACTGGAAGTCTGTTCAAAGAACTTATCGATTATAATCAACATTTATGATACTCCATTTCTACAAGCTAATAAAAACTTATTAGAATATGTAAGATTGATAATTGTTCATACATGTTAAAACTAGACCGTGAAATTTTTGGATTTCAGTATTTATAATATACCTAATCAAAATATCATAAACGAATTGTATTATTTTTTTAAAACATGGTAACGCAGTGGAACATGCCCGTTTTTTTCAAACAGAGCCCAGGGACAATGTCGTCTCCTGCGTTACCTGATATATTTGTATAAATAATAGTACAATCTTTAAAATTGTAAACTAGAAAGTAAGTTAAATCGTCTGATTTATTCGATATATTGGCCACATCAAACACAAAATTGCATAGCGAGATATATCAAAAATTGGGGAGTGCTTTTAAAGTTGCTTAACGGATTTGTTCCAAAAAACATACTATTATTGAGGGAGTGAAACTGCGGAAAAATCTAGTTGGTTATTATTTTATCGTAGCGAAGATTTACACGATTTGAAATAAGATTTTAACAGTGTAATTCGATTGGCAGAAGTTTTTCACCCACTGGAAGATCTCTAACTTTTCCTACGCTTGGATCGTCAAACGAAGTGCATTTTTATCAGTCGTTAAATCTTCGCCCAGTTTCGAGGGCACTAGCAGTATTTTCAAAGAAGTTATAGGATGCTGCGGTTGCCAAGTGCAGCGTTTGAAAACGGTTTGCCGTTGAAATCGCAGAAGCCACATTACTGCTTATAATTTTTTAAATTTGAATTTCAAAAAATGTTTGCTGAGTGCACCTGTCTCTAAAGGAATAATATATGTGTTTCAAGTTTCATGTTTACCTTCAATCTTCTATCTTCTGTGTCTGCCAATAAGTCAAGTTACTATTTTATACGTATAAGGGTCAATTTCACCGACGTAGTATAAGCCTTATTCCAATAATAAATCATTAATTACACGTGAGTAAACTCATTTTACGTTACACCAAAAATTAACCTAAAAATAAAATGTCTAAACTATAGAATAATCTTACACCGCCAATTTTGGCTGAGTAAACTGTTAGATGTAGATTAGTATTGTCATTATCACTGTCAAGTGAATTCAATACTTACTTCACAATTGATGTATTACTCGAATAAATTTAAAAAATACGCAGCACCATTGCTCAAGCATGGGACAAATTGTCTATCTTACTTGGGTGCATTACGATTTCATTCAATTCATTCGTTCAACCTTACTTAGTAACTATGCGAGAGATTGTTATCCGTAGACTAGCGTGGTGAAGTTAACCATTGAGTAAATCGTTAGATTTAGTTTATACAGGGTTAGCCAATCTCATGTAAATTGATTGTTGGTAAAATCGGCCCTAAATGATGCCAGAGTTTAAAGGAAAGATTAATTAGATAAAATATCTTCCAAAGCTTCTGCATACACAATTGTGTCGATATTTTTATTTAGTGCTGGGATTTGCTGTTTATATGGCGAGGGGTTTGCATGAGGGGGTGGCATTCGTGCCACGAAATGTTCTGCATTCTCTTTAGTTAAAATTGCCTCATTGGTTATTACAGTCATAATATTTTCTTCTGTTTCCGCGATTATTACTCATTGAAATAAAACAATTTAACGGATTATATCGCGTATATTATCTCATTTTAGTTCCCGACGTTTCGGAAGCTTTCCAGCTTTCCATGGTCACGGGAGGACTGAGAAAAGATGTATTTTCCTCTGTCAAAGTTACAATTTGTGCAAACTACCCATTTTTTGAAAAAACACAAATAAAGGTGTACATACATGCCAGATGGGCCTAAGCTGTAAAGACAGTTACACATGTGCCAGAAGGGCTTAATTATTTTATTATAATAATTTACCAAGCAGCATTTCACAAATGAGGCGTACTGAGGAGAAAAGAAACGCTGCAAAGAAAAACTCCCAGGCTACCTCATTACTAATTATAATATTTAAAAACAGAGACTATTAAACTACTTTTAAACAGATAAGATATTTTACACCGTTCGGAAATTAAGGTTTTGCAGTCCTGTGTCTCGCTTGTTCCTTGATGAGATGTATTACAGGGTCCCAAGCTGGTGGTAGTGACAATCCATCTTCTCTATTGAAATTAGGATGCTTTTTAATCTCAATAGCCTCGCGTAGCATCCTGGGAAAATATCTTTTTTCTTTGGCAAGGATAGAAGGTTTATCAAACTTAATTGAGTGGTTTGGTTTGTCAATGACATGTTCACAAACTGCAGACCTATTACACCGACGGTGCTTGACATCTGCTATGTGCTCCTTCACCCGGGTTGATACACTGCGTTTCGTTTGACCAATGTATGAAAGACCACACTCGCAGTCCAGCTTATAAATGCCTGCACTCTGCAAAGGGGTGCTACTCTTCACGGGTCTAAGGTATTGAGACACCTTCTTCAACGGCTTGAAATATGTTTTTATAGAAGCACGCTTCAAGATGTTTCCGATCTTGTCTGTGACCCCTTTCACATATGGTAATACGGCAGGTTTACGCTCGACTGTTGGTTTCTTCATACTGGGATTCTGCTTGGAACGTGGTATCTGGAGGTCGTTGGCTCGAAGCGCACGTTTGACATTCTGTAACTCAGCAGTCAGATGTTGATTGTCGCAGATACCCCTGGCTCTCTGAAACAAAGATTTACCCACTGTAGCAAGTTGACAGGGATGGTGGTGAGATTTGCCATTCAAATACCTATCTGTATGCGTAGGTTTCCTATATACAGTATGACCTATGTCATTTTTAGGACCTCTAATTACTAGCACATCTAAGAATGCAAGTGAATTTTGATTTTCCAACTCCATAGTGAATTTAATTTTACTATGCATGGAGTTCAGATGGTCTAAGAAAGCTGAAACACTAGATCTAGGTAAAATAGTAAAGGTATCATCTACGTATCTTTTAAAGATCCTCGGCTTGACAGGTGCCAATGAAAGCGCTCTCTCCTCGAAGTCTTCCATGAAAATATCGGCGACGACAGGAGACACCGGAGACCCCATTGCCACACCATCAACTTGCCCGTAGAATTCACCATTCCATAGCATATAGCCAGATGTAAGGCAGTGTTGTATGGAAAGCTGGAAAGCTTCCGAAACGTCGGGAACTAAAATGAGATAATATACGCGATATAATCCGTTAAATTGTTTTATTACAGTCATGTTTAATTCCTCTTAATGTATACTTTAATCTTGATTGTTTAGCTTTTTTCGAATCCTTACTCAGATTTTTATTTGTATAATCTAGAGATGAATATTGGTTTTCTTCTTCTTCTTAGTTGTCTTCATTACTGAAGGCCGTGTCCGTTTGAAAAGGTATCTGCCGTCTTCTTAATTAAGGTTTGTAGCTCTGTTTTCAGCTGCACGCAGGACAGTGGATATAGATTTCTATCTATTTCCACTGTCCTGCGTGCAGCTGAAGGCAGAAAAAAAAACAAAGACCGTGGTGACATTGTCTGGTCTGACCAGCGCAGTGGATGTGGTATCTACAATGGGGACGCCGTCCATCAACTGACGACCACAACCAGCTTTGCTAGGTTATCTGGATGTCTGCGCGCTATATGACCAATATTATTAAGTATTGGCTTTATGTGATGAACATTAAAGATTACTTAAAAACATATTGTAAACGACGTTGAAAGACGAAAGAAATACACGAAGTCTTTGTTCCGTTGCTGTATTACAGCACATTTTCAACCTCATATAAACGTAAGACTCATGTTATTTGTAACTTCTCTCTTCTTCAAACGTTCTATTTAGTAACTTGTAGCAAAGAAACAATACGTTTTACATTCCATTGTTTTAAAAACAAAACGGATATACCCGCCATTTAAAACTTTCTTCGTTTTACCTTTTACGCGTGTAATGTATTGAAAAACATTGCCTTATTCTCGCACCTACTTCAGTTACGAGTATTTTATTAGTCTGTGACAGAATATTGCCTTAATCTAATGCCGTGACAAACTTTAAAGGTTTTTAAACTTTTTTCCGCTAAAGGCGGGGAACTTCTAAATACTTCAGAGATTTTAATGAAAAAAGTTCACGAAACCTTAATAAAAAATTGCATACCCTTCGGCTTCAGAACCTTATAAATTTGTGAATAATTAGTAAATAAACCGTTATCTATATTCCAAGTACCACACAAGCTGTATTAGAGGTCATACAACAGTTATAACGCTTAAACTGGCTGTTTAATGGCCGTATAGGCACTTCTACAGCTTTTGTGCATCCTGTATAACATGCACATGGGATGCGTAGTTCTGCCGCCGCGCCGTGAGGAAATGGGGCGCTTCTACACTAAGTTGAAAGCGGAGAAAATAAATATTTTGTGATGTAGAAATTAAAAAATTCGCTGCGAGAAAGATAATAAAAACTGTGATAGTTTGTTAACGTAAAAACGAGTATTAGCATTTGAGCTATTCAGATAGATATGCAAAATACAATTTAGTTAATATTTAATAATAAATAAATTAAATTTTATCTCTTAGTAAAAAAAAATACAAATAAATGCTTGATACTGCATTGAAAAGACGTTTCTGGCTAGAGACGTCTTTTCAACGTAGTAATTTATAAAACGTCTTTTTTACTTAGTAACAATAAGGATAGCCGGATTTAGTTAACGATAAAGAAAGAAAGCTTTTAGCCATTTACTGCTTTTCAACGTAGGTTGTAAGTGAAATATCGACCAATAAAAATGAATAAAACACAGATACGCCTGTAGTGCATTCTGGTTTTCTGATTTTTGGTCAGCCCGATACCTAATTTAAAGGTTTATTTATATGACAATCATTTATATTTATTATTAAAACACAGATTTTAAAATTAACGTATATATTTATTAATGAGAAACCTAAAGCCTCCTCTACTTTCAACATAATAATAGGTTTTTAGTTGTTGAGATCAACTTATTTTGTACTTTAATTTCTCTGAAGAACTATAATCACAGGCTCAGTACCTACTGAGATTAAGTTGTTAAATAAATCTAATTATAATCAAATAAACAGACTAATGATATTTGTAGCAATAACAGCCAATTAAATTAGAGAAAGGACATACATTAATCATTAAACGCTTTGGAGTTGTTGTTACTAATCGTACTTACAAACTGCTAACACAAAACAAAAACAAAAAACACAAAGAAAAATAAATAAATTTTTAATAAAATTTTCGTTAAAAGATAACAGTATCTTCTTATCAAATAGTCACTAAACGACAAATGGTGTTATGCTTCCCGTAACTACCTGTTAACCAGTCTTAATGCACTTGAGTGAGATCGAAGCTATTTTTATTAGTAGAGGGAAGGTAGAGGGATTATACCATAACGGTTTCCTGCTGTCTGGCGTTAACATAGAACAGATAGAAGTAGTTAACGGAACCATAGCTATTGATTTAAACTTACACGATCTTCACTCATTATCACAACACAACAAAACGGAGCTTAATCGCGTATAAATATGATTTATTTAATAATCTTTCGTTGGCAATTCTTCTACGTTTATGACGTCGCGTTACGTCCATGGTCTTGAATGAACTGGAGAGGCGAGTATCAACATCTTCTAGCCGCGCGAGTTTTTTGATCTACCCGCGCTTGATGTTGATTACTAATACTAAGGTTGTTTTGTTATGTTGTGATTACCATAGATATTATTTCTTAACATTGAGTAAGTCTCACTCGATCAGACTGTAACTAGAGAGGAATAACTGATTAAGTGATTATTATATGTATGTTAATGTCACATAAATATTACTGAAGTATTTTTTTTAATTAAACATTAAGTAATATATTATCATCTATTTTTTTAATTAATTACTTGACGACCGGTTTGGCTCAGTGGGAGTAACGTTGCCTGCGAAGCTGAGGTCCTGGGTTCAAATCCCGGTAAGGGCAAATATTTGTGTGATGAGCATAAATATTTGTTCCTGAGTCTTGGATGTCTTCTATGTATATAAGTAATATATCTCTTAAATATATCATCGTCTAGTACTCATAACACAAGCCTTATTGAGCTTACTATGGGGCTAGTTCGATTTGTGTAAAATTGTCCCGCAATATTTATTTATTTATTTTATTTATTTTAATTAGTAAGGAGTACCTATTTATTATTATCAACACAAGATATTGCTTACGAGTTTAGTAGTGTATTAATAATTTATTATCAAATCTACTGCTGACAACCAAAACTCACAAAAAATTCTGACACTGCTCTTCAAAACGTGGTATCTACTTAATGAGTCTTGGTCATCAACAGACGAATATACATATCTTTTACAAAATATTTCCATCCTCAACACTTATATGGTTAGCAGTCCACAACTGTGCGTTTTTCTAGAAATTTCCTGCCTCGCACGACTGAACTGTGGAATAAATTGCCGCATGCAGTAGTTCCGGACCGATGCGATCTTCAAACCTGAAAGGCCGGCAACGCACTTGTCACTCCTCTAGTGATGCAAGTGTCTATGGGCGAACGGTGATCGCTTACCATCAGGCGACCCGTCTGCTCGTTTGTCTCCTATGCCATAATTTTTTTTTTTAAAGAAATAACTATGAAAAACCACGTAGGAACTTATTATAATTAACAATACTTACCCATTTAATCTTTTAAATAATATGCATAAAAAAGTTTAAGTTTTGTCTTACCATATTTTCGTACTCGTTGCGCGGCGTGAGGCGCGCGCGCGTGGTGGCATCTGATTGAATCGATATCCAACAGCGTGTCCCCTTTGCCCCGCACAACTAGCAATACTACGTAGAAAAGACGGTTCTACTACTTGCGCCTGAATTGATGGTGATTTTACTAAGATGAATGGGCGCATCTGCGCAGAACCGTCTTTTCTTCATATTACCGTGTAGAAACGCCATTTCATTTTATGAAACTATATATATTTCGTTAGTAAATAAAACGCTTTTACCTAGATATGTCTTTTCATTTTAGTATAAATTAGAAACGACTTTTCAATCTCGTATCATACGCGGTATCTCGCAGATACGTCCTTTTTGATTGTAAGTTTCATAGGATTCTCTTCAATTTTAATCAAATTTAAAAATAGTAGTAGATGCGTCTTTTTTCGCTGCTTCCGAATATGTATATAACTCATTTTTGACAAAAATGTTAGATGCGCCCTTTTTCCTTACGGCGTAACAGAAAGTAATATTATTTACATATGGGTATCATTTCAGTAAATCTCTCACATCGACTTGACCATGTGTAAATAGAATTTATTTAGGGTCGGCAACACGCACGTAATGCCCCTGGCATTGCAAGCGTTCATAGGCTTTGTCGCTTAGCATCAGGAAGGCCGTACGCTTGTTTGTCACCTTAGTAGTATAGAAAAAAAATCAATGCCTTAACTTGGCGTTACATCTATGGTCTAAAGGCTCTTTCTTGACCTAAGAAGCTCAAATTTTGCAACAAGAGGTTACTATTATATTGTATACCAAAAATTTGGATAAATTTTGATTTAAACTTACCACAACAAGACGGAGTTTAATGGCACATAAATAATATAACCTTTGCGTTTTTAATTCGACGTGTTAGACTTACATCCATGGTATTAAATAACTTGTTTGTTGTGATAAAAAAATAACTTCAATAAAAAAAATACTGAATCGCATTTTAGACATAAAAACTCCAGGTTATAATTATATAAAATATGTAACATATAAAAAAAATCTTGTATCTCATTTTAAATTCAGATTCCATGTTACATTATCAGGGCAGTTAAGATTAGACTGTATTATATGCCACAATGACAATGTTCAAAGTTCAATTCTCTAAAAGTGAAACATAGAACCCTGTCATATTGGGCCAGCGATATACTGATACTCTAGTTAAATCTCTCTATGATAACTGCACAGTTCTTTAAGAAAGATTAGTCCTCCTTCCCTTTTTGATCAATAAATTGAGAGTGTATGATTCGAAGGACAAAATGAAATAAGCAGTTATACAACCGCTTTAAAACTACATACAATTAATTCCTAAAAATATAAATAAAACTAAACTAAATCTTCAAAGAATTCCACTGACATTGTAGCAATAGTATTCCCAGATAATGACCAAAATGCTCGGCATTATTCGCCATTGACTTGTCAAGGTGAATGTGATTTACTACGTGTATTAATATGCACATACATAAATTTAATACGCTTAAGCTTTGTTTGCGTTGGGCCTAGCTAGCCTACACATAATATACCTAAGGCGGCTGCCTTACCGGCATAAAATACCAAGCATTATAAAATTATATATAGGCCTACCACCCCACTTGACTCAATGTATCACCTTTCTAAAAAAACGTGTGCAATATTTTTTATTAATCTACATGACGGACTAATTATTTAGTAAATAAATAATTACGGGAAAATTAAAATCTAGTCATCATCCTTATTGACCACATATTTTATTATTTGGCAAGTAAGGAAAATTAGGATGCAATTGGGCTATTACTAAAACATTAAACAAGTATAGAATATTATTCAGTGCATTTCTCCAACCTGTGTTAGGTACCAGAGCTGAGCTAGGATGTTTTGCGAAGCGGTGAAGGGAATCCAGTGTTTCTACTATACATAGATCCACGAGAAGAGCATGGTAATGTTGCGTAGCGAAGCTGTGAAAATGTGCGCAGACCATCGGTGCGAGGATAACAAACTCATTTATATTATAAACAAAGATCAGAAACAAATGAAAAAAATTTTCGACGATACTGGACTTGAACCAGTGCCAAAAAAAGTAAACTCATTTATAGTTTAAACCCAACACAACTTAAAAATAAACTGTACATTCCACGTAATGGATACTATCTTGAAAAATACTATAATTATGCACATGGTAGATATTGTATAGGGACTTCTCAAACATAAATTGTCAATTTTTAATAGAGTACCTACAAATATTACACTTAACAATTATAAATGTGAAGTTTATCCAAATATTATTTATATTTTGTCTGTACAGACATAGAACGGCGAAAATTATAATAAATAACAATTTACTAAGGATTTGCTTCCTATATCAAATTTATCGATAACTGTTTTAAATACCTACGTAATTAGAAGTGACTTTTCAAATAAGATGTTGAGTTCATCGGGTCAAATAGAAATAAACCTGTATGGTGATCACTCTCGATGTTATATATTGATAATATGATGTTATATATTAGTTTTTTTATAGATTTATGAACTTATGAAAAAAAATTGACGCTGTTTTAACGAGGCATTTTCTACACGTAAAATTATTTCTATCAAGTAGTCTCACCGAGAGGACAACATTGTCATAAATCAATGCCTTATTGATCCAGAAAGTAAGAAAAAGTTACCATCTCTCTTAATCGACCGATACGGACTTTATGCTGTTTTATGCAACTTGCATATTCATATTTTATGTATACAATTACAATTTAAAGATAGATTAATATCGTTAGGAAATCTCTTAGAAAAATGCATTCGTGCCACGAAATGTTCTATATTCTTATTATATATCACAACGAAGGATTTAAAACATAACAATGAGTCCTGAAGCATATCCTACCTGAATACGACCAGACGACAGCAAGGAAGATAAATTTTTTGACTGAAGTTTACGTAGTGTAACCACAATTTCACTAATGTTCTATTTCAAGCTATGAACAAAACCGGCAAGTAAATGAAACAGTTGCAAGCTGATTGACTTCAAGGCCCGGACTTACACAAGTTCGCCGGTGCAACAGAATGTCGAGCGAATACTAGTTCAATAAATGTCTCTTAACAGTAAAATGTAGTGCACAAGTGAGATAAATTACACTTAACGATTGGAACGAGCTACCGTAGTAACTCCTTAGCTTGGACATTAAGCGAGAGGACTATTCGAACTATCAACTCTCTTGTCGCTAAGTTTCTCGCTAATCGCTTCTTGCCAGTGTGACGGCAGCCTTACATCAGTGCATTATTCCAAAATGTATTAAGATATTAAATTATATCGTTTTATTGAAGTACGCTCGAAATGAAACAGATTTAATATGAAAACTTCGCAGACGTTTTGGAAACTTAAACTCAACTTTTAAGAAGCACAATTGAATATTAAGTAAATATATTGGTTGGGTTTTATTGTTTCTATTATGTAATATATATTGCATATAATTTTGTTTTATAAAGATTAATAATGTACGTTCGTGAACTTTCTGTCAGTGAAACGTTTAATTTAATAAATTCAGCAATTTTATCGTTTAGTTACTAACCTTAGGAAAAGCAAGTACTGTTATTACATTTATGATGCTACTAACAAATAATTATTTACTGTTTATGTCATGTCATGTCCCTATGATCGTAAGTTGGTCGAAATAAATGATTTAATAGTATATTATTTATTAAACTTAGTTCTAAATCTTAGTATCAAAAGGTCAAAATATCTACAACCGAATGATCAATATATGTTAATATCGAAACACAAAATATCAACTATCAAAAAACCAACGCTTAAAATATCGAAAACGTAATATAGCGAACGATCTTAATATCTACTGGCAATTATACCGACGGCTAACATTCCTACAGCTGAAATACCGAACAGTTAAAATAGTTTCACGGTTAATACATCATTTTACTGAAAACTATTTCATCGATTATCGTTTCCACACTATTCGCAGAATTAAGTTATTACTTATCACTTAGGAATCATTCGTCGAACTTCGTTAGATAGCTCAAACATTTTGCTCGATTAAGCATTTACACAAGAATCAACTCATCGAATTTTATTTAATAATGCCTTTTAACGACAGTATATTTTATTGAGACGCTACGCTCTATTATGTATCATAGAAACCAAGTTTTTTTAATAATCTAACTATTCTACCTAAAGGTAGGTGTCCGTTAAGTATAGGGTTGCCAACTATTCCTTAAGCAAATTAAGTATTTCCCAGCCCAAGGTACAAAAAATATAGTACTCTGAAAAAAAAATAGTACAAAATACTTAAGATTGAAAATTGATTCATTGAATGCATAATATTTACGTGGTGGGGCAACTATCTGAGTTGATGAAAGCCCATTTCTCCACTCCAACAGCATTGATTAGTGCATAAAATCTAGTTGATGCGTAAGGACTGACCGAATTATAATATTTTTCCGTACTATATATTTCTTCAACAGTATTATAGTACACAGAGTCAAAATATAGTACAATACTATATATTATAGTACTGTTGGTAACCCTAGTTAGGTACGGCGACGAGCGAAGCAAGGAGGAGTGTATAGTAGAACCGGGACCTAACAGCGCGCGAGCGAAGCAAGCGTGGCGCGTTTTCATCGACAGTATATTTCATCAACCGAAGTTTTTTTTTATATATAACTTACCTGTTCTACCTTAAGGCAGGTCTCCGTTAGGTCGGGGGACGTCGTGGTGGCGTGTTCTCGATCCCATTGCGTCCCCAAAACGGCTGAGACGGTAACGCCGGAGTGGTTTTAGTGAGTATGCCCCTCCCGTAGACGGGTGAGTCCATACCGCTCCGCCATGGCCTTCCCCGGGCCCGGGGGGATGCGTAAAGCTTACCCACTCCGTGAAAAAAAAAAAGTTCTCCGTTAGGTACGGAGGAGAAGTACAAAATCAAATGTTTGACAGTGATTCTTAATTATTTTCAAAGCATTCGAAATACTTTCGATATTTTAACAGCCGAAAATCTGAATACCTACAAGTAAAATATCGAAATACTAATATTTCGATATTTCACTTGTTTTCAGATTTTCGTCACTTCAGTATTCGAACATTCGGTAAGTGTTCGAAACTTCAATATACGATATTTTATTTGTCGATATTCCGATTTTCGAAATTTAAGCTAACGGTTTTATATTGGTTACTGACATAGATTTATTTATTACAATATAAACTTACAGTTTAGCACCAAAGCATTTATAGGAGACTTAGACACTTAAAAAAACCAATAGTAAAGTAAAGACTAAAAAAACTGTACTTATTTTACATTACTTATAGATAGATAGACATTTTACATTACAAATATTTACAGATTTATTTCGTGGGTTGTGCTACGAATACGACTACGGCTACTTGTATAACAAATTTCAAGTTTTTAGGAAAACCGGAAGTACCCTCTACCCTATATTTGACTTTAAATGCCCTAATACTTATCCCGCTTTTACAAATTAAGTGAGATGCCACTAGAACGTCTTTTCTTTGGAAATGGAACCCTAAAATGGCGACCCCTAGTTATCATGATTATCTTAGCGGACCGAAATTTAAGCACACACGCCACGCAAAATGTTGTGCAGACGTTATAGCTTATAAGCATTCTCTTTCGTATTAAAATGCAAATTGGGAGGAATAATTCTGAAAAGGGAACTTTTTATGCCCTCATTAACAAGGGCAAGTGCGGTGGGGATGCTGAATGTGCGTAATTAGTTAATTTTATGGCTTGTTAAATTAATATCTGGGTTTTAGTTAATTTATTCCATATAACCAACACCTAACTCTACGAACGTTGAAGAATTTTAATGTATGGAACGCGTACAGGAAGAGTATTTCGCTTTTAAAAATGTGTAATATCTTCGAGATTTTTAACTTACTTGCCGGTGCCCGCGACTTCATCCGCATAAAGATGCATGAATCGTTCGCTGAGGAGAAAAATCATCACCCCTCTTTTTTAAGTCAGCGTAGTCGGATAAAAAATCTTATGACCATTTGGGGATGCCCAGCTACCTGTGTATCAAAAATAGTTGAAATCTGTTCAGCCGATTTGGCGTGATGAAGCCACAAAGACGCAAGAACATACAAAAAATCCAAAAAAATATTTTTTCGATTTAGCGACCTGTAAATAGTTCATTACAAAAATTGTTTTTCATAACTTTATAATAGTAAAAATGTGTTATTCTGATGTCATCATCTGAAAGAATCATTTTAAAATTACGTTTGTTGAAATCCAATCAGTAGTTATTAAAATTTAGAGGAACGTACAACCATACATAGGCACAGAATTTCACGTCTATACTATTATAAAGTTGTCAGGCTAAATCGGCTAAACGGATTACAACTATTTTTGGTACACGGGTAGCTGGGTATCTCTAGATGGTTAAAAGATACTTTTGACCCGACTATGCTAAATAAAAAAAGACGGGTTATGACTTTTTCTCCTCCGCGAACAAAGTTGTGGGCGCCTTCTAGTTTATTATATGCCAACTTATATGTGAGTTGTGGATAAACAGTAAAACTAACATCGAAGGCACAGTATAGGTAGACTTTCCACAAGGTGGAGTCATAAATCTGATGAAGGTCTCAGGAGTCCCCTGAATGCGCAGAACATGGTGGCTTTAGGAGACGCCTCTGCCCAGTACAAGACGTCTTTCAGCTAGCTGATGATTATATCCAACTTGCAGAATAAAGATAATTATTATTTCATTTCATTATGATTACAGCTCTTACTTAGGGTAACTGAGCCCAAAGGATAACAAAACTGAAGTGGCAATGGGCAGGGTATATCCATCGTAGAACCGACGGCCACTTTGGCCGATGTGGGTATGCCCCTTACAAGGAGCGATCGAGTTTTTGAGTGCAACCACGCACTTCTGCGCCGACCGCATCCAGCAGACTCCAGTAACCTAAATCAGGTCATCAGTCCACCTTGTGAGGCGCGCTGCATCTCTTGAGACCCAGCGTGAATAGGCCCTTCGCTAGGAGCGATCGAGTTCATGAGTGGCGACCACGCACCTTACGACAACGCGGGACCAGCGGCGCGAGCAAATTTTCTCTTCATTGCGCGATCAATGCGCTCACCGCACTGCAGTCAGTTTGCATCAGACGCAACGTATTAGGAATTCGCTTTCCGCGTCGCTGGTGACGCGTTGTCGTGGACGGGCCATAGCCCCATAAGGTGCGTAGTAGCCACTCATGAACTCGATCGCTCGTTGTGAGGTACTTACGCTGCGTCTCAAGACATGCATCGCGTGGTGACCCGGTGAAGGTTGCTGGAGTCTGCCGGTGATGCAAGACCGATCATGGTGGCCTTCTATGTCCAGCAGTCGACGTCTTTTGTTTGATCACGGTGATGGTGAGTTTTATAATACATTGCCGTGGTGTGACAGTGTTGCTACTTTTGCGTCTCAATAAATCGGCGAAAACGACCATCACCAATTCAGTTCAATTCGTTTATTGCGTTTCATGTTAAACAATGGTCTTACATTATTTACCATCCATAATTCCTTTTCATCTTATTCTCCATACAGATCCCAGAGCGGCGGGCAAAAGGTTATTTTCGTAACGTCTTACGATAAGCTCGTAAGGCGTTGTTAGGTAGAAAGGTCAACGACCAAGTTTTATGTTTTACAATAAACATAAGTTTTTGATATATTTAATATATAACAAATATCATTCTTTCATAGAATCAGACTGAATTCGAACCAAATTAAAATTATCACGTTCATTTTATTCTTAATTAAATGTGTTTTTTTCTCAGATATTTCATCATCAGTTAAAGTATCAGGGACCTCCACGATAGTCGCACGTACCTTGTATACAGCGGTTTCCAACAACTTTTACAGGATTTTTGGTTCATCATGTAATGATTCTGCCTATGCGGCGTCCTCCATTACATGGGTTCAAACATAGCCATGTCACACCAATGTTTTGCATTATTTTAAATACTCCCCTCCTTCTATATCTATACTCCGGTTCGACAGTTTCGCATTATTCTGTTAATTTAAGTCATGTCTTACATTGGGACGGGACGATAGATAATATATGAGTAGGGTTATATGTTATTACATATATCCCTACTCATATATTTATCTTTTTCAGACGCGGCTTCAACGATTTGGATGAAATTTAAATGTGTTTTAAGGCCTTATTATGTACAGTTGTATGCAGTAGTTTATCTTTATCCATATATTAAATCCTATTTCATGTGCAACTAGTAGAACGGTCCTGAAAATTAATAGGATTTTTATTCGTCTCGGCGGGTGCACTACCGTGCCCCCATATAATGATTAAGTTTGGGACAGGAGAATAGAGGTATTCCAGTTTCTATGAAATCGCGAAATATGGGATACTTAGACATATAAACCTGTTTTTATAACGAGTCGTCATTATAGTGTTTGTGTTTTCGGACCATTGTCCGTCAATTATACCGTAATTATACCATTATATGTATAACTATACCATTGTATAATTACCATAAAATGCATTCGACATACTTAAAAATAAACAGTACCTACGTGTACAAAAGCCGATGTATATTTGTCCGTCAAAGTCAAATACACGGTGAGCGACAGTTCAATATTGGATTGATTTAATTCCTTTGCAGACCTTTGGCGGAGACGCAAATATAAATTGAATTTGTTGACTCCTCCTGTCCCTTCTGAATATTTAAGGAGCAGATTTTATTTCTTCGAAATGCAAGGGCATGCTCGAATGTTGAATGCGAAAGACATTTCCCTTCTCGTTCCTTTCGTTTCATAAATTGACGGCGGGACAGACAGGAGTTTGAAAACTCGTAGCTGTTCCAAAAAGTCCTTTCCTAGGGTTCCGTACACAAGTGAACCCTCTTACCTTAGCTATAAGTATACGGTTGTAAATTACACAGAATCTAATGCAGTTATAAGTGTGTATTACTGCAGGCCCTAACCAAGAAACAGTAAAAATAAAAAGACATAATATTTAAACTCTTGATTCTTTTCCAGTCAGTATTATTAGTAGTTGCTAATAATACTATAGCATTAGTAACAACAACAACAAACCATACACATAAACTGTAATTCAGGAGTAAGAAAACCGTAAAACAAATAATAAAAACATCATTCTGTGTTTTAAAACTACCTTCAAGTACTATACAAGAGCAAAACGCGCGTATTTATCTGCTTTTTGAAATTGTCGAAGGCATTCGAAACAGCGTCTTATGATATTCTTTGGGACAAAATGGAGAAATATACACGTACACTGAGGGATATGATAGACTTGCTCTGGTATTGGTTCGGTCATCAGACCAATCAACTGAGATTGGCTGGGGGCGCTCTTGAACATGTACAGGTTAAAGTAAAGTGTAGCTTGCGGCAGGAGGGCCTCAGTTCATGTACATGGCTGAGCTAATTGCTGGGCTCAGTAGCACTGGTGTCGGTTATTCTATTGGTGGAACGGGGACCAACCATAATAGGTACACTGATGATATGGTGCTACTGTGCCCATCAGTGCACTTGTGAAGTTGCTTAAGATCCGTGAGGAGTATGCAGTGGCTCACAGAAAGAGGTACAATACCAGCAAGACAGAGCTGTTAGTTTCTATTGCAGACACTAAGACTCTGGAATCAATACCAGCTGTGCTCCTATGCGAAGCTCTGCAGAAGAAGATATTAAAATATCAAAAGGTCTGTACCAGCTGGGGATCGACCGTCCTACCGTCGACTTTGAAATCTAGTGACCACGCCGCGAAATCAAACGCGTTTCACTTTATACTACAAAATAGGTGATCCGTACCTTCCAGTGATGGCTATAAAAAAATTGCAACCTTACGTGCTAGGCACAAGTTCTATTTATTGCATCGCAATACATCATAGTATACATACGAATAATACGCTACTCAGTTCTCGGTAACACGGGCGGAGCCACGGGAAAATGCTAATTATTATTATCATAATAATGTTATGACACAAAATTCGATTGTAATAGTTGGATTGATTGAAAAAAAAATGCGACCTACTAAATTGCAAGCAGGATTTCATCCTGCAACCCTTAAACGATATAAAAACAACGAAGAAGATAATAGGTAGGATAATGAAGGGGCCGTCTCGTTAGCATGTTAATAGCCTAGCTTTCTAAGTAACTCTAGTAGCAAACAGGGTAAGCAAACTCAAGCGGCAATGGGCAGGGCAAATAGTTCGAAGAACTGATGGCCTTTAGGGCAGAAAGGTTCCCGAGTGGAGACCCGCCCGCAAGTTGGTCGGATGACCTGCTTCCTGCCTCGCTCGATGCGGGTCGCCTCTATCCCACCCATGTGGAGATCTATTGAGGAGGCCTGTGTCCAGCAGTGGAGGTCCTACGACTGAAATGAAGATGATGATGACATAACTCTGACACTATTGTCTCCTGATTTCCGGATAAATTGATAACAAGCAAAATTTGATCAATGCAAAAAACTATATTTTGAACTAAAGTTTACCTCATTTGGAAAGGTATATACGTAAAGATATGAAATACTCTTCGAATACAATGAGTAATAATGGCAATGAACCGAAGAAAGGGTTTACGGAAAAATCTATCTCCTCTTCGCTACCTATTTTTTCTCAGAAAAAGTGCTATTAGCATGCTTAAATTCAAAGAACCGAGATGAAAACACTTACACCGATACAATGGCTTATTTTCACATCCTTTGTTGGAAAAAATCCATCTTCATTTCCACAATAGCATTAGATTTTATAAAAGAGTGAACATCCTTCAATGATAATTATTTACCATCAGTGAGTCTGTCACAAAATATCCTACTAATATTACAAACGTGAAAGTTGGTCCCGATTTATGTATGTATGTACGTTCCTCTTAATAATAAAAAAAACTACTGAACTTATCTCGAGGAAGCTTTCTAGTAATGTAATCACAACGACAGAATGAGAACAATAACTAAATTACCAAAGATTGCAATCATTCCATATATTTAGTGGCTATCATATTGAATTATAACCCTATTAAATTCAATACCGCTAGTGTTTCCAAACGTCAAACTAACATATAGGCAACAAATTGCATCTTAACGCGGATGAAGTCGCGGGCAACAGCTAGTATTTAAGAGTCCCTGGCAAGCTCGGCCAAATTTCACCTTTCCATACAAACGGAGTTTCATTTTCATATTAAAACTACGTGTTGGGTTGTAACGAAACTTTGCATATACAATAACATGAAACAAACGACGAAATACAGCCAAAACATGTTTTGTATGAAAAACTTAAATTCGTTGTATCTTTGTTACTGTGGTATTTGAAACTACATAAACTAATTACAAGCCTGCATCTGCATGTACCTTAAATTATTCTTAGTACATAATTTCAGAGCCAACTAGCTAGTCGTTTTAAAATCAGAGCGTTACTCCGTTTGTATGGAGATCCGAGCTTACTGGGGACTCTTAATAGTTTTACTGGTACTGGAATGACCCATAATTTTTTGAAAAACGACATCTTTGGGGAGATTTGGACACAAATCTGCAGGGATATAATATGTTTATATCCTCGCCATTTTATATAACTGTTTCTATTATATCTAAGTGTAAGAATGTATATTTTCCTGCTTTCAAAATGTAGTATTTAACGGTATAATTAGCAAGAAAAATTATTATTATAATACGAGTAGTAATTCAGTATATGATATAGAAATTAACTATCATATTTCAACAGTTAACGTTTGGAAGCACTATCGGTATTTAATTTAATATGGTTATTATTGAATATGATGCCCAATAAATATGGAATAATGCACTCTTTGGTAATTGTACATAATTATTATTGTCATTCAGTACTTTAAAATTAAATATTTAATTAAAGTTGGATTTTACTCATAAAATTAATATCGTTTAAGCAAAGTAAGAACTATTATTTTACTAATTTGCCAAAAGTGAATTTATACAAACTTCCAAAAACGCACACGTGTAACCATGATTCTTGGTGGAAAATGAAAGGGGACATAAACTATGTTTGTAGGAGTATATTTGAAATTCCAAAATCAAAAGATTGTATCGTCTCGCAATTGGTTAGGGTCAATTTCAAATATGTCTAAGTCATCTATTTCCACTACACGTTTTAGGGATGTTTCTATTTGAAGTAATCGGTATTACGTAGGGGTCAAAAGTGGCTTCAAATGGTTCTTGAACTTGGCTTGACACACTCTGCCGCGTGTCTAGGTGACGTACATTACAATGAAAAAAAAAACTGAAATCGATATGTACCATTTACGGACATAGCTGTGATATGTTCACGATATGACCGAAATTTTGCTCAATATGGGGATATCACCATGCCTTGGCGAGTTTGTCCGATATCTCAAGAGGCCTACAAAGAAAAAAAAATCAAAATATTGAAGGCGCCTATACAATATTGAAAATTGCTATAAACCTGTTATACGTCCTTCAACAACAATAAATAAACAGTAATTTATCTTAAGACGGTTTAAGTTGAAATCGAACCTGTACTTTCCTTTACTAAAACGTAGACAATTTTGTATCCTATTCCATAGCCTCAAGTTCGAAAACGTAAACATATTTTTAAAGGTGGTCGTATCATGCCGATGGGATCGCGACACTACTGCCTTGTCGAATAACTTGGCACTTATCTTTGTCATAAGATTTAACGGCCCTCTTAAAAGTGGAATTTGATTAGATTGACGAAACTTGGCAATTTCCACGAAGTCGCCGGACCGTTCTATTATGCAAACTGTGATTACCGAAAGTTTAATTGAAAAACCAAAAGTTTATAAAGGCTTGTCCTCATTATTTCGTTACAGGTGAAATTTCATTCTCATGTTTTAGAAAAGCTATTAGGGATTACAGATTTTACGGGTTCCTTAATCCGATGGGCGGCGAGATTATTAAAATCGCTTACAGAATATCTTCAATGTTGAAAGCCTTTTAATATTAGTTTATTCTAGCAGCGACTTTGTCTTAGGATCTTGCAATTGATAGTCATTGTCGTAATCAAGGAACATATTTTGTTTCAAGTAATACTCTCACTTTTTGTATGTTATTGACACAGATGCTTATAATACGGATTGCTGGTTAAAATTGCTTGTTTTATTATTGTGTCGGTTGGAAAAAGGCCTCCCAAGGATACCCTTATCTAACGACTTAATTAACAATCCTTTATTAAGGGGATCCCAGCTCTGAATGACCTGTGATCCGTAGCTGTTCGCTTTTCCGTGTTGTTTATATATTTCACCGTGTATACAACGACCGTCTTTACGATACTCTTTCAGTTTACCTTCACAAGTCACCAAAACCAAGATAAACGCGATCAAACTGTTGCTACTTTTCTTTAAAAATATACGTTTAAAAAAAAAGGCTTGCTTAGCGTGTTTGGTGTTTTCATATTGAACAATAATGCATCGGTCTAGTCTATTTAACTTTTATTGCGAGATTAGATACGCAATCTTTAAATAAAACCATGAGAAATCTGTCAATTTCGCTTCGAGCCCCTTAAGGGGCGCCAACAGTAAATGTACGATTTTTCATGATTTTTGTTTTGTATCTAGTACCTGAAATGGCAAAACTAACTTTTAAAATATGGTTTATATGATAGTCCAGTTTTTATTTAACACTTTCTTGCATTCGAAAATTAGAATATATTTCTATGTAATTAATTATGGATTTTTACAGAGAGGTCTATAAAAATCAAGACATAACAATAACAGAGTTTGATTTCATTTATCTTGGTTTCGGTGACTCTTGAAGATAAACTGAAACAGTATATTGGTCAAGACGGTCGCTGTCAACATGATGAAACATATACAACACGCAAAAGCGAAGAGCTACAGATAGAAGGTTATCAGAGCTGTAAGCCCCTTAAGTCCTCCACACAATATTCACAAGATGATCGAGTGATCAGAGAGGCTCTGATATTCGAAGTTCGCATGACGCCATCCCGCTCACTCAAATACACTTTATCATGCGAGAGAGACGGATGGCAGGTTACGAACTTTGCATTTCGAGATACGGAGTAACCCTTCAGGAAAATTTTCAAGGTTTCAGACGTCTCGTTACTTCCATAGCCTCAAAAGGATTTTGATTTACTGGAGTCATATAATTATTTTATACACGTTTAGGTCCCGATTAATTGTGATTAAGGTGAATATATTCCCATACTTGAAATCACAATTTTCATAATCGCCTGGCCCTGCTCGTCAGCTTTATTGTAATGAATTAAGGTTGCAGATGCCATCTATTGGGACAGTGTTAACTACTGGGTAATTTGCCTTATATCTGAAAATTTAAATAGTGATTTTTAAAATCTAGCTAGTAAGTTTGAGTCAGCGTCTACAATTTTAGCAGTGCGCAGCTTCGAAAAATGCTACTCTTCTCCCTTGGGTATCGTATGGGACTAAGATACTCGGGTTGAAATGTTTTGAAAACACTGAGCATATGCTTTTGCTAGCAGCTACAATACAATAGGGTTTTGCTGACCTAAAACAATGCAAATTAAACAAGGGTAAATGTCACATTTCTCGACACCGTCCACTGGTAAATTAAATATTAACTCGTGTGACATACGCGAGTCGATATTGGAATTAGTATGTAAAAGATTGGGATGTTTAATTTACCTTATTTTGTCACTGTAGTATCTTATATTATCTTACTGCTAGGGGTCCTTACGGATACACTTCGACCCAGTGGGATCTTTTGTGTAATCACCCCTTCTTGCTACTCAATGGTTTGTTCTACCATCTCCATAAACTGGATGCCAATGGTAGCGTCTGGAATTCCTTTGGCCTTGGGTACCCAACACTAATTCATTCTCTGTCTAGCGAGGGCATGACATTCACATAGTATATGTCCCATTGTTACAGCCTCTTGTATTATACTGTATACTACCATCTATGACTACTACGTATGAATTTGCATTGAAATATTGTCAAAAATAGGGGGAAAAAAATTAAACTCGTTACCCGACTAAATACGTAAAATCAAAAAAACAGGGTTATGACTAACGAAGTTGTGGACACCTTGTAATAGGGATGTTGACATCTTTTTTTCATGGTATGTTACAGAAAGACCCTTCGATAATAGAAATACTGGTGAAAAAACTTCTACAATGTCATTAAAACTCCCCGAGATACAACAAGGTTTGAATCCCATTTTTGGACTTTCCCAAAAACGCTCCATACTAAACTCTAGGAAGGCGTGACGTCACACCTTCCTACCTTATATGGTTCTTAATTTCCAACTTTGTTCTTAATTTCCCCATATAACTTGCGTTTATCGAAACGGTTTCACAACAAAAGTTACCATAGATTTCATGGGTTATTCAATGGTATTATTATTTATAAATATTTTCATACTTTAAACATAGACTTTCCCACAAAACAAGATACACGTAAGGTATCAAACTCAAAGTGTTTTTTAGGATTTTCGTCATAAAAACTACCATTTCGCATCAAAATTTTATCATTATTTGAGTACAGTCAACATCCCTATTGTGTATTATACTTTTGAGTAGACTTGCTACTTTTTTACCCATGCGTAAGCGTCGTCTTTGGGAAGACGACGAAATATTCAGACACGTACCTTAACAATACTGGCAAGTAAGTATATACTGGCATGTACTCTTTATATACAATTAACATTTGTTGTTAACCGTTCTAAGCCACCGATCAATATACCACTTTTCCATTATTGGCATGCTTCTATTGCCTCGCAATATCGGATTCTGGGCTAGTCAACAGACTACTGAATAGGACAATACAATGATACAAGGACAAGAAAACTAAACAGAGGCATACATACATAGAGACATACTTCCATACTAATACTATATTATCACCTACATATTTCGAAAGTTCTTTTAAAATCATATCTCAAATCAATCATATTTTAAAATAAAAGATTTCTATTTTTTTTTTGATTTAGTGGATGTTTCCGGAGTCGCCCCTCTAATTTCTAAACCTTATGTCCAAAAAAAAAGGTTAAAAATCACAAAGATAAAATAATTTTTATCATACTAACGTCTAAGATCGCGAAATAATAGTATATTATGTACATAAAACTAGTGCTTAGTACTAATAAAATTCTACTGTTGTTATTTAAATTAGGGTGACCGGAAACTTTTGCTCTCTGTATATCGCAATAGATAATGGCCGCTTTAATAAAATAATGCGATACGCGAACGAATGAGTAATTCGTCGGCAATACGGCCTAACACAATCTTCTGTTCAGTCTGAAATTCAGTAATCTGGCTTAGCTAGATGGTCTCAACCGCAAGCCCAGACAGGCAGCGTTTAATTGATATTGACAGAGTGCGCCGCATTTCATCATTGTATCTGTCGTGAGCTTTACTAGCTTTGTCGCTCGACAGAGAAGCCTTTTTCTTCGTGTAAATCTATTCTATATTATTAACCACTCACTTGCTTTCACAGCAACTCACTCACCAACTTTGATAACCTACAAATTGCTTCCGGTAGCCAGAGCTACAAGATGACCTTTATACAATTTATGATTTTTAATCTGTGAAGGGCAGTTTCGGAGCGGTTTAAACTATGACCAAAACATACCCAAATAAGATGGCAACGCAGAAAAAAATTGGCAGCCAACATGATAGGACAAACATATTTTTAAATAGCTGTCGTTCTCAACGTTGTGAAAAAGCAAAGTTGCGTAAAAGTGCACAGTGTTTTAAAAATGCCGTCAGTATTCAAATTTATATTTTACTATTAAAGATAGACATAAAACGATTCAGTGTTTATCCAACTATCAGATTATAGCTATATTTCGGTCCCAATGAATAATTATGTATTACAATCTCATTTCAAAGTAGTTAAGATAGAATTTATTTCGGTGACTTGCGATTGAAATGGCCAACATTTTTAAGAATAAAGAATATTTCTCGTAATTATCTAGTCATTAAAACAATTTAAGTATTAAGTTGCATAAATAAACATTAAATCATTAACATCTATGACTTATTTACACAGGATTAGCGAATAAAACAAGTAACGGTCCATGTAAATACGGTTACGGGTGGTGGTAGCTGTAGCTACCAAAAGCGATTTAGCCAATTACTCGCTTTGACGTTGTAAGGCATGGGAGCACACCTGAAGCGCTGCGATCGCGTTTGGTACATTTTGTGATTTGTTCCTAATAACAGGTAAAGACTCGAACATAAAGTAAATGAAAAGTAGCTAAAAACATTTGCAAATATTACGTTGTTTATATTAAACTATTTATAGACCGTAACACTTAAAATAACATATGCTCAATTTCTAAAACACTGCATAGACCTGGCGGCGCCCGTTGTGTTCGACCCTAACGGGGCGCCATGTTGGGCAGTTGCCCCGGTAACATGGCACGTTATTAGTGCTTTGCGTAACGGCTTTGTTTATTTACCTTAAAATCAGTGTGATTCTATGTATTAATGATTTTCTTTGTGTGATTGTGGTTTCCTAGGTACAGACCATGATTTATAATGTGTTTGTGTCGTGTGATATTCTGGTTTTAATGGTTTTTAGTTCGGCTGAAAACCAAAACTTCGTTGGTACGTACATAATTTTTGTTATTTAGACTCCTAGAACCGTAATTAACGTTATTATTGCAAAATATATCCATTTTAATTTATGATTACTAGTTGCTTGTTCTAAGTAGAACTATATTTTGGTTCTTGAGTTTTTAAATTAGTCACAAATAAATCACGAATCAAAGAAAAAAAACGCCCCGTCTTGCGTCTGATATCCAAAAATTAAATGATGTTTACTATACAATTTTATTTGAACAGTTATACAATATTTGGCATTAAATGAAAGAAAAACGAATCTACTTTTTTTTGCATGTAAACAAAAAGGATGTTATCGCTTTAGTTTTTTTTCTAAAAATATATTTCTGCTTGAATTCGTCAACTTTATCAGTGTGTCAGTTTTACCCATTTTTTATAATTATTATTGGCTTTTTTGTGTAAAAAAAACATAGCAAATGATTGAGTAAAAACCAAGTTATGAATTTTTCAATAAAACACGGCATCTCGCGGAAATTTGCACAAAAAGACAGAGCAATATAGGCCACCATTTTTAAAATCCAAAAGCAAGTGAGTGGTTAAAAAGTTGAAAAAATTAAACATTGAAGATATTTTCAAAAAAAACTATTGTAACGGACTATTTGGAGGACACTGAAGCGAAATTAATATTATTTGGATTTTTTGTATGCTTGTCGTGTGTGTCGTTGTGGCTTCATCATGCCAAATCAGCTAAACGGATTTCAACTATATTTGGTACACGGGTATAGGATACTTTTTACCCGACTACGCTGAAGAAAAAAAGAGGGTCATGACTTTTTCCTTCTCTGCGGACGAAGTTTCCACCTTTCTAGTTCATTATGTTTGTTTTGTTTTTTATTTTTCTATATTTTACTCCGGATAAAAGGTTTTAGGAGTCTAGTCTTTTTGTGCCACTTAGCTAAGGTACGATTTCATTCATAATTGCTCTTTTTCTGGCCGGTTACGTAGCTTACCATTCTGATATAATTGTTTTACGTTTTTGTCTATATCATTTGTATTTTACGTTTTGCACGAAATAAAGCAATGATAAAATAAAAATAAATTTCCTACACAAACTCATTCCGGGCGCCATTTTTTGTTTGTAATATTATAGTCTAAGTTTCCGTTACAGCTGATTTTATGACAATACCATAATTTAAGTGATTCCACTGTTAAGTAATTCAAAGTCCATTGGCCCTCTTACGGAACTGTACAGAACATCACAATTATTGTTATAATATTAGGCACAACAAGGTAACACTTCTAACAAGTTTCCGGTAAGGAAGTTTGCTCAACATCTTCTGATCGAGGCACCTTCACAAGAAAACAAAAATAAATACTAACATTGTTATTTTAAGAACAACTTTGTTCGTTAACTTTCCAACAACGTTTACTGTTCATACTGTTCATGGATACGAAAACGGTTTGAGGGGTGTTCTGCCTTTTCGTAGAACTATTTTTGGCCGAATTTCATTTGCCAACTAACGTTTCGCCGACTTTTCACTTTGACAACTAACGATTACCAAATTTTTGTATGACAACTTTTCACTTGGCAGAATTATTGTAAAGCAGATTATTATTATGCCTCTAAACTTTTGGCAGACTAATCATTAGTCAAATCTTTCACTTGGTCGAACAACTTTTGGACGATTAACGTTTCGTTGATGGAACAGTTCCCTTTTCATACATTAGGCAAGTTACAAATAAGAAAAAGATACATACCAATGCTTACATATTTTTTGGTTGGCCGAAACTCTGGCAAGGAAGAGTAACTGCGACAAAATGGAATATGGGTCGAAACCCAAAAACTGTAGGTTAGGTTAGGTTTGTTTTATGACCATGGATAGCGGAGCGAGCGAAGCGAGCGGAGCGTCAGATTGCTTGCTTGCATGAAGGTAATATAAAAATGCTTTAATAAAACGGAGTTGCTAAACGAAACGCTACTCAATAAAACATTTGGTAAACAATAAACAACTAAGTGTATATTATGCCAACTAAAACATTCTGCTACATGAAAGGTGGCATTTTAAAAATTTACGTAATAAAACACAGACCAAAAGTTAAGTTGGTAACGGTGACGTTGGCAAATAATAAGTTGGCAATTGATAAGTTGGGAAATGAAAGGTCGGCGAAATAAAATTGCGCGAAACGGGAGTTGGGAAGTGATAATCGGCGTAACAATTTTCTGCGAAAAATAAGAGAACCGGTTTGAGGTGAAGTAAAACTAAACAATACTAACTTTGGTTCCGGGCGTCTGTTTTTTTCCTCAGACAAATTATAATGGCCCTAAAAAAAATTATCGTTTCATTAACTCTTTCACGACCAAGATTTTCGTCGATAACGGCGATAACATAGGAAAATGCGTACGTAGCAAAAACTTGTTACGAGTAGTACGCCAACCATGAGTTTGGCACGAGCGCGTATCAAACGCGGTCTATCTCTTTCGCACTATTAGAGAGCTGCACTGTACGAGATACTCGCTAGCGCAGATCGTAAACTCAGCTTATGGTAGGCACACAGAGCGCCCACCTAGCGGGTTCCTGGTCCTGTCAATGTTAACATGCTACTCAACCTACCTAATTCAGAAACTCTAAAATGGCCTTACAGGCCAAAAGAGATCGAGGTGAATAAATACAAAAAAAATGCTACTCAACAAAACCGTCTTTTCAATCTTCACATTCAGCATGCAGAGAGACAGGGTGGTTCCATCAATCCCTATGGAGGTGGTTTAGAGTTCCAAGGCTATGCACCGCAAGTCTGAGGGGCTACTCTGAAATTCGATATTCGAAGTTCGTATCGCGCTATCTCGCTCACTCAAATACAGTTTTATATAAGAACGAGAGAGTTGGCACGTTACGAACTTCGAATTTCATTATTGGAGTAACCCCTCTGAGCTGTGGGCCATAATTTATTATTATTATTATTTGTTAAATAAACTACTAAAGTAAATGTGAAACGGAAACAATTATAAATTAATACATAGGTCACTCGATAAGTTTTTAGATACTCGAAATTCGAAAATGGAACGCACCTGAAAATGGAACGCAACTATATGTTTTTAAAAAGCAAATTTATTTAAAAATAAAACACAAGTTGCCAATTAGCTCCAATTTAAAAAATGAATATGTTACAGTCATTTTTCTAAGACGGTTCCCGCGATTTTTCTTTGTAACGATGGAGCTTAACCGCGAACATTTGCGTGCTATGATATTTTATGATTTTAAATTTGGTTTATCTGAACAATTGTGTTTGCAACGATTGCAGTCAGCGTTAGGAGATTCTGCTTCTTCACGGGCAACAGTTTTTTGATGGTTCAATGAATTTAAAAGGGGTAAAACTAGCCTCGAAGATGACCACCGAAGTGGTCGCCCGCAAACAGCGGTAACTGCAGAAAACGTGTGAACTACTGAAATGTTGGTGCGAGAACATCCACGAATAACATAAAAAGACATAGAGAATATCTTAGGCGTCAGTTCGGGGAGCGTAAGCATCATTCTACATCAACATCTTGGAGTAAGAAAGCTCTGTTGTCGTTGGATACCACGTTTGCTCTCAGATACTGAGAAACAGGCTCGTGTAGATTGGTTTCGTGAGATGCGTCTACGATTCGACAACGGGACATCGCGGCGTGTATCGGAAATAATTACAGGTGACGAAAGATGGACTTACCAATATGACCCGGAAAACAAGTGGCAATCGTCAGTATGGGTCTTCTCAGAGGTAAAGTTATCAACAAAACTACAAAGACCTCGTAACGTCGGCAAAAAAATGGTAGCTAGTTCTTTTTACGGGGCGGACATTTATCATCATCAATGCTGGAAAATTATAGGTCAGTCAACTCTGATTGGTATACTAGAGTAGCATTGCCGCAAGTGTTCAAAGCAGTGCGAGAGAGGAGACCAAAGACTGGACTTCGGGGAATATTGCTGCATCACGATAACGCCTCTTCACATACGTCCCTCAGAACAAAGGCGTTTATTGAGAAAGCTGGGATAGAAACCTTACCACATCCACCCTACAGTCCTGACTTAGCTCCCTGCGATTTCTTTTTGTTCCCGGTGATGAAAGAAAAAATAAAAGGGAAGTTTTTTTCGAGTGCTGAAGACGCCGTGGCTGCATATGAAGAAGCAATTTCGGACCTATTTGATGAAGACTGGCAAAAGTGCTTCCAAATTGGTTCAGACGAATGGAACTTTGTATAGAGAGAAATGGAGAGTATTTTGAAAAAATGTAAAATAAATAATACTAATATCTGATACAGTTATTTTTTATCTTAAAATTTATCGAGTGACGTACGTATATAACAATTGAAGCATGCACTTTCTTGTTAAAACGATCTTACGGAACACATAGTATAAAACATTTGAATACTACACTTAACTAAATTACTGCATAGGACCTGCGCTCGAGACTATCCCATTTAGTTCCTATTTAGTTGGCATTCGATCTGCATCCTTAATTCATAACAAATAGCCGTGGTCAAAGTAGTGTGCCAATTATTGAATTAGGGTATCTGACATTGGGACACTTATTTACCTTATTTTAACTAGAAAAGTACCATGAGAGTCAGACATATTTCGATTACAGTAACGGTTACTCACGACGTAGAAGCCGAGTGCTGCTCTACATGTTTTGGTCCATTCAGAGGACCTTAGTCATGAGCGACAAGTGCGCGCCAAGGTTGTAACAGCCCGGCTTCGGCTACTCCAAACCGGCGCTGGCACGGGTGGCGAAGGCACCGAACTACGCTCTTTTCCTTAATTTTCTTATCATTTATATGGTCAATTATGTAGGGTTGTAAACGGTACTTACTACGTCACACTCTAAAGTTCAGACTTCTAACTGCACCAAACATCCACGATCACGGTTGAAATTCGGACAACGGCTTATTTCAATGGCCTCGCGCACCTTTCGGGGCTACTCCCTAGCTAAAAACCCTTGTTAAGATTTTTCTTCGACGACTCCTGTAAAACAACTAAATTTTATAATTTTGGAATAGTATTAATGTTATTTCCACTTATGTTACTACATAGCCCTATATTTATTTCTAATATTGCCAGATCCGCTATTACAAATATGCACCCTCGTGTGTTTATTGATGATAACGAACATTATATGTTAAATTATATATAAATTGATACAAATGGGTTGCCTACCTTAATCGAGAGCGGAAGCTGTTAAATAAAATAAAGTCGAAAAACACTCTTTGATTCACCTTCCTCGATTGGTTTATCATAAGAATTGAGCATTAGCTGAAAGAATTTGACACGAGGATTTGGAAAAATAGAGGTTGCTTACCTATTCCTGTCCTAGCAGCACAACTGTGAGGTTACCAGGTATACATAGGTATATGTTTGCCAGATATTCAAATTCAAATTCAAATTCTTTATTATTTTAACAAGCAGTACATCTTAAGGTGTTTGGCGTCTCCTTGTAAGTTATATGTAAATAACTTGTGCCAGGAGTCCACCGCTCTTCCATATCTACAAATTGTTTAGTACTGTACTAAATGTATACTTAAATTAAATCTAAAACTATTTCTATTTTACTTAACTATTATTTATGTTTGTGTATGTATGTCTAGGCTATATACCCTAGCAGTTCCTCTATCTGGTCGTAGTCTTTGTCTTTCAACCATTCTGTTATTTTATTTTTCACATCATATTGTAGCTTTGAGTATATATCTAGATGTTTATTTACAATATTATATAAATGCGATGATCGTTTGTTATATTGTCTACTAGCAAACTTGGTGTTGGTTTTTGGTAGATGCATAACAATGTCTCTCCTTCGTTTTGACAAACGGTTGCGGTTAAAGGTTGTGTTTTTATGTTTCCTGAGTACAGAAGTTAATATATATAATTTGCGTACGGTAAGCAACTTACATGTATCGTATAATTTATCAGTTGAGAACCAAATGTTCTTAAAGTACATAATTTTTAGGAGACTTCGCTGCGCTCTCTCTACGTCTATAAAACGAGTCTTTGCAGCGCCTCCCCAAACCGGCAAACAGTAGGTTAATATGGACTGTACCAAAGATGTGTATATCTCTTTTAAGAGGTCTCTGCTATAGCCTTGTGAACTTGGGACTACTCTGGGCACAACATGTCTCAAATTTTTAAAAATCCATTTAAGTTTCCGCAATCTTAATATCACATATTCAACATGCTGGTACCAAGAGAGTCCCCGGTCCACAAAGACACCCAAATATTTGGTGCTGTCCACCTTCAATATAGTGGGACAGGTGAGCTGTGAACAATTTAATACGTTCTGACAGCAGCTGTGTATTTTGATGGTAAAGCTATTATCAGGTTGTGTATTGCTGTATATGCTGTGACATATGTAATTTGTTTTGGAAGTATTTAACGTAAGTATATTATTCTTAAGCCATTTGCTAATTTTTTCTAGTCCAGTCTCCGCTGCACTCTGAACATCCTCCCACGACGTACCAGTGAAGACGATGGCGGTGTCGTCGGCATACGAAAATACATCTGCGTCAGGAATCTTCAAGTCGCATAGGTCATTGATGTAAATCAAAAATAGCGTCGGGCCAAGCACAGAGCCTTGAGGAATTCCGTACGTCACGTCCACATCTTCACTAATACAATCGCAGTCGCCTAATTTCACCCTCTGTGTCCTGTTCGTTAAATAATCCTTGAAAAGACGAAGCGGAATATCCCGTATCCCCATTCTTTCCAGCTTGTGTAACAGTATGGGGGCAGAGACAGTATCGAAAGCTTTTTTGATATCTAGAAACACTGACATGCATTTAGACCCATTGTCAAGATGTTCAACTATGCGCGCGGTTAGAGCAGACACAGCATCTTCGGTAGATTTTCCGGATCTGAAGCCAAATTGTGATGGAGCTAGTAAGTTGTATTTATTTAAGTAGTTGCGCAATCTGTTATTTAGTAGCTTCTCTAATATTTTTGAGATAGCCGGTAGTAAAGATATCGGTCTATAGTTACTTATATCGTCTCTGTCCCCATTTTTGTATACCGGTATGATGATTGATTTTTTAAGTGGAGCTGGAAAAATTCCTTTGTCAAAACAGGTGTTTGCTAAATGCGTAATTATAGGAATAACTACTGGCTTTACAAGTTTGAGGAATTTGGTAGAGATATTATCCCAGCCCGGAGCACTGCTACTCTTAAGGTTCGATATTATAGTGTGAATTTCATCATGATCGGTATGGGACAATATATAAGAGTTTGATTGAGATGGAATATTATGTAGGTATGTATATTGTTCGCTTGTATCCGGTTTAATATTCATCGCTAGCTGCTCGCCTATATTGGAAAAGTAGTGATTAATGTAGTTTGCAGAAGCTGTAGGGGATGTTTTTAGATGTAGGAGTTCACAATTTGTATTATTATTTTTATTGGTATATGTAATGTTTTTGATGTTTTTCCAAAGTTGTTTATTATTTTTAGATGATTTAATTAATAGTTCTCTTTCATATTTTCGTTTAAGTTTTTTTATTAATTTGTTGCAATAATTTCTATATCTTTTATACGTTATCTTTAGTACTTCGTTGAACGGATCATTTTTTAACTGCTTTTGCATATTATTTCGATTACGTATGCAACGTAAAATTCCAGGTGTAATCCATGGTTTTATATTTCTATATTGTTTCGGTATCATTTTAATTGTTTTATGTTTGTTTAACACTGACGTTAACTCATATATTAAACCATCAACAATTTTATTTGGGTCACTACTGTGCAATAGAATTTCTATATTTTTATTTTTTAAGTCCTCTAGAGCTGCATCAAAATCTATTACAGTTTTAGTCTTGTTTATATTAACTTTATTTTTGATATTAGATATACACAGCATCACAGTAAAGTGATCCGTAGTTGTAGTGTGCAATATAGCTACTGAGGCTTGTAGTTTGGACCTTTTTATCTTTAACATTATGTGATCGAGACAGTTTCCTTCCCTAGTGGGCAAGGTATGAGCAGCTAATATTCCATGTAGTGAGAGCATCTCAAGATACTGAAGTCTATTATTGCGTTCTTGAGCGCGTTCATCACTCCTAAGTTTTATGTTTATATTAATGTCCCCAGTAATTGTCACGCTCCTGCCAATGGATTTGATGGTGTTTAAGTGTCTATTTAGTGAAAGTATAAAAGGATCAGCATTGGTGTTAGCGGGAGATCTGTATATACATAGAATTGAATTATCCAATACCTCTATCTGCAAACAAGTTGCATGTACTAATTTTACCTCAGTTACTTTGTGTCGCAGAGAGGACTTTACATAAACAACTACCCCGTCATTCTGATTAAGTTGGTATGTGGTAGGGTACGCGTTGTAATTTGGCAACTGGGGGATAGGTTTGTTAGAGTCAAGCCTACATTCAGTTAGAGCAAGTACATCTGGTTCAAAGTTAAGACATGATAAAGATAAAATAAAGTTATCAAGGTTGCAATAGATACTCCTTATGTTTTGGGTAACTAACGTAAAATCATTCCCTCTAATATTTAAATGACTATTTAAGTTCAGAGGGTCACATTCAAAAGAGTGGGCAATCTCTAATCTGTCAATTTCGTTAATTGTTTGCAGTGTATCAGCCATGGGGATTAGAGGTATGATACAAGCTTTTCGTTACAAGCTCGGGGTTAAATAAAGTAGATTTATAAGGGTATAGAGAGTATACTAGGAACACATATGTCATGAGACGCAGTTTTAAATTAGAGACAGAATGTGGCGTTTGGTATAACGATGGATGTTGCTTAAGTTTACTAGGAACATATGAGTTTAGGAGTAGTCCTACAGTTATGTTAGTGTGGGGATAAACGCAATACATGTTAGTGTGCGTATGAGGAGTTTGAGTGTACTTGTTATTTGGTGAGAGCGAAAAATAGACATTACAGAGGCATTGTAAGAACAATCTACCAGGATAGCATAAATCATATAGGTTGTTTACTAATCTGTGTACACCTAACTTAATTTTTAATCTAAGCTTTATATAAAAAATGATGAGATCATTTGTAATAAGGGCATATAACGGGGTTGTATAGAGTCTATATATAAGTAAGTAACTGTATAATAGTCACATGTATTCCGGTTGCGTCGACTGGGATCCGCTGGAGGCTCGGGTGACATTTGAGTATTCAGTACTTCTGGGGGAGCTTTCGTTCCGAAGGCGCTGAATCTGGGCTTCACTCGTTACTGGTATGGCCGGAGAGTTGTCTGTTTTACTAAGATAGACTCTGCCGTAGCTCGTCCAGCAGTATTTAAATAACTTGGCTCTTTTTAGTTCACGGGCCAGGAAAAAGAGCCTGGAAGCTTGGGGGGTTAGCTGTTCAGCTACGTAGATTGGCGTGTCCGGGCTATCTTGCAGGCCGAGGTGTTTCGCACAAAGATTTCCCGCTCTCTTCAAATTGAAATCCTTGCATCCTTTAAGAACCTCGTTCTTTACTAAAGTCGACGTAGTTTCTAATATAATGGTAGAGGTGGTTGCGTTATCTTTTTTGCTTTTTATTCTGTAGACATCTTTTATTTCAGACTTGTTTATAGGGCGGGAAATGGTATTTCCAAGATTGGTGACAGAGCTAAGCAAGTGTTCTTTGTTTTCTTTTTTTTGTATTGGGACGTTTTTAATTTCGATATTTGCTTTACGCCCATCTCTGAGTAGGTCCGCGACTTTTGCTTCAAGAGTAACAATGTATTTTCGGTCCTCCGCGGCTTCCGCTTCTAGTTTTGCAATCTTTGCTCTTGACTCCTCGTACTGGGCTGACAGAAAGGACATGGCGTCCTCAATACCGCGGTTTGTTTCTTTAATTTCATTTAATACTATCGTGTTCTTTTTGATTTCATGTAGTTGGGAGGCCATCATATCCGACATCATTTTCGCCATGTCATCCTTGAACGTTGCAAGCTCACTTTCACGTTGCCGCTTTTGATTTTTTTGGCGATGCGTGACAAACTGATTTTCCGCCGTAGTTTCTAAGTCCATAGATTGTAAGTTGGACTCAGAGAGTGACTTCTCCAAAATATTGCCGTCCATGTTACTAGGCATGCATGCGCTAGTAGGAGTTCGTGTATCGGTAGGCGTGGCTAGACGCAGTGGGCGGAGCCAGCGGCCCAATTAGCTGCGCGCACGCAGGTTAGTGATAAGGCCTGACTCACTGTGTGCAGGTACTAGGGTCGCAGCGCCGTGTAGCGGTTTTGTCCGTATTATCTCCTTAAGCTTATGCACTCCTATTATTTTACACTGATTTTCTTGAATATTAATTTAAATTAATTTTAGAATAAATATTGTTACGGATTTAGGGTCACGTTTACACCCGAAGGCGGTCCGAGGGGAAGAGATATAAGTATACGGTGTATGAAAAAATATCATATCAATCCGTCACCGCGTTATCTCGTGAAAGCAAGACAAACAAATAAACACACTTTAGCATGTATAATATTATTATATATAATTTTATGTTATTTTATAGGTACATTGAAAGCGTAAAGTTGATATGTTAGTAATTATATTCTGCGCAAAATATGCGCCTTCTGTACCTTGTAACTTTATGTATTCTGTGCCCACATTATTAAGACCCTCCAGTGCAAAATTAAAAATAAAGTGTGCCGTAAAGAATCGGGCCGCGATTGTTTTGGAAATTCAGACCATAAAAATTCCCACGGCTCCGCAAGAAAAATATCAAGGTTCTCGTATTCTGTCTACTTGTTCAGCTCCCGCTCGTCTTTCGAAAAATAGTGACCTGTGGTCTGCTTGGACAGCCCGCGCTGTGGAAACGTTATATTTTTGGTTAACGTCGAAATCTAACATTGGGTAGCTTCCGTTCATGGTGTCAGCATGCCAATCGCTTTTAATTTTGTAAGCTGGTGCAATCAATAATTGATTTCAGAAACATTCACACTTAAGTGTTTTTTTTTTACTTTCTGTACAAAATTATTCGTTGAAGCAAGGCGGGAGACGGCTGTGACAATAAAGTATATTTAAACCTTAGAGTATCTCTTAGCTTTCAATAATATTTTTCTCAAAGATATCGTTCTTATCTTTGTGATAATAAAATGCGAAGTACGTCTTTGTATAGCACTTGTTGAAGATTCGTTCTATAAAGGTATTTCATATTGCATATGATATTAGATATTGTCTTTTGTTTCACTAGGTTTTATCTCTTTTATTGACTGTCTATGGCATCCTGCCAATTAAAACTGACATGATCCTGGCCGGTTTTTTTTCATATACTAACCAGAAATTAACCTCAGTATGATCTGATTGGTAAGTGACTACGAGGTCGAGGATTTAATTGTTTTCTAATCATTTTTTATAAAATGATCCATATCATGTGTAGTTCCACGTACCTTTAGTTTATGAGCGCAGCTATGGTCATCTTTGTTAATAATAATTATGTAAACACGGCTTGTATTAAGATCTACAGTGTGAGGCCTATAGCTTGTATACTTTTATCTATTCTGTACTAACATTATTAAGTACCTACAAATCAATCCAAATAATGTAGATTTTTATAAAGAATCGGCGCTCGATAAGTCTTAAAATTCAGACCATAAAAATCCCTACGTCTCCGCAAGAAAAATATCTGGGTACTCGAATTCTATCTACTCGCTCGGCTTTTGAAAAATAGCCACCTAGTCGACCGTCTGTTTGGACAGGCCGTACTGTGGAAACGTTTTTGAAACTCCGAGATCTAAAATTGGGTAGGTTTATGTTGTTTTACCAATCGCTATTGATACTGGGTGGTGGCTTAGGCTCGTTCTGTCTGTTTCCTAAAATTTCTGTTTCTAAAAATGGTATTTTTTCTACGTTGTCAGTTTACTATGATGTCTACTTCTTACACAGTCTGTTTTCTAAATTGTCTGCTTCTCAAATTGGCCTTCTTCCCAGATTGACAGTTTCCTATGATGTATGATGATTCTGTTTCTCAATTCGGCGGGATCTTTTTTTATATGTATGTGTCCACTGAAAATAAATAAATAGTAGGCAGGCGTCTCCTTGCGTGATTGAATCTGAAATGAGGAGATCCGTAGAAAAAACTCAGGTCGTCAACAGAGCTCACAGTTGCTAGACTTAAGTGGTAGTGGGTGGGGCACATTGCTCGTACAACCCATGGCCGCTGGGGCAGAAAGGTTCTTCGACGTAGCGTGGGAAGGCCAGGTGGGCCGATGATCTAGTGAAGATCGCGGGAAACCGGAAAGAGGTGCACAACCAGTTGTTATGGTAATCCCTTATGTTATTGTTATGCTTTGTCCTGCAGTGGACGTTCTTGGGCTGATGATGATGAAATCAAAAATCTAACACCTACTCGTATCTTAAATAACAAGAAATAGTTTTTTTCTAAATTCAAGCGTCTTCATTACGAACACATCTTGATGACCATGGTTAGAAATAAAGTAACATTTCATTAGCTACTATGTTACCAAAAAGCTAAAAGAATGTTTTAGCATATTATGCCAACGTGTTCTCCTAGTGAAGCGATGCCGAGTAGAAAATTGTGTGCCAATTTTAAATCTTGCTTCCATTATACAGAACTCTAAGGCTCCACCCAACTGCACAATACCTAGTGTTGAACCTGCTCTGCGTCTGCAATATTTATGTGCTGTGTAGTAAATTACATCGACGACACATATGGCTCAGTTTGTTGTACAGACGGCCTACGAAGGTGACGGTCCAGGGTTCGAATCCCGGCCAGAGCAACTGTTTGTGTGATGGGCATGAATGTTTGTTCCTGGGTATTGGATGTTTTCTTTGTATTAAATTACTTAATTTTAATACTTAACTCTGATGATGATGATGATGATTTTGTTTGATTTTATTCATTTTAGGCATCATGTTTCATAGTAAAATTTACTGGTTAAGACCTATAAAGTCGATATCTAAATAGAAATAGTGATAGTTTTATTTTTCAAAACGTCCGAGTTCGATTCCCGAGCTGAGTATTTGTAAAAGTTATGAACGTAGTTTGTCTGATAACTAAAATCGATAATGGTTCCTAAGAAGAGATTTTCGTATGTCTTATAGTTTCAGACTCTCCCATACTGACTGATCTAAATGCACCATCCTGTGTAGTGCTCGGCATAATAATTATTGCTTAATTGACATTGTGCAATTATATCGAAAGTGATTGGATCATCTGACAGGTGGGAAGCTACTCATAATTTTAATATCGTTACTTAAAAACTTCCACTTAGTTACGCGCTAACTTATAAGTGCCTATATCGAAGTGTGAGTTAGACGTTACAAACAAGCTGCGATTTATTCGCATCGTTTCGGTCTCAAAGGAGCAAGTTTCCTAAGTTCGGTGATAAATTTCTCCAAATAAATAATTTATCCGTAAATTGGATCGACATAAACCGCTTGGGTTCAGCTTTTAATAGTACAAATGAACGCGTGGTATTGAGACAAGTTTCAGTTGTGGCCAACTTTGTCTTAGTCGCTTAGTATGCAGCTCGCTTCAAAGTAAGAGGCAACTTACATAGAAACGCTGGGTGCAGGAAGTGAGAAGTGATAGCGGAGTTAGTGGAATATGGAGCCAACGAATTGACAAACTAGTTTATCATTGGAATATAATCCGTTTAACGGGATACGTTTACTTTTCTTACAAACCAATTTATGTATTCATGCAGAATTAACAGTGTTTCTAAGTACTAATCATTCATTCATTCATTCATCATCAACCTGTTGCTGTCCACTGCTGGACATAGGTTTCTCCATGGGTGCGCCACTGAACACGATCCTCAGCCACTCTCCTCCAGCCGCCGCCAGCCACCCTGCTAATATCATCGCTCCACCTTGCCTGAGGACGTCCTAATACTGCCAAGTACTAATAATGATTGTATACTTAAATGTAACTAAGTCGCATAAGGCATTACTGCGTTACCTTGACGAGCATAAAAATCTTATTCATTCAAAAACCTTTCCCATCCTCGAGTGAAAGCCTGCCGATGATGATGACGATGATTCAAAACACACCTCTTGGGTTGGATCAGGCTCCGAATTAGAAAATGCAATATTTTCTGCTACCACTGTACCTGGAATTATGCGAGGAAATGACGGGTGATAGGAAGATATGAAAGGAAAAAGCAGCACCGGCCCCAAATTAATGGAATAAGGGCAGGAGAATGATGACTACGACATCTATTATCATTTTAGAAAATATAACCGTTGGAAGAACAGCAGGAACATTCTCCAGTTCGTAGTTAGGAAACGGTTAGATGTCGGATCAGATGGTAAATTTACTACCGATAAAATGCATTACCACCATTATCATTTTGCTTAACCTTTCAACGTCACCACTTATACTCTTCTTAGTTTTAACATTTTAAAATGCTACAATATTCCGCTTAAATATAAACGCCCAACGCTTGTCGCAAATACTAACTGATGAGACACTAACTTGCCTACAAGTCTTCAAGTCGACCAACTTATGAGCACGTCGGGAAACAACGCCTATTTTAATTCGAGGCACAGTTACACTTGAATAACTCTGCATTGTTCCCAAGAGCAACCAACCGAACTAGCCACTTAGAAATACGAAGGTACAACATAACTTCTTAAAGGCATCTAAAGTTGGTGTCAGTAATACTCCGCATTTCACATACAATTTCAGGTTAGCAATAACAAGTTTGGAAGCATAGAACGATCTTAATCCATTTGCTCAGAAGTTGGTCATCGAGGGACGGAACTTTTTCGTGTGAATGTACTTTATCAGTGTTGGGATCTCGTGGGAAATCTACACGTACACTCGACCGCAATATTCATAAGTTGAAATTTGTGTTTACCGGGTGCATCTTTTTGAATAAAATCTAACATTTGTTCGCGCAAACAAAGTGTGCTAAAACTTGTTATGCGAAAAGCTTTTGCAAATAAATAATCTCGAAGTAATCCTATTCATTGGGTGGTAAATTTGCAGCGCTAATATTTGTGTTTGCTAATGATCTAAAATGTACTTAAAATAGGATCATACAAATTAGAATTTCTGAATATTCAAACCGGTACATACACATTGTCCTAATAGCTAATTATTGTTAGTGTCCTCGATAACATTCGTAACCGATACTATCTGACTATAATTACTTATGGCTCTGTAAGCGGATGCTATTATTGAGACCAAATTTTCATCTGAATTTGTGTTCATGCCTCTATTGCAGTTGCGCCGCCGATAAACAAGTCTATTTACTGTTAACGGTTATTCGAATTGAAACCTCGTCGCTTTAGGGAAAGGTCCATTTTACGATATTGAGTTTGCCAATGATTAAGCATCTGTGTTGCAATAATGTTTCCCGTCCCGAGTAGCTTAGAAAAGTAGGTTGTTATATTGCCAATCTTAGTAATTATTGATCGCCTTTATACGTAAAATCACATATTCATTTGATTATGTATTAGAAAAAATCTGCTGCGTCTCTAGTATTTTTTTTATTATTGTACTGTAATGAAAACTTTATTTTGACTAAGAGTTTCGCATGCATTAAAACGAGTAAAATTAATGCTATTACACTAAGACCCTGTACAAGACAATAATGGACATAAAATATCAGACGTTTAATAAATTATACAGAAAAAGAACTAAATTAATGATTGAGTTCAAATTTCTAAAATAAGACGTCTTACTCTTTCTTTATGTAGTAACATCTCACAAATTAGTGTAGAAACGAAGGCATCCTAGTTATACTAATGCGAGCAAAATTGCTGGTAGAGAATTCCACACTTTAGCCACCGTAAGGCGAGATTCAAAGTCTTCGTTATCCTTAGTTCTCCCAAGTCCCAAGTCCACATCAGCGGCCGGAAACTGGCGGAAAAGTGGGCGGCGTTGGCCGTCGCCCCCAAACGCGCGGAGTTTGCGCATCTTAAGGTGCGTCCACATTTTTATCATTTGCCCGATCAGATCTTCGTTCCCGTGGCATGATCGCGTGTCACGATCACACGTTTGGACGTTGCGCCGATCCGATCGCTCGAAATCCATGTTGATACGCGTATCACTCACTTAGATTGGACCAGCAAGGCATGATCGGCGCGCCGACAGCGAGCGTACAAGCAGCGCGATACGCAGTCATGCCACGGCACTGTGATCGGATACGAGCAAATGATACAAGTGTGGACGCACCTTTAGATGTCGGGGCAGGCGCAAGCCCATTTTGTCAGAATTATTGAGAAAGCGGACATCGTTAGATTTTTTTAATGGTGCACATCCTTCGCCCTTGTGCTATCGGACGGTGCACCAACCGATATCATATTCGTTATACCTAATTCGTGTCTTATAGCCGTCCTAATGAAGACATCTTAATTTTGTAAAATTTACTGTAGTATTTTAATAGACTCGCCTTAGTGCTAGTCTATTTAGTTGCGCTAGCAATTTGTCTAAGCAACGCTACTAACATCAAACGGCGTATTTAGTAGGTAATCTCTTTTAAAACAACCTAAGCAACATCCTCAGGTACTTCAGTAAGTGTGCTAAGTAATTAAAGTTTCGGATTAGGACTCGCAAGACTTTGCCTTCTGGCCTGAAACGTGAAAATAAATTTCATTACGGCACACAAGTCAGCAAATAGATGTTCATTTCGTAAGTTACCAGCATATATTTACTTTTGCAAGTCTCGCGTCTCTGAGGATCGAAGTTCATATGAGACGTTTGTCTTACGTAGTCCTCGGGGTATAACTATGAGCTTTTTATATATTTCACTAGTCTAATCGTTATATTAAAATTTACACGAAAATAGCTAACCATGCGTTTGGAACTTATTTTGAACTAGCATCTATTTGTCGACACGTTTGGGTCAGTGGATCACATAACGGCCTAAGAAGCTGGCGGTCCCGGGTTCGAATCACGGCCAAGCCAAGTGTTTGGGTGATGAGCGCGAAAGTTTGTTCCTGGCTTTTGGATATTTTCTGTGTATTTGAGTATTATAATTTATCTATATATTATGTATATCGTCGCCTGGTACCTATAGTACTTTGCTTATTTTGGAACTAGGTTGATTTTAAAAGCTTTCCCAGATATTATTTATTTTATCTATCCGCGGCGTCACCCACAATACCACGTACAAACTTCCACCCATATTTTTACTCTTTTAAGGAATAATTCACGGGATAAAAACCATCCTATGTCTTACCTACTCTAACTATCTGCTTAATCATGAAAAGGTAACAAAAAGAGTTGCATTCGCATTTATAATATTAGTAAGGATTTAATGACCATAATATATATCAAATCAAATCAAATCAAATCAAAATATTCTTTATTCAAGTAGGCCTAGTTACAAGCACTTTCAAAATGTCAGTTACATGAGAGTGAATGTTTGCTGGGAGAAATACAATATGATCCAACATTTGCTGCAAGGATTAGGGAAACCCAGAAAAACCTAATCAGATCATTTAACTTAAGTATAATATTATTGATAAAATCATCGTTTTAAAAATTAAAATAATCAATAAGAATAACCCAAAAGGATTGACAATAAAAATTAAATAATTTAGAATGTGTCTAGAATAAAATTCTAAATATCAGAGTATATAAAACAATTAAGATTAAAATAATAATAATACCTTAGGTATTCGTTAAAATAATTATTCATATACCTACATGACGCTATAAACATTAATCCCACGCGGCTTAAAAATTAAAAAAAAAAAAAAAAAAAAAATCCCACGCGGCTTAAAAATTAAAAAAAAAATTTAAAAAAAAAAAAAAAAAAAGCTTCATCATTCATGTAGTCATGTGTGTTATAATAAGCTTTAGAAAATAATTTTCGTTTCACAATATTTTTGAATTTACCAATAGACAACTCACTTATGCTGCTAGGAAGTTTATTATAAAATCTCACACAGTTACCCATGAATGATCTCCTTATTTTATGGAGCCTAGTAGCAGCCACTGCGAGCTTATGCTTATTTCTAGTATTAATATTATGTATATCACAGTTCTTCTTAAAGTCGGTAATATTTTTATGTACATACATAATATTCTCATAAATGTATTGACAATTCACTGTCATTATATTAATGTCCTTAAACTTATCTCTAAGCGAGTCCCTATAGTTCATTTTATATGTCGCACGAACAGCCCGCTTCTGCAAAACAAATATAGTATTAATGTCGGAAGCACTGCCCCATAGTAAGATATACACATCATAAATTGATAGTGAGCTGGATACTTTGGCCCCTACAAGGCGAGTTGACGATCTCTGGAGGATCTTCATACATACGAATCACGGGGGAAAGCAGTAATTCATAAATAAAATCATTTGCTTCTACAGTGGAAACTGGATAAGTGGAACCTGGGTTAGTGGAAAACTTCTTTAAGTGGACCCAAGTTCTCGGTCCCATTACCTCTATAAGAGGAATTCTGGGACCTCTATAAGCGCAAAACATTTTTAGAACATTTCTTATTTTTACGTCTGTAACTGGAAGCAGCCATCTCCGATACCTCTATGAGTGGAATAGCTCGGCGTTATTAAATCTGTATAACATATAACATAAAAATATGTATCAGTATTTAGGAATGTGCAAAAGAAGAATATCTAAAGAAAGGAAAACTGATTTCTAACCAAGACGCGACATGCAAATCTGGTACTTTTCAAAATGACGGCTCGACAGAAACACGCAATAACATCTGTAACGCGACGCCGCATAAAATGATATTTACATGACTACACGCAAAATACAATCCTATTCCACGTTCGCATAAAAATATTTATTCGTGCGAGCGACATTATCCTTCGTAACCCAAGATCATATGATCAACCACAGAAACATGTTAAGAACCCATAAAGTATTTTAGACGCATAAAAACCGAAAATATACGAGAAATAATATACGAGTTGATGAATAAATGAGTTACACAATGAGTAAAGAAAAAAAATTATTTGCCTGCGCGTATTCATTTGCCTCGAAAAAATCTTCGGGCTTATCTAAGCCGAAAATAAAATGGAGATGAAACGAAAGGATATCCGAGGTAGCCGGGCGCACACTTTGAAATATATAGCTGGCTCCGCCGACGAATCTTTTCAAAGGTTCACTTTCATACCGTTCGGTTAAATAGGAACTTTGATCTAGCTTAGTTTGGATATCGTAGCTGATAATGAAGAATGCTGCAGCGCATTTTATTTCTCTTTGTGAGTGCACGTGCACAGGAAATGTGCGATAATGGATTGTAACTTGATGTGAATTATGGATGCATATTCTGGAATAATTAAAGGGGAATATAATAATTTAATTACGCTGAGTTTCAGATTGCTGCAGAGCGTTGACAAGTTCATTTAATTGCCAATCCGGTCATTTCACCGTATTTAATTGTAGATCAACTCATGTGTAATCCATACTGATATTATAAATGCGAAAGTGTGTCTGTCTGTCTGTCTGTTACCTCTTCACGCTTAAACCGCTGAACCGAATAGTTTGAGTCCCGGAGAAGGACATAGGCTACTTTTTATCCCGGAAAAATACCCTTATTCGCGATAACCGAATTTAAGGCGGACGAAGTCGCGGGCAGAAGCTAGTTGACTATAAAATTATACATTGATATCGTAAATATGAGAAAGGCAAAATATTGGTGATTTCTACGATTGTTACTCAACATCAATAGGCTATTACACAACTTTATTTCTGCGGCATCCTCTCAAAAAAAAAAATACCAGTAAAAAAACTACTTCAATCTCATAAAATCTCCTCGAGATACAACAATGTTAAAATCACATTTTTGTACTTTCCCAAAAAACTTCGTGACGTCACACGTCCGTACCTTGTATGGGTAAATTAACTTTGTTCTTTAACTATTTTAAAACTTGCGTTTATCGAAACGGTTTCGTAACATAAGTTACCATATATTTTTTGGGGATGCAATGGTATTATTAGTGATTAATATTTTCATACTTTATAAATTGACTTTCCCACCAACTTTAAGGGCTCATAAAAGCGTAATATTAGCACAACACAATAAACGGGGCTTAATCACGTACAAATGTAATTTTATTTAATTACCTTTCGTTGGTAATTCTTCAACGTTTCGGATGTCGCGTTACGTCCATGGTCTCGAAGGAACTGGAGACGCGGGTATGTGATAATGATTGAAAATCATGTTAGTTTAAATCAAAGCTTACATAACTCGTCGTCATACCACTTAGTACTCAAAAATTTAACGTAGTTTCTTAATTTGTTTCTTTTATAAGGCAAAATCCCTATTCTTGATGAACTCTAAACTAGTGTGATTTATTTTGCATCACATTACGAGCAGAAAGAAGATCATGAATTTATCACGTCATCAATTCCAGGCGTCAGTGTACGGATAATCGAAAATGGCATGCAATTTCATGTTTGACACGGACCCATCATCATAAAACAAAACCATGTGAAATGAAGATCCATTTATTTCACTTTGTGTTTTCATATATGCCTGTTAAATCTTTACTATTATAAAATTGTACAAATGAAAGAAAGTATATTGAAAAAAAGGTATTTCTTTGTTTTTTTAACGATAATGATGAAATAAGATAATTTAATTTCACGATAAAAAGTACAATACAAAATGTATCATCATCATCATATCAGCCCAAGGACGGTCACTGCTGGACAAAGGCCTTCCCAAGGATCTCCACAACTCACGCCCTCATCCAGCAGGTTTCCGCGATCTTCAGATCATCGGTCCATGTTTTTCGTCTACGCTGCGTTGACCTGTACATGGTCACCACTAGAGACCCTTTCTGCCTCAGCGGCTATCGGTTCTATGAGAAATGTTCTCTTGTCTACTGCCTTTTAAGTTTAGCAACTCTTTGAGCTCGACAACCCTGCTTCATCTGCGGATCTCCTCATTTTTGATTCGATCACGCAAGGAGACTCCGAGCATAGCTCGCTCCATTGCCTTTTCAGCGACTTTAAGCCTTCTTGTGGCACATCGTGAGTGACTATTGGCTCAGTGTCGTATTTATATCATCACATCACATCACTGGCAACACCACTTTCGTTAAATTCATCTTGGCGGAATTTGGGAGGATAAGATTATTACGTAGCTTCCCGAAAGCTGCCCATCCGAATTTCATTTGACAAGTGACCTCTTTATCGAAGTTGGATCTGTCCAACTGGACTTTTTGTCCAGATAAACGATACGAGTATATATAGTAATTTACGACTTCGAGCGTAGAGACTACTACTTTTAGGATAGTGGGCACCACATGAAAGTTCATTTTCTTCTCCATGTTCATCTTAAATTCAGACAAATTTACTAATGTCAAAATCATATGAATTTATATCATAATAGTCAAAAATAAGAAGTATTGAAAATAAATAACGTGAAAACAGGTTAAAATAACACAAGAAATAAGAGTAACATCAACAGCACAAAGCTGTTTACCATGGACGTCTACGTGAGCAAAATGCGAGATATTGTTTTTAAGAAATGACAATACTTCAAATACGTATGGTCATTGTGTCAATGATACGTTGCGATGAAAATAGATTGCGATAGCTTTGTGTTTAGGTGTCACTTTAACGAGTATACGGATAGCTCGATTTTATATAATGAGGAGATTTGATTTACATCCGTGGAGTTACCCCAGATGAGTGTTCCGTATGACACCAAGTAAGCATAGTATACTCGTTTCAAAACCGGTTTGTTTTAGTTTTCGCAATACCAAGAGAGCACTACTAATTTTTTACAAAAAGCATCGACATGGCACTTCTAATTTAAATAAGTTCGAGTCGATCATGAAGCAGTCAAAAATCTGCTTCATGTACTCGTATGTGTATGAAGTTTTATCATGTTTAAACGGTTAGACGGATTCAAACCATTTTTGTACAATGATAACTTTCTTTTCGACTAAGCCCGAGTAAAAAAGAGAGTTATGACTTTTTCCTCGCGGACAAAGTTACGGACACCTGCTAGTTATTAATATAACTGTCTTGCAAAATTCTACATGAGCCAATATACCCATTGGCTGTCCAAAGTATAATGAACAGATTGACATGATTATAGCCCATGGCACGTAATGTGTCTCGTTGTAAACAAGAACGGATCGTGACTGGCAGCCAAAATTGTGTCAAATCTGCATTTGCCATATACATGCAGCCAATATAAGGTATACAGCTTTTACAAGATTATTTATTTATCTAGATACACATGATAGAACAGATAAATGGGTTAATAAGGGCAGCTACTAAATAACAACTATAACCCACGCAAAATCACCGTAGCTGAACAAGATCCCTTAAGTTCGCTTTTATACGTATAATGTTAATTGATATGATAAAATTGTACTGTGTTTTTCAAAAATTCAGCAAACACTTTGAAATTTTGCTCAAAACACTATGAGATTTCTAAATAAAATTGTGTTTTAGTGAATATTTTCAGAAATAATTGATCCGCTATCTTCAAAATCGTATTTCCAAAAAATATGATAAAAATCACATAGATAAATACTTGATATACTGTTTTTGAGTTATGGGTGAAAAACTGCGCTTCTCAGGAAAACAACATAAGTTGCACGAAGATACACTCTTTTGTTAGTGCACTTTTTCACATCGTATTTTTTTCATCTGTAATGCATTTTTTTGTTGTAACTGCTACGGAACCCTACACCGACCATGGTCGAACATGCTCTTGCCCGGTTTTCGAAGTTCAATAAGGTGATCTTCCAAGGCTGTGGTCGCGTTTGCCGCTCCTGTATTGGCTTACTTAGCCACGAAAAACGTTGTATTCTTTCATAACACCATTTTTATAGTCTGTATCAGACTTAATGGCTAATGAAGATGATTTCATAATATACATGATAAAATAAATAGGAACATACATAAATATTAGGGGCCAGTTTTATATAAATAAAACTAGTCTCACGGTAAGCTCAATAAAAGTTTATTCTAGATGACGATATATTATATATATACATATATTTACTTAAGTATGTACATTGTAAATACGTGTTCAAGACGAGAGACAAATATTTACGATCATCACACAAACCTTGACATTATTGGGATTTGAACCAAGCCGCCGTGCTTAAACGGATGTCAAATAATAAGAAAATTTGTAACGTCAGGAAAATTATTAGAGAAACCGAAGCGTATTCAGTTACTCTTTTTTTTAAAAAAAGGTGGTTACAAGCCTTATGAGAGTCAGTTTAAATAAGTACGTATTTTTAAAAAGTTATGCTGGAAATAGTACAAGCCTTTAAGTTCCGAAACTTTGCTACTGTATATTGATAATGCAACTTCTGGCAAACAATATAGAAACATTGATATGTTTCTGAAAGGGGCTAATGGATGGCAAAGTAAAGTCGTTGTCACATTGAAAGCAAACTGAGTGCAATTTCTACCTCATCGAAGTAATGTGGATGCTCTTTCTGAAAAATAAAGACCATGCTATACTTTTCTTACCATTGTTTCCCGCGCATTATCTTACGTCACCATGACAAAGTCGCATAGGTTCGCAGTTGATAACATTTTTAATTAAGCTTTTTTTTTATGAAATCAAATAGAGGATAAATCATTTAATATAACCGACTTTTTCGAAAATATTCCGATTTCATACAGAAAAATCAGTTTCAAAAGTTCCTTATTCTATAAGAGCGTGGATGTCAAGTGGAGCGTAAGTGACAATCACAGCATAGAAAATCATACAGAAGCACTAAGGCCGCTTTAATTACTTACTTACTTATTGTGATATAGATATAAATCAAAGCGCAAAGAAAAATACAGATCCCAAATAAACTTGTGGTTCATATAAAGGTAGAAATAACAGCGTCATCTCTTCGTGATGTCGATGTCACACTGCTGTAAAGGATCTATCGGAATGTGAATAGGTGTAATACGTATTCTCATAGATGGCGCTACGGTTATAATACCTTTCAAAATAAAAATAGATACAGGGGTCAAAGCGGATAGATAAATATGATGCGTACGTCACAGTGATCGCTAATGAAAAGGTAACACACCTGAAGCGTAATCAGGAAGTACCGGATTCGAGTCCTGGTGTGACCACGTGCAAAGAGCAATCGTAATTTTGTTTGCGCTTTGATTTGTATCTATATCACAATAGATAATAATGTGGTGTTAATTTTCCCGCATTAAAAACACAAAACCCCAATAAACTTGTGGTTCATATAAATAGTAGAAATACTTATATATATATTTACTTACTCCTCTGACGCAGTGACCCAAAATGTGTCTTGGCCTCCGATACGAATGCACGCCACTGATCCCGATCTTCTGTGATTGCCTTCCACGACCCTGCTTGAAGCTCAGGTAAATCAGCCTCAACAAGGCCGATTTAGTATAAAAATTGTACTGCTCATACCTTGTGACGTCACTTAGATTAGAGATTCGTATGTTTCTTACACATTTTTCCGAATATTCTCAAAACAAGTTGCAATTATATAGTTAAAAGAATATTTTGGAGTTCCTTGATAATTAATTAATATAATGGCTGTCGATGTAATATTACTTTGTTTTCTGTAAATGCGAAAGCTCAAGAACATGTCACACTAGTTTATATTACCAGCGTTTGGCTAGTTTAGTCGATCGTAAAGTACATATCTAGAGCAGGTAATTGATTATCAAGACCTATATGACTCACATAAGATAAAATTATGTCAATTGAGGAATAGCGAGCGAGATATATCTTAAAGATTGTAGTATCACTACAGATGTAAATAGTCACATGATGAAATCCTGACACCTTACCGAAAACTTATATCACGTAGCCTGTTTCTGGTCTTTTTTTATTTTGTTAACCCATTTTATATAATTGGAATAAGGAAACTGTTTGTTGCTAATAAAAAAAATGAATATTTAATCATCATTCCTATTGATGTTTTACATTTAACGTTGTAACATATGATGCTACCCCAGTGCCGTTAGTGTGGCATCCGCTTTAAATCCTTACCAATTAACACTTGCACGCACGGGTAATTTACACGTGTAATACACGTTATATTAATTGAAGGCCGATGAAGGGTTTCAAAATAACAGCTCATTAATACCCGTGCGCGATTGTTTTATAAGTCTAAGTAGGGATATTTTATATGAGAGACGCAGTTCACAATAACACCCAGTGGAAAAGGTTCTTGTTTTTGTCAAAAATATAAATTGTTGCAAAACAATTCGTAATAAACCGCAATTGGTTGGTGTGTTTAGCGAACTTTGTTTTATAGACCGTATATTGTTTTGTAATATACAATATGCAAAACACACCGACAAGAACACGTTTCTTACGTACGGGTACCCCCTGTAATTTTAATTCTCTTTTATTTTCATTATCTGTTGATATGGCAACTACAGGAATATTTGAAAATTCCATGTATATCTACTACGGGTTAAGAGTGATTTTTGACAGATATACGAACAACGGAGGCTTTGTATATTACAAATAAATAAGGGTTCCGTTGGTACTTTTCGGTAGGGAATCCCAAGAAAATGCCTTCTTAACCATAAAATGTACTCATAGTACAAGTGAGAAGTATCTTTGCATTATCAGTTTACTGTAGCCTATCACAGGTAGGCTTAAAAAAGAGTAGAAGGAATGAAAATATAGACTTATGGAAATCCTACAGAAAGCTTACCACTCTTAAATAAATATTACGGGACAATTTTACACAAATAGAACTAGTTCCTCCCATGTTAAGCTCAATAAGGCTTGTGTTATGGGTATTAAACGACAATATATTTAATAGATATATTACTTATATACATAGAAAACATCCAAGACGCAGGAACAAATATTTATGCTCATCGCACAAATATTTGCCCTTACCGGGATTTGAACCCAGGATCTCAGCTTCGCAGGCAACGTTACTCCCACTGAGCCAAACCGGTCGTCTTCATTGAACTTAAGTGTAACTAAATGGAAAAGTCACGCCGTTTTGGTAATTCTTTACAGATATATGTAGCTATATTTGAAAATTCCAAATAAATCTGGTGGACCTTCCTATAAAAAAAATCTTGGCGAACTATTATTACTAAAGGCATCAGTCATTCGAGGAAAAGCATCTCACAATGTTAGACGTAAAACGCTAATAACGTAAAAAAGACTATAGGTACTCATACAACGCAGTTGGCCAATTTTACAGCCACACGTGAAAGACAGTATTTAAAAGTATGTTCGGCCTAGCCAACCATATTAGAGCCCACAATAGACGAAATCCATACATAATATTTGTATAAGGTCATCGGCATGAAAGTCAATGAACCCGCATGTATATAAATATTGTGTCAAGAAATATCTACTTTTGTGTATATCTCTCTCTATTGTTATGTATCGTATAAATGTGCGATTGAATTTTGCGCGAAAATATATATTTTTATTCAAGCGTGCGATATTAAAACAGGTATTAGAAGCGATTATATAATAAATTTAAGCCATCGCAATCTTCAAAATGAATAAGTCATCATTGGAACGATAAATATAGTAATATCACCTACGGACTTCCGAATGATCTCGCCCCGCTTTTATCAATGAAAACGCTGCGACAGTTTATAAATCGCTATGTTCCACATTAGAATTTATTATTTGTTTTATGTGAGTATCGATCATGAATCATGAAACATTTCCATTATAACCAAACAATTCTAGGGTACTGTACTGGACTTGTTTTTTCTGTTTTAGTTTTTTTACGCAGCCAGGTTTTTTTTTTAAATTTTCAGACATAAATGCATGGCCTAAACTAGAGGCCAAGTATTTTACTTTTACCGGGAAACGGTTCTTATAAAAAGGCATATATTAAGTTAACTTATATAAGTTTGTATTAAAGTATTACTTGTATGAGTTTTGATATGTTTTCTTAGAAAACTACGCACAGAGTTTCGAGTACTAATATTATATTTAAAAAAATGCCTGTGACATATGGACGGACGGACATCACGAAACTATAAGGGTACCGTTTTTGCTATTTTGGCTACGGAACCCTATAAATGACTGAATGTTTAGTTTATTTCGGCTTTTTCCTCGACAGTGCTCCTCTTTGGAAACGCCGGTGGACTCAGAGTTGTAAAAGTGTTCTTGTGGCCCACTTATAGAATAAAAGAAACAGGAGTGTGGTTTTATAAGATCACACGAGTATTATTTTTTAAAAAAGTATGCTCACACTATTTACACATTTTTGCATATGTTAGAACCATTGTGTAAAGAAGTGTATTGTTGTGACAGCCTTCAGTTGGGTGGGCCCATTCAATGGCTTTGTTGGACGCATTCACTACCGCTTTCGGGCTTGTAAATCGTGAAATTTGATTATATTTCACTTAATAGCTAAAACAACACTGCTTTCTTGTACACGTACCGCTTATACATACTATATATAATTCGTTTAGGATTGAACAAGATCAGTCGTAATGTTTGTTCCGTCCATAATAAAAACCGTGATAAGGAAATTTATTGGGAAATCATAAAATTTAATGTCTACGCAAATACGGGCGTTACGGTGCAAAATGAAAATCTTTTAGCCCCACAATTATTTATAGCAGTTATACCTTTTGAGAAGGCAATTTTGTTGTGTGGGACATTATGTACATAGTGCTTTCTTCTTTTGGGTGAGAGAATGACCGTGTAACCCAAACTGGTGAGCTATTTATTTGGTTGAAATAATTTCGTCATTCGCAAATTACTTTTGTAATGATCGGATTGGATGTTTCCGGTCCAGTAAATATAAGCAACTTGTACTTTATTTTGATTTATAAAGGAAATGCGGTAAATATTCGTTAAAAGTTCGTCCAGGATATCTCTGATTGATGACGAAAGTCTCCAACCAGTACGTATTAGGTACCGGTGATGACAAACGGAGCCGAGACGTGGTCTATAACTAATGGGCCTCATAAGGAAGCTCAGAGTCACTCAGCGAGCTATTGAAAGGGCTATGCTTGAGATCTCTCTTCAAGATAGAATCAGAAATGTGTAGATTTGTAGCAAACAGGGTAAGTAAACTGAAGTGTCAATGGGCGGGGCACATAGTTTGAAGAACCGATAGCCGTTGGGGAAGAAAGCTTAAGAGTGGAGACCGTGTACCGGCAAGCGCAGCGTGGACCAGCCACCCGCAAGGTGGTCGGACAAGCTAGTTAGGGTTGCGGGGACTAGCTGGATGCGGTTCGCTTCTATCCTATCCATGTGAAAGCCTCTTGAAGAGACCTGTGTCCAGCAGTGGGCGTCCTTTAGCTAAAATGATGATGAATGACGATACGTAACAATCCAAACTCTCCATTGCACACCTGAAATTATACAGAGATTTACAAATAATACACTTACCAAACACAATTAGAGATAGACAACAGGTGGTCTAATCGCTATTTTCTAGACAAACCTTTTGGTAGTGAAGAATTTGATTACAGAGAAATATAAATAGGGGGCGCAAAACATCATGGAATTTGAGATCATGAGACAATACTACATGCGTAAAATACATAAATTCAATATACAAACAAATATATATATATATATATATATATATATATATATTGTATGTTTGCATACATAAACATGTATATAAATACATAAATTTAAATACACGTTACTAAAAAAAGGATGAACCATTTTATTTTTAAAGATACTAATCGATTCAGTTCCTTACACTTAACTAAGAAATGTATATAATGACTAGAAAGCGCCTGCAACTTATAAGTCATAACCCCTCTTTCTTCTTCAGCGTAGTGGGGTAAAAAGAATCCTATAACCATCTGCAGATATCCAGAAACCCGTGTACAAAAAGAAGATGAAATCCGTTTAGCCGATTTTGCGTGATGAGGCCGCAACGACACAAACATACAAAAGATCCAAAAATATATATTTTTGCTTCAATTACCTCCAAATAGTCCCCTTAGAATTGTTTTTTATAAATATCTTCAATGTACAGACATTTCGTTTTCACAGCTTTATAATAGTAATATAATTAAACGGCTGGGTGTTAAACCGCAACATATAAATTGAGTGACACGTGTGACGCCACGCCAGTCACAAGTGTATGGAGGAGAGGAGTGCGAAAATAAGAAAAAGCTCGTAATTTTCTTATTTTGTCTGTTAAAAGTGAGTTTAAGTGTATAGTTGTCTTACATTTTTCCTTCATTGAATCACAAAAATCACAAGGTAACGTATAATTTCCTTTGTTAAAAAAAGAACTATAAAATCCCACCAAAAACATTCTGTAAAAAACTAGCCAAGACTCGATGGAGCTGCTTGTTTATCTCTAACAAGTAATGAAATCTAGACAAAGTCTTGCCAAGTCTAACAGTCTACAGAATGTTTTTGGTGGGATTTCACTTCTTTTTATAGAAACGTGAGCATAGCCATACCTTCGATGTTTGACATCAAATGAAGCGGCCCACCAAGTTGAATATTTTTGTAAGGGCGGTATGTCGATCTCTAATAGTTTGGTTGGGCTCTTGTGTTTTCTAATCAGGGTCGCCAGGTACTCCAGATCTTCGATTATCCTAGTTTGATAGTTTTCCCTTTATATCGCTATTAAAATCTATCTCTGTACCAAATTTCAGCTCTCTGAGTTTATGGGAAGTACTAGTTCTATTCTGATGATCATGAGTGAGTGAGTGAGTGTCATAAATGCGAAACTTTGCTTTCGCTCAACTTTGGAACTAAATTACTTACAGACTTGAAATTTTGGTTTTTCAGTATTTGATTATATCTTACTGGATGACGAAAATTTCTGCGTTCTGATCTTGTCTAGAGGTTCTCAAATAGGTGCCTGAAAATGCGGCGAAATGGTTCCAGTAGAGGATGGTACGGCAGTGTTTGCTTCGCGCTCGACTTGGCGGGGGCACAGCCGTGCCCCCTGATTCTGTAGCCATATCTAAAAAAGATAACACATTTTTTTTTATTTAACGTTCTTGGGCTCAATTTCATTTTTCTGCGTTTGTTTTATACAGTAATTATTTCTTGGTAATTATATTTTAATACAGTATTTTTTCTTGTTCGAAAGAAAATTAAAACGCTTTGTGATTTTTTGCGAGACAAGCGTTATTTTGAGAATTTGGCTGTCTAATTTTCATAACAAGAAAAATAATACATATTTACAGAGAAAAATGACAAAATAAGTGAAAGTTGTTTAAGGCGAAATTGGGGAACTGTTAAGTTAACGCCATCAAATTAAAATACACATTACGTAATGTAACTAGGAGTATATTCCTGGCTAATAAGTACTTACCTAATTACATAAGTAATGTACTTACATGATATGTTGTTCTGATCAATTCATTCGTATTTGTATTTCGTGGTGGTTTCTTGGTGGTGTAGCAGGGCGTCTAGGGGTAGCACCTTTCAGATCACGGCAGCCGATCCTTCCACCTCGGTGGAGGGATGCTGGTATCACACTGGTCCTCAGGCGTTCTGCAAGTCTCTCGCCAGTGGCTCCAAGAAGCTGTTGTGCATGCAGCGGCCACACCACGGTAAACCACGTCGGCTTGTGGGCTAAACCTGGCTGAGGGGGGACCTGCACGCTTCGGCGGACGGGTCAAACGCGGACACCTCCCGCGAAATGCACGAAGACTGACTCGGCGGAGAAGGCAGCTCGATAGCTGATAAGCGACGGCAGTTGGCGGATACGGCGAGACAGCAAGGCATTGTGGAAGGCCTTAAGGGCGTTCGGTAGAGGGCAGAGTAACCGACGGCTAGAAAATGCATCCCTCCTTCCTCTAATCGTAACGGGCAACCGCTCCATTGGCTCCCGGAATTTAGGGACGAGAGAGTGAGTTTGTACCCGCGCAACTGCTTACTCACTGAAAACTACTCACGCGCAGATGACTTCAAGCTATGTGAACTGGACTGAATTCTAACCCAAGCCCTGCGGCGATACTGGTGGAGTAGTATCTTTGATGAGATATTGCTCTAGCTGGAAGCTGCACGTAGGCGATCAGGCGAGAGTGGTCGCTCTTCGGTCTCGAGGTGGTGAGAGAACGAGTTCGGCAGCACGTTTGATGACAAGGCAGCCCTATTTAGGGACGCACTGCCTTCCCTAATCCAGGGAGAGGCCTAGAAAAGATGGCCCCAAAGCTCATCCCAAAACCTACCCATACAGTAGCCGTGATTGCATGGGCATCAAATCACACGCGGAGGTAAAAATACAAAAAAGAAGTATTATTCACAGACCGACAACCTAAGCATAGCTGCATGGAACGTTCGAACCCTCATGGACAATGATTACAACATCTGCCCTGAGCGCAAATCCGCTATAATAGCTAGGGAACTTTTTAGATATGGAATTGACATTGCGGCGATATCAGAAACTCATTTACTCGAAGATGGTATGCTTTACGAGAAAGGGGTGGATATAGCGTCTACTGGAGCGGAAAGCCAGCAATAGAAAAGAGAGGAAGCGGTGTCGGCTTTGCAATAAAATCCTCCATAGCGCGCACGCTGCCGGAATTGCCAAGGGGTCTAAGTGACAGGCTGATGACACTGCGCCTTCGTCTTGCAGGAAATAAATATATAACGTTTATCAGTGTATACGCTCCAACGCTCATGGCCTCGGATGAAGATAAGGGAAAGTTCTATTCCGACCTCCGAAATGTCCTTATAAGCATATCGCCTACGGACAAGATCGTACTTCTAGGTGATTTTAACGCGCGCGTCGGTACGGACCATACGGCCTGGGTTAACGTGTTGGGACCTCATGGTATAGGTAGCTGTAATAACAACGGTCTAGAACTCCTTACGCTCTGCTCCCAATTTGATCTATCGATTACTAATATGTTTTTCCGTCTTGCAACAAAGCACAAGACCACCTGGATGCACCCGAGATCTAAACACTGGCATCTTATCGATTACGTGCTTATTACCCGTGCTATGAGAGGTGCGAATGGTTGGACTGATCACCGCCTCCTGAGATCTAAAATGCGCATGGTGCTTTAGAGGTCTCGTCGGTCATGTCATAAAATACCCATTAGAGCCTTATCTTCAGGGCTTATAACCAACCGTGACGCAAGGACTAATCTAGACCAAATTTTCCAGAGCTTTCGGCCAAGCGTCATTCAATAAGCATCGGTGACAATATTAGCATAGACTCAGCATGGACCGCTTTTTCCAGTGATCTATCCCACGCCGTCTATAAATCCTTTCCATTACCACCTAAAAAACACCAGGACTGTTTGATGAGAACGATGCTGAAATTTAAGAACTTCTTAAGGAGCATCGACGTTTCTTGCAGACTGCATCTGCCTCGTCACCACGTAAAGCCTCTGTTCAAAAGGCACTCCGGCAGAAAATTCGGTGTTTGAAGGATGCCTGGTGGCTTGAAAGGGCTCATGAGCTCCAGCACTGGGCCGACACCTAACGGTGGGGGAAGTTTTACCAGAATCTCCAGTCACTGGATGGATCCAAACGCCTGACTGACAAAAGCGAGATCTTATGCAGATGGGCGGAGCATTTCCAGTCCGTTTTTAACCCCATCAGTTCCTCATTTGATCCCATCTGTTTGGATAATATGGCTCGAAGACGTGAGCGAGCTAGATAGCCCCCCTACGAAATTGAACTACAAAAATCCATTCAGCGCCTTCAGAATGGCAAAGCACCTTGTTCTGACGGCTTGCCACCTGAGTTGTTCAAGAACGGCGGTCCGTCGATTTTCAATAACCTATACCAGCTGATTGTTGAAATCTGGGCGCAAGAGAAGATTCCGCAGGCATGGAGGAATGCGTCGATTTGCACGCTCTATAAGAGTAAAGGCGACGCCGCTGAATGCGGGAATTACCGGGGAATATCTCTTGGCAGTCGCAGGAAAAATACTCGCCCATATAATGAACACACGTCTAAGCGCATTAGCCGAGAAGATCCTACCCAAGAGTCAGTGTGGGTTCCGGCCGAATAGAGGTACCATCGATGCCATCTTTGTCGTGAAACAGTTACAGGAGAAGTGCCTCGAGCAGCAACAACCGCTATATCTTTGTTTTATAGACCTTGAAAAAGCCTTCGACCGCGTACCTCGCGAGGCTCTTTGGGAAGTCCTAAGGCGATCAGGCTGCCCCGCTAAATTCGTGAACATAGTTCGACAATTTTATGATTCTATGCAGGCGAGGGTACAGTTTGATGACAGCCTTTCCGAGGGTTTCCCGGTCACGTGCGGCGTAAAACAGGGCTGCGTACTAGCTCCATCATTATTTGGCATCTTCTTCGGAGCGGTAATATCTGATGCTGATCTATGTTGTGAGGACCCCATTCATAATACCGTGCGAACGGATAAAGGTGTGTTTGACCTGTCGAGATTTCGTGCTAAGGGTAAATGCCAACAAATGAAATCAATCAAATCAAAATACCCTTTATTCAAGTAGGCTTAGATACAAGCACTTTCGAATTGTCAGTTACAATGAGAGAAGTCTTTGCTGGGAAACATACAATATGATCCAACATTTGTTGCAAGGATTAGGGAAACCCAGAAAAACCTAATCAGATCATTTAACTTAAGTATAAAACTTACTTATTGTTGATAAAATCATCATTTTAAAAATTAAAATAATTAGTAAATCTAGAATGTGTCTAGAATAAAATTCTAAATGTCAGAGTATATAAAACAATTAATATGCGTGTACCAATTAACTATTACAATATTGTCTTAATTATACTTAAAACTTTTACAATTGTGTTATAACTAATTTATAATTGATACACGCAGAGGAGATGTACAAATTCTCCAGATCAATGTTAATATAAAATATAATCTTTTTTTTTTTTTTTTTTAGAGATGTATAAGGTCTCTAGACGTCACGAAATGCGATAAAATTAAATATAATAATTTAACTGAATTCTATTGAGATGTTTAAGGTCTCTTAGGGGTCAAAGTGAATAATACATTAAACATAATTATTATTAAATCTAAATTTCTTAGAGATGTATATGGTCTCTAGGCGTCATAACATGCAAAAAGATAAAATTAGTTAATTAAAATCCTCAGAAATGTTTAAGGATATACCTCTATAAATAAAACAAAACTCTTAGAGATGTATACAGTCTCTAAATCAAATAAAAAAAGAATAACTTCAATCGAGTACAGGATGAAGTCTCTCACGTCATCAGTTCATTAAACACTGGTAGGCAGTTACTAGGTATACAATTAATTTGGCCCTTGCTAGCATGAACAGACCGGACCCCACAAACGGCACTCGTTCACGAGCATGACGCATATCTCAGCCATCGCCTCCCTCAACCATATTTTAGGGAAGGTTGCGACCCGATCAACGACGCCACCGTAAGCAGACCTTTAAGCGAGCATGACATGCTCACACTGCCGGGCATTAAACACTAATAGTATTGCCCGGTGAGAAACAACAAATGTGCTCTCATGTTACATTAAATGTGAACTATTATTACCTCTTAAAAAAATGCTTACTTTATATACACAAGACTAAACTACTGGCTTAAAGACATCTTTATCGTCTAAAAAGTCATTTACAGTATAATACGCCTTGTTTAGTAGGTGACGTTTTATGTGGGCCTTAAATTTGCTGCAAGGTAAATTCACTACATCGGTAGGTATTTTGTTATAGAAGCGTACACAGTTCCCCACGAACGAAGTTCCGACCTTGCGGAGACGATGAGCAGGCATGGCAAGCTTGTTCTTATTTCTTGTATTGTAGTGGTGAATGTCACTGTTATGTTTGAAATCATGTTGATTTTTCCGAACATACATAATATTCTCGAGAATGTACTGAGATGCTACGGTGAGAATATTGGTTTCCCTGAATTTTTCTCTCAGTGATGCACGAGCTCCCAGTGCATAGATTGAGCGTACTGCCCGTTTTTGTAGTACGAAGATGGTTTGTATGTCCGCCGCCTTGCCCCACAACAGAATTACATATGACATTACACTATGAAAATAACTGAAGTACACGAGCTCTGCCGTCTCGACGTTTGTTAACTGTCTGATTCGCCTCACTGCATAGGCTGCGGAGCTTAGTTTACCTGCAAGAGTGGCTATATGCGCATTCCATTGCAGTTTAGAGTCCAAAGTAACACCCAGGAATACTGTTTTGTCTTCAAATTCTAGCACATCGCCTTTCAATGTCACCTTGGCACAATCTACTTGTTTCACATTCGGTAATGTGAATTTGATGCACTTGGTTTTCTTGGCATTTAAAAGTAAGTTATTTGCAGTAAACCAATGTACAATAGTAGACAGCGCATCGTTTATAGTAACGAAGTTATTCTCTCTTCTTTTCACTTTAAAAAGAAGAGAAGTATCATCTGCGAATAACACGATATCATGTTTATCTTGCACAAGGTTTGGTAGATCATTGATATACACTAGAAACAGAAAGGGGCCTAGAATTGAGCCCTGGGGTACCCCCATAGCAACAGATGACCCAGTTGATTGCATCCCCTTGATGACTACGCGTTGCGTTCTGTCTGAAAGATATGATGAGACGAGGTCAAGTGCACCGTTCTTTATTCCGTAGTGTTCCAACTTACGCATTAAATTATTATGATCAACGCAATCAAATGCCTTTGATAGGTCACAAAAAATCCCAATAGCATCTTGAGCGTTTTCCCAGGCATCAAAGATGTGTTTAACTAGCACTACCCCAGCATCAGCAGTGGAGCGACCTTTGGTAAATCCAAATTGACTGCTATGAAGTAGGTTATATCCATTAAAATGAGATGTAAGTTGATTAAGAATAAGTTTCTCAAAAACTTTACTCAATGCGGGTAGTATTGATATTGGTCTATAATTTGTGGGGTCTGTTTTCGTTCCTGATTTAAATAAAGGAATGATCTTGCTGTGCTTCATCAAATTAGGAAATACTCCAGTGTCAATACATTTGTTGAATATATCAGCCAAATATGGTGCAATCGCCTCTATTATTGAATGTAACACTTTAACGGAAAGGCCCCACAGGTCTTCAGTCTTCTTCAAATTTAACGATCTAAAGGTTTTGATAATAGTATTTGGAGTAACATAAGTAAATTTGAAGAAGTCTTTACATTCTGGTACATACATTTTTAATATTGATTCAGCAATATCTGGCGATGAATTTAAAGACTTTGTTGTCTCTACAGGTATATTAGAGAAGAACCGCTCAAACTGATGCGCAACTTCAATGTCCTCATTTACTGTTTCATCGTTGATTTTTAGGCTAAAATGAGGATTTTTTACTTTAGTTTTCCCAGTTTCGTCATTTATGACCTTCCAGACGGCCTTCACCTTGTCACTAGAATTAATAATTTTTTTAGACAAATATTCCGATTTAGCAGCAGCGCACAATTGTTTGAAGGACTTGGAAAAATTCTTCACGTATTCTAGAAATTCCGGTCTTATCAATTGACCTTTGATCATATAGATCGTAAAGACGAAGTCTTTTTTCATGAATATCAGACGTAGCCCAGTCGCTAAATGTAGTTTTAACCTTGCCTTGTACTTTCTTCAGATTGAGACAGGAATCAAATTATTTTTTTATGCAATCAAATAAGACCGAGCACATGCCGTCGGCATCCTTTTGAGTAAAAGAAAGATAACACAGTTTCTCCTGAATTTTCCGTTTAAATAAATCTAAGCGATACTCAGAAATAGGGCTGCACATAGTGTCTTGTGGTTTATCTTCATTTTTTCTACTGAAACTGAAGGATGCATGTTGTCCACAGTGGTCAGAGCTTAGTTTATTTATGATAGATTTATCCAACGCATTCGTGTTACTAAATATGTTATCAATACATGTTGAACTGGTGGCTGTGATTCGGGTAGGCTCACAAAACAAATTCTCTAGGCCAGAAGATTTGAAAGTGCTCAACAAACTCACACTCATAGATGATACTTCAAGTAAATTGACATTAAAATCACCACACACAATTATACACTTGTTACTAGAGAATACGCTATTGAGCACTTTATCCATAATTGACTCAAATATACTATAGTCCGCTGATGGGGGTCTGTATACACATATAATTATAAATTGATCTGATTCAATACATGACAGTTCTACTTGACGTTCAATGGACATGTTAACAATATCCTTCCGTTCTTTATACTTTACATCATGTCTTACCATGATTAAAGATCCGCCGCGGTTGTAAAACTCTCTAGAGAAAGAACTCACTATACTATGATTATTAAAATTGAACATAAGTTCATGACCTTTAAGCCAGTGTTCAGTTATACACAGGATATGGATATTTGAGTGGTCTATGAATAAACCAATTTCAAGTTCTTTACTGGTAAACCCTTGTATATTTTGGTGAACTATATTAATCGTATTATTATTAGAACTACTACCAGTGTTACAGTCGTCGATGGGCTTAGAGCCGGCGAGTGCACACGTTGTCGGAGAAATCAGTTTAAATCATTCGGCGACTCGGTGCCCGCGGATCCCACGCTACTACAACGTAACGCCGGATTCGCCCCTGCACTATCACTCCTCATGCGAGTCATAACGGAGTCTTCTATACTGTATGCTAACAGATTAGCACAATCACGTAAATATCTTCTCGGAAGATACGTGCAATCGCGAGACAGGACGTAATGTTTAATAAATTTATTCGTATCAAAATACGAAATCGTAGAGTTATACAGTGATAGCCTGTATAGGAGAGAATTAAAATAATCAATTTTTTTATAAATTTTTTCCGATGTTTTGTTCGGAAACGGTAACGCACATACAATAACTTTCGCTACACCTCGGTCGGCAACACCGGTGAGCGTATCGCAGAAGTCGACAACGTCTCGTTTGGTATAATCCAAACTGTCTCCCAGCACGATCACGACGGTGGTGTGTCGGTCGAGCGCGTCGGCGGAGATACACGAGGCCACCCGACAAACAACAAATCAAGGTTCTTGAAGCTCTATATGCGGACGACGCCTGCTTCATGGCAAACATTCCCATTGGTCTCCAAACCTGTATAAACCATCTTCAAGCTTCTTGTGCAAAGTTTGGTTTAACCATCAGCACATCCAAGACTCAGATAATGGTGCAAACTCCACGCGGTAGCCAGCCTATTAATCCTGTCATCTTTTTGGGTGATGGCGTTCTGGACGAGGTGTCTCACTTCCGTTACCTTGGCAGTGAAATCAGGAATGACAACCGTCTAGACACGGAGATCCCGGTACGCATCGCGAGGGCTGCATCTGCTTTTGGCAAACTAAATCAGCGGATTTGGAAGTCGCACGACCTTAAACTCGCTACCAAGCTGTCCGTGTACAAAGCCATTGTATTGCCAATTCTGCTGTATGCTTCTGAGACATGGTGTCTCTATAGACGGGACATAAAGAAATTAGATACCTTCCATCTAAATTGTCTTCGCAACATCCTGAGGATAAAATGGGAGGATCGTGTGCCAAACACTGACGTCCTGAGACGCTCACATATGCAGGGCATGGAGGCGTTCCTGATGAAGAACCAACTGAGATGGTGTGGCCACATCGTCCGTATGGAGGATAACCGTCTGCCGAAAGCAATATTCTACTCTCAACTTTCAGAAGGTACGCGTATAGCTGGGGGACAGCATCTCCGTTACAAGGATGTACTTAAAAGGTACCTAACCGCCAGTAGTATATCTCCCAATAGTTGGGAAGGCATGAGCCGTAAACGGGGTATATGGCGTTCCACTGTCCGCGATAGTGTGAAGGAGTTTGAAGAAGCACGTCTCCAAGCGCTGGATGTTGTACGTCAAGAGCGCAAGGCACGCCCGAGGCTATCTTACGCGTACACTTACAATGACCGTGGTGACTTCACTGCGCGCGCTGCGACCGTATATTCTCAAATAAACTGGGTTTTGCGAGTCATATTCGCGCCCACCGTCGTAGGACTCCTACGAGCCCAACTTCTTGAAGTCGCTGTCATCGGATCCGATGAAAAGGACATCATCATCATCATCATCATTTGTATTTCATAATTATATGTAAGTTTAGATATTTTTAAAACTGAGCGCGTCTTCCCATCAAACTTTATAGCTTGGCGAGTTATAATAAATTAGTATATTGTACGTCTTCTCATAAAAAATATATAAACATATTAATTACCTTGTTTGGTTGTCCCCTGGTCCAAAAGTGCCTTAAATACTGGCGGCGTTCCCTTTTCTTAATGCCCAGAGCTCAAAAGCTTTTCTAACTTCAAACATTCAAGATTCAAAGATTTTATTTATATAGAATGAAGAATATATGTACAGATGTTTCACAGTAGGTAAGAGTCCAGTGCATTCAACCTGCATGCAGGCGTGCAAACATTCATGAGGAGCGGTTAAATTAAGTACATTTTTTTAAATAAATGAGTAAGTATGTCAGTCAAAATAGCAACAACCAAATAATAAAATACAAGAAATAATATTTTTTACAATAATCATGCATATTTCATCATTCAGTAGGATATTACAAGTCAAAGTTTCTTTTTAATACATATTGTTAGAAAGAGACTTCCACTACTAATACAAGTTACAAGCTCAGGTAAATACCCGATCGGAGTTCGCAGGGATAAAAATACTTTTCAACTTCGTTGTAAAAGGCCAATCGACGGGCTGTCAAAGCCTTTGCGGCCTTTTTCAGCGTAATCCACCCATCTGCAGCATGTCAGCTTTGCCCGCTCGACTTTTTGATGGTGACAGGTTAAAGACTGAGAAATCTATGTATTTTGGCCAGGCGACTTTTTTAAATTACCAACACGTAACTTTTATCGATTCAAGTTTTTTCTCGCATGGATATTGGATTTTACTGATCGTTTGGGAACTTTAGCATTGTATAACTATTTAGCGATCAGTTAAAAGTTTCATAGGAAAACAAGACGAGGAACATAGTTTCACTTCATTAAAGAAAACCGGTCAAGTGCGAGTCTGACTCGCGCACCGAGGGTTCCGTACAAGCTTTCACTTGTTCCGACTTAACTTGCCGCTTGAATTAAGTTTGCCTCTGGTATCTATGGCGACACATACAAGTGAGAGGCAAACTGAACCAAACTGGGTTATTCAAAAAATGTTTTGTTCAATGTTCCTTTTTCACGTTTTTGGTACGGAACCCTAAAAATCGTCTAACATCATAATAAAGAACGGTTTATTGTTCATGATTTCAAATTCTATAGAAAAAAGGGGAAAGTAGTTCCATCAGACAATCAAAAGCATTCGTTAAGTCCGCTCTTAGTTCCCGGTTAAAACAAAAGCAAATAACCTGAGGAAAGGGCCCTGTCTATTTACGAGCAGCATATTGCGTTATAAAAAATGATAGCAGTTTTCTCGGAGGCTGCTCGTTTGCCGCTTATCACCCTACGGACTGATAATGCAGACCGTAAAAGGAAGCGAGTTGACGAGATATATACTTAGGCTTATCTATTATTGACGAACTATATGGAAAAAACGCCGAAGAGAGTAATGAAGGATGGCAGAATACGGTGTGTTCGGCTAAAATTATGAAGAGTAAGAAATATTGCAAAGAAAATGACGAAAGTAAATAGTACTATTAGGATCGGGCCGCGGAGCGTTTCAACCGCTCCGCTTTTATGTAACGAATATTTTACATCATGCGTGACAAAATTCGATAAATTTTTTGAATAGAAATAGAAAATGATGCCTTGCATCTACCTTATGCCTAAAATTCTGATGCGTTTCTCATTTTTTTCACCATTCATTTGTTACATAAAAGTAGCGGCGGTTGAAACGCTCCGCGACCCGACCCATTAGGACAAGTAGCGCTTGTCCCAATTGAATATTTCAGTAGTGTGTAGGTATACTTATTATGTACGTCAGAATCTACGGATAGTTTATTATTAAATGTTTTTTTAAATGTTAGGTCTGACTTTTCTACTGTTTCTTCAAATTAATGGTTTTATTTTGGTCTTCAAATTAACGACGGACTCGCGCATCAATGGTTCCGTGTAAAATGAACGGTAAAACGGCCGTAAATATTACTGTATCTTTGGATTACGTTCACTTAGAAGCTAGATTTTCTTACAGCTTTAAAGGACCGCAGACATACTAGTAGATTGTATGACAAGGGGCTAAAATAAGCCATTATGACACGAAGTGATTATTAGGACGAGCTCACGAAGTGAGCGAGGACAAATATATCTGAGTGTCTAATGGCTTTTAGCCACGTGTTAAACACTCTGTTTTTCACTTCGACTGCGAGAAAATAAAAAAATACTGAACATTAAAATTGTATATTTCATGAAAAGTACAGTTTGAGCAATTCTATCAGAAAGTTTGGCCAATCTGATCAGGTTGGTTTGTTTGTTTTTAATGATTCGTAAGGAATATGTAGCTGGCTGCAAGTTTTTTTTCAATGTCATAGAAATGTGTATGGGATTTTATGGCTTTCTTTTAAACCCTAGGGGCTAATTGTACTATTTTAGTCTCGCTTCGCGAAATTAATATGACGTACTTTTTGAGCAGGAAAAGTGAAAATAAGTATGTGATTGAGAAAAAGGGTCTTGACAGACAGATCTTGACGGACGGACGGACAACAAAGTGATCTAATAAGGGTTCCGTTTTTTCCGTTGGAGTTACGGAACCATAAAAACACTTTCAATGTATTATTTATTTATTTTTACTCATCTGTATTGGCCAAAGTATTCAATCAAATTAATTATACAAATGTCATATTGAGAATTAAAAATGTTATATCTAAAAAAAATACGATATTAAAATAATCTATTGAGTCCTCGTAAAATCTAGAAAAAATATTTTATTGACACTATTGATAGAATGAATGGTGGACCTGATCACGTTTTCATATAAAAGTTAACGTATACATTCGCATACGTGACATGATAACAGATAAGTGTTAAAGCACATTATAACGTAATAAATAGATGCCTTCGAGAAGGTGCTGGAGTAAACTGCTTCAGATTCCTACGTTATCTCAAGGTCAAAACCAGACTTTCTACCATCTGCTTGCACTGAGTACTGCAGTTTTTTGGTCAATTATTTTTTCGTTTTTTTTTATTGACGATAGACGGGAAGGAAGGTCATAACCACCAACAACTAATGGTTACTGGCAAAGTACAAGGCAATCGTACGAGAGTTCGTAGACCACTCAGTGGGTCGGACCAAACTCGCACTACGCCGAACAAAAAGCCTCACGATGCTACCCACAATGCCGTAGACAGGAACTGGTGGCGAAACATAATCAAGAAAAAGATTCCTCCAGATTCAGGGGTTCATGACCCTCAGCAATAAGGAAAAAGATCCTAAAAGGAGGATAAATATACATAATCTAAGGTACTTACCGCTGACAGCAAGGCAAGTAAACCTTATTATTGTTAAACTTTAAAATCCATCCATATCCATACTTCCATACTAATATACTAATACTAATATACTAATTATACGAATTACTATTACTCATTACTAATATTACTAATTACTAATAATATTATAAATGCGATAGTGTGTCTGTCTGTCTGTCTGTTACCTCTTCACGCTTAAACCGCTGAACCGATTTGGATGAAATTTGGTATGGAGATAGTTTGAGTCCCGGGGAAGGACATAGGCTACTTTTTATCCCGGAAAGATACCCTTATCCGCGTTAAACGAATTTAAGGCGGACGAAGTCGCGGGCAGAAGCTAGTACTTAATAATATACATGCGAAAGTGTGTCTGTCTGTCTGTCTGTTACCTCTTCACGCTTTAACCGCTGAACCGATTTGGATGGAATTTGTTATGGAGATAGTTTGAGTCCCGGGGAAGGACATAGACTACTTTTTATCCCGGAAAAATACCTTTATCCGCGAGAAATGAATTTAAGGCGGACTAAGTCGCGGACAGAAGCTTGTATGTTATATGCACTGATATTTGTATGGAAAATACCCTGTGATTTTATTATTCAGATAAATTATCGGAGTTCTCGAAATCCAGTGTTAGCAGAACCCTACTCCTAAGTAAGTAAGTTTTGGGTATACACGATGTTCGTTCATTTTATATTGGGTACTGACATAAAACTGTTTTGCAACTAGTCTAGCCGGTCTAGCTATCACGGTTCATGAGATATAGCCTGATGACAGATAGACAGACAGACAGACGGAGTCTTGCTAATAGGGTCCTATTTAACCCTTTGGGTACGGAACTTTAATAATCGCTCTCGAGACACTGAAAAATGTCTAATTTTTAACAAAAAGTGGGAGTTTCCGCAAAAATGTATACCGTCTCATATCTACAAGAGCTCGCGGCGATAGCACCGTCGCGAATTGTTTTAAAGAAAAAAGTTTGTAAAAGTTCTTATGTAAAGGAGGGTTCCTTGCAACCGCCAAGAACTGTTTCAGAAGAAAATGGAGCCACCTTCGCGACTGTATGGTATTTCCAAACATATATTCTACTGAACGTTACGTAAGTGGTACTTCTTCTTTCTTATTTCTTCTACGGTTCAAGTACTTTTGTAGACTTTATTTTGTGTCATTTTAGATAAAAACACATTTATAGCAAAATATGACCATTAATGTCCTATTTTATAACTTGAATAATAGATTGAGAATGTTAGATAAATCAGCGGAAATAATTCCGTGTAGTTTTCAAAATTGGTACTGGTGTTCTGATTACCTCTTAAATGTTCTCGGATGTAAAGTTTTGCTGTGCGGAGTGACGTACGACGGTTTTGATTAAAATGATACTTTTTCATTTTATTGTTATTGGCTTTTATTTTGAAACCATCAAATAATATTTGCACAGTTGCTGTTACATTAAACTACATTTTTACTGCAATTCTAGTTACATTATTTTTTAATGTTGGTGTTAGAGAAAAAAAGTGACGAGTTTTATAAAACCGTCAAAAGTTTTATGGTCTGGAATATCGAAAACTACACTAATTATTTCCGCTGGTGGGCTTAATTGATGCTTATTTTCTCAGGCTATACATATAAGGAGACCTTGTAGGCTTAGATTAAGTTGTCGGTTTTTTTTCAAGCAGATTGATGTTATTATAATTTGGTTATCCAAATTCGGCAAAGAAACCAATGAAAATAGAAAATGTATAAACAAGCTATATAGACTGTCCAACGGTTCCCGCAACTATTTCAGACCCTAAGCAGATAACTACCGGCGCGCGAAAGTTTTCCTAGTGAAGATATACTTCATTTTCAGCCCGCCTGCTCTCGCGAGATAGCCCCTTAGTTTATCTGCACAATCCGGGATACGCTCGCAAAACTTATCTTGGTGCAAACAAAAATGGTGCGCTACGTGTGATACTTTTAGATCTTCTTTAGATAATTCTTTGGACTTTTTATTTAAACTTGACTTTTGTAATCACATTTTTGTTGGAACTGCGAGATAAATATTATTTTGTTCTATCTTCTTCTATTTCGTCACACTCTTGGCAGAGTGGTCGTGGTTGTCACATCAGGGTTTGTGGCAAGCTTCACAATCCGTCACCATTCCTCTCGTACTCTCGTTACTTCTAGCTCTTCTCGAACATTCGTGGAGTGGACCATTGAGTGCAGTTTTAACTAGGTCGATCCAACGCATTGATGAATATATTATATTCTTTTATGTTATTTTTAAGTAATTCTTCCTTTTTTTTAAAGAGGAATCCTTATTGGGTCTTATCTCCACGGGGAGGAGAATAAGTATGTCCGCCTTCGTTGAGAAATAGCATGCTACGTATTAAACCATGTTTGGTATGTTCTCTGCAGCAATGGTAGGGGTGACACGGGATCGCGAACACCCCCTGCCGCTGACAGCCGAAGCCGTCCTCTCCGTAGTAGATGGCCAAAAGAGCACCACCACGTCTGACGCATGGGGGGTGACATCTCACGCGTCCGACGTATCCTCACCGAGGATTCTTAAGAGCCCTAGACTTAGTTGTTAAACTTAGTGAAGATCCCAAACCAGCAAGTAATTAGTAGGTAGTAGTAGACCTCAATAATGTCTAGGCTATGAAAAACTCGAATATAGCTGGCAGAAAGAATCTCCATCGTGAAGACTAAAACGAAAAATATTATTATTTTATTTTTTGTATGTTTGTATGTGTCGTTATGGCTTCGTCAAGCAAAATCGGCTAAACAGATTTCAACAATCTTGGGTTCACGGGTAGCTGGGTATCTCCAGATGGTTATAGGATACTTTTTACCCGACTACGCTGAAGAAAAAACGAGGGGTTATGACTTTTTCTCCTCCGCGAACGAAAGTTGCGGGCGCCTTCTAGTTTTAACATAAGTTGGTGTACTTTTAGTTGCACTGCAAAATTTTGTAGCCTCGAAGTGATAACAATTCGCCTTAAATAAAATACGTTGATATAATTCTCCGAAACTTTATTCAGTTTTCCTCAAACGCAGGAGGAAATTTTCCACGTCAAAGATTGGAGTCGTTAAACTTCGTGTTAAGTCCAATAACATAAATTAATTATTAATAACATATTCTGACCTGAAACGTTTAGTTTAAACCGGCGGTTTTCAAACTTTTTAGCAATAGTACTTTTTTAACCCCCGAAAAAAAAGAGGGGTGTTATAAGTTTAACGTATCTGTGTATCTGTCTGTGGCATCGTAGTGCTCATACAAATAGACCGATTTGAGTGCGTTTTTTTTTTGTGTCATAGATAATTTTATCCCAAGTGTTTTTAGCTTTGTTTGATGAAAATCGGAGCACTTATCTCCAATATATTCAGCTTTTAGTGGAACAAGTCAGGGGGTTTTTAATTTTTTTTATTTTGTATAGTTATTAAACCCTGCTTCACGGAGTAGCTACCAAATAAGCACGGCCCATTTGTAACGGAACTTAAAAAATAAAACGAAGAAATATAGTGTATATAATCTTCCAATATTTTGTTATTTTATATAAGTAGTTGTTATTTTTATGATTGTATCTCGCCTTGCGTTACAAGCTCATATGGACCGGATTCTTGGGAGGCTTGCGTGGGAATAAGGAGAGGCCCTTGCTAGAAGTTTGCTGTGACTTTATTCTTCCTGAGACACTTTCCTGAGCATATCAATTAGACAATATGTCCATGAGTAGATCCTAGCAGATTTTGGAACTATTGTAGTTTGGATGGACATTTCTTTTTACGATTGCAATAGAAATACGTCACCCGCCTTAACCACCAACTCGATCCTTATCTGTGGCGGGAGTTGATTTGCCAGTCAGTTGATGAGCTCCCATAATTGCCGTCATTAAGACAACATGAATGTTAGGGCTCATGGGCGTTGAGCCCTTTAATACTTCCGACCCTGGAACCAAGGCAAGCCAGAGCTGAGAGTCCAACGGGTTGTTTTGGGTATCCACTCCAGTCGATAAAGACATGCCAGAAGCCAGGGCTGTGAGAGATTCTCTGGAGATCTCGGGTCCACGGGGTCCTCACTCCCCAACAACTTGCCACAATAATATTTTACTATCACAACACATCAAAAGGGCACCTTATTGAGCATGAATACGATTTATTTAATAACTTTTCGTTGGTAATTCTTCAACGTTTCGGACATCGCGTTACGTTCATAGTCTCGAAGGAACAGAGAGGCGGGTATCAACTTAATCCCTGCACAAGGTTTTTTATCTACCCGCGCTTGGTGAATTGATTATTGGGTAGAACAAACACTAAGGTTGTCACCAGACCGACACACTACACTCACAAAATTCTGCGGTTCGTCGAATGATGTTTGATGTTACGTATCTACATTTACCAACAACTTGTAATAACTGCAGGTAAGATTAGCAGAAAACACACAGAAATCACAGAATCGTATTATAAGTGTTCACAACAAATGTCAATCAAATAATGGCGGCCTATACTAATATATTTTTTTCCCGCCAACGCAATTTCCGCCAACATTCCCAGTTTGGGTAAAATCAAACGTAAAAGTACCATTTAAAATTAGAAATGTCATAACTTAACATATAATGGCGGGAATAGCATTCCAAATATTTAAAATATATTAAAATAACAATAAAGCTAATAAACTACTCGTTTTTGATGCCATTAATTAGTTAGTTTTTAGTTATTTAATGGACACTGCATCCTCTAAAGTGTTACTATGAAGAAATGGAATGAAGGATATCTAACACTTGATTCTACGAAGATGAGAATTTGAAATAGTCTTCCCGGTGAAAATTCGGTGTTTCTTGATTAGAAGTGCTTCACTAGTAAAATGTTTAAGTTCCGTAGAAAAAATCTCTGGATTTTGAAGCTTAAGCCGGTCAGTGGTTTGGTCCTGATTCTAGTAACGGTTCGGCAATAGCGGACCTAGTTCCCTGACCATCCTCGTCACCTCGAAGCTGTTTTGTTTGTTTGTTTTTGTTTTTTCAAATACTTTATAGTCAAAGAAAGAAAAGGAATTTTCTGCCAAAGGTTCTCTGAAAGGTTTTGCTCTTCAGCGATAAGACCGGCTGTTGTCTATCTGTAATTGTAATTTTGCGTTCTTTGAAAATTACTTCATAATTTGAGAGGAGGGCATTAAAGCGTCAACGATGTAGTGATGTATTGATGTAATTTACCTTTATTGTGTAACAGTTTTTTATGCAAGTAGGACTCCATGGAAAAATCTAAAAATAATTGATTTCATTCTAATGCTTGAAGTACTTATAGTGAGTCGTTTAACGATGTGACGAGAAATGCACTTGGCGACAAGGAAAGGAGGCGCCGCTGTAGGACTTTTTATTGTACTAAAAAAGTGATATGGTTCGACTGTGATGTGCTGATATGATTATGGTATTGTTCCGTAGCAGGGAATGCTACATGCTTTTTTTAAACTTATATTTTGCTAAGCCGTCTGAGGGATCTGACAGAGCACCAGTGTAGCGTGGAGCAAGCTTTAAGAACAGCTGGCTTAAATGATTTATAAGTTTGTAGATGTATGAAAGTTTCGAGTTGTTATAATAATGTTTAATTTTCCTCCCGTCAACACGAACAACCTATTAATGAGCAACGCTTTAATTAAAACTTTGCGATATACTCGTATACTCACTAGGTGTTTATTCAATTTGGTTTTAATCTCGCCATGCCTTTGAAAAATAAAGCCCAGGATTATACACGTTATTGACATACGCTATATTAAACAGAACATAGATTGATAAAAAAAAACGGAATCGATTCTGAACGTATTCTCTGTTTCATTTTATTTTATTGTTCATTTGTTCTCGATTTTTGTTATAAACTATAATGAACAAGAAGAAATTGGGTATCTTTAAATTGGACTTGAGCCATATTTTTTTTACCCTGCACACTTAGTTGAAAATATTATATAAGTATGCGCTATGTTTTCATCTTCAACGTAAATATCGTTATCTTTCGGACAGTCGCAGTCTGTAGCCTCACTCAAGAGTAAATTGAATAAGTTGTGGCTTTCCAATGATTTGTAAAAAGTATAAATACGATTTATATTTATTAAATATTATAAGTAGATATATTTTTTTCTGTTACATATTATGTAGATATACATGTATTTTTCATACTTACAGATACTTTTTACCCAACTACGCTGACGAAAATAAGAGGAGTTATGATTTCTTCATCTCCGTGAATGAAGTTGCACCTTCCATTTAAAAATAATCCCCTTATCTCAAGTAATGCACTAATTATATATATAACTACTCATTTGTTTGTGTAGATAATACGAATCTTTAAGTTAGCAGAGGTAGTTAGCAGAGGTATCTACAATATCTAAATGTCTTATGCTTACATCTAAGAGTAATAAATCTGTCAGAGGGAACGTACACAACGATACGAATTGGATACACGATACTGTCAACACAGCCGCTGATATCGCAAAAAGACAATCCTATTTCAGCTTCATTTGCGCGTCTCGTTTCGCGGTAACTTGGTTAATTTTGATTACCCAATCCTCCCTGGTCGACCCGCATACCCGCAATTGTTTCAAGCCCAGTCACGCTCCCTGAAATGTACCATCCTGCTTAAAGGTACCTAATTCCCGCCAATTTACCCAAAATAAAGGTTAATTGCACATAAAAACGTATGAGACCAAACCGCCTGTAAAACCCGGACTGATAATGTAGCTATTAAAAAGACCCAAAGCAAAGTATGCATAAATTATCATTATTAATGAGACCGTAGAGCAATCTGGGCGGAAAACGGCGATGCGTAATGCACGGTTCCCATTCCGGATAAACGGTTGCAGGACGTTTAAAAACAATCCGGGAAATGAAAGAAAAACAGTAATAGGAAAGGACAGCTAAACGATAAAAGGTAAGTTCAATCGCTATTATATTATTTCTTGGACTCCTAAACAGTTTTTACATCAACTCATATTTATTTAATCTTTTTTATTTTGTTACCAATGTTAAATGAATGATTAATTACCGGTTAATGTTTATTTTTGTAATTAAGAAAACATTTGCTCGATAAAATCATAATTAAAAAGAAAAAAATCTATTAAAATATTGTTTCCTATTAAAGAATTCGATAACAAAATAAGAAAGATAACGGTTTCTGTAACAGTTCGTTACGAAATAAAAAAAAACGTAAATACAATATATTTTTTAGTAATTCAGAATAGTTCATAGTTCATTTATTTTCTCATGTAGGTATGCAAAGATACACTTATGTTCGTCAATATGTACATTAAATATGATCGTGAGAACTAATTATTATTATTCATTAGGTGTCATTGTAACATCACAAATACATTGGTTCCAAACATCTTTATCTGTTGTATAATCTGACACTCTATAGTACGACTTCCAAGTTAATATAAGTTTAACAACTTTCTTGAACTTATGGTCTTGAAGGTTCGTTATAGTATTAGGTATTTTATTATAAAAATGTATTGATTGCCCAATAAATGATTTCCTAAATTTTGCAAGTCGGATTCGACGTACGGCTAGCTTATCTTTGTTTCTTGTACTGAACTTATGCAGGTCACAATTTTTTGGCAAGTTTTGATAATTTTTTCTTGCGTACATCATTGCCTCGTAAATAAACAATGATGGCAGTGTAATTATGTTGACTTCTCTAAACAAATCCCTTAAAGAAGTTAGTGGTTTTAAATTGTAGGTATAATATGTAGATAACATTTTTCTATAGCCTATCCTTGGTATTGAAGATAAGTTAAAACTTAAGAAATGACTGTATACATAACTGTCGTAGTCGTCGTGTTTCACCAAATAGGAAATAATCGAAATGAGTAAAACTAAAATTTCCTTATCCAATAGCATCACACCAAATACCGCCAGGCTTTCCTATCTAAGCTATTTCCGCCCATTAGAGGCAGTCTGGAGCTTAGTGAAGTCGTTCTGGACTTCCTCGCCCCATCGGTATCTAGGACGCCCAACACGTCTTCGACAAGAACGACCCGAGTACGCTCTCCGGACTCCACGATCGTCACCCATTTGATATTATATTATTAACCGATGCCCGCAAGTTCATTCGCGGAGGAGAAAAAGTCATGACTCGTCTTTTTTTCGATCACCTTGAAGAGTTAAAAGTATCCTTCAACCATATGAAGATATCCAGCTACCGTGTACCAAAAATAGTTAAAATCTGTTTAGCCCATTTGGCGTGATGAAGCCACAAAGACACATGTAAACATACAAAAAAAACAATACTTCGATTCAGTGGCCTTTTTCATAGTCCGTATTACTTATGTTTTTGAAAATATCGTCAATATACAGACATTTAATTTGTACAACTTTATATTTAGTAGGATAGATAATGACTTATTTATTTCTCTCGTTTCGCAAGCGGCATTGCTTTCATTCGCACGAAGATCTCTTAGGTGATTTAATTAATCATTATTACCTATCCGTATTTTATTTGCACGTGTGATTGTGCCAACATCGTGCCTAAACGACTATTTTTAGTACATAACAGAGCTGGGCATCCACTGATAACTAAATAATACTTTTTACCCAACATCGCTAAAACAAAAAGGATCGTTATGACTTTTTTCTCCTCCACGAACAAAATTGTGAGCACTATTAACTGTTAAATAAAATAATTACAATTTGCATCGTCATTTCAATTTAAAAACAGAACGTTATTTCGATACCTAAGCTACTAAGTGAACGAGTGAAGAAGATGGCGGTCTTAAGAGTCTTAAGACCACTTTATGCTTCCTCCAAAGTGCACTAGGGCGTAAAGCCGCATTTTCACACCAGAAATGCTCGGTTTCTTCGCATTGTCGTATACTATAATAAATATTATTATTTTAGACGTTAAAGAGTATCTAAACTCGATTTCTTTTTATTATTTGAGTGTGTTAGAAGACGGGTTATGTTCTTTGAGACACTTTTAATGTGAAAGGTGTGAACTTATAATGTCTTATATTAAGTACGTTCTATTATAAGTTCATTCTGTTAAGCTAATGTAATTCGAAACGATTAATTTCTACTAAAATTGCTTTTACAAAATATATGAAATGAATATAAATACTCCGAGAAATCGTCCACATACGGCCACATCTCAAAAAACTGTATTTCAAGGAATCACTTGCACAACAAAATGGGGCTTAATTAGAAAGAAAGAAAGAAAGAAAACACATTTATTGCAGCGAAAAGATAACACCATTACATGAAGAAAGCTTAAAGAAATAATTAAATTAAAATTATCTTAAATCTAGATTGACAAGAAACAATTGACTAATATAAGTATACAACACGGTGCTACCATGTCCGCAACAAAAGGCCACCACTCAGCATGATGCTGCGACATTGGGGTAATATCGCAGCGCTGGTCTTCCGTGGGACCCGAGGTAGGTAGGTAAAAACAGCAACAGGAAGTCCTGACGTAATGTTTACATGTATGCCTATTAAGATAACGTATGTATGAGGTGTAAGGCTAGACAAATCCAAGTGAATGGTTTTTATTTATATAATCTTTACTATTATAAAGTTGTAAAAATGAAATGTTTCTATGTGTGGTTGTGGCTTCATAACGCCAAATCGGCTAAACAAATTTCAAGTATTATGATACACGGGCAGCGGGGTGTCTCCAGATGGTTATAGGATACTTTTACCCGACTATGGTAAAGAAAAAAATAAATATAAATATATAAATTTATATATGTATATATATATATTTGCTTCTATTATATATTATATATATATATAATAGTATTATATGTATTTTATTAAAGTATATATAAGCATTAATAGTCGAAGATATAGATATAGGATGTCAGATAGGACAGTGTGGGAATGAGCGATATATAAAGGTTAGGAGATGTTAAATACTTAAATATAAGAATTTATTGGGTATTTAAAAGGTATTGGCGATATTTTATTTTAAAAGTGCTCAAAGTTTGGGAATTTCTAATAGGAGGTGGGATATTGTTCCAGCATTTCAGCTCTCTAGTCGGACGCGTTGAGAAACCCAACTTTTCAAAAAGGTATTTGGGTTGTTGAGTGTGGACTACACCGAAAAGCAAAGAGGCGAAATGTAACGAGCGTCGTGCCTCCATCTTTAGCAAATTGCTAGTATTAAAAAAAGGGGGTTACATGCGTTTTAGGTGGAATGGGGAAGCAGAAACGAGCACAAGCGTTTTGAACACGTTGAATAAGAGCTTTCGAGCGAGCTAGTAGACACCCGTTGATCACAGTGTCAACATAGTTAAGCTTAGACAAGATAAAGGAGTCGCAAAGCTGTATTCTACGGTCAATGCTAAGATAGCTTCGAAGCTGGTATAACACCCTTAGTCGGTAAAAACAGTTCTTAACAGTGTCCAGCACATGCTGCTCGAAGCGTAATTTGTCATCCAAGAGAAGACCGAGATTTCGGGCCTCAGAAACACGCTCAAGCCGTTACCCTCCTAGCATCACCTGAGGATCACAACTGATAGTCTATCTGACCTTTGGTACTAAGAATCAACAGCTTTGACTTATTTGGGTTAAGCACTAAACCATTACAAACTGACCAATTGGCAACTCGATCCAAATCCTAATTCAACAGATGCACAGGAGTTGGAGTTTCACGAGGATACAAAGATGTGTAGATTTGCAGATCATCCGCATATAAATGGTAATAACAGTTTTTAATGTTGGTAATATTGTCAGATATACAAAATGAACAACACCGGACCAAGGATAGATCCCTGCGGAACTCCGCAGTACACAGAAATATTTTGAGAGTAATCAGTTAACCCAGAAGAATTAGACAATCCTACACACTGAGACCGATCTGACAAGTAACTCGAGAACCACTTCAACGTCTTATTATCAAAGCCATAATACGCAAGTTTGGAGAGGATTAACGAAATAATTATTAATTTATTGTGTCAAACGCACGAGAGAAGTCTAATAACACCAGTAAAGATGCCTCACCCTTATCCTGAGTGGACAGTATACGTCAAACAGAGCAGTTGCAGTGCTGCGCCCTCTGCGAAATCCAGACTGTTTACTCGGTAGTATATTATTTGCTTCTAAGTACTCAGTCATTTGTAGGCACACCACCTTTTCTAAGATTTTGGACATGAAACACAAAATGCTTATTGGTCTGAGATCTTTTAAATCGATCGGTTCTGATTTTTTAGGTATTGGTTTGACAATAGCGGATTTCCATGTAACAGGAAAGCAACTGGTATGTATAGACTGATTAATTATTGCGGTAATAATAGATAAAGTTCTAGGCAAGGTCAGCTCAATCATATCTAAAGAAATGCCGTCAGTACCAACAGCAATACTCGAGAAGGACTTAATAATATTCAAAATAATGATTTCGTCAACGGGTTTTAGTTCAAATTTTGCGGAGCTGAACCTGTGAAATTCGTAGAATGTCATGTCAGATAAGGTAACGCCAGGTCGGGAGGGCAGATTAAGGAAATTACTCTCGATTTGATCTGGATTATTAAAAGTTAATGGCAAATCATTATGCTTTTTAAAATAAACAACGTTGCGCTTAATATTTTTCCATGGATTACGAGGATTTTTAGCATTGTTATTAATATAAAACTGGAAGAAAGCAGACTTTTCCGTAAAAAGGGCTATGTTGACGACACTTTTGAGATCTTTATAGTATTGCTTGTGAGAATCTAATTTGGTGCGACGGCTTCTCGCGTACGCGTCATCGCGGAGTCGCATCATCTCCTTTACAGTAGGAGTTATCCAAGGATAACTCCTCTCTTTAATCAGAACTCTTTATAAGGCGCGTGCTGTTCAAACAGGTCCAAGATGAAGAGATTGAAGTAATAAAGCGATTCATTAACATTATCACATATTAAGCGCTCCCAGTTTACAGAATTTAGGTCATTGTTAAATGTTACTGTATCAATATCTTTAGTAGGACGATAGACTGTCCATCTACGTGTAGATTTTTTTTTTTTATATTTATCTCACAAGTTAGAAACGCGTCACTGCTGAGATATCGGATATGGTGGACACAGACGTTGCCTAGATTTGTATTTGAACACATTAAATCTATAAGTGTCTCTGAATGGTCAGTAAAATTGCTTAAGTTTTAAAATCTTTAAAAATTCTGTCAACAACTTAATATTGGAGTCTTGACGTCCAAGGGGGTTTTTATTGAAATCACCCAATAACACAACGTGGTCATATGCTGACAATGAGCATATGGACGCGCTAAGTGCGTACGTAATTACGTAAATATACAGGCTGATCAATCCAAATGGGTCAGTAAGGAGAACTCAGAAACTAAGATATATAGCGAAGTCTGTTCTGAGGAACCATGGCGTCGATTCAATATAATAACGGCATTCAAATTTTTATTTAACTCTATAGAGAATTAATCTTTGCATCCAGGAAAAAGGCTACATTTTGAACATTTACTTAAATAAAATAAGTATCTTAATATTTTCTTCTGTTCCCGCGATTAGTACTCGTTGAAATAAAACAATTTAACGGATTATATCGCGTATATTATAATATACGTGACTTATGGTTCGCACCATCAACAATAACAACGAACAAACTTGCAGTTTATAACATTGTTTACGTACAGAGATTCTAACAAGGTTCGATTCCCAGTTATGTGTAAGTAGAAAAATATTGAATGCCATTATTATTAAATCTAAAATCGATGCCATGGTTACAAACATATTTCGCTATCTCCCATAGTTTCTGACTTCTCCATACTGACCCATTTGGATTGATCATCCTGTATATTTTAACTAGAAGGTGCCAGCAACTTCATTCGCGTTAGTAATATTCTTTCACCGTCTGTGGATATCCAGCTAGCCGTGTACCAGAAATAATTGAAATCCGTTAAGCCGATTGGGTGTGATGGAGATACAACGACACATACAAACATACAAAAAAAACGTGACCCTCAAATAGTCCGTATCACTTTTTTTATGGAATACATTTTCCATGTACAGACATTTCAACCAGTCCATAGCCTTTTCACATCATTCGTGGCATCCTAGCATCGTTTATTTGTCTCATAATATTATATTATGCTCTTACATGAATCATGCTATCCGATATCACAATTATGTATAACTTTTAACGGCCAATTTCTCTTGTCAATGCCGATTATTTGACAGATGTAATTTTGCTACTAATCAGCCATTAGCCATTAAAAGAACATGATGAAACTAGGCAAGCAAAAAAGCATTATCTATTTTCATGCTGAAAAAATCGTTAATATAGATATCAGATCATCAGAGTTGCGGTCACGCACACAACTTCATGTCTTGTATACAGACAGCGTAATTTTGATATTGTTATAAGTATTCTTCTTCTGCACCGATAGTAAATTCAACAACACAGTCGCCACAATTAAAGCCTTGCCAAGCTTCAAGAAAAGAGCGTACTCCCACCTGAAAGGCCAACATTGCACTTGTAACTCCTCTGTTGCATGTGTGTAACTGTGTGTGGACAACAGTGATTGCTTACTATTAAGCGATCCGTCTGCTCGTTTGCCCCCATAACAAAAGAAAATAAAAATAACACTAAATAAATAACGTTAAAAGGACTATAACATTTTTTAATCGTACATATCGATGCGATGTATTGATCCGATTAAAATCTTTTTATTTACATAAGTAAATGATAACCAAGGAAATTAATATAGGAATTTCTTTACTTTATTTTCCACACTTAAAACTATATTAAATTTGTATTGCCTACATTCAGAAAATATAATATACTAGCTTCTGCCCGCGACTTCGTCCGCCTTAAATTCGTTTATCGCGGATAAGGGTATTTTTTCGGGATCGAAAGTAGCCTATGTCCTTCCCCGGGACTCAAACAATCTCCTTACCAAATTTCATCCAAATCGGTTCAGCGGTTTAAGCGTGACAGACAGACAGACACACTTTCGCATTTATAATATTAGTATGGATAGTATAGACTATAAGATGCCCGCAACTTCGTTCGCGGCAGAGAAAAAGTCATAACCCGTCGTTTTTTCTTTAGCGATGTCGGGTAAAAAGTATCCTATAACCATCTGGAGATACCCAGCTACCCGTGTACCAAAAATTGTGGAAATCGATTTAATAATAATAATAATAATAAGTCTTTATTTTCAGATAACTATGATCCATACATTATTTTTTTTTTTAGTAAAATACTTATACCTATGTTAGTTTAAAAATAATAATAAATACGTTAATACATTAAAAACAAATTTCCAATAAAATTCCATCAAAATCCCAATTAAAATAAAATGTCTGATTACAAAAAAAAACAACGACAAGATAAGTAATAAATTTTAAAACCTAATAAAATGAAATAAAGAAATTAATATAAAATTGACAAACTAAAATTGTATAAAAAGATTAAAAATTGTAAAATTAAAATGGTATAACTAAATAAATTGAGAATTAATAAAATAAGTTAATACATTAAAACAAATTTTCAATAAAATTCCTTCAAAATTCCAATTAAAATAAAATAAAATGTCACATTACAAACATAAGAACAAAATAAGTAATTAATTTTAAATCTAATAAAATGAAATGAAGGAAATAAAATAAAATTGTCAAATTAAAATTGTATAAACAGATTAAAATAGTAAAATTAAAATTGTATAATTAAATTAAATTGAGAATCAATAGATAGTGCGAGCCACCGGTTTGACTTGCCCTATCCAGTATATTAATATTGGGCAATCATATTTGTCAGCAATTGCATTCAGAATACTGTTGGAGCTCTGCCTTACCCGTCCTAGGAGAGACACAATCTTCTTGCGCATGATGGCCTGGAAGCCGTCAGTGCGCATCTCGCAGAACATGCCGGACGCACTACACCTGCGTGGCAGGCCCAGCAACATTCTGAATGCATTGTTGTACTGAACTCTGAGGGCGCTGTAGGCTCGCTTCGTGTACCTGGTCCATAGGCTACTCGAGTAAAAGGATTGGCAGTATGCCTTAAATAGAGTGACTTTCACTTCCGTAGAGCAACGAGCAAACCTCCGGGCCAGCATGTTACTACGAACCGACAGCGCTCTTCGTTCTCGTTCAATATCTAGGTCATCATTTAAGTCACTCGTAATAATGTGACCTAGATACTTAAATTTTTCTACTCGCGTCAACGGCTCACCATCCAGCGAAATAGGTGGAACGTGGTAAGGCTTAATTTTCCCAGCACTAAACACCATCACCTCACTCTTCTTGGCATTATACTGTAGGCCATGGGACCGGGCATACGTCTCACAAAGGCTCAACAGTTTCGTAAGCGCGCCAACAAATGGCGCCAGCAGCACCATGTCGTCGGCATAGCTTATGTTATTGACAGCCATGCCGTCTATATAGCATCCCGCATGGATGCTGCTAAGGCCAACTATTAGCTCGTTCACATACAAGTTGAACAGTTTGGGAGACGTTAGCCCACCCTGCCTAACACCACACTCCAGCCGATATTCACTAGACAGTGCATCGGCCCATCTCACCTGATTAGACTGATTTGTGTACCAGTATTTGAGTATATTTACACACTCACCGGGCATGTCTGTTTTCCCGAGTTTCCTCCAAAGAATATTATAGTCCACGCGATCGAACGCCTTGGATAAATCAAGAAAACAGGCATAAACAGGCGTTTTTCTGGCTGTGTAGTACCCGACAGTATGCTTCAGACTAAGTATTGCACTCTCGGTCGACAGCCCCGCCCTAAAACCGAACTGCGCGTCATGGATATTTAGGTGCTTCTCAAGAAGAGAGTCAAGCATACTATCGAGCACTTTCGCAGCTGTCGTCGCAAGTGAGATCGGCCGATAATTAGCCTTATCCGCGAGGTCACCTGTTTTATTCTTCACAATTGGAACAATTACTGTTTTCATTAACTGGTTCGGTAAGTATGAGTGACAAAGACAGAAATTAAAAAGCATGGCTAATACTCTCGGTAAGTGCATACTTGCATACTTAAAATGCTCGATACTGAGACCGTCGTGGCCGGGCGACTTTCCTCTCTGCATTTTATTAATGGCAGCAGCCGTCATCTTTGCCGTGAAACTAAAACTTCTCCCAGCCGCGACCGTCTCAGTATTGTCTGCAGCACAAGAACCAGCGCCTAGAAGCGACTTGACCTCGAAATGTTCCCTAAAGAGTTCAGCAATGTCATTGGGCTCACATTTGTTGTCCACACTCACAGGCAGGCCCGGCTTTACGTTCAGACTGCGCGTGCCTTTCCAAAAGGTTTTGAAGTCAAGGTCACTGTGCGCCGAGGCTAGGCTGTCCATTCGCAATTGGTCTTGCCTATCCTGGCACCACTTTAGCCTTGACTTGAAAATCTTCTTCGTCAGTGACATACGTTCGAAAGCCTCACCTTGGCAGGGTTTTCCTACAAGCTCCCACATCTGAAAACGCAGCCGCGCCTCCCTGTGAGCCTCTGACACATATTTGTTCCACCCCGCTATATATCCTCCCTTTCTACATTTCTGTTTTCTATAGGTCATTCTAGACGCTTCACTTAAAATATTTATTATTCTAGAGTACATATCCTCTAATATAGCGAGGTGGTCTTTATTTTGGCAAACTCCATCACAACATTCTCTCAACTGAGGAGGAAAATCCAACTCTTTCAGCTTTTCATTACATATTTCGCTATATTCACTGATTTGCTCTTGGTTAGCCGATTTTGCGTGATGAATCCACAACGACACATACACAAAATCCAAAAAAAATATTTTTCGTTTTAGTGACCCCCAAATAGTCCGTAACAATATTTTTGTTGAAAATATCTTCAATGTACAGACATTTCATTTTACAACTTTATAATAGTATAGACTAGAAGGCGCTTACAACTTCGTTCGCGGAGGAGAAAAAGTATTCAGTGTAATCGGGTAAAAAGTATCCTATAACCATCTGGAGATACCTAGTTACCTGTGTACCAAAAATAGTTGAGATTTGTTTAGCCGATTTGGCGTGATGAAACCACAACGACACATACAAAAATTTCATTTTTACAACTTTATAATAATATAGATGAAGTCATAATCTTAGAGCATTTAACCACTGATGCCATACGAATACATTTCCCTCTGCTAAAGTAATAGCAAAATCAATCAATCAATCAAAATATTCTTTATTCAAGTAGGCCTAGTTACAAGCACTTTCGAAATGTCAGTTACATGAGAGTGAATGTTTCAAAATCAAAAATATTTATTAAGTTTAAAAGTTTGTGTTACAACATGAAGTATTGGGACATTCCATTAAGCACAGTATGCTTGTATCGGAACGACCCGCTCTTCCAGCACTCGGAGATTTACAATAAACCAAATAAATACAAAATTACTTAGGTGGTATTTACTATATCTACTTAAGTAGAATAGAGATAGAGATGTTTTAGGAGTGCCTCTGTTTCCTCGTAATTTAAATTCATGATCCACAAAGTAACTGCTTTTTTACAATTGTGAAGTTGCATTGGGTAAATATCAAGATGGACATCAATGTAGTTATATAGGTAGGCAGCTTGTGCCACGAACTGTTTCATGGCGAAACAAGATTTAGTAAAAGGGATAGGAGCTGTTTGCTGGGAGACATACAATATGATCCAATATTTGCTGCAAGGATTAGGGAAACCCAGAAAAACCTAATTAGATCATTTAACTTAAGTATAATATTATTGATAAAATCATCATTTTAAAACTTTAAATAATCAATAAGATAAATCCCAAAAGGATTGTCAATAAAAAAGAAAAAAGTTATAATCTAGAATGTGTCTAGAATAAAATTGTAAATGTCAAGAGTATATAACGCAATTAAGATTAAAATAATAATAATACCTTAGTTATTCGTTAAAATAATTATACATATACCTACATGACGCTATAATTTACATTAATCCCACGCGGTTTTATCATTCATGTAGTCTTGTGTCCTATAATAAGCTTTAAAAAATAATTTTCATTTCACAATATTTTTGAATTTACCAATAGACAACTCACTTATGCTGCTAGGAAGTTTATTATAAAACCTCACACAGTTACCCATGAATGATCTCCTTATTTTATGGAGCCTACTAGCATGCACTGCGAGCTTATGCTTATTTCTAGTATTTAAATTATATACATCACAGTTCTTCTTCAGTGGGTAATATTTTTATGTATATATATAATATTCTCATAAATGTATTGACAATGCACTGTCATTATATTAATGTCCTTAAACTTATCTCTAAGCGAGTCTCTATACTTCATTTTATATATCGCACGAACAGCCCGCTTCTGCAGAACAAATATAGTATTAATGTCGGAAGCACTGCCCCATAGTAAGATGCCATACGACATAATACTGTGGAAATAACTGATATACATTAATCGAGCCGTTATCGCGTGTGTTAATTGACAAATCTTACTTACTGCAGAAGCTGCAGAACTCAGTCTATTCGAGAGATTAGCAATATGGGGACCCCATTGGAGCTTAGAATCTAATGTTATACCGAGAAAGACTGTACTATTAACTAGTTCCAGTTCCTCACCTTTAACCATAACGCTTGCTTGCTCGTGTTTTACGTTACTCGTGACAAACTTAACACATTTAGTTTTTTTCTCATTCAACAATAAATTATTTACGTTAAACCAATTTACTACTTCACAGGTAGCATTGTTTACGTCATTGTAGGATCGTTGATTTCGTACGACTTTGAGAGAGACGTATCGTCTGCAAACAAAACTATCTCATGGTGGGTCTTTACGCGGTGTGGCAAGTCGTTTATATAGATAAGGAACAGGAAAGGTCCCAATATTGATCCCTGCGGCACACCCATAGAGACTAATGACCCCGGTGATCGCTTTCTAGTCACGTCAACCCTTTGTATTCTACCATTTAAATAAGACTCTAATAAATTTAGTGCTAATCCTTTAACTCCGTAGTGGTGTAGCTTCCTGATCAGTGTCTCATGATTAACGCAATTGAAGGCCTTAGATAAATCACAGAAGATACCTAAAGCATCTCGCGATTCCTCCCAGGCATCGAAAATGTGTTTTACGAGCTCAACTCCGGCGTCGGATGTCGAGCGACCCCGCGTAAAACCGAATTGCTTACTATGCATCAAATTGTTCAATGTTTTAACAATTGATATAAAATTCGCTTTTCAAAATTTTTACTAAATGCAGGTAGTACAGATATTGGTCTAAAGTTAGTAAGGTCAGAGGTAGTACCTGATTTAAATAAAGGAGTTACTTTGCTATGTTTCATCAGATCAGGAAACTCACCGCAGTCAACACTTTTATTGAATATATCTGCCAAGTCAGGCGCTATGACTTCTATTAGGGATTTGACAGCATGGACTGCTAGCAAATTCTCTAGTTAGTTTATACGGTAAATTTTCAGTGTGTGTTTTTTTCTGTTTTGATTGTGTGCGTTTGTAGAAATAGGAATATTTCCGTAGTGTGCTGTACGTGTTTACCCCACCCGCCGCTAAAAATATGTGAAAAATTTGTTTGGTAATGACAGGGTTTGTCATCTCCATTTGTAAAATGCTCTGAGGCCGTTGAAATATTAAAATATTTCAGTAGTAGGGGGTTGTGACGTAGGTTATTTAAACACGGAGATCAGTAAGATCAAAACCAAGAATAATCACGTTTATTACTAGAAAGCGCCCGTAACTTCGTTCGCGGAGGAGAAAAAGTCAGAATCCGTCTTTTTTTTCTTTAACATAGTCGGATAAAAAGTATGTTTTAACCATCTGGAGATACCTGAGAGATAGATTAGTGTACTAAAAATAGTTGAAATCCGTTTAGCCGATGTAGCGTGATGAAGCCACAAAGACACATTGAAACATTTTATTTTTAATACTGTATAATAGTATCGAAGTATCATTTTATATACATTAGGTTATCGCTGATACAAGCAATATGCGTTTGTATGTTGCAATAAACCAAAGTGTTACTGTTAAACACTAAATGTAGACATTAGCTACATACCACACCGTAATACATAAATATTAAATAATTTACTTTTTTGCCATTATTATCCACTTTACGTAGCTGTGTGTGTAACCATTCACCTCAACTGAACAGCTGATGCCGATACCTACACTACAAGAGTTAAAGATAATCATAACAAGAGGCATCCTAATAAGGCAATATTTCCAGCCGGAACCTAATTTATAATTTCCTTTATTAAGTCAACGGAAGAAAAGTAGTTAATTTCCTTGGCATTTCCTTGACAACGAATGGTCTGAGAAATAACCAAGTCGGGGTTTCGCACGAGTTAGGTACATAGTTCGGGTATTGGGTAACGAAATCAATCACATTCCGCCGGCCGCGGTGCTCCTTACAACTGCCTACAACTTATACGGAATTATATCGCCGAATTGCTTTGTCCATAGTTCTGCTAGATAGGTTCTGCTAGGCATACGAGCGTATCTGAAACACAATTGGGATGTCGCGATCTTTTATTGCTATTGGCAGTTTAAAAATGGGTTTCAAAATCATGTGTGACGAGCACGAATGCTTGTTTCTGGGTCTGGGATGTTTTTTATGTATTTAAGTATTATAATTTATCTTATATTAATATCGTAATTTATCATATCTTATATGTATATCGTCGCTTAGTACAAGCTTAGCTTAATTCCGGACTAGGTCGATTTGTGTAAGATTGTCCCTGTATCATTGTATTATTTACGTTGAAATTATTTTTAAACCGTAAACAATATAATATTTTCTTCTGTTTCCGCGATTATTACTCATTGAAATAAAACAATTTAACGGATTATATCGCGTATATTATCTCATTTTAGTTCCCGACGTTTCGGAAGCTTTCCAGCTTTCCATGGTCACGGGAGGACTGAACTAAAATGAGATAATATACGCGATATAATCCGTTAAATTGTTTTATTTCAATGCGCAAACAATATATTTTTATAAATATCATAAATACGAAAAAAAAAACGTTAACATTAAGGAAATTTATACTGTTTCCATAAAACAGATTGTTTCAAACTGCAAGCAACATATATTTTTTTAAATATTACAACTTTTAAAATGTTCACCTATTTCTTGTTCTGGCTTGTTATCCATAGGTACAGTCGAGGTTAAAGATATATTTACAATTGAGAGTTCCAAAAATATCTTTACATTTAAATAAGTTTACACACAGCATGACAAATATATGCTTACAATGTATATGACATTTAAATTTTTTCACTCAATGCGCCTAAGTTATATAAGCAATTTTTCTTCCATAGATAAATTATTACACATTGTGACAAATATTAGTTTACATTGCACGTCACAGAATAATATTTTCTGTCAATGCCATAAATATGTTTACATTAGAAGTGACATTTGAAACTTTACGCTCAAACGTACATTTTTATACTTACACCTATTGCTACATACATATGTTTACGGGTTGATTGAACCGTTCTTAATTTGAATATTGACATTGAATTGTCATATCATATGAAATGGTTCTTTGCATCTTATATTTTGTAAGTGTGTGTGTGTGTGTATCTGTGTGTCTGGCTGTGACATAATAGTTTTCAAGTGGATGGACCTACATCGTCTTTAAATAGTTGTATCTTGCTTTAAATATACAGGGGATTCAAGAAAAGATACCTTACTACAATATTTTTTAATAAGGAATATTTTGTACGGATAGTTCGCAATTTTGCCGAGTACCACACAATTATGTATGCTATATGCTTATTCGGAAAAGTCTTAGTTCTGCCTAAGTATACATAAAAACAAATGTATTTTGTATTTTTTTTCGTTATTTTGCTTCTCCTGGCGAAGACAATCAATCAAAGAATAAAGATCTGTGCAGCCATTTTTGAGTTACTAACACGATTTTACGACTTTTGTTTTTATAATATAATAGAGAATAAAGATTTCTTGCAAAAATATTTTTTATTATAATCAAGATTTGATACCTTCATGTTGCCTTTAGTGGTTACAAGGATATTTTTAGACACCCTGTATATTCCTCAAGTGAATCCGTGAGAACTTGTAAAATCAAAAAAATATTGAAAGTAATAATCACATACTACAATCAATTGACATATTACTGACGTCACGCCCAATATGAAAGAGACCTATAGATTATTTGACAATATGGTACTGTTTTCGATGATTTTCATTATTCAATATAAGAACAGTGGTTTAAATCAAAATGTAAAGATATTTATGTAGCAAGAGGTGTAAGAAAAAAATTTTACGCTTGAACGTAAAGTTTCAAGTGTTGCTTTTAATGTAAATATATATCTATGGCTCATTGATAGGAAATATTTTTCTGTAACATGTAATGTAAATATATATTTGTCACTATTTGTGACAATGATTTTATGAAAGAAAGGTTGTTAGTATAAATATGGAGCATTGAGTGAAAAGATGAAGCTGTTACATGCTTTGTAAGCAAGTATTTGTCATGCTATGTGTAAACTTATTTAAATGTAAAGATATTTTTGGAACTTTCAATTGTAAATATATCTTTGACCTCGACTGTACGTGCAAAGCTCCGAGAAAATATTGCCAAACCGAAATATCAGCAACAACCTAAAAATAAGATCTATAAACTACATTTATACAAACTTGTAAAAATTATATGTCTGTACATTGAAGATAATTTCATAAAAAAAGTGATACTATTTGATTGTCACTAAATGAAAAAATATTTTTTTCGGATTTATTGTTTGTTGGTATGAGTCGTTTTGGCTTCATAACATCAAAACGACGGAACGGATTTCAATTATTTTTGGAACTCAAAAAGCTGGACATACACGGATCATTATAGGATTACTTTTAACCTGACTACGCTGACAAAAAAGGGGGTTTCGACATTTTTATTTTCCGCGAATGAAGTTTATTAGTAAATCTTCACATAAGCACAGCGATTACATTGAGTTTTCATAGCCGCAGTATCCACGGAAGTGGGGGCTAACCTCTACCTGTGGCGCGACCGCGGCCCTCTTTGATCGCAATAATTTACCGGCCAAAGACCCGCTTTTTGTTCCGGTTCGCTTCGGCCCCCACGCCTCAGGGAATTTAATAATTCCTCCAATCCTGCGAGTGATATTTCAAGATTTCGATCAGGACAATTCCGGTTCGTGCAAACTTCGGCTTGTGGTCAAACATTTTGGTTTATATTCGACTTGATCAGTGGCCTTTAAACTTTAAAGCCGATCTGATTCCGTAACTTTGAACCCTTGGTATCCCCGATATTATTTTCAGTAAACAGAATTCTTGATTGTATCCCTTTATCATTTCGAAGATTACATTTAACAATCAAACGAACTTACCTTAGTGAAGTTTGATTCCAATTATATGAGGATTTTATCCAAAGGCTATACTTTATTACTAGGCAGCAATACGCAGTATGTGCCATCTTTGTCACACGTTTAAAGTTAAAAATTCAAAGACTACAAAGTTCTACCACCTCCACCTGGCAACCCTGTCGCTAGATGGTTTCATTATTTTAGAGTATAATTTTTGTGTTATCTACCACAATGGCTGTTAATTTATATTTGTTTTTGGAGCTGGGACTGGGAGGGATGGGCCGTTACAGCCTTTGGATAAAATCCTCATATAATTGGAATCAAACTTCACTAAGGTAAGTTCTTTTGATTGTTAATTATATTTCGGATTTTATCCCAAGGCTATACTTTATAACTAGGCAAATGTTCAGAGCCTTGTAATCACACCATCATTTGGGCGTAAAAGTAAAATAAATTAATAATAACAATAAACCGTTAACATGCTTGGTTTTTCTGTAATTAATATGCATACACAAGATAGAAATAATAAATAAATATGAGTCAAGCTAAGGACTAATTGATGTAAAATGCAAGGTATCAAAAATTCGTTTTCGTTCTTCCTTGCTTCAACTTGTACTTTGTTTCACTTGTGAATTAGGAACTTAATAATATTTTTATGGTAATAAATATGTTAGATATCAATTCAAAGATCAATACAAAGCCTATCACCTCGCACGTTTCCTGTTCTTTCTTTCTTCTACGTGTAAATCTCTACTGCTATTAACGGAATATAACTTTAAAGACAATACTATTAAGAGTTTCTATTGAACAGACTATTGCGATTACGCTAGTAACAGAAAATATGTCAGATTACTTAGTACCTAAGCAGATTTAATTAATCTGTATAGATTCTGTAATATTCTTATATAATAATATGATGAAGCTAATTGCGGAGCAATTTTTCTATTAAACAAATGAATTACCATTGTTTGATTTTTTTACAAATTCGTTTTTATGATGATAGATGAAGCTAACGATACAAATGCAAAGAAGCATTTTTAGGATATATTGATATATAAGTAATGCTCATTTCAATGGGAGTGTATTGAAATCCATTTAAAAACTGCAATAAAACAAATACTACCTTCATAAAACAATAATCCTGAAAGAAAGACATGATCAAGCAAATAGGTATCATTACAAACTCTAAGAAATAGAGACGCTTTATATGTTCCAATATGATAGATGGAAGCTAAAAATCTATGCCTGCCTTAAACACCTAATAACTATTGTCATTAGTTTACTATTGCATTAATAGTTCTGAATCAATACTTCTTGAATATTTGCAAAGTCTTTTAAAAGGTATGGTATTTTACCTTTGAAAAGTACAATGTTTATATGTACCTACATAATTGTCCTCTTGCATGTATGGCCTCTTGCATCTATGCAACATAAAAACAGAAATATTATAATATAATATTGTGCATTATTCCTGTAACCAAATATTGGATAAAGGTTTTTGGTTGTGGCATAAATTATTAGTAATAACGATCGCTTTACCTTTAGTCCTTACGAGATGTTATTCAGTCAACAACTGCTGTGGTGTTGTACTAATACCTGGCCCGTGCTAATTAATAAAATAGCATAAGATGTTTTCTAGCAAATCGAATCAGCAACTTTTTATGAAAGGTCCAAACACCGGAATATATACCTACAAAGGAAGCATATGACGTCACCTGTATGCTAAAATAAGCAAAATTTTATGCAATAATGTTTATTCTGTTCAAGCATTATTTCGAAAGGTTAATATCAATTTATTAATTACCTCGAATTTTGAGAGTTTTACATATTAGGGAACTAGCCTATTATATAATATTGGTGTAATCTCCTTTTACTTGTTGTTGTCTTAAATGCATTATTATGTAATGCTTTCAAGAATTGATACGTAAAGTAAATTACGACCACTCTGTGGAAAGATCACGTAATCTGGTAACCACCTAAGATTAGCATCAGTTGCCATACACTGTTACAATAGTATCAGTATATAAATGTGCGTTAAATCCCATAACTATTACGGTAGAATGTGGTTGTTTGTAATCATAATAGTATGACATGAAGTAAAAAATAAATAAATAGTGACAACGTTAAGTATAGTAATGCTTGTTTAATCCTCGAAACGCTTTTCGTGGAATAAAAGCGGACCTTAGCACACTTCAAGTGGGCTAAAATATCTTCAACACTATGTACAGTGGAGTATAGTCATTTCGTCCTCGACACTATTAAAGTGGAGCTTGTTTAAAAATTCAACACCCTTTAGGTGGAGCAGGCTTGAAGTCCTCAACACAATTTAGATGTAGTAAGCTTGAAGTTCTCTACACCATTTAGATGGAGTAAGCTGAAATCTTCCGCACCACTTAGGTGGAGCAAGCTTGAGGTACTACACCATTTAGGTGAGGCAAACTTGAAGTCCTCAACACCATTAAAATGGAGCAAGATTTATGTCCTCAACACAATTTAGGTGGAGCAAGCTTGAAAGCCTCGACACCATTTAGGTGGAGCAAGCTTGAATGCCACTTTACCATTTAAATGGGGCAACTTCAACACCATTAAAGTGGAACAAGCTTGAAGTCCTCAACACCATATAAGTGGAGCAAGCTTGAACGCCACTACAACATTTAGGTGGGGCAACCTTGACACCATTAAGGTGGAGTAAGCTTAAAGTCCTCAACACCATACAGGTGGAGTAAGCTTAAACGCCACTACACTGTTTAGAAGGGGCAACCTCGACACCATTAAGGTGCCACTGCACCGTTTAGGTAGAGCAAGCTTGAAGTCCTCAACATCATTTAAGTGGAGCAAGCTTGAAGTCCTTAACACCATTTAGGTGGAATAAGCTTGAACGCCACTACCCCATTTAGGTGGAGCAATCTTCATGTCCTCGACACCATTAAGGTGGAGTAAGCTTGAAATCCTCAGCACCACTTAGGTAGAGCAAGCTTGAAATCCTCGACACCATTTAGGTGGAGCAAGCTTGAGATCCTTGACACCATGTAGTTGGAGCAAGCTTAAAATCCTCAACACCATTTAGGCGGAGCAAACTTGAAATCCTCGACACCATTTAGTTGGAGCAAGCTTGAAATCCTCAACACCATTTCGGTGGAACAAGCTTGAAATCCTCAACACCATTTCGGTGGAGCAAGCTTGAAATCCATGACACCATTTAGGTAGAGCAAGTTTGAAATCCTCAACATCATTTAGGTGGAGCAAGCTTGAACTATTCGACGCCATGTAGGCGTGTAGAGTATATGTTAAATATTTTATCCTCGATACGTTCTACTCGGCATCCTTGACTTGACAGTGTTCAATTGGTGTACACAACTTTCTCAGAGAGAATGAGAGTGGATATTTTTTATTTAGTTTCATAAGTGGAGGAAAAAGTATCCTCAAGACTATTTAACTAACGGTATGGTAAGGTAATTGTAAACCTGTATAGTACATATTGTAGTGAACTTCATTTACTTACACACACACACACTTCAAGTATCTATAAACAGAGGAGAATTAACCACGATTAAAAAAAAACTATGTGAGGAACAATTCTCTTTCTAATGTTCTCATTGAATTTCTTATTTCATTTTTATTATTATAACAGGTAAATTATTATACGTGGAGTTCATATTGGGAGAAGTTATTATTATTTACTTACTTATTTCATCTTCCTTCTTTCCATTAATTTTTTCTGTTAGATAAGGGGGGCAATTATTGTAATGTTTGTTTAAGCATACCTAATATATGTAAAACTATATATAAGTAATCAATTTAGATAGTATACTTTTATTTATCCACGTGGGTATTTATATGATACGGTGATTATATGGGTCAGTTCTCAACGATTTTGTTTTCTCTAGATATAATTATTTGCCATATTGTGTAATCAAAACATGTAATTTCTGCAAAGCATCGTAATTTGTATTCATAAAACCAGTAATCATATAATTATTTCAAAACCTGCGGCGGTAGGTACCCGACGTTCAGCGCGGCGGCGCGGGCGCCGATAGCCGGCGCGGCGGCTCGCACCCATGGCGGGACCGCTGCTCGCACCCTTTCTGGGTCTTTTCAAGGCTGAACAACAGTAGTTCAGCTACCGGAGGGCTAGGCGACGCTACGCCCCGGGGAACCCAGGCGCGTAGAGGCCCTTGGTTCAGCTCAGGTCTTAGGGGTACTTAAGTCCCGAATTCGTGTATATAGTATAGACGTATAAGACGTGGGTTTCATTTCCGAACTGCTTCTGGACTCATATTATATTCCATGATGTCAATGTATATGGAGCTGGTTATCGGAGTTATATTCTTAAATAAATACGAGAACTACCTATTAGGCAAAACCCTCCATTTTGAGGATGTCTAGGACGCACAACGCATAACTATTAAGGATTCGAATATAATCCATAAAAGAGATGCACAGTTTTTAGCTTTGGGAAATAACGACTTCTACACAAGTATTACTTGTGTACTATTTGAATATAAGTATACATATATATAGATCCATGTCATAAATGTTTTAAACTTGTTTGCGAGAGACGTCCGCTCTTAAAACATACGACTAAATTAATATTGTAGCTGTAATTTTATTTTATAAACTTAGCCGTGGTTTGATGTCATACTCTGAAGACAATCATTTATTACTATAAATTAAATGCATGCATCCAAATATAATATCCACAGCGCAGGATTCGTCCTAAATACAAAATGAGCATCCGTTACAACCTTCGTCAACGTACTCTGAAGTAAGTAATTATGTAATTTGATAAATCGCATTAAATGCATACGCTCTGTTTCACCTGTATTACCCGGTTAATTTGAGTTGACGCTTCATTTGATTGCGACTTCATCGACATCAAGTACAAACTTAACTCAACCGATTAAATATAAGTCTTTATTCACAGAGGGGGGGGGGGGGGGGGGGGTGTAGGTATACAAAGTTCTTACAAGTTCTTTGTTTTAAAATCGAACGATGATGTCACGATATTGTAAATCAGAAGAGTGCTCGTGATGAGAACGTACTTTTCTCGCACGAATCATAATCGATTTTGTGTGTGAATAAAAAACATGTATCTTATCACTTACCGAAGCAAACTGACGAACTATGGACGAAATCGATGTCGAAAAAACAGCACCATTCTCAAAATATTCTCACCTTCCGGTGCATTTAGTATTAATCACTATCACTCACTACCTACGTTGCCTATAAGTAATGTTATTTCTCTCTCGTTTTGCAACTAAATTAATAAGTTTTGTTCTGCCTACGTGAGAACCCTATGACACAAAAAAACGTAATGAAACCATCTAACGACAGGGTTGCCAGATGGAGGTGGTAGAAATTTGTAGTCTTTGGATTTTTAACTTTAAACGTGTGACGAAGATTGCTGCCTAGTAATATAGCCTTTGGATAAAATCCGAAATATAGTTCATAGTAAACAGATCTCTTGCTATGTTACTAGTTTTATATATTAATTCCTCCTATTTGTCACTGTTTTTGACGTTTACCAATGGATTATTGGATTATTATTTACTTATTTGTATAAAATATACCCAAATCGTAAGGCAGTTTTTTCACGTCAAGTTTTAAGAATAGACAGACAATATATATTGATGCATAATCTCGTTGAAGCATAAACTACCTATGGTATGGTTAAGGACCTTTTTATAATATACATCCTATTCACTTAAATGTCTAGTCATCATCATTTTGGCCATAGGACGTCCACTGCTGGACATAGGCCTCCTCGCTAGATATCCATATGGGCCGGATAGAGGTGACCCGCATCCAGTGAGTACCCCTAATCCTAACCAGGTTGGCCGACCCACTGGCGGGTGGCCTTTCCACGCTGCGCTTGCCGGTACGCGGTCTCACTCGAGCACCTTTCTGCCCCAACGGCCATCGTTTCTTCGAACTATTTGCCCTGCCCATTGCCACTTCAGTTTGCTTACCCCGTCTACGAATCTCCTCATTTCTGATTCGATAGCCCGCTTAGTGACTTTGACCTTCCTTAAGAGGCCCATTGTTTGAGACTACGCCAAACTTGTACAGGTTAATAAATACAAGGGTTACATACCCAAATTATATACTTTACAAACTATGCTATACGTTATTCATAAACATAATACATATATACATAAATATAATATAATACACTAACAGGTTCTTCTTGCTAAATAACTATGAAACCGTTGGTTCTTCAAACTATGTGCCCTGCCTATTGCGACTTCAGTTTGCCTGTTTGCTATGAATCTATATATAACTTTGAATCGTCTACAAATCTTCTCATTTCTGATTCGATATTTCCGAGAGATCCCGAGCATAGCCCTTTCTACACCTCGCTGTGTGACTCTGAGCTTCCTTAGAGAACACATGTTTAGTATTTATTAAATTTCTTAATTTACATACATTGACACGTATATGAAATTAAATTCATTTATGTGTCAATGTATTTTAAAAAGGTTAATTTTACTCTATTCAAATGAAATGAAAAAAAAACCTTTTTCTTTTAAAAACATTTGTAGACGTACTACACACGATATGGCAAACTGCGGAAAAAGTAATAACATCGAAAGCCACCAATCAATTGAACACGATATCTATTTCACACCGACCGAGCTACCTGTACTACAAAAATTTGAAAACCTAAACAAAATATCAAATTCCCCACAGTATTCGAACACCAGGTGCTTGCAAATCAATAAGTGGGAAATGCAATAGGTATCGCAACCTCTCTACTTTATAAAATTTCATCTATTCGCATCCGTGAGGAAAGAAGAATTTCTTCCTTTGTTACACCCTATTTGGCGGAGTATGCGGATCTTTTGTGAAGTTTTCTTTGCTGAAAACAAGTTCATGTGAGAAAGCAGCTATTTGTTCGAGGGGCTAATGAGGTCGTTAAGGGTCGTTGGAGATCAGACAAGAATTATTGTGACGCTCTGCGACATTGGGGCTAAATTCCACTTGAAAATTACATTTTGTCTGTGATATGACATGTATTGTAATGTTTCGAATATTATCAATAATCTTAGATCATTTTAACTACTATATATAACAAGCTGTATCATTACCGAACAAATTTTTCATGCATTTTTAACGATGGACGAGGTAAACACGAACAGCACACTACGGAAATATTCTTGTTTCTACAAACACAAGAAAAATAAAAGAAATTACGTACAAACAAAACACATCCACTCTCTGACAATACTGTCAATTTACAGTTTTAAATGAACGGCAATTTAGCTTATCACAGGTGTGATAAATGCTACAATTTCTGGGACAATAAAGAGTTTATGCCTAATTTTGAGATATTCTCATTTGAAGCAAACGTTCCGACATTTATTTCTGATTCAAATTAATATCTTCTAATTAAATAGATGTAAAATTGAACGGCGAGTTCACAGGACACGGACAGGACTGAATTGTCACAAGTGGACACTTTGGCAATACATCTAATGTTATTATACTAAGCTCTATCTCTTTTTAATACCAACTTGTCAATCGCAATTAATGCACCTCGCAAATCGCGTTTAATATTTGTAATATGGCTGAATAATTTAAGCAACATCTGCAGCATTATCTTATTACGATGAGAAACAAATGTCACACCGGTAACTCCGAATAGAGCACTTCGTATCTAGGTCTACTCGTGACTACTGGTTATCTCGGAAAAATGTCATTTACCTCGTTGAATAAAAAAGCCCCTTGTAGGTAAGATCCTTAGTGGCCTAATTAGAGATCTCGGGTGCAATAAAGTTAGAACCATCAATTAGCAAGTCAATCGGCATTAGGAATTCCGATCGAAATTGAAATCAGCTGCCTCTTGGAAACAGCAATCGAGCAGAAAATTTCGGCACCCATTTCCACAGTTAGTTAGTCATCAATCACAATCCGTTGCGAGCATATTGCTTAATTCCCTAACTACCGCCGCTATTGATTTGAAGAATGAATAAATTAGCAGCCCGAGTTTCGAGGCACGGCGCGAGATTTCATTTTCAACTCGTAAATTTCTAAATCTCCTATCATGACCAATGGAAACGCAGAAGCAACCCGGTTGAAACCGGAATAGAGTACGTTTCTCGTCGTACTTTCGAAGTGATATGAGATTGATGAAGTAAAAACGGATATGCTCACAACGCGGCACACAATTTAACGAGCCGTGATGACTGTTACGTCGCCATGATCATTTGATTAATTACCGTACTAGAGTGTAATTAAATCACACGAATATATTTAAAGCTCGCAGCTTTTGAAATTAAATAGTAATAATGAATTACACACAAAATATATATGTTAATTTTAGCACCAGCGTCATGTTAGTAGGCATGTTCGCCGCTATCTCTGGCGGGAAGATTACGTAGTTAGAATTTAACTATCGACAGCTTTTGTAGTTGCAATTGTGATCCACCTTGCCTATGGCCTCATTTGAATTGGCAAAAATGCTCCGATACATGAAGCTGCTGACTAATTCGAATGCATCGTAGCGGGCACGAATTAAACGGTCAGCTTTGTACAAACTACAAAATAATCGTATGAAACTCGCCTAAAATGTTCCAAATTTATTCAGCCGTGACTTTGAAACATTGCGAAAGGAATAAATGCGAATAGATAAAAAAGTTTGACTATTCTCGTATAGTTTAAAACTCGGCATTTAAAATCGTAAATATAAAATTGTCAATACGTTGGCAATATATATCAATTGTTAATTGAAATACGAATAATGGAAATTACTAGGTATATAATTTGTTCATCAGCTAGGTATTCTTGCCACTGACTATACACAAATCATTAGAAAAAAACATTAAAAAAATATAGTGTTTTTGGTAAAAAATATTACCATCAAAATAACTTCACGAAATAGTAACTCGTACTTACTTACTCAAATTTTGGACATTCTCTCCACTAGAGAAAATTTGTTAGTTAGTGTTTTTCTTGTATCCTTAAGTAAGACAAAGATTTAGACATATTAAGAGATGTTGAGATTTCGGCCAAGCACATCAGAAATTCATCAAACAAAATTTCACAAAAATAAAACTTCATTTAATGGTGTTGGGTGTTGTTAATTGCTCTATAAATAAAGCTGAAGCATAAACGACACCCAAAATTTGGTGAAGAAACGCATTTGCCGTAGGAACCGAGTTTGGTTGGGCAAATTAGTGTACATACCCAGCGTTAAGACGCTGCCAGATATTGTACAAAAATATTTACCCTTGCTTCCTTTAAGAAGGGTAGATATCCTCCTTTATATTTTTATTACTAAGAACCCGTTGCTTCCTACTGCTGATCCTACTTTTTTCACGCAAATACACAATCGGGAAGTGCCAAAAAATGGCATTGTTTTTATAGTTTTTTTCGTTATAATAGGCTTTTCTAAGATACTAATTTCATAGGTTTACATTTGGATGCTTTAATTTTTTTATCGCCTATGAGATATTTCGAGCGACGTCACTACTGACTGCCGTCTATACTAGGGTTTGGCAAGGCTAAAAAAAAAATGAAAACTAAAAACACGAATAACATATTCCAGATTTTTTTTCAATTCGCTAATTGCAAGCGGTTTATTAAATCTATTCCTAGAAATGGTTTTTGAATAACCATACCTTGTAAAAAAATTACATCCCAATTAAGTAACCTGTACCTATGTTTTAATTAATGACCTAATTTGTTTGCCGAGTTTCATCCAAATCCATTACGGTTAAAGCGTCATATAAGTAACAAACATTCTCCATCTAAACATCTTCACAAACATTCATACATATAGAGTGCCCTGTGGGCCAGCTGTTCGAGCGCGCGCACGGCTCCATTCGAGTCCAGTACAACAACGCTTTCAGGGCGCTGTTGAGGCTGCCACGGTTCTGCAGCGCGTCAACCATGTTTGCCGAAGCACGATTTGACAGTTTTAGTGCTGTTTTACGTAAAAAGATGGCGTTATTGTTATTTAGAATACGTGGCAGCACTAACAGCCTTCTGATGACATAGCCGTAAGAAGTGAGTGCACTATAATGCTACACTTAGTTTATAATGCCATGTCCTTAGTTAAATATGTATACTAACAATAAGCAATTACTAACAAACTGTGGATCCTATGTTGTCCGAATAAATAAATTTATTATTATTATTATTATATACTATTATAAAGGTGTAAAAATGAAATGTCTTAGATTGGCGTGCAGCTGCAGGCGAAAGCGCGCACAGAAAGAAACGCTAATAATGTGAGCCAATCTAAGCCCATATGATATGGGGGTTTTTATATACGTCCTTGCCAATCTAACCTCAGACAATGCACATATGGCTGACGTTATGTAGATTTATTGTTTAATTCAGTAGTACGAGTAGGTAGCTTCAATATTTGGTTTTGTGTTGTTTCCATTTAATTACATTTGTGTGTGACATGGTTTTGGCTTTTACCGGGCCGATATGTACATCTGTATAGAGGCCTTTAGAACAATTAAAAAAAAAATATTAAGAAAAATGATACGGACTACGGATTTTATGTTTGTACTTGAGTCAATTACTTTCAATATGTCAATTCTTTAGTAAATTCGAATAAAAAGTATCCTTTAACCATCTGTGGGATACCCAGCTATCTGTATACCTACTAAAAAGGGCTGAACTCCACTTAGCCGATTTGGCGTGCTAGCCACGACGACACTTACAAAAAAAATGCTTTAATGACTTCAACTTCAATGAAAAGTCATTTCATTTTTACAACTTTATAATAGTACCTACACTTATAGATGTGAAACAGCTAAAGAAATTTCAACTATTTTTGCCACATGGGTAGCTGGGCATCTACAGATGATTAAAAGATAATTTTACTGGACTATGCTGAAGAAAAAAAAGAGGACTATGTCTTTTTCTCCTCCTCTAACGAAGTTACCAGCGCCTTGTAGTTCTATAATATTAATGAGATGTACACTTGACTCGGGTTTAAATTGATAACCCTAAGTGCCATGCTTTACTGGTTTATGTTTTTAATGAAGCCTTTTACTCATTAATCTGCTGTGCAAAGTCTGGAGCACAGTCTGCCGTTAAAATAAGAATGGCTTATACAGGATGTCCCAAGAAGTAGTGATATACTGAAGCTGGGAGGTAGAGGACCTAGAGGGCTATCTAAATCACCCCCATGTATGTTCCGCGAGTTTTCGTATTTTCGGAGTTATGACTTTTTTTTTAATTCTTCACCTATCGCCGAGTACGATGAGATTTTTATTTATGGTGACGGGAATTATTGCGGTAGACGCTTGATTTTTTTTCTGTGCTAAGCTGATAGATAGGCCAATTCAGTATGGTAACATTTACTATCGTTAGATCTTTGAATGGAATAAAAAAAACATTAAATGCCAAGCATGATAAAATTACCCTATATGTTCACAACTTCAAGGGGCTTTAAAAAGATAAAATCATAAAAAAAAAAATGTGTTTGGCTTTTAAAAACTTGCTCTATCTATCAGGTAGCTATCCTGAAAATTTCATTTTATTATTCATAAAACTTCAATCAAAAAATTTAAATCTAAATGTGGCAAGTGCAAAATAAATTAACTTTCTAAATAAATTTCGTTCTAAATCAAGCACTGGCCATCAATAGAAAAAGAACAAAAAACAAAAGACGGTTGACGCATGAGAAAATTTTCACGTTGTTTGGTCATCGTTGGTACTTTTCAATAATTTAAAAATTGTGTTTTAATACTGCTAATTGTTCGTTTCTCTAATCATTTTTAACCGACTTCCAAAAAAAGGAGGAGGTTCTCAATTCGACGGAATGTTTTTTTGTTTTTTTTTTTTTATGGATGTTCACCGATTACTCAGAGACTATTTGTCCGATTTCAAAATTTTTTTTTGGTTTTATAGAAGGTACTTTCTAGTTGGTCCCATTTAATTTTGGTGAAGATCTGATGATGGAATCCATGAGCAATTGAAGGAACTCTTCAAATATTGTAGGCATACATATAGCGATTTTGGTATTATAAGAAACATACTAAGCATTTGCATTCAGAAAGTGTAAATTGGTGAAGTGGAACTGATGCAGAAGACCACAGAATGCCATCGGAACTCCTCAATGATAAATGATTTACGGTTGGCGACAAAATATCTTGATTAATTTAGCTAAGCAACTTCATAGTCACAAATTTAAATGTTCCTGATGAGAATGGTACCATCGAATTGATTTGATGATGGAGCCGGAAGGTAGGCACCAGATCTATGTTATAAAATAATGTATCCTAGCCGTGTTTGGGCTTGTTCGAGTCGTCACGAGATACACTTTTAAGTAACGATTAACTAAAAAGTGTAAAATAAATAAAATATTAAACAAAAAAATAAAACCGACTCCAAAAAAAACTAAAAAGTAAAAAATAACGCCATAATTCAGTTTCTTCAAATTACTTACAAGTAACCGTTTGTATACTCAATCTATACAGTATATACAATTAATGTTATTTTGGAGTCGGTGCCATCGTGTCACAACTTACCAAAATCGTCAATTTTCAATATTTTACACATTCTTTATATGGCACCGACGCCAAAATAAGATTAATTGTATATACTGTATAGATTGAGTATACAAACGGTTACTTGTAAGTAATTTGAAGAAACTGAATTATTGCGTTATTTTTTAAATTTTAGTTTTTTTGGAGTCGGCTTTATTTTTTTGTTTAAGAGTTTTGGCTATTCATATGGACTTTGACTTGCATTACGATTTGGATTAGTGTTATTACCTGGAATCGACGACTTGGCATTATTTAACTGGACTTGAGTTTGCGTGTAAGTGATCATGTTTACTTCACGTGACTACGCAGAAATGCATTACTATTACGGTTATGCTAGGGGGAATGCGGCGGAAGCTTCAAGGCTGTACCGGGAACATGTGGGACGAAGAGGCGGGCCTCAACCTGAAACGTTTCCTGACTATCGCATGATCTTAAGAGTACATAATGCGTATTTGGAAGGTTACATACCGGGTACCAGATCAGGCCGTATGGCCACTATGCCGGATCCTGATGTAAGTAGATGCAGTGGTTGAAGAAGTAGAAAGAGACCCGTCGACCAGTGTGAGAGTTATGGAACGTCGTACCGGACTTTCTAAATCTCAGGTACACCGTACACTAGAGCGTATATCATCGGTTTCACATTAGAAAAGTGCAACAGTTGAAACCGGAAGATTACAATCGGCGAATTGAATTCTGTCAGGAAATGCTGAGGAGACAAGCTGAAAACGAAAACTTTTTAAACCAAATCTTGTGGACGGATGAATCCCACTTTAGACGCAATGGGATTTTTAATATGCACAATTCTCACTCATGGGCAATTGAAAATCCAAATTTAAAAAGGGAATCGACATTCCAAGAACACTTTAGTGTTAACCTTTGGTCTGGCATACTTAACGGTCAGCTAATCGGGCCCTTTCAGCTGCCAGACCGCTTGGGCGGCAATCACTTTTTAAATTTTCTACGCTTCGATCTGCCCCTGCTGTTAGAAGATGTGGATTTAGAGACACGCAGAAGCATAGTACTGCAGTGTGATGGTACACCATGCCATTTTGCCTTGGACGTAAGAAACTATTTCAATCAAAGATACCCTGAAAGATGGATTGGTCGTTGCGGCCGGGGTGACGCCTGCCTTATAGTCTGGCTTCCACGGTCCCCCGACCTAAACCCCATTGATTTTTTTGTATGGGGATACTACAAAGACCTCGTCTACTCAAGAGAATGCCGCAATTTGGACGAGTTAACCCGGAAATTGAGAGTAGCAGGAGAAACCATTAAAAATAATAGAAGTGCATTTAGACGTTTAAAAGACAACTTTTTTCGGCGATGTCGCACTTGCATTGAGCAACAGGGGGCCCATTTTGAAAATTTCTTGTAATTAAACACCTTGTAATTGGTTTTACTTTGTTTGTATTAATCATCATGTAAATTAAAATTTTGCACTTACCACATTTAGATTTCAAGTTTTTGATTAATAAAATGAATAATAAAATGGAATTTTTAGGGTAGCTACCTGATAGATAGAGCAAGTTTTTAAAAGCCAAACGGTATTTTTTTTATGTGATTTTATCTTTTTAAAGCCCCTTGAAGTTGTGAACATATTGGGTAATTTTATCATTCTTGGCATTTTTTTTTTATTCAAAGATCTAACGATAGTAAATGTTACCATACTGAATTGGCCTATCTATCAGCTTAGCACACAAAAAAAATCAAGCATCTACCGCAATAATTCACGTCACCATAAATACAAATCTCATCGTACTCGGCGATAGGTGAAAAATTTAAAAAAAAGTCATAACTCCGAAAATACGAAAACTCGCGGAACATACATGGGGGTGATTTAGATAGCCCTCTAGGTCCTCTACCACCCAGCTTCAGTATATCACTACTTCTTGGGACACCCTGTATAATACTCTCCTGCCGCCCAAGAGAAAAACAGTGACAAAAACAAATACAAATTGGTTTCATTTACAAAAGATTTAAAATCTAATGTAATAGACGGCCTTTTAAAAGGTCTCTGGGCGACCTGAGTATATGAGGACTATTAAAATTGCTTACTTTTATTTTGGTGCTTCCGTGAAAACTGAACTTATTTTGTAGGGTTCCGTACCCAAAGGGTTAAACGGGACCCTATTACTAAGACTCAGCTGTCCGTCCGTCTGTCACCAGGCTCTATCTCATGAACCGTGATAGTTAGACAGTTGAAATTTTCACAGATGATGTATTTCTGTTGCCGCTTTAAGAACAAATACTAAAGACAGAATAATTCTATTGTATATCTGTCTATATCAGTTATCAATATAAAATGACCGAACACCGCGTACATTTTCCTTAGGAGTAGGGCTCTCTAAAACTGGATTTTTATAGATACGGCCATAGACATCTGTAGATTCGCGCTTACCCGGTTTTTCTTAATTAACTTTACAGCCTGTATAATATGATTAAACATTTAAATTGCCGACTTTTAATTTGGTGTTTAAGTGAAAGTGAAACTTATTTCTAAAGTTTAGGACTGGTTTTTAGGGTTCCGTAGCCAAAATGGCAAAACCGGAACCCTTATAGATTCGTCATGTCTGTCTGTCTGTCTGTCCGTCCGTATGTCACAGGCATTTTACTCAAAAACTATAAGATGTACATTGATGAAATTTAGAGCATAGGTGTCGTGTGTTAACCGCTACTTAGTTTTATAGTTAAATAAAATATATATATATTTTTAGTGCGGGCACTCCATACATGTAACCGAAACTGAAAAAAAAAAAAAAATCAGCAAATATCAAGGTGTGGCACATATTTCGACAGTACTTCTAAAAACACTTTGAGGTTTCTAAAAAAAAATTTTGATTTAGTGAATATTTTCCGAAATATTCGCTACGAAAGTAGCAAAAATTGTGTCCCCCCCATCTATTCTCAACCGCAAGTTCAAAAAATATGAAAAAATTTACAAATATAAAGCTTATTGAATACTTCCAACGAAAATTGTTGTCAAAATGATCGGGCATACCGTTTTTAAGTTATTGCCAAAAAACTGCGCTTCTCAGCAAAAGGACGTAAGTGCATGGAAGATACGCTCTTTTGTTAGTGTTTTTTTTTCATATTGTATTTTATTTCATCTGTAGTGCATTTTTTTGTATAAATAGCTGCGGAACCCTTCATGGGTGAGTCCGACTCGCACTTGGCCGCTTTTTTATTTCAGTAAACTTCTGGAACATAAATTATGTACAGATGTACCACATAATTGTTTTTCATCCTATTTTCACGGAAACCCATGAACGTGTTATTTCAGTCGGTCACAGTATAAAAAAATACTGAGGTTGACTGAAGTAGCGTGACAAATAACAACGTTTTCGATAAAATACGATGGAAAACAAATATGCACTAAATCTGTAATATACGCGATGCAATCCGTTAAAATTGCTTTTATTTAAATGAGTCTTAAATGAACAATAAATAATATTATTCGCTAAGTAAGGAAAATTTAATGAAATAAACGTGGTCTTAAGAGTCAAATACTTTCAGGCTAGTTTCAGTTGCGGATTCGTCTACCCGAACTTTTTTACTCAAGCTTTATGCCTTAGTCATAATATTCTCTACGTTTTATTAGGCTGTCTCCAAATACCTGTTAGCTTCTTCGCGCAACGCATTATTGCTTTTAAAGGTTTTAAATTTATATTAAGTCTTCGGTATTACTTATAGTTTTACTTTTAGGTATTATTTATTTACAGATACTTAGTTGTTTTGCAGTCAGTGGAAATTTGTTTTTTTTTTTTTTTAATAAAATTATAAACTTGTACATTTTATTTTATTAGAATGATAATAATGTATTGTTTTCCTGTTCTTCGTTCCAGAAAAGAGTAAGTCGCTAAATGAAGGTACATTACATTTTTAATTGGTACTTATTTAATCAAAGCTATTTAAATGTTTGTATATTTAAAGCCGAATATTCATAATATTACTAGAAGATGCCCGCAACTTCGTACGCGGACGAGAAAAAGTCATTACCCCTATATTTTTCTTAAATACCTATAGTCAGGTAAAAGATATTTTATAACTATCTGCGGATTGCCGACTACCCGTGTACAAAAAATAGTTGAAATCCGTTAAGCCGATTTGGCGTGATAAAGCCACTCCGACACATAAAAACATACAAAAATCTAAAAAAATATATTTTTTGATTTAGTGACCACCAAATAGTCCGTCACAATCGGATTTTTGAAAATATCTTCAATGTACAGACATTTCATTTTTACAACTTTATAATAGTCTACGTGTACTGAGCAAGGCCTCATCAGTCCTTTGCAAATGTATACAAATCATCTCGCCTTAACTTCCACTTTTCCACTTATTGTATATTTTTATTCTGACAATAAGAAACATCAACAGTGAATAGTCACTGATCCATTTATTTATTTTTTGCCCTTGCTCTTCGTACATAACTGAGTTACATTACTAACAATTATAAAGAAAAAATATTCTTCCTAACTGGGTAATGTACCAAGAAACCTACCTTCTTTGCACATTACCAGTTACAATGCCAGTTATGTACACGGAGGTAAATATTCTTCCTACATAACCCGGTTATGTACAAAGATATAGCTGTTCCTTGTACACAACTAAGGAGTTTCTCCGAGTAAGCAATAAATAAAAGCCTACCGAGCCACTCAGGAGCATTTACAACTTTCTCTCAAAACTAAAACCTGAGTTATCAATATGAGACTGATTACGGTTACAATAGAAAGATTACGGTTATAAGTAAAATCGAAAAAGATTGGACTGAAGTGTTCGATACGCTCAACAACTGCACGAATTAGACACCACCCATGCAAAAGACAATCGCTGACCTTTTGATATTTTCATTACATATGGTGTCGATAATGTCGCAGTCTAAACTGTGATAATGTTGTCTAATCGTCTGAATCGTTTATAATGTTTATGTTATGATGTTTATATATGGGGCATTTGATGTGAAGCGTACAGCGAAAATTATGTCAGACTTCGACTAAAGTATACATACTATGTGAATGCGAATTCTAAAACACTGGGTTTCACTCGGAGAATACATACTTTTAATTATTATGGTGTTGAAGGCATCATAATCTTAATTTTTGGCCTAAAGCAGTCCACTCGTAGGCATAGGCCTCAGCCTATATGCGCCGTTTTACATTATGTTTGGATTAATGTTACCACAAGCTTCTCTCTCTTTTTTGGATTGTATGACAAACCATTTGTTAAAATGGTACCTTTTTATTATATTTAACTTAATAATCAGTGTGCAGGAGTATAATTTTTTTTTTTCGTTTTATTAATATTGCAATCCTGCTACTACTCACTAGATGTCGCCAGTGCCTGTATTAATGATTATTTGCAATCAGACAATACGAATTGAACTATTTCCGGCAATTGATGAGGTTTGGCGGAAGTAATATAGTAAAAGTACTCGTTCCTCAACTGGAATGGCTGATCAATTGAAGTAGGTTTGGCTACATATCAGCACAAAAAACCAGCCAAGAGCATGTCGGACGTTGCTCACTGTAGGCTTCCGAAACCGTTCATATAAAAAAAATGTACTACAGATAAAAAAAATACAATATGACAAAGTGCACTGTGTGTGTGCTGAAAAAGAGCGCATCTTCACTTCACTTACATCCTTTTATTGAGAAGCGCAGTTTTTTGCCAATAACTCAAAAACGGTATATCCTATCATATTGAAAACAATTTTTGTTGAAAGTATTAATTATGCTTTATAATTATTATATATATTGTGAATGCTCGGTAATGTGAGTGGCTCGGTAGGCTTTTATTTATTGTTTACTCGAAGAAACTCCTTAGTTTTGTACAAGGAACAGCTACATCTTTGTACATAACCGGGTTATGTAGGAAGAATATTTACCTCCGTGTACATAACTGGCATTGTAACTGGTAATGTGCAAAGAAGGTAGGTTTCAAAAACAACATAAATTAATTTAACATCTGGCTATATGCTATGGAATGGTGAATTCTACGGGCAAGTTGATGGTGTGGCAATGGGGTCTCCGGTGTCTCCTGTCGTCGCCGATATTTTCATGGAAGACTTCGAGAAGAGAGCGCTTTCATTGGCACCTGTCAAGCCGAGGATCTTTAAAAGATACGTAGATGATACCTTTACTATTTTACCTAGATCTAGTGTTTCAGCTTTCTTAGACCATCTGAACTCCATATATAGTAAAATTAAATTCACTATGGAGTTGGAAAATCAAAATTCACTTGCATTCTTAGATGTGCTAGTAATTAGAGGTCCTATCAATGACATAGGTCATACTGTATATAGGAAACCTACGCATACAGATAGGTATTTGAATGGCAAATCTCACCACCATCCCTGTCAACTTGCTACAGTGGGTAAATCTTTGTTTCAGAGAGCCAGGGGTATCTGCGACGATCAACATTTGACTGCTGAGTTGCAGAATGTCAAACGTGCGCTTCGAGCCAACGAGCTCCAGATACCACGTTCCAAGCAGAATCCCAGTATGAAGAAACCAACAGTCGAGCGTAAACTTGCCGTATTACCATATGTGAAAGGGGTCACAGACAAGATCGGAAACATCTTGAAGCGTGCTTCTATAAAAACATATTTCAAGCCGTTGAAGAAGGTGTCTCAATACCTTAGACCCGTGAAGAGTAGCACCCCTTTGCAGAGTGCAGGCATTTATAAGCTAGACTGCGAGTGTGGTCTTTCATACATTGGTCAAACGAAACGCAGTGTATCAACCCGGGTGAAGGAGCACATAGCAGATGTCACGCACCGTCGGTGTAATAGGTCTGCAGTCTGTGAACATGTCATTGACAAACCAAACCACTCAATTAAGTTTGATAAACCTGCTATCCTTGCCAAAGAAAAAAGATATTTTCCCAGGATGCTACGCGAGGCTATTGAGATTAAAAAGCATCCTAATTTCAATAGAGAAGATGGATTGTCACTACCACCAGCTTGGGATCCTGTAATACATCTCATCAAGGAACAAGCGAGGCACAGGACTGCAAAACCTCAATTTCCGAACGGTGTAAAATATCTTATCTGTTTAAAGTAGTTTAATAGTCTCTGTTTTTTAAAATATTATAATTAGTAATGAGGTAGCCTGGGAGTTTTTCTTTGCAGCGTTTCTTTTCTCCTCAGTACGCCTCATTTGTGAAATGCTGCTTCGTAAATTATTAGAATAAAACAATTAAGCCCTTCTGGCACATGTGTAACTGTCTTTACAGCTTAGGCCCATCTGGCATGTATGTACACCTTTATTTGTGTTTTTTCAAAAAATGGGTAGTTTGCACAAATTGTAACTTTGACAGAGGAAAATACATCTTTTCTCAGTCCTCCCGTGACCATGGAAAGCTGGAAAGCTTCCGAAACGTCGGGAACAAAAATGAGATAATATACGCGATATAATCCGTTAAATTGTTTTATTTCAATAATTTAATTTGTTAAGGTATTTTTTTTAGCTAAGGGGTTTTTACAACGGCCTAAGAGCATTGCTGGAGATGCTCTACGAATACATTTCTCCCCCTCTCTCCCTCTCTCTTTCTCTCCCTCTGCCAAAGTAATCGCGAAATCTCCGGTTAGTTGATACGGTAAATTGTCAGTGTGTAGTGATTTCTTTTAATTGTGTGCGTTTGTGGAAATAGGAATATTACAGTAGTGTGCTGTATGTGCTGTCCTTGCCCCTCGTAAAACATACATGAAAAAATTGTTCGTTAATAACACATCTTGTCATTTCCATTAGTTAAATGCTCTAAGGCAACGACGTATCTATTTTAAAACGATTATACTAAAACCCATCAGCAAGAATCTCGCTAAGTAACACATACGGGACTCTATTAAAACAAACTACTGCTCACAAGACAGTTGAATCGAGTTTAAACAAAGATTCGAGTGCCGCGAGTATCACAATCAAGTATAATGTGTGCGTCAAGTGCTCTAAGTAATAACTCATAGGATAATCCTATAGTAAAAACACAGGGATAGCGAGACGCAGTAGTGTTATTATTTTTTTAATCCTGATTTAATAGATCAGATTATTTAAAACAGGAAAAGGATAGGTCGTCTTATACGTTACGACAACTGGATGACAACAATAGAAGGGAAAAGAAAAACACCTAGAACGCCAATAAGATACTTTTATGTTTTGTCTACTGAGTGGCAATCGGGCAGACGAGCCACCTGATGGAAAGCGGTCATCGTCGCCAATAGATACCAACACCGGGGAAATCACCCAATCAAGGCCAACCTTTGACTGCTCTGTTAACTCGCTTCTTGAAGAACCGCATGTTATAGTGCTCTGGAAACACCTCACGGGGAAGGGTCATTCCACAACTTGCAAGTACATGGTAATAATAAGCGACCTGAAATTAAATTAAATTAAATTAATTCACAGTTATAAATGGTACATAAGGTCTTACAATAGTAACATGGTTCCTTGTATATTCTACCGTTTAGCATGTGAAAATTTGGTTCAGCTGTGTATACGAGTAGAATTATTGCATGTTATAATTCTTATATTTAATTTCTGTTTATTATAACTGTTTATTACACATGGAAAATAATAGAAAAAATAGATGCTTCATCATACAAAGAAGTAAAGGAAAAAGCGGAATGTATAATAAGCTGGCAATTAATCTACTGATAAGAACCTAGCTCTTAAATGATGATGATGAAGAAAGATGGGTGTTATAAGTTTGACGTGTTTGTGTCTGTCTGTGGCATCGTAGCACTTGATCGAAAAGCCAATTGTCGTTTAGTTTTTGTATTTGAAAGGTAATTTAGAGAGTATTCAAGCCATGGCTGAAGATTCGGTTCTGTGGTTTGAAAATTATCAGGTTTTTTGGATGTGCCATCGCAGGTTTTTTTATCTGTTAACAGATAGATTACTTTGTTTAAAAGCTATTTTTTTAGTATAGTTGACGAATATAATAAAATCACCAGTTCTACTGTACACTGTTTTATTTTTCTGGCCAACAATATACCACTTATCCACTAATCACTGTTCACCCCACAGATACTAGAGAAGAACTGCCCGCTCCCGCGAATTATCTTCTCTTTATTAAAAAAAATAATGGTAACCTTCTTAAAAAAAAATGCTTTAAATGTTTGAACGTTAGGGAGACGTAAACAAACACATTTTTTTTTTACAGTAATAACAGTTTTTGAAGTACACTTAAAGTAGATATGAGTACGCTAACTGATGCAAACAAAATGCTTTAAGGCGTATTAAAACAAGCATCTGAAGGGCTACTCCGAAACCCGAAAAACGAAGTTCGTAACGTGCTGTTCCTCTCGCTCTCATGTCATGCTGTATTTGAGTGGGCGAGATGGCGCCATACAAACTTCATTTTTCGAATTTCGGAGTAGCCCTTTTGGTTGTTAACATTGACGGCTCATGTATTAGTTATTGGTACCCTGGTTAATTATCGCACGTTTGGGCCCGGAATTGAATTTCGTAAACGTAATTATTTTTTCGTGATCGTTGTGTATATATCGCAGGGAAATAGCCAAAACCGAGATTTGATCAAATACCTAAGAGATATGACCAAACCACGCAGGATGTTAAAATGGCGAATCAATTTTATCATTTGTCTAGAAAAAGTCAGTCATTTGATAAAATCCCTGAATCAGTTTAGTGAAATGACGAAATCAGCTAAGAAAGGCAACTCGTTTTGTCATTTCACCAGATTTGTTTAGTGATTTGATAAATCCCTGGAACGCCAGTGATTTGGCGAAACGAACTCGCAAAGTCAATTCGTTTTATCCTTTTACTTATAGTATAAAAATGAACAGTATAAATCGGTGGTCAGATTTTTGTAGGTCATAATTATTGATAGTCATAAAAGTCGATGCCCATAACATTTAAAATCCATACAGCATCATTTCCAGAATGTTAGAAGCAATAACCTTTCTTATTATAACTGTTACAACGTCTATATTCGCAAGTACCTGACCTAACCTGGACCTGGTAGTAGTTCGTATTAATATAGTCCTACATTTGTGCCTATAAAGCTACCGCGCGGCTCGCTCGCTTCGCTCGCTCGTTAGGGTCACAACTCAACCTAACACTCCTCCTCGCTTCGCTCGTCGTCGTACCTAACCTAACCGAAGTCGGACTTGGTAGCAGTCGGTGTTATGGTTTTATGATAGGGCTCGTTCGGCTCGCGCGCTGTAAGGTCACAGTTCAACCGAACACTCCTCCTCGCCTAGCTCATCGTCGTACCTACACTGACCTGCCTTAGAGTCGAGTAGGTAGGGAAGTTTTCTAAGTTGCATCATAGTCCATAAATTTGTTAAGTTAAACTAAGGAAAGTCATAACTTCGTAATGAACATTCAGTTTTTTAGATGTAATTCGGTTAGTTATTAAAACGATATGAGTAAGAACCATTAGTAGGTTAAAATATATGCCTTTAAATATTTCTAAAAAATGATTGATAGACCTTTGAATGTTATAGTCAGCAATTTTATAACTTTTGTGATTAGAGTATTTAATATTATAGGTTATTAATGTTAGATCTATTAAGCGTTATACTTAAAAAAAATTATGACTAAAAAATTATTGATGCTTATGTCAGTAAATGATATGGATATCAATTTCTGACTAACGAAATTCGGAATAATAAATATATGGGAAAGAAAGGGATCCCAATATTTTCTTCTGTTACCGCGATTATTACTCATTTAAATAAAACAATTTAACGGATTATATCGCGTATATTATCTCATTTGAGTTCCCGACGTTTCGGAAACTTTTCAGTTTTCCACGGTCACGGGTGGGAAAAGCTTCCGAAACGTCGGGAACTCAAATGAGATGATAAAACATTATTGGATGGTATGAATATTGTCATGCTTTTAATAAAACAGATGAGCTCGTATCTAGTGACCTTTATTCTACCGAAACTTTCCGACATATTTGCAAAATCAAGCCCGTAATAGAACTCCTGAGGCATACTTGCAGATCAAGTATACGAATTTAGAATAAATCCTTATCTGATTTTCTCTATGTTCTTCTTATCGAATTTTACGCTCGTATATTTAAGAATAAATTATACGCGTAATATTCTAAAATGTAATCTTTAATCTAAATCTAAGATAATCTTCTGCATTTATTCACGTTGTGATGTGAGCGGCGCGCTTGTTTCTTTTGTTTTCGAAAGACTTGGCGCGAAATGTGCTGAAACTCGGCACTCGACGTCTTTTTTAAAATACTGTTGTACAGAACACTCTCGGCGTTATAATCTGCAAAGTACTCGTAATTGGGTTACTGGAAACTACGCGGCAATTACTTCGAATTTACAGCTCTGCTTTTAATCAACCCTTGTTTCCTTTTTTAAGCTCAGATTTGGATAAAATTGCCATTTTTTCGACCCAATTTGAGTTTTCAGTGAATGGTCTGCCTAAATAAACAGACCTTAGCAACAATTAGAAGACAGAACAATTGTCAAAGTCAAAGTTTAAATTTAATAGGGCGGTAGTTACGAAAATCAGCCCTGACATTCAGACTACGAAACTATTTAACTCACTTAAGAGTTTCCTTTACAGGAAGAAAAACCTTTTTAGTTTGTTTTGCAAGTTACTCGTCCATCGTTCTAGGGCCCTAATTTCATGTGGCAAAGGCCAATGACGGTTTTCTAAAATAGTAATATCACCAGTTAGCGCCACCTTGACGTAAGGTCTAATTGACAAGAAGTGTCAATATCTTGTGTTGTGACTGGTGGATGATGACACTTCTAGACCTTAGTGACATCAATTTTGACGTCTATTCGATATATCTGTAGTATCATGAGCACTTCTGCTATATGAAATTAGCGAGATTATTTTTATAACTTAAATGAATCACTTTTAAATTTCCGCATACTTTATGTAATTAAACGTCAAACTCACTCACTCACTTAGCCACACCTATAGCATTTTTGGCCAGCACATCGGCTTCATTATATTAAAAGAATCCATTGTCGTCATTAAAGGCATGTTGTTTGACATTAATGACATTCGTAGGCCATCACGGACATATCACCAAATTGGAGATATCGTAATGTCTTGTCGAATACGGCTCTGTTCACTGCGGATTATACATTTTATTTCACAACGGGGAAAAATTCCAGAGAATACGGCGAAGCGTGCCGCATTCCCTAATGCGAGAGTTCGATATATAATTTAGAGGAAACTGTTTCTAACCGCAGCGCTGTCGGAGCCAGAGGCGCGTTCATTTGTCAACAGGCTAATATAGCAGGCCGGCTTGCTACGTCATTTACATCCGCACGCACGACTTCACAAAATCTGACTCCGAGTAATACATAAATAAATAACTACCAGTACGCATGCTTGGTATTACTGAGAGACATTTAAATAACTAATCACACGAACATTGTAAGAACTGACACCTTTTATGTAAAAAAATATATACTAGACATTTTAAAGGACAAAGTAGTTGAAATTGTAGCAGAGGCTGTGATGGTCTGCAGACACGAGTAATTTGCTGATTTATACAATGAAATATCAATATCACTTTCAAGGCATGATTGAGCTTGATAGTTAACCCAACGATGTAAAGAAGACACATGTATTTGATGGACATAAATACGAAATCACAAGCAACACCGAATAGCCGCTGCATGGCTAAATGGCGATAAATCACTGGTGTTACATGTGACAAAAGAATGCCGGTAAAGCTCAAAGGCTTGATATACAAGAGCATGATAAGACTGATTCATATGTATGGTAGCGAGACGTGGGCTACAACTCAGAGGCATGTGCATAACATGCAAGTTGCCGCAATAAATAAATAAATATTACAGGTCAATTCAACATCGCCGATAAGCTGCAGAAGAGTAGGCTGCGATGGTATGGTCGCGTAAAACGGCGACCATCCGACTATGTAGGGAACCTGGCACTAAACCTTTCCATCCCCGGTCGAAGATCCAGAGGTAGACCCAAAAAAAAGGTGGAAAGATGTAGTGCAAAAGGATATCAGTGAGTGTCAAGCATCCGAAGACGACGTCAAAGATAAGGCGAAGTGGAGAAGCAAAAAAAGAAAAACTGACCCCACCACCATGTAGGATAATGGCTAGGAAGAGAGAGAGAAAAGTAAAACATGTAAAATCATGAAACGCCGATGAAAATGGTCACCACGCGAGCCGTAATGCTGATCACTCGTTCTAGTTTACAGCGGATTCAATTACTCCAGAAGATAATTCCAGATGATTAAGCGAAGCATGCCCACATTCACTAACGCAAGGCTTCGGATGTGTAATGTTCGGTATAAAAATAAATAATATATTTCCATTCAGTATAACAACATTTTATATAATTTCAAAGGATATAATCACTCATTACATATAATAAACGTTTGTAAAAAATATGTCTTTTTATTTCTTATATTAATCATTTGATATAACGCTTATGTATTATAACCATCACATGGTATAACGCTTATTTATTTTAACTATCATACGGTATATCGCTTATTCATTATAACGATCATATGGTATAAAGATTATTTCTTATAACGATCATATGGTATAACGCTTATTTATTATAACCATCATATGGTATAACGCTTATTTATTATAACTATCATATGGTATAACGCTTATTCATTATAACGATCGTATGGTATAACGATTATTTATTATAACGATCATATGGTATAACGCTTATTTATTATAACTATCATTTGGCATAACGCTTATTCATTATAACGATCATATGGGGTGTGTATAAACTTTTGATATAATAACTAAATTGATAATTTCATGGTGTATAATGTTCAATGGGTATAAAGAGTTTTGGTATAACGCTTACCAAGTATAATGAATACATGCTATAAGCATCAGTGGTATAATTTATTAAAAGATATAAAAATAATGTATGTACAAAATGCAAAAGGCAAGACTCAATATAGACCTCCGCGGCTCGCTCGCTTCGCTCGCTCGTTAGGGTCGCAGTTCAACCTAACACTCCTCCTCGCTTCGCTCGTCGTCGTACCTAACCTAACCCAAGTCGGACGTTTTTTTTGACGGAGTGGAAATGCTTTACGCATCCCCCCCGGGGCCCGGGGCAGGCCATAGTGGGGGGGTATGTGGGACTCACCCCTCTACAGGAGGGGCATACCCACTAAAACCACTCCGGCGTTACCGTCACTGCCGTTAAGGGATCCGCCACGGGATCGACCACACGACACCATGACGGCCCCCGGCGGCCCCGGCTATACTATGCCGGGGCACCCGTCCAAAGGAGAAGAGAATCAGCAACGCTTGAGCCTCCCCCCAGACGTGTAGGGCCGTGCAATGTGGGTTCCCACCCCACTGGCCCTACTGGGGGAGTGCTGCGGCAAACCGCACACGTGCCCTCCCCCTCCGTCTGCGCCGGAGCGGGTGCGCATCTGCTCTATCTTCGCGCTCCTGCTCCGCGGCCTCCTTCTGTGCGATGACTGTCTCGCAGAAGGAGGCCACTACCTCCCAGGCGTGCTCACTGGTGAGCATCTTGGCCACCACGTGTTGCAACGCCAGACCACCCTCCACATCAGTCCCGATTACGGTGACGACGGCCCGCCTCTCGAGGTCCCATCGGTTGCACACCTCGAGGGTGTGGTGGGCCGTGTCGTCGGGATCCCCGCATTCCGCACATTGAGCGCTGGGCTCCCGCCCTATGTTGCACAGGTAATGGCCGAAGCACCCGTGTCTGGTCATTACCTGTGCCATTCGATATGTGACCGCACCGAATCCCCGGTTCAGCCACTCATCCAGCGATAGGAGGAGTGCCCATATGGTGCGGACTCCATAGGGGGACCCCTCCAGATCCCTCTTCCACCTGTCTCGCGCCCGAGACTGCGCCTGCCGGCGCTCCTCCCTTACCCAAGTCGGACCCGCCTCAAGGTGAAATTGGCAATGGTTGGTTTATTTTTCACTTAATATAGACCTGCGTGGCTCGCTCGCTTCGCTCGCTCGTTAGGGTCGCAGTTCAACCTAACACTCCTCCTCGCTTAACTCGTCGTCGTACCTAACCTAACCCAAGTCGGACCTACCTTAAGGTGAAATAGATAAGCTGAAATTCCTATATTGTGTACGTACTATTGTATTCCTGCAATAGTAAATATATATACATGTAGGTAAACCTTACGACAAGCTTTTATATCATACTAGTGACCCGCCCTGGCTTCGCACAGGTGCAATGCTGATACTAAATAGGTAGCTGCCATAAACGCGTACAATCGCTGCTAATCATAAAGTGCTATAGGGCCAAGCACGGCCTTCGAAGCGCTATTTATAGGCACGCGCCGCCGGCCCCCCGGCCGGTACCGCTGCAACCGCTATTTCCCTGCATTTTAAATCTGTAATATCTTCGAAATTATTCGTTTAAATTACATTATATTAAAAGTATATTATATCATATGTTCATTATTAGAAATATGCATTATACGAAATGTAATTCAATCAAATGCTCATTATATAAAATAATAATTATTTTATATGTTAATATGTAATAAGTATGTTATATCATATGTTCCTTATTAGAAATATGCATTATACTTAATGTATGTTATCATATCATCATTATAAAAAAAGATAATTATATCATATGTCAATATATTAAATGTTGTTATATGATTTAATAGCTATATCAAATGAGCGTTATTGCGACTAATATTATTAAAAACAAAATTATAGGCATCGTTACGCACCCAAGGCTTCGATAATAATTTAAAGGAAACTGTTTTAGACTACAGCGCTGTCGGAGCCAGAGGCGCGTTCATTTGTCAACAGGCTAATATAGCAGGCCGGCTTGCTACGTCATTTACATCCGCACGCACGACTTCACAAAATCTGACTCCGAGTAATACATAAATAAATAACTACCAGTACGCATGCTTGGTATTACTGAGAGACATTTAAATAACTAATCACACGAACATTGTAAGAACTGACACCTTTTATGTAAAAAAATATATACTAGACATTTTAAAGGACAAAGTAGTTGAAATTGTAGCAGAGGCTGTGATGGTCTGCAGACACGAGTAATTTGCTGATTTATACAATGAAATATCAATATCACTTTCAAGGCATGATTGAGCTTGATAGTTAACCCAACGATGTAAAGAAGACACATGTATTTGATGGACATAAATACGAAATCACAAGCAACACCGAATAGCCGCTGCATGGCTAAATGGCGATAAATCACTGGTGTTACATGTGACAAAAGAATGCCGGTAAAGCTCAAAGGCTTGATATACAAGAGCATGATAAGACTGATTCATATGTATGGTAGCGAGACGTGGGCTACAACTCAGAGGCATGTGCATAACATGCAAGTTGCCGCAATAAATAAATAAATATTACAGGTCAATTCAACATCGCCGATAAGCTGCAGAAGAGTAGGCTGCGATGGTATGGTCGCGTAAAACGGCGACCATCCGACTATGTAGGGAACCTGGCACTAAACCTTTCCATCCCCGGTCGAAGATCCAGAGGTAGACCCAAAAAAAAGGTGGAAAGATGTAGTGCAAAAGGATATCAGTGAGTGTCAAGCATCCGAAGACGACGTCAAAGATAAGGCGAAGTGGAGAAGCAAAAAAAGAAAAACTGACCCCACCACCATGTAGGATAATGGCTAGGAAGAGAGAGAGAAAAGTAAAACATGTAAAATCATGAAACGCCGATGAAAATGGTCACCACGCGAGCCGTAATGCTGATCACTCGTTCTAGTTTACAGCGGATTCAATTACTCCAGAAGATAATTCCAGATGATTAAGCGAAGCATGCCCACATTCACTAACGCAAGGCTTCGGATGTGTAATGTTCGGTATAAAAATAAATAATATATTTCCATTCAGTATAACAACATTTTATATAATTTCAAAGGATATAATCACTCATTACATATAATAAACGTTTGTAAAAAATATGTCTTTTTATTTCTTATATTAATCATTTGATATAACGCTTATGTATTATAACCATCACATGGTATAACGCTTATTTATTTTAACTATCATACGGTATATCGCTTATTCATTATAACGATCATATGGTATAAAGATTATTTCTTATAACGATCATATGGTATAACGCTTATTTATTATAACCATCATATGGTATAACGCTTATTTATTATAACTATCATATGGTATAACGCTTATTCATTATAACGATCGTATGGTATAACGATTATTTATTATAACGATCATATGGTATAACGCTTATTTATTATAACTATCATTTGGCATAACGCTTATTCATTATAACGATCATATGGGGTGTGTATAAACTTTTGATATAATAACTAAATTGATAATTTCATGGTGTATAATGTTCAATGGGTATAAAGAGTTTTGGTATAACGCTTACCAAGTATAATGAATACATGCTATAAGCATCAGTGGTATAATTTATTAAAAGATATAAAAATAATGTATGTACAAAATGCAAAAGGCAAGACTCAATATAGACCTCCGCGGCTCGCTCGCTTCGCTCGCTCGTTAGGGTCGCAGTTCAACCTAACACTCCTCCTCGCTTCGCTCGTCGTCGTACCTAACCTAACCCAAGTCGGACGTTTTTTTTGACGGAGTGGAAATGCTTTACGCATCCCCCCCGGGGCCCGGGGCAGGCCATAGTGGGGGGGTATGTGGGACTCACCCCTCTACAGGAGGGGCATACCCACTAAAACCACTCCGGCGTTACCGTCACTGCCGTTAAGGGATCCGCCACGGGATCGACCACACGACACCACGACGGCCCCCGGCGGCCCCGGCTATACTATGCCGGGGCACCCGTCCAAAGGAGAAGAGAATCAGCAACGCTTGAGCCTCCCCCCAGACGTGTAGGGCCGTGCAATGTGGGTTCCCACCCCACTGGCCCTACTGGGGGAGTGCTGCGGCAAACCGCACACGTGCCCTCCCCCTCCGTCTGCGCCGGAGCGGGTGCGCATCTGCTCTATCTTCGCGCTCCTGCTCCGCGGCCTCCTTCTGTGCGATGACTGTCTCGCAGAAGGAGGCCACTACCTCCCAGGCGTGCTCACTGGTGAGCATCTTGGCCACCACGTGTTGCAACGCCAGACCACCCTCCACATCAGTCCCGATTACGGTGACGACGGCCCGCCTCTCGAGGTCCCATCGGTTGCACACCTCGAGGGTGTGGTGGGCCGTGTCGTCGGGATCCCCGCATTCCGCACATTGAGCGCTGGGCTCCCGCCCTATGTTGCACAGGTAATGGCCGAAGCACCCGTGTCTGGTCATTACCTGTGCCATTCGATATGTGACCGCACCGAATCCCCGGTTCAGCCACTCATCCAGCGATAGGAGGAGTGCCCATATGGTGCGGACTCCATAGGGGGACCCCTCCAGATCCCTCTTCCACCTGTCTCGCGCCCGAGACTGCGCCTGCCGGCGCTCCTCCCTTACCCAAGTCGGACCCGCCTCAAGGTGAAATTGGCAATGGTTGGTTTATTTTTCACTTAATATAGACCTGCGTGGCTCGCTCGCTTCGCTCGCTCGTTAGGGTCGCAGTTCAACCTAACACTCCTCCTCGCTTAACTCGTCGTCGTACCTAACCTAACCCAAGTCGGACCTACCTTAAGGTGAAATAGATAAGCTGAAATTCCTATATTGTGTACGTACTATTGTATTCCTGCAATAGTAAATATATATACATGTAGGTAAACCTTACGACAAGCTTTTATATCATACTAGTGACCCGCCCTGGCTTCGCACAGGTGCAATGCTGATACTAAATAGGTAGCTGCCATAAACGCGTACAATCGCTGCTAATCATAAAGTGCTATAGGGCCAAGCACGGCCTTCGAAGCGCTATTTATAGGCACGCGCCGCCGGCCCCCCGGCCGGTACCGCTGCAACCGCTATTTCCCTGCATTTTAAATCTGTAATATCTTCGAAATTATTCGTTTAAATTACATTATATTAAAAGTATATTATATCATATGTTCATTATTAGAAATATGCATTATACGAAATGTAATTCAATCAAATGCTCATTATATAAAATAATAATTATTTTATATGTTAATATGTAATAAGTATGTTATATCATATGTTCCTTATTAGAAATATGCATTATACTTAATGTATGTTATCATATCATCATTATAAAAAAAGATAATTATATCATATGTCAATATATTAAATGTTGTTATATGATTTAATAGCTATATCAAATGAGCGTTATTGCGACTAATATTATTAAAAACAAAATTATAGGCATCGTTACGCACCCAAGGCTTCGATAATAATTTAAAGGAAACTGTTTTAGACTACAGCGCTGTCGGAGCCAGAGGCGCGTTCATTTGTCAACAGGCTAATATAGCAGGCCGGCTTGCTACGTCATTTACATCCGCACGCATGACTTCATAAAATCTGACCCCAAGCGTTGGTTAGTGAATAAATAACGACCAGTTTCGATGGCTTATGACTGCTATGGAGGCTTGTTAATATCTAAATGGCATTCGAATAGAAACCTTACCTGCCTGTCTATGATAGTGGCTTTTGTTAGCCGTTAGATAAATAATATAACACCCGTCATTTCCTGCCAAACATACGAGTGCGAGATTGACGGATTTATTTATAGCCTTATAAACGTGATCACTAGTAAAAGCATTAAGACGTGAGTTTATCGATGAAGTGACTCCCTAATTTTTGTTCCCGATATTCCGACGTCTGGTCCAGTGTCTGTATTGATGAATACAACTACATAATGACGACGTAAATATTTATGACAGTTGTCCTTTGGTCTGTTTCAGCTGACGTTCAATAGAATTTCGATGCTAAACCAACTATGTACGAGGTGATACAACGCTGGGTACAGTGTACAAATAAACAATGTATTGTTTGGTAATTTGAACTGCCTGTGCCGTAGACATATCGATTTGGATTCTATTACATTTTTAATTAGAGGAAATAGGATTTACGCATCATATTCAATAATTTACCTTTTTAACCGACTTCCAAAAAAAGGAGAGAACCTCCTCCTCCTCAATTCGACGGAATGTTTTTTTTTTTTTTTTTTATGGATGTTCACCGATTACTCAAAGACTATTTGACCGATTTCAAATTTTTTTTTTTGGTTTTTTAAAAAAAAAGTACTTTCTAGTTGGTCCCATTTAATTTTGGTGAAGATTTGATGATGGAATCCATGAGGAATTGATGGAACTCTTCAAATATTGTAGGCATACATATAGCGATTTTGGTATTATAAGAAACATTCAGAAAGTGTAAATTGGTGAAGTGGAACTGATGCAGAAGACCACAGAATGCCATCGGAACTCCTCAATGATAAATGATTTACGGGTGGCGACAAAATATCTTGATTAATTTAGCTAAGCAACTTCATAGTCACAAATTTAAATGTTCCTGATGAGAATGGTACCATCGAATTGATTTGATGATGGAGCCGAAAGGTAGGCACCAGATCTATGTAATAAAATAATGTATCGTAGCCGTGTTTGGGCTTGTTCGAATCGTCACGAGATACACTTTTAAGTAACGATTAACTAAAAAGTGTAAAATAAATAAACTTTTAAACAAAAAAATAAAACCGACTAAAAAATAACGCCATAATTCAGTTTCTTCAAATTACTTACAAGTAACCATTTGTATACTCAATCTATACAGTATATACAATTAATGTTATTTTGGAGTCGGTGCCATCGTGTCACAACTTAATAAAATCGTCAATTTTCAATATTTTACACATTCTTTATATGGCACCGACGCCAAAATAAGATTTATTGTATATACTGTATAGATTGAGTATACAAACGGTTACTTGTCAGTAATTTGAAGAATCTGAATTATGGCGTTATTTTTTACTTTTTAGTTTTTTTGGAGTCAGTTTTACTTTTTTGTTTAAAAGTTTATTAAAGAATCGCCCCTGATGAGAAAATGTTATATACGAACAACTTATTTGTTTATATCTGTGGAATCGTAACTAATAAACGCATGGATGAACTTCATCATCATCAGCTACAACACGTACACTGTTCACAAAGACCTTCCCCAAAGAACGCCAGCATGACCGGGAGATACTAGCAATATTCATAAGGTTCAGTCCACTTTGTGGGGAAGGGCTTACTCACGCAGAGTCTTTTGGTGTAACCCCACTCAAGAATTATTCGGTCCCACAGCGGCCGTAGGGTCACCGAAGAATGTGCTTTGCCCATTGCCAATTAACTCTTACAATTATTCCAGCTATGTAGGTTACTCTGGTTCTTCTACAGATATCTTATATTCAATCTCGCAAAAAGACTCCTATCATAGCCCTCTCCATTGCTCTTTGTGTGACTTTGAAACTTTATTTTAAGGTGCATCGTGAGCGACCACTTTTCATTGCCGTACGTCATCACAGCAACAGATACTGGTCAAACTTTTATCTGGAGATACTGCTTAATATTGGCCGAAAAATATTTGTCCAGCCTCCCAAACGCTGCCTAGCCGAGTTGTATTTGATGTTTTCCGTCTTCCTCGAAGTTGTACCAACCTAGCTAGACGGTTTGCCTTAGGTATACATAACCATCCTCAATTTTGAGCGCAAAGTCTCCGATTTCGAAGGGATATGGTCAACCATTTGGTATTCAAGATCATTTTCATTTTGTTCATGTTCATGTTTAGACCAACTCGCTCTAGGCCTTTACTGATATCGTCGAACATCACACCTAACTTCTCCACCATAGGTGAGTGACGTATTCGCAGTTGATGTTTATGCCTTGTTCATCTAGCCCGATTCTTTTTGGACAAGTCTAAGAAGACAGTGCATCAATTTCAATCTGGTAAAATGTATTAAAACTATATCCAAGCGCCCTAATAATAACCTTCTGTATTAACAACTGTAAAAACCTTTAAAAATAGAACTCAAATTCAGAACTTCCACTACATAACTCAAACTCGGAGCTGAATGCTAGTTTAAAGTCATACTAACGAGTTTCATGGAGTACATGGAATTGGTTAATTAATTTATATGTAATTTGGTAATTTGGCTTGTTAGCTCATGTTAGTCTTCCTTTTCGATTTCATAATAACGGAGTAACAAAATAACAAGGTGTTAAGGAATAAGTAGAGATGTATGTGGAAACTTAGTGTCAAGGTGCTACTACGCAGAGTTACAAAATATTATGAAACAATTGCTAGCAACAGTATTATTTAACGTAATGTGTTAAGAAATACGAAAACACTGAGATTACAGGTGTTTATAATACGAGTATTCCTGATTTGCATCTTCAGACAACGTTAAAACTTTAGTAAGTATGCACGTTATTCTCAAACTACATTGTTTGTGCTTCTGTACGTGGAAGCAAGCAGCAAAATGATTAGGCAAGGTTCTTTGAAGTCGCAAAGTAAACACATAACTCCGTACTAAACGTATCAAGGAAAATCCGTGCCGTATTGTACATAACACCTTTACACAGCGTCCCGGCGGTAGGAACAAGAGAATCGTGAACAATTCAGCAGAAAAAAGGTGTTCACTAACACGAAAATTCGACGAAACTTAAGACGATAAACAACGAGAGATAGAAAAAACAATGGACTGAGAATATGGTGGATATCGAGGAACTTGTCAAAAGAACTTTTTTATGTAGGTAGTGGGGTTGTTGAAAAAAGGAACGTTAGGTGTGTAGAAATAATTTACGATCGCGACTTCAGTTATTACTAATTGCAATTCTTTATTGCAATGAGATAATGTGATTATTGTTTTATCTTTTGCAACTAAAGAGTAACAGATTGATGTATTTTTTTATGTCAATATTCTCTTCGTTTTTGTTTGATCGTAATCGGATAAAAACTATCCTATAACAATCTGTAGATTCCCAACTACCCGTGTACTTAAATAGTTAAAATCCATTTAGCCGTTTTGGCGTGATGAAGCCACAACAACACATCAAAAATAAATAATAAAATATTTTTCGAGTCAGCGTACTCCAAATACGGCTGCCAGTTTTAATAAAAAACAAATGATTATATTCAATGTACATTTCATGTTTACAACTTTATAGATAAGACAAATTATATATTATATATTTTTTTTTTTTTACATTGAAGCCAACTCATGGCTAAACTTAGTAAGTACCTACTCTTTTCAGACGTCTAGTTTTTAACGTTCTATTTTGCTTTTGATAAAGCATTTGTGTCTATTATAATGCGGAAGGGATGTATAAATATAGTAATGTGTTTAGTTTACAATAACACCCAACGGCCCAAGATCACTCGACCAAAATACTCTTTTCACATAGACAAAATATACCAAAAATATCATTAAATCATAGCCGGTCAAAGGAGAACTAAAATATTTTCCGTGAAAGGCTCTTTCAGAATTAAAACAATAACGTACCTTATGCAAAACAAAATTCATATTCACTGAGTATTCGCCTCAATAAATAAAACAAGAATGTAAAGGGCCCGAGTGCCTAAATATACGTTTATACATTGTTTTTTTCATTTCAAATCGAAACTAACCCATGCAAATCTCGTTGGGCGCGGCTAGAGGTTTCGCTTTTAGTTCAAACGAATGCTTCATTCAATTGATCGGTAAGTTTTTCTGATAGACTTTCGAAATTCAGCTCTGAGTCGGTGATAAAATAAATGTTTTTAAAATCTTGCTCAATTGAAGGTATTAAATGGACGTTAGAAGGACCGGTGGAGTTAGTAAGATTTTAGTGTTTACTACTCACATCCAATTTACTTTAGGTATAATTTCTTACCATCAACGAAATACTTAGAAGAGGTGTTATAAGTTGAATGTAAAGTGGCTGTGTATTTATGTGTCTGTTCTGTATGTGGCATTGTAGTGGATGAATCGACTTTTGCTTAGTGTTAGGTGTTTGAAAAATTAGTTTATTGTATGTGTTTGTAGCTTTGATTAAATTCCATCCATTGAAATATTATCTTTAGTTTTCTATATTATGCGTTGGGATTCTTTAATAGGGTCACCGATTACTTGGTATTAAAAGTATGTATACTTTTAATACCATACTATAAATTTAATAATAGCTCCATTTTTGACGTATTTAACTGGCGTCACTGATGCTGTGGTCATTTTGTGAGAACAAACATACGGGTTTATCACATAAACACTCGCCCTGGCCGGGATTCGAAACCGCCAGCTTCGTAGGCCGTTGTGCAACCCACTGAGGCAAACGTGTCCTCAAAGTGAATGGGAACTGTGTAATGGGTGTTGTCTAATAGTAATTAATTAATTTTTTTACGCATGGGTCGATTTGAATACGGTCATGGTATGATACTTTGTAGTAGGCACAAACATTTAAGGTTCGGCCATGACCATGCGCGACTAGTGATGCAGCGAGCGAATTCTCTCTTTATTGTGCAGTCGAGATGTTAACCTCACAGCAGTTAGTTGGCATCACACTCAGTGTACCTATCAGGAATTTGCTTGCCACGCCGACGATCACCCATCGTTATGGCCGGGCCCTTAGAGTTAATTATGTCCATACCATGCGCACTCTGGTATTACGGCCTGGCCTTGACATTTCTACGAACACAAACTGCCGCCCTCCCGCTTAAAGAGCCGTAGGAGCTTTGTGAGATGTACGACTGCTACCAGGGTTTCGTCATCCAATCACCGCTATTGACTCGCGCACTGGCAGAATAATCGCGCTCCATCGGACGACTATGTTCGGCCCGCCGAAACGCTGGGCATAAACAGCTATGGCTGATCTGGAAAGCCTTAAACAGATTGCGTTCCCAGGTGGGCCGCTGTTAAGGAGAACATGCTAAGATGGGGCGCACTAAGCGGCTTATACACTCGATATGGGTGTGGCACGACTCCCCAAATGACGGCGCACATGTTGTCCTGCCCAGCAAGCCCTCACACGTGTTCCAAGCAAGACCTACGAGACGCGATAGAGAGGGCGCTGAATGGTCCCGCATCCGCACCATATAAAACTAGAAACCATCGACACGAAAAGAAGAAATCACATTTCGCGACCAGCGGCAGCGGCGAACGATTTCTCTGTCCATTCCACGGTCGACACGCTCACCGTACAGCGGTTAACTAGCAACGCTCGCCGCAATTGCTGTTCGTGCAAAGTCGTGGCCGGCCCATTACGCAACGTGGAAAAAGTTAGGCCGCTGATGTGTATCGGGCGTAATAAACGAAAGTTAATTTTTTGTCTGCCGCAATGGTTGCAAGCATTAGATGGTGCTCAAAAACCAAACATTAAAAACAGATTAAGTTGTATGTAATATTTAATTGAACAAAGAAACATAGTATAGTAACAATTAGTTCGTATAGAGTTAAAATAATAAATACTATGTCACGCTTGCAAAAAATTTTTTAAGTATAATTATTAAATTGAAGGCGTCGAAAATTTTAGGGTACGGTTTTATGTAGGCGATTGATAGTCCTCTTTTAATGGTTCTTGGCTAGGATCAAAAGATACGTACTTATTTCGTGTCCATACAAAATAACTACACCAAAACTGTCTTTAAGTTCACGGCTGCGTCAAGGCAGCGTTCGTTTTCCATTCAAACTCTAGAACACATCTTAAAAAAACGATCTGGTATTATGTAGATCTTTTGCATGCTTCGAATAAAATACACATAAATTCGAGTTAACAGTATAAAATGCGCAAGAAAGTAGCAAAATAAGGAAGCAGAGCGGCTAACATTTACATACAGAATACAATACAATAAGACGTAATAAGATTCAAACTGTTATCGTTTTATAAATAAGTAGGATTTTAGAGCAGTAGAACAGTCTTTTGGCCTTTATTCCAGCGAAATGTATAAATCACGGAATTCATGGATATTTAACTAAGGTCAATTGGGGCAATTGCGTCAATCAAATCAAATCAAATAAAAATATTCATTATTCGAGTACGCCTGGTTACAAGCACTTTCGAAATGTCATTTACATGAGAGTGAAGTGTTTGCTGGGAGACATACAATATGACATACATATGCTGAAAGAATTAGGGAAAACCCAGAAAAACTTATCAGATTATTTAACTTAAGTATCATATTATTGATAAAATCATCATTTAAAAAATTAAAATAATTAACATGATAAATCCCAAAAGGATTGTCAATAAAAAAGAAAAAAAAAAACAAGAATGTGTCTAGAATAATATTCTAAATGTCAAAGTATATACTCTTATATATAAAACAATTAAGATTTAAATAATAATACTACCTTAGGTATTCGTTAAAATAATTATACATATACACCTACCTACATGACGCTATAATTTACATTAATTCCACGCGGCTTTATCATTCATGTAGTCTTGTGTGCTATATAATAAGATTTAGAAATTTCACAATATTTTTGAATTGACCAATAGACAACTCACTGATGCGGCTAGGAAATTTATTATAAAACCTCACACAGTTACCCATGAATGATCTCCTAATTTTATGGAGCTTAGTAACAGGCACTGCGAGCTTATGCTTATTTCTAGTAATAATATTATGTATATCACAGTTCTTAAAGTGGGTAATATTTTTATGTACCTACATACATCTATGGGGCAAATGCGTCTTTTAAACATTTAACTGTACCGGAACACTTAAGTACTACCCCTAACGTCCTCGTTGAATGTTTGGCATTGTTACTAATGCAAATAGAGCGAGGGTCGTTGTTAAGTGTTCCGCTTCCAAGACGTCATCAAAAGACGTATTTTCCCCATAGACACAATTGGCACAGTTATGTATGATGAATTGCAAATTCAAGTGGACTACTATATATTTAAAAAGAATGTATAAGATAGCCATTGGAACTATTTGACGAATTGTTTTCCCTTCAACTGTACACTTAACAACTATGGACACGTTTCCAAAATAAATTATTTTAATTAAACTGCTTTATGAAAAGTATACACATCATGAGCATACATCGCAAAATAGGACAGCGAGAGGGCATTTCAGTAATATTCATAAAATAAAACCAATTATTTTTAAATGTTTGTCGCAACGTAAGTTAACGTAGGGAGTAAATTTTTGATTTTCACATCAATTTCAAAGTACTGGTGTGACCACTCGGCACCCCTATTTTGCGATGTATGCATATAAGGTAAAATTTTCCCAAGTTAAACGCTATTTTTCAACGAATTAATAAGATCCTCTTATTACAGTCATTACCGAACCTTATTTTGCAATTAAATGGGATCCTCAAGCACATTTAATGCTCATAAATCGTAGTTAATGAGAAAATTATACCAAGCTTTATTTTCCGAATATTTACATCACACTCACAGGAAACGTGAAATCAGTCATCAGTTGGAATTGGTGTATTTAATGCAAATTACGTACAAAGTTACAACGTGGAGTTAAATGGTGAATGTTTTTTTTTTAATTTTCAATGGGGCTTTGTCAGTCCTGTTGCCAATGCAGATAACTATAGGATATGGAATAATGAACTCCTGAACCTTTGATTTGCAGCCGCATGACGTAGTACGGGTCGTCGTTAGAATACTTGGGATCATACACGAGGTGATTACTAAGAGTTGAATAAAATTGGCCGCATATAATACTCAGTAGCATTAACATGGAAGGGCATAATCATGATATTGGCCGCATATACTCGTAATGCTCAGTACCATACATATGTAAGGACAAAAATAAAATTTGCCTCCGTAGCACGAACATGTAAGCGCAAAAATAAAATTTGTCGCATATCATGCTCAGTAGTATAAACATGGAAGGGCATAATAATGAGACTGGCCGCATATCATGCTCAAAAGCATAAATGGAAGGGCATACCATGAAAGTGGCCGCTAACAGTAGCAGTGGTTTAAACATAGAAGAGCATAATCATGATATTGCCGGTATAAGTCGTATTGTAATATTTTCTTCTGTTTCCGCGATTATTACTCATTGAAATAAAACAATTTTAACGGATTATATCGCGTATATTATCTCATTTGAGTTCTGTTATCTTTTCTCAGTCAAGCCGTGAACACGGAAAGCTGAAAAGCTTCCGAAACGTTGGGGACTCAAATGAAATAATATACGCGATACAGTCCGTTGAAATTGTTTTTTTTTTCATGTTATTGTAATCTAAAGTCTGTTACTCGGATTTTAAACATTCTTTTCAACTACATATATAATATTTATGTTATTTAGAATTTATGGAACAGTTAATTTCAATTAAAATTATCTTAAATCAAAAATATTAACGATTTTAATGCTGACATCGACTCTGTTATTTCCATTTCTTATCCCATTTGCATTATAAAGTCTTCAAAATATAACTGATTTGTCATACTATTTTCCCCTGTTATTTTCACCAGGCAATTCGCCCATTGAATTAACATGCAGTCGCCTGTGCCTGTCATGGCACCCTCATGCATATGTATGACCTTATGCAAACTGCAACTTTGCCTTTCATTGAATATAAATTTTACTAAAAATGCGCTGAGCTTTGTGACTGAGATTTACGTAATCGTATTGATAGTGGGTAATTGTAGAGAGTGTTGTAACATGGTTGATGATGGAAGAAAGCTTACTTAAAGTGTTATGTAACAAACAGTTTAGTATAATATATATATAAAGAGTATTTGCGTAGATTTTATCAGTGATCCTCACAATAGGTCGAGCCTGCATCGTGAGAACCTTTGGACACAATTAGAATTTCACTAACAAGATGATGCGTGTACAGATAACAGAGTTACGTTTCTTGACGAAAATATGTTAATTAAAAAAAATAAGAGTGAACATTTTATTTTTACTGGTTATGAGAATTAAATAATGGATATCAAATGACTGGTTAAGAAATATTTGATAGTTTTTAATTCATTAAAATATTTTTTAAATTAGAGTTTAGTAAAAAAAAAGATTATTAGGCCAGAAAACAAAAGGGTAGCAACTCAATCTGTTGCCTATTTTTTTTTATTAAACCTTTTCGCCGATACGTCTATGGACATAGATGTTGGTAAGTCTGTAAGCTATTTGTCAAGTTATTTTCGTTCTGGATGTTCTTAACTTTTATTGCAATTCATTAAATTGGCCTATGGAGTGAGGTCAGCTATAGTTCGAGACGCAAATGTGCACGTTTTATCGAAGCTTTAATTAAAATATCCAATAGTTCTCAAGTTTCACAATTACCGAAAAATAATATATATGCTCATTTTAGCCCCAACTAACTCAATATTTTTTTTCTAGCACATTCGTATGTTGAAATCATTATACGCAAACAGTTACGTTCTATGACTTTTTATTTTTAATTTTAGAGCCGCGCCAAATCCATCTTTACGAATTGGAAGTAATTTGAGCAAATCGATGATAATCGAATACTTCGAGGTACTGAATTATAAATATTGAATAAAAAAATCAAACGAATCATGTATGTAATCCGATCCGACTTAAAAATTAAACAAATTACGTATAAACCTGTCCTCATTTAATAATGTGTAAACAACAGTATCGATATCTGAACCATAGAGAATGGAAATAAGGAGGCCAAACTCATATAGTCAAAAAGTATCCAACGGATGGAAATGGAAACCAGTGATTAATTCCAAATCTATCCTCAATGGCGCTAGTGTGGCACGTGCGTATGAAATGAACTTAATAAATGTTGCTTTCCTTGTATATCTTGTTTATTATCCTACTCTAGCATATTGGGCACTTGCAACAGTGGCGCCACCAATTTAACTTCTTTTAACGGACACAGGTATTAGAATACAACAAAGCAACAGGGCACATAATAAATATATGTGATACTCTAAACTACAATACAAACAGAATCTTTTTAGATATTTGTTATTCCCTTATACTTACACTATTTGATATTATTAAAGACTGCGGCTGTTTAACGGTATTCTTGCATTAAACAGACTTTAGGCTTATTTTTCATCCAAAAATAGTAAGTTATGGTTTTCTGATGCTTTATAGTGGGCAAGCCAGTGGAATGCGTCACACAATATCGCATATTGCATTGGTACAGTATCTACGGAATCAATAAATACCTTTTTTTTTGATAACCAACCATACTCCCCTGTAATAAATATGTCATCCAGACATATGATTTTATTTACATACTGTTTATCTACAGCAGTTAAACATATAGAGATTGGATTGTTAATAAGTATACAGAATAAGTAATCGCATAAATCGATTCAGACTACCTGTGGAAACCATTGATTATCGGTTATTATGACAATCGAAACACTTTTGCCTCATCACTATTTATGTCATCTGTCATGTGTCAAAAGACAGATGGTAGAAATCACGGCCTATAAGTGACTCGCTACTGCACAAAAAATTTAGGCAATCCTTCGAAGGAACAGAAACATTTGTTATATAGACCGTTTTAATGTTTCATATCTATTTCTATAGTCTTATCATTTTGCCATATCAGCTTTACATACTACAAGAGCACTTTGGAGATCGCTATTTTTATATTGGCTATCGCTACTTTTTGCTTATTAATCCTCCTTATCAGTAATCTGAATCATCAAAAGACATCCACTGCTGGACATCGGCCTGTCCCAAATAATGCCACCAAAAGCGGTCCTGTGACTCCCGCATCCAGCAAACTCTAGCGACAATCACCAAATCATTAATACCTTGTCAGGGGATTTCCACGCCGCATCTTCCGGTGCATGGTCGCCACTCGGTAACATGTCGTTACCAGTGGTTGCCACTTAAGAGTCCCCAGTTCGGTTCTCCATACAAACGTAGTTACGCTCTCATTTTAAAACGACTGGCTAGTTTGTTCTGAAACTTTGTAATCATAATAAGTTCAGGTATATGTAGGCCTGTAATAAGTTTATGTAGTTTCAGATACAATAGTAAAAAAAATACAGTGAATTAAAAATTTTCATACATATCTTGTTTTGCTGTATTTCGTTTGCTTATAAACTGGAGCCATATAAACGAATTACAAGCCTAGATCAAGCTATACATCACTTCATAGTATATGCAAAGTTAAATTACAACCCAACTCGTAGATTTAAAATGAGAACGATACTCCGTTTGTATGTGGAGGTGAAATTCGGTCGAGCTTGCTGGGGACTCTTAAGTTTTGCAATGCTTCCAGCTATGCTAGTTACTATCTGGTTCTGTTACGAACCTCTTCACTCCTGATTTAATCTCGCAGAGAAACTGCTTTGCTTACACAGAGTAAATTAATATTACGAGTACCTCAAGAATCTTCCATAACATGAAACTCAGGATCGTGTGAACCGCACGTAAATCAAAGAGATTTACTATCAAACTTGGGTTAAATAACCCGTGCTAGGAGCAAATGAGATTATATGATGATATTACTATCTTATTTATTAGCGAATTCATTGAATTACAATTACATTGTCATTTACGTTGGAATGAATTAGTTATTAATTTGCTTCCTTTGTAGATCAATTTACCCTTACAGAATGTTACACAATATTCGGTGCCAATATTATCAGATTCAGAGAATTGGTAAATAGAGTGGAGTTAACACGAATTACACAAGGCAACATTTGTATTAGTTAAGAGTACATAGGTACTTATACACTCGGGAGTAAAACTTGCGCGTCACCCTTGTTTAACTAACAGCAATAGATTTTTATTAACAACAATAGATTGTATTAAATAATTATACAATTCTTTGTCATACTCAACTGTATTAGCAATTTTCGCGATCTTATCATAGAAATAACATTATCCAAAAATGAGATTTTTGCATCATCTCGCTCCGTTAACTGGACTGTTTTTATCATGAATTTTTACGAGTCCGATTTATACCTAAGAACTAAATTTTAACTGTTATTTATGCAGTTAAGATGTAAAATTTAATTAAAATTATGACAGAATCAAAGCATCTGTACAACCCTGCACTATTTAGCGAGATATGACGGTATTTTACCGACCCATAATTTTTGTTCTCGAGCGTATTTCAGAAAAAAAAACTAATTTTTCAATAAATTACGCAAGCGTATTGACACATTGTGAATTGATTTATTTTAATCATGGACGATTGAAAAGAGAAATGGGATAAGTGACTGATTGGTGGTGATTTAAACTTACACGATCTTCACTCATTATCACAACACAACAAAACGGGGCTTAATCGCGTATAAATATGATTTATTAAATTAACTTTCGTTGGTAATTCTTCGACGTTTCGGACGTCGCGTTACGTCCATGATCTCGAAGGAAACTAGAGTGGCGAAATCAACGTCTTCTAGCCGCGCGAGTTTTTCGATCTACCCGCGCTTGATGTTTATTATTAGGTTGAACACTACGGTCGTCACTAGACCGACACACTACACTCACGACGTCAGGCGATTTATCAGATGTTATATGATGTTGCTTACATTTACTAATTACTGGATTCCACGAAGATGAAAGCTTGAAACCATCTTCCCGGTTGAAATTTCGGTGTTTCTTGATTTCAATTGCTTCACGCACGATTCTACAATAGTAATTACGTTCCGTAGAAAGGATCTTGGGATTATGAAGCTCAATCCAGTGGTTTGGTCCCGCTTCTAATAAATGTTTGGCAATAGCGGACTTATTCATCTGGCAGTTCTTAACAGCTGAGATATGTTCCTTGACTCTTTCAGCAATAGTGCGCTTCGTCTGTCCAATATAAGAACTCCCGCAACTGCAATCGATCTTGTAAACGCCAGGTGATTGGAACTGAATAACATCCTTAGGTGATCTTACATGCCCTATGACCCTAGATAACGGCTTGTACACAGTTTTTATCGAGTACTTTTGTAGTACTGTGCCAATTTTGTCCGTTATTCCTCTTACGTACGGCATGAATGCTGGTTGCCTCCGTTGATTTTCGTCTGTGCTGCTGTCTGTTCACCTCATACACATTCCATCTAAGGACCTTTTGAATGTGTGAGACCTAACTATCTAAGAATTCCGGGTCGCAAAGGTCACGTGCCATGTTATAGAGGGAACTCACAACAGCTTGGAGGTGACGAGGATGGTGATGAGACAACGCATTCAAATACCTGTCGGTGTGTGTCGGTTTCCGGTGTGCGTCATGGAGCCATCTACCCGACCTGTCACTTTTACGTCCAGAAAAGGCAAGCTACGTTCCAGTTCCAATTCATACGTGAACTTAATTTTGGGATGAAAGGAATTGAGATACTGCAGTAATTACTCAACCTCCTGTTTGCCACCCTTCATAACACAGAAAACATCGTCAACATATCGCTTCCACAACTTCACTGCCCATGGTCGCAGATCTAAATTGGCTTCAAAATGTTCCATCCAGATGTTTGCCATAACCGGTGCCACAGGACTACCCATGGCAACACCGTCGATCTGGAGGTAATGCTTTCCACGATATAAAAAGTAACTGCCTTCCAAACAGTTTCTTAGCAATACCATTTTAGACTCCGGCATCCCATTATCACTCAGCCTTTTTCTGATTACTTCAAGACACTCCTTTACGGGAACATTGGTGAAAAGTGACTCAACATCAAAACTCACCATTATCTCATCCGGTCCCAGTCTGATGTCCTTCAGTATGTCTACAAAGTGGCGTGAATCCTTCACAAAAGACGACGTGTTACCTACAAACGGCTGTAACACCGATGCAACATGCTTCGCAAGATCGTAAGTGGGGGACGCAATCTGACTTACGATAGGCCGCAGCGGCACGTTGGGTTTGTGAACTTTCGGTAGCCCGTGCAGTTTCGGTGGTTGCACAATTTTAGGCCTGTATAACCGGTGAAAGTCGTCTTCTCCGAATGTCTTTTCATAGTATCTGATGACTGCCCGTTTGCGACGTGTAACTCGAGCAGTTTGATCGTAGGAGACGGGCTTATATACGAGGTTATCTTCCAGTAAGCCCCGTATTTTACCATCGTAATCAACAGAGTCCATCTGATATCTATATCTTCCCACACTAAATATTTTTTGTGATCGGTAATTGTAATCACATCACGTGCGAGGCCAAGCATATCATTGGCAGAACAGTACCTTGCCTTAGGCCCGGGATGAAAAAAGGTTTATTTGCATGCAGCTTTTATTTCCTAAAATAATATTTCAGATTTTTTTATCAACTATAATATGTACAATATTTACTTTTTATTGTTTTGTTTAGTTATCATTGAACTCCGATACTCGTAGTTCAGCGGATTTAGTGTTACTACAGCTGAATAACAATGAGTAAATATAAATATAAAAGTAACATTTTTGTTGGCGGGAATTTATTTAACCACATAAAATCGGGAATACACGTGAGTGCACCTTATAAATTCGAATGGTAGCCACTAGCTATTACAATTTACAATGGTACGTGCGCTTAGTAATGGTATCATGGTATGCTTAGAAGTATACTGCACAACATTTGAATTTTTTGTGGGAAGGAAGAGGATATTTGTGATAACCAGATTACGTAGCCTTATGCAAACAAACCGGCCAATTGCGAGTCGAACTCGCGCACCGAAAGAGTTCCGTACAAAATATACGCTAAAAACAGCCATATCTTTGAAATTCTAGTATTAGGAGAGCCCTCCTAAGCAAATTGTACGCGGTGTAGGGTCATTTTATACTGGTTACTGACACAGACAGACATAAAAAAAATGATTTTAAATTTCTTTCGTTGGTTGTGCTATAAGATCTACCTTTTAACCAAATTTCAAGTCTCTAGGACAACTGGACCCTGTGGGTTTTTCATGGATGGCAATCTGTATGGAAATACCTTATGTACTTTGGATTGTGTTGACTTAGAAGATTATTTTAAGGCTTCAAAGGACTGCATATATGTTAATTTTAACGAGATATCTCCACGAATTCTTGAGAATGAAGCAGGATTTTGACAAACGGACAGATCGGCAATAAAGTAGTTATGTAAAGGGTCCTTTTTTGCTTTTGCATACGGAATCCTAAAAACACATTTGTGAAATTATATTCTCATGAAAATTTGAGTTTATAGATTTTTTTTGTGCATTCACTATTGTTTTTCCTTCTTTGTTATAACGAGTAAAAATATGGTCAGCAAAAAATTACTTCTTCAAAAGATTGAAGTGTTCACTTTGCAAGGAAACTATACATCGCACGACAAGGATAATTCCAAGAAATCTTTTGGAAAGACATACGAGTCTGTAACTTTCATCTTTTAAGCAACATAGTCACTCAGTGAGAAAGCTCTTCAATAAAGAGAATAAAAACTTTATATTCAAACAAACTCGTATTAAAAAGGAAAGTTAAGAGTGCAAGAACCAATAAAAGTATTAATGTGGTCTTAATCTTTAAACCAAATAGTTTAGAAGCTTGCCAAGAAACACGGCAGCATTGGCAAATGTTTTCGAGCAACTTCTAACTGTAGCAGGTAACTTCTTATCTTAATTTACAGTTCAACTAGAGTTCTTGAAACTTAGTAGTCTAAGATCCCGTTAAACCTCATCGGGTATTTCACAATATCACTGAGCTAATGTCATATCAACCAAAAGCCAGTTGGAGAAATGTTAACACCAAGGATCTCTCAACGACCGGACATCTAATATCTTCATTCAACAGTTTAGTGTTAATCTTGTCCCGATTATTGGTCTACCTGGTTGAGCTACTCCCAATGATGCGTCTTCCATATAAGCAATCATATATTCACACTAGAAGGCGCCCGCAATTTCGTTCGTGGAGGAGAAAAAATCATAACCCCTCTTTTTTTGTCAGCGTAGTCGGGTAAAGGTAGCCTATAACCATCTGGAGATACCCAGCTACCCGTGTACCAAAACTTGTGGAAATCTGTTTAGCCGATTTTGTGTGATGAAGCCTCAACGACACATACAATCATTCAAAAAATCCAAAAAAAATTTTTTTTTTGTTTTACTACAACATATTTTTTTAAATATCTTCAATGTACAGACATTAATTTTTACAACTTTATAATATAGATTAGATTAGTATAGATTATTACCACACGAAACAAAATAACACCAAAAACACACGTTCTAAGTTCTCATGTCACTTTAGGATAGGGATGATGACTTAATTTTAATAATTAGTCCGTCGTGTACATTAATTCACGGGACACGGACACGATTTTTTTCTATTTTTTCAAAGTCAAAAAATAAAGGCGGTACATGAGTCAAAATGTCGCGTGACGTCACTCCTAGGATCTTTCACCTAGGAGTGACGTCACTTGCCCCCACTCCTAAACTTTTAAAAACCTTAATGCGATTTATCTGAGTATTTTTATATTATTTTGAAAAAGCAAATAATCCGTGCATTTTTTCCTATCTGACGGATTAATTAGAATTTTGATTTTCATACCCAGTCATCATAACTATTGATGTCCTTTGTGCTGTAGTAAATCGAGATTGCGATTGCAATACCAGATACAGAGCACTCATTCGTGTGTGGATCTAGGACTATAAGTTAACATCGTCTACTTGCTTCACAGGTAACTTCTCTACTCTACTTCTCTCAATACATTCTCGTTATGTATGGCTTTTGGCAAACGTCGAGTTAAATGCATTTGCATGATTTAAGTTCAATATTGGTTGATTCTGACTGTCTGAACACGAACGAAGGAATATGGTAGACTTGGCAAGTTTGTTTTATTTAATCTGTATTCACCTTATAAATACTTAGATCTCATGACCCCCACCAAATGGTACAGTTTTTGGACTTTTTCAATTAGAAGGTTGCCAGATTTAGTAACGACTAATTAATACTGATATTTATTTATTTGTTTATTTATTTATTTATTGATTAACAGCAAATTGCCAAACATGAAAGCTATAGATCACAGTTTAAACCATAAAATTATGAATAACATGATAAGCGTTTTGATAACATTTTGATAATGACATTTCAATTTAATAATTACACTACTAATTAGGTAGATATACATTTCTATTTCGATACATTTTCATTTTAATTGGATTCGACAAAAATATTGATTGTCCCTGCTCATAATAAGTACTAAAACCGGAAAGTGCCTAGTTTGTTATTATGTACTTGAACGGTGCCCGCAACTTCGTTCGCGTAGGAGAAAAAGTCATAGCCCCTCTTTTTTCCTAAGCGTAGTCGGTTAAAATGTATCCTTTAATCATATGTGGATACCCAGCTACCCGTATAGCAAAAATAGTTGAAGTCCGTTTAGCCGATTTGGTGTGATGAAGCCACAACGACACATACGAATGTACAAACATACGAAAATCGAAGAAAACTTTTTAGTGATCTCTAAAGTCCGTTACAATCTTTTATTTATATCTTTAATGTACAGATAGTTCATTAGTACAACTTTATAATAGCAAGGATAATCTTAATATTTTCTTCTGTTTCCGCGATTATTACTCATTGAAATAAAACAATTTAACGGATTATATCGCGTATATTATCTCATTTTAGTTCCCGACGTTTCGGAAGCTTTCCAGCTTTCCATGGTCACGGGAGGACTTATTTCAAGGATAATCTTATTTATTTTGTACCAAAATAGAATACCGTCCTCCGAGCATCTGCTGCTAAACTAACCAACGCGTAAGTAACATACCGAAACTCAAGGAAACAAGAAACTTTGTCTCATTTATTCCTGAAACAGACAATTCACGGTACAAATTCTGACTTCGCGTATTCCTGTTGGTTAAGGCAGCTTTTTCTTGTGAGCTGGCAATGTCGCATTCTTCGTTAATGTGCATTTCTAAAAAAGTTTGTCTATTTTGTTTGTAATATTTTAATTGAATATTTATTTTTGATAGTTGTTTTGTTGATTCATTTGGATTTTTCAGTTCATATACAATATGTACTCGATAGATAGATAATTATTTCTTAAAAATAATAATATAGTTTATCTTTTAAAAATACACCTATCGTGATAGTCAGACATAATTTACATTACATAAGCATTTACTCGCACGACTTATATATCGAGTATTCCATAACTAACTTGTAAAACATTTTAAAAATTGGTAACTAAATAGGATATTTGTAAATGTGCCCACATTTACAAATATCCTATTTTGTTACCAATTTTTGTCCAAACATTTTTAGAAATGCTTTATTGCGTTTTTAATGAAACTTGTGTTAAAAGGGATTTTACTATTTTTAGTACTTACAAACATAGTTCGTCTATCCAAGGACCATAATTATCAAGTGGCGTGCGGTCCATATAGGCACAAAATGTACTGCTTACTTTGAACAATCATGGCTCCTGACAGGCACAGAGTAGGTCTACCCTGAAGCTCAAAACGACCATGCGTCGGCTAAAATAGCAAACCTTGTAACTCCATTTTTTTTTTTCAAAATTATATTTTGGCACTTTTAGATAGTTAAAGACTGAACGCCTATAATGGCAAAACTTTTAAATGCTAGCAAAATACCCTTCAAGTTTAAAAACCGAACTAGAGAACCTCGCAATATCCGACCGTAGATACCATACTGTTAAAGTTACGTTTTTGGTGCTTGCTGTAAAATTTGATCACATGGAGTTACGCAGTTTGCGACTTTAGCTGACGTGACTTTCTGTGCCTATCCGAAGCCAATAGAAAAACTGCCTACTTAGGTCAAAAACCTTTAGCCTGCGCCTGCAACTGGACGAAGGCCTTCCCAAGGAAATCTGCAACGACCCGCCGAACGCCGCCGCCATTATCCATTAATTTGTTGGGCGACGCTGAATCGTCCTATACGCGATCGCCGCTCTATGTTTCTAATTCGATGGCCATCAGTATTATTCAAAGATACCCCAAATACAGTAAAGCAAAAAGGAAGTGGATTTTTTTCTTCGCGCAAACCAAGTTACGGGCATCTAATAATTAAATTCACATTTTCCAAAATTGTTAATATGAACTTTTTTTTCATTATCAGGACGACCAAATGGTTAAATGTACTTTTGGATATTCATCTAATATTATGTATAAATACTCATACTGGTATATAGGCTTAATTTCACATCAATTTGACCGGTGGAATTTATTGAAGTACGATAATAATATAAGAATATGAATTAAAAATTATAAATGATGAGACGCTGACGCACGTAGTCTCTTAATTCACGAATTTATGTTAGGAATCTCAAATTAGCAACGCAAAGTTAGAACAAAGCCTAACAGAAAGCTAATGTAATCAACAAATAAAAACAAATTCTCAGTACAGGCAAGTCAAAGAGAATCAGTTAATTTGTAGACTGTGGTTTTACAACGCGTAGCTCAGCGCTATGACAAAGAAATGGCTCCTAAGCAGAATCGGCTAGAGAATTCCAACTGGCATACTGACATTGATTTAAAGTAACGCGATTTTCACTCATTAATTCAACACAACAAACGAAAGCAAAGGCTCCAGTTCCTTCAAGACCATGGACGTAACGCGACATCCAAAACGCCGAAGAATTACCAACGAAAGGTAATTGAATAAATCATATTTATACGCAATTAAGCCCCGTTTGTTGTGTTGTGGTAATGGTATACTGACACTGAAAGATGATCCATAGATAAATCTTCGTCATCATATTCGGTCGTTGGCGTATGAGGCGCTTTAAATTCTGTCATCATAATAGCATGACTGTGATACCGAATATTGGGTAAGGTCGCGGAGCGGTTCGACTGCCTGCACCCTTGTATTAATGAATATTCATAGTATTCGTAAGTAAAGAAAATGCAATTCGTCTTCTTAATTTGTCGTTGTCCATATATCAGAGTGCTGCCGCGACAATATGGCGTCTCCACAATATGGTTGAAGATACGAGAATACGTGGATTAACTTGGTTACAGTCTTCGACCACAAGCGTTAAGTGTAAACCTTCCTAATTCGCGATTCATTTTCTTCGTCATCATCATCATCATTTCAGCCATAGGATACTGCTGGAAACATTTCTTGATAGATTTCCACATCGGCCGGATAGAGCAACCACATCTAGCAAGTCCCCGCAACCCTAACCAGCGGGGTTATTGCCTAACGAAATTTTGACACTTGGTATCGGAATCAAATGTCATAGCCAATATAAAATCATGACACTTGATTCCGATTGCGAGCGTCAAACGCGTTAGGCAATACGGGGGCGGGTCATCCGTACACCTTGCGGTCTCCACTCGAGAACCTGCCCCAACTCTGTCGCAACGGCCATCGGTTCTTTGAACTATGTGCCCTGCCCATTGCCACTTCAGTTTGCTTACCATGTTTGCTATATCGGTAATCTTGGTTCGTCTATGAATCTCCTCATTTCTGATTCGATCTCGTAGGGAGAATTAATTTAAGGAATCCTAAATTAACAATAAAACGTTTTACAAAAAAACCTAACACAAAGCTAATATAATCAACAAATAACGCCACAAGTTCCCAGTACAGGACTGAGGAGTTCCGCAAACACACGGCACGTCAAAGGGAATCAGTTAATTTGATTTCAGTGCTCGACCACAGGACTAATGAGTTTATTGAGCACCAAGTTACCTTCTCATGCATTAGAATATTGCCATGAGACGTTTGGTGACGAATGTGGATAGCTCTTTAAATAACACAACTTATTTACCTAGCTATATAACTTTCAGACAAAATATTTTATATCATAGCAGGAACGTCTACTTGTGAAATCCAAATGTTACATAAAGCGAATCGTTGAAAAATTGTATGCTTCCAGCGGGATTTGAACCTACGTCTCATCAGCTTTCCTGGCCAACAACGACGACTTACCAACTAGTCTCTAGCAGCTAACTTCTTATGCATCTAGATATTCAACTAATCGCTGCATATCTTATATATGCCCATATTTATTGAAATAAAACAATTTAACGGATTATATCGCTGTGAAATGCTGCTTGGTAAATTATTAGAATAAAATAATTAAGCCCTTCTGGCACATGTGTAACTGTCTTTACAGCTTAGGCCCATCTGGCATGTATGTACACCTTTATTTGTGTGTTTTTTCAAAAAAAATGGGTAGTTTGCACAAATTGTAACTTTGACAGAGGAAAATACATCTTTTCTCAGTCCTCCCGTGACCATGGAAAGCTGGAAAGCTTCCGAAACGTCGGGAACTAAAATGAGATAATATACGCGATATAATCCGTTAAATTGTTTTATTGCAATGAGTAATAATCGCGGAAACAGAAGAAAATATTATGCCCATATTTATTTAAATTTCTTTAGATTGAAGCATTATTATATGTCATTATTTTGTATGACTCATTACTATTTAGGGCTGGTGACGCAATTTCGACTCCGCTGGTGTTGCAGGTGTCGCTGGGCGACAGTGATCGATAGCCATCAGTTGAACCAGCGTCGTTTGCCCTCTATAACATAAAAAAGCTTTCTTGCTAAGTTGAAAAACTTATTAAAATTAAAATTCAAATTCAAAAGATTTATTTGCTAGGAATACAGATTTCATATAGGTCTTACAATATTTTTGGTTTCATGTATTCAGCCTACACGAGGTAGCAGTATCATGAGGAGACGGTGACATTGCAAAACCTTTTTCAAAAAACTGCGTATGGCTTTGGTTGCCTAAAATATTTATGTCCGCGCCAGAGTCTAATAAACCTACGTATTTATTGTTTTCTACATAAAAATCTATTACAAGGCGTCTGCTATTACCTTTAGGAATACGCACTGGGGCAACATTACAATTATTTGTAAAAAAACAAGAATTCCATTCTTCTACATTCGTGTTGCCCGGTGCTGATGCACATTTTTTGAACTGGTAGGCTGTTGTCTGCGCTGCTGTTGCGACGCTGCTTCAATCTTATTCTTCCTGCCACATGAAGCTAGGGCAGCTGCTACTGTGTTGGTTGCGGCTGTCTGTGTATCAACACTATTTAGAGCGGGAACTGCTGAAACATTTTTAAAATTAAATTTACTTTTGTGCCTAATGCATCGAGGACAGGTTTTTGTGGTCACATCTAATGTGCCACACTTAAAGCACACTATTCTATTTATGTTTGGACACTGCTTGTAAAAGTGATCCGCGCCTCGGCATTTAAAATAGAGGGCCTGAGTTTGTGTGTTGACCGCATACACACAAGCATTGGAGCATGAGACCATCTGGTGCGGCTTGTAATCTATGCTTCGTAATTCACAATTGGTATCTGCAGGGCGAGAGTCATATTTTTTCTTATTACCAAAAGACTTTCTATGGAATTTACTGAACTATAAATAATAGCTGGGAAATATTTGGGAAGCATGTTGTGTTTAATTATATCAAACAGCTCAGATTCTGTAATGTTACTCGGTATTTTATTACTTAAAACCCGCATCTTTGATATAAAATCTAAGAGCGACTGACCTTCCTGTTGCTTTGTATCACGAAGTCTCGTGATTATTGAGTATGCATAGTCGACTGGCTCGAAGTAGCTTATCAAGGCACACTTCAATTGGAACCAGGTCCCAAACCTATGCTTGTTCACACGGCATTTTGTTGAACTTTTGTTTCCTGATAAATAAAGTCTTCGTTTCGTCCTAGCAGATTTTTTCAACCTCTTTGTCATCCAATTTAATTCGCTCTGCCTATTTGAAATTTATTTTTAATAAAAGGAAAGCACAATTCGTAGAATAGACGAAGCAAATCATAAAAATGATTAAAAACTTCTTCCGTATTAGTTGAGTTAACAACATCTGAGAAGGATAGCGCAGATATGCATTGATCAAACTTTCGAACATTGTCTGAACTATAGTCACGGTTGTACTCGAACCATGCCGCGTAAGCCCGCTGTTTCTTGACCGCGGATATAGATATTGTTTGGCGGTTTCATGATCGGAGAGGCAAAGATGGAGGATTTCAACGTGTACCGTTTTTATATTGCTAGCGATTTGATCGATGCATGAGTTTAGTCTGGTAGCCTTAGGGACATGTAAATTAAAATTATTGTTTCGCAAAATACTCAAAAGTGTTCTGGAAGCAGAAGTTTTCTTCAATATGTCAATATTCCAGTCACCGCAAAAAACATTTATTTTTATTTTTATGTGATGACACAAGGTAATTAAGTAGCATGTCAAACTTGTGCAAAAATACTCCTGTATCTGACTTGGTCTATTCTGGGATTCTGTAGACATTAATAATTATGAGCCCCAAACCAATGATATGCCGCAACATTCAAAGTAATAATTAGTTGATAATGTATTGATATAGTCTAAAAGTTTGAAGTCTCGATGTTTTTTTATTAAGATGCAAGTTCCCCCTCTACTTTTTTCGCGACAGTATGCCGTTGCTAATTTATAGTTAGGTATTTTAATATTTGTTTGTGCGTCCCGGCGAATAAAAGTTTCACTAAGGCAAATTATGTCATAACTCTTGCCTTTATCGCAGATGAAGGTCAGAGTCAATAAATCGAGTTTGCTGAGTAAACCTCCTATATTTTGGTTGAAAATTGACAGAGTGACATGATTTTTTGTGATTGACATAGAACATTGGCTTGTTTTACAAGTGCTATAAACATTTTCTGTACCGCAGGCATTGTTATTAGACACAGAACAAGAGAATAAGGTTTGAAAGGGTTATCGAGTACAATTTGTGTCAGAACCAATGTCGCCACTAAATCCCTTCCACTTTGTACTCACGTAAAAAAGAAAACACACGGAATTTAAATGCGCGCTAACCCACACAAACGGAATTTAACACTACACTACACATGATCGAGCCCTGCGCACCACGAATGCCAAGCGATTAAGAAATGGTCGCATTGAGCGCAATACATTGCTCTTTCAACAGCCAAAGTCAAGTCGGCACTGTAGTACTATGCGAGCAATGTATACAAAATTTGACAAGTATCGTTATTATTGTTAAACTTTTAGTACCGAACCGTTTTTCGTAAACATTTCAATAAAATGAAGATATTTACGCTTACCGATGGAATATTATTCCTCCTTTGGCTAAAGTGGCCACTCCACTTCTTGCCCTGCAAGTTACCATAGCGCAACTCGGCATTTTCCACCACTGTTTTAATATTTATTTTTAATACATTCTGGCGCAAGGTCGGCAAGCAACTGCGAGCGGCCGCGTGCCTGTCGGTACAAGTTAAGAACATTTGCAAAAACTTGTGGCGCGCTTACTCCACCTGTTCTAACCTTATTTCGCTGTTCTAACCTTATTCTCTTGTTCTCTGTTATTAGACGTGTTCCAAGCAGCACGGGAAACGTTGAAAGTACTACCTAAAATACGTACTTTACGAGTCTCTCTCCTCAAGGAAAAAGTCAATCAGAATAATCTAGATGCTGTAATAAGCTGAGTTTAACTTTAAGCTGAGTTTTTAGTGTATTCATGCGGGTAAAAAAGTGGTTGTCGATAACGCGAAGTCTTGACAAGTAAAATTACTTATGTGACCACATCGAGGCAAAGCAAATAAAGTTTCATACTTCCTATCAGATTGAAATGAACATTTGTATTTCGAAAGCTAACAACTGCTGGACACAGGCCTCCTCAAAGGATTTCCCCATGTGCCGGATAGAGGCGATCCGCATCCAGCGAGTCCCCGCAACCGTAACCAGGTCATCCGACCACCTTGTGGGTGACCTTCCCACGCTGCGCTTGCCTGTACGCGGTCCCGAAAGCCTACATTATTATATTTTTTAAGATCCTAAACTTCATTATTTGCATTGCAATACTTTCAACAAATATCAGATCTGTTTGAAATTCTCTAAATTTAAGTACTAATATATTATGTTTCTTTCCTCTAAATAAACGGATCTTCCTACTAAGTTCCAAACTACACACTAAACGGCAGCTGAAAAATGTTTTTGCAAATTCACGTAAGCAGCTTACGTGCTAGGTTGAAACAGTTACCCGGGGCATTGTTCTAAGACGTGTTCCAACCGGCACGGGAGACGTTGAAAGTATTTCCCAAAATCTGCACGTATCTCCTCGGGGGAACAGTGCAGGAGTACAATCTAGATGTTGTAATAAGCTGAGTTTAATCCCTTGTGCATTAAGCGAGCATTGTCATACATGACAAGTTTTGAGTTAGCTTGGTACGAATAAAACGCATAAGGATTGATCAAGAGCCTTTGGCGTGGCACTGCAATATCTCCAATTGGGCAATACGTCAACCATACGCAAACATATCCTAAAGTCTGGAAGAGATCGCTGTTATAAAACCGCCTGTTGTTTACCTCTCCTTGAACGTTTAATTGTCTTTTGTATGGTTTTGTGACATGTGCAATAGAGTTATTGTATTGTATCACTGCCATTTAGTGACGGATTTTTGAATAATTTGTTTATTACCTGAGGATCACAAGAAAAATCCTGGATATGGGTGGCGTGAGATCAGCCATCGTGATTCTTGGGAAGGTACCTATCTCTCTCACTTGTGCACCGCGATAATCGGACATGGTAACATGGTACTACATTTTGTTAAAATATTCAGTGTTTTATGGATAATAACGGACCATTTCATGTTGCATTTATTGTGGTAAAATGGTTTTAAACCAATTTATTTTCGGTTGTAGTGGAATCAAAATAATTAATGCAATTTTTCAAACTTTGAATTCAAAAAGTGTACCTCTGCGAATTACAAAATATTTTTCACTTCTCCTGCTCAAAAAGTAAGTCGTATTAACTTCGCAAAGCGAGACTAATATAGTACATTTAGACCCTAGGGTTTAAAAGAAAGCCATATAATCACATACATATTTCTATGAACTGAAAAAAAAACTTCTGGCCAGCTACATACTACTTACGAATAATTAAAAACAAATAAACCAACCTGATCAGATTGACCAAAATTTCTAATCGAATTGCTTAAACTGTACTTTAAATTTTTCAGGAAATAAACAATTTTAATGTTAAGTCTTTTTTATTTTCTCGCAGTCGAGGTGAAAAGCAGAGTGTTTAACACGTGGCTAAAAACCATTATGACACTTCTTCGTAACATAATGGCTTATTTTAGCCCCTTGTCAAACAATCTATATTCCGTAACCATGTTTGATGCTCCAAATAAATGTTGTGTACGTAACATTTTCTTTATACTGATAGTAATGGCAAAACCTTGATTCCTTCGGAGCTTTATTCCTTCCAGAATTAGACCTGGAGAAACTGCCCACGACGGGACACCTGGAGGAATGAGAGAAAGGCCTTTGCCCAGCAGTGAGACATACTAGGCTCTTAAATAATAAGTAAATTAGCTCCAAATAATGCCAGTCCTATTAACCATACTAATATCTGACATAAAAGCCTACAATTTAACTGCAAAGCAAGCAAGTTTGACTGATAGAGAATGCCCTATGGCATTAAGTTCGTCTTTTGTACGATAAGTTTTTACAAATAAATTAATTATTAATTTGTATATGCTCGTTAGAGATTGCCTTTCCTTCTTTGAAAAAGCATCAATAATTTTTAAAGCCAGAAATACGAGTACGACAGCAAAACCTTACTTTATTAATATAAATAAAATATTATATTATCAAATAAACTTACTTCTGTTTGACACAACTTTTATGCATTAAACATTAGTCTTTAATTCAACTTGAGTCACGCATATATTATTCTTGGTTTCTTCTATAACATACTAGGTTTTTTCAACGTCTTCGCCCACATAGCCCATGTGGTTTTTTCTTCGGGAATCTTGTATTATATCCAGAATAAAAAGCAGCCTATCTCAATCTCCCGCCTTGTTCTATTTATATCCAAAGAAATATGTCAATCCTTAGCGCCGTTATTGCCCAAAAGGAAGACAAATCAACAAACACTTTCGCATTTATAAATCGCAATTAGTTAGGACTATGCATCACTGTATACATTTTTAGGGTTCCGTACCCAAAGAGTAAAACGGGACCCTATTACGAAGACTCCGCTGTCCGTCTGGCTATATGTCCTCCGTTACCAGGCTGTATCTCATGAACTGTGATAGCTAGACATTTGACACACGGATAATATTTCTGTTGCCGCTATAACAACAAATACTAAAAACATAATTTGATATCTGTCTGTTTATGTCTGTAACCAATATAAAATGATCAAACACCGCGTACATTTTGCTTAAAAGTAGGGCTCGGCTAACCTTCGATTTTCATAGATACGTTTGTTTGTAGCGTATATTTTGTACGGAACCATCGGTGCGCGAGTTCGATTTGCACTTGGCCGGCTCTTTATGTTATGAATACGTGTTTAGTTTAGTGTTTTAAATATGTTGTAAGTGGTGTTAGTTTGTCTATGTTATACCTTTACTAACTTGCTCAAAGGTTAACTGCAAGAAAACCCTAATAGGGATAAGTTCGCCTTTGTTCTTATATGTTTCAAGTTGGTTGCACTTGTAACTGGTTATTATGTACCTACAATAAAATGTTGTGTTTAATTATTATAATTTGATATGCTTTGTCTTCGCGAAACAACGTTTGAAATCACAAAAAGCGAAGAAATATATCTTTTTTATTATTTACAATATAATTTATTCGAAACAATAATGATAACACGGTATAAAAAAAGGGAATAATAAATAAAGAACCGGCCAAGTGCGAGTCAGACTGATATAAACAGACATCAAATTATTCTGTTTTTAGTATGTTACAACGGCAACAAAAATACATCATTTGTAAAAATTTCAACTTTGTAGCCATCACGGCTTATGAGATACAGCCAGATGACAGACAAACAAATAGACAGACAGACGGACAGCAAAGTCTTAGTAATAGAGTCCCGTTTTACCCTTTGGGTACGGAACCCTAAAAACAAATATAAAATTAAACTAGAACTAAAATAAAGTTTTTATATATATGTACATACTATGAAATTACACATGTTAATAAAATTAGTCTTGATGCTCGTCTTACGTACATTTCCAAATTTAAGGGTAAAACTCAACTTGCATTTTCGCAGCTCCGCGTTGCAACTAGGAAATTAGCAGCCATGTTTAGCAGTTTAACATAAGCGCCGTGTTGAAGGTTTAGCCAATTTCCTCGACACGCCGACGAGCAAATTTGGGGATTAGCGCGCGAGATAAAGTGAAATCTTTGTTTATTTACGACTAAATTTGTGGTAAATTGCATACACATTAACCCACTTAACAGAGCATCTATCTTATACCTAACTATCTATCGTAAAGATATTTTTGTAAAAATAAGTGAAACGGATTAGTTGAATTTTATTTTATTGTATGTTAGTACTAGCGTCCGCCCGTGACTCCGTCCGCCTTAGATTCTTTTATTACGGATAAAAGGTACTTTTCCGGGATAAAAAGTACCTTATGTTTTTCCCCAAAACTCGATATTTTACTAATTTAAATGTGAAGCACACAAGACTACATGAATGATGAAGCCGCGTGGGATTAATGTAAATTATAGCGTCATGTAGGTATATGAATAATTATTTTAACGAATATCTAAGGTATTATTATTATTTTAATCTTAATTGTTTTATATACTCTGACATTTAGAATTTTATTCTAGACACATTTTAGATTATTTATTTTTTATTGACAATCCTTTTGGGATTTATCTTATTGATTATTTTAATTTTTAAAATGATGATTTTATCAATAATATTATACTTAAGTTAAATGATCTGATTAGGTTTTTCTGGGTTTCCCTAATCCTTGCAGCAAATGTTGAATAATATTGTATGTCTCCCAGCAAACATTCACTCTCATGTAACTGACGTTTCAAAAGTGCTTGTAACTAGGCCTACTTGAATAAAGAATATTTTGATTTGATTTGCATATTACAAAGATTGCAAATTCCAAGCGTAAAAAAAAATTTACTGTTCATACAAATTTTCATCCCATTTTTTGTCCCTAAAAGGGATGAAATTTGACATACATTATAGTACTTTTTGTTTTACAAATATGATGATAATAATCACAATTTTTGCAATTTATTAGTGGATCACTCCACTAGCGTTATTATTATAAACAAAGATCAGAAACAAATGAAAAAAATTTTCGACGATACTGGACTTGAACCAGTGCCTTGAGCCAGACCGGGGCAGCACGCTCTACCATCTGAGCTAACCGTCCACGCCAGCAGTCGACGAATTTTGTCATCTGTTCTTGCTTATGGATCTCTGTATGGTGTATCCGACTCTTTGGCCGTTAGCGCCGCCTAGTGCAGAACTATGAAGTTACTTTCACCCCGAGCAGATACCTTTACAGGTACCATTGCTCGGCGAGTGGTGGCGCTATTATCAAGACTGTACTTTTTGTTTTACAAATATCATGATAATAATCACAATTTTTGCAATTTATTAGTGGATCACTCCACTAGCGTCTAAAGAGTCAGATGCACCATACAGAGATCCATAAGCAAGAACAGATGACAAAATTCGTCGACTGCTGGTGTGGGCGATTAGCTCAGATGGTAGAGCGTGCTGCCCCGGTCTGGCTCAAGGCACTGGTTCAAGTCCAGTATCGTCGAAAAATTTTTTCATTTGTTTCTGATCTTTGTTTATAATAATAACGCTAGTGGAGTGATCCACTAATAAATTGCAAAAATTGTGATTATTATCATGATATTTGTAAAAAAAAAGTACAGTCTTGATAATAGCGCCACCTCTCGCCGAGCAATGGTACCTGTAAAGGTATCTGCTCGGGGTGAAAGTAACTTCATAGTTCTGCACTAGGCGGCGCTAACGGCTAAAGAGTCGGATGCACCATACAGAGATCCATAAGCAAGAACAGATGACAAAATTCGTCGACTGCTGGTGTGGACGATTAGCTCAGATGGTAGAGCGTGCTGCCCCGGTCTGCCTCAAGGCACTGGTTCAAGTCCAGTATCGTCGAAAATTTTTTTCATTTGTTTCTGATCTTTGTTTATAATACATTATAGTCTTTGTCCTATTCTGATATGTAACCATAACTGGAAAGTTTCATAAAAAATCGTCCTGTAGTTTTTGAGATTAAGTGGAACGTACATACATACTTTCACGTTTATAATATAGTAAGGAGTAAGGATGTATCTTCTATTTGCGACTAGATCACGTGAAACTTCAAAAAATTTGGTTCAAGGATAGGTGAACGTCCACTGCGCAAATAATAAGATACTTTTTAACCCAACTACACTGAAACAAAGAATACGGTTATCGCATTTTAAGGACTTCAATAAAAGGAGGAGATTTTCAATTTGTTGCAACATTTTTTATACACAATATGGTGAACATGTTACTCAGATATTTACAAGAAAAAAATCTAGTTCGAAAGGAGGGATCCAAAGTCCCATATGACTTTGTGAAGACCTGATAATCGACTTTATACATCCATCCATAGCAGCCTTTATTGCGTCCTACTTCGGACAAAGGCCTCCATTTTTCCATGTCTGGCGATCCATTGCCATCTGCACCCAATCTCTGCCGGCTTGTTGGCAGATATCGTCCTTCCTTCTTATAGGTGGTCTATCCCTGCTACGGGCGTTTACGCGAGGTCTCCACTCCAGTGTTCGCTTCGCCTAATGGCCAAAGTCCATCCTAGCAATATGATAATCGAATCTATGAGGAATCAAAGAAAAACTTAATAGGCATTTATACAGGGTGATCAATCCAAATGGCTCTTTAGGGAGAAGTCAGAAACTATGAGAGATAGCGAAATCTGTTCTTAGGAACCATGGTGTCGATTTAAGATTTAATAATAATGACATTTAATTTTTTTACAGTATAGTTACTTGCCAAAGGTCTCCCCATCCTCCATCTGTCAAAGTACCCGCAAAATCGAGGGTTGGTTTACACAATAAAACTGTCAGTATGTAGGTATTTTTTTGAAGGTGTTTTTTTACTGTGTGCGTCTGTGAAAAACAATAATTTAACAATATTTTCACATCCAGTGGTTAAATTCTCTTAAATCGTGCGTCATCCACTTTAAAATGAACTGACTCGAAAAGTGAATGACTTGTGAGTACCGGAAGGTCTGTAACAATAAGTAGATTACGGTGATAAAACTATACATATTTTAGACAACTTTTTTCTGTCTACCAACCCAAAAAAGGTATTAAATAAAATATATTTAAAATTTATTTTTAAATAATGCTAATTAAAATCTTTTTAAATACTTTAAATGCGCTATATCCATATTATAATATTATAAATGCGAAAGTGTGTCTGTCTGTTACCTCTTCACGCTTAAACCGCTGAACCGATTTGGATGCAATTTGATATGGAGATAGTTTGAGTCCCGGGAAAGGACATAGGCTACTTTTTATCTCGGAAAAATAACTTTATCCGCGATAAACGAATTTAAGGCGGACGAAGTCACGGGCTGAAGCTAGCTCGAAACAAATAATAAGTCATGATTTATATTTTGTTCGAACGAAAACAGCAGTTTCTTTTTCGGGTTCAAAATAATTATAACGCAAATTAAACCAAATAATTATACAATTTGGAGCTAAATATTTATTTTATTTTAAGTTTACTAATAAACAAAAATACTTACAATTTTCGTTTTTAAGAATACCTTGTTTTTAGACACGCGCAATGTCGGTAATTTTCCTATTGAAAGGCATGTTATCACTTGATTTTCTCCATGTTATTGGTTTAATCTATAATAAGTACACGATTTACCTCCATTTAACTCTATCCGTTCCGTCCCTTCCGACTAAGCATAACTCAGAGAAAGATAAGCACATTTTTAAAAAAAATAATAGCCCTCATTTTTCTACATCTACCCGATTCACATGTATGTCAGTGTAAGAAAAGATCTTAGTGTAAGAACTAATAACGAAGTAGCCAATAAAGCCGAATACAGACACAATTCCAACAACACAATAAACCTTCCTGACGTCTCTATTGTGTGGCGATCGAACACTTCCTATTGTAAACGAAAGCAGCACACCTTTGCTGTTTTAAATCGGCCAGTCAATGATATACGGGGTGAAAAAATAGACAGGTACTAGACGTGCATTTACACATTTATTATTACTGTCTCTAGATAATAGGCTAGATTCTTGAAAATGTAATGGGCTTTTTATATGTGTCACAACGCAGGAACAGTTTGAAGTTTATAAGAGAAATACTAACATTGATTTCACTGCCTGGCACGGTCTAGTACTTCCTTTTATTTGGTTTTTACTAATTCCTAATATTAAATTCGGCATGTTAGGTATATTAAATAACACAGGGACAATCTTACACAAATCGACCTAGTCCCAAACTAAGCAAACCTTGTACTAAGGGTACTAGGCGACGATATACATAATAAATATATAAATCATAATACTTAAATACATAGAAAACATCCAAGATCCAGGAAAAAACATTCATTCGTGTTCATCACACAAACACATGCCCTGGACGGTATTCAAACCCGGGACCGCCAGCTTCGTAGGCCCTTGTGTAACCCACTGAGCAAAACGTGTCGTCAAATATAATAAACATTCGCTTTAAACTAGCTTTTACCGTGACTCCGTCTGCGACTGTAAGTTATCGTAAATATCAATTTAATATCTTCAATGTACAGACGTTTCATTTTTACAACTGAACTATAGTGTAGATTCGTAATAATAACGTTTATTATGCCCATCCGTAAGATGTATATCTAGGTATGTCATATATATAATATATCTATCAAGTAGGATGACTGAATGTTTTTTTTTATTTGGTTGGTTGGATTCACGATAAAAAGATACAGTAAATTGTCATGTCCCATTGTTTTCATCCACACTGTAGAACGCAAACCCCTGTGCAACGGTTAGTGTAAAGTTCCATTTTCCATTTTGTTTATAACCATAGCGTCAATAAAATCAAATGGAATGTAGCGCAGTTATAGTTACTATCTCTGGATACATTAAACTAAAAATTGATGTTAAAAACAAATGCAACGTTTATAATGAGTATACAATCTATTTTGAGTTCCAGACATTTTGGATGATTTGTTTAAATCAATTGAAAGCGTTTTATATAAGTAATATAAAAAACTCTTTCATATATTCCTTTTATTAATTCTGGGTGTAGTTATAGATTTTTTTTAATGTTAACATATTTGTATTTTACTTATTTTATTATTAGTATCTAGTATCTTTGTATGGATCTGAATTGGTCCTTTCCCTTATTGTTCTTTCTGTCTTTGATTTATGATTAGTCTCATCTTCTTGTGCACCACTTACTTACTCATCGGTTGTTCACTTTGCGCTATATCTACGAGATCAAAGTTGTCTGGAAAGAATCACTTCGCAGCGATAAGACCGCTTGTTGTTTACCATTTCTCATACTGGTTAAGACTTAGGTGTCATGTTATTTTCTTTCGGTGGGCAATAAAGAGTATTGTATTGTATTCACTAATATTATAAAAATGGAAGCGTGTTTACAGTAGTACCACAAATATAAGTTGCAACGATGTACCTGCGCAGAAAGCATTTTTTGAAAACAGATTATCCAATTATAAGGCAGCACGTTTGCGCGAGTAAAATCTTCAACGCCCATTGGCCAAAATTTTGCGCGCGACGCCGGCGTCCGCCGTTTTGTCTGGCGTGGCGCCGCGTCAGTCGCCATGAGCGAGAGCACGAGTTCACCTGTCATTGCATTTGTACCGTACGTATAGTGCAACAAGGTCTTTATTGAAATGGTCACACGTTCGGTTTCATTCGGTACTTGTTAGCTCTCGTCGGCGTGGCCGAAGATTGCCGATGTAACTTATATACGTGGTACTACTGTACTTCACTTACTGGTTGTGGTTGGCTACAAAAACTGTGGTTTAATATGTGCCCAGTGCTCAACGATTCGCAGAAATTTAGTATGGCAAGTTAAAAATTAAAACTCGTGCTAAATTCGTCTCGAAACTATCGAAATAATGCCTCTCTCAAAACGTGGCTCTTCATACCTATTTTCCCTTAAAGGAATTCGTAGCAGATTCTAGGTATTACCAATAGCACTGAATTTTCAGAAAATTTTACTTACAATTATGAAATTTTCTTATATCAGAAACGTGAGCTAGCAAAATGTAAATAAAACTTTAAAAATTGTAGCGCTTTGAGCATATTCGCTTACAATTTGAAGTTATGTAAAATATCCCTTACAATAGAATGACAGTTTACTTTACATAACAATTTTCTTAATGTTATAATAACTAATTCAATGTAAAGCCTGTACTAGTAGTAGGTTACTGGGTTTAGGTAGACTCTCTTGTGTTACTTTATTTTTTCCCCTCCGTGTCTTTTTGGCGTGTTTCGAAATGAAAATATGAAATTATCCATGAATTAAACTTTTCAGAAAAAAATGTATGATTAAATGATGCTTATTAACTCCGTTTCAGGATAATATACTGGATAGGATTTTCCCTCTCTTTTATATTTTATCCATGCCTAAATAATGACATACATATTAAATTAATTTTATTAAAATACAATTTGAAGCACAATATAATTAATTATTATTAATTCACGTATTTAATGATAATGATAGATGTGTCGTGAGCGAGAGTTGTCGTGATTTCCAGTTAGATGGAATATTTCCTAGCTTTTTAGTTATTTTTCTTTCAATATTCTAAGCTAAGCAATATTTTTTACGATTTAATTATATAATATATAATAATATAACAAAAACCTCCATGGAAAAGTTAATGAAAATATGGAAAAACAACAACATCACCAAAGCCACTAAGATCCGGCTAGTGCGAACACTGATATTTCCCATATTTTTATACGATATTAGAAGTAGAAAAAAAGAAGATAGATGCTCTGGAAATGTGGTGCTGGCGAAGAATACTGCGAGTTTCATGGACCGAATTTCGCACCAACGCTTCTATACTGCAGGAACTTGGCATAACACAGCGTCTTTCGACTTTAGTACAAACTCGCATACTGAAACAGTTCAGGCATATCACAAGGCGAAACAATGACTCAATAGAGCGTCTTGTCGTGTAAAATAAAATGGAAGGAACTAGACCGCGCGAACGATCTCCAATGCAATGGACCGACCAAATAAAAGCCCTGGTGGGACGCCCCGTACACCAGTGCTCTATAATAATGTCTGCCAGCAGGGAGAAATGACGAAATATCTGACATACATACATTGTGTACCTGTTATTTAATTAAATAAATATAAATTAAGCTAATATCTACTGCAAATCTGCTAACTCCTTTGAAATTTACAGACAGTGTTCAATCTTCATTTTAGACCAAATAAACCGTTTTTGTAAAAATAATTCATTAAGTTTAGCAGGTTTACACTCTTAACCAATATTCTGATAAGTTTGTCTCAGTAAATGGCACTCTTTACGACCTAAAAATATTTCTGGCCTAGGGGATATCTAAAAGAAAGTAACATTAGATTCCGTAACCGTATGAGAAATGGTAAAAAAACTTGAGTTTAACTCCAAAAAGCAGCCTCTTCCGGACAACCTTAGGCTGGTGTAGTACCTAAGCAGGTTAGTTGATTGTTGAGTTGAATATAATATCGCTTTATATTCAATGGAATCAAATAATTTGTAGACTGAATCAACATTAAAATTATCAAAATCACTTTTTAAGACATTATTACAAAACGAAACTTTTGCAATTGTCGGTTTGTCTTAGAATGAAATTATAGTACCTAAAATGTTATGTGTATAAACATCGCTTAAAGTATAGTCTGTATTAAGTATGTAGTTTTATTTACCAAATAAAACATAAGAAAATGTTCAGCAAACTGCACATAAAACACCGACCTTTTTACCAAGGGCAGAAACCGATTAATTACCAACCGGGCGCGGCGCAGTTTTTTCTCTCTAGGTACATACTTTTAGTATATTTTTGTATCCAGAACAATCCATCGCTTCGCAACTCGAGTGGCTCACGGGGTCATGCATAAACCATCAGGAGAATGTGGAACTCATGTCAAGAGCAAACGTGTTTGACGGACGACCTATCGACCTCGTATTATTAGAGCTAAACGACGAGCCATCAGATCGTTTGTTTGTTTTGCTGTGGGGACTTGATTATACGAATCATCATGAAGGACGGCTTCAAACAAGACTTCAAATATCAAACACCATTTGTGAAGTCGCTTATTATCAGGTTTAGCCCTAATTTCACCACGTTATTTAATATTCGTTAGCTGTCAACGACCGATTTCCCTTAGCTTAGCGGGAGTAACGCTGACTGCAAAGCTGACGGTCCTGCCTGGGTTCAAATCCCGGTAAGGGCAAATATTTGTGTGATGAGCGAAAATAGTTAACTGTCTTCGTATAGTATGTAGTATTAGATGTTTTCTATTTATGTAAATATATCTATTAAGATATCGTCGTTTAGTACTCGTAACACAAGCCTTATTGAGCTTACCATGGGCCTAGTTCGATTTGTGTAAATCTGTGCTCTAATGTTTTTTATTTATTTATTAATAAGTGACGCCTATCACTGTCAACAACAGAATGCAAGCAGTTACCCGATTTGTATGAAAAAAACCGCCAGCGTCGGTGAAAACTTGTTTTTTTTTTCATCCTAATAATAACCGATAGCATTCCCTATTGTTGATAGATGTTAGTGCAAAACAGACCATGGCGAAATGTTGCCAGAGAGACAGGTAAAGGGGCATTTGAATAAAGTAGTGTAATACAACGGCAACCGCATTTTGTGTATTAATATTTTCATTAAGAAAGTTTTATTTGTGTTTTTATGTGGCAATCACAATAAAGTCTGTTCTTAGATAGATTTAATATACTTTGGTAAATAATAACTAAGACAATAATTTCATGCCCGACAAATAAAAATCGTTTTTGGTGGATATTTAGATCCGAACATTATGCTTTTTACGTCTAGATGTAATCCTACATTATGTTAAAAATTGCAAATAATTTGTCACCACAAAGATAAAGATCGAAAGTCTTATGCATTTTTAAGTCAATTAGATATAGGCAATTATAAACAATTAGTGTTCAAATACTGTATATAAACGCCATTCCAATATAATGTTAGCTCTTTAAAAATAACAATTGTCATTTATACAGAAACTATTACAGAACACAACGAATAAAAAAATAAATAAATACATTTCACAAATTACGAAAACAAAATAAACAAAAATGATAATCGAGGTTCGTAACAGTGAACAATTAACCTCAATCAAACAAATAAATGAATTCAATCCGTGAATAGCAGCGAAACAGCATTCAATTAATGGTAGCTTTAAAGCTCTAGAGGTGTAAAATAGAGGGTGTAATAAAACCCTTCTGATCTGGAGTTAAATCTCTCACCGACACCTCTCAGTACTATTTGGTACCGCAATTCAACATGATTTTCACAGCTTCCATCTCACAAAACCAAATTGTTTTTCATTGAATAGAAAGAAACAGAAAGTCCGATTTTGAATAGGTAAATCCGACTGTCTGTAATTAAAACCTACTTGGTAAGCATCTTGTCTCTCTCCTAGCTCCGTCGGTGATTTGATTTTTAGTTGTCCGTAGTTTCAGACTGAAACTGTTGGGTAAATATTAACAGTCTCTTTCCCAGCATTTAATATTAATGAAGCCTTTAATTTTGTTTGATGAACGTTTAAGAGAGCTTTTACATTAAGCTTGGTCGGTGCAGCGACACACTTCACATTACGAGTATCTACCTACTTATACCACAGCTTAGTGCTCTCTCGACGTTATAATCGCATTTCTAAACATGCCTTGGTCCAATTCGCAGACCTTAGCTATGAGCGTTCGTTTACAACCGCGGCACGCCTTGCATGAAGTGAGTGACCGTTATCTCCAAAAAGAATATTGTATCGGACCATTTGGAAGTCACTGAATTTTTATTTATTTTTTTAGATTTGTTTGTATGTGTCATTGTGGTTTCATCACGCCAAAACAGCTGAACGGATTTCAACTGTTTTTAGTGCACAGGTAGCTGGTTATCCCCAGATGGTTATATCGTTGGCTTTGTCGCTGAGCGACCATATCGCCCGAAATGCGCCTTGTAGTTTAATCTAAACATATTCAAGTGTCACAATACGTTTCTTATGCATATATCTGTGTGGTAATATAAATCACGGATCGATCAGCATTTTGGTAATCGACCGGTTGATTGATGCCTCCGTTTGTTTATTTTATTTTTGCAGTCATGTGTCTTTCATGTTGCAGTGATAATCGCCGAAACAGAAGAAAATATTTTATTCTCGTATTGTATAGTTAAATATATTTAATTAACAGACATTTCGTATTTCATATTGCATAATAAATCGTACTTTATATATCTACTGACATTGATCGATAGCACTCTTATATTGAAATACACGCGACTATTACGTGCTAGTCGCGGGACTAATCTGCCTAATGTAAAAGCGCCCTAACGTAATAAGAGGAAGGGGGCGATTATTAAGAGTTTTAATTAATGCCCTTTTATCGTCATTATGAGTGGTTGTTGACCTGACTCGTTTAGTACTAATTAGAGAGCATACTAATTTGCTCACTCACCTGGTATTTACCGGCAGGTGATGAATTGTACTGGAAATTTACAGGGCAGGTGAGCGCAGTAATCGTAATATAGTTGGAATTATATTTTAACGCGTACCTTTGCAACCAAAATGTGATTTTCATAGCCAAGTGTGATTTTATTACCTGGGTGGGATACTGGTCTACGATTTTGACTTCTTCTTCGTGTGCCATCTCCATCCCGGATCCATGAAAAAGTAATTTACAAAAAGCAGCTTCAAACAATTTTTTTATTATTTTATAACTTAACCTTATTATTGGCAAGTAATAAGAAACTTCATGTTGCTATAATTGGTCTGAGCTACCTACAATAAGTTTCCGGGTGAGTTTATGCTTGTTCCGTGACCCGAAATCGGAAAATTCCCGTAGCCAAGATGCCCCGAAATGAAGGCAATTGTTTTTCTAACCACTACCAAAGTAATACGAATAAAATGTACCAAAAACAATGTTAGTTTTATACATTCAACGGGAAAGAACAAAAATAAATACGCAAATTAATTTTTGTTATAGCGGCCATGCTAATATGACTGTATTCTCTTAAAATTATGGTAACTAGAGCCCTTGGCACGTAATTAAAACTTTAAGGGCATCTACAGAATCCTAAAAACATACATCTGATAAAATTAATTAAACTTAAAACCTTTGTTTATTGTTAGATAAAACAAACACGAGGTGACTCATGTTGATTATTTTTTCGCCTCCACCAATTGAAGATTATTGAATTAAAGTACCCTCTGTTGATAACGGCCCAATTTATTTGATTTTTATTGAACAGATGCTACAATTTTCTTTGCCAATTTTCGTTGGCTTTTGCAAGGATCCAATTTAACTTTATCGTATGAAATTAATAAAACTAAATATTTCTCACAGAAAAATTTAAACGGTCTCAGATTGCCTTTTTTATATGGTTTTCTGACTCAATATCGGGCCGTTTTGTTTAGAAAATAAAAGAGAAATAATTTGTATCATAATTTATTATATAAAATAATATAATTTACCGTATCCCGTGCACTTAATCTCCTAATTTTCCTTTATAATCTCAAGGGGCGCCTTGGTCATAATGAGAAGATTAAAAATTCTGGCTGTAGTAATTGCTTAAGTGCTTAAAACAGATTTTATTCGGGAAGCCAGTGAATAAAGTTGCTTGAGTTTATTATACTTAAATAATGACGCCTCTAGGACTTCTGAGCCAACAAAAAATATGTTTAACCTGAAGAGCTCTTACATAAAAGCATTGCTTTACACAAAATTCCTTGGAATCACTCAAATTCTTGCTGAAATATTGAATATTTCCCTGAATTTATTTTTCATCAAATAATAATGAGGCCAAACACTGAATGAAATTCTTTACTGACGTACAATTTTCAATATCGGAAGAAATTGCTTGAAGAATTTTTATAACACTGAACAGTCTGTTTATTATCAACGAATATACCTGAATTTCGTTTCTTTTATCGTAAAGACGCAGTTCCGGTATAACAGAGACGCTGCCGCTGGTTTGATTCCGGCTTAGACTGCAGTCGATCGCAATTAATTTTTCTTTCCACTTAGATCTTTGTATCAATATTGTAAATTAAAAATATTGTTTGATGATTCCACATTAAATAATAATATAAACAAAAAGGGCTAGATTAGTTAGGATGCATGTGACGTCAAGTGTCAAGTCAAGCTCGCTGGAGTGCCCGTGGAAATCTCCTGTAAGTGAAATTTTAATGTCCCTTAGGTATATTTTATTTTTAGAGCTTATTTTAATGATTCAGTCATATCTTTTTATACCCATACTAAAAGGCTTTCGCAACCTCCTTTGTGGAGGAGAAAAAATCATAATCTTTATTATTTCTTTAGCATAGTCGGGTAAAAAGTATCATATAACCATCCGGAGATACCCAGCTACCCTTGTACCAAAAATAGTTGAAATCCGTGTAGCTGATTTAGCGTGATGAAGCCACAACGACACATACAAACATTTCATTTTTACAACTTTGTAATAGTATAGATATTATTAATTACCCTAACTGATATTGTTTACTTACCTCTCATTTTTATTATTTTTTCACCTGCGTTAGTACATTTGCTCCCTCTCATTTAGCTGACACGACGCGTGCCGCCGGCGGTGCTGCTGAAACCGCCGCCAAACTCAAGCACGCCAAGTACAGCAACCTGGAGCCAGTGTACGAGTTCGTCCCAGTGGCCGTGGAGACCGGCGGGCCATGGTGCGCTGAGGCTCGGGAATTTATCGCAGCCCTAGCGCGACGACTGAGAAATCGTGGTGCAGACCCCCGCTCCGGTGAGTACCCGACTCAAAGGCTGTCCCTGGCAATACAACGCGGCAATTCCGCCAGTATTCAAGGCACCTTTGAGCCAGGCACCTACTGGAATCTCGTTTAGAACCTTATGCAACCTTTATTTTAGATTTAATTTCAAGAAACTAATTTGAATATTTTAGCATTTCATCTCTTAATATTTTCTTCTGTTTCCGCGGTCCTCCCGTGACCATGGAAAGCTGGAAAGCTTCCGAAACGTCGGGAACTAAAATGAGATAATATACGCGATATAATCCGTTAAATTGTTTTATTTCAATTTCATCTCTTAATTTAATTATAATAATTTAAGTAAAATACAAGTCGTGGCTGAAACCGACATGTACGATACATATTTAAAAAAAAACGCTTGTTGTCAATGAGCTGTCAATAGATTGTCAATGTCACATTTGCACGTCAACATGTTGTGCCGACCCTACTAAGTGGGATAAGGGCAGAGAGATGATGACATTTGCACGATTTTATAACCTTGTTGTAACTACGTTTTGATTAAAATATCGTATTGAACAGGAATATGTAGAGTATAATTACCTACACTTCAAAGAACAGACAGAGTCGAGAAGTGGAGACTCTCTAACAACATTTTTTTATATATATATATTATTGATATATAATAATGTCTGCATAATATATATATATATGTATATGAAGTGAAAAATATTGTATTCGATGTTTTTACCACTTAATTTGCATTATTGGTATGATTTTCGGGTTACACACGATAATATAAACTCTTAGTAAGATTAGAAAAAAAATGTCGTATGGGTGTCTCCACTTCTCAACTCTGTTCTTTGAAGTATAGATAAATATACTTTACCTATTTCAGTCACTGGTAATTTACATGAAACTACATATTTTTATTAAAACTTCCCATTAAGATCCCCAGATTTGTACTTGACCAAATCTAGACCTAATTACAACGACTCAGACTCCCGAGTAGTAAACAAGAGTTTCGCATTACATAAATAAAGGGACCTTATTTCACAGATCCTAATTACAGCCAGTAAAAAAGGCGAGTTAAATAGCCGGTTAAGGCTTTACAATAAAAATAGCCCATTTCATTATACCTCCCACCCACTGGCTGGAGAAACAGAATTGCTGGCGTAATTTGGTTTTATAAGTAAGGTAAAGTTCAGGGTAGTTGGCCATAGTTGTTTTATGCTATAAGATAAAATAAATATAATTTCATTTTTAGGTTTCCGTAGCCAAAATGGTTAAAAGGAACCCTTGTAGTATCGTCATGCCCGTCCGACCGTCCGTATGTCACAGGCATTTTACTCAAAAACTACAAGATGTAAATTGATTTACATCCAGATGTAGCCGTAGCAGGATAAAGACGAAAAAATCTCTTCATGATTAAGAGCTTTTTTTTCTATAGTTAGGTACTTACACCTAGTAGTAAAAAAAATGATTGACACATTTTAAGCTAAATGATAAAAAGAGAAGTAAATATTTTCTCAAGTAGATTTTTTAAAATCTCTTCAATCGTTATGCCCAGCATAAATGTCTTTAATAAGAGCAGTTTATAAAAACAAAGAAAATAGAAATATACACCATCGTTTTCAGACATTTCACAAGTCATTAATAATGCTGGCTTCAATACTCCGTCGTCAGATTAAATGAATTTATATTATTTTGATAATTGCTTCAAACATACAAAACTTATTCACTTATTCAATCCATTCGTGCCAGTTCTTGTGAATTTACCTATACCTACACTAAAACACGTACAGACTGACAGTAATTCATCGGTCTGCGAGGAATTAAAAAGTTTGCAAACAAATAGCCAAAACACCCGACTGGGAGCGATTTCCAATAATCGACCGAATTCATTCAGAGCTTGGCCATCTACCTAATTCAAATCCTCATTTTGCTTCTGTGAGTAATTAGATGATTTGGTTGCCGATATTCGTTCTTAAATCGGAGTTTGGGAATTTTATGTTATAAGTAAGTTAGAACAACTTTTGTTTTAAAAGAAAAAGCATTAACGTCTTAGCGTAGTCTCATTGGCTGGAGAGTAAAATGCGTTATTTTAGGACAAAAGAGCGTATGAATATATTGTAGGGGGGTCCACTTCATAAAAATCTTGTTTTTATAAAGAACATTTTGATGACAAAAGGCAGGAAGGAGAGAATTGCTTTTTGTGTTTGTGTTAGCGTGCTTGGGTCGATGTGCGTAATTAGTTTTTTTTTTCACGAAACATTCTTTACCACGAGTTTAGGCCAAATAAAGTTTTTTTTTCGAGTAACATACTGTACACGTAGGTACTTAAGTACCTACATATTTTTATTTAAGCGTACACTACTAGAAACCAGGTAAGGATTTTTTGGTATACTGTAAACTTAGACGCAACCATACAGGTTTTAGTACCAGCACAATACCGACACCTCATGAAAGAGTGCCAAACTATCTATCCATACTAATGTTATAAATATGAAAATGTGTCTGTGTGTCTGTCTGTCTGTCTATCTGTCTGTCTGTCTGTCTGTTACCTCTTCACACTTAAACCGCTGAACTGATTTGGACGAAATTTGGTATGGAGATAGTTTGAGTCCCGGGGAAGGACATAGGCTACTTTTTATCCCGGAAAAATACTCTTATCCGCGATAAACGAATTTAAGGCGGACGAAGTCGCGGGCAGAAGCTCGTACTATTATAAAATTGTAAAAATGAAATGTCTGTACAATGAAGATATTAAAAAATATCTATTATAAGGGACTATTTGGAGGTCCCTGAATCCATGTTTTTTTTCGTGTGTGTCGTTGCGGCTTATTATTATTATTTTTTTGGGTATCCTTAAAAAATACTTTTTATTTGATTATGCTCAAGTAAAAAAAAGGCTGACCTTTTTTCTTTTACGCGAACGAAGTACCTACTATCTCTATAAACTTGGTACCTAAACAAAACTTTATATAGGAGGGATCAATAATACTTTACCATATAATATTGCTTGTAAAATTAACATTTTATTATTTTTTTTTACATGTAGTAACAGAATTTACTTGATTTCCTTTGTTTTGTCGGCGGCAGCACAATAATAATTCGTAACAATATTTTTGGAAAAAGTGTAACTTTAAAACAAAATAACCGGGATTCAATTGCGGTATCTCGCTTAGAGACTTGTATATTTTTAATGAGATACATTATTAAACAAAAATTTTAAATTTTTTATTAATTATTCAAAAGATTACTCAGCATTAGAGTAAAAACCAAGGCACTGTGAACTACTAAAAAAAACATATAGAAAAACTTAAAACTAGTTCAATTTAGGCAATACCTAAATTAAACTAGTTAACCACTCCGTGGCTCCGTTGCGTCGTCTGACCTGGTTGGATATTGAGATTTTGGTAAGATGTGTTCATATTAGATGATCTTCATCCAACAATTGCATCTTCCACATCCTCAAACTTTTGAACATGTCAAAATATTTGTAAAACTTTCTCAATTCAAGAGGGTCTTTAGTTTCATCACTAATGGTCTTTGCTCTTTTAAAGAGGAACACTAGAAGCCTGTGTTTCAAGCTGTTTATTGTCTCTTCATGGAAAGGTCTCTCATTCATGGGTGGTGCAAATACTGAATTCACAAGAAAAGGATCGTCATCATAACAAAATCTGCCAATTTTTCTGATTTCAATCAGCATTCCATCCACAATTTGGAAAAGGTGAATGGTTTGATGCTGCACTGACAATACTGCTAGTACTTCTTTATATAGGTAAATGCCTTGATTGTGTGATAAATATATTTTATCTATCCTGAAATGCTTTGTGTCACACAACTTTCCATGATGTAAGTCTACTATATGTATCTAATCCCTGGCTTTAAATATTATTTTGTCGCATCCAGGACATACTCTTGGACAAGAGGAGAGTATCGGGTAACGACGTTACGCAAGTAACATTGTTGGTCCCTGATCTATACAAATCGTTGATGTTAAATAGTATTTGAGCAAAAACGCTTAGGTATGCCAATTATTGATACCCTATTTGTCATCTATACAACTCTAAAGTTGTAAAAATGTAATGTCTGTACATTGATGATTTTTGTAAATATGAACGAAAATAAGGCCATGGTAAAGCAAACTTTGAAAAAGAAATCCTACTATACATTATTACTCGTAGATGAATATTTATCTGACCAACACGTGTGGTCAGACGCGGCTTCCAATTGCTTGACTGCAAGTACTTAAAAATGTCTTGTGTATAATGTTTAGAACCCTAATATGTTAATGTCCTTCAAAAATAATTCTGTAAGAATCTATTTTTAATAAAATGATTTGACTTTGACTGTGACTTTTAAAAAGATATTGTAACGGACTATTTGGAGGACACTGAATGGATTCTGATCGATTTTTTGGATTTTTGTTTGTTTGTATGTGTCGTTGTGGCTTCATCACGCCTAAATGGATGAATTTCAACTATTTTTCGTACACGGATAGCTGGGTATCCACAGATGGTTATAGGCTTTTACCCGACTACGATGAAGAAAAAATGAGGGATTATGACTTTTTCTCCTCCACGAACCAAGGTGCCCACCTTCTAGTCAATATTTAATTTCCGTAGGTAAATAAAGGTTGCCAATAAATGGACCAAGGACAGGATATTTATTTGCACAGAGTGCTATGTAATTTGCTTTTGCAGAAATTTATGGAAAGGAGAAAACTAAAGATAAGCGACATGAAACAAAAAAAACTGACCAAGTTCGAGTCTGACTCTTGCACCGAGGGTTCCGTACTAACTTTCACTAACCTAACATTATTCCTCGGTCCCGGTTAAGTTAGGTTTGCACCTGATATCTGTAGCGCTGTGTGAAAATGAGGTGCAAACGTAATGCAATCGGGTAGTTGCGAGTTGGAGTCACGCGCCGAGCGTTCACCCTCGGCGCGTGAGTCCAACTCGCACTAGCCCAGTTTTCTTAAATTTTTAAGACCGATAAATAGCTTTTTTGTAGTACATAAAATATTTATTACTGCATGTACAAAATAAGTTTTTCATGTAGCAATTAAGTAAGTAAAAGTTTCATTCAAGCGACTAATGAACTAGCTAAAGAAAACACATTGTGTTAGAAAAATATATTATCCCGTATTACAATCTGAATAAAGGGTTTAATTACGAGTACATTTTTTGTTCATTTCATACACACATTTATAGTTTTTATTTAAAACCTTGCAAAATAATTATAAGCCACTTTCATCTACTAAAATATTAGCATAGAAGGATAATGTGTTGATCAACTAACATCGTAATTATGAAGTAGCAGTAAAAATGTGTCTTCAAAATGGAATTAAAAAAAAACCGTTTGTGTGTTAAGTTAATGATACGACCTAGTGTGTGAAAATAAATGTTTAATTTAAAATATCGTATTTTCAAATCCAGAAAAGGAAAGAACTAACATTTGTACGCTTCGCACGATTCCTTTCAAGCAATAAAACTTTATTTTGAACTACAAACATCGATACGCTATCTCTCGAAAAGACCGTCACGAATGGGATAGTACTCGTATAAGTTATTTCGACATTCGTTTACTGTCGATCGCGTTTGATTAAAGAGTTTACTGCACAGCTCGCAGTACAATAGTAATGTCTGGTGCCCGCAGCAATTGAGTGCTTTTGTGTTGCGAAACTAGCGAATACCCCAGTCGACGAGAAGTGTATTTACTCGTCTATGTGGTAAGTGGTAGTAGGTAGTATACAGTAAAATGCCTGTCACTGATGTCTTTAGGGTGATGTCTCAACGAATAGCAGGCAATCCTCTTTGTAGCACACTGCGTTAGAGTTTAATGCGCAGGTTGTTATACATTGGCCTGGAATTAATGGTTTTATGTTCTGAAACTAGCGGGATACATCAGTCAACGAAATATGGATTTATATGAATATCATATTACTGTCACTGATATCTTGATGTTTATTTCTTTGCACCAACTAACAACCGTTTGATTAAAGAGTTTACTGCGCAACTCGCAGTACAATAGTAATGTCTGATGCCCGCAGGAATTCAAAGCTTTTGTCTAGTTAAACAAGCGGATACTCCAGTCAATGAGACATACTTTTGGATACGGAATTTCAATCATATTTCTGGCACTGATATCTTTAAGATCATGCATTATACAGCAATTATTTATTCGCACAACCGCATTTGACTAAAGAGTTTAATGCGCAGCTCGCAGCATAATAGCGATGCCTGGTGCTCGCAGCAATTTAGTGCTTTTGTGTAGTTAAGCTAGTGCGATTTTTGTGTGGAGTTACAAATAGTATTTTTTCTGCTATTACTCTTTTTAGTATGGTCCTTACAGTAAAATAAAGTAACATATGATACCTAAACTAGTTTAGCTTGCTTAAGCGTGTATTGCTATAATAGCTAGCCCTGTTATTTTCAGCATTCAAATAGAGTTTGACTTATGGTGACTAAATATTCTAACATTGTCAATATGGCAATCGGGTCAACTCATCCACGTGTCATGCAACGAAAAATGCATCTTTGCTTTCTAAAATCACTTTAATTCAAAAGTTTACTACGCTACGCTTCTCTTAAGGTGCGTCCACATTTTGCCCCATCAGATCTTTGTCCCGTGGCATGATCGCCGCGCCGTCAGTGAGCGTCCAAGCAGCGCGATACGCAGTCATGCTACGCCACGGTGATCAGATACGAGCAAAAGATACGATAAGAGTGGACGCACCTTTAGGCACGTGTTGCTTTAATTGCACGTTTTGTTAAACTCAGTTGATACAGTAATCAAATGGAGGTTTTAGCTATATTTTTGCTTGATAATTTTAATAATCGATATCTTTAACGCGCGTCTGCGTGATCGAATCCGAAAATCAGAGAGGAGATTTGCTAAACTTAAGTGGCAGAGGGTGGAGCGAATTGCTTGTAGAACGATGGCCGCTGGGACAAAAAGGTTCTCGAAATGGCGGCCGCGTACAGGACGATGCAGCGGAAGGCTCCCAACAAGCTGAACCAATGATCTGGTGAAGGTCACAGGAACCCGGTGGATGAGGGCCGCGCACGACAGGTCGTTATGGAAATCCTTGGGGGCCTTTGTCCAGTAGCGGACATCCTTGGGCTGATAATGATAATGAAGTTTTTGTAGGTATATCTTAATATTCATAAAGCTAAACATAAATTATTTGGCTCGTTTGATCATCGGTGGCGTCCATGGTCCGAAATGTTAATTCCAAGCCTTAAGTTTATTCAACTTTAGCGTTGTGTTGTGCAATATGTCATGGACGAGGCGGGTTTTTGGCTAGCATTCAACGTCCATATTGATTGGGATATTTCATGCTTTTGTGTTGCAAAACCAGCGAAACGCATTCTCTGGAAATCGCCACTGGTTACGTCATAAATTATAACCACGTTCATTGCTTTGTAGCCGCTATAGCTTCCGTTATGAACTGTGAGAACTTCTTCCTTTACCGACTTTTGTTTATTCTGTTTTATTTGTATTTTAAATGGATCTATGTGAAACACTTATTAATTCAAATTTCGAGAATAATGCAAGGTTTTGTACGCCATAATAGGTTTTTTAACTTTCTACATACCTAAGTGTGTTGTGATAGATTTTTAATCCTTATAAAACATGGGAAATTATTTCCTACCTCAACTCGTAAATACATTACCTACATTAATAAATCAAATTGTTGAATATTTTATTAATTGGATAATGGAAAGTATTTTCGTCCATAAAACTACTCCATTTTTTCTAAAACTTAAATCCATATAAATTGATTTATATTTCCTCTTCTTCTTAGTCGGATACTCTTGACAGAGCAGTCGTGGTCACGTAGCACTTTTTGCTTTTTTGCTTCTCTGGCGCATGCGTTGAGGGAAGTGTTTGTAAGTTTTTTGATCAGCGCATAGGAGAGCGTCCTCGCGGTCTGCTGCCATTGACCCTTCCCTGGACGACAAGTCTTTCTATGGCATGTTTTCCACATCGAGTCACATGTCCGAAGTATCTCAGGATACGAGATCTAACTATGGATGAGAGCCTCTCTTTCACGTCAAGTTCTTCTAGTATCGACAAGTTTGTCCGGCGTTCCGTCCATGACACCCGCAGCATGCGCCTCCAGCACCTCATCTCGAGTGCATCGATTCTTTGCCTCTCACGTTCCTTGAGTGTCCACGTTTCGGCCCCATATAAAAGTATAGGGAACACTAGAGACCGTACCAGCTGGATTTTAGTGGTCTTAGTAATGTTCCTGTCCCTCCATATCTTCGTCAGCTTCTCCATCGCAGATCTCGTTATGGCGTCTTTTAATTTCGTCTTCCTAGCCTCCAGTATTTGTGATAAGCGATCCCAAGTAAATGATTTATTTTTAGCTTTCGCTAAATCAGTCTTATGTCCTAACTAGAAGATCGCCATCTTCTAGTTAGAACAACTTCGTTCGCGGAGGAGAAAAATACATTATTCCTCTTTTTTTCTTGAGGGTTGTTAGGACGAGAGACGGGACAGAGAAAGGCTTGAGGCGTTCAAGATATGGTGCTGGCGAAGGGGATGGAGGGAATAAGCTGGACAGAAAAAGCCCCCCATGGGGAAAAAGAATGAGGAAGAATTAGAAAGGGAGAAGATACAAATACTTCATACAATAGAAACTCGAAGAGGCAAAATGATAGGTCATTTGACACGACGATCTAATACAAAAGATAATGGAAGGGAAAATTGAGGGTAGAAGAGAAAAATGAAGGCCGAGGATTAGTTATTTGGATATGATAAAGAAAAAGGTAGATGTTGTGTCGTATCGAGAAGTCAAAGAATTGACATTGAGTGGCGGACTGGAGAGAACTGCACCGACAAAAGTGAAACTCTTAAATAATAATAATAATAGTCGGGTGGAAAGTCTCTTACGACCGTATGTGAAAACCCAGCTACCCGTGTACGTGAATTTGGCGTGATAAAGCTACTATGACACATACAAACATACAAAAATCTAGTGACCTCCAAATAATTCGTTACAATATTTTTTAATGAAAATATCCTCTATGTAGAAATTTAATTTTTATAACTTTATAATAGTATAGATGTACTTGTAATCACAAGATTATAATAAAATAAATCGTGAATTATAACAACAATACTGAAAAACATAACCCTCTTTCTTCAATCGGGCGACAACAAGCAGACCTTAAGTAACTGTATGATAGTGTAACTCTTTATACAGATATTTGAGTAGACTAGTATTTTAAGTCATTTATATTTTTGCTGTTAAATAACAATGTTAATACAATCAAAGTCTAACTTGAACTATCATTATTTTACGAAATAATTGTCTATATAACAATTAAACATTAAATTATGCGCTTCGCTCAGAAATATTACTTTTACATACTAAACATTTCACCTAAACAACTGCCTACTCGTTGTTATTGAAAATTAATGCAATTTCTTAAAGCAGTAAGCACTTAATAACATTTTCGTGTTCGTTTCAATTTCAATTAATACCGAAGCTTCAGCGTAGTCATCTAAATTGAATATTTATCTCAAGTAATAATAACTTCAAGATATTAATATTCCATTAGAAATACTGGAGGTTATAAGGGTTGCTTTGACAAAAAGTATATTGATGGCGTATTGATACAACCGAAAAGGTTTTACGGATGGATGGATGGAGAAGGTGGGCACTTACTTCGTTCGTGGAGGAGAAAAAGTCATAACCTCTATTTTTTTCTTCAGTACCTATAGTCGGGTAAACAGTATCCTTTAACCGTTTGTGGATACCTAGCTACTCCTGTACCAAAAAATAGATAAAACCGTTTAGCCGATTTGGCGTGATGAAGCCTTAAAGACACATATACATACAAACAATCATACCAAAAATAAAAATAAAATGTTTTTCGATTTATGACCTCCAAATAGTCCGTTGCAATCTTCAATGTATAGACATTTCATTTTTACAACTTTATACCATACAGATAAGTTTATGCTAATAATGTTATCTAAGAATGCTGAGAAAAACCTCTTAAATTCCTAAAGCTTTATTGATTATGTGATTTATCTCATAAATATCAACGATGTAACTTGATTTTTCCAGCGACTTCCATGATTACGATGTGTTCATTATCTGATCAGCACGCTTTTTAAAATTATTTTAAACAATTTACCTATGGTCATGTTCATGCGATCAATAACTGTTAAAGCAAGTATCTGTATATTTGGCCAGAAAGGCACTTTTTGGATAGTAGTAACGTTTGTATAGACAATTTGACGTGCCAATGTAAAAAACCGGACAAGTGTGCATTTCGGACCATGCTCAGTGTATGGTTCCGCAGCCGTCCATACGAAAAAATGCACTACACTAAGTACTTACAGGTAGAAAAACATACGATATGAAAAAGTGCACTAGCAAAAGAGCGTACCTATCTCGACGGCACTGACATCCTTTTGTAGAGAATCACCGTTTTTCGGCAATAACTCAAAAACGGAATATACCGGTCATCATATTGAAAACAATTTTCGTTGAAAGTATATTTATTAAGCTTTATTTTTGTGATTTTTTTCCATATTTTGTTGACATAAGGTTTAGAAAATAGTGGCGGGGAGGGGGGGGGGGGGGGGAAACACAATTTATGCAACTTTCGGAGCAATTATTTTCGAAAATATCTACAAAATCAGAAAAACGTTTTAACAACCTCTAATATAATAATTTTAAAAGTACTGTCGAAATATGTGCCACAACATTTATAATTGCAAACAAAATATCAGTTTCGATTATTATTTCGCTATCAAACTAAGTAGCAGCCTACACAAGATACTGGTATAGAATTTAATAAATAATAATTCACGTTAAAGCAAAGGAACTATAATCTATTAAGAGCTTGTACGGTTAATTGTTCGCCGCACAACGGAAAATTTAATTGAAAATTTAATTACCTGAGTTGTTTACGTGTCCAACTTTTTAAACCCCGCCCTAATATACCTTTCTTGAATCACTTTATTTGTTCAATGTTTTAGCTAAAAGTCCGCTAGTGTGACGCAAAAAAAATGCAGATAGTGGTAGAAGGAAGTAGGGCAGCACCTATAGGTACCTATAGGTACTTATTGCTCAGCGCGATGATATGCCAGCCGCAACGGCGCGGCGTGCGGCACGGTATGTACAAACTACGCGGACGCCGCGAAGAATTCCTTCGCCTCGGGATATTTTAAGTATAAAAATGTCTTTGCCTCTTTAATTCCTGTGTACGCAGATAGCGCTTCACAGCGTAGGAAAAATGGATGATATATGCGTATATCGTGTCTCAGAGTGTCACTAGAGTTGTAAGCGTCGAAAATATACTGGTGTCTTTTTTTTAGAATTGATATATGGCGAATTTGTAGTAACTAAAGAGTTTGCACGGATATTTTAAACTTACCAACTTGAGATTTTGTTTAATTTGTCACACGTAGTCGTAACTACACAATAACAACTGAAAACGAAAATTCGACGACCGGTTTAGCTCAGTGGGAGTAACGGGTTCAAATCCCGGTAAGGGCAAATATTTGCGTGATGAGCATGAATAATTGTTCCTGAGTCTTGGATGTTTCTATCTAAGTAATATATCTATTAAATATATCGTCGTCTAGTACCCATAACACAAGCCTTATTGAGCTTACCATGGGACTAGTTCGATTTGTGTAAAAATTGTCCTGTAATATTTATTTATTTATTATTTATTCAATAAACCGACGTATTTCGGAAAGCATTTTTCATGATTTAGCAAATTACGCCCTGATAAAAGATCTTTATTATCATCACAAAAATCTCTAGTCACCCTAATATAATAAAATAAACAGCTATGGATTTAACTTCTAAAGACGGCACCCAAAACTTCATTCGCGGAGAAGTAATAGACATAATCCCTCTTTTTTCAACAGCTTAGTCGGCTAAAAATAATCCAATAACAATCTAAGGATATCCAGCCACGCGTGTACCAAAAATATTTGAAATTCGTTCAGCCGTTTTGGTGTGTTGAAGCTACAACGACATCTTCAAACATGCGAACAACCCAAAAACATATATACCTATTTCAATTCAGTGACCTCCAAATAGTCCGTTATCATTTTTTTATATCTTCAATGTACAGGCATTTCATTTTTACACTTTATAATAATATAGGTTTATTTGCCGCAGCCGCCGGGGCCATCGTGTTCCTGAGTAATGCACCAGAGGCTCCCCACCAGGTAAACTGATGACCTGATGAAGGTGAATGTTGTCTGCCGGATGCGGGTGGCGCAGGACCGGTCATGGCGGTCTATGGGAGAGGCCTATGTCCAGCAGTGAACGTCTCCTTGGCTGATGATGAACTTATATTTTTGGAATTAAAGGACCCTAAATACTAAAAACGTTCATCTCAAGCGTGGTCTAGACCTGGGTCATAATTTCGTCCAATAACTTCATGACTTCTTCAGACAATGTAGAATTGTGCATCTGAATGTTCCTTTTTATTTTACTTATTATTTGGTTTATTCCCCTTTTATGTAAATATCTCTAGTGCATTTTACCATTTAGATTACGTTATATGGAACGTGAAATAACTCTATTCAAGGAGCCTGTCTGCTGGTTTATCTGCATTCGTTTAAATAAAATATGAAAGATCTGCTTCGTGGCTATATAAGGCTATAAACTAAGACGTGAGTTTTTTTCAAGATGATTGAATCTAATGGTACCTAATTTTCTTAGTCTGGAGCTCAGTGACTTTTCACTATTTATGATATGAGCTACCTATTTGTATGACTTAATATTTTTTATGAAATGTACCGGAGTAGCCATCATCGCGAGATGGCGTCAGAGACGTAGATAGTGGGGTGATTTTGAGTGTCGCCAGCAACTGGCCAGAAGAGCCATCAAAACATATACATACTTACAATGTATGTATTTGTATATATGTATGTGTGTACATTCATACATACAATCACGCCTTTTTCCCATTACGGGGTAGGCAGAGACTACCTCCTTCCACTTGCTACGGTCCTGGCATACAACTGCCGCTTCATCAATATTCACTAATCTCTTCATTTTGTGCTATCACAACCCTTTCGCTTTGTCTCTTCACACACAGAATATAAATATTTCTCGCATCCATCGTCTGACAAACTTCATCTATTTTATCATTCATTCCTCCCCTTACATTTAACGTAGCAAAACGGCTTTCCATAGCCCACTCTTTGCTCTCGCTGGGACCGAGACGTGATGGTTTGTGATTTATATCGCCGCCATTTGTGTTCCCACGAGAATCTAGGGATAAAATATTTAAACCCAACAAAGCCCCGCATACCAGGTAAAGGTTTAGCCTTATTATGGGGTCACCATTCCCAGGACAATTCGGCACGCTAACGACTAGACTCGCCTCTAGCCACGCATCTATCGGCACGGCATACCTTGGATTGGCGGAATAGGAGAAAGGAAATTTGGACAAGAAAAAGGGTTAAAGGATACTACTGTCCCGGAAGACTACGTATGACCCAGTAGCAGCTCGGGGAGCCGGGGTCGCATACCCGTATACCATAACAAAAACGCCGGAAAGGCAATTTTGTATGAGTTAATCACTGAGTAACATAATTATCATTATTATTAATGAATAACTACCAAAATGGTTTAACGATATTATTTTAACAGTGGGGTAAAAAATACACAGCCTAGAAAAAATACAGCGACTGACTTAAGCTTGCATTGCACCCCGCGCCAGCCAGCGAGGCGTTATCTTGGTTCAACGTCTGTGACCTAAAATATTCAATACTTACCTTCAAATGCCATTAGCCCAATAACGTGTAAAGTAGTGTAGATTTAAACGCAAAATACGTTTCGAACGCATTAAATAATATTTATACGGGATATAAGTAATGTAAGAGTATTATTGCGTTGATTGTATTTATTATAGAAGACTACTTTTCAATCCGGTTTCTCCTCTTTACCTCTCTGAGAGATTTAGTTATATGGCTGGTGGCAGTGGACATCGCTTGTAGTCAAACTCCAACCTGACTCTTGCCATACTATCTAACAAGACGCGAACATACTCCAGGTCTTTCAAGGTACACGCGACAGTTTCAGACAGCCACAGTCTGTAGCATCACTTAAGACTAAATTAAATAAGTTTTGGCTCTCCAATGATTAGTAAAATGGTTGAATACGATTTCTATTTCGAGCTTCTGCCCGCGACTTCGTCCGCCTTAAATTCGTTTATCGCGGATAAGGGTATTTTTCCGGGATAAAAAGTAGCCTATGTCTTTCCCCGGGACTCAAACTGTCTCCATACCAAATTTCATCGAAATCGGTACAGCGGTTGAAGCGTGAAGAGGTAACCGACAGACAGACAGACAGACAGACAGACACACTTTCGTATTTATAATATTAGTATGGATTATTGCTATATTTTATTTAGTTATATATTACGTACATATACATGCATTTTTTTATTAATATGTGTTTTTTATATTTTGTACATGGTGTTAGTTTGTCTATCTTCCTTATATATCTTATTACGTCACTTTCTCATAGATTTACTGGAAGAGATCGCTAATAGGGATAAGTTCGCCTTTGTAGTTATATATTTTAAGTTGATTGCACTTGTAACTGGTTACTTTGTAAAATAAAGTGTTTACCTACATATGAACATACATACTTATACTTGTCCAGTCAGATACAATAAACGTTTCAATATTTGACAGTCCAAATCTAATAAATTTAATTCTGGTTCCATCTCTATAGTTATCAATAGATAAATCAATATGAGGGGACATTTTTAACACAAATAAACCTCGTTCCATGGTAAGCTCAATGAGGCTTGTGTTATGAGTTACATATACATAAAAAAATATCCAACACTTAAGTACAAATACATGTGTATGCTCATCACCCAAATAATTTCTCTCACTGGGATTTGCACCCAGGATCGTTTGCTTCCCAAGCAACGTTACTCCCGCTGAGTTATACCGGTCGAAAAAGCTATGAAAAAGTCTCAATTGATTGGATTTTTTTAAATACTTAACTCTTACCTGCTATTGTAGGACCAAAATCATCTGAGCGTTAGATTTATAAACATAAGTCGGATCACTCGCTTGCACTTGCTGTTTTTTCAAAAGCGCGAGCGAGAAGGAGGACTTTGGCTCTGTTGCTTAGCACCCACTACCACTATACCTCCAGAGGTATAGTGGTAGTGGGTGCTGCAAGATGGGTGATATAGTTGAAATAGACACAGACCAGACATGTCTAGGGGCGATTTCCGGCGCATTCTCTATGAACTGGCGGGAAGAGGCATCTATAAGGCACGTGTAGAAATCTAATGGCCAATCAGTACGATGGGTTTAGCACAAAACCTTAACAAATAGTGTAATTTGCGCAAAGATCTCTTGGAAAACCTTCAAGATTATAAGTCTTCATAGTTATTGAGACGTAGATTCCTGTGGGTACATGTACTTATATGTTTATGTTAATATATGTATTATGTTTATATATGTATCATTGGCGTGGCGTCCATATAAGCCGTTTCCCACCGGATGAATGAATGAATGAATGAATGAATGAATGAATGAATGAATGATTTATGAATGAATGATTTATTCGATGTATGTGGGAGATGGGTTACATTTGCAGGTTGAGTTACATAACACAGAATCACCAGACCCTACCTTTACAGGCGTACATACATGTTAGCACATAATTTAATTACATAATTTACTATCTTCTATCTTAAAAAAAAAAAAAAAAAAAAAATTACCACACAAATTGAAATTATACTAAACTACACTATTTTCCTAAATTACATGTCAAAGTCTCAAATTGTCACGGTTAACATAATATTCATAATTAATAATAGTTAGCAATTATCATTAAAGAAATCATTGATACTGTAATAACATTTTTTTGCAAGCCATGTCTTAATAGATCGTTTAAAATTACATATATTTTTTAATTTAAAATCATCAGGAATTTTATTATAAATTGAGATACACATATTATAAGAATTTTTAGAAGTTAGTCTCAATCTTGCAGCGGGCTTGTGCAGTTTGTGTCTATATTGAGATCGGACTTCTCGTGAGCTGAGCTGCTGTACATCTGTAAATTGGTCTTTGTATTTATGAACAAATGCAGAAGTCTCCATAATGTATAGACATGGAACAGTGAGAATGCAGTTATCTATGAAGTGCTGCCGACACGACTCTGTTTGACTAATGCCAAATATGCCTCTAATGCAGCGTTTTTGTACAATAAATATTCTTCTTATATCTTTGCAATTACCCCCCGGGTTGCCCAAAGAAAGGTTTAGAACCACCTTTTTCTTGAAATATGAGTAAATGAATGAATATGCTTCGGCTTTCCTAGCAATTTTTCTGACGCCACGCCACTGATATGTATAGTTTGTATAGTATATAATATGGGTGTCTAACCTTTGTATATATTAATTTGTGCAATTTCAATACCGATATCCTGCACCAATAATGTCTCTCTGTAGCCTATAATAGTTGACTGGTAGAGAATGCCTTTATGGCAGTCGGCCATTTTGTACTTTCTTCATCATCATTCATCATTCGCTTGTCCTTATCTCATTTAATTGGGGTTGGCGAAGCACGTTTTTTTCTTCCATACCTCTCTATAAACCGTCATATCGTCACTCACTCTTCCTGTTCATGGCATCTCTCACGCAATCAATCCATCTTTCCTTGGTCTACCCCTTCTCTTACATCCCTCCACATGCATATCTAATACCCTTCTTGTCACATGACTCTTCCCTCTGCATAGCATATTCTGTACTTTCTTGTCTTGTGTAATAAATTTTAAATAAATAAATATACAACGGAAATCGTACATAAAATTATACAACATATCTGATTAACCTGTCTGTAAAAAAAATTTCAGTACTTCATCGCCATAAAAAATAAACTCAATGCAAAACGTAACGGTATCAGGGTTTGCACGCATCAATCACCCCGCATTACCCAACCGTTAGCAAACCTCTGCCGGGAAATGAGTTGAACTTAAATCCAATGTTTTGATATGTTTGTTGAACCTTTTCACAGCAACAACTCAAACACTGAAGGAAAATTTATTAAACGTGCCCAAGTCGGGTTCCGTTATTAAATTAAAATTGTAATTAATCTGTCAACTCAAACTGGCACAACCTTTTACTATCCGGCGTAATACTTGCATAATACACATTATGACGAAGGTCTGATGATTTTGTCACACGAAACTCATCACGGAACCCTTATCAAATCGGAAAAATATCTTGCTTAAATGTGATGGAAGTCAATTTTGTGGTTGGTAGTTTAAGGAAATTATAACATAACATCACGGTGAAGTTGCGAATAACTAGCAAGATTTCTGAACGCGTTTACTACGCAATTTATAAAAATACTCCAGAGGTACAAGCAGTTATTATTAGAGAGTTTAGTTTCATTACATATCTTTCTATATCTATACTATTATAAATAAAAATAATTAATACTAAAATAATTTTCAAAATATTCAAGTGAAACGGACTATTTGAAGATCAATGAAGCGAAACGTTTTTTTTGACTTTTTGTATGTTTGTATGTACATTACGGCTTTATTACGTCAAAACGGCTAAACAGGTTTCAACTTTTTTTAGTACACGGGTAGCTGGGCATCTACATTATGGTTTTAGGATACGTTTTACGGATACAATTTTTGCTTCATAGTAGTCGGAATAAAGTTGAAACAAAAATAAGCTGAAGGGAAAGAAAGCAATATACATACAAATATCCGAAGATGGTTAAGAATAAAATGTTATTTACGCGACAACGCTGAACAAAAAAAGGAGATAAGAATTTTTCTCCTCTTTAGGCTAGTTTTATCCTGTAAATGTGCGCAGGTGAAGCCTAAAGAATTATAATTAAAAGCAACAACATGCTGTGCCATCCCCGCATGAATAAGACAAGGGCAGGAGAACGATTTTACTGCCTCACACGACTGAACTGTGGAATAAATTGTCGCCTGCAGAATTTTCGGACCGATGCGATCTTTAATCCTAAAGGAAAAGACCGTACCACCTGAAAGGCCGGCAACGCTCTTGTGTTGCAGGTGTCTGTGGGCGACGGTGATCGCCTACTATCAGGCGATCTGTCTCCTCGTTTGCCCCTTATATAACATAAAAAAAAATATAAACAACAAATATACATTTCACGTTTGAGACGTTTTAAATTTTAACTATTAGAATCATTTCGTTTTTTCAATACTAAGACAAAAATTAATCCTTTTAAATCCCCGAGAGACTGGCAATCGAGGCATGTACAAAATACTTCAAATACAGGCTTAATTTAACATCAAGCACTTGCTCTACTTTACCCCTGAGGTTGCTCGAACGAGCACACAGAGATTTAATTCAATATTGGCATTGCGATGTTAGCTGGTCGATTTTTGATGATCTCAATCGATATTTTCTTACTTTTTCTTCTTTGTCTTACAATAAAATGAACATAAATCAACATTATTACTGCGCATGATCACTTAAAATGTATAATTTTTTATGTTGCCAATTATTTAATTAAGTTCTATATCCACTGTACTTAGTGCATGGCTCCATTTAATATCGCATTTGTGAGTTTACAGGGATGCAATAGGTATACAGTATATTTTCTTCTCAATAGTTGCTTTAAAAAGCTTTGTCGACGGCAAGCTATCTTTATTTTGGCTTACAACATTGGCGCCCAATTTATAAAACTTTGATGACCTCAAGCGTTAACTTCTTAGTTTTACATTTCAACGAGGAAAAAAAGTAACACACTGACGCCCAAAAATTATCTAATCCCAAACGCATCTGAGTTCTGTGCTTACTGTACCTATCAAGACTAGGTATTGCTTTACTTTCCCCATTTAAACTTGCGTTTGTGGTGCTTCAAGGAAGCAATGTAATGGATTCTTATTTCAAGTAGCTGCTTAGTAAGCATAATTTGAAAACTTTGATAATACATTTCAACGAGGAAAAAAAAGCACCTCATTGACGCCCAAAAATTATGTCAAGACCAATTGCATCATATCCCAAAGCCAACCCCGAATGCATTCGAGTTCTGTGCTCACTGTACCTATCAAGACTATTGCATTACTTCCCCCATTTAAACTTGCGTTTGTGGCGCTTCAAGGAAGCAATGTAACGGCTTTATTCTTTCTCGTCTGGTTGCACTGCTCGCTGGGCCAAACCCGATTCCCTTTGAGAACTGGAAGTAATTTGTGAGCATTTTCCCGGCTTTTAACGACTGTTAGTACTAGTTGGTTGATAACTTAATTAAATGGTTAGTAGCGGAAATGTATTGTTCTATTTAGAAATTTAAGTATCTTGTTCTTGTACACCACGTACTTACTCATTGGTTGTTTACTTTGCGCCATCTCAACTACCTCAAGGTTGAAATAAAACAATTTAACAGATTATATCGCGTATATTATCTCATTTTATATATTTTTTTTATATTTTTATATTTTACCTCAAGGTTACCTGCAAGAGATCGCTTAGCAATAAGACCACCTGTAATGATGTTACCATTTCTCATACTGTTTTAGATTTAAGTGTCTGATGTTATTTTCTTTTGGTATGCAATAAACAGTATTGTATTGTATTCTATTGTTATCATGAGATCGCTTAGCAATAAGACCGCCTGTAATGATGTTACCATTTCTCATACTGTTTTAGATTTAAGTGTCTGATGTTATTTTCTTTTGGTATGCAATAAACAGTATTGTATTGTATTCTATTGTTATCATTGAAATGAAGTATATATTTTATAGTCTAGCTTGTGTCGTAAGCAGAGAAAGTTTTTGACGTGCTAACGTCTAATAAATCGATAAACGCCAGCTGCACGCACGATAAAGCAAGGGCATGTCACATTCCGCCTGAGCCGAGCGTGCAAGCGAGAGCGCGGAACAAGCGATAGAGAGGCACGATCGGCCTAAATGTTCGGCTTGTGAATTCATAAAAGTATGCAATTTTTCGTCCATTTTCTTTATAACATTATCTATCACGTAAAATTATCGTGCATAATCAGATTTTACAGACAACCATATTTGTTCATAAAATTAACAATTACATGGTTATTCAACGACGAATTTTGACGACCGGTTTGGCTCAGTGGGAGTAACGTTGCCTGCGAAGCTGAGGTCCTGTGTATGTAATATTTGTGTGATGAGCACAAATATTTGTTCCTGAGTCTTGGATGTTTTCTATGTATATAAGTAATATATCTATTAAATATATTGTCGCCTAGTACCCATAACACACGCCTTATTGAGCTTACCAAGGGACTAGAGTGATTTGTGTAAAATTGTCCCGTAATATTTATTTATTTATTATTATTTATTAAAGTTTAATGTTTCTCGTAAGACACCACTAAAGATTAAGCAGTGTTGATAATTTCTAAGGGTTTGCTTTTTTCACTAAAACTAGGACAATACGGAAGCAAGCAAAGTTGGTTTTTAGGTGTCACTTGATATCATTGTTTCTAGTAAATATTTTTTGTGGTGATTGAAAACGCTAAAAATAACAAGTAAAAAAAATTTTTTTTGTTAGTTATATTTTTTAAGCTGTTTTTTTTCTCAGCAAATCCTTTTATATATAACCAACATCTTTCTTTTCTCATTCTCCCATGGCTAAGGATTGTGGTCATCACCAGGTAGTTTACCCTTGGAGTAGGACCAGTAATATGAGGGTATTGAGGGTGCATAAAAGATAGCTGTTCCGCCATATTTGAGAGTCTTATTCATCCGCTATAGTATATATAACGTCAACAGCAGCAGCGGTATTAAAATTCAGTTACAAGATTTAGCTCATGCTAATAAGGCAAGTGAATATAAACTTCATAAATATTGTACACCTATTTTTGTGTTTTTGGGAAATGACATTCATCTAGAAACTAAATTTGATGATCTTATCTAACTGTGAGTATATATTTTTTGTATGAAACACATATTTTTGTGTTTATGTGTTTTTAATATGGAGAAATTAACATCACATTATTATCTACTAGCTTCTGCCCGCGACTTCGTCCGGCTTAAATTGGTTTATCGCGGATATGGGTATTTTTTAGGGATAAAAAGTAGCCTTTGTCCTTCTCCGGGACTCAAACTATCTCCATACCAAATTTCATCCAAATCGGTTTAGCGGTTTAAGCGTGAAGAGGTAACAGACAGACAGACACACTTTCGCATTTATAATATTAGTACGGATTGTGGTATAAATACAAATCAAAGCGCAAAGAAAAATCAGATTGCTCTCGCACGTGGTTAAACCTGGAATCGAACTTGGCACCTTTCGATTACGCGTCGAACGTGTTAACCTTTTCACTAACAAGCACTGTGCTGTAGTACGCATCGAATTTATCCATCCGCTTTGACCCCAGTACTTATATTCATTTTTGAAAGGTATTACTTAGCGCCATTTAAGAGAACATGTTTTGCACGTGGCACACATGTTTGTCAGTATCTTGTCTAATCCCAAAATATTATTTATTTTATTTTATTTAATAGAAAAAATTGTATTTTGCCTGAAACACAGGGGGAACCCTAGTTCAGGATATATAAATATCTGAATTTAATTGTGTATTATAGAATTTAGCCGTAACTCTCTGTATATTATGTTGGTTCAATAAATGTATTTGTATTTGTATTTATCTATTGTTTTTCATGTTCTGTTACCGTAACTAAAATTAAGCAGACTAATTGTAATCCGTGTAGTTACCAGTTAGTTGCCAAAGAACTGGCGAAACAATCCCAAACGTGACCGAACGAGGTTCGTTAATTCCTTTACAAACTTCCCCATATTTCAAGAAACCTCTAGAATGCTAAACCAATTAACTTCTGCTTTTGTCCCATATACTGTAAACGCAAAGTGTAACTGAGAGGAGCTACTAAACTCACATTTTAATTGTTCTATTTTGCAGCTTCGTTATAAAATGAGTTTAATGTTAAGTTTTTGTTGGTCGTGTATGGCCTTAAATTAATGCCTTTTTTTAATACCTTTTGATACACAGCCCTTGATTTAAATAATTATATTTGTAGCTGGTAACCAACGTTGGCTTTTATGGTTTATTTGTGATGAGATGTAAGGTAAATCTCGCAGTTCTTGACACACCTTCAACCTTAATTAATTGCAACAGAATTGACAATCATGAGTTATCAATTATTAAAACAGTAAGTCGTACATTGGGACGTTTACCGCATAGTTACCTATTTTTTTTATTATGTTTCCAAGTACTGGGACATTGACTATTGTAAACTCAGACATGTACAAGTGCCCTTGAGGCCTATTTGCAGAGTAAAATTAATTTTTATAAGTAATTTAAAGCTGTAAATAAAAACAAAGTAACAAAGAAACTACATAATTAGACAGAATAAGATCAGAAAACTAACAGACGGTTAAGCATAGAAAATGTATAAGTTTGTACCACGTGGGCAAAGTAAAGGAAAAAACCTAATAGGTATATAATCGAGAATCACGTAGGTATAGAATGCTGCGCCATTAGCTACATGATTGATCCAAATCAAGCCATTACCAATCGTCATTGCATATGGATTAAAACAAGAGGATTCAATTGGCTTCTGTCCAATACAAACTGGAAGTGGTCCAAGTCACGCCGGCATCGGCCTGTTTGTAGTAGAACCATTAGCAGAATTTCACACCAGTCGCTCCATTATGACGAAAAAACAAGAGACAATGCATTGTTTCTCAAAAGAAAAATGTAATAACATTCTATCTAATTGTATGCTCTTAATGTTTTATTCGGCAGCACAATGTCTGCTTGAAAGAATAAGGACAGAACCGGATACGGAATTTGATATTTTATTACCCTTGTCTTTTTAGTATTGCTTATGGGGCTGTGTTTTATAAGAGTTGCAGTGGCCGCTTTACATGCATCTATAGTTAAGTTTGGCAAAGTCATAGCGTATTTTGTGTTTTTATTACTAGACTTAAAAAGCGTTGACCTATATAATTGGCAGGATGTGTATTTTGTTTGTAATACGATGCGACAAGCAGGCAGTATAAATTTACGCAAAATAGGTGCACCAATAAGAGGTATATTTCAAATAATAATTATGTATAAAAATTGCCCATCGTGCCGCAGTTTAGATGGTAGAAATATTAATGGTTGATAATTGACGTAAGTAACAACAATTTAACAACAAATTCTTTATCACACCACGACATAACGGGTTTTAATCACGTACAAATATGATTTATTCTATTACCAAGATCTCAGGGCTGTAAGATCACCTAAATGTGCGTCCACATTTGTATCATTTGCCCGTATCAGATCATCGTCGCGTAGCACGATCGCGTGTCACGATCACGCGTTTGGACGTTGCGCCGATCTGATCACTCGAAATTCATTTGCTACGCGTATCACACACTTGTATCGGAAGAGTGCGGCATTATCGGCGCGCCGACAGTAAGCGTCCAAGCAGCGCGATACGCAGTCACGCTACGGCACGGTGATCGGATACGAGCAAATGATACTCGTGTGGACGCACCTTAATGATGTTATTCGGTTCCAATCACCTGGCGTTTGTAAGATTGATTTTCCCGGAAGTTCCTTCTTATATTGGACAGGCGAAGCGTATGCCCTCGCTGAAAGAGTCAAGGAGCATGTTACGGCTTTTGAGAAGTGGGAATTGAATAAGTCCGCTATTACCGAACATTTACTAGAATCAGGACCAAACTACTGAATTCAGGTTTATAATACCATTATGATTCCCTTTCAATTCTACGAAACGTAATTCATAATATAGTAGAATTGTTCGATTTGAAATCAAGAAATATCGAAATTTCAACCTGGAAGACGGTTTCCAAATATCATCCGGTAAATCGACAAATGTCGTGAGTGTAGTGACAATCTTTGTGATCAACCTAATAATCATCACCAAGTCCTAAAACTCGCGCGGGAAAAAGATATTGATACTCGCCTCTCCAGTTCCTTCGAGTCCATGGACGTAACACGACGTCCGAAACGTCGAAGAATTACCAACGAAAGGTAATTAAATAAATCATAGGTAATTTATTCGCAATTAAAGCCCCGTTTTGTTTTAATAATGAGTGACGATCATGTAAGTTCAACCCCTCGTATGCTTAGACACATATGCAAAGCAATTAAACTCTTAACTCATTAAGTTGTAATTTGACTGTCAAATTTTTTACATCGCTACGAGGGGATAAATGAATGTATAACTCTTGGGGGATTAATCTTAGTATCATAAGTTAGAGATGTCATGATGTTTTATGTTTGTTTTATTTTTCCGACGCTGCACAACAAAAATTAATATATTTTGAATAAAACGGTACCTATTATCTGTATTAGTTGCATTAGCGTCTGAACAGCGGTAACGAATCAAAAATCTTTAAACATGTATCAAAATTGAACAAACACAGTATAATTACGCCAAATGGGTGCAGTGTTTGTGTATTGTAATGGTGTTTACGCTTTGCTTACGCTCGTGAACCCGGCCTAGTTCCAGAATAAAAAGGACTTAAATGACAGGAATGCATTACAGATATACGTCATTTTGCAATAAACGAGGCGGTATAATTCTTCACTCGTAAAATCGTGACTGAGTTAATTTTTCAACGAACATTGATTGATGACCTGTCGACGTTTCATACAGATAGAGAGGTCATTTATATTAGGTTCCGGTATAAGTGACGTTTTGTAGGTATTTAGTAGACTTTTATTGCTGTTCACAAGAAAATATACAACCGGCCATGCTAGTCAGACACGCGCGCCAAAGGTTCCGTACAAAATATACGCTACAAACGGCCGTATCTATGAAAATCCAGTGTTAGCAGAGCCCTACTCCTAAGCAAAATGTACACGGTGTCCGATCATTTTATATTCGTTACTGACATGGACAGACAGACTTGTTTTTAGTATTTTTTGTTAAAGCGGCAACAGAAATACATCATCTGTAAAAATTTCAACTGTTATCACGGTTCATGAGATACAGCCTGGTGACAGACGAACAGACAGACAAACTTGCCTTTATGGCATTAAGTCATTTGTACTTTCTTGTATTGTGCAACAAAGTTTTAATAAATTAATAAAATCTAGCTATTTCTGGACCAAAAACCGTCGTATAAGCCCAAGGACTTCCACTGCTGGACTCAGGGACGATCTAAATAAATTAATTGGGAAGCTACAAACTGAGCAATTATTACCATAGAGCCCTATGCAAGAAATTGCAAATGACAGACTGCCATATAAGCATTCTGTACCAGTCAACCATTAGGCTAAACAGAGACATTATTGGTGCGGAATATTTAGTATCAAACTTGTAAAAATTAATACAAAGGAGACACGGTTGGTCCCAGGGCCAACCACGAAATCTTTGAAAAGTTATCAGCTAATTAAGAGTTAATTGAAAGCTAATTGATACTTGGGTCGAGCCGCGGAGCGTTTTGACAGCCGATACTTTTATGTAACAAATTACAGGTGAATAAAATTGACAAACGCATCGGAGTTTTAGGCATAAGGTAGGCAAGGCATTTTTTCTATTTCTATTAAAAAAAGTTATCAAATTTCGTCACGTATGATATAAAAAATTCGTTACATAAAAGTGCAGCGGTTGAAACGCTCCGCGGCCTCTTACTTAGCTTACTATTCGAAATGTATGTAACAGCTGATTTTCTTTTCTCGTTATCGTGGTTGCCCCCAAAGTCAAAGTTGCTCAGTTACATTGTGGTGGGTCAAGCGTACCAACCCAGATAATTAAACTTTACCTATACTTAAGGTTGAGTGTATATGCATATATCTTAGCGCATTTAAGTACCGAAGGGGTTGAGGTAAATACGTACATCACACTACGGAAATATGCCTATTTCTACAAACGCACACAATTAAAAGAAATCACCTACAAAGAAGAAACACTACATTGATATTCTACCGTATAAACCAACCGGAGATTTCGAGATTGCTTTGAAGGAAAGGTATTCGTATTGCATCTACATTAGTTAAATGATCTAAGGCATAATTATATATATATATATATATATATATAACACTTAATGTCACCTTGCATCACAATCTAAATATGTTTACGTTACTGTATAAAAGAAGGACTACCAACAAACCTATAAACTTTGAGAACACACTCGTTGTGGCTGCATCATGGCAAAACGTCTAAACTGATTTCAACTGTTTTTGATGTGCACCAAAGTTGAAACCGTGCTACTACATCTGTGGATACTTATAACTATCTATGAATACCCTGCTACCCACATGGTTAGCAGGGTAATCACAGACGGTTATAAGATTATGTTTACTGGGCTACGCTAGATAAAAGAGTGTTACGATGTTTTCCCTCCGCTGACGAAGTTGTGACTCCTTCTAGTGTGTAATTTAATCATTATAAACACCTTTAATCTTATGTCACCACATTCAACAGTCGTGAAAATTTCTTAATGACCTTACCTTCGAAGTTTAACTGCAATAAACAAAATCTAAGCCAGCCTAGATTTTGCTACGTACGGTCAAACTTGTCGTATCGAGAAGTCAAAGAACTGGCATCAAGTAGACAGGACGGGAGAGAACTGCACCGACAAGAGTGAAACTCTTAAATAATAATAATTAGTCGAACTTGTAATTACATTGTGGCTCAGACGCACGCGATATTTAATATTAAACGTGTGGGCTATGAGGTGAGATCAAAGTTACGATAATGATGAAACTTTGCCATTGCCAGCCGCTAATTGTGAAAGATTACGTGTTTGATGTACTTAGTTTGTGATGTCGATTGAAATCTTAGTCATTTGGAATAATTTCGGACTGGTAATGATTGGAGGAGTCAGGGAATACCAGATGGAGATAATAGTTTAAGTGTTGGAGTCTGTTTTGAAACGTAGGTAAATAATGGTAATTAAACAATATCGTTTCTGATTCGGCATATTTACGTTGAATAAAATTACACGAAGTATTCGAAATAGGTACTTAAAATCGTTAATTTTAATTTTCGATTTCTTTTGTGTTTATCAGTTACATAAATCGCTTTACCTATTTACAAAAATCTTATAAGTAAGAAATTCATGCTATCATACTTATATTATATTAATATTATACGTAGCTCTGTCTGTCAGTCAGTTGCCTTTTCACTCTTAAGCCGCACAGTTCTTGTATAAATCCTTACTGCGTAGGCGACCAAGCTTCGCTCAGTGTTTTCCCAATTTGTCCTGGCGATTTAAGAGAATCACAGGACTACTTTTTATGCGCGAGTTTTGTTCTCTGAGCTATTCATGATGTATTTGTATTCACCCAATCTTGATGTATTTGTATTTTATTTCAATAAAAATGCAGAAGAAATGCTTAATGTATTCTAAACATTGTTCGGTTCATGACGCATTGGTGTATACACTGTAATGTCATGTAACTTATTTTTAATAAATAAATAAATAATAAATTCTATTATTAAGGCTCTGGCAAATTTTGGTTTCGATCCAGTCTCGAATACCTACTTGTACTTGTATATTAAGAAATCCTTCAAATGCCTAATATGTATATACAATTTATGTATATATCGATGGCAAAGCGGACACGTAGTAACCGCCTACTAAAACTATTGGCGGTTACTACGTTTTCGTTTTTTGCCATCGATATGTACAACTTTATAGGACACAAGCTTTTGCCCGCGGCTTCGCCCGCGTACTAAATGTACTTTTTAAGCGCCTACAAAAAAAGGAGGTTTTCAATTTGACCCTTACGTATGTATGTATGTTTGTCCGCGAATATCTCGCGTTTGGCTGAACCGATTTAGACGCGGTTTTCGAAAAAGTATTTCTTACTTTCTGGAGGTTTCGGTAAACGACATTATGGTGAAGGCAGTTCCCTCAATTTTTATTAAAGAAATGATTGCAATAATTGTTACGCCGGCAACGACTTACTACTACTAAGAGATTACAATTAATGCAGATTTCTACTCTTGAATAGAAACTTTTGCCCGTGGCTTTGCTCACGTCAAATTCGGGGTAATTTTGAATTTTAAATCCAGCTAAGAGCATATCGGACCATGCTTAGTGTACGGTTCCGCAACCGTTACTACAAAAATAAGCACTACAGACCAGCAAAAGATCGTATCTTCATGCGGCTTACGTCCTTTTGTTGAGAAGCGCAGTTTTTCGGCAATATCTCAAAAACCGTATATCCGATCGTATTGAACACAATTTCCGTTGAAAGTATTTATTATGTTTTACGTACGTAATTTTTTACGACTTACGGTATAGAAAATAGATGAAGGGGGAGGACACAAAATATAAATATTCCCTAACTCAATTTTTTTTCTTAGAAAGCTCAGTGTTTTCAGTTTTCACTACCCAAAGGTTGTCTGAAAGAGATCGCTGTTTAGTGATAAGACCGCCTGTTATTTACCTGTCCTTGAATGTATTGTTTTCTTTACTCTGTTTTGTGAGGTGTGCACTAAAGAGTTATTGTATTGTGTTTTTAAAATAAATATCGAAATATGTGCCACAGATAGATATTTGCTAAAATAAAAATAAAATAACGGCTTATATACATGACACCTATTCTCCAAATTTCATCAATATACATATTGTAGTTTTTGAGTAAAATGCCTGTGGCATACGGGCGGACGGACATGACGAAACTATAAGGGTTCCGTTTTTGCCATTACTACGGAAACCTAAAAGGCGGGACTTTCCTTGCGCAAAACAATGAGTACAAATCAAGATTTGGTTAAAATAGTGGCCTCTACTACGTTCCGGTGCAAACCTTGACTTGCAACCTAGTGCCGTTACAAAGTTTTGGGAGTCCGTTTGTTACAACCGATTTTCGATCGAAACTACCGGACCGATTGAATTGAAAATTGGCACAAATTCTTTCAATGACAAGAATGTTCATTTCCACAATATAATACTTTAAAATCGATGCCATTTTCGTAATTAACTTCTCAAAAACCATCAAAACGACACCTATATTAATATTTTCACATTTCATCTCCATCGCACACCAACAGGGAGATGATATTTCACGTCCGCTACGTCGTATTTCAAAATCAGTGCCATTTTCGTAATTAACGTCCCAATAAACCATTAAAACGACAGCCATATTTATATAGATATTTCAACTCCGTCACACCCCGGCATATTTCCAAATCGATGCCATTTTCGTAATTAACGTCCCAAAAACCATAGAAACGATATCCATATTAGTATTTTGACATTTCAACCCCATCGCTCACCAACAGGGAGATGATATTTCACTTCCGCTAAGTTGAATTAAAAAATCGATGTTATTTTCGTAAGTAACGTCCCAAAAAGCCACAAAAATGTCATCCATATTGTTATTTAGACATTTCAACCCCGTTACATCCCGGCAGATTTCAAATTTTTTGTAATTTCCCAAAAAACCATAAAAACGACACCCATATTGATAGTTTGACATGTCAACCCCATCGCATACCAACAGGGAGATGATATTTTACGTCCCCTATGTTGGATTTCAAAATCGATGCCATTTTCGTAATTAAAGTCTAAAAGAACCATAAAAACGACATCCATATTGATATTTAGACATTCCAACCCGTCACACCCCTGCAGATTTCATCAAATTCAATGCCATTTTCGTAATTATCGTCCCAAAAAACCATAAAAACGACACCCATATTGATATTTTCACATTTCAACCCCATCACACACTAACAGGGAGATGATATTTCACGTCCACTAAATTGGATTTCAAAATCGATGCCTTTTTCGTAATTAACGTCCCAAAAAACGATGAAACGACACCCATATTGATATTAAGACATTTCAACCCTATCGCACTCCGACCGGGGAGATAGTATTTCTCGTCCGCCACGTCGGATTTGAAAATCGTTGTTTTTTTCGTAATCAGCGACCGGATAAACCAAAGAAACAATATCCATGTCGACTATTAGACTTTGTAACCAAATTTCTCCTTTTAGGAATTGAATTTTCAAAAACCCTGAAACACATACTCATTTATTGTTAAAAACACTCGTGTGAAGCTTAGAATTAAATAGTCAAAACTTATCTGATTTCCCTATTCAAACTTTGTACCCTCATTTACTCCTCTTAGGGGTTGAGTTTTCGAAAACCCTAAAACACGTATTTACTCATTTATTGATAGGAATACTCGTGTGTAGTTTCGAATAAAATAGTTGAAACTGATCTGATTTCCCCATACCAACTTTGGACCCTCATTTCATCCTCTTAGGGGTTGAATTTTCAAAAATCCTGAAACACGTATTTACTCATTTATTGTTAGAAATACTTGTGTGATGTTTAAAATTAAATAGTCGAAACTGATCTGACTCCCCCATACAAACTTTGGACCCTAATTTCATCCCCTACGAAGTTGAATTCTCAAAAAACTGAAATACGTGCTAACTCATTTATTGTGAGGAATATTCCTGTGAAGTTTTGAATAAAATAGTCTTACTAATCTTGTTTCCCCATACAAACTATGAACCCCCATTTCACCCTCTTAAGGGCTGAATTTTCAAAATTCCCTTCTTAGTGGATACTAACGTTATACTAACTATTGTGAAAAATTCAGCTCTGTAGGCCAAACGGTTTGGGCTGGGCGTTGATTTAAGTGAGTCAGTCAGTCAGTTAGGACTTTTACGTTTATATATATAGATAATAACATAAATAACCAGTTACAAATACATTATGAGTTTGGGTTCTCGAAAACATAATAAATTTAATGAAATTTAACTTTTGTAATGTTATAGGGCAAACAAGCAGACGGTAAGCGATCACCTGATGATGGTAAGCGATCACCGTGGCATATATAGACATCTCTAACACAAGTGCGTTGCCGGCCATCAATATCGACAGTCTGTCGTATTCTTTAACATATAATCTAATAGACGATGGTGAAACTTGAGCTAATGTCAATACAACCATCTCAGATAGAAAGATAAGTTGATGTTTTGTTGTTGACGACACGTTTGGCTCAGTGGGTAGTACAATGGCCTACGAAGCTGGCGGTCCTGGGTTCGAATCCTGGCCAGGGCAAGTGTTTGTGTGATGAGCACGAATGTTTGTTCCTGGGTCTTGGATGTTTCTTATGTATTTAAGTATAATAATTTATCTATATATTATGTATATCGTCGCCTAGTACCCATAGTACAAGCTTTGCTTAGTTTGGGACTAGGTCGATTTGTGTAAGATTGTCCCTGATATTTATTTATTTATTTATTTATTTATTTTTGTATCATCGCTTGCAGTGAGAGCATAAAAAATCCATTGTATCTGTGGTCTTTTTACTTAGTGCCCTAGATATAATTTAAGGCCCTTTAATATTGCTCGTTATTTTAAATAAAACGGTAAGATAAACACACATTCTGCGTATTTACAAAGAAAAGCCAACAAAACTGGATACGAGTATTAACCTAACAAGTGATATAAAAAGCCTCATAGCTTCAAAGCGGCCTCTTTTATTAAAATATCTAAATGAAATCGTCTCTGCTCTTTTATACATTAATGTGCACTTGAGTGTAAAAATGTAGCAGGAAAACGTGTACATGAAGTAAGAGAGCCAATTTATAACCCCTTTAATGATAAATATAACATAATGAGATTATTTGCGGACTTCAATACTATTATAAAGTCGTAAAAAATAAATGTCACAAATTAAAGATATTTAAAAAAAAAGTTGTAACTGACTGATTTTTTGTTTGTAAGTATTATGGCTTCATCACGCCAAGTCAGCTATACAAATTTTAACTGTTTTTGGTACATGGGTAGCTGGGTATCCACAAATGGTTATAGGATACTTTTTACCTGACTACGCTGAAGAGAAAATGGGTTATGAGTCTTTATACTCCGCGAACAAAGTTGCGGGCACCTTCTAAGTAAGTGATATATATGCAAAAATATGTTTGTATTCGAAGGTTCCGCAACAAAATTTCTTAAGGAACAAATGTTATATTACTGATTAAATATAGGGGAGAGTCGGCGATATCGTACCGTTGGTTAAATCGTACCACTGTGAGATTTCCTATAAAACTTATATTTTTAATTACACTTGGGGCACCAAATACTGCTCCGTTGGTATTACCATCTATAACCTGAATCCAAAATAGCATATAATTAAGCATGAAAGTGAGTAAGCAGAAAAAATATTTCCGTCAGACTTGATATAATCTTTAGTGTTATTGTGTAACGACATCACTGACGATCAAGGTAAGTTAAAAATGCGCAATGAATATTATTCAATTCAAAAACATATCTGGTCTTTTAAATCGTACCATTGCTTACTGGCATAGGTACGATTTAAACGACCACATATTTTTTGATTATACCAGATCAATTTAAATGTCTGACAGTAAATATTTTTTACTGATACCTAAATTAAACAGTTTACATGCGAAATGCTTCATAGATGCGATTTAAATCCTGACGGTACGAATTAACCTACTCGTCGGCTAAATCGTACCGATAGAAGGAATTTTGAAAAAGTGAATTTTGACGGTGTTAATTTAATCCCAGAACGCTCATCTTGCTATTTAAAGAAGCCGAAATACTATACTTTATATGCACTGTCAGCCATAAATGTAAGTACTTTAAAATAACCACGTATGAGTAAAAAGTGGTACGATATAACCGACTCTCCCCTAATTGAGAAGTTTTTTTCCTAACAGATATTCTTATTAAGAAGTTTTTTTAACAATAAATCAAATCAAATCAAATCATCATTTATTCACAGAATATATGGTAAGTACATAAGGTGGTAAAATTATAAAACATTTTGATCCTTAATATATTCGACATGTGAAAATTTGTAAAACTTATTTTATTCCCTAGCTAGCTATAGCATGCATTCTTAACGATTATTTATTACATTTATAACATTCACATAGCTTTAAGCTGTTAGCATGTCAAGAAATTGAATTGAATTTGTACATTTATAATCTATATTCATTTTTATTCTAAGATTTACATGCAATTTATGGTTTAGTGTAATTTTTTCCTTAAAAAAATCTCCAAGAGAGTAATAGGCTCTGTCAAGGAGTTCCTTTTTCAATTTTACTTTAAATATGTTTACATCAAATTTTTTCAATTCTTCCGGCAAATAATTATATATTTTAGAGGCCGTTCCTAGTAAGCTATTTCGTAGTAATGCTGTTTTGCCAGGTATTGTTTTGATATTAAATTTTTGACGCATGGTTTTAGACTCCATCGACTTTAGTTGAAACATATTGGGTTTTGATTTAACAAAGACTGCTACTTCGTAAATGTAAAGAGTTGTCAGCGTCAAAATCTTTAGTTGTATGAAGTAAGGCTTACAACTATCCGTTTCTCTGAGGTTACAGATGGCACGGATACATTTTTTTTGTGCACCAAAAACAAGATTTTTGTTTGTGGAATTTCCCCAAAAAATAACACCGTAGCGAAGAATAGATCCAATATATCCGTGATAAGCTAATAGTGCTGTGTTGGTATCTGATAATTTTGAAATTCTTCGAAGGGCAAATACAAAACAATTTAGCCTTTTACATAATGTTTCAGTGTGTGTTTTCCACCTCATGTTGTTATCTATATCAATTCCTAAAAATTTGGCTACATTTGTCTGTTTTATATATTCATCATTATATTTTATGTCAATATTTGTACAGTTTGATTTAGAATTATAAAATTGCATTATTTGGGTTTTGTCAATGTAAATTTTGAATCCATTCGTTTGTATCCATTCAATTATAGTAGTAATCGTATGTGTTATTTCAGTCTTATATATAGTCATGTTGTCAGATTTAATTACCACGGTGCTATCATCAGCGAATAAGATCATGGGATGTCGTAGATGTTTAGGCATATCATTGATGTAGATTAGAAAGTGAAGAGGTCCCAGAATGCTTCCTTGTGGAACACCGCGCATCAAGGGTCTAAATTTAGAATAGTAAGCGGTGTCCTCCTTTGTTTTAATACACAGTCTTCTAATTTCTGTACACTGCATTCTGTTACTTAAATACGATTTCATTAGATCTAGTGCATTTCCTCGAATGCCACAGCGTTCCAACTTTGCCAATAAGCGGTTATGGTCAACCACGTCGAAAGCGCTCGATAGATCCATAAATATTGCACAGATAGGGACTCTTTTATCTATACTAAGAGTAATAGTGTTAACCAAATCATAAATGGCTGTGGATGTAGACCTATTTTTTCGGAACCCATTTTGTTCTTTTACAAGTATGTGTTCATGTTCCATGAAGTTATAAAATTGGTCATATATAACTCGTTCTGCAATTTTTGAGAATATTGGTAGTAGAGCTATGGGTCTATAGTTTACTAGTTTTTGTTTATCATTTTTCTTAAATAAAGGCTTGACTACTGCAGTTTTTAATTTCTCTGGGAAGATGCCTTTTTCGAGCATTGAATTAAGAATGAAGGCTAATGGGAAAGATATCACATCAGCGCAGTGTTTTACCACTTTGGTTGTGATTTCATCAATCCCTACGCTTCCAGTATTCTAAATAGAGTAGTTGGGTACAAAAAATATTATTCTAAGTAGGTAGTCCGCCATTTAGATTATCAACAAATATTGGACACGTATTTTTTCTTTTGTCAATCAAATATTGAATACGATTTTTTTTTAGGATACAAGGTTGTTGTCGGGTATCGAGGATGTGCAGCTAGGTATCAAAAATAGTTGTATTTAATCCAATAGCCGTCATCAACATCAGTCTAAGTATAGCGAATTATCGCGATCGAAGTTTCAGGTATACCTTATATACCTAGTTAAAAATTTGTCAATATAGAAAATTCTAAGATAATAATCATTATTATGACGAAGTTTTTTTGCCCATGGTATTGTTCTTTGAACATCCATGATTTCAATCAACTACTTTCCCAAAACGATTCTAAAGAATAGGACCGTAGGCCTAAACTCGGTAGGATCACTTTATCTTATTATAGAACTCTGTAATAAAATAAAGTTTCTGTGATCTTCACAAATTTTTTTTTATGAATCGAAAACCGGCAGGTAGCTAAAGTACAATTTTCACTTCTCCTCGTCAAAAAAAATGTCATATTAGCTTCGCGAAGCGAGACTAAAATAGTACATTTAGCCCCTTGGGTTTAAAAGAAAGCCATATAATCCCATACAAATTTCTATGACACTGAAAAAAAAAACTTGCGGCTAGCTACATACTTCTCACGAATAATTAAAAACAAACAAACCAACCTGATCAGATTGGCCAAACTTTCTGATAGAATTGTTTAAACTGTACTTTTAGTTTTTCATGAAATATACAATTTTAATGTTAAGTCTTTTTATTTTTTTCGCAGTCGAAGTGAAAAGCAGAGTGTTTGACACGTGGCTAAAAGCCATTATGACACTCAGACTTGAGAAACTACATAAAAGCTTGTAAGATAAGTGAAACAGGATATTGCCATTTCAATCATTTTTGTAGGAAGGCTTCATCATTCTGGAAAATGGTTATAGGATACTTTTTACCCAATTACAAAAAAGGATTACGTTTTTTTTCCTCCGCTAACGTAGGTTTTCACCGTTTAGTGTTAAATAAACTCTCGTTTTAACGAAACGTTATTTTTCAGTTTTCATTTTCATCTTCATTCTTTTGAACTTTTAGTTTGAGCTGCAAGTTTTAATTAATGATACTTGATACATATGACCAAACTAACGACCCGGTTTGTGCCGGGGGTGGATCTGACTATATATATATATATACTAGAAGGCGCCCGCAACTTCGTTCGCGGAGGAGAAAAAGTCATAACCTGTCTTTTTTCTTTAGCGTAGTGGGATAAACAGTATCCTATAACCATCTGGAGATACCTGTGTAAACATACAAAAAATAAAAATTAAATATTTCTCGATTTATCGACTTAGTCTGTTACAATTATTATTATTAAATAACTTTAATTTATAGACCTTTTATTTTTACAACTTTATAATACTATAGATATGCAAAATATACGAATAGCAAGGGTATTATGCAAAAGTCTTTAAGATCCGATAAACAATAGTTTCATCCTTTGGACAGTATTCATTATAATTACTATTTCTTACTTACAAATAGAAATCACACACATGTTCGTTACTGATATAGACCGACAAACAAAAAGTTATACTCATTGAAATAAAACAATTTAACGGATTATATCGCGTATATTATCTCATTTTAGTTCCCGACGTTTCGGAAGCTTTACAGCTTTCCATGGTCACAGGTGGAGTCCACCCGTGACCATACGCTAATCTGAAATATACGCGATATAATCCGTTAAATTGTTTTATTTCAATGAGTAATAATCGCGGAAACCGAAGAAAATATTAAAAAGTTATACCGTTTTTAGTATTTGTTGTTATAGCGGCAATAGAAATACATCATCTGTTATAATTCTAACTGTCTAGCTATCATGGTTCATGAGATGCAGTTTGGTGACAGACAGACAGACAGACAGACAGACAGCGAAGTCTTAGTAATAGGGTCCCGTTTGACCCTTTGTGTACGGCACCCTAAAAATGATTGGTCACCTTATAAGGCACGACGCTTTTATTAATAACATCGTAGAAGGAAAGGTTGAAGGAAAGCGAGGAAGGGATAAGCTACGTAAAACAAATGAAAGAGTAGGTTGACGTCATGTCGTAAAGGGAGATAAAAGAGGTGACCCTGGATAGGGCGAGATGGAAACAGCTTCATGCTTCATCAGCTACAACAAGAGTTTGAGTTTTAAATGTATGATGAAACATCGCGTTGGTTTTATTTCTTTGCAATTAATAATGGAAGCCCGCGGTCACTAGTGGAGAAAGTAATTTGACCTTGAAGCGTATTTAAGTAGCTTTTGACAGATAACAAAACGTAAAACGTGAATAATAATGGTTCGTTCGATATTAATTATAATTAAATAAATGCTTTAAGAATGTAATAAAACTTGGTATTTAGCTTCATTTAATGATTTTAATTCATAAACCTTAAATTTCTATAAGAATCGTTGTTTTTTTTTTTATAATGATGTTGAATACAGTTCTGAACGCATAAGTTGAGTCGATGCAACTACAAAACGCATCGTCAGAAGTTTGAACATTGTCAGCAAAATTTTACTTAAAAACTTTTCTATTGATGATGATTCTAATTAACGTGACGATGATTATAATGTGTACAAATTAAGACTTATTTTTTATGAGCTGTTTTTTTGCTTGTTGCACTTTCCTATCTATAGTGAGGTGAAAAGTTTTGTGGTGCAAAGTTGTATTTTACTTATTGTGTGTTGAAACACTCGCTACGCTCAGGATTATATTTTAAGACACTTTTCTCAACTGTAGGATCCTTTCGCTTGCTCTTGTTTCAATTCCACACTCGCGGATAAAATACAACTTTGCACCTTTGTACAACAAATAACTATTATTTCTTTGCAATTAATAAAGGAAGCCCGCCGCAAACCATACTTGAGTGTCAATAAACATTATCAAAAATAACAAAACATTGAAATAACATGTTATTAGTGGCAATCGACAAAAAATAAACATATAATTATCGAGCCTGCCTAAGAAATTTCACGAGAATCGCTTAAGAAATGCAACTTGTAGAGGAGAACTTAGCAGTGTTCGGTATAGTACCGACTGATCAGGTTGATTTCGAAAAATGCCTATATTTCGTGTCCGTCTGCAAAAGCTTTTCGTCAAAATCTGGAAATGGATGGCAGATCCAATAATGTCCATCGCTGCAGAGCCATTCATCTGTCAAAGACCATTTTCTGCGTACGATGTGATGATGTATGACCTAAAATTATGCACACGTGGCACATCGTCAGTTTATTTTTGGTTTAAATTTCCTTGTTCAAAAAATAGGTTCAAGATAATATATAGTGTTCTTAGATTTTTTTGGTATTATCTACCTGTTTGGAACTTCTAAACAGATTGATTAACTCGTAGCTTACAATGTTTTTTGTACAATTTTACTATAGAAGTATTTATGTTTCAGCTACCTGTTTATAATCACTGTCGACAGATTAAATGTCTAATTGATAAGTATAATAATCAAATTGCTTTAAACAAGCAGTTCCTATATAATATATATACACTTTTAAAAAGCTCTAAAATTGAAATTTGCGTGCATTAAGAATGTTTTCAAATGAATAAGTGATACGGACTTTAATATTTGAAGGCCGCTGAATAGATTTCTTTTTCTGAATATGTTGTATGTTTGTATGTGTCGTTGTGGCTTCATTACGCCAAACCAGCCGAACGATTTTTTTTGGTACGTGGGTAGCTAGGCATCCACAGATGGATACATGATACGTTTTACTAGATTACGTTAAAGAAAAACCGTGGGGTTGTGATTATTTTATCCTCTGCTGACGAAGTTGCGGGCATCTTTTAGTATGTATCTATATTTATGTAAACTCCCCTTACTTTTTGGGTAAACTTTGGTATTTGGACCTACTTTTGCCTTCCAATTTTCTAGATAGGTTTTACTCACCGAGCAAAGATTTAATATTAAACTTCTTGTTTTTTTAAACCTCGCATTTGTAACCATCAAAATCTACATATTATTATATAGTTTCAAGAAGTTGAAAACTTATCCCTTAATTACTAAAAAGTTTCTAGTCCAAGACTTTTCAGACTTTAATCATTTCATCCTCCTAAGAGCTATTTCGCGAAAAATTGCCGACATCTCTTTAAATATTTTTACTATGAAAGAGCATCTCTTTTAACATCCAAAGGAGCATCAAGGGCAGTTATCTCCGATCATTTTTTCCCTTGGCCGGAAAGCCAAACTTTGCTATCAACCGCTATATTTTCAAACTGGCAACATATGGCCGATCAATCATGATCACGTCGGGATACCGCAATCTCCGAGAGCTTGCAGTATTCAATTAATATCACATTAATATGGTGTATATCGATCGTGCGTATAAGAGGAAACCGCGTGTTGGTAAGCGAAGCGTCGGTTTTTCTTATATTTGCTTCGCAACAAGGACAAGTATATAAAATTCTTGTGACATGCTAGAATTATAAACGCTCAGTAAGTCCTCCTCTCCCTAAAATTGCAGTGCCCAATAGGGTTCATAATGATCTATAGCATTAAGTTGACATCTGCACCTACTCTTGTGATATTGCAATGAATAATTGAGTATTGTATGTATTCGATAATTGAAATTTATTACTATTTTATTAAAGATACGATTGGCCTAGAAACTGGTCTACCACTTTTCGATTATATTTCATGAAATAGCTTAAGATTGAAAAGCGTTAGATCAATTTCTTAGCCGATTGTACGTGCAAAGTTTTCATAGGTTTAATCATTTAGTACTTACTTCCTATTAAATACGTACGATAAGTCAAGTATGACATCATTAAAAACACTGAACAATTCTACAAGCAGATAAGAAACAACAAAAGTAAAATACACATAAACAATGTAACACCATTTCCTTTTGTATCCAAAAACGTGTTAATTTAGCAAATACTCCGCGAGTTTTGAAACAAACGGCTTTTCAGTTGGTTTGTTTAGGGGGGCATCCATCAACGTCGCGGAAACAGATAACTAACACCGTGATGTATGGAGCGAGGTGAGACCAAGCTGGGAGCATTCCGGGAATGCTTAGAAGTCGTTTTATTTTTACACTAGAAGGCGCCCGCAACTTCGCGGAGGAGAAAAAGTCATAACCCTTCGTTTTTTCTTCAGCGTAGTCGGATAAAAATCCTATCCTATAACCATCTGGAGATACCCAGCTACCCGCGTACCAAAAATAAATGAAACCCGTTTAGCCGATTTTGCGTGATGAAGCCACAACGACACATACAAACACACATAAAATCCAAAAATAAAATTTTAGTTTTAGTGACCTCCAAATAGTCCATAACAATCATTTTTTGAAAATATCTTCAATGTACAGACATTTCATTTTTACAACTTTATAATAGTATAGATTTAAACGGCAAATACAAGTTACAGCAAAAAGTTGAGAACAAAAGAGGAAGCACATTATATTTTCTTGAGGCATGACGACAGGGTTCGAAAATCTAAATTCAAATGAGTTCGTATTGTAGACAATAAAAAAAATATTGGACACTAATTTTTAGTTTCCTTTTTTTCAAATTACTCGTGACGTCATTACTAGGTGTAATCTGTAGGTACCATAAGGTGACGTCACGCGACATTTTAACACAATGTATCTACATTAATTTTTGATAACGTAAAAAAATAAAAAATAACTGACCGCTATTTTGTAATTATCTAGGTACGATACGGACTAATTATAAAAATGTTGTTGCCATCCCTATTAGCTTTTTTCTTTGAAATCTCAAAACGATCCGTTACTTTGAAGTCTGTAGGAAAATACAGTGACGTTACAGTGACACTGCTATCCATTTTTAGTGTTTGTATAATTAAAAATAGTATAAGAATTAAACATTTGTAATATTTTCTTTTAATATCTGTTTTTTTTGAATGTTTGATTTAGTTGTCTGTGTACCTAAAATTATTATTTTTTTTCCACTAGGGACCTTATTATAATGCGCTACAGCTTGAAATAGTATCTAATTTTGTAAAGTGTAACGTCCACGAAATTAATTAACTCCATACGAAAAAAGTTTCATAAGTTGTTGTGTTTGATAGTCATGTATGTCTGAGTATCTGTCTTTGGCAAAGATGCCGTGACGGGCTAATCTAGCTCCTTTACAGATGATCCAATTTCATGTAGTTTGTTTTGTTAAAAGGCGAGTTCATTTAGACTTAAGCCATGAATCAAGAAAATCTGTTCAGAAGAGGGTTCCATTGGGTATTTTTTGGGCATAGCACACGTAAAACTTTAATCTCAATGAAGTTACTTAAATGTTTCATGTAAAGGTGGGTTGCATCGACTAAGTAATGCATTATTATTTTAAGTTACTTTAACTCTTCCCGACCCGGTAGGTGGGCGTTGCTCGTTATAAGTTTTACCCACATATACGCATTTTCTCATGTTAACGGCTACGCGTAGCTTTACATAATTCGTGGTTGCGAAAATATTAAATATTCTGAAGCTCGTGTAAATCTAAACTCAGTATATAATATAAAAGAACACTAGAAGGTGCCCTCAAATTTCGTCTGCAGAGGAGAAAAAATCATAACCCTCTTTTGTTCTTCAGCGTAGTTGGGTAAAAAGCATCTTATAACCATCTGGAGATACGTTCTAGCTACCCGTGCACCAAAACTTGTTGAGATCCGTTTAGCCTATTTGGCGTGATGAAGCCGCAACCAATACAAACATACAAAAAAACCGGCCAAGTGTGAGTCGGACTCGCGCACCGAGAGTTCCGTACTAAATAAAAGGCCGTATCAAAATCCAGTCTGAAAACTCAGTGTCAGAAGAGCCACTCCTAAGCAAAATGTACGAAGTATGTGGTCATTTTATATTGGTTAGTTACGTAGACAGACAGAGATAAAAAAAAACAATTTATATCAAAGCTGTATGCAAAATTTTAACAACATCAAAACAATTCTTCTAATTGTAAAATAATACGCTTATTCATCCCTCCACAAATAACTTGGAGCGGCGCGGCGTAGGTAGGTTCCCGTGATTTCAGAGACCCGATAATATCGGACTTAAGTAACTTTAGTTTTTTTTTTAAATCTCACCCAAATTTGTTTGTGATAACTGAAAAAAGTATGTATAGTGCCAGATTGTATGGGGAAATTGCTAAATACATTGTCTGTTGTTGAATTTTGTCTAGTGGTATACTAAAATAAAAGATATATATATATAAGATAAAATATATTCCGATATTTCATTTTTTGATTTATCCCTATTATTAATATTGAAATCTCCTGCTATAATTATCTTTTCATGTGCATCCGGAATTATTAACAAAAACACTTTTCGTGGATCCATTATCTAGATCAGTGGCAAAACTGTTATTTATATATGCGATCGAGCCCCCATCCGGGTTTGCATTTGATACACTATCGCCGTCTAATCTGCAAACTTGCTCAAAACCATCCAGCACAAAATTGCCGCTTTGGAAACCCCAAGTTTCCACAAATAATGCGATATGAGATGATTTAATTATTAAATCAGCTTCTACATCTTGTAAATGTTTTCGCAATGATTGGACATTATGAAAAATTATCTGAATGTAGGCTGCAGAAATTCGAACTATGGTTTCAATTTATTGTCTATCAGCCTCATCATTTCTACGTGAACTAGACTTGTCTCTGACATCTTTGCTGGGGGGTTAAAATCTCCATTACATCAACATAGGTGGCGGTTAGTTTACCAACGGCAAATTTAAGTATGTTGTCGTAAGAAGCACACAGATTGAGTAAATGTTACTTTAAATATCATAGACTTCTTATAGGTTTTCCTGTAATCTATGAGCAAAGGACTATAAAATTTTAGGCCTATTACTTTCGGAGAAAGGGGGGGGGGGGGGGGGATGGTCAATTTTCGTATATTTTCTGTAATAACTTCAAAACAACTTATAATAAAATTATAAATAAAATATATATGAGATCGTCGTAATAGACCTTTCATTTGATGTGCCCACACAATACGGTTTGAAAACATTTTTTATATTTCCATTCAGTGACCTCCAAATAGTACAACCATTTTTTTTTATATCTTCAATATCAGACATTTCATTTTTACAACTTTATAATAGTATAGATATTCACCGTAAACTGAGAAAGAAAAAACTTTTCTCAGACACACTGCGCCTACCATGAGCTGAGTTTACGATCGGCGCTAGCGAGTATCTCGTATCGAGAGTCAGTGCACCACTCTCGCAGCGCGTGCGAAATAGTGCGAAAGAGACCGTCATCGCGCGCTCGATACTCGCTCGTGCCGAACTCATGGTAAGCGCGCAGATAAGGTATAAAAGCGTGTTAAAACGCAGCCCTAGAGATTACACACCAATGATGTTCTGATAAGGGTCGAACCTCTACAGAACTAGCTGTCGACGGGTATAAATTTTTAACGCGATCCTTCAATTGCTCCTCATGATTGCATTTCATCGGTTGAAGAGATAGAGCTATAGATTTTTTACAAACTTTTCTTTTTACAACAAAACGGGGCTTGATCGGGAATCAGTTGTTGAGGGTTGTTGGGTTGTGATGTGGTTGTGATAATGGGCAGAGGTCGGAATAGGTAGTGCCTATTTACCTTTACTTTGGGGAAGGACTTAATTAAGAGTGGCTATAACCACCAAATATAATGATTGATTATTAATCAATGAGGTATTTCCTTGATTAATTTATTATTACTAACAAATCACCCCTAGGGTCAGATTATTCCAAAATAACAATTGTCTAATGCAGAAAATTTCAATATATTGATAACGCAAATGTGGGCACACATATAAGGTATTAGAGCGTGTAAAGACTTGGCCCTAGAGATTACACCGATGATGTTCTGATAAGGGTCGAACCTCTATAGAACTAACCACTAACTAAGGAAAGCGCAGGGTGGGACGCTCTACCTAGGTGGACGGATGACCTCGTAAGGGTCGCGGGGAGTCGGTGGATGCGGTCTGCACAGGATCGCACCCTGTAGCGAGCTATAGGGGAGGCGTATGTTCAGCAGTGGACGTCTGTGGCTGATAGATAGATAGGTAGCAAAACGTCTTGATGAGCAGTTAATGGATATTCAAAGAAAAGTACAGTCGGCAATTAAAACTCATCCTAAAAAAGCTATTTTTGACAGAAACTTATTAAAGAATACAGATACTATAAATTAAAATTGAAATAATACAAACACGTTAGTTGATTGAAATGTGTAGATACGTAAACATACGTTCAAAATGTTAAGTGATGGAGATTATAAAGTAAATTTACCAATGCTTGACAGCTTTACTTTAATGATTAACACCCTACCCTGTTCGTCTGCTCTATTGCTACGAAAAAAGATTAAAGGTGCAAAAAAAATGTATTTGCTTGGAGAACCACCAGATTTACATAACTTCAATAGAATTAAGATAGCAAAAGTAAAGGCAATAACAGGAACTTACGGACAGAAGCATTATAACTAAACTTAAACTAAGTGCCACACTCGATACAACAGCACGTGTATAGTATATTATGATACGAGTATGGTATGTTGGTAATTACACTCGAGGCTATATCTTGCAGCACGAGTCGTAGACGAGTGCTGTATAAAGCAGAGAGTGTAATGACCAATGCGCACGAGTGTCATGCGACGTTTTTCAACACACTTGCGAGGAAAAAAGCAAAAAACAATAGTGCCTTACTTAAAATTTGGTCTAGGTTATACGTGCGTAACCAATCCTGTAGTCGTAAGTTTTACATTAATCCGTCATCAGTACCTACCTGAAATTTACGTACTTACATAATTATTATATTTTAATCATCATTGCTTGAGACTATTTACATAATATTGTTATTTTAAAAAAATAATCATACTTCGTCAAATCAAATCAAAATGGCGCCCAGCGAGCGATGCATTTGTCTATCTATGCCCGCGCACGAGCGTTGAGGCAAAGGCTAATAGGCCAATCAGCCAAACATGAATAATATAATAAAGTGAATAATTATATCAATTTAATACAATCAAAACGTTATTTTGTTTATAAAACTTTATAATTTATTGAAATTAATTGCTTTTTACAAGTAACTGTTTAGATTTATTAAAATAACCTAAAATGTTTCTTGTACGTAAAACCTATTTGCTGAAATTTAAAAAAAAACTGGAATTTAAAGGCACTAGTGCCATTATGTAATATAAAAAGCACGCGTGTGTAATGGACTGGATTACAGCCATAAAAATAGTGTAATAATAGCCACTTTACGAGCAAGTGTGTTGAAAAAGATATTATTAAACTAGTACGACGGAACATGGATTATTTCGAATAACAATGGTTCAATCCATTGAATTACAGTAAATGCCTTTGGTGCAGTATTAAAGTACACTCAAATAAAACACCTCGCTAAATAAGAAAGTATCCAGCACTGGGATACAAAAAACAGTTTAGCATCGTACATAAAAAAAAACATACATGGTGGATATATACTTAAGTGTTAAATAAAAGTAAAATGTAATATTATCGAATCTTAAAAGGAGAAATTTGATAACGATATGCGACATTTTCGGTGTTATCGAGTTGTACGTATAGACAATTAGACTAAAAAAAACTGCTAATTACAACAAAATATGACATGTGTATATTCGACTTTTAAAAATATATGAATAAGACATTTCGAGATGGATTCACGAAAGGAATATTTATCCTAACTATAAATCCAAAATTTAACTGTTATTTGAACATACTAAATGTTATTAAAAATAATGATCTATTTCTCTTTAAACAATATTATTTATAATAACGGCACTTTTGATATTCTTTACTTTTTGCGTAAGTTCAAGTATTCTTTTCAAAAAGCTTTTACAGAATCTCTATAAAATGCTCATTAAAATATCCCTTAAACTTTTACTACATGTAATTAATTCACGCCTATAAATCTGAGATAGCTTGTTATGAAATATGAAACAGAGAGTAAAAACCGGCCAAGTGCGAGATGGACTCGCACACCGAGGGTTCCGTACATGGCCTTATCTATGAAAGTCCAGTGTTAGCAGATTCCTAGTCCTAAGCAAAATATACGCGATGTTCGATCATTTTATATTGGTTACTGATATAGACAGACAGATATAAAATTCTACTGTTTTAAGATTTTTTTGTTACAGCGACAACAGAAATACATCATCTGTGAAAATTGCAACTGTTATCACGGTTCATGAGATACAGCCTGGTGACAGACAGACTGATAGACAGACAGACAGAAAGACGGACACCGAAGTCTTTGTAACAGGGTTCCATTTTACCCTTTGGATACGGAACCCTAAAATATTGCAGATTTAGGTACTGTAAGGGAAATTGAATCTCGTACCTTTTTCGCTCTTGTCACAATTACAATAAAGACTAGAACGTGTTGTATGTTTTTACTTTTACCTGCAGCTTTATCTATCTATTTAATTGAACTTAATTGCACAATCGAAGAATGCTATTTAACATATTCACGACCGCGAGCCCGCCTACCGGGCACTCTGCTAGTAGCAAGTTTTCGCTACGTACGGTTTTTCCCGTGTCATTATTGGCTACGAGCGTAGCGCGATGAACATGTTGGTTGCGAAAGTGTTAATAACACAATGGAACGACCCCGTCAACACAGAAGCTGCAAAGCATCCGATACGTCGGAAACTCCAATGAGATAATATACACGATATAATCCGTTTAAATTGTTTTATAATAATATAAATGAACGATAACTTTATTTATTAATTTTTTATTTCACAAAAAAAACGTATGGTACCTACAAAAGACAAGCTTAATGCTACGTGAAAACAGAAGAAAACATTGAGATAAGTTTTTTTTTTGAGAAAGGAAGAGCAATTAAATTGCGAGGGGTGTCAATCAAACTTTTTCTTGTCTTAGACTATTCTTCGTCATTAAGTTACCACAACATGTGAATTTGAAAAAACTGTACCTACGTTCTTATAGCGTGATAAACAGTTTATTTGATCATATATGTTGCATTTTGCAAAAAAACGTATGTCAGTAGAAAATATGGTTCTCCAGGGGACAAACCAGTATTTTTATACAAAATCGGGGGACATTGACGTTTGCTGGGCAACCGGTGAAATTAAAGGTAAATGAATATTTTTTAATACCGTTGTCATCTTGTTTTAAGCAATAATTGAGTTAGAAATGTAACAACTAAGACAACAGCCAGGCATCGTATTTGTGTGTAATTCCCCTTTAAACACCAAATAGTAGAAACAAGGAGGACACTAAAAGTTGATTCAGCCGAGGCTTATAATAGGTTTGTCAAATGCATATTATGCAGTATAATAAATAAATATGAATGAGATTGGCTCAGGACCGGGATACGTGGCGTGCTTAAAGAGAGGCCTATGCTCAGCAGTGGGCGATAAAAGGCTGATATGATGATAATGATGATAAATAACAAGGAAAAAATTACACATATCGACCTAGTCCCAAACTAAGCAAAGCTTGTGTTATGGGTACTAGGCGACGATATACATAATATATACCTAGATAATTTAAAATACAAACAACCAAGCAAAATTAAAAGAAAACATCCAAGACCCAGGAACAAACACTTGTGCTCGTCACACAAACACTTGCCCTGGCCGGGATTCGAACCCGCGACCGCCAGCATCGTAGGCCGTTGTGCAATCCACTGAACTATACGTGTTGTCATATAATTACTTATTTAGGGAAAATATAAAGGTAAAAAGCAAGGCGAGTGTTTCTGAAATATATGAAAAGGGAATGTGATGTGTCTTCTCGAAAACTAAAATCAGTTTATAGTACGGTGTAACCTTCAGAAAATATCCCTTTACCATTTCTTTACTAATAATTGTACAATACAATTACCATATAATGATTCATAACTTTTCAATCATTCAGCCAATAAAGCTTTGGATGAAATGAAAAAAATAAAAAGATCCCGACTAGCCCGAAGAAATTGGCGCGTCACTGACAGCAATACATATTAACATGTATTATAACTTGCATTTCCAATGAAGGCCATCTGTAGAGGCCTTGAACAAACAGTCCGTCATCATAAGTCCGTCTTGTAGATTAATAAAAAATATTGGACACGTATATTTGTCTTGTTTTACTTGTGAAACGTCGCGTGACATTGCACCTAAGTACAAATTCGACTTAGGAGTCACGAGCCCCCTTAAACTTTAATGTGATTTACCTATCTGAGTATTCTTTGGAAAAAGCAAAATTACGTGTCCAGTATTTTGGTATTATGTAACTGACGGAGTTATTAGAATTTTGATTTTCATACCCCGCCATGATGCCTATTGTATAAGAACTGGGGTGGCATTCTTAAATTTTGCACTCGATCACCTTCAGTTAGACCCTAATATAACTAGACATGTAAATTTGTACATGTTCCAGGTGACACGTCAAAATATACTGGTCCATCAAGCCGATCACAAAACTAATTTAAGTAAACGAAGCCAAGGGAAAGACATAAATATGACAACGAATAGCTTATACGTATCTAGGGGCTTAGTTACTTAGTTTAGTTAGTAGCGACGAATCCGTCAGCACTGCGTTCGATGCACATTTTGTGAATACTATAGCTTTAAAATGTGGTGCTGGAGACGAATGGAAAGAATAAGCTGGACGGAAAAAATAACGAATGTGAAGGTGCTTAAAAGAGTAGAAGAGAAAAGTTCGTTATTGGAAACCATTAAAAACAGAAGGGGAAAGATGTTCGGGCACTTGCTACGACATGACGAATACATAAAAGCCATTATATATCAAATCAAATCAAATCAAAATATTCTTTATTCAAGTAGGCCTAGTTACAAGCACTTTCGAAATGTCAGTTACATGAGAGTGAATGTTTGCTGGGAGAAATACAATATGATCCAACATTTGCTGCAAGGATTAGGGAAACCCAGAAAAACCTAATCAGATCATTTAACTTAAGTGTAAAATTATTGATAAAATCATCATTTTTAAAATTAAAATAATCAATAAGATAAATCCCAAAAGGATTGTCAATAAAAAATAAATAATCTAGAATGTGTCTAGAATAAAATTCTAAATGTCAGAGTATATAAAACAATTAAGATTAAAATAATAATAATACCTTAGGTATTCGTTAAAATAATTATTCATATACCTACATGACGCTATAATTTACATTAATCCCACGCGGCTTCATCATTCATGTAGTCTTGTGTGCTATAATAAGCTTTAGAAAATAATTTTCGTTTCACAATATTTTTGAATTTACCAATAGACAACTCAGTTATGCTGCTAGGAAGTTTATTATAAAATCTCACACAGTTACCCATGAATGATCTCCTTATTTTATGGAGCCTAGTAGCAGGCACTGCGAGCTTATGCTTATTTCTAGTATTAATATTATGTATATCACAGTTCTTCTTAAAGTCGGTAATATTTTTATGTACATACATAATATTCTCATAAATGTATTGACAATGCACTGTCATTATATTAATGTCCTTAAACTTATCTCTAAGCGACTCTCTATAGTTCATTTTATATATCGCACGAACAGCCCGCTTCTGCAGAACAAATATAGTATTAATGTCGGAAGCACTGCCCCATAGTAAGATGCCATACGACATAATACTGTGGAAATAACTGAAATACACTAATCGAGCCGTTATCACGTCTGTTAATTGACGAATCTTACTTACTGCAAAAGCTGCAGAACTCAGTCTATTCGAGAGATTAGCAATATGGGGACCCCATTGGAGCTTAGAATCTAATGTTATACCGAGAAAGACTGTACTATTAACTAGTTCCAGTTCCTCACCTTTAACCATAACGCTTGTTTGCTCGTGTTTTACGTTACTCGTGACAAACTTAACACATTTAGTCTTTTTCTCATTCAACAATAAATTATTTATATTAAACCAATTTACTACTTCACAGATAGCATTGTTTACGTCATTGTAGGATCGTTGATTTCGTACGACTTTGAAAATTAGAGACGTATCATCTGCAAACAAAACTATCTCATGGTGGGTCTGTACGAGGTGTGGCAAGTCGTTTATATAGATAAGGAACAGGAAAGGTCCCAATATTGATCCCTGCGGCACACCCATAGAGACTAATGACCCCGGTGAACGTTTTCCATTCACGTCAACCCTTTGTATTCTACCATTTAAATAAGACTGTAATAAATTTAGTGCTAATCCTTTAACTCCGTAGTGGTGTAGCTTCCTGATCAGTGTCTCATGATTAACGCAATCGAAGGCCTTAGATAAATCACAGAAGATGCCTAAAGCATCTCGCGATTCCTCCCAGGCATCGAAAATGTGTTTTACGAGCTCAACTCCGGCGTTGGATGTCGAGCGACCCCGCGTAAAACCGAATTGCTTACTATGCATCAAATTATTCAAATTAAAATGTTTTAACAATTGATATAGAATTAGCTTTTCAAAAATTTTACTAAATGTAGGTAGTACAGATATTGGTCTAAAGTTAGTGGGGTCAGAGGTACTACCTGATTTAAATAAAGGAGTTATTTTGCTATGTTTCATCAGATCAGGAAACTCTCCGCAGTAAACACTGTTATTGAATATATCTGCCAAGTCAGGCGCTATTACTTCTATTAGGGATTTGACAGCATGGACTGAGACCCCCCATAGGTCATTGGTTTTTTTGACATTAATTGATTTAAATGCCTTTACTACATCTGAAGGACTGACATGTTCAAAATAGAAGTCCTTACTACATTCTGGTACGTTCTCTTTTAACAACAAAACGGCAGACGAAGGTGATGAATTTAAACACTTTAAACACTTTGTTGTGGATACTGGTATATCGGTGAAGAAATTTTCAAATTCTGTTGCTACATCTAAACTAGAATCTATAATTTTGCCATCAATTTTTAATTGTAGATCACTAATTGCGTGCCTTGATCTACCAGTCTCCACATTAATCACTTTCCAGGTGGTTTTGATAATATTAGAACTATTTTTGATTTTCTGGGATAAATAATTACGTTTGGCAATATGACAATCAATTTTGAATTGTTTTGAATATTGCTTTACATGTTCTTTAAATTCATCACTCGTATTAAACCGCCGTTCCTCATACATGGCATACAGTGCTTGTCTACGTTTGTGTAAGTCCGCAGTAGCCCATTCGCTAAATACTGGTGCACCGCCAGCCACAACCGATTTGGAAGTAAATATTGTATTATAATGTTTCATAAAAGTTGTAAAGAATGAATCATACATGTGATTAGGACTCATTTCAGAAGACAGAACGGGTAGCGCCTGAAACAAATGTTGCCTCATTCTTTCCACACGGTCTGTGGTTACCGGTACAAAAGTAATTTGTTTTTTCACTATATTTTCCCTTAATATCTCAAATTCCATTAATTGGCCTAAATGATCTGATTCTAATTTACTGATTATACTTTGTTTAGAAGGAGAAATATCAGTGAAAATGTTATCAATACAGGTGGCGCTGGTATCGGTCACCCTAGTAGGTTCCATAAATACGTGGCTTAAACGAAAAGATTTGAATAGATTCAACAATCTAATACTTAGTGTTGAATCTTCCAAAAGATTTACATTGAAATCGCCGCAAATAAGTAATTTTTTACGAGTACGCGATATCTTAAAAAGCACATATTCCATAATAGTTTGAAAAACATCGAAATTACTTAATGGCGGCCTATACACACAAACTACAATAAATTGCTCTAGTTCTACTGCACTTAATTCTATGGTCCGTTCAACAGACAAGGATACAATGTCCTTACGTTCCTTAAATTTCAATTGACTATTTAATATAATTAACGACCTACGATTATAAGAAAAGATTGAGGGAAGAAGGAAGAGAGGAAGACTTAGAAGATGTTAATATACATCAAATAAAGGAGCAAGTAGACGGCTCGTCATATGAGGACATCAAAACGAAAGCTGAAGATAGAAAAACATGGAGGCTGCTCCACCGACAAAAGCTTGGTTCTAAAGTTTCTAATGATACCTTAAAATCGAATGCACGCTGACTGCTCAGCTTAAACACTAGGTGCCTAAATTACCGTTGCATACTGTTTTTCCACGGTAATATTTCAAGGAACTCCATCAACATGAATTACCAGCAATATTACCGACCGCTATTACCACATATAACTTATTAATTTTCGATCAGTCAGCTAATAAAGCTGTTATATAGATGTGATGAAAATATGACAAAGCAGATCCCGACTCGCCCGACGAAATTGGCCCGTCACAGTCAACAATGCCGAAGACAAATTGGAAAGCATTCCCGTATCGACATTTTCTTTGTTCAGCGTAATTATGGCAAAGAATGCCCACGACAATAGGTGGATTTTTGTACTTGAATGTATTACAGGTATAGGGAGCTAATCAATGAGTTCTTTGTGTATCATGTTTGTAAGCAAGAAGTCGATTGGTTTCATTTTTATTGGGATGTCATTGTGTTTGACTTTAGCATTATTTACGAGCATTAATCTACTGGTTTACCTAACTAGGTATGTTCAGGGTACAATGAACTCTGAAAATATAACGCAGATTTTAATTTAAGTTTTACTAAATAATACGTTTACAACTTGATTGGTCTGAAAGAAAAATTTGTTCCTCAATAGCAATAAAATCCATTGTCAATTGAGTACATTAAAGGCCGTTTCCGATTAAGGGAAGCAAAAATGCCCTTTAATATTATGACTTAGTTTTTTTTTCTACAGTCAGTTACGTCTAGTAGAGTAACTGTGTCAAGTTTGGTTGAAAAATTCTTTGCGGTTCCGCAGAAAAAAAATAAAAACGGAAATAATGAAATATGGTTTTTCTCCAAAACTATTTAACTTTTATGTACTATTATGTTTTCATTCTGTAAAGCTTAGTCTGCTGACTGAGTGCACATAAAGCATATAAACTGAATGATCCCAATTTGAAATAAACGATTTCTCGTTGTAAAAACATATAACAAAAAATGTTACAGTTTTTTTTTGATATTTAGATGTCGATTACTAGAGATAGAGTCCAAAAAGTTAGAGACATTAGTTTGGTGACGGAAGGAGCAATGTTTTTATAGTCAGGTTCTACGCAGATGCCCTTACTGACTCATAATGTGTGTTTTGTAGCTGCAGACTCTTCTATGTGATAAGATCTTCATGTCACCCCTCGGTCAGTCGCAATTTCTTGTCAAAATTGATTACTGAACGGCAACCAAAGTTTTTCCTTTAATGAATATAGTATTAAATCGAAACAAAAGTTCTGTTCGAATAATGATAAACAAAACGCTTTCCCGAAAACTTAGTTAAAGTTTATACTTGAACTTTGAAACTTGGAATGGATTTCGTTTTGGAACTTTCTTGATCCCCTAATACATTTTACTAAGATGGGATTTTATAAAAAAATGCACGCCTTGATAAAATCTCACAAGCCAAATTTGTGATGGATAACTTTATAAATTATTTACTAAGCGTTTAGAGTTTTCGAGCAAACTTTATATCGTTACTCACGGTAAAAATTAAAAAAATATATTAAACAGATTTTATCACGTATATTATTTGAGTTTCCGATATTTCGAAAACCTTACAGCTTCCGTGTTCAAAAGGCAGACTGAGAAAGAAAATATTTTTTTCTGGCAAAGTTACAATTTGCGCAAATTACCCGCATAGAGAAAACAAATACAGGTTTACATACATGTCAAATGGGCCTTTGGTATAAATCAATCAAATCAAAATATGCTTTATTCAAGTAGGCCTACAAGCACTTTCGAATGTTACAGTTACATTGAGAGAAGTCTTTGCTGGGAGACATGCAATATGATCCAACATTTGTTGCAAGAATTAGGGAAAACCCAGTAAAGACAGTTACATATGTACCAGAAGGACTTAATTATTTTATAAAAAAAAAAACTACAAGCATTTCACCTAATGAGGCTCACTAAAGAGACAAAAACACCGCAAAAAAACTTCCAGATTCTCTCGTTAGTAATAAATATTATTTTTAAAACAAAGACTACTAGTTACAAGACTACTTTTGAACACATGATATTATTTTACACCGTTCGAAATTATGATTTTTCATTCCTTTACAGGCTCCCAAGCTGCAGTTAGCAAGAATCCATCTGATGTGCTTGACAGCTATACAGAACATCAAATAAGTTATCATTGTGGAGACAGAAGAAAACGAAAGAATAAATCTTAGGGGAACTGCTTCTCGCACGGTCAGTTTTACGTGGCTTGCTCAAGAGCAAGCTTTCCACGCAGCTTGGTCGTATTGTCGCTACAAGGCAGTACTTTTAATGTGGTTATAAAAAAATATTGCAATATTTTTCATTACGAAAGTAAAAAAAAACTGTTAATTTGTGTCGGATAAATGCCTTTATCATGCAGGCAAAACTCCGGGTATATACTAGTTAATATCCATTAATAAAACACATTATATTGACTTAATATCAAACAAAGAAAGAATTTAATTATTACCTACATCGCTCGTCAGTTTGCCCGTCTGACCATTAGTCAAGAGGCTTTTTCTTAGTATCCTGCAGTATTTTTTTATTATTCAGAGACTCACCAGCGATTGACCCCAGGTCAAGGTTATAACCTTGACAAATATTTAATAAGTGACTATGCTTATTAGAAGAAAGGAAAGTGGTGGATATGTTCTTGATAGGCGACCACACATCAGATTATGCAGTACGTATACAGGCTCTTCACAATGTAGAGCGATCTTCACAAGACCAGTCTTGCGAGGATCGCAAAAAGTCGTTTCATGCAGTTAACGCAAGACTGGGCATTGTGAATTTCTCGAGAGACATGATGGTGGTGGTTAGCTGTTCAGTTTGGTGTAGTAGACAGCTACAGGCATCTAGAGAGAAAGTCTACTTATCCTCATATACTAAGCTCTCTTAGAGGCATAATAAAATCAGGCTCCTAAATCAACTTAAGCAAAAAATTCGCCAACCTACGTCCTTTTGAAAGATACCTTGACTATCAAATTACTCAAGGTCATTCAGAATTCTGTATTAAAGAGTCGAGCTAACGCGGGAATTTAGGTAAGTATTCAGGCAGGTTAGGTATTTTTTGGAATGTTGTAGTATCGTGTCAGCCATTTATGACATAAGCTTAGTCATTCGTTGGTGTGCCGCATCAACTTTTGTGTTCTGCCACAGAGGATAACAAATGAAAACGTTTCGACGCCGAAATGTGTGTAATGCGTCTACGTTAATGTAATGTGAACATATTATGGTATAATTTTGTAAATGTTTATAAGTGTATGGAAGAGTTCTTTGTTTATCAAGAAAAATATTTATTTCCCTAGCTTGCTGCAATTCCATTAACAAAGTATTTAATAGATTCTTGAAGACCAGACTACATATTTAAACAGTTATTGGTGGCCGCAAAATGATATTGCAGTTTAGGTATTTGAGTAGGGAGAAACAGTATTGCTCGTTTAATCTGACCTGGCAAAGAGTTCAAAATATTGAAGAAACAAGTGTCATTTATTTTTAAGACTGCATTCACCCTCCTTAAGAATAACGAACAGCTAGCTCTTCTACTCGTAAATTCTGTAAAATGCAACTAACAGAATAGCGTGTAATGAGCAATAGGGGAAAGTGTGGTGGATTTGTAAAGAGGGAGCATTCGTTCAATATCCATATCTCCAATATTAAACATGCTGAGGTTATGTTACTAGTATTTGAGAATCCCACTTATACGCATAGGCAACCCACGGGACTTATCTTCGTACAAATTCCATTTTTTAGATAAACCATCATAGCCTGAAAATGTACAATAGTTTCAACACTGAGGTATTCTTTTATTATACCCAAATAAGTAAATAGACTACCAAGCAGCGATTAAGGTGTTTTTCACAGTATTTTAATTTTGTTTTACAAGGCTTGTGTGTACGAATCCTACACGATTTACCTATCAACCAAGAGTAAGTACAGTGAATATCTTATATAAGGATAACCAATACGCTTATCAAACCCGGTAACTCCCCCGAAATTAGAAACATACATTACGCCTCGGAGTTGAAACAACAGTATACATGAGATATTTTTGAATGTTGTGCCCTTTATACTCGTAGGAATTAAGATTGTACATAGGTGACTGCAATCAAATGTGATATGTATCATTTTCATTGGCCTAAGAGCATCCGCTTAAATTAATGACAATTGGAGTAGGGAGTTGGGATTGGACAATTGGGTTATGATTTAATCCTTCATACTAACGGTCGTCGATAAAATGGCACTCAAACAACTCTTTTCAAACATGGTCGCGTCTAGCAAACCAAGTTTAAGACTTTGTCACGTAAAAACGATTCGGCGCAATGGCAACTTTCCAGTTTTATTGCGAGTCATCTGTTGGAATTATACGAGTGTTTTTGCTAAATCCTTTGAACTTTGAGGATTACTAGTGAAACAGTTTATCAGAAACCGCATTGGCTACATTAAATATATATTTTTGTATTTGTGCCGTATTATTGGTCTTCCACTTTTAAGTATTGCATATATCAGAGTAATGTATCCTACGTTATTATCATCATGATAGCAGAGTATGGAATTTAAATCCATTTATAGCCATAAAAAAGTATTTTTCAATATTTTAACAGAAGGTTTTTTTTTAATCTGAAACAATGACAATTTCCATAAATTAACGATTATGTTGGAGCATTGCTTGTGGGACAATCAAATATTATTATATTCGCGTAAATGCAATCTTATATACTCTTGGCCCTTTCATATTGACTGTTTTTATAATAATATAATATATTGATCAGTCTCGACAACTCTTAAATAGATATCAACTTAGGTATATATTAGGTATCAACTAAGGTAATCATGGTAATTTCCTAAGAAACTGCAAATGTGGTATTTAGACTTGCATGTGATCTCGTGTTGTCTAACTCCAGGTCCAACTCAGACAGGCTTCGTTAGGTTTCCAAGTTTGACTTGAACACTACCTACTAACGCAAGGACGTATCCTGGATGTTAGTTCTCGACAGTTGCATAGACAACAAAATAACAGATTCTTCCTCTCTTAATCTATTTTGTCATTAAGTTCTTAGATTCCAACAATTTTCAGAAGAAATATAAGGTGCCTGCAACTTCTTTCGAGAGTATGAAGAAAGTCATAAAAATGGTCAAATTGCATTAAAATTTGTAAAGTCAGTTAAACCGTAAAATCTGGAAATAGAATCACAATTTTCACGAGCGAGGATCTTGTGCCCGAATATGGCTTGCAAAGCCGAATTTAGTTATAAAGGTTCTGTTGCAAGGCGTGTAAAGTACCTACCTCAACCCTTGCGTTTTTGCGTTCCAACTACAGGCCGATAGCTATAACCTCCCTGTTCTCGAAGATAATGGAGTCCATTATCAACAGCCAGCTCCTTCGGTACCTAGAGGAACACTAACTGCTTAGTCACCAACAATATGGTTTCCGTAGAGGTCGCTCAGCTGGTGACCTTCTGGTTTACCTGACACATCGTTGGGCACAGGTGATCGAGACTAAGGACGAAACATTGGCGGTTTGCTTAGACATGGCGAAGGCTTTTGATCGGGTCTGGCACAAAGCACTTCTTTCAAAGCTTCCATCTTATGGGCTTCCCGAGAAATTATGCGAATGGGTCAGTAGCTTTCTAGCAGACAGATGCATAAAGGTCGTAGTTGACGGTGCGTGCTCTGAATCCATGTCTGTGAATGCTGGTGTCCCTCAAGGCTGTATGTTATCGCCCACGCTGTTCCTTCTGCATATCAATGATATGCTGCAAATTTGTGGCATTCACTGTTATGCGGATGATAGCACGGGTGATACCTCCTACACTGGCCGCGCCAATATTTCTCGGGATAACGTCATCGAGAGCCGTAACAAACTTGTGTCTGAAGTTGAGACTTCCCTAAAAGAAGTTTCAGAATCGGGTCGACTTAATTTAGTCCGTTTTAATCCTACAAAGACACAGGTTTGCGCTTTCACCGCTAAAAAGTCTGCGTTAGTTGCATCACCTCGTTTTGAGAATACTCCCCTAACTGCAACAGCCACTATCGGAATCCTTGGCGTCGATATATCGAGTGAAGTCCAGTTCCGCGGCCATCTAGAGGGTAAGGCCAAATTAGCCTCTAAGAAGCTCGGCGTGCTCAACAGATCGAGACAGTATTTTACTCCGGCCCACCTCCTACAGCTTTACAAGGCACAGGTCCGCCCGCACATGGAATACTGTTCTCATCTGTGGGCTGGGGCTCCACAGTACCCTCTAGACCGCATTCAACGGAGAGCGACTCGTATCGTCGGTTGCCAGCGTATTTCAGATCAGCTTGACTCCTTGGCACTGCGTAGAGATCTCTGCATTTTTTATCACTTGTATAACGGAGAGTGTTCCGAGGAATTGTTCGGGTTTATCCCAGCTGCATCTTTTCGCATTCGTCCTACGCGACAATATTTCCATCCTCACCACTTAGATGGTTGGCAGTCCACAACTGTGCGTTTTTCTAGAAATTTCCTGCCTCGCACGACTGAACTGTGGAATAAATTGCCGCATGCAGTATTTCCGGACCGATGCGATCTTCAAACCTTCTAGAGAAGAGCGTACTCCCACCTAAAAGGCCGGCAACGCACTTGTGACTCCTCTAGTGATGCAAGTGGGCGACGGTGATCGCTTACCATCAGGCGACCTACTCTGTCTGCTCGTTTGCCCCCTATGCCATAAAAAAAAGTGGAAGTCTGTTCATATATTACTGACTAGAACTTCACTTAAAATTAGTCCGATTATTAGTATCCCATAGCCATCAGTAGATGTCCAGTTAACCTTGTACAAAAACTGGTTAGCGCGTAGATTCATACAGTATCAAAAGCGATACTACTGAAATGACACAAGTAGAAATCAATGTCAATTTGAGACTTTGTGAAACTCGTTATAAAGTCTCACTTAGACGTGGAATGCTTTAGCCCGTGACACTACCATGGTCTGCGGGGGAGTAATGATTTATTTCTAAAATAACCTAAAAATAGCCTGGCAAAAGACGTTCGTGATAATTCCATGGTCTGCGGGCGACGGGAGGAAGACAGCGCGGGTGGGTAAGAATTGTGCGGGCGGCAGGGTTGTCCTGCTACGCCGCGCGCACATTTCATGCTAGCATTTAGGCTATTATTAAGTTATTTTAGAAATAAAAAGTGGGATATATCATAAAAATGTAATGTCATGTTAAAGCGCGTTCAGTTGTTTTCTATATCGGCTATTATGTCATTAGGTAATTGTGTAGTAAATAAAATAATCTACACCTCTGTTTTTTTATAATATCTGTGCATCAGTTACGACTATCTGTGTACAAAGAGCGGTGACTTAATAACTTGCTAGCAGTTTGAGACTTAGATATTGCTATTGCTTCTTAATAGTCGCTTTGAGTTTAGATTTTCGAATATCAACCGTAATTTTAATTAAAGATCTTGAGGGAAATAACTAGGATTAGGAAATGATTACTTATGTACACTTAGTTATAAGAGCTTAATCAATATTACGTCGCTATTTTTATTGTCACTTATTTTAATTCAATCTTCGCCTATACCTGTGTCATATATATTTTATTTACCCTGTTTTATAAAATACGTGTTATGTTGTTATCTATAGTATAAGAAATTAATATAACTGTGTATATCAATCATTCTATTGTAAAACTTATGATAAATAAAGAATATCTTTTGTCGCATTTGATTAATTCGCCGCATCAGCCGATAAGCCGCTAATTGAGGCCCTAGTATGTGGGAATAATAAGTGGCCATTTTGATCGCTAGGTCAGTCTTTTACACTACTCTCTTGCGGCTATATTAGCTGATTATTGCTAATTAGCAAATCTACTTACCATAAAGAAATAAGTATTTTATTTTAAATCAAGAAAGAAGTAGTCCAATACAGTCCACACATTCAACAGATCTTTTTGATTGTTAGCGCGTATACAGGCTTAAAATTGTAGCATTAAAGATAATCTTAATTATATATTTTAGTTAGAATACTATAAGAATATGTTTTACTTTAAAATAACGAATATTTTTTGAGAAATATGTTTGATTTACCACGATTGTATTTTAGGTATAGCACGCCAAAAATACTTTAGTCGTCAAAAACCTTATCTACACTTTTAATGATTTCATAGTACTGCTGGGACATCGTACCTTTAAATCAAAATAATATTCTTATATCTTCTTTCTATCTTCTTATCGTTCATAGCCCTGCAAAAATAGTCACCACTAATTCAAATTAAAAACTAAATTTTATACGTAAGTGTACACTTTTACATTTCTGAGTTTATAATTACCAGAAAACATTTACAAACTACATAATGCCATTATAGTTAATTTATAACAATATGTGTGCCACAGACGAATACCTCGGCATATTTTACAGGGAGAATTTTGTCTCCGGGTCTATTAGATTACTAAACTTAATCTATATTCACTTTTAGAGGGTGTGCCTACCATGAGCTGAGTTTACGATCAGCGCTAGCGAATATCTCGTATCGAGAGTCAGTGCACCTCTCTCGCACGCGCTAATAGTGCGAAAGAGATAGACCGTCATCGAGCGCTCGATACTCGCTCGTGCCGAACTCATGGTAAGTGTACTGGTCTCAATCAAAAAGATGAAAAAATTAAAATGAATCACAGAATAAAAAATAATAATTGGACATTTAGAAAGTCTCCGTGGTCACACTCTAAATTTGGAGGTGTAAAAGGCCTCCATGATCAACAAAATTTATGTTTGGATGTGTAAAGTAGTAAGGTGGAGGTGGAAATAATTTTAATGCATTTATGTAACAACCAAATTAAACGACCTTATGATTATAACAGTAAACAAAAAATATGTGTTAAATATCTTACATATGGATTGGATAACTAAAGCTTTAGTAGTAACAATATAGGAAGGGATCAAACGAACGCAATTATTTAGAAAATACCTATCGCTGGCCTTAAAGCTCCGTTTTAATTCATTGCTTACTTACGATCTAGTACATACCTGAATTTCGTAAATAATTTCACGTAATAAATATGTAAATTTTATTCCAGACATAATTTTATGCTCTGCTTGCTTCGTTTGAGATAAAATAATAAAAGCAAAGAATTACTTAACAAATTGTCCCATAACTCATTTTCTTCAGTTCACTCCCATAAGTGTTATCTAATTGAAAAGTTGGGAGCCCTTAAAACTTTTTATGTCTTAATAAGTAGCAAAGAAAGGGCTGGATATAACTTTTAAGAAAGAAACGGCGGGGAAGAAAGTTTTGAAAGAATCTTTATTATGCAAGTTGAGCAACGAGTAGAAAATTATATTGTCCTTGTATTTTAGGTTTTATAGGAATGAAAAATTGATGGTGATCCTAGCAGGATTTTTTCCAGCAGCGATGATAGTTGTTTTTATTGCATGATTGAGAAAAACATCCGTCACTTTTTGTCAAGAGTGATGAATGCTAGCACTTACTAGCTGCTCGCCCCGGGTTTGCAAGGGTGTACTATTCTCTAAAGTAATTAAGTTTTTGTATACGGTTTGGACGGTCTAAGGTTGCAGTTGATCCATGTAAACCTACTACCAGGAAACGAAAGTGTAGCGTGATCACCAACAATAAACTTTACAAAAACAATACTGCCCTGCTAAGCCAAAAAGCGGTATCTCTGAGATACTCCCTTTTAGTATTTGACGTGATAACGTCTTATAAATCGATGAACGCCGGCTGCACGCACGAAAAAGCATGACTCACTGTTACGTTCCGCCTGAGCCGAGCGTGGAAGCGAGAGCGCAAAACAAGCGATAAAAGAGGCATGATCGGCCACAGCGTTCGGCTTGTGAATTCATAAAAGTATGCAATTTTTCATCAATGTTTTCTTGTGGCGTTATCACGTAAAATTATCGTCCGTAAACCGACTTTACAGACAAACAATTTCTTTTTATACCATTTGATAACTTTAACAATTTCGCGTCTTATGTAATAAACCAAATAGCGCTATCTACATTAAAACGTTAAATATACCTCTAAGAAAATTTCTCGCATATCGTTTTTATGAAGCCATATATTGGCAAAGGCGTACGTACGCCTGTACCAAAGTATGTAATTAAAATGTATTTTACGATATTTAGTATGAAGCTTGTCGTGACATGAAATATTACCGTAGTTTTGCAGAAAGCAACCAGAAATATTTTTTCGAATTTCGAAACGAAAGAAGTGCAAAAAACAGTCACTTGGGGAAAAAAATAACGATCATTTCTTCATACCCCCCTCCGTCTTTTCATTGTACCATAATCTTAAGTGCTGTAACTGTAGCCATTTTAATGATAAGTAAAGTAAATCTTAGGCAATTAATATGAGGAATATAAGGTTTTAGTTAAGTCGATGTTCGAGTTATTAAGTTAAGGACAGAAATTAATGAGATAAATGAAAAGTTTGCTATTCAACCAAACATTCTCGGCCAAAAAGCTTAGGAAAAATTAAAAATTATGCGATACGAGAAGCAGGCTTTCGTACTAAATTAGAAGTTTGTAGAACAACTGGAAGTAACCTGTAAGTTTGCAACTGACGACAATTTGTATGGAATCACCTTTTTTAACGACTCGACTGTATCGTTTGACTGAGTGGACTTCAAAGGTAGTTTTATTTTTATAGTTTCAAGGGACTGCAGAATTGAGTATTTGATATTAATTTAAACTTGATAGCTCCACACGTTCCTGTGAAAAAGGGTCTTGACAGACAGAGAGGCTGGCAGATGGATAGACCAGAAAGTGGAACTATAAGGGTAGCGTGATTTCCTTTTCAGGTACGGAACCCTAAAAGGGGGCGGTCTTAAACCCTGCTGATCAGATTTTTTAAAATTCTTTCTAATATGTTGACCTACACATATTTTTCTTCTTTTATTTATTTGCGATCTTGCTATAATGTAACTAAAATTCAATAATATTCACAAGTTCAATACTCCGCAAGATGTATTACTCGTAATGCCAAAATCCGTCTAAGCGAATTTTTATCATTGAATTTCTTACCGAATGTCACTGAAATTCTTTTTTCTGAATAAGATCTCTGCAAATACCTATGCTCTGTATATAAGTTATTTGTCATGAAGGGTTAACGTATCAAAAGCGAATTCTCAAGGGAGAAATACAATTTCAGCAACAGCCGATGTCGAAGAGAAATGAATATTTTGCAGGCTTTCAATGATATTAGGGCATATCGAAAAAATGCCTGTGACGCTCAGTAAAATCCACTTTACGATATATATATTTGACTCAATACTATTATAAATATATAAAAAGTAAATGTCCGTAAGTTATATTTTCAAAAAAAATATTGCTACGGGCTATTTGGAGTTCCCTGAATGAAAAATTTAATGTTTTTGTATGTGTTGTCGTCGTTGTATCTTCATCACGCCAAATCGGCTAAACAGCTTTCAATTATTTTTGATACACGGGTAGCTGAGTATCTCCAAATGGTTATAGGATACTTTTGACCTGACTATGCTAAAGAAAAAAAGAGTGGTTATGACTTTTTCTACTCCGCGAACGAAGTTGCGATGCAAACACTTAACTATAGTTTCACACGGCATCGCTTCATAAAATTTTGTACCAGATAACAGAGATTAAAAATACATTAAGCAACTACAATGAAATAAAAACTCTTCAATTAGCAATTAAAAACAGTATTCGTATCAAATAAAAGTAAGGTTACAAAAACAAACGAACATTAGATTCCATTAGTAGAATGGCGTCCACTTTGTTCAAACTTAAAGTCATATATTTCCAGACTTCTTCTTGGCAGCGGCTGGGAATTTATAACGTCTCACTTTTAGGTATTTGGTCTCGAAATAACTTGGTCAAAATGCTCTAGTGCCGAAAGAGGCTACCTATAATCGTATACGTTGATATAACACTAACATAGAGCGTAAGGTTCATTGCTATTAACAAAACATATGGATCGCTTCGGTCTGAAATAAACATTTCTTTTATAAGTGAAGCCACTCATGGGTTAAGGTCAACCGGTGCAATTGTAACTTTCCTTTTTTAAAAATTTCTAAAATCCGAACATTTTGAAACTACCCCTCCTTCATAAAATTTGACAGTACAAGCATAAAAAAAGAAAGCAGGGATATTTGCAAAATGACGCGTATTTGTGTTATTATTGTCAAATAACGCATTTGTCCCATACTCGTATTTGCCTCGGTTGACATACTTTCCGTGTTTTAGTTTCGTGATTAGGTAGGGGTCACTTGCTAAAATCGCCTGCATCGAAATCATGTCACCTGATTTATGATCACCCACGAAGGTTGGTATACTAAAGAAAATTAAAAAATACCCGTCATATTTATTTTTAATAATGTTATTTTTGGTAAACACCTCGAGAATATTAAAGTGTTAAATATAAATAAGACTCTTGTAAAGACATGTTATTATATTATTTAACTCATAGATCTTAATCCAACAGTGCATCTGGTCTCCGATAGGAGATGGCACAGTAATTAACATTGCTTACTGTTTGTAGGACATAACTGACCGCCACATCTCTCGCCTAACAATTAATTGTTCAACGAACCTAGAAATTGTGATATTTTACCCCAATATCGCTAGGTGGCAGTGGTTTAAATAATATGAAGCCATTAATACCTTTACAAACTGGATAGTAGTTTCTGCGTAAGATTTCGTCACTTTCATAATTTAATGAAAAAATACAGTATTAAGAAGAAAGCCGTATAAAAATAACAAGGTTTAGCAAACATCTATTTGATTATGATTTTAAGTTATAAATTTGATATATTTTATTAGTTATCAAAAAATGTTTTTTTTTTTTGTTTTTAAGTTTATAATATGTGACAACATGCTCTACCTATCTATCAGCCACGGACGTCCAATGCTAAACATAGGACTCGCTATAGTTTGCCACAGGGTCGATCCTACGCAGACCGCATCCATCTACATCATGCTCACCATTATGAAATTAATACTTTTTCTTAGAAAACAATTACTATCTATACTAAAATGTGAGTCCTATCTTTACTGATCCCAATGTTTTGAGGTCAATGCAGCCCTCTTATCATATCACACTTTGTAGAACAATTCCTTTCTCCCTAAACATGTGCCGTAATTTGTAAATAGCCCTACAGTAATTTTTAAGAACCTTACTGACAATATTTACGAAAGTATGTGACGCACGGCAACAATTCATCAAAGGTCAAGTCGTGGACACAGACTCGCCTAAAGAATGTCCCAACAACCCTGTACACAATGTACATCAATAATACTTTACAAATAGCGTTTAGCCTATTTGCCTGTCTGGTAATATTATTTACTCTCCAAGTTTGAGAAGGGTTTCATGTTCGTACTTTCAGAGGGTGAAGTGCGAATCATATTTGCGTTTGTCGCGAAAAGTAAATAGTGTATTCGGTGGATTATACATGTTCTTGAAAAGGCGTGTTTATTATAACTATTATTTTTTTTAGGATTCCGTACCGAAGAGGTAAGACGGGACCCTATTTCTAAGACTCCGCTGTCCGTCCGTCCGTCTGCCTGTCTGTCACCGGGCTATATCTCGTGAATTGTGATAGATAGACAGTTAAAATTTTCAAACGTGATATACATCACACATGTTGCCGATCTAACAACAAACACTAAAAATAGTATGATTTTATGTCGGTCTGTCTATGACTGTAACCAATATAAAATGATCAAACACCGCGTACATTTTGCTTAGGAGTAGGGCTCTGCGTTAGTGTTAACTGGATTTTCATAGATACGGCTGTTTGTAGCGTATATTTTGTATGGAACCGTCGGTGCGCGAGTTCGACTCACACTTGACCAGTTTCTTGTATTTCTTGTGCGACGAGACCAAATTATTCTCGAAATAACGCTTTTTTTGTCACAAGGGTCAAAAATATATTTGGCAATTACTTTTAAACCGTATGAGTACAACTTATAAAAAAAAAACTTATTTTTTGAATCCTATTTGTGAACAACCGACGATAATAAACTAATGGTATACGGCGTAGATCTAGGAGCAGTTACTGTCAGTTTTTGTGTGAAAGAAGGATAAACAGATTCATTTTCGCATTAGTATATTATATTGTGGTGTATTTTATCATATTTATTATATTTAAATAGATTAGGATTTTGTGGGTTACTTAAAATACTCAGTACCTACTTTTATACAGCAAACTTAACCATAACTACTGGGTTCTACTCAACGATAAAAATAACTGATTTATTTTTCGGTATTGAAAAGAAGCTAAGTTGGAACGTTCAACAGTAGAAAACTAAGACACTTAGATAAAAATACTTTATCGAAATAAAATCCCGGAAACATCCCGAATCCCGGTTTGTCGAAATCGGATTGCATGCATTGCAAATAGAGCTAGTATATTGACAATGACGGAGGATTAGGTACATTTATCACAAACTGCCATTACGGATTTCAGAAAACAAGATTTCCGTGATATATATTATCATCCAGAAATATACACTAGACTAAACGATGAATAAATATCGCGGTATTTGATAAATAGCAGTAACAATATTTATTGTACGATCTAGTCTTCGCTGTAGCCAAGTATAATGGATATACGTTTATGTACATACCGCAGCATAATTCTTGCTTAGTTGCATCGTACGTGTACCTATGAGCTGTAGCTCATAGTGCGATTAAGTGGTGTTAGTGCTTCGGCAAATAGGACTACGAGTATGTACCCGTGTAACGTCTTATACCCTAAGCCTTCGCAACACTAAAAGTGGTTCCGTGGCGGTTTGTACACGTGGTGCGGAGGCTTTGTGAAATGAGAAATCAATTTCAATCAAGGTAGATCAAACGCGGCAGTGCTACTGACAGGTGTGGTTACCGCAGTTCACGGTTAAACGCGCCGCGGTCGTAATTTGCAACTAAATACCGACATTATTGAGAGAGTATTAGACGAAATAACGCACAATGGTTTAGTTTAGTTTTAAGAGTTAATATTGATAAAAAATTGAGTGACAATCATGTACACTCTTAAATATTAGGCATAGGCATAAACTATTTTTGATGAACAAAATGAACTAATGTCACACCAAAATCTTAGGGGCTTTGTTGACGTTTTTACTAGTAAGCTCAGTCGGATTAAAGCTCGTTTAGATACTAATTCTATTAAGCATGTTTTCTTAATATTTTGGGTTCATTGTACAAAGTGTACAAGTAGTTACATAATTTGTCTTTGGTTAGGTTTTCGGTGCTGTTAGCGCTTCGGCAAATAGGACTAAGTCCCGCTTCCCTTATGGCTTTACCACCAAAAGCGGTTGCGTGGCGGTATTTACGCGGGCGTAGCTTTATAAATTGAGGAATCAATTTCAAATATTACGGATCACACGCGGCAGTGGTATTGACAGCGTGGTTACCGCAGTTTACGCTTAAACGCGCCGCTGTCGTAATTACAATTAAACATCGACTTTGCCCGAGAGGGTATAAATGAATTTACGCACAATGGCTTAGTTTACTTTTATGATTAATTATTGATAAGTAAGTTAGAATGAGATTATTTATGAAGATGATTTTGTTGGATTTATATATACGCATAAACATTTATATAATTTTTATTAGTTGGGTCGAACGCGTTTTTAGTTCATAGTGCAATTTGATATTTAGTACTTTTAGTGCCTCGGCAAATAGGAGTAAGCCCCAATTTAATATCTTAAACCTTAGGCGTGCGCCAAAAGCGATTGCATGGCGGTTTGTCGTGGCGCGTATAGCTTATTAAATGAGGAATCAATTTTAAAGATGACATGACGGATCAAACACGGCATTACTTAGTAGTATTGGTATAAGTACCAATACCACCAAGTAAAGCCGCGTTTGATGAGAACGGTAGCAGCGTGGTTACCGCAGTTCACGTTTAAACGTGCCGCTGCCGTAATTACGATTTATCATTGACAGTACCTGAGAGAGTAAAAGCCAATATTACACGCCTTTTTTTTTTTACACGCTATTATCTAGTTTTATTTTACAATTTTATTTATTGATAAGTAAGAGTAAGATTCAGGCACCTACGTAATTAAACATCGACCTTGCTCGAGGTACTAGAAATGAATATCACGCATAATAGTCCAATCGTAGTTTTCTGTTACATTTTCATTTGTAACCTAGTGAAAGTGAGATTCGTATCATCATCATTATCATTTCAGCTATTGGCGTTTACTGCTGGGCACAGATAGAGGCGACCCGCTTCCAGCGAGTCCTCGCAACCCTAACCAGGTCGTCGGACCACCTTTCGGGTGACCTTCCCACGCTGCGCTTGCGGGTACGCGGTTTTCACTGGAGAACTTTTTTACCCCAACGGCCATTGGTTCTTCGAACTATGTGCCCTGCCCATTGCCACTTTAATTTGCTTACCCTGTGTGCTGTCGGTGACCTTGGTTCGTCTACGAATCTCCTCGTATCTGATTCGATGTATATAGATCCGTATAGGTACATCGATTATTAGGCATATTTGAATTATTAAAAAAAATAGTTCGTTGTATATAAGTGTACAAGTCATTACATAATTCCGGTTTCATCATTATCATCATTTCAGCCGGGCAGCAGGCCTGTGTCCAGCAGTGGACGTCCTACCACTGCTGGACACAGGCCTCCTCAAAAGATTTCCACATGGGCCGTATAGAGGCGACCCGCATCCAGCGAGCCCCCGCAACCCTAATCAGGTCGTCGGACCACCTTGCGGGTGACCTTCCCACGCTGCGCTTGCCGGTACGTGGTCTCCACTCTAGAACCTTCCTGTTTAGTTGCGTCGTACATGTATGCATGTAGGTCATACTTCGATTAGGTATTCGGTGGTGTTACCGCTTCAGCAAATAGGACCGAGTTCCCGTTTAACGTCTTACACATTAAGTGTTCACCACACCAAAAGCGGTTGCGTGGCGTTGTACAGGTGGCGCGAACAGCTGTGTGAAATGAGAAATCAATTTCAATCAAAGCAGATCAAACGCGGTAGTGGTAGTGACAGCGTGGTTACCGCAATTCACGCTTAAACGCGCCGCTGTCGTAATATAACGATTAAACATCGACTGTGGCCGAGAGAATAACGAGGGCACGTGCCACGGAGGGATGAAAGCCATCTAATAAAGCGAGTATCGTGTATGCATGTTAAGGGCTTTAAAATATAGATCAAAGAAACGGTTGACAGATTATGTGAAAGATGATATGTCTATGAAAAATATAGACCACTAGATGACGAGTGACAGGTTAGTAAAAAACAGGTCAAGTGCGAGTCTGATTCGCACACCGAGGGTTCCGTACAAACTCTCACTGACCCTACATTAACATTATCCGGTTCCGGTTAAGTTTGCACCTGATATTTATAGCGTTGCATAGAAATGAGGCGCAAACGTAAAGCAACCGACTTGTTCAAATAGATATTATAAGATTAAAAAAAAATTGAGCTATTTAGTTACAGACATAGTTATATTTTTTGTGTAATAATTATATTTATTTATACAGTGTTTTTTTTTTTAAACTTTCGCTGGCTTCGGAGGTAAGGGGTAGGATGATGATGAGATAGTATTTTTATTTTTTTGCACTTTTTTCTTTGTAAATCAAAATTCATCCACGGTAAAAGAAAATATAAGAATGTACAAATCAAGCTCCAACATACTCGTATGATACCCCACTGGACCTTATAGGGTTCTTTTTTTACCTTTTTGATACGTTATAATAGGAATGGGATACGTTAAAATAAGGTCAAGTGAATGATGATGGCCTAGCTGCATTTTACGCTTAATAATTATAAGTGGTGAGAGTGAGTTATGTTTTACGAATATGGACTTAGCCTTAAGTTGTCTTAGAAAGTTGATTTCTACAGGAATCTAAAATACGTGACCGATGACGGAATAACGGCCTCTCTTCATAAGTAAATGTGTTCTTTTCGTCAGCTGTAAATGCTGCGCAGACACAGCACTTGGTGTGTCGATAACTTTAAGACACAGGGTGTTAGGTAAATTTGTGTATTTACATATCCCAAGAACGCTTATACTTAGGGCATTGTTGGGCAAATATTATTAGCATGTTATCGATTAAATAGTTTGGAAGTCTCTGTTCAACAACAATGGGACTGTCATGAAATATTCATTTGATTAATCATCGAAATAGCAAACTACCCCTTGTTTTCACCAATTGTCAGATTTCAATACAAAAGTATAAGTCAGTATAACATAGAGATATATCGTACTAATTATTGCAACTAACCTTTATGTGATTGTATGTTTGACTGTAAAAATCTCATTTTAGATATTTACACTAACTCAAAACATTCATAAGTACAAGAAATTCGTGGTGCTTAACTTATCTACCTACACCTACTTTAGGAAGGCCCTCAACAAGATTAAACGACGATCTGGTGAAGATCGCCAGAAATCACATGTATACATACATACATACATACATAAAATCACGCCTTTTTCCCATTACGGGGTAGGCAGAGACTACCTTCTTCCACTTGCTACGGTCCTAGCGTACAACTGCCCCTAGCCACGCATCCATCGGCACGGCATACCTTGGATTGGCAGAATAGGAGGAAGGATAGCAGGGTAAAGAAAGGAATTGTACGAATTTAAACAGGAGAAAGGGTTAAAGGATACTAATGTCCCGGAAGACTATGTATGAGCCAGTTGCAGCTCGGGGAGCCAGGGTCGCATACCCGTATGCCATAACAAAAATGCCGGAAAGGCAACTTCGTATAAGTAATCCCTGACTTTGGCGTGGGTGGCGCACAACCGGTCGTTATGGTAATCTCGCTGGAGGCCTTTTTCCAGCAGTGGTCGTTCTTGGGCTAATATGATGATAATGACTTTTAAGTATTGCAACTAACCTTTACGTGCATGAACATATCCTAAGATTGATATATTGCAATTTCCCCAACTGTGGCGGTCATCATCATCATCATATCAGCCCAGGTACGTCCACTGCTGGACAACGGCCTCCCCAAGGATCTCTACAACGACCGGTCGCGCGCCGCCCTCATCCAACGGTTTACCGCGATCTTCACCAGATCATCGGTCCATCTTGTTAGGGGCCTCCCTACGCTGCGTTATCCTGTACGCGGTCGCCACTCGAGAACCTTTCTGCCCCAGCGGCCATCGGTTCTACGAGCAATGTGCCCCGCCCACTGTCATTAAAGTTTAGCGACTCTGAGCTATGTCGACAACCTCGGTTCTTCTGCGAATCTTCTCATTTTGATTCGATCACGCAAGGAGACTCCGAGCACAACTCGCTTCATTGCCCTTGAGTGACTTTGAGCCTTCTTATGAGGCCCATTGTGAGTGACCAAAAGCTTAAAAATAAAAGACAATGATACATATCGACGGCTAAAAACAAAAACATAGTAACCGCCAATGGATTCATTTGGCGGTTAGTACGTTTCCGCTTTCTGCCGTCGATATAATCGTATAGATATATTATAAAACACCAACTATTAGACATTGACAGCAATAGAAAATAAGTACCGAACGGCCATCATACTACAGGTCTCCTCGACGCGGCTTGCCCCCGACCCCCCACAGTATTACTTCTCTAAACAGCTCCGTCGGATTTCTGAGGACTATTTATTATAATCATTAGCATTTACCCACGGCTTCGCCCGCGTTACCGATAACTGAATTTTATTATCATTATCACATACCTTTTATTTTAATGATTGAATACAAACCCTCGGAAAACGCCCCCTTACGGAATGATGTCCGGGATAAAGCTGTTCTATGTCCTTCCCCTGGCCTCAAACTGTGTCGATATCAAATTTTACCTAAATCAACCGTTGTTAGCGTGAAAATGTAACAGACAGACGGACATACAGAGTTACTTTTGCATTTGTAATATTTGTATAGATAGTATGGATTATCATAGATTAGTTAGCATTGACTTATGATCATAAAATCACTCTATGCTACTACTATAACTCCGCGTAGATATGTTCAAGAAACTCCTGTTACAAACTCATTTTTTTATGAACTCTACCATAAAGATGATCAGTATGATCACAAATAAAGTAGAAGTTGTTACACAATGTTTAATTCAGTAGTATATTCACAAACTTCAAATTGACATCATATTTTCTGAAATCGTGAAGCGGGAGTTGATGAGATTGCGATTCGAGTACGAAGCTGGGCGAAATTGAAATAGCGACCATCTTGAAATTGGCGACCGCATTCAAAAGCTGGGACGTCAAATGAACATCCGACTGAAAATACGACGTCATTTTATGTAGGACGTTCAATTAAAACGTGAAATTTTGAATTTCAGAATCTGCTAGAGTTTTTAAAATACAAATTTGAAATAAGTTCTGCTCATTTGGTAATGAGTAGTTTAGAATTGAGGCACCGGCCGTGTCGCAAATTAATGCTAGCTTGGATTATTGCGAAAATATTTCTGTTAAAGTTGTCTATCGTCTTTAGTACATTACTGTGTATAAATATTTAAAAAAAATCCCATCAATCCGTAGCATACAAGAAATTTTACATTGGGTTACCGCCAAATATAGGTTATCGCCATTGCCAGCCAGCATACCAGGGCCAAAATGAACTGAACGTTATAACTTATAAGTCATTTAAATTTTCCAACTTTATAATCCTGTTTCTCAGTCCAACCGTGACCATGGAAAGCTGAAAAGCTTCCGAAACGTCGAGAACTCAAATGAGATAATATACACGATATAATCCGTTGAATTCCTTTATTTAAATCAGTAATAATCGTAAAAGCAGAAGAAAATATTATAACTTTATAATAGTAAGTATAAATATCATAACATCGAGATAGAAAGTGAAAATACTCGATGTCGTAGTTGTGTTTCTACTAGAAACACAACTACATAAACTTTCAAATGTATAAACTTATTACAGCAACAATAGTAGGATTGAAAAGTGTCCAATCTTCGAGTAGTAAACAAGCATACGCCAATTTCAGTATAGTAATGCATTCCACGGTCGTCAAAACTTCACATACGTGCCAAATTTCAAGGGGATCGGATATACGAAAGTGGGTCGAAGTCGATTTGCAATATATTCGATTGTTAAGTGCTAGACCTTCGACGGGCGACTAGTAGCATCTGTTTTGTTTGGAACTATAGTTTACAATTCGACAGAGACCTAATTCACGGTAGCTGTGAAATCCATTTTGATTATGAGATATTGTAAGTGTTTAATCCATACTTCCATACTAATTACCCAACTAACAAAATGGTCATAAAATCTTACCATTATATGACTATTTCATCGTAAATACGTAAGTTTTAAAACGTGACGTTATACAAGTGTCATTTATACTGCATTTTAGTTTAAATGCAATATTATCATTAAACGCAGTTGTACAAACGTTTGTATGACATAGTAATACAGCAATTTTAACGTTGTCATACAAAAGTTTTAGCCGTGACATTTACCCGGTTTTACAACTTTAATATGACATTTTACAACAGTTTGATCATAGAAAAGCTTTTAGAGAGTACTGTACGACTAATCAGTATTTAAAATGTTTACAACTTTTATACTGTTAAAATGCCACACAAGAGTCATATACACAACCGTCTTATGATAAAACACAAAAAAATTGTGATGGCGTCGGCTAAGAGTTATTTTAAGTCATAAGGCAGCGTTTTTAAGTATAATAAGTCTTATTTACACAGAGACAAATACCTAAATTATTTTAATTTATTAAAATATAATGAAATCAACTATATTTAAATGGGGCTTTAAAAATGTACTCAAAAACCTTGCAAATTGATCGATAAAGTTATGTTCGCATTTCAAAATGGCATCTGATTTTAGATTTTTCACACTTGTAGATCTGATGTCGAGTCTGTTACTTAAAACGGTAAAGACATATTAAAATTTAATACATACTGTTGTAATACGTACTGCAATCACAATCTGGTTGTTAAGTATGTTGTTATAATTAAAACATCTTGCTGTTGGATCTAACCGACTTATTAGTCGTACAAACGTCTGCGTTATGATAACTGTACAACCAATTGCTCTTAGAAAGCAAGAACTTACGATACTTTTCTGACGAAATAGTTGTTTAATATCTATTTTATGACAGCCGTGTGACTAAATGTGTTTGCTTATGACCATTGTGTGACTGCACGACGATTTAGTCTTACAAACTGCGCCAAAATCGCGTTTTATAAAAGTTTGTATGACTTAAATTGCATACAACTTATTTTTGCTAGTTGGGTATTCTAAATGTCAAAGTGTGACTGTCTGTCTGTCTGTCTGTTACCTCTTCACGCTTAAACTGCTGAACTGATTGGAATGAAATATGGAGGTAGTTTGAGTCCAGGGGAAGGACATAGGCTACTTTTTATCCCAGAAATATGCCCTTATCCGCGGTAAACGAATTTAAGGCGGACGAAGTCTTGGGCACAAATACAAATACTAGCTATTTGAATATTGATTAATCCAAGTATACAGTATTTACAGTACGAGTAGCTTATTGCCAGATGGGTTCATTTAGCTACCTTTGTATATATCGGTATGTTAAAACGATTACTTAAGACATTCTTAAGTGTTAGTCACGTCACAAGCGAATATTGGGTATAAATCGTGTTTTTTTTTTCTTAATTTTCATATCCTTTCTTTTATAAGAGACAAGCGGTAGGAAATTTGTTACTCGTCGTTTTGAAGAAGACAATTCCTATATTTTGAAGGAAATTTGTTGTTGTTGGTTAACTGTTGCTAGCACTTTGCATTGGCGCGAGTTGAGGCCTATCTAAAGACGGCCTTTTAAACTTATAGGCCCAACACATAACTGAGTCTGTTCCTGAGGTTATGGGAGCGGTACGAGTTTCCATATATATTGAGTTTTTTTTTCATTAGCACGGCAGTATTGATGTTCTTGTGATAGTGCTACAGTCAGATACATCAATCAAACTTACACGATTTTCACTCATTAACACAACACAACAAAATCGCGTGCAATAGTAGATTGTTAACCAAGGGTTGAAAGTGACCCATTTCACCTGATATATTTCTAGAGTGAAATGTGTAATTTTACCCGAGTTAAACACTCTACTGTTAATTTTGACTGTGAGGAAAATTAAATACTTCACGCACGTCTTATAAAATAGACCAACTGAAACATTATTTTAATATCAATCAAAATAGATCGTAATAAACCCTTCATTTTATGTATAGGTGAGTTTAGATATATGAAAAGCTTTTATTTTATTAATATGACGTAACTCAATTATCTTCGACTCGGTGGCTAATCGTAAAAATAAAAAAATACTTTCCACCCTAGGGATGGAAAAGCTATTTTCCACCCGGCTATCTACCCATGAAAATTAAACTTTCCGAACAGGAGAGATAAAAAATATGATTTATTGAAGAACCGTGCGTTGATCTCCGATTCGGACATTACATTGCGTCCATAGTCTCGAATGAGCTTATTTCTTCCTTTCCCCTTCATTCCTTCAAAACTTTGGCCCTAATGTGGCGTCCTATCACAACGGTTTTGTTGACTTGTGATAAGTATTGCAGTTCTTCGCGAATTTAAAACTGGCAATATACCCCGCTTTCTTGTCCACTCGCCCTAAAATGTAGTGGTGGTATGAGAATTCCAAACGCCAGAGTTTAGCAGTCTGTCAGACGAGTAACGTCTTTATTGGAAGTATCAGATCGAGGCTCGAGCTAACAGGATGTTTAGGTTAATATTAATACGTCACAGTGTTGGGACGTCAATTTATCAAACGGACGAGGGACCGAGCACTGTGGCGACAACACACAGCGAATACGAATATACAGTAGATGCTAATGCCGCTTAGCACCAGGTTTGCCAAAACTACTACTAAGTTCAAATTGGACAACTATTTGCAAATAGTAGATCGCCATTGCGATTTCAGTCTAAACCTTCCTACACGCACACCTACGATGCAGCAGGACAACTCTATTTTGTGCTTTATACAACCGCAACTTCAAGACAAAGTTTGGTTTTTAAGCAATAGTTGAGTAACATTAATTTAAATTAACGCAATTTTCACTAATTATCACAACACTACAAAAAATATGATTTTATTTCATTACTTGTCGTTGGCAATTCTTTGACGTTTCGTTACAATAAATAGCCGAGTGTTTTATTACCGTCCTAAACTACATTTTTTTAGCATTAGAAAGAACCTGCAGAACTAATCATGAGGTCTTGTATCAGATACATTTTGTGGCAGAATTGTGAAATAATTTTAATAACATAATTAATTACAAGTAAAAAAATGCTAATTTCCTTTCTTACAACATTATTTAATAAAAAAAATATTAAGTTTTTGTATATTTTTCGTTGTTTGTAATATAAATGGGGTACAGTAAAACACTTAAAAAGGCAGAGGTTTAGATAGGTTTTTTTAACCGACTTCCAAAAAAGGAGGAGGTTCTATGTCCGGCTGTTTGTATTTTTTTTGTTTATTGGAGTTGGAATTTTTTTATTTTTATAGAACTATATATTTGTTAATTTATTAATTTATTATTATCGTTACCTATTTCGTTTCCTGAAAGTAGGTTTACATTGATCAACCAGGCTCTAGATTGGCCAGACCTGTTGAAGATCTCTGCTTCTTTGTTTACTTAATTTTTAATTAAAAAAAAAAAAATTAGACAAGAACAAATAATGGAGTCGCTGTCGTTAGACACGGCCAGGAGGCCCACTAGGTTCAAAAATAAGCAAAAAAATGTAACGATTGTGCTTATTTTTGCACGAAAACAATAATAGCTTACATTTTTTTTTACAAAAACAGTATAAGTGATGGGGATACTACATACATGGTTTTTTAAGGACATCAAAGATCACTAAAATAAATCAACGTGCCTTTCGTATTTTGTTGCTCTAAATGCATATTACATCCTGAATATCCGGCTCTAATATAGGTAATAATATTTAAAGTAAAATGTAGTTTTATCGATTTTCTGAAAAATTATCTGCAATGCAGTTATGTTGTTTTGTACACATCCCTTCAATTAATATTTATTTACTTACAAGCTTCTGCCCGCGACTTCGTCCGCCTTAAATTCGTTTATCGCGGATAAGGGTATTTTTCCGGGATAAAAAGTAGCCTATGTCCTTCCCCGGGACTCAAACTATCTCCATACCAAATTTTGAAATCGGTTCAGCGGTTTAAGCGTGAAGAGGTAACAGACAGACAGACAGACACACTTTTGCATTTATAATATTAGTATGGATACAGCATTTAGTTCACCTTTTGTATATATTTTTGTATTTATATAACTGAGTATAGAGAGATATACTTTTAGTGCAAAAAAGGTAAAAGGAAGGTAAAATATAGTAAATGTTTCGTATTAGTTATGGTGATAAATCGCTAGTGTAATACTAAATCTTGCCTGCTGTTTCACTATCCGCGCTAACTGCGGCGACAGTCTTCAGATGAAATTAACTGTAGCCTGACAAGGTCAGCCTTCATTCATCTTGTTTCTATTTATTAACTGTTCACTAATAACAGGCAGTTTGTCTCGACGCGACACACTAAGCTGCAGCGAGATGAATTAGCTATTTGGCTTAATCTGTGAAATCTGTTTCTTATTAGGAATTAATTAAACTAGAATTTGAAATTTGTTCTCAAATGTTCCTGTGGTGACCTGTTTGTTCCACATGCATGTTTGACGTATATACACTCTTATCAACGTGTTTGACCTCCACCGGCGCGGTGCGGCAGAGCACAGCGCACGTACCATGACAACGAGAGAAAAATAACAGCTCTGTCACTCGCTTCTCGACAGCTACTTACTAAACGGTCGTGGTACTAATTTAATTCTATATTAGTATATACTGTAATTACTGTTGTAAATATGTAATTTGTACATATGTCATTTCTATTTTTATCTTGGAGGTGGAGCCTCACCGACTATCATAGTCCTATAGGATGGCACTGTTTACTAGCGAAGATACTTATAAATCGTGGTGATGATCTTTCTCCTCTCATGACCCCTCTAGTGCAAAAACGGATTCTACTATGTCACTAAAGAATTAACTTGAAAAATGAATATCGAAGGTGTCAAAATCAAAATTATTAAGTACCCTGACACAACGAGCAAATGAAGGCTTTTGGCTTTACAAATTAGGTACCAGCTATTGCAATTGTCATCAGCGCCATGTATGATAGTCATAATAATAGTCTTTTATTTATAGATGTTATTAATAAATTTCAAATTATTACTTACATATATCCACTACAATTTGCAGTACAATATCCATTCGATTTTTTTTCAATAAAAACGAAATAAAACAATTTAACGGATTATATCGCGTATATTATCTCATTTTAGTTCCCGACGTTTCGGAACCTTTCCAGCTTTCCATGGTCACGGGAGGACTGTTTTATTTCAATGAGTAATAATCGCGGAAACAGAAGAAAATATTAAAAACGAAATAATTAACAAACACGGTAAAGCGCAAAGTTGTTATTTTAAGTGCGGTAAGGTGATTGGCTAATGAAGACATAAGATGCTTGTCATTGACTTTAGTGTGCACACGACTCAATAGCCTTGATTGGTTTATAAATTTGAGGCTAAAGCCGACAACTAGATGATTTTGTAATATAATTATGAGTTTATGAGCCATTTCACTAATATGAGGGTTCCTTTTTTGCCATTTATACTACGAAACCCTAAAAACTACATGACATTACCACAGTGATCAGCAATAAGAACAGTTTAATGTAAGTATAATTAAAAAACAAGTTACAACAGGGTTTAAAAATAACAATGTTATGCATGCAAACAATGCAATGTTATGAATGTTAGAGCAGTGGATTCTACTAGAGGGCTGCTATTTATATATCCGGAAACCGGGATTACAATCTTCTTAAATAGCATATTTGACCGCCATGGTAAAATTTGAACTTTTTTAAGTATATAAGGTATATTTTTTCTTCCTTATTAACGCTCGTGTTTTGTTTTTGACGGGTTTTAAATGTCATCTCGCAGCAAGAATGGAACTCACTCGTGAAAATATTCGTGCTATGATTTATTATGATTTTCGGCGTGGTTTAACGCAACAACAGTGCATAGATCAACTAACTTCAACTTTTGGTGATGAAGCCCCATCTAAAACTACTGTGTATCACTGGTTTAGTGAGTTCAATCGTGGACGTAGTATGCTTACGGACGAAGTTAAGGCAGGTCGCCCGAAATCGGTCGTTGTACAACAAAATATCGAGGCTGTGCGAAAACTTATAATGGACGACCGACATGTTACGTACCGCGAGATAGAGGCGACTCTGGGTATTTCTATGACCAGCATTAATAGCATATTACATAATTATTTGGCTGTAAAAAAAATTTGTTCGCGTTGGATACCCCACAACTTAACAAATGAGCAAAAACATGCTCGCGTCGAATGGTGCAATAAAATGTTAAAAAAATATAACCGTGGTGACTCAAAAGCCGTTTATAACATCTATACAGGTGACGAATCCTGAATCTATGCATACGATCCCGAAACGAAGCAACAATCAACGGTATGGGTGTTTCAAAATGAGCCGAACCCTACGAAAGTTACTCGTGCAAAAAGTACATTGAAACAAATGGTGGCCTGCTTCTTCGGTATTAATGGCCATGTAGCTACAGTGCCACTAGAAAACCGTAGAACGGTTAATTCAGAGTGGTACACGACCATTTGCTTACCGGAAGTATTTGAACAAATTCGTAAAACTAACCAGCGACGAAGAATCATTCTTCATCATGACAATGCCAGCTGTCATACGTCACGCGAAACAACTCTATTTTTGGAGGGTCAAAATGTGGAATTAACGGGTCATCCGCCGTACAGCCCTGACTTGGCACCCAACGATTTTTATTTATTTCCAAATATAAAGAATAAATTACGCGGTCAACGATTTTCGACCGCTGAAGATGCTGTCAACGCATTCAAACAACACGTTATGGAGGTACCTCAGGCGGAGTGGCAGAAGTGCTTTAAAAATTGGTTCACGCGAATGCAAAAGTGCATAGATCATCAAGGGGAATACTTTGAAAAACAATAAAACTATTTTCAGCCGTGTACGTTTGTTTGTTTTTTTGTTTCCGGATATATAAGTAGCAACCTATCGCTCAATGGTGAACGTTTAGAAATGGTGGATAGGGCATTATTCTTAGGTATAACACTGGACAAGAACTTGCAATGGGGTCCCCATTTAGCAGTACTTGCACTATTAGAAAAATTAGACAATTGACCAATGTTGATACTGCTCGCTTAGTATATCATAGTTATTTTCATAGTATCATGCCATATGGTATTCTGGTTTGGGGCAAAGCAGCTGACATACAGACTATATTTGTTTTACAAAAAACAGCGATTCGTTCTATATATAACCTGAACTCCCGTGACTCCTTAAGAGAACTTTTTAAGGACATCAACATATTAACCGTAGCGTCCCAATATATTTATTAGAATATTATTTATGTTAGTAAAAACCTATAGTCTTTTACTAAGAATTCAGATATCCAGAATTTTAATACTAGAAATAAAAACAAAATCATTATTAGAAAAGTGTTCGTAAAGTAGCCATATCATTCGTAGGCCAATGTATACATTTTTATAATAAGCTACCAGATGATGCTTTAAAATTATCGTTTCTAGAAAAAAGTACTTAAAAGAGTCCCTAATGGCAAAGGCTTATTATAAGGTAGAGGACTATTTAATAGACAAAAATGCATAGCCCAAAACAGAAACCAAATAATTAACTTTTACCGAGACACGGTTCTTATGAGGTGGCATATCAAACGTATGTAAGTTGTTTTAAATAAAAAATCACTATTTTGCTTTTTTATATTCTAAGTATTTTTTTTTACTTTTTTAAGTTTTGATATGTTTTCTTGAAGAACTACGCATTGAGTTTATATACTCAAAACATATATTTAGGATAGGCTAAGTACAAATATTGTAATAGACATAAGAGTTATTTCGAAATAATGACTGACTGTTGGGTTTGTTTCGGCTTTCTTCTCTTCAGTGGTCTCCTCTTGGGAAACACCGTAGAGTCAGACTTGTAAAAGTGCCCTTGTGGCCTACTTACAGAATAAAGATCATTATTTCATTATTTCATTAACATAATAAAATACCTAATAAACAAGACAACTTGATTACATTTAAGTAAGAGCAAAGTGCAAAGTTCTAATTTTCTAAAAGACGTCAAGTGCGGTTAGCTGATTGGCTAAAACGTACGATACTTGCAATTGACGTCAGTGTGCACACGACTGAATAGCCTTGATTAGGTTATAAACTTTAGGCTAAAACCGAGAACTAGATGATTTTAGAGCATAATAAAATTATGGACCATTTAACTATTATAAAATTATGAGGGTTCCTTTTTTGACATTTTGAGCAACCCTAAAAATTATTACATTAAGACAATGATAAGCAATTGAACAGTTTATGTAAATATAAGTAAAAATCAAGTCACAGCAGAGGTTAAAAAGAACATGATAAAATACCTAATAAAAAAGCCGACTTGATTACATTTCAGTAAGAGCAAAGCGCAAAGTTGACAATTACCACAAGACGTCGAGTGCGGTCAGGCGATTGGCTAATGAAGATGTACGATGCTCGCAAGTGACGGTAGTCGTGCACACGACTCAATAGCCTTGATTGGGGATTGAGGCTACAGCCGACCACTAGATGATTTCGGAGTATAATAATGGACCATTTCACTATTACAAGGGTTCCTTTTTTGCCATTTTGACTCATTATCAGAAACTTAAGAGCCAGACTCTTATCGGTGGACCCGCTTCCATGTTTTTCTTTCTCCAGCTTTCTTTTTAATGTCCTGATACGACACCCCGGCTCCGCCGTCACTTTCTCCTTGATTTTGTCTTCTTCACTTAACATTTTCTTCTACAATGGTTTTTACGTAATCATCGTATCGTAGCGAGTGTCCAAACATATTTCCCCTTCTGTTTTCAATGGTTTCTTACAACGACCTCTGTACTCTCTACTCGACTCTTCTAGTCTTTTAAGCACTTCTTCATTCGTTGTTTTTTCCGTCCAGCTTATTCTTTTCATTCGTCTCTAGCACCACATTTCGAATGTTTCCAACGAACATGCTCTGTCATTGTCCACGTTTCGCCACGAAACCCTAAAACTTACATGACATTACCACATTGATAAGCAATTGAACAGTTTAATGTGAATATAAGTAAAAATCGAGTTACAGCAGAGTTTAAAACGAACATAATAAAGTACCTAATAAACAAGCCGACTTGATTACATTTCAGTAAGAGCAAAGAGCAAAGTTGTCAATTACCACAAGACGTCGAGTGCGGTCAGGCGATTGCCTAATGAAGATGTACGATGCTCGCAAGTGACGGCAGTGTGCACACGACTCGATAGCCTTGATTGCTTAATAAACTTGAAGCTAAAGCCGACATCTAGATGATATTGGAGCGTAAATGGGCCATTTTACTTTTATATCCAAGAGCTTGTTTTCATGGGTGTTGTTGTGGTGATGCGCTTTGTTGTAAAGTGGCTTTTACTGAGATGTGCACTCGGGATTTTTGCAGGATTATGTTTTGGAAAAACCGTCTGGATAAATTTACATGCGGCTAAAATGTATTGGATACATTTACAGAGTGTGGTATAGTAAAGTTTTGTTTATTTTTGCCGTTTCAAACTTGTTTTATGGAGCAATATTGTAGTACGAATTATTAAGCCAGTACGCTTTTTTTTTAAAGCTATAGAGTTATGTTACGGCAAAAAAAAAACTGAATACAAGATATCATCTATTTTATATTTACTAGAAAGTTTTTTTTTTGTTTATTAATTCTTTGTGACTTTTGTATTTTTTTTCGATATTCTATATAAATCGCACGTCATAGGTTTGAACATTATCGATATTTACATATATGTGTATAAATGCATAATGTTGCAACATATGCCCGTTAAAGATAGCGCTTTTTTGGTACACGACAAAACCGATTTAGATACAATTTAGTGTGGAGATAATTTAAGACCTAGGGAAGTACATAGGATAGGTGGTAAAAAATATGTAAAAAAAATTGGTTGTCTGTATACGGACGATAACTTTACGTGATAACGTAATAAGAGAATATTGATGAAAAATTGCATACTTTTATGATTCCACAAACCGAACGTTTATGCCGATCGTGCCTCTATCGCTTGTTCTGCGCTCCCGCTTGCACGCTCGTCTCAGGTGAAACGTGACAGCGGAACGTGACAATGAGTCATGCTTTTTCATGCGTGCAGCTGTCATTCATCAATTTATCACGTTATCATGACAAAATTGGCTCCTTAGGGAGGTAAAAAGGGGGGTGAATTTTTGTGTGGGTAATCAATCATTAAAATATAGGGTACTCAGTAAACGGTTAGACGGGCGAAGCCACGGATTAATGTTCGTAAAATGTATTGGGGGTAGTTTCAAAAAATTGTTCATAATTATCTGAGAAGCCATCTAAGAAGCCGTTCAATGCTCAGATATTAGACATTGCATATATGGTAAAATACGACGTTATTTTATTAATTACACCACATTAAACATTTTGTAGCTAAAATATTTATCTAGCGTGCAAAAACGCTTTAATCCAATTTAAAAGAAAATAGTCGAGTTCAAACTAAAACCATGAGCTCAATCTCACTTTTTGTCTCCGTAAATTTAATAAAATAGTAGCACAGAATTATTCCCGTAAAATACTTTCCCGAACATTCTGCAGATAGTGTACACGTACTCGAGGCAACTTTCTAGGTACTTTAATTAGAGAGCTTCAAACTTTTGTTTCACGGAATTAGGTTAATCGATTTTAAACTAGATTAGTTAACAAAACGATAATCTAACATGCGCGAAGTTTGAAAGTTTGGGATGGCTCATGAGAATAAGTATCAGAGAGAGAGTGCCACTAGATAAAAGAAAATTCTTATGGTCAGTACCCGTTTCGTTACAATACTGTACTGAAAAATAATTAGTTTGCAACTTCATTGCCCGTCAAGCCTCAAAAATAACTGAAATACGAGTTTTAGTTATTGTAGGTAGTATAACATTGTCTAGTACCAGTCATAACAGTGTAATTTTTAGGGTTCCGTAGCCAAAATGGCAAAAACGGATCCCTTATAGTTTCGTCATGTGCATCCGTCCGTTCATCCGTATGTCACATATATGGATGAAATTTGGAGTAAAGGTGTCTTGTATAAGCCGCTACTTAGTTTAATAAAAAATAAATATTTCTAGGGAGTGCACTCTATACATTAAACGGAAACTGAAAACAAATCAGCAAACATGTGTGGCACACATTATTTTGACAGTTCTTTTAAAAACATTTTGAGGCTTCTAATTAAAAAGTGATTGAGTAAATATTTTCGGAAATAATTCGAAAGTAGCATAAATTGTATCCCCATGTCCTCTATTCTCTAAACCTTATGTCAAAAAATATGAAAAAAATTACACTTTCATCTAAAATTATTTTTACAATAATCGGATAGGTATATCGCTAATGTCGAAAAACTTCGCTTCTCAGCAAAATGACGTGAGTGTCGTGGAGATACGCTCTTTTGCTAGTACCATTTTTCATATCGTATTATTTTCATCTGTAGTGCATTTTTTTGCGTGGTCTGACATGCTTTTGGCGGTCTTTTGTAAATGACCATTTAGAAATTATGACGAGTACCGACCATATCAACAACGGGATAGGCTTGCGTTGTGCAGTCCTTATTCTTATGTCCTTATTGATATTATAAATGCGAAAATGTGTTTGTTTGTCTGTTTTCTATCGCGTGTTAACGTGGAAATGATTGACTTGATTTTTGCATGAAGATAATGATGGCTACAATACAATACTTTTTATTGCACACCCCAAATACACAGAAATACAGAAACATAAGAGTTATAATTAAATTGAAGTAAGCAACAGATGCAGAATATGTATGTCTATAATATTTATTTTGACATAAGTTAATTCTTTAACCAGTGCATATTACCCGATCTACGGAGCCGAGACGTGGTCCCTAATTATAAGCCTCTTAAAAAAGCTCAGGATCACTCAGCGACCTGTAAAAAGAGCTATACTCGGGATCTCTCTACGAGATCGATTCAGAAATGATTAGATTCGTAGACGAACCAAGTTCTCCGACATATCAAACAGGGTAAGCAAACTGAAGTAGCAAAGGGCAGGGCACATCATTCAAAGAACCGATGGCCGTTGGGGCAGAAAGGTTCTCGAGTGGAGAAAGAAAGAAGAAAGAAAGAAAGAAAATAAATTTATTCAGACGCATAGACAAAAAACAAACAAATTGCAAAAAAACAGAAGAAAAAAAAACTATGCCCTGAAATGGTCCCACCTCAGCATAATGCTGGCTCGAGAGCCAGCGCTGATCTTCCGGTGAGACCATATGTGAGAGAACGCTTACCGGCAAGCGCAGCGTGGGCGCGCCACCCTCAAAGTTGTCGGACGACGTGGTTAGGGTCGCGGAGATTTGCTGGATTCGGTTCGGCTTTATCCGGTCTACATTGAATCTACTGTGGTAAGTCCTATGGTTGAAATGATGATGATGATGAGATGAAGCTGCGAGAAATTCCTCGTATTTTTGAAATATATTATATATATTTTTTTTTGGGTACCTAGTTACCCAAATCATAATTAGTTTGCTCATACCGAAACATGGGCCTGAGTTAAGGCTAGGGCGAGGTTAGTTTGAAAATTAGTTCATGATTTTTATATGAACTAATTCCAGCAATCTGTCTTGTTTAAACCCGTTTTCTTGCAATAATTAATATGTCGAGCAAGAATTAAAGTAGGGAGTAGGGATGGATTGTAATGGTAAGATGAACAAGTTATTTCCATTGTCATATAGATACAAATCAAAGCGCAAAGAAGAATACGATTGCTCTCGCACGTGGTCACACCAGGACTCGAACCCGGTACTTCCTGATTACGCGTCAGGTGTCCTTTCAGTAGCAAGCGCTGTGCCAGCCGCATCGAATTTATCTATCCGTTTTGACCCCTGTACCAATTTTTTTTGAATAGTATTGTAAGTTACTTCCAATTTTCTGGAACGAAACAGATACTATTCTCAGTTTTTAATTCAAGCTCAAAATCTGACAATTCCAATCTTGACAATTTAAACAAATAAGCATCTACAGTATTAGAAAATTATAAAAAATTAAATGTTGTATTAATTTTATTGATTATCATATTGAAATGTTTGAATTTTTATGTTACTAATCCTTAGGAAATAAGATCTATTGTATTACTAACAATCTATGGACCCTAGTCTGCAATGAAATATTTGAATTTGAATAAACAAGTGATACTGACTGTCTATTTAAATGTCACTGAATCCAATTATTTTTTTTGGATTTCTTGTATGGTGTCGTTGTGGTTTCATCACGTCAAAGCGGCCGAATGGATTTCAATTATTTTTGGTACACACCGTGTCACAGACGGTTATAGGGTATTTTAACCCGACTACGCTGAAGAAAGTACGGTTCCGTGGTACAATTGGTGTAGTCCGGACTAAGGAAAATTATTTTTTCGATTGTTCTGTGACGATACTGTTTGGTCAATTGTACATCAGTAAATTGTACCTTAGTCCGGCAGTAATTAAACTTGTCTATGACTTACCATTTATTAACAACCAGTTTGTGTTCAAGAGCTGTCCAAAAGGATCAAACAATTATATACGATACAAGCATTTGATAAAACGAACCAGTGCAAAACATCATTAATATTTAGTTTACTTTGCGATAAATAACCGTATACTTACGAAATACCGTTCGAGTTGATTTATATTACCACACCGTCTTGGTCACCTGACAAAATCACTATGGATTTGTAACTATCTGCAATTAATGTGATCAAAAAAGTATTTCCCGGTATTATATTTTCAAGGTGTTACTACCACTTTAAACGCAGCATTTGAAGGAAGGCAAAAGCTTTGCAAATAAAAACAAGACCAAAAAAAAGAACGTCGCAAGATGTGCATGCCAGAAACATTTTCAAATGTGGGATACCAGTACGTAATGACTAAAAGCCCAAATTTAATTTCTGTACTCTGCTTTAACACAAGGCACCTACTCATTGAGATGATTCTAATGAGCTCAAACTCGGTAGGATTGTGTTATTTTGATAAAGAGTTCCTATAACCACCATCCGGCGCCATAATCACATCAACTCGATGGTATCATAATATTTGCACTGTCACCAAACTTACATAATATGCTAAATTTTAGTTCAAGCGGAAACCGGAAAATGGGCCAAACCTGCAAGATTTATTTACACAGCTTTAGTTACAGGTGGAGCTAATATTAATAATCCCATAACCCTGTATGTTTAGTTCCCATCATTTTCCAATAGTTCTAGCCTTTCGCGGTTGCTGTCTCTGTGGGCGTCCCATGATAGGGGCAGGAACAGAACCCGCGCGGTGTACCCCTTATCTGCATTCAATGACCTTATTTTCTTTAAATGCTTGAAAACGCCTCTAGGCGTAGGCTTCGGCTATGTGCACGCCTCCCAAATTTCCAGGACTTCATTGGTTATTACCTAAAAGGAAGTCCCAATTACTGTAGGAATTGTTCTTGTTAAAATGGGAAAATAAACATTTTTTCATTGTTTTGTAAACGGGTGTGACATACATAAAAATAACAAAAAAATCCTTGTTAGTAACAAAAGCTTGTAAAAACTAATTTTTTGAATTTTTAATTCATTTCTTTGCTCCAGGTCATCCACAGATTATTTCAACGTGCGTAAGTTTGTTACTTCGGTATTCTATTTTACCACCAGTGGCTAAATGGGAAATGGTGGTGAAATTTAGTGGTGAGATGGTCCAGAGGGTCCATTTCATCGACAAACGTTTTCGTTCATATACTACAACTAGAAGATGCGAACAAAGTTTTGTTCGTGGAGGAGAAAAAGTCATAACCCCTCATTTTTTTTCCGCGTAGTCGGGTAAAAAGTATCCTATAACCATCTGGAGATACCCAGCTACCCGTGTACTAAGAATTGTTGAAATCAGTTCAGCCAATTTTGCGTGATGAAGCCACAACGGCAGATACAAACATACAAAAAATCTAAAGAAAGTATTGTTCCTTTTAGTGACCTCCAAATAGTTCATAACAATCATTTGTTTTAAAATATCTTTAATCTACAGACATTTCATTTTAACAACTTTATAATTGTATGGATATTTCATAGAATTTTCAATTTATCGACAACTTTTACTTCTGTAACCATACAATTTTCAAGATTTTTGAAAAATACATAACGTCGAAAGCTAGGTGACGTTTGTTTTATCATGTTAGTACTATTGGTTATCTGACGAAGTATGTTATTTAAAGGTACTATAGATTGACTCCAAATTACTTGTAGACTGTTGTTTCTGAGTACAATCTGGTTAGGATGATTCTGGTTAACGTAACCGTGATGCCAAGGATAAGACCACCCGTAAGTTAGACAATGGTTTATTGCAACCTTGCACACGATATAGCGGGCGAGTGGGTACCCAGAGACTGGACTTAATGCATAGCAACTGCGCTTACATTACTTACTCTAAGCATAAATTCTGTCCCTACAATCACAATCCCAAATTATTAACAGTTTCGGAGAGAAATACTTTCAATAAAATGATATGCCTACTAAATGAAGTATTTGATGAAACGTTTTTCGATTAAACAAGGTACAACCTAGCTACTTCATCAACAACCTGCGCCAATTTTTCAAGTACCATACGAGTAAAAATTCAAAGATCTTTTTCAATACCGTCCCTATCTGTCGCCTGTCCTGTTTCTGACTTTATTGAAATGAAATTTACAGCCCACCGGTTCCACGTCTCATTTCTTGTCAAATGCCAAACGTAGGGAAATGTCTCAAAGAACAGAATACTTTAAAATTGTTTCGAGCGAAATATGAATTTAGTCTTACATGGTTTGGATCGGTTCACAAATGTACATATTTTTATTGATGTATTTCAAGAAGCAGCATCTACAAGGGAAATTGGCGATCTTGTGAGGGTCTTCAGATTCCTCTGAAGACCCTCACAAGATCGTCAATTTCTCGGCTCCCGCCGATCGGCTTCCGCCATTGGATGCGGATTTCGCAAGGCTGGTCAGCGTGAAGATCCTCGAGAGAGGCCTTTGTATAGCAGCTGCGTCATTCGGCTTAAATCAACGGTAGCAAATATTAATTATTTTAAATTCGTTTCCGTTATCACTCCGTTATGAATAACTAGAAGCCCGCGACTTTGTCCGCCTTATATTTGCTTATCACGAATAAGGGTATTTGTCCGGGATGAAAAGTATAGCCTATGTCCTTCTTCGCGACTCAAACTATCTCCATACGAAATTTCATCCAAATCGGGTCAGCGGTTTAAGCGTGAAGAGGTAACAGATAGACAGACAGACACACTTTCGCATTTATAATAGTAGTATGGATACAAACGTACAACGAAAAAACGATTCAGTGACCTTTAAGTAGTCAATGTCACTTTCTAGGGTTCCGTACCAAAAAGGTACAAAAGGAACCCTTATGGTGTGACTCTGTCTGTCTGTCTGTCCTACTGTTAAAGCGCCATATCTCAAAAACTACTTATGCTAACTATTTGAAATTTGAAATATTTATAAACATGGTTAGTCCACATGTATTGCACAGGTAGTATTTAAAAAAAAATCTGAAGTAACGAGGAATTTGGGGGGGGGGGGGGGGGTTACAAATTAAAAGTCTAGGTACTGGGTCAAATGGGGTGTCATGTGAAAGGGCTTGACCTGCACATTTTCGGTCAATTTTTTTCTTGTGATTAGTTTTTGTTTTATTAAGGAAATGTGAAAAAAAACACCATCCCCCCTCCCCCCCCTTATCTCCGCAGTATACAAATTGAAAATTTTGAAATTTTCACAATTTGTATTCATAAACATAAATATTACATGAAAATTTTAGCCACGTCTCTAACTTCCTAATTTTTGTTTTTAATTAACATAAAACCTAAATGAACAACCCGGTTGCGTTAAGTTTGCACCTGATTTGTATGCAATGCAAATCAGCAATGCAAATGATATCAGGTGCAAACTTAACTCAAATTCAATCAAATCAAAATATTGTTTATTCAAGTAGGCCTAGTTACAAGCACTTTCGAAATGTCAGTTACATGTGAGTGAATGTTTGCTGGGAGAAATACAATATGATCCAACATTTGCTGCAAGGATTAGGGAAACCCAGAAAAACCTAATCAGATCATTTAACTTAAGTGTAATATTATTGATAAAATCATCATTTTAAAAATTTAGAATTTAGAAAAAAATTAAATTTAAAAGGATTGTCAATAAAAAATAAATAATCTAGAATGTGTCTAGAATAAAATTCTAAATGTCAGAGTATATAAAACAGTTAAGATTAAATTAATAATAATACCTTAGGTATTCGTTAAAATAATTATACATATATGTACATGACATGACGCTATAATTTATATTAATCCCACGCGGCTTAATCATTCATGTAGTCTTGTGTGCTATAATAAGCTTTAGTAAATAATTTTCGTTTCACAATATTTTTGAATTTACCAATAGACCGGTACCGGGTAATAAAGTTAGGGTAACTAAAAGTTTGTACGGAATCCTCGAAGCGCGAGTCCGACTCGGACTTCGCCGGTTTTTTATATCTTCTATGTACAGACATTTCATTTTTACAGGTGACACGCTCGACTCGTAATCCAGAGGAACCGGGTTCGATCCCTGGTGTGACAACGTGCAGGAGCAATCGTATTTTTTTGTGCGCTTTGACTTCTATCTATTTCACAATATATAATCATGTGGTGTTAATTTTCCCACATTAAAAACACAAGAATTTGTGTTTAATATTTAGTTAGTGATTGTTATTTAGTTACATTGATATAAAATATGATAACTCTCTAATTTATTTTAATCCATAACAACAATTACATTTGACACTTATGACACGTAAATTGGGATGTCGACTGTATCGACTCAAATAAAAATAAAATTTTCTGTCATAAAAAAAGCATTTCTATCACAGAAGGTATCATTTCTATGATAGCAATCCTAAAAAAAATATTGAGTTCGATACCTCGCATGTAGCTTGTTTTAAAGTTGGATGGGAAAGTCTATGTTGTTTAAAGTATAAAAATATAAATAACCAATAATACCACTGAATACTAACCCATGAAATGTACAGTAACAGACGTGACTTCACACGTTTTAGGCGTATAGAGCGTTTTTTGGGAAAGATCGTTATCAACATTTCTGTGAGAGATCGTTCTATCTATAAAAAAGTTTTCAAAAATTGACAACATCTCAATTGCATACGTCACGTCATAAGTCCGCTGCTGTAAGTAGCGTAATATGATAGTATAGTATGGATAATGCGTCTTAAAGATAGGCTGGTCTAAGTACATATATATATCAGGGTTATTGTTTATTTTGTCCATATTAATTTAATTTAATGTATTTATCTTTATACATATATGCCATTCACACAGGCACGCACATAAATGAGTAGGTACACAGCGTACATACACAGCACGCTGTCTCACACATGTCCTGTTCTGGATCCACGGAAGATCAGCGTCATGGCACTCATGAGTGCTCTGACATATGCTCAGTGGACTCCATTTTTGTAAACACAAATATGATTGATTATAGCTCCTAGGTTTAGCTTCTAGTCTAGGTTAAGTCTCTACATGTCACTTTTCCAATGTACTGTAATTTTTGTTGTTGTTTACAAAATAAATGTATTTTCTTCTTCTTCTTCTCCTTCTTCTTCTTCTTCTCCTTCTTCTTCTAAGTACGTCAATGCGTCAATACCGAAGCTAACTAAAACTATCACCAATATGTATACCCCTTAACGTACACTTCGAAAATTGTTCCGTACCGTATTTCATCAACTTGCATGTTATATTATAAATTATACGAGAAACAAAGTTAGCAGGATAGTTTTAAAATGACAGCACGCAAACTTCCTTGCTGAACGTGCAACAACTTTTAATTTGATTAGGTCCCGTCTTATGTAACTGTAACAAGCTTTAGTTAGGAACTTTTTCTAACAGTAACACTTTTGTTTCACTGAACTTGTTGGCTTAACTAGTTTGCACCCGACACTGCCACAGCTGAGGGTAATTTTTCTGTGTCGGTTTAGAATTACTTCGCGCAATGACATTGGAATAAATGGATTATTCGTTTTTATACGAAGAAGTTTCGATTAACTAAGTTATTCCAGGTTTAATGCACTCTTTGAAGTTAAATGCGCCATTGTACTTTGATATACTCTGAAAAGGTAAGTATGCACTGTAATAATCTCAAATAAACTGGTAACTTTTATATAACTGTAAAAAAATAAAGTCGTTTGACGGTTTAGCTGTCGTGTAGACAATAGGTACTAGGTTTTTTTCCTGAATTGCTTTCACTTCTTAGCGATATATTTATATAATAAATCGGAATATATGTGTTTTTAAATATAATAACCAAGCCCTTCATTAAGTCCATGTGGTATGTAAGTTCACCTTTATTTGTTTTGTCAAAGTGGGTAGTTTTTACAAATTGGAACTTTGACAAAGAAAACATTTTTTTCCTGTCTACCCTGTAAACGTGGATGCTATTAAGTTTTCGACACGTCGGGAACTCAAACTTGATTGAATCGTTAGGCATCAATTTACCCAAAAAATTTGCTTTGCATTTAATGCAAACTAATTTAAGTCAGAAATTGGCAGGAAACTGCGCAGGTCAAGTGACGTGCTTTTGATTTGGAGGCCAATATCCTTTTTGGATAACTAAGCCAAAGTAGTTCTTTAATTAATTTTAACTCTTCATAATAAATAAAACATTAATAAGAATGACGACTGTTTCAGTAATTCAAAAATAAAATAATAAAATTGTGCTATTTTCAAGAGAACTGAACATTAATGATTTGCTCGCTAAAGGCACATTAAAATCTAGCACAAAACTAGGTCAACTTAAAGCATAAATCTTACTGCAAACCCAATTGTTCATTACAAGCTTGTTTGCGCAAATAATTCTGTATTTGCTCAACATTATTTCCAAGACGGAAATCTAAAATTATCTTCGATATTTATTACTTGTGAGGATGCTTGTTTCTTGTTAACTCAATAATTTAATTGGCTGAGTTGAGTTGTCAGACTCGTTTGTTACAGATGAAAGGTTCCGTATTGAGTCTGAACACTTTTATCGAACAGTTTTCCTGCAAGGTACTATATATGCTATGTAAATAAGACTATATCATTACGTCGACCTGTTTACGTCTCATTCTCTAACTTTAGAAACATCAACTGTTTGTTGTAAGAAACGGACCAAATCAGTGTAGAAACAAACCCTTAGATTTTTAAATAGGTCCATGTCTGAAAGATATTACCAGATATTTATTTATTCGGCTGTTAAGCCTCATTGGGGCTAATGTTCTCAAATCAAATTAAAGAAATGTATACAGCAGCACAGTATGTCATCGTCTATAGATTTTCATAATAAAAGTACATATAGTAGTAGTCGTCCGAGGATGGTTACAGAAAACTTTTTACATTACTACGCTGAACAGAAGAGGGTTATGGCTTTTCTCGCTTCTGTACAAAAAGTTATGGGCACCTTCTAGCTATAGAAATAAATGAATATTAAGGGCTAATATTTGCACAAATTAATCTAGTCCCTGCTAAATACCAGATGACGATTTTTATACGTATGAAACATCAAAGACTTTGGTACAAATATTTATGTCCATCAATCATAAAACAAATATTTTCCTTTACTGGGATTTGAACCTTACAGCTTCGCAGGTAGCGCTACTACCGCTAAACTAATGGAATCGGAATTTTAATTTTTTTTACGTTTGCGGTGTCGGGAACCCCCATTTACTGCTAAATTACAGCTTTCCGGTTCTATTTTGTGTCATTCGTTTCACATCTCCTTTAATCTTTATGACGTATGTTGTTTTTTTAAGAATAGGGAATTTGACGTTTATCTAAAAAAAATCAGCTTTAAGCGACATATTTAGCCAGATTTAATGTGGTCGATACAATTCGCCGTTTGAGTTGATTCAGCAATATCATGAGCGTTATGCTCTTTCAATTTTCAGCATAGCGTACAGTTTCCAGTCGATATCCTAATACTGATGCTGGATAACATTTGGGTCATCCCGATACTCGTTGCGGAAGTGCGTTACACGCCAATTGAGTCAAACCTGGCTCTGCCAGCGAGACTAGAGTTAACAGTATAGCTGAATTTATTAATGTAAAATCGAGTGGAAAATGTGGGAAATTGCTCAGCAATTTATTAGTGATAGCAAGGCTACTCTTAAGGAAGCTCAGAGTCACTGAGTGAGCTATGCATGCATATGAGCATGTATAAACACCACAAGAGATCGCATTTACGTAATGTAAATACGAGTACAATACACACAGGGAAAATCTCACACAAATCGACCTAGTCCCAAACTAAGCAAAGCTTGTACTATGGGTACTAGGCGACGATATACATAATATATAAATAAATTATAATACTTAAATATATAGAAAACATCCAAAACTAACAACAAACATTCGTGCTAACTGTTCATCACACAAACACTTCATTGCCCTGGCCGGGATTCAAACCCGGGACCGCCAGCTTCGTAGGCCGTTACTTACCCACTGAGCCAAACGTGTCGTCTAAATTATGCAATGAATTGTAAAAACTTCTAAAATAAAAGTGAGAAGGCCGGTATTTGACTGTCTACTATTCATTATTGGTTGTCAGTAGTTTTACACATTTTCATTTTATAGAGGCACTTATCTATAAGAACATACCAACACCACACACTAAAAAAAACACATTGGCATACGACGGTTTCATTTTAGTTTGGGAACTAGCTCGCCCTACTATCCGCTAATTTATTTCTATACTTAGATTTTTTCCTAACATAATTAATTATGTTTAAGAGCGGTGTAGTAATTTCAATTTCACGCCATTACTGCATAAATTGGTTTCACTGCATACATACCTATAAGACAAAAATATTTTTCATCAAATTCGACATAACTTGGCTAAAGGTCAAGAATGCAAATGCGGCGAGAAGAATAAAATTCACAGCGTAAAAAATACTAATAAGTTCATTCGTAAGCGACACAGTGCATGGAGTAATTTCGCTAGCTTAAGGGAAGGCAAGTGATTCCTTATATTCGGTTTCAATCGGGTTTTAACCGAAAAACATGTGTGCCGAAACGGAAATTTTGTGCCTTTATCAAGTCACTTTAGACTTTCTTTGTCGAATTATTTTACCTCAGACATACTTTGCACCAACTAATTAAGCTGGCATCCTACAAAAATTTGCCGACGTATCATTGATCAGAGGCCAGATCCTATTTGGGTCACCGAATCAGCTAAAAAGTAGAAGCATTGACGCTATTGACACCTATCGCAATTACAAGTACCTAATTTATAATCTTTATTCATTTGCGTGACTGAAAGCAGGTTTTTTTCTTCCACAAGAACTGACCTAATGTTTCAAAATTATTTAATGATAAAAACCTACGAGGTCGAAGATGTACCTAGCTTGCTAGTTATTTTAAATCTGCCTTGATGAAACTTAAATAACTTCACTCTTGAGGACAAAGACGTAAAATAATCCTACATACTAAATACTAATACGAGTAATATTACTCAAGACTCACACGTCTAAACAATGTTTATTTTCGAACTCTTTTCTAAATCGTATTTATCTCCAGATTTCGCTGTACAATAAAACGGACACCAAACAAAACAGGAATAACTGTTGTGCCAATATCTTTTCGACCCAACATTAAAGCGCCATCTCACGGGATTTTCCAAATACTTAGCAACATTATTGGTTTCGGCGAAACCTTAGCGATTCCCTAGAAGGTTTTATTTGCTCTGCAATTGGTATTCGTCGCTGCACACTAAAAGGTTACATGGTTGGGATTTGCGGCGTGACATCACACCAGCCATTTCCTTTTCCAAGGGAAATTGGCTTCCTTCGGCTTTAGCCTTTTTTGTTTGATTTACACTGGCCCGTGCTCAGTCATACGTCCTCCTGCGCCGTTTAAATACGACGTATACGCCAATCAAAATTTCATGAACTTAAACTCTTTTCACCAAGCCGCACATCGTCGGTATCCCTTAATAGTTAGCGACTTACGATTCATAACTTCTACCCCAAAACTTAAAGGGTGGATGTCCTAGATGTTTAAATAGGACATACGACATGAAGGTTCTGGTGTAGTATGGAAGAAAGTTTTACATAGAGAGCTGCCGATACGGTGGAAGGGACATGTTTGTGAATAAAATCAACTGAAGTAGGCTATATCGATTGTTTTCTTATTAAGGGGCTACCTGGAAAATTTCGGTAAATTTCACTGCTCTTAAAGTGATATAACATTATCCCACTTGGTGCAAACCACGTAAATATATATATATTGTAGCTTCGTATTTGGCGTATAGTTTTATTAAATGGAATGTTATAATAATCAATAAATTAAGAGAAAAGAAAAGATTCATAAAGTCCTTTTTCTACCATAAATTGGTGTAGGCTCTTTCGTCAAGCGACGCTTATAGATGGCACTAATATCAATAATAGAGTTATGATGTTCACCTTAAAATTGTCAACTGGTTCTTCAATAGGTTCTATAAGAAATAGGGTCTTTAAGAAAAGTTGCAAAAACTGTTTTTTGTCGTAAAAATAACAAATTCTGATGGTGTTACGTTAAGCTACGGATCGAAGGTCATTCGCGTCTGGGAGCCCCTTAATATGTTATACAAAGATACGTAAAGCATGTGTTTTATTTATTGTTCATGTATAAAAGACATTCAAACTGTGGAACGTTTATTAATAAGTGTATTATTAATTTTATTATATGCAGAGGCTGCAAGAAAAACACAAAATCTGATTCTATGTAAAGGAGACAGGGTAAGTTCGTCCAACGGGTTAGTTGTCACACGCCAGCTACAACAGAAAACTGAACGATAGGTTCATCGACGGCGTCAAAAGATTGCGAGATCTGATCTATGTTTTCCTCCTGTCTAAAACTCTCGCGATCTATCAACACCGGTCGATGAACTTATGCGTTCGTTCTATTTTCTGTTAAGGCCGACGTCTCAAAACCAACCCTTGAGATAACCTTACCCGGTCTCCCTTACATCGAAGCAGGGTTTGTGTATTTCTTGCAGCCTCTGCGTAAAATTAATGTTATTCTTATTAATGCAAACGCGATACGCACGCAAGTCAGTATGCAGCTCTATGGAAAACGCGCAGTTGACGCACGTTCCTAAAACGCGGTGTGCATAGGCCCTAAGCTTAGAACACGAGGACGTAAAGAGGCATGTCATTTAATTAAAATCACATTAGTAAGTAGGTATAAGTTTACTAAACAACAAAACATATAAAGAGGTTTGCTCTTTGGCACAGCTCGGAACAATTGTACGTTTCAAGGCTTTCAAGACTCAATTTCTCATTACGGCTTCACTTCTTTCTTTTGACTTTCTTAAAACGTTCACAAAGAAGCATTTTCCGGGGTCATTAGTCGTTTTAAAGATTCATCCCGTTCCTTTACTTGAAGGGGCTTAGCTTAGTTATATATCTGGGATCAAATTCGACAAAGCATCGCGATATATTATATCCAATTGAGCAAAACAATACGAAATTACCCACCATTATCACATTCAGTAACTTTTAGTATATTACAATCAGCATTAAATGCCCTTGTTAGCGTCATTTCCAGTTTCTTAGAAATGTTAAGAGTTTACTTCAAAATAAGAATATAACATTATAATTACAAGGCCGCTTATAAAATAAACATATTATAGTTAAAAATACAAAATTGTTGCTCTTTTCAAACAAGCAGCTGCTTTGTGAGAAAGATTTATGAGGTCGGCTATGTGACCCTTCTATCTTGTAAGAGGGCACTCCAGAAATAAATTTCTAATGGTCTGGTCAGGGTGGCCGTAGTCAAAGACACATTCCATATGTCATGTGAGATATGCCAACTGTGGAATGGTTATTAATAAGTATCACAATAATTATACGAAGATGTCACTGTAAAAGTTACTTCAAATAATCTTGAAATGTAGCTAATTTATTATCACAACGTACCAAAACGGGGATTAATCACCATCATCATCATTTCAGCTATAGGACGTCCACTGCTGGATATAGACCTCCTCAATAGACTTCCACATTGTCCGGATCGAGGCAACCCGTACCCAGCGAGTCCCCGCAACCCTAACCAGGTCGTTAGATCATATTGCGGGTGGCCTTCCTACGCTGCGCTTGCGTACGTGGTCTCCACTTGAGAACCTATCTACCCCAACGGCCGTCGGTTCATCAAACTACCGTGCCCTGCCCATTGCCACTTCAGTTGGCTTACCTTGTTTGTTAAATGGTGCTTAATCGTGTTTATATATAATTTACAAGCTTCTGCCCGCGACTTCGTCCGCCTTAAATTCGTTTATCACGGATAAAGGTATTTTTCCAGGGTAAAAAGTAGCCTATGTCCTTCCCCGGGACTCAAACTATCTCCATACCAAATTTTATCCAAATCGGTTCAGCGGTTTAAGCGTGAAGAGGTAACAGACAGACAGACAGACAGACACACTTTCGCATTTATAATATTATAGTATGGATTTAATAACCTTGCATTGGTAATTCTTCGGCGATATTGTGAATCAAATTGATGGTAAGTTACAATCAATGAATCGTCAAATTAGACACGTACTTGTTAACTGGTGGTGATATCTTAGTCGTATCTCAGGCATATGTCAATTGCGACGTGGAGTTCGTTTAGGTATTCTTTTTACGAGATATCTCGTAACGTCTTTTTAGGTCGTGATTATGGAAAATGACATTATGTGTTGGAACTTATAACGTCAATTTTAGAACTGAAAGTAATCATACTTATATCTAAGTTATATATTAAATGTAGAAACCGCGTTGTAAGAGTTTAGGGTTGCTTTTTTGGATTATAATATGACCTTTTAAATGAAAACTGACATTACGGTATATATAAATTGTAAAATTTTATTATATAAAAGCGTTTCATTTGAGGAAAATGGTGTTATTAAATAAAATAAAATATATTTTATTCAGACCTCTAAATCCATAGTTTTGTTACTAACAATGGGGCTTATAAGCTTTGTTAGTGAACTTACTACTAAAATACTAACTAAAGACTGGTTTATTTGGCTCTTCTGATCACCACATTAAGCCAGTACTTGAAGAGTGGGCAATCGAGACGCTCAGCTAGCACCCTCAGAAGGCTATTGCCACGCATGTTAGGGATCGCGAATGCAGTAATTTACAGCTTTCTACGAGGATTCTGATGTCTAATTGATGCTGGTCTTGGAAGTAGTTTTAGGACATACTCAGGTCCACAAGACCCTCAACAAAATGGATGGGCAATTTTGTCAGCTTTGCACGCGCGTTGCAGGGCGTTGCACGACCGATCATTGTTGAGATTCTTTAAGTAATCCTTCGTCCAGCAGTGAATGTCTTTAGACTGATATTAATACTTGTGGATTATTATATATAAAAGTCTGCGGTGATTTATTAAGTAATGCTTTAGGTTCTAATGTGGCTGGACTGAAAGCCGCAGCTAGTCCTGAATTAGGAGCATGGTTGCATGCACTACCTTACCCTCAGCTGGGCACGCTGCTGGACAACGACTCTTTAAGAATCGCGGTTTCTTTGCGGGTGGGGTGTAAGATTTGCAAGCCACACCGCTGCATTTGCGGAGCTATGGTTGAAGAAGATGGTCACCATGGGTTCAGCTGTCAGAAGTGCGCGGGGCGGTTCGCAAGACACCATGCTATTCATGATTTGGCTTTGGTCTCGGCTAATGTGCCTAGTGTCTTGGAGTCTCCAATTGCTTTGCCGGACTGATGGCAAAAGGCCCGATGGTCTCACGTTGGTTCCATGGCAGAGAGGCCGGTGCCTCCTGTGGGACGCAACTTGTGTCAGTACGTTTGTACCGTCCCACTTGAGTCACACCATCAGATCAGCAGGATCAGCCGCGGAGTTTGCGGCAAGACTTAAACACTCTAAGTACAGTGCCTTGGAACCAACTTATGATTTCGTACCTATTGCAGTGGAGACTGCTGGACCTTGGGGTTTGGAGGCCAAGGACTTTGTCAAGGAATTGGGTCGTCGGCTTCGGGACAGGGGCTGTGATCCACGCTCCGGATCGTACCTGGTGCAACAAATTTCTTTAGCCATACAGCGTGGCAACGCTGCCAGGGTGATGGGAATGTTTGGCCCGGTCACGATTCGGGGCGGGCCTTTATAATGAAAACGACGAAGCCTGTTGCGGATTACATCATTGGTTTGTATGGGACGAGGCCTGTTGCTGATTTGTTGTTGTAACCCACCTGACGAAGCCGGCGTTGCGGATCTGAATTCATGTATACAAATTAGTGAATAAATATTTTCTTATACCATTATCGAGTTAACATTTAGTGCAACAAAATACGTTTCCACACCGTAAACGCGTGTTACGTTGTTCCACATTCTTCGTTAGGACGGCTAAAGAGTTAGTCAGCTAAAAAGTGGAAACTTCCCGGAACAATATAACTTTGATCTCTTCAAGATGAGAGTGAATAGACACTATCTATGTAAGCATGCTGCATCGTTGGCTTCATCTTCACTTACCAACAGGGGAGATTAAAGTCAAATGCTTACCTATTTTACAAAAAACTTACCTCCAGCAGCACTAAGAAACGCAAGTCTTTGTCGCGCGATAAATATTGTCTCTCTCCTTCATTTGAGGACGGGAGACGCTAAGTTGCGCAACATGCGCATAAGTTCCGCTCGCCCTGCTTGTATCACATTGTCGTTACACATTGCGGCTAACTTATCTCTACATACGATGATATATCATGTATACATACATAAGCTAATAGACGACTTAGCGCAAAGGCCGAGGCGGCGACCCGTGTAAACAGTTAACCTCCAGGAATTACCCTGTATTTAGTACTAAACATTACTTGTAACTTGGGACCTGAGGTTAAAAAGGTTCTAAGAGACATTTACTGTTTAATAGGGATGATGACTAACTTTTAATGATAAGTCCGTCATGTAGTTTTATAAAAAATATTAGAGACATATTTTAAAGGCGATACATTGTATCAAAATGTCGCGAGACGTCACACTTTGGTACCTAAAGATTTTATCTAAAATTGATATTCATTTTTTACATTTCTTTTTATTTTTTATTTTAATTATTTTTCAAACTATTAAAGACAAACTTCTGTGGGAATTAAGGTACTTCAGGTTTTGTTTATATTTCCGTTTACGGCCCTCTGTATGAATGAATAATAAATGATACGCTTAGTAATATAATCTTAATTATGTAAAATTGTATTTCAAAATAGTGAAATAAGCAACTAATGTTTTAAATAATAATCAATTTATGTGTTAATGCTTTATTGTGACGACCGGTTTGGCTAAGTGGGAGTAACGTTGCCTGCGAAGCTGAAGGTCCCAAGTTCAAATCCCGGTAAGGGCAAATATTTGTATGATGAGCATACAGATACATTTTGTTCCTGAGTCTTGGATGTTTTTTTTATGTATATGAGTAAATATATCTATTAAATATTTCTTCGTCTAGTACCCATAACACGAGCCTTATTAGTACCATGGGACTAGTTCGATTTATGTAAAATTGACCTGTAATATTTATTTATTTTTGTGCACGATACCAGGTTCAAGTAAATCGATGATAAATCTCCTAACTAGGAAACTGAGGGTGACATTGTTGTTCTTCCAATAGTATTTCTGTCAAAAAATAGATAATATTTTGTTGCCAAAAATAAAATAAAATCCTTAATATTATTTTTAATTTCTGGGAAAAAAGGCGCATCTTATAACGTCATTACGTCTATTAGGAGTAGGTTTGTTATGTGTACATTATCGAGTTTTCTCGATGCCGAACACTTTTCAGTTTACTAAAATTAAAACCTTCGGCGAGTCTTTGACAACTTTGTGTTGCCAGTGATGGCAACGGTGTTCGGTCATGGATGACCTTATAAGAAGGCTCAATGTCACCCAGTGAAGAGGGCTTTGCTCGAAGTTTCTCTGCGAGATTGACTCATGAAAAAAAGATCCATCAATAGACGAGGGTAACCGAAATATACTGAAAAAATTGCACATTTTAAATGGTCCTTTGGGCAAGGCATATTATTTGTAGAACCGACGACTGGGGTTTAAGGTTATTCAAATAGCGATCACTCATCCACAACGTGGACCGATGACCTGGTGAAGACTGCCAGAGTCCTCTGAACACGGACGTCTTTTGCCTAATGACATTGGAAAACCTATCAAGTCAAAACGGTATACGGATGGCTGGAGATCCACAGATGGCTATAGGATACATGTTACTATTATATATAAATCTATACGTCGCGCCATCGGCATAATAATATATGTGAAACATGTATTATGTAACATCTACTGTACCATATTTGATGTACATAAATCATTCAGTCATTCATTTATTACTCGACTATGCTGAAGAATAAAAGAGGCCTTAAATAAGTCCGCTATTGCCGAACATTTATTAGAAACGGGACCAAACCACTGGATTGAGCTTCATAACCCCAAGATCCTTTCTACGGAACGTAATTACTATAGTAGAATCGTGCGTGAAGTAATTGAAATCAAAAAACACCGAAATTTCAACCGGGAAGATGGTTTCAAGCTTTCATCTTCGTAGAATCCAGTAATAAGTAAATGTACGCAACATCATACTCGTATAACATCTGATAAATCGCCTGACGTCGTGAGTGTAGTGTGTCGGTCTAGTGACGACCGTAGTGTTCAACCTTATAATAAACATCAAGCGCGGGTAGATCGAAAAACTCGCGCGGCTAGAAGACGTTGATTTCGCCACTCCAGTTTCCTTCGAGACCATGGACGTAACGCTACGTCCGAAACGTCGAAAAATTACCAACGAAAGGTAATTAAATAAATCATATTTATAGGCGATTAAGCCCCGTTTTGTTGTGTTGTGATAATGAGTGAAGATCGTGTAAGTTTAAATCAATGAATAAAAGAGGGTTATGGTTTTTTCTCCTCCGCTGAAAAAGTACCGTATATATATAACATCGATTCAAACTTACACGATCTTCACTCGTTATCACAACACAACAAAACGGGGCTTAATCGCGTATAAATATGATTTATTTAATTACCTTTCGTTGGTACTTCTTCGACGATTCGGACGTCGCGTTTATTTCATGGTCTCGAAGGAACTGGAGAGACGAATCAATGTCTTCTAGCCGCGCGAGTTAACGCGACGTCCGAAACGTCGAAGAATTACCAACGAAAGGTAATTAAATAAATCATGTTTATACGCGATTACGCCTCGTTTTGTTGTGTTACCATGTATATATCATACACAAGAAATTTACAGATATACATATGCCAGTTCCTTCATATATTTTCTCTCATTTTTACTGACGGAAATCATCGTAGAAATTCTTTTGACTTTGCGCCGTGCATATTCATATTTCAACTCGTACTTAAGTAGAGCGGCCGGAATAAGGGGAATTAGCATAAAAAGAGTCCACTCCCCGTATCCTCTTTGTTAAGCTTCAACGTTGAATGAACCAAGTTTTTCCCTGTAAGTGATATACATATAGGTACACCAAGGCAAGGACCATTAAAACAAGAGGTCTGACCATCTCCATACAAAAAGCCGTTCCCCGATATGTACAACGCCATCTATGTATAAGAATTAATTTGTACAATTATTCAACTTTGTAAGCGCTCAGTATTTAAATGTTACGATTTATTTATTATTAGCTATTTCCGAACTAATTGTTTCTATACTATGTTTCTTTATTCAATTATAACATCGTTAAATGTTTAATTTTTAAGCGCCATCTAGTTTTTGTCAGAATATCTTGCGATAGGAACATGATCCAAAGTATGGCAAATTGTCCTCTCGTTTTAATGTTCCTTGACGAAAGTAATGTACTATACTTATTCCAAAGTTCATTCGTGGTCATTTGCCCACCTAGTCGGGGGCAGTCCCACGCTGCGCTTTCCTATGCGTGGTTGCCACTCCAGGACTTAATACTACCCGACTAGGTGGACAGATGGCCTCGTGAGAGTCACGGATAGTCGGTGGCTGCGGCCTACGGAGAATCGCATTCTGTGGCGAGCTCATAGCGAAGCCTATGTTCAGCAGTTGACGTCCGTGATAGCTAGAAAATTCATTTACATTCCTTGCCGATATTACAATACAGTGACTCTTAATAGCCCTAACAATAGCCCTAACATAGTACAAAAGAAAATAATACATTCAAGAAGAGAGGCGTTCTTATGGCAAAACAGCTAGCTCTTCCAGACAATTTTAAGGTAAAGATGACGTTGAGAAAAATAATACGTATCTAGGTATGAGAATTCTTGTGAGTTAAGACTGTCTGTACACGTGGGCCTGTTTGCTCGAAATGCAACCCCTATATCTAATTACAATTGAAGCCTGAACACAAACATACAATTATGTTAATTGCTATTAATCTTGCTTGTTGATTTATTTGACACTAAGTGTTTGCCATTGTCTGGTAATACTCTACATAATACACCGTATAATAAATTATATGTTGCGAGGATCAGTGTGAAATTATGGTGTACAAATGGTATAAGTTCTAGAAAAACAGTGGTATTTCCTAAACTAGATGGTACCATAAATTTCGTTTGTGAAGAACAAAAATCATAACTCCGTTTCTGCTTTGCCGTAGTTGGGTAAAATATGTTTTACCCAACTACGGCAAATCCTACCGGCAACCGTACGGCAAGTCCTGTAACTGCCAAGAAAAGTTAAAATTTGTGTAGCCATTTTGGCGTGATAAGGTATATCCACTTACATACAGTCTTAAAAACATAAGATAATGCATTAAAATATATTATAAAGTATAATCAATGCACAAATATTGATTTTCTATGACTACCTATAAGTATAAACGGTTAAGACACCTGAGGAAAAAAACAGAAGCAGTTGCACATGCATGTTATTTTTTTTTATAAAGCACTATACACAACATTTTGTGCATTTTACGTCTTAAATATGTTTTATGAAGATCATGACCACTGCTAGCAAACCTTTCTCAAAACATCTGTATTAGTACCAGTATTATTATAGATTAGCTTTAAATAGAATATGGTAAAATATAATGGAAGAGAACAAACCATTTGCAGAATAGATATACAAATGAGATAACATATCAGTACAGATTGGATTAAAAATAATTATTATTTCGTTTGAATTGAACATAACAAATTCTCAATACTCCTTCGAACGATAAACGGTTGCTTATAAAAAAGGAAAGCCTAAGAATAAATCCGTAACAGCCACTAATCGCTACCCATTTCATTTTATTATTATTAAGTGGCTCTTATCGCAAGTCTGCTGCGTAATTTTCCGAGAAATTTAATTGTGAGGTGTGCGTAGCGTATAGACTGAGCAAAATGGGTTATGTTTCCACAGTAGATGTTGTGTATTAGCTTGACTTTAGAATGCACGAGGCTGTCTTAGAAAAGATGCAGTTACTACGATGCCACAGACAGACACACACAGACAAATTTACACGTGTAACTTATAACAACCCTATTCTTTTTTCGTCGGGGGTTAATAAAGCAAAGAGAAAAAATAACGAGTAATTTACACTAGTTCTTTAAAGTTAACATTGTACTGGCAACTCCGAACACGTACGTACGTTCTACTCGTAACATTAGGTTACGCGGTTTCGCGCCATTAGCGATGATTCTGCAGTTTCACCCGGTCTCAATCCCTAGTACTGTTACGGAACAATTTCAATCTTTGTAAGCACCTCACTGTCACTATCATGCATCAATCCTTTATTTGTTTCGGTTTCTTTTGGTGTTTGATATATTAGTTTATAACCTTGGTTAGAGCGACTGACAAATTTTATGGATATACAGAAATCGCTCGTTCCCTTATTTGTAAGTTGGACCTTAAAATAATTAGTAAGCTAGGTACTTTAGTTACACGTAGAATATGCAATACTAATTGTATTCAGTCAACGTACTGGAAACCTCTTAAAGACTACGTACAAGTAGAACGTAACATACGTTCAACGTTTGCCACGTTACAATAGGGAATATGCATGAATTTTTAATTTTGCAATATTAAAAGCTCATTCATGTAACAAACCGAAGATTTTTTTTTCTAATATATATAAAAATAACCAAGATAAAAGCTATGAAACATTTCATTATATCTCTTAATATGGAGTTCATATGGCCGGAGTGTACTATGACGTAAAAGTACATGTCGGACCCATTGAGCTATTATTACTACGTATAGAGAAGACGCCGCCCAATCACTTAGTGTTCCGTTCAACTGCAGTCGGCCGGCCCCAGTTCACTCTGTGTCACGCCTATGACAGTATGACGGCGCGATTTTAATTTTAATTTCTAGTTTCGAAATAGTTTTTAAGGCATTTTGATATTTTGTTAAGAAAAGCGATCCTAAAAATTCATGCATATTCCCTAATAGGTTACGTGGTTTCGCGCCACTTGCGATGATTTCACAGTTTCACCCAGTCTCAATTCTAAGGACTGTTATGGAAAAAAATTCAATCTTCGTGAGTACCTCACTATCATGCACCATTTTTTTATTTATTTTAGTATTTTTTGGTGTTTGTTATTTTTGTTAAAGCGACTGACAAATTTTATGGATTTATAGAAACCAGTAGTTTCTTCATTTGTGAATTGGACCTTAAAATAATTAGTTACCTACTTTAGACGTAGAATATGCAATAGTAATTGTGTACTGTCAACGTACTGGCAAACCCTGCTACAGACTACGTACGAGTGCAGACTACGTACGTACAAGTAGCACGTATACGTACGTTTGCCACGTAACATTAGGCTACGCGGTTTCGCGCCATTAGCAATAATTTCGCAATTTCACCCGGGGGGTTATTGACTAACGAAATTTTGACACTTGGTATCGAAATCAACTGTCATAGCCCATACAAAATCATGACACTTGATTCTGATTGGGAGCGTCAAACGCGTTAGGCAATAGGGGGGTCGGTCTCAATCGAAAGAACCATTACAGACAGAATTTCAATCTTTGTGACATCAAATGTTGACGACCGGTTTGGCTCAGTGGGAGTAACGTTGCCTGCGAAGCTGAGGTCCTGGGTTCAAATCCCGGTAGGGGCAAATATTTGTGTGATGAGCATAAATATTTGTTCCTGAGTCTTGGATGTCTTCTATGTATATAAGTAATATATCTATTAAATATATCGTCGTCTAGTACCCATAACACAAGCCTTATTGAGCTTACCATGGGGCTAGTTCGATTTGTGTAAAATTGTCCCGTAATATTTATTTATTTAATTTATTTATTTAAATATATCAATAATATATATATGTCAACTTATCTTCGTTTGGTTTGGTTTTTTTTTGGTGAATGATCCCACGTTTGATAGATTAGTGGATTGCCTTAGTGTAGAACCATAATGAATATTCATGGATATAAAAAAACTACTCTAGTTATTTTATTTGTTAATTGGAGCATTACATAAGTAGTAAGTAAATTCTTTTTTATACAAATAAAGTCTACGTACTGGTAACTTCTACTATAGGCTACGAACAAGTAGTACGTATACGTACGTGCGCTACGTAACATTAAGTTACGCGGTTACGCGCCATTAGTGAAGATTTCGCAGTTTCACCGGGTTTCAATCTTGCGGACTGTTAAGGGGGAATTTCATTATAAGAATGGTTTCTCCGAATAAGCTATGAATGCGAAGCGGCACCTGAACTGCCGCGTCTGATTAAAATTAAACATTATGACCTGGATTCTGTTCAATTTAATTTGCTTTGCGTAGTAACGCGTGTAATGGTAATTTATTTAGGTAATCTGTAATAAGATTTCTCTTACTAAAGATAATGTATTATAGTTGTTTATTTATGACTTATGGCACGTTAGCATCTTTTACCTATGAGTATACTTTACCATGCATACAAACAGACGATAACATTACAATATGTTACAGTATTACATAATCAAATGTAATATTAAACTTTTACTTATGTACAATCGGTGGTTTTATCAGAAAGTGTGCAATAAAGTGTGCCTTTTTTTCTAAAATCGTGCGCCTTTCTGGGATAAAACGTACTCTTTATATCTATGGGCTATAAATTAACTATTAACTATGGTTTTTTAAAACATAACGTAGTTCCGTATTTCACATACGAACAAAGCATCCAGTATCATACTTTCTTCAAATTCCCGTTACGTACATGACTAACGTAGGTATTACTTCCACTGACGTAATTCCAGTCATGACGACTAAAAACTAGTGGAACTATAAGAAGAGAAATACTAAGATAAAACATACCTAAACTCTTCATAAAGTCACATCGGTAATGTTGATCTTTTGTGACGTGAAAAAATAATAAACCAATCAATCGAAAACAAATCTTATAGACGTGGCCATAGATATCAGGGCCCCTACCGATTGTGGCGCTAGTAAACGCATATTCATATTAAGAATAATTTATGAAATAATGATCTTTATTCTGTAAGCAGGCCGCAATGGCACTTTTACAAGTCTGACTCTACTGCGTTTCCCAAGAGGAGACCACTGAGGAGAAGAAAGCCGAAACAAACTCAACAGTCAGTCATTTCTTCGAAATAGCTTTTATATCTATTTCAAAATGTGTACTTAGCCTATCCTAAATATATGTTTTGAGTATAAACTCAATGCGTAGGTCTCCAAGAAAACTTATAAAAGTAAAATAAATATAGAATATAAAAAAGCAAAATATGATTTTTATTTAAAACAACTTACATACGTTTGATATGCCACCTTATAAGAACCGAGTAAATTACATGTCAATATAGTATTATAATAAAGACAAAACTTTGCCAGCACAACTATTATAAGCGGAATTGACAAGTATATAATAATGTATAATAATCGGAATTACATTATCGCTTGACATTAAAAAAAATTTGTAATTATAAAAGGTGCAGTCGAGAAGCAATTTTTTTATTTATTTTTTTGTCAAATGACTGTGTAGAGAGAAAGGAACAGACAGTTTGTTGTTGTACATAGCTAAGCTCAACTATGCCTACTATAGGGATTAAAATGATTCTCGTGTAGAAACAAACAGAACCATAATTTCCAAGAACATATTTCCATTAAGTTACAGTTACGTAGGCCACTAACGTACGAAACAAAAAGCCTTACTCAGCTCCATTCCACTGAAGTAATTCCAGATACAACTACTCAAGCCGATTTCGCAGTACTCCTAACGTATTACCAAATGCCATTTTCAATAAAACCCTGCCCCGATATAAAGCTTGGGGTTGACGCACGACTCACTATCAATATTTTTCATACTGTTTGTGTTTTGTTACAAGCGTAAATGTATAGGTCTGCATCATGCCGCGTGATTGGCTACGTCGTTTGGTATGCACAAAAACTTCGCTCTGAGAAATACTATTAGAGGAGAGCAAAACATTCGATTTACTTTGGATGTACTCCAATGCGCTTTTCTTATAGTTTAAAAAACACAGCGTCCTGCCGTTTAAATAAAATTGAAGTAATTTGTCTTACATCCAGCGAGTAAATTATTTAGAAATGATGCTACAAGAGTTTGTGGCAAGTTAAAAAAATAACACTTGAATGTATGGAAAAATATCAAACTGTTACATAACAACGATTTCCTTTCTTACGGTTTCCGTGTTTAATCCGATAAAAAACGTAACCGTTATAATACCACTTTTTGTCCATCTATCTGTGGCTCACTTATTCTTATATTAGCCTGCAAAATTGACATGTCTTGTCCATTTTCGGGCACGTATTTGAATATCGAAAGTTAATTTATCTAAAGTTAAAAAGTCGTCAGTCAAAATATCGAAAGTTTAAATATCGAACGATCTAAATATAAAAACTATACCTAAAACATGCCACCAAAACAAAACAGTTAATCGTCTGTCCTTGCTGATGGGTCTGTCTACCCTGTGTCTTTCTGGTTTATAGACGGCAATCGAGAGAACCTTCCTGCCCAGTAACTGTGGGTCTTTTTTTACGTTGAAGAAATGCACTTATACATCCCGCTATATAGTCGGGGGACCAATGAGGGTAGGAGTGACCAACCGAGGCTGAGGCCTAGGACTACCGTTTCAAACCACTAACAAACGCCAACTCCGCCTTTAATTGGAGCGTCGCGAGATCGCTTTAAGGTACGGACAGACGTGCTCATCACTAACACGAAAGCATGCTTTTATTGAGCAAGTGCTCATTAGTAGCACGTGTACAACGTTGCTAGTAATGAGCAAGCTTATTTAGAGCATGCTGAAAAATCAACCGACGTTTGATTTTCGAGCATGCTACCTGAGGCGCGGGTGGAGGGGGGCGTGCTCCGAGCGCGTCTGAACAGTCCGTACGTTTGCTTTGAGCATGCTTATTTATGAGTATGCTTAAAACAAGCATGCTTATTGCTGGCAAATGTGAACAGTTACAGAGCATGCTAATTTTAAGCAAGCTTATGAGCATTTTTTTTTGAGCACGTCGTTCCGTACCTTTAAAGGCATCATCACAGGGCCCGCTTATTTCTTTCGAATCAATAAAATTGTCACGTATTTCACGACTCAAGCATTTACACAACCAGACGCTGGACTGCGGCGGATTAAAAAAACAAACAGCAGAACGGCCCGCATCGGGTTACGTCTACAAACAACGTTTTTGTCAGAGGTACTGGCGATAAAAAAATCATTATTTTCGTCATATTTCACAAAGGCTTTGAGAACAAAAGATGTCATTACATAGTGGTGATTTATGTTTTCCCGCTTTGACAGCTTGTTTAATGACGTGCAGTGTAATTATTGTTCAATCTGTCTTTTGTGTAAATTGATTGACGTTGCGCGTTGCAATGCCTGTGTTGATTTAATTATCTATACCATTATAAACTTTTCTCCTCAGTATGCTTCATTAGTGAAATGATGCTTAGTAAATTATTAGAATAAAATAATTAAGCCCTTCTGGCACATGTCTTTACAGCTTAGGCCCATCTGGCATGTATGTACACCTTTATTTGTTTTTCAAAAATGGGTAGTTTGCACTAATTGTAACTTTGACAGAGGAAAATACATCTTTTTTCAGTCCAGCCGTGACCATGGAAAGCTGGAAAGCTTCCGAAACGTCGGGAACTAAAATGAGATAATATACGCGATATAATCCGTTAAATTGTTTTATTTCAATATTATAAAGTTGTAAAAATTAAATATACACAGTACATTGAAGATATTAAAAAAAGATGTTTTAATAAAGGATTATTGGAGGTCCCTGAATCGAAAAAGATGTTTTGTATATTTTGTATGTGTCGTTGTGGCTTCATCACGCCAAGTTGGCTAAACGGATTTCAACTATTTCGGTACACTTTTTACCCGACTACGCTGTCAAAAAAAGAGGGGTTATGATTTTTTCTGCCCCGCGAACGAAGTTGCGGCCATCTACTAGTTTAACTAAAAATTCGGTATTTAATACTGCTAATGTAAGCATTATCAATTTGCAAAGCTTAATATTCTCGTATTCTTTGTTAGTCACATTATAGATAGAAAGAAAGAAAGTCTGATGGAGGTTTTTATTGTTAAAAAAAACATATTACGTAATTGTGACTGTTTGAGTTAATTATTCATCATTTGTCCCCTAAATTCATCTTTAATATAAAATAAGTCAAAATTTGCATGTTTATAGTATATTGGCGATATTAAAACACATTCCTGCCGACAGGTGTCGCTACGCGTCCTGAAATGCATTAGAACCGCATGTTAATAACAATAAATTGTCTTGCACTAGCTATCGGAAAGAACGCTGGATTTTATTTCTCCCACACCTCAGATCGCCCGGTACAAAAAGTGGTCCTTATTCGAACGGATTTAAGAACTATATTAGTGCAACTATCCACTAACCTAAAAATGCTGTTTACAACATGGAAATTATAATTTACAGAACTAATAGTTAAAGTGAATAGACTGAGTAATTAGTGAAATTGACTTTATAAGTGTATAAAAATATTGGTGTACGTACGTTTTCATCATGGATAACTATATAAAAGAACAAGAAAACCTATATATGTTGTTGGCAAAAACAATAACTAATTTCAAGAAATCTCCGAAACAAAGGATAACGAAAGGTTATATACAAGTACGAATGGAAACTCTTATTGAACATTGGACAAGATTCCACAACAATCATCTCGAAATGTTAAAACTAGTACCTACAAAAGATCGTGGACAGTTCGAGTACTTCACCCAAGATGTTTACCCAGAAATGGAGGAACAATATATCGATTTAAGGTCGGATATGTTGAAAATGTTATCAGATATGAGTGTACGAGGCGCAGAAACTAATACATCCAGTTCATATAACCCTTCAGCTGCTCCAAATATAAGTGAAGAAATAAAATTACCTCGAATTAATATTCCTCAGTTTTCGGGCATTTATCACGAATGGACTTCGTTTCAAGACTTGTATATCTCGTTAATACACAACAAAACAACGCTAAGTAAGGTACAAAAAATGCATTATTTAATAATTGCTCCGCTTCGCCAGATAAACATCTGGCGAAGCGGAGCAATTATTGAAGCATGTACCTGTAACCGAAAGTAATTACGATATGGCATGGAAGATTCTAACCGAAAGGTACAATAACAAACGGATAATCGTTAATACTATTTTGAGCCGCTTAGTAAATCAACGAAAATTAACTACGGGAACGTCAAAGGGTTTACGAGATTTACTGGACACGACGAGCGAATGCTTAAATAAATTAAAAAATCAAGATGTACAAGTGGATACCTGGGATGTTCTGATAATTCATTTAATTGTGAATAAACACGATTCAGAATCACACAAACAATGGGAACATGAGCTCGGGTGCCTAGAAATTAGCGAATTACCCAAATTAAACATGCTAACTAAGTTCCTTGAAAAAAGATTTCGAATATTAGAAATGATTCAAACTCCGTCTTCGAGCGCACCGATAAAACAGAGAAGTTTTCATGTGAATAAAATTGAACACAAATGTATTTTTTGCAACCAAGATCATGTTTTATACACGTGTAAAGATTTCGCGAAACTCGCAGTGGAGAAGAGAGTTGAATACGTGCAAGGCTGGCGGCTTTGTTTTAACTGTCTGGTACCGGGGCACTCCGTCAAGTTCTGTAAACACCGATCATCCTGCCGCCGATGTGGGAGAAAGCATCACTCTCTGCTTCACGGCACTTGGAGCCCGTCGCCGCAGTCCACGGCACCGGCTCCGGAGACGTCAGCACCGCGTCTAGAAGATAAAGAAGATATCCAGGAAGAAAAAGAAGATAAAAGTAAAAAGCATATTATAGCTCACCTTACAATGGGAAATCACGCGGTGATGATGACAACTGCTTTAGTGCAAGTAAACACTGTAAATGGAGAAAAACACTTGATGAGAGCGCTTTTAGATCCCTGCTCACAAGAATCGTTTATAACTGAGTCCGCTGCACAAAGGCTTCGTTTGCGACGTACGTCAATAAGCGGCCACGTCACAGGAGTTGATCAAATGAAGACTTCATACTTAAGTGATTTTTTTTTAGAAAGGTTTGTTTTATAAAAATCCTAAAAAGTATACAGTTTCATTAAAAAAATGCGTTAGGAAAAACGACGTTAGGGATTCCGATATAGATCCGTTTTATCATCGACATCCACATGTATACAAGTCTTTCAATAAAAACTAAAAGCAAATCACCGAAAGCAGCACAGTCGTATCATTCTGCAATCCAGTTTCAAAACGTCAAATTAAAACAACTCCGCGCGTATTTTTTACGAGTTACAAAAACGTTACCAAAAACACAGGACCAACTTTTACCGGCTATTTTTAATGCCCTTTTTCACGGCCAAATGGAATGTGCGCAACATTTCAAAATAGACGGGAGTAAAAGAGTGAAAAACAATCTAGGGTTGCTGTATAAATCATGTCGGTCGCAGAGTTTAAAAGCGGGGTAAGTAATGGGTCCCTTTGCGCTCTAGACCGGCGATGGTTTTAATTCCATTTAGTTTTATCGATTTTAGGGTAATGAAAGTTAACGGTTTTTTACCGAACTCTTTGTAAAGGCTACAGGAATAACGAATGATTCGAATGAAGTTTGAGAGCGTGGGGTTTAACTGAAGCGGGAATTGAAAAAATATTATGCTTCTAACTGGATTCAAACCTCACTTTAGTAGAAATATTTAGATTTCGATAGCAGATTTTTCTGCTTTAATAAATAAAATGCTTACTGTTGGTGGCTAGGATTACCTAACGGTTCATTGAGGTTAATGGGTGTATAACCGTCGGTTGGTTTTGCTTCCGTGTCACAGAAGTTACGGGTGTCAGATAGCACTATTTCTAAGTCTCGTCAGTCCATTACTTTGGCATATTTGACAAATTGTTTACTATTTACTTCATTGGCAAACTAAATAAATATCACAACACAACAAAACGGGGCTTAATCGCGTATAAGTATGATTTATTTAATTAAATAATATATATATTTTTCTAATAATAATACTTTATTTCATTAACATCGTTTAACATTTGTTTCTTAAAACTAGAGACTGCTTCCTAAATAGGTTAAACCTGAGCTTTAGTGTAAGCTGCGCTCTTCCTCGGATCATGGTTACTGAAAACTGAAATAAATACAAGTTTTGGCACACAGTGACAGCATACATTTGTCTCATAGACGAATTTGAGGGAGTGTATGATTAAACACATGTGTGTATGTTTGTGTGCACGGGGTGCGTGCGTGTTTGGGTGTGTGCTTGGGAAAATTATTAGCGTGTTTAGTTACAAGAATCAATTTCTTCTTGGTACATTTAATTAATTTAAATTTAAATACACAACATTATATTGCGCGCATTATTGAATAAAAACATAGATGTTTTATCTTATTACTGAAAACAAAGTTTGTAACCGCTTTTTTACATTATCTTTTGAGAATGGGATAAATGTTTAATTATTTATTTATTTTATTATACACAAAAGATCCGTTAAAGCTTAAATAAGTCCACAAATTACAAAAGGTAAAATCATAATCATACACTAGAAAGAACTAGTCTTTACCTCCCTGCTGTCCTTGTGCTTAGCTTCGCAATTCTTGTGCATTGCGCACCGCGTCCGTCCCGTTCACTAAGTGGTCACGGATGGCTTTCTCGTTGGTGTCCCACTGAATCCAATTGAAAATACTTAAAATTTCTAAGTAATATTAAATCGTCATTTTGTTAATTAATTGTCAAAGAACTCGCAAATATTGTTTTAATACAGTTGCTCAAAAAGTGCCACTTTACGTAGCTGTTTAGCGTGCAGCAAGTTGGTTTTCGCGAACTAGTGCTTTTCACATTTCCATTTTTTTTAATTTATACTTGTTCCAATTGTTGACTACTTATTGAATACAGAAAAACCGTTCTTAATAAGTTGTCTGAATGGAACGGAATAGCTGCCGAAATGGCTGTTGGAGACGTTTTTTCTTACTGCAAATATGTTTTAAGTGTCAAATTCCTTACTTGTTGTTTTTGTCATATTTTCGCAACTGTATTAAAAAAAACGTTGTTCGATACACGTCCGGACATGTCATTTTTCACTCGTCCCAAGTCTTGCCACTCGCCTGCGGCTCGTGGTAAGATATCTCGCTACTCCTGGAGTAATGACATACTTTCCGCACTAGCATTGAAATGTACTATTTTATTGTAACAAGCTTTGAAGATATTCGGGAAAATGTGTAGGAAGCATACGATTCGCTAAGTGACGTCACTAGGTGGATATGACACTGTCACAGCCCACAAGAGGAACAGCAGCACAATTTCTATACTAAATCCGCCTTAGTTAGTAGTTTAAGTAAAATAGTGCTTCTGAATTTTCTACGATGTGGCTGTCAGTTACGCTCTACTTGTCACCCTCACTTTTGAAATTGACTTTTAAATATGGAATCGAAAATATTTTTGATTTTTAGGGTTCCGTAGCCAAATCAAATCAAATCAAAATCAAATCAAAATATCCTTTATTCAAGTAGGCTTAGATACAAGCACTTTCGAATTGTCAGTTACAATGAGAGAAGTCTTTGCTGGGAAACACAATATGATCCAACATTTGTTGCAAGGATTAGGGAAACCCAGAAAAACCTAATCAGATCATTTAACTTAAGTATAATACTTACTTATTATTGATAAAATCATCATTTTAAAAATGAAAATAATTAGTAAATCTAGAGTGTGTCTAGAATCAAATTCTAAATGTCAGAGTATATAAAACAATTAATATGCGTGTACCAATTAACTATTACAATATTGCCTTTATTATACTTAAAACTTTTACAATTGCGTTATAACTAATTTATAATTGATACACGCGGAGATACAAAATGGCAAAATCTGAACTATAGATTCGTCATGTCTGTCTGTCCGTCTGTCCGTCTGTCCGTCTGTCCGTCTGTCCGTCTGTCCGTCTGTCCGTCTGTCCGTCTGCCTGTCTGTCTGTCCGTCCGTCCATCCGTCCGTCCGTCCGTATGTCACAGGCATTTTACTCTCAAAGTATAAGATGTACATTGATGAAATTTGGAGCATAGATGTCGTGTGTTAACCGCTACTTAGTTTAATAGTTAAATAAAAAATATATATTTTCAGGGGGGGCACTCCATACATGTAACCGAAACTGAAAAAAATAAATTAGCAATTATCAAGGTGTGGCACATATTTCGACAGTACTTTTAAAAACACGTTGAGGTTTCAAAAAAAAAAATTGATATAGTGAATAATTTCCGAAATATTCGCTACGAAAGTAGCTAAAATTGTGTCCCCCCATCTATTTACTAAACTGTCAGTTCAAAAAATCTGAAAAAATTTACAAATATAAAGCTTAATAAATACTTCTAACGAAAATTGTTTTCAACATGATCGGACATACGGTTTTTAAGTTATTGCCAAAAAACTGTGCTTCTCAGCAAAAGGACGTAAGTGCCTGAGAGATACGCTCTTTTGTTAGTTTTTTTTTTTCATATCGTTTTTTTTTCATCCGTCGTGCATTTTTTTATATAAACTGCTGCGGAACCCTTCATGGGCGAGTTCGACTCGCACTTGGCTGCTTTTTTTTTAATGTTATGTTCATGGAAAAAAAACCTGGTAAAAAATGAAACGTTGTCAATGGGGATGATGACTAAATTTTAATAATTAGTTCGTCGTGTAGATTAATAAAAATATTGAACACGTATTCTTTCTTTTCTCAAATAATCGAAAAATAAAGGCGATACACTGAGTCAAAATATCGCGTGACGTCACTCCTAGGTGCCAATTTTACTTAGGAGTGACGTCACGAGAGTATTCTTTTATTATTTAGAAAAAGCAAAAAAGAGAGAGAAAAAGCTTTTAAATGTGGATATGCCGTAGAATGCTCGAAATTAAATAGACCGACAGAATATCGAACGAAAAAGTACTGCTGATGATGAAGCAAGAGATGGAATTCGTATCGACAATTAACACATTCACGACCGCGAGCCCGCTAGGCGGGTACTCCCATGTAATGGCTACGAGCGTAGCGCTACGAAAATTTCGGTTGCGAATGTGTTAAACAGAGGAAAGCATCGTATTTCGGACATATATACAAAAACGAAAAATATAACTTTCTAAGATTAATTATAGAAGACAAAATAGAAGGGAAACGAGGTCATGGCAGAAGAAGAACATCATGGACAAAGAGTGTTAGAGACTGGTTGAAGGCAGAAAGCACGGCAATACTAATTCGCATGACTACGGATAGATCGACATACGACATACGGATAGATAGACAAATGGTCGCCGACCTCCGGGATGGCACATGAAGAAGAAGAAAAAGCAAAAAATACGTGTCCAATATTTTTTTTTATCTAGCAGACGGACGAGTTAGAATTTTGGTTTTCATACTCAGTCATCATGCCTAAGGCCTACTCACTTCAAAGTTTAGGTTCAAAGAAATACTACGATTTGTTAAATATAACAAAAAAGGCCACAGCTCGCGAAGTTTTATCAAAAACGCCAAGATAATACATGAAAATCAGGTATTCTCCCACGCGTTGAACTAACATGACGATGACCTAGACTACATCACGATAATGTTATAGCTAAAATAACTAATGCCCTTCTGGCATGTAAAGGTGTGCAGAGTTGATATGCAACTTACGTAATTTTGGCTTTCATACCAAAAATGTATAAAATTTAGCCAAGAGCATGTCGAACTAATGGAGATGCCTTGCGAATATCATTCCCCTCTGACAAAGTAAGTAGATCGCGAAATCTAAATAAAGTTACAGTAGTGGTTAATGTAAATTGACAATATGTGGGTGTTTTTAGGGTTCCGTAGCCAAAATGGCAAAAACGGAACCATTATAGTTTCATGCCCGTCCATCCGTTGGTCCGTCCGTATGTCACCGGCATTTTACTCTATAACTACAAGATTTAATTGATAATATTTGGGGTATATCCAAATGTGGTGTTTTTAGGGATCCGTAGCCAAAATGGTAAAAACGTTTCATGATGTCCGTATGTCCATCCGTTCATCTGTTCGTGATATATCCAAATTTTCTCAATATAGATTTTGTAGTTTTTGAGTAGCATACCGGTATACGCGTATATATAGAGAACTAACACGTCAGTTTAGAAACTTGGAACCGAATTAATTGTCTAAAGCGAAGGCATTAAGTGGCTAAACCGTAACAGCCAATTAACAGTTTAATTCACCTTATCTCGAGACTCGTGCCCTGTTGAAGTTTATTGGGCAACTGAAATTAGTTGTAAGGGAGACAATGGTGAAGATATTTAAGTTATCCATGCGAAAGCTCGTTTGATGATGTATCCTTCCTTCAAAGACCAGTAGAGCAGGGTTTTCTTGTCCAATATAGTACACAGATTTAAAATGGTCCACAAAGCGATGTAAAAATCTTTCAGTTATTATTAACACATTCACTGCCAAGAACCCATCTTAGCGGGCGCTCTGTTCGTCGACGCGTAGCCAATAACATGCGTTTCCCCGTATGTAGAGGGAAGTGCGTTACGCGACGAAAAGCTTAGCAGCAAATGTGTTAATGATTATTTTTAACATTTTCAGGACCAAGATTTTCGTAGCTGCGTAGCCGATGGCATGGGAAAATATGTATTTATTGAAAACTAGCTTCTGCCCGCGACATCGGGATAAAAAGCAGCTTCTGTCCTTCCTCGGGACTCAAACTATTTCCATACCAAATTTCATCTAAATCGGTTCAACGGCTTAAGCGTGAAGAGGTAACTGACACACAGACAGACAGACAGACAGACAGACAGACAGACAGACAGACATACTTTCGCATTTATAATATTAGTATGGAAGTATGGATATGGATATGGATTTACTAAGAGCAGAGCGCCCACCTATCGAGTTCCTGGTCAGGAAAGTGATAATAAATCGTTTTATTTTGTATATTTTTTGTTTTACTGGAATTTTGTATATTTTTGCGTACACCAACGTGCGTGTGCGTGTCCTACTATTTCTTACTGTAACCTTCGCCGATGTTGACGAAATAAATAGATTTGATTTGATTGGGAATAGTGGCGTTATGTAAGGGGTAGAAATTTGAAAGTTAGATATACGAGTAACATTCGTTCATTTCCAGCTTCACACTCAAATTGGGATAAAAAAATTGCTCAGTACCGAAAATAACTCAGTCGATATAGGTTAGCCCACAGTTAGTTATTGTAAATAATAGCTAGGTAGTATTAAGATATTAGCTAGGTAGATTTAGGTTTTGCTTATGTTTTTTAATTCGAGTAAAGACTCACTTTTAGTTTCGTTTTTTACACTTTATGTTTATGTTATTTACGTGTTTAGATATAAGATTTATTGATTGTTACCTTTATTGTGCCTTTTATTGAATTGTCTGTAATATTTCGTGTACTTATTTAATAAAAGATGCTCATTTCACACATAACAATAACACTGCAATACACACATGTCCTATACTCTTCACACACATTTTCCATCCTTGTCTCTCGTTCCCCCCTTCCCCTTGCACCTTAGACTATATCAGATTTGCCTGCCCTGTGGGCGAAAATCCCACTAGTTCCGCCCCACATAAATTCACCTTATACCAATCCTTTCCCTAGTAAAATCAGTCACCTGCCACTTGCCACCATTCGTCCCACGCTCCACACTACACACCGCATCGCTGCTGAAACCTGAAAAATAGTCTTCTTATTTCTTCTTGTGACCTGCCGAAACCCTGCTGCACCATCTACAGTCCACTGCATGGACCCTTTACGGACCCGTCCGCAACAGTTATCATTGCATAAACATGGCATTTATTTTATACTAGCTACAATAGTGTCAAACAAGCATACGGCCTGCCTCGCCTGCTGATGGTAAGCAGTTATCGCAGCTTATTGGACGCTTGCAACGTTCGAAGCATGGAGAGAATATTACCGACCCCCAAAAACAGTTGGAAACTCCTCTCTTAAAGAATTCTATACTGGTGAAAAATCAATCGAATACTTTTATAAAAATCCACCAAGCATTTTATGTTCTGCTGATAGTGACCTCGAACATCTCGCCATGTGGGGTGACCCCCCGCCAGATGGACCGACGACCTAAAGAGACTGGCGGAAGCGGTTGGATGCGCAGACCTTGAGTACCGGGTGTGGTGGCGTGAATTGCGGAAGGCCTATGTTCAGCAGTGGACGACTCCGGGGTGATGATGATGATGTAATGTTCGCTAGTTCATGAAGTTTAGTTACGATCCATTACAAATATTTATACTCCAAAGTTATTAAAACTCAAGTAACTAAATAATTTCAAAGCAATATGATAACCCTCTAAGGGAATTCATGTGTTTTAATTAAATGTGCAACTCTCTCGTAACATTTCGTTTGGCACTAAATGTAACACAATTTAGTCGTAATTACAGCAAATACCTTTGCAGTACATATACACTTTATGTTTAATAATATTTGGACAATATAACTAGAGAAGCCTGGGATTTTGCCTCGTAAACACTAATCCTAGCTGGGTTAGTGTTAACACTGTTAACTCTGAACATTTGTATAAGAATTCTCAATATCGCTTATCCGCCTGTTCATTTAGTGCACCATTGGTAAAGGCCGGGGGCAAAGCACAGCGAAAAACGAGCATTGCCCTATTTCTGTTTGTTTCTGTCGCACGCTCACAGTAATAGTGCCCTCACGCTTGAACTAAGGTTACGCGCGAGGTAAGGCGTAAAATGTATGATTCTCACAATGCCCTGTTTTTTTATTAAAAAAAAACCCAAATAGTGGATATTGTAGCGATATGGAAAGATTGTGCTTGAGTTTTTGTGACTGAAATATTTAATTATACTAATTGAAAGTCTTCTGTGGTTTCCTGCGTTACTCGGTTGGTTTAAAATAAACGTCCAGTCGTGGCGACAAGAAGTGGTTTTCTTTCTTGGCCAAATTAAATATATTTTAACTTACTTTAACTAAGCTTATCTAATATTTTCTTCTGTTTCCGCGATTATTACTCATTGAAATAAAACAATTTAACGGATTATATCGCGTATATTATCTCATTTTATTTGGCAATAGAATATGCTGAGTTATTACAACACTGCCTTACATCTGGCTATATGCTATGGAATGGTGAATTCTACGGGCAAGTTGATAGTGTGGCAATGGGGTCTCCGGTGTCTCCTGTCGTCGCCGATATTTTCATGGAAGACTTCGAGGAGAGAGCGCTTTCATTGGCACCTGTCAAGCCGAGGATCTTTAAAAGATACGTAGATGATACCTTTACTATTTTACCTAGATCTAGTGTTTCAGCTTTCTTAGACCATCTGAACTCCATGCATAGTAAAATTAAATTCACTATGGAGTTGGAAAATCAAAATTCACTTGCATTCTTAGATGTGCTAGTAATTAGAGGTCCTAAAAATGACATAGGTCATACTGTATATAGGAAACCTACGCTTACAGATAGGTATTTGAATGGCAAATCTCACCACAATCCCTGTCAACTTGCTACAGTGGGTAAATCTTTGTTTCAGAGAGCCAGGGGTATCTGCGACAATCAACATCTGACTGCTAAGTTACAGAATGTCAAACATGCGCTTCGAGCCAACGAGCTCCAGATACCACGTTCCAAGCAGAATTCCAGTATGAAGAAACCAACAGTCGAGCGTAAACCTGCCGTATTACCATATGTGTAAGGGGTCACAGACAAGATCGGAAACATCTTGAAGCGTGCTTCTATAAAAACATATTTCAAGCCGTTGAAGAAGGTGTCTCAATACCTTAGACCCGTGAAGAGTAGCACCCCTTTGCAGAGTGCAGGCATTTATAAGCTGGACTGCGAGTGTGGTCTTTCATACATTGGTCAAACGAAACGCAGTGTATCACCCCGGGTGAAGGAGCACATAGCAGATGTCAAGCACCGTCGGTGTAATAGGCCTGCAGTCTGTGAACATGTCATTGACAAACCAAACCACTCAATTAAGTTTGATAAACCTTCTATCCTTGCCAAAGAAAAAAGATATTTTCCCAGGATGCTACGCGAGGCTATTGAGATTAAAAAGCATCCTAATTTCAATAGAGAAGATGGATTGTCACTACCACCAGCTTGGGATCCTGTAATACATCTCATCAAGGAACAAGCGAGACACAGGACTGCTAAACCTTAATTTCCGAACGGTGTAAAATATCTTATATGTTTAAAAGTAGTTTAATAGTCTCTGTTTTTTTTAATATTATAATTAGTAATGTGGTAGCCTGGGAGTTTTTTTTGCAGCGTTTCTTTTCTCCTCAGTACGCCTCATTTGTGAAATGCTGCTTGGTAAATTGTGTAATGTGTAACTGTCTTTACAGCTTAGGCCCATCTGGCATGTATGTACACCTTTATTTGTGTTTTTTCAAAAAATGGGTAGTTTGCACAAATTGTAACTTTGACAGAGGAAAATACATCTTTTTTCAATCCTCCCGTGACCATGAAAAGCTGGAAAGCTTCCGAAACTTCGGGAACTAAAATGAGATAATATACGCGATATAATCCGTTAAATTGTTTTATTTCAATAAGCTTATCTAATTATCCAAAATAATATATGTCATTTACTCTATTTAACGTATTTTAACACTAACTCACAACCAAGATTTTATAGCGTTACTCGCGTAACCGATAACATGGTAAAATGCGTATTAAGCGAAAAGTCACTAAGCAGCGACACCTAGCGGGTTCCTGGTTTTATGAAACGGGATGAACTAAATTTTCCCCCTTCCGACCTCTAAGCTGGTGGTGGGGTCTCGAGTCTTACTTCACAAAAGGACCTGACACCTTCTCAATTAACAGACGGGCACACAAATACACTGAAAAAAATAAGAGAGAATATGAGCCTTACAAGTGGGTTTTTAGCTTGTTTGAAAATCTCTTAATGGATTCAATCACAACATGAACAAACTCATTACTTAACACACGATTGCAGTAGTATGTACGACTTACAATGATCAAACCATTTTACTTAGTTGACCTTAACCAGTTCGCATTGTAACAGCAAACAAACAAAAAAAATTTGACTTCCACCAAAACCGATGTTTGTTTCAATTCAGCGAACTTGATCGAACTTGTAATAAACTTGCTTAGAGCAATCCACGTACTGTGTCTGTCGCATGCTAACGTCATATTTGAAACAATCAATTTTAAAGTTGACAGCAATATACAACTTTTGTCATATTTTTGATAATGAACCGAACCAAATTAAAATTGTTGCTGTAATTGCACTTGATATGCTCTTGTGGAAACAAGTTTCTTGTTTGATTCAATCTTTGTGTTTTCAGTATACACACGTTATACAGCTCTTTTTCATGGGGGGATTAAAAATTAGCACAGAAGTAGACTATAAAAGCGAAGCCATAGGCGAAATTATTGCCTGATGACAGGCGCGTGTCGGATATTGCGTGGAGAGTCAGACTGCCCTGAATTGGTGGCGCAATTGGTACGCCTTCTCGCGCCTTTACTGTCTCAAGCAGGTTTAATTACAGGCCACGAACCCGCGATTTGCTGGAAGTTCCTAAAGCGCGTACTGTGTCTTACAGAAATTCTCCTCTTGTTCGCGCTTTATACTACTTGAACCAGCTTCTCGCATCAGCACCCGAATGTGATGTTTTTGCAAGTACCTGGATGTTAGTATGTGATGAATGTATGAGGTTTTGTGAGGCGATGGATGTGTCGCCCTTCTTCAGTCAACTGTGTAATGTAAAATTGTTTTGTAATAGTGTCTGTTGTATATTCTGAGTTTCACAGTGCATTAGTGTTTAACTGTAATACTGTGTAATTATTTTGATAAATAAATAAAAGCTAGCGTATAATATCTTCTAAATAATTTACAAACCAAAACTACATAGTCTTTATTATGGAACACATATCTAATCAAAGGTTGGCCGTTCGGTTGTTAAATAATTAAATTTTGCATTCCCCATTCTCCGCTCAAACCCGCTCGTCCTCGGTTTTCAAAATAGTGTAGAAGGTATATGCAAACCATGCATGTATTATGAGTAAACTGCACGACCAAAGTGCTCGAGTTTGTACTGTGCTTATTTGGACATAGTTGAAAACGGGTTAAGTGAGAGTCGGACTAAAACAATAGCCTGTCGGAATACCACTTTGCTGTGTCTTACCTTTTCTCTGCCACGACACATGATTTGTCTTTATAACCGACTTAAAAAAAAAGGGAGGGGGTTCTCAATTCGGTTGTATTTTTTTTATTGCTGTTTCAGTTTTATGTATTGAGCATGTTTATAGTTTTCTCCTTTTTTTTACTGTTAATTGTGTAGCCATATAAGTTGTGGATATGAATAGTGTTTACCTGTCTATATAATATTCATCCTAGATATACCTAATACTTCATTATTTAGCCATTACGTGAATCAATCAAATTAAGCATTTTTTTGCTTAAAACTCTATTTTTCAAATGAAATTAAATGTTCAAGTATATTTTGCAACTTGATAAAATAGGAAATTAATCCATTGGTATGGGGATAACAATTCAATTTTATCATTTAAATCATCCAATTATACACTTTCATTTTAAATTCGCCAGTAAAAGTTATTTATAAAAAATATATATTTTTATTTTTTCATTATTCAGTTCAGTTTTAATTTATACCCACTGAACATTTTTTTTATGTATAATATTATGTATAAGTTGTTTTATTTTGCTGTTTGATACACACGTCGCCCTATTTGTGACCTGTTTTCAAAATAGTGTTGACGGTTCAAACAAATCATGCATAATTTATGAGTTAACTGTACGATCTCGTACTGTGATGCTCGCGTTCGTACCTGTGCTTAAGAAACACTCTGACAATCTATAAGTAGGTACTGCTATAAAGTCATAAAAAAATATGAACAATAGATAGATTTTTTTTTACAGTTGCTATGTGGTATTTTTGTACTGTACACCGATGATGCACTGATGCGCTACAAAAGTGAGGCAGCCCCACCAACACCCGGAAGCATAATCCAATTCAGTGTTAGTTAGCCTACAATACAAGAAGATCGCGAGAGCCTTTGGATGAGGGCGTTTACGACCGGTTGTTATGGAGATCCTTGGGGAGGCCTTTGTCCAGCAGTAAACGTCCTTGGATTGATATGATGATGTTGACAGTAAATGTCAATTAGAAAACTACTGTGAGACAAAAATATTATAAATACTAGAAGGTGCAAACTTAGTCTCTTTTTTTCTTCAGCGTAGTCGGGTAAAAAGTACCCTATAACTATCTGGAGATACCTAGCTACCCGTGTACCAAAAAATGTTGAAATCCGTTAAGCCGATTTGGCGTGATGAAGCTGGAACAACACATACAAAAATACAAATAAAAAATGTTTACTATTTGGGGGTAATGTAGTCTAACAATGACTTTTATCAAAATATCTTCAATGTACAGACATTTCATTCGTACAACTTTATAATATAACATAACTGTCACTAATGCAGACTACGGCAGTATGACGAATCAGCGCCTGCTCTGCCCCCCCTGTCGCGCCGATCGCATACCTAAGGCGAGGTACAGCGGAGTTGGTCACACTTCATTTATATTATTTTTACACATTTTACAAATTTTCTCCCAATCAAATTAAATAAATATTATCTTTTCAATGGAAATGAAATGATTGCCAATTCATTTTGAAAACTCCAGGAATTATTTCCCCTGATTTATCTAATTTTCTCATACTACATGTAGAAGTTTTCCTCGTTACACTTAATTTGTTACGCTTTTACCAAAAAATAGTAAAAAAATTAATAATATTTTCTTCTGTTTCCGCGATTATTACTCATTGAAATAAAACAACGAAACGTCGGGAACTAAAATGAGATAATATACGCGATATAATCCGTTAAATTGTTTTATTTTAAAAAAAATAATTTTACGGAAATTTTGTGGGTTTAAAAATGAAAAACAAAAGTTTGCACAACAATTTTAAACTAGTTGCATAAAGTACCTGATTATGTCAGGTACCTCATTGTGCTCTCAGTTTTTAACGCCTAACTTATTTTGCAAGACTACGTTCATATGAATTATTACAATAAGTGCAGGCAAATACAAGCAAAGTTAACTTTATTAAACGTGAATTTACGGTGCTCCGGTTTGTGTACTCCTTACTTTAGTTTTAAAAATATATTATAATGGTGAAATTATTTAAGGTTTTATGAAAATAATTGTAAACGAAATTAAATGTTGAATGTTAAAGTTATTCGAGATTTTAACGTTGACGATCTTTTGCAGTTCCTGCAAATTTTGTACTAAACTATCAAAGGTTTACGTGACTATATTTTAAGTTTTAAGATTCTCTGTTCTATGGATTTTTATTTATACACATTCTTAATTGTAAAGAGACTGATTTTTACAAACTACTACTTGTACATATTCTTGTAGCCATTAATATTCACAATTTTACAGATTTTTGTGTCTACTTCGATTCCCATCTTTTTTAGGGTACCGTAGCCAAAATGGCAAAAACGGAACCCTTATAGTTTCATCGTGTCCATCGGTCCGTCCGTATGTCACAGGCACTTTACTCAAAAACTACAACATGTACATTGATGAAATTTAGAGTATAGGTGTCTTGTGTGTGCTTAATAGAACAAAAGAACTAGGGGGGACTCCATCCATGTAACCAAAACGTAAAAAAAATCAGCAAATATCATTGTGCAAGACATATATATATATATATATATCGACAGATCTTTTAAAAACATTTTGAGGTTTCTAGTAATTTTTTTGATTTAATGAATATTTTTGGAAATAATCGCTCCGAAAGTAGCATAAATTGTGTGCTCTATTTTCTAAACGGTATGTCCGAAAATAATAAGAAAGATTAATCTTAATACATACTTTCAACGAAAATTAATTTGAACATGATCGGATATATCGTTTTTGAGTTACTGCCAAAACCTGCGCTTTTCAGTAAAAGGACGTAAGTGCAGTGGAGATACGCTCTTTTGATTGTGCACTGTTTCATATCGTATTTTTATCATCTGTAGTGAATTTTTTTGTATGAACGATTGCAAAACCCTACACTGAGCATGGTCCGACATGCCCTTGGCCGGTTTTTTTTTGTTTGGTAGCTGCACGTAGATAAACTGTATTGTAACTGTATTTCAGATTTTGGTTAACCAGAGACGCTTGTGCAACATCCCGCTTAATTTTTTTTCTGTTGACTAACCCAAAGGTCATAATTAGAAGCCAAATTTGACCATTTTCTGTTGCCGGTAACAGCTAATTATGTCTTGTCAAATGATCGATCGATATTAACAGTTTCCTTAAAAAAATCTTGTGTAGAAATGAAGCCTTTTATTTCTCTGCCAAACCAATCTCATTACACAGTCCGCTATTACCAAATATACGGTATTGACAGTGTAAGTCTAACTGAACCGCCTATAACCTACTTGTTTACTATTTCAGCATTTCATACATATTCAAGAGCATCGAACGATGCTTAATTTACATAGAGGCGCCGGGAAAAACAGTCACTATTCATCGGAGCCATTTTAGATCGGCAATGTGTATCGTTTTTGCAATCCATCACAGAATTTGTGCAGTTTTTTAAAACGAATCTACTTTTAATTTATATTAAGATCGTTTTACTAAATTGAAATCAATATATTTACACACTTAACACTTCCATATATACATGTCGCAGGGAAATAGCCAAAACAGAGATTTGATCAAATCTCTAAGGAATATGACCAAATCACCAACCAATTTTATCATTTGACTAGAAAAAGTCAGTCATTTGATTTAATCCCTGAATCAGTTTAGTGAAATGACGAAATCATCGAAAAAAGGCAACTCGTTTTGTTATTTCACCAGATTTGTTTAGAGACTTGATAAAATCCCTGAAACACGTCAGTGAGTTGACAAAACAAACTTGCAAAGTCAATTCGTTTTATCATTTCACTCACATTTAGTGATATGATAAAGATTGTATCATTATAACTGAACATGTCTAGTGAAATGATAAAACGAGTTGACTTTGCGAGTTCGTTTCGTCAAATCACTGGCGTGTTTCAGGGATTTATCAAATCACTAAACAAATCTGGTAAAAGGACAAAACGAGTTGCCATTTTTGGCTAATTTCGTCATTTAACTAAACTGATTCAGGGATGTAATCAAATGACTGACTGTTTCTAGATAAATGATAAAATTGATTCGCCATTTTAACATCCTGCGTGATTTGGTCATATCCCTTAGGGATTTGATCAAATGTCTGTTTTGGCTATTTCCTTGCGACATACATAACGAATTGTGTTTCAATCCCGTTTGAAGTACACAATTTTTATATAATTTCGCTTTGGTATTTACATTAATAAACCACACGGTAAGGGATTCTTAAAAACTAACACGAGTTTCCCACGATATCTATTGCAAAAAACGACGACAATGAGAAAAAGGAGGTTTTATTGTTAACAAAAATAATTATTTTTCAATTAGGTATATTGACGCATTTTTTTTTCCATAATTACCATTAACATTACAAGTAAGTCCAGTTTTGCTATGAAAGGAATCCTTTTGCTTTATGTGTCCGTTTGAGATCATACGCATAAATGGTACATGGAGATGTTTAAAAAAGCTAATCAACAATGTTAATTTAAAAATTCGTGTCGATGCATTTTTACCGCCATCTCCACAAGCTTCACCGATGTGACGAAGCCATTCATCCCCAAAAGCACGTCCACAAAACCTTAAAATCGTGCCGGTCTTAAAAATCCCGAGGTAAAGTCAAATCGAAAAGTCCGGAAGATTGATCGCTGTCCGTGTCCAAATTCAGTGGAAATGAGAAAATAATGTCGTTAATACGGAATGGCTCCATTACAACCAGAAAGGAGTTGTTTATTATTGTTTGTTAGAAAGCTATTTACTTTATCGTTGCCTACTCTATTCGATGGGGATCTTGGGTCCCTATTCACTGGTGTGATAAATACGGAAATCTCTTTGATAGTTTGACCGATTGAAATGGGACAGAATGAGGGACATCTGTCCGAGTATAATCTCGGAGACTCTGTTGTGTTTGCTATTTATCAAATACAGGACGGAAATTGCTTATAGGTGGTACCAAGGCACAGTAGTCCTTTTAAATTCAAGTTCAAATTATTTATTTATATGACATTGACTGAAATTCATAATAAAAACTCTTAATATTACAATTATATACAAACACTGCACTCTATTTTTACACAGATTAAGGAAATATATGTGTCCCCTACTACACTACGCTAAGCCATCCTCGTAGGCTGACACCAAACGTTTTACAAAAGATTAGGCAATATTTTCTTCTGTTTCAGCGATCATTACTCATTTAAATAAAAAATAAAATAACGGATTTTATATCGCGTAAATTATCTCATTTGAGTTGAGGGAACTCAAATGAGATTATATAAGCGACATAATCCTTGAAATTGTTTTATTTCATAAAGATTAGGTGCCAAAGAAAAAACCACGGTAATAACATAAATAAAAAATAAAAAGAGAGAAAAACTATTTAACTATGTACATCTTATAACATTTTATTTTGATGAAAACACATGCTGCAGATTTTTTTTTTTACAACAAGACTTTAGATTTCAGAACGGTTTTTTAAGCTGTTTAAGTCGTTTTGGACGGGTTGAAGTTCTGTTTGACTTATTTCCGTCTATTTAAAGGACCTTAATTATGAGTGTCTTAAGGCCTCACATGCTCATGATAAAGGTTTCAGGTGTAGACCGAAATGTATCGAATAGTACTTGTCTTTAAGGATATGAAGTTATCTAAATAAATTCTGTATTATTTTATCCAACTGAATAAAGATAAATGTAGGGTGATTTTTAGTTAGGCAATGTATATTTTAGGGATCTCATTTAAATTTGTTTTTTTTCCCTTGACTACAAAACGTCGTAACATTTTGAGTATACATATTTTTGGTCACTAATAATTTTGTTTCGATTCAATTATTTTGTATTACTGAAATGCTCCATGACAAAGCCAATAATCTCTTATTTGTATTTGGGTTGCTTGAATTATTTATGATTTTGAATTAAATACGATGTTTTACGTATAAAAGGCAGGTAAAAGCTTCCTTCAAACCAATGCCACATTTCTCTTTGAAATGTTGAATAATGCAAAAGAAAAAGATGTATCATACAATTCTTATACTTAATTAGGATACATGTGCGGTAAGTAGATTATTACGTACCTATTCGCACGCGTATCGTACAACGTTTTAGAATGCGTATACTGGAAAAAATCCTCTTTGTATGGCCCAGTATATGACGTTCGATAAGTTGCAGTTTACGTGTCTATGGTAGCTCATACAAAGGACACTTTCTAAGCATATACATTGTAAATTATCTTCACAGTCTCAGACCCAAGTGCTAAGTTAACAAACGCTCAGAAATACGAGAATAAATTGCACCCTTATATCGTATAGGTGCTATAACATGATAAAACGTTAGATCTGAACCCTAGAAAATGTAATTTAGTGGGGAAGAAAAAATATTTAGCTTGATGAAAAATAAATCTAATATTAGGAGCGTGGGTGTCTGGGAATTCTGTAATGAGTTAAGGTAATAATGTCTATGAAGAAATATTAGTATAATATTTCAAAGTAAGAAAACATATTACGTTAAGCTTAGGGCACTTTACATGTACATATTAATTCATATCATTATGGAAAATGTATTTCATTTTAAATTGGTTTCTCATTATTAAATGTAATATTCATGTTTACTTTCAGTACCAGATTATGATTTTACATGTAATTAATTACACTAACGGTTATTGGATTGCGATAACCCAAATCTAAGAATAACCCAAATATGTAGGTTGAGGGCACTTTACGTGTAAATAGTATTTTTTAATAGTGACCGCAAGTATTCCGGAAGATTTAACTACGCATTTCTCAGGCCATTAGAAGCAAAACGTTTTATATGACCCAAGCCAAATCCAGCAACAAAAAAATACTTTTTTCGAGGTTGTTACATAAAACTTGAATAACTGTCGCTTCTCTATGAAAATGATCTTTTATAATAAAATGGTGACGATATTTTTTCCAATAAAAGGATGACTTTAGTGAGTGGTAGCTGTCACTTTGATGTCTGTCAATAGCAAAGCCAAACTTGTGAATATACGTAGCATACATACAGCACATTGTTTGCTCTTAATGACCTTAGGAATGCGTGGTTAAAATCTTTGTCGTTCCTTGTCGACACCTTGTATTTTGGATTCTAGATCTAGATTTTAAACAAATAGTAACGAAATAAAAAAAAAACCAATAAGGCAAATAAAGTTTCTTTGCTGATATGCCCTAAAAAACCAGTTATCAGCTGAGAAAATAAAATCTTCGGAGATAACATGTTTTACTGGGAGAAAAAAAATTCTTCACAGATTACTAGTTATCTAGCCACTGTTAGTATGTATGTATGTATGTAAACTCTTTATTGAATAGGAACCAGTTACAAATGCAATCAACTTAAAAGATATAAGTACAACGGCGAACTTATCTTTACGGTGAGGTAGCATAGATTTTTGTGGTAGGAGTTAACGTAGAGTGGCAAATTGACAGACGAGCCACCTGATGGAAAGTGGCCATCGTTGCCCACGGATATGTGCAACACTGGAGGAATCGCCTATATATTGCCAACGTTTGAGTGCCCTGTTAACTCGCTTCTTGACGAACCCCATGTTATAGCGCTCTAGAAACACCTCAGGGAGAAGGTCATTCCACAACTTGCAAGTATTTTTTTTATTTAGGGTTTTTTTTTAGTTTAATGCAATACAACGAGCGCAATTTACTTTTTGACTACATCCACCAAAGCATCGTTTAAAACCCCCAAAATATACCGAACCATACTTTGTCATATGAAGCACAACTATGCAATATCACCATCATATATTTAAGAGCTAGGCTCTTGTCAGTGGAGTAATTTTCTGCTTAATTTACATGCCTCTATTTCTCTTACTTCTTTATATGATGAAACATTTATTTTTACTTGATTCTTCTCGCTTTTTCCCTTTTCTTTTTTCCTTCGCCACCCTAAACCCTCTCATTCACAGTTCCTCCGGCAAAGATCAGGCTAGGCTGCTGACAGTGTCCCGGACAGAATCTGGACACTGGTTGCACGCCTACCCATGTCCCAATATAGGAACATACATCGACCCCAACACACTTCGCATTGCGGCGGGTCTTCGACTTGGTGCTGACGTGTGCGAAGAACATGCCTGCGCCACGGGCTTGTTTGCTCCTCGGGTGTCGGCCGCCACTCTCGCCATGCTTCTGTCAATGACATCCTGAGAAGGGCACTTGTCAGCGCCAACGTTCCAGCTGTCCTTGAGCCACAGATCGCGCGGGACGATGGCAAACGCCCTGACGGGATGTCATTGATACCGTGGAGGATGGGCCGCGCGCTGGTGTGGGACGCGACATGCGCCGACACACTAGCAGCGTCCTACCTCTCGGCCACGAGCAGGCGGGCGGGTGCGGCGGCGGACGCCCGGGAGCGAATAAAGATTAGGAAGTACAGTTGTCTCGGCGCCCAATACGACTTTATACCCTTTGGCGTCGAGACACTTGGCCCGTGGGGTCAGGGTGCACGCGGGCTCCACAAGGAATTGAGTAAGCGTCTGAAGGAGGCAACAGGGGACCCACGCGCAGGCAGTTTTCTCGCACAAAGGCTTTCAATAGCCATACAGCGCGGGAATGCTGCCTGTGTCATGGGCACCCTACCAAAGGGACCGAATTTTTTAAGTAATTTTTAATAATCATAGTTTCATTAGTTGTTTTTATAAACAAAATAAACTGAATTAGTTTTCCTTCTAGTATAGTCTTAATGTTATTATCATGTCATAAGAGATTACCTAACATTTGTATTCTCCTGTTCTCAATTATTTTCAATAAAGATCTGTTTTTGTTAACTGGGTACATTTAACTTCCTCATTAATGTTCTTTACTGTCCAACTGATCTTTTCCATCCTCCTGCAATGCCATATTTCAAACGCTTCCAATCTTTCTCTGTTTCTTTGGGTCATGAGCCACTTTTCGTAGCCGTAGAGGGCTCAACTCCAGATGTTGACCGTGAGATTCTTCCTGACCAGTATCCGTAGGTACAAAATGGTCTGAAATGATCAGAACAAACGGCCGTGAGTTAATTTTGTATAAATAGCCCATTTGATTCGTACCCCGAACGCCAGAAAATGTGCTATACCAGACTTTCCGTCACGTACGCTCCGGGCAAGTGCGCCTCCAATTATTTGTATGTCGGCTAATTATTATCCAATGCGAGCCGCTCACCGGTGCTTGTATAATCGATCGTTATTATGACTTATGTACAAGCAAGAAAGACGAGTTAAATGTTCTAGAGATTTGAAATGCTATTAGGATCGTAGAAAGGTACAATACGACATCTCATTCTGACAAAATTTATTCGTAAATCCGGGGGTGACGAAAGAGTTACGTAAAATAAAGATATGGTTTTAAATTTCACAAATCAAAAGGACGTAAGGTTAAATTATAATAAATATTGGGGACAATCTTACACAAATCGAGCTAGTACCAAATTGAACAATGCTTGTACTATGGGTACTAGGCGGCGATATAGATAATATAGATAAATTATATTACTTAAATACATAGAAAACATCCAAGATCCAGGAACAAACATTCGTGCTCATCACACAAACACTTACCCTGACCGGGATTTGAACCCGGGACCGCTAACTTGTTGTACAACCCACTGAGCCAAACATGTCGTCAGTATTTTATAATTTGCCTGATGGCGGTCAAAAAGGTACTTGTATGACGTTATAAACACGTCTAACAAAATGTACAGACTCCGGCATTCTCGTTCATCCAAATCTTTACTTCGTAGGATTTACGCATATTTCAATTGGGGCGATGCAAAAACGTTATCCGTTGAAATATTTCACGAGTGTTTGCTCCCTTCTTATTCAAATCTCGGAGGAATTGTGAGAAGTTCCATAAGTCTTTAACTTACGATACCTTACTTAGGCTCTGAGAATGCTGAAAATATCAAGGCTCCGAGGACTTGTGGGAAATATATTACAACATTAGTTTATAAAGTACGACTTGACTTTTTCTTACGTTAGCAATCGTGCCGCTTTGTGATTTAGTTGTCTACTTACCTGTGAATGTATTGCTTTCGTGTAACTACGAGCGTGTTACCTATTTTATGGCTGGCAAGTCGCAACTGTTTCAAAATAGTGAGTCGAAAAGTATTGTCATAATATTACTGGCGTAAATTGTGTGACAGAGAGGTACAGTTGTAAACGAAACCATATTCGTTTAGATCAAAATAAGTTATATTTTGACTAGCTTTTGCGTATAGTTCAAATTTCAAAAAATCCTTCCATAGTGCGCCTTTACATACACTTCTTATGGAATTTGTATTTCAATTCTCGTATTCCTACCGTCGGCAGTTTAGGCTATGCATTGTTTGTCAATAGTTATAAGTCACGTTACTTTGTTATGTACCTGTAATTTGAAAAAGACACAGACGTAATTGGACAATTGACATTGAACTATTGATAACATTGAATATGAGGTAGGTTTTGCAGTATTTATTTATACACCACATCAGCAGACCCGACCAAGCTGCGTGGAGAGCATGCTCTCCAGCAAGCCACGTAAAACTGGCCGTGCGAGAAGCAGTATCCCCTAAGATCTATTCCTGCTGTTTTCAGTGACTGACCCTGAGACTTATTGATCATCATCGCGAAACGGACCTTAAGTGGGCTCCTTTTAAATTGGAATGGGTATACCGAGGGTATAATTGGTATCCGAAGTATGTACACAGATTCACCTTGAGCACAGCCAGTAATTACCATAGCTTTTATAACGTTTTTATGAAAGGCTTTCACACGCAGCGTGGTTCCATTGCACAACTTCGGCTGATTGAGATTTCGCAGCAACATTACTCGAGCATCCACTTTTAAGATAAGTATGTGAAAAGGTAGGCCGGGTGGGTAAAGTGTATTTAAATACTCTACGCGATAGTTTATGGCATCATCAGTGTTCACTACAGATCAAATCTACAGAATTGTATTCGTATTTCGTCGTTGTCACAACCACTACATTTTGAACATCTGGGTAAATTTGAGAGATTAGGTCGTCAACGGTCTGGTCTGCACAACTAAGGCGAGATCCGATGGAATTGTAATCCTTCCGTCACTTTCGGGATATTCTCCATTTTCTAATTTAAGAAGAAGGTCGGAGAATTCTTCAGCACAAATAGGCACTTGCATATGTTCCTTAAGGTGTTTAAGTTTTTTGATCATAGGCCAAATATTTGAAGCCTCAATGAAAATTTTAACTTTATCAGCTCTAGTTCCCCTCGGATATACAGGCAGAGTCTGACGAAAGTCTCTAGCTAATAAAACAGTGACTCCACCCATCGTCACTTCGTTCCCTCTAATATCTTTCAAAGTTCTATTCAGCGCTTCACACCACCCTTTAAGCGCCATTGTACTTTCATTCAGACTGCTACCCCTTATTTCACCCCTTTCAGAGATGATTTTCCAAGAATACTGAAATCAGTTTTCTTAGTTTTAAATGAAGAGTCTATGCGTGAAATATTATAACAGTTACTCAATTGATTACATGTTTTCTATACCAACTTTCAATCCCAATTTAACTCCATTAGGGGATGAATTTCCAAAAACACTAAAATTAGTTTTCTTAGTTTCAAATAAAGAGTTTCTCAAATAATTACAGATTTTCCATACAAACTTGCAACCCCAATTTAACACCGTTAGGAGATGAATTTCGTTCGAAGTGATTTGGCTACTTTACGAACGCGGAACTTTCTAATAGCAATTTTGTTTTTATTTCTAGTATTAAAATTGTGGATATCTAGGTTTTTACTAACATAAATAATATTCTCATAAATATATTGGGACGCTACGGTTAATATGTTGATGTCTTTAAAAAGTTCTCTTATCCACGGGATGTCACGGGAGTTCAGGTTATATGTAGAACGAATCGCTCTTTTTTGTAACAGAAATATAGTCTGTATATCAGCTGCTTTGCCCTAAACCAGAATACCGTATAACATGATACTATGAAAATAACTATGATATACTATGCGAGCAGTATCAACATTGGACAATTGTCTAATTTTTCTAATAGCGTAAGCTGCTGAACTTAATTTACCTGCAAGTACTGCTAAATTGGGACTCCATTGCAAGTTTTTGTCCAGTGTTATACCTAAGAATAATGCCCTATCCACCATTTCTAAACATTCACCATCGAGCGATATAGTAGAATCCACTGCTCTAACATTCGGTAAAGCAAATCTAACACATTTCGTTTTCTTAGCATTGAATTGCAGATTATTAATATTAAACCAGTCAAGTACTTTAACTAGTACACTATTAATTTCGGCATGGTCTGTTGCTTTCCGGTCAACTTTGAAAATTAATGATGTATCATCAGCAAATAGTACTATATCACAAAGATTGACTACTATAGATGGTAAGTCATTTATATAAACCAAAAAAAGAAATGGCCCTAAGATAGAGCCCAGTGCCACAGGGCTAACTGCAGTTCCACTAGATTGGGTTCCATTTATAACAACTGTTTGTGTTCTATTGCTGAGATATGAAGACATTAAGGCTTAAGGCATTTATAGACAGGCCATGATGTTCTAATTTCAAAATTTATTTTTATGAATGAATACCCTCAAAAGTTGTAGCATATGTCCTATTCTGATATCTAAGCTGCAGAATTTTACGCAAATCTGTTATGTAGTTTTTGTGTACCAGCCTAACGTACGATTTGTCCACTTTAAATTCATTTATCGAGGATAAGGGTATTTTTCCGGAATAAAAAAGAGCCTATATCCTTCCTCTGGACTCAAACTATCTTCATACCAAATTTCATTCCAGTCGGTTCAGCAGTTTAAGCGTAAAGAGGTAACAGACAGACAAACAGACAGACAGACACACTTTCACATTTATAATATTAGTATGGATATGGATTGTTACAAATCAGACGTCAACTGAAAGACAAGATTAAAATAATTACGTCAATACATTATGTTACTTAAAGTTGTAAAGGTTAAATGTCTGCACAATGAAATATTTAAAAAATAATATTGAAAATGGGCTACTAGTAATTGGAGGTCACTGAATTGAAGAGTATATTTCTTACTTTTTGTACTTTTGTAATGTGTCTTTGTGGCTTTATCAGGCCAAAGCGGATTTAGTTTCCGCGGACGAAGTTGCGGGCTCCTCTAGTTTTTTATACAGTTATCATTTGAAATAGTATTAGGTAATTGTCTGTTAAGTTCGAAGGTTTTTTTCTATGCAATAAACTTAACCTATTCTGAGATACGAGTATTATATCAGTTGTTACACAAATAAAAGAAGTTACTTCTATATTCGCAATTTGTTAGAAAACATGCCATTTTAATTGATTTTTTACGAACATCTTGATGTTTTACCATCACTTACATTTGTAATTTATTTAAGGGAATTTCGCTCGGAAAGAATAGCGTGCCCCTTGGCGAGGCACAAGGCACTGGTTCAAATCCAGTCAGAGTTTTGAATTTTTTATATTATTCTCGCTTATTATTAGATCTTTGTATTTTTAAGAATGACATTTTAAATTAATTGGTTGAGAACACATTCACTACGTTAAAGTTTTCTAGCCATCTTTTAAATAAAAAACCTTTGTTTAGATTTCAATCCTCCTATCTTAATAAATATTGTATTATCGGGATACCATGGAAAACAAAATCATGTTTGTAACAATAATCCTATTAAGGTAATAGCTACTGAATCACTACTGAGTAACAGTACTTCTAATGGAATAACGTCGTAAAACAATATGATGCTCCACTAAGACGAGTCTTTATTTTACCAAGGCTAAGAAATTAAATATGAAAATATCGACCAACTTCTCTGTTAATGGGAGTTGCAAATTGTTTTCGAGGTTGTTTCACATTTCTTTTCGTCTCAGTACTAAGTTGCTAAATGCAATTATGGGCTAATAAAACGAACTCCCGAGGAACCCTAAGTTTCTTTATTTATGGCCCACCCGCTGATCGGGAGAAGTTAATTTTGAGTACATTTCGCCTTATTGGAATCGAAGTAAATAATCTTATTACCTAGTCATAAATATTAGGATAAAGTTTTGTTATGAAACTTTTCAGACATTGTATTGAAATCTCTTTGTTCATGATTTCGCTCGCACATTTTAAATCAGCGACATCATCATCATCATCACTGCTGGAGACACGCTTCCTGTTTAAATAAATAAATATTACGGGACAATAGGAAATATGCATGAATTTTAATTTTTGCTTTGTTAAAAGCTCAATCATGTTACAAACAGTAGACAAAAATAATTTTCGAATAACTATAAAAGTAACCAAGATACAAGCCATCAAATATTTCATTCTATTTCTTTCTAGCAAAACTGAATTTAATATGGAGTTTATATGGCCGGAGTGCACGATGACGTAACAGTGCACGTCGGACCTCTCTGTCTAATTAGTAGTTTAAAATGCCTATATCTTGCGTATTTCTTGGCCGATTTAAATTTTATTTTCACATTTTGAAATCATTTTTACGGTATTTTGATATTTAGTTAAGAAAAGCGATAAAAAAAAATCATGCATGTACCCTGTTTTACACAAATCAAACTAGTCCCATGGTAAGCTCAATAAGGCTTGTCTTATGGGTACTAGACGACGATATATTTAATAGATATATTACTTATATACATAGAAAATACCCGAGACTCAGGAACAAATATTTATGCTCATCACACAAATATTTGCCCTTACCGGGATTTGAACCCAGGACCTTAGAGCTACGCAGGCAATGTTACTTCCACTGAGCCAAACCGGTCGTCAAATAGATTTGTATCTGTATAGATTTTCACATGGGCTGGATAGAGGCGACCCGCATCCAGCGAGTCTCCGCAACCCTAACCAAGTCGTCCGACTACCTTGCGCTTGCTGGTACACGGAGTCCACTCGAGAACCTTTCAGCTCCAATGGCCATCGGTTCTTCGAACTATGTGCCCTGCCCATTGCCACTTCAGTTTGGTTACCATTTACCATGTCGGTGACCTTGGTTCGTCTACGAATCTCCTCATTTCTGGTTCGATCTCGTAGAAAGATCCCGAGCAATATCATATCATATTTCGGAAATTCATTCTTTCAGTTTATAAAAAAAATCTGATACTAGGCAAACACATTGAAATAATTTTGATAGAGTGTCGCCGTTTGGATTGTGTAGATACAATTGGGTGGATATTACCATTATAACCAAATTGTGGAAACCAAAGTCACAATTATGTCGCTGATATATGGACAAAATTACGAAGCTATTTTTTGTTACATCTTTTTAGCAGACCTAATTAAGTATAATTAAATGGACATTATCTATAAAAAAACGAAAGTCGCGGATCTTATTCACAAGTATGTACTTTGCCTAACGTTGATAGGTAAGTACCTAATTTATAAAAAAAAAAACGGACCAACGTGATTTTGCTTCCGATCTTCATTATGAATTCGAGACTGATCTTAGTACTTACGCAGGTATGTTCAGCTGTGTGCGAAATAATAGCAGTATGTATGTGCCATGGTAAGTAGTCTCTAAAACAAGGCAGACGTAAAAAACTGCGCCTTAAAAGTATCTACGTACCCAAGGACAGCTTGTACTGGCTACCAAAACAATTCACATACACCACATATACAAATTTCGAAAAGTATATTCAATTTAAATAACATTGTTTTAAAATGACTGTATTTTCTAGCCACCCACCATATTTATAATTGTGTTAAATTCGAACGACTAAAAGCTAATGCAACTCTATTCTGATAGAAAATGACTCAAAGTTCATTGAATAGGAGAAGGCCTTTTAATAGGCCTTTGGGTGACTGGTTATTCCATTGCTGGCTATCTTCGAACCTGAATGCACTTTATTGTTTACTCTTAGCACAATTATAACTGCAATCTTAAGTTACATTTACATCTTGATTCTGTAAATGTGGCTTCAATGCTATTATCTTGCACACTTGTAAGTACTTTTAATTCCGTATTATGCACAGTTGCAGAAGAACAAGTAATGTATTTACACGAGCAAAACCGTGAAACCAGTATAGTGAGACCATAAACCAATGTCATAAAATATTAGTTCCTTAACCACCCACCCATTTTCTTCATCCGTTGAGAAATAGGGTAAATAAATGTTTAAACGCCCTCATCCGGACGGGCACAGATTTACATTTGAAATGCTAGGGTCAGGATTTTATTACCTTTTTTGCCAAGGTAAGTCGAAACCATAACCCTTAGCCGAGTGCGAGTTTATCTATAGGCGCACTTAACCTTACCCCTTGAGATTGATGGTAGATTTAAAGTTTTATATTGTTCAGAATAATTTGCCAAGTCATCCATAGAGCAGTGGAATAGGGTATTCAGCAGTAGAAAAAAAAAGTTATCTATACTATTATAAAGTAGTAAAAATGAAATGTCTGTACATTGAAGATATTTTTACGGACTATTTGAAGTTCACTAATAAAAAAATATATATATTTTTTTTGATTTTTTGTATGTTTGTATGTGTCGTTTTGGCTTCATCACGCAAAATCGGCTAAGCTGATTTCAACTATTTTTGGCACAGGGGCACAGGATAAGTAATAGCACAAGTACAGAAATTGCACTTCCTCGTAAAAACGCTGTTTACGCATGAGAAACGTGCCGACTATATGCCTCTCTGACTATCGTATAACTTGTATTCATTCGCACGCGGCACGTGTAGTACTATGGTTGTCATGCCAGGAATACATCAATGAGGACAAAAAGTGTTGTAGCTTACCAGATGTCGTTTGGGTAAAGTGAGCCGACGTTAAGTACAGTCGGCATCAAAAGTAGCTGACGATTTTACTACTGGAATATGTCAAATTGACGCTGACTGTACAAGCGTTTCGTAGCTATCGCACATAACATAGTGATAAAAAAGACATATTTAATTTATATTTATTTAATGAACAATTTTTTATGCCAAAATTAAAAGGAAATAAAGATAACAGGATAGGAAAGGATAGGATAGGATGTTGTGAGAGCTTACTATGGGTTCCACAAAAAAGACACAAATTTTATCATCTAAAACAAACATATGTATTTACAATTGTGTGACTTTAATGTAATAATGAACCTATTTATTATTATTATTATATATGACGCGAAAAATTCACCTCCGCATACCTACCTAATATCCGCGGTAGTTTAAAACAATGTAAGTAAAAGTGTTTTATCTTTTGTACACACACTGTACCTACTGTGTATTACAGTAGATGATTAAATCTTAATAATTAACGGTTTAAGTTACGTAAAACACAGTTTAATAATAAACACGTACCTACTTCTTAAGTAATAACAAAAATAATGTTCACAATTTGACAAAAAAAGAGTATTTTCTGTCCTAGTTATTATCCCAATCCACGTAACCTCTTTTCAAAGTGCATTTTATGGCGCTTTTATAATCAATTGTTAAATATCTATCAATACGACACGCTCCAAAACCGATCGATCCAGAAGGCAGATCGTAGCGTACACGTGCTTACTCGCACGGCGCCAGCCCCGGACTGATCGCCACAACCCGGTCTAGCCGGCGAGTAGGTAAATATCTCGGTTCGCCCCGCCCACTGCAAGCCCTCTGACAGGGGTAGTCGGGTATCTCCAACTAAACTGAAGAAAAAAGAGGGTTATGACTTTTCCCCCACCGCGTACGAAGTTGCGGGCATCTTCTAGTAATAATCATATGAGATCCTAATAAAACAATCAAAACAAAAAACTACGTTAAAATTTTGAGTTCGATAACTTAAGTGTAGCTTGTTTTATAAGTCTTTAAAATTGGGTTGGAAAGTCCATTTTTAAAGTATGAAAATATGAATAACTAATATTTTCTTCTGTTTTCGCGATTATTACTCATTGAAATAAAACAATTTAACGGATTATATCGCGTATATTATCTCATTTTAGTTCCCGACGTTTCGGAAGCTTTCCAGCTTTCCATGGTCACGGGTGACCACCCGTAATCCGTTAAATTGTTTTATTTCAATATTAATAACTAATAATACCATTCAATAACCCATAAAATGTTTTGTAATTTTTGTTATAAAACCGTTTCGATAAACGCAAGTTTTAACATAGCTGCAGAACAAACTTCTTATTTTCCCCTATACAAGATACTAGCGTGTGACGTCACATGCTTGTAGGCTTTAGTATGAAGCGTTTTCCGGGAAAGTTCAAAAATGTGCTTTTAACGTCGTTGTATCTCGGGGAGTTTATATGATATTGGAGTAGTTTTTTCACCAATATTTCTATTATTAAGATCGTTTAATAACATACAATAAAAAAGTCCCATAGCCTATTGGCTATGCTCGGAGTATATCCGCGAGATTTAATTAAACATGACTTACATGACTAAATCAGTAGAAGAACCACGAGCGCCAACATAGGTTGAAGCATCGCAAAGCTTAAATGAATTGTGCGGGGCAATTGGTCGCAAAATCGACGGACGCTGGGGTCGCTGCTGGGGCCGATAAATAAATGAATGTTGACTGTATTCAAATAATCATATAATTTTGATGGGAAATGACAGTCTTTATGATGTAAATCCTAAAGGAAAAAAAGAGTTCGATACCTTACGCGTAGCTTGTTTTATGAGCATTTAAAGTTAGGTGGGAAAGTCCATTTTTATAGCATGAAAATATTAATAATTAATAATACTATTCGATACACATGAAATGTATGGTAACTTTTGTTATTAGGCCGTTTCGATAAACGCAAGTTTTAACATAGCTGCAGAACAAAGTTCTTAATTTTCCCATACAAGGTAGGAAGGTGTGACGTCACACTGTCCTAGGGTTTAGTATGGAGCGTTTTTGGTAAAGTCAAAAAGTGTGATTCTAATGTTGTTGTATCTTGTGGAGTTTTTATGACATTGAAGTAGTCTTTTCACCAGTATTTCTATTATTGAAAGGGCGTTCTAACATAATACGGAAAAAAGTTGTTAACATCCCTATTCTTAAGTAGTGACCATCACGCTTATACGCGTGAATAGGTTCCCCATAAGGTTGACTTATGATCTCCTGAAGGTTAGTGGACGCCTTTTGACTGCGAAAATTGCGCTTCAAAATCCGGTTGTAAAAATTTAGCATACTCTTTCTAATGGATTATGGTAATTATTTTTTCCATTTTTAATATTTCTTATTATGCACATTTTTCTTTATTAGAATGTTACACAATACTCTCGTGTAACACAAATTGATTTAGATAAAACATTTAATTCCTAACATTTTGTCATTGTGGGGTCGGAATTGACCTCATTATATTTATTGCTAAATATATTAAATGATTAATTAGTTATCAACGCGATATTTATATTAAAATTATTAATTTTATCAATTTCATAAAAAATATTAATCACAATGAAAATAATTAAATGTAAAAAGTAATAATAATACATAAATAAATCAGAATTGAATAATAATTCAAGTAAAAACACATAAACAGAATATTTAATAAATATAATTTTGTATAGTTATAAAATATGTATAATTATATTAAGATGATATTACCTACATGTAACATAAGTTAATTTCCTATATCAATAATGTAAAACTTAAGAATCGATTCATGTTTAATATTTTGTGCCGGACAAACCGATCCGTTTTCTTATTAGAGAATCAGTGGCTGCCCGCTTTTTTAACCGACTTCCAAAAAAAGAAGGAGGTTCTCAATTCGACGGAATGTTTTTTTTTTTTTTTATGGATGATCACCGATTACTCAAAGACTATTTGACCGATTTAAATTTTTTTAGTTTTATAGAAGGTACTTTCTAGTTGTTCCCATTTAATTTTGGTGAAGATCTGATGATGGAATCCATGAGGAATTGAAGGAACTCCTCAAATATTGTAGGCATACATAGCGATTTTGGTATTATAAGAAACATAATAAGCATTTGCATTCAGAAAGTGTAAATTGGGGAAGTGCAACTGATGCAGAAGACCACAGAATGCCATCGGAACTCCTCAGTGATAAATGATTTACGGGTGGCGACAAAATATCTTGATTAATTTAGCTAAGCAACTTCATAGTCACAAATTTAAATGTTCCTGATGAGAATGGTACCATCGAATTGATTTGATGGTGGAGCCGGAAGGTAGGCACCAGATCTATGTAATAAAATAATGTATCCTAGCCGTGTTTGGGCTTGTTCGAATCGTCACGAGATACACTTTTTAGTAACGATTAACTAAAAAGTGTAAAATAAATAAACTTTTAAACAAAAAAATAAAACCGACTCCAAAAAAAACTAAAAAGTAAAAAATAACGCCATAATTCAGTTTCTTCAAATTACTTACAAGTAACCGTATATATACTCAATCTATACAGTATATACAATTAATCTTATTTTGAAGTCGGTGCCATCGTGTCACAACTTACTAAAATCGTCAATTTTCAATATTTTACACATTCTTTATATGGCACCGACGCCAAAATAAGATTAATTGTATATACTGTATAGATTGAGTATACATACGGTTACTTGTAAGTAATTTGAAGAAACTGAATTATGGCGTTATTTTTTACTTTTTAGTTTTTTTGGAGTCGGTTTTATTTTTTTGTTTAAAAGTTTATTTATGTTGTATGCAGCCGCGCGCGAAACCGGTCCACGCGCTCGGTAGCTGAACTAGCTCGCCCGCCGCCCGCGCAGTCCCTAACAGATATCGACGCGAGACGCATGCGCTCCATACGCTAAAGCCGCTGCTTACGATTTCTTAAATCTAGCCTAAACCTAGTGCTTAAAGACTATCTTTCCACTATTGCTTACTCCTTCTATTCTAAATTGTTCTGCTTGTGTATTGTGCTAACTGTTTCTTCTGTGTGCCGTGTTAAAAGACAATAAACCGGTGTATAAACGGACATTTGAAGTGCTTATTTATCTCTGCAACTGCATCTATCGGCCGGCACGCTTATATATCAACAACAAGGCAAGCATTACACTCTTTCTGTATCGCTAAATCATTAAAGACTTATAAAAATCTTTCGAATTAAGCTATTTTTTTATAAATGAGGTGGCGAGCCTAAATAATGGAGGCGCAAATAGAGGCGAACTCCCATAAAGTTCAGAAGGCAAAATTAAATAATTTCAACTTCATAAAGCAGAGGTAAGTACATAAAACTTCACCTTGAGTAACAATTCGCAAGCCCCTAACATAGTAACAACACTAAACTCGGGTGTTCGCGTTAATCGTAAGACTCATTTGAATATTCACAGAAATTTAATTCGCGGTGTCGACGTGGTAGGCGCGGAGAGACTTAAATTTTGCCTTCTAATGCAATATACGCCAACTTCAAAGATTTTATGAAGCGGAAAGCCTTTAATTCGCTTTCGAGCACTTACAAATGCGAAGTCCACAATTTGCATACTAAATTGTAAACCAAATAGAGGCCGGGCTCGGCTGAAACATCTGCCTCTGATAAGACTATCCGGGATTCTCGGTGTGAAGTCGTTTGCATAGTTTGCCTTCACGGTGGGAGATAAAAATGCAACTTGCTGTTTGTCTTTACGACTTTACTTTTTACAGCTATCGCTTGCCGTTATGGAGCGGGCACTTTTTATAAGGCTGCATACAGACATTACGAGAATCGTATTTAAAGGCACGTTCACAGACTGTTCTTTAAGGCGCATTTATTTTCGATGATCTCAACCAAATTTTTTGTAAAAAGTAAAAGAAAATCAATAACAACAAACAGTGATATGGTCAAATAACTGTTTAGGGATGATGGTGTGACCAACTTTTCGTCGAATCTTATTTATTAAAGTGGTCCTTGTTGTCTGTTTTCTTGTATTATTAAAAACACAATCATAAATATTCCTTCAAATTTCGACGAGAGGTTCATAAAAGCGGTGTATTAATTTAAAACATTTCCGGACATTGGGCGTACTCAAATATGATTGTTTATACGAGTACAAAGTTACTTTTATTCGGAGTTCATACAGCCTTATTGACAAACGAACAATTTCCGTAAATTTCCGCTGTTCGCACCGCACGATGTACGAAAAACGAAGCAAACAGAATTCGACAGGAAAAAGAAGAAAAATTTGTTTCCGACTTTATCGCGTGTTAAATCGGCGATCCATTGCACGGTTGCCGACAGATTAATCCTACTTGCATGGGAGACTTTTTGTTCCATTCTGCGAAAATCTCGGCTTCCCTATAGTAACTTCTCATTCTTAGTTAATTTTCTCACGGATCTTATTTACAAGTACTTTGCCATTAACTAATATAATCTAAGCAAGTAAACGAGTAGAAAAACAGCTTTGTTGCTGGCAGAGCGACTATCAGATAAAAGTGGATACTACCCGTGTAACAATAAACTTACTACTACCGTCAATTTTGTGCCACATTCTTTGCATGTCAGTGCCATCAAGATAACATTATTTGTATATATTGAGTTGGAAAAAGGTTAATTGCAAGTAAATTTGAAAAATTAAATTACTTTAATTCCGATGTATTATAATCACATTCCGAGTTCCAATGACTATTAACTAAAAATAAAAATGTACAATGATCATTGGGTTGTCAAATTTTACGAGATACATTTTGGAAGTTCCAATAATCTAATTTGCAATTTTATATAAACTTTGGCGCACCCAAAATTAAAGTAATTTAATTTTTTTAATTTACTTTCAATTAACCTTTTTCCAACTCAATATGGATCTATATCGGAATCCCTAACGTCTTATGTCCTAATATATCGTTTATCCTGATGTATCACGTGCCATAACGCATTTTTTTAGGAAACTGTAAACTTTTCAGGATTGTTATAAAACAAACCTAACCTAAACTAACCTAATCTATACGACGATCTTTTAAAAAATCCTGAAAAATCTACGGTTTCTGAAAAAAATGCGTTCTGGCAAATGATACATTAGGACAAACGATACATTAGGGCAAACGACATTAGGGATTCCGAAGGAGACCCATTATAATCATAATGTTGTTCAACATAAATAACTTTGTTACTACAATTTATGTATATACAATAATTCAATATAACGTTCTCATGCAAACATTTGGTGTAATATATATTTCAAAACATATCGCTGCTTAGTCATAATATTTTCATGTATAATTTTGCAAGATCACATTTTCTAGCAATAAACTTTAGTATCTTACATTTTTCAAAATGCGTCTTCTTCGATTTTATTTATAGCAGCGTGCACATAAAATAAAAAAATCAAAATTATAAAACAAAAAAAAATCGATATTGGAGCTCCCAGAGCCAGCAGAACCTAAGGTTAGGGTTTTTTTTATGGCCCTAAAAACGAAACGGGTCAAAAACCGAAAACTGTAGGTTAGGTTAGGTTTGTATTATGACCAAAATGGGGCAAAAACCGAAATCTGAATCTCGAATATCGAATGATCAACCGACTAAACACAAAAAAATATATGTATAGATATTGGGGCTCCCAATAGCAGAACCTATGGTTAGGGTTATTTTCTTATGACCCTAAAAACGAAACGGGTCAAAATGGGTCAAAAACCGAAATTGTAGGTAAGGTTAGGTTTGTATTATGACCATGTATAGCGGAGCGAGCGAAGCGTCTAAATAGGATAAAATCCGAAATATGGATCTCGATACTCGAATGATCAACCGACTAAATAGACATGGAAAATCGAATATTGGCGATACAAACTAACCTTTTCCGGTAGCGCGTCCGGTTTATGATTATGTTCTGTTTTGGATACATGCAGTAATTTATGCAAGTTTTTTCCTACATCGAACGTGGTACTTATTCTTGACTTGCACATGTATATTTTATTGTTTGCATGTTCGCACATCTAGTACTGCATGTTGTTCGAACATGTGTGTTGTTTTTTAAGTACATAAATCCATCAAAGTTTAGTTAAAGCCCCCCAAACGGCAAGTTTTAATACGTTTTATCGGCCTACCGCGTTAAGACGGGGTAGAAATAAAGTATACCTTCTAATTTCAGTTATAATGTCTGTATGCGTCCCGAATCACGTTGAGAATATATACTATAACTTCCAAACCGTTTAGGTTCACTTCGTCCACATTCCCATTTCGTTTACGTTCCTACTTCGTCAGCAATTCCATTTCGTCCACAATCAATTCCCAATTCGTCCACTACCTATTTTGTCAACATTCCCACTTCGTCAACATTCCTATTTCGTCCATATTCCCATTTCGTCCACGTTCCCTTTTCGGTCCACATTCTCATTTCGTCCAAATTCCCAGCCTTAACGCACTGGCAAACAACTATGTAGGTCATCACCAAACATATGAATTGTAAAAAAATTTTATTTTATTTTGTTTTAATTTACTTCTGATTTTACTTTAAGAGTGTTTCTTAAGCTACGAATGTTGACGAATTGGGATTGTGGACGACATGGGAATGTTGACTAAGTGGGAATGTAGACGAAGTGGGAAAAGGACGATATGGGAATCTGGATGAAATCGAAATATTGACGAAGTGGGATTGTGGACAAAGTAGGAATGGGAACAAAATGGGAATGTGGACGAAATGAACGTAAACGTTCCAAACATTATGAGCAAAATGATTCTATGTAATAACTTTATGAAGTAATTCTAGCCAATAACATTATAGGTACAGATAACTTCTAAATAATAACATCATGTGTACAAAAACACGAAATATTTATTAATATGGACAATGTAGGTAGTAGTAGTAATAAATATAAAAAAAATATGAGTAGACATTTTCGAAGAAATGATAAATCGTTATTTGTATATAAAATCGATAGGCCAATTTAATATTAGCCAATATGGACCCTTAATTTTAACTCTGAAATGATTTTTTGCAGTCGGTTTTTATTTTGTGTTCAACTTTTTTTTTTATTGCGTTATACTAGCAAACGTAGCTAGCTAGTTACGTTATATTAACTTACGTAGGTCGAGGGCGCCCTCCTGCTATATACTAACGCATAACTTAAGTCATGCGTCAGGCTTGTAGGTATAGCGTAACAGTTAGGACACGTCATGTCACGTCATTTTTCACCCCTCCCGTACCGCTTCCATACCTCAGGAACAGACTCAGTTAAGCGTTAGACCTGTAGGTGTAGCGAGGACATAAGAAAAGTAGCTGGCAGCGATTGCAAACAAAAAAAAACTCAAGACAACAAGGAAGAAGCCTAAATGTCAAGCAGTGGATGGAGATGGGCTGATGATGATGGTGATAATGTTATTTACTTGTAACTAGTAAAGTACCATGACCATGGAAAGCTGAAAAGCTTCCGAAACGTCGGAAACTCAAACGCAAATAATTATACGCGATATAACCCGTTATATTCTTTTATTTAAATGCGTAATAATCGCGGAACAGATGAAAATACTTGTAAAGTAACTAATATTTTTTGTGTCGGAGTTTATTTATGTTATTTGGCAAGTTTATGTATGTTTATATATTTATCCATTTTAAATCTATGAATTTAATGCGCCAAATTTTTTCGCAGAAATTCTTGTGAATGTATAAAAAGTTTAAAACCAAAATCAAAATAATATATTTGTAAACAAAAAATAAACATTTAGCTACGTTTGGTGGTATTTGACACATTATTATTTTATAAATTTATTAAATACATTAGTGTAATCAATAACTAAATTCAATAATTTTCGGGGTTATTTAAATACTCATTAATAGAATAATAACCTTTTTTTGTTGGATATTTTTAAAGATTTTTTTAAATCATTTTCTATCTCCAATTGTGCATGGCACATTATTATAAATTTTCGGGGCCATTCCAATGACTCGTACACTTTTAGATAGAAATTGCGTACTTATTCGCAGATGCGAATACAAATCTCCGTTACACCTTTAAGGTTTTTCAAAAATGAACTGCTAAGGCGGATGAAATGCCGTGTTAAGCACAACTCTGCTATCTCAAAAAACAGTTTTGAGTAAATCGACTTTGAAGTTCAAAACAGTCTTACGTTCTTTTTGTATGGATGGGATGCATGAAACAATGTAAAATTTATATTGTAGGTTTTAATTGAAATAAGGAATAAGGGTAGTAAACATTTTTTTGTATACTTCATATATATAAAAAATACAAGCGCAAAAAAGAGTTTCGCATAGCCAACGTTTCATACTGCGGGGGTTACGTGTCGTATGGTTAACTTGAGTAAGAAGACTTTGTTGTATGAGCATTCCTAATAACTCGCATATCCAGATAGGATGGAATATTTGAAAATTTTTCGTTTACATTTTTTTCGATCAGAACATAAATGTTGTTGGTTTTTATGATTTGCATACCTATATTATATTTCTTCATTGAAAGAAAAAATATGCCAAACTCTGTCAACTCAAGTACAAAAACATAAGTTAAAAGAGTTTGGCATATCTCAAACATTGAAAAACAAAGTTAAACGAGTTTGAAATTTTCATTTTCTCGGTAACTACTAACAAATATTTGAATTTCTGTTTTTGGTTAATGGTAAGTTTGGTGTCTAAGATCATTTTACACTGATTAAGCGAAACTCGATTATTTCGAGATATAAGAGTTGTGCTTAACACGGCAGCAGTTTGTATAAACATTTTGAAAGCACACACGGACAATATCGTAGTCGGGGTCTAGTAGGATTGGTTTAAAGGGCTACGGATGACGACTCTCAAAATCTTGAAAGTTGTGAAATCAACCGAAAAAACCGAAAACTATTTTCGGGGTATGCATTTGCGAAAATTCTTACAGCGTATATCAAGAAATAACCTGAACTTTTCTACAGGATCTGAGATATTCAATCTCACATTTACATATTTCAGAAACAATGAATAAACTATATCTCCTAATCTCGAGATTTTTGTGTTTTCATATATTAAATCGGAAGGCCTCTCGTATCCTTAGCATTATCATATTTCTTTTCAAAACACGTACAATATTGAGGTCTAGGATAAAGTAGACAGGCTCTCTACTTACGGCTCAGGCGGTTTCGGTTGCAACCATTTGTCGTTTTCTAGATGTCGAGATTTGGCACGAATTCTTTTGCGAATAGATCCGGGGATATGAAGGGATAATGTAGAAAATATATTGAATATTTGGAATGTAGAATACAAATGGAAATAAAAAAGGTAAATGTCCCAATGTTTAACATTTTAATGAATTAAGGTTGAAGGTGCAGACTGTTAGGACAGAATCGAACACTGCGATATTTACCTTATCTTATGTTACTACTAGGGTTCCTTACGGATACACTTCGACCCAATGGGAGTCTTTTGTGTAATTACTATAGTTCGGAATAGTTAGTGCCTAGTTACCTAAAATTAGCGGGAAGATTTAATTAAGAGTGGTTTTAACCACCAAAAATAATGATTGATTTTTATTGAATACGGGATTGCCCGTCGAATGCGGAGTATCTTAGTAAGTAAACTTGGTTCCTGGCTTAATGGTCGCACATGAAACACATGAAAATTATTTAATATAATGTAAGTACTCTAGTGTATGCTACTGTACATACTTAGGTGAAAAATAAGATCGAAGTAGCTCAAAACAAACACACGACTCTCACTCTCACTTCTTTCGAGCCGACTTGAGTCAATGACGACAGGCCATGCGGGCGCACGCTGCTATTATTACGCACTAGTTTTATCAATTTATTGAGGTGAGCGCCATTACCCGGTGACTGCTATTACCCCTGCTTCCCCTAGGTCATAAAACACTCGTGTGATCTTATTATGAAACTATCATTTTATCAATCTTTACTCGTGTATATAAATGATACATTATATGGGCCTCTTATAATGTATCATTTGAATAAACTACTATTAAAGTATTATAATTTTGCTAATACCCACTTATTAGGCAACTAAAGACCTTCCAAACCATTATGAAGCACTTTTTAACAAATATTCTAGTCATCGAATTCCCGACTAGAAATAATTTGAATAACTTTACAAAATTAATGTTGTGAAAACCATCTATCATGCCACTAAGAGCCAGGGTCTGTTCGTCTTGTGACATCTGCGCAAACAGGACTTTTGCAAAAAAATATCTGCTTTAAATTCAGACAAACGATTTTAAATGGTTTTAAAATGCTTGTGGATTTTTCGTTTTAGGTTTCGCTTCACAAACACGATGTCAGGAAGGAACGTCGTTTATGTAATCTAATATTACTCTTGCCCGCAGTCTCTTAGTCTTAACTGAAATTATGTCTTCTGGAAACAGGCATTCAGGTTTCTCAGGGAAGTTACAAACAAGTGCACCGATAAAAATGCCTCGGCATAGTCGGCATGTATAGAAAACAACTTATAATTTTCAAACTGTTAAATCTGTTATTTCTCAAAACATAGTCAAACCCACTCGCGATGAAATCAAAAATCAGACCAAAAAATTTATATTCAAATCGGTCGACGGTCCATCCATTTAGGACGAGCGATGCCACAGACATATGGACACACAAATGCGCACACGTGAAACTTATAACAACCCTTTTCAGTGGCGTGCACAAGGTTAGCCAAGGTAGGCAATTTCTCTGTGCGTATAGCCATGGTCGTTCAGGGTAGGCAGTGCCTTTGTGTCTGTATACTGCTCGCCACTGACTCTTATTAACGTCGCGAGTTAAAATAATTTAACTTGACTAGACAATCAAAATACGGAGAACTTATAAAACCTAACGGTTCAATATTTTTAATAGATGGTACGTGTGCATCTTCGTTCGCAGAGGATAAAGAGCATAATCTCTAATTTTTGCTTCTTCGTAGTCGGGTAAACAAGGTTCTGATGGACCCGAAACAATAAGTGGATTAGAGAAGTCAACAAAACGTTAGACGTGGTGGAGGAGATAAAGCACAAGAAGTTAAGATGGCGTTAGTCTAGACGACCACTGGAGTGGATACCTTACGCAAACCCCTCAAGTAGACGCAGACTATCTCTGAGATAATAGGACATCGGCTCACAAGCCGGCAAATATTGGTTGCGTAGAAAAATGAAGTCAAGGCCAAAGTCCGAAAACGCAATTAATTGGTTATTGGATGGAGTCGGATAAAGTATCCTAAAACCATCCTTAGGTGTCCCTCTATCTCTGTTATAAAAAATCTGTCTAGACGATATTCCGACGAGAGATGGAAGTCGTTATGGTTACCGTTTATTTTCAGCAGATCTCCAGATCTTGCATTGCGCTATTAAGACTTTTTTTGGAATCATGATCCCGATCAAGTAGCAGTTTCTTCTGAGTTTTTAGCCTATGACATTTTATTGTATTTCTGGATCCTAGTCTATTGCGGGGTCTTCTGGTAACTATGAATGAGAATGCACATACTTGTATTCCATCTTATGCTGTACTTTTCATACTATGTTTTTGTGTTATTTGTGGAATTCATAAGTATTTATCTTTTCATACTAGTTCCTTTGTTTATATAGCGATACCCATAAGAAATCTAGATCGACGCAAATCTTCCCAATAATGGGTCCCGACTGCTTAAAATCGCTATGTTCCATATTAGAATTTATTATTTGTTTTATGTGAGTATCGATCATGAATCATGAATCATTTCCATTATAACTTAACAAATTTCTATGGTACTGCACTTGTTCTTTTCTTTTTAGTTTTTTTACGCAGTCGGGTTTTTGTTTTTGTAATTATTATTATTTTTTACACTTTTTAGTTAAAATTATAAAAGTCTGTAAATTTCGCTATCTTTATCGTCGGGGTTATTGAGAAGCTTGCACAGATTTATGAAAAATTAGTGAAAACGGTGTGCTAAACAACTTTGAATCGTTATAGTTCCTAACTGGTAATTCAAAATTCAAAATGATAAAAAAAATCTAATAACGATTTTCAAATCCCTATTCAATGATACCCCACTCGATATAGTACGTCGATTTTTTTTTTTCACTATATGGCGTCTCATCATCGCCATTTTGAGTTTTCATAATTTGTATGTCTTCAGTGACATTTTGACAGTTAAGACGAATCGATTGATGTAAGAATCATCAAAATCGGTCCACGCGTTTGGTCTCTAGAGTGCCAGATAGGAACAAACATACATACATAGACTGATAAACACATTACCCTCCTTTGCGTCGCGCAGTCGGGTAAAAAGGTGATAATTCTCAAACGGCAAAACCGATCATCTTAATTTAATGCATAAATACTCTCAATGAAGTCACCTTTCCATCAAAAAACACAGAGACACACCGATACACAGATATAAACTCTTTTCTTGTCTCTTGTCAGGAGTTATAAATCACGTCCATCCCTAAGGACGTGTGACGTGTTGCATTACCGAATGTAACAGACCGTTTTAGGATAAAGTGGCTGACATTCTTCAGGTTAATAAACGAATATCCCATTCCTTTTCAAAAGAAACGCATATTAGTCAGTGTTGTCAATTAGACTGAGACTCGACTTCGTTCATTAAGATTCGCAAGCCATTGAGACTTTTTTTCAGCATAAATAAGTGTGTTGCAAGACTTAATAAAAGTAACAAAAAGTCTTCTCTTCAGATTCCAGGCGTTAAAAGCTCACAAGTTTTTCCTGTTCTAGCATTTAGACTCGAAGCTTTGACTCATAATCAATATTTTAGGTATATTTTATTTATTTATTTATTATTGAAAAGGTACACAGCATTACAGTAAAAGCCAAGGCAATGTGAACTACCAAACACATAAACATACAGAAAAACTTAAAACTAGTTAGATTTAGGCGACGTATCTCTATAATAATATACTTTTTGTACTAAACTCAATTCAATTTGTGGTGTGAACGTTTCAAGTGACTGTACCGACGCATTCGGGTTGAAATACAATACCAACGTGAAAATCTAATTTGAGAGCTGGGTTCGCATATAATTCATATATAAATGTCGCATTAGAAGGGTCCACACGTAACCAAAGTCTGATTTTGCGGCGCGCCAGGTCAAACTAATGTTAATCGTTAATTCAGATAAGGTGTCGCGCAGACGATCGTTTTGGAAAATTTTTTCGAACGCTTCATTCTCTGGCGGGTTTAGGATTGTCGCATTTATAAGGCGAAAGACAAATGACAAAGCACTTTTATATAGATAGAGTGATGGATGCTTTTTTTGTCTTTGATAATGTCAGGTGACTAATATTCACGTACTTGGTTTTCTGGAGATTCAACCGCTCTCTTTCTTTTTAATCGTTCCTCCATTGCTGAGGATCGTGACTCCTTTTATGACCATTAAATGTTCGCCTCCAACTGATGCGGTCCGTCACCTGGTGATTCAACCGTTAGTTTAGAATTTAAAACAATTATCTTAGAGTGAATGCTAGACGTACAATAATAATGTAATCTACTGATATTTATCTAATACGGAAACGAAATTTAGATTTCTAGATTCCGCACTGGTAATATCCACTTGATTACTCGGACTTTATATCATAGTTTCGAATACGTACTCTTGGAATATAATGCTATCGAATGCGTTTTTTTTTAAATTCTGCCTCGCACGAGTGAACTGTGGAATTTATTACCGCTTCCAGTATTTTCGGACTTCAAAAAAAGAGCGTACTCCCACCTGAAAGGCTGGCAATGCACTTGTCACTCCTCTGGTGATGCAAGTGTCTATAGGCGACGGTGATCGCTTACCATCAGGCGACCTGTCTGCTCGTTTGCCTCCTATGTGATAAAAAAAGAATCAATTATTACTGGATCGAATATTCGCTGGGTCATAAAGCGAAAATATATTGATGTCGCATCTAAAATAAAACTGACCGCGTAGGCAATTATATAAAACAAAAGCAAAGTATAAAATTCCTACATTCTGTATTTTATTGCTGACGATCGTCAAAAAGTTACTTCAATAAAATTGGTGACGAGCCAAACTCACTATCGTTGATAACGGTTGCCAAAGGCATTGATGAAAAAAACGGTCATTTATACAAGGCCTTAAACATTCAAAAACATTTTATATGGAATGTTGTACAGATAACACTGACTGTTACGAGTTTTATTTTAATGAGACGTGCTTTTTTGAACTGGCCCAATGTTGTTATTCTTCACGAGTTCTTAAATCAACACATAAACAAACGACTAGGCTGTTTTTAGGGTTCCGTAGCCAAAATGGCAGAAACGGTACCCTTACAGTTCCGTCATGTCCGTCCGTCCATCCGTCCGTATGTCACAAGCATTTTACTCCAAAACTACTTGATGTATATTAATGAAATTTGGAGTATACCCATAGATGTCTTGCAGAAACCGCTACTGAGTTTGATGATTATATATTAAAAAGAAAAACAAAATGTAGGGGCTCCGAAAGTTATATAGATTTTTTAAACCTCCCTCTCTATTTTCTAAACCTCATGTCCAACAAATATGAAACAAATTACAAAGATAAAGTTTAATGAATACTTTTAACGAAAAGTATTTTCAACAAGATGAGATATACCCTTTTTGTGTTATTGCCGAAAAACGTTGGTTCTCTACAAAAGGACGTATGTGCCGTAGAGATACGCTCTTTTGCAAGTGCACTTTTTCATATCGTATTTTTTTAGTGCATTGTTTCATATGAACGGCTGCGGAGCCCTATACTGAGCATGGTACGAAATGCTCTTGGCCGGTTTTTTCAAACTGACAAAAGAACTGTCGACTTGTATAGCTTTTATAATTATTATTTTTTTCATGACGACGCATAAATTTATACTATTAGTATTTTTCGAAGTAACTCTGTCACTATCTCCAGAGTTATAATACCGAATAATAAGAAAAACATGATTCACCCATGTGCCGAGATACATTTTAATAGTCTGGGTCAAATCAAATCGTTCACTCTGGTTTATTTATGCTTGGCAAATTTCACCCTACCATTGACGTCAATTAGGGCCTTTCACACTTGGCAAGTTGCGAGCGAATTGTGTATGAAGGCGATCACGCAGCGAGTTCGCCGCGACTTATATTTGTATAGAAAACACGCTCGTATCTTCTAGTGTGATAAGGCCCTTAATCCTCAGCTGTAGCAGTACTTGTAAGTCCTTGAGGCTCAATTCAGCATTAAATCAAATAAAGGATTGAATTATGTCCAAACCTAATACACTGTTCGAGTAACTGCATTGTTCTGATTGGCTTTGTATATTAACGTTAATATACACATTAATGAGAGAATGCCTTGTATTAATAATTAGTTCCGTATTGTATTATGCACAAACAAATGTAGATAAATTAATAACTGGTTTATATAGCTTCAAATATTGAATTCGTTTCGGATTATGTTTATTTGGGAATATTATGATTTGACCTTGTCTGCATTGTCGCAAAGCTCTAACATACTGGCTTTTATATATTTGTGATTTCACTTTAGGAGTTGATTTTGGGAACATCTCTTACAGGCTATTGTAATACCAGGATCAAAATCAACAGAGCGTTAGAGTCTTAAACGTCGGACCACTCGCTTGCACTTGCTGTTTCTTTTAAAGTGCGAGCGAGAAGGCTGACTTGATGTTTATGCAAACGTTTAGTTGATTTTGGTCCTGGTGTAATTTTTCATTTCAGAAGTTGAGGCACTGGTCCCACTGCCGACGATGAGCAAGAAGCGATTAAATCTAGACACTAGAAACGCTTTGGCGAACATCGAGAAGCGAGTGTGTAGCTCCAATAGATTAGTCGGCTATAAGCGATTGTTCGAGTGCGACGCATTACTCGCATCACTCGCTCGGTAGCGCTATAAAATCAGCGCTAGTTGGTCTTGCAGCATGAGTTCTAACCACCAAGCGAGCATCGCTGAGCGAGTACCGCTGAGCTAGTTTTATTTTATCGCAAGAGCGATAAACTCTCCCTCTCTACTAGTTTGTCGCAGCGATAAGGATCGCTGCGACAAACTAGTAGAGAGAGAGAGTTCTCGCCGGTAGTGTGAACAGCCAGCTACGTGTCTCTTTTACTAACACAGGATCTATATCTTTTGTTCGTTTCTTATGCAAGAAAATCGCCGATAGCTAATCGCTGCCTTGCCCTTGGTGGGACTAGTGCCTGAAGTAGGTCACAATGCACGTTGTCTGTGAATCGTTAAGATACGTCGCGAAAAGAGGGCGCCGAGCAGGCATTACAGTAATAGTACAAAATTAATACCAATTCTTGTTAAATGTATGTTGCGACTTAAGTTTACACAACACGTGTTTATGTTGTATGAACAATTGTCGACTTTCATTTCAATCCAGTATTGGCGTGCCCGCTCAGCGTCTCTTTTTGTGCGATATGTCTAAATGCCTATCTATAAGCGACGGACGTCTACTGCTGAATATAGGCCTCCCCTATAGTTCGCCACAGGATGCGATCCTGCACAGACGGCATCCATCGACTCCCCGAGACCCTGACGAGGACACCCGTCCATCTAATCGGCAGCCTTCCTACGCTGTGCTTTCCTATGTGAGGTCGGCCATCCAGGATTTTACTGGCCATTTATAACAATGAGTAATAATCGCGGAAACAGATGAAAATATCATTTATAACAAGTTAACAAATCCCTAAAATGAGCTGACTATTAAAATATACTAGGACTATCCCGCGGCTTTGCCCACGAGCCCTACTACTGTACTTATATCTCGGGAACCGTACATTTTTCCGAAATAAAAAGTAGCCTATGATACTCTTCAGTCTCTATTTAAAAAACCGACAAACTAACAAACAAGTGGCGATTATTCGTAGAAAGATTAAAAAAAAGAGTTCTGCTACGTAAAACAATATAATTACTTAAATTCTCTTCAGTTTCCGCGATTATCACTCATTTAAATATCGTGTGGCCAATGCAACGCCACTTTCTGTGGAGCACGGCTACAGGACGATGGGAACAGGACGTAGGTTTCTACATTTTCAAAAGATGTCGTCGTGAACGTATAGTGTATTGATTCCTTTAGGCCTTAATTTAAAAAGCTGAAAATCTTACCTTTGCCTTCAATGTACATATACTCGAACAAGATGTGTCTTTTTGTAGAAATGAACACACACAAATTCAAAGTCATGGCATCCAACCCAAGGTCAACGTCCAAACACCATGGGTTTAATCTTTCTTACCCTAGCTCTATAAGTTTGCCTACTTCAAAAATAGTATACTGTATATGTGAGTAAACATTTTCAATTATTTGCCGGAGGATGTAAAGTCAATTGATTTTCCGGAATTTAAAAATAAATTATTTAATTGGTGTATGAATAAAATGTACTATAATGTAAATGAACATTTTGACAATCGCAATGCCCTTTAATAAATTTATTAAAGGGCATTGAATGCCTGAATACTTAGACATGTAACGTAATCTTCTGACATATTTGTTTGCTTGGGTGCTTATTTATTTATTTGTGTACTTAACTATAAATATATGACATTTGATTACTATTTCTGTAGCATGACATTGAAACTGATGTAATGATGAATTTTAATAATTTTACAAGCACAGAGGGAACTCTGTCAAATATTGTACGCCGACTCTGGCTGATTGTGACGCACATATACTTATTGTAACAACTCACTTTCTAAAAATATAAAATATTATTCTATTCTATTCTATTCATAAAATGACTGTTCAAATTGTATATACGAGTATGTATTTATATTTTCTTTAAATCCAGACATATCTAAGAAGACATGTCGAACAAGGATGTTCTAACCTTGTTTTATATATTTTGATATTACAAGCGGAAGTTTCTTTTTAATTAATATTGTTGGAATGACACTTCCGTTTGTAAAACAAGGTACAAGCTTTTGAGAATCGGGCCCCAGATACTTCCTTTTAACACGTTCGGCACCGGCAACGATCAACTAAGCTCTTACTATATGCCGGCCAAAATGAGATTGATCACACACGTAAAAGTGATACAAATCACTGCACTGGCACTTATAAAATAACGCAAACATTTCACTGGCATAGGAGTAAAAAATCTCGATCACAAACGTGTTTGTGGTGTCAAGTAAAAAACTCTTTACTGTACATTTAATTTGCATTTTCTATATTACGAAAAATTTAAAACATAAAATCACGCAAGCGTGTCACCGGCAAGGAGTTTGTTCACAAATGTTGTAGAACTGGCAGCGAACGTGTTAAGGATACTGATACTATATTACTTAAATTCATGTGTAGAACTGTAAATAAACTACCAAAATAAAGCAATAGAAACGAATCATGAGTCTTCAGTGAACTGTTTTGAGCTGAAGAAATCGCATTTATCGAATTAACACGAAATAAGATTGTTGTATCGTGCTGCAAATAACGGGAAAGGAATGATTCACTTAGAGCACGGACTGGAACGGTCTGCGATCTCAATGCAGCGCGCTTTATAAGAAATGCTTGCCAATCTAATAAAAAGAGAGTCATCCATTACTAAATTACTGCTCAAACATCTAAATTTTGCATTCGTTTTTCATACAATTGGGATGCCATATCTTTCGGGATTTACGAAAATGTTTTTTTTTTCTGTTTAATATTACAATTTGATTTTGATGATTTGATTATAAATCGCAGTAACAGCATAGACAAATAAAGTTCAAAAACAAACTGTACGATTAAATTCTTCTTTTATAAGGTGCGGAACCCTAAAACTGGCCTTAATTCTTCTTAGCAATCATCAAATCAAATGCGTAGTGCCTAGCAGTGGGAATTAATTGTTCGGAGTGGTTTTACACTATGATAATTACATGTAAAAAAGTCGTTCCATCCACATTCAAGCTTTGTATCAGGACTCTGTATAATTTTTATTCAAAAAGCGCAAAATAGGCACTTGAAAAGCGGTTCGTTTGGATGCCTATGCGAATTATTCAAATATATTCATATGGCAGGACGCCCTCATATGTGTAAAAGCGTGCAAATTACACTCAAATTCGCATAAAATTTTACGGCAATTTCGTCAAGCTGGTGGAAAGAATGAGATAGTTCTACACACCTGTCGGTTTACAGGCTTTCCGGTAATGACTTACGGAATATTTTATAGCAGAATTTTAAACAAAAAAACACAAAATAATTTGTGCTTATTTCTTAATTTGTTTCAAATCGTAATCCTGAAACGAATTTATATATGTATACATTATAAAATTTTAAGCCCCTCGACTTGTTCCACTAAAACGTGAATATCTTGAAGACCAGGGCTCATGGATTTTCATCAAACAAAGCTAAGAACACTCGGGAAAAAAACCACACTCAAATCGGTCCATCCGTATGGGCGCTACGATGCCACAGACAGATACACAGATGCACAGAGTCACAGACCCTTTCAACTTATAACACTCCTCTTTTTTGTCGGGGGTTTAAAAAGCTACAGGGCTAACGCTTAACTGTGTCTGTTCCTGAGTTATGTATGGGAGCAGTACGGGGGGATGTGTTAACGGAACATGATTGTATAGATAGTTAGGATACGTCATGTCTCGTCACATTGTCACCCCTCCCGTACCGCTCCCATCCCTCAGGTATAGACTCAGTTAAGCTTTAAACTTGTAATGACTGTTTATTTAAGACCCATGCTCAGCTGTGTTGCTTCAGGGCATGTTTATTGCCCTCCAGCGTTTTAAGTCTAAGTCTTAAAATGTCAAGTGTTTACACCCAAACCCAAAAGTAAAGATACAAAATTGTTTCTTTTGCTATTTATACTCGTAGTACCGAAAACGTACATTGCAGCGAGGACCTACCAGCATCTTCGAGACCTTACTGAGAAGGAGGACTTTAGTTTTACCTTAGCTTTAGTTTAATTTAGTTTTAGTTTTTATAGACGCATTTTTTGGATAAGTAATTTTCTATGGAAATATGTAAACAGCCATTATATAAGTCATTGTTACTTGAAAACAAAAACTTGAACTTTTGGTCTTACAATGTCGAGGTCTTAAAGGTTAAAATAACTTGACTATAACATTTAAATTTTAATAAGAAGAAATTTTACTGAAAACATGTTGTTTAAAGTTTAAGTTTTTACGCATACAAAAACTGCACAGTAAAATATAACTTTAAATAATTAAGACGAGCTAATACAATATACTGCTAGTTTCAGTAATATATATTTATTATCTATTTAATAGCTGTAAAGCAAAACGACGTAATATCATAAACTTTAAGAATAAGCTTAACTTAATAATTGAAAAAATAAGAAACACAATAGAGTGCGAACTGAAAGGCAAAACTGTCACAAAAGTCTTAACTGAAAGAATTTAATACGAAAATTCTTAAGTTACACCCTTAAACAGAACGGCAGCATAATGAAAACAATCACAATCATCTTGCCGTCGGAATGAGACATGATAATGTAAGTTGGCTCTTTGAAGAGGCTTATTAAAATTGAATCACCCTCTTCAACGGGATCCGCGTGTAACTCAGACATTTCTAGAAATGTCTCTCACAACCTCTCATCTAAGCTAATTACGCCATTGCAAAAACTACTGCGGCACTGCTTAATAAAGTTTAGAATTCGTTGTTGAAGCTGGAGACATCAGGGATTGAGGGAGTAGGGAGACGGCATCGCAGCTTTAGTTGCGTATACGTACTGTCGCGAAATAAATTGCATGTTTCTGTTGGATGTTTTTGCATTATGCGCTGCAGGATCTTGATTGTGAATTGCTGTAATATATCTCTATGATATTTTACTGTGTTTACTGTAGTGCTCCTTGGTAAGTAAGTAAAGTAATACGAAGTGACTTTAGGTGATCTCCTTTTTTTCTACTAAAAAGTATCTTAGACCTTTATTACCTTTACACCGTATATATACAAAGCAGTCTTAGGCATTTTGAGCATTTTTTCACAATAACCTATCACCTAATTCCAATTACAAATTAAGGATATACAAAATGTAGATTCTACTTCACTATGTATAAAAAAAATGCCTGGTGAAGTGGAGGGTTGGTTGGAGTGGGGTGGTTATATTTTTATTTATATAGGTGGGATAATGTCGAAAACAATCTCAACTTCCTTACTTCATTTTGAAATTGTCTCGAATATGAATATTAATATCACAGGATTTCAACTATATTAGTATCTAGCTTAATCATTTTCTAAAAAAAAATATTAAACAACCCGGTTTGCACTTATTTGCAGGCGTCGCCATAGATACCAGGTGCAAACTTAACTGACCAATTAGTATAAGTAAGTGATAGTTTATACGGAACCCTTGGTGCACGAGTCAGTCTCGCACTTGTACGGTTTTGTAATGCAATTATCAATCAAAATTATTTAAGATTTTTAACTTATACTAAAAGTGCACTAAAAAACGATTGCGAATTAAATATTTGTACTCTTATTTTATTGCACGAATCGAGTGAATTATAAATCGTTTGCTAAAAAAATACTCACATTTATTTATTTAGTTTTCAATAACCAATCTTAACTATTATTTTGATGAAAATTATCGCTGCTATGAAACGAAGTTATAAGTGAAATCACTTCGTTTTTAGTGAGAGTACATTTACATTTTATTTTTTATGGAATTACATCATATCGCAAATTTCTAATAACATTTTATGATGCTCAATATATCTTATCTTATCTTACTATTATGGGCTTTTACGAACCCAGCGGGATTTATTTATTTATTTATTTATTTATTTATATTTATTTATTGCAGTCATGTACATTTCACAACACCTTCTTAAGGTCTAAACTTATTACTAAGTACATGAACCCTGATAGGGCATGGCAACATTAAAACGATGACGGCATAAAATCAAAATGATGCTTAATCTGCTAAGTACAAACATGCATTATAATATATTTGTACACTTTAAAATAATCAAATGAATAAATCAAGCATTCCAGGAAAATTCAAAATAATAACAATAATAATAATTACAGGTAATAAATAATGTGTAAAAATGTCAAATTCATAACGTACAATTTTAATTTCATCAGAGATACGAATTTATACAATAATAATAAAAAATTACAATAGAATATAAATTGATATGTTTAATAATGTCAAGTAAATGTAAATTCATTTGATCATTTAAACATGTTTAACATAAGGCTTAGAGTAGGTAACAATAATTATTGATTATATTACAAAGTGTCGTCATTTAAGAATTCGTCAACATTTATCGATTAACAGTGTTTTTAGTTGGTGTTTAAATGTGTTAAGTCTAGTTTCTGATTTAATTTGTTCTGGAATCTTATTGAATTTTTTTATAAATCTGGAATGCGGGCTATTACTATGCATTCGTAAGTTTGATTTTGGAAGTGCTAGTCTATTCTGATGACGCGTTTGGATAGTCCTGTTTAGGGCATCTTTAATTTGTTTGAAAAGTTGTATATTACTTTTTACAAACATAGCTACTTCCAGGATGTAGATCGAAGGCAGTGTAAGAAGCCTTTTTTTGTTAAAGTGAGGTCTACAGCTGTCCCGAGGGCGGATGTTTGCGAGGATACGCAGACACTTTTTTTGCATGAGGAACAAGTCGTGAGCGTCGGTACTGTGGCCCCATAAGACCACCCCGTACCGGAGCCACGCATATGCATGGGCAAAATATGATGTTAGGGCTGCCTCATAGTTAGTGTTGATTTTAATTACACTCAGAGCGTAGATAAAACGAGATAACTTTAATCTAGTATTTTGAACGTGTTGTTTCCAATCCACATTTGAGTCTATAGTTAAACCTAACAAAGATTTTTTTGTGTAATTAAACTTCTTGTTACTCAATCTACCACCTCCATAAACCAGATTATAGATACCAATGGTAGCGACCCAATACCAAATTCTTTCTTCCACTGTCTGGTAAGAGCATGACATTCGCATACTATGCGTTTCATTCTGTCTGCATCCTCAACGCACATTCTAAAACCTGTATTGTCAGAAAGTCTTAGTTTGGCCGAGAGGCCTTTGATTCTGAAGTGAACTATGAACATAAAAGCATGCTGAATATTATAAGTTTTAAATATTAAAAAATATCATTCCAAGTAAAACTGTTAGAGATCTATCTGAAGTGCTCTTGTCTGTGGTAAGAAGATTAAAGACCAGATACAAATGAATGTGATCTGATTTTTTTTAATATTCATGCTTGTTTTTTTTTCGTATTATTTTGCTAGATTAACATACTTATGTTTGGTAATAAAATTCAATTTTGTGCTTACGTGTCGGCAATGCTTTATATTATAGCAAGCGAGTGATATTCATAATATGGCGACAGTTGACTATGAAGTTTGTCAGTCTTCCTGTCATTCGTCTATGACAGGGGGTTAAGAAAGCGATAATCTGATTCTATAGATGCTTGAAACTGCAAGATTATTGTTCAGTTTGCTTGCTTTGGGTCCAAGGTATTCAACATAAAGAGCTTAAAATGCATTTTCCCTCGGAAACTGCGGTATTATTCAGTGAAAACAAGCGTTAATTAAACATTTTGTGTGCTTTTGTTAATCCGGTATGGAGCCGGGCCAATATTTTAACATCGTCATTAAATTTGCATTGACAGATAAAATTACATGGAAATAACGATTCGTTGCAGGATCATTTATGCGTGATAATACATTTTTCATTGTGTTTAACCCGTCAGTTTCAAGGGTTAACACGTTCGGTCATTTAGTCCTCATCTTTACTATTGTAAAGGTGTAAAAATGAAGTGTCTGCACATTGTTTCTCAAAAAAATCTTATGAAAATAAAGTGGCACATAATTTTAAAACCTTTAGTATTTTGTTATGATTCAAATGATGTAGGATACTGACGAAAAAAAAGGAATTTTCACTTAAACTACTATCTAACACGGTTATTAAGGAAAAAATCCAAAATTGCTACTAAAATTGTGAATATCTCGAAAACTATTAAAAATCGCAGAACATTTATAGGGATCAAACCGATAGTTTTCTAGCTGTTCCCTTCGTTTTGGCGTTGGTTTTAGAGACACCCAGTAGAGGTAAGGGGTCGTCCACAAATTACGTAACGCAAATTGGAGGGAGGAGCCGGTCCGGCCAAGCGTTACGGTCCTGTTACGTTGGGGGAGGGGGGGTATCAAAGTTTGCGTTACGTCACGCACGATTGGAAAGTCGTCCACTTGAATTGACCATTTAGAAGGAGGACAATCTCATATAGGAAAAGCAGTAATATAACAGTTTCAAATCCGTTTAATATGGCGCTAGATTAGCGAGATACCTAATATGAAGAAAATAATAAATTACGAAACATTTTTATTGAAATGCCACTCAATCTTTCGTTCTTCATCTGATGGAAATATTCAGTCGTGCCCAAAATATTTTTTCTTGCATCATTATGGATAATTTTGCCATTATTATAGTCATTTAATTTCATTTTTCGCACTTGATACTGTGGCGCCACCAATTTAACACCTTTTGACAGACGCTTTGGATATAGAAATTGTTCTCATTAATTTTCTGCACTTCATAGTCTAGATATTTCTTAGTTTTGTTTTATGAAGAATTAGTGCATCCAATACAAAGATTTAACAGCTGTCATCATTCCGTGTAATTGGGTTGGTTTATGCTATCTAATCTATCTGTCTTTACGCTATATCAATTTATTAATGCACCGGCAACCTATCTCAACGTCAATTTCCAACCACTTTGCTCCACTAAAGTAAGAACATCTGCCACAAAATGTTATTCTTAAATTAAAAGAGGTGTAAGATTTTCTTGCATTCCCGCAATTTCGGGCGGGTTATAAATACGATCTGTCTGTCGGCGCCGTTTTGACGGAGGTCCGGCGGACAGACGGACTGACGGGTCGCGGGACCGCGTCGTCGTTTTTGTGTTCTGTGACAAATGGCCTCTTCCCGTGCCCGTAATTGGTCAAATTTATGGTATAGAGAAAACTGTTTCGCTCGGACGCCTCTTGAGTCTTGAGTGTGGTAATTCATCTATTTTCATGTCTATGGTAGGGTATCGGTGTCGGGTTACTTATGGAAAATATTTTTAGTAGTCTGTGTAAATAACACACTTTACCCTCAAACCGATATTTTTTAAGGTACTTACTTCAGTACCCTGTCGTAAATTATGAAACTGACATGTTAGTAAATGGTTAAATCATGAAACAGAGAAGTGTATAACTATGAAAACATTACTATAATTGGCACTGCAAAACAATTCAAAATTAGAAAAAAAAGCGGCAAATCGTTGTATATTAGTCCCATACAAAAAAAATATATGAATTTATTATGTTTGCGGATGTATCTGTATGTCTGTAAAATAGTGATTAAGTAAGTGATTAATTCATTTATGGCTTAATGTAGACTAAGTTACTAATTTTAATCCCTAGACCCCTACCTCCCCCTTCTCTCCCTCCCTGGTTAAATGTACATAACAAATAGTGGACTACTCTATGGAAACTTTATTGACTTTGTATAAGCCATGCAAGTTTACCGTAGAGGTTGAATCAGGACGCCGCATTATTTAAAAAAAACATGAAAATTTGGCCATAAATACATAGTTGTGTATCAAATAAGTCTCGTAATTAGTAATTTAATGCAAAGGAATAAAACGTGGTTTGCAGAACATAAAATTGCGACTCTTTGAAAAAGATGTTCTCTCAGAGCTTTGTTACAAAAGCGTTACGTCCATTTTCCGATAAAATTTTATAAAATGTATTATTACTCTTCATTGTATTTGGCTTTACGTCAAGCGCTGCAAAGATAAACGACAGAGATCTACACTTGAAAAAAAGAAATGTAAGAAAACTAAAAAAGAGCACGAAAATTTCCGCAAACAATAGTAGTTTTTTGTCAGAAATTTAAATGTATTACGTTCTGTTCGACGTTTAATTTTTGGTTGGGAAATTAAAGGACAAATTTAAACTGAAGGAAATACCAAAACATTTCAGAATTAAAAGCGATTTCACACGACATAATTTACTGAAATATTGTCGTATAAAGTTTATTCATACTATTATAAAGTTGTAAGAATGAATTGTTTTGTACATTGAAGATATTTAAAAAAAATATGTAACTGACCTCCAGGTTACTGAAGCCAAAATATTTTTTTTGGGATATTTTTGTACGTGTCGTTCTGGCTTCAGAACGGATAAATAGATTTCGACTAATTTTGGTACACGGCTTGTTGGTCTATGTTTGGTACAGCTCAGTAACCGATAGACAGAAAGATACAGACGGTTATAAGATACTGTTTCTAGACTACGCTAAAGAAAAAAAGAGGGGTTTTGACTTTTTAGCGCCATGTAGCCGCCACCTACACCGAAGCTGTCATTTGTTTTTCGACAGTGATCAACGTGTTTCAACAGTTCTTTTAAATATTTTCAGGATTAAAAAAAACGGGTCTCATTCGGAATCCCTAATATCTTTTGTCCTAATGTATCATTTGCCATAACGCATTTTTTTCAGAAACCGTAATTTTTTCAGGATTTTTTAAAATATCGTCGTATAGATTAGGTTAGGTTAGGTTTGTTTTATAACAATCCTGAATAGTTTACGGTTTCTGAAAAAAATGCGTTATGGCAAATGATACATTAGGACAAACGATACATTAGGACAAATGACGTTAGGGATTCCGATATAGATCCAAAAAAAACATGTCTTAGTTGTATTTTCGAAAATAATCGACCCATTAATTGTGGCCCCTCTTTATCTTCCAACTTCGAAAAAAATTACAAAGATAAAGAATAATAAATACTTCAAGAAAAATATTTTCAACATGATCGGATATACGGTTTTTGAGTTATTAGTGTTATTACCGAGAAACGGCACTTCTCAACAAAAGGACCTAACTGTCATGGAGATACGCTCTTTTGCTAGATAATTTTTTCATATAGTATTTTTTTCACCTGTAGTGTGCATTTATTCGTATGAACGGCTGCGGAACCCTACACTGAGCATGGTCTGACATGCTCTTGGCCGGTTTTTTTATATGTTGACCCCCAGTGGTGAAGTGCTACTCATTCTGTTTCATTTTATCACCAGTGGTCATATGAGACAATTTTCACCACCGGTGTGATATGGGAGTACCATCGTGTTATTTGGTCACTGGTAGTCAGTCGGGAAATTGTAGTGCCAATTCACCACTGGTGGTGAACATTTAGTGGTGAGATGGTCCAGAAGGAAATATACGCTGTTTTTCTAGTGCACTTTTTCAAATCGTATTTTTTTCATCTGTAGTGCATTTCTTTCTAGTAACAGCTACGGAACCCTACACTAAGCATGGCCCGACATGCTCTTGACCGGGTTTTTTTTTAATTTATTAGCTTTAATGTGACATTCTGTATCGATTTTCATTTTAAATTAAGTTGAACTCACGTGTATCTTTTTTATTTATTAATGGATACTTACTTTTCTGGTACCAATTATATATTAATTTCTTTAGTTACTAACAATGTTATTTTATTACTATTATTATTTTTAACTCCCGACAAAAAAGAGGGTTGTTATAAGTTTAAAGTGTCTGTGACTCTGTGTATCTGTGTATTTGTCTGTGGCATCGTAGCGCCCATACGGATGGACCGATTTGAGTGCGGTTTTTTTGTGTAATAGATAATTTTACCTCGAGTATTCTTAGCTTTATTTGAAGAAAATCGAAGTACTCTTCTCCAAGATATTCAGCTTTTAGTGGAATAAGTGACCGGATCTCAGACAATATTGAAGCTAGGAACTCTAAATGTTTTTGTTGTGTCGAGGGGTTTTTAAAATTTTAATTTTCTATAGTTATTGTAAATAACTATCACATTCCGAATAGTAGGTATTTGGATTTCTAAGATTTTTTTTATTGTTTGATATATAAAACTTAACTTAACTAAGCATAATCTAAGTTTTAATTTGCACTTTATCTCCAAATAGACTTAATTGCAGTGTTTACAGAGCGCCTTTGAGAAGTTTCTGCATTATTTTCATTACTAGCTTAGCTCACAAGCTAATGGCCCATGTTTTATCGTTACGCTGTTTTCTTCTTGTTCCGGGCTTTTAGCAACAGCTTAATCAGGAAATTACTAGTTAATAACACTGTTCAATATGCAAAATCGTGTGAATTCATCGACAGTGATCCTACATTTTCTCTCTTTTATAATAGTATTATATTATCTATACCTACTATTATAAAGTTGTAAAAATGAAATGTCTGTACATTGAAGATATTAAAAAAAAAACCATTGTGAGGGACTATTTGGAGGCCACCGATGCGAAAAATATTTTTTTTTGGATTTTATGTATTTTTGTATGTATCGTTGCGGCTCGAGTTCATCACGCCAAATCGGCTAAACTAGCTATTTATTAGGTGGTTATAGAATACTTTTTATCTGTCTACGCTGTAGAAAAAAAGAGGTTTATGTTTTTAGTCCTCCGCGGACACTTTCTAGAAAGAATATAAATAAATTCGATTCTATTTAAATTATTGGAGTATCAAATTTAATTATTGATTAGCAAGCTGTCCTGTATTTGCTGACCATTAAGTAATTAACTTTTCTGCCAATTATGTGTTTTAGCTGCTTAATCGTATGGGTACGGGTTATTTTTCGTTGCTCCGTTAAATGCTAGCCATATTATTATCGTCACTAAAAATAAAGAGAATGTCGCGAAGTTGATTGGTATCATCATTTTACTAAGCAATAGAGCTGGCATAAATGTGATTATGATATCTGATTTCTAATTATATTCTTTCTCATTTTAAAATACAGTGGGCCAACTTATGATGGTTGCTTTCTATCAATTAATAAGATATCCATCCCTCTCACACCCCTATAATTGTGCATCTGTTGCCATATCTGGCACAACCATTAACACCCTACCCCACCCCTTACTGTCTTTAGGACATAACTGACAGCAACATGACGTTAATACAGCAAATTTTAGAAAAACAAGAAAAAAAATGTGTTTCGTTGCATTGTGCATACAACAAAAAAAATCGATCGAAACAGCTACTAATTTTTTTATATTTTTATCTTAAGGTCTTAGAATACTATCACATACATTTATTTATTTTATTTTAAAATTAACATGTACTGTAGGGTTAACTACTCGTCAAAGAGTATAAGACGTTTTATTTAACGACAAAAAAAACTATCATAGACCAGCTAGACACAATACGTTCGATATTACCATTGTCACAAGCATATTTTTTGTTCAATGAACACTCTTAGAATTTAAATACAAAATGAGTGCTTTTACTTTTGTACAAAAAATAGGATTTCATGATTCATTCACACCTCCATATAAAGGCAATCACTAATCAAAATGGAGTCAAGCTACAAATCACCCTTTCACACATTAGGCTACCTTTTTCCAATGTGTTGGCCGAACGTGTAAAAGCATCATTATTCATACCTCCGTAGAGCTAGTAAATAGCTGAGATAGCTAGTTCTTCCTTATTCCTGTGGATATAGTAAGAAGAAAAAGGTTAGATATGTCGTCATATTAGACATTGCTTTCTTATGGATCTGCCCGCTTTGCAAACGTATTAGGGGAATACCCTTTAGATCCCGTGCATTTTTGAGCCTGTGAGTCTTCAGCCTTTATTTTTTCTGAAGGTCTCCATTCCAGATCTATCTTTATGCAAAAAACACGTTTTTCTGGGAAAATTGTCGATTTCCTTACGATAAGCAGCATTAGTGGAAATACGTCTATCTACTATATGTATTTGTTGGGATAAATTATTCGTGTTTTAAATTTTGACTTTTCAAGCGCTAGTACAATCGTTAGTCAGTAGTGACGTCACTTGAAATTTCTCCCGTGCAATAAAAAAATTAAATGCATCCGCGTGTAATTATGTCTTGTATTCATGAAATTGTCTTAGAAATCTTAGAATACCCTATTTTAATGATGAAAAATAGAAAAAACAAGGTTTTTTATTTTTGGCTCATCCCAATTAGACCACTTAGTGGAAATGCGACGAAATTTGACGCTTTGAGCTAGTGTTAAATGCATATTATTAAGTGAAAACCTTAATGCACAATAAATTGACGAGTGAAGATATTGTTCATCGCTTTATAAATTACAACATGTTTAGGCTTTAATTTCATATAACGTAGCGTAGTGCTTATTGACATTTTACTTTTTAATTTTCACAAAGTATTTATTGTTATTATTTATTCAATAACGTATTGACTGTTTATCACAACAGAAAATACTTTTAAATCATCTGCCATTAAAAGTTCCTTTTGAACAAACTTGTTTTCTATAATATAATGGAAAAGTACGAAATCTGCTTACTCGGGTTATACTGATAATGTACTTATATGAGAATCTTAGTTAATAAATTTACAATACCTTTCTAATAAATTCAAACTCAGCTATGATACGATATTCCATCATGAAGTTCCAGTTCATATCTTCCGGCTCCATCATCAGATCAGTTCGACAGTACCATATTATTGTATTATCATCAGAACTACATACAACTGCCAATTTTCATCACGCTACGATCCTTGGAAGATGGTTAAATTAGTTACCTTAGATTCCATTACATAGTTACATACAGGTCGACCTAATAAAAGCGTGTTAAAAAGTATACTATTTTAAAGTTCTAAAAATGAAATTTCCGAATAAAATAAGTGATACGGACTATTTGAAGGTCACTGAATCGAACTTTTTTTTTTTTATTTCGTTGTGGCTTCATGGCGTCAAAACGGCTAAACATATTTAACGAATTTTAGTAAACGGGTAACTGGGCATTTACAGATGGTTCAAGGATACTTTACACTCAACTTCGCTCAAGGAAAAACGAGGGATTTTTTTATCTCCCCCGCTGACGAAATGGCGGACACGGACGGTTCTAATCTATACTCTTATAAAGTTGTAAAAAATGTCTGTACATTGAAGATATTTACAAAAAAATGATTGCATCGGACTATTGGAGGTCACTGAATCGTATTTTTTTGTAGGTTTGTATGTGGTAAAACTATTCTCGGTAGGTATACGGTTCCCGGAGTATCCATAGATGGTTATATATATTTACTCTCTACCCAACCACGATAAAGAAAAAACGAAGGATTATGGCCTTTTCTCCTCCGCGAACGAAGTTAGGTGTCCTCTATTAAATAATATATTTAGCAAGCGAGCAAAGCTGCGGGGAATGCCTATCGTGTATATTCCTAAAGTAACTTTTTCGTTTCACCGTCACCTCCAAATAATAACTTCCAATTTTACAATTGGAAATATTTGCAACAAATCGTTTTATTTCGATAAGCATTTGTTTTCCTGATTTTCAATTAGAGCTACGGGGAAGTTTATTCAACTGATTAAGTAACTTAAAGAAGTTCGGTTCATTTGAACGTTGAAATAGAAACGGGTTTTGTTTTCGTTAAGTGCAATTTTATTTTTAAATTAAAAACAAATGGTTCGAAATCACCAATAAACTAAACGACACCGTTCTTATTTCGAACGTGGAAGGAGGAAAATGAGACCCATATTACATTCCAAGGCTTACCTTTGTAAGTAGTTTATGAATAGTCTGGTAAGTCGTTGTGGCTGAGACGCTCTCAGAGTTGTAAACATGAAATATCTTTACGCCGAAGATAATAAAAAAGTTAAACACGCTATTTGAAGGTCACTGAGTCGAATATTTATTTTTTGTATGTACGATTGGACGAATTGCAACATTTTTTTGTACAAGAATAGTTGGATATCTATAGGATACTTTATCTGGCTACGCTGAAGCAATAAAGAGGATTTTGACATTTTCTACTTTGAAATGAAGTTGCAGGCACATTCTCGTATTATTATTATTATTATTATTATTTTTTTAACTACAAGATAAATTCTTCGTTATCTGAATTTACCATCTAAAGTAAGGAACGCAATGCAAGTGTAAGATGCAATGCTTAACAAGGAGCGCTGGGAGCGGATGTCTTAATGGCGTTGGCTTGACAATTTATGTGCGGCAATATGACATTGCGACAATAACATTAGCAGTAAATTCTACTCACAGCAAAAATAAGCTTAATATTTGTTTTCTAACAAAGGCCTTCTTCAGACGGATGTTCAGCGCGTTGTTCGCAGCGTCATTCTGAGTCAGCCCTTATTTCTAATACGTCACATGACTCTCGATAAACTTTATTAAAAACTTCGTTTTGAAGGTAAATGACAGTCAATATAGTATATGTTTTTTTTTTAATTATATAATAGATGGGCATTTGACCGCAATCTCACCTGTTGTTAAGTGACGATACGGTCAAGGATGTATCATGCCCGTCTAGAAACTCTTGTCTTGAACACACCACATTACTGGAGACGCCGGGAAAGAAGGGCTTGCCGGGTGAGTAGGTATAGACGGCCAACCGTAGGGACACCGGATAGTGATACGAAGCCGGTAAGCCGTTTTCATGGCCAGAGACATGTGCTTTTATCAAACATATGCAATGACATAAAATAAACCACTCAAATCAATCCCTCCATAAAGTTTCTTTTTTTTTACGGAGTCCGTATGTCGCGTGTGTAGTGTTCGAGTAGACCTTGATAGGGCCGTTATACACAACCTTTATAATAATAATCTTAATTTATGTAATAAATAAAATAAATGCAGAGGATTTTAAGTATTGTCTATGGTCTCTGGTGACTTACGTGTAGACAATATTTTAAATTTATTTATCAATATATAAACCAGGTTACAATACAGGTTTGTTGTTTTAATAGCAGTTCGTGTGTAATGGGCATTGACGCGGATATTTTTGGTCCGATAACCATTCAACCACTAGAAAAAATAAAAAAGTATAAATTCAGCTGTTTAGCCACTTCATGACACAGAGGCCATGTTTACATTAAAATTAAAATAAAATACTTCCCGGCCTAGGCCTTCAATGTTGTATGCAATTCCTTTACAGTTCTCTCAGGATGTTCCGCCTGAAACGGGATACTTTGAAGCCTGTTTTAACGCACGTAATGACGACATTTCATTGCATGTTTGAGAAAAATATATTATGCTAGCTTCGGCCCGCGACTTCGTCCGCCTAAAATACATTTATCACGGATAAGGGTATTTTTTCGGGATAAAAAGAAGCCCATGTCCTTCCCCGGGACTCAAACTAACTCCATACCAAATTTCATCCATATCGGTTCAGCGGTTTAAGCGTGATAAGGTAACAGACAAACAGACAGACAGACACACTTTCGCATTTGTAATATTAGTATGGATTACAAGAAGGTACCCACCACTTCGTCCGCGGAGGGGAAAAGTCATAACCCCTGTTTTTTTCGCCAGCGTATTTGGAAAAAAAAAATATCTTATAACCATTTGTGGATACGCTGCTACCAGTGTGCCAAAAATAGTGGAGATCCGTTTAGTAGTGTAGATTTAATAGTTTTTTTTTACTTTATTTAAAGAGAGACTTTAGGGACTTAAGTCCTTGATGAGTATAACGAACAAAATAAAATGGCCAAAACAGAGATTTTGACAAATATCTAAGAGATATGACCAAATCACGCACGATGTTAAAATGGCGAATCCATTTTATTTTTTGCCTAGACAAAGTCAGTCATTCGATTAACTCTCTGAATATCATTGAAATAAAACAATTTAACGGATTATATCGCGTATATTATCTCATTTTAGTTCCCGACGTTTCGGAAGCTTTCCAGCTTTCCATGGTCACGGGAGGACTGAGAAAAGATGTATTTTCCTCTGTCAAAGTTACAATTTGTCTCTGAATATGTTTAGTGAAATGAAGAAATTAGCCAAAAAAAGCAACTCATTGTTTCATTTCACCAGATTTGTTTAGTGATTTGATTTAAGATCCTTGAAACACGTCAGTGAATTGACGAAACGATTTCGCAAAGTCAATTTGTTTTATCATTTCACTAGACACGTTCAGTGAAATGATAACGTCTCTACTGTAATATGTTTAACAGCGTTTTTTGCACTGTTTATCTGTATTTGGAGGTCAGATTTGCAAATGTTCTGTTGTTTATTGTTGTCGATGAATACGTCAATTGTTTATCTATCAATTATCTTCCAGCTGTAATATGAGTTAAAATTATTTAAAGATATATTTGAAGATGTATTGCCGCATTTTTTTTCAGTAGTTGCTTTTATCTGTACAGATGTGAGGAATTGGCATTGCTAAGATATCATTGAAAATAACGCCACACTGCAGTTGTGCGAGGTGGATCTTGTTGTCGGTAAAATGACCTCGAGAATCATGCCCTGATTATGACTATCCCACCTTTGCCTTATTTGAACGCCATTAAAATGATTATAAAAAATGCTTGCTCTCTCGCTCGCGCGTGGTACGTTGTCTCACTCTCACATGCAAACGCGCAGTTTTTGCTAAAATCAAAAGAGAGAGTCTTGTGTACTGGTGTGTGAACCCTTTCTATTTTTTTTGTGTAGCAATGTAGGCTTACAATCTAAATGCCTATAAAGCTAAGCATGCACTTATTTTTTTCTGAAACAGCTCTCACTACCTACATACTTTGATAAATGGTATTTAGTGTGAAAATCACTTAATTAGTAACGTGAACGAAATACACACCATTGCATAAAGAACATATACAATGGTAAGACATAAACATCCATAAACAATTGTAAATTATTTACCTTAGACAAAACTCAGATAAAGCGAGCACAATGAACTAGATGTATTAACTATATACGAATTTCATGGAACTACACTGTTTAAGAAACAAATATGTTTCTGGAAATATTATAAATGGAAGGTGTCCACGAAAGTGTAGCTCTTATTATATGTATTACATAAACGGCGTAAGGGCGCACGTATCTCAGCATTAGTCGATGCGATAGGAACAGCGAACAAGTGCGAGAATCGAATTCGCTTTAGCAGTATGCTTATGGCCCCTCTTCACAATCGCCGATCATCGGAGCAGGCGGGATACGTTAGAATGAGATGGAAATATATGGTGCTCTTTCTAACGTATTACTGCATCCCACCTGCTATCGGTGATCGTGTAGAGGAGCCATTAGACAAAACAGCGTTTGATTTGTACATCTACTCTTATGAAATTGTGAGTTTGTCATTCAATAATTATACTTGCGATATCAATTTCATGACCATAGCCTTCTTATTAACTGACTTCTAAAGAAGGAGAAGGTTATATGTTCGACAGTTTTTCTATCAATGTCTTTAAAGTAACTTGTGCAGACTGAGGACTGTAAAGGCAGTCTGAACCCCTTTCGATAGCTTTAAGAGCAGTGTAGGTGAAGTAGAGAATAAAAAGTCACAGTTTATATCGAAATCCCGTTCCTAAACCAATACTTAGGCTTCCTATTTTAACTATGATATCTATCTGACTGAAGCTAATTCACTTGACGATTATTTCTTGTAAGTATTTTCAAAGGCTAGTAAGTAGTACCGATAACTTGTAGTAACGACATGAATAGTATGGGGACTATTTGTATATTTATGTGTTCATTCGTATGCCACATATAGTGGGGTTATTGTCAATTGAATTAGCTTTGGCTTTTATAGTCGAGCCGTATATTGGTTGGGGAGGGGGTAATTTTATTATTTCTGAGAATTACAATTAACAATTATTGTGCAACATATTGGGTTTTTATGGAAAGTTACCAATGTTATGGTATAGTTGCAAATGTTGTGCAATACCTGTGGAAAGTTTACATACATTATTCCACTATGTATTTTATCGCCTTATGGGCTTCATACAACTGATATTTAAATTGAACGTATGAATATTATTCCTTTAACTGTTAAGTTAAAGCAATGATTTCATATCTTTCTATCGGGGTTAGATAGAAAGATATGAAATTAATTTATTGAAAAAATCGTACTTTTTATTAACTTATAAATTTTGTAGGTATTTCAGGTCTTATGTTAAGTCTATATAATATTATATTTGTAATTGTGGGGTCATCCGGTACATAACTTGCTAAGATTGTATAGTTGATACATCGCCTGCCAAGTCAACTACAAGATAATTAATCACTCTGGTAAGTTGGAACGTAGTTGAAAACATTCAGCCACTAGTGTGTAGTAAAACAATTGTCCCACAACTTTTTAATTGAGTTGCTCTTGGATCTCTGAATTGATATCATAAAACGTTTGAAACTGGAACTGCACCCAGAAGATTGCATTTGGCCAACCCGGGTATACTGCTGAGTGTGTATAGGAGAAATATCGCTTACCTTTTCGTTTGCAATTGGGCGTGAAATCAAGTTAACTTCGGTGAAATGTCCCAATTCCAAATACGGATGTTTTACCATTCCAAATGCATGTTTCGATATTGCTTCTTTGACTTTTAAGATAGGCAATTTTTGTCTCTGTAATGCTTAATGTTTCTATCTTTCATTGCTTGTAAGGGGCCAATAACTAGAAGAACTTATCAATTATTCCTTCATGTTATAAATTTTTGGATAAATTGCTGAGTTTACGTTACATTTCAGAACTCATATCTCATAAGGCCGAAAATTATTCATCAATAACATTATTCCTCTTTAGTTGGAATTTTATTTAATAGGTTTTTCTGCGACATAATGAAGTGCTTTACAAAGTGGGACCTAATCATTAATAAATATAATGTTTCGGAGTCATGAAATTGAAACCTGGAGAATATGATTTGTTGTTAATTAGTTGTCGGATTTCACGAAGGTATTATAGCAGTTTTCGGAATAGGTGTACCCCTGATCGGCCCGAGCGCGACCGCAAATATAAACGGAGCTAATTAACTTTGTATCGATCTTGTACATTCTCTTAGCCTTCTGTTCCGTTAAATAAATTCGGTCTTTTCTAGGGCTTTGCTTGCGTGGGATGTTTAGTAATGTCTTTGGGGTTTAATGAACTTATTGGATGATTAGAAAAAAGAGACAAAGTTCATCAATCACGAAATTTTTAACTACGCGTGTTTTAGTATTTATTTAATTGACACATCATCAATAGACGTTGCTTTCTCGATTGGTGTAATTTTCCAAAGGCCCAGATATAATGAATCTATTGGATGATTTATATTATGTATCGTCGTCTAGTACCCACAACACAAGCATTATTGAGCTTACCATAGGAATAGTTCGATTTGTTTAAAATTGTCCCGTAATATACATAAGCTGATAATTTGAATGGTTTTGTGGTATATCTGTGCTAATCTACTGTTATTAAAATGACTTCGTCCGGATAAAATAAATAAGTTATATCTTAAATTTTTGACATTTCAGCTGAGGTCACGTCTGAGTTTTATTCGAGTTTTGTCACTAAAACGGCCGTTTGGGGGCTACTTTAGAACATTAGTGACCACTAAGCATTACGAATTAGAAATTTTATTGCACCATTCCGTTTTGACACTGAAGCTTATTAAACGCCTCCAGTTATTTCGGGACGTCGTAAAAAATTACGACTCAGTTTATACCAGTAACAGCATTTACTGGGGTTAAAGGTCTTGTCGCATTTATATTTAAATGAACTTTATTGTGAGTTCGGAATACAAATTTGTGATCTCGACACAGGCACCAGCTTCAAATATGGCGTCCTGCTCCTTGGCAATTACGGAGGGCATTCTGCTGACTCTCCAAATTATTCCTCGGCTGAAGTTTGATTTCATATTTTGTTTTCTTGGCAGGTAAAGTTATGATTAATTTGTTTCTTCATTTTGCGTTAAATAGTCTCTTGAATGTTAATTAACAAGATATCACGAAGTTTGTGAATACAGATGGTGCAGTTCAGAAATATAGTATCTCAGTTTTAAACGGTACTTGGGAAATGGGAACTTAGTAATTATTATTCATCATCATTCTTGGTTGTAAATATGATACTGAAAACTGACATATGTGTCAGTGCAAATAAAGTTGGGCCAATTACATGGATTCTCTTTCCCCACGAAATAAAATATGTTTCCCTTACCCCACCTGACCCTATAAAAATAAACATAATGTATTAAATATATCGTCGTCTAGTACTCAAAACACAAACCTTATTGAGCTTACCATGGGACTAGTTCGATTTGTATAAAAAATGACCCGTAACTTTTATTTATTTATTTATCAGCAGCCAAAAGATGGCACAGGCCTCGCGCAAAGAACGTCACCACTGTTTCTACGCCACTCGCTTCTAGCGGCTTCCAGTGATTTTCACCAGATCAGTACAATTGTACATAAGTGCTCGTCGTAGGTACATCTTGTAGTGCGTCTACCAACACTGCAAAATTCAGTGTATTATCATCACTCAAGAATTCAACGCGGCAATGAGCAATGTGCCCTTCTACTTAAATTTTGCAATTCTACGCGCTACATCGGTTACTCTTATATTATTTAAAATGAAAACCTATAATTATAATTGTTTTGCTAGGAAACCGGCACTCGATGCAATTAAATAAAACAGGCTTAGACATAAGCCTCACATTGTGGAGTATAACCCCGTATGAATATGCAAAGCACGTGGTTAAGATACTCGAACTACCTCGTTATTTCCAGATTTACATACGGAATCGAGTTTGCTTGAATAGAAAATTGAGTCAAAATATTATCTTATTTTACTTTATTAGCAAAATTTAATAAAATATTGTGTTTTTTAGGAATTTGGAAACCCAAAAATTGTCTTGCATCATTGAATTTTTCTTCCTTTTTATTAATAACATTTCATAAAATATCAATTCTTTATTGAAACTTTAAAATTACGATGAAAAAGAAAAATTTAAAAGAAGCGATGCGTACAAATTCTATCACCAAACTTATTTGAAGCCGGATAGCCGATTGTTTTGTACAACTTCAATATTATAAATAAAATTTGCTTAGAAAAAAACAATTTTCCTTTTCATGCACAATATCAAAAGTTTCTTCTTTTCTGCACAAGCCAATTTAATGCAAATTTGTGAACAATTACTCGTCTTGTTCTCTCATTCTTTTAATAAAAAATCGAAACCATACATTAACATATTTTAATTCTGTTAGACTGAAATACTGTATTTCAATATTTAAACGAAAGGACCAGCAGGAATACTAAATTACTGGCGAGATAAATCCTTATTGTGGAGGTGCGAAAGCCGTTCAAAATATCTGCAGAAATATAATTTTTCTTTTGGATAAAGAAAAATTTAGTTACAGCTTTAGTCATAAATTGTGCTCTACGGGGATTAGAAAGTAAAGTGGGGGCATTATTTTTTCCGGAATTACTTTATTAGGCGAAATAATAAAGATTCCTTTGGGCTGCTTTATTTTTATACTAAATGCGAGGGATGAACATTCATTAATATGGGTAAGCCTTCGCAACCTCTGGAACGTTTTCGGAAGTGTTTAGAAATTCATAACGATACTTTGAAATGAAATAATAAGCTCTTAATCTCATTCAAACTTGGGCATCTCGCTCGTGGTACCTTTTGTTTTATCTTTTATGGTAACATTTAACCTTTAGAAACGTTAGCCGTTGAAAAATATTGAGTGTACTAAATTGAAACTTAGAAAACTTCTGTCCCTGATATATTTCTGAGCTCCTTTGTGCTCTGTAAGATGAATTAAAGAAAAATCTAATTTTGCTTTCAGCATCCAAAAACTACATTCGGTGTTGAAAATAAAGGCTTATTGATGTTACTTTTTCTCTTTGTCTCTGTCTATTTTAATCGGTGCTATGTTTTTCTAACTTTTGAGGGAGAACAGGAAAGGTAAATGGAAAGTAAGTCTAATGTTTTTTGTGCTTCATTAAAAAAATCGTACCTATTTTCCAGTATCTGGTGTATTCCAGAATCAATTAGCTGGTGCGTTATTTTAGAAGAAACCAATTGTTAACGTCTAACATAACTCTTTAGACTGCACCGAATATATTTGCAATCAGAAGATAGCTTGCCTAACCTAACCGAGTCGCCTTAGGTTTGACCTAGTTCGCCCACCCGCATACATAGTGAGAATGATACCTAGAAGCCAGATAAATTATACAGCACAGGCGAAGAAAATCTTGTCTAAATGTTTCTTGGATTTGGTATTTAGTTGGATGTAATATGTTTTGGCTGTGCCGTCTATTTTACATGTCCGTAGGGGAAACCGGGTAAGTTTGTCCGGTTGTCCGACGACGGTTATAAAAGAAGACTGAGCGGACGAAAAAGTTCATCTACCTGTGTCGAAAGATCGCGAGAGCTTTAGCCAGGGCAGAAATATAGCTCTCGCGATCTTTCGACACCGGTTCGTAGTCAATTATGGCCACTGAGACAAACTTACCCGGTCTCCCCAATCCGGCAATCGTGTTGCGATAAAATAAAATATAAATAAATAGTAAATAGTCGTCATTATAAGCATACAGTACATTGCTATACGTAGATTTGTGTTGACTTCCCCAAATAACCTACTTACATAATACGCCCAACTGGTAAGCGGCATGACTAGTTTGAGTAACCATTCTACAACCGAGATGGGATGTAGATGTTGTTGTTGAATGACTAGATAGTCCACCGACCATCTTCTTCACCAGTAGGTACCTATAATTTCTCGTAAAGCCACTAGCCCTCTCTGCTACTTCAAAAATGTCCTACCTACCTTATAAGTGTTATTTCCTTTTAAGTATATTATCTACTGTGGGTATCTTTTTATTTTACGCAAATAGTTATAAATTCTTATTTTACAGACCCCATAGTACAATTTATCTAGCTGGTTTGTAATTTCATTAAATGTAATTTTTCGAAATGCCATCAGCCCTCTGCTACTTTAGCCTTACTTTGCAAGCAACGTCAACCATCTTACTTAGTTCCGTGCCGTGTAAACTGGAGCAAAGTTGAATTACCTACTATTTTAAGGAGCAACATGATAAAATGCAAAAAAAAACGGGTTATATGGTTCCGACTTCGCGAACTGTGTGTTTCGCAGATTATATCAGCTGGTTTATGCATTGCGCTTTTTTAATGTGCTACTCGCATCGGCTCTGGAGTGTAATGTTAGTATTTTTCGCGAATCGCTTCGTAATAGAATCAGAAACGAGGACATCTGCAGAAGAACCGACATAGCTCACAGGATTGCATCATTGAAGTGGCAATGGACGGGCCATGTAGCCCGGAGAACGGATGGCCGTTAGGGCAGTAAAGTCCTAGAGTGGCGACCACGCATAGGAAAGTGCAGCGCAGGATCGCACCCTGTGGCAAACTATAGAAGAGGCCTATGTTCAACAGCGGACGTCCGTGGCTGATAGATAGATTATTAGTGAGCATATGAATTGAAGTGCGTGACAAGCGTGACGTTACGCGCATACACTGTACATACGCATATATGCGCTATGTGAACTTACGTTAGACTACTTCACACAATATATCATAGGGTATTTATTTATTTATTATCTAACCACCCGTACTGACTATACAGGAGGTCGCTCTATGTGGATTATTAATTAAAAATGGGTGTAAAGTATCAGTGCAAATATATAAATAGCAGCTGTTTGTTCTTATTCGGCTGATGCAACAGCCACTACATACAGGAACATATGTCTGTGTGAGGAATGACGTCACGACAATGTGTCCCTACAGTCATCACCGGCTACTTCACACATCGTCACTGATACTTCAGCGCATGATAGATAAACAATGACAAAGCACTCGGCACTTTTTGATATGTATGTGAATGTGACAGTGACGGATACTTTATAATTACTTTGCTGAATGCAACTATCCCGCTGAGCACTTAGCACACTTAGAATGATCTCTTTCATAATCATTATATGAATTTATTAAAAGTTATCAGTTACTACCTCGTCTTCTGCCACTCCCAATATGTATGATGCATCCTTTTTCATAATGAATATTTGAGCTGCTGCGAGAGGATGGACACGGCTATATGAAACTTATAATTTACTAAAATCCAAGGTTTATTCCGATATTGTCTTTGTTTCTTTTTTATGTAATTTCCTGGGCTATGCTGAGTGTCTATTTACATAATTCATTTGAATTATTATAAATCCATATTAATATTATAAATGCGAAAGTGTGTCTGTCTGTCTGTCTGTCTGTCTGTTACCTCTTCACGCTTAAACCGCAGATCCGATTTGGATGAGGTATGGCAATAGTTTGAGTCCAGGGGAAGGACATAGGCTACTTTTTATCCCGGAAAAATACCCTCATCCGCAATAAACGAATTTAAGGCGGACGAAGTCGCGGGCAGAAGCTAGTTAAAATATAAAACATACGCTTGGTATAGTCATCAGCATTAATATCTGTCACAACAAAGCCCTCATAAATATCTGACACAACTCTATTTCTAGGGCTGTTAGGACGTGTCAGATATATTCACCCGCTTTGTTACCCACAGATATTGATGCTGGGTGATTGTACATGTTATAATATCTTCTTTTGTTTCCGCGATTATCTATCACTCATTTAAATAGAACAATTTTAACGGATTGTATGAGTTCCCGACGAAACTGAAATGCTACCGAAACGTTGGGAACTCAAATGAGATAATAAACGTAATATAATCCGTTAAAATTGTTTTATTTAAATGTAAATGAAATGTTTCAAAAATATCGCGTCTCTAAAGAATTAAGAACTTTTTCTCTGAAGAATGTCTTAAATATTCTATGTAAAAACAAACATAGTAGGGATTAGATTGAAGAGATCTTCTTAAACTGTAATAAGCAATGCGGTGTTCTTGTAAGAAAATAGGCACAATTAGTGTCCGCAATAGCGCAAACCCAAATGCGCAGTTCATTGTTCTAAAGGAGTTATGAATGATGACAAATTGTGTTTCTGGAAACGAAATGTTATACTAATTTGGTACTTTATGTCTCAACGGTACCGGTAACTTCGCAAAACTAAAATTTAACTTGGTACACGAAAACATCGAATTCTTCCTACTTTTTTGGGAAACTGCTCGTTGGTGTATAAAAAAATAACACATTTTCTTTATACCTATATTTATTCTTTAATTATTTATAGGTTTACCTTCATCGGGCGATAACTTTTTTTCATAATCATCATTTAATTTGGCATATGTTTTTTTTACGTGATTGTAAGCTTTTCAGGATTGTTATACAACAAAACTAACCTCACCTAAAGCATAAAACAGGATAATGCCTTAAGAAGTCCTAAAAATTGTACAGGTTCAGAAAAATGCATAATGCAAATGATGAATTATGCCAAATGATCATTATGTCAAAAAAGTTTATGGCATAAACTTTTAATGAGGGATTATTTTAACTTTTTACATCACTCATACAGTTTTTTCAATTATTTCTACACTAGGTGCAGCCTGTCTCATAGATAACCAACAACAAAAGCGATTTTGTAAGTGTTACAATGCGAAACACTTATAAATTTGGGCAATTATGGTAATAATTCAACTGCACCAGAATTAATTATTTATAACTATGTTTGTGTGTGCGTGTGATTTGGCCAAATAGTGTGAATGTATGCAGAGAAGATAGGTATCCAATATCCAGTTTGGTATCTACTTTCAGTAATACCTCACTGTCCCCATACGATTGCTTGCTGCGTCATGCTTTAATTTTTTTCTTCGGTTGTTTAATTGTGCATACTGCTACTGTCATTTTTAACCGACTTCCAAAAAAAGGAGGAGGTTCTCAATTCGACGGATTTATTATTATTATTTATTTATTTTTATGGATGTTCACCGATTACTCGAAGACTATTAGACCGATTTCAAAAAAAAAAATTTAGCTTTATAGAAAGTACTTTCAAGTTGGTCCCATTTAATTTTAGTGAAAATCTGATGATGGGATCCATGAGGAATTGAAGGAACTCCTCAAATATTGTAAGCATACATATAGCGATTTTGGTATTATAAGAAACATAATAAGCATTTGCATTCAGAAAGTGTAAATTAGTGAAGTGGAACTGATTCAGAAGACCACAGAATGCCATTGGAACTCCTCAATGATAAATGATTTACGGGTGGCGACAAAATATCTTGATTAATTTAGCTAAGCAACTTCATAGTCACAAATTTAAATGTTCCTGATGAGAATGGTACCATCGAATTGATTTGATGATGGAGATCGGTGCCATCGTGTCACAACTTACTAAAATCGTCAATTTTCAATATTTTACACATTCTTTATATGGCATCGACGCCAAAATAAGATTAATTGTATATACTGTATAGATTGAGTATACAAACGGTTACTTGTAAGCGTAATTTTTTACTTTTTAGTTTTTTTTGGAGTCGGTTTTATTTTTTTGTTTAAAAGTTTATGCTACTTATTTTAATGTGGATACGGCTCTAGGAAGGAGATACATTTTTCCGCAACAGCAGTTCTAGTTGCACGCTTGGGAATTTAAGTTTCTGACACAAAGGACGATAAGTATATAGTAAATTTACTAGAACTAATCTATATGTTTTCCATGGACGGCGATTTGTATGGAAATACTTGTACCTGTTTAATGACTGTATCTTTCGATCGCGTTGACTTAGAAGCTCGATTTTTTTACAGCTTTATGGGATTGCAGACATAACTATTTCACGTTAATTTCAATTTGATACCTGTACGCGTTCCTGAGAAAAAGGGTCTTGACAGACAGATAGACAACAAAGTGATCCTATCATGGTCCTGTTTTTTCTTCTTGAGGTAAGGAACCCTATAACTTGTATGTTTGAAAAAAATATCATTCGTAGTAATAATAATTCAGTGTCACTGAGCAAGCAGTTGTCATAATACCTGTGAAGTTCTGTTTCAGAATATAAAGCTATGTCCACATTTATTATATAGCAAATGCACTTGCACATCAGTGGCGTGGCGTCAGTATAAGCCGATTCCCACCGGGCTGCCCAAGGAAAGGCTTTATAACAACCTTTTTCTTTAAATATGATAAAAGAATACGCTTTGCGCGCTCTGCTGCACATGTATAAAGTATGTCATCGGGATACCAATAGTTAAAATTTATTCATGCCACCAAAAGTTATATTTCTGAATATAAAGCTATGTCCACATTAAAGCAAATGCAGGGGATAATTGTGTTATGCAGCGCCGCGCGACCGCAGGTAAACGCTTTCTCGCGCGCCCCTTGACCCAAAACCCTTTGTTAAACGATTAGTCACCCTAGTTCAAACTGTGGTCATGTTTTGCTGTAGTAATTGACCTGACCCGTTTTGTTTTTGTTAATCATAGTTTTTGTTAATCAATCCGAGTCTAAACAATGTATAGTTGTTGAAATTGGTATTTATTTTACCAATATTCAATTAATAGTTTACGCCAATAATTACATTATTGAGGTTTTCAAGAGTGACATTTAACTAATTATCAAGTAACAGTACGATGACCTATATTTGTAGCACCGGATAAAAAAATGAGTATGAGAATTTTTTTTATTTATGTCACAAGTTTATTATCTACTAGAAGGTGCATGTTCGTTCGCGGAATACCCTGATTATTATCGTCAGCGTAGTCTGGTGAAAAGTATCCTGTAACCATCCGTTTAGCCAATTTTTCGTAATGAAATTTCGTAATAAAAAATACAAAAGATAAAATATTTTTCTACTTAGTGATCTCATAATAGTCAGTTACAATCATTTTTAAACGACTTCCAAAAAAAGGACGAGGTTCTCAATTCGACGGAATGTTTATTTTTTATTTTTTATTATATTTTTTTTATGGATGTTAACTGATTACTCAAAGACTATTTAGAAGGTACTTTCAAGTTGGTCCCACTTAATTTTGGTGAAGATCTGATGATGGAATCCATGAGGAATTGCAGGAACTCCTCAAATATTGTAGGCATACATATAGCGATTTTGGTATTATAAGAAAAACAATAAGCATTTGCATTTAGAAAGTGTAAATTGGTGAAGTGGACCTGATGCAGAAGACCACAGAATGCCATCGGAACACCTCAATGATAAATGACTTACGGGTGGCGACAAAATATCTTGATTAATTTAGCTAAGCAACTTCATAGTCACAAATTTAAATGTTCCTGTTGAGAATGGTACCATCGAATTGATTTGATGATGGAGCCGGAAGGTAGGCACCAGATCTATGTAGTAAAATAATGTATCCTAGCCGTGTTTGGGCTTGTTTGAATCGTCACGAGATACACTTTTAAGTAAAGATTAACTAAAACAAAAAAATAAAACCAACTCCAAAAAAACTAAAAAGTAAAAATAACGCCATAATTCAGTTTCTTCAAATTACTTACAAGTAACCGTTTGTATACTCAATCTATAAAGTATATACAATTAATCTTATTTTGGCGTCGGTGCCATATAAAGAATGTGTAAAATATTGAAAATTGACGATTTTAGTAAGTTGTGACACGATGGCACCGACTCCAAAATAACATTAATTGTATATACTGTATAGATTGAGTATACAAACGGTTACTTGTAAGTAATTTGAAGAAACTGAATTATGGCGTTATTTTTTACTTTTTAGTTTTTTTTGGAGTCGGTTTTATTTTTTTGTTTAAGTTTATTTATTTTACACTTTTTTAACCGACTTCCAAAAAAAGGAGGAGGTTCTCAATTCGACGGAATGTTTTTTTTTTTATGGATAATATTTATATGGATAAAAATAAGAAACAAGTGGAAAGAAGAGGAAGTTAAAAGTGAAGTGATAAAAGTAAAATAGTGGAAGTGAACTAGAAAGTGTAAGGTGTCAGTGACTCAGTGTGTGCTATACAAGGTGCGAAGTCTAGTATCGGTACCGGGACGCGTTTAACAGTGAATCCCTGCTACTGTAAGTCGTGAATAAAATAATGCGGAACTATCAAGGTATTTTAACTATATCCTATACCCCACGCTCCTAACAATAGTATAGAAGTTTAGATGGTAGGTCATCTTATCGCGTTGTAAACAACGAATCCTCATAAGGAATGACACACCGTTTGCGTGACGTGTGCGTGTCGTGACGTGTGCGTGACGTGTGCATGACGTGTGCGTGACGTATGCGAACGCAGCGGTGTGTCATCTCTTATGAGCATTCGTACTTTACAGCACACGTCACGCAACGTCAATGTGCACGGCACGTACACGCATCCGGTGTGGCTCGGCCTTCAACATCGGAGGAGTCACAAGTCCGTTGCCGGCCTATCAGGTTGGAGAACGGTCTTTTTTTTGAAGGCTTGAAGGTCACATCGGTCCAGAAATACTGCCAGCGACAATTTATTCCACAGTTTACGGTTTATGTTTTATTCGACTCAGTGACTTTCAAATAGTCCGTATCATTGGAATGTAAGTACAGACATTTCATTGTTACAACTTTATAATGTGGATATTATAGTCCCAGTGCTGGCAAGTTATATCATATTATAATTTTGAATTATCCGAACTATTTCTCTGTCGCGCTAATTACATTTTGAATTTGTATTAACGTGACGGAGAAATGGTTCGGATTTTCAATATTTGATTAAGAATTATATTATGTGATCAAGTGCGACCGCGTTTAATAAGATTTATGTTGAAATTTTGATATTCGGTAAAATAAGTGGAACCAATCACATTTTGTTAAAATTACTAGAAGCAGTGCTTTTTAGGGATTTCAGCATTGATTTAACTAAAACAACTTAACGGATTATATCGCATATATTTATTATCTCATTGGAGTTTATTTATTTGTTTTCTCAAAGTGGATAGTTTGCACAAATTGTAACCTTGGCAGAGAAAAATATATTTTTTCTCAGTGTACTTTGTGAACGCGGAACCTGGGCGGAATCGCGGGAACTTGATCGAGCTTGTAATGCATTATCAAGCGCATGTTGTTCAGGCTTAAAAAAAACTGTTTGTTCCTATCTTACAGTTTTTTTTCTTCTCAAAAGTGTGGAACTTATTTGTCAAACGGCCGATATGACATGACCAGCCCCAATTCGACACTGCTGTCGTCCGTCATCATCATATCAGCCCAAGAACGTCCACTGTTGGACAAAGGCCTCCCCCAAGGATTTCCATAACCACTGGTAGTGCGTCGCCCTCATCCAACGGTTTCCCGCGATCTTCACCAGATCAGCGGTCCATCTTGTTGGGGGCCTTCTTCCCACACTGCGTCGTCATGTACGCCTTAAAGCCGAGATTTATTGTTACAGTAGCTATTTAATTTTGTAGATACATACCTATTTTATGTGCCTTTAGTATTTGGTTTGAGACTTGAGTCCAAAGTAAATATTGTCGAGAAACATTTGATCAGTGTCTGAAAGCTGAATTTGTAGGCAGGTGCCCTTTCCAAGTTATCTGATCAAAAATACACAATCCCCATCACAATTACTGTGAAAGTAAATAGAATATTTACACTAACATAATTGTAAAGAGCTCTTGAATACCAATGAAGCAATAGTATTCTGAGAGTTATCTCAGATTTAGACGTAGCGCAGACGAACGATTTTACTCTGTCACCGAGATACATCAGCTTTTTTTAGGATTCCGTACCCTAAGGCTACTAACGGAACCCTATTTTTTAATTTTGCGCTGTCTGCCTTTCCACCGGATTGTCTCATTAATAGTAGGCTGTTACTCTTAAACCGTAATAGGTCAAAAAAAATAAACATGATCTCTACAGATATTATTATACATGTTTTATGTACAGACATGGAACGTGTTTTATGAGGCGTTTTTATGTAATAATTTAATTAGTAGTATCGTTCATTCTATAATAGTTAGGCCCTTAAAATTTCCTTATAGTATTTTGTATAACTCTACTCGTTATAATAATTGTGTTGCTCTCCTTATATCGTGCGCATACGTCGCGATCAGCGGAGTGGCGAAGTCCGTGCGTAACCGTTAAAGACGTTATGGTGTTGTTTTGTCAAGCTAAGTCTACATATAATAACGCAAGCATTATGAACTTTGAAGGTGAAAACGTAACCATTACAACAACAAATAACAAACATTTAATGAATTCAAAAATAAAAAGGTATGGTACCCTTCGTTCGCGAATCTGACTCACACTTACCCGGTCTGTTAGTCGATGGCAGTTCGTGACAAATTCTCGACAGACTCAACACACGTGTCCCACAATTGTCACCTTTTAGTCGCTGCGTTTTGCAAGTTGTAAGTCGTTTGTTCTACTTGTTTCGGCAACTCTTGTTGATTTGTCACTGAAACAAATTAGGTCTTGTGAAATCAGGGATATGGCCTAACGCCGCTGTTTGCGTTGACATTAAGTTTTTTTTTCGCACTTTCATTCACGAATGATAAGTGTGTCTATGCAAAAAGGAATCTACGTTCGTGTTCAGTTTATAAAACTATCATTTCAATGCAAAAACATGTCGCTAAATGGCCTCGTTGCTTCTTCGCAACATGCAAAATGATCAGTGTAAGTAACAGTACTAATTATGCTCTTTTTAAATATTTTATTAGAGCAAACAAAAGCGGCCAAATGCGAGTCGGACTCGCCCATGAAGGGTTCCGCAGCCGTTCATACAAAAAAATACACTACAGATGAAAAAAATATGATATGGAAAAAAAACACTGACAAAAGAGCGTATCTCCCCGACATTTACGTCCTTTTGCTGTGAAGCGCAGTTTTGTGGCAATAACTTAAAAACGGTATGTCCGATCATGTTGAAAGTAATTTTCGTTTGAAGCTTTATATTTGTAATTTTTTTTCAAATTTTTTGAACATACTGTTTAGAAAATAGAGGGGGGGAACACCATTTTTGCTACTTTCGGAGCGAATATTTTGGAAACAATCAACTTTTTTTTAAAAAGCTCAAAGTGTTTTTAGAATAACTGTCGAAATATGTGCCACACATTGATATTTGCTGAAAAAAATTTTTTTCAGTTTCGGTTACATGTATGGAGTGCCCCCCCTAGAAATATATATATCTTTTATTTAACTATCAAACTAAGTAGCGGTTTACACTCGACTTCTATGCTTCAAATTTCATTAATTTACATCTTATAGTTTTTGAGTAAAATGCCTGTGACATACGGACGGACAGACAGACAGGCATGACGAATCTATAAGGGTTCCGTTTTTGCCATTTTGGCTACGGAACCCTAAAAATGTACACGAAATGTAAATATTGCTCGATGGTCCAATTGGTAGGTCAGTCTTAGCCCGGAGAGCTTTTGGAGACGTGGGTACAAATCCTACTCGACGCATAGAATTTTTAAATTTTTCGCTTTAATATTTACATTTAGATTTCGTTAGCAAACGTTTTGGCTTTAGTTAAATTTCATAAGTACACATTCGCTACCATGGATCACCAAAATAATTTGTAAACTTGGTGTTGAATTAAAAAAAGTCACAGAACTTTTACGTTAGATGGCGCTGCAGGCCTAAGGCGTATTAAAAATGCAGCATCTTGTTGAAAGATTCATAAGTCGGGTCGAAGCATCGACCCGAGAGCCGTTAGAGACGTTGATAAAGTGACAAGTTAAAAAAATTATATTAAACCGATAAGATAAAAAAATCGTTTTTTAACTTATCGCTTTAATATTAACATCTAATAGACTTTTATAACATGTTGCTCACTTCAATATGCTGAACAGACTCCGCACGGAACACGGTCGTTGTGCTGACTACCTGTTTAAATGTGGCTGGAGAGACTCGCCAGCGTGTGACTGTGGGGCACCCATACAATCCATCCACCACATAATTTATGACTACCCAAAACGGAAATTTAATGACGGTATCCTGGATCTACACTCTCCTAGTGAAAACGCCGCCCGATGGGTGAAGAATCTAGATAAACGTCTATAATTAGTTGTTGCGACTCTGTCAAAAATGTCATACGATTATATAAATATATTAATAAACTTCAATATGCCGCAAATAATAGATAACTATTGATATCCCACCCCATAGGTGTCTAAAGAGAAGTATTTATTCCATTATCTAAAACAGAGGAACTGTTTGTATTAAGTCACAATATTTTTATTTTATTTATAAAACTGATCATAGTAAGATCAGTTTGTACACTGTAAAAAGCTTAAGGAAGAAATCCAAATACTAATAAGCACACATTCGAATTAGTGTTATGGGGAAGCATATAGATAGAAGATTACAATTGTAGCAATTAAACGATAGTCTGCGTTACACCTTAGCAACAATATTGACAAAGATCGGCCAAAACAATAGGTTTTTGCGACCCCGTTCAAATATTTGGCCCGTTGCCAAGAGCACTAGAGCTCGGAGTGAATCGCAATGAATAAGTGGTTGTCTAATGATGTCTATGGCGATAGTGTAATGGTTTTATATTTTATGGTTGTTATGGAATATAACTCGTAAATGCGGTATCTTTTACCTACTTTAATGAATTAAGTGCACAGAATATTATAGGTACATATCGATAATCTAAGAAATATCATTTCGCAAATCATACAATGGTAAAAGTATGACTGATGTAAGATAAAAGACGTACAAATTGGTAGTAATTATACTATGCGTCGAAAGGAACAATACTGATATGAATTTCAAAATTTCAAAAGAAGAAATGAAGTTTCCATATATTTTAGTGCCACTTTGATTTTTGAAAAGCGAATTGCTTATTGTCTAAAGTCGGTTTTCCTTAGTAAATCAGCCTTTAGCTATGCTTAACCACGTGGCGATAAAGTACTGAAAAACAGACAGGTTAATCAGATATCTCGTATAATTTTGTGTACTATTACATAGGCAACATTGCATAGCCACGTCACATGTTAGGTACGGTTTCGAATAGTTTACTAAAACGTTAATTTAATCGCAATAACTAATACAAATATTGGGCTTCATATTGTAATAATAAAAAAATAATTACATTATGATCTTTGTTCTGTAAGTTTAGGCCGCAAATGCACTTTATAAGTCTAAGTTAACCGGGATTTCCGAAGAGGAGACTGCACTGTTGAGAAAAAAGCCGAAAATAACACCAGTCAGTTTTTTTAAAATAATTCTTAACTAACATTATTAGTACTTAGCCTCTTAGATCTTATATATATCTTTTTGAGTAAAAACTCTATGTGTTGTGTCCCATGTTTCTGTCCCCAATAATCCATACTATCTTCCTATTATAGATGCGAAATCTTCCATATCTTCATATTATAGATGCGAAAGTAATTCTGTCTGACGTTACCTCTTCACGCTTAAACCGCTGATCCGATTTAGATCAAAGTCATAGAGATAATTTAATATCCTAAACAGCTTTAATATTTACGTTCAAAATGATAATCCGTATAAAACAAGCGCATTATAAACTTATATTATCTATTCTTTATAGTTAAAGCCGGCAATTTATTGTCATGAAATCTAGAATGAGGCGGAGGAATTTCCACAAGAATGTACTTAAAGTTAACTTTAATAGATATTTTATTTAATATGCAGGTAACAAGTATTTCGTTTTTAGGGTTCCGTAGCCGAAATAGCAAAAACGGAACCCTTATTGTTTTGTCATGTCCGTCCGTCCGTCCCTCCGTATGTCACAGGCATTTTACTTATACATGATTAAAATTTGAAGTATAGGTGTGTATAAGCCGCTACTTACTTACTTTGATAGTTAACTAAGAAAAAAAATATTTCTAGGGGGGGGGGGGGGGGGGCACTCCATACATGTAACCGAAACTAAAAAAAAAACCACAAAATATCAATGTGTGCCACATATGTCGACAGTTCTCTAAAAAAGATTATGAGGTTTCTAATTAAGTGAATATTTTTGAAAATTATCGCTTCAAAAGTTGAATAAATTGTGTTGAAAAAGAAATCTAATTTCTAAAGGTCAGTCCGAAATATATGACAAAATTTACAAAGTTAAAGCTTTAAAAATAAATTCAACGAACATTCACAGGTTGGTAAAGTATGGGCGATTCCTCCGGTGTTGCACATACCCATGCCATGGGCGACGATGACTACTTTCCATCAGGTGGCTCGTCTGCCCGTTTGCCTCACATTATATAAAAAAAACTTGTTTTCAACTTGATCGGATATACCGTTATTACACAACACTACGCTTCTCAGCAAAAGGACGTAATTGCCGTAGAGATACTCTCTTTTCCTAGTGCACTTTTTCATATCGTTTATGAATGTCTGCGGAACCCTACTGAGCATGGTCCGACATGCTATTGGCCGGTTTTTTTTCTTAAGATAAGACAAAGTTTCACTTCTAAACAACATTCTCGAAAACAGCGTCAATATTCATTAATTTGACTTTTTTTAAGCACTCTGTTTTGTGAACAATCGAATCGTTTAGACATATTATTGGATAGACTTTTCTGCTACTTTCTGTAAGATTAACCAGTTAAATGAAACGATTTCTTCCAATTATGGAGGAGATCACTCGACGAAAACATTTACTGAAGAGCGCTTAAAACTTTGAGAAGCCTTCCCGTTGTCGCTCTGAGGCATTCCCCTTGTTTCTCGGATTGCGGACGAGCCGCTAACCACCTCGGAGATTTATGAAAGTGCCTTGTCTTTTTAAGGCACTCGGGGCAAAGGGGAGTTATTATCTATGTTCAATGTCGCCTTAATTTTGTTTCTCCTTTTTTAGACTGTTGCCATTAAATTTAACGGGGGTCAGAAAGTTTTCGCGTTAGCGGCTCGCGATTTATATTAACCGTTGTAAATCTACCGGGTTTTCGGCGGGAATTTGTGAAATGCTAAAGCGGTGAATGTATTGTACCCAAAACGAACGCGGATTGCCATTCTATAGCGACTATTACCGTGTTAGCACAGAAATACCATGTATCAGAGTACAGTCTTATCAAGCATTAATTCAAACTTTGCGCCGCTCATGAATATCAATTAGCTCAATGTAGTCGTAATTTAAATTTTAAGGAGTGAGGAGTTTATGCTGCAAGTTGGAGGCTTCCGCGTCTGATATTCGTACTTAATTTACTATTCATATTTGACATGAAAACTCTAAAGAGCAGGCGTCCCATCCGCTTAAAATTTACGTGAAGTTATGTTAAAATATTTTCTTATTTATTTGGAAAAATAGATCTTCTTTCCAGATCCGGACATATTTCTGAGCAGCTACCATATTAATTTAACGAATCATAACAAAATGTTACACTTATGATAATCTCTTAAGAATAAAAAAAAACAGTATTTCAGGGAAGTCGTGGTACCTACCGGTACAGTTTTATTACATACTTTTTGTAAAAAAAAATAACCTGATTGACTGGCACACGTAGCAGCACATTGTTTCATTTTTCTTGATTCTTTTGAGAAATATGAACGTAACTTTGTTGTTTTCAATAAATTAATTACGTTTTTAGTAGTTAAGCTAGCACAATGCAAAATTTCATGATATTGCAACATTTAAAGCTCTAAAAATTAATTCATGTCTATATCTTGCTTTGTAAAATAATCAAGGCAAAAGCAATGAATAGTTGAATTAAATGCAATATAAATGCTAAAAATGTAGAGAGTGTGTACTGAACGTACCTTTAAGTTTCATTCTAATACCACAAAATAATGAAACAAAACGAAAAATATGCGACGTTGCCAGTTCAGCAGGTACAAACGCTCTTAAAAGAATGTGTGACAAAAGATCGTGAAAAATTAAAGCATGAAAAAACAGCTCGCAAAAGACACGGTTCTAAAACATATGTGAATATTTTATTGCTATTTGTATTTATTCCTCTCATTATTTCTCATTTATGTACGAGAACTTTACAAGTCAAGCAAAGGAAGGTGCTCAGTCATCCGCTCAAGCGAGTGAGCCTCTAAGAGCGGGAACAAACTTATTCATTACTCATCCTACTGTCTTGTATGTGGGACACAATATAACCTAAGTCCTGGGGCTTGATGGTATACACGCGTGGACTTGGATGAGTTTAAGCTCATCATTCTAAGATTAAGCTTGCACTGACGTTGTGGAAGATAGCACAACCTTTTAATATACAGGGTGAAAAAAATATGGGCCCTGGAAGTATAATAAAATAGCGAGGGTTTATTTTTTTAATTTGTAGATAGTTCGATTCCCGGGTGAGACAAGCGAATTAAGAAAGAGCTATGAATGGAGCTTTGTTTCTTTTTAAAAATAAAGTAATGTTTCCTTTCAGTAAAATGAGCTAACTAAAGGATTTAAAGTAGTTCCCCTATAGGGCTCATAGATTTTTTTCCACCCTGTATATTTATATTTTGTCGTTTCTAACACGCATTTATTAGGTTCACCAGTAACAAAACTTGACGTAAAGTCGGTGTGTTTATTTATATTTGTAATATATATATTCGTATGTCACGACATACTCATTCCTAGCTATTTTGTGTCATATCCGTTATCCAAAGGTTGTATTTAGCGATAAAACCGCCTTTTGTCTACCGAAGTTTATGCTTAAGGGTATTTTGTGCTATTTCGCTTGTTGGTGTGCAATAAATAATTCTTTTATTGTATTGTATAATACCGGTTGACTACTGTTTTCATAAAGGTTCAAGTACACCTGTGAAAATAGCGATATCGTTATTTTATACCGGTAGCATACCTTTATACTCGTATTTCAATCGGTAAACTTCAACCTTTACAATGAAGTGGTATTGATATCCAGTATCGCTACCATACCGTTGATACCGTACCAAAAACAAGTCCCTGCTTTAAAATTATTCGTCCTTGAAGAAATAAGAATGTTTTTTAACCCACTTCCTAAAAGGAGGTTGTTATCAATTTGGTTGTATGTTTTATTTCTTTTTGTTTGTTAACTTTTAATGTAATTTTGGAGTTGGTGCCATCATGTCATAGTTCACTAAAATCGTCAAAATTCAATATTTTATACATTCTTTATATGGCACCAACGCCAAACTAAGATTAAATTGAGTAGACTAACGGAATTATGCAGTTAGTTTTTGCTTTGAATGTTTCTTTTTGTAGTCAGTTTTATTTTTGTTAAAAAGTTATTTCAAGCAAAATCTTATGTTATTTAAAAAACCAGTCTGTTTTGTAAATACTAAGATGTTAACTTACTTGCAAGCAAAAAACTAAGAAACTTAGGGTTATTTTTAGGGTTCCGTAGCCAAATGGCAAAAAATGGAACCCTTTGGATTCGTCAGGTCTGTTTGTCTGACCGTCCGTATGTCACAGGCATTTTACTCAAAAATTATAAGATGTATGTATATTGATGAAATTTGAAGTATAGGTGTCTTCTGTAAGCCACTTCTTAGTTCGATAGTGAAACGATAAATATATATATTTCTAGGGGGGGCAAATACATGTAACCGCAACTGAAAAACAAAAATTTCAGCAAATATCAATGTGTGGCACATATTTCGACACCTCTTCTAAAACCACTGAGGTTTCTAAAAAAAAATTTTGATTTAGTGAAAAATTTGCTCCGAAAGTAGCAAAGATTGTGCCCCGGCCCCCTCAATTTTCGAAACGGTATTTTCAAAAAATATGAAAAAATGTAAAAATATAAACCTTAATAAATAGTTCAACATGATCGGACATACACCGTTTTTAAGTTATTGCCAAAAAACTGAGCTTCTCAGCAAAAGGACGTAAGTGTTGGGGAGATAAGCTCTTTTGTTAGTGTTTTTTTGATGTCGTTTCTTTCTATAGTGCATTTTTATGTATATACGGCTGCGGAACCTTTCATGGGCGAGTCCGACTCGCACATTGCCGCTTTTTTATTTGCTGTACGTTAATCATGAATCTTTATTGATTCGGATTTTGTCAATTAAGGTTTTGGTAGAAATAAAACTGGTCAGAGCTATTTTTAATAAGCAGATACAATGGAATTCAGATAGTTTTTTCGTGTGTCGTGCGTCGAGAATCATGAAATATGTATGAATTCGTATTCAGTAAAATCACATGTTAGTAGAAACACAAGTGACGGGTACTGTCTCTGATGGTTTACTTAGAGTTTTATTGATTCACGGCCGCGATTCGTCAAGAGAGCATAGTGGCAATCCGCACATGTATTATTCATGAAGGTAGGCTTGCTCATCTCTTTTCTAATAGTGGTTACGGAGACAATGGGACAAGCGAATATGAGCGTATTAGAAGTGGGTCATTATTCGACCGTTATAACCACCTGGACGCCCTACATGGAAGCAAAACATGGATAATGACACAGCTTGATAGGGAACGGTTGGAAACATTCGAAATGTGGTGCTGGAGACGAATGGAAAGAATAAGCCGGACGGAAAAAATAACGAATGAGGAAGAGCTTCAAGTAGAAGAGAAAAGGTCGTTGTAAGAAACCATTGAAAACGGAAGGGGATGTTTGGACACTTGCTACGACACGACGATTACATAAAAACCATTATAGAAAGAAAGATTGAAGGAAAGAGGAAGAGAGAAAGACCTCGGAGATGTTTTATAGACAAATCAAGGAGAAAGTAGACGGCATGTCGTATCGAGACATCAAAACGAAAGCTGAAGATAGAAAAAACGGAAGTTGCTTGCCGCCTGGCTATTGTGGACAATTTTTCTTCGAAGTGTCTGTAGATTTTTGTGCTATTTCAAGCAAACCAAAGTTAGCAAGACGCATATTAGTAATGACATTTTCTGGGTATCCTGTATGTAGTCCGAGTATTCGGAGACATCCAGGAAGGCTTATTAAAGGTCTCCAGGAGCAGCAGGCAAACGAGTTGTCTTTTCCAATCAAGTATATTATCAAAACTGACATTACAAAATAACTGCCTGCATACCCACAACGTAACAAGCTTAAACCTACCCACCATCTACTTACAAACATACCTCTGGGCTCGGTTTTGAGTTCAATTAACTCCGAGCACTATCGCTTTTGATGATTAAACAAAGTGCCCGAAGAATAGAATTCACTTTGGTGACATTCTTTCGGTAATATTTTCTACGAATTACAACAAGAAATAAGCAACATACATTAAATAGTTCCACACGAAACATTTTCTTGATTTTGCAAAACCCAAGAATTCTTAACGTGCCATAATCTCAAAGTTTGCTGAAGAAACTAAGCCTCCAGGGAATGTCGCTTTGTAGAGACTGTAACAAAAGATATAACCATCCTTTTAGATGGTTTGCTTAATACCAATAAAGGGGAATCACAATGATAAGATGTGAAAAGAACCCGCATAGAAGCTACGCGGTGCTCTTGGGAGGTTTACCAGCATTCAATAAATCCTTACCCTAAATTGATCATACTTTTCTCCACTATATTGAAACTATCGCATTCTAGCAATAATAAAAACGGTGTTATAGATAGCCGCCGTTGATATACGAGGGATAATATTTCACGTCAATACGTGTCATACAAATCATGACTAGTTTTTGTGAACGTTGCACGTTGGGGTGTTCCGAATCAAATATGTTTTTCTACGTAAACGCTTTTTGAAATATCTGTATGGATTAAACAAATTCGTGAAATTATTTTTGTATATCTCATTCCACAGAGGATTCATTACTATTATTATTACGATTTTATCAATTCGACTTCATATATAAATTCCTAATAATAAATGTGAGTTTGTGAAGTTGTTTGTTACTCATTATATCAGCTCAAGGACGTCCATTGCTGGACAAAGGCTCCCCAAAAGATTTCTAAAACGACCGGTCGTCTCTCGTCCAACGGTTTCCTACGATCGTCACCAGATTATCGGCCAATCTTGTTGGGGGCCTTCCCACGGTGCATCTTCCTGTACGCGGTGACAACTCGAGAACCTTTCTGCCCCAGCGGCTATCGGTTCTACGAGCAATGTGCCCTATTCACTGCTATTTAAATCTAACAACCCTTTGAGTTAACGACGTTGGTTCTTCTGCGGATCTCATCATTTCTTATTTGACCACGCAAGGGGACTCCGAGCAAAGTTCGCTCCAATTGCCCTTTGAGTGACTTTGAGCCTTCTTATAAGGCTTATTGTGAGTGAACACGTCTCACTGCCGTTCCTCATCACTGGCAACACACACTGGTTAACAACCTTATTCTTAAGACACTGCGGTATAAAGATATTACGTAGTTTCCCGCACGCTGTCCATCCGAGTTGGATTCGACGAGTGACCTCTTTCTTAAAGTTGGATCAGCCCAACTGCACTGTTTGCCCCAGGTATACTTAGTCATCTACAACTTTCAGCGTAGAGTTCAACATTTAGGGGACTGGGCACTACATGAGAGTTTGACATTATTTTCATGTTCTCCGTTTATCATTTTCATGTGATCCGCCAGTGGGCCTTAAGATGAACACGTCCCTCAACAGACAACAAGTGTGTTGAAGGACTATACTGAAGTCGTTGAGAATTTTGCGAAGGTCTTCTAGGGTCCAATGGATCATATTTTTACATAATACTCGCAATGAATACGAAACTCACTAACGTTTGTTATTCATTATCGTGCTAATTGTCGAAAGGATTTAGAAACTCTATCGCATCCACGAATTTCGTAGCTCTACACGCGTAGCCGTTAACATGTGAATGCGAATGTAGCGAACAATTACTACGAGCAAAGCGCCTACCTAGCGGGTTTGAGGTCGTGCAGTGTTAAACTTGGCACACGGATAAATCAGCCTATGGCTGAACACTTGAGCTGCAAACGTTTTAGTAGCGCTACGCACTTTGCACTACGAGGTTCCTGGAAGTGAATGTGTTAAAACATAAGTTATTTCATTCCCAGTATTGCATGTTAATCCAAGAGTAAATGATAGTTGCCTTGATGTTTCTTACTGAATATTTCGGAGGCTACATTGAGAAAAACTTGATGTTTTTTTAATATATCGACCGGGGATTACAGGGGATGAAAGTATGGGTGAATATTTTATTTTAATATAAAATACTATATTTGTGTTTATACAGCCGTTTCCGAGATCTCCACTGCATAATCTACCCTTATACACAGCTGTAATAATGAGATGTCTGTACACAGACGATATTTAAAAATATGTAAATCGGACTGTTTGAAGGTCACAGATTTTATAGGATACTTTGAAGAAAAGAGCGTACTCCTACCTTGTCGTATTATCCGGTCCTCCAAAGAATTGAAGGACAGGATAACAGACGTGGGATGAATGAAATGCGGGAGGAGGATGTGAAATAAAAGAAGGTGATGAATTAAAGAAGGTGATGAATTAAAGACAAGACTCAGGGTAAGGTTCGTTTATTCCACTGTTCCTTTGGATATACACGGGGTCACCAGATTTAGAAGAGAAGTATGTAGGCCGAAAAAAAGGGGACAAGCAGGTAAGTAACACGATGTAAGGCTCCAGTAGATGCACTGAATAGGGCGCAAGCCGCAGGTGTGGAGCAAATAGAGCTTCTTGGACTTCGGTAGATGCGCCGTAGGAAGGCGCACGCCGCAGGTGTGGAGCAAATAGATCTCGATCTCCCTGGGCTCCGGTAGATGTGCCGCAGCGGGCGCACGCCGCAGGCGTGGAGCAATCAGATCTCCCTGGGCTCCGGTAGATGCGCGTAGAGGGCCAGCAACCGGTCAGCAGGTCAGCAGTTGGCTTGACAGACACGTGGCAAGGTCACGTAGCGAGGTTGGTGGCCTTGACAGGTTCAACGAGCAGCAACAAGTACCACCGAAACGTTTAGGGACTTTCTGGAGGGTAAAAGGTCCTCTTTAAGCCCCGCAGGGCCAGCCCTGAATCACCCAATTCTGAGGGTTCCCGCTTTAGGGGCATAGTGACTACAAAGCGTCCATCTGAGTCACGGTAAGTGTTTTCTAAAAAATGATTTTCACAAGCGCGCTTTTCTGTTGTTAAAGAATGATGAGAAGGAATCGAATCCAACTCCGAGAAGCAAGTTAGGTTCTCGCTCTGATTAAGGAAGTGGCACGTGTGAGATTGTGACGTCATATTGGCATGTTCTACATAGCCTGACACTAACTATCCAAATTTAGTTTCATATGATTTTGGTTGATTTTTGCCTAAATCAATGGTATTGTTGCAAATAATTTTCCAAAACACCTCAGCGCCTACTAGTATTTAGATCGCTGACGGAATATGGAATGATGGGTCTGCTAGCTGTATGCCCGAGGGAATAGGAATGTTTTGAAGTTTTACTGGTTTTGAGGGCAATGCTTTAGTAATTTCATTCAAAATAAGACAGTCTAGCTTAACCTTATAATCACTATATAATGACTGAATAGTAATATTGCATGATTGTGTGCTTTTAGAAGATTGATTGCAGATACCTGATACTGTAGACCGTGTAATGCGTCTTGATAGAGCCAGCTTACCGGAGCACTCGTCAGTTACGAAGTTTGCCGTGCTCGCATTGTCGAGCAAGAGCCGAGCTGATTGCGCCTTGCCTTGAGCGTCGTACGGCCGCACCATCGCTGTGGATAGAAGTATTTGCGGAGCGGTAGTAGGCTGATTGACATTTGTGGCTAAAGCCACATTGTCTATGTTTTCATATGGGGTTAGAGAAGTGTCCACTTTAAGAGCGACACTATCACCACCTCTGGTTTATAATCATTTGAAATCAGCTGTTCTTTTTTCTCAAGGTGCAGTAAAGTGTTATGTTTATAACGACCATAACGACAATGTGGTGACTGACACCTGCTTTGTGAGTGGCCAGGGCGTAGGCAATTTAGGCAAACTCTATAATCTTTAGCTTTAACTAAACGATCTTCAATAGTTAATGCTCTAAATTCATTGCATACATACAAGTTGTGATCGCCTTTACACATGGGACATTTATTAGATTTGTTATATTTTGATGGGCCGGGCTGTGAGCTAGTGATAACAGGAAAACTTTTAGGCTTATGTTCAATTTTATTATGTTTAGGTATACCTTTGCTGTCTTCTAAAGTTTCCAACAGGTCGGCCCTGTTATACAAAAATGTACAAAATTCAAGAAAAGTTGGCGCCTCCGAACTGTTGTTGCGGTGCTCCTCCCATTTTGCATTAGTCTCAGCATGTAGTTTGGAAGTCAACAGATGAATGATCAATGTGTCCCATTGTTCGGTTGGTTCTTTGAGCATGGTTAGTACTCTTATGTTTTTATTTACAGTATCTACGAGGTACCTTATGGATCGGCTAGATTCCTTCCCGATACACTCAATGTTAAACAAGGCCTGCACATGATTATTTATTAGCAATCTGGAATTGTTGTACCTTTCACATAACAAATTCCATGCAATTGCATAATTATCATTGCTAAAATCTGTATTTTTAATAATTATAGCCGCATTCCCTTGAATGCCCGAATGGGATGCCCGAAGGTAGTGAAATTTGCTAATATTGTCTAAGTCACTATTGTTGTGAATCATGGACAAGAATGTATCTCTAAACTCGAGCCAATCGTGAAAGCTACCATTGAACTGCGGAATCACTATCTTTGGTAATTGAAACCGTTTAAAATTGTTACAAGTCCCACCTGTAATCGCATTGTTGGAGCCTGAGACAGAACCTGACCGGCTTCGCTTTACGCCAGCGTTGTCGGTGCTTGCAGCGTTTGTGTGTTGGTCCTTGAGAAGTGTGCGCGCCGAGGACACCAGTCGGTAGTACTGGTTTTCGAACTGCAGCCGGTCCTCATACTGCTCATCCGGAGGGTCACACAGGAGCTCGATTTTAGACTGTAAAACGTCATAATCGTGTAAAACATTTTCTATTTTTGTTAAACGACACTCTAGTTCTGAGGAATGAACATTACTTAACGTGTTGTATGAAGAAGCAGTGCTTAAATAAATTTCAAACTGTGTTAGTTTAGTTTTAATGCTTGTTCTTCTTTTCTTTAGTTTTTTGATTTTCTCTTCTGACATGATCAGGCAGAAATAAATTTACTTGGATAAAATCGAGAGATAAATGCAAAAAAATGCGTTCGATAAAGTAAAACAATTCAATGCCGTGCTTATGAATGCAATAGAAAATGCAAGTAGGTATCGATGCATGTACACGCGTCAGCAAAATTAAGGACCACACCCAAGAAAACACTTAACACTGCGCAATGCACGTGTTTTCTAAATGCAAAAAAGATATTCAAAACTGTTTGTAAGCTTTGTAAGAAGATAAATTGACGAAAGAAAGTCTCTGTCCACACCCAAATATAGGCTAGAAGCGGATTTTAAATATTTTAATGAAATTTTAACACTTATTTGGACTTTAAAAGGATGGGATTAAGGATAATGATTGGAACGAACTCACAGTATCGATCGCCATTTTGTCCGTACGTGTTTCCTTTGTCTTGATGCGCTGACGCCACGTCGATGTTTCTAGATGTACTATTTGTTATATCTTCACGTCAAAATCCTTGAAATTGGAGACTTTGATGCTTCTTCGAAGTACTTGCAGTGTCGTATTAGACCCGCTGAGATTGAAAATAAAATTGAATGCTTCGATGCGCTGACGCCGCAGATGATGCGTCGATATCTACGATTTCCTTCTACAGACAGCGAAATTCTTAAATTGCAGACGTTTTTGCTATTTCGCAGCTCTTGCAGTGTCGTAGTGAACCCGCCGAAAGAAATTGCGTCGAAAATAATTAGAAGCTGCCTATTTTTCGCTGCTGTCGTCTTGATGGCCGCGACCGCGCCCTGCCGTTCCTTGTGTTGTGCGTAAATACGTTCCGTTTTATGAAAAATATCTCGCGAATTTGATTTATATTTCTTTAACGGAGAAGGACCATTGTCGCAGTTGTTGCGGCAAACTGAAAAATAGGTATCTTATTGTAAGAAAACTGTAACCGATCCTCCTTTCAAACCTTAAGAATATCATTGTCGTACTTCAGAACAGTGGAAAACAGTAAACAGTTTATCTCAGTAGGTGCCCGTTTTTTTTTATAGTCCAATCAAAAGTCAGGAAATAACAATTTTTTTCTTAATTCTTTATTTTTTATTTTCATTAAAAATACGGTATATTCATGACAATTTAGTATAAAAAACACATACATTTGATATTTTGATAACGATTAAAACAATTTTTTACAAGGAAATAGTTAAGAATTGCATTGAAATAGAAACATTTATTGCGGTGTTTTTATTGATAGTAACAAAAAACTAAAATATACTTGAAATCAACACTAACGATAAAAGTAAATAAAAAAAAGCATTTTAAAAATCTACATTATTCACTACCTTCTTCTACGCTTCAAAACATGGATATTAGTGAGCACGTTCACTATATGCTAATAAATAATGATGTGTCGTTAAAATATGAACGTTCAAATCGTTTCACTAATTTATAACTTAGAAATACTAACATTTACAATAATATGTAATTAAGTAATAGGTACATTAGCAACTTCGCTATAATGCAAGTTATGCATTTATACTAATTGCTCAGATCATATTCCTTATCGTTAGTTATTTACATATCATTAATGAGGGTACCTACCGTGTAAAGGGTTAATCCTAGAGTAAGTGTTTAAGTGGGGGTTCAATAAGCTATAAAATGAAGATTTACTTAACAAATAATTAGTTTCTAGAAAACTAAGCATTGATAATATACTGTCATGGAAAAGTTTGTGAACAATATTGATCTGTTTTACGCAGTATATTTTAACTTTTTGTTACTATCATGGTTACTAAAAACACCACAGTAAATGTTTCTATTTCATTGTAATTTTTAACCTTTTTCTTGTAAAAAATTGTTTTTATCTTTATCAAAATATCAAATATATGTTGTTTTTATACAAATTGTCATGAATATACCGTTTTTATAATGAAAAAAAAGAGAAAAATGTTGTATTTACTGTCTTTTTGATTGGACTATAAAAAAAAAACGGGCACCTACTGAGATAAACTGTTTACTGTTTTCCACTGCTCTGAAGTACGACAATGATATTCTAAAGGTTTGAAAGGGGGATCGGTTACAGTTTTCTTACAATAAGAAACCTATTTTTCAGTTTCACACAAAAAAACACACTTTATTTTATTCTGCCTAAAATTAGCCCCATTTTGAAAAATTTTATATAACATTTTTTATTCCTTACATTATTTACAGCCGAAAAGCATTTTTTTTAAATACGACTTTTGGAAAAAAATGCGAATGTCCATTTCTTATTCATTTCGATCCACAGTGCGGTGGGTCAAGGCGCAACCTACGAACGGCTGCTGGAGGCCTTAGAGACGCGGTATGGCGACAAACATCTAGAACACGCCTATCGTGCTCAGCTGAAGGATCGTAAGCAGCGCCACGGGGAAAACTTGCAGCAGTGGGCGATTAAAGCTGAGAAGCTGCTTCGCAAAGCATACCAGACACGAGCTGATGTGGATTCCATGCTTGTAGAAGCCTTCGTCGATGGAATCCGAGATGGTGAAGTGAGGGCTGCAGTACGGTTGGGTCATCATGCTCTTCTGAAAGAAGCTCTGGCCCATGCGTGGGAGGTAGAAGCCGTGCGTCAAGACCTGGGAACACATCGGCTGACGCAAGTTGCAGTACCCGTACAAAAGTCGGCGGGGCGGGCTTATGGTCTGCGATGCTATGAGTGCGGTGAACGCGGTCACTTCCAAGTCAGATGCCCGAAGTTAAACCGGCCAGAAGTAGCTCAAGGGGATGACGCGGCGGCAGTTAGATCTTCGAGGATCATGGTTTGCCAAGCTTCGGAAGGGAATAGTCTAATCGTTCCGGGACGTGTTAACAGAAAACCATGTCACTTAACCATAGACACAGGAGCATCTCGGACAGTTATCCGAACGGGGCTACTGCATGTAAAGGACAAGTATGAAGGTAACCTGCAACTCACAACGGCAACTGGTCAGCGCATACCTGTCAGGGGGGAGAAGAAAGTGGCTATCAGGATCGGAGACAAACTTTATTGGCAAGTAACGGTTGTGGCCGAAATTATGGACGACTGCATCATTGGTTTGGATTTTCTGAAAAATCATCAGTGTCATATCGACCAGCAACATGGCGTGTTGAGGTGTGGCGATGAGCAAGTTTCAATGGAGGGAGGTAATTCTGGCAAGGTATACAGCCAGAGTGATGTGAAACTTCTTCCAAAGTCTCTTGTGCACGTCAAGCTGTTGGTCAAGAACGAAGGGGCCACCACGCAGCATCTTGGTGGAAAGGTTAAATGAAGAGCAACAATGGATGGTAGCCCAAACGTTGATTACAACGAGTCAGGAAGCAGTGGTACCTATTTTAAACTTAGGCAATGAGGAATTAATCATCCAGAAAGGAACTCCAGTTGGAAGATATAACGAGTTACTTTGGGTTCGAGAATGTCATGTCGAGACTAGAGCTAACACCAGTGTTGATAGAAGTGTCTTGGATAAACTATTAGATGGGACTGATGAACTAACTAAGTTGGAAAGGATGAAAGCAAGGAATTTGTTTCTGTGATATGCAGACATGTTTTCAACTGGTGATGGGGACATCGGAAAAACTGGACTTGTAAAACACAAAATCAATACAGGAGATGAATTACCCATCAGACAGCGACCTCGAAGAGTCCCGCTAGCCCGCGAGTCGGACGTTGAGGAAATGATCCAGGAAATGAAAAAGAACGATGTTATAGTACCCTCTTCAAGTCCCTGGTGTTCACCGGTTGTTCTTGTAAAGAAGAAGGATGGGTCAACACGCTTCTGTGTGGATTATCGTCAATTAAACGACGTGACGAAGAAAGACAGCTAACCTTTGCCTAGAATTGACGACACTTTAGACACTCTAAGCGGAATGAAATGGTTCTCAACTTTGGATCTGAAGAGTGGCTACTGGCAAGTAGAACTTGACCCGACAAATAAGGAGAAAACTGCCTTCTCAACAGGAAAAGGGCTCTGGCAGTTTAAGGTGATGCCTTTTGGTCTTTGTAATGCACCGGCAACCTTTGAACGACTAATGGAACAAGTCTTGGCTGGTCTTTTGGGGGAGACTTGCTTGGTGTATCTTGACAATATAATTATCGTTGGAAAGAATTTTGACGATCATTTACGTAAATTGGATCGTGTTTGAGAAACTACGTGCAGCGAAATTAAAACTCAGCCCGAAAAAGTGTAGCTTCTTCAAAAAACAAGTGCACTATTTGGGACATGTAGTTTCCGAGGGAGGCGTTCAAACGGACCCTGCAAAAACAACCACAGTGAAAGATTGGCTGATACCAAAGAATAAGACGGAAATACGAGCTTTCCTTGGACTATGTTCGTACTACAGACGATTTGTAAAAGGATTCTCTGACATTGCGCGACCTTTACATCGACTAACTGAAGAAAAGCGACCATTTATTTGGGATGTGGAATGTAACACTGCGTTTGAACAACTAAAAAAAGGCTTATGTGAAACGCCGGTTTTGGGCTACCCAGATGCGAAAGAAGAATTTATAATCGACACCGATGCAAGTAATGTAGGAGTGGGCGGTGTACTTTCGCAGAAAGAGGGTGAACAGGAAGTCGTCATTGATACTTCAGCAAGTCACTATCCAAACCAGAAAGAAATTACTGTGTGACTCGTCGGGAATTACAGGCAATTTTCAAAACTGCAACATTTCAGAAAATATCTGCTAGGCCGGAAATTTCGGTTGACGGATCACGTGGCATTACGATGGTTACTTAATTTTAAGAATCCGGAGGGGCAAGTGGTACGTTGGATCGAACAAGTGCATGACTAAAAGTCTGATATCGAGCATCGCGGAGGAAGAATCCATGGAAATGCTGACGGTTTGTCCAGGCGACCATGTGCAGAGACGTGCCAACATTGCAATAAGCAGGACGAAAAAGAAACAGCGGCAATGAAAGTTATCAGAACTGATAATACCTGCGGGGAGTGGAGTGTCGATGCAATGCGAGCGGAGCAAGAGAGAGACCCTGATTTAAAACCGATTATTGAGTCAATGAAGGCCGGCGCTACACGGCCTCGGTGGAACCAAGTGGCGAGTTACGGAAGCGTAACAAAATGTTATTGGGCGCAATGGGACTGTTTGGTATTACAAAACGGTCTACTTTACCGGCGATGGGAGTCAACTAACGGAAACAACAGTCATCTTCATATAGTTGTACCGAGATATAAGGTAAATGAGATCCTGAGGATATTTCATGACGGAATCTCTGGCGGACATCTTGGAGCAAAAAAGACGCTAATGAAGGTAAAGCAGAGGTTTTATTAGATACATTGTAGGGAAGATGTTGAAGACTGGTGTCGCAAGTGCATAAAGTGCGCTGCTGTCAAAGGTCCTCAAACGCGAAGTGGAGGAGCATTGAAGTTATATAATGTCGGAGCGCCATGGGAGCGCATGGCACTTGACATTGCGGGGCCATTTCCGGTAACTGAAAATGGAAACCGTTACATATTGGTGGTAATAGATAATTTCACGAAATGGCCGGAAGTATTTGCCTTGCCTAATCAGGAAGCTACAACAGTTGCTAAAAGGTTAGTGCAAGATGTTTTCTGTCGATATGGCCTACCACTGGAGCTACACAGTGACCAAGGGAGGAATTTCGAGTCTACGGTTTTTCAGGAAGTGTGTAAGATAATGCGAGTACATAAAACGCGCACTACTTCGTATCATCCTCCGTCAGATGGAATGGTGGAACGATTCAATCAAACTTTAGAGCTTCATTTCGCGAAGTTAGTCGATAGCCATCAGAAAGATTGGGACGAGTCCATACCACTTTTCCTGTTAGCCTACAAAACGGCGGTTCATGAGAGCACGGGTGTCACACCGGCAGAAGTGAACTTCAGAAGGGAGTTGAGATTACCAGCGGACTTAGTTTCTGGCTGCTCACCGGATACTCCAGTAGATGTGACCGATTACGTACTAAGAAGGAGAATGTTTAATGGTCACGCACAAGTGAGGAAATCTGGTCTTAAAGCGAGCGAGAGAATGAAGACACGGTACGACCGCAACGCTAACATATGCGAATTGGAAGAGGGAGTGTTGGCCTGGCTCCATAACACAATACGACAAAAGGCGAAGTCACCTAAGCTTCAGCCAAGCTGGGAAGGTCCATATATGGTTGTAACAAAATTAAACGATGTTACCTACAGAATCCGCCGATCTGCTCGGGGTCCGGCAAAGATCGTCCATGTCGACCGATTAGCACGATATTACGGCGCAAATGATGCTCGGGACGAGCATGACTTAGCAGAGGGCAATGTTGCGAATACCATAGCGTCATTAATCATCGAGTAGTGTTTAATAAATGTGTATAAGTTTTTCGCAGACTAAATTAAAAACCGAATGGCCCTGTCGTAAGACAGTGGCTTAGTGATCGTAAGGTCGGCGGTTCTAATCCCAGCATGGGCGAGTTTTTTGCAAGTTTTCTGCGGATGTTTAGATTTTAGTAAGTGAGACGGAAGTTTCTAGAAAGTTTGATGAAAAGAACATTCCGTGCCATAGAAGTTAAAAGGACAAATGAATAGGATTCGAATATGCTAAAACCTTCGACACAGACCAATTTACTAGAAAGACGATGCTACTCAAAACAGCAGAATAACGAAAATATGACGATAAAAAGTGACAAAAGACGTGCGAAATTCAGGGGTATAAAAGACGACGACGGTGCAGCATACGGCAGTCTTAAAGTGGCAAGCGAAGGAGAAACAAGTGGAAAGAAGAGGAAGTTAAAAGTGAACTGATAAAAGTGAAGTAGTGAAAGTGAACTAGAAAGTGTTTAGTGTCAGTGTGTGCTATACACGTTGCGAAGTGTAGTATCGGTACCGGGACGCGTTTAAAAGTGAATCCCTGCTACTGTAAGTCGTGAATAAACTAACGTGGAACTGTCAAGGTGTTTTAACTCTATCCTTTACCCCACGCTCGTAACAATATAATAAACCTAGACTTAAAAATATACAACCTCATCCTAACCTAGGTAGAAAACAATTAATGTTTTCTAATACATCAAGTGACATAAAAACAAACATGTCAAATTATATAAAATTGTTTAATAAGTCTGCAGAGCTGGAAAATCAGGTAAGCATCGATCTTTGGATCCTGGGTACGATCCGATTGCGTGAAAATAAGTTATTGAGTGTTTAATGTTTTAGCGTTGAAAAACGAAGATTTCTAAAGCTTATCGCGAAGATAAATGTACGCAACATGCAAATATAAATAATATCATGAAGCCAGAGATAAGTTTCATGTGGATAGTAGGAGAGTTCAAGTAGGAGCGTGCTCTGAAATACTCACAAGGTTCGTTATTCAGCGCGCTATCCAGTACGCTACAATCTGCAAGGCCGGCAACGCAGTTGTGACTCCTCTGGTGTTGCAGATGTCTATGGGCGATGGTGATCGATTACAATCAGGCGATCCGTCTGCTCGCTTGCCCCCCATAATATAAAAAAGAGGGTTATGGTTACGGCAATTTCCTAGTCCGCGAACGTGGTTGTGCCGCCCCTTCTGGTGTATATATATTGCTCGTTTTGTTCGTTTTTCTTATCAGGGACGAAGCCCTTTATATGACTTGAAAAATAAAATAATAAACAGCCGAAGCATTAAGCCTTGTTCAACTATACGCTGCTGTTAAGTTTTTGATAAAAGTTTTCTTACTTTTATCAGCAATTCATCCATCATCAAAACATATATAGAATTAATTTTTAATCCTAAGCGCAAAGCAAGACAAGCTGATGTTCTTTGCAAGTAATTTTCTGTAGCTTAACACCGCCCTGAAAAGTGCAAACAAGTGGTTTGCCCTTAACCCTCGAAAATCCTAAATCGCGAACATAAACATTATACAAATTTAACTCTGAGCAGCAGTCTTGTAAACAGAGTTCGGCCTTTCGTTCATGCCGAGACCACTTCTGTAACATTATGAGATGACTACTACATATTTATACAACCACTGAAACTTTGGATACAACTCTCAGATAAATATTTTTATTGCACTGAAGTATCTTCCTTCAGATTATATTTTTGTAGGAATGCCATACGTTTTATGCCCTTTTGTATGCCATGTCATTTTTCGAGTAAATAGAATCAACAAAAAGCAACCAATTGCCGTGCTACTTATCGTGTTTAGTGCCAGATTGGTATTAATATTTATATGGTATTGCCGAGCCTATAATGTCACCTGAAATGCCGATTCACCAACTAAGAGCTATTTATTTATTATTAGTTCACAAACAGCTAATAATAAATGAATCGTAGGACGCAGGGCAGCTTGAGGCGAGCAATTGGGAAGTGACGACCCCATGGACCCGAGATCTCTAGAGAGTCGGTCAGGCCCTCGCCTCCGGTGTGTCTTCATCGGCCAGAGTGGATACCCAAGAGGACCCGTTGGACTCTCAGCTCTGCCTTGCCCTCGTTGGCTGTCCAGAGAGGAGCGTTAGAGCTATATGCTCCAGGGGCAGAAGTGCTAAAGGGCCGCGAGTAACCTCGGAGAAAGCGCAGCACATCTCTCGGCACCCCTGAGCCCTCACGTCCGTATTGCTTTCAGCAGTCTTTTTGACGGCATTTACGGGGGTCCATCAAGTGAGTGGTGAGCCACCACCCGCCACAGATAACGAACGATCTATTTGGTGGTTATGGCGGGAGAAGCATCTCTATCTATAGCACTAGCCAAAAAAAATCCATCAAAACTACAATTAGCCCGATTCTCTTTCCATAAAATGCTATTGGCAACATCTGCTGGGACCCGCTCATGGACGTATTCTTTCATTGATATGGTCAGGAGTGGATCCCAGCACGAGTCCAGCCACAGCAAACTTCTCGAAAGGGCCCTCTACCTGTTGGATCCGTATCCCCACGCAAGCCTACCAAAAATCCGGGACGTATGAGCCCGTGACTAACGGTGAGATACAATAATAAATCGTAACAATTAAATATTGTGTCACGCTTGCAGTTAAATAATTGTAAAAAAAAATATTTTATACATAGATGGCATTTTGTACATTATCGGGGAACGGCTTTTTGTATGGAGACGGTCAGTCTTTTTGTTTTAATGGTCCTTGACTATACCTTCATTTCGCAATCGTTATACGATTTAGTCGTGAATACGTGATCTTTTGAATAATTATAATTTGTTAAGCGTACCGCTCTCCATTCTGCGTTCTCCAATATAAAAGGACTAAGGTCGTGAATTCTTTATTACTTACTTATAGCCCCACGTAGCTCGTATTAACCAAAGTGTTGTCGCCTCGATCAAAAACAGAATATACATCTTTTATTTTAATTGAAACCTTTGTCCAAACACAATTGTTAAGCCCTGTTACCCAAAAAAGGGAAAATCTCTCTAGATCCTTTATTTTCCAAGCCCCCATGTAACGTATTTCTGAGTCCCTTTTAACTTTATCCATATGTTAATCTAAGGACATCGCTTTATCATGTTTAAATGGATTAGGGGGATGTTATTTTGTCTCTAAGAAAAATCTAGGCTTTGGCTTGACGTAAAAGTGAGGCCATATAAATGATGTTCTACTCAATCTTTCGGTGTTTGTGATATAAAGGAATCTACAACTAGCCTAGACTCTATGGGATCAATAATATCTGGTTTGTAAAGTTTATTATATCTATCAGTATTTTTCGATCCCGAATGTTTCGGTACCTACTAGAATTATACACATCATCAAAGATCATGCACTGACTTAAGTTTTCAGGACGTAAAAAAAATACTCGCAAATCAAACAGACGTATTAGCTGACCAAAAGTGCGCAAAAAAGACTATTTTTACAAGCACCTTTCAAAACGAAAGTGGATCACAATCTTACAGCCTATGTGAATGATATCTAGTCCATAGGTACTTATATAAGGTGTTAATTAATGAGTTGCTGTTATTTTAACAGATAATACTTTACATTAAAACAATTAACTTTAAATAGAAATTAAGAAATCTTGTCATAATATTGTTTTTGTTTTCATTTACCGAACAAAAAAATAAAAAATTTCGTCTAAAAATAATCAGCATGTGCATTTAACTGACAAGATGTTCAATACTATCTGTCATTGTCACCCATGTCAACAATTGTTTGTCTTAAATGTCATTATGGTTCAGCCGGAAAACAGCAGATTTATTGACGTGAAGTGGCCAGTTACAGTTAAGTGGTAGGTAAAAAGAGACTAGAATCTGTTCAATGAGCTTTTATTAGGGCGACATGTATGTAACTAACTATGCAATGGAATCTAAGGTATCTAATTTAACCATCTTCCAAGGATCGTCATGAAAATTGGCAGCTGTTTGTAGTTCTGATGACAATAGAATAATATGGTACTGTCGAACTGATCTGATGATCAAGCCGGAAGATATGAACTGGAACTTCATGGTGGAACATTGTATCATAGCTGTGTTTGGATTTGTTAGAAAAGTCTTGTAAAGCGTGTTTTTCTAGTGTTTTTAAACTATTAATTTATTTAATAATAACATTAACATGGTATTTTTACGTAGCAAATTAGTTTTTTTAGTTTTCTCCTAAAAAACATCGTAAAAGCTTGTTGCCTGCCACTCGCATGTTTCATACTTCAATATACTCCAGGAACCGAGTACTATCAGATACAAAAATATCTGCAACTTATAAGTTAGCACCTTATAATTTGTTGTTTCACCTTACTGGGTGCCCAATATTAAACCCGAGCTTGTTGACACAATATATCCTAAAGGTTATGTCACTTTGCTAACTTCATATATCTCGTGGCCTTTCTCTATATTAATTAGGTTCGGATAAGGTAATGCGCAGTGATGCGTACCGGTTTAATGGGGCGAATGACCCTGGCAGGCCAGGCGCCTGAATCAGACAATTATTATTCCAACAAGACAACTCGATTCTAATCTGGGGTTCACAATGAACACAGAATTGTTAGTTTATTTACAGTACATAATATATTTACAAAATCACTTCAAACTACGTAAATAGAATAGATAGTTAAGGGCAGTGATATAATATAAAAAGAGGTAGTTAGGTTACCTATACGATAATTCACGTGTAAAAATGGCCAAGCTTATGCGCACATAAATCTAATAATATTGCAATAACACACTAATCTTAAGTGCTTTTAGACGCTTTTATTGAGTAATTAGTGCAAAATCTCAATGTGCATGACGGCATTTTTGTTCATTTGACGCATAATCCAATATATACCAAAGTACTCTGTGCGTGAGAGTGAGTTAAGGTTTGCTAATCGGCGTAATTTTGGTGTGCCATTTTCGGAGTCCGTATAATCTATCTACCTCTTTATATGTTTCATCTTTGGTTAAGGGTTATTGATTAAAACAATATTTAATTGATTCCTTTTATAGCGAAAATTACCAATATTAATGTTGTACTACAAAGTTGCCAAGAACACAACAGCAGCGGGATGTCTGTCTGAAAATGCTTGGGCAGGAGGAGGCCATACGAAATTTCTTCTAAATCGTTCATCGGTTTAAGCGTGAAGAGGCAACAGACAAACATAATAACTTTCGCTTTTATAACATTACTAGAAGGTCGTTACTTTGTTCGCGGTGAAGAAAAAGTCATAACCCTCTTTATTCTTAGCGTAGTCGAATAAAAAGTAGCTTATAACCATCTGTGAATATCGGCTACCCGTGTACCGAATATAGTTGAAATCCGTTAAGCCGATTTGGCGTGATGAAGCCACAACGACACAAAGAAACATACAGAAAAGTCAATAAAGTGAACTTCAAATGGTACGTCACAATATATTTTTTGTAAATATCTGCAATGTACAGACATTTCAATTTTACAAGTCTATAATAGTATAGATGGCTAACTTTCGTTTGAAACGGAAATCACTTCGTTTTAATTAAGCTTCTAAATTTATACAGTATACATATTTTAATTGACCAAAAATTAAACGGCAGAACGCCAAATTCGATAATACTACTGAACTGTTCAAATTGCAAATTGAAAACAATAAAAATCTTAAATCTTAATCCAAGAACACTTAGAGAATAAAGTTTGGGCATTGTAGAAATTCAAAATAGATAGTAATATTTTCTCCTCTTTGATACTTTGAACCAGATTGCACTGAGTTACAACTTTGAAACTATTGAGCTGATTTTGAGCACTTTGTTAAAGTTTTTTGGCTCGCCACTCGCATTTTTCTAAAAGTGGTGATCCAAGCGCATTACTGAAGCGGACGTTTATCACCCACTTGTTATTTTATGAGATTATCGTGGCGGATACCTGAATTGAATTATTATTTTTTAAATATTTAGCACAAAAAAATCGTATATGCCGTTTCATAAATAAATTGCCACCTGCAGTATTTCCGGACCGATGCGACTTTCAAGCCTTCAAGAAAAGAGCGTACTCCCACCTGAAAGGCCGGCAACGTATTTGTGACTCCTCTGGTGATGCAAGTGTCTATGGGCTACGGTGATTGCTTACCATCAGACGACCCGTCTGCTCGTTTGCCTCCTATATTATAAAAAAAAACCATTTCAAATGTCCTTACTGAAGAACGTGCGTGGAGTAAAAAGTTTATAATCTTCATTTGGAAAATTGTAAGCTGTTGGATACTGGCCATAAATTGTTCAATCCAGCCGAATTCCCATAAGTACCTATTCCATTGTTATAATGCATTCAAGTGGGTAGGTACTATCAACAGCATAATTGCATGGACATGGCAAAGACGATAATCGCTTGGATGTCTTAAGATGCTGTGAGCACGTAGCTCTCAGCATTGCATGATGGTTACAAGAAAATAAACTAGATGGCGTTGTTATCAAAACGAACAAAGAATTTAATGCTTTGTTTGTTGATATCTAAGTCACTAAAATTCTTCTGTAATAGAATAATCTACTACATGGATGAAATATAATTACTATTCAAAAAAAGCTTCCACTGAAATTAAAACGGCACCGGTATTTCACTTTTGGAACACGCTTCTTTTTAACCGACTTCCAGAAAAAGGAGGAGGTTCTCAATTCGTCGGAATGTTTTTTTTTTAAGTAAGGTTGTTTTAAAATTTATCTTTCAAGCGTATTGTTAGTATCGTAACAGAACAGAGTCAAACTTTGTTTCGTCATGAAACTACGAGGTTTTTAAACATACTTAACTTCATCCACACTTGACTAACATACGTGATGACGTGAATATTACGGCACTATACTTTAATAAAAATAATATAATAAGTAAGGTGGAACTTTATAATACCCTCCTTTGGAAAGTACTCTACTTTGGATGCAAATTTCCGTAAAAACTTGCGTTACTAGTTGTTTGAAAGTCATCAAGGATGAAAATCTATTAAAATATCATATAATATGAAGAGATAGTCAAGTGAAACATAGACTAGGCTGAAACAAAATAATCATTGTTTGTGCCTGGACCTTGCCTCAATATTGACTATGCACACACATAGACATAGACTATGTTTACACTTATAGCAATCGAAATACTGATTCAATATTAGTATTATTAAATTAAATAGTTATGACAAGAAAATTTACAATTGACTGTGTGTATTCATAAAAGGTAAGGTAAAAGTAAAATAGTCACAAGTTCTCTTATAATGACACTCCTCAAAAGTAGGGTTTTTTATTTTTTTATTACAATAAAGTAATAACTATCTTTACTTACAACTAGAAATAATACAACCTTGAAATGAAAAAAAAAACATTATTTCTTACACAATTTTTATTTAGGATAAATAACACAATTTATCAATATATAATTTAATTAAAATCTCTTCTTAAGATTTTGTTGAGGGTAAAGCTTAAGTATTCATTTCCAAAATTGGAAACAGAATTGAAGCTTCCCTTCAACAAAACAGTATTATAACCGAATACAATTAATTACAAATCTGAGACTGGTTATGATTGTAGGCGAACGCACTTTACCATTACCTTTTACTGTTTTACTAACTTATCATTTCTTAACAATTGAAAGACTGAACGATGAAAAAAATATCGTAAAATACTGTCACAAAATTGCGTATATGCAAAAAAAAACATCAGTGTAACCCTATGTCCACTTACTTCTGTCCTTAATTGGTATAGCCACAGGTTTTCAATGGGATTTAAATCTGGTGATCTAGCAGGCCATGAAATTATATTTATGTTATAACGCCGGCGAAAACACTCACTCACACTTTTGGAACGATGTATAAGACAATTATCCTGCATAAATGAAATTATGGGTCATTTTTCCTCCGGATACACATTTCTAATCATGGTCTCCTCCAGCACATTGACGTAATCAGCAATTAGCCCGACTGGGCACTCTGACGAGTTCTCCCGGGTCAGCCCCGCTCATCCAACCCCACATATTCACTGTAATGCGACCAGATTGCACATTGGGCACTACGTGATCGTTATTATAACGCGTATTATTTCAACACCACAAGTTTAAACGTCCGTGTTGACTAGTGAAATGTTTTTTCATCAGTAAAAATGACATTACTTCAATCGGCATTTTAGTATTCTCGAGCAAACTTTAATCTCGCTTCTTTGTGCTGTGAAGTCAGCGAGGGTTTGACTGCATGCTTGCGAGGATGGAAACCCTCACTTTGTGGAGAACACGACGAACATTGTCCACGCCTGTGTTAAATAAACGGGTGTGATGGTTTGTTGGTGGAAAACCATTTTCTTCATATTCCTGGACCATGCTTTGACGCTGCTGTGCGCTTATAAGTCGAGGTCTACCGGTCCTTTGGCGGTGCAGATCCTATATGATCCTTCCTCTGTGAATTGTCTACTGTTTTCCACTGTAACAATTTTCAGAAATGTAAAATCATTATTAAATTAGCATACAGATATGACTAATATAAAAATCTGGAAAGAAATATAAACAATAATACTTACGCTTACACCGGTTTCTATGGAAATTTCTGACAAATTTTTGCCTTGACTATGCAAAGTAATTATTTGTATCATTGTGGCTAAGAAAATATTGCAACGAGAACCCATTATTACAAAATAAATACTAAAACTCAATCAAAAATACAATCGAACGGACGGCAGCCGCAAGGGAACGAACGAACAGTTTCTTTGTATAAAAACTATTACGGTATATTCATAATCTTAAGTCTACCCTCTAAGTATGTGCTTTTATACAATTGTTACACTATTCAACAACTATTCAACATGTGACTTAATTAAAAATATTTATTTGTTTTAATAATAATGTTTTGTTTAAGCAGCTGTTAAATAATCTCAGTAAAAAAAAACTATTAACACTAAACGCATACCTTGCGAAATGTAGGTGATTAGTGATTACAAATACGGTTATAAATTTCATCCACGTCGAATATGGCTTGATGGCTAAGGGGTTTAATGAGTTGATCTAGAGGACGAATGTTCCGGGTTCAAATCCTCTCGAACGCGGTATAGGAAAAAAGCGATTTTGTGTTTGAATTCGCAAAATCATCGATGGCTTTGGTTATGACGGTGAATCTAAGTAGCATCTAATTGAAGGTGCATTCAAAAATACTGGATTCGGAAAATACGTTCCATAATGTATATTGAATATTTGAGTGACTTGCCGTGTGTGTTTGGCAATCGTAAGTTCAGCCGAGATTTTTTTTTAATATTTTGATGTTATCAACGCCATCTAGTGAGATCTTATGCAACCAATGTAGTTACCGGATAGATGGCGTCTCGTTTCGCCGCAAAGCAAACTTTCTGACAAATGTCCATGCAATTATGTTGTCCAGTGTACCTTTTTCAAAACGATGGGACCACGTGTATTCAGAATGAAGATGGAGTTCTCATCATAATGTACGTAGGTAGGTAGTCTCTTGATTAAGGATTGGTCGGTCTCATCGTACGTTGGTTTTATGAGCAATGTCACTCTATACTCCTTAATTTTAACATTCTTCTTCAAGCTTGCGTCAGTTACTTTGGCTTTTTCGGGATCTCTTTAAATCTGTAAATACGTCTCCACTGCTTATACTATCTGTGCATTTATCTGTGTAATCCTCATGGATTTATTATTAACTGTCTAGGTTTATATGTAACTGTAGTGAATACCAAGTTGAAACTTCAATTGCTGTCCGCTCTAACAAATTAATGTAATAACTTCAATTTAGTAAGCTCTTTGGTAGATTACAAAGGATTAGGCTACTTCTGAAATTCATGGTCACAGCAACGATTCGAGTCATAATCAAATTAAATAGTATTGTTTATTAACTTACAACTCCAAATTTCTGCTCAGAACATTAACCCAGTAAAGTAAGCTCAATTTAAGTAATGAATTACCAATTTTCTCCATAACAAAGTCGCGACTTTAACAGTTTTAACCCTTTCAGTGGCCCAAGTTTGTTCATTACGCAGACTGGCAACTTTTTGCCAAGTGTCGAATATTCTGGAGTGGCAAATGAGAAATCGTCGAGTTTATTGTGCACGGTTAACACAAGCCGTTTGATTGGATGTGGCACTTCGTAGCTTGTGTAAGATGAATTTCTTTTGTCTTGTTAGTAAGCACTCGCTTAGTCGGCGACTCAATTCGATTTGGGAAACTTGGGTAAATGTTTTCGTCTTTTTGTCTGGCTATCTTGTACTTGTTTATATATTGGATGGAGTACGTACCTTTGTTCAGGCTAGCAACTTTTGTTTAACAAGTTAAGCAAGACACAGCTTATTTTTTTACCCCCTGTCTATTTCTTAATCTTTAAGTATCATGTTGACTGAGAAACACGGAACACAATAATCCTGTTAAACTGTAAATTATTAACACATCGCAAAAATTTATTAAAGTTGGTTCCCGCAAGATGGACATGAGCAATAATAATTCAAATAAATTAATTAATATTACGAGACAATTTTTATACTAATCGAACTAGTCCCACGGTAAGCTCAATAAGGCTTGTCTTATGAGTGCTAGACCAAGAACCATATATACCTTCATAGGTATTACGACATGTGTGATAAAAACCTTTCTTTCACAAAATGGTCCCGCATCTTCAACTAGGTCATTGGTCTTCATTATTGAGTCACACGGCTCGCACACGCGCCACGTTGCGTCTGGTGCGTTCAAAGTCGATACTACAATGTATATTTTATACGCTCATAAATGTTACCTAAGGATAGATTTAAGTGTTTTTAACAATTTGTTTAAAAGTAACAATAACTCTTGATAATAGAGCTTAAATATTGTTTTCTCTAGCAGCAATGTAACGCAAGTCCGTAGTACTTAACAAGTTATTCCAATCAAATTTCGGTGATGACGATAATTTAATTACCGTTGTTTTGCGTGCCGATTCTTAATTCATAAAAAATACAACATTTGTACTCTATCTGCTTTTTCAATATGACGTAGGTGTCTATGTAAAACTCTCGGAGCTATATATGCTACTCCGAAAAAATATTACGGAATCGTATAGATAGAGCTGTTAATTCGTTGGTGATGATTTTAAATCTAACTAGTTTAATCAGTGCAGTGGAATGTGAGACGAGTGATGTTCGACAGAATTTTAAAATAGATTTAGTAACTTGCCTAAATCGACTCGGATTTGTAGCGTGAAATTTGTAATGACATTTAAAGACTTACAACCTGCATAATATATAAAATGTACGTGAAGTATAAAATTGTAACTATTATGATTTCTAGAATAATGTTAACAGCGTGAAGCACGATTGATTTAACATTCCATTCATATCGGTCGTCATCTATAAGCCGGAATATGTCGTTCGGTCCTAGTCACACTCAAATGGCTGGAAGGATAACGGATGGTCATGTTTGTTGCCTCAAAAATCCGTCAGCCATAAATCGATATAGTTTATTATTATTTTTATTGAAACTTACACGATTTTCACTCATTTTCACAAAACAACAAACGGGGCTTAATCGCGTATTAATATGATTTTATTTAATTACCTTTCGTTGATATTTTTGAGACGTTTCGGACGTTGTGTTATGACCATGAACTCGAAGAAACTGGAGAAGCGGGTATCAATATCTTCTAGCTGCCTTTTTTCCGATCTACCCGTGCTTGATCTTGATTATTCATTTGAACACTAAGGTTGCCACTATAACGACAAACTACACACGTGACATCTGGCACTTATTCGGATGATGTTTGATGCTGTTAAAATTTACTAATAACTGGATTCCGCGAAGAAGAAAGTTTGAAACCATCTTCCCGGTTGAAATTACGGTGTTTCTTTATTTCAATAGCTTCATGTACGATTCTACTATAGTAATTACGTTCCATAGAGAGGATCTTGGGACTATGAAGCTCAATCGAGTACTTCAGTAGTTCGGCAATAGCGCGCGATTAAGCCCCGTTTGCTGTTTTATGATAATTATTTTTTTGTTTGAAAGAAGTCCGAGTTGGTCCCATATATTTTTAGATGAAAGATGTAATTATTGGATCCGTGAAAAATTGAAGGAACTCTTTTTATATTGTCAGCATACATATGGCGATTTAGTATTTTAAGAAACAAATTAAGCATTTGCATATAGAAAAAGTAAATCGGTGAGTTAGAACGGATGATGAAGATCACAGAAGTTCACTAGAACTCCTAATAAGTGATTTACTGGTTTATCATAACTATGAAACACGAACAAGTAACTATTAACTAAAAATAAACACTATAAAGTAAAAAAAATAACTGCATTATTTAGTTTTTTTTTTTCAATTTAAATTAGGTGAACGTACGTGCCAATAACACGTCACTAAAATCAACTCAATTTTCAAAGTTTTGCACATTCCTTAGATGGCACCGACGCCAAAACAAGATTAATTGTGTATAGTAGAAGACGATTACTTCAGAGTCGGTTTATGTTAAAAAATTAACATTAAAACCGTCATGTCGTGTTTACACACTAAATGTATAGTAGAACACCCAAATATTGCGACAGGATACTTTTGTGAAGCAATACTGAGGGTTTTCCATTTTTTTCTCCTTTTAACAAAATTGTACCTTCTCTTTTTTAATAAACAAGAGTATTGTCACATCTGAAAAATACCGCGTCCTCAGTTTTCTCTTATGTTGACGTATCGCTTCTTAATATGCTTGCGTACTTCAGTTTTCGCTTGAACTTGCTAATGAGCTCATTTGTTATAATAAAATACTTATTAATATACGTATAAATTACGTATAAACGTAAATATTTATAGACACGTTTTGATAATATTGTCTTCGTCAACAGCCTACTACAATCCTTGAGGCATCTACAAAAAGATGAATCACCATTAGGAATTGTTACAATGCAATAAGACGAAAAAGTGTACACGTTTTGTAAGGGGAGCACCGCAGCGCCACCAAATGTAAGGGGTTTCTCATCAAGAGAAGAATTAAAATACAATATTGACTTTTGGGATATATTTTCTATTTGCAAGCTAACTTAAAACTAAATCCTATTATCAAAAGCTAGAACGAGACGGACGTTATTCTTAATCGATATCAATCTATTTTTTAAATACCTGCCTGTCTGTCTCGTATACTAGCGTGAAGAATTAATACCTTCACAGTTTCTTGTCGTAGTTTACTTTTAATATGATCGTTTCGAATTGTCCACTGATCCATATAAATAAAATAGTTGCTACTTATTGTTATAGAAATTTCTTATTTGTGAAAGGCTTCCCATTTAAAAACTACTACAATAAATATGTACAATAACTATCAATATTTTTGTAATTTTTGATTTGACACCCGTTAGTAAATACTGTAAAGTTTAGTAATCTTATTTTTGAAAGGAATTATCTACCTATGTTTTGTTACATCGGTGTAAAGTAATACTTTTTTTTAAATATATTTATCTTTGGAGACGTCACATTTTTTTTATACAACATGTAATTACATAATTGTAATCTAATTTAATTTCAGCAATCCATATTCCATATAATTTCATATCCATATCCATACTAATATTATAAATGTAAAAGTGTGTGTGTCTGTCTGTCTGTCTGTTACCTCTTCACGCTTAAACCGCTGAACCGATTTGGATGAAATTTGGTATGGAGATAGTTTGAGTCCCGGGGAAGGACATAGGCTACTTTTTATCCCGGAAAAATACCCTTATCCACGATAAACGAATAAAAGGCGGACGAAGTCGCGGGCAGAAGCTAGTAAGTTATATATTCTAATTTAAACAAATCACCCTTTTTTCAAATCAAATACATCTAAAACCATGTTTCTACCTCTACAACTGAATTCTGTACAAGCTACCCACAGATCGACCATTTCCACAGATTAGTTAATAATGAGCTTTTAGGATAGATTGAAAGGTCCCGAAAGCGATTGTCGAAGGTTATTGGGGCGTGAATGACGACGCTTGAGTTTATTTGGCTTTTTGTACCGTCACGACTAAGGGTAGCACTGATAAAACACGATTCTGAGTAAATTTGATGGTGATTTTTAATTTATTGATTGTTTGGAACACATAATTATAAAAGCATCTCATGCGAAAATTCCTTTACAATAAAATATCTCAGTTAAAACGGAAATTTCTTGAATGACGACATTTTGTAATAGAATCAACCATTAGTGTTACCGACTCTTTTGTCTTACGTTAAACATGTTTAATGATCAAATAAATTTACGTTTACGTGACATTATTTAACATATCAATTTTTGTTAAAATTCGTATCTCTGATGTAAACAAATTTATCGATTTGAAATTTTTTACACATTTCTTAATACCTGTAATTATTATTATTATGACTTTTACTGTAATTTTTGATTTATGAATTTGATTATTTTAAAGTGTTCAAATATATTATAAGGCATGTTTGTATTTAGCAAATTTTTCATGCTTAGATAGTTTTTATGTTGCCGTGGCCTATCAGGGTTCATGTACTTAGTTTAGGCCTTAAAAAGTGTTATAACATGTACATGACTGCAATAAATAAATTCAACAAAACACAGTGCGGATGAATTCGTTTTAGGCAGTCTCTGAAGCAATCTGACAGTCCCGAGAAAAAATCCAGGTCAGGGCAAATTAATATTTATATGATGAGCTCGAAAATTATTATTTTTTTCTGGTATATTTGTTTGTGCACAAATACTAATAGTAAGATAATTGCTTAATTAAGAACTAAGTCGATTTGTTTAAGATTGTTTATGTTTACGCATTTGAAATTATATTTAGTTTTATAATTATGTGTAGGTACCTACTTACTTTGTTTCTGTCAAAGCTCATGTAGTAAAGTAAGTATTTTTCGGCAAGCCAGTTTTTTATAAGACAAATAAATGTATTTGCTCTTCGGCCCATATTTTATACAAAAATCTTAACAATTTATCAGGTACTTAGCTTTTGCATAAAAGGCTTGAGAAAGAAGTTTCCGCGAGAGCAATGATCTGGTTGAAAAACTTGAAAATAGACATTTAACCCTGAAATTCGACATCATAACCTACAAGTCACTAAAATGGCAACAATCTTTCATAACAAATACAGTAGAACCGGGTTCTGTTTGCTTCACGTTGATCAAATATTTTAGTTCGATTGGCTTTTCCTATCTCTTAACCAAACACTAACGTGTACTGGTTATTTGTTATGGTTACATGTGCACATGTGAAACGAAAACTTTGATGTAGCTTTCATGAATATCCGTTTCCATGAAAGCAAAATTATAAATCTATACAACTAAGAAGGTTTAAAAATCAAGGATGTACCTACATACCAGATATTTTTTAAATAAGTTTTTGTCAAAAACTGGATTTCTGTGACAAGCTTTTATTTCTGATTGTACTTTTTTTTAAACATCCATCGACTACCTACTGAGACAATTCTAAACAGCCCAAACTTGGTTTGGTTTTCGTTTTTTAATTTTTTTATTACATAATTCATATAATTAATCATACAACAAAATAAATAAATATCAGGGACAATCCTTACACAAATCGACCTAGTCCCAAACTAACCAAAGCTTGCATTAACGCTACTAGGCGATGATATACATTATATATTGATAAATTATAATACTTAAATACATAGAAAATAACCAAGACACAGGAACAAACATTCGTGCTCATCACAAAAACACTTGCCCTGGCCGGGATTCGAACCCGGCCACCAGCTTTGTAGGCCGTTGTACAACCAACTGAGCCAAACGTGTCGTCAAAATGCATCATGAGACCATATTGTTGTATTGTCATTGAAGTTACGTAGATGTACCAAATTTTAGCTCAATTAGTCCGGGGAAGTTGTTTAAATCCTCCTTTCCTTATGTGAACTTAAAAGCATGTAAATACATAAATCGCTTTTGTTTTATGTGACTGTGTGTCTTACACCACGCCATAATTGCTACGAAGAGTTCAACCAATTTGGTAGAACGACAGCTGTGCATCTGGGGATTGGTAATTTTTTTTTTACGTATGAGCAAAAAGGGGACTATGGCTATTTTTTTCACGAACTTTGTCATCTTCTAGTGGTAATAGTAATGTAATGTTAGTTAATGCACTGCAGGAGTGTATTTTACAAAATCTGCATTATTTACATAATTACACATGTGAAATAGTAGTAGTTGCATATAGAGATCATAGTTCAAAATATGTGGTCAGATGGCTCCGAAAATATATTCCAGTCAATATACTTAAGAGAACTACTCGTGTATGTCTTTTTGCAGCTGACTACCAGCATCACGCAGCTTGCGTCCAGCCAAATGATGACCACGACCATTCTGTCAAGAGAAAAACAACGAAGAAAAAAAGACATCACGAATATTGTCCAATTAGACTTATGTGAATTAAGAAAGCTTGCAGCAAAAGAAGAGCGGATCAATATGACTTACAATTCCAAACTGTTTTTGATAAAAACTTTGCTGATTGACTCGAAAGGTTTAAAATTACTTTTAAAATAAACTGCTATATTTTGTACTACGCTTTTTGCCAGCCCAGGCTCTCTTTGTTATTTAGGCAATAGGTTTTTCATGTAAATATTTTGTCAATAGTAATTTTTCATTTAAAGCAACGAGCAATCTACTGATCGATGCTGCTGTATCAAGTTGCAGTACAACGCTTTTGGTTAATATTATATAAGAAATACAAACAAGCATGTCAATAAATAAAACACAAATTTATTTCTTACCCTTATAAAGGCACAAGTGGTTTCTACAAGTCTACATCTACTTTATTCCTAAGGTGCTCTGTTGTAAAGAAATGTATGAAATAATAATAATTTACTTTAATTTAAATACATGCTATGCTCCCGGTGAGTTAATTTACAATTTCATGCGCATTGTGACAAATTATTATATTGAAAACATTTAAAACGTAGGTACTATCATGTTTACGAAGGTCGTTACGAAAGGTTTGGTTTAAAAGTTTGTTGTAGAAACCGAGGAATTTTTTAAATATTATGTCAAAAAAACCCTAAAAATAAATTTGATGTGGGAATGCTACACACCAGTAGATGGTCATCCTTGAGCTTCGGTGTTTGCTCGAGGTCAAGAAGTATGACAGAAGCTGCTTGTTATTTCGAAAAACGAATGCAATACCCTTACCTACGTAAGCAAATCTATGGAAAGAACCTGGAATAGTGATAATGTCTTACCCGCCAGCATTATAATCATTATAGGTAGCTAGTTAAGTATTGTTTCTAAACCTTTTGAATCGGGCCATTTGTCGTGGTCAACTTCGCTGATTAGTTTGAACCTGTGATCAATATCTAGAGGTCGGTAAAGTGGAGAGCGGAAGTTGTAAGCATGCGGGAGGCTGAGTTGCGCAAAGTACAGATTCCATCCAAGTTAACAATTAGATCTATAACTTTAGCTAATGTAACGCTTATACCACCATGGAACCAGATCAGCCAGTTAACATGACAGTCTTGTTTGACTTGAATTTAATTCATCCCGTCAAAGTTACAAAAAGATCCTGGTATAAATAATTGTATTAATAATGTTTATAAATTTCCGATCTCATTACTTAATGTGAACTAAATTAAACTCATTACCTGCAGATCCATTAACGGTCGTGTTAATTTTGCCATAAATAAATGATACAACATTTTGTCACTCACGCACTCATATTCGTATCAATCACAGCTACCAACTAAGAGCATTCAACTACTGGAACTAACAAGCCGTGTCATTACCGACTAATTTTTCAGGCAGTTTTAGCGGGGGGCGAGATAAACACGTTTAACACACACATGTTCCTATTTCTGCAAACGCACAAAATCAAAAGATCTCCAGTTGTTGAATGCTCTAAGACTACCGACAATCGCATCTCAATCTAATTAGACACTAAACCTTTTTTTTTCTCTTAATTTAATGAGCTTTGTCACTGTGGTGACTATGTAGCTCACACCATATGGGGATTTTAGAAACAGTATCCTGTCAGTAATAATATGCTTTTCTTCAGATAAAAAAGTAAGATACCAGCCAGCCGTGAGCTAAAGAAGTATAATATTAAAGAACAAAAAGTGGTTTCCGATTAGGTAACAGGAGGAGAACAAAAACCGGCCGTCTTCTAAGTGTTATTTTTAGCTTCAAAACAACTGCGGTAAAAATATAAGGTATAAATGGTATAAAACAAGTTCAGTTACAAGTTTTTGCTTTCAGTGTTGGAAGTGTATCGCCCAAGTGGATATCTTAATAAAGTTAGACACGTGTGCACACATTGATCGATGTCGGTTTCTAAACTTCCACAAATAATTCCATCAAGAACACTTTCTGCAACATACACACTGTAACATATATGATCCATAGTTAAAAGTTTATAGGCAGCCATGAAGAATGTTCAAGGGGCATTATTTAGACCAAAAAGCATATAAAAATCGAAATGAGCCATTAACAAAATCTTCATCTCATTACAGTAATCTTTTAAAGTGAGTGTTTTATAAAAAAAAAACTTATCTGAAGAATCGCCGAAATGTGAATCTTTGTGTAGGTACACATATTATATTTTATTATTATTTTTATCAGAACTAAACGAACGAAAGGAATGTACCATACGAAGCCTGCTTACCGTAAAATGTTGGCAAAATTAATAAAAATCTTACAAAAGTATACTTGCCAAATCGTCACTGAAGATGAGTATGTATTTGCGATTGTCACGTTAAACTAATTAAAGTACTTTTCTAGGAAACTAATCAAAAGCTTATATATTCTGACATTGTTACGTTAAAATTTTCAATCAAAATTATACACAGTCCGATTTTAAATAGATCTTAAACGTCAGAGGCGTAACGTTAACGCTATATTTTTTGAAAAACCTTTGAAGATCCCTAGATATATTGCTTTACCGTATTATTCTCGTCTCGCCGAGATTGAGGTCGCTTATTATGTATCAGTTTTAGCTGTTCGACGCAACGAGCTTGTTTTCTTTATTGGCTTCCTTTGGCGAACCGATCATTTCAACCAATAAAAACGTAAAGATTTGGGCTTCGTGAAAATCGAGGGGGCCTTTTGTATTAAAATTGGCCTTTTGCCTTAGTTTTGGAACTTTGCTTTAAACTAGTTTTACCCGCTGACTGTCTTTTGTGCTTATTTTTAGGAAATTTGTACCGACTCCCCAAAAATAAAACAAAACCACTGCCATTTAGCGTCGCTTACTTGAACTCTGTGCAGTTAATGATGTCAGTTTGGGTTAACAGACACAGTGAAATTACACTAAATTAAATTTTAATTAAATTTAAAAGCATTGCAAGTGTATAGCATTATTTGTTGCAGTTATCAAAGGACATGGTGGTGTTCAGTGTTGATCTACCTAGGAAGGATGATGACGCTTATATTCGGTTGCTAATCGAAACACCATAGATCATTATTGTTTTCAATGTTTCTTTAGTATATGCATTTTGTAAAATCAACCGCAATAGAAGTGCTCTCAAGTTAAGCAAGTGAACTGTTAAGCACGGTTATGTCAACTAGATGAAATTAAGTTTCACAATCTACAAAAAAGTTTAGTAAATCAGAGCGTTTGAATATGTGTGTTTGGTTTCGTGCGTACAGCTCTCTGTGGCGCCACCTATGGTCCCACCGGAAGACCAGCACGGGCTTACGAGCCAGCATTATGCTGAGGTGGGCCCATTTCGGGGCATACGTAGTTATAGTAATTTATTTCTGTATTGCTGTATAAATATGCCCTCGAATAAATGTATTTTCTTTCTTTTTTCTTTCTTTCTGTATATATTTTCATAGAAAGCAATTTGAACTAACATAGAGTGGAAACCGTTTTCGTTTTTATGTCATCAGATCCTGTCAAGGAGCGATGCCCTCCACTGTAAAGTTGGAATGGAATTTCATGTTACCCGCCATCGCGTAGTAGTAAACCATTTCGCGTTAAGCATAATTACCTACTTGCTTCAACATTTCGTTTGAAATGAATAAAAAATAATAAAAAAGAGACAGGTAATTGAACAACAACTATTTGTAAAATTTAAAATATTCAACATTTGAGTTTTTATTAATATTTGATAATTGATTTACTAAGAAACTGCACATCCGAGTAAAATACATTTATGTATAAAACGATCTTCGCATTTGTGATTTACGATGCAAATACGAACAAACATGTATGTTTTAAACTAATAACGCCTCTATTTTATCGGATGCCAAAAATAACTATAAAGAAGTCTAAATTTTGATAAATACTTTTGCATTATCAACTTTAAAAACACTGAAAGTAATCATCGAAAATAAGCAATGAATTGAATTAAAAACCGAATCGAAATATATTTGAGAGTAAAATAAAAGACATAATCGGAACCTTAATAAAACCGAGAGCTTTTTATGTAGCACTAAAAGGTGCGGATATTTCCCTAAGATACGTACCGAAAATCACGTGTCAGAATGATATATTGCCCATAATACCATCCTACTTATTGAGTCCCGTACAAATCGATCGTTGTCTATTCAGTATATTGCGGTGGATGAGTAGTAGTAACCAGTATGTATGTATATATGTATATTTGATACTATTGTACAGTTGTACAAATTAATTGTCTTTACTTTTTGAAGGTCGCTGAATCGCTTTTTTTTGTATGTTTGTATGTTGACAATGTGGCTTCATTATACCAGAACGGCGTAACAAATTTCAAAACTTTTCGGTACACGTGTCGCTTGGTATCTCTTTATAAATAAATAAAAAAAAAAAAAAAAAAAAATTCATTTATTTCAGAACTTCAGAATTCCATATATTGTTAGTACAGTTAACTTATAAACTATGTTAGATAGGCACACAACTATAACATTAAACACATATCACAATACAACAAACATAATCATTTATTCACCCCACCCCCCTCCGCCGCCTCATTGATCCCTTCTCAACACATGCAGATCTATGAAACGGCCGAGAACGGGCGAGTCCAGCCTGTCCGCTATCATTTGCAGAATACTGTTACCGCTCCCTCGCACACGCCGTACCACGGACGCCGACTTTTTACGCATTATAGCATAAAAGTCGTCGACGGCCGCGTCCGCGAACATCCCCGACGCACTGCAATAGCGAGGGAGCCGCAACAGTGCCCTGAAAACATTGTTATATTGCACTCTTAGTGCATTATACGCTCGTTGCGTAAAACTAACCCATAGACCACTCGTATAGAAGCATTGGCAGTATGCTCTGAAAAGCGATAGTTTTACCGGCACTGTACAGCGCGCGAATCTATGAGTCAGCATGTTGCCTCGAACGGACAATGACCTTCGCTTCGCTTTATGGTTATAATATACCTTTTATTCGTCTACGTTGAAGTAAAGAGAGGATTATGATTTTTTCTCCTCCGCTGACGAAGGTGTCTAATAGTTTATGTATGTAATCTATAATTAATATTTTGTACACGTTGTATACCGACATCCCGCGCCAATAATTTCTCTGTTCAGCCTACTGGTTCTTTGGTAGAGAATGCCTTTATGGCGTTAAGTCCGCCATTTGTACTTTCTTGTATTGTGCACTACAGTTTAAACAAATAAATATATTTAGTAATTGGTGGCGTATCATGGATAAAACTTAATATAGTTAGTTATAATGTAGCCTAAGCAAGTAATGTTATAAAGCATAATACAAGCTGTTAAACACCATCGTCAGTAAGTTTAGATCACGTTAAAAGGACAGAAAGGAAATTTTAGTATTTTATAACTAAAAGTTAGCATAAATTGTGTAGAGTGGACACTATATTTATGCTAACTTCGGAGCGATTATCTGAACCTCTATGTTTTTACCTTATGTCAAAAAAATCCCAAGACACCTTTCAATGGAAACTGTTTTCAACATAGTGGAATATTTACCGCTTTTGAGTTATTGCCGAAAAACTGACCTTCTCAGCAAAAAGACTTAAGTGCCGTGGAGATACGCTCTTTTGCTAGTGCACTTTCCCATATCGTATTTTTTTAATCTGTAGTGCAGTTTAGTATGAATAGCTGCGGAACCCTACACTGAGCATGTTCTGACATGTTCGGTTTTTTTAGTTATGCTAAATTAAATATATATACAAAGTTTATAGTGCAAGTTTATTTTATTACCTACTTACCTGCATTTTCGAATATTTGCATTAGTGGCTAATGTAAAATATATTATTTTGACTACTGTTAAGCTCAGTCTTGGAATAATAGGTATCCTCTTTGTTTGATTCAAAGCTTAATCACACGAAAGCCAGCTTTGAAGAAGGATTGGCCATTACCATGAAAATTACGTCCAATATCCTAGGATTCAGTAACAAAGGGTGACTCGAAATATGCCCTCCTAAAATTCGCAGAATATATAAGCTCGTATATAAGCCTTGGTGATATGCGAAGTAACGCTTTGTTTTTTCTGTATTAAGATTTTTATTCATGTGAAATAAAGTAATGTATCTCTTACTCTTTTTGTCTTTCTTTTGGGTTTCTTCTCGTTTGAAAATGTTTATGTACCTAAAGTTCATTCCTGTGGATGTATAATGGTCGCGTTTAACATGCGATAGAAAACTGATATATGAATTAAAGTTAACACATTCACGACCGCCAGCCCGATCGGAAGGTGCTACAAACGGTTTTTCCCATGTTATTGGCTTCGAGCGTAGCGCTACGTAAAGTGTCGGTGGTGAAAGTGTTAAAGGTTGACACCGAAGAATGGAACAGTGTTGAGCATTGAAACATTTACCTTATTGTGCAATCGTAAACGCAATCATCAAAGACCAGCAGCAGGAGTCTTTTTTTTAGAGATATATCGCTGTCCAGATTTTCCTGTAAAAGTGTGTAAATTGTATGTTTCTCTCGATTTTACGCATCAACAAAACGAATAGAACAAAGGAAATAATCTTTTGCATAGCGATTGGTTATTGAAAGGGCCAAAGGCTACTTTTGATACCAGAAATTGCAAGATGATAAAGTCACTCGAAATCAAAGTGTTAGATTTTTAATCGAAAGCACAGAAATTTTCCTAAATAAAAAAAGATAACGTCAGATGGTAAGGGCAACATAATTTATTTCTTGGGTAATCCATGCAATTGGCCCAACTCTATTTCCAGTGACACATATGCCAATTTTTAGTATCACATTTACAAGGTTTCTCTTACCCCGACTGACCTTAGCAAAAATGAATGCTGTGTGTCAAATAAAGTATTCTTGTTTTTATAATGCGAGTTTCGTGAAACGAAAAAACGAAATTATTTGTTAGATATGTCGTGAAGCTAAATAGGATGAAATGGTTCCTTTGTAGATTCAGATGTATTGAACGATAAAAGATTCACACGCCCCTATATATTTCGATCGGACTGATTAAGAATATGGTATAATAAATAGCTATTGAAAAAAATTATATAGTGGCGTTGGTTTATTTATTAATTCGTCCGTCCTTTTGGAATGAGCTAAAAAAGTGTCTGCCTAATTTATATAATACAAGCTTCTGCCCGCGACTTCGTCCGCCTTAAATTCGTTTATCACGGAGAATGGTATTTTTCGGGGATAAAAGGTAGCCTATGTCCTTCCCGGGACTCAAACTATCTCCGTACCAAATTTCATCCAAATCGGTTCAGCGGTTTAAGCGTGAAGAGGTAACAGACAGACAGACAGACAGACAGACAGACAGACAGAAAGACACACTTTCGCATTTATAATATGAGTATGAATATGGATTTTTATGTTTACGTATCGCGTGCAAAGTACGAAGCTGTTTGCTAGTAGTACTAACTAGATTTTAAAGTGCTTAAAAATCTAACGATTCTTCGGCATCACAGAATTGTTTAAAAGACTTGTCTAGACAATTTTCGCCTATCATTAATTCTATGAAACACTTTTTCTTACAAGCACAGCCATCACAGCACAATATCTTCAGAAGCAAAAACTCGTTCAAAGCGTTTGAAGAAAGTTTATTTCATCGCTTATGACGGTGGCCTCAAAAAATGATTAATAGTATGCCTTTGTTTATTTCTGGCTGTAGTTATGATGGCTTATATGTGTCAGACCATTAACATTCCAGGGGTTTGTGTCGGGCTTCTGAGCTGTAACCCACAGTTTTGTAAGGACTTGTGTTGTAATATCGGTTTACTACCCTAGAGGGCAAACTGGCCATTTATGCTTCTCTTAACGTATACTTTTATAAAAGCTATGCGGATTATAAAAGTCGATTTATAGTTTAAAATTTCGTATCGTTAGCCTTTTAGCGCTCACTTAAAAAAAAAAAAACATACATGGTCCTCCCGTGACCATGGAAAGCTGGAAAGCTTCCGAAACGTCGGGAACTAAAATGAGATAATATACGCGATATAATCCGTTAAATTGTTTTATTTCAATGAGTAATAATCGCGGAAACAGAAGAAAATATTATATTTTAATATTTTTAATAAATATTACTTTTTATTTGTAACAGTTCGCATTTAAGATCTCGTGTACGTACCTTTGAAACTGGTGCCTATTGTTGTCTTTCTGTGCGTCTACCATAAGTTTGGCACGAGCGAGTATCGAGCGCTTGATGACGGTCCATCTCTTTCGCACTATTAGCGCGTGCGAGAGAGGTGCACTGACTCTCGATACAAGATACTCGCTAGCGCCGATCGTAAACTCAGCTCATGGTAGGCACATTGCAGTCTGTCAGACCGTCAAGGCTCTTTGACTGGTTAATGGCTTGAATTATTTTGTAGGTATAAAATATTTAAACCAACAGTACCTAATAAACAAAATCATGTAAGTATTAAGGATTAGAATCTGTAACTCCAGATACGATTTACGATTTACGATTTGATTTGAACTTTTAATTGTATCATTTTAGTGAAGATTTATAAGCGCCTGTAATAAGATTAAATAAAAATAATAATATAATGGATTAAGGATAAATTCAGATTGTACTTATCTTTGTGAATGACGAAATAAACAACTCTACATCTATACTTATACAAAATCTCTATATTTATACAAAACTTCCCCCGCCGCATCGCGAGAAACACAAATACTACCGAACGGATTTTTATATGGGTGATTTATAACAATGTTTGAGAAATGTTTATGTGTATAATTCATTAACGTTTTGTGTAAACTGTCTGAAATATATCGATTATAGCTGAATAAGTCGAAAAAAACCGACTGTTTGAAAGCAATCGCAGCGTGCGGAAATCGTTAAAGTTACTCGTGCATTATGTATGGTGGGATTTGCTACTCTTAAATAGGTCAAATAAAAGTCCGCAATAGCATATGTCTACCATTTAGGCGGAAGCCGTTATTGGCAAGAGTGAACCACAAATAGTAGATGAAGTCGGTTAAAAAGAGAAGAGTTAAATACATATTAAGACTCTATTTACAATGCATAGTTTTAGGGTTCCATAGCCAAAATGGTAAAAATGTAACCATTATAGTTTCGTCATATCCCTCCGTCCGTCCGTATATTTGAGGCATTTCACTCAAAAACTACTGTATCAATATTGATGAAATTTGGAGTAAATAAGGGTGTCTTGTATAAGCCGCTTCTTAAGTTTAGTAGTTGTATATTGTAGTATTCAATTGATTCTTAACAAATTAAGTACTTTTATGAAACACAAGGTTTCTGTTTTTCACATAACTATCTATTGTGGCTTAGATACAAGTCAAAGCGCAAAGAAAAATACGATTGCTCTCGCAGGTGGTCATACCAGGACTCGAACCCGGTACCTCTCGATTGCGCGTCGAGCGTGTTAACCCCTCTACCAGCCAGCACAGTGCTCGAGTCTTGGTGTGACCATGTGCGACAGCAATCGTATTTTTCTTTGCGCTTTGACTGGTATCGATGCCTGAATAAATTAAATATTTTTATCGTTTTTGGTATTTAAAGTAGATAAACTTCGTTCTTAGCTTTGCTTTGTTTAAAGCTACAACGATGAGAATGTCAAAACACGCTCCTATGTATAAAGAGTAGAATACAATAAGAACAAATTCAACGTGATAAAACAGACAATACAATGTAAACCACCTACTCATTTCTAGCTATTTTATGTCATTTCCGTTACCCAAAGGTTGTCTGGAAGAGATCGCTCTTTAGCGATAAGACCGCCTATTGTTTACCTATTTTATGTTAAGGCTCTATTGTATTGCTTCTATTGTTGGTGTGCAATAAAGAATTGTTGTTGTTGTTGTTGTTGTAAACGAGAGATGTCTCAGCAATGCTGTCAGCTTGGTTAGGTCCACTGCCAAAGGCGCTGGGCGCTGCTTTTTTGTGGAGCCATATATCGTGACAGTGCACATGTATGTCTGAAAAAAAAGTAAATATGCTCGTACATGCTACCCGTGCAAATCCAGGGCGAATCATTAGTATTAAATATTTACGAGCAGCCGTAATCAGCGACGGCAAATATCAAGCAAAAGGCAGCATGCGAAATATACATCAAAAGTGTAATTACACTCCAAATTAATATGTTAATGTAACGTTATAAATATTCAAAAGAAATCACACTGCATCACCATAACTCAATGTAAAGGAGATAATCAGGGGATAATCGCTGAGTGCGAGGTAAACAAATAAATAAACATTTAAGGGAATAAAAAAAATACTTGTCTGATTATCGTTTTTTTAAGCCAGTAAAAACGAGCACTATCGGTTTCAAGAACAAAAAAAAAGTTTAAATCATCAATTTTGTGTCCCTCATACCAAATTTAATGAATAATAGAAAGCAACTTCGTTCGCGAACGAGAAAAAGTCATAACCCTCTTTTTCTTCAGCATAGTCGGGTAAGCAGTATCAAATAACCATCTGTGGATATTTAGCTATCCCGGTACCAAAAATAATCTCCCGAAATAAGAACTCCATGGAACAGTTGGTAGTACAGGGCCAGATGGAAGGCAAGAGAGGACGAGGCCGATCACCGACTCGCTGGACCGACCTTATTAAAAAGACGACTCAGAGCACTATGGTACATTGCACTCGCTTTGCAGACAACCGGGTGAAATGGAGACGCATGGCGAAAGCTGCTGTGTGTCAGAAGAAGGACGAGGATGAGGATCTAAATGTGGATACCATTGCCGTTACCACGACCACTCTGCCAAGAGTGAACGACTGATGATGATGGTACCAAAAATAGTTGGAATTCGATTAACCGATTTGGCGTGATGAAGCCACAACGAGACATACATTTTTCATTTCAGTTCCTATTAAAATGCTATCCTAAAAAAATATGCTACTAAGTTCTTGATAACGCGGGTGATACCGGGGCATTAAAAATATTTAAGGGAATTAAAGGGCAAAAATGTATGTGTCGGTTTGTCTTTTTTTCACGCCGTAACGGGAGAACGGGTTGACGTGATTTTTTGCATTATAGATAAAATAGGGTGTGGACCCACAATAATCCTAAAACACCTTTTGGAACTGCTCAAAAGAAATCAATCAATTTTTAGTACCTAGTTTCCGAGATAATCACAATTTTAGTAGCATGGACTTTTTTCCCTTACAACCGTGTTGCAAGATAGTCGTTAAGTTGAAGTTAAATGTATTTTTTATATATTAAAATAGTTAGTGTCTCAAAAACAACTTAAAATGGCAAAACACATATAGCGATCAAATCGATAGCTTTCGAGGTGCTCTGCGAGTATCAGCCTCATAAAAAAAGCAGGTCACGCGTACGAAAGTCCTAGTGATCTGAAACAATAAATGTATCACTATTCTATCATTCATCATCATCATCATACCAGCCCAGAGACGTCCACTGCTGGGCAAAGGCCTCCTCTAAGGATCTCCACAACGACCGGTCACGCGCCGCCTTCATCCAACGGTTTCCTGTGATCGTCACCAGATCATCGGTCCATCTTGTTGGGGGCCTCCCTACGCTGCGTCATTAGCGACTCTATCATTCGCGAGCTGCTAAATATTCCTTTACAAAAATGCTGAAACGTTTCGTCCCAAACTTTCAATCCCAGGGTAACATCATTAGATGCGTTTAAAATAAAGTCGACGCCAAAAATTAAAAATAAAGAAACCTGTTGGGAAATGAGGCAGCGCCTTGAAAGAGGGCTCGTTATCTTCGAGTCCACGGCCTCAAGAAATAATCAACGTTAAACAAAGAAAACAAAAAGTACTTGTTTTCTTTGCTTTTTGAATTTGCTTGCTGTTTGCAAATTAAAAATAACAATTCAAGTTGAACTCATTTGGCATTGGCGCTTTATGGTGCGAGAATGTAATTAGAATTTTATTGCGATGTTGCATTCTTCGAAATTGTTTTTTAGTAGATATATTTAGCTTTTTATTAATGATATATCATTGATTTTATGCTCAAGTATGTTTATGCGGTTCCGTATCTACGCTTTAAAGGAAAAACCGCCTTATGATCTATTAATCACTTTGTTGTCCGTCTGTCAGCCTGGCTATCTGTCCATCCATCAAAAAACTTTTTCTCAAGAACGCGTGGAGATATGAAGCTGAAATTAATATCAACTTGAGTAGTTGATATTAATTTCAGCTTCATATCTCCACGCGTGTTTTTCACAGCTTTAAGAGACTGCAGACTTGAGTAGTCTGCAGTCTCTTAAAGGTGTGAAAAACTCAAACTTCTGAGTCAACGTGATTACGTTGACGTTGTGTTACGGCAATTTGTATGGATCCACTTTTTTGATGACTGTATCTTTTGATTTAAAGACAGTGTTTTCATACAAATTTCCGTCGACTAAAAATCTATAGGTTGCCCGAGCAACTTAAAATTTGGTATGAAAGTAGCTCTTAGCGCAAACAACAAGAAAAGTCTGAACATGTTAATTTATGTCTGGCTATGTAGTAACCAATATAAAATGACCGCTCTCTGCGTATATTTTGCTTAGGAGCAAAGCTCTGCTAACACTCAATTTTCATAGATATAGATAATTTTAGCGTAAGTATATTTATTTTTGTTTTACCCTCGGTGCGCGAGTCCAACAAATATTTCAAGACGTCGCTTCAGATACCTGCAAATAGACTATTTCATTAAATTATAATGTAACTAGAAGGCGCCGGGTACTTCATTCGCGGAGGAGAAAAAGTAATAACCCCTCTTTTTTTCTTAAGCATAGTCGGGTATAAAGTATCCTATAACCATCTGGAGATACCTAGCTACCCGTATAATAAAAATAATTGAAATCCGTTCAGCCGATTTAGCGTGATAAAGCCACAACTACACACGCAAACATATCATTTTTATAACTTAGTATTATAGAAGTAACTAGAAGGTGCCTGCAACTTATACAAACAAATTAATTAATAAAACGCTATCCCATAAAAATAATAATACATATGCGCATATATAATATAACGAATATCGCGAGCGTACTTGAAGTAAGACGACACGATGTGCTTTATATCTTTGTTTCTTAGTTGACGATAAGAGGTGTGCTCACGCAGCGCGTTTCTAAGCGGCACTACTCATTTCTACCCACTTTTTGTTTAGTGTTAAGAACTTATTATTACTAATGTTAGGCTATGCTATTTGAGAATGATGCGACAATAACTTTTCATATTCCGTTCACTGTATACATGATTGTAAGTTATATAGGTTTTCTCATATAAGTGAATTGTTATTCTTGTGAGAAAATAAATAATCTTTAAACTTTGTTTGCGGAGAAGAAAACAGTCTTAACAGCTCTTATTTCGACAGAGTTGTGGGGTACAAAGTATGCTTTAACCATTTGTGAAAACCCAGCTCGTGTGTACCAATTAATTTTGAAATCTGTTTAGCTGATTTGGCGCGATGAAGCCACAACGACACATACAAACAAAATATATATTTTTCGATTCAGTGACCTACAATATATTTTTTTTAAATACCTTAATTGTTAGATGTCTGTAACATCTCATTTTAACAACTTTTTAATAGTATATTTAGATAATATAAATACCTAATACAAAGAATTATATCTTTGAACAATTATCGCAAAACAATACTCCACGCTTAAATTCCACTCGAGTGTAGTTCATTCCTCAATACGTAATAGCTCTCAGCAAATAAATGTTATATCGTATTTCGCCGTTATCATTAAGAAACACTTAAATTCCAAGGAGTGGAATCAACAGCTATTTGTTTGCGAGATTCTGGAGTTTTAATTAAAACGTCTGCTGGGACTAACACGTCTGGAGCCGTGGAAAGAAAAACGTGTTCTCGATTTTAAATGATCACATCGAGGCAAATACCTTATTTAACGTGCGGTTTTTGCTATCAGTGTAGTTTAACGAACCCTTTTTTGTGTTTAAATTTTTAATCAATTTTGCTGTTTGATTTTTTTATTGGTTGGAGTTTTTTATTTATCTTAGGAGCGGATTTATGAAACACTAGAAAGTGCCCGAAACTTCGCAGTGGAGAAAAAGTCGTTATCCATCTTTTTTTTCTTCAGTATAGTCAGGTATAAATTATTGTATAACCATCTGTGAATAGTTGCTACCCGTCTACCAAAAATAGTTGAAATCTGTTTAGCCGATTTTGTGTGATGAAGCTACACCGACACATCCAAACATACAAAAAATAAAAAATAAATCGATTTATTGACCTCGCAATAGTCCGTTACAATTTTTGTTGTAAAAAATCTTCAATACGAGTAATAGAAGTTAATTTTTGAAAACTTTATAATAGTATAGATGTAGGTATATTTCTGGAAAAAACCGCTTTCTTACTGGGTGACTTATCGATATCGGATATCCCTGATTTAAAATTTGCTTCATCTAGACCTTATTTTACGCTTGGTTTTTGCTTTAGCGAAGTTTGAAAAACCCTTTTTTGTATATTTAACTTTTTCATCGATTTGCTGTTCGATTTAATATTGGTTAGAGTTTCTTATTTATATGAGACTAGAAGGTGCCTGCAACTTCGTTCGCAGAGGAAAAAAAGTCATAATCCCTCATTTTACCTTTGGGGGTTAAATAAGGGTTGAAATTTTGTATGTAATACCTGTTATTAATTGAGTAACTGTTATAATATTCTGCGTATAGATTTTTCATTTAAAACTTAGAAAATTCATTTCAGCATTTTTCAGAATTCGTCCCTGAAAGGTGTGAAATATGGGGTAACAGTCTAGGACGAAAGTACAATGGCGCATAAAGGGTGTTTTGAAGCGCTAAATAGAACTTTGAAAGACATTAGAGGGACGATGGTCTGATGGGTGGAGTCACTAAGTTGTTAGCTGGAGACTTCCGTCAGACTCTGCCCGTAGTTCCGAGGGGAACTCGGGCTAATGAAGTTAAAACTTGCATTAAGGCGACAAATATTTGGCCCTTAATCAAAAAACTCCACCTCAGCGAGTGCACTTTAAGGGCGATATTTGCTCTGGAGAATTCTCCGACTTTCTTCTTAAAATAGGAAATGGAGAATATTTCGAAACTGAGGGAAAGATTACAATTAAATCGGATCTCGCCTTAGTTGCATGTGCAGACCGTTGAGGACCTTACACCGCAACGAGCGATTCTAACACCTAGAACGACCAGGCTTTCGTTATTAATAACATTTTATTGTAGTCGTTCGAAGGTTCAGAATCAATTTTTACAAGTCTGTAGAATCAATAGTGAACACGGATGATGCCATAAACTATCGCGTAGAGTTATTAAATGCACTTAACCCACACGGCCTACCTTCTCACATACTTATCTTAAAAGTGGGTGCTCGAGTAATGTTGCTGCGAAATCTCAATCAGCCAAAGATGTATGTAAAGGAGCATTTAGGAGGATTTTTTGAAATTCGAGCTACACGCGGACGATGTCGCGGGCAAAAGCTAATAATTAAATTAAGAATCACATCGATACTTAAGTTAAAACTTAATACAATTTTCCATTAATCCTGACACTGAAAAACCTTATTTTTCAACACAAATAGGCTTACTTACAGTGAGCGAAGACTGACATGTACTTAGCAATTAGCATTACGTAGGTTTAATTAAGTGGAAGTAGGTAGTTCGCTAAACAGCCTCTCTCATTGCGTACAAATTAATATTACTTTGAGAGTTTAGGCAGTACGTGCGCGAACATGTGACGCATAAAGTCGAGCCTTCGGTGACATAAGAACTTATCTGTCTATGAACTTCAAAGTCTGATACGTATTTTTTCCTTCAAGAGCATGAAATATAATCCCTGTTAAATTTATTAACCTTGCAGCAAAATTTAAGAAAACTGAACGTTATTTTCTAATATTATTATCTGTAATCGCTGCAGAAATATAATATTGGTTTTAATATTGAGAACGTCGGAGAAATTGAAACTAATCTCAGCAAAGGTATTTTATTATTATGCTAAGAAATATAAATTTGGTTTATTTTGTTCAGGCTTTTATGATTAAAAAGATGCCAGTTTTAAACAAATATTACGAAATATCGGTTTAAACTACTGAGAGCTAGGACTCTTTGTTTCACCATTATCATTTTAGCCATAGGACGTCCACTGCTAGCTGGACACGGGACCGGCCTCCTCAATAGATTTGGACATGGGCTGTATAGAGACAAGTCGCATCTAGCGAGACCCCACAACCCTTACCAGTTCGTCCAACCATCTTATGGGTGGCCTTCTCACGCTGCGCTTGCCGGTACGCCGTATACTTTGTTTACAAAGTCTTATCTCATCCTAGGAGTATGATAGCCGCGGCTCCGTTTAGATTATTTGCTTTCACTATGGTTACCAAGATGAATTCATCAGCTAATGGCAGCAGGCATATAACGGTCACGTTAATAATGCAATAAAGGCATAGGAGTCCGTTGAATGTACGCAGAACCTGTCACTGTAGCTTTTTTTCGGGAGCCTATGTCCAGTCCAGCAGTGCATATCTTTTGGCTAATTAATACAAATTTATCAAGGTATGCACGTGGCGCAAACGCGTTGTGGAGGGGCGCAAGTTATGTGATAAGGTCTGCTTCGCGGCGCTCGCTGACAAGAGACAAAGACGTCGTCAAGCCGACTCAGTACCATCTGTCGCAAATTTCTCTTGTCAGGCCTACGGCTGACCAGATCGATACGAGAGCGACGTGCTCTCGTATCGGTTTGGTCAGCCACCAAAAACGGTGTCTCTTAAACACTACACCATATATCATCTGCAATAGACGCAAAGGATTTTATCAAGGTATCACGCTTTACTTTACCTTTCCAATCTCTGTGCCTTGCACATCGCATCCCTATCCTGCTCAAAAAGCCTAGCCAAACTTATTCCAAGTCAGGTCCTACAAAAGCATGGTCCACTTAATACCGGCTAGCAATTTCTCTTCCTCTAATAAGATATCGATCGGCAAGATGATAACTCTCTTCAGAGTATTACGTTATTATGAATGGATAAGTCATTTTATACAATTACACGGGTGGCAAGCAAATCTTTCCGTCCCAATATTTCACGGCACAGCGGGAGCCTCCGGCCATATTCCCCTCAATTTTACATTACAAAGATATTTGCGATAAGGAGTTTCATTAGGCCGAAGCTTGTTTTATACTGGAAAGTCAATAAAGGTTTTCTGATTATTTTGTAATTTTACGTCAGAGCTTGGTGACAACGAGAAAATATTCGGTAAGGAAATTTTACAACTCGCCTTGTGTAGACTTAATTTTGAACACACTTGGCTCACATTCTGGAAGCATGCATTTTACTGGGATTAGAAGCGTTTGTGATTTTCGGACTTGCAGATCTCATAAAGAATACTCGTCAATCTGATGCCCCGATTTCGTTGTTGTGTGAGAAATAAACTATAGCTTGACAAGTTTTTTCGTGATACTCCCATGGTCTGCGGGCGATGGGGGGAAAGAAGTAGGAAGTGTGCGCGCGGCAGGGTCATCTTACTCCGCCGCGCGCACACTTTATACCCAACCCCACTGTCGAACTGCCTATATTTTGCACTTTGATGACAAGTAAAATCAGAAAACTACCGTGAGACTTCTCGTTAGACATATTTAAATTACATTAGCGGCTACTTATATTATTATCGTAAAGACCGAGTACTGTTCGATGCGTTTCGGTCCATTACAAGGGCCTTAGCCATGAGACACCGACGCAGCGCGCCGCTCGCTTTGCACTGCACACCAAGGCTCTCTCCCGAGCAAATATGTAGTCAAAATACTAGTAAAACCAGTTATTTTTCCGAAATAAAATTTTAAAAACGATTCTTTATTAATTATGAAGATTTTAGAAAGACGCTTCCTTGTGGCACCACAAAATTCACTAGCACATCCTACGAGTTATTTTGGTTTTCTTACTAATATTACAATATCTTTATTTTTATTCTCTGTATTTGTGTTTAGTGTGAAATATTTTTTTTTCTAAGTCAAATATCGTATAGCGTAATACGCTTTACGATATTTGACTTTAGTTGCAACTGCACATTTTTACATACTATGTCAGTCAATAGTTTAGAAGCTCAAAGTAACGACACGACGACTATCCACAAATTGTGAGGAACGTTTCTTAAGCTATTACGGCCATATAATGAGTAAGGGAGACGAAAGTTTGGAGAGGTTAATCATTGTTGGTACTAAAGACAAGAGATCACGTAGCCGATCCCCAGCACGATGGACTAACCTGCTTAAAGGCGAAGGACCGTCCTAAAGTTTATATAATGTGGTGAAGAACGCAATGGACAGGTAGCGATGGTGGACCGGTTACCCTCATTTGGCATAAACTTTTTTGTCATAATTATCATTTGGCATAATCCATCATTTGAAATAATGTCTTTATTTCCAGAACTTTAGAATTTTAAGGACTTTTGAAGGCGTCATCCTGTTAAATGCATTAGGTTAGGTTAGCTTTGTTTTAAAACAATCGTAAAAAGTTAAGCTGTTCAGAAATAACTATTGAAAATTAAAAAATTAAAAAACCCCTTTACTTGTTCCACTAAAATCTTGCAGACGAGTTCTCCGATTTTGATCAAAAAAACCTACGAACACTCGGGATAATAATATCTATGACACAAAAAACTATGTGCTAAGATGCAACAGACAGATACACAGAGTCACAGAGTCACAGACACGTTTAACTTATAACACCCTTCTTTTTGTCTGGGTTTAAAAAATGCATTATGCCAAATGATGAATTATGCCAAATGATGATTATGACGTAAAAGTTTATGCCAGATGAGGGTAAACCATGACGGACGTGCATACATCCCCGAATGACAACCACCAACCACGATCATGAGTTCTGATGGATATACGATACGATCAAGAAGAAGGATCTAAAAATGCTACAATGTAGCGACGTGAAGTCAGCACGCGACGGACCGGAATCGATGGCGGGAGCGCATTCGTGCCCGAACGATAACCACCAAACCACCAACCACAACCAACAGTCATGATGGATACTGCTATGAAGTAAAATAGGCACAATTCAATTTCATTGCACCGTATTCACAAAATTTGTTTGTTTACTTTTGAGTTATGATAAATCGTGAGCTTACTTGACGACGACATTAAATTTGTTAGTAGATATATATCAATGAAGCCGACTTTGAAATTGCTTTATGAAAATGACCTATGTAATAAATGTATTGACATTGAAGAACTTATTAACTTAATATTCATGTAACCTAGGGTTAATATAATTATTATTGTCACTCGTATGCCACCAGGCGCATCACGGAAGTGCTAACAACTCTTACCATTGTTACCTCATATTGATTACCTGTGATGACGAAATAAAGACTATTCTATTCTATTCTATTTTATTCTATTCTATTCTATGAAGAAAAAAGTCAGAACCCCTGTCTTGTTGTACCGTAGGTGGCTAAAATGGTTCCCCTTGCTTATTCATTTTTTTTGTCATTCTATATTGCATAATCACAATAGGCATAATGGTCTATAAGCATAATTTCATTACGCCGAATCGATTTTCGCCAAATGGTCGTTGCGCATAACTTTTTAATGCCGAAAACCTACTTTTCTGGCAGCAGTCATCTTCTGTTCGGGATTGCAGTTCTAACCTAACCTAACCTACTTTACTGGCAGCAGATTTTTTATTGTTAGAGGTTGAATTTGCAGCTAACTAAAATTCGGCGATACTAAATTATTTTTTCAGTTTCGGACATTAATGATTCGGCAAGATGAACATTCGGCGAAAACAAATTATGAGAAAACTGTTCGGCGAAATCTGTTTCGGACATAAAAAAATATGCGAAATAGATAGCACCCGGGTAAAATCTGTGAAATCGGGTAGTTGGGGAACCCATTCGGCTATTTTGGCGCAATATGTTATGAATACCAGAAGCGGTAGCGTCCGGTAAATTACAAGGGAAGGCGAAGCGTATTCAGTTACTCATATTTAAAGAAAAAGTTGGTTTAAGCTTTTCCTTAGATAACCCGGTAGGAATCGGCTTATATAACGCCACGCCACTGATGAATACAGATCAGAGATCGAGTATCTATACCTACATACTACAAACATTTTATTTTTTCGTTTTAGACATTTCCATACAGCCTATTCAACACATTATAAGTAAATTATAACACGTAAATATTTGTAATATTATATAGTACTAGATGTTACCCGCGACGTTGTCTGCGTAGAGATACAATTTATAGCCAGTTTTATTCTGATGTCCAAACAGCATTACTGGAATCGCTCGTTGAGAACCGTTCAGTAGTTTTTAAAATTAAGAGGAATGTACATACATACATCCGCACAAACTTTCCCATTTATAATTTTATTTGGATATAGGATTAGGATTGAAAATCCATAAAATTGTTTGTGTAACTTCACCCTAGAGCTTATTTACGGCCTAGACGCCCGAGGGGTCTATCGGGCAATATGCTAGGTTTATTCTTAATATAAAGTAATACTATCCCGTGGTTTTCTGCGCGTTTGCTGCGCTTTTTAGGGTTCCGTACCAATAATGGTAAAAAAGGAACCCTCATGGTGCGACTTTGTCTGTCCGTCTATCTGTCCGTCTGTCTATCCGACTATTAAAGCGCCATATCTCAAAAACTACTTATGGTATCTATTTGAAATTTGGAATATTTATATACATGGTCAGCCCACATATATCGCAAAGGAAATATTCAAAAATATATTCATATTTAAAAACAAAAACGACGATAATGAAGGCAAAAAGGTCATTGGGCATTTTGTTCGGACATATGACCCAAGGCGTACACAAGCGACATAGGGCTAGGTATGTAGGTAAATGTATCGGCTACTCAGTGGTGTGAGTCGCATTCTTGTAAACCATGGGAGAATTGAGAAAAAAAATAGATTCTTATCATTATAGCATTTTTGCAAAGAATTAAGTCAGAACTATTGGAATTATTTCAGAAATACTTTGAATAGCTGCTGTTATATTGAGTTGCTTATGTTATATTGTTTAATATAAAGAAAAACAAAAATGAAAAATTCTATGTGTATACTTTTGACTTTTTACAGAAAATTGTGCATGAAACACAATGCTGATATAAGACTACATTGTACACATACTGTTGAATTACTTTTTTCTGCCGGTTGATAAAAAAAAATACATATTTAGAAAAGTGAGATTAAGTTGTCTATTTTTAAACTAACGCTCTGTACGCTCTGTACGCGAAAATTCGGAAAGCGGGTCAAAAACGCCCAATGACCTTTAAAGTCTAGTCGCTAGGTCAAGTTTAGTAGGGTATCATATGAAAGGAAATCTGTACACTTTCGAACTTTTTTTTAAATTTTTTGTTTGAATTTCGTTTTATTAAGGAATTTATACCATTCCTCACCCCTTTATCTCCGAAGTGTACCAAGCATAAAATCTGGAATTTTCTTAAATTATGTAATTTCACATGAATATTACACGGAAATTACAACCATATATCTGTCTATCTACCTTTTTTTCAATCACCAAAAAACATTTTTGAATAACTCGGTTTGGTTAAGTTTATCCCTCATTTGTATGTGACGCCATAGATACCAGAGGCAAACTTAACTCAAGTGGCAAGTTAAGTTGGAATAAGTGAAAGTTTGTACGGAACCCTCGATGCGCGAGTCAGACTCGCACTTGACCGGTTTTTTACGTGGCGCTTATTTGCTAGATATTTCTATAAGCAAGGATAGTTTTTATTTGTTTGATTGTCTTGTATCCGTAAACCGAATGTTCATGTATTCAATACAGCTCATAAATAATTGCCTCAAAAACTATATATACTCTTTTTTCGGCTCTGCACCAGATTGTGAAATTACCAAACCTGATCTTAAAAAAAGGAAATATACATACACACATACACATATCTCATTTTCTATACGTTCCTAGTTACAATTTCTGAATTGAAGAAACCTTCCATAGAAATGTAATATAGTCCCGAAAAAAATAACAAATTGGCAATTTATACGCTCAGAATGTGTAATTTACGACTCGTAAGGCCTTAATGCTCAATAAGTTAAGCAAATTGAAACATGAAAGGTCGAGACAAAGGCTGACGTCGAAATCCTCGTTGCGTTTATGGAAGAAGTCGGTGATTTCACAAGAAATAAAACAGATGTAAAACTTGGTACACACGCGAGTCAGTATCATCCTCCTCACGCCAAAAAAAAAAACAATGACAGAAACAAAAACTACTTCCTTTTATTTACATTTATTTGAAATCCAATGGAACAGAAGGCCTTTTAAAAGACCTCTGGGCGGTTACAGGGTATGGTCACTGATCGCAAAATGCGAGTTAACGAGTACTGTCACGCAGCAAACCAGTTTTGTATCTTTTTACAGCTATTTTGTTAACCTATTTCCAAGTGGGTGAGTAAAAGCTTTTCCTTTTGATTTTCAGACGTTAAGATTGAATACGATAACGGGCCATTCGTTTCACATACGATATTTTCTTCTAAGTCCGACACTCTTATCAGAGTAATAGTGGTTGAGACGACGTACATGGAGAGAGATTTGAGAGATTTTTCATTGAGAGAGGAGATTTCTGTTCTACTGTACTTTGGGCAGCAAAACTGCATCTATCTATCTATCAGCCACGGACATCCACTGCTGAACATAGGCCTCGCCTATAGCTCGATTAGATCGTCACAGAGTGAGATCCTCCGCAGACAGCATCCACCAACTCCCCACGACCCTCACTACTTGGTGGACGATGACCTCGTGAAGGTCGTTGGTGAAGGGTCTTTACTTTATCACTATTATAAAGTTGTAAAAATGAAATGTCTGTACATTGATGATATATTTCGAAAGTGCTTGTAACTAGGCCTACTTGAATAAAGAATATTTTGATTTGATTTGATTTGATATTTTCAAAAAATTGATTGTTACGGACTATTTGGAGGTCACTAAAACGAAAAATATTTTTTTTTTGGATTTTATGTATGTTTGTATTTGTCGTTGAGGCTTTATCACGCAAAATCGGCTAAACAGATTTCCACAATTTTTGGCACACGGGTAGCTGGGTATTTTCAGATGGTTACAAGATACTTTTTATCCGACTACGCTGAAGAAAAAACGACGGGTTACGACTTTTTCTCCTCCGCGAACGAAGTTGCGGGCATCTTCTAGTAACAAATAACTTAGCAAATGAGTAAATGACTATCATATATGATCATATTTGTGTAGTGAGAATCTATTCATCCAATTTTCCTGTTCACAGTAGAGAAGTTTTTGTCAGCAGAACACTAACTAGTCTTTAAAACAAAATAAATAACTGGATGGTCCATCATGATAGTAATTTACTCACTTGCTAAGTTATTATTAAGTAAATCGTATGTACACTGACCGTGTACTGCATCTGATGTAGACCTTACTATAGGGACATTATGCATGGTAAGCATTCCTGACGCGCCTACGGGAAGCCTCATGCATTAGCTCGCTAGTTACCTCTCAACCGTGTTCCGTATTACACGCCTTAACGACTTATATTTGAAGTATTATTTCAACTCCCAGATTACATACCTATAGAACTATACATAAGACAAGAGGTCCTATACTTACTGCTGCGATATTGTGGTTGAAATCAGTAGACTTCACAAGTACACAATCAGTGTACATACGGTTTACTTAACAATAACTGCATTCAACAAACCAGTTAAGTATGTATTTTGTTAAGTGTTCTGCTGGCAAAAATCTCTCACCTAGTTACCCAGGCATTCCGATTTAATTTGGCACAATCAGTAAATATCATATTTTCATGTTGACAATAAGTAATGTTCAGAAGAAAACCACTTTCTGCCCCAACTGTTGAGGATTTATACTATTTATTATTGTTTATGTGTGTTTAGTTTGTCTATTTTTTATATCCTATATTGTTTTTTAGTTGTCAATAAAATGTTGGTTAAGTCAGTTCACTGTTTGAATTTATCTCCATAATCTCCGGTTATCGAAGAAAATCTCGTACACCAACTTCACGACTTCTTAGTGGCGATTACTCTTCTGAGAAGACCGTGGCTCTTTAATATGATAGAATCGCTGGCATCTGGTATGGCCTAGTCTTTAGATTTCACTAATTCAAACTTCACTGCAGTGTAAGTAATGGAATCCAGATAATAACCTCACAAGTTGAAGGCGCAATCTTTGATTTCCCGTGAGGAGAGAAACACTTGTCAAAGTGTTCGCGGTTTCCGCGTACACTGTTGACTATAAATTTAATTCAATACGATTGTTAGATTTACATTTGAAAATGAATGTATTATTTAGTACCTCTTATGAGTTTCTGCAATTAAATACACAACATAATGTTACACATACACAAATAACAGGAACGCAGAACTTTTTCACGAAACAAAAAGACTAATTGAATTTAAGAACATATTTTAAAAATCGGTCAACTGCGAGTCGAACTCACGCACCGAGGGTTCAGTATAAAATGTACGGTAAAACGGCTGTATCTATGAAAATCCAATGTAAGCCTTTATTATATAATAAAGGCTTACATTGGATTTTCATAGATCATAGAATAATATTATAATTCCTAAGCAAAATGTACCCGGTGTGGGGTAATTTTATATTAGTTACTGACATAGACAGACAGACATAAAAAATAAGATTTTCAGGTTTATTTCGTAGATTGTGCTATAAGAGCTACCTTCATACCAAATTTCAAGTTTCTACGACAGCTGGGACTACCCTAGGGGTTTTTTATGGCCAGCAATTTGTATGGAAACCCCCTTTTATAATGACTGTATCTTTGGATTGCGTTGATTTAGAAGCTGAATTTGTTCACAGCTTCAACGGACCGCAGACAATAAATATTTGATGTTAATATCAACTTGATACCTCTACGATTTCCGTAGAAAAAGGGTCTTAACAGAAGGAGGGACAACAATATGATTCCTATAAGGGTTCCGTTTTTTCTTGTGAGGTATGGAACCCTCAAAATACTTTAAATTAAGGAGAACTATTAAATGCATTTAGTTTGCTATTTTTACTTGAAACAACAGGAAATTTTACTTACCTAATGTACAAGTTTCTTCAACTATCTTAATATTTCGCTCAACGTGTATATGGATGGATTGTCAGAAGCCCTGACACGGACCGGAGTCGGCTGGTCCATTAACGGCACAATGACTAACCACTTATCGTACGCAGACGACATGGTCCTACTTGCTCCATCGGTGGCCGCCATGAGGAAACTGCTGGCTGAATGTGAGATATACGCCCGCCAACACAACATGGCGTACAACCCTGACAAGTCAGAATATATGCTCATGGAGGCGGTCAACCGTCCGCCACATATACCTTTACCTCCGTTACTGCTGAATGGCAAACAGTTGCGGCGAGTACACGAGGTCAAGTACCTGGGCCACATTCTACCGTCTAACATGAAAGAACGACAAAGATATAGGGAGGCAAAGAAGAGCTACCGCGGCACGAGCCAATATGCTAGCCAGAAGGTTCGCTAAATGCAGCGAAGGTGTCAAAAGACAGCTTTTCCTAAGCTACTGCACCAGCGTCTACACAGTAGAATTGTGGTCACACTACACCTGTGCCGCGATGAGGGATATGCGAGTGCAGTATAATGACGCGTGGCGCGCCATGTTCCGACTGCACAGTGATTCCGCCGTAGGCCATAAATCGAAAAAAGTCATGAGCGTATCCTGGACTAAAAAGTAAGTAAAATGATTCACCGATAGACAATCTTCTAAATACTATATATAGCACAGCAATAAAGTACTATTATCATTTACTTTTGTGCAACGAAAGTGAACGCATCTCGACCCTAATTAGTAGTGTGTTTTTGTCGCCGCAACTTAATCACTTTGTTATTGTGTACTATTATTATTATTTGCGTGTGTCCACGTGGTATTATTATGGAAATCCAAGAAGAGGGTATGTACTTTATTTTTCAATTATGTTTTATATATAAATATGCGTGCTTATATTTTAAAATAATTTTCTAGTAGAGGTCTGTCGTTTACGATTAATTTTTAAGAAGTATGATTTCATTGAGAGTTATACTCTGATGCCGAGGTTTGCCGCACTTGACACATATATTATGTTATAGATGGAAGTGTCCTTAATAAGGGCTGTAACTTTCATCGACCTTTTTTGACCTCTTCTTAGGTAAAAGGGGTTTCAAAGAACAAGAGTAGGGTAGCCGAAAAAAATCCGATTTTTAAAAAATGTTTTTATCTTTGTTTTAGGTACATTTTTAAGGTGTTCTATTTCGAAACGTAGTGTTTTTGATATTTGGCACTCTGGACAAGGAACTGATACAGAAAAATTTCAACATGTTTTTACTACACTGACGGAAACATCAATTATTTCGGATAACATCGAAAATATTGGCATAGAGAATTTAAGGGTTAAAATAAGGAATTTATGTAAACGAATTGCATGTTATTGGAAAAAAACAAGATGTACAAAGTCTATATTTCTACATAAATATGCAGAGTGGCTTAATGATGTAGAATACATTGATGTGATCCAAAGTATCGAGCAGCGTATTTCTCAGCAGAATGATAACGTCGACCCCTCCCCTTCCACTTCTCGTGGCCGTCCGAGGAAAAACTTTAATGAAAGTAGTAAACGCACTAAAAGAAGGAGACTGGCGGAACTATCTAATTTTGACGAGTCTGCTGTAAATACACTGCTCAATGCTTCTGCTGATTCCAGCTTAACTTCTACAAAAGTCGACGAAAACAAAGTTTTGTCACTTATTGCAGAAGGTAAGATTTCTAGAAAGCAATATCTATTAATTAAGAATTTTATACATAATAATATACTGAAAGATTGTATGCCTTCCTATCAACGCATTGTAAAGGCTAAAAAGAGATGTTACCCTACAACTGTAGCCGTTACTGAATCATCAGCCGAAGTCGAACTTCAGAGTTTGTTAGATCACACTGCCACTCGGATTCTTGAGTCTCAAAAAGATATTTTAGATAAAATACCTGACCAGTCTTTAAATAAAATATCTTTGGATGGGAAATGGGGATTTGATGGTAGTACAGGACATAGCGAATACAAACAAACTTTCTCAGATTCTTCTCTTGTGGATAGTAGCTTGTTTGTTACTTCATATGTACCGCTTCAACTTATTTTAAACCCGGATAATAAGGAAAACTCAATCATTTTGTGGAAAAATCCTCGTCCTTCTTCAACTCGATACTGCAGACCTATTCGCTTTCAGTTTTTTAAGGAAACAACTGCAGTATCAGTTGAAGAGGAGACTTATTTCAAACAGAAAATAAGTAACTTGCAACCGACTATCTTCAAGACAAATGCATGCGAATACACAATTAATCATAGCTTACAACTTACTATGGTCGATGGTAAGGTGTGTAATGCACTTAGTGATGTTTCTTCAACTAGATGTTATATATGTAAAGCTTTACCAAGTGAGATGAATCAAATTGATGTATGTTTGTGCAAAGCAACTGACGAAAGTAAATATGAATATGGCATGTCTCCACTTCACGCATTGATCCGATTTTTTGAATATTTCATTCATCTCGCTTACAAGTTAGAGGTTAAGAAATGGCAAGCTAGGTCTGATAGCGATAAACGACTTGTAGCTGAAAAAAAAAAACTTATACAATCGCAATTTAGGGAAAAGTTAGGTCTTATTATCGATAAACCCAAAAGTGGCGGAAGCGGGACATCGAACGATGGCAACACTGCTAGGCGGTTCTTCTCAAGCTCAGATATTTCAGCTGAAATTACGGGTATTAAGAAGGATCTCCTAGATCGTTGTTGGACTGTACTTCAGTGTATCAATTCGGGATATAACATTGATGCGACAAAATTCAGAGATTTCGCTTTAGAAACTGCACGGCAATTAGTTGCCGAATATCCATGGTACTATTTGCCTGCTTCTGTCCACAAAATTTTGATTCATGGTGCTGACATTATCAATCACGGCCTACTGTCTATAGGAGAACTGTCTGAAGAAGCAGCTGAAGCGAGTAACAAATACTATAAAGCATTTCGACTAGATCACACACGAAAAATGAACCGCGTTTTGACTAATACTGATTTGATTAATCGACTTCTTCTTCACTCAGATCCCCTAATATCAAGTTTGAGAAGGTTACCTGTTAAAAAAAAAAGTTCTTTGTCTAAATCTGTATTGGACTTGTTGTGTGTAAATAGTAAGTAGGTAATATTGAATGTATAAATAGTAAGTAATCGCTTTGTTTTAATATAACCTTATTTGTATATATGTAAATAGTCTTGAAATAAATATTTTTATTATTTATGTAGTATGCTGTTTCATTTATGTTTTCATTAATTACAATTTTTTTTTATCTAATGGCTTTATGTTTAAAATAATAACGTTTTATAAAATGGTTTTGACTACAGATATTTTTTTAATAAAAATAGTCACACAAGTTTATTATAAATGTCTAAAAATGTTATTAATGATATATTTCATGCTTGTATAATAACCCTTTATAGTTTAAAATCGAAAAAATGGCTTTTTTTGGAGTTGAGGTATTTATGGCCGCCCTTGTACGGGAGCGGAATCACCGTGGACTGCCACGCTGGTGCAGCGCGAGCACCATGTTCGCCGAGGGCCGTGCGCCGGGCTGGGCCGCACTGCTGCGCACGAGGACAGCGAACGCCAGGAAGGCCATCTACACCTCCTCGAACACCCTGCTCACAGATGCCAGCCCACTTCACCAGCGTTGGAAGGGCTACCACAAATCAGTAACCGCGGGGACGGGGTGATCCGTGGTATTCGGTGTTTATTTGTTGTTATCTGTGTGTTAATGTTTAGTTTGCTTAGTATATATATAAGATCAATATTATTATTTATTTATTTATTTATAACTATGGACCAGTTCTGGATTAAATTATTTTCATTTCATTTCAATGTGTCGTTAATATGTCGTTAGTATACAATAATTTGCCCTCTGATATTGCTATGCCCTTGCAGGGCATGACATGTAAGGGTACCCGACCTATTTAAAGCCCACCTTATTTATATCTAAAAGTTGGGCCTACCTAGACATTGGGCCTGATATGGATCAGGTAATTCCACATATGTTTGTAATATAATATGCAATAACTGATTTTATATGACTCTATGCTAGGTAGCCAGATTTGTAATCGGTACAATTCATTATACCACAATGCGGCAGTAAATAACGCAACACGTCTTAACATGTTTATTTATACCGCTTCTCTTCGTATTCTACGTTTTGTTATCTCAGTAATTTATAGACACTGGATAAAGAAAGAACAAACTATATATACCTATGCTATACATGACTAGTACGAGGCATGATGACGGCGTATGAAAGTCAAAATTCTAATTAGTCCATTATTTAAATAATAAAAAAATATTTGACACATATTTTTCCTTTTTCAAAATAAATAAAAAATAATGAGATAAATTGCATTAAGGTTTAGGAGAGGGGGCTCGTGACGTCACTCCTACACATTTTGAGTCAATGCATCGCCTTTTTTTTTGATTACGTAAAGAAGAAAGACACACGTCTCCAATATGTTTTATTAATACGGACGGACTTTTTTGTACGGACTTAATTAAATAAATAAATAATAAATAACAGGGACAATCTTACACAAATCGACCTAGTCCCAAACTAAGCAAAGCTTGTACTATGGGTACTAGGCGACGATATACATAATATATCGATAAATTATAATACTTAAATACATAGAAAACATCCAAGACCCAGGAACAAACATTCGTGCTCATCACACAAACACTTGCCCTGGCCGGGATTCGAACCCAGGACCGCCAGCTTCGTAGGCCGTTGTACAACTCACTGAGCCAAACGTGTCGTCAAACATTTGATCCAAGAATGATGGTAAGTGGCTACTAGCATTCACTTCCATGTTCGTAAATGGAAATTTGCGTGCTTTTTGCTCAGTCAAGTATTGTTTTAGGAAGGAGACCCACCAGCTACACCTTTAAACCTGCAATTTTGTATCATTTCTTTTCTTCGTTGCCCAGTAAAACAATATTTATAATTGAGCGAGAAGCACGCAAATTTCAATTTACGAACATGGAAATGAATGCTAGTAGCCACTTACAACCATGCTAGGATCAATAAAGTCCGTACAAATAACTCATTTTTACAACTTTATAATAATTAAATTAATAGAGTTGATTGGATAAACTTTTAAACAGACTATTCGTGTATATATTCGCAGCTTACTGTAAGACTTTCCTTCCTAATTTAGTAATACACATTTGTTACTGTCTAAAAAAGTATTGAAAGCATTTGATGCCAGGGGGCGTGGCCTAGGTGCAAACTTGTATGGAGGTGAATGTGTTAACCAACGTTTACGATACAAATTTACTTAATATTTCATCTCAGGCGAATTCAACGAATTTATCAACGAGCTAGTGCAAAAACGTTTTTGGACCGGCAGAAAATTAAATATTTCTAGCCTTACACTAATATTTGTGTGGGCTTGTGTTGCGAGACTTTGTCCATCTTTGTTTATAGTGCAGGAGTCCAGGCTTGCCGCGCTGGTGTTTATTTTAAACTACTGCCCAGCCCCCGACGACTCCCCTGAGGCCTACAATACTGTCAATATTTACTTTGGCTTAAATGTGCTCGAAAAGGTCAGTGATAGTAAGCAAAGTGTTTTAAAGAGAAAACTGTTTTAGATGCATGCGTTTTCATTTTGATATTTGTTTTATTTAGAACCAGAAGTTAAACGTAAGAGACATAAGTTGTAACCCTCTTTTCTAAATCAGTGCAGTCGAGTAAAAAATATCCTAGAACCATCAGTAGATGTTGGGGTGATGAAGCCGTAACGGTACATACAAACATACAAGAAAATCCAGGAAAAATATTATTCGATACCTTTGTGACCTTTAAAAAGTATGTTGTACTTTTTTAAATTGTTTATAATAGTATAGAGGACGGCCGAATTTAATACATTTACCTACTAGTAATTATCTTTGATACGAGCGCCGCTGCGTAACCAGAATATGGTAACAGCAGTCAAAGAGTATATAGCAGAAGAAAAAAATCTCCTTCCTCGACATTTTTCTACACATTGTTAAAGGCTGTCCACTTCCTTCTCCTCCTTTCTCTTTGCAGCCAATTTTATTCAGCTTTGTCAGTACTATCAGCTTACTGTTTCTTTGTGCTGCATCAGTTTATAATGCTGAGTAGGTACTACAGAGAGACAGAAACAGATGGTGGAAGATCGTTCGAAAGAAAGTGATACAGGGTCGCGACCCTCATAACTGAGGAATACTACGCAAAAAAGAGGACGTAAAAATGCCGCGTAAAAACAGTTTCGTGTTTTTTTTTATTCTCTTATTACAATTATTTTTATAAATATATAACATCGATATTGATCAGCATATATGTTAATTTATATTTGACCTGATGAACTCAATATCTACTTAGTATGAAATGTTACTTCCAAATAGTATATTTAAAACAGTTATCGATAAAATTAAAAGTGAAAGGTAGTCCCTACTTAATTGACATTAATTGTTATTTTTGCCACAAAAACGTCTTTGTCTGGTCATTAGTTTAAAAGCAGGTTTTAATAATAAACGCATGAGAAATTTAAACAGGATTGCATCGTTGAAGTGGCAATCAAATGGGCGGGCTATGTAACCCGGCGAACGGATGGCCGTTGGGGCAGTGAAGTCTTGAAGTGGCGACCACGCATAGGCCAGTGAAGCGTAGGACGGCCCCCGACTAGGTAGATGGATGACCTCGCTAGGGTTACGGGGAGTCAGTGGATGCGGTTTCCGCAGGGTCGCACTCTGTGGCGATCTATAGGGGAAGCCTATGTTCATCAGTGGACCTCCGGGGCTGATAGAGATATAGATAAATAGAATATTAAACGCAACGTTCGTCGTTATTAAAATAGAGGGGAAAAAGTTTATTTCGTATGACCAGCTGTAATGGTGTGCTGCAGCACTTAGCACCGCGGCGGCAGCTCGCAATTAATTTGCATCCTTGACGCGGGTTCCGCGTCACCAGCATATGCTTACTGCAGTCAAAGAATATCATACTGACAGAAGGGTCTTCATTAAAAACACTACTATGTGAAATTTAATTATGTAACAATCCTGATTGGCTGGTTCACTGGAAACTCAAATCTATATACTTAGGTACTTATTTATCGGATCTTTAGAAGAAGTATTTGGCTTTTTAAATTTTTGTACGACATCAAAACTAAGTCGCACTATGGCTAAACCACCGCGGTTGTTAAAAGCGTGACTTTATAATCAAGTAAAACTAATGCAAGGCGGTTATCTACTTATCTGGCACGGACGTCCACTGCTAAACAGAGGCCTCCCCAATAGGCTCGCCACAGGGTGCGAACCTGGGCAGACCACATCCACCGTCTCCCCGCGACCCTTACGGGGTCATCAGTCCACCTAGTCAGTGGCCGATCCACGCTGAGCTTTCCTATGCGTGGCTGCCACTCTGGGCTACATGGCCCGCCCATTGCCACTTCAACGATTTGCTGGTGGTTATAGCCCTTACAAGTTAGTAGTTAATCTTAGACTTTTTGTAAAAACATGATATCAGTATTTTTATATGAAACACAAATTTTGTGTGGTACTCGTTAGTTAAAGATGGTTAACACACTTGACGCGTAATCGAGAGGTACCAGGTTCGATTTCTGATATGACCACGCATAAGAGCAATCTTATGTTTCTTTGCGCTTCGACTTGTATCTGTATCACAATGTTATAAGTATATTTTTTTCTAAATTAATTATATTAAAAATACTGGATCTGAAAATACAGTTATTTTTTAATTGTTTCTGTGTCAAAATTAGAGCATACAAAAAAAATGTACTTTCATACCAAGTTAGATTCTGTCTATCAAGGGCTGTAAATGTAATCCACATTCTATTTTTTAGCAAATTATACTACAGCCACGTGCAGTTCATAAAAGTTATAACGAGGTTAAGCAAAATTCGGGAAAGAGCATGTTCAACGTAATTTCATAACGTATGAGTGAGTTTTTGTTTACTGTTCGCACACGAAAATAAGGATGTACCACGACTTAACGACAAAACTCATAATGCTCAAAATATAAAAGGAAAGAATTTTATTTGAGAGGATATAATCCTACTGAACAGGTAATGTCGTATTTGTTTTATATTCTTTTATTAATGGCGGGAATGTGAATGAAATAAAATATTGTATTTTGGTGAAGCCTTCCTTTTTTCGTATGAGAACTTAGTAAGTACTTTTAATGATAAAACCATCATAAATTTATGATATTTTACTTGTATTGTAGGCATACTAAATAGCAATAACAAATAATTATTGCTTGTTACACTTACAAATACCAAAACTGTATAATTTGGCCTAAATATATCTTCAGGTTTTCATTCAAATCCCGAAAAATGCTGAAGTATACTGATAAGAATCCGGCGATGCCAGTTCGTCGGGAATAAATGATCTTATATAACGTTACACAAAATGCGCTTTCTCCCTTGCAAAATACATTCAAGTAAAAAAACGAATGTTACTTCGTGTTTCCAAAGCACTTACTACATTCTTACTTAAAGCCAATATTATGTAGGTCGTTTTTTTATACCAATAACAATTCGTAGCACGTGCTCAGATCGACGTCGGTACAATATTCATTTAGCTAGATAGGTGCGAATATGAAAATGCCTTTTTCATGAAGGCGGGTTATGTCGGAAAATGGGAATAAATTTTGGTTTACTCAATGTATCTATGTTATTTTTTAAGGTTTTTAACCGACATAGAGACGTGTAGTTTATTTCTCAAGTAGACGTGGATATGTTTTGTGGTTTATCAAACTCGTGGTATCTTAAATAAGGCTTTCCACCAGATTGTCATCTTTTACCCCGACCTATTAATGATATGATAACGCACCTGTCACTCTCGCACTCACATACTTGTCAGAAAGTGACGGCAGCTATGTCACTTATTTATCGCATGACACAGAAAACTTGTGACGGTAGCTATCTAAATAAAATGCATAGGGTTTTGTCCACCATTCAATTTAAAGTAGAAGTTTAACATTTTATGATTATTATACCATAAATAATTGATAGATTCAAGCGTTAATTTTCGAAATTCCATATAAGATTAATGGATTATAGTTCCGGCGTCCACCCAGGAAGTAAGTCTCTCTTCTCTGTTCTCGAGACTTCCCGGCCAGACACCGGGACCGTCAACATCTCCTGCATCTCCTGATGATGCCACTTAGAGAGGTGGAATTCGTGTCTAGGATTATACGGTGTGGTGTTGGTTTGTTGTATTTGCAAGTAAATAAACGTAACTGACGTGCGCTTATTTTGCATGTAGGTAACGCAAAATAAGCGTATGTCAGCAGACTTCATTCGCACATCTAAACAAAACACTATATCACGGAAAATCAAAGAAACTATTATCACTTAATCTATTATACCATTACCTTATACCTACATATAAAACTGGCATGGCTATATATTTACATCCTAACATTCAGCAGTATCTAAAGAATAACTTACCTTATTTACAATAAATCAATCGTTGGAATGCTTTAAATTACGTTTTCATGAAATACCTAATAATAATTTATTTATATTTATGTAAACCTATCTGTAACCGCAAAATTTTCACAATATTTTCAGCATCCGCATTTGCATTCACAAAAATCGAATGTAGAATTTTACCGATATGAATTTACAAATCCAGTCGCTTTACGGAATCAGCCCGATGCAGAAAAGGTAGTCATGCAATAAAATTCACCGACACTCGATGTTAGAAATTAATGCTGAATACATCGATCAACTCTTTAACGTTAGATAAACGATAAAAGTGTAATTACACAAGGCTTTGTAAGCGTTAAAGGTTGATTAGATTACGGAACATAAGTACAAAACAGTAAATTAGTTGTGAACGCTAACAGAAAATGGAGGAACTGGGTTTATCTATTCTTGAAGTAAATTTAATTGATAAAGTCTTAGTTTAAGTTTGAGTGTTTTGTATTGAAACCCTCAACAATCCGCAAAGCTAATTAAAATGTGGAAACTGTGGGCAACCGTTATATCTGACTAATTCTAAGCATGGCCTGAAGAACTTAATAAGTAGAAATATTGTAAAAGAAATTTTTACTTAGGACACGTTAAATATTTTTGTTTAATTTTGTTCAGACTTTACTGACGACTTATCAAGTCCTTCACGCCTTCCACGAAATTGATCTATGGTTACTAATCGAGTTTAAGGACAAATCTTTTGCATTAAGTTCATTTTGTGTCACTGGGCTAAATTAATAACTAAAACATTACTTATTTCTATATCTATAAAATTGTTTAATAATCACTAAAGCAAAAATTAGAATGCCTAATAAGGCATTAAATAAAACGACACATTTGCCCACGATGGCTTCAAAATCACAACAAGCAAGAACATCATCCAAAACTCTTAATTTTAAAACAAGTTAAGAAATAATATTCTTCGCGGCTTTTCTCCCTGGGAGTTAATTGCAGTTTTTCTTACCAGTCTAGTAAATTTAATAAGCACTCTTGTAAGACGAACTGTTGGGAGTTTCGCCTACTTGGCCGATGCAAGCTATAGTTTCAAGAACACCCTAGTGCAATTAATTCATGCTGCAAACTTTATTGTATTTATAATCGTTCAATCTTAATTTTATTACTGTATAAAAGTATCATGCGTGCTTGCGAGCATGTCATATAGAAAATTTTGTACCAATTTACTATTTATTTTCTTTTAAATACCTATGCAGATTGTAGCTACAGCATTAAATGAAAAATACTTAAGACTGGAGCTGCCGAGACGTACCTTTCGCTGAAGGTCGCCGTAACACTCCAATTTTGAATTCTCGTTGTTCTCCATACACACAACAACACTTTAAGATGACTGCTTTTGTATTTCACAAATATAATTTGCGATTTTATGAATTAAAAGTTCTTTCTTCAGTAGCGAATACGCGCGCGCGCCGTTAGCTTGTATTTTTTTTTTTTTTTTTCTGGTCTCGGCACAGGATAGATGGAAGGGGAGGTGAGGAAATATGTTGCCAGGTAAAGGTCTAGGAGTGTTTGAGATATGTGTATAATCGTTGGTTCTTGTTTATTAATGATTTATGATATAAATATAATTAAACTTAAAATAATATTAGTTAATGGCGCAGCCAAAGACTATTAAGCTGTCAACACTTCCATTTGAGCCTCTTTGAACTGAGGCGATAATTTGAAACATCTTTTCGTAAAAATATAAACATTGCTCGTTTATACAAAATACCAATGGCATTAAAAATTAAAATATTACCCTCCAGGGAGGATTATTTTATTTCGTAACGCTTCAAATAAATAAGAAGTCTACACTTCTATGTAAACGAAGTTAGAAATTTGAAAGTACAGTGAAAAATTGTTCGCTCTTTAACAGGAAAAATTGTGAGGTTTTATAATAAAAATCTTCTGCACACACATGAGGCGAGTTGCTCTCATAAAATAAGTTTTGAAAAAAGTTAAGGTTTAAGTGATAAAACCATTTTAGGTGGGACGTATATTTTGCTGTAGGATTTTGTCTGTTGCTTATAAAAGACATTTTTATTTATAAACTGACCAGCTATTGACCCATGACGGTAACTGACTATAGGGTCGAGAATGTAGCTGGTCCAGTCACAACCTATACAGTCTTGTCTTGAAGAGACCAAATTATTATATTTAGGAAATACACACAAGTCGACGGGACTTAGTTGCATTCCTCAGCGGTTCACATTAGAAATGATGAAGTAAATCGCTTCGTGCGTATGAATGCTAAATTGACAAAGTAAGTATGAAGTTGCTTCCCACACCTGGATCGCTGATGGAGTAATGGGAATGTCAGGATTATATCACATACCGTTGTTCAAATCTGTATCATAACATAACATAAGTTAAAAATATAAAGGGTACACTCAAAGGCAAAGATACACACCAAAAGTTTCAAAAATATTGTACACACCTACTTTACAGGCATAGTAATAATGTTTGAATATTAGACCGTACCCTCGGCACATAGTTTAAAGAACCGATGGCCGTTGGGGCAGAAAAGTTCTCGAGTGGGGACCGCGTACCGGCAAGCGCAAGGTGGGAAGCCATCTGCAAGGTGGTAAGACAAACTGGTGTTAGGGTTGCGGGTACTCGCTGGATGCGGGTCGCCTCTATCCGGCTCATGTGGAAGTCTATTACCTGTGTCCAGCGATGGACGTTCTTTAGCTGAAATTATGATACTCGTAATATAAATTTTTAAATGGCGAAATAATTGAGCTGTTGTAAATGTTTAATGCCATGTTTGATATGATAATTGAAGTGGTATTGCTCGCCACAAATTTATTTTATCCTCGTTTAAATTAGTTAGTCGCCACCAATAATTACATTTTAGTTTGATTATTGACTTAAATTAGTTGAGGCATTTCGATTACTGCCTCTTAATATTATCAATAAATCAGTATATTTTATTTTTAATTGAATTTTTCTTCAGCAACCGTGCATTTTTTAAGAGTTTGAAAGTAGCTGATAGCACTTTTTTGTGTTTAAGTATGTAGCATCACAGAAGAATGGCGGCGTGTTGTGAAGCTTGCCACCAACACCTGAAATGATGGCCACGACCACTCTGCCAAGAGTGAAACCGACGAAGGAGTAGATATATATGTATATGCTATTACAACACGTGGGGTTTATTATATACTTTACAGAGGGGAATGCGTTTGTATGCCATCTCCAGTGGATTAATGCTTAAAAGGTATGTTTCTCATCTTATCTTACTTACAAGATTCCTTACTGATACACTTTGACTTTGAGTGGGATCGTTTGTGTAATTACCCCCTCTTGCTACACAATGGTTTGTTTTGCGTTCTCCATAAACCGAATGATAGACTTGGTTACCCAACACTAAATTCCTTCATTCTCTGTCTGACGAGGGCATAACACTCACATAGTATGTACGTAAAGGTACGTTAAATGTTGCGTAGCTTCCTGAATGCTGCTCTGCGGCCAAGCGGGCTATCGTGGCGATCAGTGACAGAAATCTTGTTCCAGTAGAAGATGTATTATTTTATTTTCTTCTGTTTCCGCATTCCGCACAAATTGTAACTTTGACAGAGGAAAATACATCGTTTCTCAGTCCTCCCGTGACCATGGAAAGCTGGAAAGCTTCCGAAACGTCGGGAACTAAAATGAGATAATATACGCGATATAATCCGTTAAATTGTTTTATTTCAATGTATTTTTTTTTTCAATGACACCAATCGATCCGGTTTCCTAGGACTTAAAAATGTATATATACCTTACAATATGAAAATGCTATCTATTGAAAATAAAACACAAGAAACCGTTAAAATCTAGACTCACACATAACGGCGGGGTGTTAAAACGCACCGTACAAATCAAGCGTCACTTAAGTCACAAGTGTATGGAGGAGTGAGGAGTGTACTAGCATGTTAACCTTACTTAATGTATAGTTAGTTGCAATACATTTTTTCTCTCAATGAAACATGAATAAGAAGGTAATATTTAATTTAAGGAAATAATACTAATTGCGTCGCAACTTTATAGTATTAAAAATTTTTTTTTTTTTTTTTCGCGTTTTTAGGCTCAATTTGATATTTTTACGTTTGTCATCAACTCAGAACATTTTTTTGCGTTGTGTGAAATAATGTTTAAGGTAAAAATTCAACACTGTTTAATACTAGTGTTATATAAGTTCAATTTTGCACGAAAATATTCCACACTACCAAAATTTAAATACATATCACTTATATGATCGAAATAAATTATTTGGTTTTTTTTTCTAACTATTTCGGTTTCAAATTCAGCAGACTTAAAAGGTGCTATTACTGGGGAAAGCGTCACGGCATACCTATGCTGACAGATTTCTTTCGAGCCCACGAGACAATAAGTTGCAATTCGGGACCACAATTTGACTTGGACAATAGGTGCTAAGAGTTCGATTTTCTACTTATAGAATTTCTATTAAACAATAAAAAGTAAATTTGACATTGAACATTGCAATCTTTATTCTCAGCTTGCGAGGTTAAAACATACGTAGGTAATAAATTGGTAGTATAAATCACTTTTACTGTCAAGAATTAAAGTAGTCTCCATTTCAATGTAACCACAAATTATATACAAGTGAGAAAAAGCTATTTACTCCCCTATTCACGCCCTCATGTCTACATATTTCACTAAAACTATTTAGATCCCTATGCTCTATGAATGTCAAATGGGGTAAAGTTTTCGAGAGGAATAAAGGTAACTTATTTGGCAAAGGGCCGTGATAAAGTAGAGAATTTGGCTGGAATATTTTTTATAGTTCACTCCCTATCCCTTCTCTTGTAGCTATCTTATATTTTAACCGACTTGAAGATAAAAAAAATCCTTTTTGAGATTTTTTGATATTTTTGAATCAAATGAATACTTTTTATTAACGACTATGTTGCGTTGCACTAAAAACCCGTTGAGTGGGAAATGACCTTGAAAAAATTCTCGATTTAGAATATTTCTCACACAAACTGGAGAATATTCTCGACAGTAGGGTTAATACGAGGTGGATTTAATTAGCAAACACAAGAACGCAGACTAAAATCTGAATTCATCCTTTCAGAGGATCTCACGTGCCAAATATTTTAGATAGACAATAAATTTAGTGTTTAGCAAAGGCACAATCTTTTTTCATTTCCTCTTTCATATCTTCGTTGAGATTTTGAAATATATTTAGATTTTTTTAAATTGTCCCATCAGGCCGCCTCAATAGATTTCCACTTGGGCCAGATAGAGGCGACCCGCATCCAGAGAGTTCCCGCAACCCAAACCAGATCGTCTGACCACCTTGCGAGTGGCTTTCCCACGCTGCGCTTGCCGGTACGCGGTCTCCACTCGAAAACCTTTCTGCATCGGGTCTTCGAACTATGTGCTCTGCTCATCTCATACCCATCTCAGTTTGCTTACCCTGTTTGCTATGTCGATGAACTTGGTTCGTCTACGAATCTCCTCATTTCTGATTCGATCTTGTATAGAGATCCCGAGCATAGCCCGTTGCATAGCTCGCTGAGTGACTCTAAGCTTCCTTAAGAGAGCCATAGGTTAGAGACCATGTCTTGGCTCCGTAGGTCATTGCTAGCAAATTCGCACTGGTTGAAGACTTTCGTCTTCAAGCACTCAGGTATCCTGGACGAGTTCAGTGTTGGTTTATGGCAAAGCAATTAAACATGTTTATAGTTCGGCTCTTCTCAGGTGATTTTTTCCCTTCTAGCCCTAATCTTTCAAACAAAGGCCATTGTCTGTATAGTCGCATAGCCGCTAGCTACCGAGTTAGCACGTGCCACTAAAACATTCATATTGGAAAACAAACGGTATCGTCATAATATTATTATTTATTACATAGAACTATATAAGCAGTTTATTTATTCTCCTGCCATAGTAATGTTTGTCTGTAATTTGACAAATTAGTACATCTTGTAATTTATCTTCAAGTTGTTTAGTATTTACCTGTTGGAAAACCATAATTGTGACCTGCGTTTTTGTCGACCGATAAGTATTATATGTCTCTTTCATTTCAATACAGAGCGTGAAAGACGTGCGCTAGCCCGGCTGTTTCAAAAGAATATTTTGCATGTTAGAAAATGTACCTATCACCTTCAACTGCCGTTGATCTCGGATTCCGTCCGCGTCGACGACCTCCCGCCTTATTCCGACGAAATTTGCCAAATCTAATTATTTGTATTCTCTTTTACTTTTGATTATCTTTTTGACAGGGTCCTTTAAATAAATGTCTTACATTTACTTAATGACTGAGACGGTAGCCGTAATTTTTGGAAATGTAAAATTAAATGAAATGAATTTTTTTTTATGAAAATGAATACAGTGTTGGATTGAAGAAAAAATTAATTAATTTATTAAATCTTAATTGCACAAAAGACAAACTTATCATAAAAAGGCGGACTTAATACCATAGGGTATTCTCTACCAGGCAACCTTGAGGTAAAGCAGATAAATTGCTTCTGCTAACATTGAGTTTCTCAGAGCTGTGCATTTTTTTTTCTTGATAGCATACCTACGTTTTAGAATCAGAAACTCAGAATCTACAAAATAGTTTATGTTTACATCGTATTGTGTTTTAAATATAATTTTTAAACAGTCGTCGTAACATCGGTATAGTTCCTTCGTGGAATTAAATTTTTACTTTGGTCTACATAGGTTAGAAAGAAAAAAATAAAAGTTAGGTGTCAATGTCATGTTTTAAAAAAAAAAGTTGCAGACCGAAGTAAAAATGCATTCATATTTAAACGTAGGGGTCTAATACGAACCCCAGATTTTACATTTTATTCGAACTTGACAGTTTTTACTCTAAATATTTAATTTTATCTTCTAATCTACACTTAACACCATCGGCTACAAAATCGTAAATGGATTTATGCTCATACATTTTTTGTCCCTTTTTCTCTTATACACGAACATAAGCCGTGAATTTAAACCAACCTGCGGTGACCTTAATCTACCGTTTATGCCCATAAACCTTTTACGGGAAATCCTATGAATCAATCACGAATACTGAATGTGCATTATCGTGGGCATAACCGCAGATACTTTAAACCTCTTATAATATTAACTAGGGTTTAGGGTTGGGGTCGACTATTGGGATACAAAATGCTTCAGAATTAGTTGAGAGTGTAGTTTTAAAATAAATAAACGAACCGGTTATTATTTGGTGGTTATTTTCGGCATATCAATAACAAATTCATATATGAACTATTGAAAAATATACTAATTTAAAAATAACTCCAGAACAAACCATCAAACAAATATGCATTGTTTGATAGTTTTTAGAGTAACGGTAATTTTCAATATCTACTAGTTTTTTCTATCTTATCACTATAGGTAGGTAACCAAAATCTTGTGGCAACTTCCTTAAGGATTTGTTTAACAAGATATACTAGCAAAAAGCCTTTTGATAATTAGGTACTTTTAAAAAGTATTGCTATCGCATCGCCTCAAATCCCTCGTATTACAGTGCAAAAGGGACAACTGCAGCTCGGAACGATCTGATCCACAAACAATTGGCGAAAACAGGGTTTCGTAGTCCCCTATTTCCTCTTCTAAAACTGGATTAATTTAAGTTTTTCTTTCACATATATTATAACGAGGGCTTCGGCTATGCTTCTATATTTTCTGTTTTCTTTTATATTCGTCGAATTTGTTTACTGAACGTGTGCTTATGGCGCTGGATGGTGGCATTTTTTGCAGTTTTAGAGGGTCTCCAATTCTTAAAATAAACAAATTATTAAGACAAATAAAATATAGGGGCATGGCACGGGTAAGTATAGATTATATTTATGAAAAAAAATGGCTCTAAGGCAATAGGGTACATAATATATCTACCAAGAAATACGCAAGATATAGGCATTTTAAACTACTAATTAGACAAAGAGGTCCGATATGCACTGTTACGTCATCGTGCACTCTGGCCATATAAACTCCATATTAAATTCTGTTTTGCTAGAAAGAGACAGAATGTAATGTTTGATGGCTTATATCTTGGTTATTTTTATAGTTATTCAAAAACATATTTTTGTCTACTGTTTGTTACATGAATGAGCTTTTAATAAAGCAAAAAATTCATGCATATTCCTTATTATTCAGAGTGGAAACGTGGGGTTACATTTGTATGAAGGAACGGCCACTAGTATATCCTGGTTACTGTTAGCGTTAGCGACCTCGAAACAGTACGCGTTTGTTAGCTCAAAAATGGAACAAACAAACGCGCGTTATTGCTAGCTCGCTATCGATGACTGGATTCTAAAAAATCAACGATTTCACAACTCTCCTCCTCTATTACAACTCACCTCGGTCACCCCTTTTAGCGGCTACTCAGACTCACGACATAAAACCAAAGTGCCTGTTCGATATGACGTTTCGGTTCATTCCAAGAACCTTAGTAGTTGCTAAGGTAAAAGCGAAGTACTGATTCATCCAACATTCGGCTTTCACGTCGTGAGTAACTACTATTGTAACTGAATCTATTCGAGTATTATAGTATTTTCATAATAGGGAATATGCATGAATTTTTATTTTGGCTTGAATAAAAGCTCATTCATGTAACAAAAAGTAGACTAAAATAAATTTTCGAATAACTGTAAACATAACCAAGATAATAACCCATCAAACATTTCGTTCTGCGTACTATTTTTTTGTTAAGATATCTTCAACGTATAAGACATTTAATTTTTACAACTTTACTGTACGACTGAAAATTGAGCAGAAATACATTCCTGAACCAAAACGTTCTATTAAGTCAAACAAAACAAAAACAATACGAATAAATTACAATAAAAAAATATACAGCTAAGCTATAGTAAAATGTTCACAAACCTAGTCAAAAAGCTCGCCTCCTCCAGTCGCAAAGGTGCCCATCACGCTCGCAGGGTTGCCACGTTGAACCGCAATAGACAGTCTTTGCATCAGGAAAGACGTTTTACCTTCGTTTTAGTTCAAAATTGTACCAACCATATTTTTGTACCGAATACATATTTCATCTCATGTGAAGTATATGCTTGAATCTGGTTAAATTTCAAGAACTGAACAATGTCTTGCATATTCATGTTATATGTAAACGAAGATGCATGAGAGATGTCGTTCACTACATCACCTTTGAAGAAAAAATCTAAAGTAACTTTGTAAGTTATTCGCATTTTGATTATTTATAAATGAAACAGAGAGTTCATATCCGTCTCCAAACGGATTTTCAGTTGCGAGCTCTTTGTTTCCTGGTCACGTATTTTTAAAGTGGAGACTCTCGTAGGATGGAAATTTTTATAGTGATTTTGTATGACGCTTGAAATATTTATGTTTAGAATGAGTAAAACGATTTAAATATTTTATTCTCTTGAAATACAAAATGCTACATAAAGTTTCCAAATATATTCGAAACTAGAAATAAAGTTGTTATAGAACTAACGCATAACTGAGACTGTACCTGAGGTATGAGAACGGTACGGGAGGCTCCCATACGCGAATGGCCTTCGATCCGTACTTCTTTACTTTTCTGTGTTGTATGTATCTCATCGTGTTAACCACCAGCGTTGCTACCAATATTATTCAGTTTATCTTCGCGAGTCACCGAAACCAAGATAAACGCCATCAAAATTAGTTATTTTTTCTACAAAAAAACCAGTTTTTGCTACTTTTCTTGAAAACTATAGAACCTATTGAAAAACCAGTTGACAATTTTTAAGTGAACATCATTACTTACTTATTGGTTTTAGTCCCATGTCTAAGTGTCGCTTGACGAAGGAACCTATACTATTTTACGATAGACAAAGGACTTTACGAATCTTTTATTTTCTCTTGATTTATAAAAGTATTATACCATTGCGGTTGACAAAAATATAAGCCAGATACCAAGCTACAGTTAATATTTTTTTCTCAAACATGCAATGCAATATTGATGTTATGTGCATAATGTGTCTTATGGCTGCGAAGTAAGACGTTTCAAGTGCGGCTAAGACAAGAGGTCGTTAGTGGAATTTCATTCAAATCTTGCAGGCTTAGGCCGGCAAAGTCCTCTTTTTTAATTATCATTCTACATAAATTTGCGGAAGAGGCATCATACCATTCTACCACCATGCGTATTAAAAATAAAACTTTTTTTTTTTTCAATGCATGTTTGAAAAAACACTATACATACCTCGGCGGAAAATATGGGGTTGCCCGCCTGAGAGCTACCCTGTCTATATGTCTTTGGCCGGCAACCCCTTTCGTCCCGTCCTCTGTAGTAATGTACTATTACGCGGTTTGCACCAAGTGGAATAATTTTATATCATTTTAAAAACAGTGAAATTTACCGAAATTATCTGGGTAGGCCCTTAAGCGTTAGACCTGTAACATTGTTCATACTATTTAACTCCTTTGTAAACCGTGTTGTTAAGATATTTCCTGGAATCATAACCAGAAGTCGAAATTTACCTTAACTTCGCGGGAAGACAAGTAATTGAGAGAGTTTATAAACCCTGTCTATATGTCTTTGGCCGGCAACCCCTTTCGTCCCGTCCTCTGTACTATTACGCGGTTTGCACCTTGTGGAATAATTTTATATCATTTTAAAAACAGTGAAATTTACCGAAATTATCTGGGTAGGCCCTTAAGCGTTAGACCTGTAACATTGTTCATATTATTTAACTCCTTTGTAAACCGTGTTGTTAAGATATTTCCTGGAATCATAACCAGAAGTCGAAATTTACCTTAACTTCGCGGGAAGACAAGTAATTGAGAGAGTTTATAAACCCTGTCTATATGTCTTTGGCCGGCAACCCCTTTCGTCCCGTCCTCTGTACTATTACGCGGTTTGCACCTTGTGGAATAATTTTATATCATTTTAAAAACAGTGAAATTTACCGAAATTATCTGGGTAGGCCCTTAAGCGTTAGACCTGTAACATTGTTCATATTATTTAACTCCTTTGTAAACCGTGTTGTTAAGATATTTCCTGGAATCATAACCAGAAGTCGAAATTTACCTTAACTTCGCGGGAAGACAAGTAATTGAGAGAGTTTATAAACCCTGTCTATATGTCTTTGGCCGGCAACCCCTTTCGTCCCGTGCTCTGTACTATTACGCGGTTTGCACCTTGTGGAATAATTTTATATCATTTTAAAAACAGTGAAATTTACCAAAATTATCTGGGTAGCCCCTTAAGCGTTAGACCTGTAACATTGTTCATACTATTTAACTCCTTTGTAAACCGTGTTGTTAAGATATTTCCTGGAATCATAACCAGAAGTCGGAATTTACCTTAACTTCGCGGGAAGACAAGTAATTGAGAGAGTTTATAAACACAAATTTATTAAATGCGGGATTTCCCGAATCAGTTATAATACTAAATAGACATAAGTTCATCCTCAAGGTCAGTCCTAATGTCCAACACACCTACTGTATGTCCAATTTTGGGTTGTCAACGTATTAGAAAATTCTGCATTAGAAAATTGTTATTCATGAATAAGCTAACCTAAGTTAATACTTAATACACATAAAATCACTCTTTAAATAAAATAAATAAATAAATAAATATTATAGGACAATTTACACAAATCGCTACAGCCCGATGGTAAGCTCAATAATGCTTGTGTTATGGGTACTAGACGACGATATATTTAATACATACATTACTTATATACATAGAAAACATCCAAGACTCAGGAACGAATATTTTCCCTTACCGGGATTTGAACCCAGGACCTCAGCTTCGCTGGCAACGTAACTTCCACTGAGCCAAACCGGTCGTCAAACTCTCTATTGGTTATAATGTAATTAAGTAATCCAGGAAGTCCTGCAATCAATAAACATAAATAGTTATATATTTATTTATTTATTTAAACTTTATTGCACAATACAAGAAAGTACAAATGGCGGACTTAATGCCATAAAGGCATTCTCTACCAGTCAACCACTATGCTATTATTACCATTAGTTATTTTTGGTGGTTATAAACACTCAAGTCCTGCCACGATGGACAGGAAGGTAAACCCAAAGGTTGCCTGGAAGAGATCGCTATTTAGCGATAAGACCGCCAGTTGTTTACCTCTGCTAATTTGGAAGTTACTGTCATGTTCTGTGTATCTGGGGTGTGCAATAAAGAGTATTTGTATTTGTAAATAGGCACTACGTATTATCATGACTCCTGTAGAGCAACTGGATTATATGATTTTAATAGTAGTTAATAGTAGGTTTATCATTACCTGTTTCTACATTCCAAAAAGTATGACCGAAGTCAAATACGTTGGTTAAGAATAATAAAGTTATCTTGAAGGCTCTGTTATTAATTGACAGCTGATTGCGCCTGTAAAATGGCCGAAATTGACCAGTGTATATCAAATCAAAGAAATATCTAGCAAAATTAACAATGAAATTTGAACGTAGAGGAAAAAGTGTTGTTTCTTTATTTAAATGCCAAACGAAACTTGATTGATGTGTTCAAATTTAAATTCTTTTTTCCGTTCATGAGGTCTTAGGATGTTTGGAAATATTTTTGCTGCCTTGTTTAAATTAACTTACCAACACCTGATGAGTCTATGGTACACCGCCAGGTTTCAGTAGTTGAATTTTTCCTGTTAGTCATCAACATACACAAACTAATAGAAACTCAGTAAACAAATACAAACAAAGACCTCGAAAGAGCGAAACAACGTTTTAATACGTTGCTGCTAATAAACATAATGTTTGAGACCAGTTTTTACTACCGACTGTACTTTTCTTTGAAAACCCGTTCAACTATTCAGTGAAACAAATTTAAATAGCGCACACTTGGTACGATTGCGCTATTTTGTTACAGAATTACTACAGTACCACTGCTCCGAACTATCATTATAAGCCATAGGACATACACAGGCATCTTCAGTAGAATTTCACATGGGCCGGATAGAGGCGACTCGCATCCAGCGAGTCCCCGCAACCCTAACCTAAGGTTGTCCAACCACCTTGTGAGTGGCGTTCCCACGCCGCGCTTGTCGGTACGCGGTCTCCACTCGAAAATCTTTCTTCCCAACGGCCATCGTTTTTTTTGAACTATGTGTCTGCCCATTGCCGTTTTAGTTGCTTATCCTGTTTGTCAGTGACCTTGGTTCGTCTGCAAATCTCCTCATTTCTGATTCAATCTCGTACACAGATCTTTCCATAGCTTTATGCACTACTCTACAGCTTCAATGTCAGATCATCTCGATGGCATCATAATATAGCATTACCATCGTAATTACATAAGTATGCCAGAGCTGAAGCTCAATCGGAAACCGGGAAGTAGGTCGAATTTTACTTGCAAGATTTGACCCAAACTAATGTAGGTATTAAACAGGCCAAGTTAAATAAAAGCTTGTTATTAGCTCAATCGGAAACTGGGAAGTTGGTCACATTGAACTTGCAAGATTTGACCCAAGCTAGTACTAACACGGCAAGTAGCTTGTACTTATGAAAATAAAAGATCTCGAGGTTGCCCACCAATCAGATGGTCTGATCATACTCCTCGAACAAATTCTATCAGGCGGAGAGGGCGTTTATAGACCAAAACTGATGGGAGCAAATCATCAAAGCTGCAAAATCAGCCAATAATATGATCCTCATTAATGAGGGAACGATAGAAAAGAGAGATGAATGTAATAATATAACCACCACAGTGACAAAGCTCACTTCGAGCTGTTTTGTGTAGTGATTGATGTTAAGTATCAGCGTAACTCTAGCAATCTACGGCAAGTACGTCCAGAGTCCAACTTGAAGACTTTCCGCTTAAAAAATTCCCTGAACAAATCCCCGTTCAATTGCACAACATTTTTAAACGAGAATCAAAGTATTTTGTAACGAAGCCAGACTAGTTAAAAGAATTTAAAATTGCAATCGGAACGGATTAAGCAAATAACGCTTATAGGAATTGCTTGTTAGTAAATATCGCAAACATTTGCATATCAGTATGGAGTTTCCAGTCTGTCAGTTGCAATGAATAGGTACTGGCATTATGATTGTAATATTTATTTAGTGAAGGCGCTCCTTTTATGTGATTCCTAGTAAAATGTTAAGCAAAGATGGTACTCGCACATTACTTATTCTGTTTGTTATTGCTAGAGAGTAAAATAAATTGGACATAATGAGATAAGCAGATTACCAGCTGTTTCAGGATTATTTATTTTAAATATATTGCATAAGTAAATATTGAATGCGAAATCTTTTCCATGTTCCTTTATCATATAAAAATTAAGGTAAAAAAACTAAAACCCGACTACTTAAGGGTTTCAAACAAGGTTAATGCATTTTTTATTTGTGCATATATATGTAGGTCTTATTTCTTAAATAAATCTGTATTGAATTATAGTCATAGTCGCAGGCCTCTTATTTCTCGAAAGCGCAAAGCGAGGAGGCCTCTGACTACTAAAATTTAATACAGAACACACAAACCTTTTTAGTCGGGTTGGAGTTTTTTTTACCTTCGTTTGTATTTTACAGTCTTTTTGTTAAAAAGCGCCATGAAACTCGAAGACGATAATATGTTAAAATAATTTTTCATCAGTTGTTCTCGATCGGCGTCATTTGCTAAGAATTTGTAAAATTGGAAACTGTAGTATAATTTTCAACCGCTTCAAGCCCACGGCCCACACGGCACTGAAAGGACTTCAAAAGGGCCTTCTCCTTGCGATGCTTCAGATTCATCCATGAGGTCTTTACCTTGGATTTCGCAGGAAGATGCTTCGGAGTTGTAGCCCTACCTTTTGGGTTTGTTAAATAACTTGAGCAGAGTGGACACACGATCAGGAGGACAATCGGTATCTGAGCACTTTGCGATATGTTTGGCCTTTGGCTTTGCACCCTAAAGCAAATCCTTTGGGCTTGCTAAATTGATTTGAGAGGAGTAGAATTGAAAATAAAAGACGCTTGTTGGAGCCTGTGGTCTTCCATGACGGCGTAGGCTTCGGCCTTTCAACTCAAAACTCCCTAAAACGACTTGAGAGGAGAAAAAACTTGAGATCGATAATATACTCGAAATCTGCCGTCTCCCGTGAGCCTTCAGTCAAACTTTGAAACAGTTACGTTTATATATTTCATTGTGCTGCAAATCATCATCATATTCACCAGGTCCATTTCAACTCCAAGCATTATGATGACTACTAACATTTTCTACCAACCTGGACAAAAATATGTTATTGCTTAATCTAATGTAATCTTATCTATTATATGTATTTTGATATACTAACATTAAGGAGGCCAAAGAAGAAGATTAATTACATCAAAGGGTTCTAAAATATATGAAAACCATCCTAACTAACAGGATATGGCAACCGAAAATATGGCAAAAGGAAATATTAAACAGACTCTAATTTTCCTTATGCCGAAATCGTGTTGAATTAAAACTTCCCCAGGAAGTTCGGCTCATTTATTAAATTTTGCATTGTCAAGACAATGCTCACTAAGGTACGTAATAACCATCAGTAATAACTTTGAAACAAAGTTTCTGAGCCTACTTATAATCTTTGTTTCATTTGCAGGATTTCTGAGATCATAACACTTCTAATTATAATTTCTAATACCTGTTCGTAGAGGAACTAAAGTAAACAACTTAGCATGAAAAATGGCTAAAAGACACCAGGCAAGTTGCTCGTAAAATGGATGACTCATGAGGTCTATGACTTTATTCATGGCGACCACGTACCGAAAGACGCAGCGTATGTAGGCTTAATAATCTTGTAAAGTTCCCAGGGTCCCACTGGATGCTGTGGCGGTGCTGAACCGGCCTGGGCGGCATTTTGTGGACCTTTGCCCAGCAATGGGCCGTTGGATGACGATGATGATAATGAAATACGTATGTACGTATTTTATTATTCCTGAACCTGAATTTGATTTAAAATGTTCGAACTAACCAGATCCTTTAAGGTCTAATTACTTACAAAATTACTAAAATTTTCAATGTACGAGTACCTACGAAGGTTTTTGATAAACATTTCGAATAGTACCATCATTTTACGTAGGAAAGGTAGGTATCTACCCTCGAACAATCTGCTTCTTAAGTTTATTCAACCGTGCCATTCCAAAATTGAAAAATGTATTGAAAGTTGCCGACTGACAGAGCCACAATAGCGACAGCACATTGTTAATAGAAACATCAGCATCAGGGGTTCAAGCTTCTTTATTATCTATTGAAGTCAGCTGTATAATTGATTTTCTACGCCGCCGACCCCCTTTTCCATTTTCCCTGAAGGTAAAGATGATATTGAAGGCGCGAGATGAGCTCAGTATTTGCAAAATGAGGTTTCGAAAAATTCGTAAAATTCTGAAATACAAAGTTGCGATCAACACCTATTTTTTCGAGAGCTATTTTAGTAGAAAGCTGTAAGTTGAACTAAACTAAAACTAATTTTCTGTCGTTTTTTTAGTTTTTGACTGCTACTTCTTCATGGCTAAACTACTAAACCGATTAAAGGAAATATTGGCACGCATAAAACTTAAAGCCTGGGAAAGAACAAAGGCTACTTTTTACCCGACTGCGCAACGCAAAGGAGGGTAATGTGTTTATCAGTCTATGTATGTATGTATGTATGTATGTTTGTTCCTATCTAGCACTCTAGAGACCAAACGCGTGGACCGATTTTGATGATTTTGTCTCAACTGTCCAAATGTCACTAAAGACGTGAAAAAGGATGAAAACTCAAAATGGCAATAGCGAGACGCCATATTGTGAAAAACAAAAAAATGAAAATCGACATACTATATTGAGTGGGGTATCATTGAATAGGGATTTAACAATCATTATTAGGTTTCTTCAATCATTTTTAATTTTGAATTACCAGTTAGGAACTATAACGATTTAAAGTTGTTTAGCAAGCCGTTCTCAGTAATATTTCATTTAATTGTAATAAATCTGTGCAAGCTTCCCAATAACCCCGACGATAAAGATTGCGAAATTTACAGACTTTTATAATTTTAACTAAAAAGTATAAAATAAAATAAAAAGATTTGAAAAACAAAAAAACCCGACTGCGTAAAAAAACTAAAAAGAAAAAAAGAAGTCCAGTACACAACAGTCGGGACCCATAAGAAATCTAGATCGGCGCAAATTTTCCCAACATTGGATCCTGACTGTTTAAAATCGCTATGTTCCATATTAGAATTTATTATTTGTTTTATGTGAGTATCGATCATGAATCATGAAACATATCCATTATAACTTACCAACTTTCTAGGGTACTGGACTTGTTTTTTCCTTTTTAGTTTTTTTTACGCAGTCGGGTTTTTTGTTTTTTAAATTATTTATTCCGATAAAATACCCTGATCCCATAACATAAATATAAACAAATGTAAAGCAGCTAGTCGAGGGCTGATACTATTTAGTTTCTTAAATTGTAATAGAATGGGTGTCGCGGAGGAGTCAGGAGAATTGGGGTCATAGACTTTCCAAAACGTTGATATTCATGAATGATCAACATGATTAACATAGAAATCATGGTACCAAAAAGTTATCCTATTTTTTACATTTTAAGAAACGTTGTCTAACTTTGATCGACTGTATCTCTCTTAGTATTAGGACTCAGTCAGTAAGTTTTGAGGTTTGCTCCCCAAGTTAGCGCAGGGTCTTCGAGGTTGCAAACTTAGGATACTCGTCCTAATTAACCCGAAAACGATATGTCCATTAACTTCGGAATATTTTACCCCTCATCATTACGATAGTTCAAATCAAATCAAATCATTTATTTGTTCAACATAGGTAAAACATAGGTCTAACAATTTTTTGGTATCACTATGGTGGGCCGTTAGGCATACAAATTTCACAAGTACCTAATTAATAAGGTGCAGGGAGGTTGTGCTCCATTAATTATAATGTAACAAAAAGTCACTTATTTTATAGTACGCTTTTTCTACCAAAAAATTAAATAATTTCCTTTTGATCTCGGCCATATTTGCAATATTTACTATATTTTCCGGGATTTCATTATAAAGTTTTGGGACCATTCCGAGTATACTTTTCTGAAATAGCGCTCTTTTTGAGGTCATTCCTTTTATTTTATTCCTAAGTCGGGTACTATTAAAGCTATTAAATACATGCAGATTAGATCATCATCATCAAGTTTTGGTTTTGACTCGGTCCGTCCATCAGGTGGGAGATCGTCCTCATAGTCATACGCCTTCCACTTTTCCGACCAACAGGAGCTTGACCTATTTTGGACACGTAGCGAGAAGGGGTTTACAGAACTTTAACAAATTATACTCACGATTATGAGTAAAAATAACTTTAATATCTCAAGAACGACATCCAAAACATGTGAACAATTTTTTTTTAAAACTCCCATTACGTGTGAAATAGATGAAATGTATTTTTTAAGAAAAACTAACTGGCCTTCTTAGCCTTATTCCATTTTAGTTTAGTTTTATTTTTAGGCTTAGTTTCACTGTAAGAATTTTTAGTTACCTATCATCTTTAGGTCCATCATCTCGCATGGCTTTCGAACAAGCCAAACAAATGACCATTATGTAACATCTCTCCCAGTTGCTAATCTTGTATATGTCTGAAGAAATCAGTAGTGACCTCAACCCAGTTGTAGGTGACTTCAGGTGAACCACGCATAGACTGTATGATCCACGTCATAATCACTTCCTGATACCAACAGGCGATTTTAAAATCGATTTAAATTTATATATTGATGAAATTTGGAGTCTAGGTGGTCTTCTGTAAGCCGCTACTAAGTTTGATAGTTAAATAATAAGAAAATATATAATTCTAGGAGCGGCACTCCATACATGAAACCGAAACTGAAAAAAATATTCAGCGAATTTCATTGTGTTCCAGTGGATATTTTCGGAAATAATCGCTCTAAAAGTAGCATAAATTGTGTAACCTCCCTTTATTTTCTAAACGGTATGTCCAAATAATGAGAAAAAATAACAAAAATAAAGCATAATAAATACTTTCAACAAAAAATATTTTTAATATGATGGGATATACCGTTTTTGAGTTGTTGCCAAAAAACTGCGCTTCTCAGCAAAAGGACGTACGTGCCGTAGAGATACGCTTTGTTTGAATAAAATGACTGTTATATGTTGGTCTATTAATTAGTAATGCTGACTTCATTGGTTATAGTGTTATATAATTGGATTGTATTTAAGAACAATGTCCCGTTTGTGCCCAAATAAACATTCAAACATAACGCTATATACGTTCGAGTAGGCAATAGGTCTTTCAGATGATAAAGTACCAGGAGTACAATAGCGAAAGGAGGTGACCCTAAGTAACACCATGTAAGTGATCGTGACGAAACCAAACTAATTACCTCAACAAATTCAGTGTGACCAAATTAAACTTTTTTTATATGACGAGTCATGGTCCCCTTATCCATATTTTCAGAATTTTTATAACACAAACCTAACCTTACCTATTTGGTTGTACACAATTACTTAAAAAGGTGCCCGTTTTTTTCGGTTTCGGAGTTCGGGCAGTTTGGGAAAAATACTCTGATGAAAAGGAAGAACTCCTTATATTCTTGGTATTGAATTTGAATAAAACTCAGCAATTGTATATTAGGATTTATTATATAGATTTTACAGTTAATTAACCATATTCGCCTTTTTTCTGTTAAAAAAGAGATTTTTTTAGGTGTTTTAACGTAATAGTGCAACAACATATAAAATATATTTACGAATTAAGGAGCTAACTGGCTTTGCCGTTTAAATAATCGTTTAGTATTACAGATAAGGTCTATTTTCTTATACAATATGATTCAATAGTCTTGAACTGTACATTTTCATTAAAAACACGTTTATGTGAATATCTATTTAACCTACAAATATAACATTGAGATATATTACGAATATTTCCTTAAGCTATTTCATTACAATGAAAATAAATTCTAAGTAAAGATAATCAAACTCATTATGTACAGTCTACGTGATTAGCAATGATCATTATGACTCTTAAGCTTATAATATTTATAACTAATCACAGTTGTGTATGTTATATTTTAAAATAACTAAAGCAAGCACATTTAAAGGAGATGCACTCTTGAATTTTTAAGTATTAAAAAAAAAACTCCTAGGCTACCTCAAAGCTTAACAAAATAGAGCTAAAAAAGCTCTAGGTTTGTTTTTAAAAATATTAATATTTTTTTAAAATATTATAATTAGTAATGAGGTATCCTGGGAGTTTTTCTTTGCAGCGTTTCTTTTCTTCTTAGTACGCCTCATTTGTGAAATGCTGTTTTAAGTATTTTTTTTCACTTGTTCATTCGTTTTAACCAAAACACATAATAATGCAAGTATTGTCATCCTTAAGTTTTTTTTAATCAAATAAGTAACTTTAGTCACATAAGAATGAAGTATAGTCAGCGATTACGACACTTGAAATTGGAATACCAAATCTTCAACATTGTTAACATATCCCACAATTTAACAGAGAGAGACTTGAATGTTATTTCTCTTCGCCAAAGTTCTTGGTAAAAAGGTTTTATTGCCTTGAATTGTCGCGTGACAAGAAACTTAATGGAAAATTTAAATGAAATGAAATATTTTGAATTAAGGCAAGTTTATTATTTTAGACACCACGAACGCAGACGCGATGCTGGCGAACCTAAGATCAATAGACTAATAATGTACTAGAAGGTGCCCGCGACTTCCTTCGTGGACGAGGAATAAACCAAAACCGAATTGTTTACTTCAGTGTTGTCTGGTAAACGTATCTTATACATCCACACAAGGGGATGCCAAATAATTCAATTTGCATATATTTTTTACGTTGGACTGAAAAAACTTATTTATATCCTTAATATATTAAAAAATCGTTCTCATTTTCAGGTGTCAACTGCTTACCCTTTCTTCGGATAAACTTAATTATGGGTAAAAAATTGAACACGTCACCTGTGCATGCATCACATCCCAAGTAGCACACTAGCTGTTTTAAAGCTTAAACAGCCCTTATAACGCTCAAACTGGCTGTATAATTACTGTATAAGTCCTTATACAGCTTGTGTGCTACCTGGGATCTGAGGCATTTCGCGATACATTTGATACGACCCCAAAAGGTGCGTCCACACTTGTATCATTTGCTCGTATCCGATCATCGTCACGTGGCATGACAGCGTATCGCGTTGCTTGGACGCTCACTGTCGGCGCGACTTTAACGCCGCGCTTGTCCGATCCAAGTGTATGATACGCGCAGCAATATGAATTTCGATCGATTGGATCGGCGCAACGTCCAAACGCGTGATCATGACACGCGACGAAGATCTGATCGGGCAAATGATACAAATGTGGACGCACCTAAAGTTGGACAATCTGTATTTGCTTGCACGACCATACGTGCCAGCAAATACAGATACAAAAACTGAGTCAATAAACACGTAAAACGAGCATGTACGTGTGGGGTCCATTTCTAAATCTCATTTGCACAGCTAACGTGTTGAGTAAAGCGCCTCTTATATTTAGTAATAGCGTATCCGTATCCATTTAGACAATTTGAAGCTGCATATTAGAAAAATTACATAAGTTCCATATCAATTGTTTACACTATTACATACAAGAGGTGCTATACTTAATTTTTTAGCTATATATCATTGCAAAAGCAACATGAATACAGCTAAAAATATCCATTCAACTCCAAAGAATAATAGAATTTGTAAAACGGATATATAACGGTACAATTCTGATCCGTGTATCAATTTTTACAAAGAATACTTATTCTGATACAGTGGTGAATAGCATTTCAGGTAGCGAATATAAGGATAATTGAAACGTAGATTAGAGAAAGGCTGTGCCAGAATAGGGTCCCCTTGTTCCACGTGTCGTGGTGTACTGCGGCTTGGTTCTCACCTGTTGAACAAACGAGAGTTATTATTATAAATTCTGTAACAAAAAAATCGCTAGAGGAAAAAAATCCTGGGAATAGTGAAAGGATTGTGTCAATACATTGACGTTTACCCTCATCTGAAATCATGATTTGGCATAATTCATCAAATGGCATAATGTATTTTTTTCTAAACCCGTAAACTTTTCAGATTTGTTATAATATAAATTTTACAATTTTTAATTATACACTTTTTATTGTTAGTTTTTTAGTACGTACCTTCCTATGCAGATTTTTTTTTTATTATAATTGTTTAAATGACTATTATTATATAATTATTATCTTTATATTTTGTTATTTGACATGGTTTGAAATTTTAATTGTAATTTTACATTTACTAACAACTTAGTTATAGTTAATTTTACTAACACATTGTATGGATCCTTGTTATCTGATAATAAACGTATTGAATTGAATGCAATTGAATAAAACAAACCTACCCTAACCGAATGTATTTAACAAAATTATGCCTACAATAGTCTTCTAGTTTCTGAAAAATATGCAGTATGCCAAATGATTATGTCAAAAAAGTTTTTGCCAGATTAGGGTAACTGATATATTGATTAAGGCTGACAATCCATTGAAACGGAACGGAGCGGAGCTGTGCGAAATGCACCAATTAGGGTGCATCGCTGTTGAAGCCAACAATTTCGCACAGTTCCGTTGCGCTCCTCTTCAAGGGATTGGCAGCCTTAAACTTGCATGTTTCACAACAAGGTGCCTACAATTTCTTTCGTGGAGGAGAAAAACGTCATATTATAAAGTGTTTCATTTAGCATTAATTTTTTTATATTTTGTGTGTTTTTAAATTAACAATTTGGCGATCGATTTATTTTTTATAAGTTGTACACATATTTTATAGTTTACTAGAAGGTGCCAACTTTGTTGGCGGAGGACGAATTTAAAAATCATAACTCTCTTTTTGTGTCAGCGTAGTCGGATAAAAGGTATTTTCTATTCGTTCGTTTTTAGCTATAATTACCTATTTATCATGCTTTGGCAAAATATCAAGAATATTTTCAAATCACTAATTCCGGGTTAACACTTTCGCTGCTAAGCTTTTCGTAGCGCTACGCATTTTCCTCTACATACAGGGAAACGCATGGCATCGGCTACGCGTCTACAAGCAGAGCACACGCTAGACGGGTTCCTGGCTGTGAATGTGTTAAATTGCAATTGGTATTTCAACTTCACCTTAATAATTAAAAGTATATATATGTTACTTGAATGAAACTTGAATTAAATGCAAATGAATGAACGTACGAGATCACGTAGTCTGTGATGATATTAGTATAACTGAATTTCAGTTAATGTGTTTAAGAGCAAAATGTTCAACTGAATATCGTAATAGTGGTGTTAATTGCTAATTCTGTTCGAATTCTGTTCGAATTAAGGATTTTAGTGGGTCTGGATGAGTTGCGCCAATATTACTTAGTTGCGGTAACGAGCTAACACGGCCACTATCTGCCAAAATATAATTATAGGATAATGATATTGAGAGTCAGGACATGGTAAATTACTATAATTTCTACATATTCTGAAATGTACATACAAATGTTATTTACTATTGTCAATAATTGTATTTGTAGTAATAAATTGTATTCGTAATCTTTACTATTACAAGCTTCTGCCCGCGACTTCGTCCGCCTTTAATTCGTTTATCGAAGATTAGTGTATTTTTTCGAGATAAAAAGTAGCCTATCTCATTTCCCAGGATTCAAACTATTTCCATACCAAATTTCATCCAAATCGTTTCAGTGGTTTAAGCATGAAAAAGTAACAGACAGACAAACAGACACACTTTCGCATTTATAATATTAGTATGGATAAATTTGTAAAATGAAATATCTGTACATTAAAAACATTTTCAAAAAATATATTGTAGCCAATTTTTGGAGGTCACTAAATCTAAAAATATGTTTTTTTTTTGTATATTTTTATGTGTCATTGTGGCTTCATCATACTAAAGTGGCTAAACGGATTAAACTATTTTTGGTACATGGGTAGCTGGCCATCCACAGATGGTTGTAGGATACTTTATAAACAAAAAAGGGGTTATAATTTTTTTTCCTCCGCGAACAAAGTTGCGGGCCTCTCGTAAACTATAAAACACGTTGTACAACATGCGTACAAGTTATAAAAAAATTAAATCGATCGCCATATTGATAATTGAAGAAACGCACAAAAATTACTTTTAAGGTATGAATCGATTATAAAAATTATCATGCCGGTAGCACACCTTTGCCGCAAAACGTCAAACCCAAGGAAGTTCCGCTTAAGTTTAGCACGTTCTCTAAGGCGTTTCGTGGTTTCGCGGCGGAGGTGCGCTACCGGCATCAAACTTATTATTGAATACTACGTAAGTAACTTATTTTGTTATTATTTTGTAAATTATTCAAAAACCATTTACGATTTCAGATGATTTATGTCAAAGAAACAAATCTTAAGTACTTTAATTATGTATAATGATATATTTAATTAGTATCAACTTACCAAATCACTCTACATGTTTTTCTATATCTCAAATATGGGATTTTCTATATCGAGGGAAGGAGAAGAAAAGGAAGGCCAAGTATCACTTAGACAGACCAGATAAAGGGAACGGTAGGCGTCGTGATGCATCAAGAAGTGAAAGAGCTTGCAATAAGAAGACAGGACTGTAAGGAACTGCACCGACAAGAGTCAAACTGTTAAATAATTTATTTATTATTTACAAATGTTGACATGACTTAACAGAATCATCCAAAGCGCCATGAAACTTAAACTTAGAAAATTAAATGAATACAAATTTTCACACAAAGTATTACAAATTACTTTACACACACTCTTACATTACACTAGTAGGCCTCGCATCCATCATTTCGCAGAGTCTGAGGCATTCACTTCTCACAGCCGTCCATCGCCATGCAAATAGATCACACTCCGATAATGAATGAATGAAAGGGATTTCTTAAGTCTTGATCCATACTCCAAGCAGTAATTCGAAGAAAAAGGAAATATGATATTTGGGGGTAACAGGAACACAAGGAAAATACCTCTATTTTAAGCATCCTCTTATAATATTTAGGCTTGATGACGGAAATCTAAATTATAATTAGTCCGTCACTTAGAGAATATAATAATATTGGACACGTATTTTTTGCTTTACAAAATTAACAAAAAATACTTAGATTTGATCGCATTAAAGTTAAGGAGTGGGGGCTGTTTAGGTCATAGGTACAAAATGTACTTAAAATTATCACATATATTTTATTATAATACAATTTATTAATAATAAAATATATGTGTCCAATATTTATTATTAATCTACATGACGGAAATGAAGTCCCTATTGGCATATGTGTTAGGCATTGCTAATTGTCAGAAACTGGTGCCTATGTTATGTTAAAACGTGATAAAAGATCAATCTGTTTTTTAAAATTTCATCATCGATACTAAGAATAAGAGTGGGGAAAATATACATCCGGAAAAAAAGTTTAAACTAGCCTCAGTTTAAACCTCAACTAGCTTGCGCTTTATTTTACAAATAGTAGTGTGACAACGAATTAAAATTTTAACGATAAAACCAAAATATAAACACAACGGGAATAGTACAACCTAGTAGAATACTCGCACAAGTTTACAGATTGATCTTGGGTAGGACAACTCGTATTAGCGCGCGGTGCTAAGATTGAGTGTGCTTGCAATTTGATTGTACGATTTGTGCGTAACAGAGATATGGCAGTCGTCATTCCTGTCACGCACACGCACTCGCTGTGTCTCTACATTCGTTACGCACAAATAGAGCCGCGCGCCAAGAGTTGAAGTATATGTATAATTTGCGCCGCATTCCCATAATCCCATAGGGATTGATGGCACCAACCTATCTCACCACATGCTGCGGGTTGAGATTGAGATGACGGTTTGTTGTTGAAGTTCGCGTTTCTGAAATTAGCCTCTACACTCCCGTATTTGAAACAAAGAAGCAAACTGCATCAACGCTATTAGTAGCGTGGATGAATAATATTTGCAACCATTCTACTTATTCGCATGACGGTACTTTACTCTATAGTGAAGCACCGAGATGGGTCATTAGCCATAGGACGTCCACTGCTGGACACAGGCCTCCTAAATTAATTTCACATGGGCCGGATGGAAGCGACCCGCATCCAGCGAGTCCCCGCAACCCTACCCAGGTCGTCTAACCATCTTGCCTATGGCCTTGCCACGCTGCGCTTGCCAGTACTTTGTTTCCACTCAAGAACCTGTCTGTCCTAACGGCTTCTTCGAACTATAATACCTTTTCAATTGTCTCTTACTCCAAAAATGGACCTACTTTGAAACTATTAGCATGGCAGTGTTTATCCTAGCTGTTCACGAACAAATAAATGCTGTTATATGTTTCTTTGTATTATAATATCGTAAATAGGTCTCTTTAAAACTACGATTTTAAACGATATAAAAGAAGAAAAAATATATTTTTTCTAGCTGATTTAGATCCATGTTTCAAGAGCCCATCACGTCAGTATGCTAATAGCCTATATTATTAACATTTTTTCGAGTAGTTGTCACTACAATAGTGACAATTACTCGAACTTATTTGTCTTAGTAGGCCAGAATAAAACAAGAAAAAATTGATCCACTCTAATGTTTACAATATTGTAATACGCCATCTAGTTTTAAAACTGCATATTCCCTTGCGGTCGGTCCACGATCCAAAGAATGGTGTTGGATGGTTCTCTTGTTTTATTTGACTATGCTAGTAGCTAACTTCACAGACGAAAACTTACGAGGCGCAAATCTTACAATCTTTATTTTAAAAGTAAGCTCACCGATTAAAACATGCACGTTGATAATAACTTGCGAATGGTTCCGTAAGTGGCATGTGTACGTCCCACTGTCGTTTTGCGACGCTGATGCGACGCTGATCGTGGCGCTGAAATCAAAGTTATACTTAGCACAAACTGTATTCTAAAATAGGTATAATACTATACGTAATCGAGCTTAGTTGTGCCTATAAATGTAGAGAACTTTTTTTGTCCGATTACTTCATAGTACGTGGGCGACCTAGATTCGGTGGGTAAAACCTATCTGAATGAACTCGGACGGTAAAACTACGTCTATATACCTAATTTTATCCAAATCCTTAGCGCCGTTACTGAGAAACCAAAAACAGATATGGAAGAATTGCTCGTTTAAAGTAATACTGTTTCATCGGTCAATTACTTTCAATGAGATTTAAATATAAATACGAGCTTATCAGAGAAAATCAATAATAACATTCGAGTATGAACGTAAACAAAGAATATCTTTTGGACCTGCCAGATCCAAGTTTAATTCTAGACACATCTGATCCTCATCGTCTCTTTCATTATTGATTGAATAGTCTTCGTCATTGTCAGGTTACTAGCATTCTTTACGACACCTCTCCATTTCCACGACTTCGTTATCGTCACGCTTCACTAAAGTTTTATTTTTACCGCTGGGAAAACTGACACTTTTATTTGACCACTAGATTTTTCAAACTACACCTATGTAGGTACAGTCGCTGTTAAAAGATATTTACTATTAGAATCTTCAAAAATATCTTCGCTAGATTAGAAGATAATTTTGACGGACTTATGTCTACTAGTCTACTAATTTGGGATTATTATAAAATAAACTAACTAATCTGACATAACGGGTCCGTTATAAACTCGAAACATTATGCTCTCAGAAAAAAGGCAGTTAACTAAGGCCTAGTTTCATCTAGCCCCGTTCTTTATAAATGGCTGATTACGTCTGTTTTTTTTTTTTAATAAAGAAGGCTGCCTAAATAATAAGTACAATTAATTCGAACTAGTCCCATCGTAAGCTTAATAAAGCGTGTGTTATGATTACTAGACGATGATATAATTAAAAGAAAACAACCAAAACGAAGGAACAAATATTTATGCTCATCACACACATATTTGCCCTTACCAGGATTTGAAGCCAGGACCGTCAGATTTGCAGGACGCGTTACTAGCGCCTGAGCCAAATCGGTTGTCAGTTAATACCAATGATGTTTATATAGGTAGCCCTAGTAAAATTAGCCGTTAATGAGCCGTTAATGCTACCACACAATGGGAAATTGGGGCTAAATGAAACAGTTGTAAAATGGTACAATATCTTAATCATATTTTGGTGACTCCGTTCCTTTAATTCGATTCACATGAAAACCACCACTGGATATAGGCCCTCAGGGATCACCGCAAAAAGTTTACGCGGTACGACTTAATTAGTTTAATTGCGCCTGTATTACATTTCAATGTACTTCCAACGCCCGTGTGCTAAAAGGATTTGTGATTGTAATCCCATGTCATTTATACAGTATGACAGTCGGGCCTCGAGTGTCTGTCATATGATAAGCTGGAAAGTTACACTTCCACGGGAAAAGCAACACGTTTGGTTATTTTTTAACAAAAGAAGCTGAAATGTCTAATAAAAATAAATGTCTTTTTGTGGAAACCATTTACACCGGAGAGTGCTTGACTTGTCTAATAACTTACTTTTGGCCACTTGGCCTTACTTGTCGCCCTATGATTAAATAGGTACAACATTTTCCTTAACCTGTGAAGTCGTATTCCACTCTATTATCAATATGTGGTGTTTCTCACTTTCTTTAACGTATTAGTGCAGTGGCATTTTTTAAATATACCAGTGGCGTGGCGTCCATATAAGCCGATTCCCACCGGCTTGCCCTAGGAAAGGCTTATAGCCATCTGTTTCTTTAAATATGAGTAAATGGATACGCTTCGGCTTCCCTTATAATTTTTCGACGCCACGCCTCTGTAAGCTATAGAGAAGTATTAGGAATTGGAATATGTCAGTACAGTTCTGGAGTTTTTAGATTCTATTAACACTCATGGACGCAAGTTTTCTCTTATAATCTTCTTAATAAAAGAAATCTGCTCATCAAAACTTTCCTTACCTCATATTTCGCCACGAGATATTCTCGTTAAATTCCTTTCCCTGTTTCTTCCATACCATTCCATAAATGTTATTCACCACCGCTGGAACCGTCGACGTCGTCACAGGCACGACCGTTGTCAATTCTGGTACATTCTTGGTTGTAGTACTAACACTAACTGTCGAGGTAATCGTCGTGGTCTCGACACTCCAACTTTTGTTCATTACCAGATCTATTCTATTAAAAAATGTACTCATTTTTGTGGTCAGTTCAGTTGTGGTAGTTAAAGGCGTTGTGGTGGGGGCAGGCGTGGTCTGGGGCACTTTTGTGGGTAGTGATGCTACGTATTCGTCTGATATGACACAGGACAGTTTTATTGAGCTGCCTGCTTTGTAAAATCTGTCCTTCAGTTCATGTGTTTGGTCTCCATTTATGGATAGAACTGGAGCTGCAACAAACAGAAACATTAAACTAAAAATGGTGAAATCAGGTTTTTCAACAGAAATATGTATGACGACTGTAGTAAATTTGGTAGCGTTATTCGATTGGCCGCCAGTGCATTCAAATTATATTTGTTGGTTATTTTAATTTGCACTTTTACGTGCAGTGAAACTAACATTTTTATAATTATCATTAATAGGCATCTCTTTTTTCTGCTTTTGTGACATTGCGCAAATTAAGTATGGAAATAAAAGGTTGCTTGGAGTGCATAACCCTCTTTCATGTGTTATTATTACCGGATACATCACTAGTTTATTTCTTACAGCTATTCTAAACCCACACAGCTTCTGCCAATACGACTTTTTTATCGTTATTCTTAGATGTTTAGTATTCTAGTGAAACCTAGTAGCATTAGAACGTAGACTCATCAAAATTTTACAAAACTCGTTGTCATAAGACACGTATCCCTTTTCAACTTAATATGATTAGCCACTCAAGTCACAAATTAACAAAATATTTCACAACGACCCTCGATGTTAATTACTAATCTATTAATCTACGTAATGAAAGAAATGAAAAAATGTTCGTATAAAAAAGATGTTTCGATAAAAAATTACCTATGAAAGGAATTAATTATCTCTTCAGGCGCGCTTTTTTCATGATACGCTCAATTTTTGTTTATTATCAATTAGGAAATTTTAACGTTACCATTTTTCAATAACTTTTTAAAGAGGCTAGGTTTCTAATATGCAAGTTTCTTCACTTACGTTATTTTAATTAACAGGAGCTTGTTATTATGTATTTTGTTAATTTGTATATTTGTAAAAACGCTAAGGGTATTTTTATTACAAAAAAAATACAAATGTGACAGATTTTTTTAAAATTTGTAGAAAATTATACGCATTTAATATCTAAATAGGTAGCTCAGTATAAAACGATATTATTTATTTTCGTGAAATGTTTCATTTTGCAAATAATATTTGTCAGTTCACTTTTTATATCGAAACCATATTTTATTCAAGGTAAATTCATCGAAATCGTCTTAATCAACCCAGGGTTAGGTTAAGTCTGATGTATAGAATTTCTCAAAAGTAAACGAGCTCAGAGAAAAACTTAGTTGGCGAAATGAAATAGTCGGAATATTTACCATTTCGGGAAACATAAAAAGTTTGCGAGTTATACCCTACTAACTCAGATCTCGGTTCTGTACCTAACTCGGCGACAGTGAATATTTTCAAAAAGGTGGTGAAGTAACTTTGAAATAAAATAAAATAGGGGTAAATAGCCTTACTTTGCGGAATTACATATTAGATGAATTGATAATAGTTCCTTTTTTTTATGATATAGGAGGCAAACGAGCAGACGGGTCGCCTGATGGTAAGCGATCACCATCGCCCATAGACACTTGCATCACCGGAGGAGTCACAAGTGCGTTGCCGGCCTTTCAGGTGGTTCCTTTACTATACTGCGAAACAGTGTCTCAGCATCCACCCAAAGTTGCTTCGCCGGACTATTAACATCTTCAGCAACTCCTGGAGGTGCGTTGTAAAGTGGCAAAACATCTGTCGAGGATTATACTGTTTGGTAGTGGTTTGTTGTATTTGCGTCAAAATATACGCATATGAGCACAACTTATTGCCATAACTATCCAAGGCAATATTTCGCGGAATAGCTAAATTAATGCCCATTAACACGTTGGCTGCCATGAGCATCACCGGTGTGGGATTAAAAGTTAATTTTTCGGGGTATTTTTTGGGGGCCAGATTCAAGCCGCGAATGCTATTTTGTAGAGGATAGGAAGCTAGTGCTTAAAGCGACGCTCTTTTCTTACATTTTCGTAAGTAAACATGGACGTGCACTGATCTCCTACCGTGTTAAAAAAACGCGTCAACAAAATGAGATCAGGCGCTTCTCCGTGCGTCGCTTTGAACTCGAACCACCTATATTTCAATATGACGTAGGATGTAGAGAATCATGCTATTATTACGTTAACCTATCAACGGCGATGCTCATGGATCCTCAGTAATAGGACGATGCTATCAGAATCACCAGCGGGATCACTTAATCTGTACGGGGCGTAGGAGCCACACTTTAGGTGAAGTATGGTGAGCAATTCTTATTTCAAATTTCAAAAAATCACATTTTGCGAAAATAATACAACAAGCTCTGCAATGCTAGTTAGCTACTAACTTCGAAGCAATTAATAGCTAGTAGATGTGAGCGTTGTAATAGCTTCTAATATGATGATGGGGTCTTCAGTTAATATTCGGAAGTACCACGTTTTCAAATTACCCCAATGCACCTTATTTTTTTATACCTAACAGGTAATACATAAATATACTTACGCAGAACAGTTAAATTAGCTAATATTGCTTTAGGCGGGTGTGTGGATATTTGGCACATATACAGTCCCGCGTCGGATCTCTTCACTGGGTTCATGCTGAGCCTCCAATTATTCGGGTACTGGAACTTCACGGCTATCCGGTTGTCACCAGCGTACGGTGACCTCCCCACTGTGAGAAGTTGCGCGGAGTCCGTCGTCCGCCGCAACCACATTACCTGGCCAAATGAGAAATCAATTAGCTGTATGTCGGTTTGATATGAGTCAGCGCAATTCAATAGGGTCAAGTCATGTCAAGTGATTGACAGATGAAATCAGCTCCATTTTACTAACTGCCAAAACGTTTAGAGAGTATGAAGTTTTGAAGGAACAATGAACAACCTTCCTTATTTGTAGTTTTTGATCATTTTAAAGTCAGCAAATCATGAAAATAATGTCAAGTGTGACATAACACACATTGATATCTGCCGGATTTTTTTTCAGTTTCGGTTACATGTATGGAGTAATTTTTTTTTTTGTTATTTATCTATCAAACTAAGTAGCGGCTTATACAAGACACCTATACTCTAAATTTCATCAATATACATCATATAGTTATTGAGTGAAATGCCTGTGACGTATGTCAGTATTGACAGACGGACAAATGGACATGACGAAATTATAAGGGTTCCGTTTTTATCATTTTGGCTTAGCCCTAAAAACAAAATTCATGTAGGTAAGAGTTAAGCGTTTGATAATATTACTATTATGGTATTGTGTCTCGATTTAAAAAGTAATTTTTTATAAATTACATCATCAAACTAGCAATAAAATAGGTAAAATGTCTTTAATTTTCCAATATGTATTTATGAGTATTGGTAAAGGTAGCAATATGAAATTTTAAATTGATTTTCCTTGAATCACGTAAAGGTCCACTAAGAAAGGATTTTTTAATACGAAATGTAAGTGGACTTATACATATATTTTAACAGATTTCCCAGTTTTTAAATACAATGTGAAATTTTAGTGGTTGTTTTCCCGCAGCGAGATGATTTTGAACATGATACTGAACAACTTTCTCCAAGGAACATAGGTCGAAATATGAAAAATAAAATTTCGACTCCCCATAGTAGACTTGATCAGCTGAAATATGTTCTTGAGAACATTTTCTATTACTTAATGAAATTGATCCTATTAGAGATTTCTACCAATGGCAACATTCTTGCAACGCAGTTTACTGAATCGTCACTTGCCATGGAAACAAAATACTCTCTTTTCTTATACCATACGTTAACTGATGATATATTCGGACCATTAAGGGTAGACTTGTAACAAAAAATGGTGACGGTTTAATGGAAGTAAAGGGCCATTAGGCTGTAGTTTTACTGTCTAAAGATATAAGTCATGATTAAAACGAAGCCTTTGAGCTGGTGAGTAATGCCTGTAACGTCAGTAACGCTTTTTTTATTGCTTAAATTATTGTTAAATTCTAAGCAGCAGATTTGTGAAACTTTCAAGATAGTCCGAGTTTGATGAAAAAATACTCACACACAACATTCAAAAGTAATAAGCTGCAATAAATATACGGGGTGGAAAGTCATAGTATCCTTTATTGCTTTCTACTATGTTTTGTTAGCTACTTTGATACTCATAATAATACCGTATGCTTGTTAATCATAATAATATTTACATTGTAGATGTTCATGGACTACAAACTCTAATACATGAAGTGGACTGCGTCGCTGATTGTACCATAAAAAGCATAAATTTTGATTCATATTTTTTTTGAGGAAAAAACAGTGTGAATTGTTTACAAAAATTAATAAATAAACCGTTACAATATCAGATGTAATTATATTCAAAAAATACGTCAACAATAAAAATGCGAATATCCATCATTCTAAAACGTTATAAGTCATAACTCACCCACAGTCATCTTCATTTACTTATTAATTAAAAATACCATATGTATACCGACTCTTTTAATTCAATCTTACATACAAGTCAAGGAGTTATATCACAAAAATCTTTAACCGATTACGAATAGGATTTCGAATAACAGATTTTTTAATCGACTCTTGACTAGTAACGAGGGGTAGTACTTGGCAAACAAAACAAATGCGAGGCCTCTCCATAGGGCAGACAGTAATTTACGTTCCAACCAGGCGCTATAGTGTGCTTTAAAAAAAAAATAGAATCGATAGATAATAATCGATTCGCCTTACAAACTTCCACCTCCTTTTTCACCCACTTAAGGGATGATTTCTGGGGTAAATACTATGCTATGTCCTTCCTAATGTCTCTTCTTAATGTAGCTATCTCCTGCCAAATTTAATCTAAATTGGTACAGCGGTTTAATTGTATGGATATAATTATATGCACGCCATCCAAGCGTCAGTAGTGTGGCGTCAGAATAGAATACATAATGATTAAAATGAGACGTAAATATTACTTATACTCGGTATTCCGAACAAAGTGCGTTGTCTGAATAATTGTTTGAGAAAAATAAATTCGATTTTTTTTTTAATAATTAGGTAGCTCTCTTCTTTGCGAACGCTATGAAAATTCGTCGTATTTATTTATTTAAACTTTATTGCATTACACAGGATTGTACAATTGGCGTGCTGAATGCCTTATGGCATTATCTACCGGTTAGTTGTAGAGGGATCTAACAGAAACTAGCAGTTGGTGCAGGATCACTAAAGTCGAGAAGAAAAAAAGCGATGCAAGGAGACACAAATCAACAAGTTACTTCTCTATATTAATAATAATAATATCTGTCTATCAGCCACGGACGTCCACTGCTAAACATGGGCCTCCTCTATAGCTCGCCACAGGGTGCGATCATGCGCAGACTGCGTCCAAATACATATTTTATTACAATACACATAATACAAAATATACAATAGTTGCAAAACATCACATAGACAATCAATCTTGAGATAAATTGAAGAGATGATTGCGCAACATCTTGTTCATGAAAAAAATCAACACTATTATTTCCGGAATCAATCAAGTTCTTCACACAAACATTATTTTATTCAAACAAAATCTTTACACCTTCCTATTTTATGTCCTAGTCACATGTACAAGACCGTTTTATATTTCCCAAGACCACAGCCTCAGGGAAACGTCCACAGTCAATTTATTATATACCACAGCCTCAGGGAAACGTCCACAGTCAATTTACACTATGCGAAGTCGAATTACGTGGTCCGTGCAAGTCCCTGCTGCCCGCAAGCTCGTTGACGATGACAAAATTTTCCGTCCTCATTGTTAGACTTGACGTGAATAATAAACTTGAAGCCAATTCTAGATTTTTAAAATAATACATCGTGTTTTTTTATTTACTTTAAGGGAAGATTCTGCAGGGCAAATAGTGTTAATTTCTCGAAGAAACTAGAGTTCTAACTCTTACTTTTATTGAGATATTCAATAAATAAATTTAATGACTCAACCAGTATAAGAAGGTCCTTCATTACGTCGTACTTAGTAGGTTTATCTCTTAAATTTCTCTTTTCTTAAGTTTTCAATTCATAGCTATTCGTTACAAGAAGATTATTGAGGTGAGTTCGTTAAACATTGCATACTTTTTCTTATATTATGTGTCACATCAATGGTATAAAGTCGTGGTGCCGAGTTCGCCCGATGTCTTCCACATACGAGTATAACCGAAAGACGATGGGTGTCCGGATTGGTTCCGCCTGTCTGTTATGTGAAACGACCAATTAAATTCCAATCGATGACAGCTAGGTTACAGTTGCTAAATTTATTATTGGTCGTTGTGTTATGTCGGCATCTCCCCGACAACACCCGAATGTCAGATTTTTTTTCGATTTTAACAAAAAGCAATATATCAGTTAGCTTCTGTTAATGTACCGAGTAACGTGTCAAATTTAACGAAAAAAAAACCACGGTATATAATTAGTAATAAGATAGTCCAGGAGTTTTTTCTTTGCAGCGTTTCTTTTCTCCTCAGTACTCCACATTTTGTGAAATGCTGCTTGGTAAATTATTAAAATAAAATAATTGGGTGAATCAACTTTTAGACCCACACTTTTGACGTTACCAAAAATGTCTCTAGAGTTACCAAAAATTGGGCTTCTAATATAATATTTTCCTGTTTATTAGGTTCAGCAGACGGGACATTTCACGTTTTAACGCACACCATAAATAAAAAAAGAGAAACCATTATTTAAAGGAGTTACTTTACAACGAACTTTAAAAGTTGTGGACAGATTTATGTGGATCTAAAAGTTGATTTACTATATATAAGCTGATTAAAAGCCTTTTTGGTACATGTGTCTTTACAGATTAGGCCCATGTGGCATGTATGTATACCTTTATTTGTTTCCTCAAACTGGGTAGTTTGCACAAATTCTAACTTTGATATCTTTTCTCAGTCAACCCGTGAACATGCAAAGCTGAAAAGTTACGTAAAGTCGGGAATTCAAATGAGATAATATACGCGATATATTCCGTTGAAATTGTTTTATTCAAATCAGTAATAATCGCGGAAATAAAAGAAAATAGTATAGCCTTTTGTAGTGGTCACTAGAATCTGTTCCACTTTTTCATTTGTATGAGTCTGATCTTATCATGTACGGTCTGCTGTACACAAACGGGACCCCTTGTTTGAATCGGAATTAGAATCAGAATCAGAGTCATGAAAGAACTGATTTTGCTTCCCATTGTTTGTATGGCAGGGGGGTTGCTTTACTTTGCTGCTAACTGTAAGCTTAATTCCCTGTCGTACATTTCAAGTAGATTGTAAAAGAAAACTTTTTTAAGTATATTGCAGATTTTTTCATTCTCTAAAGGAGCTACTGAGTATGTAAGCTTAACGAAATAAAAGAATGCGTGTACTGTAATCAAACATAGATTGAGATTTTATACCTTCCAATTTTATATCCTACTAGAAGATCCTCAACTTCGTACGCGGAGGAGAAAAAGTCATAACCCCTCTTTTTTCATCAGTGCAGACGGATAAAAATTATCTTATAACTTTCTGAGGACGCCCAGCTGCACGTGGACTAAAAATAGTTGAAGTCTGTTAAGCCGTTTTGGCGCGATGAAGCCACAACGACGCATGACGAACATGCAAACATACAAAAAAATATTATTCTTTTCAGTTACGTCCAATTACTCCGGATTCAATCTTTTTTTAAATATGTAATAGAAATAAATATTAACATTTAATTTTTTTACAACTTTCTAATAGTATAGATTATTCAATGCGTAACCTATAGTAGCGGTCCGCACGTAAAATTGCAAGGTACACGTTGAAAATCCTCCTAATCTCCCAGCTGCCCGCCAGCAAAGCGTTTAAAGGTGCGTCCACATTTGTATCATTTGCCCGTATCAGATCATCGTCGCGTAGCATGATCGCGTGTCACGATCACGCGTTTGGACGTTGCGCCGATCCGATCACTCGAAATCCATTTGCTACGCGTATCACACACTTGTATCGGAAGAGTGCGGCATTATCGGCGCGCCGACAGTAAGCGTCCAAGCAGCGCGATACGCAGTCATGCCACGGCACGGTGATCGGATACGAGCAAATGATACAAGTGTGGACGCACCTTAACGTTTACAAGATTTTTCGTCCACATTTTCAGACTTGAGGTGAATAATAACTTGAACCGGAGGATGCTCAATGAAAACAGACACAGGCTAAGCTAGGTAGGTTGGTATCGTTGGTACGTTTTTGGTACACTATACTAAAAACATTCCTCTTCTATATAAACCCGTTACATATTCCATTTATTGGTTCGAGTTTACAATTTTACCTTCCCACTTCCAATTTTAATCATTTCAATATTGCTTCAACTTTGACATAGCCTTGTAAACTCATTTATTATTCAATAAACCGTCTGAAGTTACCCTGCGGATTTAAAGTTACAATTTAATTATTACGTTACAGAAATTATTTAAGTTTAATCGCTTAATCGATAAGTATGCATGCGTTCAAGTTATGTTGGGTAAATCAAATTCGAACCAATTTTTATTTAGATGAAGCACGCCATTCACAATAATGAAGAAAAGTCGATTTCTATACTATTATAAAGTTGTAAAAATGAATGTTTGTATGTTTGTATGTGTCGTTGCGGCTTCATCACGCTAAATCGGCTAAACGGATTTCAACTACTTAGGTACACGGGTAGCTGGATATCTCCAGATGGTTATTGGATAACTTTTTACTGGATTATGCTTAAGAAAAAAAGAGGGGTTATGACTTTTTCTCCTCTGCGAACGAAGTTGCGGGCGCATTATAGTATTTAAATACAAACAAGTTAAGGTAATATTTTGCAATCCAGGTTCATCTTGATATTCTGTTTAATTTCTCTGTTTATATTCTGTTTCATTTCTCTGTTATGTTATGTTTAGATTTTTAAAGTTAGAATCTTTTCAATGACTGACAAGTAAGCAATATAATGATGATAAGGACAGAAAAGGATAGAAAAGGCTAAAAAATGACTGAACTGATTATCTAGAACCAAACAATAACAGTCTCGATGAAATCATCTTTCGAACAAAACAGTAAACCAAAAACAGTTCATCCGTTTATGTGCTACGATGACCAGATATGCAGACCCACAGATACATTGTGTGTTTTTGTCATACTAATACACAGAATCAGAAAGACACTCATCAAACTTATAACCCGTTTTCTTTCGTCAGGAGTTTAAAAACAGGAGCGACCTAAAAGTGAAAAAGAAACCATGTCTGTACATTGAATTTACTTTCAGTGAAATAAGTGAAAGCGGTTATGTGACGGTTATTAAAACGATTTGATTGATTGCATGTATGTATTTGTCTTTGTGTTATCGTCACGTTGAGATGTTAACGGGTTTGAATGCACAATGTTACAGAAAGTTTTAAAAATGAGGCTTAATAATATATTAATGAACAATAGTTACTTCTCTATTTCACAAAATAAAACGGAACATTTCATTAATCTAACATGGAATTTAGCAAAGTAACGCCTGAATTTATCAATTAACCCTATAATAGTACAAGGGTTCTTCCTGGAAGGTCCACATGCACGAAATATACGAGTTTGTAAGTGTTTCAAAAGGTGGACTGCATTGCAATTTCAGTCTGTATTGGAACTGCCAGCATCTACTCTGTGGGCATTTGGCTTACTCGTACAGTTTTATACCAGTGTAAACCATACATTTGTGGCGTATTCAGTGATCTCCACTTTTAGGATTGAAAAAAAAACTTTGATCATCATCATCATTTCAGGCATAGGACGTCCACTGCTGGACACAGGCCTCAATAGATTTCGACACACATCGACCGGATAGAGGCCACCCGCATCCAGTGACCGTAACCTTAACCAGATCGTCCGACCACCTTGCGGCCGGCTTTTCAACGCTGCGCTAGCAGGTACGCGGTCTCCACAGAAGAAAGTTTCTGCCCCAATGGCCATCGGTTCTTCGAACTATGTGCCCTGCCCATTGCCACTTCAGTTTTCTTACCCTGTTTGCTATGTCGGTGACCTTGGTTCGTCTACAAAACTCCTGATTTCTGATAATCATTTTATTAAATGATAAAAATATAGTATATACGTCGGAACTGGGTAGAGGACTGGTGACCTAGGCGCCTCATCGTAATACTCCTCGGTGGGCATGATGTGGGTGTGCTCGAGTATTAAGAAGATGTAGGGTATACTGTTACGTATCACACTTTATTGCGTATCAAACTTGATACAGTAAGTCTACTAGAGCCGGTCCTCCGGCAGGTCTCCTGATCTGTTAAATTCGACGATCAGAACTCAAGTCCTCGTTCATTGAGGGATCCAACTATTTAAAGGCGGCCACTTCGTCCCCACCAAGTGCCACGTTCGCGCAGCTACCTGGGTGTAAACAACACATGCAGCCTGCACGTGTCCAGTGCCTCGTCATAGCAAATATCTTGTAGTTGATGTGACGACTGTTTCTATGCTATGGCGCATGCATTCTCCAACATATATTACACAAGTGTTTTTTGATCTGGAAGGAATTAATTTGCAGAAAAACGTTGGTCACGGATGCAGGGTACCGGATATCCTGTCCTTAGCGGTAATAAGCAGCTGGCCATCCAATGAGGAGTTCAGATGAGCGATGGAGCCGATGACCGCCGGGCCGCCCTAAAACGCGATGGTCCGATGGCATTATGACATTGTGGCAATAGCCGGAAGGAAGTGGAGGAGAGAATTATCATTCAGGAAAAGTGGAAAATATTAGGGAAGGTATATGTTTAATACTAGATAGATAAATGCTTAAGATGATGATGATGATAATATTATTCTACGTCATAGAGGTTTTTTCCAATCCCAAAACTTAAGTGAGCACTAATTGTAGGTTAGTATAGCACTAATTATAGTCATTGAGCTCTTAAAATAGTATTCAGTTACCGTCGGATAAAATCGGAAATATTCCTGGAAGTATATTATATCGAGCAGCCTGGTGATTTATTTTCTGTCGCCGTAGCTATTATTGCCTAGAGCGGGAATTCACAGTAACGCAGTATATACATATCAGTGTTAAAACTATTCGATTTTCAATGTTTGAATTGTCAATAGATGCTATTGCCATTATGGCATAAATTTCCTAATTTTGCAAAGCATTGACCTTTAAATTTGATTTAAAAATAATGAAGAATTTATGCGAGCTTCTGGGAATAACCGAAATCTGATTTAGGGTCCGAATTCTAAATGCACACCTTGTATTGGATTCCAATACAAAATGTGTTAGTTCTCAGAGTACCTATATAATTCTAATGGAATAACTACCTCAGTATGTAATTTTGAATTAAATTTTACAAAAACGAACGACGCACAACTGAGCCATATAAATAAAAAATATGATTTTGGCACGTATGTATAAGGATCTCTAATATTACCCAACGTTAACCATTTGAAGTAGACGAGAAACCTTACCTTTCTTATATGTATCCAATTTCAGACGCTTCACTGTTGGTTTATATCACGTGCTAAATTTACCTTACACGTGATATTAAGTTTGTGTTAAAGATCACAACTCAATATTTCAAAATATTACTACAAGTTTTATGAAGATGAATCAAGTGATGTAAATTTGAGCTAGATACCAAGTTTAAGGCTTGAGTTGTGACGATTTGCAAGCCTTTAGACATCTGACACCGTCAAGGCGACATCTTGCAAGTCTTGTAACACGCCGTAGCTTAACTGGTAGTTTGTCAAATACATTTCAAATTTCTTCTGAATATATAAACGCATCACAACCGAGCAACCAAATAAATGAAGAATGAATTTGACTGGAACAACTGACAAAAATAGGCACAGTAACAACCGTTTGAATAAGGCGGGAAGCCTTATTTGTTACATATCCTATTTCAGACGCTCAATTAAATATTTCGTACCTAACACCAAATCAAGTCAATATCAAGTTTGTTTAACTCCACCAATTCCGGGAGTTTCGGTTCTTGATAGGTATGGCTTATTGCTATTAGCTTGAAGTCGTTCTGACTTCACCTCCTCATCAAACCCGGCAACCCATTCCAGAATAAATGAAAAAAAAAGTCCTGCGGGCCAGCCGCATCGATTTTATAAAACTCCAAGATCCCCCCTAGCCAGGAATGAGGGACTGAATTATATGCCTTCTTGTAATCAATCCAAGCAGCTAAAAGAGACCCCTTGCTCCGCGGGACTTGTTGACAATGGTCGTGTCGATGAGGAGTACCACGGAACCTAACCCTCCACCCATTTTGAGAGAAGCCCTAATACGTGTACATTTTTGCTTTTAAAATGAATGTAAGGATTGCGTACGCACAACTTGTGAAACCCGATCTAGGACTTTTCCAGTTCTAGCCATTCTTGTTTTGCCAGGCAGCTGCTATATGGCACGCCGTTATAGCCCCGCAGTACATGATCGAGTGGGTATCAGCTAGATCTTCGCTAGCCTGCAGATGTCGATCTCACAACGGGTATAGGACTCCGACTATCGCTAGGTTACGTCAATTTGTGAGCAAGTGAGGTAACTGCGGCAGTTAGGTGCATAACGATACCGCTCAATCTTCTCTAGACCAGTCCTCAATTTCTTATTGGGTTGGCTACTTACGCTGCTCGCACCGTTGTTCTCATCGACCTTGGGATAAAAATATCTGTCTGTATGTAACAAATCGCGACGTCAAGTATGCTTTATATATCAAGGTTTTCTATGAAGTTCATACAATGTACAGTTTAGTTGAAAGCGAAGTTCTACATTATACTTCCACTTCCGCGTATATAAAGTGGGAGTGTATATGAATACAAAGCTGTTTACCATATTTCAAATTACAGCCTTGAAAAGAAAAACCAACAGAAGCGAGGGAGCAATCTTATTTATAGATTTATTTGAAACAGGTAGAAGCCTCGGATATTAGCTAACAAATTATTTGCACAATGAACTACTTCAATATGTGGGAAGCCTTGGGTATTTGATATGATACGTATTTCAGACGCTCCAAGTCGATAGCTTGATATAAAGTAATACATGTACCTTACACGTGACGTGAGATCGTTTATAGGGTTCCGTACCCAAACGGTAAAACGGGACCTCTACTAAGACTCTGCTGTCCGCCCGCCTGTCTGTCTGTCCGTCTGTCACCAGGCTGTATCTCATGAACCGTGACAGTTAGACACTTGAAATTTTCACAGATGATGAATTTCTATTGCCGCTATAAAAAAAAAACTAAAAACAAAATAATTTTATGTCTGTCTATGACAATCCCAATATAAAATGATCGAACGCCGCGTTCATTTTGCTTAGGAGTAGGGCTCTGCTAGGGCACTGGAATTTTCATAGATACGGCCGTTTGTAGCGTATATTTTGTACTACCCTCGGCGCGCGAGTCCGACTTAAAATTGACTGGTTTTTGTGTTTAAAATCCAAATTCAGTCTTTTGAAATATTACTATGAGTTTTATTTAGATAAATCATTGTGGTAGGAGTTACGAGCTAGATTTGAATTAAAACTTGAGCCATAAACGATTCGCAAGCCTTTAAGACTATCAAGATGAGAAAAATTGTCTCGACTTTCTAAGTCTTCAATCTAGCTCTGATTCACAACTAGCTCTAATTCAAATTTTCATAGATAAATAACATTGTCAGTTTTTTCGACTATATTTTTATAAAGTTACCCAGCTACACAATGTTTTAAATTTCAAATAAATTATATTTCTATGTGACAAATAACGTTTCCTTTTACGACTATATGAACGTGTAGTTCGTTCTACATTGTACTTCAAATTTTAAATCGCCTTTATTTCTGATACTTTTTGATTCTTTTTACATGCAGTTCTTAAAATATTGCTCATTATTGTGTTCTTAATATTTTCGATATTTTAACATGCTTAATGTTTTATTTTGTTACATTACTTTGTTTATTTATTATTAGTTATATTTTAAATGTATCTATCGCTTTAAATAGTTTTTTTAACATGCTTCATATTTAATTTACTAACATTTCCTTGTTTTATTTATTACTAAATTATAATGATAATTTAACTAGATAAATTAACATTATAATTTAGCACTTACTTTATTTAACACTATAAATTATATCCTTAATATTTTTATTTTATTTTATTATATTAATTCAGCGACATCAGTATCTTTAGCATTGGCCTTCCCTAGTGTTTGCCATAGCTTTCTATTTGTGGCTTTCCTTCACCATGTTTTGCCAGCAATTATCATAATCTCATCTGCCCAATTCTTCTTCTGCCGTCCTCTCCTCCTTTTCCCATTTTTTGGATACCACATTATAACACACAATCCATCTTATAAACAGTTTATTGAGGGGAAACAAATGTTAGGAGAAATTCTTTGAAATAAATACATATTATAGCCCTATTATATTGATTTCGACTATCTTCTTAAAAATTATTACCCTGTCACGTTATTTGAAATGATTTTTTTCATAAATACACGCATAATATATGTATAAGTATACACGCATAATATATGTATAAGTATTTTATTTGTATGCAACACATCACTTCGATATAGTTTGTGTTGTGAATTACAGCTTGATTAGAGCGGTGAACTTAGCTCAATAGTTCGCGAGCTTTTAAGGCTTGGGCTGTGAATTTTATTTTGAGGTTTATTTATTTAATCGTATGGCACAAGGTTTTATTTAAGACGAATACACAATTTACAGATTGCACAGTGTAGTGTATCCGATTTCCGTTTAGCTGCGAAGCTCTGGTGTAGTGATAACGTCTTATAAATCGATGAACGCCGGCTGCACGCACGAAAAAGCATGACTCGTTGTCACGTTACGCCTGAGCCGAGCGTGCAAGCGAGAGCGCGGAACAAGCGATAGAGAGGCGCGATCGGCTTGTGAATTCATAAAAGTATGCAATTTTTCATCAATGACGTCATCACGTAAAATTATCGACCGTAATCTGACTTTACAGACAGCCAATTTTTTACTTACAATTTAAGTGTGCGTGTTGCAAGACTTGCAAGTGGTTGCCTTGAGTGCATCTGAGCTTTAAAGGATCACGAGTCTTAATGAAACAAGCCGTTAAGGTTCGAGTCTCGTCTAACTCGCAACACTAAGTCGAGAAGTATTTATATTACGAAGTTTTCTTTGACATTCATAGAATTTTCAGTATAGTTAAGCCGCACTGGGATTTGCTAATTATGTTCCACTAGGTCAGGAACTACGTAACAGGGTCAGCGGGAAACAAGTTAGGAAATTAAATTTTGCATAAAGATTCAACAAAATGTGGTTCGTATTTGCCAAAGCTATACATATATCTACTAAAAGTAGCCCGTATCTTCGCCACCGGAGAAGAAAAAAGGTGTAACAATTTTTCTTCGTTTCAGCATAGTCGAGTAAGCATTAAGTATTCTATGACGTGGAATTGTTCAGATATTATTATAGGGTATATTATAATAGCCAACATTTTGGCTATACCCGAAATTTTTGAAATCTCTATCTAGTCTCTTTGATGTTTTAAAGCAGAACAGACGTATAAAATATACAAACAATTGAAAACATTGTCAGTTTATTGATAATATTGATATTAAGATGATTCACTTATTTTTATTCAAATATCTTCAATGTATTATAGATATGAATTATTTACAACTTCGTAATACTTAAGGATTTTATGATTGCCCCTGATGTAGGTATATAATGTCCTACCTTAGTCACTGATTTCAAAGAGGTAGGAAAATCTTTGATTAGGTATTACACTGCTTAGGGCCCAAAGTAACGTAAAATTATTGTCCAAAATTTATTGTATGAATATGTACGAATTACATTCAGGCTTAAAAGTTAAAACTGCCCTAAAGGACGCATTAAAATCATTTTAAACAATATTATTGCTGTTTAATTACTGAATCCATTACGTGCGCCCATCAACAGTACGATTATTTATATTACTAATTGACCAAAATAATTTATCAATGACACAACAATATTGGCACAGAATTATCTCAGTCTGGCACTATTAAATGGTTGATAGGCTTTTATACTGAAGTATAACGTCCATAATATTATAAAGTAAAAATTATATTTTTGTAGGTTGAAGATATTTAAAAAAAAATCCGACGGGCTAATCGAAAAAAAAAGTTTTATTGGATTTTGTCTACGTTTGAATGTGTCATTGTGGCTTCATCACGCCAAATCGGGTAAAAGGATTTCAACAAATTTTGGTACACGGATGCTGGGTATCCGCAGATGGTTATAGGATACTTTTTACTACTACTGAGAAAAGAATAGGGGCAATGACTTTTTCTCCTCCACGAACGAAGTTGGACACATTCTAGTAATATCATAAAATACGGTATTTATATGTCGACTTGTGTCGCATTTTACTAATAAATAAAAATTAAAATATCAGGGACAATTTTTTCACGCATCCACCTAGTTTCAAACTATTCAAGCTTTGACATAGGTGGTGACGATTTATATAACATTAAATAGATAAATTAACTTAACCTAGAAAACAGCCAAGACTCAGGAACTAACATCCGCTAGCATCAATTCTTGTTTCATGGAAAAAACCCTCATGAATACTTCGTATAATTAGTAATTGGTATATTTAATACCAAATGAGAGCAATAACGGAAAGGAATATTGGACCTGATCAGTACGGCTTTCGACATAACAGAGGAACAAGATAGGCTATATTGGCTCTGAGAGTAATCATAGACAGGCGTCTGGAATTAAGCCGCGATACTCATATAGCTTTTATAGATTTGGAAAAGGCTTTCGACAAAGTAGATTGGAAACTTATGATGAAAGTTCTGAAAAACGTAGGAATGGACTACAGAGACAGAAGAATAATATACAATCTTTACAGAGACCTGGAAACAATAATTGAAGTAGGCGAAGAAAAGGAAAAGGCAAGAATAAGACAAGGAGTCAGACAAGGATGCCCACTTTCACCTTTAATATTCAACATCTTTATAGAATGTGCCATAAAACAAATAGCAAAATCAGAACATGGGGGGATCAAAATTAATGGGCAACGAATACAGTTCATAAGATTTGCAGATGACATTGCAGCATTCGCAGAAAACAGGGAGCAATTGCAGAAACTAATAGAGGAAATGGATTTTATATTTGAACAGTTCGGACTTAAAATAAATTTAACAAAAACAAAAACACTAACTACATCAAAAATCACATCATTACAATACTCCACTAGAAGAAGTTAAAAGTTTTATATACTTAGGAAGTTTAATCACCAATAACTCCATATGTAACTCAGATATCGTTTCCAGAATTGCAATGGCAAAAAGAGCTTTTAATAACAAGAAACATTTTTTAAATGCAAAAATAGCAAGAAAGGTTCGGAAAAGACTAATAAAAGTGTGCATTTGGAGTATTGCACTATACGGCAGTGAAACGTGGACATTGACACAAAAAGATAAAGAAAAGCTGGAAGCATTCGAGATGTGGTGCTGGAGGAGAATGGAAAGAATCAGCTGGACAGAGAAAAAATCTAATGAAGAAGTATTAAGAACGGTAGAGGAAAAAAGATGCTTGTTAAGAACCATTGAGACCAGAAGAGGGAAGATGATAGAGCACTTGATACGACATGACGGGTTCTTTAAAAACATCATAGAAGGAAAAGTTGAAGCAAAGAGAGGAAGAGGAAGACCCAGGCGCACCTATTTTGCACAAGTAAAGGAAAAAGTAAACGTCAGGTCGTACCAAGAAGTCAAGTTTATGGCTGAAAACAGAGAGAAGTGGCAGTTACTCCACCGACAAGAGCGTAGCTCTTATATGAAATGATGATGATGATATTTAATACTCGTAACTATTCATGTTCATTGCAGCTCTATGGGCTGTCAATCAGATCGTCATAAATTTTGTTTCTTTTATTGTAAAAAAAAGTTGAGCTAGACTTTCACAAAGAAAAAATATTGAGTAAAAGTTGTCATGTTCCGGTAATTTAGCGCTCAAACCTAGCACCATGAATACCTCACTCATCGAAGGAAACGTATACCTACTAAGTTATGTATTGTATAGGTATAATCGGCAAACGAAAAGTTGCATCAATTTGCGACTCTTAATATATGATGATGTTAAGATGACAACTTGAGACGCACCTTTTCATGGTGCAATTGTACATATGGCTGTAAGCTGAAAAAAATCGAATGACTTACCGTCTTATCCTTCAGCATGCCAACCCTACAATTCAGAAGGGCCTCGGCCCCCACGTGAGCCGTCACTTGCATCGCGCCCTCTGGATCGCCCACGTCGCCCTCAAAATAAGGACCCCAGTGGTGCTCGTGATGGTGGTAGCCCTGGTAGGGTCCATAGTGCCGTGATTCTTCTAATTTACCTGCAGAAACTTGTTTTGGTTAATACATTGATGAGAAAATCAAAGTGACCGATTGTAACGTGGCAAACCTCTTTGGCACAATACTGGCCAGTAATAAATTGCATGGGAAAAATTTGAGTTCCACGATTGTTTTTTTGTTTATGGGAGACAGGTCCCGACTCGTTTGGCTTGAACTTGTGCTGCGCAAATGATGAAAGATCTAAGATTTAAAATATATTAATAATTAAGTAATGTGCTGTTGGAAAACTCTGAAACTGCAAAAATTGTAAAGTACTGTGTTGGATTAAATATCTACAAGGGCTGCCACTTCGCAGGTACATTTTGTCTATATTTATTTTTCTTTATTTTGCTGTAATGCTCTGTTCAACTCAATCCAAGTCTTATTTCGTTTTCACTGGTCTTAACCATGAAGAAATAAGGCTTGGGTTGATTTGAAGCAACCATTAAGTGGAGCATTTTTACAGCCTTTTCTTTTCCGCTGAAGTTTTCCCCTGAAAACCTATCTCCACGCTTCAGTCGAACCTCGGCGGGCCTTTGCATTCTTGAAACAGCTTTCCAATGATAAGAAAACTAGAAGGAAAACTGAATTTCCACAACCGTCCTAACTCCCTGCTTAACAAGGCCAGTGATATCCTATTATTGCCGCGTACTGACTGAATCCCGTTTAATTTATGTTTTTATTTGTTTAAAGTCAATTTTTATTATATTTTATACACTACCACGTCCTATATTTTATTCCCGACGACTAGCCGGGCTACACAATATAGCTTGCAGGGTTGCACGATTGAAATGACAATGGGCGGGCAATGTAACCGGAGCACGAGTTAGGGTAGTAAAGTCCTAGAGTGTCCACTGTACATAAGAAAGCGCAGCGAAAATCAGTTTCCGACTGCGTAGACGGATGAACGTATGGAAGTTATGTTAAGCAGATCTACGTAGGATCGCATTATGTAATATAGGCCTATTTTCAGCTGTGGACGTCCGTGACTGGTAGTTACATGGATCTAAGATCTAAGATCTAGATTAAGATCAAGGTACATCTTGCTGCTAGATAAGAGGGCTGACTGCTGGCTTCACTTCCTGCTAGCATCTATGCTGACCATGACCATATCCAGTTCTGTACAAGAAGTTTGCGTGAGCTCTAGCGCGGCACTAAAAGGGAAGTGGCTGTCTATTATGTTGTGATAAGTCTAGTGGAATAACCCAAGTCACGTTGTTTTTATGTTTAGCTTTTTTAAGATACTTAATTATGTTGAGAGGATGGATGGAAGAATGGAAAAAGGGCGGCCTTGGTGAGCATATCTCGACCAAATTTGTAAAGATACTGAACAAAAGCCAGATAAGGAAATATGTAGACCACCGACGAGCGTGTATGAAGAGATTCATGGATGTAATGAAGCTAAGGAAGTGTGCAAACCGTAGGGTCTGGCATTCGGTAGTTCTGCTTAGTGCCTACCCCAGTGGGAAACAGGTGTGTATGTAAAAGAACAGACTATAGTACCAATTTACTCACGACTCATGACCAGAATGTACCCTATTTAGATAAAGTTTTGAGGCGGATGAACTTACTGAATAATTGTTCTATCTAATTATTATTGGTCTGTAGCAGCTGTTTTTCTACCCTACCAAACCAGTTAATTTGTTACAGAAATAATTTCCGAAGCTATTTTTAGCGCTAAACGAGCGACCATATTCAGTGCATGAAAGCATCGCTTCGACATAATTATCCTGTGTAGGTGGTAGCAACAGGGATGTTGACTGTACTAAATACTTAATACAATTTTGATGCGAAATGGCAATTTTTATGACGAAAATCCTAAAAAAAAATCTTGAAGACTTTACGTGTTTTATGAACAATTAAAAATAGGTGGGAAAGTCCATTTTTAAAGTATGTAAATATTTATAAATAATATTATCATTGCATAACCCATGAAATGAAATTAAAGCAGCCGCTGATTGGTTATTCCGCCATCGTCTACCACGGTTCATGAGAAATAGCCCGGTGACCACCAAAAATGGCAGTAAAAAAACGTAATCATACTGAGTTTAGGCTCTTTAGATTCGTCTCAATGCCGATGAATGGGTGAATCGATGTTCAAAGAAAAGTACATGCAGTCGGTAATAAATGCTTCTCACAAAATTGCATTTTTAACACGCTTTTATTAGGTCGACGTGTATGTAACTAACTATGTAATGAAATCTAAGGTAACTAATTTAACCATCTTCCAAGGATCGTAGCGTCATGAAAATTGGCAGCTGTATGTAGTTCTGATGACAATACAATAATATGGTACTGTCGAACTAATCTGTTGATGGAGCCGGAACATATAAACTGGAACTTCATGATGGAACATCGTATCATAGCTGTGTTTAGATTTGTTAGAAAAGTCTTGAAAAGCGTGTTTTTCTAGTGTTTTTTACACTACTAATTTATTTGACAGAAAGTTATTATTTGAATCTCTTGATATTACATTCAATTTTAAACATTGATTCACACTCATTTCATGTTTTACTCTTATGGTTACAGTTTTCTTACTCGTGTCTCTATTTTAAGTGATGAAAATTTGTAAATATAAATTAATATTAGGGGACATTTGTACTAGTCCCACGGTAAGCTCAATAAGGTTTGTGTCATGAGTACTACTTAGACGACGATATATTTCATAGATATAATACCTACTTAACAGCCAAGACACACAAATATTGTCGCCAGTACCGTCAACATTACAGAATCACTACCACTGAGCTAAGCCGGTCGATCGGATTTAGATTATGAGAGAGATAAGTCTAAACCGAAGCATATTCAATAAAATTTATCAATAGTCTGCCGTCATAGGGCACCTTATCCAAACTAGGTCAGTAAATATATCGATATAAATATGGACGTGTCCATTTTGGTTATTCCGAGTTTAATGAACTGACGTATGAAACTTTACCTTTGCTTTAGAGACCATATACATCTCTAAGAAACTTAGATTATAGGTTTGACACTCTAAATCTTTGTGGAAATAGATTAATTATTTTACTATGAAATCAATGATATGGCGTTTCGAGATTATTAATGCTCAGTTCTCTTCTTATCTTCTCTTGCTTTGTTTTTTATTATGACGATTCGAGATCTTGTACATCACTGAGTACGGTATTACTTTTCAATCGTTTACTAATATGTCATATGGATATTTTATGGAGTATCTATAATCTCCTTATACGTTTAAGGCTATTGTAATTTATTTTGTTTCACGTCGTTTTTTCACGTGCTGGCCCCTATTTCACAATCGTGACAAATGTCGGGTGACAGCGACAATTTAACGTATATTGCGTGCCCAGTATAAAGTAAGAAGATGTATCGAGCTTGCAGGGATCGCTCTTTACATAAAAATGTCTTTGTCACCTGACTATTATCATGATTGTGAAATAGGAGCCTGGTATATTTAGAATTGTGAAAGTGCTCGTATGGCCGATTTGCAGGATGAACTTGTTTTAAATTTTTTAACAGTCATTTATGCTCAAGTAACTAACTGATAAATCTATAGTAGCATTAATATACAATACAATACAAGAATTATTTATTGCACCCAACAAAACAAATAGTGCAACAGGGTATATGCATGTTTTTTTTTTATCGGTTTTCTTAACAAAATATCAAAACACCGTAAAAAGTATTTCAAGAAGTGGAATTAAATTTAAAATCAGCCAAGAAATGCGTATGATTTGGGCATTTTAAACTACTACTTAGATAGCGATTTGACAGAGAGATCCGACATGTACTGTTACGTCATAGTCCACGCCGGCCATATAAACTCCATATTAAATACTGTTTTTCTAGAAAGAGATGGAATGAAATTTTTGATGGTTTATTATCTTGGTTATTTAAGTGTACCGTTTGTCACGTCAATGAGTCTTTAAAAAAGCAAAAAAATAATAATTAAAAAAAAAACAAATTAACCCGACTGCGTAACCTTCGGGACCCATAAGAAATCTAGATCGACGCAAATCTTCCCAAAAATGGGTCCCGACTGTTTAAAATCGCTATGTTCCATATTAGAATTTATTATTTGTTATATTGTGAGTATCGATCATGAATCATGAAAGATTTCCATTATAACTTAACACATTTCTAGGACACTGGACTTGTTTTCTTCTTTTTAGTTTTTTACGCAGTCGGATTTTTTGTCATTTTAATTATTATTTTTTATTTTATACTTTTTAGTTAAAACTATAAAAGTCAGACAATTTCGCAATCTTTATCGTGGGGGTTATTGAGAAGCTGGCACAGATTTATTACAATGCAATTAAATTAAAATTTAGTGAGAACGGCTTGCTAACCAATTTTAAATCGTTATAGTTCCTAACCGGTAATTCCAATTTAAAAATGATAAAAGAAATTTAATAATGATTTTTAAATCCCTATTCATTGATACCCCACTCGATATAGTACGTCAATTTTAATTTTTTTCTTTTCACAATATGGCATCTCATTATCGCCATTTTGAGTTTTCATCATTTTCATGTCTTCAGTGACATTCGGACAGTTAAGATAAATCGATTGACTTAAGAATCATCAAAATCGGTTTACGCGTTTGGTCTCTAGAGTGCCAGATAGGATACATAGATACATACAAACATACATGCATACATACATACATAGACTGATAAACACATTACCACTCCTTTGAGTCGCGCAGTCAGGTAAAAGTTAAAATTTATGCATATTCCCTATAGAGCCTTAACATTAAACTACTCTAGACAATTCTAATTTATTTTTGTTCGCGTATCTCAATGACAGCCATTTTATTACCAAAGCTTCTCATAGGACCATTTTCCACTTCTATCGGCCCAAATTATCGCATAAAATGACAGTTAATGCTGCCAGTTCATTGAAACGGAGTTGAGCGGAACTGTGTGAAATAGACCAATCCGGGTGCGTAGCTGTTGAAACCCACATGAGCAAATTTGAATCTGCGAAATATGATTGGTCGATTCCGCTCCGCTCCGCTTCGATTCAATGGATTGACAGGTTTAACACGTATGTTATATGAAATAATCTTTTATGTTTGTATTTATACAGCCTCATTTAACAATTCTGGATTTCACAACAGCACATTACGGCAAAGTTTAATTAAGTTTACCTTTGATCTTTTCTAAAAATACCCGCATTTGCCTTTGACTGTATATAAAAGAGTTCTTTTGTTTTTTGTATTATACAAATGAAAGACGAGTTTTCCATTTAAATAGGAATTCCTTGTAGTCTTGACAGTTAATTTTTAATAAGCTTATAAATAATAATGTTGCTCCGTAACGAGCTGTAAAACCTTATCAACGTTAACTTATGTCGTAAATTTTACCCAAATTAGTGCTTTGAAGAGTGCGCTATAAAATGTCCGCAAAGTTGTTAAATGTAAACTAGCTTAGTGATAACAATAATGTGAGTACAGAAGTCCCGTGATTTAGAAGGGTGGATGAACTTTTTCTTAGTGTTAGTTTGTCCCGTAACTATAGCCGTAACTCAAATGAAAATAGGGACAGAGTCACTTAAAGACATGCTTATAATCTAGGCTTTTAACATTCGGTCGAGATGGGCCTTAGAAAAATGTTCCTATATTGGCTAGAAAATATATTCTTCCACAAGAATATGTTTTCTAGCCATACAGATATAAAGACCACTCGTTATATAATTTAAAAATTTGAAATCGTTGTTTTAAAGAGCAACTCAGGAGCAGCTGTGTCACAGTTGCCTATAGTTACTGTACGGTACGGAACCGTGGTCTTTAACTATGGGCCTCCTTAGGAAGCTCAGAGTCACCCAAAAAGAAATGGCTATGCTTGAGGTCTCTTTACGAGATCGAATCAGGAATGAGGATCGTAGACGAACCAAGGTCAGAGACATAGCAAACCGTGGGCAGGGCACATAGTTTAAAGAACCGAAGGCCGTTGGGCCAGAAAAAATCCCGTGTGGAGGACGCATACTGGCAAACGCAGCGTGGAAAACCACCCGCAAGGTAGTTGACCTGGATAGGGTTGCGGGGACTTGCTGGATGCGGGTTGCCTCCATTCGGTCAATGTGGACCTTTGAGGAGGCCTGTGCCCAGCAGTGGACGGCCTATGGCTGAAATGATGATGATGATGACTGCAGTAAGAGAATTGAATTGAACAAAATTCACCTGATCAGTTTAACCAAAAAGTCATATATTTATTTATTAAAAAACAAGTTACATAACATTACAGTGTATACACCAATGCGTCATGAACTGAACAAAGTTTATTTAGACGGCAAAACGGCGTCTGGGAACCTCCGTCGCCACGAACTCAGGCATGTCGCGTTCGTTCTCCCTTAGGACTTCAATGATGTCATCGAGGGTCTTCCTTCCGGCTTTATCTTCTCTGCGATGAGGTACAAATGTGCCGGCAATCCCGAGAGACTGGAACAGCATTTTCTTCGCAGCGCAGATTTCGTCGACAGTAAAACGTGACGAACAGATCTGAACAGCAGTCACCGCATCCATCTGACCTTCCAGCAGCAGCTTCTGCTGCAGAAAGGCGAGGATCCCGTTGACAATGGGCTCACTTTTATTAGGGTCACCCATTGTTTAACTTCTGGCAGCGGTCGAGCCGCGCTAATTTCACATTTAAATAATTAATTAGTCATCGATGCGTCTACTTCGCGGCGCGCATCGGAAACTACGCCATAAATCAAAAGAGAATAGCTGAAGGTGAGTGATTGTCCCACTGGCTGAACTTCACGCCCTAACTCACTCGTAGTATAGACTAGCAAAACGGGTTGGGTGCGATTGGCTGAGCGACCCTTCATTTCAATCAATGACTGCACTTGACTTATGCCTGACTTATGCTTTTCTGGTATACACGTATGCATACCAATAGTCAGTAAATGTGATTTCTTTCCATGCTATTTCTAAATTAAAATAACAATAGCTCGATTTGCAAATTACTTCAAACTTTTCACAGTTCTTGGGAAACTTTTTTCTTCCTCGCTCATAGTTCTTTTTTCAAGCATTTGACACTAGGAGGCATCTTCGTTAGCAGAAAAAAGGTTATAACCCTCTTATTTTATCTCAGCGTAGTTAGGTAAAAAGTATCTTATAACCATTAGCGGATGTCAAGCCTAACCGTGTACAAAAGATGGATAAAATCCGTTAAGCCGTTTTCACGTGAAGAGGGCGCACATTCATATGCAGGATACATACTGTTTCATTTGTTTTTTTTAATAAATCTTCAATAATATGTTCTTCTGTTTCCGCGATTATTACTCATTGAAATAAAACAATTTAACGGATTATATCGCGTATATTATCTCATTTTAGTTCCCGACGTTTCGGAAGCTTTCCAGCCTAGTAGCAGCAGCGGGTGAGTTCCACCCGTGACCATGGAAAGCTGGAAAGCTTCCGAAACGTCGGCAACTAAAATGAGATAATATACGCGATATAATCCGTTAAATTGTTTTATTTCAATAAATCTTCAATGTTAAGACATTTTATTTCAAAATCCACTCGAGTGCTTTCCGAAACTGTAGTTGCATGTCACTATTCTTATTTCAACTATAAATAAAATTCAAAATGAAATCAAGAGCACGTGAGTGGCTAAATTAGTATTCTTAGTTATGTGATTTTACGTTGCTCAAGGGTACAGTACGATTACTTTGAGTGCCTTGAGTTTATCACTGATATATGCTTTTACTCCATTGGATATTCGATTTTAACACTAATGTAAAAGAGTTTATATTACTTACAGACTGTCTAAACGTCGTTTGTTTGTAATGTATTAGTGTTGAAGTCGAATATCCAATGAAATAAAAGCATATATGTCAGTGGTAAACTCAAAGTAATCGTACTGTACATCCTCAAAACTAAAGCAACTTACTATGTAACAAATGATCACTCCTGTCGGTCGGTCCTTCCCGCTTGATATTCTCCCGCAGCTGCTTCGTGATGTTTCTGAATATTTCTCTTGACAACGCGAGACCGTCCTTTTCGTCGCTCCGCCGGCTCCGAGTGCCATGCGTCGGCTCCTCTGGGAAGCGCACAGGCTCTGTACAGTACAAATTGACAGCTAAGACCCAGCTAAGACTCCAGTTAGTACGCCTATCATGAGTTCCGCACGAGCGAGTATCGAGCGCTCGATGACGGTTTATCTCTTTCGCACTATTAGCGCGTGCGAGAGAGGTGCACTGACTCTCGATACGAGATACTCGCTAGCGCCGATCGTAAACTCAGCTCATGGTGGGCACACAGATAAAAAACAAATGACGTTTGAGTTAAGGTACTTTTGTGACTATCGTACGTTGTTGATTTTTTACAAAAACCTTAATGTTTTACCATCACAATCTTCGTGATTTGGCATCTCTTGCTAACTTGTGGCAACTGTAAAATTTGCTCTGTTAGGGTGAACATTTAGTTTCTTAAATGCTCGCCAGGTGCGCTGATGGCAGAAAAGCCGGTTAAAATTCAAAATGCAAAGATCTTGTTACAAGTAGTAAAAAAAAATTGAAAACAAGCTGACTGGGCTCTATAGCTAAATTGGCAGAGCGTGCGCCCTGGCAAGGCACAAGGCACTGGTTCAAATCTGGTCGGAGCATTGAATTTTTTTCATTATTTTGATCTTCGTATTTTATAAGAATGTCGTACGTTGTGTTTATATTCTCATTGGTTGATTAAGAAAAGATCACACAAGACAAGGTCAGCCAACAAATGAGCACTAATAATAAGTAATTCAGCCGTTACTGATGTGTTTAAAATAGCACAGTGTCGACATGATATTGGCGACAGACAGTAATGGTTAAGAATTTTCATTGTTTATAAGTAGAGCTCGGACAGGAAATCACAAAAACTAATACGGAAATATACTCGTAATACGATGTAATAGAGAAGACATATCACAATTAACATGTGACCTATTTAAATTGCATTTCTGTCACAGCTTTGCTAGAGTATAGTTGAATCATCGAGAGCGTGGAATTGCATATGTAGTAGTATTGTTTGTTTACAGGCATTCTATATTTGAATTTTCTATTTTCTTGTACTATCAGCATACAAAGAGGTTGTTATATATATATAATATATATCGAAGAACTAAAAACAAAAATAATGTCAGTTTGAAATTGTCAATATTATTTATGTTGTGCGTATATTTTTACATCTGATTTGATTGTATTCTCAATTAATTATTGTGTCCGCCCGTATGACTACGAATAATTTCTATATTTAATAAAAATATGGCTGTAAGTAATTTTGGTCCTATTGAGAGTCAAAGTCAGCAAATAATTTTCAACTTTTATAAATATTTTGAAAATGAAGTGACGAAAAATTTAAACTTGCCTTACACCGCTGCCCAGTTAGTTGAAAAAGCTACAGGTGTTTGTCTCTCTACTGTTTATAACATTGTGACTGAGAGCAACAGCGAGAAATTCGCAACAACAAAGAAATTCACCTCCCCGAAGAATAAAAAGTTGCGTCCTTGTCCGTCGTCAGCAGTAGACGATTTTGATCAGGAAGTCATCCGGAGAACTATATACAATTTTCATCTGTCCCATAAGCAATTTCCAACCTTAAAGGGACTCCACTCTGTGCTAAAATCCGATATAGATTACAAATTTGGTATTTCCACCTTACGAAAACAAATACAAAAATTAGGATTTAAATGGAAAAAGACCAAGGACAACCGAAAAATATTAATGGAAAAACACAACATACGACTGCTAAGAATAAATTACCTTATCAAAATTGCGGAATATCGATCTCAAGATAGACCACTAGTTTATACTGATGAAACCTACATCCACACTTCACATGTGTCCGGAGAAGCTTGGACTGATGGAACAGAATTTGGTGTAAAAAAACAAATCAGTACAGGCCAGCGGTTAATAATAGTGCACGCAGGAGGAAAAGATGGTTTTATTCCCAACGCTTTGTTAATGTTTAAGGCAAACCAAAAAACGGGAGATTACCATGACCAGATGAACTTTGTCAACTACGAAAAATGGTTAAAAGAAAAATTAATACCGAACCTCAAACCGAATAGCGTACTCATCGTGGATAATGCGTCCTATCACAACAAACTTTTGAATCGTGCTCCAACGTCAAATTCTAATAAATAAGAAATGATGGATTGGTTGACAGAACACAACATTTCGTATAACCGGTTGATGTACAAAACCAGTTTGTATGAATTAATTAAACAAAATAAAGAGCGGTTTCGCGAGTACCACATAGATGCAATTTTAAAAGAACATGGCCACTCCGTATTACGATTGCCACCGTATCACCCGACATTCAATCCAATCGAAAATATTTGGTCCATGGTAAAAGAATATGTAGCAAAAAGAAACATTTCATTAAACATGCAAGGCATTATGAGTTTAGCAACTGAACGAATGAATACCATCACTGCTGAGGACTGGGAAAATATTTGTCACCACGTCGAAAGTGAAGAAAATAAATATCGATGTCAGGAAGGAGAAATGGATCAAATAACAGACAACCTTATTATCAATACTTGTGACAGCTCAGATGAAGAACATAATAGCGAATAAAAGAAAAAAACAGAGGACTACTACTTATTCCATTTCTTGGGTATGTCATTTTATAAAGTTAAGAGAAAATTATTCTCCTTTTGTTGCAAACGGTACAACCACTACAAATGCAATTCCATCTTCTCGATAATTCAACTATAAAATTCGTACAGCAGTTTTGTGACAGCTAAAATTAGTAAACCTATTTCTCGTTATTTAGGCATTGTAAAATTAAAATCTGTTCCGAAGTGGATCAATAACAATTCTGATTGGAATTACGATGAAGATGTCTGTGAGATATTGTAAATAAAAATTATAGATAACCAGATTTTATAAGATATTAGCCAGATGGACCAACGACGTGAAGAGACTGGCGGGAAACGATTGTATGCGCCGAGCTGAGGACCAAGTGTATTGTGAATTGGGAAAGGCCTATGTTCAGCAGGGGACGACTCCTGGCTACTGATGATGGTTTTGGCAGTGAAAATATTTTGGCGAAAATTACTGCATACATGTATATAGGTATGTATCGGCATTTATGTTTATAGTCACATCCACATCACGTTTTAATGGCCGGACGGATTTGAACCAGTTTAAGTACAGATATTACTTAAAGTAGGCAGGAAGAAATATTATACTTCCACAGCTTGGTACGGAAAATAATAAAGAACGTTTTTGCAAACTCGAAACGTGAAAGCTAATATTGAGTAGGCGGTACAAAATTACAATTTGAGGCACCCAATTTGAATGGAATAAAGGTACAAAGAGAAGGATGATTATCAGTACCGTAATAAGTATTATGGGTAGGTATTTTTTAACTAACATTTTTTGTATGGTAGGCAAACAATTTATATGCCGTGTGTTTTGTCATTAAGGTAAACCTTATTAGTAACCATGTCATTAATTTACATGTTATATTTATGTGCAAAAACAGATTAACTGAAAAAAAATAAGCATATCTGTTTCTTTTTTCTGTTCAAAAACTGTAGTTCACATATCAATGAATTCATATGTGTCGCATTCACGTTGTTCAGACTTGATTACTCAAGTGGGCTCAGATAGATAACATAGACCAAGAGAATTGACGGTCAGTCATAACGTTGAAAAACCATACTGAATTTGTCTGTAGATAACGAAAAACAACTTAGAGTTTGATCGTAAAACGAACAGATAAATTTGAAAATTAATGATTGTTCGTTAAATTAAACGCAGAATTTGCTTGTTGTTTCGTTTCTCTTCTTAATGGTCAGGTTTGTCTTAAATAATTAATTCCAGTGACAGATATCATTCGTTCTACAAATTGGTAGACCTACTAACTCAGCAGATTGTATCTAAGAACAGCGTTAAACTTTAAACAAATAAGAATTCACTGTATTACTTTTTATGATGTAATTCTACGCGACATTGTTTAGGTTTAACTGTCATATAAAATTTCATCTTTTGTTTCATCCCCTTGTTTTACCTTCCCCTTTTAAAGTGTTTGTGGAAAAAAATCTAATCAAGATAAAAATGCAAATAGATGTCCCAGTGCTCACCGCAAACTCTAATAATGTATGTGTGTGTGTGTATGCGCGTGTGTGCGTGTGTGTGTGTGTGTGTGTGTGTGTGTATGTGTGTGTGTGTTTGTGTGTGCATGTATGTGTGTGTGGGTGTGAGTGTTTCTGTGTGTGTGTGTGTGTACGTGTATGCGTGTGAGCGTGTGTGAGTATATATGTGTGTGTGAGTGCATGTCTGTGTTTGCATGCGTCTGTACAGTACTTTTTCTTTTTTTTTGCATAGGGGGCAAACGAGCAGATGGGTCGCCTGATGGTAAGCGATCACCGTCGCCCATAGACACTTGCATCACCAGAGGAGTCATAAGTGCGTTGCCGGCCTTTCAGGTGGGAGTACGCTATTTTCTTGAAGGTTTGAAGATCGCGTCGGTCCGGAAATACTGCATGCGGCAATTAATTCCATAGTTCAATCGAGCGAGGCAAGAAATTTCTAGAAAAACGCACAGTTTTGGACTGCCAACCATCTAACTGGTGAGGATGGAAATATTGTCGCGTAAGACGATGGCGGAAAGATGCAGCTGGGATCAACCCGAACAATTCCTCGGAACACTCTCCGTTATACAAGCGATAGAAAATGCAGAGCGAGGCTACATCTCTACGCAGTGCCAAGGAGTCAAGCTGATCTGAAATACGCTGGCAACCGACGATACGAGTCGCCCTCCGTTGAATGCGGTCTAGAGGGCGAAGCTGGTACTGGGGAGCCCCAGCCCACAGATGAGAACAGTATTCCATGTGCGGGCGGACCTGTGCCTTGTAAAGCTGTAGGAGGTGGGCCGGAGTAAAATACTGTCTCGATCTGTTGAGCACGCCGAGCTTCTTAGAGGCTAATTTGGCCTTACCCTCTAGATGGCCGCGGAACTGGACTTCACACGATATATCGACGCCAAGGATTCCAATAGTTGGCTGTGGCAGTTAAGTGATGCAACAAACACAGAGTTTTTAGCTGTGAAAGCTCAAACCTGTGTCTTTGTAGGGTTAAAACGGACTAAATTAAGTCGACCCCCTTCTGAAATTTTTTTTAGGGAAGTTTCAACTTCAGACACAAGTTTGTTACGGCTCTCGATGACGTTATCCCGAGAAATATTGTTCTACTTAAAAAGACAAATTTCCCAGTATGTTCTTCTTTTTCATTGCTTACTTGCGCTACGTAAGGAGCTCATAATATTGACGAACTATGGCTTTTTTTTATGTAGGTCAGGTAGATCACAATATTTTTTTTCCCATATTCAGTTTTAACTTGTAGTGAGTGATCATGCTCATAATTTCAGCTGCGGTACCAAGCTTTACACCACGCCTCCATTTCTATCTGACAGCCGCCTTAATTATACCTACGTGTCCACTGTAGCGTTAATTTGGTCTGTTCATCTTATTGGTGACGTGCCTCGTTCTTTTGCCTAGACTACAAGATACTCAATAGCTACGTCCTTTCCAACAACATAACGTAGCCAAAAAGTAAGAATGCGAGACTGCACTATGGATGTTATTTGATGGCGAGTTGCTGAAATATGCACTTATTTGTATTAAATTTCATCCATGATACTCCCAGCCTTCTGTTCTAGCACCATATTATCAGAGCTTCTATCTTCTTGCGCTCTACTTCACGTAGTGTAATGTAACATTGACCAAGGAGCCTAAAAAATATTATTACTGATAATCCTATGTTCCATTATTCTATTTCTATTTGTAACAAAGTTACTTACAATTGATAAAACAAAGCACTTAATAAAAATTGACTTAGATTGGACTTAAAGTTGTTTGCCAAGTTTTTCTTGTCTTCAATTACCTGATGAGATTTAGTGGTATTTTCCATTTAACTTTCAAGAAAATAAACTTTTGTTCATTTCTTGTTAGTTTCTTCGCCGATTCAAGATAACATGGAAGTCGTTTACCTTGATTATAGGGATGTTCACGAAAACCAATTTCGCTCAGAATTGCTCGACGAAAACAAATTGAATCCTAAGTAACTATTGTTTTAAATGGAGCGGAGAGTTTTTATTTTGCTGAGATCGTTTGATTAAATACAAGATTTATATCGCAAGTGTCTCTGAGGTATTCTTCATTAATTAATATGTCTTATTCGTCGTACACTTCGTTTTTACATTAATGTTGGGTTAAGAATTGATATTGGTTATTTTTGAGCAAGGATATACATAACGCAAAACGGAATTCACATCACTAAAGTTAGATACCATCCATATTTATGGAAAGTTAGATACCATCCATACTTATGGATGGTATCTAACTTTAGTGACGTGAATTTCGTTTTGCACTCTAACACTAAATTGTACCTAGTTTCACAAAAAAAAAAACAAACATGCATGCCTACTTTCATAACATAACTAATAATAAAGGAAAACCTCCACTAATATACACCGAATTCTATATTTCGTTCGATATCTTTCCTTGCCTTTTATAGAAACTACAGCTAATACTGTGCTTAGTACCAATACTAAAAATGCTATGATTTAAAATTGGAAACTTTAAAATTGGAAAAAACTTATTGATAAATCAATTCAAGTTAAAATAAAACAAACATGAAGCCACTGCCTACCTATTCAATATTTTATAGTAAAATACTTATTTGATTCTACAACAAATTAGAATTTCCTAAGCCTAACTATCCCGATCCAATATCGGTAAAAACTTTTAAGCTACAATAATGGAGTTTCTTCAACAATAAACCACTCAATTACGACCAGACTATTACACGGCTCGTTTATAGTGCTTTTATTACAAAAGGGCTTATACGATTACACTCATTTTTATACATAAAAAAATTAACTCTAATACAGGTTAACTAAAATACGTTAAGATCCTTAAAAGAACCAGGGTCACCGATTTAGCTCGAATAATTTGCAAAATTTAAGTGACAACGGGATCGTAGAACCGACGGCCGCTAAAGCCGACGAATTTTTTAATAGAGACCACGCATGGACGACGCGGGTCGAGTAGGCCCAGCCTAGGTGAACTGATGACCTGATAATTGGCTGATAATGATGAATGAAATGTTGACTTAGCAGAATTGGTTATCATTATCAAATGTTTCAAATCGCAAAGAAAATAGAATGTCACCCCGTATAAAGAGGAGTTAAAATAAAATTAATTTTAGAGCGTGGAGAGTTCGTTCGTGAGGGCTGATTAACAGCTAATTACGTATGTCTGTAGAAAAACCAAAGTGAGCGACATAGCTCGCAGGATTGCTTCGTTGACTTCAACAATGGGCATGCCATGTAGCTCGGAGAACGGATGGCTGTTGGGGCAGTAAAGTCCAGGCCCCTATTTCATAAACGTGACAGGTGACAGTTGACAACGACAATTCGGCATACATTACTTCTCCATCATGATGCCAGGCATACACTTACTCGGCGACCCATCAGTGTACGTCGAATTATCGTTGTCAATTGTCACCTGTCACGTTTATGATATAGGGGCCTGGAGTGGCGATCACGAGGAAAGCGCAGAGTGGGTCGGCTCCCGACTAGGTGGACGGATGAGCTCGTGAGGGTCGCGGATAATCAGTGGATGCGGTCTGCGCAGGATCGTACTATATGGCGAGCTATAGGAGAGGCCTATGTTCAACAGTGGACGTCCATGGCTGAGAAATAGATAGACGCATGTCAAATGGTTGACGTTGAAAAGAGTAAGTAGTCAGATTTAATAACTTGTTAGTTATTAAACACTTGATGAAATTGGACCTACGTACTACTAGGACTAAAATGCTTACAAATTATTTTGTCAAAATTTTAAGGGTTTAACAATATAAGAGGACTCAACAAAGTTTAAGCTGATTTTAAAATGTTTTCTCATTACCTACCGATCTTTCATTTTCCAATCACTATACCTCAATATTAGTTTAGCATGGTGTGTAAATTTCTTAAAAATGATAATGATTAAAAAAAAAAGTTTCTCGGGATGCGAGTATAAAGAAGCCAGATTAGCAACTCTTTAGAATTAAACGCTACGTAACCTACACATTCACAAGTAAGATCAGCATCCAATTAAGCCACGAAATTCGGCGACCAATTTCCGACCGTCTCTAACATTACTATATATGAATTTCTCAGACTTCCGTGGGAGGTCATTTCAGAGCAGTGCCCTGTTTGGAGGTTCAACCGCAGCCCGAAACTACGGGTTGGTCTTCATTTGCCTTCTTGGCTTGAATTGGGATAACTTTTGTATGTGGATCTTGGCTGTATGCATTATGATAATATGCAATTTGTTCAATCTAATTATATAGGTTAGAATTTTGTACTATACTAATTATTTACAAAAATAACCTCCAACCCTTTTCACCGAGCTAAGTAGCAGAGAAACTGTATTAGTTGAGTATTTGTGTGTAGTCTAGCTGCTATTCAGATGAACCACAACCACATGACAACGCAGCGTCAAAAAGTCGTAACGCAGTGGTTACGTGGGAGTAGTTGCGCTGCAGCTTCTTTCAGTTGTTTTGATGTGGTCCGACTGATCACACGGTTGCGTTTGATGGCAAAACGTGGTTCGTGAGAATATAACTTATTTTCATATAAATTACGAGCTTGTCGCTGTCGTGTGGTTGTCGTGTGATTACGGTACAACTGAATGTGTATTATGGTTTTGTTTATATTTGTATGTGTGAGCGTGTGCTTACTAATAATTATTGGTTTTTTACAGCTTTACTATTATTGATCGTACAAATGTGAAAAAAAAAGATAAATGGACATATATTTTTTTCTCGTTCTTAGGTATCGGAATGACACTTACGAACAAAATCTACTGAATGTCAGATTTTTCGTTTTTTTTTTAAATAAAAATGTAAAGGAAATTATGACTCTTCTCTAGACTCCTCACGCTCCTCACAATAAAAACAATAGAATTTTCATATATACTTAAAAATGGTTACGGTACTTTATTATAGCATTAGTTTGGCGTCACTATTGTGGAGAGCGTTTTTTCCAAATGCTTGTAAATGGGTCAATTTTTTTTTTCTGTGTCTTATTGCCATGGTTACGCCTAAGTTACTCTTTTAAACTAGAATTTGAAACGATATAAAGGCAACAATTTTTTTTTTCTAGCCAATGTAGGTAAATTTTTAAGTTTCCATCACCTAAATATGTCAATAGTCTAGATTATTTACATTTTTCTTAGCAACTCTCACACTTTTCTTTCTCTTGACAAAGAACAACAAAACAAAGTTGATCCACTCAATTTTAACAAGATTTCAAAGTATTCATTAGAAATCTTGAATCTCCACCAAAAAGCTAAAGCCGAGTATACTTTACATTAAAAAATTAAATTAAACTAATGATTACATAACTTTAGCTTTAGTAATTAATTTGTGTTAGTTACTCGGAACTTTTGACTGCAATAAAGAGCTTAAGAGTACTTTTGCTAAATTGAAAATAAAATGTGATTTTCATAAAAACTAAGCAACTTAATTTTTAATTTGAGATGGAACATGGCCGCTGCCAGTCGAGGCACTAATTTCGAAGTTGAGGCGTTTTTGTTATGAAATATTACCACTAAATGAAGGATAAAAAAAATGTCCTTCAATTTGGGCAATTACTGTTAAAAGGTTGGGAGTGCTAAAAACATATTTACTTATGTTAATTTGTAGGCTTGACAATTCCCGGTATATTTTTATAGACGTGTATTATACGTAAATAAGGTATTTTTTAGTGAAACTATATACTACTATACTGAAATGCCTTTAAACGGGAATACAAAAACAACCAAATAGAAAAATCTTGAACCAATATAGTGTTAGCCTAAGTGCTTCATTTTCAAATAAAATGGATTTTTTTCCGTCACTTTGAAACGGCATAAATGGTACATATTATCGATTATTAACCTAAAAAAATGGTAGAGCACTGCTTGTTGAAGTAAAAATACGAAAAAACTGCGTCAAATTGGTCTTCTTCGATCATTTAACATAGGTAATTACATGCTATTCACCCGTTTTTAACTAACAGGGTTTACTTAAAATAGGCATTAGACTTAGTCAAATAAAGGTGAATTCGTAACGTAATTGATAGATTTAAGCGTTACTGAGCGGATTTCCATATAATTATATAATTGATATTTACTTATATTTATTTAGGAGAACCAATAGCTTATTGCAATTAAGACAGAAAAAGAAAAGTCAATTATAGAAGCTCACATGAACGTACCAGGGTGAAATAAGATTTTCATATGTCAACCTTTACTTGTATACATTGTATAATGCACAATTTAGTTGTTTTACCTTCCAGCAAAAAGGGTTACTTGTGACCAAACGGATTAAGATGCTAAGGAACTAGTAGGTATACATTGATCGAAAGATAAATTTGCCCTGTGTCAATAGGTCATTTTTTGATTTACTAAAAAAATACAAATTAGTCCGCGTCACATGCAGAATTACACATTATTGCTGGAACGGATCAGATAACTAACGATTCGCAAAACATTAATCTGAAGCCTGTTAATTAGTTGTCAGCGTAAACTTTGCGTCATTGCTAGAAGGCCAAAATTTACTAGTGTTAAATTTTGAAAGCTTTATTATTAGAAGTTGTTTGCACAACGCTAAACGCACGATGTAGAGGCCGCCCCACTGCATATTAGACGAAGCATCACCGCACGCACACATACATACTCACACATGTATCACACTGGGATAGGCAGAGACTACTGAATGCCAGACTCTACAGCCCTTGAATACCTTCTTTCGTTTCATTTCATCCATGCATCACTTACATACTCGTCAGTTGCGGATACTCCTCACTTGACCTTTTTTCAGCATCGCTGCAATTTGGTCGAGATATCCTCGCTGAGGCCACTCTTCAGACTTTTCTATCCATCTTTTCGACGTAAATTATCTTTGTCAGTCTACCGTCACTCATCCTCTCGACATGACCAAACTACCCAAGCATACTTTACTCAATTTTCGTTACTACATCCTTTTCTATTTCTATTTTTTTTATCACACTCTAACTGGTTAATAAGACATTTATCGGTGGTTTGTCTAACATAATAAATACCTAAAAAACTAGTTACCAGCGTAAACATTACGCTATAACATCATAATTATCAGCCACGTGAGGTTCACTGCTGGACCTCCCCCAAAGAACGCCGGGTCTATATGTATCATATCGGTTGGTCTAAAATGTTTTGCCCGATATTTTTTTCGGCACATGTTTTTTGGCCTAAAAATTATTGGTCGATAGTTCCCCAAGAACGCCACCACGACCGGTCTTGCACCGCCTGCATCCAGCAGACTCCAGCGACCTTCATCAGGTCATCAGGGTCATTTCAACTAGTGGTCTGCGTTTTCCGGTGCATGCCACTGAAAACCTCAGCCCCAGCTGCCATCGGTTCTAGGAGTAATATACTGTACTCATTGCCACTTAAGTTTTGCAATTCATCGAGCTTTACCGGTTTATCTACGGATTCGATCGATCTCGCACAGAAACTCCGAGCGTATCTTCCTCCATCGCCATCTCAGTACGCCATTATCACCATCATCATTATCATCGTCAGCATTTCAGCCATAGGACGTCCACTGCTGGACACAGGCCACCTCAAAAGACTTCCACATGGAATGGATAGAGGCGACCTGCATCCAGAGACCACCTTGTGAGTGACATCATCACGCTGCGCTTACTGCTCCACTCGAGAATCCTTCTGCCCCAACGGCTATCGGTTTTTCAAACCCAACGAACGAACGACATTATAATTAAACCAAAATTCATGAGTGTTAAATTTTGGAAGCATTATTACCAGAAGTTGTTTGCAGGCAGCACAGAGCTAAACACACGATGTAGAGGCCGCCCCACTGCATATTAGACGAAACATCACCGCACGCACTCTCGCCTCCGGTTACCTGCAACAAATATTATAACGTCAGTTTACGTCAGTACGTTCGACGGTTTTAGTGCTTACTAAAACCGTGCCACTAAACTTGGCAGTGATGGGTATTTGAAAAACTAATTGATCTCGTCTTTAACCTGTTATTTCATGGTAGATTGTTTGACATGGGGCTAAAAAATAAGCCATTATGACACGAAGTGATTATTTGGACGAGCTCATGATATGAGCGAGGACAAATTATATGTCTTAGTGTCATAATGGCTTTTAGCCACGTGTTAAACACTCTGCTTTTCACTGCGAGAAAATAAAAAAGACTGAACATTAAAATTGTATATTTCATGAAAAATTTAAAGTACACTTTGAGCAATTCGATCAGAAATTTTGGCCAATCTGATCAGGTTGGTAAGGAGTATGTAGCTGGCCCCAAGTTTATTTTTCAGTTTCATAGAGATTTGTATGAGATTATATAGCTTTCTTTAAAACCCTAGGGGCTAGATGTGCTACTTATTTTACTCTCGCTTTGCGACGCTAATATGACGTACTTTTTGAGCAGTAGTAAGAAATTTCATTTCATTAATAACTTTTCCATTGAAACCATAATATTTACATTGTTTTTGAAAAGGTCATCATGTAGAAGTGGCTAGGTTAGGGTTGTTTTACAACATACTTAATTTATTAACGGTTTCAGAGAAAAGATAAATTTTAATACTAAAATATCTACATAAAAACGATCTAAGGAGGAGGAGGAGGAGGAGCAAATTTTCGTGCTCCTCGCAAAAAAACTTGGCCTAGCCGGGATTTGAACCCGGGACCCCCCGCTTCGTAGGCAGTTGTGAACCCGCAGTAGTAGTCCTATTATACTCGTAGTTAGTATTACAGACTTTGGCCTCGTTTGTGTTGAATACGCTCAAAAAATACACATGTACAGCGAGAAAAAAAAATAAGAATTACAAAATACCTACATACCCAAGTTATCGTCTTTCTGGGACATAAAACTAAAAAGACGAGTGTTTACGTTCAACCAATTCATGACGTACTTCCAGTTATCCATTAAAAAAAATATAGGTATTGTGTCTTGTCAATCTCAGTACAATTTATGTTTTCTTATTTATCTAACCTCGTGTATTGATATGGCTTCCAATTTTTAGTATGATGGATCCCGGTATCTACCATACTACAAAGCCCGGGATTGAAAGCCCTGTCAGTATTTCTGTTTGGCCGTGTGGTTGACTGTCAGATAACGCGAATTGGCATTGAATTCCCATTTTGCAATATATTTTTTGCACTGTGCTATAAAGTTAAAATAATTATGGTAAAACTAAATACTTTATTCATTGAAATAAAACAATTTAACGATTATATCGCGTATATTATCTCATTTTAGTTCCCGACGTTTCGGAAGCTTTCCAGCTTTCCATGGTCACGGGAGGTTTCCATGGTCCTCCCGTGTCGTCGAGTCGGGAACTAAAATGAGATAATATACGCGTTATAATCCGTTAAATTGTTTTATTTCAATGAGTAATAATCGCGGAAACAGAAGAAAATATTATAAATACTTTATTATTTTTTAAGGTTCTGTGCCTAAAAAGGAAAAAACTAAATCCTTAATGACTAAATACTTATTGACACTCGTCTGTCCGTCCGTCTGTATGTCTGCCTGTCGAGACCATTGTCAGGAACTCGTGGAGGTATGATCTTGAAATTAGTATCAAATATACTTATGCCTGTGGTCTCTAGAAGCTGTAAAACAATCAAACTATCAAATCGACGCTATCTAAATATACAGTCATTAAAAAGGAGTTTCCATTCAAATTGATGTCCATTGAAAACCTATAGGGTACTTCCACTTGTCCAAGAAACTTGTATGTATACCTACTGTAGCTCTTACAGTACCACCGACGAAATAAATCTAACTTTTTCTACCCGTCAACTATAAGCCGTGAATAAAAACTCCGCAAATCATACTATAAAGGCACACTTTTTAGATTGGACCATCACTTATACTCTATGGTCTATATTATATGTCACTAAACTATAATACCTATATTATACAACTCCGGACAGAACTAAAATGAATTTCAAAAAAAGAACGCAGTGTTTTTGCGATATTTTTTTTAGATATAATATTAATTTTATAAAACACCTAACTTATGACTACAAATAAATAAAGTGAATAATAATACTCGGTGCGCGAGTCCGACTCACGCTTAGTCGCCTTTTATGACTGCAACGCAACTTGACTTCAGAGAGTAGTAAATATACTACTATGATTAGAGTTAGTATAAGTAAACACATCTAGACGCACATGTCTCTGAAGAGCTCAGATGAAACGCTTCAATATTAATACCCCCTAATAGAGTTAAAACAACTTTGATTACTACCCGAAGACATATACTAAATATTTGAAGACTAATTGGTTCTTGCGTATACTTGAATAAGATATGACTTCGAGTGGACTTAGCAGAAATTAGTTTGGCGTAATTTTGCGTTGGTTGGAAATTAAGAAGTAAATTATTCATTTCGGCAAGGGTTACACGTTAAACGGACAAGTGTGATGAATTCCTGATTGAATGCCTCGACGCCATCGAGGTAGTATGATGGCAAGACAAAGTCAAAAATTCAATAACAACAAGCAAGCTTAATTTACCAAGTTTACCATGCGAAAATTTTGATATTTTGTCAATTTTATATATATATATAAACATAAGTATTACACAAAAATTATAACCATGTCTCTATTTTTAATTTTCAAAAAAAACTATTTGAACAACCCGTGTTGCGTGAAGTTTGAACCTCATTTGTATCTAACGCTATAGATATCAGGTGCAAACTTAACTTAACCGGAATGGGGTAGTAATGTTAGGGTAAGTAAAAGTTTGTACAGAACCCTCGGTGCGCGAGTCCGACTCGCACTTGGCCGGGTTTTTTAGGGTAACAATGTTTATGGAGTATAGACTTAAGACCCGAGAGCCCGTTTAGTAAACGCTTGTGACTTCGAAGTCTCTGTTTAATTTATATTGTTAGAGAGAGTGACAAGATTTTGATAAACGGGCCGCTGATAAGGGTAGTTAGTAGACACTAAACCAATGAATGTGTGGTTTTCACAAACACGACACAGGAACAACATAACAACACGCAAAGCGGTAACAAGCGTTTTGTGTATGGAATAACGTCTTCAGTAAATGTAGGAAATATGCATGATTTTTTATATTTGCTTTATTAAATCTCATTCATGTAAAAAACAGTAGACAAAAATATTATTCGGAATAACTGTAAAAATAACCAAGATATAAGCCATCAAACATTTCATTCTATCTCTTTCTAGCAAAACGGAATTTAATGAGGAGTTTATATGGCCGGAATGGATTATGACGTAACAGTACTTGTCAAACTATTCTGTCTTTCTGTCTGTTTTAAATCGCCTTCTAATTAGCAGTTTAAAATGCCTATATCACTTTTTGAAATCGTTTTTACGGTATTTTTATATTTTGTTAAGAAAAGCGATAAAAATTTCATGCATGTACCATATTGGTTTGTAATTTATGACTTTATTTATGCTAGAACACAATCGATATTGTTTCATGGCAAGACATATGAACAAAATAACAGCGCTTAAGTTGTGACAATTCTTTCTGTGAAATAATGTTTCTGTCTATGAAATAATGTTTTCAGAAAAGGTGTTATTCTAAAGAGCATTTGGTATTTTAAGATGAAAAGATGACAGTCGATTCCATGAAAATCTTCAAGGCTTTTTGTCCAATTAGGTTATAAAATAACATCTCTTTCACTTTATGATGAACTAGATTCTGCCCGCGACTTCGTTCGGCTTAAATTCGTTTATCGCGGATAAGGGTATTTTCCGGGATAAAAAGTAGCTTATGTCTTTCCCAGGGACTCAAGCTATACCAAATTTCATCCAAATTGGTTCAGCAGTTTAAGCGTGAAGACGTCACAGACAGACAGATAGACACGCTTTCGCATTGATAATATTAGTATGGATAGTATGGACTAGTTTTTTTCTTCGGATAAAAATCCAATAAATATCTGTGGATGCACAATTGCACAGCTACCCGTGTACGAAAAAAAGTTGAAGTTCGTTTAGCCATTTTGGCCTGATGAAGCCACAACGACACGTGTCGTACAAACTAACACAGGATAAAAAAACGATTTTGTGACCTTTAAATAGTCAGTATCACTTTTTTTTAAAATATCATCAATGTGCAGGTATTTCTTTTTAAAACTCTATGAATAATATAGATGTTTTAACATATTTACTACCGCGAGCCTGCTTAGCGGGCACTCTGCTCATAGCGAGTTTTCGCTACATACAGTTTTTACCCATGTTATTAGCTACGAGCGTAGCGTTACCAGAATGTCGGTGGCGAAAGTGTTAAACGACAAAATGTCAACCCTAAATTGGCAGAAAGGCTGTAATTCAAGCCTCAATGAATCGGAGGTATTTATTAAATTCAATGCTTTTACTAAAAAAGGGGACAGCACAAAATCGCCCATTTTCAAGTGGCGAAAAATGTTTTTTTGTGATTTTACTTTGGCATTTGCTTTGTTAAATATTGTTTGTTGATAACCTTTTTAAAAAATTAAGACGTTATTTTTAACGGACGAACTGTAACAACGAGAAAGTTCCTTTCATTATTGGTCGTCTTGATGTAAAATATTGTTAATTTCTCCAATCCGTTTCTTTCTTTTTAACCGACTTCCAAAAAAAGGAGGAGGTTCTCAATTCGACGGAATGTTTTTTTTTTTTTTTAATGGATGTTTGACCGATTTCAAAAACTTTTTTTTAGTTTTAAAGAAGGTACTTTCTAGTTGGTCCCATTTAATTTTGGTGAAGATCTGATGGTGATATCTATGAGGAATTGAAGGAACTCTTCAAATATTGTAGGCATACATATAGCGATTTTGGTATTATAAGAAACATAATAAGCATTTGCATTCTGAAAGTGTAAATTGGTGAAGTGGAACTGATGCAGAAGACCACAGAATGCCATCGGAACTCCTCAATGATAAATGATTTACGGGTGGGAAGGTAGGCACCAGATCTATGTAATAAAATAATGTATCCTAGCCGTGTTTGGGCTTGTTCAAATCGTCACGAGATACACTTTTAAGTAACGATTAACTAAAAAGTGTAAAATAAATAAACTTTTAAACAAAAAAATATGACCGACTCCAAAAAAAACTAAAAAGTAAAAAATAACGCCATAATTCAGTTTCTTCAAATTACTTACATGTAACCGTTTGTATACTCAATCTATACAGTATATACAATTAATGTTATTTTGGAGTCGGTGCCATCGTGTCACAACTTACTAAAATCGACAATTTTCAATATTTTACACATTCTTTATATGGCACCGACGCCAAAATAATATTAATTGTATATACTGTATAGATTGAGCATACAAACGGTTACTTGTAAGTAATTTGAAGAAACTGAATTATGGCGTTATTTTTTACTTTTTAGTTTTTTTTGGAGTCGGTTTTATTTTTTGTTTAAAAGTTTTTATACTAAAAAATGCCCGCAACTTCGTTCGTGGAAGTGAAAAACAGTCATAACCCTCTTTTTTAGTTCACCGTAGTCGGATAAAAAGTATTCTAAAACCATTTGGAGATAACCAGCTACTCGTGTACCAAAAATAGTTGAAATACGTTTAGCCGATTTGGCGCGATGAAGCCACAAATACACATACAAACATACGAAAAATCTAAAACAATTTTTTTCTTTTTAGTGGCCTTCAAATAGTCCGTTACAATATTTTTTTTTGGAAATATCCTTAATGTACAGACATTTTATTTTTTAACAACTTTATAATAGTAATATAACAGCGTCGTCTTTTCTTTTTACCCGACTGTGCTAAAGAATAAAAGAGGGGTTATGACTTTTTCTCCTACACGAACAAAGTTTTGGGCGTCTTCTAGTTCAACTATAAAAGTGATTCATCACAAATTTAAGAGTTAAACTCTTGTCAGTGTAGCTGATGATGAAGTGTGTGTTTTCATCTCGCTATATCCAGGGTCACCTCCTTGATCTTCCTATATAATATGACGTCGACCTTTTTATGTGTTTGATGTACAAGTATTTATTGTGGGCCTTCTGTATGCCGCCCCAACCAGATTTGATCTATTGTGGCAGCCCTTTATTTAGAGTTCACTACTGAGGCCCGTTGAGTCTAGGAATTCCCAAATTCTATGGGCAGTGAAATGTTGTATCTCTTCCGGGGGCACGACATGTTGCCCAAGGTAGATACTTCTTTTTCTCATGAGTGGTCCACAGAAGCAGAGGATATGCATTGCAGTCTCCTCTGTCTCTTGGCACAATCTGCATACTGCATCCTGTTTCATACCCATTTGAAACAGGTGTTTGTTTAGTTTGCAGTAACCTGTCAGGATTCTTGTTATTGCGCAGGTTTTTGGTCTTTTGAGCTGTAGTATCTCTTTCGAAAACTTTTGCTTGAATCCCTTTATTAAGGTTTTTGAGTGGTTTTGTCCTTTTACGAGCCTCCATGTACGAGTGGCTTGCTCCTTGTTTGCTTGCCTTCAAACTTATTAGCTTACGTTAAAAAATGATTTAGTCATATTATGTATTCCATGGCTATGTCCTATATTGGAAAAATTTCATTCTATGTTGCTCTAAATATAATGTCTGCTCCTGTTGGTAATTTAATTGGCTATGATAGAAGGTAAGTGATATTTAAAGTGAGACGAAGTTCTTAAAATAGGCTAGCACTGTGGAGGACCGCGTTCTAAAGATGCCTTGCCACTACCGACTGATTAATGTTGAAACAATAATAAGATACGTTAAGAATGTTTTAATAATGTATGGTTATCTTCAGAATGGGAATCATAAGGCGGCTCAGAGTTACGTAAAGCGCAATGGAAAGGAATAGCTCGGGGTTTCTCTTCGTAATAGAATCAAAAATGAGGATATCTGCAGAAGAACCAAAGTATCCGACATAGCTCACAGGATTGCATCGTTAAAGTGGCAGTGGGCCATGTAGCCCGGAGAACGGTAAGTCGTTGGGAAGTAAAGTCCTGGAGTGACATCCGCGCATAGGAAAACATAGCGCAGAATGGACCCTGACTAGGTGGATGGATGACCTCGTAAGGGTCACGGGGAGTCGGTGGATGCGGTCGACACAGGATCGCACCCTCTAGCAAGAGCTATAGGGCAGGCCTATGTTCAGCTGTGGACGTCCGTGGCTGATAGATAGATAGAAGGTTATCTATCTTTAATTTATCTTTTAGGTTACTATTTAACATTGTTTGTTTCAAGATGTTTTACGTTATCGTTTACCATGTTTAATAATAAATGCAATGTGAGTTTTTTTACATAAATGTATCGTAATCATATTCGTCAAATGATAGTGCATAATATTCTTTACATTCTCAAATGTATTATTTTGTGTTGCCTTTAGTAATGAAATTCCTATTTCCTAGTTCACAAGTTATTGAACATTTCCCGGTATTTCGTGGGATATTGCAATTTCATCTAAAGTAATCAGGTTATTGGTAGAAACACGAATTGTTTCCACAAGAGTTGATACGAATGGCGAACTCAAGACTGAATCGACGGGTGGGGTTATCCATCTTACGGCGCCGACTGAGTGAGGCCATTTTGAGAGTGTGATTTCGCAAGTCAAGGTAAGATGGAAAGTGACATAGGATTTTTATAGGAAAACTAACAGTGCCTTGGGAAACGTTGCATTTATTTTTTGCTCAAAATAAAACTTATCCTACAAAAAGCAAAATGTCAAAGGGCATTCTCTACGAGTCAACCTTAGGGTAAACGAGAAAAATTGTGGGCGGTGCTGAGACTTGTGTTACAACAACAACAATGTTGGCATATACTTAAATACATGAACATCATAAATATATGTTATACATGGGTTACTAATGTGTTGCACAAAACTTATTGGCATATTGTCGTTTCGCATAGCAACCATTGGCACAATCATCATTTCGCACAATTGCTTTTTGCCTAAATTTCTTGGCATACTATCACTTCGCACATGTTTCTTTGGCAGAATAGTACATTGGCATAATGTTGATTAGAACAATACTCCTATGGTCGAATAATTGTGTCGCCGAAATTTATATGGCATAATATTCCGTTGGCATCCTTGAGTGTAATTATGTTAAGGTAATGATGTAGAAAACGAGCGAGCCGCGCAAGTCGGACCTGCGCGGCTCGCTCGCGTCGCTCGCTCGTTAGGGTCGCAGTGCAACCTAACACTCCTCCACGCTTCGCTCGTCGTCGTACCTAACCTAAGCCAAATCGGATCTGCCTTAAGGTGAAATTGGTAATGTTAGGAATCGTAAGTCAAGTCGGACCTGCGCGGCTCGCTCGCTTCGCTCGTTCGTTAGGGTCGCAGTTCAACCTAACACTCCTCCTCGCTTCGCTCGTCGTCGTACCTAACCTAAGCCAAGTCGGATCTGCCTTAAGGTGAAATTGGTAATGTTAGGAATCGTAAGCCGAGTCGGACCTGCGCGGCTCACTCGCTTCGCTCGCTCGTTAGGGTCGCAGTTCAACCTAACACTCCTCCTCGCTCGTCGTCGTACCTAACCTAAGCCAAGTCGGATCTGCCTTAAGGTGAAATTGGTAATGTTAGGAATTGTAAGCCAAATCGGACCTGCGCGGCTCGCTCGCTTCGCTCGCTCGTTAGGGGCGCAGTTCAACCTACTACTCCTCCTCGCTTCGCTCGTCGTCGTACCTAACCTAAGCCAAGTCGGACCTGCCTTACTTACCTGCCTTACCTTCGTTTCTGTGAGGGACGCAGTTTCAACCTAACCTAACCTAATTTTCTGGCAGCGATTCAGTTCTGTGGGTATGCTATGGTATAATTATGCCGAAATAAATTCGGCGGAGCTTATATTGTGCTACATAAAATTCTGTGAAATAAAAGTTGGCGATATTAGTATTCTGCTATTCAAAATTGTGCCAAATGAATACTATGCGACATAACAATTGTGGTAAGTATATAATTATGCGATAGTATCATTCGGCTAAAAAATATTCTGCGAAAACGGTTATGCGAAATGTATTTTGGACAATAGAGATTGTGCAAGATAAGGGGTACCCGTTATACATATACCTACAAATACGTATATAAAACAAATATATATATATATATATATATATATATATATCGATAAGCAGATAGATTAAGAGTCTTCGGTCACACAAGAACTTTTTGAATACAAACTTACTCGACGCCTGTTTGATTTTTAGAGGAAGACCGTTTATTATTTATGGCGATTATGTCACTTAGGAGGTTAGAACAAAGACCCCAAACAAGGTAGACCGCCAACCGCCAATTGCAAAATTGCAAATCGCAGTAAACGTCGGATGACTGCAGCACACGACCGGTCGCTGTAGAGATCCGTCACTCTTTGTCTGTCAAGAAAACATCCACAATCTAGATAATGACATATACTCGTAATTCATAACGATATAGAGATGAATATTGTCTCTGGGTCCATTCGATTATATAAATTAAGGGTATCTAGGCATCAAAACATAAAAACTAAAAATAATTAGTAATAGTTGGGGAAAGTCGGTTATACCGTACCTCTTTAACTCATAAGTGGTTATTATATTTGTGAAAGTGCGTTACATTTATGTCTTATAGTGCATATAAAACTTTAGTATTTTGGCTTCTTTAAATAACAACATGAGCATCCAGGGATTAAATAAACACCGTCAAAATTGACTTTTTTCAAAAAGCCTTCCATTGGTACGATTTAGCCGACAACATGGTTAACCATACTGTAGAATATATGTAAAAAGAAAACATCTATTTGTTTAAATTGGTTGTTTTATATGCAAGAAGCAATATCCAAGTCAAAAATTAAATTGAATGACAAAATGTGTTTGTTTTCGTTGTTAAGGTAATCCGTTATTTAGTTATCCGTTGTTTAGTTACATAATTATTTGCCATAAGGCCAAGTATACAACATTACTAACTTTTTTTAGTATTGAGCGTCTTGTCCTTTAATGTCTCTTTTTGTAGTACATGTTTTGTAACCGGAATGTTTTCGAGTCTCAGATGAAGTAGATGAGCGAATTGTGGTAGCCCAGTCCTTTCTTCCACCGTTGTTGTGTTGCCTTTTAGAGGTAGTCGTGACAGCGCATCAGCTAGCGTATTTTCTTTTGCTGATAAGTAGTGTATCGAATACTCATAACTGTTTAGGATCATTGCCCATCTAAGCAGTCGATTGCTCGCGATCTTCGGCGTTTCCCTATCCTGGCTGAAAACCCTATCCAAAGGTTTGTGGTCGGTCAACAAGTTAAACTTCCTACCATAAAGGTATTGGTGGAATTTTGTAACTGCGTATATGATTCCCAATGCCTCCCGATCGATTGTCGAATATCGCTGTTCGACTTCAGAGAGTGTTCTCGAAGCATAGGCCACTGGTCTCATAATGTTATCAATTTTGTGGAACAAGACTGCACCCACCCTCTTTTCTGATGCATCGCTGCTGACATATATGGGTTTGTTCTCATCATAATGTACGAGCGTATCCGACGATGCTAAAATGTTTTTTAACTCGTTTGTTATTCTTGTGTCTTCATCGGTCCAATACCATTTTTGGTGTTTCTTTAGATGTCTATACAATGGGGCGCATCGCATGTGGAGACTATCTATAAAACGTCCGTAATAAGTTAGAGAGCCCAAAAAGGCTCGGAGTTTTGTTGTACTGGTTGGTAATGGCATTTTCTTGATTGCCTCGATCCTTCCTTCCGTTGGGTGTAAGCCGTGGGCGTCAATTTGGTGTCCAAGAAAGGTCACGCTTTTTTGTAGCCAGGCACATTTTGCTATTTGACTCTTCACCCCGGCATCCTGTAGCCTCCTTAGTACTGTTTTTACTCGTGCCAGGTGTTCTTGTAATGTAGGAGCCGTTATAACATACGACTCCATCTATGCCACTGAGGATTTGATGCATTGTTCGTTGAAAAACCGCCGGTGCAAAGGATATCCCGAACGGTACACGTTTGTAACGAAAATAACCTTTGTGTGTTGCTATGGTTAAATATTTTCTGAACTCTGGATGTATCATATGTTGTAGGTAAGCATCTTTAAGGTCGATTTTTGTGAATAATTGTCCTCCAGACAATTTTGACGTAATCTCTTCAAATCTGGGAAGTGGATAGTCGTCGATTTGTACGTGTTGGTTGATCGTTACTTTAAAAAAACTACCACTAAGGGTGTATGAATTTAATGATAATGACTTGTAAAATTGTATTGCTTTTCTACCAATAAATTCTGTATTCTGTATTCTGTAAAATCGGCACAAATACGAATGCTTCCATTTGCTTTGATCGCTATGACTATAGGAGATGCCCATTCAATTGGGGTTGACATCGTGTCGACTGGTTCCAGGGCTCCCTCCTGTACAAGTCGTTGTAATTCTCTGTTAACCTGTTAGAGTAGGGCAAGTGGTACAGGACGAGGCCGAAATGTTTTTGGCCTAACATCGTTTGGTATGTGGATCTTCGCACTATGTCCTTTTATTGATCCAAGTTTGCTGTTGAACAGTGATTTGAATTCGTTTAGGATGTTCTGGACTTCACTGGTGTGGTTTTTATCAGTGAGGAAGGTACTTGCGGCTTTTGAGGTTCTTATATTGCATAGTCTGGCTCCAGGGGGCATTGGTAATTCAAATTTTAGGCACCAATCCAATCCGAAAAGTGGAATGTCGTTCCGTTATGTAACGTATGCAGTTAGAACCATCTCGGTGTTAAAGGCTTTTACTGTTATTTCACAAAATCCTAAAGTTTCGATTTTCACTTCCGTATAGGCGATAAGACTTTTGCACCTCTGTAGTTTAGGGCGTCCAATGGTTTTCCACAGGTTTTTTCCGGTCACAGAATGAACCGCTCAAGGGTCATATAGCATTTAAACGGGTTTTGTATTGAGGTGAGTTGATATCACTATTTTTGTGGTTGGATTATGTAACTTTAAGGCAAAGGTGTTTGCGCTTTGGCTGTCAGAATCTTCATTATCACTGTTATTCGTTTCTGTAGTTGTTATTTGTCTTGTTGTGCTACTCCGTTTTAACGTTAGTCTGCCACTAGTTATACAGACGCTTGAAAAATGGTTCTCTTTACCGCATGAGTTGCACCGTTTTCCCTTTGCAGGACAGTCATTCATGTTTGTGTGAAAGTTGTTTCCGAAAACATGCATTTTTTTGAGCTAGTGGTCTTCTGTGTAATACGTTGTTTTAGTTTTATCTTATTGATTGTCTGTTGTTCGGGGAAATTCTGAGTGCTGTTTATTAGAGGCCGGCTTTGTAATTCTGCTTGTTCAAGTTTGTTGACCGTGGCTATGACGTCAGAAAGACTAGCATTGTTTGTTGGGTGTTCTTTAATAAGTTCTTGTTGCCACGAGTTGTTGCTTATACCGATTACTAGCTGGTCTCTTATACGTTCATCAAGTGTGTTTCCAAATTCACAGTATCCCGCTAATGATCTTAGCTCCACAATAAATTGTGAGATTGATTCGTCTGAGTTTCTGTATCTAGTTGCGAACACAACCCTTTCTGACAATACGTAAGTCTTTTTGCCATAATACTCGTTTAGTACCTTTTTTAGTTCGTTATATGATTTGTTGGTGACGCTGACTGGTCTGTAGTATTCTACGAGAACCTTAAAGGCAGCTGGGCCAATTCGAGGGAGGAGAAGTTGTTTTCGCTTGCTCTCGGAAGCGTCTCCATCAAGGCCGTGCAGTTGCAATTCAATTTCGAAACGCTGGATGTAGTAGTCCCAGTCTTCGCGTTTGTTTTCGAATGTATCGAATTAAAAACGTTCGACACGTTCACGTTCAGTCGTGGCTCCATCCCATCCTCGTCGCCAGAAATGTAGTATTATAAAGAAAACATCTATTTCTGAATCGGTTGTTTTATATGCAAGAAGCAATATCCAAGTCAAAAATTAAATTAATTGACAAAATGTGTTTGTTTCCGTTGTTAAGGTTATCCGTTATTAGGCTAGTTACATAATTATTTGCCATAAGGCCAAGTATACAACACGTACCATCAGGATTTAAATCGTATCTATGAAGTATTTCGCATGTAAACTGTTTAATTTAGGTATTGATGCAAATTATTTATTGCCAGAAAATGTATTTGATCTGATAGAATCAAAATATAAATCGTACCAATGCCAGAGAGCAAGAGTACGATTAAAAGAACCAGGTATTTTTTTTATTATAATGAATATTAAATTGTTACTCATTTCTTATTTTTTTTAGAGGGGTAAAGTATCTCCAAACGTCAAAGTCAGAAATGAAATAGGCAAACATATGACTTATATTTAAATCCGTTATCGTATTCCTTTGATAAAACAAAAATAACTAGGTATATTTATTTCGTAAACTATAAAAGAGCGGTTTCATTTTATAGAACAAAAATACAATGGACAAAAGCTGTCAAAGAAACAAATGGCAACAACTAACATTGAAAATAAGACTTATAATGATATGTGTATCTAGAACTACTTTCTGAAGAAAAGGGCAAAAGTACGGATTCTCTTTGACAGCCATCCGAGATCTTCTTTGTAGTATATTTTGTGAATAACGAATAAACATAAATTACCTCCAGTCAGCAAAACCCTTTGGTAGAAATTGTAGATTAAATACTGTTTTATCATGAATGTTTGATCACGAAAAAGGAGAAAACACAATAAAAGAACATGTCGGTAAATCCTCTTTCAAGAGAGCTTATCAAAACTTGTCACAGCGAAAGGCTGAGTAAAAAAAAGCCTTGTTAGGCTCCAATATTTTTTTAAAAAATATGAAGATAAGCTCTCTTGATGGTATTGGAGATAATCATATGATAAAAAAGTTAAAAAAAACCGCTCGAATACCTTTGTATTCGCATTTTTGCAAACATTCCAAAGATACAGTAATACCTTCTCATTAAGCATTTCGAAATATGGTAGGTACTTGCGACAAAATACGACTGTAAAAAAGTGTCACCTCACTTCTTTTTTTTTTTCATTTTTACGTATTATAAATTACAAAGTTGTAAAATAGAATGTATGTACATTGGAGATATTTATAATTGTATTTTATGAAACAGTTAAATAACGTTTGCTACTTCAGTTGAGTACCGCGTTTAGGCCACGAAGCTTGCTTAGTGGCCTAATAAAGGTACGAGACTTAAAAAGCTAATTATATACAATACTTTTTCTACGAGTAACCCATAAACTACAGTAAATGAAACAACTAAAAAATAATTGCAAAAACACTGCGTTCTTTTTCGGGTTCCATAGCCAAAATGGCAAAAACGGAACCCTTATAGTTTCATTGTATTGTATTGTATTGTAAAAACTTTATTGTACATAAAAACAATAAAACAAAAAAAAAGAAAAGTAAAACATTTCTACAAAGGCCAACTTATCCCTTTAAGGGATCTCTTCCAGTTAACCTTAGAGCAAATGAGAGACAAGAATAAACATCAACGCAGATAGACTAACCAACAAGTTAATATGCACAATGATATTAAAACTATTAAAAGCTAAAGTATAGGTTTTATCATGTCCGTCCATCCGTATGTAACAGGCATTTTATTTTCTTCTGTTTCCGCGATTATTACTCATTGAAATAAAACAATTTAACGGATAATATCGCGTATATTATCTCATTTTAGTTCCCGACGTTGCGGAAGCTTTCCAGCTTTCCATGGTCACGGGTGGACTGAGAAAAGATTTATTTTCCTCTGTCAAAGTTACAATTTGTGCAAACTACCCTAAAACTACCCTACGACTCAACGTCGGGAACTAAAATGAGATAATATACGCGATATAATCCGTTAAATTGTTTTATTTCAACAGGCATTTTACTCAAAAACAACTAAATGTATATTGATGAAATTTAGACGATAGGTGTCTTGTATAAGCCGCTATTTAGTTTGATTGTTAAATAATAATTAAACATATTTCTAGTAACAGAAACTGAAAAAAAAAATTGAGCAAATATCAATGTGTGGCACATATTTCGACAGTTCTTTTAAAAAGAATTTAAGATTTCTGAAATAAATAAAACTATTAAGTGAATATTTTCGGAAATAATCGCTCCGAAAGTTGCATTAATGTTGAATTATTGCCAAAAAACTGCGATTCTCAGCTAAAGGACGTAAAGTGCAGTGGAGGTACACTCTCTTGCTAGTGCACTTTTTCATATCGTATATTTTTCATCTGTAGTGCATTGTTTTGTATGAACAGCTGCGTGCACGCACAGGCATGGCACCTTCGTTCACTTCGTTCGTTTTATACAAAACTACTGATGTACCTACAGAAATTATGTAAAATACAACTGAGTCTGCTAACAATACACTGTTAGTTGATGTTTATACTCGTAAGGTCAAAAATGTTCTACAATGTTGCAGATTCGATTTTAATGCTTTACCGTCGAAGTAAGACCATTTATTTGCTAATGCGTGCCCATTATATTAATAACTAGAGGGCGCCCGCAGCTTTGTTCGCGGAGGAGAAAAGTCATAACCCCTCTTTTTTCTTCAGTGTAGTCGGGTAAAAAGTATCCTATAACTATTTGGAGATACCCAGCTAACCGTGTACCAAAAATAGTTGAAATCCGTTTAGCCGATTTAACGTGATTAAGCCGCAACGACACATACAAAAAAAATCGTTACAGTGAACTCCAAATAATCCGTCACATTTTTTTTTAAGTATCTTCAATGTGTACAGACTTTATATTTTTACAACTATATAATAATATAGATCAGGATTTTTTTTGGGGAAACTGCATGAAAATATGCGCATGTGAGAACAAGTTACTGTCATATCTAACCAAGACATAATTTCGCGGTAAAGCAAAGGAACTGATCCATTAAACTAGTATGGAATTCCGCAATTTAACGCATGAATCTATCAATGATTAGGAAAACATTTGTGTTTAGACGCTTTATGAATAATCAATTAAAGTAGGGTTTATGTGTACGTGTATGGTACTTTAGCTTTTAATAGTTTTAATGTCATTGTGCATATTAACTTGTTGGTTTGTCTATCTGCGTTGATGTTTATTCTTCTCTCTCATTTGCTCTAAGGTTAACTGGAAGAGATCCCTTAAAGGGATTCGTTCGCTTTTGTACAAATGTGTTACTTTACTTTCTTTCTTTTATTGTTTTTATGTACAATATATTGTTTACAATACGATACAATTCACTTTTACGCCATCACTTCATTTCATTTGCGCACTGCTGCGTGCCTTGAAATCTTTTACTGATTTTCATTAAGTACTTTAAACGCTTTTGTGAGTTAAATCTCTCGGTGCTTTAAATGCATATTTATGTACTTATTTACCTCAAATATAATAATAATAAATATCAGGGAGAATCTTACACAAATCGACCTAGTTCCAAACTAAGCAAAGCTTGTACTATGGGTACTAGGCGACGATAGACATATTATATAGATAAATTATAATACTTAAATACATAGAAAACATCCAAGACCCAGAACCAACATTCGTGCTCATCACAGAAATACTTGCCCTGGCCGGGATTCGAACCCGGGACCGCTCGCTTCGTAGGCCGTTGTACATTCCACTGAGCCAAACGTGTCGTCAAAAAAATTATTATGTGTGTCTATTAGTGATCGTAAATTTGGTAGTTTAGATTAGATATTTATTTGCAAAAAAAACAAGTAGGTAATTTCTGTGTCATTATATGTTATGTGACAATAGGTAGCTTATTCTGCTATTTGTATTTGCATACTAGCATGCAAATATCTCAGATATTATTGTAACATAATCATAAGAAAGGAAATAATTCACACTGTAATAGCATTTTTCATCAAGTAGCTTGATTAATTAAGCAGTGATCATGGTAAGGTGCCATAAGTGTGGCAAATATCAACCGATGATGGATTACTGTCGACAATATTAACTATGTTTAATGGTACGTTTTGTTTTTACAAAAATCATAATAATAATAACAATTTTTGCAATTTACAAGTGGATCACTCCACTAGCGAATTTCGTCATCTGTTCTTGCTTATGGATCTTTGTATGTTGCGTAAGCGTAAGAGTCGGATGCACCATACAGAGATCCATACGACTACTGGTATGGACGATTAGCTCAGTTGGTAGAGCGTGCTGCCCCGGTCTGGCTCAAGGCACTGGTTCATGTCCAGTATCGTAATTGCAATTTTCTACATCTAAAGCGCAATACCATCATCGCTGCCAAATTTACGATCAATCGTCATTCTAATGAACCCTAAGCATTTTCATAACTCTGAGCCGCCTTATGAGTCCCATTGTGAATGACCATGTCTCAGTTCTGTAGGTTTAAGCCAGTGTTTATGATATTTTTGACGAAAAGGAAATGCAATGGAAAAGCCATGGAAAGGGCTCAGAAATGTGGATCGCATCGTTGAAGTAGCAATTAAGAAGAAGAAGTAGCAAATTTAGCCACGAGAACGAAGGGCCGTTGAGGCAGTAAAGTTCTGGAGTGGTGACCACGCATAGAAAAGCGCAGCGTAGTCCTGAGGTGGTGACCACGCATAGGAAAGCGCAGCAGCAGGCAGGGATGGCCCCCGACTAGGGAGACTGATGACCTCGTATGGATCACGGGGAGTCGGTGAATGCGGTTTGCGCAGGATCACACCCTGTGGCGAAATATAGGAAGGCCTATGTTCAGCAGTGGACATCCGTGACCGGTAGATGACATACATTTTACCAAATCCTACACCCTTCGATATTGTGAAAAAAATAACAGTGATTAAATTAAAATCATATGATTTTAATTCATTACAAAGAATTGTCAAAGACAGATGACTACATTTAATTTCAGACCGTTAACCCAATAAAAATTATAAAGCAACAGAATTTTAATTGGGCAAAGAGAAAAACCGTAGTTCAGAGTCTTCCACTTCATAAAAACTGGGTTGGAAGAGCGATTACGTCATTCGAGTCCGGACCATTTAATTTTTTCTTTAATATCTAGACAAGCGAAGTGTTAAATTGTCCATTATTTTCCGTTCCAATATTACGAATGAGTCACTTAAATCTTCTTTTATACGTAGAATGTTCGTTTTCCAAATTACAAATGGCTCCAATCATTCAGTAATGGGTACTTTATTAGATGCTTTAAATTATTTTTCCGTAGCAAAAACGCTTTTTAGAAGGGTACGACTAAATGAGGTGCAATTTTTAATTCAAAAGCCCGTAAGGCTATTTTGGTACTGAAGGAGAATAAAACTCGTACATTTTATTGAATAAATCTACGGAAGTGTGGACAAAATAGTAGTTATTCAAGTACCTAATTTAGTATTTTATATGTACATGGTGTGAGTTTGTCTATCTTCTTTATGTATAAATTACTTTATTACAATAAAGCATAGAAATAAATATGTACAATTCAGCTAAAACTATAATAAAACAAACGTATTCTAAGCTAAATAAATCAATCCTAAAATGTACAAATCCTCCAAAAGTTAACCTAAACTTACTTAAAAGACCCCACCCTGTATTGTACCTGGCTCAAAGGTGCAGTACCTAATTGCTTTCAGACATTTGTCGAAAAGTCTATAGAAAAGGGAAGTAGATTATTAAGACTAAAATGTTCCTTAGCCAAATTGGCAAAATAAATGGAGTCCTAACAGTTTCGTTACGTCCGTTCGTCCGTTCGTATGTCACAGGCATTTTGCTCAAAAAACCACAACATGTAAATTGATAAAATTAAGAGGATATTTGTATAAGCTTACAGCTTAAACTCTTAGTTTAGTAGCCAAACCGACCAAATTTCATCGTACAAAAACTCCGAATATAGTATCAACACCTCGATCTGCAATATCTATTTAACGTTTAAAGGTTCAAATTATTGTTTTCTCCGTAGCGTCAGGATTACGTCGTATTACTTCGCTGCTTGGCGGTTACTCTGATTCTTTGAAATATTGCTTGACACTTCGCAATGAGTGACTCGATCATAAACACCTTTAACCAGTATAACTAAAGTTTATTCCTAATATTTTCACCATTTTGTATATTATGTCTCGCTATACTAAATTTCCTTATGTCTGTGACTTCCTTCGCGCCCAATTTTAATTTTATTAAACCTTCCTTTATATTATATGACAGTGAAAAAAAAAGATCAATGCTTTAAACTTACACGATCTTCTCTTATTATTACAACACAACAGATACTCGATTAAGCCCCGTTTTGTTGTGTTGTGATAATGAAAAAAAAATATGTTGTGAGATTTGTGTTTCACGGAAAACACTTAGAGAAACACATTCCTTAGAATGAAGATGTTAAATAAATTCAATGTGTACAATGAATAAAGACGGAGATAAAAGAGGCAAAATAAATAACTAAAACAATTCCTACTACGACACTTGTTACGCTACCATGTCTAAACAGTTAAGTTAATTGTTTATCTTAAGGCCTAGTTTATTTTAACAAAACATTTTAACGGATTTTATCGCGTATATTATCCGCATTTGAGTGCTCGACGTTTTGGAAGCGCATCAGTTATACGCACACAATTATAAGGAACACCTGCAAACAAGAAAACACCTACACACTGACAATTTATTGTATCTATAAACGGAACCGTTAGTTCGCCGGTACTTCGGCACTGACAGAGGGGACTGTATCCGTATGGCATCGCCATTGCCTAACTGCTCTAACGTTTAAATAGTCGACGTTTCTGAAATCCTCCAGTGATTAAATTTTGACACTCTGACATTTGTATGAACCAAATGTCTTTGAATTTCATCCGGTAATCTCAGCCTCTTGATTCTTTTAGGTAAAGCGTCATGTAATCAAATCCAAGGCTTTATTAACCCCTAGCTCTGCCTAGTTACAAATTAGTTCTTCGAGTCACGGATTGAAAAGGTTAAGGGAAATGAACACATTTAATGAACACGTTCAGTGATGATCTAGTTAATCACATGATGAATAGGAACTGACGTAGGATCCGATCCAAAACGTGCGCCCAATCATGTTCGAACATGAAATGGGGCTTTAATAAAAGTTAATGAAAAGGTTCGGTATTCAACGTTCTTGCAGGTTTTCATTGGCTTTGGCATAAGCAACGAGCAAATGTCAATTATAAACGTGGTGAAAAGAACTAAATGACACTTCAAAAGCGAAAAATAAACAAAGAAGTACCGCAAAGCTTCTGTTTGGGCTCCGCCATAATACCTTCCATACTAATATTATAAATGCGAAAGTGTGTCTGTCTGTCTGTCTGTCTATCTGTCTGTCCTCTCGCGCTTAAACCGCTGAACCGATTTGGATGAAATTTGGTATGGAGATAGTTTGAGTCCCGGGGAAGGACATAGGCTACTTTTTATCCCGGAAAAATACCCTTATCCGCGATGAACGAATTTAAGGCGGACGAAGTCGCGGGCAGAAGCTAGTAGGTCATAATTCATAAAATATTGCAAATAAAGAAAGTTTCAGTGAAAAATAAACATTATACGATAGTGACTAATGTTTTGAGTGCAAAAAAGACTCAAGCAACATCCTTAGCACGCCGAGTTTCTTGAGTGAAATGTTTCTGAAGATTATCTTGCATCGTTTGCACTTATATTGCTACAGGCATTATTAAGGAATTCAAATAAAAAGGCTTTTAATTATTTAAGGGCTCCGTCAAATATAACGCTCTGCAAAATGGTTCCGCCGACAAAAAGGTTCGAGAACCGCTACAGCTCGGATTTACTATTGGAATAATAAGACTACCGTAAAATACTTTATTACTGATTTAAGTACTGACTTAGCAACTTAAGCATTTTAGCAACCTAATATTGTGTCGAACTCGCAACATTGCATTTTATAATATTTTTATTCGAAATTATCTTCAGTTAGAAAACTCAAATCCGAATTATTAAATATTATGTCGTCGTTAAAATTCAAAACTTTTTCTGCAAATATAGGCTCTTTTACAGGTCTAATTTCTACTGAGAAGAAAAACACAAGAACATCAGTTGGTTTATGTCATAAAACATTGACAATGATAAAAATAACAATATATTTAGCACCACAGTCAAGTTCATCATCACTTTTTAGCCATAGGACGTCCACTGCTGGGCACAGGCCTCATCAATAGATTTCCACATGGGCCGGATAGACGCGACCCGCATCCAGCGAGTCCCCACAACCCTAACCAGATCGTCCGAGGACCATGTGGGTTTATTTCCCACGCTGTGCTTGCCGGTAGGTGGTCTCCACTCGAGAGCCTTTCTGTCCCAACGGACATCCGGTTCTTCGAACTATGTGCCCTGCACATTGCCACTTCCGTTGCTACTCTGTTTGCTATGTCGGTGACCTTGGTTGTTTTATTCATGAGACTAAACGTACACTAATTGTAATTGGCTATTTCAGAGACCTAAATAATGTCGACATTATTATTAAGTATTCGAAATGAAAATTAAACATGTAAATTCAATAGAGTCGGTGAGGCAGTTTCTAAAACGCTTGACTCTTGGCGGAGAATAATTTACTTATAATTAACGAGAAAATGTTTCAATGTATCTCGGAACTGTAAGGGAATATTCGCAGGCGTGAGTCAAATTCTCAAGTATTGCGAGTTCTTGATCTAGCTTGTAAATTATTCTACAAATTCAGTAGGTAGAAGCATAATTGCTATATAATTGGAAGTCATGTCATGCTATACGAAACTAAAAACAAGATTATGAAATATTATGGCTGTATACTCTTTTCGCTTTTTACACATTTCTGATTAATTATGATATCAACGAATATAAGATTTTTCTGAAATTGGGAAATATAAAATGCATGTTTTATTGAGAATGTTTGATAGAGATTTTTAAGTCTTCCATAACTATGCCATTTTTATGTTTTACTAGCTCAATTATACGACATACATTGTTCCTGGGTTTAAATTCCAAAATACAACAATTATCTGTGCATGTACGGTCAAGGAATTCAATTTGTGTACCCTTTCGTACCTTCTCATAGTGACATTGATATGGAATCTCTATCGGCTTTCATATTGATTTTGACTGTGACAAAGTACGAAATTGTATGTAAATTAAATTCCTTGACTGTACCATTCAAAATTAAGAATATGTACGTTTAATAATTCATATTGTTACTCATTGACTTTTAGTTGAACAAGATACATTAGTTACCACTATATTTTGTTTAAGCTGTATTATCTCAGAATATAAAGAATGGTTTCAACACAGAAGGATACTCTTTTAGTCTTTGCGGAAGTCAAACGTATCAATAAATCCGTTCAGAAGTTTTCGAATTTATCGCGACAGATAGACACACGCGGAGTGGGACTTTATTTTATAATATGTAGGCATACGTCATTCAAACGTATACAGTAATGAAAATTGAAAAATTAAAAAAATTAAAAACCCCCGACTTGTTCGATTAAAAGCTGAATATCTTGATGGTGCATGCTCCGATTTTCATCAAACATAACTAAGAACACTTAAGATAAAATTATCTATGAAAAAACCGCACTCAAATCGGTCCATCCGTGTGGGCGCTACGATGCCACAGACAGATATACAGATACACAGATACACAGAGTCACATACACGTTATAACACCCCTTTTTTTGTCGGGGGTTAAAAAGCTTAAATTACGTTTGAAATCAGAATGTATCACTTTACGCGCTATATGAAAACAAGTTTTTGTGGAATGTTTTAGAATTCTCAATTTATTATTGCATACAATTAACATGAAACGAATAGTGACAGTAATAAAATGTCAATTTACTTTCGAACGCGTTACAGAACTGAATTTTTGTAGCAACGAAAATAATCGTTTTATTTAAATATCTTACTTTTGTTACCTAGGGTGCTATAATTACTTGAGTGAAAAATGCGTAGTGTATTAACACACTGTTTTAAACTGTATAATTTTCTTATAGGCCTAAGATATGTTTATAAGAATATTTAGGGTAAGCCCAAAAAGCAAGAACGGAACCCTTATAGTATGACAAAGGCATTTTACTCAAAAACTACAGGATGTATTGAAACGATGTATCGAAACTATACAAAGTATTAATGAAATTTGGAATTATTTAATTTGTAGCTTAATAAAAAATATAATATCTACATGTACCATAAGCCAAAAAAATATCTCAGCAAACTCACCGTTTAGCACGTGTTTTCGATAGGTTTTCTTTACAAGTCTTTATTAAGAATTCTAAGTTTTTGTTTTATCAAGTAAAAGATCGTGAGGAGACCTGCATACATGTGCGAAGAAATTTAAGGATGTATCTCAAGTCACCTATCCACACTGGGCCAGCGTTGAGGCTACAGCCCATACATATACATACCCTTTCATAATTGAAAGGAGGCCTGTGCCCAGCAGGGGGACGTAAGTGTATAGGTTGATGATGAGAAATAATGTATATTTTATTTGTATAGTAAGCTCTTAAAAATGTGGCTTGAGCTGTATTTAAATTTTCCCTGGAATAAGCAGTAAAAACAAACGACGTTGCATAACCTCGCTGTAGTTTTACAGCATAATTTACAACCTTGACCTCAATTACATGCTGTACAACAAACAAAATATTCACTTCTTAGTTTAAAATAATTTGACTAACGATCAAAGCGTTATTGGGGTTTGAGCATGATAGAATCATTGAATAAATTGTAACCTGCTGTCTATTATCCGTTGTTTTCCAGTGCGGAAAAAAGCCGTCTATTTTTTGTTTCCTTTCATCCCTATTTTGAGCTCGCCACCCGTGGGGTCAAGAGCATTATGCTCTTCAAGATGTTTAAGGATCTAAGAAGTTTAAACCCCTTCAAAAGCCGCAACACTTGTATCTATCCCATCGTCAATCATTTCAGTGATTGTTCAATGGGATTGCATGATCTGAATATGCTATTTCTATGCCGTAATAAAGGCGTTGTGAGATAGTAGCCGTATCTTCTAACGAGCACTATCCTCAATCATAATTTGTGTTAACATTTACTTCCTTTAACATCAAGTAAACTCGAGAACCTTCCATGTTATTACTGGAAAACGCAGCTTGGGTAGCCTCGACGAGGTAAACTCCAATCTGACCAATATAGCAGGATGCTTTGGGCTGTAAAACTATCCAGTAGTGGGTATTCTTCGGCTGATATGAAGAGAACGTGGTCAAATTCAAGCCTAAATATTTCATATAAATAACCATTGTCGGCTAAGTGTTTTACGTAAGCCCTACATTTCAGAATAGAGTCTAAAATGTAGGTTCAACCTCTCTCTGTTCCGCCTCTTGCTTCTCACATGGTTCTTGGGTCTTCTTTATTTTACTCTTTCAATATTCCCTATCCTCAACGACGATTTCGGAAACGTTGCATTCTTCCATATCCTTCAGTAATGCAATTCCTCAATGAAGTTCCATTCTGTTCTACAAAAACTATCCCGGCATCAAACGTGGTCAACCCGATTTTATTTACTTGGCTATCTTCCAAGCTGCATTGACTAAGGTTCATGGGCACACCGGATGGGATTCACTTCGGTGACAAATTAATATTTTACGCCATTATTATTCTTGGCGTCTGTCACCGATAAGTCAACAATAATATTTTTTTCACTTCTCCTGCTCAAAAAGTACGTCATATTAGCTTCACGAAGCGAGCTTCAAATAATATATGTAGCCCCTAGAGTTTAAAAGAAAGCCATATAATTCCATAAAAAATTCTATGACACTGAAAAAAAATATTCGGCCAGCTACATACTCTTTACGAATAATTAAAAATAAATAAAACAACCCGATAAGATTGGCTAAACTTTCTGATAGAATTGCTCAAACTGTACTATTAGTTTTTCATTAAATATACAATTTTAATGTTGTCTTTTTTATTTTCTCGCAGTTGAAGTGAAAAGTGGAGTGTTCAACACATGGCTAAAAGCCATTATGACACTCAGCCATACTTCGTCCAAATATCCACTTCGTGTCATAATGGCTTATATTAGCCCCTTGTCAAACCATCTACTATTATTAAGTATCAAATTAACGTTGAATCGAATAAATTAAATTCACGCTTTAAGGCATTTATTTAAATTTTTGCTTAAGTAAGGGATAAAAACTGAACTTTATTACGAGTCTTACTCAAAATATTTTATAATTTAAATTGCATTGATTAAAAAAAACTTAATTTATACGTTTTGTCAAAGTATAGAATTGACACATTTTCGAACAATCAGTTACACAATTGAATGATTTTCTATGAACCGAATATTAATTATAAAAATATTTGATTAATTATCCAATCAATTAATGCGGCTAGTAAGGAGCTGGAAGGCTTAGAGATGAACCTCACAAAAACAAAGTGACAATTAGCACGAAAAAGACAGTATCTGTCATCAACAAAATACTGTATTTTACACAGTCAAATCAGCTCCCTTAAGAAGAGGCAACTATTTGGAAATCGAAACACGTATTCAACATATCTGGAACAAATATTGGAGCTTGAAAGATTTTTTTAAAAACATGCCAGAAAAAATCCAACTAAAACCATGTCGAGCTACCTTATCACGTATCCATTATCATCAGTTATCGGCACTATCGGTGCAAAACTTTAACAAAACATGCCAAGCGGACATAAAAGACTGCTTACAGCCATGAAAATGTAATATCCTTATACACAAGTATTGAAAATCAGAGATTCCGATATAGACTTAAATTGAACTCTAATCTACCAATAAAATTCTTATTATCCTTGGTGGTAAGTTCTGCTTTATGTCAGCTTTACAAGTTTTGTTAAAGTTTTGCACCCATAGTGCTGATTACTGATTATCATATGTCAACGGTGCCTAAAACGAAGCATGCCTGAAATAAAGATGGCGCAAAAAATACGACAAACTAAAATAAGAAGGAAATGCCTTAATGCTTTAAATTATGCCCTGACACTAAAATGGAAATGGGCGGGGCACGTAGCGCGACTGACAGACGGGCGATGAACAGTAAGGGTGATATAATGGAAAAGTCCAAGTGAGCCTAACCTGAGGCCAGACGATGCCGATCTAAGGAGAAAATTGGAATTATATGGAAGAGGTCTTCACCTACGGCGGAGTCCTTGCAGATAAGCTATTCTTTAGAGATTATTACTATAGTATACTATAGTATATTAAGACCAAAAAATATAAGGTGCTTTTTCTTTTGCAAAAAATGAAAGCCTTCTTGTTTCTATTTTGATTTTATTTATTAGAATATTTGATCTATTGTACTATAATAATAATATGATGTGAACATTCGATAGTTGATGTTTCTTAAAGTATTATAAATAAGTGCTTCCATGAATTCAATGTAATATTCTGTTCTATTCTGTAAAAAAGTTGTAGATAAAATAAAGTACAACTCTTAGAAATAACAATTCTCTTTTGACCTAAATAATGTGTTTACAATGTTTTTTTTATACTTAGTGACTTTAGTTTTCCAGAAAGATCTTGTACAATAATTTACTTTACTAAAGCCTGATAAGAAAAACTGAACAACGTTAAATTCTCCGAACTCAAACTGAAAAAACGGCCAGCTTTATGTTATTGTTAGAACCTATCACTGGGAACAATAGTTTTCTAATGGCAAGAGCGTTGGGAAAAAGGCAATCAGGAACAGTTGACAGATTGACAAACTAGCTAGCTGAATCCCGTCCAATCGATAAAGGTGGTAAGTACATACGTCGCCCGTACAAACATATAGCTATTTTTCAATGGATAGAATTGTAAAGCCGTGTGAAAGCGGCTTGTTGTCACTCCTGGAAATGGTAACAGCACTCTGAATCCGGCTACGTTAAAAGTATATACAAATTTGGACCCTATTTCATAGACGTAAGTTACCAAAGTTTGTGTTTTATGACACAAACTTTGTATGTGTTTTTTAATTTGTGTACATTTTAAGCTGCAATACGGATTCTAGCAGCGCTTAAATTAATTCCATATCACAATACGGGGTTTTTATTATGACGACGCCAATGCTACGGCTCGCCATATTTCAACACCATTCAATAATAATAACGTCAGAACGACAAACTGTACAGTCAACCCATGAAAATATTGAGCATACTTAAAACCTAGTGAGCACAGCTCTCCATGACGTCGCCTAAGGTCTCATCGGACGATCAGCACTGGCTCTCGAGCTAGCATTATACTGAGTAGGACCTTTTCGTGGCAAAATAGATATTTTTAGTTTTATGTTTAACTTGTTTTTTATATTTTTTTGTATGCTAACGAATAAAAATACTTTCTTCCTGCTTTCTTTCTTGTCATTTGAACATTTTGGATCTGTAGTAGATTTTTTACAATAACTATATAAAAATAAAATACGAAAAGTAAAGACAAAATGTTAACACATTATAAAAACAAAACCTAGGGTGCCGCCGGCAGTGGGGCAGGGCTCAAGCTACCGGTGGTTGGGGCTGCACAAGGAGGAAAATCTTGACGATGCCCGCCGTGCCCAGGATTACTGCTTATTATCTGACCCTAATTTATTATTATTTGCCATTTTTTAAGTGTATTATGATAATCGCAACACACTGAGGTGCTCAACACTTTTCGGAATGTAGTAGTTTACCTTTCTATGTATTAAATGTACACATTTTGTTATGCACATTGGCAGTTTAAAAGTAGTTTCAGCTACATCAGATGATATAAGTTCACACAAGGAGATTCCTAGGACATATATTTTTTTAGAAATGAACGATCGTACTGACTTAAAATCTTTTTTTTTCTTCGTTTATGTTTACACGATAAATCGTAATTTAATAACCTGTTAACAGAAATTGATACTGCTGAAATAAATAAAATCATTACCATTACTTCCAACGAAATAAGCATTTAGAAAAGATATTACTTCTTGCTAATAAGTTAGTAAAGAACAACCCTAATTCTTATATTACTATACTATTATAAAGTAGTAAAAAATAAAATGTCTGTACTAACATTAAAGATATTAAAAAAAAAAATTGTTACGGTCTACTTGGAGATCAGAGGATCCAAAAATGTTTTTTTTATATTTTTTTGTATGTTTGTATGTGTCGTTGTGGCGTCATTACGCCAAATCAGCTAATTTTTAATCAGGTTTTGAACTCTTTTTGGTACACGGGTATAGGATACTTTTTCTCCGACTATACTGACGAAAAAAGAGGGGATGACTTTTTCTCCTTCGCGATCGAAGTCCTTCTAGCTCTTAATAATATTGTAAGCGGGAAATTTTGTGCCGATGATTGTACACCAGTACATTATACGTTCCTCTTTATGTTAAAAACAGATCTCTGAACGGAGACATCAGAATAACACATCCATACTAATATTATAAATGCGAAAGTGTGTCTGTCTGTCTGTCTGAAATTTGGAATGGAGATAGTTTGAGTCCCGAGGAAGGACATAGCCTACTTTTTATCCCGGAAAAGTACCCTTTTCCGCGATAAACGAATTTAAGGCGGACGAAGTCGCAGGCAGAAGCTAGTAGGCTATAAATTGCATCTCTACGCGGACAAATTTGCGGGCAATAGCTAGTAAATCATGAATTCAAAAGTGTTGTGTGTTGGTTTTTTTAGTTTGATCTTCTTTCATATAATAACGAGACAAATGGCGTGCTTTAAGGTTGAATACAGGCTGGAAAATGACGCGAAATATTTTTATAAATATTACCGGTTTTCGAGAACTGTGAAGACGTGAGAAGTAACAATGCACGATTTTGAAGTTATAACAATGAAATGTGTGTACATTGAAGATATTTAAAATGTTAATTTTGGATTTTTTGTATGTTTGTGGCTTCATCGCGTCAAATCGGCTAAACGCATTTCAACTTTTTGTGGTACAATAAGTGAGGTAAAAAGATACTTTTTACCTCACTATTAGTGTTAATGACCTTTTCTCCTCGAACGAAGTTGCGAGCACCTTTTAGTATAAAATAAAAGGTAATATTGAAAGTTTGCCGGGATCTGCAAAGCGGGCAAACGCTGAGTTTTGAATGATGATCACGAATGTCATTCTCGTGTTTTGCTAAGCATGCTTTATTTGTTATTTACAATAAAGACTCGTCTATGTATAATATAGAGCTACAGTTCTCTAGAATTTAACTTACTAACTTTATCTATAGTACTTATATCGTAACATAGCTGGTTGGCGAGGAGACGCTTTTACACAATCACGTCAAACGGAGGGATATGTTTTTCGAGTGTATGAATATTTTTTTGGGACTCTCTGCAGCATAAACAGCTTGATGGATGTACATAAGGAGAACATTTGCCTTGGTTGTGGGAGTAGACATAAGAAATAAAGATGTGTATATTAATAAGCATCATGCGTAAGAAAGGAACATTTTCTTCTTAGACGGTGCAATGGCCGCAAAAATTGCGCTAACTCGCTTACGCAGGAACGCACGACTACCGTCATCATTATCATCATTTGAGCCATAGGACGTCAATTTCTGGACACAAGCCTCCTTAATAGATTTCCACATGGGCCGGATAGAAGCGACCCGCACCCAGCGATTCCCAGTAACTCTAACCAGGTCGTCCGACTACCTTGCAGGTGGCCTTCCCACTCGAGAACCTTTCAGCCCCAACGGCCATTGGCTCTTCGAACTATGTGCCCAGCTGTTTGCTATGTCAGTGGCCTTGGTTCGTCTACAAATCTCCTCATTTCTGATTAGATCTCGTAGATAGATCCCGATCATAGCCTTATCTTCTATCGCTAATATCAAAATAAAGACTTATCTGTACTTATTCTTATTAGGATTGTTTTTTTCTTATACAGATGTAATACGACTGAGTTATCAGTAAAAATTGGCTGCAGTTTTTGTAAACCCTGGTGAAATTTGTACAAAAACCTTTTACTCGTAAGTTGAACTGACTATCTGAGTGATGAGTTTCCCAACCCAACCGATAGATATTGGATACATAAAACTTACAACCGTTCATTGTGAACGTCTTTGAGAAAATTCTACAGTAATGTTTCCTCTTTGGCGACGGCAATCACATCTAACATCTGAGTATTTATCGGTGTCTATTTTTGTTTAAAATGTGATTTAATCGCGAGTTCTTAGCTTAATTCAAGAAAGTTTAAATTAAATAATTTAAATGGATTATATTTATATCGCGTATATTATCTTGAGTTCCTAAAGGTTTCAAGTTTCTAAAGGTTTTCAGCTTTCGTGTTCACCGGGTCGACTGAAAAAATATATATTTTCCCCCGGCAAAGTTACAATTTGTGCAAACTACCTACGTTGAGAAAATAAATAATTGTTCACATACATGACAGATAGGCCTCATGCATAAAGACTGTTACACATGGTGCCAGAAAGGCTTAATTATTTTATTTTAAGAAGATGACGCTAACTGAGGGGAAAGAAACGCTGCAAAGAAATTTCCCAGACTATCTAGTTACTAATTATATTATTTTTAAAACAAAGACTACAAAACTATTTTTGAACAGATAACATATTTTTACACCGAATGTTATTGAAATGAGTTATAATCGCGGAAACAAAAGACAATATCAAGAAAGTTTGTTCAGCCGTTTGAAAGCATCAGCATTTTTATAAGTTGAGTTTTTATCGTTTCACACATTACTTGTACAGTCAGCATCATATAGTTAGTAGCAGTCAAAGTGGCCAAATATATCGAAACGCATCTTTTCTATTATCCCAATACAGATATGTCTTTATATACACGGTCGGAACGAAAACCTAACCCAAAAGACTTTAACCATAGAATTTACTGCCTCATTGGAGTACATTAGTATCAATCAATCAAAGGCCTCTTAGTCTTTACAGACTATTGAAACACGTTTGGTTGCGAGTGTTTTGAACCATGCCTCATCCAAAATCTTGCGGCCATCCGAAACCAGTTTGCGCCATTTGTCCCTATCTACTGCGCACTCCTCCCAGTTGTAGACACGGATGTCAAACGCTTGCATGTCCCGCTTGGCACAATCTTTATAACGGAGCATTGGGCGACTGATGCTTCTTTTGGCGTTAGCTACAGCACCGAGCATAACACGCCGCGGCAAACGTAATGGGTGCATGCGATGCACATGGCCTAACCAACGGAGTCGCCTCTGTTTCAGCAGTGCAAAGAGGCTGGGAAGCTGTGCGAGCTCAAGCACCCTTTCGTTTGTGACCATATCCTTCCAGCTAATACCCAAGATGTTACGGATACAGCGCATATGGAAGGAGTTGAGGCGACGTGCATGCCTAGCGTACGACGTCCAGGTTTCAGCACTGTACAAGAGTATGCTCAGAATGCACGTTTGATACACGATCATTTTGGTCTTCCTAGTTAGGTGTCTGTTTTGCCATACCCTTGTAATTAGCTTCCCGAACATCGTCGCCGCTTTGCCGATTCGGACATCAACCTCTGCATCCAGTGAGAGATTGTTCGACACCGTTGACCCGAGGTAGCAGAATTTGTCTACCGATTCCAGCGGTACATTAGTATAACTTTTAGATTAAAAAAAAACTCAAGTAATGAAGATGTAACTTAAAACTGAGAGACACGAAGACTATTCGACATGAATTACTTTCAGTAAAAAAAAGTAATGGGATACTAAACATTGTAAAACTTAATACAAAGTGGCCAAAAAGCATGCAAGTACTGTTTCTGTGTATAAGAACTCCGCAAATCATACTAAAAATGCTTACTTTTTAAATTGGACCATCATTCTATACTCTATGGTTTATATTATATGTCACTGTACTGTAATACCTATATTATAGAACTCTACACAGAACTATAATGAAGTTAAAAAAAAGAATGCAGTGTTTTTGCAATATTTTTGTTAGCTTTTGTTTCATTTTCTGTAGTTTATGGGTTACTCGTAAGAAAAGTATTGTATACAGTTATATAATTAGCTTTTAAAGCCTTGTACCTTAATTAGGGCACTCAGCAAACTTCGTGGCCTCGACTGAAAAAGCATACATAATATAACGATTGCAAAAAATACTAAAATAAATGGCTACCTCATATCGTTAGTCATTATAAAAACAATGTCTGAAATATTACGCGTTTTCGGACTGCATGTTATACCACTCTATCTGCTATAGTTTGAATAAATTCGATGAGTAAAGTCTGTCAAGTAACTTGTTACCAACGACGTGTATATGGTCGCTACTAACTATTTAATGCTCACTGTCCCACTGCGCGAACAAACTTGCAGGAATTGTAAAATTGAACGAGAACCGTCCCTATCGTACAAATGTCAGTTGGGAATAACCCGCAGACAAACAGTTAGTGGAATTCTGCGAAGTGTGGCCCGTTGTCATTAATTATGTATGCTACTCCGTACCGATGCAATCGATCATTTTTAGGGTTCCGTAAACAAAGGGTTGCCAACATCCCCTCTATACAACGTGCCGTCTGATATTGATATTGCTATGCCTTTTCAGGGTGTCACATGTCTCACTACTTATGTATAATATCATCTGTATTATATAATGTGATTAGACGGTTCCCGCAACTTCGTTCGCGGAAGAGGAAAAATCATAACCCCTCCTTTTCTGCAGTGTGGTCGGGTAAAAGGTATCCTATAACCATCTAGAGATACTAGCTGGGTATACCAAAAATTGTTGAAATCGTATATGTAGATGTCATATGCAATAAATGATTATGATTATGAAAATTTACGTTATGAAATCCATACTAATATTATAAATGTGAAAGTATGTCTGTCTGTCTGTTACCTCTTCACGATTAAAACGCTGAACCGATTTGGATGAAATTTGGTATGGAGATAGTTTGAGTCCCGGGGAAGGGCATAGGCTACTTTTTATCCCGGAAAAATATCCTTATCCGCGATAAACGAATTTAAGGCAGACGAAGTCGCGGGCAGATGCTAGTTTGTGATAAATCAACAAACTACTCCTAAAGCCGAATAGACATTTATACTATTGTAAATATATCATTAAAAAAATTATACGGACTAAGGTCCCTGATTTGAAAATAATACTGTTTTTTTGTATGTTTGTATGTGTCGTTATATACTACAAGGTGGCCGCAACTTCGTCAGCGGAGGAAAAAAAAAATTATTATCCTCTTTTTTTGTTCAGCTTAGCCGAGTAAGAAGTATTTATTTATTTATTTATTTTATTTTATTTTATTTTATTTATTTGGCGAACCAACAGCTAAAAGTAATACATTTGCGGCATAGAATAAGTATCAGAAAGCCAATTACAGGTTCCCCCCCGGTAGTAACATGATACAAAATAGAGACGCTCACATAATGCACAACATCGCAGAGCCTTCTAGTGATTACTATGACTACGTGAAATAAACTGCAACAAGTTTAAACTACAACCAAATAAAATAAAATTAAATTCAACAAACAATGCTCCGGTCAAGGCACGCTCATTCAAAGAAACCGAAAAAAAGAAAAAGAAGTATCCTAAAATCATTTGTGGATGGACCTTCAAGTATACCAAAAATAGTAAGATCCGTTTAGTCGTTTTGTCGTAATGAAGCCACAACGACAGATACTCGTACAAACATAAAAAAAAAACAAATATATATATATATATATATATATATATATTTGATTTAGTGATCTCCACAGTCCGTTTCACTTTTTTTTACATTTTCAGTCTACAGACAATTAAGTATTACATTTTTATAATTGTATATTTTACGCGAGTTTTCATAATTTCATCATAAATAGATAGATGATGTGCCAAAAACTAACAGTGAATAACTAGTAATTGTTTTTGCAATTTTGTATTTTAGTTTTAACGAGGATATCTATATTGTAAAAAAGGCTAATCTAAGGTGAAAAATAAATAAATGAAAAAATATTTTCCTTAGTATTTTATTTTATTTATTTGGCACACTAAACAGATAACATTCAAAATAACATATAACAATACATAGAACAGGCTTTGTAGAAAAATGCCATCCAAAACAAGTATGCACAACATGATTAAAACAATACAGTAACATCGTAAAATACCCTAAATTAAAAAATAAGTATTATCAACATGGCCAAACTGTTAAATATAACATAATAATTATTTTCTGAGCATCTCAGAACAGAATTAATTTGCATTATTGTTACGAGTAATAATTAACAATATTAATAATATTAACAGGTGTTTAACGCGAAAGCACTTCTACACTCTGCCTCCTGAATACCAGAAATCGTGGATTGAAAATGTCAATATTCTTGTCTTTTGCCACTAGGTTATTGTACTGACGGCACATTCTTACAATGGGATTGTAATAGGAAGTATTGTTTTTGTATACCTGCAGAGCGAAAACTTTGGGGTATGTTAGTATGTTCTTTGTACATATCCGTGTTTTGTAATAATTTGATCTATTTGTTTATGTACAGTAAAGTGTTTTTTTTTATCATCTGCATAATATTTAATAGGATAATAACAACAATTATAAATAACAAGAATTAAATTAACTTAATAACTAGCCTATACTAACTAACCTATATGGCACATTAAAAAAAAACATTCCGTCGAATTGAGAACCTCCTCCTTTTTTTGGAAGTCGGTTAAAAAGAAGTAGGAAACAATATATAAAAACGAATACTAAATTAAACTGAAACTAAAACTAAAATAAATGTAAAAATGTTTTTTCCGTCTCTGTACAGCAATGCTAATATGTTGAGCGAGGAAGCTGCCAGCGCTTCACCAATAGTGTATTATATTAAGTGATTTCATACATACATACATACACATTTTTTTTTAATTTGCAGCTATAAATACTTTCCACAGATCTTTAATCTCAAATTCTAACATTTGCACAGTAAGTGAGAAAGTTCTATAATAGAACTTTCTCACTTACGGGTGGTTTTACAATAATTGTAAAACCACCCGATCAATCCATCACAGGGACTCCTGAACACAAACACAAATCACGGACCCTTGGGGTTCCATGGATCGTTAGGAAGCCTGAACTATTGATACAAGCATCGTTATGGTAATTTTAGTATTTATTGAATAGAAATATTTCGACACATTCTTAATTGGACATCTGTACAATAATAAAGTTGCAAATATTAAATATTTGTACATTGCAATTATTAAAAAAAAGTACTGTAACGGACTATTTGGAGGTCACTGAAACGAAAAATATATTTTTAGGATTTTACGTTTTTGTATGTGTCGCTGTGGTTTCGTCACGCGAAATTGGCTAAACGGATTTCAACATTTTTTGGCACAGCTGGGTATTCACTGATGGTTATAGGATACTTTTTATCCGACTACGCTGAAGCAAAAACGAGGGTCATGGCTTTTTCCTCCTCTACAACGAAGTTGAAGTGCCTATAAAATGAAGGCATAATTTCACCATTTTCTGTTTGTTACTGATAGCCTATTAAGCCTGTTAGAGTCAAATAGGCTTAATCAGATGTTAAAAACTGCATATTTTTTTAAAGATTGGAAAGTAACATTTTCAACATTTTTTTCATTTTATGTATTTCATATACAGATAGGTGTACATTTTGTGCAATGATGACTTCGTTTTTACGTTTGAGAAAATAATTGTAAAACCATTCGATCGATCAACCACTGGGACTCCCTTAAAAACAAAATCATGGACCATTGGGGGTCCATAGATCGATGGAAACCTTATACAAATGCAGGGTTTGGTAGTTAATATGCGGTGTATGGTAATTTATGATAATTTTAGTAAGTGCCCGCTAATCATAATAACTAATGACTCGTGCAATTAATTCTGCAAATTTTACATATATTAATTAGTGTTCCGGTGTTTGAATTTGAAATTTATTTTGTAATTAGAAAGTGCCCAAAAAAAATCAGTACCTTTTTATTCTTTAGCGTATTTGAGTAGAAAGTATCCTATAACCATCTGGAAAAGCCCGGCTTCCCGTTAACCAAATATAGTTGAAATGCGTTAAACCGTTTTGGCGTGATGCAAAAATAAAACCATTCAGTGATTACTTTTATATATTTTTTTAAATTTCTTTAACGTTCAGATCTTTCATTTTTACAACTTTATAATATTAGATGTATAAATGTTATCTTTAGTTAAAATATTTTGAGGTTATAATTCAAAAATCGTCGGCTACTCTTTTTAACCCTTTATTTTTCAAGTACATTTGTGTGGAAAAATTAACAAAACAAATTGCATGTTATAAGCGAAATTAGCGATTTTTATGGAAATATACCTACGCTACAATCTTTATTCTTCGCTGCAAATTCTTTTGCTAATTCTGTGTGAAAGTTGCTAGTCTTTAGAAAAATCTTGTTATATTAGTGCCGGAAAATAATACTTACCAATTGCCAAATTACACGTGTTACGTATATATAACTATTTTTCTTAAGCTTCCGAGTAAACTATTTAAAACTGCAAAAACTTTTCAGTCGCAACGAAAAACCTCCACGATTCACTTGTATAATTTAGTTAATAAATTACTTACATTTTCAACTGGCTAAAGAAATTTAAAAAAACAATTGCACTACACTGCACTCCTCGCGGCGGCGGTCGGTCGGTCGGCGTGGCGCCCTATCCGAGAGGCTGCGTGGTACTGAGCTGAGAGACGATAGCGACGTCACAGTACTGCCTCCTGTGGGCTTACACTGCCCACGCCATTTTGTCTATCATTGTTCTGTCAACGAAGTAATGAAGCAACTTTTTAAGTGATACTGGAGTTATATTAAAGAATTTTTGAAGTTTAAAGACTAATGTGTGTATTATCATACACTGCATCAGGGGCAATCTAATTCAAATCGAATATCACAATAAGCAAAGTTTGTTCTATCATGAGGTTATTAGTAAAATTTTAGATACTAACCATACGGGTATTTACTTGTTTACAGTTTTTCATTTTTTTACTTGTTTTCCTTAAATTAATTTGGAGTTTTGTAAATTACCGCTTCTGATTGGGATTTTGTTTCAGCTTCAAACCTCTGTTACGTATAAAATGAACGTTTTTAAATAATGAATCTTTTGAGTAAGGGTCAACTGTGACGTTAGCAAGATCATAATTAAATTTCTTTCTTAACCTTTATTTACTTTACCTTAAAATAAATATAATATAATACATACTATATAAAAAAAAACTATCATTATTACTTATCCCATTCACTGCCAGGAACCCGCCAAGCGGTCGCTCTGCTCGTAGACGCGTAGCCAATAAATACCATGCGTTTCGCCGTATGTAGAGGAAAGTGCGTAGCGCTCCGAAAAGCTTGGCAGTGAAAATATTAATATAATTGAAGGATACTTCGTTCTTGGAGGAGAAAAAGTCATAATCCGTTGTTTTTTCTTCAGCGTAGTCGGGTAAAGAGTATTCTATAACCATCTGGAGATACCCAGCTACCCGTGTACCCAAAATTGTGGAAAACTGTTTAGCCGATTTTGCTCGATGAAGCCACAACGACACATACAAACATACATAAAATCCAAAAAAAAATATTTTTCGTTTTAGTGACCTCCAAATAGTCCGTAACAATCAATTTTTTGAAAATATCTTCAATGTACAGACATTTCAATTTTACAACTTTATAAAAGTAAAGTATAGATTTCACTTCTGACAACGCCCATTTTGCATGCACTGTCATACAATTTGGATTCTAGACCAGGCCAATCAACAGTTATAGAATTCAAGAATTATGTAATTTTAGCTGTTTTTGAGTTTACAAATTATAATATTTATTTCCAGCTTCGCCCCTGTTAAGTTAGTTGAACATATAATATGTTTTAACACTGATCTATGAGTGTGCCAAATTTTATTTTTATTTACTGATAATTTACAAGTTTTTGTGGAAGAAACTTACAAATATCCAAACATCATATCATCATCCAGGATATTAACACCTTGACAGCCAAAACCCGCCTAGCGGGCGTTCTGCTCGTAGACGCGTAGCCAATATCATGTGTTCCCCGAATGTAGAGGAAAGTGCGTAGCGGTACGAAAAGCTTGGCAGCAAAAGTGTTAATATACAAAAATCTTAATAAACTTTCGATTATATTGATATAAATTATAAGACGTGGGATTTTCTAACAATTAATATCATAATTTTGACAAATTTTCATGAATACTCTTTTTCATCTTGAGGTTACAGTGTACGCGTACCTGCGTTGTGGGTTCAGTAGCGTCGTCGAGATGACGAAACCGTCACTTAAATACGTAAAGAGTGGAAACACTGCCTAACTACTAATCTTTATACATAAATTTTAACTAAAAGGTGCCCGCGACTTTGTACGCAGAAAAAACATATTTAACTTCACAGTAGTATAGTAAAAAGTATCATAAAAACATCCTCGGTATTCTACTATCCTTGTACTTAAAATATTTGAAATCTGTCCAACCATGACGTGTTGAAGTCGCAAAGATATTTTAACCGAGAAATGGCGCTATTAATGACACTTTCGCTGTCAAGTTTTTCGTAGCGCTACGCACTTTCCTCTACATACGGGGAAACCCAATGGGTTCTCTGTAGAGGAAAGTGTGTAGCGCATAGTGGGTAGCGATACCATTATTGGCTACGCGTCTACGAGCAGAGCACCCGCTAGGCGGGTTCCTGGCAGTGAATGTGTTAACACTCTCGCAACCGACAGTTTCGTAGCGCTATGCTTGTAGCCAATAACTTGGGAAAAACCGTATGTAGAAAAAACTTGCTAACAGCAGAGCGTCCGCCAGGAGGGCTCGCGATCATTAATGTGTTAATGTTTTTACTATTTGACAAATTCGTAGATCACGCTGATAATATTTTTTTTAGATTCATAACCCGTGCAATGTAATTGGATTTTATAATATTATAATATTTGAGTGGTATTCCTATAACATTGTTGAATTTTCACTGATTCAAAATTTTATTTAAAACCGTGAAAGTTTAGGTTTAAGATCCAAATACAACAAATTACAGATTTTCAAGTTCACCACATTATAATGGCGATGACATCATAGTTAGGATTGCAGGAAACTGCTGGATGATGGGCAGGCCACGTCCGGTCGTAGTGGATGTACTAAGGGGAGGCTTGGTACAGCAGTGGACGTCTTCTTGCTGCACGGGTTATGGCATATCTAATACAACTCTAGCAATAGATTCAGAAAAAAAAGAATACCGCTTAAATTAAATAAACTCGATTTGACATTTTTCCAGAACGTACGTTAGTTCAGGTTCATTGTTTCTCCTTTTAAACAGTGGAGCGGCGAATTGAATTTTTTTTACAAAGTTCCTATACTAAAAATTAGAAATGTGTATCGTCACTCGTTCCTACCTTGTATGGGAAAATTAGATCTTTGTTCTGCAGTTATTATAAAACTTGCGGTTATCGAGACGGTTTTATAATAAAAGTTACCATACATTACATGAGCTATTTAATGGAATTACCATTAGTTAATATTTTCATGCTTTAAAAATTAACATTTTTCTAAATTTTTACTTCGCATTAAGCAAGCTACACTTAAGGTATCGAACTCATTTTTTTTTAATTATGATTAATGTCATAAAAACTACCATTTTGCATTTTTTTTTATTAATTTATTTATTGCAGTCATGTATATTTTATAAAATAACTACATATAAAAAAAAAATAGGCATTAAGCCTTTAAAACAACAAGGGGATACATTATTAGAAATCAATTTGTCGTTGAAAGTCAAGTTTGATTAAATTTATGATAATGTAAAGCTTATTACTTACAGTATAATAATGACAAGCTTTCCTCATAACGTTAATGACATCCAATTAAGGAACGAATATATCTTCGTATCGAAAGTACCGGTAAAGACGTTCATTTATAACAATTTATAGAACGATCTATTGTTAGTCGTAATTGTGATGTGACAATTCAAAATAAGGGGTGATTTTCGTGAAAATTATACGATGTGTCTTTTCTCAAAATTATTCAACCTACAGCATGAAATGAGGTTTCGGTGTAAAACTCTTTGAGATTTATTATGTGCACTTGCATGTTATAATACTTGAAGGACATCATCATCATCATTGGCCACTGCATCCCTGACGGATGATTGTTGCAGCGTCTGTGATTAAAATTTAAGTTGCTGTCCCGGATGCATCTACGCTTGTGGCTATATAAACCAATAGCTGGACGGCACTTCTTGCCGCAGTTGTCACATGTAAATTGTGAATCAGAAAGTGAGTCACATTAGCAGCGCGAAGTCTTTTCTGTTTTAATTTGTCTAACCAGACTTCGTCGTGTTTCCCCATCCCAGCACGCAGATATCTGCGCCACTTAGGTCTCATTTCGGCACGTTGCTCCCAGTTGTCGGTATCGATGCCAAAGCTTACCATATCCCGCTTGCAAGAGTCTTTAAATCTTAACATCGGACGTCCTACAGGTCTCTTTGCATGCGCTATTTGACCCATTAATACTTGTCGTTTAGGGTCCATTCTGTGAACGTGACCCAACCAGCGCAGACGCCTTTGCTTTAGGATTGCCGTAATACTAGTGCCGTCCGTCCTAGAAAGCACAGTTTCATTGGTCATTCGATCCTCCCAGGTCACTCCCAAAATAAATCTTAGGCACCGCATATGGAAGGCGTTCAGTTGCCGTTCTTGTTTGGAGTATGTAGTTGAAGGACAGTTGTTAAGAATATAGGTAGTGAGCTCCAAAAGTGTTATTTTCACTACAGTCGCGTGTACAGTCAGCGTCAAATAGTTTATAACATCCAAAGCACCAAATATATTTTTGTGTCCAAAGTAATAAGAATTAAAGATATGTTGCAACATATTTGGCCAACTATTTGATGCTAATAGGTATGATGACTGGGTATCAAAGTCAAAATACTAATTAGTCAATCAGCCAGATAATAAAAAAATATTGGACACGTATTTTTTGCTTTTGGAAAATATATTAAAAATACTCAGATAATATCGCATTTAAGTTTAGCCGTGGGGGCTCATGACGTCACTCCTAAGTAAAATTTGTACTTAGGAGTGACGTCACGTGACATTTTGACTCATTGTATCGCCTTTATTTTTTGATTATGTGAAAAACGAAAAAAATACGTGTCCAATATTTTTGATGACACGTTTGGCTCAGTGGGTTGTACAACGGCCTACGAAGCTGGCGGTCCCGGGTTCGAATCCCGGCCAGGGCAAGTGTTTGTGTGATGAGCACGAATGTTTGTTCTTGGGTCTTGGATGTTTTCTATGTATTTAAGTATTATCATTTATCTATATATTATGTATATCGTCGCCTAGTACCCATAGTACAAGCTTTGCTTAGTTTGGGACTAGGTCGATTTGTGTAAGATTGTCCGCGTGTTATTTATTTAATTTATTTATTTTTATTAATCTACAAGGACTACTTATTAAAATTTAGTCGTCATCCCTACTGTACTCACCACCACCACCACCAGTTTTGGCTGTAGAGCCAAAACTATAAAATCGAAAAACCCGAGTCACTTAGTCACTTACTAATGGCACCCTAAATGCTTAGAGGTTTCTTTTATTTTTTTAAATATAAAAATGGACATAATTACCGTAGCTTACTTGTTTTAAATGACTGGTGGCGATTAATTCATATTGATATCAGAAAATCACCCGATTTTAACTTATTGATTTGAAAATGCAAAACATGGAAAGCTATTTCGCATTGTATTTCAGAGAAATACGGGATTAAGGATTCGAAACGAACCGAAATACTTATAGCTCAACGGAGCAACCTGAAGTGGTATTGGGTAGGATCCTCGTAGTATCAGCCGATAAGTACTGCGGTAGATGGGTTTTTGAGCGGACTTCAAAACTGCTAACTTAGTGCTAGGCAACCTGTTCTAGTAATAGGTTGAACAACAAGGAGGGTAGCTGATATGAATTTGAGAATAATATCACTCATTCACTTAGCAATTAATTGGATTATATCCCATATAAGGTTCGTTTTGTACATGCTCATTATATTTACACTACACACTACGCTTGGAGTTTGTATTTAAAAACAAATGTTTAAGATAGGTTAAGTTACTAATATTGTATATTTAAGAATTGTGTACAAAATATACTGACTGTTTAGTTCCTTTCAGCTTTCTTCTCAACACTGGTCTCCTCTTTGGAAATACCGGTAAATCCAGTGTTGTAAAATTGCCCTTACGGCATACATCTATTTGAATACCTACTATTATTAAGTTGCAAAAAAAGGCCTGTACCATAAACATATTGCTTACTACCACAACATTTTTATTTTTCTATTTTTTGTGTTTGTGTCGTTGTGGCTTCATCACTTCAAAATGGCGACACGAACTTCAACTATTTTTGGTACACCGGTGGCAGAGCACAGATCGTTATAAAATACTGTTAGTTCGACTACGCAGAAGAAAAAAGAGGATTATGTTTTTTTTCGCCTTCGCTGACGAAGTTGTGGGCACTGGTACAGAAAAAGGGTATTATTTCATTAAAATAAAGTGATAAAATTACGTTCACAAGCTGAAAATCGGGTACGATGTTGGTATATTACAGGCTTATGTCTGGTACGGGAACCTGTAATACTCGTATCCAACGTTTATTTTACGTACATAAATACAATAAGTGAAGAAAGATTTGGAGGTTCAGAAGGAAACAAAAAATGTGTATGATGTGTGGTAGTTAGTACATCTAAGTCATGTCAAAGCGGCTTGCGGCGTGGTGGCTTGGTACATGTAAAGATTGTTATAGGACATTACTATCCGATAACAAAAAATAATAGTAATGACTTTTTCGCTTTTTCTAGGACAGAGTTGCGGCTACCAGTACACTTTTTAGGAAATTAGTAGTACATTTGGTTAATAGAAACTTGAAAGGCAAGTCTATTAACCAAAAACCTTTGTCAAAGTCAGGGATATCCTAAATTCAGATATTAATTATACTCTGAAAAATAAAGGGTTTACTTATTTAAAGGCAATGTTATTTACTATTTAAAGTACTTACAGTTATAAGCTTCCATTAATAATAAAATAACCCTATTTCAAGTACAAAATGGTTTTACCAAGCTATATATTTGGTTCACCTAAAACTATTTATGTAAACAAATCTTGTAAGCTACATTTAACCCACTTTCCAGTTTCCAATTGATCTAAAATTTGGCATACTTATATAATAAGGTAACTATACAATATTATGACACGCTCAAGCTGATCTGATGATGGAGCCGGAAGGTGGTCATATTAGTAATAGAACAGCGCAATCGTCCTTCGGAGCGAGGCGCCTACTTTATCACCTCTAAAACGGTCTACATAGACCGGAAGAGAAAAAAGGAACAAACAAACAAAAAAAAAAACGTTTTGGAAGCGTCGAGAACTCTAAAGGTGCGTCCACTTTTGTATCATTTGCCCGTATTAGATCATCGTCGCGTGGCATGATCGCGTGTCACGATCACGCGTTTGGACGTTGCGCCGATCGGATCGCTCGAAATCCATTTTGCTATGCGTATCACACAGTTATATCGGACAAGTACGGCATGATCGGCGCGCCGACAGTAAGCGCCCAAGCAGTGCGATACGCAGTCATGCCACGGCACGGTGATCGGATACGAGCAAATGATACAAGTGTGGACGCACCTTAATGAGATGTAATGCGCGATATAGTCCGTTTGAATTGTTATATTTAAATTAGTGAAAATCGCGCAAAACAGAAGAGAATATTAGATGATAATCGGAAAGCTTGTTACTTAAACGAATTTTTTGACAGAAACTTATTGAATGGATATTTCGTCCATCCAAAAATCGTCATTTTGCAAAGTCGCCCTCCAAAGATTGAATATGTAATATTTAAAATATTGAATTAAGGACATGAATTGTGTGGTACCTATTAACATCACTGCATCAAACTTAAAAACCCATAATTTTAAGTTATAAGGTATTTCATTTGTCAAGCGATTTGAAATAGTATTTTTATCGAAATTTCATTATGGGGAAAACAATTTACGGTTTAAACTACTAAATATACCTTGTAGTATGAAGTTCGAAAATAACTAAAAATGTTGTCAAAATACTTTTGGGAACCCTCAAAAGATATAATAGGATTTTGTTTCAAATTTTGTTTGAAACAAAATAGACGCTATCCATTCGTTCTTCTGACCATCTCATTCTCTAAAAGGCGGACATTTTATTTATCAGCCAACCATTCCATTGGTTTATTCGTTTTCAACAGAGAACTACGTACACTCCATAAAACGTTTTCCTTACACGGGTTTCTATGTATAAAACCTATAACGTAGAGTGTTAGAAGGAAAGACACAAACGTTTCGCATTCACTCCCTTACCGTGTCAACTGAGTGACGCACTCCCGTGAACAAAATGACATAAGTTACCTGTAATTGTAACCAAGTAAGGCTTTTTTACGCTGAAATAAAATGTTGTTGCGTACAACTTACTTATTGAGACTTCGTTGTCGCATCCTATGGTTTTGTAGTATACGGTGGAGATTTTAATGCTACGGCCAGACTTGAAGGCAAAGATTCGTGTTCGCGTTGTCACGATAAAATTTCGTGTTCGATCTATGACGAAGAGATTGCCTACATTGAAAAAATCTTAACTACGTCTTGATAACCTGGAACGTGAAGAGCGCGAAGTGACATTAGTTATTTTTGTAACATAAGTTAGTTTTTTAGCCCACCGCACGAACTTTGTCGCGACAAAACCTTTGATGTGCGGCAATTTACCGACAGCGGCGCGAAGGGCATTCGTATTCGTGATACGATGAATACTAGGCCACACGTCTCGCGACAACGCAAATATTTGCGTTATCGCGATAGTGTGGGCCCAGCATAAAGCATGAAGACGCTCCCAAACGCTTGTATATCAATGTAATTGCGTTATCTATAATATATTTATATTATATATATATTATAGTACTTACCTACGTATACACCACTTTCGTTTACCGTACTGCGCGCGCATACCGACAGCGCGCCCGCGCAGCGATGTTCTATGTACCGCATGCATTCTGCGTCTACCCGGTTAGTTGTTTAAATATTACTTAGTGTTTTTGTTAAACCCACCAGCATATCCGTACTACTTAGTTTACTTTAGTTTATTTTATACACTATAATGTATCAACTTATTACTCATATAAGTGAATTAATGTTATTCTTTTTGAGAAAATAAAGATTTTTAAACCGAAATAGTTATTTTATAAGCAATATTTTTTTAATTGAAAGCTGAGTAGCCAAGGAATCTACACTAAAACCGCGAGCCAAGCGATTGGTTCAAATATACATTCCTGAGCGTAAAGAGGCTTTCAAGGCACAAGAAACAAATAATTTTGCAGCCGTGCAAAACAAACAACTTTTCATCACACTATAGCAAGGACATGTAAAATCTAAGAAAAACTATGAAATAATAAAAAGCCGATTATTTTTTCATTCAAAACTAGTGATAATGAACCTACACAACTCCCTTCTAACAAAGCAAACAAATAAACATATAAAAAATATAAATTGAACTTCCAACTTCTCTACGCTAGCGGAATAAACGAACTTTTTCACGCAGATTTGGCGCTGTAAACAGAACTTTTCCGAGCTAGTGAAGTGAAAATAGTACATTTCGATGCTAGTGCGGAAAGTATGTCATAACCATTACCTCACAATTACCGAGATATCTCGCCTACGGCTCGTGGCAAGACTCGGAACGAGTGAAGAATGACATTTCCGCACGTGCATGGAACGACGTTTTTTAATACAATTGCAAAAAAATAAGAAAACAACAAGTACAATATCTAATGTTGACTTTGTAAACTTAAAACATGCCAGCAGTAAAAAAAAACGCCTCTTCTTTTGCAGGCGTTTTTGGAGCTATTCTGTTCCATTCAGACAACTTATTAAGAACGGTTTTTCAATATTAAAAAATAAACGTGTTATAATGTTGAAAAGGTCATGTAAAATATCGATCTATTGTGACGGATATCCAGTTACAATATGATGATAATTAATGGTCGACATTGATATGGATATTAAAGCCTTAATAAGTAACAGAGCATGGTGAAATTGAGCATTACCGCACTACAGCTAATCCGCGTAATAAAACTCTTTTCAGCAAACTTTTGATTGTTACAAACAGTCCAGCGTTTAAAACCACGCGCGCTGATTCACTGTATGTGAGCTCCATACTAAACTCATTTGAATCCCGGACGTTGTCTGTGGGAGCTGTTTTGAACGAAATGAAGAATAGTTTTCAAACAGAAGTGTTAACTGCGTGGCAGGACTGGTTGCAGTTCATTATGCTTATAAAAAATCAGGCACTGATACTTAACACTCTTTTTTACTCATCATGATGTTATTGTGCACGTAAGATATGGTATTAACTGCATAATATTATTTTGGAAAGAATTTATCATTAAAAAACCTCTACAATACGGTAGTTAATAAAATTGTAATAATTACCAAAAATATATTAAAACATAATTCTGATTAATTAAATTGTGTATACGTAAACATTTTTAAAGGCGTGATTTTAAATACTTTTGGTCATTTTTTACAATCCTTCGAATCTCTTCATTATTTTTTGTTCTACAAAACCACATCATCTGCAAATTGTTATTAAATCAGTACCTACCTATAAGGTTAATAAATCGTACACTGATTGAACTGTGTGAAAATACTGGTGTTGAGAAATTAATATTTATTTGACCTGAACAATGAGTCAACGTAAATCAAAACGCCACAATGTCTAAGTATGCTTGTGCGTGTTACAATTTTAATTTTAGATTGAATGATTGAATTGACAATGAATTTGCGAACAAGATCGAATATATATATGCTATATGTCGTATCTTGTTGTATTCGTTAGTTGCTTTCTGCAAGAGTTCGTAGTCACAAATAGACGAAAGGCGGACATCAAAGACAATTGCAATAATATAAACATTTGACTGACATTTGCATAACTGTGTAGCTGACTGTTAAGTTGGAATTGGAAGAAATTTAAAACTTACACAGTAGAAGCTTTTTAGGGATCTGTAGCCAAAATGGCGTAAAAGGAGTTGTTATAGTTTCGTCATGTCTGAAAATGTTATTTGAGCCTGACCAGGCTGCGTCTGCCGACCTACTAATTATTTAGTCACAAGGACGGGGTAATAATTTACCTGAAACAGAAACAATGCACCTACCAACAATAAGCTCTTCCCCCCCCTATTTATTTTAGATTTTGTGTAAGACCAGCACATTTGATCTATTTCGTTCGGGATTAACATAACTGGCTGAGATTTTGCTTATCGACACACAACATTACACGTCTCACTCACGCTGTACTTACTGAAAAAGGAAAGGTAAACAACACTTAACGCGTAAAAGGATCGCTTAGCATAGTTTTGCTAGAAGTTCGTGATTTCCATGCCTAACGTTTATTGGTGGTTGGTTTTCTGCAGCTACGATGGTTTTCTTGAATCCTGTCTTAAATTCTTTAATACCCCAAAGTTACATTACGTGGCAAATTAATGAAAAAAGACATTATCTTCAAGGTTTGTTACATAAATGTAATTAGTTTGGACGACTTTAAATGAGAAATGAGACTGGAAAAGTCCACTCTCATTTATTTAATGTCATCTCAGTCTCAAAGGTAAAGGCACTATTAAGGAAAACGAGTAATTTTTTCGTTATTTTATCGTTAGCGCCATTTATTAGCTTGAGATTATTTTTTTGAAATATTTTATACAAAAAAATATTTTAAGTAAATTTCTCGACACTATGCCATACTTCTTCCACATTATCATCATCAGCCTATGAGTGTATTCGTTCCACTGCTAGAGACAGGCCTCCTCTCATGGAGGGAATGGGCTGTAGTCTCCACGCTGACCCAGTGCAGATTAAAGACTTACATCTTATGGTGAAGTCTTACTTCTTAACATACCTATGCAGGATTCCTGAATATGTTTTTCTTCACCGAAAAGCTAGCGGTTAATATCATATGACATTCAGTACATACATTCCAAGCAACTCAATGGTTAATAGTTTTCTTATAGACGCTATAGGTGTGTGGGGACATAATTTTATCGTTTGATATTAAGTTTTATTTGTATACACATTTTTAGTTTTATATTACTTTGCATGAAATATATACAAATACATAATAAATAAACGGCCGCGGTTTCGCGGTGGCGCGCGCGCAGCAGTCCGGGATGCGTCATAGCATTCGGGACTCTTCGCTTAACATCGGCAAAGTCCGTCAACGATCGCGCGCGATCGGAAATCTAAGTTAGTCTGCATTTAATCGTTCTCGACGCCGGACGCTGCGCTCGCGCCGTCCGAGCTAACGGTACCAAATTACGCGACCAACTTTTCGGTTTGCGCAGAGCGCCGATTTATATATTAATGTTAATATTTGCTATCTCTATGTGCTTTCTATCTTCTGTACTTTCGTTGACTTTCTTCTGAACTTACAGTGCTGTTCTACAATCTGTTTTCTTCCGTTCTTTTGGCTGTGACTCTTGTGTGATCATTTCTTTTCTTGTGTTAGTGACAATAGAGTAATTAATGTGGAACTAGCTAGTTTTATTTAGACTCCCAAAGGCTAGTGACCCACAGGAGTTTAGTAAGTAGACGATGCCAGGGTACTAGAGGAATCAGAAAATATAGACCAGAATAATAATACAGATTGGGATAGATTTATTGTCATGTCGTCTATTTCAGTCAAGAAGCCTGATATCTTGAGCCGGACACTATTCGTCCACATTATCATCCCACATGACGACACACTTCACTTATGAAGGCATTGAACGACATTAATACTACGCAAATTACTTTGATCTTAAAATACAAAGATCTAAATAATGAAAAAAATTCAAGACTCTGACTGGATTTGAACCAGTGCCTTGTGCCTCGCCCGGCCGCACGCTCTGCCAATTGAGCTACAGAGCCCAGTCAGCGTGTCTTCAAATTTTGACACTACTTGTTACAGGATCAGCATTTTACATTTTAACCGGCTTTTCGCCGTCAGCGCACCTGGTGATGGTAAAACATCAAAAAAAAAACAAAATTACTTGGAGTTAACCTTGGCTTTGCGCACGAGGTGACCGCCACGTTAGACGTTAGATATCGATTCTATTATCAATGACCCAATAGTTCTTTCAGGAGACTGTCTTATAAGGAAGAGTTTTGATCCAGATCTCAACAGACTTTCACTAGGTGGCTGGATCAAGAGTCAGATACTCTCTTGCACACGGTGCGAATAGTATACAAATAGCTGCAATGATCAAGAATATGGCTATTTTTACTTTATTACATGTAATAGTGGCAAATATGGAAAAAAAATAACCAGTTTGCGCTCTATACATGGATTTAACCAAGGCTTTCGACCTAGTTGACCACAATATTTTAATGCAGAAATTATATAGTTATGGAATACGCGGAAATATCCACGATTTGCTAATGTCATACTTAGCTGGTAGAAAACAAGTGGTTCAAATAGATTATATAAGCGTAAAAACGATATGTGAGGTTATTTTTTCATCAAAATACAGAGAAATTAGTTGTGGCATCCCGCAGGAAAGCGTATTAGGTCCGTTATTATTGCTCATTTACATAAATGACCTGCCACAGGCTGTTGACTACCCAATGGTTCTCTTTGCCGACGACAGCACGGTTATATTGACTGGAGAAGACTCGCAGACATGTCAAGTCAATATAAATAATGCATTGGAAATTATAATCAATTGGTTAAATTGTAATAATCTACATATAAATTTAGACAAAACAAAAATTGAGAATTTGTATCAAACAAAGAATAGAATAATAAATGATTTAACTGTAACATATAATAATTATATAATTGAGGAATCTGATAATATGAAATTCTTAGGATTAAATCTGGACAATAAATTGACATGGATAAACAAAATCGACACTATTTGTAAGAAGTTAAATCGTTTTTCATATGCATTGTATAATTTAAATAAAATTGTAAGTCGGACTGAGGTGCTCACTGCATACCACGTATATGTAACAGCTACGTTGCGCTATGGTATCATGTTCTGGGGTAACTGAACCGACCGAGAATTAGTGTTTAAAGCTCAGAAGAAGTGTCTGCGTTCTGCTTGTGGCCTAAAGATGCTTGATTCATGCAAGCCACATTTTATCAATTTGAAAATATTAACGTTGCCATGTTTGTATATTTTTGAAATTGTTATGTACGTAAAGTTAAATATTAACCAATTTTCTGTTTTTAATAATGCACGGCAGCGTCATAAAATCACTTGTCAGCAATCAAAAACAGCCTTACGTGCAAAAAGTGTATTTGGCATGGCACCCAAATTGTACAATAAGTTACCCAACCAAATTAGAGAATCCGAAATGCCTCAATTTAGGAAATATTTATTGGACTTTTTAGTACAAAATGCTTTTTATTCAGTAAAAGAATACTTTGATTATACACCGCATATTTATTAATTGTAGTAAATATTACGTTTATATTCTATTTTTTATTGTTTTGCATGACTCGTAGTTATACAAGAATACTATCTTAGTTAATTTTAGTAGGTGCATAATTTTAATTGTACTACCTAATATTTGCACGCCCACTAGCAGGCTAAATACACTGTACTACAAAAATGTATTTGACAACATCCACTTGACTGTATTCTAGCAAATAAATAATGATTTCATTTGATTTGATCTTACGAAAACCGACCTAGTCCCAAACTAAGCAATGCTTGTTCTATTGGCCCTCCTAGACTATACAGGATATCTCAGATACCGATGATAAGCCTAAGAAGTCTAATAGAACTGCTCCAAAGCTATCGCTTTGATCCCCATGTAATCATACAATTTGACCCATTTACTCATACTTCTCATAAACCCAAACTCGGAATACGCTACTATGAAAATAAAAACTCAAAATAATCATCCGAAAAAAACTGGCACATCTTTTTGAGAACTTGATTATCTACTCGTTATAGTCCAAATGATGTAGGATACTAATAAAAAAATCAGTCAAGTGCGAGTGACACTCGCGCACCAATGGTTCGTATCTACAGCCGTATCCAGTGTTAGCAGAGCGCTATTCCTAACCTAAGTTTACGCGATGTGGGGTAATTTTATATTGGATACTAACATAGACAAACAGTCATCAAGAATTTATAATTTTAGATTTATTTCATGGGTTGCGGTATAAAGCTACCTTCATAAGAAATTTCAAGTTTCCAGGAGAACTGGAAGTACCCTCTAGGTTTTTTAATGGATGGCAATTTGTTTGGAAACTCCTTTTGTAATGGATATACTACTCTAGTCTACTTATCTTTGTATAAATATTGTAAAATAAAAATAGATACAGTAATTAAAAAGGTGTTTTCATAGAAAGTGCCGATCCAAAAATCATTAGATCGCGTTGACTTAGTAGCATTTTTTTTATACCTTCAATTGACCGCAGACATAAGTATTTTATGTTAATTTCAATTTTTGTACTCAACGCGTTCCTGAGAAAAAGGGTCTTGACAGACCTTGGATGGACGGACAGATGGACAACAAAGTGATCGAGGGTTCCATTTTTTTCCTTTTGAGGTACGGAACCTTAAGAAGAACACTTAAACATTCAGTCATTTCACTTAAACTTAACGAGGATCTGTCATACAGTTATTAGGAAAAAATCCCAAATTAGTACTAAAATTATGAATATCTCAGAAATTACTAAAATTGCACAACATACATGGGGCAAGCTGTATAATATACATATTAACAACATTTAATTTATCCTGTCTAATTAAAGTTAATTCAAATTTTTTTCTTCTAACGATACCTACTTCTGCGAAAGGGATATAACAATAATGCACTATAAAAATTCTACGAAACGTTGTTTTATAATTTGAAAAGTCTACCAAAAATATGTTCGGTATATTAATATTTTTTCTACGAAATAAAAGGCACTTTGAAATACAATTTTGCCAAAATTTGTACACGAATAACGGTATAATTAATGATTATCTTGATCCAACAACATGTTGATATTATTGAGTGTTCAAATTAATTAAATTATTTCGTGTTTAATTGGATTTACTGAAATTGTATAAAATTACTGAACCTTTTGAACAAGTATGTATACGAAAATGTTTTAAGGTGTTTTCATAATGCCTTAAATTCGTACATTCAACTACCGCTAGAGGTTACGAAAGAGATACTTAAAAACCTAACTAATGTCATTTGTTTATTTTTGATATCAGTGATAAACTAGCGCAATTTAACAAGTGTTTGAAGCAGTTTATTTATAGTTTTGTATACAATTGTACGGAAATAGGTTCAATTTCTTCTCCGGATTTCACATCAGTACACAGACCACGTGACATTTTATTCGTTTTGTGATAGGAGTAATAACCATTCTGAATAAAAGTTATTATATCACTGATAATGTGTGAACTTCTACTTATAATTTTCAGTTAAAAATAACATTTTTAAGATTACTAAAGTGGAAAACAAGTGTACGGCCGCCTGATGTTGATGTTGCACTTCTTGCCTGCTTCTCTTTCTTATATTTTGTAAATATGCTAATAGTGTAGTAATGGTACGGAATACTAGGTGCGCGAGTACTTCTCGCACATAGCCGGATTTAAAAATTACCATTATTACGAATAAGCAAACTGATTCTTTCGTTAATCACCCTCGTATTTCACAGAGTTTTTTCCTTTTTTCATTCCAAATGTTTCCTTACTTCCAATTGAAACGTGAGGATCATAATAACCAGCCGAGCGCCAATTAATGAAGCTCCGTTAGCACTTACACTGTGAGAATTCGGAATTTAAAACATCTCTTGCTTCGCTAACGCAACGGTTAATTTATAATTTTGTAATTAAAGGAAGTTTCAAATAAATTTGTCACCTGGAGTATTTCTGGACCGATGCAACCTTCAAGCCTTCGAGAAAAGAGCTTACTCCCGCCTGAGAGGCCAGCGACCCATTTGTGACTCCTCTGGTGTTGCAGGTGTCTATGGGCGACGGTGATCGCTTACCATCAGGTGATCCGTCTGCTCGTTTGGCCCTTATAACATTTGTTATACATAACAAGGTGATTATTGACCCCGATTTCCATCGATTTGCCTATATCAAGACACTGTGAAGTAGATTTTTATATGGCTCTGGTACTCAGGATTGTAGTATTTAGTAACATAGCTTTTAGGATTCCCAGCTCAAAGGGTACCGACCGTATTCTATTATTAAGTCTTGGTTGTATGTCTACCGTATTTTTCTTGTCTGTATTGTTAGTCTTGTCCGTCCTGTGTATGTTGTCGGTCTTGTCCTTCCTTCCTGTCTTGTTCGTTTTGTCTATCTTGTGTATCTCGTCCATCTTGTCCTTCTTGTTTATCTTGACGGTCTTGTTAGTCCTGTTGGTCTTTTCCACTTATTCGTTTTGTCCATCTTGCCCGGTTTATCCATCTGGTCCGTCTTGTTAGTCTTGTCAGTCTATCCGCTATAAACTTTTTCCAGCAATCGAAGAAAAAACCCATATATTACGTCGTATTTGTAAGTTCTTGCACTTTCTCAATACATATTAGTGTATTAACACTCTTTTGATCAATTTAGCTATTATAATAAGATCGAAGAATTGTTAAGGTAGCAGAGCAAGTAATCATATCAGTTGAAAATCTCCACACAGAGATACTTTCTCTCGCCAGCAATCAAATTATGAACCAGTTTAGTAGGCAGCTAACTAATCGCATTCCGTTTATAAGTCTCTCAGAGCTTCTCCGTGAAGGGCACAAAGGCGTGGATATTGTCGATATCGCACTTCTTTTTCCTCGCACAATGCACGCGGTTAACTTCGTGGCAAACCGCTAACGAGCGTAGTACTTCGATAAATCTTAACCATTATTTTTCTCTGTATAAAGATGCTCGATTTTAAATGTTTGTAAGAAAAGTTGTATTGTTAAAAAGAAGTCAACGCATAACTGTTTAAAAATACTATTTAAATCACTGTAAAAATAACCCGTGGCATATTTACAGAAATGTTTAAATAATTCGAATTTATTATTTAATAATAACGTACAAAGTTTCGATCTAGGATCTAAAATATCAAATTATAATTTTGGAGGTATATTATGGTACCGTGGTGCTACTTTACTCCAAAATTTACTTCAATTTAGGAAACGAGAAACTATTCTGACATTTTTAATTTTCAAATAAATATAGTTTTGTAAATGAATATTTACAAAACTACTTACTTTATCAAAAAATAATGTTTGGATACCCGTATTATTTTCAAAAGACCTATTTAAAGACACACCACACACAAGTGTTGGAACGGAAAAAAAAATCACCTGCACTTTAAGTGTACGAGTGGTACCCGAAAAAAAGTTATGTTTGAAGTTTTTATTTTACCGTTTTGTCGGCGTGATACATACACATACTCATACCAAATTTCAGCTTTCTACTACTAACGATCTCGTAGCTAAGCCGCGGACGGACAGACAGACGGACTTGGCAAAATTATAAGGGTTCCTGCTTGACTATGGAACCCAAAAAAGTCAAACATCATAATATAATTATCATATCTTACTAATACAATTGTTTAATTTTATACCATGTACAATTAACAAGTCGCTGTCTCAGTATTAGTTACAGTAACATTTTAATTTTTTCACTTTTTAGGGTATTTAAAGTTTGACCTAGTGTCACTATAATAATAAGAATAATAATCATTTAATTTCGGATATGATCCATAATTTTTGAGTTAGCTACAGACTTATACGCTAGTGTTAGTATTTATACAGAGTATCTGATGGCACAGGTTTTACTACTATACAATGTTGAAATTTAAATTCGATAAAAGTTGAACGTAGAAACCTGTAATATTAGGCCGGCGACATGTTTCATTAGTCAAATATCTGAAAAGAATGGCCCACTGACACGTTTATTTAACGTTTTAATACTTTCAATCCCGTTTATAAAAGGTTCGGTTTCGGTTTCGACAAAAAAACTTGTTTCGGTCGGACACTACTTAAGACTTAGAAAGATTTCGAATTTTTTTTTTTTTTTATTTAAGCAATCCTTATAAACTGTTTTATTTTTATTGTATATATGTACGTATATGTGTGCCAGTTTGTAACATCGTAGCTATTAAGTGGAGTTTTTTAGGATTCCGTACCCAAAACGTCAAAAACGGAACCCTTATAGTTTCATAATGTCCGTCCGTCCGTCCGTCTCTTTCCGTCCGTCCGTATGCCACGGGTATTTTGCTGAAAAACTACAAGATGTATATTATTGTCATTTTTTGTATAGATGTCTTGTATAAGCCGGGTACTTACTAATAAAATATTACATTCTTTGACAAGGGGCTAAAATAAGCCATTATGATGCGAAGTGATTATTTGGACGAGCTCACGAAGTGAGCGACGACAAATATGTCTGAGTGTCATAATGGCTTTTAGCCACGTGTTAAACATTCTGCTTTTCACTTCGACTACGAGAAAATAAACAAGACTTAACGTTAAAATTGTATATTTCATGAAAAACAAAAAGTACAGTTTAAGCAATTGTATCAGAAAGTATGGCCAATCTGATCAGGTTGGTTTGTTTATTTTTAATTATTCGTAAGGAGTATCTACATACTCCTGGCTGCAAGTTTTTTTTCAGGATCATAGAAATTTGTATGGGATTACATGGCTTTCTTTTTTTTCTTTTAAACCCTAGGGGCTAAAATGTACTATTTTAGTCTCGCTTTGCGAAGCTAATATGACTTACTTTTTGAGCAGGAGAAGTGAACAATATATTTCTTGGGGGTGCCACACTTGTAACCGAAACGAAGAAAAATCGAGCAAAGATCAACGTGGGATACATATTTCGACAGTTCTTCCAAAAAACCCTACACTGAGCATGGTCTGACATGCTCTTGGCTGGTATTTTTAAAGAATTTTTAAATTGATTATATCGCATATCATTTGAGTTTCAGATGTTTTAAGCTTTACAGGTCCAGTAGCCGAAGAGGATGAACTGTTACATTGAATATTCTATTGGACAATAGCTATTAAAACTCGTTACTTACAAACCAGTGATATAAAACTAAAGACCTGAAACATGTAGAAACCTTCCCCAACAATTAAAAACTTTCGACACTAAAGTGCGTTTTAGCGTATCTCAAGTAACGATTTTGTATACCGATACATTAGCCCAGTAGATATAGTTCGAAATTACTTGAGTAAAAACAAATAATATTGTTTGACGTAGACTATCGCGGTCTGGGCCGGCCGTCAACAATTGTTAACTGGAACATTTCTTGTCGCCTGTTTCCTTTGCCGTGCAACTATATTGGATAGAGGTTGGTGAAATAACCACTATAAAAAAATCACAGTGATCGGCCATCTAAAATTGTCACTGTGGCTTTCAAACGAACATTACCATAATCACGTAGGTCATCGTTCTTCCGCTCATAGTGATATTCGTTCTGCCTGTCGCGACACTGCAGTTAATATTTAGTGGATTATTAACACGCTTTTATTAGGTTGACCTGTATGTAACTAGCTACGTAATAGAATCTAAGGTAACTAATTTAACTATCTTCCAAGGATCGTAGCGTCATGAAAATTGGCAGCTGTATGTACTGCCGTCTCAAGAAGAAAAACCATAAGTAACAAAAAGTAAGATTCGAGATAAAGCCAAAAAACTTCTCGCTTTTGTTAAATTGCTTTAAATTCAAAGTACAAAGTTGAAACTTTTATTAATTGATCAACATATATTGTAGAATTTTTATGAATTGCCATTTTTTCAAATATCTGTTTATTTAATTAAGATTTTTATAAAAAACGGTTTCTGCCTCGTAAAATAAATAATTAAAAAATATCACTACTAAGAATAAAGAACACAAGTGCGCACTTATGTTTTTTGCATTAGTTTTTCACTGTAGTTTCTAAGAAAAAAGAACACAAGTGAACACTTATGCTCGCTTTTCCAATCGCTCTAGAAGCTAAAACGGCACAATTTGGTACTTGTGACTTATTTATATAGTTCAATGAATGCACTTATGGTTTATTTTATGATAGGGCTTAATAAAAACGCAATGAAAAATCAAATAAATTTATTCAAAGTAAACAAAATGAGATACTTATGGAGATCTTTAGGTAATTATAATTATGCATGCTTTACTAAGTGTAATAATCTATACTTAATTCTTAATTGTCATACTCGTCTATCAGATTTGAAACTTTTTCATTAGTTGGAAGGTCTTCCCAAAACTTCAGTCTGTTTGGTGACATCAGTTTTCCAAGGCGCTGTTTGATGCCAGACATCCTTTTTGAGGTAATTCCCCTGCGTTCCTCCTTAAATTTACGTGTTGGAAAGCCGTTTTTTATAATATTTGGCTTAACAAAGTTCAGTCTAATAGGGTCGCCTCCAAATGATATTTTGTAGTCGTTAGTTAAAACAACAAAGAAATAAGTTAAATGAGCTTCACTTATGAACATAACGTTAGGCGGTGCCCCTTACACTGAAATTCCAACAAGTCTGTAAAAGATCCTGCTTGTTCATAGATGGGACGTAAACCTCAAACCAAGATAATGTTACATGTTAAACCATTCCCCGTTAAACTTCATAAAGCGGTAATCCTCCATAATGCTCATAAGCTTGTGTCGTAGTTAGGTTTTCAACATTATGTTATGTTTACCGTGGAATACATTAGCCAAAAAGTAGGTATTGGCTGGAATACATTACAATACAATACAATACACTTTATTGCACACCAAAAGAAAATAACATCAAACACTTAAATCTAAAACATTATGAGAAATGGTAAACAACAGGTGGTGTTATCGCTACAAAGCGATCTCTTTCAGACAACCTTAAGGTAGTAGAGATGGCGCAAAGTAGACAACCACGAGTAAGTAAATAGTGCACAAGAAGATGAGACAAATCATAAATTAAATACATTCTATTTTTTTGTTTTTTAACTCTTTGGCTAATATAATATTTTCTTCTGTTTCCGCGATTATTACTCATTGAAATAAAACAATTTAACGGATTATATCGCGTATATTTATTGTGGGAGTTTGTCTTTGCAGCGTTTCTTTTCTCCTCAGTACGCCTCATTTGTGAAATGCTGCTTGGTAAATTATTAGAATAAAATAATTAAGCCTTTCTGGCACATGCGTAACTGTCTTTACAGCTTAGACCCATCTGGCATGTATGTACACCTTTATTTGTGTTTTTTCAAAAAATGGGTAGTTTGCACAAATTGTAACTTTGACAGAGGAAAATACATCTTTCCTCAGTCCTCCCGTGACCATGGAAAGCTGGAAAGCTTCCGAAACGTCGGGAACTAAAATAAGATAATATACGCGATATTATCCGTTAAATTGTTTTATTTCTTTGGCCAATGTTAAAATATTCCCGCACCGAAAATCCCGGTATAGTGATAGGCCAAATCAAAAGGGACCTAATGGCGGCAGGCGCTTACGTCCAACTGTACGTGGCACGCGGTGCTGTTTTGTATAGATCCACCGAGAAATGATGTAAACGCCTGCCGTAGTTAGGTCCCTCTTGTTTTGGACTATCACAATAGGTTACTGAATGCAAAAATGATTCAGAAGTAGGTATACTTTGTAAACTAGGCGCCAAAGTTGTAATGTGAATGAGATAAATACTTAGAGTTATTTATTGTTTCTAATTTGCAGTCACGTACTTACAACTTAACCCTCATATTTTACTAAAAGTAGGTAATTAAATGCGTGCGCGCAATCTCTTCGAACGAAAGTATCGACTCGAATGAGCAAGCCACGTGCGCCCAGCGGGTTGGCCGAAATCTGTCCTTGAGCGGTCGGTGGCGTGAGGAGTGCCTAGTAACTAGCGTAATAAAGCACAAGTAGCAACAAAATTTTAAGAAACAAATCACAAGTTCACGATTTTCGAAACTGATAGGTACTAAGCAGAAAAAAGCATAAGAAGCAATTGTACGAGGTAGAAAAAACATAACTTGCCACTTATGTTTTTTCAGTTTCCGATACTTCTAACTGATATCAATCCTAACCTAACTAGAAACCACATTTTTGCCAACTTATGTGTTTTTAACATCAAAAGTTTAGATAAAATCAAAATATGGGTGTTCTCCTTAAGATGAAAATATTGTGATCAAGTATGAGACAAAAATTTAAAAACCACAAGTGGTTACTTAACCATTTTTCTGTCTCTGAATATATAGTTAGGTTTTTCTTCCTCAAAAAGGAAGCAATTTTCCCAAACTGACATGCACTTGTGGTTGTCTAAATCATGACCTATATGATCTCATATAGGTCATGATCCAAATAACTGCTAGATAGAAAAATCGATTTTTTTTTACTGATTGCGAGGCTGTTAATAAGTCAATTTTGCAAGAAATGTCACTTATGGTTTTTCTTCTTGAGACGGCAGTGTAGTTCTGATGACAATACAATAATATGGTATTGTCGAACTGATTTGATGATGGAGCCGGAAGATACGAACTATACGGAATATCGTATCATAGCTGTGTTTGGACTTGTTAGAGAAGTCTTGTAAAGCGTGTTTTAATAGAGTTTAAAATTATTAATTTAGTAGGAATAGCTATCAAATTAATGCGTCCGAAAGGTTTACGTAGAGAAAAAACAGGCGTACATCTGCGAAGAAATTCGAGGGTGTATGTGAAGTACCCAATCTGCACTGGGCCAGCGTGGAGACCACAGCCTGTTCCCTCTCATCCATGGAAGGACGCCTGTGCCTAGCCGTGGGACGTACGAGTATATCCTTTTGTCGACGATGACTCCTTCCAAAAATATATTAGTAAGTAATGTGAGCAACAAGTCTGACAATATCTCGGTTGCACTTTATAAGAATCTGATTAGATACATCACAATCAGTAACTCTTACGGGGCCTGAGTTACAGGCGTGTTAAAGTCACAGCGATATTTCCCTGTTTTTAACTGGAACGACAGTCCGGCGATTGAAATGTAACGCTTTTCCCCATCTCTACTATCGGATAGTTTTCCCAACAAGGCTGGATCTGTTCAAAGTAACACTACACATTGTTTCCGAGTTTGTACTTGGTAAGTAAATCAAACTATTCGGAACACACTTGGTTGGATTATGTTTGTCAATTATAGTTGCCCCAAATGTCTGACGTTGAGATTTATTTGGGATGCGAGTATACGGGATATAATACATCTTTATTTTAGTGGCTTTTTGTAATATGGTTTCTTTGTCAGCCAAATAAGGAATGATATTTGCCTGAGTTATCACAAAAAAATGGGATTTACTCGCGTGTAAATATAATTTGGGTCAGGTTCGCTATACATTGACACTCCGTAAACACACCCCTCCCATACCGCTCCCATACCTCAGGAATAGACTCAGTTATGCGTGAGTTAACGTGTCCAACTTTTTCTAATGTCAATTTTGTTCGCATTCTTCACTATATTTTGAAAATATCAGCTTTAAAAACGAAACTAGGGATAAAATTTTATAAAGCAAAATTGGGAAACTCTCGCTGACGTAATAAAAATACAGCGTGTTGACATTTATTCATGTCTATTTTCTTTCCCGTGAACCGTCAACTGGCCTAACGGTTTTTTTTACCGGCTAAAATAACGAATGATATCACAATATTTGGACTTCCTCCTACATTATAAGACATTTAAATAACAATTTCTTTTGCCAGATAACAAAGTTTTGATTATAATCAGCATGTTCATTTCCTACTCCGAAGGTGGTAACGTTTAATTGAATACTATATTATAACAAAAAAAAAAAATAATGTAATGTAATGTAGGCTTCAAGAGTTATAACCCTTAGGTATAGCTGAGGTAGGCCGTTCTGCTCTAATATAGCATTCTGTAATTTAATGGAATATAGCGATAATATTTTTTACTGACTAATCGTGTATATATTTTTGCAGCCGACAGTACCTTGTACCTCTAAGTGTAATAAGTATAGTGAACAGTATTAGACGCGGCGGTTATCTAAAATATACACATAGTTGGGCTTAGTGAAGAAACATTAAGTTAGGAAGGAAAGAACGTAGGTTTTCACAAGTATGGTAATGGATCGATTATCTAACGACACTGAAAGGTGCTCGTAACTTCATTCCCAGAAGAGAAAAAGTCATAACCCTCTTTTTTACTTCAATGTAGTCAGGTAAAAAGTATCCTTAAATAATTTGTGAATACTTAGCTACCTGTGTACCTCCTTTAAATCGTTGAAATCCGTTTAGCCGATTTGGTGTGATGAAGTCACAACGACATGTACAAACATACACAAAATCAAAAAAAAACGATTCAGTGACTTCCAAATAATGCGTAACGATCTCTTTTTTTAATATCTTCAATATACAGTCACTTACTATTTACAACTTCTTTAATAGTGTAGAAGTTGTTTAAATAAAGCTTTTCAGCTTTCCATGGTTACGGATGGAATTTCCATGCTCCACTCGTGACCATGGAAAGCTTCCGAAACGTCGGGAACTCAAATGAGATAATATGCGCTTATCCGTTAAATTGTTTTATTTAAATAAGTAAAATTCGCTGAAACAAAAGAAAATATTAGTGTAGAAGTTGGTTGATGGTATATAGCAAGTAAACTTAGATAGTTTTTTTTGGTAAATTCTACGTGGTAGTACGTGGTTATTAACCAAATGCGTTAATAATCACGTAATACTACGTAGGATTTACAAAAAAAAACTATCTAAGATTCAGTGGCGTGGCGTTCATGGACCTCGATTCCCACCGAGTTACTCATTTTCAGACAGCTGATTGCAGTATTTGAAGGGAAAATGAGCCAAATTAGCTCCGGCTTGTCTATGGATAATGTTTGACGCCACGCCACTGCTAAGTTTACTTGCTATTCGCCAGTATTTGTAAAACGAAGTCAAGACTTTCGCTTTAAATTGTCTTCTTCATCATTAATTATTTATTTTTATGGATTATAAAAAGTACACGGGAAGCCGATCCACAAATGGTTATATATTTACCTGATACTGTTTACTTGACTTCACTGCAGCATAAAAGTGGGTTATGACTGTTTTCTCCATCACGAACAAAGTTGCGGGCATCTTCTTGTATACTATAATAATAGTATCATAGGTATATAAGTGTTTACAAAAAAAAAAAACTAGAAGGTCCCGCAACTTCAACTTGGGGAGAAAGAAGTCACAAGCTGTTTTTTTTTCGTTTCTCTATTTTTTATAATCATTCTTGGATATTTAGCTCCCTGTATCAAAAGTAACTGAAATTTTGTGCCTAGTTGAAATAGGTCCGGCATCGTTGGGCTCGCGGTCGTGACTGTGTTAAAAAACAAGGTGGTTATAAGTTTTTCCAAGGGAATCCCAGTGGGAATCGGTTTATATGGACGTCACGCCACTGGTACATTCATAGAAAAAAAAATGGTTTTCCAAATTAGCGACCGTCAATAACATATTTCTTTGATGTACAGACATTTCACTTTTACAACTTCATAATTTTAGATATGGCTCCGTAACTTTTTAAAGTCACGGATTTTCCAGGACTGCATGGTAAGCACTCGATTGGCAGTCAGAACACCCTGCACAATCGCACTGGAGTGCAGGTATAATAGCAACACGGTAGGAGCATTGCTCCATCCACGCCCTGAGAAGTTAATTGCTCCGCTATACCTGTCTGCGGTTAGCTAGGGCTGCCTACAACGTTGGAGGTTTTAGTTTCATGTCATCGCTCTTTAGCCATAAGACCGCCTGGTCTGTAATTGTGTTTAAGAGTAGATGTAGTAACTACGTGTATAAAATATATAAATACAATATACACACAAATATAAAAATATATTTATACGTATATAAACATACATATTTATAAATACATCCTACACTGGACGGGATTGCGATAAAATATAGTGTTTGCTTGTTCATCATCGAACGTCTCTATTTAGTATACCTACTGGAAGACAAAGTTATTTGCAGTATTTAACATTTTATAGATCGTTTGTAGTTTAGTGTGTTGTATATTCTTAATATTAACTCAGACAATTCACATGTAACTTTGCATGGTAAGCACTCGATTGGCAGTCAGAACACCCCGCAAAATCACAGTGAAGTGCAGGTATAATACGTGCAGGTACAACACGGTAGGAGCATTGCTCCATCCATGCCCTGCGGTAACACCCGAGAAGTTAATTGCTCCGCTTTACCTGTCTGCGGTCAGCTAGGGCTGCCTACAATGTCGGAGGTTTTAGTTTTGGGTCTTGTTAGTCGTGGATCAATTCAATACGATACAAAATACTCTTTATTGCACACCTCACTAATATACGGGGATTTTAAAATATTACCTACATTTCTCCGCATTAAGCGTCAGGTAACAACAAAAGTTTAACTGGCCCTGACGCGTATTACTTGTGTTGTGCAGACTACATGTAACTAGACAAATCTACCCACCTCTTTCGATTTATGCTTAATTCAAAATAATACTCAGTACTGAACCAATGTTAAAATAAGTATCTAATAGAAGAGGGCTCCTATTAGACATTAAAGAATACATTGTATTTCCCTAAGTGATTTATAATCTTTTGAGAAATAATTGTCTTAAACCTTTTTTACAAAACCTAATTACGCCGTGTATATTTTGTCAAATTCTTCACTAAGAAAAGTTTGTCTGGAACATATCGCTCTTTAGCGATAAGACCGCCTGTCTCTAATTGTGTGTAAGAGTAGATGTAGTAACTGTATGTATAAAATATATAAATACAATATACACACAAATATTTAAACATATTTATACGTATATAAACATTCATAAATACATGCATTTAAGCAGTGAGTGTAATGAAATTCACTAGACGGGATTGCGATAAAATATAGTGGTGCCTTGTTCATTATCGAATGTCTCTAATTAGTATGCCTGCTGGAAGACAAAGTTATTTGCAGTATGTACCATTTTATAGATCGTTTGTAGTTTAGCGTGTTGTATATTCTTAATATTAACTCATACAATTCACATGTAACTTTGCATGGTAAGCACTCGATTGGAAGTCAGAACACCCTGCACAATCGCACTGGAGTGCAGGTATAGTAGCAACAAGGTAGGAACATTGCTCCATCCACGCCCTACGGTACCACCTGAGAAGTTAATTGCTCCGCTATACCTGTCTGCGGTTAGCTAGGGCTGCCTACAACGTTGGAGGTTTTAGTTTCAGGTCTTGTAAGTTGTGGATCAATGAGTGTGACAGAATTTAATAGTCATCATAGCGATAAAATATATCGTTGGCTCGTTCATCATCGAACGTCTCAATTAGTATGCCTGCTGGGAGACCTAGTAATTTGCTATATGATATGTAGCATTTTATTAAGTTGTAGTTTAGTGTGTTGTATATTCTTAATATTAACACATACAATTCACATGTAACTTTTCGCGGTAAGTACTTGATTGGCAGTGGGAAAAACAGCATAATCGCATTGGAGTGCAGGTACAATAGTAACACGGTTAGAGTTTTGCTCCATCCACGCCCTGCGACGCTACCTGATGTTGTTGGCTTGTTTATAAAATCACTGAACGTCTCTTATTACTATGCTTGCTGGACGGCAAAGCAATTAGCAGCATTTGTAAATATTTATTTTTAGCATATAATATTTTATAGATTTGTTGTAGTTTAGTGTGTTGTACCTATATTCTTAACATTAACTCATACAATTATCATGTAACATTGCGCGGTAAGCACTCGATTGACAGTCAGAACAACTGCAATAATAGCCACACGGTGGAAGCATCACAAAACTTGTCATCTGTTAGATAGACTTCTACAAAAAAAAAGCTTATATGTGTTGGTGTATTTAGGTTTGAAAGTTTCTCAAATCTAAGAATTCATGCGAATTTTCTACATTTGATTAGTTGAATCGTTTTATTATTATTTCCTTAAGCGTCCCGTTATTAAATGTAACCTACCTGCTTATACGTAGTGCGATGGGAGCATTGATTTCTTGTTGAGTCAGATGCGTAGAAAACCGCAACTCTTGGTATCTTTTTTCTCTCTTGATTACATTCCTGTAAGCATTGCTCCTGCACGCCCTGTATGTCCACCTAAGAAGTTAATTGCTCCGTAATACCAGTCTGCAGTTAACTAAGTTTTTAAATTACACGCCTTGTATGAGCGAGTGAAAGCCTTGGACGAGTTTACAATAACGATCTATATAAGATTCAGTTTAAAGGTCTTATTTTCTTCTTTGCCTAATTAATGTATGCGCTTGCTAATAAGGGGGACATACTTTTTAGCTTTGTTTTGTTGTTGAGTCAGATGCGGAGAAAAGGTATCACATTGCCATTCATATTTTCTTTTCAGCTTACAGCCATTAATTAAGCATTGCTTTTATGCTTTGCAAAGGCTACCTGCAGCAACGAAGGTTTTAGGTTTCACGTATTGTAAGTCTTAATATAATCATAGAAGGGAAAATTAAACGAAAAGAAAAAGAGAGGAAGACCTAGGAGGCCTTACATGGACTAAGTGATGGAAGAGTAAACGTCGCGTCATATCAAGCTGTCAAAACAAAGGCTCAAGAAAGGGACTGACGGAAATAGCTCCACCGACAAAATTTCAATCTATGATGATGAAGTCTTAATAGAACTGAAGTATGTTTATAGATCAGATTAAGAGACCTGAGGTGCCACCTGAGAAGTAAATTGCTCCGTAGTAGATACGAGTATATAGGGCTGCCTTCAACATCGAAAGTCTTAAGTTTCGCGTCTTGAAAGCCGCGAGACAATACGTCTGGAGTAATTTTCTATACATAGACAGAATTTAGTTAAATGGTTTCGTTGCCTTGTTCGACGTGCTTGTTTGCTGTAATTATTTACTGAATACTTGTATATGTTAAGAGTTACAGCGATGCTTTTGCAGTAGGTATATAGTGTTCTTTTTACTTTAGATAAATGTATCCAGTATTTTCAAAAAGGTTAATACCTTTTTCTACCACAGCACGGAAAATATTTGTTAGATCAATATTACTAGAAAAAAGACGGTGCCCGCAACTTCGCTTGAGGGGGAGAAAAAACTCATTATCCTATTTTTTGTTTCAGCGAAGTCGAGTAAATTGTATTTTGTAATCATTTTTGTATGACTAGCTATCCATATCTATACTAAAAAATATTAAACCCATCCAGCTGTTTTGACGCGATGAAGCCGAGACACAAAGATACAAAAAAATAAAAAATCCTCTGGGTAACCTTTTAAAAGTCCGTTTTACTTGTTTTTTTTAATATCTTCAATTTACAGCCATTTTATTTTTACAACTTTCATAATTCAAATTCAATCACTGGTATATTATTTTATTACAACTTTAAAACGCCAACTATACAATTATATTAATTCACAGAATGCATTAATCACTATAATTGCTAATTTTATACGACCGTTTGCTCTGAGAGTCATCACCAGAATGAACAGTCTTCCTCCCCCGAAACCAGCTGTCATCAAAATGGCGCTCAAAAACCCCACTTCGAAACACGAGTCGGATTAGTTCACGAGTTCTGAAGTCTCATTGGCTCATTCAAATTTGCCGCATTCTAAATATTGCCAGCCCGAAATAACTAAAATCGCGATATTTGTGGTATGAAATAATAAAAATCATGACACAATTTTATAATAGTGTAAGTAATAGTTTTTACTAATCTTGTATGGGCTTAGTAATACCTAAATACCACAGGCGTGGCGTCAGGAAAATTACAAGGGAAGCCGGAGCGCATTCATTTACTCATATTTAAAGAAAAAGGTGGTTATAAGGCCTTCCTTGGGCAACCCGGTGGGAATCGACTTATATGGACGCCACGCCACTGCTAAATCATCATCATATATTTAAGAGCTAGGCTCTTTTCGGTGGCGTTATTTCCAGCTTATTCTACATTCCGCTTTTTCTTTTAATTCTTTATATGATGAAACATTTTTTTTTATTTGCTCCATATGTCCTAAATACAGACTCTTAAAATCTAGTCAGTCATTTCAAATTATGGGGCGACGTATATATAATAGACTGCTAACTGAAATAATGAAGGCAACTCCGGACCTTTTCAGGAATAAATTAATGTCTCTTTTAATAAGGTGCTGTTTAAGAATATTGGCATAAACGTGTTGGAGACTTGACGTAAAGTTTGTCTCAATGCTTCAATATACATTACATATACTTAACTATATTTTTTATGGATAGTAATAGAATGCCAGTATTATTCATAATACAAATTTTATTCAAGCCTTAAACGGAAAGGAGTCGTGCGCCGAAACCACTGCATATATATCGCATCTAGGTTGAGCTGATAGAAGCGATATGCAATCTATTGGATCTCGCCTAACATAGTAATTCAGTTACATAACCTTTAAATACTTTTAATAAAAAAATCATGCCGAGCATGTTGAAGCAGGCTCAGTTTAGAGTTCCGTACGCCGGTACTTCAAAGAAATGCACAGATGAGAAAACCGGCCAAGACCATGTCTGACCATGCTCAGAGTAGGTTTCCGCAGCCGTTCATACAAAAAAAAATGCAATACTGACATAAAAAAACGATATGAAAAAGTGTACTGTTGCAAAAAAGCGTATATCCACGGCACTTACGTCGTTTTGCTGAGAATCACGGTTTTTCAGCAATAACTTAAAAACGGTATATCTGATCATGTTGAAAACAATTTTCGTTGAAAGCATGTATTAAGTTTTATCTTTGTGACTTTTTAATATTTTTTGATCAGGTTCATTAGGTTTAGAAAATAGAGGGACACAATTTATGCTACTTTTGGAACGATTATTTTCAAAAATGTGAACTTTTTTAGAAACCTCAAAATATTTTTACACGCGTAAAGTTGATCTTTGCCGAATTATTTTTTTCCGTTTCGGTTACATGTATAGCGTGCCTTCCCCCTAAAACTATTTATTTTCGTTGTTGAACTACGATGGAACTAAAAAGGCTGTGACATACGGATGGCCGGACGGACGGACGTGCGGACGGACATGACGAAACTCTAAGGGTTCCCTCAAAAGTGTTAAGTTGCTAAACATGCGGGAAAAACTGTAACGAACCGCAGATCACGTTCATGATTTTTTTTCCAGTAGAAACAATAAACACTGACCATGGACACGCAACTCAATTTCCACCACCATGTTAACACTTGCAAAAGCGCCTCGAAGACACTAGGATTTATTATTAGAATGACCTCTCAATTTAAAAGTGTAAAGGTGGCGATGTTGCTATACAATGCATATGTGCGCAGCAAGCTTGAATTTGGAGCGATAGTATGGGACCCTTGCGAATCTTAATATGTAACTTTAATTGAAAAGTTACAAAAAAAGTTCGCAAGATTCCTATATAATAAGTCGTTTAGATACTATCCGTATTTGTATCCCTGTCGTTTCGTCTAGGGGAATGATAGGGTTCGACTCACTCGAACTGAGGAGTAAACTATTGCAGTTGATACACTACTACCGGGTCTTTCACAACACGGTAACTAACTCACCCGTGCTCTTGCAAATAGGCTTACACGTGCCCACCTTGCGCCCCCTGTCGAGGGGGATGGAGGCACTGCCCCCACGGCGCCGCTGCTTGCCTGTTTGTGGCACCGCGCGCGCGCACCCGCCAGGCCAACAACGCACCTACGACCAGGACCTTAGCCCTTTTCAATGAGATGGCAACTGAAGGGCATGAGGTTGATGTATTTGCAGATAGTATTGGTGGATTTTGTAGAAAATATATGAAATTTTTAAATGTTATTTGAAATGTATAGAATTATGAACTGATTTTTATTTATTTATTTACTCTTTGTCTTGAATGTTTGCTATTCTTTTTATTAATGAATTATTTATGTGGCATCTTTAATCTTCTTATATTTTTTAATGAATTATTAATTATTTGTCTTTTTAATGTTTTATCATTGAATTATTAAAATTTTACTATTTACTTTAATTCAGTTGACTTTTTAATATTTTATTTTTACCTTGAATGTCTTTAATTGTATGAATTGACTACCTTTTTTTACTAAGGGAAACGTACATACCTAGTATTAATGCGCTTATTATTATTATTATTTTTTTATTTTTTAATGTTCAAATGTTTTTCTTTCTTTATGATTTATCATTATAATGTTAAAAAATTACAAATAAGCGATTTGGTGTAAACTGTTAGCTTATTTTGACTTGAATAAATAAAATGAAATAAAACTATACCAGTTTTGTTTGTTACAATAAATACCGGTATTGAATGTATAAAGAGCTAGAACGCACCCGCAACTTCGTTCGCGGAGGCGAAAAAGTCATAACCCCTCTTTTTTGCTTTAGCTAGTCGGGTAAAAAGTATCCTATAATCATCTGGAGATACCCAGCTACCCGTGTACCAAAAATAGTTGGAATCCGTTTCGCCGATTTAGCGTGATGAAGCCACAACGTCACATACTAACATAGAAACATTTAATTTTGTAACTTTATAATACTAAAGATGTAGTTGCCCGGCAACCCTGCTGCGTATCGAATCGAACGTTGAGCCGATGGAAACGTCGATATGCAATCTAATGGATATCGCCGTTATTTTCTTCCCTATTGTTCAATACAGCTTTGATGTTTATTCCATATTGAATTTTCATTGTCATATGCAATAGATGCAAATAAAAATAGATTTCACAGTCATTGTCCTTTGTTAATTCTTTCTTCGTTGACATTCAGATTAATTGTATTGTGTCAATTACAATATGATGAATGAGGAGAAATCAAATTGTAATTAATTTTAAAATTCCTTAATACATTTTCTTATCTTTATAACGATTATTACTTTAATATGATTTTAAATATATACTCACTACGAGTAAATCATATTAACCACCGATTATTTGTTGGATCGGTTTATTTTAACTCTCCGGTTACCACAAAATTATAAATGTACATACATTTAAACGCCATACTTTATTGTATATTTACACGTGGTTGCATTCGCGTTACCGGGAAGGTAGCCTACATTTCAATCCATGAACTGACTATCTGTATGCTAAATTTCATTTAAATCCATTAGATAGCTAGCATGTTATGAAGAACGATTTTTATTAATTTATTTTTTAAAAAGTTACATAGCTTTACAGTAAAAACCAAGGCACTGTGAACTACAAAAAACAAAAACATATAGAAAACTATCTGACGTTGCTCCATGGCTCCGTTGCGTCGTCTGATCTGGTGTAGAATTTGGCAGATTGCTCCGGAACTGCCAAAACCCTTCGGCCAAAAGTCTCTACTTGCGATTGCGTCCTGCAGCGGCCGCGGCACGCGCATCACAAACGAGTTGAAGTGCACCTAGTGGCGGGACTGCAGCTGGTGCACCCTCAGCGAGAAGTGCACGATGGATATTGAGCTTACTTTGATTCATGGGGTAATATTGTTAATTAGTTAAGCTATAAGAAGTTTCTGAACGCATTTATAATGTTTTATTGTTAAGGTTGGCAACCTCAATAAAAATCGAAGCTTAGAAACGAATAATCAATGAAATCGACGTAACAAAAATCCCAACATTTCACATCACTGAATCATTCTTTGTGTACGTTCGCAGAGGAGAAAAAAAACCATAACCCTCTTTTTGCTTTAGCGTGGTCGGGTAAAATCCTATAAAAAAATCAGTTAAAATCATTAAAAAAGTTTTGGCGTGATAAGGCACAAAAATTAAAAAAAAAACAGTGCGTTTCATTTATATGTTTGAAAATATCTTCAATGTATAGACATTTCATTTTAAAACATTTTAATATTTAGTATGGGTAGGAAAATTACGGGCTAAAAATAGAATCACAAAGTAGGTGATAAAAGTGCAAAAGTGAGTAAGTTGTTTTATTCAAATAAATATGGGTTCTATAAGTGTTTAAAAATATCAAGGACAAACTTATACAAATCGACCTAGTCCCAAACTAAGCAAAACTTGTACTATGGGTACTAGGTGGAGATATATATATATATATATATATTTTATGTAATGAGTGGCAAACGGGCAGACGAGCCACCTGATGGAAAGTAGTCATCGTCGCCCATGGATATGTGCAACACCGGAGGAGTGCCCTTGAGTGCCCTGTTAACTCGTTTCTTGAAGAATCCCATGTTATAGCGCTCTGGAAACACCTCAGGGGGAAGGTAATTAATAGATAAATTATAATACTTAAATACATAGATATTATCCAAGACCAACAAGCATTCATGATCATGACACAAAGACTTGGCCTGGCCGGGATTCGAATCCGGGACTACCAGCTTTGTAGGCCGTTATGCAACCAACTGGGCCAAACGTCTCGTCAAAACGTTTAACTCTATAGTCAGATTTGCATGCATCGAGTTTTACTTTAAAACAATCTCAGGGTTTCTCGGTCGATTTCACGTCACACAGTTGGCAAATGCTCGTGCGGAGCTCTTTAATTCAGTAAAGAAGTAAGTGACGCGTGCACTAATGGCCGTGTCGGAGCACCGTCATAGTACAAGTCTTAAGTGCAGTACACAGTGTATTACACGTAGGTATCAGCACTGGCAACACACTCTCATGCCATGTCTAATCTGGAAAACGGATTTAGTTAGATTCCACGCTTGACTCTGGGTCTTTCAACTGCCTATCCAATGCAGCGAAGCGGTGCGGAGCTGTGCGAAATAGAAATGCTTTGCTGTTGAAACCCACATGCACACAATAACACTTGAATTTACGGAAAGTGATTGGTTCATTTCGCACAGTTCCGGTAGTTAGGCAGCCTTAGTATGAGGCATAGAGCGAAGGCTTGGTAAGGCAGTGGTATAGTGGTTGGTAAACAATGGCAGGGTTTTGTTTGGTACGTTTGATTATGTTATTATATTATCCTGGTTAAGATATCTATTATAACGACCGATGATTGTTCGCTAAGTTCACACGATTTTTTGCCAGCGCATCATCTGAGGACTTATGAAATTACTTCACCTAATTTACGAAAGTAAAATTCACTTTTGTTGGTGTGTTGACTGTTGTTTCTAAGTTGTGTTCGCCTTAGCCTAAGTGCCATATGGGCAAAGTAAACATTTTTGTGGTAATGCAACTTGAATCAGAGGCAGACCGAAGAGGTGATGAGGAGATGACCTTGATGAATTTCAGGAGACACCCTAGAATCGATCGCCTCACTCTCAACTATTTAAACATTTAATCAATTTGTATACGCATTGTGTTCATTTATATTTAATGTGCTTTGCAATTCAAGTTAAATTCTGAAACTAAATACCTACTCGTCTCATGATTTCCATAGAGACTGAATGGAAATCACACTATCAATACCAATTGCGCCGTCTGTGTAGGCGCTTACTCGACGTGAAGCTCCTATTCATACAGTTGGTTGAAGTCTGTTACCATTTCATTATTCCACTTCATTCCGTAGCGTAAAAATACAAATATAAAAAAAGGCTTTCGTTGCGCGCTTTGCACCGTCTGTACTTAGACGATAGTGAGTCGGCAGGGAGAGGCCGAGCCGACGAACACGCGCGTAGCCTACTCGTTTATGATATAAGATCACACGAGCCTTGCCGATCACGGGGTGCGCGCCTTTGATCCGTGTCGAAAAACCGATAAGATAAATGGATCGTGCGAACTTCACCGAGCCGCTCCGATCTGTTCCGAGCACGGCTATATAAACTTTACGATTTGCATCTTTACGCGTCCAACAGTTCTATAATGAAACTACTGAAGGCGAAAACACCTTTGAGCGGTTTTCGTCGAGTCATACAACTGTTCAGAATTATTTTACTCCAGCCCTGTGCTCACAATTATGCACTCCCGCGGACCGCAATGCAGTTTGTGTCACGTTGCTGTTTAACGGGGCTGACTCTGCTTTACAGCAAAATGTACGGGTAAAATATATTTAAAAGTCTGTGGTTAATTTGAGTAAGAAATAAAGCAAAGAAACCTGAAAACTCTCCCAGTAAAGCCACCACGTTACAACTTTAAGTCAAAGTCACAATTAAATAGTTTATTTGTAGACATGGGTTAAAACGTGTCACAATATTTGAATGACCCTTACTTTATTGCTAGTGGTATTTTAACATCAACTACAGAACAACACAGTCATATTACCAGAGGGCTTGCAGTGGGCGGGGCGCGGCGTTATTTGCCTTCCAGCCGAGAACTCTGAGAGAAGCATTTTCATTTAGTCCAGGGCTGGCACCAAGCGAAGGAGCACGCGTGGACCACGATCTGCCGTCTCGAACGCTCGATATCAGAGCATGTCGTAATAACTTAGTAAAGTTAATTTTGCGTATGTGTGCATAAAACCTTAGACTATTTATTACTTACTTATACTTGGATTTTTTACGAATATCTCGATGTTTTACCATCACGATCTTCATAATTTTTAAAGTGAATTTTAATACCAAGAAACTATATATAGTCCTGTCAGCTTGTCTTCAAATTTTGTCACTATCTATTTGTTAAAAGATCTTTTTTGCAGAGAAGGAAGGAGTTGAATTTTTTTCATTATTTGGATCTTTGTGTTTATAAGAATAAAGTTACCTTTACTTATTCAGTGATCTCTCAGAATAAATTATCATTGTTATCAATCAACCGGGCACCACACTACTTAATTTAATAAAAATATTTACTTCATCCCTCCATGCTCTTGCTTTCTATTCTTACAGAAGCTATTCGTTCGATTCAGAATTTTCAATATCATCAAATAATCGGTAATTCAAAGGTGAAAAGAAGGTATTCAAATCATCGGTCCATTTTTTTGATGGCCTTCCCACGCTGTGTCGTTCTACATGTTGAAGATAATAAGAGAAATATGCACATACATTAAGTTGTAAGTTAGATTTGACGCTAGTTTTCCAGGAAAATCGTAAATCAAAATGTAGCCAACTATGTAGTAAACACAAACCATCAAGATTTATATACACCGTGACCGTTAATAACCCGAAAGATTTTAACGACATATTTTTGACGACTGTACGAGTAAACAATTTTATATCAACATGGCTCTAATTATGTGTCTTAATTAAATTACTATTTCAGTACGAATTAAATCTTATTAATTGCCCGCTTCTTTGTGAACAAGCCTTTAGGTGGGAATCTCAAGTTGAAGAACAGAGAGCGAGCATGACACTTCACAAATCGCTCCGAAATCATACGATGAAAGGCGAAAGGCGTGACTTGTGTATTCCATGAATGACAAGAAGTGTCAAGTTATGACTAGCACGATGTTTGTGTTGAAATTATTTTTATTTATTGGCACCACAAAATACAACAAATACTTATGTATCCAAACTTTATTAGGTGCTACGACATTAAAGTGCTCTAACATTATTATTGAAACTTTGTGTCATAGGTATCTTTTTTTGACTAACAATCACAACCATAAATTGTTAGGCATGATAATATTCGAAGGAAATCATACTACTTATTTTTTTACATCATACTTACTTCTTACCTCATACAGGAAAGGGACTTTGTTGTCACAGCGATCATGCTAACCTGTACCTACAGTAAAATAAACCACAACATGAAACAGTTACGCATTTTTATGACGAGTAATTTATTGAATTAGATTTTCAAAATGTGTACCGCCGTTTTCAGCACAAATATTCGATCTTGAATGGATTTCATGATTCAAGTTAACATAAGTTTTCTTGATTTCTTCTGAAACCGTTTGAATTTTTATTAACAACTCTTCTCTGGAGTTCACAAGTGTTGAGTAAACCTTATCTTTCAGAGTTCCCCATAGAAAGAAATCTAGCGGAGTTAAATCCGGTGACCGGGCAGGCCATGCTAAAACTTCCCTCCCACGGCCGATCCATCTCTCGGGTTATTGTTGTCATTGTTCTGCCAATTACGAACATCCAAGCCGAAGTGGGCCGGGCATCCGTCGTGCTGGAACCACATAGTTCGTCGGGTTTCCAAATCGACATCTTCTAGCAGGTCGTTTAATTCATTATTTAGAAATAATAAATTGTTGTGAGAATTCAGTCTATTTGGAAATATGACGGGACCTATTATTTTATTCCCAATAATGCCAGCCGACAAGTTTACGGAAATTTTTTGCTGGTATGAATTTTCCCTTTTCGCATGGGGATTTTCTTCTAACTACATATGCTGATTATGGGATTTAAAAACTCCCTCTCTCGTGAACAACGATTCATCTGTCCATAATATCTTATATAGAAATCCAGGATCTTCCACTAATTTCTGATTCATCCTTTGGCAAAAGGCAACTCTAGCTAGCCCGTCATTGTTAATTAATCCGTGTACTTTTCTGTAGTGAAAATGATGCAGGCCGTACCTTTTCCATAGCCTTAATACGAGCGTATAGTTAACATTGACCATTCTTGCTACAGCTCTTGATAACAAAGTTGGGTCTTCTGTTATGATGTTCATTATTCTGTTCTCTGCTTGTTCATCTAGATTTATAGCTCTTTCTCTGTGAACTTTTCCAAGTCCTTTTTCGCGAAACTATCGATGGACATACGCAAAAGTCGAATGGTGAGGTATACGACGGTTTGGGTATCGTCTTCAATATTCGGCGACTGCCTGGAGTAAGTTCCCATCACAAAATCCATACACAAAATGGATATCTGCTAAATGAGCCGCAGGATAATGCGGCATAGCGAATATTATTTATTACAGTCAATAAAATGTTCAATATTATTTTATCTTGCGTGACAATTAGTTATCATTTGTAATGTGTCATTTTAGTGACAATCAATTTCAAACTAGAAGAACCACTCTCGCGACTTAGAACAGAACAAACCTAATTATCTCTATTCTCAGTGATAGCAAAAAAGCTACTTGAGATTGAATTGTGTAAGATAAGATATTATAATTATTCGTATTAATACACTACACTGTATTTTAGTTCCATGTTATATCCGTTTATCTCGTGATGAAAATATTTTCGGTAGTAAAAACTTTTTGTAGATAGATACCAAACTTCTTTATGAAACTGGCTAACAACCATACAGTTAGTGCATCTACGTGTAAAAGAAGTAGGTGGCTACGTCATGCTCACGCCCTTAAGGTGTGTTACACTGGAGATTTTTTAACTTTTTATTTGTTGTAAATAATTAATATCTCCTTAATTATGAGTTTTTGGACCATATGTTACATAACTTTATATGGCTCTAGTAGCGTTAACTTAAATCTTTCGGGTTATAAACGGTCACGGTGTATAAGAATAATTTGGAATAGGAGTGTTTTTCAGCGCTGAATTTATAACATCCTCCCATACTAATCGGCCTCCGTCTCAAACGCCTTCCTTATTGAAGATAAAGCGTTTTTCATGTTCCCGACATTTTATTTTTGTAGTAAAATTCTTCGCTTTTATATTCGGTCCTTATAATGAGGGATCAGAGAATCTCTCTGTATAGGTGTTTTAAATCGTTGACTTTTTTTGTATGCGTTTATGCGGTATTTTTGGAAAATACTAAACCGTACCCCATAAAATTTTAGGTAGGTAGCTAATAGTTAATTTAGTTGTAGTTAGATATATAGATAAAAACCTTATTAATTCACAACAAAAACAACAGAGAAATATCAAATTTATAAGAAACACATTTCTGATATTCTAAAAAAACCGGCCAAGATCATGTCGGACCATGCTCAGTGTAGGGTTCCGTAGCTGCTGCCGCAGATACAGCGTGGGAAGGCCCCCAAAAAGAAGGACCGATGATCTGGTGAAGATCGCGGGTAACCGTTGGACGAGAACGGCGGACGACCAGTCGTTATGGAGATCCTTGAGTGAGGCCCTTGCCCCGCTGTGGACGTCCCTGGCCTGATATGATAAATTTCAACTTTATATAATACATTTATGTTTAATTATTATTTGCATATCTTTACCAAGAATTATAATTTGTTCAATGTATTGTAAGTTAACAAAGCTTAGTAGGATGTTATGAAAATATATTTTAAATGAATAAATAATTATTACGGGACAATTTATACACAAATCGAACTAGGCCCATGGTAAGTTCAATGAGGCTTGTGTTATCGGTACTAGATGACGATATATTTAATAGATATATTTACTTATATATTTACGCTTATCATACAAATATTTGCCCTGATTTTTTTGGATTTGAACCCAAAACCTTCAGCTTTGCAGGAAATGTTACTCCCGCTGAGCTAAACCGGTCGTCAAAATAGATACAAAGATACATAGGTACATCAATATTATCCATTAACCACCTACCTCCCGTCTCACAGACTCATTCAAACTTAAAATTGTTGATATACCTATGTGCAATCATCCTACAAACGTTTGTGTCCTTGTACCTTCTCCCCTCCTGCCTCAGTGCCGCGTCAACACTCGACAAGGTCGGTCGTGCACGCATTTAGTTTTGGTGAGTATATTACTGTCTCCGGCCGTCTCTGAGACAGGTGGTAGGTGCATACGTATTTTTTCTTAAGGGTCTCGGAGACGGGTTGTAGGTGGTTACGTGATTATGCATACTTATTTCCTTTACTACGCCGACCGCTTAGTCTAGTAGGTAGTGAGAGTGACCTTTACCCTTGACTTTTTATGTATATAAGTACCTATTGATCCATCAAAATAAGTATGTATATCTTCGTTTAGTACCTAAAGCACTTGGATTTGAGTAAGATTGTCAGTATTTTATTTAATAATAGACGGTCTCCACAATTTCGTTCGCGGAAGAAAAATAGACATAACCCCTCTTTTTTTTCTTCAGGGGAGTCGGGTAATAAGTATTCTAGAACCATTTGTGAATCCAGCTAATCGTGTTCCAAAAATAGTTGAAATCTGTTTAGGTGTTTTTGCATGATGAAGCCTCAACGACGCATACACACTTCGAACAAATTGTGTCAACAACTATAACTTAGTGGGCTGCAAGTTTGTGAAAATATTACCTTTGTTTTGACGAAACCTGTTTAATTAGCTCTGTTGATTATTGAAGAATTATAAATAATAACACAGATCTTTATATAAATAAATAAATATTACGGGACAACTTTACACAAATCGAACTAGCCCCATGGTAAGCTCAATAAGGCTTATTTTATGGGTACTAGACGACGATATATTTAATAGATATATTACTTATATACATGGAAGACATCCAAGACTCAGGAACAAATATTTATGCTCATCACACAAATATTTGCCCTTACCGGGATTTGAACCCAGGACCTCAGCTTCGCAGGCAACGTTACTCCCACTGAGCCAAACTGGTCGTCTAAATAAGGTTATAACGTTATATAAGGTTATATTTTGTGAAGATCTCACATCCGATAGGATATATAGTTCCTAAAGTAAAAATAAAGACTGTTGCCCTATGTTTAAAGTAAAACTATATTTCATTATGGTTTTAGGGTTATTATTATTATTATTAAATAATTACATTTGTGTATATTGCCATTATTACCTTAAATTAGCCATCTGATCCAAAAATAATAATACATTAGGCCGATATTATGTAGCCGTCCTGAGGACGGAAGGTAGGTGCTTGTGTGAATAAAGTAGTAGGTAGGTAGTTTAGGGTTATAAGTACCCTCTTGTTCTTTGATGTAAAAAAATGTCGCCATCAACATTTCTGGACCGATGCCAACTTCAAGCCTTCAAGAAAGGAGCGTACTCCTTTCTACCTGAAAGTACGGCAACGCACTTGTGACTCCTCTGGTGTTGCAGGTGTCTATGGGTGACGGTGATCGCTTAATATCAGTCCTTGTGCTCGTTTGCCCCCTATAACATAAAAAAATGTTAAGTCCAAGGTAAGGTCGAAGGAATCCCGTGGGAGTTTTAGTCAACAATAAAAATATCGAACCTTGGGAGAGGTATGAGCACGCCCGCACTGGCTTATCATGCCGTAACGTATCGATAAAAATAATTAGCGAGCGGATATAAATCATGTTATCTTATATCTTCACGTAGACCTCGGCAGCCAATAAGCGTTTTACCTGAATTACGCCAAGATAAATTGCTACCGTCTGACATTAATACGAACTTTCCTGCGAAAATAAATTACCTGTATCAGTTCGTCGGAACCTCTGTCGGAAAACCCCGGTTACTTCCAAAAACTCCTATCACACAAAATGACAAAATCATAAAAGCAACCTTCACACATTCAGCCTAAAATTCGTATTTCAACAGCGGTGAAAGATAATGTACGTTAAGGGAATCAGTCATAAATCGGCAGCGTATCTCTAGTGACGAAGTTTGGTAACGAGGAGATAAGCTGCGGTAATTTTAAATTAGTCTCATTTGTTCGCTTATTCGTTAAATATTCGATTTATTCTAATTTAAATGATTTGCTCTTGTCAGAAGCCTGCGAGTCCATTCTTTTTATCTAAATGCTTACAATAGCATTTATAGTATTGTACTACTAGTAATTAATAATAATAATAAAATCCTTGACAATCTCAAAATAAAACATACCTCAATGCATACACGATATCCATTAAATAACAAGGGTATAAAAATAATTACGTGCCTTTAAGGGTAGAATGTATGAAGAACCAATATTTTGTATCGTATCACCTTATGTTTGCACCATATATTTTGTGAATAAATGATTATGATTATGATGATAGTTATGAAAATATCTTACAAATATGCAAAAAAGGCAAAGCGGAGATTACTATTGGGAACATTAAGTTTCCCAAAAGTATATCTATCCATACTAATATTATAAATGTGAGTGTGTCTGGCTGTCTGTTTGTTACCTCTTGACTCTTAAGCTACTAAACCGATTGGAATAAAATTTGGTAAAGAGATAGTTTGGAGTTCAGGGGCTACACATAGGCTTCTTTTTATGCCGGAAAAATACCCTTATCCGCGATAAATCAATTTAAGGCGGACGAAGTCGCGGGCAGAAGCTGGTACTATTCTAAAGTTGTAAAAATTATATGTTTGTATGTGTCGTTGTGGCTTCATCACGCTGAATCGGCTGAACGGATTTTAACTATTTTTGGTACATGGTTATCTGGGTATGTCCAGATCGTTATAGGATACTTTTTATTCGACTATGCTAAAGAAAACGAGAGGGGTTTATGACTTTTTCTTCTCTGCGAAAGAAGTTGCGGGCGCCTTATAGTATTTAATATTTCTACGCCACAGTATATCTTACAGGACACATAACATAACCATTTTAATGTTTGTAGCTGTTGGTTCTCCTAATAAATAATTAATAAATAACCTACGAATAACTACATTTTTACTTTGGTGTGTACAGATTAGCAAAGATTCCTTGCTTACTTGTACAGACCAAAGTAAAAATGTATATGGTCGATTTAGTGATCAAATTTAAAATTCAGGATTTGAAAACAGATACAATAAAAACAATATAGCATAAAAACAAACCATCATTAGATTCTGACACGTAACGCGTACTATTGAGTAAAAAATTTACCACTTCCGTGAAAATTACCATATACATTACCATATGTTTTTGAAAAAAAAAAAAAAACAATCGACTTAAGTTACATCCAAAATTAGCTACAAATCTGCTGTCTTATTTGTGACTCTCTTTGTGCTATAGTTTGGACGTTAGCTATAATAAGCCAAGTACACGGGCGTGTGTAAGTTAGTTGCAAGTTATGCAAACTCAGTGGCCTTTGAAACGTATTTATGGCTGATGCTAACTGGCCCACATTTTAGTTTAGTTTAAGTAATTTGTGCCACATTTGGTTTGTAAGGAATCACTAAAACCTATAGTACCTATATTACTTTAGAGCATTTATTTATTGGAGTTACGATACGAATACATTTCCCTCTGACAAATTAATCGCGAAATCGCCAGTTCGTTTATATGGTAAATTGTCAACAGTAATAGGGGGTAATAGTAGGAGAGCGGACCGCAAAATTTCGAACCGACTTAATACCACGATGAAATACACAATGGTTTCCCATAAAAATGATGCTTAGTCCGAAATTGTTAGACTGCCACGGCGGAACTTGCCGAAAGTAAGAAAAAGAGAGTCATTTCCGCTGCGAAAAAGGGGGTGTCACCTAACCCATCTACTGGCAGACTTCGCTTTTCTGTATCTACCAGTAAATTTTTAATTGATGCCATAACTATTATTTTGGTATCAGATGGGTTAAGTGACACCCCCTTTTTCGCACCGGAAATGACTCTCTTTTTCTTACTTTCGGCAAGTTCCGCCGTGGCAGACTAAAAAATTCGGACTAAGCATCACTTTTATGGGAAACCATTGTGCATTTCTTCGCAGGATCAAGTCGGTTCGAAATTTTGCGGTCCACTCTCCCACTATAAAATAAAGCTGGGCAAAATAAAATAGAAAGATAAAGCGCGTCAAAGTTTAGGAGTGGGGGCGCTCGCTGGGAGCGCGCGGGGAACTTTAACGGCCTATATCTTCATCATTTTTTGTTTAATTGACAAAAAAAAATACGCTTCCAATATTTTCTGATATTCTTACTGACGGACTAATAGGGTACATGCATGAATTTTTTTATCGCTTTTCTTACCTAAATATCAAAATACCGTAAAAACTATTTAAAAACGTGAAATTTAAATTTAAATCGGCCAAGAAATACGCATAATTTAATTATGCGTATTTCATTTTAAACTAGTGATTAGACAGAGAGATCCGATGTGCACTCTTACGTCACAGTGCACTCCGGCAATATAAACTCCATATTAAATTCTGTTTTGCAAGAAAGAGATAGAATGAGATGTTTGATGGCTTATATCCTGCCTATTTTATAGCTATTAAAAAAAATTGTCTACTGTTTGTTATATGCATGAGGTTTTAATAAAGCAAAAATAAAAAATCATGAATATTCTCTATTATATTTTTTTAGGATACAAGCCTACTGTTGTGCGTGTATAGAAATACGAATATTTCCGTAGTGTGCTTACCTCATTCCCCGTTAAAAATCCATGAAAAACGACACGGCTTGTCATCTCCATTACTGAACGCAAAACGAACTGGAGACCGAAATCATACTGCTATCTTTTTCACATCTGTTAAGACCACGCAAGTGTGAACGAGATAGTATTATGATCGCCATTTCATTTTGCGTTGAATATAGTAAAATGTTCTTCTAAAGTTATTACAGATGAAATAAAACAATTTAACGGATTATATCGCGTATATTATCTCATTTTAGTTCCCGACGTTTCGGAAGCTTTCCAGCTTCCCATGGTCACGGGAGGACTGAGAAAAGATGTATTTTCATCTGTCAAAGTTACAATTTGTGAAAACTACCCATTTTTTGAAAAAACACAAATAAAGGTGTACATACATGCCAGATGGGCCTAAGCTGTAAAGACAGTTACACATGTGCCAGAAGGGCTTAATTATTTTATTCTAATAATTTACCAAGCAGCATTTCACAAATGAGGCGTACTGAGGAGAAAAGAATAAGAATAAGAAGATATAATCCGTTAAATTGTTTTATTTCAATGAGTAATAATCGCGGAAACAGAAGAAAATATTATGGTATTACAGATGGTTTATAATTACCATTTCTAATAGTATAAACCAGAGGCCTAACGAAATTTTGACACTTGGTATTCGAATCAACTGTCATAGCCCATACAAAATCATGACACTTGATTCTGATTGCGAGCGTCAAACGCGTTAGGCAATAGGGGGCATTGTGCCAGTGAATTACGGTACGGCATTGAAACATGGTCACACGCAATGGACCTCACAAGAAGGCTCAAATGCAAAACTCATACAAAAAATCCAAAGACAATATTTTTCCGCTTCGGCGACCTCCAAATAGTTCGTTAGAATCGTTTTTTTCGCAAAATACCTGCTGTAAATTAGGAGTACGAAGTAGTAGTGGTACATTTAGAGTATTTAGTATTTAGTACATCTGGGGTAGGGAACTTAAAAATATTTCAAAGTAGAAGATGCCCGCAACTTCGTTCGCGGAGGAGAAAAAGTCATAACCCGTCGTTTTTTCTTCAGCGTAGTCGGGTAAAAAGTATCTTTTAACCATTTGGAGATACCCAGCTATCCGTGTACCAAAAAATGTGGAAATCTGTTCAGCCGATTTTGCGTGATGAAGCCACAACGACAGATAAAAACATACAAAAAATCCAAAAAAAAATATTTTTCGTTTTAGTGACCTCCGAATAGTCCGTAAGAATCAATTTATTGAAAATATCTTCAATGTAGAGACATTTCATTTTTACAACTTTATAATAGTATAGGTTACGGGTATTTTTAATCGACTTTCATAAAAGGTGGAGGTTCTCAATTCCTCGGAACCTTTTTTTTTGCAAATAATATTGTGTATCCACGCTGACCGTTGTTTTTTTTTCCAATGTTACGTCTTCTCTTGGCCTGAGAGCGAAATTTTTCGCTCACAAACGTCCAGCACAGTTCGTAAATACTACTTAAACCCAGCGCAGTATGAAGAAATAAATACCACACACTGCGCTGTTGGCAACAAAACTAGTTAAACCATGACTATAAAAAAATGTTACGTTCTACGGAGATGTTTATGATTGAAACGCACTTTTTAAACCGATGAATAAGAATATGATGTATTATTCCACATTCACTAGACGATAAAACACTTGAAATATGTACTATTAAAATACTTTTCACTATCATACACTCGAAACTCTCGAGTTGTAGTCGCTGTGAAAAAAGTGAACTGAACTTGGGGCCTGTTCGGCGAGCTTGTATATGAGTTTTAGGTCTTCTGGAACATTCGATTACGACACAACTAAGTCGTAGACAGTCCTTCGATAGGTACGACATGGTTTGGGAACCTTCTCAACGCCGTCTCGCTCACTCTTTTCTCGAAAGTTCGGCGGACAGTTCCGTATCTTGGTCGTGGTGTCTCTCTAACAGTCTTCTGGAATGTTCTCTGCATAGCTGTCTATTTCTCATCCTATTTCTTTCACTTGTACTGCAATTTTCATAATAATACAATACTGAAATGAACTTCAGAGGTCAAATCGGGTTCTCAGGTTGTGTCGTTAGATACAGGGTGGCCTGAAACGGACTGAAGAAAACGGCAACAGGGGTGAAATTTTAATAAACTGGTATTGATAGAGCAGCGTCTAAGGCAAGGAAAAACAATTTGATAGTAGTTTTAGTTTAGTTTTAGTAAAAATATGATAGCAACAATTGTTGAGATTTTGTGTTTGTACGTGCATCATGCGGAGATGGTTTGTCCGATTTCTATAAAATCTTGTAGCAAATTGAAAATATGACTTCAGTCAGCATTAGGTACTTACCCAACAACGGAAACGAAAAAAAGGGTGTTAGTTTTTTTTTACTGATGCAAACTGAGTCGAGGAGTGACTTAAAAAAAAACAGGTCTGAATTAAAACACTTTTTTTTAAGTCACTCGTCGACTCAGTTTGCATCAGTAAAAAAAAACAGGATAATGGTTCTTCCCTCCTCTGCGAACAAAGTTGCGGGCACCTTTTTGTAATAAAGAGGATCAGCACCTGCGTAACTGAACCATACCTAAATACTCTAATTATACGTATCATGTGTAGGTAATAACAGTAGGGTCCCAAATAGCGAGTCCGCAAAAAAATACAACTTAGATGTAGTAATTTTCCCCATTAGGTTTTACCACATATTGCGACTGTCACGGTTATAGGGTCGGTAATTGTGTAGCCGAATTTCCTTTTATAGACTCAGACGAAATAAAACCCAATAATGTTTTGTTGCGATCACTAGCGTCGTTATTAGGAGTATAATAATGCTTCAACTGTTCCGATGCCATTTCGTCCGTTTTCCTGTTTTATTTCCAGTACAGAATGTTGGTAAATGGTTTGTCTCATACCTCTATAAAGTTGTTGAATACTCATAGTTGTTAAAATAAAATGTCTGTACGTTGTAGATATTTTCAAAAACATGATTGTAAAGGTCTATTTGGCGGTCATTATCTAAGTCTATAATAAAGTCCACAATAATTGCGTTGTCGTGGCTTCATCACGCCAAATCGGCTAAACGGATTCCAACAATTTTTGGTACACGGGTAGCTGAGTTTCCACAAATGGTTATAGAATAATTTTTACCTTACTACGCTGTACACACAAAGAGGGTTTATGAATTTTTCTCGTCCGTGAACGAAGTTGCGGGCAAATTCTAGGGTTGATATATTCTTATACAGCTCGTGTATTCCAAGCAAAGTCTTTTTATTGTATTCCATACAAAGTTATATTTTAAGTTCAGAAATATAAACGCTACTATGAACATACTTTTTTATAAATAGTATACGAAGCGCAATGTAGCGGTAACAACTATCATCGATATCACTGACATTTGATTATTATATGAAATCAAGGATAGGTCGAATAACATGCCTAGATACAGACCGACATATCAAAAATAGTGTTTAGGCTAGGTGCGCTATAACTGTTCGTAGCGTCTGCGCGCGATAGTCCCCACACGCTAGGTGTCGTAGCATCCTACCACCTAGCCGCGAAGTAGGGGAGACTGAGGTGAGGTGTAACATAGGAGAAATGTGACATCGTCGATTTTCTCGACACTATTAACTGTTGCGAGCTCGCTATCAGTTAAAAGATTCCAAAAAATCGTCGATGTCACAACTCTTCTCTGTTACAACCTACCTAGGTCTCCCCTAAACCGACGTCAGTAAAGCAGACATGCTGCCGTTGAAATTAGAATGATAGCACGGCATTTGATTGAAGAACGTGTCAAATACGACGTGATTGCATTACATTGTTGCTTGTGAAAACCTTTAACATTAAATGAGTGTTAGTACTTATGATATTTGAGAAGATAAGTATTAAGACATTTAGTTTTATTAAATCAAATATTAGGGCTCTCTGACAATATTGTCTCCTGTATTGTTACAGGACGGAAAAACAGCAAGAAAAAGTTGATCCGGCAGTTGATGCCTGAGCATGAGTTTATACTTACAAAGATATGTATTTAAGATAGGCTTGGTAATAATATTGCAATACTTAAGATTTGTTAACAAAAAATGACTGTCTGTTGAGTTTGTTTCGGTTTCGTCTTAACAGTGGTCTCCTCTTGGTAAATGCCGTAGAGTCAGACTTGTACAAGTGCCCTTGCGACCTACTTACAGACTAAAGATTACTATTTAATTATACTTTGAGTGTGTGAATGGTCTAAACGGATCTTTTTAAATATAAAAATCGAGATGTAATATACTCATGCAAAACCATAATCATCCATTAAAGTTACCTGTTAAGCCAGCTGTCAATTACCTTAAGTTGAGCTCATCTTCCCAATGCTTTTATTATGCTATTAGTTATTTAATTTTGCACATTGTTTTTTAAAGATTTCCAACGGTAAAAGTTTCCCCATCCATTCATTATTTACCGCCGACAGAGATGGATCTGTTCGAAGGACTATCCTACACTCAAACAATGAACGAATACACGAAATTCAGGTGTACAATAAACTATGTAAATAAAACAAATCCGTGGACAAAGGATTTGCGTACAAGTGCAATTTCTGCGCATTTAAGAAAATACGATTTAATTTAAAGATAAACGCTTCTTGCTTAAAATTGCGACAAAACGTGTTGAGTGTTCCATTTTATTGGAAGCATTTTTTATCGCCTGATAGCATCTATTGAAGCGATAATAGAAGCGGTTAGATCGCCCGGGTAGTGATGTGCTACGTTATCGTTCCCAGAATAGGGATAGTCAGCGTCATAAATATGCATACATTTTACTACTTTAACTCCATACTAAGGTGTAGGTACCTATGCATATTTATGATGCTCAATGAATAGTGAATGATTTTTCTATCGTTTTTTTTTACAAAATATGAATAAAACGTAAAAAATAAATAATAATTAAAAACGGCCAAGAAATACGGATGGTATAGGCTTTTAAACTACTAATTAGACAGCGATATGACAGAGGCGCCCATATCCAGCAAGTCCCCGCAACCTTAACCAGGTCGTCCGAGCATCTTACGGGAGCCCTACACGCTGCGCTCGCCGGTACGCGGACCACTTGAGAACCTTTCTGCCCCATCGACTATCGGTTCTTCAAATTATGTGCCCTGCCCATTGCCACTTTAGTTTGCTTACCCTGCATACTTTTTAGGTGACCTTGGTTCGTCTACGAATCTCCTTATTTCTGATTCGATCTCGTAGGGAGATCCCGAGCATAGCCTTTTCCACAGCTTGCTGAGTGACTCAGAGTTTTCTTAAGAGGCCCATAGTTAGAGACCATGACTCGGTTACTTCGTTCATCACGGGTAATACGCACTGATCGAAGACTTTCGTCTTCAAGCACAGATGTATTTTGGACAAGAAAACACTTCGCAGTTCGCACTACGCTGCTCAAAAAGGTACTCTTGTGTGCAGCTGATCCAAGTTGAATCTGTCGATTGATCTCTTTCTCGCGGTTGGACCTACCCTACTGGATTGTTTGATTGACCGAGTCTCTCTTTGATGATTTTATAAATCAATATAGAAAAAAATATTTTTTCACATTATAAAAACGAATATGAATTCTCTGGCATCATGCAATTTGTTATGATTTTGTATACTTATATTCTTAATTATTGAAATAAAACAAATTTAACGGATTATATCGCGTATGATCTCATTTTAGTTCCCGACGTTTCGGAAGCTTTCCAGCTCTCCATGGTCACGGATGGACCATGTAAATGTGGTGGTTAAATTGTTCTATTTCAATGAGTAATAATCGCGGAAATAGAAGAAAATATTATATATTCTTAATTGTTAAAACTTTGTATTAGAATTCGTTTGTATACCTATCTATCGATGCTACAAAGTGTGATCTCCCCGCAACCCTCACGAGGTCATCTGTCCAACTAGTCGGAGGCGTCTCAAACACTATGCGTGGTCATCACTCCAGGAATTTACTACCTCAATGACCATCCGTTCTCCGGGCTACATAACCCGCCCATTGCCACTTCAACCACGAAATCCTGCGAGCTATGTCGGTTACTTTGGTTCTTCTGCGGATGGCCTTTTTTCTGAATTTATCACGCAGAGAAACTCCGAGCATAGCTCTTTGTACACTTACGTGCATCATAATTGGCCACAGCATCTGTTATAGATGTTTTTTGCGGCACTTGTGGGTTTACGGGTTTCCGCATTGCCGTTAATATGGCTTTGGAGTCCATAGAGAGAATAGCAGCGCGGCATTTCTTGCCACATCAATCGTAAACAAATCGCGAGCCGCAGGAGGTGGTAGAGCAAGACGTTGTCTTTTCTGCTAAAGGTTCTCCAGCCAGTCATCGTCATGTTTTCAAGTTCCACTTTACTGGCGTGACGTCATTCGTGCATTCAGGTCTCATCTCAGCGCGTTTCTCCCAAGCGTCTGTCCGAGTACCAAAACTATTAATGTCCCACTTGCAAGAAATATTAAACCTCAGAGTTGGATGCCCAATATATATTTTTACCCAGCATTACTTGGCGTGGTAGTCTTCCGGGGCCCATAGGATGTACGTGACCAACTTACGTACTATGAAATAAATAACTCCCCTATATTTTTACAACCCAAATCATTCATGGATAGTCATGTGAGGAGATGGGATATTACCAGGAACGCTCCTGAAAACATTCCCACCTGGGACATAGTACATCACTACACCCGACTGTCAATACATCCGAGGCCATTCTACTTTGTGGATAGCGTATATTGCGTCGATATCGCTTTTGTTCTCTCGGAACTATTGGATATAAACAGAAATTATCATTAATAACATTGAAGGCGATCCCAACGAGTATTTACGAGGCAACCCGATCGTTTTGTGCGCTCAGAAGCAATTTCTTTAGACAAGGCAACTGAATACTGCCTTTTTATGAAGTTCTTACGCTTCGGGGATGGCTGTGTTGTCATCCACTGATTACTATGAGTGTATATATCTAAATATGTTTTTATTCGCTGTGTCTATGTGACACACTTATTACAAATTATTATCATATTTACAAGTAAATTCCTCTTAAGCTGTATTAGATCAAATTTTTTATTCCTTTTTACATTTTCTATATAGGCCAGCAGGGCATAATTAGCGTAACTGCGCGTGTCGCGTGACGTATCGTCTATTGTCTCTAGTCTTAGGAATACTTAAATAATAGTATGCGTGTCAAAAACCCGAATGACGAAATTTTGCGCTAGAAATACACTTAGATTATGAACTTTATAGAGTTCCATACCTAAGGGTATGAATGTAACCCTAAACTAAGCTTCCGCTGACTGTTTCTCAATGTATGTGTTCGTCTTTAACTCCTGAACCAGAATAGTTAGACACTTGACATATTTACATAATGGGTAATAGTACCTTTATAATAACCAATAAAAATATCCACATGGAAGAAACATGTTTTTGTATTACTTAATTAAAATATGGTACTTTTTGACTTCGACCGATGACTTTTTTTACTTCCGCTTAAAGAACGGGTGTATTACTTATTAAGGAATGAGAGCGGCATTTTTGTTATGGTATACGGCTATGCGACCCCTGCTCCCTGAGCTGCTACTGGCTCATACATAGTCTTCTGGGACAGTAGTATCCTTTAACCCTTTCTCCTGTCTAAATTCGAACAATTTCTTCTTTACCCTGTTATCCTTCCTCCTATTCCACCCATCCAAGTTATGCCGTGCCAATGGATGCGTAGCTAGAGGCGAGTCTAGTCGTTAGCGTGCCGAATTGCCCTCGGACTGGTGACCCCAGAACCCAGAATAAGGCTAAACCCTTACCTGGTATGCGGGGCTCTGCTGTGTTTGAATATTTTATTCCTAGCTGCTCGTGGGAACGCAAATGGCGGCGATGTGGTTCGCAACCCATCACGTCTCAGTCCCAGCGAGAGCAAAAATTGGGCTATGGAGAGCCGCTTTTCTATGTTAAATGTAAGGGGAGGAATGAATGATAAAATAAATGAAGTATGTCAGATGATGGATGCGAGAAATATTGATATTCTGTGTGTGAATGAGACAAAGCGAAAGGGTTGTGACAGTACAAAATGAAGAGATCAATGAATGTGGCTGAAGCGGCAGTTGTGTGCCAGGACCGTAGCAAGTGGAAGGAGGTAGTCTCTGCCTACCCTGTAATGGCAATAAGGCGTGATTGTATGTATGTATGTACAATAAAACTATTTTTTTTTAAATTGTATATCGTGCGGAAAATTGTATTATTTGCACTAATGCTTTCTGCTTTTTTCAATTATACTGTCGACCAGCATATGTATCCGATGCTTGCCATTCGGCTTGTGTCAAGACACCTCGGGAGTCGGAAATCGAGTAAAATGACATATTTCCGCGCTGATATCAGAAATACTACTTCCCCGGTGTTTTTGCGTTCGAATATTATCTTGTACCCAATTTTTTGGGATACTAATAATACATTACCAACCGCACCAATACCGCAAACACAAGCATTTTTAGTTATAAAGATCACATTTGAAACATTATTTAAAAGAAATATATCTCAAGTAATATTTATTTTACTTCAGCCTCTGCATATTTCCGTAAAAACGATAATAATTATGTTATGGGATACGCGTTTGCACAGATGCCATATATTCGCATTTGATTCTAGGGTTTCGGGTCACGAAGCCACCTGGCGAACTGAACGCACCCAGAATATAAGATGGCTTAACTGGTAAGAAAGTTCTACAGACATATGTCCATTTTGTGAAAGCAGGGTGAAAGGATAATGGGTAGTTGCTCCTAAAAATAACGATGTCTGGAGTTCCCCAAGGTTGGGTGCTTATTAGACAATATTGTTTTTGGCTCCTCATATTCAATTACACAAAAGCAACACATAATATTACGAAGAGATATAAGTACCTATTTGTATGTGTGTAATTAAGATAGCAAAACCGTATAAACCATTATTTCGCTTATGATTACAAATATCCATATTTTAATGAGTAGAATTCAAAATTAAATATAATTTTCTAAAGTACGTAGTACATAGACACGTTTGCTCTGTCTCACATACAGGTCAATCGAGCCATGGCCTCTCGAGTTCTCATCAGACTCAGACCCTCGAATTGGTACATTACTACTAAAATTACGAGTTTGCAGCTATTGCAGTGAAGATTTTGGAGCCCAGGGCAGGCGAAACGAAGAGCATATGAAGAAGCCACACCCGCGGCGACCCCAGAGCTGGCGCTTACCTCTGTTACAAAATTTCCTTGGCAAGTGTGGTGAGCCAATGTTTTACAAGGTATGGTCATTCAAAAACCGCTTGCAATTATCAGATTTTAAAAATATAGTTTCATGGATAAGATATTCGTGTTTTTAATTCTGACTTATATTTGTCCTTGCCAAACCCTATTACAGACGTCAGTCAGTAGTAACGTCACTCAAAATATCTCCAAGGCAATAAAGAATTTAACACATCTTAATGTAGAACGCATGAAATTAGTTTCTTAGAATAGCCTATTTAAACGAAAACAAATGTAAAAACAAGGACTTTTTTTGCTCATCCTAATCCAGAGAGGTAACGCAGTCAGCAAAATGGGAACCATGCCACGGGCGAAACTGCCGTACGGCGTGTTATTTTTTTTTCTAGATGTAGTACTTATAATATACTAGCTTTTGCCCGCGGCTTCGTCCGCCTTAGATTCGTTTATCGCGGATAAGGGTATTTTTCCAGGATAAAAAGTAGCCTATGTCCTTTCCCGGGACTTAAACTATCTTTATACCAAATTTCATCCAAATCGGTTCAGCGGTTTAAGCGTAAAGAGGTAACAGACAGACAGACACACTTTCGCATTTATAATACTAGCGGCCGCCCGCGTCTTCGTCCGCCTTAGATTCGTTTATCGCGCACAAAAGGTATTTTTCCGGGATAAAAAGTAGCTTATGTCTTTCCCCAAAACTCGATATTTTCCCAGAAGGAATAGAATTTGACATACAATATAGCCTATTCCTATTCTGATATATACGATACATAACCGGAAAGTTTTATAAATATTCGTCCAGTAGTTTTTGAGATTAAGTGAAACGTACATACATAATTTCACGTTTATAATATAGTAAGGGTTAGTTTGCATTTTGGCGGGGGGTCCAAAAATAACCCTGTGTACACCCACTTATGAAAAATTTATAAAGTTTTAGATTTCACCTTATTGAGTTTAGAGTATAAAAATAAAAGTCGACCCTTTGGAATAAGAAACCTATTCACCCTTCACCAGTATTTTATTTTCAGGTACGACCATCGCAAGTGCTCTCTCAAAATCCTTCGCTTAATGCCAAAATGACGTTTGTGCTGTGAACTTTGAGGCACATACAACGTTCTTCCAGATTATGAGTACCCGTCCGTTTTTGCTGTTTTTATGTAAGTAATTCTAGTTTGAGGTCAAACCGTTGCCTGACGTGTTGTTTACGCCCTGTTTTACGGTGGATCCTGAGATTGGAATTGTTTGTGTTCCTTTTGGTTTTCAGTAAAACCTTTTACAGATTCTCATTCTATTATCATAAAAGTAACGGCGAGTCAAATTAGTCGGTTGTGATTTTGGGAAATATAGTTCACGCCTTTTGCTATAAAATAAAAGTTCATTTTTTAATTTAATCTTAGTACTTTTCGTATCGATGCAAAATATTGCGGTAGCTTAGGTTCTTTGTTAATGAAAATGACACATAATTAAGGTGAACCATAATAACAAAATAAATAAATACCAGGGCTAAACTTAGACCGACCTAGTCCTCTTAAAAAGCATGTGCTATGGGCTGACTACGGGTTACAAAGTTATAAAAAATTATAGATAAATTATGTATATTACTTTAAATATGTAAAATATTCAAGACCCAGGAACAAACAATTGTTAAAACATGTATATCTGTAAAACTCCGGTTAAGTTAAGTCAAAAATTTCATGCGTTTACCTTTTTAGGGTTCCGTAGCCAAAATGGCAAAAACGGAACCCTTATAGATTCGTCATGTCTGTCTGTCTGTCTGTCCGTCCGTATGTCACAGGCATTTTACTTAAAAACTACAAAACGTACATTGATAAAATTTGGAGCATAGGTGTCGTGTGTAAACCGCTATTTAGTTTGATAGTTAAATAAAAAGTATATATATTTCTAGGGGGGCATTCTATAAATTTAAGAGAAATTGAAAAAAAAAATCAGCAAATATTAATGTGTGGCACTTCATTCGACAGTTCTTCTAAAAATACTTTGAGGTATCTACAAAAAAAATTGATTTAGTGAATGTTTTCTGAAATATTCGCTCCGAAAGTAGCAAAAATTGTGTCCCCCCTCTATTTTCTAAACAGTATGTTAAAAAAATATGAAAAAAATTACAAATATGAAACTTAATAAATACTTTTAACGAAAATTGTTTTCAGCATGATCGGACATACCGCTTTTAAGTTATTGCCACAAAACTGCGCTTCTTAGGAAAGGGACGTAAGTGCCGGGGAGATACCCTCTTTTGTTAGTATTTTTTTCCACATCGTACTTTTTTTCATCTGTACTGCATTTTTTGTATAAACGGCTGCGGAACCCTTCATGGGCGAGTCCGACTCGCATTTGGCCGCTTTTTCTTAATTTTCATACTGTGATTTCCACATGGGCCGGATACAGGCGACCCGCATCCAGCGAGTTTCCGCAACCCTAACTAGGTCGTCCGACCATCTTACGGGTAGCCTCCCACGCTGCGCTCGCCAGTACGCGGTCGCTACTTGAACACTATAGACTGTTTAACTTAATATAGACTGTTTGAAACAATCGGCCTTAAGTCCAAAGTAGTCGTAATTGGCTAGTGATGATTAATGACATTTCACTACAACAATTTTTCCTAAAGCTTTGGATTTAGACAAACGAGAAAAGCACCGTTCAATGATAGTTCCCGCTTCTCTTTGACACAGTGCGAACGATCAAAGTGAAAAGTCAAGAACAAGATACTAATTTAATGTTCCTGCTTCAACTAAGTAATAAGTCAGTAAAATGTTTCTGAGAGCTAACTGAGAAATATCACGGTTTTACTCTCGCAAATTAACTGAGTCGCGTTTCGTTACATAATTGCGATTCTCCGCAATGAATTATGAGCAGGTCACTTTTCTCTAACTAGGCAATTAGTTGTTACAGTACAGCTCTGACTTATATATGTTAAACTACGAAACCAATATAATTTTGAAGTGAAGGCACATTTGCGTGTGCTCCAAATGAATAACTGGCGTGTTGTAGCGCTGAACCGAGAAAAATGGCGCAATCTCGTATTGGAGGCCAAGATTCACTTAGGGTCGTTGAGCCAGCGCAGTAAGTATTTTTCCATCTGTTCAAGAACTACGATACCACAGCCAAACGAACAGATTGGAACATTTACAAATATGACATGGTTTAATGGAAAGTGTTTCGTTCCAATTGACCACAGGTAGTGAAATTTAATGATGAGATGGTCCGGAGGGGTTTTTTCGGGGTTAAAAACCCTGTGAGCACTTTCCAAATTTTATAGAAAAAAATCATTTCGAATGCTCATGTTACACCTTACCCGATAGTTGTTGGGAGCTCCGGCCTCAAAATTATTGACAAGTACGTATGTCCATCCGTGACCATGGAAAGCTGGAAAGCTTCCGAAACGTCGGGAACTAAAATGAGATAATATACGCGATATAATCCGTTAAATTGTTTTATTTCAATGAGTAATAATCGCGGAAACAGAAGAAAATATTAAGTACGTATACCTAGAACTAATTATTATGCAACTTCAGGAATGAGGTCAATCGTCGAAAGCAACTAAATTTGCGCAGCATTTGGGAAGCTGCGTCATATCTTTTCATTGAAAATACACCAGTATATGAAGACGAAGGTCTTCAAAGAGTGTGTTTTACCAGTGATGACCTACGGAATTGAGAAATGGTCGTTCGGTGTCACGCAACATGCTATGGGAAGGGCTATGTTTGGAGTTTCTCGGCGTGATATAATCAGAAATGAGGATATCTGCAGAAGAACCGAAGTAACCGACCATCTCACAGGATTGCATGGTTGAAGTGGCAATTAGGTTGGCCATGTAGCCCGGAGAACGGATGGCCGTTGGGGCAGTGAAGCCCTAAAGTGGTGACCACGCATAGGAAAGAGTAGCGAGGGACGGCCCTCGAGTAGATGGATGGATGACCTGGTGAGGGTCGCGGGGAGTCGGTGGATGTGATCTGTGTGGGATCGCAGTCTGTGGAGAGCTATAAGGGAGGCCTGTTTTCAACAGTGGAAGTCCGTGGCTGATAGATAGGAACCTGAAAGCTCTTGTGGAGCTAATTTTATTGTAATCCGTCCAATTGCATTTCCCACCGGTAGCTTCGATTCTCTTTAATAGCCAATCTGTTTGTGCGCTTGCTATTAGCTCCCAACTTACCAAGTACCATAACTCAATAAGTTCGCTTCTGAAACTATTGGTAATCGAAAAGCAATGAATCCTCCACGGATGAGTTTTCTGTCATTGAAAACTAATTTCATATTGATTTATTACAGTTTCAAAACTGTTACCGGTCCGCATAAAATTGTAGTTAATTATTTTTGTTTTGTTTTCAACATGCGACTTTAAAATTTAAGTCTTAGAACGTAAATTACAAACTTTATCTAGAGTTCAAACGTACAGTTTGCAATTGGTTGTACAAACAAACAAAGTCTCGCGTTGTAGTGGCATCGGTGATGAAAATCTACAAAGTTCTTTAGTTTTCTTTTATTGTTGTTACCTACTCCTATAATACCAGATACCAGAGCGTAAAATAAAAATACTTAATAAGGATTGAATTATAAGTCCGTTATAAAGATTTATAAAAGAACGAGAAGGCAACTTTGTCTACTCTCAAGAGCGGCTTGGCACGCGTGCGAGTGAGACAGGTGCGCTGGCCACCGCGACCATCATGCAATTGGCAGAGTATGTTTCCATTTCACTTTCTAATAATAACGAACATATTTATGTGATATCCATATACAGACCTCCCAGATTTAACAAACAAGATAGAATTAAAGAGTTTTTATCAGAATTTCGCAGTCTCTTAAACTGCATACCCAGTGAGTCAAAAATAATAATTTGTGGAGATTTAAATATAAATATGTTAAATTACCAGGATAATCGTGTAACAGCTTACGAAAACCTTATGGCGGAATTCAGATTTATAAAATGTATCAATGATATTACACGTAGAGAGATAGTTATGGGCAAACTCGTAGAATCATGTATTGATCATATATATGTACGAGCTCATTTGTCCATAATTGATTCGGCAGTAATAACGCATAAGATCTCTGATCACTACTTTAATTCAGTAGCCATACAATGGAAACAGAGCCCGACGAACGGCGGCAGCGCGAGTGTCGCTGGCGCGGGCGCGGCGCGGGTCCATCGGGCCAGCGCATGTGTGGGTCCACCACGGCCGTGCCCGCGACGCGCGCGCCCTCTGTTGCTAGGCGCGTGCTAGATAATCGCTTAGTGAGGGAAAAATTGCTAGAAACTACGTTTGAGGAGTTAATGAACATACAATGTCCAAAATTGTATGAAGAATTCACGTTTTTGTTCAATAATATTTATAATAAATGTTATATAATTTAAAAAAATAACAATGCATATACTAGGGATAATAAAAGTTGGATTAGTGATAATTTGTAAAAATGATCTCAGAACGGGATAGGTTATTTAAAATATGGTGCAATGAACCTAAGAATATGTTGAAAAGACTTAATTACACCAAATATAGAAATAGATGTAATAAAGCTACTTTAAAATGTAAGAATGACTGTGATAAGCAGATTATAATAAGTTGCAATAATAATATTAAGAAAATCTGGGATAAAATAAATAGTTTATTAGGTAAAGACAAAAAGTCTCTTGATAGTTCCGAACATGGAGAAACAAGGCAGTATTAAAGAAATTTGTGATAAGTTTGCATTTAGTTTTACAAATGAAATTGAACTGATAAAACATACATGTAATGACAAATGGCTCGACAGGAATAGTTACGTAAATAAAGCGAACGTATGTATGAGATGACAAACGGTGCACAGTAGAGATGTTAAACGTATAATTCGCCAAATGGACAAAAATAAAGCACCGGGAAGCGATCTTATACGCATGTCCGATCTAAAACTAGTCATAGATAAGGTTAGTCCAGTCATTGCAAATTTAATTAATTTATCAGTAGCCCAACAAAAATATCCGAATAAGTTAAAGGGATCATTCGAACGTCCAATCCATAAAAAAGGGGTTCGTAAGGTATTCACATACTACAGACTAGAGTATTGACAAAGTAATTGAAAAATGTATTATTAATCAAATAAGTTTGTTTTTACATAAAAATAACATATTAAATAATAAAACAATTTAACGGATTATATCGCGTATATTATCTCATTTTAGTTCCCGACGTTTCGGAAGCTTTCCAGCTTTCCATGGTCACGGGAGGATATAATCCGTTAAATTGTTTTATTTCAATGAGTAATAATCGCGGAAACAGAAGAAAATATTATATTAAATAATGGTCAACATGGTTTCCAGAAAAATAAAAGCACCACTACTTTGTTATCAAAATTCACAGATGAGATAAATACTTACTTAGGTGATAAAAAGGTCGTAGTTGCCATATATTATGATTTCAAAAAAGCATTTGACACTTTGGAAACCAGGACTCTTTTAGATGGAATGGACGACTGTGGTGTGGGGCAGCCACTGAACTGTTGGTTCCGTGACTACCTCACATCGCGCTCATATCGCGTTAAGATAAGTGACGGGTAAAGCGATGAGACACAGGTTCGATGTGGGGTCCCTCAAGGCTCCGTGTGTGGACCTGTGTGTTATCTTATGTTAATTGCTTATGTGGAGTATTATGCAACTGTTGTGCACATATGTTTGCTGATGATCTTTGCACTTTACGTGCAGGTACCAACCTCACTTAGACGTGTCACTTGGTGCAACAGGAGATAGATGCTGTAGTTAAATGGTCCCATGATAACGGCATATGCAGATGCATCTTTCCCTATGTACACTCACAGTTTCACATGTATTCACAATACTTTCAAAAATTGCCAATGTAAACCAATTGAAAAAGTTGATTATGTAACATATCTTGGAGTCAACGTTGATACCGCATTTTCGTGGCACCAACACATAAATTATGTATGTGACAAACTAAGAATTCTCCAAGGCAAATTTTATCATTTAAGCTTCAAAGTTCCAAATAATATATTTAAATGCCTATACTTTGCAATAGTAGATTCTATATTGGGATATGCTCTTTATTGCTATGGACTTACATTTAAATCTTACATTGATAAATTAGAAGCATTGCAAATAAGATTCTTAAAATTACTTGTAAATAAAAAGACAAAAAATAATTGTAATGGAGATAATGGCGACTATTCAAAATAATTTAAAATTTGTTAGTTTAAAACATTAATACCTACTAGCAGTTAATAACCATAGCAACCAGGAGCATAATCCGATATTAATAGAGCACAAGCAAGGCACTCGATCGGTGTCTGCGGGCAAATTCGAAGTACCACGCGTTAAGAACTACTTCGAAGATAAAACTTTAAATAAAAGAATTCCGTACTTCCTAAATAGGCTGCCCGAGAATATACGTCATGAGCCAAGAAAGCCCAAATTTAAAAAGGCCCTGAAAAAATATTTGCTGCAGTCGCTTGAGTAAAATGATTTAATTAAAGTTAGCATCAAATATATTCGTTTATCTTATAATTGTATATAAATAATAAATATTCTATAGTATTATTAGTATAGAGACTCGTGCCTGCAGACTGTACAATACAGTTTTGCAGGAAACTGTCTTAGAAATAAGAAATATGTACTTTGTTTAATAAATACATAAAAAAATAAAAAACTACGTCAGCCTAGGAGAATAAGACCATAAACTCTTTTGTTATGCAGCGTAGTCGAGAAAAACTATTTTATTACCATTTGTGGATAGCATTTGTGCATAGCTACCCGTGTTATAAAAATAGTTGAAATCCGTTTAACTATTTTGGCTTGATGAAGCCATAACGACACAGACAAACATATAAAAATAAAAATGATATACTGACCTTCAAGTAGTTCGTTACTATATTTTTTTGAAAATATCTTCAGTGTACATGCATTTTATTTTTACTATTTTATAATACTTAGAGTATACTCGAAGATATTGAACACGCATTTTTCTCTTTTTACGTAATCAAAAAATAATGCCGATACATTGAGTCAAAATTTGACGGTTAGGTTCAGTTTATACTTAATCGTTATGACGTCACAAGCTTTAATGTAATTTATGTGTTATTTTTATTAATTTGAAAAATCAATAGATACGAGTCCATTTTTTTTATCTAACTGGCGGATTTAAACATAATTGTGATTTTCGTACCCCGGCATCAAGTCTATATAGCAGTTAATATAAAAAATGGTTCGAATCCCGGCCAGGGCAAGTGTTTGTGTGATGAACACGAATGTTACTTCCTGGGTCTATATATTATGTATATCGTCGCTTAGTACTCGTACCCATATTACAAGCTTTGCTGATTTTGGGACTAGGTCAATTGTGTAAGATTGTCCCTGTATCATTTATTTATTATTAATCTTACTTTGGCGTCGCTGCCATATAATGAATGTGTAAAAAATATAGAAAATTGACGATTTTAGTAAGTGCTCATGACACGATAGCATGGCCTAGTTTAACGATTTCTTGCGATCTCGACCAGATCATCTCAGTTCACTTTGTATAGTCCCTTGAAACACTGCATCTTTTGAACGAAACTTATATCCAGGAATAAACTTCCAAGATTAGCAATGAAAATCATGATTATGGTGATGATAAAATTATACATGACCCCTTTTTTCCTAGTTTGGCAATCTCTCCTATATTCTAATGTTCGGGATATCCTCTATAACGTTGAGTGATAACAGGAATTCATTATCGCTAATTCGCTGTAAATAATTAGATTACGTACACTACTCTCGGCTCAATTAGCGTCATTCACGGCTAGTAGGTACTGGAAGCTTCCATTACGTGTCATTGTTAACACTATGAGTAAGGAGAATTAGGGTAACTTGGAACTGAAAGCTTAAGTGAAAAATATAAATTGATAACTTTACCTATATGCTTCCTTTACCTAAGTTTTTATAGGCTTTCTTCACACAAGTGGTATCTTAATGGGTTGCTTGTAGACTCAGACTTGTAGAAATGACATTGTGGCCTACATACAAAATTCCATTGTTTTATTATATTGTGTTAAATAGGTAAAGGAGAGCGGGCTCAACATGCCGATTTTTTAAAAATACTGTATATTGTAACGTTATACGTACATATTTAAGCTTTTTATAATAAAATATAGATAAAATAAATAAGTAACACACTAAAAATAAATCAAATTAACTATTTATTTACAAATCTACATCTAAAACTTCATTAAATTGTAACATGAATTCATCAAGCGGCATTCTGTTTTAGTTGCACTCGCGCGATGCGACATTTAAGCGCTCCCGGTAACTAGATCTCTTGTTATCGATAATCGCGAGTTAAAACAGCAGCGCAGATCGGCCGCCGGTCATTTGCCTAATTAGTTGAGTTGAATGCACGTCACATATACGGTCTCTATTACGTGGAAGAAATTAGGTACTCTTTAAAGTAACGTAACCGTAGTAAATAATTGTGATCGTCACTAAGCGTTCCTCAAATATTATGATGTACATAATTACATTAAATTTGTGAAGTGAGTGTTGTTCTCCCCATACTGGGTAAGTGGTACTTTTTATTATCGCAGAGGGCTAAAATAGTTTATTCACGTAGAAACATACAGAATCACAATGCTTATGCTTTACTGAATAATCCATTCGTAATCATCTTTATGTTAATTTTTGCACAATCATTTTTAGAACAGTGATTTCATCATCTTTTATTTCCACCCTCATATTTTCAAAAATCAAGCATTAATTAAATTGTTAATAGTTAAATCCCTCGCAATTGTAATCTCCGTTTCTGATTCTGATCATCCACGACATCACTGCTACTATCCAGGCACCTTCCTTTTTGCCGCCGCTCCCGTGGATGATCGCAAATTTATACTGGACCGCCCGTAATGTATTTTAATGGCGCGTTCTAGGGTCCAACGCTCGGGATACCGAATACGGATGGTATCCTATTCAACGACCTTTATTCGCCACACCGAGGCTACCCTCTCCGTCCGGTCGGGATATCCGTTTCTGCCGCCCCGTGTTTGCCTGCAGACCTTAATCGCGAGCACCCGCGATCACCACCAATGGCCCTGACTCAGGAGAGTATCTGACCGACGAAAGTAAACTGAACTTGTGTGGATTAAGTGCCGACCCCTCGCTCGCTCAACTTTAACCGGGTCGTATTATTTTAAATTAAATTATTATAATTTGCATGGAACTCTGTTGTCTCATTTCTCTTTCCTGATATTACAAGGCACTTAAGAGTAGATACAGGGCACACCGTGACAATATATTGTGTGTCTTACACACATTTTAAAGAATCATTCTTGACGTTTTTGAATACCTAGTGATATTGTTTTGACAGTTTTTATACCAAAATATTTTGTATCATATCGATCGGAACGGAACAACTAACCTCTTAATGGGCCTGGTTGTTCCGTCGTTTCAAATACAAAACTATCCTTCAAAAATTAAAACTCAATTAACACACGCTTAATTAGTGTTTTGTAGTATCAAATATGTGATTATTTTTTGTGTAAGTATTGTATTTTTGTATAGTAAACAAAAAAATCAAAGGCAAAAATATGTATCCTCCATTTAGTTGTTCCGTCGATTTTTTTTGCCGTAACAGAAGCAACTAAAATGGCTCCTGAATGGGCATAGTTTCATATAGTTTCGTGACTTATGTCATATAAATAGCTTCGTTTTTACTTAAGTTCCTATTCTCATCGGAAAAACTTAACCTCGTCACTTTGAACCCCGCTCTCCCTTACAAATATATGCATATAAGTTAGCCTTTTGAGCGTTTAGCTTCGAGAATAATTATTGTGCCCCAGACGCCAAGCAATGAACTAAACGTAGATCTGCATAGCGGAAAATGACGTCGTATCGTCTGAGGCACGGTTATCCGTCAATGTTATTTGCCGTGTTTAGCGCGCAAGAGGTCAAATAGGTCTGAAAAGCCTTGGTATATTTACGGCATTGCCTCTTAAACTCTACACAAACGTCATGACGTTCGTCAATCACACTGAAGAAAAACCGTACTCTAGAGGATACATTTTTTCTTCAGTGTGATTTGCCGTATTTAATTTAACGCTGAAGAGCGTAAATAGTTTTGAAAAAATGCTAAGTATATCCACGGTCTCATTGCCTCTTAAAACACTATGTACAGTAATCGGGTGAAGATTTTTCTTGATTGATGTTCTACTTGAAAAATAGGGTAAGCACTCAGGTTTATTATCTTGCTCTATGCGTGGTCGCACACTTCACTTTGATTCAGGTGATACTGTCAGCTTGGAGAACCGTTTATCTAAGTCCTCATCCGCGGTGAGCTGGGTGGTCAATAGGGTGGGCCACTCTTGTATGGAGAGATACAAAAATTAGTTAAATGTTTAACAGCGAAACTTCTGTACCTTAAATCGACATTAAACATTGAACGTGCGTACATTTTTATAGCGTTTGGAATTGATCTTCTGCTTCCGGATCCACTACAAAATTTATTATAGACTGTATTTGGTGATTTTTAAATTGTATAATTTTTTTCACGTTTTTGTTTAAAAGTTACGGTGATTTTGTTCAAAACATATTATTTTATGCCTAAGGAATTCAATGAAGATTAAAAAAAGTCATAAAGCGACAGGTTTTTTTTTATAGTTCCCTTACATTTTCAAAATTTTGATACATAATCTGGAGGCGTACCTAACGTGAAAAAATAATGAAAATTAAAGGTAATATTAACATCCCTTTGAATAACCAGGAAAAGTTACATATTACCCATCTTAGTGGACAATACCATTCGGGTTTGGAAACCTGCCACCCGCAGGCCTTTAATAGGGTGTTTTTCGCACTATCTTTACACTATAGAAACATACACGTAGAGTTTTATTTTGGCACCTGTTGTCATTATATCAGTCGCCTTAATGGTGCCATATATATTACTACAAAACATCATCAAGAAACTCTTTAATTGTAATCAAACTAAAAACTCTTATGTAAGTGTAGACCTTCTTTCAGAAGTAACTTAGTATAAAACGTCTGCAGGTAATGTCATTAAAGCAAACTTCCGAATTTATAATTAAGACTCAACTCTAAAACTGTAATCGGTGTAAGTGCCTGCTTTCATAAGCGACGGGTGTACGGTACCTATTACGTTCAAGACGGTGGTACAAAACCTTTATGCAGCGTCAAAGTTTTCTTTCCTTAGTAAAGTTAACCTTAAAACTTTTCCGGAAGAATAAAATTGGACTGAACGTGTGAGTCTTTGCAGTGGCGAATGGAAGTGCGGTCTGTATTTCCTTCATAAACAGCGGACGCCTTTAGAACGGGACCAAATAAAGTCGGCGAAAGTTTCCCTAGAGTGCAAGTATTGTGCTAATGTTTATAGAAGAAAAAGGAACATTACAGTTTGAATAATCCGCTTTTAATTTGCGATTTGCCGCATCGTTGGAGAAACGCGAATGCTTGAGCTGCTACGAGCCAATTAACTCATCTTCTAGAGCGTTATGTAAAAGTCAGCGGGTTATTTTTATTTAGATTGCAAAATTGAGGATAAACTTATTAAGGTCAGGTTAAAGGTCTATGGATGGAAACATATTGAGCAGTTTCTCGATTTTAACCGTTCTATAATCTATATATGCTATAGGATCAACATCGTCATGCTCCGTTAGTTTTAAAATCTGATTTCATCTTCCGTCTGTCAAAGTGGAGCATTTGACGGGAGTAATCCGAGGAGCCGTTTATGAACTATTAGCGAACAACAGCAAATGGAAAAGTATTATCACACTTGGTGAAATTGGGGCTTCAGCATCACACTCACGGGTTTTCTAGGTTATTGTTGTTGTGGCGTGTTTCTTAGAGTAGCATAATCAGCGGTGCCGTTAATCAGCCATTAGCCTCCAAGACCACATGGTAAAATTGGGGCCTCACAGTCACCGCAGTTTTCTAGGTTCGTGTTATTGTGGCGGGTTTCCTTGAGTGGCGTAATCAGCAGAGCCTTTAATCAGCCATTAGCGACCAACAGCACGTGGTAAAATTGGGACCTCACATTTACGGCAGTTTTCTAGGTTCTTATTGTTGATGAGGCGTGTTTCCTTCGTGGTCTAATCTCTGAGTATCCTTCACTTGTCAACTAACATGAGTGATGACGTTGCATGAATAGAACTGTCGCGCTAAGCCCGAAATATACAGATTGATAACATTTTCTTCAAGAAACTTCATCTTGACGAATATAACTTTTGTGTCCACTAAGTATATTAATATATTTCTTTGCCTTTTTCGCTGAAAGAAAGTTTTTATGTTTAGATTTACTTTTACTTAGAGTGAAATGGGAAAGTTGAGGTATTTTTTGCGAATCTTGATAATCTAGATCGTAGTTTCTTTACTTACTATTACGCACGCTACTTAGCTTTCTGTTGGATGTTTATTCACAAATGCTTGATACTTGATAGTTTTATTCAACAGTTTAAAAAGTTTGCATAATATAATTTCACTTTCCAATAAAAATATTTTCTTTCGACCAATTCGTTACTCATACTTAATATTAGACTATTAGAAATTGTTTTCATTCAAAGATTTTTTTCTAATAAGGATCATGGTATATTTTTTGGGTAAAAGAAGGTTTTTATGGTTGACGTTTTATAAGATACTGGAGGTAACCCGCAACTTCGTACTCTTCTCTACTCTTTTTTCTTCAGCGTAGTCGGGTAAAAAGTATCCTATAACCATATACGGATCCTTAACTATCCGTGTACCTACCAAAAATAGTTCAAATCCGGTTAGCCATTACACATACAAGGATATAAAAAGTTAAAATTAAAAATATTTCGATACAGTGACCTCCAAATCCAAATAGTCGGTTACTATAGTTTTTTTTTTTAATATCTTCAATGTGCAGACATTTCAACGTGCAATATAACAACGCGTTTAGGGTGCTGTTTGGGCTGCCGCGTTACTGTAGTGCGTCAGCTATGTTTGCCGAGGCGCACACCGATGGTTTCGATGCCGCCTTTAGTATGTCTAAGTTATTGTTGTTATTGTCGTTAACATAGATTTATAAGTTTGTGATTTACTAACCACAATATGGATTGCGATAATTCGAAATAAATAATTTGAATTTGAATTTGAATTTGGTTTTGACAATTTTATAATAGTATAGAAGTCGCAACCTTTTATTATAAGATATGTTCACGTTCCTACACACCCACAAATTTACTTCTCTGATACATTTTCTAAAGAGAGAATTTCACCTAAACTCACAAAAGCTTTATTTAGCAGTTAGCCTGTAATAATTCATCTCAACGACTGTGTACAATCCTATTAATAATGTAGAACAATGTGTTTATTGGCATCATTAAATATCTCCCTTGTGCTGGAAAACGATCCACATTTCACCGCCGGGTCTTAACCCACGACACGTTTTGTACTAATTTAACTTTCTCTTTTATTGTTGCTGCGAAGCTAGTAAAAATGTCTACAACCAGATTAAATCTAGGGTATTCAAGTTTCGCTAACTCGATTAGAAAGTTTATTGTGTTTGCCTTACTCTCTGTTTTTATAGTCATATTTGATTTAGCTAAGCGTGGTTAGGGTATTGTGTGAAAGTTTAACAGAATTTTAGAAAGGAAAATATCGCGAGCATAGCTCTAGCTGCTGGAGTCTAGGTACACCTATAAGTACTACGTAATACACACATACATATAACGTAATGAGCTTGTACGTGATTAATATGATATAGTATGATTTGTTCAAATATGTCGATTGAATTACAAAATTAAAGCGGCAATATCGGTGGGTATGGCAGCGTGGATTGTGATTTCTTCAAATATATCTATCAGCCACGGACCTCTACTGCTGAACATAGGCCTCGCCTATAGCTCGCCACAGGGTGCGATCCTGTGCAGACCGCATCCACCGATCTGGTGAAGGTCGCTGGAGTCCGCTGGATTCTTTCGCTGTTAGATGTCCAGTGTCGCAGTGGACATCTTTTGGTCTTATGATGATGATGATTTATTAAGAAACAATATAGAAATTAAAATAAAACAATTTTAACGGATTATATCGCGTATATTCATTTGAGTTCCCGACGTTTCGGAAGCATTTCCACAGCTTTCCATATTCACGAAACGCCGGGAACTCAAAAGAGATAATATAAGTGATAATAATACGTTAAAATTGTTTTATTTCATGAGTAATAATCGCAGAAATAGAAAAAAATACCTATCATATAGAAATTGTGTCTGAAATACAATAATAATATTGCAACTATTTTTTACCTGCAGTACAAAAAGGCTTGACTTATATTTTACTCTAGACTTTTATTATTATTACAAGTTTTTTTTATTTAACTTGCATTGCAATGTACATATATGTATGTTTTTAATCTTGCAACATAAATTTGACCCACTTTTCGGTTACTGATTGAGCTATAATTTGGCATCAGTATGCTAAATTGTTAATTAAGTTACCTAGGTAACTTTCGTGATAGTGCAAGAGGATACCATCGAGCTGATCTGATGATGGAGCAGAAAGGTGCACATAGGAACTCTGTGACAACATAACACAATACCTCCGAGTTTGGGCACTTTAGAAACATCTGAATAGCTAGTTAATGGGTGTTCAAAGAAAATTATAGTCGTAAATAAAAGCTTTTCACAAAAATTGATTTTTTGACAGAAACTTTTTTTACAAACTTATGATTGATTATTTAGCAAAACAGATTTACTCTATGCTTGTTAAGCATCTTTTTTATATAATATCTTAACCGAATTTGGGCTCTTTAGAAACATCTGAATAAGTAGTTAACGGCTGTTTAAAGAAAAGTAAAGTCAGAAATAAAAGCTTGTCACAAAAAAATGTTTTGTGACAGAAACTTTTTTCAAACTTATGATTATTTAGCAATACAGATTTACTTTATACTTATAAAGCATCGTTTTTTCTATAATATCTTTATCTTTCTATTAAATAACTTCTGATTCGTAATATATATTAATTAATTGGGTAAGGTAGTTTCTTCTAGTTTTTGACAACTTGAAAAATGGATCAAGTCGTTGAGGATGCAATTTTTTGCAATACATTTCCTGGTGTATTTTTTTTTGTGTGAAGATCATCATTTCAGCCATAGGAAGTCCACTGCTGGACACAGGCCTCCTCAATAGCTTTCCCATTGAGCCAAATAGAGGTGCACGAGTCCCTGCAAGCTTAACCAGGTCGTCCGAACACCTTGCAGGTAGCCTGCGCTTGCCGGTACGCAGTCTCCACTCGAAAACCTTTCTGACCCAACGGCCATTGGTTCTTCAAACTACCTATGAGCCCTACCCATTGCCACCTCAGTCTGCTTACCCTGTTTGCTACGTCGGTGACCTTGGTTCGTCTAAGAATCTCCTCATATCTGATTCGGCCAAATTGTGAAGATGATAGTGATTCTGATAAACTGTAACTTCGGTAAAAGTTTAAACATTGTTTGTTCGACTACGACAAAAAATAAATAAGAGGATTACACCGTGAATATTTCACTCACAATACTTCATGTCTGAATATGGTTTTTAATACTAGCGAACAGAAAAGCGGCTTACCGTCAAACTATCCTTTTTTTGGATATTTTCTTTTATAAATACACTTTTTATAAGCGGATGTTATGGCTGTGCTCGTAAATATTTGATATCACACAAGAATAGTCGTAACTTTGCGGTTTATAATCATGACGAGATCGATCAGCGGGCGGGAACAAATCAGATTTTTATATAAAATGTTTCCGCTGAGCCCTAAAATCGGTTCACGTCCGCTCTTGTTTTTTTACTTTTAAGGCTGTTTTTAGGGTTCCATGTATTTAGGGTAAAACGGAACACTATAACTAAGACTTCGAGTGTCTGTCTGTCCATCTGTAACCAGAATCGTCGTAGCTAGTCAGTTGACATTTTCACAGAAGATGTATTTCTGTTGCCGCTATAACGATAAAAACAGTATAATTATATAATATTTTCTTCTGTTTCCGCGATTATTACTCATTGAAATAAAACAATTTAACGGATTATATCGCTTATATTATCTCATTTTAGTTCCCGACGTTTCAGAATATATTTCAGATTAAAAAGCATCCTAATTTCACTAGACAAGATGGATTGTCGCTACCACCAGCTTGGGATCATGTAATACATATCATCAAGGAACAAGCAAGACACAGGACTGCAAAACCTTGATTTTCGAACGATGTAAAATATCTAATCTTTTTAAAAAGTAGTTTGATAGTCTTTGTTTTTTAAATATTATAATTAGTAATGAGGTAGCCTGGGAGCTTTTCTTCGCAGCGTTTCTTTTCTCCTCAGTACGCCTCATTTGTGAAATGCTGTTTGGTAAATTATTTAAATAAAATAATTAAGCCCTTCTGACACATGTATATAAATATGTAACTGTCTTTACAGCTTAGGCCCATCTGGCATGTATGTACACCTTTATTTGTTTTTTCAAGAATGGGTAGTTTGCACAAATTGTAATTTTGACAGAGGAAAATATATCTTTTTTCATTCCACCCGTGACCATGGAAAGCTTCTGAAACGTCAGGAACTAAAATGAGATAATTATACGCGATATAATCCGTTAAATTGTTTTATTTCAATGAGTATAATTTTATGTCTGTCTGTCTATATCAGTAACCAATATAACATGATCGAACACCGCGTACATTTTGCTTAGAAGTAGGTTTCTGCTAAGACCGGATTTTCATACAAACGGCCGTTTGTAGCGTATATTTTTCCGTCTGACTCGCACTTGGCAGGTTTTTTTACCATATTTTTTGACGTCTATCAATTGAGTTTACTATCGATCGATGGCATCAATTGTTGATCTGTAATAACACTCTTAGGTATGAAAAAAAAACAGTTGCAAATCGACGGAATAAGAATAAGTTTGCTATCTATACAGCAAATATAGACACATAGCGATATATTGTGAAAAGTTTGGTTTAAATGTTTCAACCGTGACATAACACACAGCAATGAATAGGTCGCATAAGTTGCCTCAAATAATATATTAAAATGAGAATGTTACATAAGGATTCTTTCATATTTCGGCCACACAATGCGCAGTGACTACGTAAGTTTGGAAAAACTGATTGTGGTTGGGAACACCGAAGGCAAAAGATCGCGCGGTCATTTACCAACAAGATGGGCCGAAAATCCTCCAAATTCTACACGGTCGTGATAGACTTGGACAGGAACCGTTCAAGGGCCTGCATCGTCAAAGAATGCCTATTCGTAAACCACGCCCCAAACGCCGGGCCGACAAATGAGCGGAATTTGTAAAAAGGGACGCATTTATTGTTCGCGCGCATCAAAGGAAGATAAAGCTAATACACTACATGCTTCGGGTTTTTCGGCGTAAGCGCCAGATGTAAAAGTACAATGGAATATAAGATATTATTATGTTTTGTTAACATTTAAGTTAGTGACGTAAACGATAAAGGGAACACTGTCAGTTTTACATAAATTAGCCGTTTATTAATCTGTCGTTTGTACAAACTAGATAAAAAACGGAAAATGAAGACGTTAAAACGCGTCTTTTCTTTTCTATCGAGGAAATTGAACATTACTCCCAGCTAATTAAGTTTGAATCACTTCGAGCGTGACAAACATACATTGAAAGGAAAATAGTCGATAATAATAATCCTTCTTAAGAAATGTGGCGGGTGATTAATGATGAAATAGGCATAAAAACAAAACCTCAAAATATCTGTCTCAAGGAACAAGACTCAAATGCGCACATATCTAATGATCAAATCCCCAATACACTAAACTCACATTTTTTGAACGTATCCGCCAAACACGTGATACAGAGCGATGAGTCATTATCCAAACGGTACGTCGTTAAACACCTGGGCAGTTGTGATTTGCCGACGTTCACTCTCCCTATTGTCAGTAAAGACGTATTGGAGAAAACTCTAAAATCAATGTCGAAGACTCGTACAACTGTTGATGTATATGACATATCCTTAAATATTATATTTAGTCTTTGGCCAGTTATTTTGGACATTTTGGTAGTTTTAGTAAATGACATGTTTCGTACAGGTACCTATATACCCTAACGTGCTGAAAAGTAATAGGGTATGTCCAGTATTTAAGGGAAAAGGAGACAGAACTGATGTAAACAATTACAAACCAATCACCATTGTGCCTACTGTCTCAAAGTTAGTGGTGTCAATTTTATCATCGTACCTAATGACCCACTTTGAATGTGATGAATTACTTAACGATAACCAATATGCCTACAGATATAACAGGTCAACTTCAGCGGCGGCACATAAAATTACCGATTGCATAGTAAGTGGTTTGGATGATAGGTACAAAATGGCAGGTATATTCTGCGACTTATCCAAGGCATTCGATGTCATAGGTCACAGACTATTGTTAAATAAGCTGGGTCTTTATTTGATGGTTCTGCCCTTAAATTGTTCACGTCCTTCCTGTCTAACCGCAAGCAAGTCGTGAAGGTGATCACAAGTGGCAAAACACTTATTTCGTATACCGGTAACGTTAGTTTGGGTAACGTTAGGGTCAGCCCTTGAAAATACATTATTTATTATATTTGTTAACGACCTACCATCGGTAATCACAACTGGCCTATCGGTGCTATTTGCGGATGACACCACCGTCATAATCAGTGCTAAAACCTATGAACAACTTGCTACGAAAATAAATGAGGCATGCGGCCAACTGCACAACTGGTGCACAACTATTAAATGTCTCCAAATCAAGTGTAATGGTTTTCTCAGGCCGAAACACCACACTACCCCAGTGCATCACCAGTGGCCAAATTGCGTTAACCAGTGAGTGCAAGTTCCTGGGTTTTATGCTGGATTCCAACTTAAACTGGAAGTGCCATGTTGACCGGCTGTGTGATAAGTTGAGTAGTGCTGTCTTTGCATTAAAAAAACTAAAGCCATTAATATCACAAAATGCTTTAAAGGCTGTATATTTTTCACATTTCCACTCATTTATGTCATTCGGGATAGTTATCTGGGGTAACTCCACAGACGCCAAGAGAGTCCTAATTCTCCTATGCAATTAGATTACTGGCTGGAGTGAATCCTCGACATTCTTGCAGGGATTTGTTCGTAACGTACACCATTATGACGCACTACTCACTTTACATATTTGAAGTATTAATGTACGTTAGAAAAAATATGTCAACGTTTAGACGCGTTGAAGTGTCAGGCAAGCAGATCCGGTCAACAGGAAGACTAAGAACAGTCCCGCGTCGCATGGCATTTGCAGGTAAAAACCCGCGCGTCATCGGCCCCACCTGCTACGAACGGCTACCCGCCGAACTGCGAACTGAACCATAAGTTATTAGCATATCTTTAAATCAGTATATCAAACATAATTAATAGATAATGACATGTTACCTTTTTCATCTGTGACATTTCCATTTTGTATAGCTATTATGATTTTATTTTATTTTATTATTTATTTGTATTTGACGATCATAATTTAAATTCGTGTCAATTGACTAAATGTAATTTATATCGTAATTTATTTTATGAAATAAAGTAATCTAATCTGATCTAATCTAATCTAATGTAATCTAGTACGTTCTTTTCATTTATTCACTCATAGAAAATAAATATAAAAAATATTTAACTGTCCGTCATTTGCATCTGCTTCTAAGATAATAAGATACTGAAGTATTATAAAGTTATTTTCACAGCACCGAACATTGTCTTTTCATCACAATGATACAAAGAAAACAGGTTTAAGCCTATAGTGGCACATAAATTATGCGTCGGAAAAATCCCGTGTCGGTAGGTGGGTTTCTGTGAAAATGTTTTTAACGTGTCTTTTGATACAAGCTTTTGCTGATGACATCAGGTAATGAAAGATTCCTTTAATTTTTTTACTGAGTTAAAATGTACTTAAATGAGAATTTTATTTTACCTTTTCTGAATTTACATTTTCTGATTTTAAATAAATAATTGTATTAATGGACATGTGCTCATCAATTTCTATCTGATGGATTGTACGTCAAATAGGTAGGTATTTCTATTGTTGAAGAGTTGAAGTCCCTTAACAGAACGTGAAATTAGTTTCTAGTTAGATCTATTAGATCCAATAACCTAAAAAATAAAGTACACTTTGGTTACAAAATAAAATTCTCCACATGATTTATGGTACTGAAATTTAATCCTCTTTGTTTTACCAGTTAAACCTATATATATCGGCTGTAAACTCATTATCTGTTTATCATATTTGCAAGCATCATGTTTTTTATTACTATAAATGGTTTTTTAGGTACAGAACTTGGTTTAAAATAACTCCCCCCGCTGCCAAAATATATTTAGCGCAGCCAAAGACCAATAAGAATAATTTCTGTATATTTTAACCATCTTAATTTTCTTCAGGATACGGTTGTCATGAGCAAAGCCTATAAAATGTTCAGTTTATTGCTCGAAAAGGGAGAAACAAGACCTACTAAATGCGGTCTGGCGTTCCCAGCTAATGCCATTAACAGAATTGAGACAACATTCCTATATTGTAGCTGAGTAATTGTTCATCAACTTATATAATACACAGGCTGTAGTGACTGTAAATTGCGTTCTTTTAACCATTAACAAGTGTTGAGAGCAGAACGATTACATCATTGACAGTTAACAGAATAATTTAAGTGTATCATATTATTTGAAAACGTTCTATTGGTGTACAAGGTTCCTTTACTTAACCTTGGGAAACTGTGTAAGGGAGAGTGGGAAACACTGGATCGGTGGGGAACAGTGGATCATTGCCTACATGTCAGAGAAATAGCACATTTATATCTTTGTTATGGAACGAATTTAAAGAGGGCTTAATAGAGCGTTATAGAGGAGCAACTAGACAGATATGTAAATGTTTTATTTATATAAAGTTTAGGCAATAATCCACTGTTTCTCACCGATCCAGTATTCCCCGCCCGACTCTTTCGGGATTCAATGAGACTTTAAGGTGTTTGACAGATTTCTCAATGTTCCGACAAGTGTTAATCCTTTTCAATCAAATATTGTTTTTTTATTTACTAGTTATTTTATTCAGACCTCATGCGACCTTCAAGCCTTCAAGAAAAGAGCGTACTCCCATCTGAAAGGCCGGCAACGCACTTGTGACTGCTCTGGTGATGCAAGTGTCTATCGGCGACGGTGATCGCTTACCATCAGGCGACCCGTCTGCTCGTTTGCCTATATCATAAAAAAAATCAGAGCTAGTGTAACCAACTGAACAAAAAGTGATCAAAGTAAAAAAAAAAGTGGATGAGATAAGTCGCGAATTATGCTCAATTATGTTAATTGTGATATAGCCAACAGTAAACAAAAATAGGCTAATTATGATGATGTTATTAATCGGTATTGCAAAATTCAGTGACATCGTTGATATCAGAGCGTTTCTCTGAGCAATACAGTGGCCGTATTAAGTTAATTTTCTGAATATTAAACTGTGAACAATCATGAATCGAATTATAAGAACCTTTCTAATTGTACACAATATTCTAAAATTGTATTCGAATCTATAAGAAAATCCAAAAATGACCTTAAAATGGAAAATTCTAATAACATCATCATCATCATCATTTCAGCCGTAGGACGTCCACTGCTGGACACAGGCCTCCTCAATTGATTTCTACATGGGCCGGATAGAGGCGACCCGCATCCAGCGAGCCCCCGCAACCCTAATCAGGTCGTCAGACCACCTTGCGTGTGGCCTTCCCACGCTGCGCTTGCCGGTACGTGGTCTCCACTCTAGAACCTTTCTGCTCCAACGGCCGTCGGTTCTTCGAACTATGTGCCCTGCCCATTGCCACTTCAGTTTGCTTACCCTGTATGCTATGTCGGTGGCCTTGGTTCGTCTACGGATCTCCTCATTCCGGATTCGATCTCATAGAGAAATACCGAGCATAGCCCTTTCCATAGCTCGCTGAGTAACTCTGAGGCTCATAGCTCAATTCTAATATAAAATTCTCGAATTCGTAATGTCAATTGAAGGAGATGAAAGGTTTTTCATTAACGGCCACCTGACGTGAAATTGGCCGAAAAAGCTTAGCCTGTTAATCTTATTTCAAGGAAGAGTCCAATTTCACCGACCTCTAATTAAGAGGTAATTCGCCTTTTAATGACTCCTTATTTCGGTTCCCTGTTTAATTCAGACGGATTTCAATCACTTAAACGCTATTTTAATTAACGTTGCTAAAATGTTAATTATCTCGCTGTGGATCAATCATAATTTTCGTGTCTCAAGGTGTTTTTCGTTCTTATGGAACAAGTGTCATTTTAAATGAAGATGTTTTAAGGTACCTATAAAACTGTAGGTACAAAAGCAAAATATTTCCAAGAGAAGCTTTAGACCTTCGATATCGAAGGTAAATGTATCAGTGTTGCTTTACTGTCTGATTAGTTAGCATCTTTAACCTTAATTAATAGCAATAAATTGTGTACAACATGGTGTCAATAGGAATAAGGATGTTTAGCATATCTGTGCTATTTTTTCTCAGTGCTAAGTTAAGACCTCAGCTATTTTGCTGCATACTTATAGAATGCACACTTCTACCATTGTTTTCTTCAATGTCTTTGTCATTCCATCAAACATATTCCAAACATCTTCAGTCATTACGAATACGTTGATTGATAAAAGTAATCCGCATTCAAAAGTTTTTAATTTAGTGTGTATCATGTGGTATGATACACACTAGTATAATGAGAAGTGAGCGCTGTACGTACTGTTATATCCTAGCTACATAGGCAAGTCTGCTGACACTGCTGCAGCATCAGCGGGAGTCCCTCCTTCTCCATACAACCTGAGAACCCGTCTTCATCCAGCCAGTCAGTCGAGTCCCGACCTCTGACCGCGTTGACGCTTTCCATCCAAGGTTTCTATGCCTCGCCAAGGCCAGAATTTACAAAGTGTATTTTAATTTAAGTTTTTAATAATAAACCTTTTTTTTTAAAAGGGCCTTGGCTTTTCCTTCCTAACATTGGTGGCAGCTTAGGGATTTTTTTAAGAAATCCTGGAACGTTTCCGAAGTTTTCGAAAAGTGAAAAGTGAAGTGCTATTTCCAAAAACAATCGCGGTCAATTAAAACTGTTCAGTAACGGGATTCTCACTCAACCTCTGTTTCCTCTGTATCCTGCTACGGTCTACGTGATCATAGTGACGCTGTTTCCTGCTACGATCTACGTGATCATAGTGACGCTGTTTCCTGCCAAATCTAGCCTGTTAACCAGGCTCCGCTGTTTCCTGTGGCCTGCACTGAGTGTCAAGGCCAAACACTCCGTATCGACCCTGACAATGGTGGTCCTTCAAGTCATCATAGTTTTGCTGTGAGTACTTTAATTTTCCATATTGTGATCTGTGTTGTGTCGTGAAAATCGTGGATAGTGCCGTGAAAATAAAATACCTGAAATCAAGACTGTTTCTATAAACATATGGTCATTTCTTTTTATCTATTTCATAACATACATTGTACATTCATAGATATAATGTATCATCCTGGTGCACCGAGCCGAGTATCGTTATCGTAAACAATTCTCTTCGGGCGGCCGTCCGCCTATTACACCGTATCGGAATAGTATTTTTGTATTGTATTAGTATTAAAATTACAAAATGTCGAAAACACCCGACGGTGAGATGCCCGGCACTTCTAAAAACGCAAAAACTAACCTAGATCCACTGAATCTTCCGAAATTGGTGGTGTCAGAAGTTCCATTAAATGTGATACTCAAATTCATTAAGCCATACGATGGCTCAAAAGAAAAACTCAATGCTTTTATAAATAATTGCACAAATGCTATGTCCTTGGCTTCCGTAAGTCAAGAAGGCATAGTTCTCAAATATATCATAAGTCAGTTAGAAGGTAAAGCAGAATTAGCCTGTTCCATTAAAGAATTCGACAAGTGGTCCACACTTCAGGAATTTTTGAAAGCCCAATTCGGTGAACGTAAACACTACGCCCACTTACTAACCGATTTACAGGAATGCCGACAAGGGCCCAATGAGTCACTTAATCAATTTTCTCTCCGAGTAGAATCATGCCTTTCCCAATTATTAACAGAGGTGACTATGTCCTGCCCAAAAAAGATGGATCTTCCCGGTCGTATTGCGGCCATGGAAGACCTTGCATTGAACTCATTTATGATGGGCGTCAACCCGAAAATTTCCACAGTTTTGCGTTGCAAGTCACCAAGGACACTCAACGAAGCTATTAACCTCGCATTATCCGAGAACAAAATCTTACAATATGCCGACAAGAAACCTGCAGCGCCCTTTATCAAGCCAAATATCTCTAAAAGACCTAACTTCTCTCAGCCGCAGTATTCCAATTCTTACTCGAAACCTAGCACATCACATAACAAGGATAATTCCAACACGTTTAACAGGCAGAATACTTCATCAAATAATACCGTAGTGTGCCGCTATTGTAAAACACAAGGTCACACTATTGAACAATGTAAAAAACGTGAATATAACAATAAACGTTACAACTTCAACAACAACTCATCTGATCGCCCAATCAACTTCCTTGACAACGAAGAACTTGATGAAACTGATTCATATCCTTTAAACGAAGAATAGGCTCGAATAGGTGTCGCTCGAGTCCTAAATTCCCACCAGACACCGCATTCACTACTTCCGCTTCAATGCCCAGAAACTCTAGGATCTACGAAGTTCTTGCCAAAAACGATAGATACTTACCGTACATAACTGTATCAACATCCATGAGTGCTAAACCCTTAATGCTACTCATCGACACAGGCGCATCAGTAAGCCTTGTTAAGAAATCGTGTGTCGATAGAAGCCTCAAACTTTCAAGGAGCGAAATCAATGTCAAGGGCATTGATTCAACTAACGAATCAATCAAAAGTCTTGGTCACATTAAATCCCGAATTCACCTTTCCCGTGACCTTACCTTAACACATGACTTCCATGTCATGGAAAAAATCAACTTACCTTATGACGGTATAATCGGAAATGATATGTTTACTAAATTTCGTTGCAATGTGAATTATGCAACTAACTGTTTAGAAGTCAACAATCTTAAAATCAAGCTGTCCTTCAAGGAACCAAATTACGATATACCTCCGAGAACTGAAACCATAATATAATGTACCGTAGCTAATCCTGATATAAAAGAAGGAATAATTACCGATCAGCATTTGTCTGAATCAATACTTATAGCCAACTGTATCGTGAAGGTTAAGGAAAATAACCGAGTCAATATCTCTGTTATCAACACATCTGAAGACGCCATCAAGGTAAACCCCGATTTAAAACTACGTCTCGAACCTATTGATATGAATGTTGCCTACTCCTCAACTGGTAACACTGCCAGACGCACTGAAGAAGTTTTAAACTCGCTTCGCACTTCCCATCTAAATGACGAAGAAGCAAACGCTCTAACCGAGGTTTGCTCTCAATATTCAGATATCTTCCATTTTCCAGGAGACAAATTAACATCCACTCCCAATATTCAACATAGTATCCGAACAAATAGTGATGCTCCTGTATATACTAAATCCTATAGATTCCCAGAAATACATAAAAAGGAGGTGAATAAACAAATTGATAAGATGTTGGAGCAAGACATTATAAAGCCTTCGACTTCTCCATGGTCATCCCCAATCTGGGTCGTTCCAAAAAAAATGGACGCCTCAGGAGAACAAAAATGGCGCGTAGTCATTGACTACCGTAAGCTCAATGATATAACAATTGGAGAAACTTATCCCATACCTCAGATTTCCGACATTTTAGACCAATTAGGCAATAGTAAATACTTCTCCACCCTAGATCTAGCCTCTGGTTTTCACCAAATTAATATGTCTCCTGAAGATGCAGAGAAAACCAGTTTTTCAGTACCTCAAGGTCAATTCCAGTTCAATCGAATGCCATTCGGCCTTAAAAATGCACCTTCTACGTTTCAAAGGCTCATGAATAACTGCCTTTCTGGACTCCAATGTGTCCGCTGTTTCGTATATCTCGACGACATTGTCATATATTCTTATGACCTAGGATCACATATACAAAATCTATCAGCTATCTTTGATAGGCTGCGCAGTTTCAATCTCAAACTACAACCTGACAAGTGCGAGTTTCTTAGAAAGGAAGTCGGTTATCTCGGGCACATTATCAGTGACAAAGGTGTCAAACCTAATCCTGAAAAAATTAAGGCGGTCACTCAATTTCCGCTGCCTAAATCCCCAAAAGATATTAAATCCTTCCTGGGTCTTGTCTCTTATTATCGAAGATTTATCCCAGACTTCTCTAAAATATCAAAACCTTTGACACTTCTCTTAAAAAAAGAAACCCCTTTTAATTGGGGACACGAGCAACAACTAGCCTTTGAGACCTTAAAGTTTAAACTCACGACCGCTCCGATTCTTATCTACCCTGATTTTACAAAACCCTTCGTTCTCACCTGTGACGCTTCAAATTATGCGATTTCCGGTATATTATCCCAAGGACAAATCGGTAAAGATCAACCGATAGCCTTCGCTTCGAGGACACTAAACAAAAATGAATGCCATTACAGTACTACCGAGAAGGAACTCTTGGCCATTGTGAATTTCTGTAAATATTTCAGACCCTACCTTTTCGGTAGGAAATTCTATATCCTTACTGATCATCGCCCATTAAAATGGCTGTTCAATCACACTGATCCCAGTAGCAAATTACAACGCTGGCGTTTAAAATTAGAAGAATACGATTACGAAATCATATATCGCAAAGGCAAATTGAATTGCGCGGCTGACGCATTATCTCGATATCCTATTCCTAATAAAAACTGTTTACCTGTAAACGCTGTACATACAGAGTCTAACGAAAACCTTCAGCCTACGGCTGAAACAAACATCTATGATAACCCACAACCAGGGACATCCTCTTCTCAGGCAGACATCTTCAACCCATTTGATTTCAAAGACATTCCGTCCCTATCGCCTGATCCACAATTTTCCCCGATCGAATTAGATTCCATAATTGATGAACTTAACTTAAAAAATACACCATCTCTCGAATTACAACCTATTGAAACAAATACCAATCAGGATTTGCTTGAACCATCTCCTCCAGCAGTTGATGATTCTTATTCAAAATTCTTAAAATCTCCTCCTAACACCAACTATGACACTGCTATTATTGAGCACAACCAAGACCTTCTAAAAAGCCAATATAAAACCATTGTAATCCCTACGTCATTAGACCTGGACGAAAGTGTACCCTACATAGAAACATTCCTTAGTAACCTAACAGAAAAAGAGCAATTCATACAATCCGAAAAAACATTACTTTCCTTGCAGGAAATTAATCACGGAGGAAAAAATTTCATAACCTTATTTACCAAGGTCCATCACTTTGATGATTGTTCCTACTCAGATATTTATGAGTCACTGAAAAACCTTCGCAACCACTTAATAGGCACTAATGAATGCGTAAACGGTAACAAAAGAGACATAAGTATCTCTGATTTCAAAAATCCATTTGATAAACATGCTTTTACTAAAATCTATAACATGATAGCCTACATTTTCCATGGTACTAACATTCAAATACATATATATCACAATAGCATCATATATCCATCACTAAGTGAAATTCCTAAAATTCTTAAGGAAAACCATGATATTCCCATTGCTGGTCATCTAGGCATGACCAGAATGCTTAACAGAATTCGTGAGCAATACTATTGGAAAAACATGCGGACTGATATCGAAATTTATATAAAACGATGCCCTTCTTGCCAAACGAGAAAAGCCCTAAGAAAAACCAACCGATCACCACTGGAAATAACTTCTACCTCTACAGAACCCTTCCAACGCGTATCGTTGGATATTGCCGGCCCCTTGCCAGAAGCAGGGCCTGCCAAGGTAAAATATATACTAACCTTACAGGACGATCTAACAAAATACTCCTTAGCGTATCCAATTCGCAGTACCACGGCTGAAGAGACTAGTGAATGTCTAATACATTTTATATCCCTATTTGGAATCCCCAAATTTATTCTGACGGATCGAGGAACTAACTTCACTTCTGACCTTTTCAAACAGGTTTGCTCCTTTTTAAAAATAAAGCAATTATGGTCCAGTCCTTATCACCCCCAAACTCAAGGCGCCCTTGAGAGGAGCCATTCCACTCTAAAAGAATATTTAAAATCATATGTAAATAAAGATCAAACCGATTGGCCCCGGTATGTGTATACGGGCATCCTTACGTATAATACCACAGTACATAGTACCACTAATTATAGTCCTTACGAACTGATTTTCGGACACAAACCATTTTTGCCGAACTCTATTTATGATTCTGCGCCTAATGCGACTTATTGCGACTACCTTAAGATGCTTCAACACCGTCTCCAACACTCTCATAACAAAGCAATCGAAAATATTCAGAAATCTAAGGAGACCTCAAAAAAATATTACGACTCAGATACCCGACCTGTAACTTATCATGTAGGAGATTACGTTTACCTGAAAAACCATCTTCGGCTTCGCAAAGCCTTATCCCCTGTGTGGAAGGGACCATACAAGGTCGTGAAAATTAATGGTCGAAACACTTTGACCCTTCTAATAAACCGCAAATACGTGGTTCATCATTACGACCAAATTAAACTAGCACATAGAGCAGATAGTGTTTAATTAAATAACATAATTAAATTAGATATTTTAAGATTATACTATACTAATTACTTTTATTCAATTTTTTTTTTCAGTGTTCCCCTTTTGGTTTAAAGTAATTTCACCGAACCTGTAAATAACAGCCCTGGCATTTATTTCGACCCTGTTGGAGAAATTAAAGTGATTAACGGATTCTTGGATGTAGTTATACCTATCGACATTTCTTTTATAAAATCGCACATTGAAAATCTGAACGGTGTGATAGGCTCCTCGAAATTCTTATGTAGGCAGAGCGATAGTTTGACGGTGGCAGAATGCAATAACATGTTTCAATCGCTCAATACAAGATATAATGATGTAATTAGAGACTACGATTCAATCTCACACTTGATTACAAATAAATCCAAAAGATCCGCGTGGTTTGGTGGTGTCGGCACTGTATTTAAACATTTATTTGGAACTATGGACCAGGATGATGCTAGTATGTATAACAACGCCATTCAAAACTTAGAGAGCGACCAGAAGGAGATCGCGACCTTGATGAAAAGTAATATTTTAGTAACATCGGCGACTTTAAAGTCTCACGAAGATTTTATTAACAAAATTAGTGTTAACGAACAAAGGTTGAATGACGCTGTTGACGTACTTAATATGTCTTTGAAAAATTTTACCTTAATTAGCAATAAGTTAGCATTAAGATCCAATATCTTAGAATTAGTGAACATAATTGAAAATAATCTTTTAACATTGTCATTTAAATTAGAGGACATCGTGAACGCCGTAATGTTTAGTAAATCAAACATACTATACCCAGCCATTATTACCCCAAAACAGTTGTTTTCTGAATTAGTTGAACACTACAGATTTTTAACAAAATTACATGAATTCCCAGTACCATTGCATCTCGATCACATTAACATTTTGGTAAACATTTCTGAAATTTCTAGCTTTTATATCAATAAGAAAATTATATTTGTAATGAAAATACCTTTAGTATATTCCCAGGAATATAATCTCTATCACGGTGTTCCATTCCCGGTAGCTCATAGTAACGCTACACCGGCCTCCTACGCGATGGTCATACCCACCGCGAAGTATATAGCTCTAAGCAGAGATAAGGCACATTATTGTAAGTTAGATAATTTAAATAATTGTAAGACGCTTAGTAATAAGTTTTATATTTGTAACTTAGATAATGTCTATTCCACTACGTCCTCACCTATTTGTGAAACTGAAATTGCAACGAAATTGTTAAATGCTAAACCCGAAGACTGTAAAACTAAATTGTTTTATGGAAATATGGAAATTTGGGTTAAACTTGAAAATAATAAATGGATTTATGTAATTTCAAAAAAATCTAAGTTATCTGTGGAATGTCAAAATAACTCTAATATATTTGATATTGATGTTATGGGAACAGGTTTGTTTACATTACCCAGTAAATGTACCGCGTACTTTAAGGACATACAGTTTATCTCGAAAAATAACATACAAACGAATTTAACACCCATTCAGTCCGATTTCAATTTAATTGAAGATTCATGTTGTGACTATACCAGTATCAAAAGATTTCAGTCAGATTTTCCTGCAGTAAATCTAAAAAGTCTAAACATAAACACCTTTAAGACCAGTAATTACTTATCTAAGGATGAACTGACTGAACGCTTAGATAAGATAATAGAAAAACCCCACATTGTTTTGTATGGACATTATTACTCTTACAGTACTATTTTTATTATTATTGTATTGTTAGCTTATTTCACTTACAAGGCCTGGAAAACAACTTATTGTAAAGCGAAAATGAACTTCGTTCCTCAGCTCCATCCTCTCTCAACACCTCCAACCTGTTCCGAACTCGAAGACCATCCAGTTTCAGCTCCTGTACCTAGACTTAGATCCACATAAACTTCACTCACTAAGAGAGTAAGTTTAGTCTTAACCCCGGGAGATGTTATATCCTAGCTACATAGGCAAGTCTGCTGACACTGCTGCAGCATCAGCGGGAGTCCCTCCTTCTCCATACAACCTGAGAACCCGTCTTCATCCAGCCAGTCAGTCGAGTCCCGACCTCTGACCGCGTTGACGCTTTCCATCCAAGGTTTCTATGCCTCGCCAAGGCCAGAATTTACAAAGTGTATTTTAATTTAAGTTTTTAATAATAAACCTTTTTTTTAAAAAGGGCCTTGGCTTTTCCTTCCTAACAGTACGTAAACCAAGTTTATATCGTCAACAAATTGTTATCAAGATTTTTGAAGGACCGAGTATGGCTATATTTTACTTGTTATAACAGATACCATCCAAGCAACCCTGGTAAAAATTCAGTATGCATTGGATGGATGTAGATTTTCACTGCTGCCTCTTATTATTAAATTTTGTCAACAAGTTATCTCCGATTATGTAAACAAACCGTTTACAATATCCTTAAAGTTGCCCAAAAGCCGTCATGATTAGATCTCTGTCTACCCTATCTATTTAAATATAATTATCTACATTTATACGTTTCACGATACGCAATAAAGAAAAAACGAATTATTGTAGACCTTGTTAAAAGACTGCGCCAGTAATATTATCGCCCTAACAGGCAGCCAGCAAGAAACATCACAGACTCCATTATCCACATTATGTATTTCACAATTAGCAATAAGGATGAAGCGAATTGTGTAATATCTTGTTGTATAAGCCAGTCGACGTTACGGCTCGAACGGGCAGCCTGCAGGCGTCTTCATTATCACTTCAATAAGTGACTTTAATAAGACGCTGCCTTCGGCACTCGGCGCCTGGTGCGTTCCGCTATGAACGACTTTTGTATTTCTTCGAAGAAGGATATTTTAATAATGAGAAAACGTTTTTTTGATTTTTATGGTTAAAGATCTTCAAAAGGAAATCGAGGGCTCTACTCGTAATTATGCTAGTAACTTGTAATTTTAATCACAGGTCCGACCCCATATGCAGTACTGCTGTGACCTCTGTGCTGGGGCACTTGAACAGTCTTGACTCAGTTCAAATACGCGCTGTACGAATTGTTGACAATCCCATGCTTACAAGCGGTATTGAACCTTTAAGTCTAAGGAGACACTTCGCCTCCTTATGTGTGTCCTACCGCTTGTATAATAGATTTTTTTCTTCAGCTACCTTCTACCACCGAACTGCTCGCCATCAGCAAGGTATTCATCACACATTGACCTTGAAACCAAAATGGTCACGCACCGGGCGGTATCATAGGACTTATCTACTACGCACACTTCGATTGTTGAATGAACTCCCTGTCACGGTTTTCCCTGGAGGTCACAGACTGGGGTTCTTCAAGAGGGAACAGAATAGGTTTTTAAAGGGGCAGCAACACGCACTAATAATTGTCCTGACCACTGTGTTCATTAAGACATTGGTAGTGCGGATCAAAAATAACTCCTTAAATTAATTAATTTAAATCTGAATTTCAGCATATTAAATTATTTATGCTTAACTCTTGCCTTAAAATTTTGTCTATGGTAATAAACAAATTAGTTTTAAAATAGTCAATTAGCACCAGTTCATTGTGTCTAATGTCGTTTTAAAAATATATTTTTATTAAATACTTTTTTTTATTTAGCGAAATCATCGATAAAGAAGTCCATTATCGATGGTTACCCAAGCCTACTATTCATATTTAATAAATTATATTTTTACTAAAGGGATCCATAGAACTATTTCTGTCTTATTTAGTTTGAGAATACATTTAAATTCACACTACTAAGGTTACACAAGTATACATAATATGTTTTTGACTAGGTACCTAATTTAAAATCCATAAAGTATGGCAAATAACTTATACTAACCCCTCCATAACTTCACAGTACAAGTGTGTTTTTTGCCGTTCCAAATTTTAAACAACGTTTTCTCAATTGTCTTTTTTTCACTTTTGCAAATATGGAGAATTTTAATAAAATAACTATAGCCTTAAAGACATTTTTCACCAAAAGATAGCGTATGATCTGTAGTATTAGGAACTACTCATAACTCCATATCGACAAAGTGGGATGCTTTCCCAAAAACAGTCACATATATGTAGACCGAAGCTAGCCGGTTGGTTAAACATAAACTTCTTAGTAAGACATTTTAAAGTTTCTTTCCGTGACTAAAGTTGGCATGAAACTAAAGTTGACCGTGATCGTGGTCAGACACGAAAACAATAGGTAGCTAAATTACGTAATAATCATAACTTGAGAAACATAAATCGCAGGAGCGCTAAAGTTTGGTCTGCGTTGGCGATATCTTTTGGGAGTCGGCCAGTGGGAAATAAAATGGTAAAAAATTTAATATGAATTGTTATAACTGTAACTTTTGGGGTTTGGATTTTACAGATGACTTTGCTTATAGTAGCTACTATAAGCGATTACTACTAGCGAGCTACTTTCGGAATATCTAGCTAGATATTCCGAAAGTATGTTTTAAGATACTAGTGCATTTTTTATTGTTTTGTGAATGACAGTGACCTCATATAAAAAGTCTTAATTATTATGCTAATCCTGCAATATCTCTAGCCTTTTCTGTTCATAGCCTATGGGCCAGAGAGTAACATAAGTACTTTCACAACCTGAAATGTAGTGTTAACTAAGGATACCTACGTAGCTACGTAAGCAAGGTTTTCTACATCAGTTTTAGCTACACCATTATATTATTTAAGAGGTCGCAGTTACATTATTACGTTTTTAATAATTTAAATATTTATTAATTGGACATTATCTCTCATGCATGCACTGATGCCATTTGCACTATTTTTCTTAAAAATACTAAAAATATTCTATCGAATTAACGCAGGGGAGGTGACCTCATGAAAAATGTTGAAAAATACAAATATACACCTGAAAAACCATAGTTCCTAATTAATATTTTTGAACATTATTACATTTATCCACGACTTTGTCCGCCTTAAATTTTTTTATCGTGGAAAAGGGTATTTTTTCGGTTTAAAAAGTAGCCTATGTTCTTCCCCGAGACTCAAACTATCTCCATACAAAATTTCATCTAAATCGGTTCAGCGGTTTAAGCGTGAAGAGGTAACAGACAGACAGACACACTTTCGCATTTATAATATTGTATGGAGTATGGATTGCAAACTTTTAACTAATGACGTTTTTGAATTATTTTTCTCTCAAGCCACCGTTGTTAAGGAAAAACGTTTTTCCTTACAACACTCTATTTTCTTCCTGGATTTTATCACTAGAGAAGTGTTTTTTTTACATAGGATAAATAAGTACGTACCTAACGAATGATGTCTCCATGATTCTTGCTTGATTTGTTGATTTTCTTTAAAATTACAGTATGCTAAAAATGAAAAAAAAAACGCCTAAGAATCAACAACAAAAAACAAAACATAGGGACCTAGTTCTAATCCTTCTGATCTGATAAATTTCTTACGCATGTCAAAATCTGGAGGAAGAAACTGTCGAAAACCAGACCTCGAATATCGCCTTTTTATTAAGGACTAAAAGGTGGACAGTCCTGTCCGGGCAACTGATCCGCGGAAGAGTAAGAAGTTTAATAACTTCCCTCTGTTTTACTTCAGCGCAATCAGATAAAAAGTATTTCAAGTACAACTATCTATGAATACCCAGCTGCCTGTGTACCAAATAAAGTGGAATTTTGTTCAGCCGATTTGGCGCAACGACACGTGCAAACATACACTAAATAAAAAAATTGAAAAATTCGATGCAGTGATCACAGTATTTTTTTAAAATATCGTCAATGTACAAGCATGTAATTTCAATAACTTTATTCTAGTAAAGATATTCAGCGGAAGCTGTAGATGTCCCTTTCGCGCCGAGAGCGATAATCGCAGCAGCACTCAACAATATTTTCTAATACCTTTAATTCGTTATCATCGCGTCCTCTTTAAATTGCGGGATATCGAAAGTGGAACGGAGCTCAAGCGGGGAACGCCGGAACATCTGGCGCTGCCCTGCCTCTAAAATACCAAGGTTTGTGTGGTTCATTCACGCTAAACGAGAATAGACCTATTTTTATGCGGAAAGAACTTTATAATTTGTCGTTTTGACGTACGTTCATAGAAGACGTATTAAAACTAGGCACCTACATACTGGTCGTAATTGTGATAAAGGCAATATTTGCCTATAGTGTCGATTTTAAATTCGATTTTAGATTGTATCGAAATCGATAACATGTTAAAATTGGTGAGTTCTAAGTATGAAATTGGTGGTATAAGCCTGCCCTGTTCCTGTAATTTTAAGGACTGCATGTTTTCTTCACGCGTAATCTATATAGATAATTTTAAGGGGTTCCCGGAACGGAACCCTTATTTATAGTTCCATCATGTACGTACGTCCGCATGTCACATGCATTTTACTCAAAAACTAATGAATATATATATTGATGAAATTTAAAGTATAGCCATAAGACATTTATTAACTAAGAATTATTTTTCAAGTGTTAGTAAGCTACGCGTACGGTAAAACTCGCATTATGGCCAGGAAAAGACGTAAAATTGTGTACTCACCACCGGCAATAAAAAAGTAAGCCCTCTATCGCATATTTATCACCCTTGCCTTCGGCTCGGGTCACAGATACCTTCGATTTCGGGCTTTCTTTTTTTTAAAGCCCTTGGTATGTAATGTTTGTATCTTGCCATATCAGCTATTTCACGGGTGTCTGTAGGGCCTTGTGGTTGATGGGTAAATTTGAAATAAATAAATAAAAATATTTTTTAGTGATGTTTTGCATATAATGTTACTGTTCAAGTCAAGTACTCGTAACACAAAATGTTAAAAAGCACTAGGTTTTGCGCCACAAAATACATATTTATGGTAAGGATATGAATTTCATTGCCATAAAGTAATTCAATTGCGTAATGGAAATCAATAAGAGCTCTGTAGGTATATGGACGGTCCATTAGATCCATGAAACAAACACTACACTTTGCTTCACAAGAGCCTCTATACACTGCTTGTGACGGCGTGATTACTAAATGAACCACTATCTCATTCTTAAAATGTTTAAAATGTAATTCCACTAGGGAGTGAGAACGTGTAAAGAATATTCCTTAATTATAATTTAATTTTAATCCGAGATAATTATATATACATGAATATATAACTATCTCGGATTCATAATTAAATTCTCATCAACCTGCTGTAACACTGCTTAAAATAAGTCACCCATAAAGACCAACAAACCGTCGATATTGGACACTTCGGTGATGGCTCACAACTCAAGACGGAAGAAACGAGTACCTAAATACAGAGGCCGTTCTTGTGACTAATTATATATATTTTACCTTCTTTTTTCATCTTAACCGATAGCTACAAGCAATAAAACTGTGTGTTTCGTGGCCAAATTACATTTTCCTGGAACCACTGCTCAAAATGGCTCAGTCATTTCAACAAAAAAAGTCGCGTTCCAAATATCACGTTCGTCACACTCATTTGTTTTGTTTGACGCTCGAATTCGATGCTCGCAAAAAGCGCCGTGTGGAAATGCTCTAAAAATTCTGTAAAACCATCCAATAGGTCACGCGGTCAGTCTTTTGATTCCGAGATATTCAGTCCATTACGCAATAAAATAAATCCTCACTTAATAACACGCAATGCGAATGCCTTTGTCTGACTCTCCCGAAAAATCTCTGCGACAAAAGTAGAATTTCAACAGTGTCCATTTATTGCGGGAATGCTTTTGAAAGTTTTTATTATTATGAGTATGAACGTGAGTGCCGAGGCCCGTGTAATTTCGTTAAGTCTCGTCCCACGCACGTACACAGATGTACTTAAGGGCAGTATTGTCTGTCATTGTGGCTCCGCTTACCCTACAATTTGTTTTTCATCACACTTGTTCGTAAATGGTGTCATTACACGCAAGCAAACCGAGAGACAAGGTCCTAAATAAAACCGTGGGCTTCTTATTTATCCATTAACGCCATGGGCGTAATGACTTTTTTTTTTAATTTTTGACTGCATTTACTACTCTAATATGCCAGGTTTAGAACGGAACCGAACGGAATGAGTCAAAATCAACAAATTTGAATTATACATAATGTAATATCAATAAATACACGTCAATGCTATAATTAAATACGTTAAAATAGCTTGTCTATACTATTTTACAATTATTAATTTACGTAAAAGATTGTATGCAATAAAATTAAAAAATAGTTTCGGAACGAAACCTTTGTTGGACGAACGAAACAAAAAACGAAACCTTTTTTTATATTATCTATGGAATGAGATTCTACCAATCACGAAATGACATTTTATGACACAATGTTGCGCCTTGTGACACATGAAAGTAACAATATTTCTCTGACTTAATGATTATTACTTTCCTCACAAGTGTGATGAAAAACATTGTGTGTTACTCGGGCGGTACCGGAATTACAAACTCGAGTCATTGAAGCCCTCAGCCTGCGGATTCCTTCTCTACCGCCCACGGTGCACAATGTACTATTTTTTTTTCTTGTGCCTAAATACAACAGCGTTGCAACTTTAGCTTGCACGACAGCGTGCAAAATGACACTGACACTGTTATCGTTCTTTAGACGCAGAAGTTTATAGATATACATAGGGAAAGTCGAGGAAAAGTGGATATCTTAATTTTTGACAGCTTACTACCTTACTTCGGGGCAGTATCGGCTGCCGCTCGGGCCCCGCTTATTCTACATGTATAATATTATACATTTGTCAAAAAATATCTCCATTGAAATTAAAAGAAAAAAGAATTGCAGACTATGTGAATCTCACTGAATCGAACAATATTTGTTTTAGATTTGTTGTATGACAAAACAGCTAAATATCGACTATTTTTACTACCCGGGTAGCTGGGCATCCAAAGATGGTTATAAGAGTATTTTTACCCGACGACGCCGAAGCAAAAAAAAGCAGTAATGAGTTTTTCTTCCTTCGCGAACGATTGCAGGCATCATCTAGTTAGTAGTATCAATAGTTGCTGGATGTTTACAAAATCTGTTTTTTTACTAATTCTCCTTCCTTTTTTCACAACATTTTACTTACCTAAACTGTTCCTAAATTATTTCGAAATCAACCCAACAGTCAAATCTAAACTACGTCTATTAATAATTAGTAAGAACATCCTAACTAATTATTAATAGACGTATTTTAGAAGCACTACAAGTATTTAATTATTTATAATTTATTCTGACCTTCGTAATTCCGAGAGCTTAGCACTAAATAATTTAGAGTTGTATAATGTTTTATCCCCTTAGTGAATGAATTGGCTATTGCTAGAAACACAGATAATAATCGCCATTCAGAATCCTTTCCGTGAAATTTTAGTGAGCTTCATTTTCCTCTCAATCATTCCGATCAAAATCATCAGTCAGTTGTATCCGCTGGCCATGACAGGACTAATTATCGTAGAAAAATACAGGTCAGACTTACATAACTTTCAGTGAATTCCGTTTGCCAGATATGAATTACAATTTATCCAGGTAGGATCTCCAATATGTACTCATTAAGTTGTTTTTTTTTTACTTCAACCCAATTGAACATTTCATGCATTTTTTGCAAAAGCTACGTTACTTATAAAAGGAGGCATATAACATGTGTAGCCAGAGCAATGCTTAAGTACGTGTGAAGAAGCTACCAGAAATATAGGTTAGACATTTTGGCCAATCTGATCAGGTCGACCATCACTTCTGAATGTCAGACATCTCCTACTCGCCTCTCGATTATGTTCAAGGTCACTAGGGCGGGTGCGTTGATTGGTTGCACGGTTACAAATTATCCCCAGGCTGAAAATATTTCTATGGTAACCGGCCTACACGCGTCAGCCCCCGTCGTTTGTGCCGACACATTTTCGGCCGGTCACCAGATGCGTAATGTTGCGGATGTAGGCTTATTATATTTGAGTAAATACTTCTGCCTCCAAATGGCTCGATGTTTTGCATTTAATTTAAACTAGCTCCAATTCCCCTACCGTATATTACTCAGTATACTATAACTCGATGTTAGTTAGTTCATTGAACTAATGATTGGATTTTATTTGAAGATATAAAGATCTAGGTCACACATTGTATGCATTATATATTATGTTCGGATATGCACACTCTTATTATGATATATACCAGTAACTTGACTCACCAAGCGAAACGTTGCTTAGGTGCCAGTTACAGATATAGGAGGCACAATACTAAGCTGATAGATAAGAGGTTCAGTCATGAGTAAACTAGGTCTTGCAAACCAATTAATCGTACCTACCCTCAAAGCCTATATAAATGCATGACATCACATTAAACACACGATGGTTATTGTAAAGTTCACCGATAGGCTAATATGTAATAAGCGCTTGGCATTCCAAATATGATATATACAGAGAGCGCTACTAGTGCTAAGTACATTGTCTGGAAAATTTCAAGTCATGAAAGATGCAATAGCTTAGTTGGTCAGATCACTTCTGCGTTAAAGAAGAGGTCGCAAGTTCACACCATGCTTGCATTTTTTTTTATGTAACGAGTGGCAAAAGTGCAGACGAGCCACCTGATGGAAAGTAGTCATCGTCGCCCATGGATATGTGCAACACCGGAGGAATCGCCCATATTTTGCGAACCTTGAGAGCCCTGTTAACTCGCTTCTTGAAGAATCCCATGTTATAGCGCTCTGGAAATACCTCAGGGGGAAGGTTATTCCACAACTTGTCGGTGCGTGTTAAAAATGAGCGTGATGCGCGTTTATTTTTGGGATGCCAAGCATCCAGATATTTAACTAGCGAAACTAACGCCAAACATGTTGAGATTACAATAGCGGTTACTCAAAAAGGAACAGCCTCCGGACACATCAAGTAAAAAGCTGATTTCGATTCAGTGACCTTTAAATAGTCCGGTTCACCAAGTTTTTGAAAATGCTTTCAAAGTACAGACATTTCATTATAAAATAATAGTTTATGTATACCCTGCTAAGACTGGATCAAAGATTAGATCGGATGAAAGCAATTTCCTGGGTTAAGGCCGAGCTACACCAAATGCGTCTGGGTGACGTGCATGGTGATGACACACCGCACGCGTACGCACACATCATGCAAGCGGAGCTTCCATACTTTACAACGCGCGCCACGCACACGTCGTGCATACGCAACCGTTGTACCTTGAGCATATATCATAGCCTTGTCCAGCCGTGCGGGAAGAGCGCAACGACCAAACACGAAAGGAACGAAAGCTGTCAATCTGTACTTTTACGACGTGAGTAAAGGCCAAGCTATACCGGATGCGTGTGCGTGACGTGCAAGTAGACGTGTGCGTTGTAAAGTACGAATCATCATAAGAGATGACACACTGCTGCGTACGCACACGTCACGCAAGCGGTGTTTCATCTCTTATGACGATTCGTACTTTACGACGCGTACGTCAAGCACACGCAATTGGGTATAGCTCGGCCTTAAGGGCTATTTGAATTTAAATATGACATGTATTTATGGAAATACAATTCATACTTAACCTAACTGTACGTTTATCGAATACAAGTTGTGTCTGTATATCTAAGCAAAGCATACATACTATTGTTTAGGAGCATTATTGTTTGTCGGCAAACAGCCCGCGTTGCTTGTTTGGATGCTTCAACTGTCTATACATACATTATATCAAAATACTGTCGTATCTATTCGATGCTTACCTAGTTTATGATGGTAAGATTGTTTCTAAATAGACGTTAATACTAAAATAGTAAGAACAATAATCTATAAGGATTGTCTGTATGTATGTCTGCGCTAGCGCCATCGTAGAATTTATCATTTTAGAATATGGCATAAAGAAATACATCGCTTTAAAAGTAAAAAATGCATTTAATAGCTTATCGTTTTTAACCCCGTTCCTGTTCCAGTGGTGACAAGAAAATATGTGCGATTTTTTATGGCAATGATGAAAATAACTTTCTTTTTAATACTTTCTTGCATTGGGAAATTTGAATATAGGTATTTTTATGTATTTATTTAATCATGAATATTTACTTCGCTCATCTAAATAGACCTTTCATAGACTTAAAATATATGCCTAATTGTTCATTATGTTGGACTTTATGTTATCGTACACAGGTAGTAGAACATTTACAGATAGTTATAGGATACCTTTTCGTAGAACTGATGGCCACTGGGGCTGAATTGTACTGGAGCGGCGACCGCGTACAGGACAACGCAGCGTGGAAAAGCCCCCAAAATATGGACCGATATCTAATGAAAATCGATGTAGATCCTTGGCCTTTGTCCAGCAGTGGGCGTCCTTGGGCTGATATGATGATCACGATAGGATACTTGTAGCCCGACTACGCCGAAGAAAGAGGGTTGTGGTTTGACGTGACGACTTTGTTTATATTTGTATCTAAATGGTGTGATTAATTAACAGAGTTGTCATCCAATCTGTTGTCGACGCATCACTAAATCAGCGCCGTCCCTTGATTGAAGCCATCTAAATGCATTAGTAAACACGTGTCACATCTCGGTCAATTCCTGGTAATTGTGAAGTAATTAAGACGTAATGATAATAGGTTTACAATTATCTTGGGGCTCATATTTTGCACAAGAGTAATAAGTGCTGTGTAAATGTATCCTTAGGATTCTTAACGATAATGTAGAAAAATTTAAATATGCTAGAGTATTCGATGCCTTTTATTTCCTGGAAATTGACTTGTTTGTCCTTAATTACAATGTAAAAATGCTGAAATGAAATTCCCGTTATCTTAAGCTTACTAATTAAATAAATGTTTATTTTCAATTGTAGAGTTAATTTGATAGACTTTTTAATATGATGCCCTTAGGTAAAGCATGCTTGAATATTCACATTACAAGTTAAAAAAAATACCTGATAAGTAGTGAATATTTTGATGGCATAAAGTGGAAGTTAAACGTATAGTAACTGCCAACTGAACCCATTGCCGGGTACTACACTTCTGCTTTTTGCCGTCGATATAAGCTTTTTGTAAACGATAGTCATTCAATCTAGGTTTTTGAAGAGGTCTCTTAGAGCTATGATAATATCGCCGTTATATTGTGCATATTACTATTTTAATGTAATTAGCATTTAACTTGTTTTTATGACATAAGTGTTCTAGTTTGTACCCTATTCATTTCCCATGCAAACTTCCACTCCCTCCCCCCTTTTCACCCTTTTTAGGGATGAATTCTAGGATGAAAACTATAAAAACTAACTAATAATTACTAACTATGTGTCCTTCCAATTGTCTGAAACTATCTCCATACCAAATTTCATCTTAATCAGTTTAGGGTTTTAAGCGTGAAAACTTAAGAGACAGCCAGACAGAGTTACTTTTACATTTATAATTTTAGTATGTATGTAACAGAGGCGAAGGCGTCAGAAAAACTACAAGGGAAGCCAAAGCGTATTATTTTAATTATATTTTAAGAAAAAGGTGGTTATAAGCCTTTCCTTGGGCAACCCGGTTGAGATTGGATACCCAAACCCAAATTTTGAGTTCAGAAGTGGATGTATATCACTTAAGAAGTTTGAGTTATTTGTCTTTGTTTCTTTTCACATCGTACCGTAATGCCGGCAAATATTCCTGCAGGGATACATTATATCCCGGATAAATTCAAACTTCCCAAGGGATGAGCAATATACTTTTGCCACTGAGCCAATTCGCGGGGAACGTAGTAAATTCCTTTTACGACTCGGGGTACACAAAATGTAGAGACTAAAAAGCGTATCTGTAGCTTAGTATTTGGAATTCAAATAAGGTTTACTGATATTGTAATATAAATAGTTGTATACTTTTATAAATCATTTTTTTCTCTTATTTTATAATTAAATATCTTGAAACCGATGTCAAAATTGGAAGTCGCATCACACTGCGCCAGTGTGTATATTTTTGTATATATTTAATATTTATGCTAGTTTGTAAGATGCTAGATTTATACCTGCAATAAATGAATTCGAATAATTTTTACAAGGATAGCTGGACATGCAAAGTCAGTTTTAAGCATATTTTTTAACTGATAACGGTGAAACAAAAACACGGTGCGAAAAAAGGATTTCGTATCACTGTACACTTTAAGTTTTTACTTTATTTCATGTTCATTATTTGTTGTTAATACAACGAGTTGTGGCCACAGTAATACACATTATGTGAAAATCAGACGGACAGATAGACTTTGGGTTCTGAACCTTAACATGTATGTTTTATTGCTTGTTTTCAGTTATGAGTAGAATTTCACATATTAAAATATATTGAAATCACTTTGAAATTCCGTAAAGACCTTACATTATAAAACCGACATCTTCGAATTATACATAGCTAACACAAACCGCAATTATACTACATTCAAACAGTACAAGCTTGTGAGAGACATGTTTCTAATTAGACAAATACGTAAGTAATCCATACTAATATTATAATAAAAAAAAATAATAATATTATAAATGTGAAAGTGTGTCTGTCTGTCTGTCTGTTACCTCTTCACACTTAAACCGCTGAACAAATTCAAATTAAATTTGGTATGGAGATAGTTTAAGTCCTGGGTTTAAGTACTTTTTATCCTGAAAAAATACCCTTATCCGCAATAAATTTATTTAAGGCGGACCAACTCGCGGGCAGAAGCTAGTCATATATATTTAAAAATCAGTCTTTGCCGCCTTACACGCGATTTCTATCTATAAACAAATAGGAATCAAATGGATCAGTGTCGCATCAAAGTAAAGTAAACAACCATACTGTTTTCTTTATGATTTTATCTATATAAATGGGTGTAAGAAAGAGAAGGAACTTCATCAAACCCCCTAGAAAATTATGAAAATGCATCACACAAGCCATAAATAACGCACGCGAGGACATTACTCACATAAACACGGTTAGATTTTTTAGGAAAATATGGAGTACATATGGGGCTATGATACATTACCTCTTTATTGTTTGTTATTCATAACATACTGAGTATAACACGAATAAATGTTGCAGTGCTCAACACTGTCTTATTAGGTGACACTTTCACTCAAAGCGAAATAGTGCGTCAATAGGATACATGCATGATTTTTGTATCGTTTTTCTTAACTAAATATCAAAATACCGTAAAAACTATTTCAAAATGTGAAATAAAAATTAAAATCGGCCAAGAAATACGCATAATATAGGCCTTTTAAACTACTAATTAGACAGAGAGTTCCGATATGCACTGTTACGTCATAGTGCACTCCGCTCAAAAATTCCATATAAATATCTGTTTTGCATGAAAAAGATGGAATTAAATGTTTGATGGGTTATATCTTGGTTATTTTTATAGTTATTCTAAAAATATATTTTTGTCTACTGTTTGTTATATGAATGCTGTTATTAAAGCAAAAATAAAAACTCGTGCATTTTCCTTATTATTGTAAAAACGATATTAAAGAGTGGGACGTTTAGTCGTTTACCTTACTTTCGGCGAAAATTATTTAGCAAATGCTTAACTCCCAAACTATTTATCCCATATTTTCATTTGGGCGAAGTTTCTTTCCCAAATTAACATTTTGCACTGATATCATTACCCAATGAATTATTTAATAAATTATTACTAGGCAAATTATTACTTGAGATTTGTTTAAGATGTCATTTATGTATTCGTCAAATGTATTGATTGGCATGCCATACTTTTAGCAACATATTGAATGGCATTATAAAATCTAACCTAGTTCGTTAGGATGCAGGGAACAAATTACTACAGTATGATTGTATTTCATTATGTGGGCAGGTTGATACACCGTATAGCTAAATTATGATGGCATTTCATTCTCTTGCAAGCGTTGATAGTTAATGTGTGCAGTCAATAATGTGTTGTTGAAAAGTAGACTATGAGTGAATGAAGGTAATATTAGGATTTTTTTTCACTCGATATAGCTCGATACAGTTCAACCTAACACTCCTCCTCGCCTCGCTCGTCGTCGTACCTAACCTAAGCCATGTCGGACCTGCCTTAATGTGAAATAGGTAATGTTAGGATTTTTTTCACTCGATCTAGACGTGCGCAGCTCGCTCGCTTCGCTCGCTCGTTAGGATCGAAGTTCAACCTAACACTCCCCACTTCGCTCGTCGTCGTACCTAACCTAAGCCATGTCGGATCTGACTTAAGGTAAAATAGGTTATGTTAGGATTCGTAATCCAAGTCGGTGTGTAAGTATTGCAACTAACTTGAAAATATAGAACCTGTATTACATATTTGCGACAATGTGATAACTAAAAACTTGTTTCTTTAAATAAACATTATTGGTACTGAAATAAAACAATTTAACGGATTATATCGCGTATATTATCTCATTTTAGTTCGCGGAAACAGAAGAAAATATTATTGGTACTGTTTTTTTTTGTTTCATTTTGAACTATCTAAATAGGTTCTCTAAAGGTTGGTAGTGTAATGGTAAACACAAGCAGTAGAATGAAATTATTCTGCAAAGTTTCTATTGGCCCAAATGACATTTGACTATTTGTTATTTGCCTAAGTAAATCATTTGCTTCATAATAATTTGCCATATAAAAGTATGTTGTTGTAGAATTTTGCGATTTAAAAAAGTTGCCAAATAAGAAAAGAGCGTAGTAAATTTATGCCAACGGTTGGTTTGTCAAATGAAACTTCTGCGAAAAGTTGTTTGGGAAGTGAAATTAGGCGAACCATTTTTCGCCGAAAAGGCAGTATACCGTACAATATATATAACCGATTATTAATACCCGGTGGGCTTTAATTTATGTTACTGAATAATTGAATATGCTGCTGAATATGTTGAAATGGAAATTTGTCGGTCTACGGTGATAATTTTACCAGGAATTGTGGGTTTTAGAATGATCACATCGTTCACGCCTAGGCGATGTTTATACTAAGTAACAACGCCATGAGCCCAACACACATAAAGTATAAAGCGATTTATCTGATATTTTTTTATTAATTTTAAATGAATATAACTGGCTGACTAAATATAGGTATTTAAAAAAAAAATCCCGGCGGTACTAGAAGGTGCCCGCACTTTTGTTCAGGGGTTTTTCCGCGTATTCGGGTTAAAAGTATGCTATAACCATCTGTGGATGTCGTTTGGCCCTTTTGACGTCTTGAAGCCGTAATGACACAAACAAAAAATATTTTTTGAGTCAGTGACCTGCAAATAGCCCTAAATATTTGTATGAAATATAATTACTTTTTAATGTGAAATTTGAATTAGGTATACGCGGACAAAATTGATATGAATGCAATCGTAAATATATTCTCTACTAAGCCAAACAACACATCATTGAAGCAACTGCTGTACCTACTACGATTTCTAATTGTAGCATTGTTTATTGTGAACAAGATAAATAGATTTGATTTGATCTTAACATTTATTGATTTAAACTAACACGATTTTCAGTCATCATCACAACATAACAAACGGGGCTTCATCATCATCATCATCATCATCATCATCATCATCAATATGATTTTATTCTTAAGTTTCTTCGAGACCATAGATTGAACGCGACGTCCGAAACGTCGAAAAATTACCAAAGACAGGTATTTAAATAAAATCATATTTATACGCGATTAAGCACCGTTCGTTGTATTGTGATAACGTCTTAACATCGGTTTAATAATAATAATAATGTTTATATTTTGTATTTGCTTTTTGTTTTTCACTTTTTACGGGAATGCGACCCCGGCTCCTCGAGTTGCTACTGGCTCATACATAGTCTTCCGGAACAGTAGTATCCTTTAACTCTTTCTCCTGCCTGAATTTGTATAGTTACTTTCTTTACCCTGTTATCCTTCGTCCTATTCCGCCAATCCAAGGTATGCCGTGCCGATGGATGCGTGGCTAGAGGCGAGTCTATAGTCGTTAGCGTGCCGAATTGCCCTGAGACTGGTGACCCCAGAATAAGGCTAAACCCTTACCCTTACCTTGTATGCGGCGTTCTGCTGGGTACGAATATTTTATCCCTAGCTGCTCGTGGGAACGCAAATAGTGGCATTGTGGTTCACAACCCATTACGTCTCGGTCCCAGCGAGGGCGAAGAGTGGGCTACGGAGAGCCGCTTTGCTACGTTAAATGTAAGGGGAGGAATGAATGATAAAAAATAAATAAATAAAAAAGAACTGACTTCAAAATAAACTAAAAAGCCATAAATAATCTTTTATGTACGGTACGGATGACATTTGAATCACCTTTTGAAGTCGGTGCCAAACCATTCATTTATTACTATTAAGAACCGCGGCGGCGAGCCTTTAGTTATTATCTACCTACATATATATTTAGTCATCGTAATTCGTATTTTTGTTGAATAAAGAACTTTATTTACTTCAGGTTTGGCACCGACTTCAAAAGGAGATTCAAATGTGATCCGTACCGTACATAAAAGATTATTTATGGCTTTTTAGTTTATTTTGAAGTCTGTTCTTTTTTTATTAAAAAAATATTTATTTTTTGCTTTTTAGTGATGGATTTTAGTAGTGATATAAAGTATTTTTAGAATGGGAAAAGATTGAGGAGGCACTTTGCACGCATCTCGAGTCCTTGGAAGTAAGAAATGTAAAAGTTGGTTAGTTCATTGTACCTTCCATCATCAGCTCAACATAAAATGATGACAACCAGAGGAAAACAACTGATAACTTTAGAAAAATATATACAAAACATTGTGAGTGACTATAATATTTGAGGGTTTCTCTCGATTTTCCTGGTATTCCATCATCTAATCCTGACTTGGTGATAAAGAGACTACTTCAGGGACACACTCAAAAAGAATATGACTAACAGTCTTAACGTATTTACTTAATTTGAAAGATTCGTGCATTGCATAGAAATAGGTAAACAGAGATTCCAGGGGATCCCGCACTAGGCTAGGCATAAGCCTAGCCTAGTGCGGGATCTAAGCATCGCAGCGTAGGTATACAGTGTTGTGTCATGCATGCAATGTTGCTTACAATAACTGATATATGATTTGGGAACAAAATATATAAAATAGAACTATACTACGTATCAGGATAAAAGTATACAGTAAAGTTGTTAAAAATGTTTAAGTTAGTTTTAAGAGCAGTGCCTCTGTCTCGTTGTATTCTAACGAGAGTAGCTAAGAGAAGAGAAGTTTTCTTGCCTCACCCATAGAGCTGCCTATAATACATTGGTTTTGTCCAACAGCAGTGTTATAGGTTTTGTATCCAAGGACGTCACCGAAGCGCCTGCCGAAAGCGGTGTTAGTCTTAGGGACCGGTAGTTTGAAAATTCGATAACAAAGAAGATTGGAGTAATTTTCCATTTTTTGAGCAGATATATGCGCAGATATACAGACTTTGTGAATAAATAGCTGCCGAACCGTGAGCACCCGGGCCTCTGAATACAAACAGCTTGTCGGATACCTAAAGAGCTTCTTGAGCTTTTAGAACTAAACGTTGAGCTCTTTCAGCTACTAGGAGTACGGATTTGGCAGCGCTGCCCCACACGGATATGCCGTAGGTAATCAAAGACTGACACATAGAGATGTATATAATTTTTAAAAGAGATATGTCTGCCGAATGACGTAATTTTTTAATTAAAAATATCGTTTTCCTTATTCTCTTAGAAAGACAATAAATGTGAGCTTTAAAGCTCAACTGCTCATCTATAAGCAGGCCGAGATATTTTATGGTATCAGTACGGCTAATAGTTTCACAGCAACAAGGGATGGTACGAGCATTTTTACATGAATGAATTTTTATCGGGGGAGTTAAAGTGGGATTGGAAGCTGCTGTTTTATGAAAGCAGACATATTTAGTTTTTTTGCTATGTAGAGTAAGAAGGTTATTACGCAACCAACAAGCGATCGAATTGATACCCCTTTCAGCTGCGCTATGTGTGCTCTCCCAGTTAGAGCCGTTAAAAAGTATTACTGTATCATCAGCGTAGCTGAGGATTTCAGCGTTTGCAAGTTTCAGATTCTGGATGTCATTGATGTAAATTAAAAAAAGTGTAGGGCCCAAAACGCTCCCTTGTGGCACCCCGAAGTTTATAGAGGCTGGTCCACTTTTATGCATGTCCACTTTGACAAGCTGCTTTCTTTCTGAAAGGTAACTATCAAACCAGGCCAATGACACGCCTCGAATTCCAATTCTCTCAAGTTTTCGGAGAAGAATCGGTTTAGAAACTGTGTCAAAGGCCTTGGCTAGGTCCAAAAAGACCCCAATACAGTTCATATTGTTGTCCAAGTAGGAGGATATCAAATTTACTAGGAGTGAAATGGCATCCTCGGTGGATCTGTGAGCTCTGAAACCAAACTGTCTTCCCGACAGCTTACCATAATGTTCTAGAAAACTCAGCAGTCTTTTATTCACAATTTTTTCAAGCATTTTATAAAAAACGCAGAGCAAGGTGAAACCGATGCTAGTTTCCACTGTTCCGAAAAGCTGCCAGTATTTAGACTTAGATTATAAATATGAGTCAGCGGCTGCAGAATTAGATTAGTGATAGTTTTAACTAAATCAGTAGTAATGCCGTCCACGCCAGGGGCACTCTTTCTTTTAAGCTGCATTATGATATTTTTGACTTCATTTGCGTCTGTTGGTTGCATAAAAAGACTCTAAGGGGCTATCATTGCATTTTATTTTAGAGGCTAGGACTTCTTCAGTGTCACCAGTTTGTGACATTATTTGCTCTGCAAGCTTGTTTTCCACCGTAGAGAAGTACGCATTACACTCGTTCAGAGATGACGCTGGATCATCAGGTGCAATTAAATCTTGTGACATTTTCTTCTTAATGTTACAGATATTCCTAATAGAACTCCACAGCTCTTTAGGGTTTTTGCTATTAGTTGCTAGTTGGTCACGCTCATAGTTGTGCTTGACTTTTCTTATTAGGTCATTACAGAAATTCTTATATCGGTTATAGATTGTTCGAAGGAGCTCATCTTTCGGGTTTTGCCTTGCTTTTAGATGTAGCTTGTTTCGGTGTCACACACAACGAAGTAATCCAGTAGTTACCCAGGGTTTCAGCGTGAGCTCCGATCTGGTCAGTCTTATTTGACGCGTGTTGTTTTTAACTGCTTAGTAGATGAGTGCTTTAGAGGCGATTCCGATAGCGACTATTTTGTGGTCGGTCACGTCAATGTCACCTTATGTGACGTCCTAACAAAAATATGATCCAGGCAGGCAAGCTCTGGTTGGTTTATTGATTGCTGAAACTAAGCCGTGCTCCTCCAAAAGACATAGATAGTCAGTTACATTGACACATTGGTTGTCACGTGAAATAATATCTATATTTATGTCACCTGCATAGCAAGTTGTTTTGATATTTTACTAGACCTAAGTATGCTGTCGAGCGAGGACAAATAGTTAGTAATGTTCGTAAATGAGGGGGACCTATATATCGCTAGAATTGTGATTTGGTCAGGGATGTCGATTGATAGACAGCAGGCGTCACAGAACTCTGGCTCTGTTACATTAGCACTCCAGCAACACTTTACATACACAACTACCCCACCGTGTTGATTTATATTGCGTGTCGAGTAGTAAGATAAGTAACCTGGGATTTGATCTACCTCTATCTGAGCTTGCAATCTGCATTCTGTTAATATGATAACGTCAAAGTAACTTTGGAAACTATGTAAGTTTAGAATAAAAGAGTCAAAGTTTTTATTTAAGCTTCGGATGTTGAAAGTTAATATTTTCAGGTTCATACAAGGCTCAAACACACTATCGCAGGCCTCGGGGACGTCCAGCTCGTGACAGATTATATTTAATACTGAGTCTAGATCTTCTGCTATATCACGTACTGCCATTATATACTAGTGTATCTACAGAAATCTGTTAAAGTCTACACGAAAAGATGCAGTTGGTTTGAGAAATAAAAATATAAATGAGTGAGGCATTTGCGAGATTTTCCCGTGAATTATGGCACGACAAAACAAATATACAACTCGTTTTCATTACATGCGTAAGAGATAAAGCGATTAGGTTATTTTTACCGAATACAAAAAAGAGAGAGGCAATGCTGAATCAGGAGGAAAGAAGACATTTCTTCCATATTCCTAATGGCTCTGATACATAGATATTATAATAGCATAATAAGTGGGAATTCGGTATATCGATAAAAAGCTAACAAGCGCGCTCACAACATAAGTTTTTTTTATATAAATAGAAGGTAAAGGAGACAGAATACGATTAAGCACTAGTAGGTACATTTTCTGTTGTTTAAACATGTTGAGAGCAAAAGTTTTTTTATCCAGATTAACAAAAAATAGAGATGATATTAGAGAAAATAAGTAGATGACATTAGGGCCCGAAGGAAAGTTAAACGCGAACACCAGTACGTCAATGAATAGATAGTTACGGAAAAGCCTGACTCTCTCCTGCTGGGACAGGCGAGAGCGAAAGTATCGCAGTCCCTTCAGCAGTTCCAGTAGTTTGACTTTGACTTTCATCGTCTAACGGGGGGGTTATCCGTGTCTTGTCGTTGTTTCGTAACAGTTTTTCCAGGATTGCTTCAGAATTGACATGGACAACTGAACTGGTTTCGGACCGTCGCAGAAAAATAGACCCGTTGGAAGTCCACGCATACTTGAACTTCAGTTGCTTTTTAACTGAACGAGCTTTGCTATATAGGATCCTGTTCTCTTTCATGAGGTGTTCGTTGACGTACACCTGTCGGTCATGTCCTATAATCCCTAGGCTGGATGTGGTGATTCCTCTGCGCACTCTAGCGGCGCCTAATATTTCGTTTCTCGGCGCTCGTCGAGTAAGCGTGAGCACTACAGGCCTGGGCCACTCCACACCAATTGCAGCATTCTTGCTCCTTTTGCCTACTCGTCTGACGTCATCGACATCCCGGGGGTCTATGTAATACCTAGTTTGGTGCAGAGAACGCTCACTATCTGATGTAGGTTTTCACCGCGGTTTTCAGTTAGCCCAGATATTTCTACATCCTTGAGATAGCTCCGCTGCTCCTTAGCGGCGAGCTCTTGGCGCAGGACAGAGACTTCGATCCGAAGGTTTTGTACTTCTGCTTTGTAGGAGTCCAGTTCTTTCAGTTGACCCTTGATGTCTGTAAGCTCACTGCGGAACTGAGTTATTTCCTCCGATGTAAAATTGAGAGCAGCTGTGAAGTCTTTCATTTCTTGTCTCATAGAAGTAAAGACCTTTTGGAGTTGTTGTACAGCTGCAGTGAAACTTATTAGCAGATCTTTTGGAACGGGCATCTCCACCAGTCCCCGCGCCTTGCTTAGAAAATTTGAGTCAGTCTCTTCAGTCTCGATGCTGTGCTGCTCCGGGTTAGTGTTCCGAGTTGTGCTGCGAACGGGAGTATCATCATTCCGTATTTGTTTGCTACTCATTTTACAGCTGGGACAAACATATTTGTTACTCTTCTGACGAATAGCTTTGTTATCATCCCTTGACAATTTAAGACAGAGAGGGTGATATTTCTTGGGGCACCTTGAGCATGAAATTACGTCCCCATCCCCACTGGTCTTCTGGCTCAGTTGAGCATTGCAGGTACCGCATAGCATTTTGTGTTTATGAGGGAGTACTATAAGTTGTGAACTAAAAAAAAAAACCGCATGTACCTTCCGTCATCAGCTCAGCATGATAAGATGATGACTACCATATGCAAATACTTTAATAACTTAAGAAAATATATGAAAAACGTTATAAATGCATATAAAATTTGAGGATTGCCCTCGATTTCCCTGGGATCCCATCATCAGATTCTAACTTGGTGGCAATGGGACCACCTCGGGAGTGTCTCCTTTGAAATAAAAAAATAATTTTTAAAATCCGTCCACATTTGGCGGAGTAATCGGTGAACATACATAAAAAAAAATACAAACTATCGAACCTATAACCTCCTCCTTGTTTGGAAGTCGGTTAATAAAATAGATGAAGTATGTCAGATAATGGATGCGAGAAATATTGATATTCTGTGTGTGAATGTTGATGAAGCGGCAGTTGTATGCCAGGACCGTAGCAAGTGGAAGGAGGTAGTCTCTGCCTACCCCGTAATGGGAAAAAGGCGTGATTGTATGTATGTATTTTACTTTTTATATATTAATATTGTAAAATGCCTGACTTAAGACTATAACGAAATAAAGAGAATAATAAAAATAATCATTTATTTCGGAAATTCATCTATATCGTGTTTAATGAGAAATATTTTATACTCAGAAAGTTTGATGTTAATGTCGCCAATCGCAAAAGACAAGACGAAGAGTAGTAAGCAATCAATATAATAATGTAAATTCTATTCTACCCCAAGTCACTCGTTTGCCTTTTGAGGACGATAAAGGCGAAGTTGCGTATATTTACATAGTTATCTGTGTCTCGGGATTCCGAATTTGTTCCTCACATTTAGGAGTACGTTTTCTGAGGGGCATTCATGCTCTGAGTTATATAAAAACTGAGAATGTGTATGTCGTTGGTGTAGGACTTCTGGGTCGAAAGTATACGATTGACCTCATAGGGAACCGTACAATGAGGGCAAGCACGACTGGTCAGTGGAGAGCCTAGTCATTGTTTCGTACTATTGTATTCCATGAGAAGAGATCTGCTCAGCTGTGGTACCCATATGGGCTAAAAATGACGATGATGACGATCAGTGACCGGCAATAGGTGCAAAACTCTAACAAAACTTGCCAAGCGTTCATGAAAAAGTGCTTACAGCCATGGAAATAGTAATATCCTTATACCAAAGTATTAGGAATCCTAGATTCCGATATGGAGTTAAATTGAACACTAACTTGCTAATAAAATTCAAATTTTCCTTGATTGTAAGCTCTTTTTCCTGTCAGCTGTACAAGCTTTGGCAACGTTCTGCACCGATAGTGCCGATCATTAATGATGATTATTTTATTTTTATTTTTATTTTATTTATTTATAATACATTACATTGAGAGTTTACAGGACACCCAAAGCACTCACAATTATTGTAATTAAAATTCAACCAAATTATATACTGTTTGTATTTACGATGTCACTATTTTATAAGTCACTATATGACATGTGCACAATTTGTTTTTCTCTACAAAGAGAGTTCTTTCCAAGTTCAAGTTTTCGAATATATATCAACATTTTATTTTATTTACATAATTGATTTGTGAGTGAATCATGTTTAAGCTTCCTTTACCTACACCACGTATCCTAGCTCATTCGTACACTATGCGAGTACTAATTGAATAATGTGCCAACGTCACGTCCATCAACAGTGTTTAAGCACATTGAGTCTTCACATTGTCAATGCTTATTGACTATCACAGGTGGGGGTGTAATATAAACACAGAGATATAATACAAAACAGGTCAATACATGATATTATCATGTATTGACCTGTTTTGGCACACATTCGCTCACCTACCAACACGTTAACTGTCACGAGACAAAGCTATCTGACAATGTTACAAATTCATTTGTGCTTTCAATGTGGAAACGTGACTCCACAGTGGATCCATCATAGGGAGCACTCAAAAGGGAAGGTGTTTACATTCTTCTAATTAGGGGCGTTATCAATGTACGCCCTTGGTACGTGTTTTCCGGGATAAGATGTTGACCGCTATAAAATTTTAAGTCATAATAATAATTTAATCTTTGTTTGACTTTTTCACGGTCTTAATCGCATTTTTATGCGCAATCGTTTTCAGAATTGTCACAAAACAACTTTTACCTAACCCAATACGTTATACTGGCAAGTTTTTTCAAAGATACTGAAAACTTACCGCTTTCATAAGAGCGTTTATACCTGCTTAACTGGCAACGTCGCATATTTTTTCATTTTGCTTCATTATTTTGTGGTACTCGAATGAAACTTAAAGGTATGTTCAATTCATACCCTACATCTTTAGGATTCATGTTGCGTTTAATTCACATATCACCCGCTTTTGCCTTTATTTAATTACAAAACAAGATAAAGACATAAATTCATTTTTAGAGCCTTAGTTGCGGTAATTAACATTAAAGTTTGAATTGTGCCAGCTTAACTACCGAAAACATTATGAATGTATTTAAAACATGTTCAAGTTACATTCATATAACTCAAAATAATCAAGAAAAACCAAGAAATATGCGACGTTGCCAGTTAAGCGGGTATAAACCCTCTTTATATTTTGCGAAAAATCAAAGGAACTATATATAATCCATTAATGTAATCAAATCAAAGTAACGCCTGAATCTATTAATTATTTAACTAAAGAAGCTATCTCTGTAACCAGTAATTGCCTAGTCAGATATCTTGTCCATTTTATTTTCATGTAAGATTAAAAATAAGCTTATTCCGCAAATTGCAACACGGCTTTCTTTTTATTAACTTTTTGTCACTTACTTTTCCTATTTGTTATTCAGTAAAAATCTTTTAAAGCTTTTAACGACGCAATTCTTAATTACTTGAGCGTTCAGCTCGCTGCTAAATTGCGTCTTTAGCAAATAGCTTGGAATTAAATATTACATGTGCAGTTAAATGTGGTTAAATGATTTTGTGAAGAAATACTCACTTACTACATTAGCTTAGTAGTCCAAAGATGATCTTGGCCTCCGACAGAAAATAACGATATTCTTCTCTACTCCACCGCACATCAGTAGGTTCTTTTCGTGATTAAGTATCTGGACTTTACACTTCATCGGTATCTGGGGGTACTAAGTACAACATTATTTATCTGAAATAAAACAATTTAACGGATTATATCGCGTATATAATCCGTTATGGTCGCGGGAGGTCCTCCCGTGACCATGGAAAGCTGGAAAGCTTCCGAAACGTCGGGAACTAAAATGAGATAATATACGCGATATAATCCGTTAAATTGTTTTATTTCAATGAGTAATAATCGCGGAAACAGAAGAAAATATTATTATTTATCTGGACAACGATTTGATGAAATTCAATACATACTTAAGTCACGAATGTTTATATTTGTTTTTATCTAAATAACGAGTAAAATGATATCTAGTACAATTATCTGATATCTACTCCAAATACAATATCAATACCGTGTTTTGCGATCACTGTTTTATTTTTAAGAATATTTTATCTTCTTGCTGTGGTTTTTGGGTCATGTTGTATTCCTTCGCTGCTTGGCGGTCAAAGAGTTAACATACTAACGAGATGGGCGTGAAAAGAAATTGTTTGTTGCCTTCATAACTTTTAAAATTATAGTATTGAAGAGTGCCTTAGGAGACTTAACAATCGTACAGTACGATTACTTTGAGTTTATAAGAGTTTATACTACTTACACACTGTCTAAACGTCGTTTGTTTGTAATAGAAACTCTTTTGTATTAGTGTTAAAGTCGAATATCCAATGAATTAAAAGCGTATGTCAGTGGTAAACTCCAAGTAATCTTACTGTAACGACGTACTGAAGAAAGTCGATTCTTTCAAGTACCTGTATAAACTGTACGACATTAATCTCGATGTATCGACATTATTTGACGAGTGCGGAAAAAAGAAAAAAGTCTTTAATTCTTTTACTAGTCTATAAGTACATGACAGATTAATATTACAATCTCGTCACAATACGCCTTGTGCTTTTCTTACCGCGAGCGACGTCACAGTTAAACGGTAGTCCTATACAACTGAATATTTTTTTTAACATACTTGCGTAACTATTAGTCTGTAGCATCACTCAAAAGTACATTGAATAAGTGGCATTCCAATGATTTGTAAAATGGTTGAATACAATCTATATTTATTAAATATTATTGATATATTTTATTCATTTATATGTTATGTAGATATACATTTTTGTATTGTATTGTATTGTAAACACTTTATTGTACATAAAAACAATAAAACAAAGAAATTAAAGTAACATATTTGTACAAAGGCGAACTTATCCCTTTAAGGGATCTCTTCCAGTTAACCTGAGAGCAAATGAAAGAGAAGAGTAAACATGAACGCAGATAAACAAACCAACAAGTTAATATGCACAATGACATTAAAACTTAAAAGCTAAAGTAGCATACACATACACATAAACCCTAAATAATAAATAGTAATATAATAGCATATATATCATCTATATAAATAAATATACGTGTGTAAATATATATTTATATACATAATAAATATACACAAACGGATAAATATTAAAAGACGAGGTCAGGGGTCTGAAAGCCATAACTTTTTTAAGTTATCTTTAAATGATGCCACGGATTGTGACTGCTTAACGGACACCGGCAACGCGTTCCATAATTTAACCGAGTGGACTGTGAAAGATCTCCTATATGTGCGCGACTTATTGGGCGGAAAGGCCAGATAAAGATTGGCACTTGAGCGCAGCCGGTGGCCACATTTTATTATTAATCTCTATTTTTATTGGTATACATGTGTTAATTTGTACATGGTATTAGTTTGTCTATCTTCCTTTTATCTTCATTCACTTGCTCAATGGTTAACTGGAAGAGACCCTAATAGGGATAAGTTCGCCTTTGTACTTATATCTTTTAAGTTGATTGCATTTTAACTGGTTACTAGGTACAATAAAGTATTTAGACACTTTATTGTACATACTTACTATAACAGTGAAAGTAATAAACTAGATCCGATCCGGCTAATACTATTATTGTATATTATATCGACGGTAAAAAACGGAAACGTAGTAACCGTCAACTGAATCAATTGGCGGCTACTACGTTTCCGCGTTTTGCCCTCTATATATGTGTGCTATCTCTCTCTATCAGTGTGTGCGTAAGCGCGGTTACGATCGGACGGGTTAAAATGGCCTCTAATGTCATTAAGTGTAAATCTTGCAATATAGTTATTTGTGAAGTATTAGCATTTATACAGAACGAGCAGAATGTGATGGACGCAGAAAGTCTTTTAAGAGTGTGTACATCTTCGTCTTCTCCGAACGAAATTGAAAACACTAAGAGTTTATTATTCGACTCACTTACTAACAAGCAGCGAATGATACCGTGGAAAAACGTCGGTAAATCTGTGCGCGATCTTAACGATATGATATCACTATTAAAAAAAACTGATCCTGCAGACCTGCCAATATTTGTGGCCAAAGATCTACATCGTTTGCCGCCATTGACTTTTGATCAAGTCGATTGTACGAGACTGTTGAAAGACCTTTTAATACTTAAAAACGAGATCAGTATAGTTGAATTATCGAGAAGATGGAATTGCATTTGTAGTGGTTGTACCGTTTGCAACAAAAGGAGAATAATTTTCTCGTAACTTAATAAAATGACATACCCAAGAAGTGGAATAAGTAGTAGTCCTCTGTTTTTTTCTTTTATTCGCTATCATGTTCTTCATCTGAGCTGTCACAAGTATTGATAATAAAATTGTCTGTTATTTGATCCATTTCTCCTTCCTGACATCGATATTTATTTTCTTCACTTTCGAAGTGGTGACAAATATTTTCCCAGTCCTCAGCAGTGATAGTATTCATTCGTTCAGTTGCTAAACTCATAATGCCTTGCATGTTTAATGAAACGTTTCTTTTTGCTACATATCCTTTTACCATGGACCAAATATTTTCGATCGGATTGAATGTCGGGTGATACGGTGGCAATCGTAATACGGAGTGGCCATGTTTTATTAAAATTGCATCTATGTGGTACTCGCGAAACCGCTCTTTATTTTGTTTAATTAATTCATACAAACTGGTTTTGTACATCAACCGGTTATACGAAATGTGTTCTGTCAACCAATCCATCATTTCTTGTTTATTAGAATTTGACGTTGGAGCACGATTCAAAAGTTTGTTGTGATAGGACGCATTATCCACAATAAGTACGCTATTCGGTTTGAGGTTCGGTATTAATTTTTCTTTTAACCATTTTTCGTAGTTGACAAAGTTCATCTGGTCTTGGTAATCTCCCGTTTTTTGGTTTGCCTTAAACATTAACAAAGCGTTGGGAATAAAACCATCTTTTCCTCCTGCGTGCACTATTATTAACCGCTGGCCTGTACTGATTTGTTTTTTTACACCAAATTCTGTTCCATCGGTCCAAGTTTCTCCGGACACATGTGAAGTGTGGATGTAGGTTTCATCAGTATAAACTAGTGGTCTATCTTGAGATCGATATTCCGCAATTTTGATAAGGTAATTTATTCTTAGCAGTCGTATGTTGTGTTTTTCCATTAATATTTTTCGGTTGTCCTCGGTCTTTTTCCATTTAAATCCTAATTTTTGTATTTGTTTTCGTAAGGTGGAAATGCCAAATTTGTAATCTATATCGGATTTTAACACAGAGTGGAGTCCCTTTAAGATTGGAAATTGCTTATGGGACAGATGAAAATTGTATATAGTTCTCCGGATGACTTCCTGATCAAAATCGTCTACTGCTGATGACGGACAAGGACGCAACTTTTTATTCTTCGGGGAGGTGAATTTCTTTGTTGTTGCGAATTTCTCGCTATTGCTCTTAGTCACAATGTTATAAACAGTAGAGAGACAAACACCTGTAGCTTTTTCAACTAACTGGGCAGCGGTGTAAGGCAAGTTTAAATTTTTCGTCAGTTTATTTTCAAAATATTTATAACAGTTGAAAATTATTTGCTTACTTTGACTCTCAATAGGACCAAAATTATTTACAGCCATATTTTTTTAAAATATAGACATTATTCGTAGTCGTATGGGCGGACACAAGAATTAATTGCGAATACAATCAAATCAGATGTAAAAATATACGCACAACGTAAATAATATTGACAATTTCACACTGACATTATTTTTGTTTTTAGTTCTTCGATATATATATATATAACAACCTCTTTGTATGCTGATAGTACAAGAAAATAGAGAATTCAAATATAGAATGCCTGTAAACAAACAATACTACTACATATGCAATTCCACGCTCTCGATGATTCAACTATAACAGCAGCTAAAAACGAGGTTCTAAATCTAAAACAGGCATCCCTTATTACGAGTAACAACTTCGATTTAAATATCAACCAAAAACGGGTCGGTGGCGGAATTAAAGATAGTTTTTATTTAGACAGCGGCCCGATTGGTCTACCCCCATTTGAAAAAACTATTAACAGCAGCTCGCCGAATAGCAACAACATAACAGCTGACAAGCACGAGTCCGAACCCGAGGCATATGTAAACAAAACGTTGCCATCAAGGAATGCTTCTTGCGGCGCGCGAGACGAAGCTACATGCTAAACCTGATGTTAGCGTATGGCCCAAGTCACCGACAGCGGCGGTTATCACGTGCACCGATAGTAGTACTGTGAATGAAGACCAGTCCGGAAATGAATGGAAACTTGTTCAAAAGAAAACACGAAAAGGTCGACTAACAGTATCCGAAGGAAAAGCGGCGATACGACCGGATGGGAAATTCAAAGCGGTTGAAAAAACAATTCCTTTGTTTGTTAATAAGGTCGACAAACATACATTCAGTGATGATATTATTGAGTACATTAAAGAGAAAACTAGCGTGTTGATAGAACTAGAGAAAATAAATACCCAAAAGTAAAAACACCATGACGCTTATAAAATTTTTGTACCACACACCAAGTTATCGACATTCTTAGATAATAGTTTATGGCCGAAAGGAATACGATCCGGCGTTTTATTTATTTTAATAGAAATACGTGTGACCAAAACAATGGTACCGAAAAGATAATGGACAAGATAATTGACTTGAAAAATAATACTTTTAATGGACCATAAACTTAGCGTGAGAGAAGAAAATATAAAATTAATCAGCTTTAATTGTAGGTCAGTCGTGCGTTCGGTGGACTGCGTCAGAAACCTGTGTCGTCCAGCTGATCTTATAGCACTACAGGAAACATGGCTGCTACCGGGGGATATTCCGTTCTTAGGTAGCATAGACGCTGATTTTGACTTTACTGGGAAATCGGCTGTTGATACAGGAGCTGGAATTTTACGCGGGAGACCGTACGGAGGCGTCGCGCTGCTGTGTCGAAAATGTTTGATTACATCGGTATCGGTTGTGCAGTGTAAAAGTGTGCGGCTCGTTTCCATAAAGATAGTATTATCGGATCGCTCGTTACTAGTGTTCTTCGTCTACATGCCCACCGACTCCGCTGAAACTCTTACCGAGTTTACAGAATGCCTAGGTGAAATTGCGGCGATAGTAGAAGAGTACCAGGTAGAATTCTTTTTCGTCTTAGGTGACTATAATGCTTATCCGGGCAAGAGGTTTGGTTAAGAGTTGCAGGACTTTTGTGCGGAGTCTAAGTGGCAATGCGTGGACATAGAAATACTGGGAGCAACTTCGGACGCGTACACTTATGTAAGCGACATTAATGGTAACTAAAAGCTGGCTCGACCATTGTGTTGTGTCTCAAGCGGCTCGACGGATAATACGGGGTTTACAAATATATTATGATGTTTATTGGTCAGACCATCATCCGTTAGAAATAGTATGTAATTTAAATATGATTAGAAATAAAAATGTATTAAATAGTAAGTTTGTAATAGGGTTATTTGGGGGGAGCGAAATCTACAACAATTGACATTATATGAGAATTATTGTAATGATAATTTTAAAAATATTGATTTTCCGAGTGATTTTAGAGAATGTTGTGATAAAAACTGTAATGAGTATGACCATAAATTAGTTATTGACAAGACGTACGCAATTATTATTAATACCTTAAGTGAAGCAGCTAGTTCTAGTTATGGTGACAAATTATTGAATAGAAAGCGACATGTGCTAGGTTGGAACAAGCATGTACGACAGGCTCACGTGGAGGCTCGGCTTGGGTTTCAGAATTGGGCTATGTGCGGAAAACCGAAGATAGGGGGCGCCTTCGATAATATGGTTAAAACACGGAAAATATTTAAACAAAAATTGAAATGGTGTCAGGACAATGCTGAGCAAATTAAAATGGACATTATAGCTACACACAATTAAAATAAAATTTTTAAGAAATTTTGGAAACAGACCAAAGAACTGCGCCCCAAGGCGAGCCTGCCGGTGAGCGTGGAGGGCGCTAGCGAGCCTGAACAAATTGCTAATCCTTTTAGGCAGCAGTTTAAGTTTGAGTCTCCCCTGGGGACTTCTGGGGAACTACTTCCCACGAGGTGTTTGCCTGCGGGGCCTTTGGTGAGATTCACGGCAAGAGAAGTGGCATCGGTGGTGAAGGGCATGACGCGAGGGAAGTCACCGGGACATGACTTCCTTAGCATTGAACACTTGCAGCATGCTAGAGTACACCTGCCTAGAGTACTTGCTATGCTCTTCACCTTCTGTGTCAGACATACCGATTTACCTGAAGAAATGATGAAAACCGAGGTAGTGCCAATACTAAAGAATCGAACGAGAGACGCCTCTGGCGAAAGTATTGGACGGTGTGCTTGATAAACAACTAAAAAAGCATGTAATTATTAATGATGCACAATTTGGGCTTTGACCTGGCTTGTCTACCGAAACAGCAGTTCTTTGTCTTAAGCACACAGTTCAATACTACACGGATAGGAAAACACCGGTTTTTGCGTGTTTTCTTGATCTGTCCAAGGCCTTCGATCTAGTTTCCTATAGTAAACTGGCAAAAACTGTACGAAGATACGTCACTGCCCGGTGAGTTGGTGGAACTGTTAAGGTTCTGGTACGGCCACCAGACTAATGTTGTAAAATGGGCGGATACGCTGTCCGATGCATATGGGCTGGAGTGTGGGGTGAGACAGGGGGGGATTACTTCACCTAGGCTCTTCGGCCTGTATGTCAATCGGTTGATTGGGGAGCTCAGTGACACTATGGTTGGATGCTCAGTGGATGGGACGTTTGTGAACAACATTAGTTATGCAGACGACATGGTGTTGCTGAGCCCGTCGATCAGCGCCCTTAGAATACTAGTAAGTACGTGTGAGAGGTATGCGGAGGCCCATGGCCTCAGGTACAATGCCTCTAAGAGTGAGTTGCTGGTTTTAAAGGCATAAAATTGGAAGATCAAGTCCCGCCGGTTAAACTTAATGGCACTCCTCTCAAACTTGTCAGAGAATTTAAATACCTGGGGCACTGGGTCACCGCATCACTGAGTGATAATGTGGACCAGGAAAGGGAGCAGGGCGTTGGCAATTAGAAGTAATATGTTGATTCGTAGGTTTGCAAGGTGTACGAATGACGTAAAAGTTACCCTCTTCAAGGCTTACTGTCAGTCATGTCACACCTGCAGCCTGTGGATCAACTTTACTATAAAAACTTACAGCGCCCTACGCGTCCAGTATAATAACGCGTTCTGGATGTTGTTGGGGCTGCCGCGCCACTGCAGCGCGTCGGGAATGTTCGCCGAAGCGCGCACCGATGGCTTCCACGCCATCATGGGCAAGCGCGCAGCATCGCTGCTGCGGCGCGTGCGCGGCAGCGCCAAAGCCTCTTAGCCACAGTCGCAGGTAGGGTAGATGGCCCATTCTGGCAAGGATGGAATGACTTGCATTTGTCACGTAGGTTAAGTTAGTCGAATTTCTGTTTTTTATTTTACTAACATTAGTTATAAGGATAATAATGATTATTGTTACTAACAAGATATAGATGAATTTCCGAAATAAATTATTGTTATTATAATTATTATTTGTATCTCGCATTGAGTCACGGGCTCGTACGTCCCGGATTTTTGAGAGGCTTGCGTGGGGATATGGATCCAACACGTAGAGGCCCTTTCGAGAAGTTTGCTCGCTCCTGATCATATCAATAAGAGAATACGTCCATGAGCAGGTCCCAGCAGATGTTGGAACTATTGCATTGAACGGAAAGAGATATCAGGCTATGAGATTGTAGTTTATATGGATTTATTATTATGTATGTCGCACCCGCTCACGGGACAATGGTGTCCCGGACCTTTGGGAGGCGTGCGCGGAGCCGAAGCCAACGCGTAGAGGCCCTTTCGACAATTTAATGAAATGTAAGGTTAACACCGCGCGGGTGCTGTTCCTGCCCGTATCATGGGACACGCACAGAGACAGCACTCGCTAGATGCAAGAACTATTGGAGAGTGATGAGATCTAAATATGCTGGGTTATGGGATTGAAATGATGGACTATATATATTGGGCTATTGCTTGAGACAATCGAACGTCTACCAGGAAAAGTGTCCCATGGCTAAAGGCACTGGTAGACGATGACTTCCCACCGCTAGATGGGCCCTCGTAAATAGCGACACATATAGTGGCCTGAGGGCAACATCGGTGCGGAGGGCTAAGGGTGGAGAGGTGTCACTGGACTTTCTACCGAAGCCAACTCGCCACTTACGTTCCACATCCACCCTCGAGCCGCAGCTCTAGCGACTCCACTCTGACCGGCCAGTTAAGGCAAGCCAGAGGTGGGGGCCTGATCCAACACCTTCCGTCAGGGTCCCCCAGAAGCACTCAGGTACGTGGGGTCGCTACTCCCCAACAGCTCGCCACAAGCTGCCCTGCGTTGACTGATTGCCCCGGTGAACCAGCGGGCGGTGGGGTCGTCACATCCCTACGCCTTATTATTATTATATGTATAATACAGCACGGATGTGGAAATAAACCGCTTAGATGAAATAATTCATTCACGGCAAACGCGATATCCCTAAAGTTCTAATTCGGTAAACAGTGTCGCGACCGAAATAGTTTCGGGATAATTCAATTATTATGTGGACCTCGTGGAAAATGGCGGAGATTCTGCAAACGCCGGACCCTTTTTGTTTCGTTTATTAATTATTTCGTTGGTTACGGAAGTGTGAAATATCAATTTTAACTTGGCAATCTTAGAACATCCTAAAACTATTATATCCTTTGTTTCCTTTTAAGTGTTGTGTCCAATTTCAGCATGCTTTGTATTTATGTTTGCTACGAATTAAACCGTAATATTTTCTGATGTTTTCGCGATTATCACTCATTTAAATAAAACAATTTAAACGGATTGGATCACACGTGATCCAATCCTTAACTTTCGGGTGTCCACAGGAAAGACGCATAACGCTAACTCATACTAAAAATCAGTATGACCCACGTATATTAATCTCATTTGAGTTCCCGAAGTTTCGGAAGCTTTTCAGCTTTTTTTGCTAAATCCTCAAATGAGTTAATATACCCGATATAATCTGTTTAAATTGTTTTACTTAAAGGACTGATGAAACTGTTCACGTTCAACACGGACAGGCGCAACCAGCTGTTAATTGGAGTATGTTAAACTTGGGTTTAGTGAAATTATTAAACTATAATCTCTCTTGTTCTCAATCGATTCTCACCAATGGGAGAACCCATTGCCCAGTTTCGAATGTATAAGCAAACGATTATGAGTTAAACACGCCCATAAATACAGTTTCTGAAATAATAACTACAGGTATTTTTTTCTGCAAATAACTTATTAACGATTATTTGTTTGATGTGCTGATTTTATATACTATAGGTGATGAATGACTATGCTCCTGTAGCTGGATTACGGTAAGCCGTCACACACTCGGCACTGATAAATCAATCACTTTTTATAATCGATTTGCTAACCAGAGGGCATAAATTACAGCGTGCATGTCGTGACACCAGGCGTGAAACCAATGAGGTAATTTGCAGGTCATTCAAGATCTTTTCTATCACAACCTTGCGTGACAATGTCAATGTCAGTATTACATACTCTCGTTTAAGTCCAAACTATTTCTGACAAAAATGAGTTCGTATCTAAAATTTTTGAGACAAGCTTTTACTGCCGACTTACCTTTCTTCAAATACCAGTCCACTACCTACTTATTTAGACGTTTCTAAAGAGTCCAAACGCGGTAGGTAATTTTGTTAAAGAGTTCCTATGACCACCTTCCGGGTCCATCGTCAGATGAGCATTATCACTGAATTTACTTAACAATGCGTTTAATCTTAATCGGCAACAGGGATGTGGATCGAATTTTACTTGCAAGATTTGACCCTCCAAACAAGCCAAGTTAAATAAAAGCTTGTAAATGGCAATGTATACTTTTACATTGGAGATATTTAAAAAATAATAAGTGAAAGGCCACTTGAATGGTATTTTTTTAAATAATTTAATGTGTCTTTGTGACTTCATCGCGCCAAAACGGCTACACGGATTTCAACTATTTTTGGTACATGGGTACCAAACACAGTTGAAATCCGTCTCAGTCTTAGGATATCGCCAGTCATACTCTGCAGATGTGTGTATAATAATTTACAGAGAGTTATATAAAAATGAACCCTTTTACCACCAAGCAGCGAAGTAATACGACGTAACCCAGACGCTACATGAAGAAAAAAAATCTTTAAAATAGAATAGTGATTACAGAACGAGGTATTGACATTATATTCGGAGTTTTTGAACCATGTTTAGTCAGCTTATGCCGACGCGTCGGTGGCAATAATTTTCGATGACGGGATATGCCGACTGTGGCGATCAAAATCTCAAAATACCCTTAATAGACTCAAAACCTTCATACCTTATTATTCATTATGCAAAAACTCACACGCTAAGTAAGCTTGGTTATTAAAAAACGTGTTTTTTTTTAAAGTAACGGAAACTGGTTTGTCGTTGTAAAATTAACAAAGTTTGATGGCGTTTATTTTGGTTTCGGTGCACACGTGAAGATAAACTGAAACGATATATTAGTAAAGATGGTCGTTTTCAGCACGATGAGATATGGATAAGTGAAGAGATCGAAGATCATTCAAAGGTAAGCCCCTTAAAGAATTGAACCAATTTAGATGAAATTTAATATAATATAGACCATTCATCAACCCTTACGTTTCCCATGTTTTGTGTATGATATTTTAGTGCATAAGTATGTTTCGTACCTAACGTTTGTGCGTATTGTTGAACTTAATGTTAAATACTAACATAGTGAGATACCCTAGGAAGCATAATATAATAGTTCTTATTCCGGAAATCATGCCTTAATAGAGTGGAAGTTTGTATTGAGAATAAATGATTTAAACCTAAAACAAATTCTACTTAGTCCTTGATAACGCGGGCAACACCACGAGATAATGCTAGTTATGAATAAATCCGAAAAGTGAACTTTGTTCTCGTAAACGCTCTTCCGTTTCATGCCGTTTCGCATGTACACATTATTACCGTATTTCTGCCGAACACCTTGGCAAATACGCCATCAAATGACGGCAGTTGGGTGCCATTGCGCGTGACAAGCAATTAGCTAGATAGCTATTGTGGACCTGCCGGGAACACAGACGTCGACCAATTTTAGGGACTCGCAGCGTGTAAAGACTTTGATAGCGCTTTGACTTGTCTGTAGATTTTATTGGGGCTTGTAACCGGTTACAAATAAATCGGTATTGATTAAAGTTATACCGGTTAATTGTTTACTGGTAGGTTACGTTTGAACAAATTGATTTAGGAACTTTATTTCGAAGCACTCTCTAACCGGTTACTCCGTGTTCGGATACGGGATCAATGAGCGGTGTCGTGCCGATAGTGGCGCAACGACAAATAACTACATGCAAAATTTTAATCTAATACCATAGCCAGCAAACCAATCCTGTCTAAGCGAGCAGTTATGCACCCTAGATTCCGCTCACACGAAGGAACCGCTCACTAACCGGTAAATGGATATCGCACCCTGTTGTTTTGCGCTCCGAGATATTAACCGGTTAGATCGATGTTCTTGCGAGCGTAACTTTTATCATTGGTTAAGCACGTTGCATTGGTCGCGGAAAAACATATTACGAGTAACTTAGGCGCGTCTTGGCGGGGGCACTGGCGTGCCTCCAGATTATAAAATCCATATAATCCAGTTATCTTCATAACATTCATCTCTCCTATAGTAACAGTATCTTTCAGTGATCGCATGATTGTTTTTCATATTGCTGACATTATAAAAAACTTTAATAGAAACTATAATAAATATTGGCAAATATTTATTATAGTTTTTATTAAACTTTTTTGTACTTCTAAATTGATCACCATTATTTTCATCCTGTTTCGTATTACATATTGTAAGTGTATCTCTCCCGAACACCTTGGTAAATCCGCCATCAAATGACGGCAGTTGGGTGCTATTGCGCGCGCGTGACAAGCAATTAGTAAGACGGCTATTGTGGACCTGCCGGGAACATAGACGGCGACCAATTTCAGGAACTCACAGCGTTAAAAGACTTTGACAGCTCTTTGACTTGTCTGTAGTTTTTAGCATGTTGTGTTGGCAGTCGCGGAACAAATGTTTTGAGTAAATTTTGATTATAAAATGATTAGATCCCGTCAGAGCTGCCGGAAACACAGACACCGAGCAATTTCTGGTAGTCGCAGCGATCTGAAGTTTTTGACATCGCTTTTAATTGTGCTAACAACTTGTTTTTTGGTACCTCTCACCTTACATAAAGTTTCGAGTATTTTTAAGACCTGGCTATGTTGTTAGCATAATCGCGCAATAAATAAAAAATAAAAGATCTGTCACTTTGAAAGAAGAATGTTATATTTAAATTAATACCCAAGTAGCACTAAATTACGTTATAGGGTGCCACACAAGGTCCACATCGGTAGCTTTAGTATTTATGAAGACTTATTAGAGTGCACTTTAACTGCAATAGCTGACAATTATCCTTTCGCCTGTATAATGACGTTATTGTGGGTCACAGAGACAACACTGTAATGTTGCAAGCGTTACTATAGGTAAATAGTTGAGTATTATACAGCTAATAGCAATCAATAGTACTGTAAGCTGCAATTGAGTATTTTTGTGGCCTTAAATTAAGCTATATTCTGAATTGAAGGCCACGAGTGTACCCTTAAAACGTTTGCATTTTAAGCCAGAACATGTGAACTACTATAATGCTACCAGTTATTCAGTGGCTTCAATTATCAATTATATAATGCGTCTTGCTGCATAAAGTTGAACTATCATAGTGTTAATCAGCTTGTTACGCGCAGTCTCATAATAGCACTTATAAGGCCCACGTGATCACTATGGGTGAACCTATATAGTGCTAAATTACAGCTAACTGCTATAAATAAGATCACATGTAACCCATTATATGTATGTATATCAGTTAATTGCTGCTAGCATTGTGATATGTCGTGGAATCGGATCCCTAAAATTCCTATAGAGAATTTAGTGGTTGACTGAATACAATATTTGCGTACATGTTATCCGTTTTTAAGCTTTACATCAATCTATAGCTGACTTGTATATCACCAGAATTACTCGTTTCAGCTCATTACTGCTTTGAACCACGAGTGGATACTTAAATAGCCCATACCATTTAGTCGTAGTTAATACAGTGCACATTGCTTGTCTTCTATTTTTAGCCTATAATTTAACCGTAATATAATATATTAACAATTCATTTCTGTTTAGTCAATGAAAATAACAACTGGATTTGAATAGAAAATGTTGATTTTATAATTAAACAGCTTATTGTCAAATTACTAATGCAAAATATAAAGAATTTTTATTTTATATATAGGATTAACCTATTTTTATACTCTTATTTTCAAAGAAACAGTGATATTTTGAAAGAGAAAGCGCGTGAAAATTTTCGTCTATATTCATATAGTAAGATTTGACGATTAATTCTCTTTCCCATTCGAATTTTACGTACTTACATAGACATTAAATGAAAGTTTTACTTAGCGAAAAAAGCATCCCACCAAAAACATTGTGTAAAAAACTAGCCAAGTCTCGATGGAGCTGCTTGTTTATCTCTAAAAAGTAATGAAATCTAGACAAAGTGGTGCCAAGTCTAAGGTTCTTTACTGCGATTTTTTTATTATTATAGTTAACGTTGTGTGACTTGGCCGTTGAAGGGTACACAAGGGTACAAAACCAGGTGCTTCATGACACCGTCCGACGTCCGACCGTCAAAGATTGGTGCAATGCAGATTGGTGGCACATGGTAATTGTAGACTTGGCACGACTTTGTCTAGATTTCATTACTTTTTAGAGATAAACAAGCAGTTCCATCGAGACTTGGCTAGTTTTTTACAAAATGTTTTTTGTGGGATTTCACTTCTTTTTGTAGAAAAGTGGGCATAGACTTTTGATTTTTGACATCAAATGAAGCGGTCCACCAAGTTGAATATGTTTTGTAAAGGCGGTATGTCGATCTCTAATAGTTTGGTTGAGCTCTTGTGTTTTTTAATCAGGGTCACCAGGATCTTCGATTATCCTAGTTTTACAGTTTTCCCATTATGTGACCATTAAATCCTAACTCTGTACTAAATTTCAGCTCTCTGAGTTTATGGGAAGTGCTAGTTTCTATTCTGATGATCATGAGTGAGTGAGTGAGTGTCATAAATGCAAAACTTTGCTTTCGCTTAACTTCGGAACTAAATGACCTACAGACTTGAAATTTTGGATTGAAAGTATGTGATTATAGCTTACTGGGTGACGAAAATATCTGCATTCTGGTCTTATCCAGAGGTTCTCAAATAAGGGCCTGAAAATGCGGCGTAATGGTTCCAGTAAAGGATTGTACGGCAGTGTTTGCTTCGCACTCGGCTTGGCGGGGGCACTGCCGTGCCCCCTTATTTACTTATTTCACCACAAACACTGCTGTCACAAAATGGTACACGCAAACTTATATGTCAAAATAAAAAATAAGTAGATGTTAAGCTTATTCACAATTTTGCCACTTGTGAATTTTCAACTCCATAGGAACGTTAAAAAGTTCCTGGTGTTTACTTTGTGCTGAAAAATAGGCCACACAGACTCTATTAACCAGCCATTGTGCTGAATAATAGATAACACATACTCTAATAATCAGTCAATGTTCAGCTCTTGGGGTGATTGTTACCTTTAATAATGCTCAAATAATGATGATATAACGCTAATAGCTGCAGTTATTCAGCTAATAGCTGTTTAATTTGTGCCCAAATCAGAGTTATATCAGCTGAAAAGGCGCCTCTAACGCTCTTACTTAGCAGGCTTGTACAGCTTAGGATTCTTTTGTGGACAGTGATTCAGCTACTATACAGCACTTCTGTGCTTCTTGGGTAAGATTAAAATCATTTATTTCAGACTCTGAGGAATCTGTAGTGTAATGTTCTCGTCTGTTTCCGCGATTATATGCAATTTAAATTAAAAAAAATAATCGGATTATATCGCGTATATTGCATTCATTTCGTTTCGAAAGCTTTGCAGCTTCCATGTTCACGAGGTCGGGAACTCAATTGACGAGATGTAATCCGTTTAAATTGTTTTATTTAAATCCGTAGTGTGTTAGTAAGACTTAATAAACTAGATATAAGTATTTATTGTGACATAGATACAAGTCAAAGCGCAAAGAAAAATACCATTACTCTCGCACGTGGTCACACCGGGCGTCGAACCCGGTACCTCTCGATTACGCGTCGAGCATGTCAACCCCTCCACCAGCGCTCACTGTGCACGAGCACAGTGCAGTGCTCGCTGGTGGAGGCGTTCATTTTAAAGAAGCGAAATTTATTGAATTTTTATGCACAAAAATTGACTAAATTAGATTTTTTTTGCTGAATTTGACTAGGTTCCCATTCGATTTTTTACTCATAATGGCCTCAGAAATGCGTGGTTAAAATCTTTCCTACCCCTCGTGGGCACCGTGTAAGTATATTCTATTTATTGCTTACCGATAAGTAGCGAGCACATTTCAGATGTACATACATTTTGCAGCCAGTACAGGTACGTAATATGAGGAAATGTTTAAAATAATTTCGAAGGATCTTCAAAACCACAAACCGTTAAATTTAAATAAAACTCTATTATCCGTGCGATCGTCACGTGAGCATAACGCATAAACGTTATTTTTTATTTTACTCTGTACGAGGTCGCAGGCTCGCGGTGTTCTAAAGGTTTGTTTTATTTTCGCATACTTTACAGAAGGTATTTGGCCTTATTAATGAATTTCTTGCGGTAGGCGTTTATTGTACAAATAAGGTCAGGTTACTGAACTATAAAAAACCGTACCAAATTCTCTTTTAATAAAGGTTTCACTTAGGCGAATTGGGCTTAGCGCCACATTTTTACAAATAATGGCTTAAATCACTTAAATTGGGATTATTAAATTTCCCAGAGGTATATATTTTATATATTAACGACATAGTATACGTTACATGGACACAATTCTACAGATAGGTAAGTAGGTTATTTTTATTTCGTATTATATTTTAGGTATAGTTTTTAATCCGCGACATGACATTTGTTCACTACATCGACTGTATACATTTTCACTTTCGTCTATATGGTTAAGTAAGAAAAAAAGTAATGACATTGACAACAAACTTTTTAATTTTTCTTACTAATCTGTACAGACCAAAGTAAAAATGTATATAGTTGATTGTTACGAATAATTATGTTACTTCTAGGATTGAAAAAATTGAAAAAACAACATCGCTTAAAAATAAACTATCTATGACGACACGTTTGGCTCAGTGGGTTGCACAATGGCCTACGAAGCCGGCGGTACTGGGTTCGGATCACGGCCAGGGCAAGTGTTTGTATGATAAGCAAAAATGTATTTATTTATTTAATTATACAAAACATTTGTGCCTTAACAGCTATTGCCAAAGTAACACAAATTTAAAGTTTACTAACTTTCTACCTTATTTATATGTTCATAAAAAGTTCGTCTATTCACACTATCGAGTTCGCAGGCATCTCTCGTTCAGCCACTCTGTTACATTAGTTGCCCAATCGCACTTGCAAACAGATCACAGTGCGGGGCTGGCTCGAGCACATAGTTGAGCAGCGCGAGCGCGCGGGTGACCAGCGAGAGCGCGTGGGCACGCGTGCGCGCTGCCGGCAACGCCAACAGTGAGTGCCGCCGCGCTCGCATTTACTGATCGGGGACAAAAATGCGTACGAATGCCTCTACCAGGCTCACACAGTCCGTTTTACCCCTGAGTATATCGATGGTAAATTTAGCCAAAGAAAGTAATCTACGCAGTTGTAGCGCGTCGTATCCCAGAAGACCCTGTAGATATAAAGTAGGATACAAATGGGGATAATAGTAGTGAATCCGCTTTTACAACGCCCTTAAATATCTTTTTTGGACTTGCTCCAACATAAGAATATATTTGTTCTCATGTGGATTCCAAACCACTGTATTCGTTTCGAGAATACTGCGCACGAGCGCCGCATACAGTACGCGAGTGGCGTGCACGGTCAGAGGCGCCGAATTACGCAGAACGACACCTAGCCTTCTGTACGCGGCGTCGGTCACAGCCTAATCGTGGTGGTGAAACGTGAGCCCCGGATCAAAGTGCACTCCCAGATCGCGCACCTGCACTGAACGCGTTATAGGGACGCTACCAATGGTGTATTCATACTCGCGAGGCAAATTGAACCGTGTAAATGTCATTATTTCGCACTTATCCGCATTTAAATAAAGTTTATTCACACGACTCCAACTGTAAACCGCATCTACGTCCCGTTGCAACTCGTCGTAATCCTCCTGCGTTTTAATAGGTTTGACCAACTTCACATCATCAGCAGCAGAATGGAACTTTGCACTTCGTCAGGTAGGTCATTAATAAGCAGTACGAAAAGAAATGGCCCGAGGTTGGATCCCTGGCTTATACCGGACCGTGTGTTGTAGCATTCGGACACATAGGGGCCATACTTAACATACTGTTTCCGATCTGAGAGGTAGCTGGCAAACAGATTTAGAAGCCTGGGTGTAAATCCCATAGCACCTACTTTCAGAAGAAGATTATCGTTCTCAACACGGTTGAAGGTTTTTTGGAAATCCAGATAGACGACGTCAACCTGAGTCTTCCTATCCAGCTCACGGGATAATACCCGTGTCAAGGTAAGCAGGTTGGTAGCGACTGATTTCCGTGGCAAGAAGGCATGCTGCGTGCTGGTGATGTGAGGAAGGCACTGGGGAAGTGTTGGAAAATATTTATTCCTGGGTCTTAGATGTTTTCTATGTATTAAAATATTATAATTTATCTATATAGTATGTATATCTTCGCCTAGTACCCATAGTACAAGCTTTTACTTCATCTGGGACTGGGTCGATTTGATTTTGACCCAGGAACATATTCGTAATCACCTCACAAATGCATTTGCCAGGCTTTGAAATCGGGACTTCCAGCTTCTTGTGACATTGCATTGTATAATCAACGTAGCGAAACGTCCAAAGGAAATATATATTTTATTGAAACTCAATACAATACAAAGTTTTCTATCATGGTGCCAAAGTCGATGAGCGTAAACCTCTTTGGCTAATCTGGCCTGGTAAAAGCATAGCAGCCAACACCGCAAAATCGACTGCTTATCGGTATTATATATTTTCACAAAGTGCGTAAGAATCGCACGTACTACCCGCTATATTAATTTGTAAACGCATCAATTAAAGTAAAAAGAAAACGTAAAATCTACTACTTTCAATTCTACAGGACATATTTGGGTAAGGCCGCGTTTATTTCAATCGTCAGTGCGGTTCTGTAATGAAATATTCTCAGATATGATGACAAATCAATTAACTTTTAGAGATAGCTTGGGAGTTAAGCTTACGTTTAAACTGCGTCCCTAAAATGGGGTAGTTTCCGGAGTAAAAAAATATTATTCTAATTTCTCCGACGGTAAGATTATCAAAAAATATTGGACATGTATTTTTTCTTTTGTCAATCAAACAAAAAAACACAAAGATAAAGTTGATAGATTCTGGCGTTACTTTACGGAATTCCATACTAGATCAATGGATTAAAGTTCCTTTGGTGTTCCGCGAACTTGTGTCTTGGTTAGATGTGACAATAAATTGTGCTCACATGCGCATATTTAACTGCAGTTTCCATATAAAAATACGCATGCAAATACAACAAACCAACACCAAACAGCATAATCCTCGACACGTGTTTCGCCTCTCTACGAGGCATCATCAGGAGATGCAGGAGATGTTGACGGTCCGGCGTCCACCCGAGAAAATTTTGTCACGTGTCGAGGATTATACTGTTTGGTGTTGGTTTGTTGTATTTGCATGCGTATTTTTTTATGGAAACTGCATGAAAATATGCGCATGTGAGCACAATTTATTGTCACATTTAACCAAGACACAAGTTCTTGGAACAGCAAAGGAACTATAATCCATTGACAAAGATAAAGCACGTCAAAGTTTAGGAGAACGGCCGCATGACGTCACGCCGTGCAAAAAACGGTCGCACGGCGTGACGTCACGGGGAACTTTAACGGCCTATATCTTCATCATTTTTTGTTTAATTGACAAAAGAAAAAATACGTGTCCAATATTTTCTGATAATCTGACGGACTAATTATATTTATGTAGAATTTGTATTTGAGATAATATACGCGATATAATCGTGTATAAGCATTAAGCTTCCGAAACCGGGAACTCTAATGAGATAATATACGCAATATAATCCATTAAATTGGTTTATTTACGGTATATTTGTCATCACATCTGTGAATATTTTGTAACACAAAATCTCAGTTGAAATGCCCGCAGCCTTACCCATTTAGGAGAGTGCGTTGGGGTTGCATAAACTGATTCCGCCATTTCCATTCGCATCGCATTATGAGACGAAGCGTGGATTTGGACAGTGATACGTTTTCGGTTCACCATCCACTTAAACAATGCACTTTACTTCTACATTTTTCCGTAGAACAGATGGATTGGACCCCTACGCAAGATAACGTTTTCGAAAAAAAAATACTTCAAGTAATCCTAGTTTAGGGGTCGGTTTTAAATAATTTTTGTTTAGTTTTTTTTTTTTAATATTTGCTTTCTGAACACAACCAAAAATCACTAAGGCTCGTCACGTCACAATATGAAGTTAGAAACGGCCACCATGTGAACAAAGCAGAGCTGTTAAGCTAACAGTTGCTATTCAGTTTGATAGTTAAATATTAAAAAAGTGTATATTTTAGGGGGCACTCCATACTTGTAACCGAAACTGAAAAAAAAACAGTACATATAAGTGTGTGGCACATATTATTATTACAAGAGATCTTTTAAAAACATATTGACGTTTCTGAAAAAAAATGATATTGAAAATATTACCAGAAATAATCGCTCCGAAATTAGCATAAATCGCCCCCCCCCCCTCTTTTTTCTGAACCGTTAGTCCAAAAAATATGAAAAAAGGTAAAACCTATTATAATAATTTCAACAAAAAATATTTTCAACATGATCGGATATACCGTTTTTGAGTTTTTGCCAAAAAACTGCGCTTGTCAGCAAAAGGCGTAAATGCCGTGGAGATACGCTCTCTTGTTACAGCTCTTTTACATATCGTTTTTTTTTTCATCTGTAGTGCATTTTATTGTATGAACGGCTGCAGAATCCTACATTGAGCATGGTCCGACATGCTCTTGGCCGGTTTTTAAACGATTCAAACGCGAATTGCACGCGAGTCAGTATGCGCGTTCCTAAAACGCGCCGCTAATGCACGTTTTTAAAACGCAGTATACGCCCTATTAGGTATAAAGCCCTAAAATAAAAGTCACGGAAACTTATGTGGCACGAAGTTAACCTAAACTTTATCGGTAACTTTCAGATTTCTGTTTTCGCCAATAGGTAGCACCGCATATTTTCATTTCCTACGACCAATATTCTGCACTACAGGATGTTGGCTTAGCTTTTTCAATTTCCCCCGTGTTAGGCTTTAAAAGTTTGAAATTTCGCTTGAAACGTTTTAGGACTTCCATGCTATAATACACTTATACACACTGCACTTTGTTTTAATTTTAATTTCAGTTGTAAATTATAGTATTTTTCAAACTAGAACTGTAATAATACTTCCTTCTGTTTCCGCGATTATTACTCACTTAAATAAAACAAGTTAACGGATTATATCCACCCGTGACCATGGAAAGCTGAAAAGCTTCCGAAACGTCGGGAACTCAAATGAGACAATATACGCGATATAATCCGTTAAATTGTTTTATTTAAATAGAACTGAAAGTTGGATTTTTTTGTTTCATTATATTTTTGAAAACATCTGGGCATTTTCATAAATAGTTTTAAGTTCACGTGTTTTCTGCGTGTTACAAAAGGTTATTTCGAATCAGAATGATGAATACTCGTATTTTTTTTTTTAGAGTCCGAATATTTCTATACTATTTTCAAGTTTCCATTGCGTTACTTTGACATAAGCGCACAGAAAAGAAGACACATTTGTCAATATTGGTTACCTACTCTCATTCTGAGTAGAAATGAACGTTTATTTTTCGAAATAAACAATGTGACCGAAAATGTTTTTCTGCAAACTTTTTAATCGCCCTTTTGTATAACATACTGTAAAACACCCAAGGCTTCGAATTCAACCCAAGTATAATTTTACACCCGCATGAGTACACTTCAATAAATTAACATTTCATCGACCTTTATGCGTCATTGAATTGCGAAATAAAGACTCATTCAGATGTTTTGATTGTAAATTTCCCCCCGAGGCCTTATATGGATGGGCGATGAAATTATGTTGTCGTATATTGCGAACGATTTTGATAAATTTGAGTGTATAAATAATTCGGATGTGATTTATTTTATTCACCTTTGTTTTTGAAATTTAAATCCAAGCCAACATTTATATTTTTTAATTTTATATATGTACAACCTCGTAACAAATAATTATGTATTCGACGTTATCGGAATCATTACTGTTATTTTTAAAATGATTCTGTGCGTTGGTTGATCTATTGATAGGATTGTTTTTTCTATAGAGTTTATACTTAGAAAGATGTATTTAAGATAGGCGTAGTCATCGTCATCATCATTTCAGCCATAGGACGTCCACTGCTGGACACAGGCCTCCTCGGATAGAGGCGACCCGCATCCAGCGAGTCCCGCAACCGTGACCAGATCGTCCGACCACCTCCCGCGGGTGGCCTTCTCACTTTGCGCTTGCCGGTACGCGGTCCTTACTCGAGAACCTTTCTGCCGCAATGGCCATCGGTTCTTCGAAGTATGTGCCTTGCCCATTGCCAATTTAGTTTGCAAACCCTGTTTGCTATGTCGGTGACCTTGGTTCGTCTAAGAATCTCCTCATTTCTGCTGCTTTCATCTCAAGCATAGCCCTTTCCATAGCTCGCTAAGTGACTCTGAGCTTCCTTAAGAGGCCCATAGTCAGAGACCCCGTCTCGGCTCCGTAGGTCATCACCGGTAATACGCACTGGTAATAATACTTTCGTCTTCAAGCACTGAGGTATCCTGGACGACAAGACACTTCACAGTTTCCCAAACGCTGCCCATCCGATTGGATCGTCGATTGATCTCAGTCTCGAAGTTGGACCTGCCTACCTGAATTGTTTGTCCTAGATAGACGTATTCGTCGACAACTTCGAGGAAAGACGTACCAACCAAAACTGGGGTAGGCGCTTCATGGACATTCGACATGATCTTTGTTTTGTTCATTTTCATCTTTAGGTCCACCTGTTGGGATAGCCCTCGAACATACTAATATTGTAATAGTTAGGCATTATTTTGATAAAAGGTCTGACTGCTGAGTTTGTTTCGGCTTTCTTCTCAACAGTGTTCTTCTCTTGGGAATTGCCGTAGAATCAGACTTGTAAAAGTGCCCTTGCGGCCTACATACAGAATAAAAATCATTATTTCATTTCGTTAGGTGACGTAGGTGCCAATGTGAAAAAAGCATTTTTTACACAATGTCAGAATGACCGGAAAGTTAGAAATGCCATTTTAAGGGTTCCTTTGCCAAAATGAGATAAACGGAACCCTTGTAGTTTCGTCATGTTCGTCCATCCGTTCATCTATATGTTACAGGCATTTTATTCAAAAACTACATGATTTATATTAATTAAATTTGTAGTAAGGTGTCCTGTATAAAGTGCTGCTCAGTTTAATAGTTCAATAACAAAAAAAATGTAGGGGGGGCAGTGCATACATGTAACCGAAACTGTTTTTTTGTCAGCAAATATCAATGAGGGCTCTTATTTCGACAGTTCGTCTATAATTAATTGTTCGTCAATAATTTTTTGACAGTTCGGAATTGCTGAGTGGAGACCATTTGAGGTTCACATCTCTCGTTTACATTGCGGTCTATATAACTTATACCTATTGTCTGTTTTGTCATATTAAATTTGTTATGATGTGTTGTCCTGAATCAAGCTTTATTCTATTCTATTCTATTTTATTCTACATTCTTTACTTTGGGGTTTCTAAGAAAAAAAAATTGAGTCAGTAATATTTTCGGAAATAATCGCTCCAAAAAAGGTATGGATTTTCCTCTCCCTCCCTTTTTTCGTCCAAATGGTATGTCAATTTTTTTTTTAAAATTACGAATATAAAACTTTATAAATACTTTCAACGAAAACTGTTTTCAACATGATCAGATATATCGTTTTTGAGTTATTGCCAAAAAACTGCGCTTCTCAGCAAAAGGACGTAAGTGCCGAGGAAATATGCTCTTTTGTTAGTGCACTTTTTCATATGGTATTATTTTCATCTGTACTGCATTTTTTTGTATGAACATCTGCGGAACCATATTCTACCGTATTCTAGCTTAAACTTAACAAGTTGTAAATATGTAGTCAGCAGCAACCATTAGATCAGAATTGTTATGGCAGGTAGTCGCGTTGTCGCTAAACCGCGCAAGGACCACAACTTCTATATAATTATGTATATCGTCGCCTAGTGCCCATAGTACAAGCTATGCTTAGTTTGGGACTAGGTCGATTTGTGTAAGATTGTCCCTGATATTTATTATTATTATTTATTTATAAGAGCAAAACCGTCTAACAAGAAAAATATTTCCAAGAGAGCACCAAACAAGCAGTATAATCCACAATAGATTATATTATATTGCTTGTTTGGTGAACTGATACAAGTCGAAATTATGTTCTATAAAGAAAAAACCGGCCAAGAGCACATCAGACGATGCTCTGTATAGGGTAAAGCAGCCTTTCATACAAAAAAAAAACACTGTAGATTATAAAAATACGATATGTAAAAGTGCACTGGCAAAAAAGCGACGGCACTTACGTCCTTTTACTGAGAAACTCAGCTTTTTGGCAATAACTCAAAAACGGTATATCCGATCATGCTGAAAATATTTTTTTTTTGGAAATACTGTTAAGAAAATAGAGGGGTGGGGAGGACACAATTGATGTTACTTTTGGAGCGATTATTTCAAAAAATATTCACTTAATCAAGATTTTTTAAGAAACCTCAATTTATTTTAAAAGAATTGTCGAAATATGTGCCACACATTGATATTTGCTGAAAAAGTTTTTTTTTTCAGTTACGGTTACATGTTTGGAGATAAATATATATTTTTGTTATTTAACTATCAAACTAAGTAGCGGGTCATACAAGACACCTATACTCTAAATTTCATCAATATAGGTACATCCAGTAGTTTTTGAGTAAAATGGACGGACGGCCAAACGGAGATGACGAAATTATAAAGGTTCCGTTTTTGCCATTTTGGCTACGGAACCCTAAAAAGTACGAAACACTGAATCACTCATGTAAATTTTTAGTAACAATATGACTGCCAAAGTCACAGCTGCCTTTATTGGAAGAGAGATGTTTACGTATTTAAATGTAAAAATTGTCCAAACATTTTCAAACATTCGTCATACATCACCTCGTTGATTTGCAATATATTTTGTAACACACCCCTAAAAATTGGCATTCAATTCTTGAATTTGAATTGGTATTCGTTGCTAAAAAACCAACGTATATTCCAGTTTCCATCAAAACGGCTTGAATAATGCATGTGTGTCAGCAAAAATCATCACCAGGAAATGTATTTCGGACTTTTACTCGATATTTTTATTGGATAAATGGTCAATTTTGGCTCAATATAAACAAATGTGATTGTTTTTGGGAAAAGGTCCCACTTTGTCGATATAGAGTTATGAGTAGTTCCTAATACTACAGATCATACGCTATTTTTTGGTGAAAGATATATGTCTCTAGGTGCTATAGTTTTTTTTTTTTAATTCTTCAATTTGCAAAAGTGAAAACGCGACAATTGAGAAAACGTTGGTTAAAGTTTAGGACGGCAAAAAACACACTTGTACTTTGAAATTATACAGTAATTAGTATCAAATGAATTTGCATACTGAAAGGATTTTAAATTAGTCAAAATTATGTATGTATCCTTAGTAGTTTCAATGTTACAGAGGCTTGAACATAATAATAGAAGGAAAATATGTCACTCCTGAATATGGGTTTATTTTCTATATTTATAACATGACACGCAGATTTATCATTAAAGTTGTATTTATAAATGTATTCTCATGTTAAAAAAGACAGAAATTATTTTATGGATCCCTTTAGTTAGTTATTATGTCAAAAAGTTAATAAAAACTGAATTGAAAAGTACAGCATAAAAAAATACAAATGACATGTGTATTTTAATATATAACATAAGATTACTTAAAAAAAACACTTATCAAGAATAAAAAGTATTAATATCAAATTCTAAGTACTTCTTTATGCATTATAAAGTTTAGTGATTTTCTATAGGTCGCGTCCCACTTTGTCGATTTACTAAACTTTAGTGCAAGTTCCGTGAAATGTATGTGTTTATTGAAATAAAACAATTTAACGGATTATATCGCGTATATTATCTCATTTTAGTTCCCGACGTTTCAGAAGCTTTCCAGCTTTCCATGGTCACGGGTGGACTGAGAAAAGATATATTTTCCTCTGTCAAAGTTACAATTTGTGCAAACTACCCATTTTTTGAAAAAAATACACATAAAGGTGTACATACATGCCAGATGGGCCTAAGCTGTAAAGACAGTTACACATGTGCCAGAAGGGCTTAATTATTTTATTCTAATAACTTACCAAGGAGCATTTCACAAATGAGGCGTACTGAGGAGAAAAGAAACGTTGCAAAGAAAAACTCCCAGGCTACCTCATTACTAATTATAATATTTAAATACAGAGACTATTAAACTACTTTTGAACAGATAAGATATTTTACACCGTTCGGAAATTAAGGTTTTGCAGTCCTGTGTCTCGCTTGTTCCTTGATGAGAGATGTATTACAGGATCCCAAGCTGGTGGTAGTGACAATCCATCTTCTGTATTGAAATTAGGATGCTTTTTAATCTCAATAGCCTCGCGTAGCATCCTGGGAAAATATATTTTTTCTTTGGCAAGGATAGAAGGTTTATCAAACTTAATTGAGTGGTTTGGTTTGTCAATGACATGTTCACAGACTGCAGACCTATTACACCGACGGTGCTTGACATCTGCTAAGTGCTCCTTCACCCGGGTTGATACACTGCGTTTCGTTTGACCAATGTATGAAAGACCACACTCGCAGTCCAGCTTATAAATGCCTGCACTCTGCAAAGGGGTGCTACTCTTCACGGGTCTAAGGTAATGAGACACCTTCTTCAACGGCTTGAAATATGTTTTTATAGAAGCACGCTTCAAGATGTTTCCGATCTTGTCTGTGACCCCTTTCACATATGGTAATACGGCAGGTTTACGCTCGACTGTTGGTTTCTTCTTTCAATAGAGAAGATGGATTGTCACTACCACCAGCTTGGGATCCTGTAATACATCTCTCATCAAGGAACAAGCGAGACACAGGACTGCAAAACCTTAATTTCCGAACGGTGTAAAATATCTTATCTGTTCAAAAGTAGTTTAATAGTCTCTGTTTTTAAATATTATAATTAGTAATGAGGTAGCCTGGGAGTTTTTCTTTGCAGCGTTTCTTTTCTCCTCAGTACGCCTCATTTGTGAAATGCTGCTTGGTAAATTATTAGAATAAAATAATTAAGCCCTTCTGGCACATGTGTAACTGTCTTTACAGCTTAGGCCCATCTGGCATGTGTGTACACCTTTATTTGTATTTTTTTCAAAAAATGGGTAGTTTGCACAAATTGTAACTTTGACAGAGGAAAATATATCTTTTCTCAGTCCACCCGTGACCATGGAAAGCTGGAAAGCTTCCGAAACGTCGGGAACTAAAATGAGATAATATACGCGAAATAATCTGTTAAATTGTTTTATTTCAATGAGTAATAATCGCGGAAACAGAAGAAAATATTATGTATGTGTTTGGTACATTTATCCCATTTTATGTATGAGATAAAGGTTTGTTATTGTTAATCTAATAGTTATTGATACTAATGTCGTTTGGTTGATCTTTTTTTACGGAATTTGAACGGAATTTATTTCCGACTCAAGTTTAGTGACCCACTTTGACGGTTTGGTTTCGTTCGTATGGACATACGCTAAAAAAATACTACATGTATAAAATCATCTTTTAAAACATAGCTGAAATGTTTTTCGAGTTAGTATTTATATAAATATTATTTTATTTATATCGGTTAATTATATATTTTTTAATAATACTGTTTTTTATTTAGCGGAATGATCGATAAAAAAGTCCATCATCGATGGTTACCCAACCTATTCATATTTCGTATTTTTCTTTTCTCCTGCTCAAAAAGTACGTTATATTAGCTTTGCGAAGCGGAACTAAAATAGTACATTTAGCCACTAGGGTTTAAAAGAAAGTCATATTAATCCCATACAAATTTCAATGACACTGAAAACAAAACTTGCGGTCAGCTACATACTCCTATCAAATAATTAAAAACAAGGAAACTAACCTGATCAGATTGGCTAAAATTTCTGATAGAATTGCTCAAAGTGTACTTTTAGTTTTTCATGAAATATACAATTTTAATGTTAAGTCTTTTTTATTTTCTCGCAGTCAAAGTGAAAAGCACAGTGTTTAACACGTGGCTAAAGCAAATATATGACACTCAGATATATTTGTCCTCGCTTACATCGTGACCTCGTCCAAATAATCACTTCGTGTGATAATGGCTCAGTTTAGCCCCTCGTCAAACAATTTACTATTTTTTTATTTGACTTTTTTTATGCTGTACTTTTCAACTATTTTTTTATTAACTTTTTGACATAATAACTACCTAAAGGGATCCATAGAATCATTTCTGTCTTTTTTAGCATCACAATACATTTATAAATACAACTTTAATGATGAATCTGTGGGTCGTGTTATAAATATAGAAAATAAACCCGTATTCAGGATTGACATATTTTCGTTCTGTTTTTATGTTCAAGCCTAAGATTACATACATGATTTTCACTGATTTAAAATCCTTAAAGTATGCGAATTCATTAAATACTAACCACTCCATAACTTCAAAGTACAAGTGTGTTTTTTGGGGTCCCAAACTTTAATCAACGTTTTCTCAATTGTCGCTTTTTCACCTTTGCAAGTTTGGAGAATTTAAAAAAAATGACTATAGCACTTCGATACATATTGTTTTCACCGAAAGATAGCTTATGCTTTGTTATATTACAAACTACTCATAACTCCATATCGACAAAGTAGAATTTTTTCCCTATAACAGGCACAAATATGATATCGACGATTTTTTTCGGTATTCGACAAAGTGGGACGCTGGGCACTAAACTTTGAGGCCTTAAAAAGGTGCTTAAATTGGTCATTTATTGGTCGATATCAAAATCATAGGTTTATTACAGTATGTTCTATCAGTTTTCATTGAAAGTCGATTTTCGGTAGGTTTTGCCATATTTCACTAAACTGCCCGTAACTCCGAAACTAGAATCGACAAAGTGGGACGTTTTACTAAACTCACTCACAAATATTTTAGTTTTCATAATACTGAAATAACCCTAACTCCTAATATTTATACAGATCAACGTTAAAAGTAAAGCCTAATAAATCAAAAACCTAAAGAAATATACAATTGAAGGTAGTATCACAAAAGTTATATTTGGGCACCTTAAATTCGTTCGCGGAGGATTTTTCGATGCAGTGACCCCAAAACAAAAAACATTGTAATATCTTCAAAGTAACTAGGTACACGTAAACATTTTATTTTTCCAACTTTATCGTATATTCTTGGTATAGAAGTCTAGAAGGTGCCCGCAACTTCGTTCGCCGACGAAAAAAAGTTATAACCCCTAATTTTTTTTTCAGCGTAGTCTGATAAAACGTATTCTATAACCATCTGGAGATACCCAGCTACTCGTGTAACCGATTTAACGCGATGAAGCCACAATAACAAATAACATACAAAAAATCCAAACGGAAAATTGTGACCTTTACAATAGTTTCTTTTTCAATGTCTTCAATGTACAGACATTAAATTTTTACAGCTTTATAAAACTATAGAAGATGTTCGCAACGTTTTTTGCGCGGGATGAAAAAGGCATAATCTTTTTTTTTGCTTAATAGTTGTTGAGTATAAATTATTCAACTATCTTGTGAATTCCCAGCTAGCCGTATACTACACTGCTCATCTATCTATAAGTAAAAACAATTTATGGAATAAAATCCGTCTCCATGCTCACAAATTTTAAAATAAGCATTTATTTTTTACAAGACTGACTTTAATGGCCTTTTAACTAAATGACGGTAACGTATTTGTTTTACCTCAGCTGGACCTCGTTCAAATGGAAATTAATTAAGGCAATTTTGCCAAATGATTTATTTGGGTTGCATGATTAATTTCTGTTCCTAAATTGGCAAGCTATACAATATAAAGGAGCAGTTCAGAAATAAACTTAATAACCGGAATAAGCAATATTAGTATATTCCTATGATTAAAAAATGTGGTCTGATAATTCCATTATAATACTTCCTGCTGCGTTTCGAAACAAAAAACAAGATTTTACTAAATTCTACCTCTTCTTGCTTGGCATACCTTGTAAAAATGAATCAAAACACCCTCGTATATAAAATGCTATGAAAATTAAAGTTCCCAGCGCATTCTTTGTTTGTGCTTCCTTTTCCATATTTTATTATAGCTTGTTGAAACTTGAGAGTTCTTCATTATGAGTAGCTGCAAAAATATTAAAGTAATGAACGCATTCGTAAAATTACATGTCTTGGCACGGACTCTATTGTTATAGAAATAATTTCGTTCGCTGCGTGATATATGTTGCGCTTTTTTTAATCGCCGACGCAAAAACGAGGTGTAGCTGTGTGCTGTGTCTGTACGGACTATATGTGGCCTCATAGTTCCTAAATAGATACACCAATTGCAATTTGAACTTTCATGGAGAGTGTTCTAAGCTTACGACTCAAGTTCGGTTAAGCCGTTTATCAGCTTTTAGGCTTATCCAAGGTTCTTTTAAAAAGGAAATAATTTAAATTATTGGGATACCTAATTAAATGATTGGTCAGCAAACTGCCCACGGACTTGCTGACTAATCTTTAATTTTGCTTCCAATTATTTTTTTAGCCACCGAATCATGATTTTTAAATTCAGGTTTTTGTTAACTAACTTCTTAATACATACTTTTATTTACATTAAAGAAACTAAATGGTGCAGTTATTTTTTTACTATTAACAATTTACGAACGGATTAGATCGCGTATATTTTTTTATTTGAGTTCCCGAAGTTTCTGAAGCTTTGAAGCTTCTCTGTTTGATAGAGAATATATTTATATTATATCTTTTCTCCTCTCATATACGCGATATAATCCGTTATTTTTTTTTATTTAAATCCTTGATAATCGCGGAAACGGAAATATTATTTTACTTTTATGTGATTTTATTGGTCGCTAATTAAATACTACTACATGTTGTTCCACCGATCACTTGTCTAGTTACACCAGCTTGATAAAACAGTACACTAAAACGTTTCTACGATACAATTATCCCTTATGCACACATAAGTAAGGTTAGCAAAATACCTCACGTATAAAGTCCCTATGCAATTGTGTATTCATTCCGCCATCACAAGAAAACTCCAATTCCGACTCAAGACTCTCAGCTAAACGGCCATTTGCTGAAATGACTACCGTCAGAATGATAGCGAAGTCAACACTCCGTGGCAGTAATGTCGGGTTCTGCACATTTTACCTGAGCAGGAAACGGGTAATGTCCCCGTTTGATGTATGGGTTTTCTTACACGCGATTGAATTACACGAGGATTTCACTTAATATAAAAAATGATGTTGCAAGATTTGCAATGTTAGCTTAAATCATAATCCTAATAATATTAACAACGTGAAAGATTGTTCCTATGTATGTATGTACTTTTATCTTAATTAAAAAAAATACTGAATGGATCTCAACGAAAATTTCCAGTAGGTGTGAATGTAAATGTACGAGTATGTTGGTTTGACTTCGAAATTATGGATCTACTTATAATACTATTATATGGCCTAAAAGGCACTTCCCTCCTAACCATCTAAGGCCTACATCATCCAAATACAGATGCAAAAGTTTCTTTAACCGTGCTAGTCGTAATTTGAATAATGTGACGAGAGAGCTTGATATTGATATATTTAATTGTGTCATTCCTTCTGTTAAGCGAAATTTAATTAGTACGTTTTTAGAATGAGCGATTCTTATTACCGTGTTTGTGTTATATTGTTACTACCATGTTTGTGTTATACCTATTGTTATTGTGTATTAGGTATTGAGGTTGTTTGTCTAGTAAAGCTCTAAATAAATATATTTTTTTTTTTTAAATAACTGGTCACTGAATCGAAATATATTTTAATTTTTTATATGTTTGTATGTGGCGGTGTAGTTACATCACGCCAAAACGGCTAAACAGATTTCAACTAATTCTGGTACACGGGTAACTGAGGATCCACAGATGGTTAATAGGATACTTTTTGTCTGATTTCAATGAAGCAAAAAAGAGGGATATCATTTTTTCCTCCACCGCGAACGAAGCAACGGGGATGAGCAACAGCTAGTTGTACATACACTGAAAAAGAATGTGATTAAACTAACAAGTTGATATGTTTTTCAAGTTTTGTAAATTTTACACTAAAAGAAATGCGTTTCGATCAAGTGTCATTTGAGCATTTTTTTGTTTTTGTTTGTTCCTTATCTCTTTCAGTCTATGGAGACCGTTTTAGAGGTGTGTAATGGGCGCCACGCTCCGTAGGAACGTGGCGCCTGGAGAAACTAAAGGTTTTGCCTAGCAACCAGAAGGGTTGCTAGGACTTTTTGGCAAACCAGAATTGATGCTAGAAGTGACCAGCTGTTTTGTTGTATCGGCTAGGAGCCTGTCTTTTTTACTGATGTAGTGTCCGAACCGTTGCTGATGGTTGATGAGGTCTTAAGGCCCTTTAAATCCTCTTAGGGAGGGTCTGTTTAGAATAGTAGCCCTGGCTTTCCGGAAGGCCGGATGCCAGGGTGAGTGGTTAGGTGAGAGGGCAGAAACCTTGCTAGCCGTGTCTTGACTTGGTACGAGACGTTGTCTATCAAGCAGCATCTTGTCGATTTCTAACTCTCTATTTAGGCGTTTGGTGAAGGCATCATCCGGCTTAGTGAGTACTAGACGGGGCCTACGTAGTTTTTTCCTTGAAATTATATCCGGTATGTAATTTACTGCTTCTCTGATTTTTGGTTTGGACTACGTTCGCAACGCTCGAAAGTGCTGTTGGCTAGTTTTTTGAAGTGCTGGGCTACAGAGTGTATGCTCAGGTCAGCGTGGATGTGTGACGTTGCGAACGTAGTAGGGCGCGTCTGTTAGTTTGCGGCGAGCTTTATTCTGCAGGACCTGCAGCGCCTTGGTCCTTTCCTCCGGGTACTGTCCAAAGACAGCACACGCGTAGGAAAAGACCGGCCGCACACAGGTCTTGTAGAGGGTGAGCTTGTTTTTCGTTGAGAGCTTGGATTTTCTGTTCAGTAGCGGATGAAGCCTTGCTAAGATGAAAGCTACCCTATTCTTCACTAGGCGAAGATGGGGTCTGAAGTTAAGTTTTCGGTCCAAGGTCACTCCAAGGTATTTAACCTTGGAGTGCCAAGGAATCGGGGTTCCCAGGAGGGTGATATTATTGGCTAGCTTTTGTTTTTTAGGGTCAATGGCTCGGGTGAAGAGGATGGCCTGACTTTTTTGCGGGTTCAGCTCCATGCGCCACTGATGTTACAGATTTGAGCATGATTGTTACAGACAGTATTTGTCAATATGCTTTAAAAGCTTGTTATTTTAAATTCGACTTCAGAGATTCAGCCATAAAAGTGTCATAGTACCAAAGAACTTAAATAACTATGAATGGTATTTCAATACCCGTGACAAAATTGTGTCGTTCATAAATGTCGGTCCTTTGTTTACTGAAATATATATCCTTTTTCATAGCGACCAATTTTAAAATACTGAAAAGGTGCCTGCACACATCACAATTTTATACCTACATATAACTTTATATAACAAAAATGCGTATTGCATAGCAGCAATCACATTCTTAAACTGAATACGTTTGAAGAATATTATTGTTGTTACTCATTGTTTTATAACGTAACTAGCTTTTGCCCGCGACTTCGTCCGCGTATAACTCGAATTCCAAAAAATGCTTCTTTAGTGCGCCTCTACATATATCTGTAACGGAATATGTGTTTAAATTCTCGTAACGTAATATACTCGTAACTGTTGTGTGGATGCATCTATAGGAATACATTTCATTCAAGTACAACATTTACGCATAGTGTTAAATTGCATTTATATAATACTAGCTTCTGCCCGCGACTTAGTCCGCCTTAAATTCGTTTATCGCGGATAAGGGTATTTTTTCGGAATAAAAAGTAGCTTAGTCCTTCTCCGGGACTCAAACTATCTCCTTACCAAATTTCATCCAAATTGGTTCAGTAGTTTAAGCGTGAAGAGGTAACAGACAAACAGACAGACACACTTTCGCATTTATAATATTAGTATGGATATTGTTGTTACTCATTATTTTATAATGTAATATACTCGTAACTCTTGTGTGGCTGCATCTAAAGGACTTCATTTCATTCGAGTACAACAGAGGCCACACTTAGCGAGTTGCGAGCGAATTTTGTGTAAAGTCGATCGACTCGCCGCGATCGAGATCGAGTCGAGTTCGCCGCGACTGATATTTGTATAGAAAGCACGCTCGCAACTCGCTAGTGTAATAAGGCTAACGCATAGTGTAAAATTGCATGTCAATTTTATACCGCTTAGTCGAAGTTAGTATCAACGCCAAGATCAATTCGGTACATCATTTGAAATCCGCATGCAATTTGTCTATACTCGTCGTTACCAACTCTTTATAGGTACACCATATTAATCTACATCAGAAAGAACTATAAAGGATTGTTATTTTTATTCCCGAGCTGAAAAGTCCGCACTATGGTGAGCTAAAAATAAGAATATTTCCGACAGCAGTGTAGGCTGCAAACGAAGCTTTATAAGACTTCAGTGTTTAGTTAAATATATTTTTCTGTAGAAAAACGGTCACGTGCTTCTTCGTAACTACTTTTACACTTACTTACGTACGTTTTTAGGGTTCCAAAGACAACTAGGAACCATTATAGATTCGCCATGTCCGTCTGTCCATCCGTCTGTCCGTCCGCGGCTTAGCTGCGTGATTATTAGTACTAGAAAGCTGAAATTTGGTATAAGTATGTGTATCAGCCGACAAAACGGTAAAAGAAAGACTAAAAAACAAACTTTTTTCGGGTACCTCTCATGCCTAACCTTACTTCGTTCCAACACTAGTGTGTCGGGTGTCGTTGAATAGGTCTTTTTAAAATAATAGGGATCTCCAAATATTATTTTTTGATAAAGTCAGCAGTTTTGTAAGTATTCGCTCCAGAAATCCAAAAAATATCCCCGCCCCCTCCCACCCCTCTAACTTTTCAACCATGGGTCAAAGAATTATGGAAAAAACATAAAAATGAGGCCTTATACATAAGTACTTTCAATAAAATCTATATTGTATAACATCAGTTAAACCATTTTTCATTTATTGCCAAAAAACTACGCTTCTCAGCTAAAGGACGTAAGTGCCGTGGAGATACGCTCTTTTGCTAGTAAACTTTTTCATATCGTATTTTGTTCATCTTTGGTGCTTTGTATGGACGGCTGCGGAACCCTTAACTGAGCATGGTCTGACATGCTCTTGGCCGGTTTTTGACTCGTAGTCACGTCAAAAACGACTTTTATAGAGCAACGAGTGTTATTCAATGACATAAATAACATGACAATGGCAGTATCATTTTTCTAAGCACAGCTTATACGGAAATCTACGACGATATCTGGCGATAGAGCTAACCGTTCTCTAAACGAATTTATAATAGCCATTTATAGGTTGTACTGTAAAACACCATATTCACACGTTGTCTCTGATATTACAGGTAAACAAAGCTTGAATTTTTGCATACAAAAACAGGTTACATAATAATAAACACGGCAGCCACTTTCCCCGTAAAAACAATTTTAGGCTAAACGTTACGTTAGAACTTGAAAGCGGAGCGAAGGCATATTATGTTTGCTCATATTTTCATCGAGCTACGGGAACAAAGCTTAAATGGCTAAGAAAAATCTAGGCACAAAAATTCGCCCCAATCGATCCTTTTTCCCCATTCTATTTTCGAGGATACTGAACAAAAGCTGGCAATTTGTATACCTACTGGATGGCTCATAAATTTGAACGCGCATAGTGAATTCGTGGGGACTTCGCTTGTAAAACAGGACTGAGGATTTTTGACTTAATTAATTGTTAGTACGGATTTTTCTTTTCTTATTTCGGATTTGCATTGCTTTAACCCCGTTTTAACGTGCATAACACAAAGTGGAACTCTGTATGGCCGTCTGTAGCTGAAACAGGATTATTTGTAGGATTATTTTTAATGCTGTGTTGATAAGGAAACGTCTCGTTATATATTTAGCTAGGCTGCCTATTCTAGGCGTATAGTGAATTGCAACCATCAAAGCAATCAATAATAAGCTCACGCGGAAAAGTTTTTAAAACTAAGAAATATACCTACATCAAAATTTTGGTACATTTCGACAGCAAGTGTGTACGTGTTCTGATTCAAGGTAAGAAGATGCCAGGAAACATATGCTATCACTGTATAACTGCATACATTAAGCCATGATATCGGCAATGTTTGACGACCAGTTTGGCTCAGAGGGAGTAACGTTGCCTGCGAAGCTGAGGTCCTGGGTTCAAATCCCGGTAAGGGCAAATATTTTTGTGATGAGCATAAATATTTGTTCCTGAGTCTTGAATGTTTTCTATGTATATTGGTAATATATCTATTAAATACATCGTCGTCTATACTCCGATTTATAATTAAATTCCACAATCTTACGTCAACGAGCGCACATTGGCTGTGATTACTCCATTTTGGTTGAACTGTAGGTATTTTCATGAATGAAACTTACCTTAATTTCACTGTTTATACAAAATCTCATTTAGATTTTCACGATACAATGTTCAAATAACTAAATAATCTAAATGGGATCTGTCAAAATTTGGAATTTAATTACAAATTGGAGTATAGTACCCATAACACAAGCCTTAATGAACTTACCAAGGGGCTAGTTTGATTTGCGTAAAATTGTCCCGTAATATTTATATTTTTTTTTTTTTTTTTTTGTGGATCTAGACAAAACTCAAAATAAAGGCCCAAAGTGATCATTTACTTCAATCGCCAAACAAAGCAAACTAACGTCAATTTGCGATATCATAATATCTTGTTATGGCACACCGATACTTTTCTTTATATAACTTTTGTTTTTAAATTTTTAAATTAAATGACACTACTCTTTGGCTACTGAAGTCCTACATTGACGATCGACTGACTGACATGACCTGACGGTAAGTGGCTTCAGGACTAAACATTTAGATTTTCGTCAAGCAAGTTTCAATCAAATCGAGCAACACCTACACATATATCCCTGAAACCTGAAAACACCCTCAACATCATTACTTACACATGTCGAATATCCCAGCCATTCAGGCTTATATAAGACGCCTCTCCTTGAAAGAAGCACTTACGCAAGTTGATATTCGTTTTATCAATTTACTTATATTTTTTTGCAAGAATTGATTTGTTATTACCAACTTTACTGAGACGGGCAGTCAGTAGTCACTTTGAAGGCTTTCTTTATTTCATTTTTCTGGTCTCCTTGTATTAATGAAACATGATTTTACTTTACGGCAACATAAATCCGGGAATAATAAGTATGAGTGAACTTAATTATTTTGAACAAGATTTTTGGTGTTTGATGAAAATCATCGTATTTTTGTATTCTGGTTCAATAAGTAAGAGAATGCATCCGCGAACCTACTTATATATACTATTATATATGTCGGGATTTCCGGCTGTTTTCTTCTACGGGTCGATATTTTGAGTTGAGTTTTTAGTTAAGACTTCGTAACAGGAAAAGAACAAGTACTTATTATGAAAAACTATGTGAATCTAAGATAAAGTGTAAAAACTATGTATAAGGCACTTTTTCTCAGATTTAGTCGAGATCAAATCAGAACTGAGGATTTACGTAGACAAACAGGGTAAACAAACTGAAGCGGCAATAGGCAGGGCACATAGTTTGAAGAACCGATTTGGGGCAGAAAAGATCGCGAGTGGAGAACGCGTACGGGCAACCGCAACGTTGTAAGGGGCCACCCACAAGGTGGTCGAATGACCTAGTTAGGGTTGCGAGGACTGGCTGGATGCGTGTCGCCTCTACCCGGCCTATGTACAAATCTATCGAAGAAGCCTGTGTCCAGCAGTGAATGTCCTATGCCTGAATAATGATTATGATGAAGCAGAGCAAGTAAAAAAATAGAAGAGTATAGAAATAGGAACGTATCTATTTTTATACTTTTCTATTTTTGTACTTATCTATCTTTATCTCTCTCTGTGGTCGCTCCCTCATGACTAAGGATCGTGGTCATCGGTATGTCCGTAAAGTTAGCAGGATGTCGATGCTCAACACCTAGTTTCTCTAGCCTCCACCGGTGTCTGTTCATCGCGTCTCTGACGACCGAGCAAAACTTGGTTGAGGATTTGACTTGATTGCTCCATCTGGTTGGAGACTTCTATCTTTATATCTTAATATAATATAAAATTTTTAAACGTAGTTTTTGTCTCTTATTTTAGAAAAACTGAATTAGGAATTCTCATGATAACACAATCCTGAGAATGTCAACAGCTATTAACAAAACAATAAGCTAACTACGTTTACCAAATGCGGCCGAAGTCGCGGGTAAATCCAGATGCATCTCTTACTTACTTACTTATCCCGAGGACTTAGTGATCGAATGTAAGTTTTGGCCTCCGATAAATATTCGGCCACTTCCGGCGATCTAGCGCTGTCTCCAGCCAGTTTTTTCTCTAGTTTGCAATACTCTTCGTTCAAGATTGATTTATAACAAAGAGGAAGTTGAATAGAACCCTGTAAGAACGTATACTTTCATCTGTTTCTTAATAAAATGGCGTAGTGTTTTGTGAAACGCGTGGAGCAACCACGTTCGTGACCGCCATACTTAGTCGATTCGAAACAAGTATCTATCAACCGAATAACTCTTAAGGGAAATGAAAACACGTCCTCGTCTCTAAGTGTTAGAGTCGTTATCATTTATTTTAGAAATATTGCGGTGCAAATGCAGTGTTAAAATTTTAACCGGAAATGCGGTTCTTTTTTCTGCGGTTCTTTTTCTCAGACATTCTTACAGTTTTCCTCTAAGTGCCTATAATTCTAAGTTTCTTAAAGGGTCTTTTAGTTTTTACTGTTCAGTCTCTCGACAATGGTATAAGTTTTGGCATGTTTTGTAAATACAGCTGATGTTCAATTGTTCTCGTAGCTAGCTTCTAAAACTACTTCACCCCTAAAAGCCAATTGGGATGTAATGATTTTTAGAACAAACACTCATTCTAAAACTATTTCCAGGAATGGTTATAGTAAACTGCAAGTAGATACGTTTAAAAAATATAATAACTCTACTTCTTAAGAAGTCTGGTATTGTCCCAACTTATATATTTTATGTTTATAATGCCTCTGTAATTTCGTAGTGTTAATGATGTCAAATAGATAATTTGTCATGAAACTTTTACTAGACTGTTTCCTAAAGTACACTCTACACCACACAAATTTTAACCAAAAATCGGAAACATGTGTCGTACGGCACTTGATTATGGGCAAAGTTTTATAAAGCAAAGTTTGGTAAAGACGAAGGTTAATATACTTACTAAACGAGTTAGTACATTTTTTTTATACTACTAAGATTGCAAACAAGCGTACGGCTTGCCTGATGTTAAGCAGTCACCGCAGCCTATGAGCGCTTTCAACGCCAGGGCACGTCATGCCGAAAAACAGATACATACATATACGTACATATTTTATGATCTTCAAAATTAATAAAATATTTAAATCTAGAAGATGACGAACTTCATCAAAATGAAAAAAATATAACCCTCATTTTTTTATATAAAAGTATCCTGTAACCTTGTATGTAGATGCTCAGCTACCCGTGTTCCAAAAATAGTTAAAATCTGTTTAGCTGTTTTAGCGTGATGACCGCCACAACGACACATACGAACATACAAAAAATTTAAAATATATTCGATTCAGTGAATTTTTGAAAATATCTTAAATGTACAGACATTTGTTTTTTACAACTTACAAAATAGTATACATATAGAGATTTCGTAACTTAGTTATAGTAAAGAATCAAAACACTATTGCAAAGTTAACCGCCATCTATTAAATAACATCAAAATTAAAGCAGCAAGAGATTGTTCTCAGCCAAGGTCTAGCTTTGCAATTGTTTCAGTATTTGTTGTAAGATGTCTCTGTTTTGAACCTCGAAAGCTAGCGCCATCTAGTGAATAAGGGAAATATTGTGAATAGGGAGGATGAAGCTTATTGCTAAAAGGGAGAAAAGTTTGAAACTGTCATCATGGAGGTCGTTCGAGCGTGTTAAGTACATTTTATTTCAATAGATGTCGTTTGTTTACGGAAAAATATGCTTACGAAACCTTTTATTTGGCAAATAATGAAAAACATAATTCAACCCTCGGCGGCGTTAAATTCAAGTTGGTTAAATATTAGAAAAAGATGGTCAAAACAATTGGGTTCAGTTCAGGAGGTCTAAATTGTATTTTGCCATAGTGTGCGGAACGTCGTAGTTGTACATTGACTAAGTAAGCAAAATGACTATTTTGTAAAGTGTCATGGTAAGAAAATGGTTTTAGTTTAGTAGTAGGTAGTAGTAGAATAAAAAACTTAGCAAAATCTAGGTTGTTAAATATACAAGTAGGCAGAATGACTCATTTTTAAGTGGTCCTGATTGTATTAGGACAAGTTTAGCAAAACGTCTTGAAACTAGAATGTCGTAGTTGAAAACTGCACCAAAATGAACGAAATTTTAAGGTTAGTATTTTTAATGTAGTGTAGAGAAACATGTCTTATTATTTTTAATGTGTAGATATCTGAAACAAAACTTACAAACTAAGTTGTACATATGATTTTTTTATGTGAAAAAAAACTTTAAAAAAGCCAACAAACTAAGGCATATATATATAAAATTTTAATGTGCATAAGCCTGAAAAAAGTTTACAACCTAACCCTATACAGGGTGGTCCAAATAGTGATCCAATTTTGTTTTAGATTTCTCGCACCCAGGTGTATCCAATAATACCCTTTTTGGAAAATAGATATTTTTTGACTTATTTGTATCAAAGGCAGTTGATTATTTTATGTATAGGAGAGTAATATAAAAATCACGTTGCAGAATTTTGATAAGGAAATCTTTTTTTATAATAATGTTATAATTTTTTCAGCCACTCCGGTAGAAATTTCTAAATTACGCCTTTAAAAAATATAACTTCTAAACTATGAAAAATCGCTTAATATAGATGGGATATTTTCGGATACACCTAGTTGCGAGAAATATTTTAAAAAATTGGGTCACTATTTGAAACATTCTGTTTTAATCCATACTATTCCATACTAATATTATAAATGCGAAAGTGTGTCTGTCTCGCTGTCTGTCTGTCTGTCTGTTACCTCTTCACGCTTAAACCACTGAACCGATTTTGATGAAATTTGGTATGGAGATAGTTTGAGTCCGGGGAAAGGACATTGGCTACTTTTTATCCCGGAAAAATACCCTTATCCGCGATAAACGAATTTAAGGCGGACGAAGTCGCGGGCAGAAGCTAGTACTGTTATAAAATTGTAAAAAGAAAAAGTCTGTACATTGAAGATATTAAAAAAACGGAATATTTGAAGGTCACAAATTCGAACAATTTTATTTCCTATTTGTGGCCTACTCACGCCAAAATGGCTAAACGGATTTGAACTATTTTTGGTATATCAGCAAGTATAGCTGTGCATCCATTGATAGTTACATCATACTTTTTAACAACACGCGCTAGTTAACCGCTGTACGGTGAGCATGTCGACCGTGGAATGGACAGAGAAATCGCTTGCCGCTGCCGCTGGTCGGGCAATGTCGTGGCCGGGCCGGTAAACTATACGCTAGCGGCAGCGTCAATAAACTAAGGCAGCCGGCTACCTTCCGACAATTCCAGATCCTTTAGAGAATCCACCCTACAAAAGCCGCTTGCTAAGTGCACCTTCTGGTCGGAAAGTAACTCTGTCTGTCTATCTTTTTGCCTGTTACCATTTCACGCTGAAACCGCTGAACTGATACAAATGCAATGTAGCATGGAGAAGAGTTTGAGACCCGTAATAGGACATAGGATAGTTTTTATCCCGGAAATCATCCCTTAAGTTTAAAGGGGTGAAAAGGGGGGTGGAAATTTGTATGGCGTAGCCTCGGTGGCGCGGGCGAATACGAGTTGCCAATAAATCGTCTTAACATTTAAATTGGATGCAGCTTATCCCTTCAAAGTATGCGGTCCTTACTTTGCAAACAAAATCCAATTTTAACCTCTATCAAAGGCGGTGTGGCTCTAACCGTTGAATTAAAGTAAACAACCAAACTAATAGTACTCGGCAATCTTCGTGTTTCTATTGAACTCTATTGAAAAATATATTGCGAGTGAGAGAGGGTCAGCAATAGTCAACCAAGTACTAAACTATACTAAGATCAGTCTAGCTTGTGACTTTATCTACGTGGGTCAGTGTCTGATTGATCTACCTTGGCTAAGCTCTCACTCTAAATGAGACAAACCACATGAGTATATGCCAGATTTTTTCTCTCTTTTTTCCCACACCCCAAGATGGGTTGAAACAGTTCAACACACCTCCGTAGTGCACTGCACCCTGCATATCATTCCCGTTTGTGGGATAGTGCTCCCCCACTGAATTTGATTACTCTAAAAAAACCTTGCAGTTTAGAAATTTAAGGGTGTATGTAAAGTCTCCAATCAGCATTGGGGCAGCGTAGAGAGAGAGACTACAGCCCATTCCCTCTTATCCATTACGCCTTTGCCCAGCTGCAGCAGTAAGCTGATGATGATGATGATGATGAGAATGATGATGAGGAAATTACGCAGTTATTTCTTAACGTTTTTGTTGCAGTTTTTGGAGTCTGTTTTTGTAATAATTAAGTATTTCTTGCTATAACGACTTATCTATCGATTGAAGAGATTGAGCCCTGTGACAGAAAAAATACAAACAGAGTAATAGAGAATGTTGGTATACTTCGGATACGGAACCCGAAAAATATTATTTTATTTCAAAGCAAACTAAACCTTTGGGAAAAGGGTAATCAGAAGGCTACCCAAGACCGATAAATAAACAGGAAAATGATGCATTCCGATTGTAACCGGAACCCGTACAGGAAACCCCTATATTTCTGTGTGAAGGTGAACCAATGACCCTCAAACGCAGATCAAACAAATGGGTGTAGGCTGAATTTTTATTCGAAAATCGGTAAATGGGTGGGGCCCCAAAATTTGGACCAACATTAGCCGTAGTGAACCACACAAATTCGATGAAAGTGAAATTTTGTGTCATACGACGAAAATATTCAATACAATTGTGTGATTACTTGTTCGTTGCACAACGGAAACGTTAATAGAAAATTTTATTACGTGAGTTAACAATGTCCAACTTTTTGAACTACAATCAAATATTACACATTTCAACTTCATTATCAATGAATGTGTGTGTTTTCTTGTTATTTTTTATTTATTTTTGTATGTCTCAAATCGGCAATTATAGGTTTCATTAAAATCATTCCTTTCATTATTAGATTCAGAAGTTAAGTGTTTTTTCTTTTTCAGTTACAGTTTAGAAGAAAGTATCTTTTTTAAATAATGCTTTTTCTTTTTATAAGAATAAACACGTACTATGTACATGTACAGTCACTATCAAATAAATAGTTACACCCAAAGTTGCCAAATACTAAGTACACAATCTTATTCCAACAGTCATACAGACATGTATCGAAATATTTGGTGACAATTTACAATGACAACTTAAGTACCTATATATTATCAGGTCAGATATCAGGTTGCATCAACAGTTACCACTAAAACATAAATAGTTATGGATACACGGCCTTAGGCTTATGAATACAATGTTGCAATACTGCAATACTTGGAAGTTCTGAAACTAATCCTATGTCAGGGTAAACAGTCACGTATTTTAATAATTTACGAGCCTCTTTAATGAGCTCACACGGTCACGCATATTAGCAGTCCACGTGTATCATCGCGACCATATAAAAAAGGAGCTGTTTCTCTCCAAATTCATTCTGTCGCCGACCTCCTTACCGTAACGTTGTAGTACTGACCCTATACTTGAATAAAAAAGTATAAATCGCAAGTGCTGAGTATTAATACAACTCCATTTCCTGGAAACCTCGTGAGGGAATTACAAGATGCAGGCATCTGTCTCGTCACGGGCCACGATCGAGACTACATAGCTTTATGTGTAACTCTATATCTTTATCCTGAATACAACTTTTGTTAAAAACAAATAACAACACAAGACCGCGGGTTCGAGTCCTGCTCACCTTGTAATAGATCGCTTTGAATTATTCCATTCTGACCGAACTTTGTGCTACAAATAAATGTAATTTTACATTGTCAATTAAATGGGAAACAAAAACACGGTGAAATCATATCCGTTAACGGAAAATATATTAACGCGACTGTGAATTGAATATGAATTGCTTTCATTTGTTTTTTAAGGTTGTATCAGAAAGCTTTTACATACACAAAGATTTTTTTAGAATATATTCCCTCGAATAAAAAAACGGAAAATGTATTAATGCGACCGTGACTTGAATTTGAATTGCTTTCATTTGTTTTTTAAGGTTATATCAGAGATCTTTTCCCTACCTCGAATGAAAAAAAAAACATTATAGGATTAAAGGAAGACCTATTAGAAATTAGTATAGTTCACTTCGTTTCGGTTTGTTTCAATGCTCAATTAGTCGTATAATAGACTGACACTCGCTAAGTACGTGAGTACGTACAGTCGACAACATTAATATCTGCCACAACAAAGCGCGTATAAAATATCTGACACGACTCTATTTCTAGGGCTTATAAGACTCTCTCTCTCTTCCCGATGAGGTCAGGCTTCCTTATCTTCCTCCTCCACTTCCCCATATCCCTGATGTCGTCTTCGGAAAGATTGCATTCTCTCATATCTGTCAGCAACACATTTGTCCAGGTGGTCTTACGTCTACGTTTTTTTGTAGAGTCAGACAAATCGAGCACAACGTTGCTGACGTAACGGGTGGGTCTGTTTTGACATGTCCATTTCATGTCATCCTGCTTTCCTTCAGCTTATCCACGATGTCACGGACTCCCAGGTATTCATTGCGGAACTTATCCAGCCCGGTAAAGCCGCACATCAACCTAAGCATCTTTATCTCTGCAACATGGGAGGCATGGACATACCCTTATGTTAAGGCCTAGATTTCACTTCCGTACATAAATAGGATCGTTAGGACGTGTCAGATATTTTTGCCCGCTTTGTTGTGGCAGATGTTGATGCTGTTGACTGTACTTAGTTTTTAGAGCGTCACTTGAACTGGGTAGGCCTGTTTACACTAGTTTATCAGTAATCGGATTCAGTGTGAACTCACGCACGGGAATACCATCCATGACTATACAGGATGGCACATTTAGATCAGTCCGTATGGGAAGGTCTGAAACTATAAGACATACGAAATACTCTTCTTAGGAACCACTTCATAGATATTAGTTATAAGAAAAATTGCATTCGTAACGTTTAGAAAACAATGCCTTTTATTTATTTTTGACATCATGTTTTATAGTATGTAACATTTACTGCTTAAGACCTACACAATCGATATACACAATCGATATCTAAATAGAGATAGTGTTAATTTTATTTTTCAAAACGTCCGGGTTCGATTCATGAGCTGAGTACACGTTTTTTTATTGCATGAGTGCAGTTTGTCTTATTACTTAAATCTATGACATGGTTCCTAAGAAGAGATTTTCTTATAGTTTCAGACTTATAGTTTCAGACTTTCCCATACTGTCCGATCTAAATGTACCACCCTGTATAGAGAAGGCAAGAGACGCGGGTCGTAAGGCACCAAAACCTGCAAAGGTTACGTGCTTAGTGAATGTCACTTTACACCAGACTTTATCTTTCGATTCGTTTATATGTCCAGCGTAAACTGATACTACTACATATGGGAATGTATCTCCTGTTTTATTGGTATGGAACCGTCGGAACGCATGTCCAACTCGCACTTGACCCGCTCTTAGATTTAAATTCGATTGTAAAAAATAACACTGTAAGTAAGTAATTTTCTTTATTCATCACATTTTAATGAACATTTATATACATTACTTTTAATTAATATTCTGAACAATATTATGGAAGTAGTTGAAATTGTATTGGCGAGATTTACAAGTGTCTGTCTTCCTGAATATTTTCTATGTTTAAGTTTTACAATTTATCTATATAGTGTGTATATCGTCGCCTATATACTACCCATCCTACCACTACTACTCAGTTGCACAACGGCCTTTGAAGCTAGCGGTCCCAGGTTCGAATCCCGGCCAGGGCAACTGTTTTATTTGATGAGCACGAATGTTTCTTCCTGTGTATTGGATATTCTGGCTTTGTTTTTGAGTATTATAATTTATCTATGTTTTACGTAGATTAGTGTAAGATTGTCCCAAATATTTTTTTTATTTTTTTATTTGAACGGAAGATTGTCTTCTGATTGGACTCTGAATTTATATAATAAAACATTGATAACTATTTAGTATCGAGGAAAAATGTAATAGTATCGCACCTCCGAGAAACTTTTTGTCCATAATTATCTCAACTTGATAAAAACCGTCCATAATGAACTTCGCCTAATTGAGTTTAAAGCCTCAGCAGTTTATTTCAAAGTAAAATGCTCAAATATTTTCTAATTGATGCTTGTTAAGGAAGAAAATGTCTCTGTTTTTCACATCGCATTTCCATAACAATTATATGGCCGATTGATAAATAGGTCATTGTTGATTTTCAACCAAGCGTCCTTTAGTTAACGGTTAAAATTGGCATGCTGGTTTTTTACTTATTGACTTTTTTATGTTGCTAGCGTGCGGTCGGTTTGTCTTTTAGGCCTAGACGAGCGCCTGCATTCAGGGGCGACATTTTTTTCTCTCACTTTTATAACCTGATAGATATTTTAGTGTGGTCAACGTAAAAATAAATATATGTATTAATAATACAGATAATAATGTAATATTCATAAAGACACAGCAGCGCGGTTTGAACAAGTGGTGAGATCATTAACTGGTAACTAGAATCGATACAAAATAGCCGACAATTATCGCTGTTTACACATCCCGCGATAACTGATATAGCTTAACAAGTTTTTTCGTGACACTCCAATGATCTGCGGGCGACGGGGGGAAAGACAGCACTGTCCCCTTCCCCTCGTCTCCCGCAAATCATTGGAGTGTCACAAACGTACTTGTCAAGCTTATAGTACCGTACACACGCAGTGGTACGCATACCGACGTGTAAACTGAGTACACAGGACTTAGACTTGGACTGCGTGTCTAGGCGACGTGTCGTTCATTTTCATTGTCATAACAGTAAGCCCTATTCCAGACCTGAAAATTCAAACTTCTCTCTTCTTGCTTTTTTTGGCAATATTTGAGTCAGATGACGCGATACAAATCTCGAACTTCATATTAAAATTTTAATTTAAGTCTAATTGTTATTATGAATCCCGTACACGAGTCGCACGTCACGAGTTTAGCTTAAAAGGACAGGGCAACGACCCAACGTCAATTAATCTTTTTAATCCTATCCGAATGCTCAAGAAAGATTAGGCCAATCAGTGTATAAATCTACGAAGCGTATACCCCAAGTCTAGACTCGGTCCATTCGGTTTAATCGAACCTTCAGGCTTTCGGATTAAAACTAGCTCCATCAAATTAACCTTATGAGCGCTAAAGATGAAATTAAAAACTGTGTCCCATATGAGATGTCATCATCTATAGCTAGTATCATATCATGGCATCTCATCTATACTATTGTCAATTTGTAAAAAAATAATTTCTGTATATTGAAGATATGTAACCCGTAGAGCGTTATGTCAAAAGAACATGTACTAATAAATATGTAATAATTAATGTGGAAAGTAGGTTCTAAATTCAAAAATCGTTAACGCACATATTTTTTTCGAGGATGGAAAATTGCAGTCGTACTTAATAATGAATACAGATAGTCGTGTGCAAAGTAAAAAAAAATACTAAATTTTTAAACAATAAACATTTATATGCAGTAAGTAAAATAACTTTTACGATGCTTAACCAACTTTTTGAATTAATATTCCCCATCGCACTAGCCTGGATAATGGACTTTTCCACGCAGATTTATCGCTGTAAATGGAAATTTTCTGAGTGAGTGAGGTGAAAAGTATTTTTTTTTGTATATTCGTATGTATCGTTGTGGCTTCATCACGCCAATAGGCTAAACGCATTTCAACTAGTTTTGGTAAACGGGTAGCTGGCCATTTACAGAGGGTTATAGGATATTAATAAAAAAGAGCTGTATGCCTTTTTCTCTTCCGCGAACACGCTTGCAAGTAATATAATAATATTACAAGTAACCCCCTGGGCCCTCATATCCGTGTTGCTTCCGGCAGTCTTAATTAAGGTAAATACGGGGTCCATTAAGTGAAGGACGAGTCACGACGCAGAAAACGATTGACTTAGTCGTTATGCCGACTGACGCATTTTGATTGCAATAGCCAAAAAAATAATGTTCTGTGTGATAGAATCGAAAATGAGGATATACGCAGAAAAACCTAAGTAACCGACATAGCTCGCAGGATTGCGTGGTTGAAGTCAAAATGGGCGGGCCATGGATTACGGATATTCGTTGGGCAGTGAAGGCCTAGAGTGGTGACCTCGCATAGGAAAGCGCAGCATGCAACGGCCCTCGATTGAGTGGACAGATGACCTCGTTAGGATCGCGGGGGAGTCGGAAGATGCGGCTTGTGTATGATCGCACTCAGCTATATGGGAGGCATATGTTTTGTCTGTGATCGATGGCCGAAAAAAATCCAAACTACAATCTCATAGCCCGATTATCTTTTCTTAAGATGCAATACTTCGAACGTCTGCTGGGACCTGCTAGTCGTATTCTCTCATTGATATGCTCACGAGCGGGTCGCAGCAAAAAGGCGTAAGTGCCACCAAGAAAAGATACGCTCTGTACAGTAAAGTTTTTCACAGCGTTGTTTTTTTATGTGTAGTGTATTTCTTTGTACTAACGGCTACGGAACCTAACACTGTCCGACATACTCTTGGCCGGTTTTTCTTATTCTAACCTAGTTTTAAAAATATTCGGAAAAATGTAAAGGATGCAATATATGATTCTCCAAATAGCATCACTATATTCAGTGAGTAACATCAATTTCTATACTAAATATGCCTTAGTTAAAGTACTACTGATTTTCCACAATGCGACTGTCACTAACGTTCAACTTGTCCCTTACGCTTTTTTAGAATGACGAATTTTTGAAAGTGATTTTTGAATGTGAAAATAGGATATTAACGAAAATTTTAAAATGTCATTTTTTTAACCTCTATTTCATTTCATCGGAAAATAGCCTGATTCAAAAAATGAAAGAATGTCATTGATAAATTACATAATTATCTTTATAAATAAACACGTAATTGATATTGGTGACATCAAAATTCTGCAAAGCATTATTAACAGGAAAAACAACACGCACTCTCTGTATTCTGCAATCCGATCACGATTTATTCCATTTGCTCTGTATATATTATTACCGTACAGAAAATGGAAGACGAGTGAAATTTTCTTAATTTATGGGATTTTATTTGCTTTTAGCCATCTTCTATAATGTACAATGAGGTTGAAAAGATTTCATTAGCTAGAATTTACTTGCCATTTCATTCGTGTGGTTTAAAAAAGTCTAAAAACTTTTGTTTTCCTCTTAGCCCTATACTGTACTGAAAATGTTATTGCCTGTCGTCAAGCGGCTGGTTTTTACAAGCAAGTACAATACATTACTGATAGAAACAATATTTTATGACACATTCTAAAAATGAAATGTGTGTACATTGAACACATTAAATAAAAGTTGTAACAGACTATTTGGCGGTCACAGAATCAAAAAATATTTCCTTGCATTTTTTTTTGTTTCCATGTGCCTGGCTTCATCGCGCCAAATCGGCTAAGCGGTTTACAACTATTTTTGGCACAAGGGTATCCAATGTTTCGCGAATATCTTTCCAGACTCTTTATTACCGTATGCAGGTCAAACTATGCTAGAAGTAGAAACATTTGTCTGCAATCATTTTAGCTCTTAGCTTTTACTGGCATTATGTAAGAATTTAACAACTTGTAAGGAAAAAAATATGGATTTTAGATTCTTATCTATAAGAAAGAATACTCCTCTATATACTACTGACAATAACTAGAAGTTAATCAGTAACTAGAAGTTGCCCGAAACTTTGTTCGCGAAAAAGAAAAAGTTACTACCTCTCGTTTTTTCTTCAGTGTAGTAGGGTAAGTAAGGTAAGGCTTGTCTACAAAAAAAAAAGTAGCCAACGAAAACTAAGCCTCCACTGTCTCCCAGTGGGTCTAGCTAGTTCAACCCGCAATAAGATTGCCAACCGAGTATTCTTTCTTATAGATAAGAATCTAAAATCCATATTTTATTTTTTACAAGTTGTAAAATTCTTACATAATGCCAGTTAAGGCCTAGAGCTAAAATGATTGCAGACAAATGTTTGTACTTCTAGCATAGTTTCAAACAATTTATGACCAGCATACGGTAATAAAGAACTAGACAATTTTACACAAATTGAGTAAGTCTCAAACTAAGGAATATTCCTTAATTAAGAATTAATAAATAATAGTATCCAATATTCATCTATTCATATTATGTATGGCAACTCTAATGATAAAATTTGACTTTTTGGAGGTTGAATTGAGCATGGTCCGACATGGTCTTGGCCAGTTTTTATTTTGTAGTATTCCTATTAAACAAAATTAAACTTTATATATTAATATGATGGCTACAATCCTCAGTTTGATAATTTCATACCTAGTTAATTGTCAAAGACAGATTTTATTTTAATTTCTTTGCTTTGTCATGAATAAGTAGACAAATTGTGTAAAAACATTAAATCCTAACCCAATTTCAATCCGTGTTTCGACTAACGTAGGATAACTTGAGGGGTCTTTCCGAAACTTTGCTTTTACCGTAATGGCCAACTCACTTAAACCAACATACCTTTGGACATAGCCCGGATGCATAAGTTTTCGTTCTCCCATTTGTAAGGAAAGAATATTATGGATAAAAAATCGATACCGTTTAACTAGTGTTGAAATTATTCCACACTAACAAAATTAAAGTACAAGGTGGTCACTTTACTGAGCAGAAGAAATTGTTTGTTTTTTTCTAACTATTTTGGTTACAAAACCGGCAGGCGTAAAACCATATTAATCTCCTTTGCGTTGCGAAGTCAGGGAAAAAGGGCCATAACTAGTAAAAACGACACGGCATAGCTATGTGCTGACAGTTCAAGTCCTTGAGTCAAGAAGTGCAATTGGAGGCCACAATTTGACTTGGACAATCGTTTTTAATAGCCTTTTTTGTACATTAAAAGTCTTTTATAGAATTTCTATTACATAATGAGATATAAACTAGATTAAACATTTAAATAAAACAAGTTAAACGGATTATATCGCGTATCATTTGAGTTCCCGACGTTTCAGTTTCAGCTTTCTATAAACGTGATAGTCGTTTAGTACTGGATTAATTCTTCTCTCTGTATTAGGGGTAGTATTAGGGTGGAGCGTCATTGTATGAAAAAAATAAAAGTTCTAAATCCGTTGCTGAATACAGATAGCAAAAGTTGCACTTTAACAAGTAGATTATAGTGCTATAACTGTGGTGGTGTCATAATACGCTTAACCTATTAACGATATTTCTTGACGTCATAGCATCCGCTGCTGGAAAAAGGCCTCTCCCAAGGATCTCCATAACGATCCATCGTGCACCACCTTCATCTAACGGTTTTCCAGGATTTTCACCAGATCATCGGTCCATCTTGTTGGGCCCTAGTTTTATGTGTCTTGTAGAATCCATACTTAATATTATAAATGCGAAAGTGTGTCTGTCTGTCTGTCTGTCTGTTACCTCTTCACGCTTAAACCACTGAACTGATTTGGATGAAATTTGGTATGAAGATAGTTTGAGTCGCGGGGAAGGACATAGGCTACTTTTAATCCCGGAAAAATACCTTTTATCCGCGATATACGAATTTAAGGCGGACGAAGTCGCGGGCAGAACCTAGTATTATTTTTGTTAGAGCTGGACTTTCATCACTTTGGTGTTTGGCATGATGATTGCCATTCGTTGAGTGAAGAAAACACTTATCGCTCCTCACTTTCAAATCAATCGTTTATTCCTTGTTTTGAGCTTTAAATTCAATCTACTGGCGTTCTTCAAGGGAGAAAATCGAGGGAGATAAGCTGATGAATACTCCATAAATCTTAAAAGCCATTTTTTATACCACATTACAATTTATAAAGGTAACAATGGATTCGATCTATAATATACCCCAAGTTTATAACAGTAAGTTCAACGAACTACAAAATACCTACTAACCTAGTGTCACGCACGGCGACTCAAACAGCTCAGCAGGCATGTCAATCAACCCTTAAAATAGGTGCCCAATAAAGCTAAATATAGACGGCCTGACTGTCACTGAAGTCACAGAAAAAACCGGTCAAGTACGAGTCACAACGGTGCACCGAGGGTACTGTACATAATATACGCAAAAACGGCAGTATCTATGAAAGTCCAGTGTGAGCAGAACCCTACTTCTGAGCAAAATGTAAGCGGTGTAGGGTCATTTTATATTGGTTCTTAGCAAATATCACTGTGTGGCACATAATAACAGGAATTCTTTAAAAAACATTTTGAGGTTTCTAAAAAAAGACTTTGTCAATAACTCAAACTCCGATCATACGGAAAATATTTTTTGTCGAAATTTTTAACTATGCTTTATCTTTGTAATTTTGTAAATATTTTTTGAACACGATGCTTAAAAAATACAGGGACACAATTCATGCTACTTTCAAAGCGATTGTTTTCGAAAATTTTCACTTAATCAATTTATTCTTAAAACCTTCATTGAAAAATGTTTTTTTAAAATAACCGTGGAAGACTGTAATGCTGAATTGGCCAACCCCGAATCAGAGCAAGCCAAATTGTTTTATAAGTTTTATAAAATGTGCGATCAGTAAATTATACTTTAGAGAACGTATGGAGCGGCATAATCGTTCAACGACCAAGCTCCTTAAAATTTAGACAAAAAAAACTGTGGAATATGAAGCCCACATTGTTATTTGCTTGGTTACATGTATGTTTTTTTGTCACTAAACTGTCGAACTAAGTAGCGGCTTATACAAGACACCTATACTCCAAACATCAATATCCAGGTTGTATTTTTTGAGTAAAATGCCTGTGACATACGGATAGACATTACGAAACTATAAGGGTTCCTTTATTGCCATTTTGGCTATGGAACCCAAAAAACGTAATATTTAACAGAAAAACGTATATGTCTAACGTATAAATCAACTTTTGTGTCCTTTCCTTTTTCATTAAATTGATCGTCACCGGAGGGAAATACGTCACATATGGATGGAATTACAACGCATGAACTGATAACGTAACGTAGTTTGACAAGGCAATATGAAGTAGGTACTCTTAATATCATGCACGTGTCGAAACTATACATAGGGATTATTTCCGACGTTATTATTTCCACTCGTACTTCCACTGAGATTATTCTTGGTAGCACTTTACATCTTGATTTCGAGCAAAATTAACCAGTAAGTTCTATCTGCTGGGAAAGTTTTAAACCTTCTTAATGGGGATGTTGCCTGAACTGAAAATTAATAAAAAATGTGTGTGATTCTGATAAAATGAGCAAATTAAGGCAACAATATAGAGGACATGTGTAAATGTAGCTCAGGTCCCAATAAATACATATGATCAAGTTAGGTTTATTTAGTTCATAAGTATTTTTTTCTGTTTTGTTTTTATATATATGTTCTTTATGCTAAATAAATAATTTGTTCACTTCTCCTGCTCGAAAAGGACGTCATATAAGCTTCGCGAAGCGAGGCCAAAATAGTAAATTTAGCCCCTAGGGTTTAAAAGAAAGCTATATAATCCCTTACAAATTTCTATGACAATGAAAAAAAAAAACTTGCGGCCAGCTCCTAACGAATAATTGAAAACAAACAAACTAACCCGATCAGATTGGCCAAATTTTCTGATCGAATTGCTGAAACTGTACTTTTAGTTTTTCTTGAAATACACAATTTTAATGTTAAGTCTCTTTTATTTTCTCGCAGTCGAAGTGAAAAACAGAGTGTTTAATACGTGGCTAAAAGCCATTATGGTACTCAGACGTATTTGTCCTCGCTCACTTCATGAGCTCGTCCAAATAATCACTTCGTGTCATAATGGCTTATTTTGGCACCTTGTCAAGCAATCTACTATTCCCACCAGCAAAATAAAAACTACCTACTTTAAGACGAGTAGCTTGTTTTATGAGCCTTGAATTTGGGATGGAAAGTCAACTTTTAAAGTGTGAAAATTCTAATAACGCATAACTAATAATGTCTTTGAATAATAACCCTTGAAATGTATAATAGGTAACTTTTGTTATGAAACTATTTAGATAAATACAAGTTTTAACATAGCTGAAGAACAAAGTGCTTAATTTCTGCAGACAAGATACTAACATACTAATGCTTATGTATGTACGTTCCTCCTGATCAAAATAAATCTGAAGGGATGTCAACGAGAACTTCCAGTAATGTTAGGTATTTAGACATCAGAATAATACATAGGTAGCCTATGAATTGCATCTCTACGCGGACGAAGTCGCGGGCAACTGCTAGTACTAAAATATTCATGTTTCTAAAACATAATCCTGTCCCGTTAATGGCGAATGAGTTTTTTTTTTCGAAATGTTTATAATATTACTTGCATTATTTATCGTACATTAGACTAAGAGTAAAAGACTATCTACTTAGTTTTGACGATTATTCCAAGAAGCCACTGAAGTAGGTACGAAAAGTAGTTTAATAATATTTTATGAACCTCTAAGCTGAAAGTGTCTTACCAGAGGTCTTAACGTGGATTAGGTACAAAGGACAAAAATTGTGTCTGGCAGGAAATGAATGGCGTAGCGCGAGTATTTTTTCAAAGAGTGAGTGTATACACATGATAACGATGGATAATTTGATTACAGATATGAACTATTATAATGTTGTAAAACAATACATTAAACATTTTTTTTATGTGAAAGTTAAATAAATAATAACAGCGATAATCTTACACAAATCGACCTAGTCCCAAACTCAGCACAGCTTGTACTATTGGGTACCAAGCAACCATATACATAATATGTATATAGATAAATTACAATATTTAAATCCATAGAAAATATCCACGACGCAGAAACAAACATTCGTGCTCATCACACAAACACTTGCCCTGGTCGGGATTCGAACCCGGGACCGCCAACTTCGAGCCAAACCTGTCGTCAAAGATAATCTATATTTGAATGTCTCCTTCGTCCCATTCTTGGCAGACTGGCCGTGGTTGTCCCATGGTGGTGGCAAGCTTCACAATTTTTTTTGGCATATAACTAAAGGCTGAAGCCGGAGGCTGCTTCAGCTGTCTGACGAGAGGGAACGAGGTTATCAAGAATGAATGAATGAATGATCTTTATATTGCTTAAAATGTGGTACAAGGTTACATAATAGTTACATGCAATCACACATTTCACCAGCAGCTGGTATGCAAAATACAATGAAGTATATTAGTATACTTACATAAGCTATGATTTTAATATTAACAATCTGATTTAGAAATATGTTGAGTATTTTAATATCTGGGGTCAAGAGCGAAACCTCCTATCCCGCAGTGAATGGGTAAACTGCTGAACCACACTCATTGGTGGCACCGCATTAATATGGTGCCTTCTATTACAGATTCGAATGGCATTTTGAAATATTGTGTAGCGGTACAGTACCTCTATACAGGAGGTATTGTATGTATCTCATTCGAATCTGTGATAGAAGGCACCATTAATGCTGTGACACTAATGAGTGCGGTTGAAGCTCTAAAGTTGACCCTAGAATGCCCGTGCCCAGCTTGTTAAATGTGTGTAGTGTAATGGTGTATGTAGAAGGGAGATCGGAAGAGTAAAAGGACTTTTAAGACTGGTGGTTTTGGAGATTGTGGAGTAACTAGGATATGCCGGCCATCTTGCGGTCACACGAGTTCATCTCTATCTTGATACCTGGATTCATATCCAGGTCTCCTCGTGATGAAGTATGTTTTTTAGCTTGGGTTTTTTTGATTGATGCCAGAAAGGGATCCCATTTGTTTATCCGTTGCTATTCCTTACATATAGCTCCATTGAGTGCAGTTTTAACTTCGTCGGTCCAATACTTTAGTGACTTGACACGCGCTTTTATGCCTTCAACTTTTCCTTGCCCTACAATTCACTCCACATTTGTGTTTTCTCGACGTGTGGTTCGTCCAAAGAAAGTAAGAATATGGGAGAAAGACGCTGTTTGATACCTAATAGTCATCCTATTGGTTTTGGAGAACACGTTGGTGCGGAACTGTGTGTTAAGAAAATAAGAGAAAAGTTTTTGAGGGTCAGTGAATGAAAACTGGGTCAATTTCAGAGCGTTTCAACCGCACTCATTAGTGTCACCGCATTAATGGTGCCTTCTATTACAGATTCGAATGAGATACTATATACCTCATGTGTAGAGGTACTGTACCTCTACACAACATCTCAAAATGCCATTCGAAACTGTAATAGAAGGCACCATTAATGCGGTGACACTAATGAGTGCGGTTGAAACGCTGTAAAATTACCAAACTACATATTTATTAAATTTTTGTATGTTTGAATGTCCGAACATGCATGTAGTAGCGTCTTTGTTTCACCGTTACGCCAGATCGGCTGTACGGATTATTACCTATTTTTGGTAAATAAATCTCATAACATCTATCCACAGACGGTTGTAAGATATTTTTTACCCGATAACGCTAAAGTATTACAAAGGGTTATGACTTGTTTCCTTCGCGAAAGACGCTTTCTTTTTGGTTTTGAATTTGAACACTTTATTGCACATAGCTCAACAAATTAACAAAATTATTACAAAACACACGATATGTACAATGGCGAACTTATTCTCGTTTCCCTTCCGGTTAACCGTTGAGCAGATGTAAAAAAGTATAGTATATGAAAAAAAAAATAGACAAACAAATTATATTTATGATGTATTCAAATATATAAAATAGGTTAATATCTTTTTAATAATAAAACTGTTACAAGTTAAGCATTATAGGTACCTATCTCTCTCAATCTCTTCAAAAATATGAGCATCACTAAACTGGGCATGAGAATTATTTTATGTCCGAAACCCTTTTGTGGTTATTATACGGTCCGGAAAGAAGCACGAATTCGTGTTAAATATTACATTTTCAGATCGAAGTAATAACTTAGTATAGGTATTTATTTTTGATAGCCCTATTTCTCTACAGTTTTCAGAAAAACTATATAGTTTAGAATAAGATAATTTATGTATTTTACAAAGTCTTGTACTGAATTAAGTTTTACGAATTGGTAACAAAGAAAAAAACACTCCAAAGTAAAAAAAATAACTGCATTATTCAGTCTCTTCAATTTACGTACAAGTAACCGTTTGTCTACTCAATCTATACAGCAACATGAAATGTGTAAAATATTGAAAATTGACGATTTTAGTAAGTTGTGTCACGATGGTACCTGACTCCAAAATACCATTGTATGTACTGTAGAGATTGAGTAGAGAACGGTTACTTGTAAATAAATTGAAGAAACTGAATTACGCAGTTATTCTTTTACTCTGGCGTGTTATTTTTTGGAGTCGGTTTGTTTTTTGTTAAGAACTTAATAATTATATACTACTCAAAACAATATATGACCACCGGTGGTGCAGGGCTACTACTTCTGTTTTATTTTATCACCAGTGGTCATATGAGACAATTTTCACCACCGGTGGTGATTTGGGAGTATATTAGTGTTATTTGGTCACTGGTAGTCAGTTGGGAAATTGCAGTGCCAATTTGCCACTGGTAGTGAACATTTAGTGGTGAGATGGCCCAGAGGGCACTATTGCGCGGAGAATTGCTGTTAATTTTTTGTGGTTACAATAAACTAATCTTATCTCAATTAAAATGAATAAAACAACGGACGATATTATTAATCGATTTTTAGCTAAACAAAAACAAAAGCCTTTTTAGCTGCAGAGTATGTAAAATAAATTTTACCAACAAATATACATTTTCACGTTGCGATCAAAAATTTAAGTGGCCCCTATATTGTTTTGAGCAGTATATTTTTTACACTTTTTAGTTGATCGTTACATAAAAGTGTATCTCGTAACGATTCGAACAATACCAAAGACCGTTAGGATACAATATTTTATTACAGAGAGATCCGGTGCCTACCTTCCGGCTCCATCATCAAATCAATTCGATAGTACCATTCTCATGAAGTCTATTTCAATTTGTGACTATGAAGAAGCTTAGCGGTTTTAATCGAGATGTATCTCGTCGCCACCTGCAAATCACTTATCGTTGAGGAGTTCCAATGACCTCTGGCCTTTTTCATCAGTTCCACTTCACCAATGTACACTTTCTGAATGCAAATCCTTATTACGTTTCTTATAATACCAAAATCCCCATATGTATACCTACAATATTTGAGGAGTTCCTTCAATTCCTCATGGAGTCCATCATCAGATCTTCACTAAAATTAAATGGAACCAATCTAGAGGCACTTTCTTTCAAACAAAAACTAATATCTAAATCGGTTTATAGTTGAATTATCGAGAAGATGGAATTGCATTTGTAGTGGTTGTACCGTTTGCAACAAAAGGAGAATAATTTTCTCTTAACTTAATAAAATGACATACCCAAGAAGTGGAATAAGTAGTAGTCCTCTGTTTTTTTCTTTTATTCGCTATCATGTTCTTCATCTGAGCTGTCACAAGTATTGATAATAAAATTGTCTGCTATTTGATCCATTTCTCCTTCCTGACATCTATATTTATTTTCTTCACTTTCGACGTGGTGACAAATATTTTCCCAGTCCTCAGCAGTGATGGTATTCATTCGTTCAGTTGCTAAACTCATAATGCCTTGCATGTTTAATGAAACGTTTCTTTTTGCTACATATCCTTTTACCATGGACCAAATATTTTCGATCGGATTGAATGTCGGGTGATACGGTGGCAATCGTAATACGGAGTGGCCATGTTCTTTTAAAATTGCATCTATGTGGTACTCGCGAAACCGCTCTTTATTTTGTTTAATTAATTCATACAAACTGGTTTTGTACATCAACCGGTTATACGAAATGTTGTGTTCTGTCAACCAATCCATCATTTCTTGTTTATTAGAATTTGACGTTGGAGCACGATTCAAAAATTTGTTGTGATAGGACGCATTATCCACGATAAGTACGCTATTCGGTTTGAGGTTCGGTATTAATTTTTCTTTTAACCATTTTTTGTAGTTGACAAAGTTCATCTGGTCATGGTAATCTCCCGTTTTTTGGTTTGCCTTAAACATTAACAAAGCGTTGGGAATAAAACCATCTTTTCCTCCTGCGTGCACTATTATTAACCGCTGGCCTGTACTGATTTGTTTTTTTACACCAAATTCTGTTCCATCGGTCCAAGCTTCTCCGGACACATGTGGAGTGTGGATGTAGGTTTCATCAGTATAAACTAGTGGTCTATCTTGAGATCGATATGCCGCAATTTTAATAAGGTAATTTATTCTTAGCAGTCGTATGTTGTGTTTTTCCATTAATATTTTTCGGTTGTCCTCGGTCTTTTTCCATTTAAATCCTAATTTTTGTATTTGTTTTCGTAAGGTGGAAATGCCAAATTTGTAATCTATATCGGATTTTAACACAGAGTGGAGTCCCTTTAAGGTTGGAAATTGCTTATGGGACAGATGAAAATTGTATATAGTTCTCCGGATGACTTCCTGATCAAAATCGTCTACTGCTGATGACGGACAAGGACGCAACTTTTTATTCTTCGGGGAGGTGAATTTCTTTGTTGTTGCGAATTTCTCGCTGTTGCTCTCAGTCACAATGTTATAAACAGTAGAGAGACAAATACCTGTAGCTTTTTCAACTAACTGGGCAGCGGTGTAAGGCAAGTTTAAATTTTTCGTCAGTTCATTTTCAAAATATTTATAACAGTTGAAAATTATTTGCTTACTTTGACTCTCAATAGGACCAAAATTACTTACAGCCATATTTTTTTAAAATATAGAAATTATTCGTAGTCGTACGGGCGGACACAATAATTAATTGAGAATACAATCAAATCAGATGTAAAAATATACGCACAACGTAAATAATATTGACAATTTCACACTGACATTATTTTTGTTTTTAGTTCTTCGATATATATATATATATATATAACAACCTCTTTGTATGCTGATAGTACAAGAAAATAGAAAATTCAAATATAGAATGCCTGTAAACAAACAATACTACTACATATGCAATTCCACGCTCTCGATGATTCAACTATACGAATGACTGATTTCAACGGAATTGATAACTACCTGATTTTTTGGAAGTTGGTTAAACACACCCAATTCCTAATAAAAGTGATATCTAATGCTTATTTCCTGTAGCTAAGAATGCTACTTATCAACTGAAAAGGATTGAGAAGGAAAAATAAATTGCAAAAGCCTTTTGAAATTTTCTGACTTTCTCGAGGAAGCCTTACTTTCTGCGCTGACAATTCTGACAACCACATTGTTATTTAAATTACCGGAATCCTATTATGGGGTGTACTGCCTTTTTGGCAAAATACTTTTCATCTAATTTCACTCCCCAGCGAACTTTTCACAGGACTTTGATATTTGGCACACTAATCGATAGCACATTTGCATTTGGCATTTCTTTCATTTGGTCAAATTATTATGCAGCAACATATTACCACAGTCTAGAAATCAATACAGTCATCCAGCGAAGCCGTCTAGACAGAGCAATCGTGCGGGGTGCAAGGGGCGAGACACGGGTGGGGAGAACCCGAGCTGCAAATTCCGTAATAGTTTAGTAGCTCGGGACATGTCATTCTCATTTATGCAAACATCAAAGGCGTCGGCCCACTGTATGTTTTTTACACTGTGATAATACTATACCAAGTTTCATTTAGAAAAACAATTCCAAGCAAATGTTTAAACTATTTCTTTTTATTAACACCACTTATTAAGAACATTATATCTTTAAATAAAACAATTTAACGGATTATATCGCGTATATTATCTCATTTGACATCCCGACGCTTCGGAAGTTTTTCAGCTTTCCATGGTCACGGGTTGACTGAAACCTCGGGAACTCAAGTGAGTTAATACACGCGATATAATCCGTTAAATTGTTTTATTTAAATGAGTAATAATCGCGGAAACAGAAGAAAATATCACCATTATATGCATTTACTACGCGATATTTCAATTTGTTTGAAAGTAAAATTATAAGAACAATTTACTCGTGTGCAGTCGCCATACCTATCAATATTAATTAGAGATTATGTAAAAAGTAACAGAATGATAATATCTAAAGGAAGTAATTTTACACGGGAGATATAGATTAGTTAGCTATAGTTCAAAAACATCAGGCCAGCCGTTTGATAAATTTCAGCATTTTTCTAATAGGGATGTTGACAACTTTAGACAACTTTACGTGGTATGTTATAGAACGACCTTTCAATAGGTAGTAGAAATACTGATGATAAAACCACTTCAATCTCACAAAACTTCCTGAGATACAACAATAAAATCACCTTTTTGAAGTTTCTTAAAAAATCTCCTCTATATATACTAAAGCCTCGTCACACGTTCCTACCTTGTATGGGACATCAAGAACTTTGTTCTGCAGCTATGTTAAAACTTCTCAAAATGGTTTCATGAAAAAAGTTACCGTACATTTCATGGGTTATTTTCCCTACTCGGTCTACTACTACCCCCCCCCTTCCCCCCACCCCACCCCGCCTTCTCAACAAAATTTAAAGGTTTAGTTAAACAAGTATTCGACTTAAGTATCAAAGTATTTTTTTTTAAGATTTTCATCATAATTACTTTGCATCAAAATTTTATTTTTATTTCAGTACCTACAGTCAATTATCCCTCTTGTATCGAGGGATCAGGAAAATCGGTTTCTTAAATACGAGTAATATCACTCCATTATTATTTTCTGTTAACCAAAGAACATATGTCACAACATTCTAAGTTGACTTTTATTGATGCACTGGCTCGATTAGGAACAAATCATTACACTTATTTAGTTATTGAGGGGAATAAATCTCCTCATTATTTATTATTTCCAAGGAACAAAATTTTAAGAGATTGGTAAATACTTTTTCTGTTTTAAGCTGCCTGGAAGTTACTTAAGTACTTAGCTGAGTAAAAACCCAGCAGACCTTTAAATAAGGTCACATCAGAAGCTCAAAGTTCTCGAAGTTCATCATTTTATTTCTCCTTTTATTTAATACTTTCTGACGTCTAAACCTTCTTGACAATCGTATTAGAAAAGTAGAAAATATACTTTTATATTCTGAACTAATTATTTTATTTAAATGAAAAAGTCGCCGAGATGTTACAATGAGAAAATATCATTGTTGATAGGTTATTTCATCATTGCATTAATTAAAGACAGTACCCACACTGTTTTTATAAATAATTTCAGCTTGGTTATCTCGCCAAGGTATTTTAGGACTTCAACATAAAAATAGTCATTTGTATGATCTGGTAAAAAAATAACCCTTATATTGGTATGTCTGTCCGACTGTTATAAAGCAATGTCTCAGGGACTACTTATGACATTTATTTGAATTTTGGAATAGCTATAAACATGGCTAGCGTGATGTAAATTTATTTTTTGTGATAATTACCAATATGAAGGTCTGTCAAAAATGGAGCTCGATACAAGTTAGTTCGATTTAGACATATAGGATAGATATCCTATCTAAAATAAATCTTTTCCAGCAGTCCTAAACCTTTTTGATGTATGTGGTTAAACTTTGATTTATTAAAGAAAAGTATATTCAATTTAATGGGAGCACCCAAATAATCCGAAATATTTTATTCCGACTGTCGAAATCCCGAATTTTATATTTCCTTTGTATTAAAATATCGATTATTTAAAAGCACGAAATTTAGTTCACCGAATATCAAAAATCAGAATTTTTAATATTCCGATGTTGAAAGCCCCGAAGAATCAAAAGTCCATCCGTATTTAATTATCTGAAATGACAGTGTTAATTCAGAATTTTGACATTTGGTAATATAAAAGTTCGTGATTTTTAACAATCGTAATAGAAACCGGAAACTGTAGGTTAGGTTAGGTTTGTATTGTGACCATGCATAGCAGAGCGAGCGAAGCAAACGGAGCATCAAAATACTTGCTTGCATGTACACAATTGACAAAATGGGCCAAAAACCAAAAACTGTAGGTTAGGTTATTCTGATGTTTCGGATTTTTATTTAGTCGGATTTAGTATTGATCGGTGTAATAATATTCGGAATTTTGAAATTCGGCGTTTTAGTATTCGGAATTCGTACTTTTGATATTTAGGATTATTATTCAGTCGGATTTCTTATTGTTCGGTGAATTGAAATTCGGAATTTTGATTTATAACAATCGGATTCATGATATATCGGAATTGTCATATTCGGAATTTTGATCGGATTTGAATTATAAGAATCGGTATTATAAAATTCGTGATTCTGAATATTGGAATTAAATTTTTCGTATTTATGTAGTGTACCCCAAGGGTGCTCATCTAGTCGAATAACAACTTATGTCATAATTTCGATTGTCATAACTGTTTAACCATAAATTTGATGGTCATAATTATTTTATGGCATAATTTGTGGTATGTCACAATTGTTTGTAGTCATATTTTATGTGTATTATAATTGCTTTAACTATACACTCGAATGTCATAAATTTTTCTAGTAATGTTATTGATGATTATAATTTTATTTAGTAATAATTCTCAATTGTCATACTTTTATCAAGCCATAACATTAAGGATTATAATTATTTTTTATTCTAACACTCATAATGCACAAATTATGACAACAAATATTAGGTTTCTTGAAAAAAAAGACAAATATAAATACTTTTAGTATTTTCTTACTAATCAAATGTAGGCAATTATTCTGAATCGCTGTCAGAAAAGTAGGTTAGGTTAGAACTATGACCTCGCAGAGAACCGAATCGCTGTCAGAAAAGTAGGTTAGGTTGGGTTAGAACTATGACTTCTACCCAACCTAACCCATTAATCTAGTGCTAAGGCAGGTCCGACTTGGTTTAGATTAGGTACGACGACGAGCGAAGCGAGGAGGAGTGTTAGGTAGAACTGCGACCCTAACGAGCGAGCGAAGCGAGCGAGCCGCGGAGGTAAATCCTCGTTTTACGTTCACAAAATTATGACAACGGATTTGCGATAGTGAGGGTTCTTACGAGGTAACGCAAAATTATATTCAGTAAGTATTTTTAATAACTACTCTAATTATCAGTCAGTTTTATAAAAGCAATGTTGTGAATGTGGCAATTTACTATCAACAAAAACATAGGCTTCATAAATGGTTGTCGAATAATGCTAACAGATCATTATGCACAAAACTATTAAGGTGACTCATAATTATGTTTAGAATGTTTTATGCGCAATCAGTTTATGCGTATATACAGTCTGCTTAAAATGTTTTCTGCGCAACCAATTTATGACCATTGCAAATTATGATTAAACAGTTTTATACGCATCCAGTTTATGGTTAAAAAAGATGTTTGCAAAAAAATATGATTAGTAAAAATTATGCGCAATGACAATTCTGACAAAACCACGAATGCGTATCAAAAGTATGACTTCAAATTTTATTCAACCCAATATGGACCCGTACCCCAATTTAATACTTAATTGCATGAGGTTAAATCGACCAAATAATTTATCGCTAAATAAGACAATCAGACTGCTCTTAATGGGTAATCCTTTCGTGTCTGCGGTGTAGACATCTGCATTAGACGAGCAACACTTAAGCCGATTTTCAATTTTAAGGCCGCGTCCACATTGCGCCGCGATGCATCGCTAGCGCATTGAACGCGCGATGCACACGAGTGTATTCAACTGTTTATGAGATTATTAGCACAACTTATTACGCTAGCCTGGCGTTAATCGTGTGTTCTTAGCGCGCGCGCATCAATTAATTAAAGTAAGTATGCCGACAGCGCTAACGAAGTAGAGTAAAACCAATTTTAAACTAAACGCCCCTCAACTAGCCGACCTATGAAACATGCATCCAATTTTTAATCGGATTCAGTGGGGTGGGACGCAAACCCACAAACGGGAATGCCATCCGCGTCCAATTAGAGTTTGGGTGGGACGCAGTGCATACGGCACAAGAACGGCGGAGGTAGGGTGAACCGGTTCAATCCCAGTTAGGACCTGGTTATTTATTTACTTATCGTATGGCGCCAGTTTACTTCGCTTCGCTTGTTAAGTTTTTGAATCTTCCACTTGACCTGTGAATTTTGTTAGTAGGCATTCCATGGCAATATGGCGCACAGTTTATTCTGGGCATCCGCATTCGCAGCTTTCGTCTACGGCCTAGCCCAATTTTTTACCCGACTGCGCGACGCAAAGGAGTGGTAATATGTTTATCAGTTTATGTATGTATGTATGTATGTATGTTTGTTCCTATCTGGCACTCTAGAGCCCAAACGCGTGGACCGATTTTAATATTTTTTACGTCAATCGATTTATCTTAACTGTCTAAATGTCACTGAAGACATGACAATGATTAAAATTAAAAATGGCGATAATGAGACGCCATATTGTGAAAAAGAAAAATATGAAAATCGATGTACTATATCGAGTGGGGTATCAATGAATAGGGATTTAAAAATCATTATTAGGTTTACTTTATTATTTTTAATTTGGAATTACCGGTTAGGAACTATAACGATTTAAAGTTGGTTTTCTAACCAGCCGTTCTCACTAAATTTTCATTTAATTGTATTGTAATAAAGCTTTTCAATAACCCCCAAAAGATTGCGAAATTGACTGACTTTTACAATTTTAACAAAAAAGTATAAAATAAAAAAAAAAATTAAAAAAAGATTCATGATCGATACTCACAATATAACAAATAATAAATTCTAATATGGATCATACCGATTTTAAACAGTCGTCGGGACCCATTGTTGGGAAGATTTGCGTCGATCTAGATTTCTTATGGGTCCCGACTGGACTTGTTTTTTTCTTTTTAGTTTTTTACGCAGTCGGGTTTTTTTATTTTTTTTTTATTTTTTTTTTCGTAGTTGGTTGCAGTGACCAACTCCCGTTCTCAGGCGGTTGAGCATGCGCAAGACCGGGCGTTTTTCGTTAAAACCAGGTGGGTGAGTGCGCGGGATCAGTTCGAACAGATCGGGGGAATACATCTGGCGGAACATTCTTTAGACAAGTCCTTGTTTGTGTTCCAGTTGGAATGTGGTTGGTGTGCCTGTAATGCCAGTGAATTCCGTGACTTCAATCTCGTTGTTTTGAAGTTGGCTAGGTCCTTGTTGATAGACAGCTCGGGTCATCTAAGCGCCTTATCTACCTCCGCGTATAGGTGGTGGTTGCGGCGAAGGTGAGGCGGAGCAATGCTGGTCAGAGCCGGTAGCTAGTACAGAGGGGTTGGTTTTAAGCATGCCGTAATTAGGCGCATGGTGTAGTTTAGCTGCGTATCGACTACAGTAGTGTGAGAGCTATTTAACCAAGTAGGGGAGCAGTATACGGCCGTCGAGCCAGAGCGGATGTTCCTAGGCAGTTGGCTGAGGCTCCCCACGTTGACCCTGTCAGCTTTCGTATGATATTGATCCTGGCTCTCAGTTTCGCTGCGACGTTGTTAAGGTGGCGCTGTATGTGAGAGACCGATCTAGGGTGACATCCAGATATTTGTGAAAGGGGTTATAAAGAGTGGAGCCCATAAAGATGACATTGGGTTTCTTGTTAGCCTGTCGGTTATTTAGATAGAAACAGCAGACAGCGCCATCGAGCAAAGTATTCATCAATGGTGGCCATGTTGTTCTTAATGTGGCTTTCCGTAGTCTCAATACTGCGGCTTTGGGCGACTAGAGCTAGGTCGTCGCGTACGCGAACTTTCTGGAGAGCGTCCCTGGCACATCGTGGGTGTACACGTTGAATAGTGTTGGAGCCAGGACTGAGCCCTGTACCTGGATGTCATAAGTCGTAAGTCATTTATTCAGGAACAATATAAATTGCGTTTGAAAAATAATTATACAGCTATTTTACCTCGTTCAGATCAACCTCATACCAGTTATACAATAATAAACACTTAAACCTTAAAAAACCTTAACCAAAGAAGACCATCAAAGTATGTCCATTCAATTGAATTTAAAATTTAAAACCTAAATAAATCGAATACTTAAATTGTTATTTCATACTACTTTATAATGTCAATCATCAATTTAATAAACATATTACATATAATAATCTTACATGTTTAATAAGTCACAGAAGTACAATAAAATAACATTAGATTTAATCAATGCATTGAGAGAGTTCATCCACAGAGTAAATACACTTCTCCAACAAAAATGCTTTAAGCTTGCGTTTAAACATGTTTGCGTTTAACAGTGACTTCAGTTCAACAGGCAGCTTATTGAAGAGAACTATTTCCTGATAACTAGCCGATTGTTTAACCACTTTAAGTTTGGGATTTATTGTCTGTGGTGAGTCCTTCCTTCTTGTGGCCAGCCGTAATTCCCTTTCTTCACGTGTCTCTATATCGCTTATATGTTAGATTAAATCAGTGAGCAGCACAAGAATGTAAAGGCTTGGTACAGTGGGAATGCCGAATTCGATAAAAAAATATTACATGATGTTTATTGGGGCACTCTGGCCATAATCCTTATGGCTCTTTTTTGAGCTATAAAAGCCGTTTGTACATTGTACTTGTAACTATTGCCCCAGAACTTTATACTGTACCGTGGTTTTGATTCCACCAATGCATAGTATACCGTCTTGAGTTGGGGCAAGTTTAACTCATCTCTGAGGCTACGAACTACGCTACGCAGAATTTACAGAGTTGGCAATTTTCTGCAGCTCATTTTTTTCATTTTATACACGAGTCTATATGAACACCAAGAAATTTCACGGACTCCACCAGCCGCATTGTGACATCGTTTGAACGAACATGCAAAGCATCCCTGTCACTCGTGGTGGTCTTAAATAACAAAGCATTTGTTTTATCTCTGTTCAGTCTCAAATTATTAACATCAAACCAAGTTTGAAACGCTTCCACAGCACTGTTGACTTTAGAGTTTAGTTTCAGAATGCTTTCCGCAGATATAATGGCGTTTGTGTCATCAGCAAAGACCACAATTTGAGTATCTGAGAGAGTCTTGCTTATATAAGATATTAGATCATTCGTGAAAACGATGAAAAACACAGGCCCTAGTATGGAACCCTGTGGGGCTCCTCTTACTAATTTGTCCAATTTAGAAGTGCATACTGATTCGCAGTTGTCCTGTATCCATTTTATTTCGACAAATTGTGTCCTGTTTGTTTGATACGAACGAAAGAGGGTCAGCACTCGGTCTCTTATTCCATAATGTTCCAATTTTGCTACTAAAATGTTGTGATCTACCGTGTTAAAAGCCGAGCTCAAATCCTGAAACAAGCCCGCAATTTTTTTCTTGCTGTTAAGTTGTAGAACAATATCCTCAACCAAAGCAGTGATTGCCTCGTTAGTTCCCCTACTCTTCTGGTAAGCATACTGTCTAGCGCTTAATATGTTATACAGATGTAGGTGCCTCATTAGTCTGTTCTTCATTAGTCTCTCAAGTATCTTTGACAGTGTAGGTAAAAGAGAAATGGGTCTGTAATTTGTCGGATCAAGTTTTGAGCCTTTTTTATAAACTGGCAAAATTTTTGCCACCTTAAACTGATCCGAAAAATTCCCCTTACAAAACATTCGTTGAAGAAACAGGCAAGAGGTTCAGAGAGTATATCTATATTGTATTTTATGACGGTAATTGGAATCCCATCATATCCAGTGGAGGTCTTAGGTATTAAATTTTTAACTATCAACTTAACTTCAACTGCGGTTACTGGTTCGAAAGCCATGTCATTTTCTACTCTTGGGACGTGAGACTGTAACAGTTCAACCGCATTTTATGGAGTATCATATGCACTATTTACCTGAGTATTTTTTTCTAAAAGAACAGCACACACGTTCTTAGGACAGGTTATTACTTTTGTATTCCCGCCTTCTAGATCTATTTCTAAGATTAGATTATCTAATTTTCCAAATCTCCTTCGAAGAATCCTTCGCTTTTTCGATTTCTGACTGTACCGCAAATCTTTTAGCATTCCTGATTACCTTTCTATAGATATTTATTATTATTATACATATATATTTTGATTTGCCGGTTTTACTAACTCTTAAAGTGGTAAGGATACCTGCATGGCCATCCGCAAGACCATTATGGTCTACGATGGGAGTAACCACGCATTGCTCCGGTAAATTTGTGAGAATATTGTCCAAACAAGATCGTGATTTATTGCGTAAAAATGTAGCAGTCCTAATTTGATGCTTAAAATTATAAGTATAAATCTACAGTTTTCTTGTCCTGCTTCAACAAGTTGATATTAAAGTCACCACAAACAACGCATTTTTTGTTAAAGAAATATTCTACGGGCCGCTCAAGCCGTTCCATAAAAGCATCAAAGTTTGTACCAATTGTGGTGCGATACGAGTAACAACAAATAATGTTTACATCAGTTTCACAATCCTTCACACCACAGATTTCAAAAACTTCATCCTTGTACAATTGTTTACAGATTGAAAGTTCCTCGTACTTCCTGCTAGCATGATTCAAGATTAGTGAGCCTCCTCTTTTCTTTATTGACCTAGTGTTAAAAATTGCTAGGTTATATTCAGCCAAGCATAAGAGTGGCGCTGAAATGGTGTTCAAAAAGTGTTCACTGACGCAAACATAGTGTTTCATATCAGGAAGTTTGTGTAAATATAATTCAAGTTCGTCCTTTGTATTTGTAATGCCACATAAGTTTTGATAAAAAAGCCTCAACTCAGTAGGATATTTTCCTAAGGTATTTCTAGCATCAGCTGGCTCTTTTCTAAAAAAGACGAACTTATTCGAGTACACGGAGAACCTGGGAGTACATTCAATTTTGGAATACTCTGTGATACATTATATGTAGGAGTCCGACACACATCATAAGTAGCAACTTCACTAATATGAGATTCAAGATCTTTAAATATAATAGACAACCCCTTGTTATTTATCTGTCCACTCCTTCTCCAGAACATATTGTACGAATAGTGTAGGTTTTTGCTGGAGTCCAATAAAAATGCATAGTCGTGCTCCAGTGTATACAGCAGTTCATTAAAAAGCTAAATTTTTCTATTAAATATGTTACAAAAAGGTTTAAGCTTGAAAGGCGGGGTACAAACGATTACGTTAGTATGGTTTACTGACACCAATTGATTCCTAATTAAAGTAATAAGGTTTTGGTAGTTTGGTGTACAGTGAAAGTCCTCATTTCCTAAAATAATTACACAGAAATGGTTTATGGTAAAATGCACCAATTTACTGTTAATACCCTCCAATAACCTCGAGATGCCCCCGTTGGGAAAGAGATAATGACATATCTCGCTTGAGTCGAAAATGTTTTCCACTGTTCTGAGTACAGAGTTATTCTCGTTACTACTGATGATACAGAGTTTCCGTTTATGTTGTAAGTCCTTTCTTAGTCTATTCTCTTCCAAGGCTGGGGTGGTTGTGCTTTTTGTACTTGGTGTATAGTTTTTTCGGAGTAGATGTAGTTACGGTCCTTTCCTGGTCACAATTAAATATTATTGTGTCATCAACATATTTTTGCAACATAGTATTGACAGGTTCTTTTTCAGGAGAAAAACTTGACGTGTGAAAGTTTTCTAAGATCTTGCAGACTGAGCTCGTCCGCTGTGTGCTCGACGTTCTCATGCTGCAGAGTAGGTTTATTTTTCTATAAGCCGGAGTGCAAGACTTCCTTGTAGCCACTTTTGGGGAATATAGTTTTTGTCTAATAACGTCGGAGGCCGTGACGGTTTCGAAAAGTCCAATTTTCGTTTTATATAATTCGTTATATTTTTTTAGTTCTACAATTTCTAAATTAAGCTTTGAGATCTCTTCGTTTGCAATTTCCAGTTCTGAGTGTAAATTTCTCACCTATACGATACTTCAGGTCTCTCAATAATGAGGAGTTTCCATCTTACAAGTTGGGCAGGCTCTGCTTACTGTCGTCGAGAATAGTATGAGACTCAGACAAGGTATTATTATACGAGTGATGTAATCTGGGTCTTCTGACCGTAACATTATCAAAGGACGACATTTTGTTGGAGTTGTTTTTGCGTATCGTGAAAGATAATACCAATAATAATAATCTTTACAATAGTTTACTTGTTGTTGTTGTTTAGTTTAGGGACTTACAGCGCCATCTAGCGATATGACTACAAGCCGTTGATCTCAACTGTTTGGTCAGACACGAAAAATCTTTAACTGCTAGCTTGATGACCACGTAATTCTGCTACTCGTCGGTAGGTAGCGCTATTACTTGTACCGTAAAACGAAGGGCAGATTATCACTTATTATGATGGTAGCAGTACAGATCTATGTGATATTTATTATGTATGATATTACAATAAACCCTTGGAAGCGAAGTTTATCATTCAGGTCTTCATAAAAAACACTTTCTGATCGGGTCCAAAGTCCAAGGTGACATTCAAATGTTCGAACGGTCGTAATAGGTACGAAACTTTAGTTTAAACACAATTTAAATAATAAATTTCCGATATTTATAACCACTTCCACCAGAAACACTGTTTTTTCTTTGTATCGTTAGATAATAGCTCACTTTCAAGATCTTATTTTGTCAGATTAAGGCACATATTTATAGATCACTTTACACACTTGATATTTATACTTCCACTAAGATAACAATATACGAGTACCGTACGAGTCAGGCTATGTTACACAAGACACAACTAATTTGATCTTAATTTGCGCATTATAGCAATTTTAAACGTAAATTAATTCAGAGCAACATGTTTACGTGACAGCTAGCGCCATCTGTCCCTCCCTGATATACTAGACTTGTCTCCTAGATAGACACGAAATGGCCTCTTTGGTAAGGGCGTCCTCAATAACTTTGCAGATTTTTATACAGGGATCAGCTTCACTAGTTTGTACAGCAGTCCTTGGTGCCACACTGTGTCGAAAGTAGCTGTTAGATCTACGAAAACAGTTGACGATTTCAGATTTTCGTTAAAGCCTTTCTCGAAAAGAGAGGTCAGTGCTAACGCTTGGTCGTTGCAGCTACGTCCTGGACGGGATCCCGCTTGCTCTTGAGGAATATATTTTTCTATAGTTGGTGCAATGCGGTTGAGTAAGATTCGCTCAAGTAGTTTATAACATCACGCTCAGGAGGGCAATAGGGCGGTAACTATTTGTAAGTGCCGCTGATCCGGGAGAACTGTTCCGAGTGCTGAGTTGGGCAAAGAGTGCTGACTATTTAAATGTGCTGGAAGAAACGATGTTACCAACTGTTAGGAATGTCTATCCACAGGAAGAATTACCAGTAATTATGTTTCTTCAAGATAACTGTCCCATATATCATTCGGAAAATGAGGCAAAAACTTACTATGTGCAGAGCATCCACCTAGCGGGCAATTTCTATAACTTTCACACAAATTTTCATTGCTTAATGTACGAAAGTATGTTCAGTGCACACAACCTATGGTCCAAGTTATTAGGTACCTATCTAATACGTTCTCTCATGTAGTTAGTTAGTAGGAACTATTTTGAACTATAGAGCTTATAAAGCAGGGTAGTTGCAACTAATTCACACAACTAAAGTTGGTCCATATATTGTAGAAGATTTATTATTAAACTATTATTTGGCCCAGATCTATATCGATCTAACACGTATAAGTGATTCTCGTACTAAGGGGCTTACATTACAGCTCTGAATGACTTTCGATTCATAGCTCTTCGTTTGTCCGTGTGTTATTTATGTCTCATTATGTTGACAGCGACCATCTTTACCAATATACTGTTTCAGTTTATCTTCAACAGTCACTGAAACAAAGAAAAATACCATCAAAGTTTGTTATCTTTACGCTAAAAAACCAGTTCTATAAAAATACACGATTTTTAAAGAAAAGGCTTACTAAGCGAGTTAGGTATTTTCATAATTGTAACAATTAGGCATAGATTTTGAGTAAGTTAAAGGTTTATTGAGAGACTAAATCCGCAATCATTATTATTATAGACCTCTCTGTAAATGTCCATAATTATTAAATTCGCCGAATGCAAGAAAGTGTGGAATAAAAACGGAACTATCGTATAAGCTATGTTCCGGATGTTAAGTTTGGCCATTCCAGGGACTAGATACAGAACAAAAACCATGAAAAGTCGTACATTTTCGCCTGGAGCCCCTTAAATTATTATCTTCTCGCACATATAATTTTTCGTGGAACAAATACATTTTTCCAATGCATGCTCAAAATATTAATTTATCAATGAATTGTACTACTATGATATAAGTACAATACAGATGCATGTTGCACATAGACAGAACAAAAGTCCGTAAAATGATTCAGAAAGATGATAAAGTTTTCTTCCTTTATGGGTGAATAAGACATTGATATTGACATAATAGTCTTGTCCGCTCGAGTAATTTTAATGGTGAAAAAATGCCGCATAAAAATATTGTCCTGAAATTTTACTAAATTCCCTTTTTTAAAAAATCTAAAAAGTACTAAAATATAATATAATATCAATATACTCGTATAACGTCGATAGTAATCAGCATTAAGGTTAATTTCTATTTGATCCGATGAACTCAATATCTATTATGAAATGTCACTTCGAAATTGCTATTTGAAACAATTATCGATGAATTTGATATTAAAAGGAAGTCTCTTGTTAATTGTCATTTATGCAACAAAAACTTCTGTCACATTATTACGCTTTCTACGTACGTTGTCTATTCATTGGTATCTTTTCTACTCCTTTACTTTTATCTGTCATTTACATAGTCGCTAAGTCATATACAAGGAGACCGATAATAAGTTGGCAAAAACTCTATGGTCTATAAAAGCATTGTTTAGCGTGCTTTTATAGTTCATACATTTTTCATAAAAGCACTGTTTACAAAGATAATAACATTAACTTTTTTTTGAAGTAAGGCTTCAGTTCTAATTATTAAGGAAGTAATTACAGCAGTAACAACTTCTTAAAAAACAATATTACACAAAATAAACTCAAATTTACAAGTTAAACATTGTATACTTATTTATTTTCAATCTTAGGGTAGGTTTTTTACAATATATAAAAAATAGAATACAAAAAGCCAAAACATTGTATTATTATTATGTTATTTACTATTGTATGTAACAAAGCCATCATCAATTCTGTTTTAATTATCAAATTTTATTCATTTTAGATATTTTTATTAAACTAGACAGTTGGCATTACTATCCAGTGCTAACAAATTAAAAAAATAACAAACCACAGACAAACGTCATATTTGAGTTCCCACCAAAAATTGTAACTTTTTAAGTTCCAAGTTACTATTGAAAAGATAATAAACGTTAAATAAATAATTAATTTCTTTCTTCTTTCTTTTTTTCTAATTAAATATTGTACTTAAACAGATAAAGGATCTTCTGTTTTCATAAATAAACAAAATGTACATACATATCCTAATTTAGTTTTATTTAAAAGTAGGTAGTCGTAGAAAAAGTATTGTATGCAACGGTGTATAACTGGTCTAAAAACGCTCGTGGCGTATTTACTTGCGATGTTCGCCAAGGCTCACGTCGCAACCCACGCCACTCGCGTTTTAAGACCCTTCTTATACAACAGTTGCATAAAATACTATTTTCTACTCGTCAACTACAATCTGATAATAAGAACTCCGCAAATCCTACTATAACGACATACTTTTTAGATTTGATCATCACTCTATACTCTATGGTCTATATTATATGTCACTAAACTATAATACGTATATTATACAACTCCGCACAGAACTATAATGAAATTCAAAAAAAGAACTCGGTGTTTTGCAATTGTTTTTTAAGCTATGTTTCATTACCTGTAGTTTATGGGCTACCTACTCGTAGAAAAAGTATTGTATACAATAGTTATATAATTAGCTTTTTAAGTTTCGTACCTTAATTAGGCCACTCAGCAAGCTTCGTGGCCTAAACGCGGTACACCACTGAAAAAGCATACATTATATAACGATTGTATAAAATACTATTAAGTACAATGGGCAGCAAAATAGCATAGATTAGATTTCAATCATAATTTTACATAGTTAGGTTTCACATCTATCAATGCAATTATGCTGGCTACAGTACTTCAAATCCACTACACCTTCACCTTCCCCGATATTTTTATTGGTGCGACGTTTTGATTATCCAATAAACAATATAGGCAGTATCCCATTTTGTGGATCTTACTTTTTCCGGTTCACTGATTGCGATGATCAAAAGCTCAACTAGGTATTTCCAACGAACAATATCACTTGAAGATTCACTCGGCGAAAACACTATATAACATTAGAATAATGGCATCACGTGTCAAATCACTTTACTTTGAGGTGAAATCCTAAAAGTTACGTGGCGTATGACTATCCCATCAAAAACATAGATGTGCAAATATGCCAAGTTTTTTAACAGCTTTGCTAATAAAATAAGTGAGATCTAGCTTGTAATCAAGCTCTTTCGAAGTTTTTTAAATCACAGCCTCATGCATTACGTTCTTCAATGGCTTAATTATTATTTTTTATGTTATTTGCTATTCAATAGACCGTCTTGGCAAGTTTTTACCCATTATTGTTCATGGGTAAAAACTTGCCAAGACAACTTTGAGTCTAGTAAATACAATTTAATTTAGTTTGTCATTGGCAAAGATCTAATCAATCAAGTAGGTTTGCGTATTGGCATGTGTTTGTCGAAGTTAAGGAAGTGATTAACTTTATGTTCCGATCAAACATTAAGAGAAATTTTAATAAGAGAAAACTTGCGAAGTCGCACTATTGAGTAGCAAATAACGTAACAAGTCATTTTAATGGGTATATTATCTCATTTTAATAATATACGCGATATAATCCGTTAAATTGTTTTATTTCAATGAGTAATAATCGCAGAAACAGAAGAAAATATTAAGCCATTTTAAGCAATATATGCATGAATTTTTAATTTTACTTTATTAAAAGCTCATTTATGTAGCAAACAGTAGAGAAAAATAAATTTTCGAATAAGTATAAAAATAACCAAGATATAAGCGATCAAACATTTCATTCTAGCAAAACAGATTTTAATATGGAGTTTATATTTGGCCGTAGTGGACTATGACGTAAAAGTACATCTAATTAGTAGTTTAAAATGCCTGTACCATGCCTATTTCTTGGCCGATTTTAATTTTCATTTCGCTTTTTGAAATCGTTTTACGGTATTTTGATAAGTTTTCATAAAAAAAATCATGCATGTACCCTATTAAGGAATGTCATGTAAGACATAAGCTATGATTTAAAGAGCTTTGAAAGAATTTGGTTTCCAGTTAGATCTCACTTTTTATTAGCGAAACCGTTACCGAACTTGACATTCTTTCACATTCATATTTTTGATGGGATATCATTATTTTTTATAAATTGAGTAACTATGTGATGATTTCTGTTTTTTTTTTCTATTTAAACATCCAAAAGTCTACCTCCACACCGAATTTCAACTTCCTAAGTCACCTAGAAGTAGTCAAACATTTTCATGAATGAGTCAGTCACTCAGTGATAAAAACAGTGATTTTTCGGACGACAAAATTTCGTGAACAGTTAAGAGGTTTTTTTTATTGAAATTAAGGATTCGGTAATTAGAAGACGGTCCTATAAGACACGCAAAATTGCAAATGCATTAAATACATTTTAAGTTATTTGGGGGTCAAAAGTGGCCCGAAGTGGTACAATTAATATAACCAAAGGCCGATGTCGCCTTTTTTGCTTTGCAAACTTGGCTGGCACACTGCCGTGTATCTAACTGGGTACATAAATGTGTGTTATTTTTCTTGGTCACGTATTCGGAGCCCCCAAGGGGCTGACTAAGCCCATTACTGTGAAATTTATTTCAATTTTTCTCCTTTTTAACTAGTGTGAAAGGGCGGTAATGCCTAGAATAAAATTTAAGTTATAGACCGACGGTCTTGTATTCATGGCCGAGTGCCAGGCAAGCCTAGGAAATATGTGACTCTAGCTTTCTTTGTTTTTTTATTAATTAAAGGATTACCAACCGATAATACATCAGACTAAAGCATATTACAAGGAAAAACAGTATGCATACCCAATTATACATTAGCACGGCTTCCAAATAGGTATTTCAAAGAATTAATATATAGTCATAAATGTTGACGGTATCGAAGTCGTCAATCATCGTCAATCAATTATTAATGGTTAAGATAATAATAGCAATAGTAACAATAATACCAACAATAATTAATAGGCTATAGAAAAGAAAAACAGAGGCGGAAGAAAGAAACTCTGACAATACGGAAAAGGCATTTAATGCGTTACTTCCTGGGTTCCAGGTTGTTTTAATCGATGTATGTTAATGCACTTTTATCATATTGTTATCTTAAAGTCTCACTCTCCTAAAAATCTCTTTAGCTACCCGCTTCTACAGGTTACTACAACTTTTACGAAATGCGAGGAGTTTAGTGGCATCCAGCAAATGTACATTATCATAATCATCATACATAATATTGGTTTAGCTGAGTGGGAGTAACGTTGCTTGCGAAGATGAAGATCCTTGGTTCAAATCCCGGTAAGGGCAAATATTTGTGTGATGAGCATGAATATTTGCTGCTGAGTCCAGAATGTTTTCTATATTTATAAGTAAATATATATATTACATATATCGTCGTCTAGTACCCATAACACAAGCCTTATTGAGCTTGCCATAGGACTAGTTCGATTTATGTAAAATTGTTCTGTAATATTTATTTATTTATTATTATTATTATATCAGCCTGTAGTCCACTGTAGGACACAGGTCTCCCAAGGATCTCCACGACTTGTGTTGCGCAGCCCTGATTCATCGGTATCCATTGATCTTGACCAGATCGTCGGTCCATCGATGACCTATTTAGCTCAGAGCCTCTGAAGGCCCTGGGTTAAAATCCCGGTAAGGGATTATCTTATTTGGGTGATGAGCATAAATATTTGTTCGTGAGTCTTGGATGTTATAGATATATATATATATATAAGTAAAATATATCGTCGTGTAATACTTATAACACAATCCCTCTTAAGCATACCATGGGACTAGTTCGATTTGTGTAAAAATTGTTCCGTATTATTTATTTAGGTATTTATTATTATTTTTATTTATCTTGCTGGGGGCCTTTCTATGCTGCGTCGTCCTGTACGCGGTCGCTACTCGAGAACCTTTCTGCCCCGGCCACCATCGGCAGCCATCCATAGATAAGTATTTAAAGCCATAAAATATAGAAAAGTAAATTAAATTATAATTACAATATCTGTACTATAAAGTTGTAAAAATTAAATGTCTGTAATGACATTGAAAATATTTTTAATAAAATGTTTGTAACGGAGTATTTGGAGGTCACTGGATCGAAAAATATTCTTTTTGTATGTTTGTATGTGTCATTGTTCTAAAGCGGCTAAACGGATTTCAACTATTTTTGGTACACGGGTAGCTGGGTATCTCCAGATGTGTATAGGATACTTTTTACCTCAACTACGCGGAAAAAAGGGGGTTATGACTTTCTCTCCTCCGCGAACGAATTTGCTGGCACCTTCTAGTTTTTAATTAATTGATTGTAAATCTAAAGAGAAATATATTTTTTTATTGAAATAAAACAATTTAACGGATTATATCGCGTATATTATCGCGTATTTGTGAAATGCTGCTTGGTAAATTATTAGAATAAAATAATTAAGCCCTTCTGGCACATATGTAACTGTCTTTACAGCTTAGGCCCATCTGGCATGTATGTACACCTTTATTTGTGTTTTTTCAAAAAATGGGTAGTTTGCACAAAATTGTAACTTTGACAGAGGAAAATACATCTTTTCTCAGTCCTCCCGTGACCATGGAAAGCTGGAAAGCTTCCGAAACGTCGGGAACTAAAATAAGATAATATACGCGATATAATCCGTTAAATTGTTTTATTTCAATGAGTAATAATCGCGGAAACAGAAGAAAATATTTTTTTATGTTCTTATGTGTCGTTGTGGCTTTATCACGCCAAATCGGCTAAACGTATTTCAATTAATTGAAAGCTGGGTCCTGGGTATCTCCAAGTAGTTATACGATAATTTTTACCCCACTACACTGAAGAAAAAGCGGCCAAGTGCGAGTCGGACTCGCCCATGAAGGGTTCCGCAGCCGTTTATATAAAAAAATGCACTACAGATGAAAAATAATACGATATGAAAAAAAAACTCTAACAAAAGAGCGTATCCCCCGGCACTTAGGTCCTTGTGCTGAGAAGCGCAGTTTTTTGGCAATAACGTAAAAACGGTATGTCCGATCAAGTTGAAAATAATTTTCATTGGAAGTATTTATTAATTAAGCTTTATATTTTTTAATTTTTTCATATTTTGTTTACTTACCTTTTAGAAAATAGATGGGGGGGGACACAATTTTTGCTACTTTCCTAGCGAGTATTTCGGAAAATATTTACTAAACAGATTTTTTTTTAGAAACCGAAAAGTGTTTTTAGAAGTACTGTCGAAATATGTGCCACACCATGATATTTACTGAATTTTTTTTCAGTTTCGGTTACATGTATGGAGTGCATCCCCTAGAAATATATATATTTTTTATTTAACTACCAAACTAAGTAGCGGTTAACACACGACATCTATGCTCCAAATTTCATCAATGTGCATCTTATAGTTTGCGAGAAAAATGCCTGTGACATACGGACGGACAGACAGACATGACGAATCTATAAGGGTTTCGTTTTTGCCATTTTGGCTACGGAATCCTAAAAAGAGGGGTAATGCCTTTCTCTCCTCCGCAAACGAAGGTGTGGGGACTTTCTATTATACAAATATTTGTACAGTGAACTATATAGCAACGTCATCGTCGCCTATAGACCAGTAGCATTCAGATAATTCGGATAGCGGTAATAATACAATAAAGTAATATTATTTTAATTCGTAATATCTTTCACAATTTATTTTAATGAATGAATATAATGGGGCATATTTGCAGGCCATTCCTGCAACCTCGGAAATTGCTTACAACCTTTAATAATAAAAGGCCTGTGTTTACCTTTCGTGCGTACAATGGAAAGCGTTCCGGGTGTATTGTTTAATGTACCTCACAGCATTTTTCGTGAAAGGTGCTATGTTGGCGATGTGTTTTCTGAAAATTCGGGTTCTCTTTTGAATACAGATATTCAAAAACTTGAAAGTTTCTTTATTCATTCGGCCCCAGAGCAAGGAATTGTTTTTCATGTATGTGTCGTTGAGCTAAGTTCAAACAGCTATTTAAAAAAAAATAGTTTGTATCGATCCTTAGCACGGAGATAAAAACAAGATGACCTAGTATGAAATTACGCACTCCTGATGTAGGCAGGAACTCTGGGTTCAGTAGATTCAGTAGTGAGAGAAAGTACTAATGCAATTACTGACACAAGTATACTGAAATTGTAAACTTAATTGTAATAACTACCAACTTCTTCTATGGTCTTTAACAGAATGTCGCAACTGGCTCGATCTCTCCAACTCCTCATCGTTGGTTCCCGCTGTTTTTAAAATTCATTCCCGACCGGTCTAAGGCAGATAAGCATTGAGCAATCCTCGAACAGCATTCTCTCACCATTCTATCATAGACAAATTAGATCTTTTAAAAAAAAAAAAGCATAAAAACATTTAAAGTTAGCTGGTTACAGGCAAACCCTAACACTATCAACATTGTACTATGGTATATAACTACTGTAGCTGTTTATGAGCTAATTGTAATAGTACTCTGTTCATTTGTTCAGTTATAACATCCTTAATGTCTAATTTTAAACCACCATCTAGGTTTAATAATGGATAGTCTCTTGCAGTCGGCGCACGATCCAAAGTAATTGATTAACAGTCCTCTTGCTTCTTAGTAATGACTCCTTTTTAGAGTACAGCGCCTTTCCTTTCCTTTTTATATTTTGAAGTGTGAATGTTTGTTTGAATAATTGATTTGTGTTTGATTACAAAGCCATCTATTGTCCGTCTCTGGCAACTTCAAGCTTGGGTGCGGTTGACGTAGAACTAGGATATTGTTAGATTACCTAACCTGGTAGCAAGGACTATTAAAACAAGAGTTCTGACACTTGCCATACTTTGAATCGTGCTCCGATCGCAAGGAGATATTAAAAACTAGTTGGCGCTTAAAAACTAAACATTTATGAGGCCATGCGCATTCATCGATGGCTGGAGAGAACTGAGGCGCGCGCGGGCAGTGCGCGTATCTTTTATGCACGTATTGGAGCGAGACGGAAGATGTGGTACGCTTGTTGGGGTAGATTGAATTCACTCGTTATTTTCCTACCTATCTAAAGTATGCTTTAATGTTTGTTTTCTTTCTGTCTCACTTTAGTGTACGTCTATCTCATGTGTTGCAATCTATATTACTACTATAAGGTTGTAAAAATGAAATGTCTGGACATTGAAGATATTTTGAAAAAATTGATTGTTACGGACTATTTTAAGGTCACTAAAACGAAAAATATTTATTTTTTATTTTATGTATGTTTGTGTGTGTCGTTGTGGCTTCAACGACACATACAAACATACATAAAATCCAAAAAAATATTTTTCGTTTTAGTGACCTCCAAATAGTCCCTAACATTTTTTTTGAAAATATCTTCAATGTACAGACATATCATTTTTACAACTTTATAATAGTATAGATAGTGATTATTTTACTGCTGTCGCTGGTCTTAATGCTCACCTGTACACGACCTCCTATAACTGGTAACCCGTCGATTCAAGAACCTTTTGGAGAATGTCGGAATAAAGAAATATATTAAAGTAACAATTACTTCGCAAATAGCTAATAATAAATAAATCGTGACATTTAAACGCTTGCAAAGTTGAATAATAGTAAAAAAAAATCTTATACATAGATGGCGCTGTACATATCGAGGAACGGCTTTTTGTATGAAGATGGTCAGTCCTCTTGTTTTAATGGTCCTTGCTGGTAGGTAGAAATGTCAAAATTACAGCTGAAGCGCTAGAAACGGTATAAAAATAACTGTTTTATATAATTATGTTTTATATCAGCATTCGGGTCTGCGTTTTGTTTTGGCGGTTTTATTAGATGCTATTACTTACATTCGCAAAGTCTATATCTTGTTGTTTTCAAAACTTGACTCCGAGCAGTATCAGAACAATCTACCTAGTCCTAATCAAAACGAAACTGACTCTGGCACCGCAGCTTGTGCCAAAGTCAGTTTTGCCGAAGATGCCATTTTTTTAAATAATAATAATAAAAATAACCATCAAGTGTCATCCTTGTTTAACCGTTGGCATAGTTACTAGTCCATCGATGAGCGAACACATTACGTTATTTTCTGACCATAACTATGACTGGTGTGTCGCGATATGTTTTATCGCTTTCCACTCGGCTTGAAACGATCGTGAGTGTTGACTTTCAAAAAATATTCCGCTAATGTAAAACCGTTTTTGCAAACCCAACCAATGCCGATCGATCATGAGGCTATCCCCGAATATGGAAAAATAGGTGAGCAGCCTGCGTACGCGTCGGGACTCGCCATTCAACTCGAAGTGGCGTGGGAGATGGCTGCATTTTTTGACTGTCGGACTAGCTCACGGCAATGTATTTTATTTATCTGATACCCATAAAAATATTTGTAATTTACTAGCTAATTGCAAAGAGTAGTATATGTGTAACATAATATTTTCTTCTGTTTCCGCGATTATTACTCATTGAAATAAAACAATTTAACGGATTATATCGCGTATATTATCTCATTTTAGTTCCCGACGTTTCGGAAGCTTTCCAGCTTTCCATGGTCACGGGAGGACTGAGAAAAGATGTATTTTCCTCTGTCAAAGTTACAATTTGTGCAAACTACCCATTTTTTTAAAAAACACAAATAAAGGTGTACATACATGCCAGATGGGCCTAAGCTGTAAAGACAGTTACACATGTGCCAGAAGGGCTTAATTATTTTATTCTAATAATTTACCAAGCAGCATTTCACAAATGAGGCGTACTGAGGAGAAAAGAAACGCTGCAAAGAAAAACTCCCAGGCTACCTCATTACTAATTATAATATTTAAAAACAGAGACTATTAAACTACTTTTAAACAGATAAGATATTTTACACCGTTCGGAAATTAAGGTTTTGCAGTCCTGTGTCTCGCTTGTTCCTTGATGAGATGTATTACAGGATCCCAAGCTGGTGGTAGTGACAATCCATCTTCTCTATTGAAATTAGGATGCTTTTTAATCTCAATAGCCTCGCGTAGCATCCTGGGAAAATATCTTTTTTCTTTGGCAAGGATAGAAGGTTTATCAAACTTAATTGAGTGGTTTGGTTTGTCAATGACATGTTCACAAAGTGCAGATGTCAAGCACCGTCGATGTAATAGGTCTGCAGTTTGTGAACATGTCATTGACAAACCTTCTCTGTCTCTGTCTGTCTGTTTAAAAGTAGTTTAATAGTCTCTGTTTTTAAATATTATAATTAGTAATGAGGTAGCCTGGGAGTTTTTCTTTGCCGCGTTTCTTTTCTCCTCAGTACGCCTCATTTGTGAAATGCTGCTTGGTAAATTATTAGAATAAAATAATTAAGCCCTTCTGGCACATGTGTAACTGTCTTTACAGCTTAGGCCCATCTGGCATGTATGTACACCTTTATTTGTGTTTTTAAAAAAAATGGGTAGTTTGCACAAATTGTAACTTTGACAGAGGAAAATACATCTTTTCTCAGTCCTCCCGTGACCATGGAAAGCTGGAAAGCTTCCGAAACGTCGGGAACTAAAATGAGATAATATATACGCGATATAATCCGTTAAATTGTTTTATTTCAATATGTGTAACATGTTTTTAATATTACGTGTTAATTTGTTTAACCATCACGATCATGTGGCTTCGATCGTATATCGTAAGATTGAACTCGAACGATCGTGCGGTGTCGGTTGCGTTCTGAGATGTTGATTTAGTAGGTCTAACTTATTTGCGTACAGGCCTGGTTTACTAACTGGGATATTATGCTTATTTTAGAGGCTCTATTGACCGATAAATTAATTGAAGATCTGCTCAGAAATGAAAATTTATCATAAATTGAAGATTTCGAAGAAATTGAGGATCTGGAATATCTGCCTGACTTCTGCGACAGTTTAGCGTGTGATGATTTATGCTCGGACAAAGATATTTCCGATGAAAATTTTAATGGATTGAGGCCACGTTCACGATCTCCTCTACCTTCGCCAATGTCACCTTCATCACCTCCTTCTTCGCGAAGATCGACGCCACTACTATCAACGTTTTTACCACCTTCTATTTCGCCAGTACTTATATCTGAAATCAGCTAGCTCTTTTGGACTCGTCTAGTCATAGATTGCAATATTTATCCTAGATTGCCAATGTTCTGGAGAACGGGACTTCATTTTGATTGGTTTGCGATGTTATAGCAAGAGAGAAGTTTTTAGCAAGGAATGATATCATACCCTTATTAAATTTTCACTTGGACTTAGCTGATACCATATCAAACATTCCCACACGAACACGTCATGAAAGTGTCCATGACGAAAATGACCCAGATCTGTCATTCGCCAGCAGCTGCCTCCCTGATTATCAAATCAAAAGACCAGGATATCATAGCCCCTCGCTCTTGTCGCATGGACAACTACGGAAGCCGTTCAAAAGTGAAATATCCGATTTATATTTATCCATAACGAGAGATGAAGGCTGCTTTAGATTTTATCATAAAAAATAATAATATCGATAAGACATATGACTGATTATGATCTCCTTTAACTACATTTGAGTTAAGAATGATTAAATATTTGAACCTAACTAGCAAGTAGCGTTTTTTATCGTCACAACTAATTAATATTGATTATTTATTTCGTAGTATTATTGCCTAAGAAATGGCTGTGATTTAGTACCTGAACTAAATGTAAAAAATAATTATAATTGTTTCTCATTATTATAATTGTGCTTAATATAACTGAAATCTTTAAATAACGTTTGTAATGGAACATCTGCACGAATATTTCATGACGCTCACGAACGTGCGAGTTACATATTATGCCTGAACCTTACGATCGCGAGGGTCTGATTGTGGAAGACCAGCTAAGTCAAGATTTTTTATTTCATTTTTTCCAGACCCTATAAATACCAATAAAATATTTGCGCAATGTAACAGGACTCAGTTAAAGATTTAGTTCTCTCGGGTGTAAAGGGTTATTTACTTTTATTATCCTGCGTATCTGTGCAGTTTTATGCATCATAATTGCAATAATAATAAGTATAAAACGCAAAATTATAAAATGCTATAACTATTATACTTAATATAATCTTTTGTCATCCGAGTAAACGTCAAGGATTTCAGTGTAAGTGTTGGTACATAGTGTGAATATATTATTCGACTTTTTCAATATCGAATGGTATTTTTTTAGTAGATGCTAGGACACGCGGGTCGTGAGTCTCCGGGGGAAGACCCGACATATTCGTTTTATAAGGTAATCAGTATCGACAATAAGCTTGACATTCTGATTACCTAATAAAATGAATATGTCGGGACTGTGGTATTACATTACTGTGCTAGGTACAGTAGACAGAATTCTACAGGTGTAGAAGAGACACAGGCACAGAAACAGGAAATTGTTTATGCTCTTTTGACTAAGACAATTAAAACGGGATTTTTTTAATGGCACACACAACTAGAACCTTTAAAATATTCAATAGAAAACAAAGAATAAAAAACAATAAATAACATCGGCATTTTCTTGGCAACGCTTACGAAATTTAACAACATAACGTATTTAATACATGTCGGTTAAAGACTTTTTGTAAGGAAACTGAAAACTCTTTATTTATATTAACTTCATGGCATAAAACGAAAGTAAGTACAAATGGCAAATTTAATGCAAAAAGGGATTAATTTTCTGCCAAACAGCGATGCATGAAAATAGTGCAGTGGGAAAAATCATTCAGTACTGAGAGCGTTAGGACACACAAGCAAATAATGCATACATAATAACTTATATATTTAGACGGTGTCTTAGCATTCTGCCCCCTATGACCTACCTCCCACGCCTGAGTGTTCCACCTACCTTGTGCCTTATGCACCGCGTTCTTAGTCCCCACCTTACTCCAAGTGTGCGCGATGGGATCCCTTTGGAGATTTGCGCTCCACCCACTGAATCCAATAGCTGGTTGGGAGACAAGCCTCCTTCATGGCTAGGGCCAAAACTGTTCAGTTCAAGGTTCCAAAAAAAAGGAGGAGAAGAAGAAAGGAGAATTAAGGAGATCATAATGAGCGCCTTGCTGCGTAGCTACTTTTATTAAAGTTACTGCTCTCGGTTTATGACTTCTCTCAGTCTTAAATCATTTACTCGAGACACTAACACCACCCATCTATTCTACTCATACCATTGTCATGTCATATACATTCAAATTAAATTTAATTCAAATAACTTTTATTAATAATCTTAAAACTAATTTTATATTGGTTTTGATTCAGACATCGGTTTATAGATTGTGCTTTCCAGCATAAACCTCTCCCAGAATCTTCCACAATTACTGAAGAATATGACTGCCACGCAAATGGGAAGGCGATTTTAATTCGCAGCAGGCGCTACATGGAGGAAAGAAAACACATAGTTAAAGTAATGAAAATAGATTTGCGTAATAGATAAAGTAATGAAAATATATTCGCGTGCCAACTTACAACCTTATCGCAGTATCGTGGCGTATAACTCGAGATTGAGTAGTTGGTTTGTCATTACAACAAGATTCCATTGTGGTACGCAAATCAGCTTCCTTTACTGTTCTTTTCTTTGTCTATGTGCTAACATTATTTCATACGGGAGGATAGCTTCGTCCTTTATGTTGCTTTCTGAGAAATTACTTTTCGGTTAGCCAATATAGATCCAAATTATTGCGTTAAGAATAGTTCTGTAGCTAAACACGGGTTCCCTTTATGTCGCATACTTTTGTTTGTCCGAAACTATTTTAGCATAACAGACTTGGCACATTCAGTTTCCGACGAAGGGTAATGTGGCAGAAACCTTATTTAGCAAAATGCTTACATTACCTATTTCACAAGAAAATTAAACATATGAAGATATAAATAACATGGTTTTATTTTTAACATTAAGTATATTTAACAAAAACATAAGTTGAAAAATTATTACATGCTACTTAATTATTATTATTAAAGCGGAGCGTCAAAATGGGTCAAAAACCGAAAACTGTAGGTTAGGTTAGGTTTGTATTATGACCATGTATAGCGGAGCGAGCGAAGCGAGCGGAGCGGCAAAATGCTAACATTACCTATTTCACAAGAAAATGAAACATATGAAGATATAAATAACATGGTTTTACTTTTAACATTAAGTATATTTAGGAAAAACATAAGTTGCGAAATTATGACCAAATAATTTTCGGTCTGATAAAAATATGCCTATTAATTTTATGCGTAGACATGATTCGGACAAACGAAAATAGGCGCAATCAAATTATGATAAATTAATATCTGCGTTATCAAACTATGCGAACGTTGATTATGCCAAAACAGGGGGAACCAGCTAAACACACTGTTTTTGGGTCTATCCGACATTTGGTGCCCTTCGCATGTTCCAGCTATTTATAAGAAACATGATTTTTATTACAGAACGGCACTCATTAAAATACTCATAATATTAAAGTAATGTTAACATTGCATTATTTAAGTAAGTAAAGAGTCCTGCGAAAAATTAAAAAAAAACATTAGCATTTTATTTTTTGAAGCCAAATCACTGGAAAAAAATTATATAAAAAATATTAATTCTGACGACAGGTTGCAAATAATAATAAGTCCGAATTCATCTTTATCAAACCAAAACTTACTCTATCACATAACACAATAGGGACGGCAGCTAAAATTTTATAAGTCTGTCATGGAGATAAATAAAAGTATTGGAGACGTAGTATTTCTTTTTTTACATAATTATATAATAATGACGATACATTAATTCAAAATTCAATCTAGAAATAATTTAAAGAAAAGACGGGTTTTACTAGTAAATCTCATTCCTAGTCTAAAAAACCTCTTTTTTTTCTGAGCCTGAAAATATTGCTTGCTGTAAGAATTTTTAAATTTTGTATATTCTGTTATTTCTGTTTGTTTAAGTAGGATAGGTTTTTTAAGTTGATATTAAAGTAAACACATTGTTATCATCTATACTACTATAAAATTTTAAAAATGAAATGTCTGTATATTGAAGATATTAAAAAAAAGAAGATTGTTACGAACTATTTGGAGGTCACAAATCATAATTTTTTTTTTTTTTACTTTTTGTATGTTTGTATGTGTCATTGTGGCTTCATCACGCCAAATGGGCTAAACAGATTTCAACTAAAATAAAACAATTTAACGGATTATATCGCGTATATTATCTCATTTCAGTCGGGAACTAAAATGAGATAATATGCGCGATATAATCCGTTAAATTGTTTTCTTTCAATGAGTAATAATCGCGGAAACAGAAAAAATATTAGATTTCAACTAATTTTGGTACACGGGTAGCTAGATGGTTATAGGATACTTTTTATTTGACGACGCTGTCATGAAAAAGAGGTGATATGACTTTTTCTCCTCCGCGAATGAATTTGCGGGCTTCTTCTAGTGTTTTATAAAAAGGACATATCCTTTTGGATGGCAAGGGTTTCTTTTCCCTAAAGAACGTTGAAAAATTCATCAAGATACGGAAATGTGTTGATAACGATACCTTTTGCTCCTTTTTGGTACGGAAAAATATTGAAAATGTCCCTCCAGTTAAATATACCTCTGCGTAGAGGTACTGTGTCAGTTATAAAATTAAACGAAATCCTGGAAAGTAATTACATACCGAAGGAATGGAAGTAGATGGAAAAAAAAGATATTTTAAATATTGAGCATAAAGCAACTAAGAAAAACAAATTGGTTCAGGGTACCTAACCAAATGCCGAAATGAACTAAGATCGTCTCGGGTTTGGTGTGTTTAATACTGTCAATATGTACATTAAGGTACGGTTGAAGAAAAATAATTAGAACCGATTTGAACCGTTGGTTTCGAGCACTTTTAGAACAATCTGGTTTTGATGACGTTATAGCTGTATCGCGGAGATTGTTTAGGGAGAACATGCCTACAAAAACAATCTAAACAACCTAAAATTTGGTGCTGGTGTCTGAAAGCGAACTGTCATGACCCATCCAGGCTCGTAGATAAGGTTGCACTATAAATTTGGTGAATTTGTCATTTTCGTAGTCATATAAAATGCGAAAAGGAATGTCAAATCTTATTATTTTTTAGATATTTCTATATATATTATGAACCTTACAAAAATAAATAAAATAAATTACATTTTATTTACATGAGCAAATCTGATAGACCCATATATGCTGATTTTTTTTCAGTTTTGGATACGCATGTCCACACATGTAAACAAAACATGCCGCCCCTAGACATACATTTTTTTGTTATTTAACTATCAAACTAAGTAGCGGCTTAAACAAGACACCTATGTCATACGGATTGACGGACGGGCGGACGGACATTACGAAACTACTGGGGTTCCGTTTTTACCATTTTGGCTACGGAATCCTAAAAATATGCATATCTCACGGGATCCCGGCAATAATGCGACCACCAAAGTCAGACTGTTTAAAACGCTCGTTGAAATGCCCATGATTTGGCAATACACCCAAACTCCCAAAAAAAGGAAAACTTTTTATAAACTTATTGACATGAGTAGGTACCCGAATCCCGGAGGGCTAGTCGTATATTAAACCCTTCCTCATATTTCGCATTCCATCTTTAGTGCTGCTACATAAAAGAAAAAAAATACGCCGTCATTTCTTGAAGAGACAACTTGGTTGGGTTATAAAATAAAAATATAATTCCATTAAGTCGGATTTATTTTCAAAACAACATGTTACAATTCATAAATTGCGTTGATATGAATATTTTCAAACGTGAAATTATTGATTTCTGTCGTTTTACACTGGCATTGACTGCGACAATTTTGTGTGTGTCTTAAAAAACTATTCGTTAATACGAGTAGTTATCACTTCAGTATACATATCACCTTTTGTATCTAAAATAATATGATTCATCTAAGGTCGTGATCATCGTCATAATGTATAAAATGTTCAAGTAGTCTGATATGATAAAATATTCGATTGTTAATTTTTTTTCAGATTCACTTCGTCTATAATATTCTAATTTCGTCCACATGTTCACATATTCATTTCATCCATATATTCAAAAGTTATCTCCACTACCATCTCGTACACATTCTTACTGCGATAGGAAGGGGATAATTATGAATTGGTATGTGGACGAGTTGGGAATGTGGACATGGTGGGAATGTCGACAAGTTGGAAATGTGGACGGGATGGAAATGTGAACGAAATATGATGAATGGGAAAGTAGATGAAATGAACCAGAGCGGCAATTTTTACATTAATTTTATTAACATTAAATCACTTTTACCAATATATATATATATATATATATATATATTATATTTTGACAACACGTATACATCCAAAGACATAATGCAAAAGTAAAATGGTTGCTTGTAAAAAGTATAACGTATTAATAAATTTCAATTAATTATCCATACTAATATTATAAATGCGAAAGTCTGTCTGTCTGTCTGTTACCTCTTCACGCTTACACCGCTGAACCGATTTGGATGAAATTTGGTATGGAGATAGTTTGAGTCCCGGGGAAGGACATAGGCTACTTTTTATCCCGGAAAAATACCCTTATCCGCGATAAACGAATTTAAGGCGGACGAAGTCGCGGGCAGAAGCTAGTTATAATATATAAGTACTATATTTATTATTTACAACGATATCAAATAGACATAGTTTCAGCCACAACAGTGATCATTACTTGAATTATAAAAACACTAACTTATAATATTTAATCGGTTCTTAAATAACACTTAGTTTTACATCGTCTTATAATTTATAGTTATAAACATTCTTCTAAACGTTATTCAAACACTTATTCTAATAAATAAAATTATATTTACGAGTAAACAGTATTTACAACAAATATTATAGCCTAAATATGGAACTCGATTATTGTATTTACTATGCTTTAATACAATATTTTTTTAATCATATATAATATAATTTATTATAATTTACAATAAATATTTTATTTTTTATCCTATTGCGCAAATCGTGAGATTTTAATGTCAGAAAAAAGTTGTCAGTTTGCAAATAATATTGCAAACAATGTCAGATAAGGTTTTAAATTAACTGCCCTAGTCTTACACATTTCTTAATAGGGAACATGCACGATTTTTTTATCGCTTTTTTTAAGTTAATATCAAAATACTGTAAAAACTATTTCAAAATAAGAAATTTAAATTTAAATCGGCCATGAAATACGCATAATATAGGCATTTTAAAATGAAAGCGTTAAAGTATTAATCACGAGAGAACAAGTTTCGTTGTTCTTTAAAATTCTTCAAAATTTACATTTTATTTACTTCTGTATGAAAAACAAAGTAAAGGAAAACAAATAAGTTCATGCTTCTAACAAAGTTGAGCACTTGTTTAATAATTCTTATTACAGAGAGACCGTAAACAAACAGCACGTGACGACTTCTTGAAATACGGCACTTTGTTTAGCGCAACGCTTTGGAAGCCAAGTAAAGAATATTCCTTTTAAAAAGCAATCCTAAGATTTTCAAAAGAAATATTTTTGTGTTACTGCATAATTTAGAAGGAATCTGCTCATACGTAATTTTTTAATATTTGAAATGTCCTTGGTAAAACATGGCACACTCTTTCGAAATACTTTAGATGCTTTAACTTAATTCTTAACAATCTAGAACTGAAACATAACATCCTTAAAACTATGAGCTTTTTGCAGAGGAAAAAACACCTTTTACAATACATAATTTTCATACAAAGCGATTCTTACCTCAATTAGGCACTAAGGTAAAAAGGATCCGGAATAAGAAATGGATTGTACTTTTTGTTTTACAAATATCATGATAATAATCACAATTTTTGCAATTTATTAGTGGATTACTCCACTAGCGTTATTATTATAAACAAAGATCAGAAACAAATGAAAAAAATTTTCGACGATACTGGACTTGAACCAGTGCCTTGAGCCAGACCGGTGGTTCAAGTCCAGTATCGTCGAAAAATTTTTTCATTTGTTTCTGATCTTTGTTTATAAGAAATGGATTGTTTAAGAGAAACCGCTGTTGATCCGACAATTAGTATATTTTTAACAAAATAAAAAAAATATTAGAATATAATACAGATGTAGTGAATAATCCTTTCCCATCCTCAAAATTTGGCACATACGACTACTTCCAAATGGCGCCAATGTGTCCATGAATTATTGTATTATTAAGTGAAATACGTCACCTAATAAAATAATAACCCATATCAAATAAATTGAGTACTTTATTCATCAATGTCAAATGTCGAAACACCAGTTTGAAATATATCACACTGCGATGTTAAAACCACCACGATCCAATCATAATATAAAGAATTCGTTTGGTAAACAAAATACTACCTTAAATAAATCATGTGGTATTAACCACTCTATATCGATACTTCGTCTCGCAATGCGATCGTCCTCTACGTTGTCTTGATGGGTACTGAGTGTGAATGAAGTAGCAAGACGAATACGAAAATTTCTGAGAAAATACGATGGGAAATGATTATTCACTACATGTGTTCGTGAAGTTTGAGGCGTTATCGGGAATTAAATCTGGAACAGAAGTACCACTATCGCTATCCATTGTATTTATTCAATTTTTGCCACTTCTAAGCTACACGAAATCTGCGACCCCTCTTCTATTATTGGGTATTGATTGTTCATTCTAGGCCGTAGTTATAACAAGCTCACGTTATTTCCGTTGGAGTATTTGCCCGAAGACCTGATGGATCTGATGGTGGTCAGCCTCACTGATGACGTGTGGTCGCCACGTCTCAGGAGCGACGCGTGGTGTCCGCCAGATTCTCTGTGAAAGAAGTAGAATATAAGAAAGAATTTGTAATTCGTAAAAATAACGTATTTTTTCATCAAGACAATTTTGGTAGCCTCAAAGTCTTAAGCCAAGGTATGGTTTTATAGTAACAGGTATTTAACAACAAAAAAAATATATTCAGATCCAAAATATCAACGAAAACCAGAAAACAGTTTATAAAATCATATGTATGGGGTGAAGCATTGTATGGCAGCGAAACGTGGACCCTGATACAGAAAGACTGGGAAAAGTTGAAGGTGTTTGAGATATGGTACTGGAGGAGGATGGAAGGCATAAGCTGGACGGAAAAAATATCAAATGAAGAGGTCTCGAATAGGATAGGAGAGAAAAGGCCAATACTAACACTAATAGAATATATAAAAGGAAATATGATAGGCCATCTGTTAAGACATGACTTTTTCCTCCAAAATATCATAGAAGGAAAAATCAAGGGAAAGTGAGGTAGAAAGGCCGAGACGAAATTACTTTGAGCAAATAAAAGAAAAGGTTAAAGTCATGTCTTACCAAGAAGAGAAGGAGGAAGCCCAAGAAAGAAGCGGCTGGCAATTGCTACACCGACAAGAGCGTAGCTCTTAAATTGAAAAAGAAGACGGTTTAAATAAAAAAAATGTTAATCAACATCTATTCATATCACCCGTCCAAGATGGACGACAAAAATGAAGACTGGCTTCTTCACTAGCTTCTATTCCATCACCCTTCCTTAAACGTTGTGATTTAAAAGATTGATGACACAAGGACTTCTTTGGTGATATAGAAATTTTGGTGTGATCCTAATCAGAGGCTCAAGTCATGTATAGTTTTTAGTTCTAAATAAATTAAAAAGTAAAGTATTTTATCACAAAGTATTTTTTGTCAAACTGCACTGAGTAGCCGTACTTTTATCATTAGTGTCGTCAAATAGGGGAACTTGGGAAACGCTGGGTACCTAAAGACGTTTGTTGCTACTGAAAACAAATGTAGGTATTTGAAGGAATAATTCTGAAATGGGGAGTTCAAGATGCAACAGACTATACATGGTAAAGTATAATCTGCAGCACTGTTTGGACACTATTTTGCTTATGCATATGTTAGTCTTAATTTCCTTGTGTTAATTATCAATTTTACTACGACCTAAAAAAATCTCTTTTTATTAACAACTTTAGTTTTTCAAATAAATAACTAATATTCAAGAAAATATTTATAAAAGTAACATGCTAGGCATGCGTTCAGTAACCGATTTGTTGTCTCTTATATAGGAAAAGTCATATATTTATCATAACAGTCGTAAAAAGGTGGTAACGCAGCGGTAAATACCTTATTTTTATACTAAGGTGGGGACATCGATGACACCTGCATTACCTGCTTTATAATTATAAATGGTGACGAAATAAATTAAAATTAAAAATTGAAAATGACAGTTTCACCATGCTTTATTTTAGATTAATACGCCACAAAACAATCTATCACTTTTTGCACACTTTCCTTTTTACGTAAAGATGCGAAAAAAATATATAGTAGAATGGCAATTTTCCCATCTCTAGTTTCACATACTTCCACATTTACATAAAAGTAACCAGTTTGGTAATACACGTTTAACCCATCTCTAGTTTCACGTACTTTCGTTCACTTTTATGTAAAGGTAAACCATTTTGATAATTTTACGCTTTGGCCCATCTCTAGTTTCACAAAACTAAAGTGGTTTGATAACTTTACGTCTTGAACCATCTCTAGTTTCACATACTTTCCAATTTATATGCATAAGAGTAAACCGCTTTGATAATTTTGTGGCTAGAACCGCCTCTAGAGTTTGACATACTCTCACACTTATATATGTAGGGTAAATTAGTTCGATAATTTTATGCCGTGTACCGTGTACATTTATATAAGGCCATTGCCCTCGTGAAGTATCTTAATTCTCTTTTTATTTTGGGACGCTCCTATTCGATATTGCCCATTTTCTTTTAAAGGCGCATTCCAGACTCTTAACTGTTTACGGATGCTGAGATAAAAGTTCTAAATTAACTTAATTAGGGTCCATTATCGTTTGTTAGTTGAAACATTAGCTTCATTTAAATTAAAAATTGCTTAATGTGTAAAAATCTAGGATATTTTTTCAAGATTATTTTGGTACTGTTAAGATGTTATTCTTGACTCTTGAGTATGTCAAGTTATTCGAACTGCTCGTATAAAGTCACAACACAAAATAAACGAAATACCTACGACATAAATATATTCCGTGCAGTATATTTTAGTATATTTATACTATTATAAAGTGATAAAAGTGAAATGCCTGTACATTAAAGATATTATTTTCTAAATAATGATTGTAATGGAATATTTGGAGGGCACTAAATATATATATTTTTTTTTATATTTTGGATATCTGCATATGTGTCGTTGTGAAGGGATTGCAACTATTTTTCATACACGAGTATTTGGGTATCCACAGATAGTAATAGGATACTTTTTACCCGACTACGCTGAAAAAAAAGGGTTTATGACTTTGTCTCCTCCGCGAATGCAGTTGCGGGCACCTTCTAGGATTATGTATACATTTTGTCATATATAGGCAGTATTTGGGTATAAGCAATGTATGCATTATTTGCTTGTATATCCTAATGTACTTATAGATTTTTCCCACTGCAGCAATGTCATGCATCCCTTTTTGGTCCTTTGGTTGGCTGGTTGGACAAAATAAGTCCGCCATTGGTACTTACTTACTTTAAATATAGTTTACATAAATAAATAGGTATATATAGTATAATATTGTTAAAAATACACAAACTGCACACTGCACACTGCAGGTGAAATGAGATTTAATAATATATTTTAAGTATTTTTATTAATATATTTCAATTTCTAAGAAGTCTATAGTGTTACTTTCACCAAACACAAGATGAACTATAAAAAAACTAGCATAACTACATAAATTAAGATATTCCGTTACACTGTTCAACAAACAATGATAAAATACTCTAACTCCTTAACATTTAACATAAAAAAACCGGAATAAAATTTCCTGATGGGCAGCTTTAACTTTAATAAATACTCCATTACTCATTTACTTACAAGTTAGAGATAGGCTCTTTGAAGTACTTTTGCGGGTTTTAATAAGGTAAGTTGGGCTAAGATCAGGTTTTACAAGTTATTTAGCATTTTCATGCTTTTGTACGATATTTCTGGGGACAAAATATTATGTAACACATTAGAACATTAAGTTTCCCAGATTTGTGCATACTTATTGTTTTTTTTTTTCAATATTGCACTGACAGTGCAATATAATAATATGTTTACATTTTAGTACCTTAACGCCTTATTACAGTGTATACATATTTATGATTCTGAATGGACGTTATTTGGACTCAGAATGTACAAACAGTTTATTTATGGCAGCCTTTTTAAGTCCTTTTTCACCTTCCACTAGCTATAGATATAATTTGGTTATCGATTCACAACTTTGACGAAGCCTGTTGCGGATGACACGTTATTGGTATGTTTTATGACAAAGCTTGTCGCCGATTAGATTTTGTTTTCCACTTGACGATGCCTGCGTTGCGAACTAATAATAATGTTAATACCAATAAATGTATTGTTTATACACCGTGACCGTTAATAACCCGAAAGATTTAAGCTAACGATACAAGAGCCTAATTAGAGTATATAAAGTTATGTAACATATAGTCCAAAAACTCATAATTAAGGAGATATTAATTATTTACAACAAATCAAAAGTTAATAAATCTCCAGTGTAACACACCTTAAGGGCGTGAGCATGACGTAGCCACCTACTTATTTTATACGTAGATGCACTAACTGTATGGTTGTTAGCCAGTTTCATAAAGAAGTTTGGTATCTATTTACAAAAAGTTTTTACTACCGAAAATTTTTCATCACGAGATAATACGCAACTAAAATACAGTGTAGTGTATTAATCCGAATAATTATAATATCTTATCTTACACACTTCAATCTCAAGTAGCTTTTTTGTTATCACTGAGAACAGAGATAATTAGGTTTGTTCTGTTCTAAGTCGCGAGAGTGGTTCTTCTTATAACTGGCTAGTTTGAAATTGATTGTCACTAAAATTACACATTACAAATGATACGAGTAACTAATTGTCACGCAAGATAAAATAACTTTGAACATTTTATTGACTGTAATAAATAATATTCGCAATGCACATTATCCTTCGGCTCATTTAGCAGATATCCACTTTGTGTACGGATTTTGTGATGGGAACTCGCTCCAGGCAGTCGCCGAATACCGAAGACGATACCCAAACCGTCGTATACCTCACCATTTGACTTTTGCGAATGTCCAACGACAGTTTCGCGAAAAAGGGCTTGGAAAAGTTCACAGAGAAAGAGCTATAAATCTAGATGAACAAGCAGAGAACAGAATAATGAACATCATAACAGAAGACCCAACTTTGTTATCAAGAGCTGTAGCAAGAATGGTCAACGCTCGTATTAAGGCTATGGAAAAGGTACGACCTGCATCCTTTTCACTACAGGAAAGTACACCGATTAATTAACAATGACGGGCTAGCTAGAGTTGCCTTTTGCCAAGGAATGAATCAAAAATTAGTGGAAGATCCTGGATTTCTATATAAGATATTATGGACAGATGAATCGTTGCTCACGAGAGAGGGAGTTTTTAAATCCCATAATCAGCATATGTGGTTAGAAGAAAATCCCCATGCGAAAAGGGAAAATTCATACCAGCAAAAAAAATCCGTAAACTTGTCGGCTGGCATTATTGGGAATAAAATAATAGGTCCCGTCATATTTCCAAATAGACTGAATTCTCACAACAATTTCTTATTTCTAAATAATGAATTAAACGACCTGCTAGAAGATGTCGATTTGGAAACCCGACGAACTATGTGGTTCCAGCACGACGGATGCCCGGCCCACTTCGGCTTGGATGTTCGTAATTGGCAGAACAATGACAACAATAACCCGAGAGATGGATCGGCCGTGGGAGGGAAGTTTTAGCATGGCCTGCCCGGTCACCGGATTTAACTCCGCTAGATTTCTTTCTATGGGGAACTCTGAAAGATAAGGTTTACTCAACACCTGTGAACTCCAGAGAAGAGTTGTTAATAAGAGTTCAAACGGTTTCAGAAGAAATCAAGAACACTTATGTTAACTTGAATCATGAAATCCGTTCAAGATTGAATATTTGTGCTGAAAACGGCGGTACACATTTTGAAAATCTAATTCATTAAACTACTCGTAATAAAAATGCGTAACTGTTTCATGTTGTTGTTTATTTTACTGTAGGTACAGGTTAGCATGATCGCTGTTACAACAAAGTCCCTTTCCTGTATGAGGTAAGAGGTAAGTATGATGTAAAAAAATAAATAGTATGATTTCCTTCGAATATTATCATGCCTAACAATTTATGGTTGTGATTGTTAGTCAAAAAAAAGATACCTATGACACAAAGTTTCAATAATAATGTTAGAGCACTTTAATGTCGTAGCACCTAATAAAGTTTGGATACATAAGTTTTTGTGGTATTTTGTGGTGCCAATAAATAAAAATAATTTCAACACAAACATCGTGCTAGACATAACTTGACACTTCTTGTTATTCATGGAATACAAGTCACGAAATAATTTTCTTACAAAGCGATATTTTCCTCAATTAGCCGCTGAGGTAAAAAGGTTCCGGAAAAGGAAATGGATTGTGAAATAGAGACCGCTGTTGATCCGATAGTTAAATAGTACAATTTTTTTGAACAAAATTATCGTATAAAATGTTGGAATAAAATGTATGAAGTTGGAGGCGTTATCGAGAATTAAATCCGAAACATAGTACCACTATCGCAATTTATTCAATTTTTGCCACTTCTAAGCTACACGAAATCTGCAACCCCTCTTCTATCATCGGAAGTATTATGAGTGGAAGATTTAGATTTGTTTTCGTGTTCTCTAAATGAATTCACAAAGTCAGTATAATTAATAATTAGTTATAAACGCAATAGGCTTAAAGTTAATTATCTAAAATTATAACAATTGGTCTTAGGTATAAGTCCTGTAAAAATAGCTGTAAGTGTCGAGAATTAAATAAATAAAAATATATACTAAAGTAAGAACCAATACAATGCGTCCAAATAATGCACACTATCAAGAAAAATATGAATATGGACATTTCTGCAAAACTGAATGTTCCCAGTGATAAGTCCACCATTTGTACCATTTTGTACAGTGCAATAAAGTTTAAATAAATAATATATTCTTCAGTTTATGCGACTACTTTTATCCCTTATTTAAAGTAACAAATACTTACCACCGGTGTGAAGTTAGCAGCCAAAAGTTGGCAAAAACAAATCGAGGTAGAGCTCTACTGAAAGCTGTTTTGAATAGCTCACTAGATGTGCATTTATGTGCATATAGTGAAATCCCATTCATCGATCTACAAATGCGCATTATAGCACCGAAAGTGTTAAATGAAGGAAAACGATTTTGGCCGCTGGGTCATAACGTCCAAACAAAGCGAGGTAGAGCTCTACGGAAAGCTGTTTTGAAGAGCTTACTAGATGTGCATTTATTTGCATTAATTTAAATCCCATTCATCGATCTATAAATAGCACATTAAAGCACCGAAAATGTTAAATGAAGGAAAACGATTTTAGGCCCCTGGGTCATAACGTCCAAACAAAGCGAGGTAGAGTTCTACTAAAAGCTGTTTTGAATAGCTTACTATATGTGCATTCATGTGCTTGTAGTGAGATCCTATTCATCGATCTTCAAATAGCGCTAAAGAGCGCCGTAAGGGTCTATATTGACTAGTAGAAAATTAAAGAATCGTTTTTTACAGTGAATACCGTTTTATGTCATAATTATTGTTACTCATATTGTCGAAAGCCATAATTTCAATGTTCATATTTTTGAATGTACTATTTTTGAGACTCATACTCATTGATTGTCATAACATTATTCGTCATAAAATTTTCCATTGCAGTTGTATTAATTTGTAGAATCTCAAATTGAATAATATCAGAACGAATAACAATCAAAAGGAATAAAATTATAAACAATAAAATCTTTGACCATAAAAGTTAAATACATAACTCAATTTGTGTATAACAATCAGAAAGAATAAAAACCTACGCAATGAAAGCAAAATATACATAACTAAATTTACGTACAAAACATTGAAGGAATATTATTTTAACTAACCTAACCTAACCTACAGTTTTCGGTTTTTGACCCATTTTGACGCTTCGCTTGCTCCGCTATACATGGTCACAACAATACAAACCTAACCTGACGTACAGTTTTCTGTTTTTGACCCATTTTGACGCTTCGCTCGCTCCGCTATACATGGTGAAAATACAAACCTAACCTAACCTACAGTTTTCGGTTTTTGACCCATTTTGACGCTTCGCTCGCTTCACTATACATGGTCACAACAATACAAACCTAACCTGACGTACAGTTTTCTGTTTTTGACCCATTTTGACGTTTAGCTCGCTCCGCTATACATGGTCACAACAATACAAACCTAACCTGACGTACAGTTTTCTGTTTATGACCCATTTAGACGCTCCGCTCGCTTCGATCGCTCCGCTATACATGGTCATAATACAAACCTAACCTAACCTACAGTTTTCGGTTTTTGACCCATTTTGACGCTTCGCTCGCTCCACTATACATGGTCACAACAATACAAACCTAACTTGACGTACAGTTTTCTGTTTTTGACCCATTTTGACGCTCCGCTCGCTTCGCTCGCTCCTCTATACATGGTCATAATACAAACCTAACCTAACCTACAATTTTCGGTTTTTGACCCATTTTGACGCTTCGCTCGCTCCACTATACGTGGTCACAACAATACAAACCTAACCTGACGTACAGTTTTCTGTTTTTGACCCATTTTGTTCACAAAGGTCACGGTCCGCCAAATTTTGGCCGCTAACTTCACACCGGTATACTTACCCATGTTTCTGTGGGTTGCACAAGTTTTCCTGGATGATATGCGAATGTTACTTTTCTTTTATTATTTATGTATTAACTTTATAACATATTACAAGAAAGTTTAAAAAGCTGAGATGCTTTAAGACATTATCTAACAGACAACGGCTCAACATAATTTTATTTCATTAAATTTATATCATTAAAGTTATGGAGATATTTATAAAGTTTTTCATTGCCATTATCTTTATCTCAATTTTCTTCTTCTTAAGCCCGTGGGCTAATTTGGATTTGTACTTTAATTGAGTGGTTTATAAAAATTCCAGTCTCAGATAAAACAATTTTTTCAGAAAAACAGGAAATAATGTTGGCAACATTTAAGCACTGAAAAAAAATAGAATTGACACCAACAAACGAAAAAATCTACCTTCATTTACATGGCTTTCAAAGAAGCATTTCACTTTGTTACAGTGACGCATTTCTAAGTGCTTGCATAATTATCCAAGCTTGCTTCTTGTTAGAACGGAGGTACCTTTATTTCCTTTGAAGTGCTCTTAAGACGCGCAGGCAACGATACATTTGAGAAATAGGTATTAGAAAAATTATCGATGTTTCTTCCACCAGATACACAAATTTTTCCTACATGAAAATTGGAAAGTGTAGAACTAGGTCGCCAAGTTTTGCTTTTATCTAATTTCTTTTTAAGTTTCGGTATGAAAAATTTTTGGCAAAGGTTATTAACAATGTTTTGCTTTTCAAAAAAATGACAAAAGTCAAAATTTTCAATATTCAAGTAGACCTAGCTACAAGCACTTTTGAATCGTTAGTTACAACAAGATTTCAGAGCAATGTATTGTTAAAAAAATTATAAAATAAAAGACTTAACAACTAAACAACGGCACAAACGGGGTTTATTTATATTTGAATCAAACTTGAGTTTAATTTATTGAACATTTTAAAAATTAAATCATAAATGAAAAAATCCAAAAAGGATTGTCAAGACGATACAAACGTTTCTAGAATAAAAATCCAAATGTAGGACATTCTGGCGAGCTCTAATTAAAAAAAAAACCAACTGATGAAAACCAGGAAAACAAAGGTATATCTTTCGTACCCATCTATCTATATAAAAAAAGTTATTTGTCTTGTGTCAAAAACTAAGGAGGAAACAGTCATGGGCACTTGTTTGGAAAAACTGCTTCCATCCATCTGTCTTGAGTAACGCTGGATCCGACTAGTTTTATTTCGAGCTTCGGTGTTACTTATTTCTCAATGCTTTTGACAGTGTCAATAGGTAGTCACTAGTCAGGTATGCAGTTACCAAAAAAACAAGACTGCCATGTAACCTCTCAAATCTCTGAAGAAATTACCGGACCGATGAGATCATGAAAATCACATTAAATCTCAGACAACGTATTGGACTACATGAATATGTTTACCACTGCTAGGAAAGCGCACCGTTCAAATCAGCAGCAGCCTTCAATGCTATGCTGGACGTAAGCCTTTAATATATTAAATACACTGGATCGATTCTAGGACTCCTGTATCCAACTGGCGGCAAACCCCCACTTCAAACCACACCATCGTCTGTCAATCTGAGAGTACCACATTGAACGAAATTCGCGAAATATTGAAGTTTGCATCACTTTCGTTTAACATAAAAAACAAACGACATGATTGACGACACGTTTGGCTCAGTGGGTTGCGCAACGGCTTACGAAGCTGGTGGTCCCGAGTTCGAATCTCGGCCGGAGCAAGGGTTTGTGTGATGAGCACGAATTTTTATTCCTGGGTCTTGGATGTTTTTTATGCATTTCGGTATTGTAATTTATTTATAAATTTTATGTATATCGTCGCCTTGAACCCTACGTATAGTAGAATAGTACAAGCTTTGCTTAGTTTGGGACTGGGTCGATTTGTGTAAGATTGTCCCTGTGTGTTATTAATACATTTACTATTAAAAAACGAATATTTTTTAATACGTAGTATTGTGCCGTCAAAACAGATAGTTTGTCCACAATACTATTGCCTGTACGTATTATAAACATGTTTTCAAAACGTTTTGTCTGGTCTTGTCCTAAAATCTGTTCAATCTGACACTAAATCTTTACCTATTTATTTGTCTTCGATTCAATTGGCCTTTAGCTAATAAATAGAAATGCATGCACTGGTCGGGCAATGTCCTTGACTCTCTAACTTAACATTAGTTCTTTCCAATTTGTGTACTATTGTAAACTCACTATTAAGGCCAAAGATAAGTACATAAATACCACAAAATCTCAAAGGTATATTCAAACCTTATAACTTTAACAGTAGAGTTGGTACCCTTGACTGTTGTACCTATTTTTAGCAATACCAGGAAGTAATTTAGTATTTTGAAAAACCGCCATTAATTTATGTTATATAAAATTGCACCCGCAACTTTATCCTCGAGGGATAAAAAAAGGGTTGACCCTCGTTTTTGTTTCGTAGCTAAATATAAAATATTATCAGATTATTACACATGAATGCTTCGAATCTTTTTATGCCTAAAACATCCAAAATATATAAGAAACCGAACTTTTCTATACTTTTTCCTATACCTTTAAATAAAACCAATTAATTTAATAAATAAAAAATGATTTAATGCCACTTTTTTTCTCATACTAGTTGAAAAGACTTGGACACTTATTACCTCAATTAATGACCTACCTAAGATATAAGAGCACTCTCGTCCCTTTTTAGCTTTCCAAAAGCATGCAGATAAGCATGCATTAAGCACAACTTATGTACGATATATACACAGTGAGCAATCTAAGAGAAACAGTATGGGAAAATCTGAAAATTATAAGACAAATTAAAATCTGGTCTTAGGAACCATGCCACCAATATACTAAATGAAGGAATCGAACCAGTATTGATTCTGGTTTTTATAACTGTGGAAAATACCACATTTTTTATTTTTATGAATATTAATGCAGATTTCGATTACAAAGGATAAAGTTCCATTTCGCACAGTGCCCACTGGTCCTGCTTGCAATTTATCGGGCCGCGTGGATTTTTTTCCATTGTAATCAAACTCGGTATAAATATTCATCAAAATATAATCGTTAATTATGGAAACAGAAAAAATCTAGTCTGACTGTCGACATACGTATTATTTTGAACCATAATTGATTTGAAAGTGTTTTTTAACCATTTCATTTCATATCATGTGGTTAACTTACACATCTTAGAGACTTTATGATGCTTTTCAAAATCGCCCATAAAATATAGCCCGGACAGGCCTTAAACTCAACTTGAGACTATTTTAAGCGACAACTATGTACAATTTTGAAATACAACAGGTTAATATGCTGCCAAAATATGTTAACTAATTGGCCTCTTCATGAGCATGCTCAGAATAAATGTGACGGATTTAAACTTTTACGTATAAGCTACCTTTTACATAATTTTTGGGTTCCCATCAACTTCTGGTGAAAGCGGGAGAAGTAAGACCAGCCAAAGGCATATATCAGCATTATAAAGTACAAAGTACAATGAACAGTCATGGAGTCGAACTATCAGTAGAGCACCTCGATAGAAACGCTCCTTGATAGATACATTACATGTCAAAGTCGAGTTGTAATGAGTAAGTAATATGCCATATTCTCAAAATGGCCACCGCGCACTGATCCATATACCATTTTTTTTAACAAAAACAAATGATTAGACCATGCAAAGACGTTTTACTTTACGAATCATGTGTAATTGCGAATTATGTAATATGTTGTTTATTGTGCAACGGCGTCTAGTTCCCAAACAGTACATTTTTTCATAGTATTTGTTCACATTCGTTTTCGTTACTCGGCTGAATTGGGTAGATTTAGGGTAGACCAGATGCTTCACTTGAAACTCCCAGTATAAAATATGTACCTTATCAAGGCACTAATTAAACTCATGTACAATTTTAATCTAAAAATACTTTACGAAAAGAATACAGCTAGGTAAAGTTTTTTTCATTATTAACGATAGTCTTAATAGCAATCACAGATAAATCAAATGAATGAAGGATTGATTTAAGCGTGAGTTGTCGACAAAACTTTAAATATGTATGTATGTAAATACTTTATTCTACATAATAACCAGGTTGTCTAGAAAAGATTGCTCTTTAGCTATAAGACCGCCTATTGTCTACCTGTCTATTCATTGAAATAAAACAATTTAACGGATTATATCGCGTCTATTATCTCATTTTAGTTCCCGTTAAATTGTTTTATTTCAATGAGTAATAATCGCGGAAACAGAAGAAAATATTACCTGTCTATTGTTTATGTTAAAGCTCTATTGTACTGTTTCTATTGCTGGTGTGCAATTAATAATAATTATTGTATTGTATGGTAACTAGTTAAAAGAGCAATCAACTTTGCAATCATAAGTATAAAAGCGAGCTTATCCGTATTAGGGATCTCTTTCAGTTTACGTTTTATAATAATAATTAATAAAATTGCTATGAGAAATGGTTCAGACGTAACACAAAGACATGCAATATATCTAAGGATGATATAACTTTCCATCAGCGAGTAAAATTCACAAAGTTATTCATGAACGTACAATACATAAACAGCTCTTGATTAATTGGATCTGGTCATATATGACATGGCATTTACTGGGTCTCGCTCTTATAAAGTCGATTCAGTATTTTTTATCCCAGTGCGAACTGAGTAATTTAAGTAGTTTATCGTATCACTTTAAAAGTAATAACGGAATATTTAATCGATGGCATGCAAACAAGAATAAAATAAAAAAAGAGTGCGTCGGACTCGCGCAAAGAGGGTTCAGTGCAAAATATACGTTACAAACGGCCGTACCTACGAAAATCCAGTGTTACAGAGCCCTACTCTTATGCAAAATGTACGCGGTGTTCGGTCATTTTATATTGGTTACTGACATAGACAGACAGACATAAAATTATACTGCTTTTAGTATTTTTTGTTATAGCGGCAATAGAAATACATCATGTGTGAAAATTTCAACTGCCTATCACAGTTCATGAGATACTGCCTGGTGACAGACGGACAGCGGAGTCTTAGTAATAGTGTCCGGTTTTACTCTTTGGGTACGGAATCATAATAATAATATCTAATTGCAGACTTGTTTCGTTTTCTGTGGTATATTATAGAACTCTCAATAATAGAAAATATCGTGAAAAAACTACGTCAATTTAAAAATTTCACTGAGTTACAACAATTTTTATATTACATTCTTGGACTTTCCCAAAAAATGCTTCATAAGTACTTAAGCTTAGGAACGCATGAAGTCACACGTTTCTACCTCGTATAGAGAAATTATGAACTTTGTTCTGTAGCTATGTTTAAACTTGCGTTAGTCGAAACGGTTTCATAACAAAATTTACCATACATTTCATCATTCATTTTCAATAGTATCATTAGTTATTAATATTTTCATACCTTAAAATGGACTTTCCTACCCAACTTTAAAGCCTTTTGACGATTTATACCAGATTACCAGAATATCGGTTTCGCAAACTGGAAGATAAGCAAAGTGCCAGATTAGCAAAATGCCAAATTAGCAAAATACCGAATTAGCAAAATGCCAGATTAGTAAAATGTCAGCTAAAACAAGCTACACGCAAGGCATCGCACATATTTTTTTTATTTAGGGTCTATCATAGAAACTTTGTTTTATTTATTATTTGAATACAGTCTATATCCCAATTATTGACTGAGGATTAGCGAAGGTCTCCTTTTCAGCTTGGGTATAAAATATTTCGTATGTCTGTCAGTCCGGATGTTGTCAGACTTATATTTGTAGATGGAAACAACCGTATTGTTGTTAAATATAAAATCGGTGTCATGGTTCCTAAGTCCAAATTTTCCTGTAGTCGTCTAATTGTATAGCTTTGGACTATCCCATACTGACCAATTCAAATTGCTCACCCCTTATGAGCTACATTAAGGACTTAATAGCTATCACTCCCTTTACGTACCTCCCTTTCCTCCCTTTACGTCAATTTGCATGCGCATAATCTTATCGTTCCAAATACCGACTAAAATATGCATACAATTCTCTTAAGAGCGTATTTCCTCTATCAAATTTCTAACAAATGTTTATTTCCTTCAGTTTATCAATTTTCTATCGTTTAATAGCACGCTTAATTTCTTAGAAAGCATTTCTATGATCGTTATAGTATGCATATAGTATTTTTTTCCGATAACCTTCTCAACACTTCTAAGAAAGAAGTTTTCTACGAGAGGCAAGCATTCTCTTAAACGTTTGTCGGAAAGCATGGATGGATGAAACGCAATGCATGGATGGGGGAAACGGAAAGGAAAATTCCGTTTCCCCCATCCATGCATTGCGTTTACCGCACCATCGATCGTAGGTTAATATCTAATAAGGAAAACACTATTTACCTGTCACTATGTCGGTGTGAGGGTTTCTTCCGGGGCCACAAATGGAAGGCGCCATAAATCACGGGATTCACCAAACTGTTTGACATCCCAAAGAAGAATATGCCATTTAGAAGATCTTCACTTAGCTGTAACATAAATAAATTCCAGGCTTTAACTACAGAACAACGGTAAAGTTGCCTACGGCCTTATTACCTGGATTATTTAGTGAAAATGATTTGATTTGTGGAAAAAATTCAATTTGTTGCAAACGATTTGGTTTATTTTCGTGGCCAATTTGCCATTTTAACGTATCTTAAACAAGAAATTGAAACGAAAGATTTAATTGTTGCATAAAATAAGTAAATTGCACATAATTAAATTGATCCTAAATATAATAGGGCATTGTTATGGCATTACTTAACCACGTCGTTTGATAAAGAATAATATGGTGGAATTTATAATGATTAATAAAGAATGCTGGCTATGTCCGTGATACTTTTTTGCTTTTGATTTTTGTTTTTGAAATCTGTGCTCAAAATCAAAATGAGCGAACGATTAAAAGAAGAATTGAAGGGACAGAATACAAAGCCGCCTTGAGAGCTCTAGACAGGTATACGTGGTGAACGTAATTACCACAACCACAAGGTAAGGTTTTCTTTAAAGATCACAATGTACACTAGGGTACCTATTTTGCTCTTGTCACATTGACAAATAAGGACTAAAAAGGTACGTGTTTCAGTTTCCCTTACTATACCGTGCGCTGAATTTTTGTTACAGATGCACGATAACGCTCGAGCATACAGTGCAGCGAATACAATGTTTCTCACTTTTGAAAATCGAATAATTCGTCGCCAGCCCGGAGTCTTGACATGAACCCAAAGACACACACATACTTGTGGCTCTGAGTGCGTCCGAGGTATGTTAAAACGGCAAGTGAAGAGAGTGAACTACCCACCAGAGTTCCTTAGTCAGCTTAAAACAGCTTCGCTGCATGGGAAGGAAGAAATTCCACAAATGGATATCAGAAATCTAAAATCGATGTCATGGTACCTACCCTCGGACTGTCCCATACTGACCAATTTGAATTGCTCACCCCATACAAGCTACATTAAGGAAGTAATAGCTATCACTCTCTTTACGCACCTTGTCAATTTGCATGCGCATAATCTTACCGTTTCAAATACCGACTAAAATATGCATACGATCCCTAGTATGTCAGACCGTATATAGCTGCTGGTGGTGAATACACTTTACTCCTTTTGATTAATTACAATTCTATGGTTTTATCACTAAGTGCCGTTTTCTTAAGTTTTATATACTCATATGAAAATAAAAACCAACGACTGGGTATACTTGAGACTGTTTATTCACTCATTATCTCATCAAAACAAACGTAGGAATATATTTCATCAACACGAAAAATATAAATTTGTTAAATTCTGTGCCGTTTAGTCTGTCGGTATTTTCGTAAAATATCGTAGGCGGTAAGTATTCAGTAATTGACAAATAAAGGCAACAAAGTTAATAGTGTTGCTTATAAAGTGGACAACACGCGACATGCCTACACCGCGTATTGTTCAAGTTTTAATCATAATGGCCAATTGCTTTTGACTTTTCTACTACAAATACACAGTATCATGTTTGTTAGCTAGAGATCTGTCAGAATTGAAATATTTACTACTATAGTATAAATAAATAAAAAAATATTATAGGACATTTTTTACACAAATCAAACTAGTACAATGGTAAGCTTAATAAGGCTTGTGTTACGGGTACTAGACGACGATATATTTACTTATATACTTAGAAAATAGCCAAGACTCACGAATAAAATATTCATGCTCATCACATAAATATCTGCCCTTACCGGGATTTGACCCCAGGACCTTCAGCTTCGCAACGTTCTTCCCACTAAGCCAAACCGGTCGTCATATTACTGTAGTATACAGTATTACGAGAAGCTTTTTGTCAAATTATTACATTTTAACGAATATGTAAATACGGAGCAAAAGTTCCGTCGCCAAACGACTGGTACTCGTACACTGCACCGCGAGGATGAGCTCCGATGTGATGGACCGACCAAATGAAGGTCCTAATGGGAGACCGCGTACACTATTGCTTTAAAATGTCTGCCTGCTGGGAGAAATGGTGAAATATAGTCAGGAAAACTACATCTGCCACATAAGTGGATAGTAGTAGTAGTTCGTAGTCCCCACGTTGTAGGCAACATGTGGACTACGAACACTCTGTCAATTGTGTTACAAATGAGATGATGATGATGATACCTACACCGCAGCAAAGCATAAACGTTTCTTAAGCAGTTAACTGTTTGAACCGGGTATATTCTAATTTACGTCCAAGACCACCAGAGGGTGTGCAGTAGCATTCTTTAAGCATGATGTGAGCTACTGCGATCGCCAACCAGAATGCCAAGCATGGCGATTACATCATTTCCCCCAAGTTCCAGAGTTAACGACTACAGGATGACATGATGATGATAATGAGCAGTAGTATTTACAAGAAACTATCTTACTCAACACTAATATTGTTAACAGGTATCTTAATCTCAATTAAGCTTTGCCGTACATGTTGGTTCAAAATCGATTATATTTGATTTGCTTCCATAGACATAGCTTTTAACAGCCATTGAACCGGAAAACTAACTTCCTAAATTACTAAAATCCACTAACGCCCACCCGGCTCTCCTTTGACCACAAACAAAGAGCGGATTTTGGAGATACAAATAAAATATTATACTATTATTTGATAGATAAGTTAAACCGGGGACATTCTATTAATTAAATTTTGGGAATTGAAGCTCAACATTGTCTTCTCTCATATTAATTTTCGGAAATGAAATTTTCATTAAAGCCAAATTTGTCATCATCTTCCTATCCCTTACCCCATTTGCTTTTGATCGGCGAAGCGGCTCAGAATCGTTCTGTCTGTTTCCTTCAATGTCTGTCTCTTTTAATGGTCTTCTTTCTACATTGTCACTTTACTATAATGTCTATTTCTTATACAGTCTATTTCCTAAATTGTCTGCTACTCAAAATTGTCTTCTTCTCACATTGTCGGTTTCCTATGATATATTGATTTAATGATGCTTAAAGTGTATTTTTCACAATTCGGCGGGTCTTTTTTTGTATGTATATATGTTGTCCAAAAATAAATAAATATTGTTTGTTAACTGATTTTTTCTGATACATGATTTAGACATCATACTAAGCACGAAGTAAGCAAGTTTTGGAAGTGGACATTTTGAGAAGCGAGTATTTTATCAAGTTTCATCGACTTGTGTCGTTTATTACGCATTTGGTTTCACCGGATATTATTTGTTTTTTTCATGTCCGTCAATTTGTCTTCAATTTTGTCCTGTCCCCATCCCAAATTGTAGACATGGGACAGGAAAAACGCAAAGGATTACTTTATATTTACAAATTCACATAATTATGTACAACTTATAAAAACTCCATCCATCAACTGACTCTCTCTGTCTTCCGTCAACACAACACATTCCTCATTCCATCCTATTCAAATTTAGTTTCATCGTCGCACTTTACACTCAGCCAGTAGCAATCCCACTTATTTCTCATGGATTATATCTTATAGTTTTTATGTCTCATGGAGTATATTCCACCATCTATGTAAAGACAGGACAACCCTATAACAACTAACTTATATTATGCGGGTCCTTTTTACAATTACTCAAGGATCCCAATCAACCTATTAACTTCGTGGAAACTAAGCAGTTTATCACTCAACAAATTTGAATAGTGAAAGCCTCAGCTTTCGACTCGAGTATTGAAGAGCCCTCCAAATCCCTACGAACCGATGTTTAAATTAAACCTTATTTTTAGTTAGGCCTATAGCATTAATTGTTTCAGCTTTTCCTGTTATACTTATTAATCCTGTTATAATTCATAAGTACAAACCCAAAATAATTGAATACTCGGACTTCTCTTGAAATTGCAACTAATGTCCATCTTGCATTTCTAACATTAAAGATCAAAGTGTCTAAAACACTACATACAAACGAGCCTTTAAATTTTTATTATTACCCGATAGCAACAAACAAAACTGAGTCTGTTAACCAGTCGTCGTAAATTTATTATTATATAAGATATTATTTAAATATTCCTCATATTTGTGTTCCTGAGCTTATTGTGCTGTAAATAAAATAATGATCTGTTCCAGGTTCCAGACAACGTCAATAATGGTACATTATGATACGAGTGTGGTACGTTGGTAATGACCAATGCACACGAGTTTCATACGACGTTTTTCAACACACTTGCGAGGAAAAAAGCAAAAAACAATCGTACCTTACTTAAAATTTGGTCTAGGATACGTGCGTAACCAATCCTGTAGTCGTAAGTTTTACATTAATCCGTCATCAGTACCTACCTCAAATTTACGTACCTACATAATGATTATATTTTAATTATCATTGCTTGAGACTATTTACATAATATTGACATTTATAATCAAGCTTCAATATGAAATATTTGTAAATATTACATATGTCAAATCAAATAAAAATGGCGCCCAGCGACCGATGCATTTCTCTATGCGCGCGCACGAGCGTTGAGGCAAAGGCTAATAGGCCAATCAGCCAAACATTAATAATATAATAAAGTGAATAATTATATGAATTTAATACAATCGAAACGTTATTTTGTTTAGAGAACTTTATAATTTATTAATATTAATTGCTTTTTGAGGTAGGTACCTAAAATGTTTCTTGAACCTAAAACCTACAGTTTAAAAAAAAACTGTAATGAACAGGCACTAGTGCGATTATGTAATATAAAAAACACGCGTGTGTAATGAACTGGATTACAGCCATACAAACAGTGTAATAAGAGCCACTTTACGAGCAAGTGTGTTGAAAAGTTAATTTAAAGTATACAGTATACAAGATAATGTGAAAAATTACCAGCTTTTGTTTTATATTCTAAAAATTATTATTCATAAAGTTGTAAAAATAAAATGTCTATACAATGAACATATGTTCAAAAAAATAAGCGATACGGACCATTTGAAGGATTTTTTGTGTCGTTGTGGACCAACCACGCCGAAACGGCTGAACTGATTTCAACTATTTTTGGTATACAGGTAGTTGGGCATCCTCAAGTGGTGAGATGATTCTTTTTACCCGACTACGCTCAAGTAAAAAAGAGGTTATGACTTTTTTCTCTTCCGCGAACGCAGTTGCCGGCACCTTCGAGTGTTGTAAACGAATATGTATTTTTGTCATTTTTCGAATATAGTAAACCTATACTGCAATATGTATTTTGACGATGTTGAAGTGAACATAAGTTTTATCTTATTAAAAAAGGATAGGATAGGATAGCTCGCTACTTACATTCTTGTCAGGATCCAGAAATGTGAATATAACCATCATTACGTAATAAGGCGTCCACCATATTAAAAATGCCGCCACGATGACTACCGACATCCTCAAAGACTTCATCTTGGCTCGATCAATGAGTCTCCTTCTGTTCATATCTGGGGTGAGGTACTTCTCGTGTCTAATTACTTCTGGCTTAAAAACTTTTTCACTTTCTGAAAAGGAAAAAAAACCTGTATTAATATTTCAGATTAACGGGTTGCTAAGCTCAATATTGCAGAGTAAAAAATAATCTTGGCAATTAATAAAATCTTAAATAAATTGCTGTTTTTGGTTTCTAGGACAACTTTTATTTGAACGTAATTCTTTATTCATCGTCGATAAATATTATTTAATTTCTTATTTCGCTTGCTGAGATTTTTTTACGAATAGCTTGGATAAGTCCATTTTTGAAGATGGCAATCGATCTTGTTTTATATATGGATCAAATGACTATATGGGGCTAAATACAACTATAGTACTCGAAAGGGCAGAAATGGAGTTTAAACAGTATTCCTACTGAGCGATGAAAGTGTTTCGTAATTATTATTAAACTAGCTGTGCCCGCGGCTCCGCCCGCGTGGAATTCGGTATGTGTCAGTAAGCGCCTACTTCACCCCTCTCCCCTGGTGATGTAACTTAAATTAAAGTCCAAATAAGATATTATACAATTACCACTAAATAAAACTATACTAATAGATTTCTTAAAATAGAGATATATATAGAGTATGTAATTTTTCCTCCGCTGATAAAGTTGCGGGCTCCTTCTAGTCTTGTATTTACATAAATTTACTACGCAGCAACTTATTCCCACATAATCTTTTTTTTTATATCATGAGAGGCATCTTATTTCGCCTACTTAATCAAGTCCTAGGTATGTTAATGCAACGACAAAGTTTGCTGGGGGCGATTCAGTTCTGTTGTGCTCATTGTTTGAAGCTACTTGGGGAGTAGTGGGTGTTTTTTATATGTTAGAAGATGTGAGCGAGTTGACGAAGCCCCGCGAGCGGATGAACTGAATGACGCAAGAGTCGGTTCGTTAGTTGAACCCACTCAGATTAAAGTTAAAGTTGGAACAGTTCAAGTTTCTTTTAGTTACAGGGGGTTCCGACCTTTTTTAATTTCCACATTTCCACTTTACGGGTAGCTTGTCATTTCATGTCCGATTCCGTCAAAATTCTAACCTAGTCTAAAAACCTACTTCTGCTATTAGCAGTACACCATATTCAATACTAAATAACATGTTTCGGACAAGTTTCGGTGTAACAAAATGATGACAAATTACAAGTAATTATGCTTAAACAAAAATCTACAGAATGTTCCTCTAATCGACGGCAATCCGAAGAGGGCTGATATATATCAATACAGTGAATGTTGGTAAAGACTTAAGTTCTCTTAGTAAATATTATTTGTAAGAGGGCTTTAAAACTAAAACCAGCACTTCGCTGCCATTATATTCGGACTAAATACTTTTTAACTTCAATCAGTTTCTAATGTATCTGGCCTTTTCATAAGATACCCTAAAAATGTGTTATACATTTTGGAGTATATTACCTAAACCTTTTTGCTTAATTAAGACATGAAAGGTGGATTAAACGATGTATATAAAAAGGGAAAATGAACGTTTGAGAAGAGAGAGCGATGATCAATTATAAACAAATATCATTATAATCGTATTCCCGACTTTTGTTAATCTCATTGAATGTTTGTTTTTACCCTTTTTCGTGCAAGGGGAAATCAATTTTGAAATCGCTATCGTGAAAAATTATAAAACAACCTTCAAATATTATAATACTAAATGATCTTTGGATGTCCAGCTACTCCCGTACCAAAATTGGTTAAAATCCGTCGAGCCGTTTTGGCGTGATGAGAAGACAAATAAATTCTGGCTAACAGATGGCGCCAGACTGGCAAGGCACCGCTCGGCCATACAAAACAAAAGACGATCTTGCATCGCGCTATTAAGATTTTTCCTGAAATCATGACCCCTTTTCATAGAAAACTGATTATGATTATCATATAATAGTATAGATATACATATACGAGAAAGCCCGCCTGCTAGATTTCACTTTTTATTTTGTAATAAATAAGTGGTCAATTCCAAATATCTTTCACATTTTTTAAACCAAATGTGATCGAACAATAATAAATAAAATAGCCTGAAAACATAAGTCTGCATTAAAAAACAAGCTGCCCTAACAAAATATTTTTCCTCAAACATGCAATGAAATATCGACGTTCTACCTTCTATAAAGTGTTCTTTATAATAGGCTCCGAAGTCTCACGTTTAGAGTGTGGCGCGACGATAGGTGCATAATGATATTTCATACAAAATTATAAGAAGGTTACTTTACAAGGCTTAAGCTTGCAAAGTGACCTTCTTTAGTTTCTATGAGCGCTGCCGCGCCGCGCCCCTGCCCCACGCCATCGGTGAAGCGGCGAAAAAATAAATAACAATGTATATTTAAAAAAGTTTCCGCTTGAAATGTCATAGATTTCATTGTTTGTTGCTTGTTTCATTAATTTTAATTTCACTGCATGTTTGAAAAAAACACTACTTGGCTCGCAATGCCTATTTTCCCAGCCTCTGTAATGTACTATTTTTGGTATAATTTCCACAATTTTAATACAATAAATAAAAACAAAATCACTACTAGAAAGTTCCGCGTTCGTAAAGTAGCCAAATCATTCGTAGGCCAATGTATACATTTTTATAATAAGCTACCAGATGATGCTTTAAAATTACCGCTTTCAGCTCTCAAAAATTACTTAAAAGAGTCCCTAATGGCAAAGGCATATTATAGGGTAGAGGACTATTTAACTGACAAAAATGCATGGCCCAAAACAGAAACCAAATAATTTACTTTTAGCGGGATACGGTTCTTATAAGGTGGCATATCAAACGTATGTAATTCGTTTTAAATAAAAAATCATTATTTTGCTTTTTATATTCTATAGTTTTTTACTTTAATAAGTTTTGATGTTTTCTTGAAGATCTACGCATTGTGTTTATACTCAAAACATATATTTAGGATAGGCTAAGTACAAATATTGTAATAGATATAAGAGTTATTTCGAAAAAAATTCTGACTGTTGAGTTTGTTTCGGCTTTCTTCTCCTCAGTGGTCTCCTCTTGGGAAACGCCGTAGACACACGGACTTGTAAAAGTGCCCTTGCGGTCTGCTTACAGAATAAAGATCATTATTTCATTATTTCGTAATTTAGATGCAGAGTTTTGCAGGATATATATATATATAGCTTTGGTTGAACATACTTACATGGAAAACCTTTCCATCCTAATAGCTTTAATTCGCATAAAGCAATTTGGTTTATCATTTCTAATACGGACCTCAATGAAATAGGTTTAGCTTGGGTCATCTGTATTTCCTAGCAAATGTTATTTAGATGTCCTTCAAGGTAGAAGTGGAAAAGGCTGTACCAGTGAAATTTATTTTTCGTCCCTTAGCCATCAAGTCTCACTTGAATCACACAATATTCGTAATGCCTTCATGCACTGAACTCTGTTTACTAAATTTTAAAACGATTATCATTGCAAAGTAAATAATAGACAATCACGTTATTTTGTTTTTATTTATGTTTTGTTATAAAAACTGAAGTGGTTTTTATTTTTAATCCATTGGAAATGAAATCTTATTAATTTATTCCACCTTCTTCCGAAACTCAATGTACAGCGTAAAACCACTCCTACTTTACCATTATTTCAAAAACTTGTTTAATGCGTCGCTAATGACTTGGTAATTGGTTTGTAATTGACAAGAAGTTAGGGTCACCGTCTATGGGGCCCGCGAAGTTGTTCGATGCTCCTTGGTACACATTTATAGAGGTTTTAAAACTGGCTTATTAGATAAAAGGCTGTTTAGGACAATTTATCCGAAAACTCATGTAAGTGTCTTTTGAGCGCCACAACATACCTAGTTTTGTTTTAGTAGTTAAATTGGTTCCTTTACTAGCGTTGATGTTGGTTACTTTACAGTAATACGTGGAGACATAAAAACCAGTCGGGCAATAGGCATCCTTAATTTAATAAAGAATACGTATTCGTAATTTTTGCAGAAAATTATCTAATATTCGTATATTCTAAACTCTGGTGACTCTTTCTTACATTTGCCTCTTCGCCCACCCCTGGGCGCCTGAATATTCCCGCCTTAGCCGAAATAAGATTAGAGGTGCCAAAGCACTAATGTAAGTATCTACGCTTATACGTAGATATTAATATGATATTGAAATTATTTAATGTTTGTAAACAAATCTCACGTGACGCAGACATTGACAGTGTCAGAAATGCAGTATAACCAGCAGACAAATAGTACAACAATATATTTGGGTGCTTTCAAGAGCATATTTGTATTATTCTTGAGGGAGAATTACTATTATATATAATATATATATATATATATATATATATATATATATATATATATTTATTTGTTTAATTATACAAAACATTTGTGCCTTAACAGCTATTGCCAAAACAACACAAATTTAAAGTTAGTAGTTTACCTAATTTATATGTATATAAAAAGTTCGTCCATTCAGACCATCGAGCTCGCAGGCATCTCTCATTCAGCCACTCTCTTACATTCTGACATTAGTCGCCCAATCGCACTCGAAAACAGATCACAGTGCGGGGCTGCCTCGAGCACAGAGTTGAGCAGCGCGAGCATATATATGTATCCGAGGCATCAACCTCGGTATGTTTTGCCTAAATATACATATGTATATAGTAAAAGAACGTGGAAGCACATGTTGCCCTAACATCCTAAATAACTTATCCAAAAACACACACAGACATATTAAAAAATAAACAGTCATGCAAAAACGTATAAACCTGTTATTACAGGTTTCTGTAACACGTCTTAATTATAAGGTTTATTGTACCCTATTTAATTTAAATAAAAGAAAAAAAGGGTTATTTTAAGTAGATTTCAACGTGTGACTATTTCAATAGGTCATTTAAAATAACTTTAAGGTTGTCAAACGAGTTTTTTTGAGTAAGTCACTATTTCCGGAAAAAATCGTTCCAAAAGGTTTATAAAATATGTCCACCTCCGTCTATCTTTCCTACTGCGAATATAAAAATTATGAAAATGCTTAACCCGTCGCATGCGATGAAAAAATGTTCCAATCAAAAGCTAAATGAAATTTCAACATATACTCAAAATGCTCTGCACGGATACGGATACATGTCTAAGCATTTGAGGGGTTAATAGAACCTCGACAAAAAGACGTGGGTGCCGTGAACATACGCGTACGGTCTTTCGTCGGCACATTTTTTCGTACCGTATTTTTACAGTTTGGGACTGTTTGTATAATTATAAACAAAAATCAGAAACAAATGAAAAATTTTTTCGACGATACTGGACTTGAACCAGTGCCTTGAGTCAGACCGGGGCAGCACGCTCTACCATCTGAAATAATCGTCCACACCAGTAGTCGACGAATTTTGTCATCTGTTCTTGCTTATGGATCTCTGTATGGTGCATCCGACTCTTTAGCCGTTATACTGTTTGTATAAGTTGTATATACAATATACTTTCCCTCTGGTATCGTGTGTCTTACAGTCTATCTATTCCATCCATTAGTTTGTTTATTTGTTCATCCATATAGACATTAGCCTTACTGTCTGTAGCTATCCGTTCCTACGAGAATTCGTGTCATTCGTTCTTTGCTCAGACGTCTTTAGATATTAAATTAAAATTATTGTCTCGACTTTGACTGAATTTAATTCGTCATTTTGAATGATTCATGGGGAAACTTTACAAATAGAGAGTTATAAAATCTCTAAACACATTTCTAAATATTTAGTAGACGTTCCTCTTAAGATTTTTCGTAATTTGTGGACTCAGCTCTTGACGAATTCGTCCGGTCTTCATTATTATTCTTCGAGATCGATTTTGAAACTTTAAGCCGGTTCGGTGATGGCGAAGGAATTCATTGTTCAGAAGATAATTTGGAAAGTTCATATTTGTTTAATTGGATTAAGGCAATGAAACCGTCCGTTCGGTGTAGAAACTGTTTAAGGGTAGATGTTTTATCATAAATTGAATAGTTATACACATGTCGACTTATGTAACTTTTCGATTTCCCTACACGAACCCCAATGCAAAAGAGTTCGTATAGCAGGAACAAAATGTTTTATCCTAATTTCTCTCTATGTTTCTGTCACAAGTAACTTAATACTTAGCGGGAGGCTCCAACCTTGTCAATTTGTAAAACGTTGGAAAAAATGTTATAACATAAATAACATTTTTTTTCTTCAACTTAAAGATCCCTTGGACGGCGTTTTGCTCTAATAATTTCATTTTTAAAAAGCTCCGGATTAAGGACCGACTTTCATCAACGATGAATTCACGAATACTAAAGTTTTTTGGTCACGTGCAGAAATGAGAACTCCTTAGAGAGACTGGTTTTATAGGGCCAGGTAGAAAGCAAGAAAGCTCGAGGCCAATCACCAACTCGTTGGACTGACCTGATTCCAAAAGATTGTGCTTACAAAATGTTTGTCTAAAACAGGTATGACTTACTGTCCGCGCAAGTGTTAAAAATAATAGGACAAACATTAAATAAACACATTAAAAAAACTACCTAGTCAAAATTCAAACCCGATACCACCAGCTTCATAAGTTGTTGTGCAACAAGTAATCAAATGCGTCTTAATATTCCTAAAACAATGTTTAAACTAAGTGTAAACAGCACTAAGCTCTTATTTTGCTATTTGTGTTTTTTGCGCTGTAAATTTAATTAGAAGCGGTAAATCTTCTACTTCCCGGCTTATTGGAAAACAATTAAATTGTAATTTATACATAATAATAAAACAGAGGAGGGTAGACAGTCTGTTCATTAAAGATATTCACAAAAAAAACATTAGGCAAATACATTTTGAGGAATATTAGATTTTTTGTCAGTCTGTTTGTCCAAATGTGTGTTTATATTGGCGTGCATCACGTGACGTCTCAGCAAATTTTGAGGCAACGTTCACTAACGCGTTAACATCTTCATCGGTCAGTCAAGTTAAGGCTATTGAAAGTATAGAATGATTCATTTTATGGGGGTAAAAAAGGGGGCTAGAACTTTGTATGGGAATTTCATGAATACACGAGAATTTAAAGTATACCAAAAACTGATAACATGTTTGAAATCAAAGTTTCTTAATTCACTCCCTTAAGACCTCAAAATGAGGTGACAATTATTTGTTAATGTTGCAAAATGTCGAAAAATGTCCCTGATCCCGCAAAAGACATGCTAATTTCCTAGCACTTCGATGACACTGATGCAAGTACAGATATAAATTGTAGCTAGATGACGCCCGTTTCGGAGTGGACTTAGTGATTCGTTTTTTTTATTACATTTTTATGGCATGTTACACGGGTAAGGCCGTAGATTTTGCCACTTCTCGAAACCAAAAAGTGTCTGCAAGTTTGACTGCATATAAAAAAAACTAACCTGTATTTTCTAATAAAATAAAATCTTTTCATGTCTTGTAGCTTTCTATGCGATACATCTTTTCAATGTATCTAAACCCTCAAAAAACAAAATTCGTATTTTTTTTTAATTGAAAGTCAAATTCACTAAAACCAAATTAAAATATTAATTATAATTTTATATTTAAAAGTATGTTGTCCCCGTATTTTTGCCTCTACGTTACTATTTTTTACGTTACTACAATTCCACCTGTAAATAATATTTAAGCTCTTACCTACTTTTATTTATTGACACTGGCAACACTAAAGTATCTATGCGAACCAATACAAATAAACAAGACAAAATTTTGCTGTCAGTAGCTTCGATGAAAGGTGGGACGGAGGTGGTCAAAAATTTTTTGAGTGTATTTGGACGATTACAAAGGTATTTTTTTTTAATACATATCCATACTTAATATTATAAATGCAAAAGTGTGTCTGTCTGTCTGTTACCTCTTCACGCTTAAACCGCTGAACCGATTTGGATGAAATTTGGTATGGAGATAGTTTGAGTTCCGAAGAAGGACAAAGGCTACTTTTTATCCTCGAAAAAACCCTTATCTGCGATAAACTAATTTAAGGCGCATGAAGTCGCGGGCAGAAACTAGTTTCGTATAAAAACATCTATAAGTGCATAAACCACACGCAACGTGTGTTTTTGTTTCTAATTCAGCTCAAATTATCGATTTATGGTAGACTATAACTTAAAAAATCTTGCTTCCACGTTACTTCTACGTTGCTTCTATGTTGCCGGTAACATTGATTGTATTGTAATGAGAAGATGACTGCTGCCAGAAAAGTTGGTTTTGGGCATTAAAAAGTTATGCGTAAAGACCATTCGGCAAAAATAGATTACGCGAAAACAGGATTCGGCGTAGTTAAATTAGGATTATAGATCATTATGCCTATTAAATTATGATTATAGATGATTATGCGATATAGAATTATGACAAAGAAAAATGCGTAAAGAAGGGGAACAAAAAATACATATTTTTTACTTCAGCGTAGTCAGGTAAAATATCCTATAACTATCTGTGGATGCCAAAAATAGTTGAAATCCGTTAACCTGTTTTGGCGTGATGAAGCAGCAAAGACGCAATACAATCACAAAGAAAAAAATATATATACTTATTTCGATGTCAAATAGTCTGTTTCACTTAATTTTTGGAAAATATTTTTAATGTACACACATTTTATTTTAAAAACTTTATAATAGTATCTCGATAAAAATCGATGCTGTACTAAAAGCGCGCAAGTTTGTTTCCAATCCTGAACAAATTGTTTACCGTCGGATTTGGAGTACATTGTAAGTTTCCCAAAGAGACTCCACGAACATAGTTTACGACGACGCTTACCTTTTTTGCTGCTTTGCTCCCGCATGTAAAAGTTTTTTCTATGTATGTCTTTTTATCTAAGTGTTCTCATATGCAACTATTGAATGATAAATGTGCATAGTTACTTTTTTCCTAGATATTGTATACCTATACTAAAAACTGTTCATATTGTTTTGAAATTTTAAATAAAAAAAAGGGGTTTTTTTATTAGTTGTTACCCAAATTTAGGTTTTTTTTTACTTAAGAGCCTACAGGCCGCAGACAAGTCAACGGAGCCTCGCGTCGTGGGGCTCCTATTTTCGCTATGAGGAACGCAAGGTCACTAACAAACCTAACCAGCCTAAACTAGTAGTGGTTTGAAGGATTTCTTGAATGCTGGGGGCCTCGCTCTCCTGTTCATATTGTATTAAGAAAAATAAATTAAAAATGAGTTTATTTATTCGCTGTTGTTTAACCTTTTTTATAATGTTTTACCTAAGAGCCTACGGCCCGAAGACAAGTTGATGTAGCGATCCGGGAACGCTTCAAAGAAAGTACCATCCATCCCATCTTCCATCATATTCCATCGTTCTTCACAAATTATGGTATGGCAAAAGTAAGGGTGATGCTAGTTTGTTTTTGAGCAACGAAATGGGAAGATCCGCTGATGAACCAAGGTCTTTGTCATATCTCAGAGAACTTTCATAGGGCAGAACTGGCAACCACATACGACGCAGTGAGAAGAGGCCCCAGCAAGCTGCATCGACGATCCAGTCAAGCTCGCAGGAAAACCTTGGATGAGGATAGGACCCGACCGCCGGTCATTGGAACGATAGTCATTTAGAAGAAGCCTTTGTCTAGCGGTGGAAGTTGGAAGATATGATGAAGCGTTTAAATAAATGAAAATATATTTTACAAAAATGACGGTAACACCAGCTTAAAATTTTCGTTACAACTTATCTATCCTAACGTCCATTACTTAAATCGTAAATGTATTTTCTGGTACCAAGTAGCGCCCTTTCTTTATCCAGCGATATATTCTAGGAAAACGAAAATAGCTAAAGTTCCCGTCTTAGACAGAATATTTCCTTTAATCGTTCTCTGTAGCACAGAACGTAGTATGATACATTGATATAGTACTTGAATACGCTCTTTTTTCTTGCAACGGGATAAGATGGGTCAGAAGTATGTTTTGAAAGCTAGGATAAAATGGACCTTTGTAAAAACACACTGACTGAGCCTGAGAAATTACTTTTTATAGTTCTTAACACTCGTTTAAAAGTAAATGGGAGTAGTCGGTATTAACATTTGAGATTTTCAAAACGAGAAAGATCTTTTGAAGACATCTTTTATAGTGTGTGGGGATAGTTAATATTAATATTTGTTTTTTTTTACGGTGCGTAATAACCGCCACGATAGTCGCCATAACAATAAATTATAAAACATACAACCGCATTGAGAACACCCTCCTTTTTTGAGTCGACTAAAAATAGCAATTAAAATGAAGGGGTATGAATGGGAACAGTACAATAAACGGTTTTTATTACACGTTTCTTTTGCGTAAGATAGTATGGATCCCTTTGTGCGCGTGTTCGACTTACCCTTGGCAGGTTCCTTCTTCAAGGCACTCTGTGACTGAGCACGAGAAATCACGTTTTACGATTCTGAATACAATTTCAAAATAAGTGAAGATATTAGGGTTTATATTATCTCTGCACGTTTGAAATTGTTCATTTAAAATAGTTTAATTGTTCAGTGGGTGTCACACTACTCGACAAAGTCCGAAATAACTACATAAAAGGAAGTTTAAAAGTCGCCCCATTGTAGATAAGGTCAAGGGGAAACGCCTGAGGTGGTATGGCCATATCCAAAGACGCTCCTATGACCATATAGGGAAGCTTGCCCTCGACCTGCCGACTACAAAACGTTCCCGTGGTAAACCACCCGCTACCTGGTGGGCGACGGTCGAAAAAGACCTAACAGAAGCTCGTTTAGATAAAGACGCAGCACAAAACCGTGCTAGATGGAAATTGCGGAGAAGGAAGGCCGACCCCAAGTAAATGAGATTAGGTCTAGAAGGAAAAAGAAAAAAAAATAGTTTAATTTTTAGGTCTTTCTATATGAGCGCTAACGCATTATTGTCCCATCAAATACTGATTTTCAATTGAAGAACCGAGTCCTCATGTTAAAAAGCCGTTGAGCTGATAGAAAGGGATAAGTGCATGCGAAATACGATTACGTCTGGTAGTAAAGTTAATAATTGGTATTCATTTATCTTCCTTTTTCATTTGAGTCTACCTGCCAAGATTAATTGCAGTCACAGCGTGATAATTGCGCAGACAATTGGAGCATAATTGCATATATTTCAGTTTCATCATTCAAAATTATGTAGAGAGAGAGAATTACGGGAGGTACAGCTATCTAATAGCGAGAAAGTGATACAGAATTAAATAAAATGTTGTAAAACAGTTTAACGTACCTAAAGGCCCATTTATATTATACAACTTTCTTGCACTTTCCATACAATATAATAAAGGCAATAAAACATTGCTCAGTCTAAACCTAACGCGCAGGGTGGAGACTTTCTTGTTTTATTGAGAGTGCCAGTCCAGTCCGATTGGGCAAGTCTTGAGGAGTCGGAGGTATTTTACAAGACCGTTCGATTCGGTGGCGCAAGCAGTGAGTTTTCATTTAAATGACTGCTAATCTAGTGGAAATCGGGCAACAGATTTTTTTGTGCGGTATCCGGCTTGACTTTCTAAATCTATAAATATTATCTTAAATCTTATTTCATAACTTTTGTAAGAATGTGGAAATTACTATTTATGTTTGTTTGTCCAAACGTATTCCCACTTATTTTGCGTGTACCCATCTAAATGTGACACTACAAGTTTTGTGAATGTATTGTAATGACCTGAACGGAATTGTTGTAAACCTAACCTTTTTATCCTGCGCAGGACAAAGTAAGGTAGGAAGAAATAAGGTTTTCTATTTCATTAAAATTAAGGTTTGATTTATCATATTCTCTCTATAAATTGAAAGGTTTGGTTAATCTTTCAATTTATAGACCGAGATCGTATTTACGGGTTGAGTCTACAAATTTAGTTATTTATAAATAAAAACTATTTTAACAATAAGTCAACGTATTAACAATAAATATTGTAATACACGAAACTCTATCGTTTGATTACTTATAAATAAAATTATTCACGTTTTCTCGGTGATCCACTCCCGAGACATTGTTACGTTACTTCATTTTTTTCATTGAGTTAACGTTACAAAATGGCGCCCAAACAGGGACGAGTACCTAAAGCATGCGGTATATTCAAAATAATAATTAAGTCTGTAAGCCTCTGCATCTCAGATGCAGCGTTTGACAGCCCAAACGGAAGCCTCACAAATTCAAAAAGACCCCTTTGCGGTACTATAAAAGCGGTCTTCTCGCAACTAGCTTTATCAGCTAAAGAAATTTGCCAAAATACACTCCGGAAATCGAGTGAGGTAATATATATTAAAATATATTGGTGAGCGCGAAGTTCTTATAACACCTATATTGAGCATCTTGTCAATCTCCTCATTTAAGATCTTAAGCTTTACGGGCGATAACGGGTTATAACGTGCATCGAGAACTACACCAGCGCGTGTATGAACAAGCACGAGCAGATCGTCTTCACCAGCAAATTTCTTCTGAAAAGACTGGTCTGGGTTGTACATCGTGGTTGGCTCATAAGATCGAAACCGTCGGTCCACCGATTCGCCAACGTTATTACCCTTTATCGCCCGTAAAGCTTAAGATCTTAAATGAGGAGATTGACACGATGCTCATTATAAGACCTTCGCGCTCACCTTGGGCAAGTGCGGTGGTGATGGTTACCATAAAGGATGGTAGCGTCCGTTTCTGTGTGGATAGCAGGAAGCTTAATAGTGTTACCATTCGCGATTCGTACCCACTCCCACGTATCCAGGATATATTAGATAATTTGCGAGGTGCAAAATATGTGACCTCACTCGATTTCCGGAGTGCATTTTGGCAAATTCCTTTAGCTGATAAAGCTAGTTGCGAGAAGACCGCTTTTAAAGTGCCGCAAAGGGGTCTTTTTGAATTTGTGAGGCTTTTGTTTGGCCTGTCAAACGCTGCATCTGAGATGCAGAGGCTTACAGACTTAATTATTAATTTTGAATATACTGATATTCTTGAATATTGTACGCAAATTAAATACAATACTGGCACAGGTGTAAACGGCGACCAATAGTAAATTGCATGCCAGAGTTGCCGTTCAATTTATTATTACAAAGATGGATTCCGTACGTGAAGGTTTGTTCGTCCCTTTACCACCTACCTCCCGTCTCACAGACTTTTTCAAACTTAAAATTGTTAATATACCTATGTGCAATCATCCTACAAACGTTTGTGTCTTCGTACATTCTCCCCTTCTTCCTCAGTGCCGCGTTAACGCTCGGCAAGGTCGGTCGTGTACGCATTTAGTTTTGGTGAGTATATTACTGTCTCCGACTTTTTTTAAGGGTCTCGGAGACGGGTTATAGGTGGTTACGTGATTATGCATACTTATTTTCTTTACTAACCCGACTGCTTAGTCTAGTAGGTAATGAGAGTGACCTTGACTCTTAACCTATTTATATATATATATATAAGTACCTATTGATCCATCTAAATAAGCACCTGGATTTGAGTACAATTATCAGTATTTACTTAAAAATAGGTGTTCGCAACTTCGTTCGTTGAGGGGAAAAAGTCATAAAGTCATAAACCCTCTTTTATTTCTTCAGTGTAGTCAGGTAAAAGGTATTCTATAACCATCTGTAAATCCAGCTAACCATGTACCAAAAATGATTGAAATCTGTTTAGCCGATTTTGCGTGAAGAAGCCACAACGACGCATACACACTTCGAACAAATTGTGCATTCACTGCAGTGAAAAACTATAACTTGGTGGTTCGCAATTTTGTTAAAATATTACCTTTGTTTTAACGAAACATGTTTAATTAGCTTTGTTAATTATTGAATAATTAGAAATAATCACATAGATTTTCATATAAGGTTATATTTTTTGTAGATCTCACATTCGAAAGGATATATAGTTCCTAACGTAAAAATAAGGACTGTTGCCGTATGTTTAAAGTGAAACTATGTTTTATTATGTTTTTAGGGTTATTATTATTGATAATAAATAATTTCATATGTGTATATTGCCATTATTACCTTAAATTACCCATCTGATCCATAAAATTGAATATATAAGGCCGATATTATGTAGCCGTCCTGGGGACGAAAGGTAGGTGCTTGTGTGAATAAAGGTAGGTAGTTAAGGGTTAACGGATGTATTAGAACACTAATTAATATGAAAACGTCGCAAGAAAAGATACTGGGTTAAGAAATGGATTGAAGGTAGAAACATACTTGGTGCTTCGAACACTTTATGTCGGGAGCTACGACTCAGGGATGAAGCGCAATTTAAAAACATGTTTCATCTGAGCAGAGATCAGTTCTATTATTTGCTGGGAAAAATTAGTAATTCAATCCAAAAACAAAATACAGTGCTGCGTAATACTATTTCAGCAAGCAGTAAGCTAGAAATCACTTTAAAATATTTGGCTACTGGAGATTTATATGGCACCGTCTCAATTATTTAGAGTACCTAAGTGTACGTTAAGTACTTTTTTAGTCAAAGTACTAAATGCGATTTTTTCGGCATTAGTAGATCTTATACAGGCAAGATTAAAAAAAATAACAACTCGGTATGTATATATGAATCTGTCTTAATCGTAATCTTTTCTCTTAATACAGATTAATCGAAAAAACAAACAGGATGTGAAAAAATGCTGGTAATCCTTTGAAGGGCGTTAATGAATTTATTATCAATTATTTTAATTGGGAACATTAAAAAAAAACAGCTTTGACTGAAGAAAGGATCTGCAGATTTTTTGTTACACCTGGTATAAAATCAAATGTGAACATTTTACCAATTAATACATAAATTTAATTATTATAAATAGTAGGTAATTATTCTCTTTTTTGCTCATATTCACAAGTTCACAACTCACTACAGAAAATTGTAAAAAATCACATTCACAACCAACGTTCAATAATGAATGAAAATTTGCGGTGGCAAATACATGCAATAATTTCAGCAATACGTCATTTATTGTACAATTAAAAGTTTTGGACTACCAAGACTTGCATGCAATTATTTCCGTGCAATAATGTCATAAATGTAAACAAAGTAGGGTAGCAATTATTTTCAGGCAATGATTGCATTCAATAATTGTATGCAAGTATTTGATAATTGCTCATGTGTAAACACTATGGTTTAAATATTGAATACAATTTTTGAAAGGCAAGGATTGTATGGAATAATTGTCGTTCCTTTTCAAAAAAGTTGTATAATGTAAATGGGCCTTTAAGGCAACGCAAATCATTTTTACAAGTGTTATTTATATGATAATCTACGCGATATAATCCGTTAAATTGATTTATTTAAATTAGTAATAATTAATCGCGTAAACAGAAGAAAATATTAAGCTTTTATTTAACTTGAAATGTATGTTTGTATGTAATATGTTTGTTCGAGTGGAATCTTGCAAGTTAAATTTGACCCACTTCCTGGATTCCAATTGAGCTAAATTTTGGCATACTTATGTAAATTTGGTGACAATGAAATAATATAATACCATCGAGCTGATCTGATGATGGAGCAGGAAGGCGGTCATAGGAACTCTGTAATAAAATAACTCAATCCTACCGATTTTAGGCTCTTTACAATTGTCTCGGTGAGTAGTTGATGGATGTTTAAAGAAAAGTACAGTTGGCAATAAAAGATTGCCACAAAAATAAAATTATGACAGAAACTTATTCTCTTAACTTAGATCTTTGTATCAATATGTAATTACCTTAAACAAATAATATTTGGAACATCAACAATTTCACAAAACATATCAATAAAAGGAGTTTCGAATGAATTCATAAGGCCAATAGCAGATGTCCATAGATAGTATGAGACAATTACTAGTAGATAAATCAATGGAACCGGAATCATAATGATAATGAGATCCCGGGTACAAGGGTGCTTATCTATTTCGCATATTTTTTTATGTTAGAAACTAATTTTGCCGAGCGGGTTTCGCATAATTTGATTTCGCCGAATGTTCATCTGGCCGAATCATTATTTGTCCGATTCTAAATACGCATAATTTAGTATCGCCGAATTTTAGTTAGCTGCAAATTCAATCTCTAGCAGTAAAAAACTGATGCTAGTAAAGAGGGTTAGGTTAGGTTAGAACTGTAATCCCGAACAGAAGATGACTGCTGCCAGAAAAGTTGGTTTCGGCATTAAAAAGTTATGAGTAAAGACCATTCGGCGAAAATAGATTTGGCGAAAACAAAATTCGGCGTAATGAAATTATGCTTATTGATCATTATATGACAAAAAAAAATGCGTAATCAAGGGGAATCCAGGCACATTCGTCACTTTTCAGCTACATTGGTACTACTGACGAAAGTACACTAAATATACATAATTACGTATTTTCTAACATAGTTGAAAATTAACGAATGTGTCCGGAATCAATAATTCGTGTAGTTTTCAAATTGATATATATACAGTTACTGGAGCCAGGATATCGGTATAATTATGGAATTATGATTAAAATTACGTATGAAAAGTGAAAACGAGAAATACTGCTTACTCCGATTGAAATTCTCGAATATTTGTGTGTGTGTGTGCAAAATGCAAGGGTGGGTCAAATTGGAGTACGTCAATTTGATCCACCTTGCATAAACAACAATCAAATGCGATTTTGCAAGACGTTTTTGGAATAAACGTTTACTTCATTGTTGAAATAAAAACCTGTTTGGTTTTTATCAATTAAATATTAATTGTGCATAGATCGGTTTAGCGCGCATGCACAATGCATTGTGATTGTGACAATGAATCACGATTTTTTTTAAGACATCAGTGTAGGTCACTGTGCTCGTTTTCTTAAAATTACCCAAATTATGAAGCTGTTATAAAAATGAAACATATTTGTAAAAAATACGGGTATTTTTTATCGTGTCATGACATTATTTTAATACAGAGTAACATCAAAACTCGAAGGCAAAAAAAGTTAAGAGCTCTATGACAGACAGACGGATAAACAACGGAGCTTTGGGTGCGTAACCCTATAAAAACAAATGATATACGTTTTCAATTATACAACTATGCATAGATACATCTCAAATTATTGACAACTTGTATAGCTTCATGAAATTGGAGGGTATCGTAACTAAATCAGTACATATTATGGTTGACACCTATGATGAAAGAAAATGTTCCTTAGTAAGTGTCAACTTGTTTAGTCAATAATGTTGTTTATCCAACCATCCCTTGGAATTATTGGTGTCAGAAGCAATCCTGAAGGTTCTTTCAGGGCCCAAAATGACGCATTTTAGATGTATTTGTTTACTAGAAAATGGAAATAGATTGATTTTGGTACATAGTAGTTAGTTCTATAAGTAAATAAATAAAACAATATCAAGGACTATCTTCCACAAATCGACCTAGTTCCAAACTAAGCAAAGCTTGTACTATGGGTATTAGGCGACGATATACATAATATTATAGATTAATTATAATACTTAAATACATAGAAAACATCCAAGACCCAGGATAAAACATTCATGCCCATCACACAAACACTTGCTTTCCCGGGATTCGAATCCGGGCGCCAGCTCCATTCTATATCGTCTTATTGTGTCAAAGATATACTTCAAAGTAAGACTGTAAGGCGTGAATAGTGTTTTACTTTTTCGAAGCATTTTATTAATGATCCATTAGTTATTTATGATTCAAGTATGAAATATACGCAATTCCCAACGCGTGTTGAAGATCTTAAAATACGAGTTGAGGGAGTTGGGAATAGCCTTCTTTTCAGTACGAGTATCATACAACATTTAACAAGGAATTATGTGAGACATAAATGTAGGCGGTAACTTCTATTACTTTATTGAACTAAGAATTTGCATTAGGATAATTTTCTAATTTATACTATTCTAAAGTAGTAAAAATGAAGCGTTTGCACATTGAAGATATTACAAAAAATTATTGGAACGGACTATTTGGAGAAATATTTTTTTTTGGATATTTTGCATGTTTGTATAATTTGTATTTTTACAACTGTATGATAGTATAGTTTTGAAAAATGTCTTAACGCACATCCTTTGTTCAATAAAGTACAAATTAGTGAAACGCATTTCAACTAATTTTAGAACTTTTTCCAAAAATAAAACAGACGGGTAATGACTTTTCTCCTCCGCGAACGAAGTTGCGGGCAGCTCTTAGTGTTTATTAAAGTAAAAATGTACAATACCACAGAAAGTATATGATGCGAGCGTACAAAAATCAAAATATTAATTAGTCCGTCGGATAATAAAAGGAAATTGACACATTTTTTTTTAATAGCTGAAGAAAAAATACTTCGCTAAATCGCATTAAAGTTTAGGAGTAGGGAGTTAGCTTAGGGACCCGTGACGTCATAACTAGGTGTAAACTGCACCTACGCGTGACGTAGTCTTTGCAGTCTCATTGCGTTAAAATTGCAGAACGGATTTTTACTATTTTCGGAAAAGGATACCTGAACATCGAAGGCGGTTATATAGCATACTAGAAGATGCCCGCAACTTCGGTCACGGAGGAGAAAAAGTCATAACCCCTCTTTTTTGACGGCGTAGTCGAGTAAAAAGTATCATATAACCATCTGTGAATACTCAGCTACCCTTGTTCCAAAAATAATTGAAATCTGTGTTTCCGATTTTGCGTGATGAAGGCACAACCACATACGAACATACAAAATATAAAAAAAAAATGTAATTTAGTTATTTTTGAAAATATATTCAATGTGCGGGCATTTCATTTTTAAAACTTTATAATAGTATAGATTATTTCGGAAGCAAGAATGAGGTGAATGACTTTTCTCCTGCATGAACAAAGTTGTACGCACCTTCCAGTGATTAATGACAGTGCTTGTCACTGTGACAAGGTTCTACTTTGTATAAATACATATGTACTATCAAGGAATTCGATTTGTTTACCCGTTCGTACCTTGTCTTAGTGACATTCATATGATATCTCTATCGGCTTTTGTATTGATTTTGCTTGTGACAAGGTATAATGGTATATAACTCAAATTCCTTGACTGTACCTACATAAACTAAAGATTGTGGTTATTAACGGTAGTTAATCTACGAGGACTCCGTTACAATACCCTCTTTAACCCATGCCCAGTGGGCCTATATACGCCAAATACGGATATGGGACTATAAATCAGTGGTCTTAATCACCCTACCCTTGTATGACATTTTAATCCCATATCCTGTGGTAGATAAATACTAGTTTTAGATTACGTGACGTATCGTTAATCTATCTTCTAAATAATTACAGTCCTAGAAGATGCCCGCAACTTCGTCAGCACAGACAAAAAACTCATAACCCTCTTTTTTTAAACAACGTCGTTGAGTAAAAAGTGTTCTAAAACTATCTATTAGTACTTAGCTACCCGTGTGTCAAAAAAAATTGAAATTTGTTTAGCCGATTCAGCGTGATGAAGTTACAACGACAGATACCAACTAACAAAAAAAAAAAAACGATTTAGTGGCCTTTAAATGGCCAGTCCGTACTCCTGTTCGGAACTGGACCTGAGAGACGCGACGGCCAGGGCTGTTAATACCGCTGCCCACTGGGCATCCGTTACTTGAGGAACCTCGACACGAAAATAAGAAGAAATGGTCGGTAACACTTTTTTTTTATATTTTTATGAACAGACATTTCAAGCTTATAACCTATAATTATTAAGTATAGATAAATGAAAAAAGTAATTAATATTAGGTCATCAATTAGAGATTCCATCTATCTACCTAATTATCAGCCAAGGACGTCCACTGCTGAACACCACAGGGTGCGATCAATTATAGATTGAGCAAAATGACTGCTTCTTATTATGTGCATGACATACGATATTAAATACAATGAAAAACAAAGCTGGATCATAACATATTTCATAAATAATAATCTGATTGGCTAAATAAGCACACTATTTAAGTATACGTGATATGTCGGACCAAAAAAAAACCAGCTGCACATGATTAGTCCGAACAAAGATATGTAACTCTCAACTTTATCGACGGGTAATCAATAGTCTAGCGCAGATTATTTTGAACGGACTAATCGTGTATATGTTTTTGCAGCTAACTGTACATGTTTCGGCTCGCTAATTGTGTGCTGTGCGAAAATAATAATTTTACGTAAATTTCAACTTTAAGTTAGTTTGCATTAAATCAAATACACACGAAACATATCTTTACCAGCAGAGTAAATAAATCACGTGCGGGTAATTCCCAAGCTACTGCTATCTTCTTCATTTCGGATAATTTCCACTAGGGAAAAGAGCAAAGGGTCTTCCGCGCTGTGCATTAAAGACTTGACGAGATTTGACGTTTGAGATAGGACGGTTTTCAAGCACAAGCTTTGAAAGATTGTATCTGTGGTAATTTAGGCACTGATGCCACTGCTGACGATAAAGCGGCTATTGACTATTGTCTCGCCCAACTCGCTCAAGAAACGCACAATAGTATGTAGACTTCGTGTCAATAAAAGAGATAAATAAACGAGAAATTTCATGCCGGCAGTGTGAACATATGTATCTCTTTTACTAACACAGTTCCTTGCTCTTGGAGGGACCAGTGCCTTATACGGTTAACTAAACCTAATAGCATTTAAATGGACGGGGACTACCAATACTGATTTCATCGTATTGTTACGTACTAGGGGGTGTTTGTACATTCGAGGTCAAAAACATTTTTAAAATTGAGAGTTCCAAAAATACATTTCCATATAAATACGTTTACATGCTGTGTAGTACAAATGCTTCCAACGTTCATGACTATTTTATCTTGTCACCCAATGCACTAAAGTTAACTTTGCAATTTTTCTTCTATAGAGAAATTATCAAACACCATGACAAATATTCGTGTACATTGCACGTTAATTAAATATTTACTGCCAATGTGTCAGAAATAAGTTTACATTAGACGTGTCACTTGAAACGTATATTTTTATAATTACACCCTTTGTTACATAAATATGTTTACAAGTTGATTAAACCGTTCTTATTAAAAAAAATCTATTTATTTAATTCATGAAATTCCACAATTTAACAGTTACATTAAATCAATGTGAAACTAAGATACAACTGTATACGGCATACACAAGGAATACTCATAAAAGATATTATGTTGTAAGAGGTGTCAGTAAAAAAAAATGCGCTGAAAATAAAGTACATATATATCAAGTGTTGCTTTTAACATAAAAATATCTTTGGCACAGTGATAAGAAATATTAATCCTTAACGTATAATGTCTGCTTCACATATATTTATCACATTGTGTGTCAATGATTCTATATAAAAAAAAATAAATAAAAAAAGAAAAGACTTCAAAATAAACTAAAAAGCCAAAAATAATCTTTTATGTACGGTACGGATCACATTTGAATCACCTTTTGAATTCGGTGCCAAACCATTCATTTATTACTATTAACACAAATTACACGCAAGAACCGCGGCGGCGAGCCTTTAGTTATTACCTCAATTTAGTAATTCGTATTTTTGTTGGATAAAGGACTTTACTTCAGGTTTGGCACAGTCTTCAAAAGGTGATTCAAATGTGATCCGTATCGTACATAAAATATTAGTTTTGGCTTTTTAGTGTATTTTGAAGTCGGTTCTTTTTTTATTTTTATTTTTAGCTTTTTAGTGATGGATTTTAGTGATATTTTTAGAGCTCAAAATGGAAAGATTGAGGAGGCCCTATAGTAAATAAATAAGACCAATGGTAGATAAGATTATTGTAAATTAAATCTAAATGTCAAAATGGTTAAGTCCAGTAGCTTGCTGGTTAAAAAAGAATACGACTAACAGTCTCAACTGACCCATAATATTTAAAGAATTATCTCGCAACTCAAATTGGCGTAGAATCTTGAGTAATGTTGAGACGGAATATTTCCGTCTCTGATGGACTAGTGAATGGAGCTATGGACATAATAAAAAAAAAATTGCCGGCCCTAAGACGAGATCAGCTGGAGGACAGGGAGCTCCCGGAAGCCGTGTACGTAAAATTTGACGATGAAACTGTTGGTCTTAGGTTAAAAGATAGTGAGGGTTGCATACCCATACCTCCATCGTGTACTACGTTTCAAGCGACAAGGGGATACGGAGATGTGGAGCGTCGGATCTTACCTTTAATATTAAGTTGGGCTGTTACTGTTCATAAGCTACAAGGTACCACCCTAGAGAAAGCTTTTCATTTTCATAGACCTTGATAAAAATAATTTCACTAAAGGGCAAATATATGTTGCACTAAACCATGTCGAAACTTTGTTAGATTTGGACGCCAACAAATTATTAAATCGACCACATGATGAGAGATCGTTAACGAAAATAACAAGACTACGAAATCTACCTTCTGACGATCGAAGCCACACATAATACACGACTTTTATGACTTCTACGACTTTTATACGGCACTTACAGCCTAATGCATTCTAATGTCATTTGATCACGACCTTCAGCTGAACGTTGTTTTTTCAGAATCAGGGCCGTTAACCGTTTAGGAGTTCTCTGGTTCTCCACTTTGCTACCCTGATCTTTACCAACTTCTGCCTCTGAGCAAAATATGATAAATAATTATATTGCGATTAGTGAATTAAATAACATTGGTTGAGCCCTAATAAGTGACTGGTGGCTTGTGTCTTCATCATCAGTTTATCCTCACCAAATAATGATTTTCGAGTGTAAATGCTTGTTCTACTTTAATAAGCACCAAAATCGCCATAGATGTGCCCATAACATTTGAGGAATTCTTTCGATTCCTCATCGATCTCATCATCAGATCTGTACCAAAATTTGATGGCATCAACTTGGAGATTCCTACTCTTAACCGAAAAAATATTTTTTTAAATCGACTTGCGATCCGCGAATTAAATAACACTTTTAGAGCCCACAGTGGTACTTGAAGGCTTGGGTCTTCATCATCGGTTTCTCTTAACCAAATGGTAATTTTCAAATGTAAATGCTTAAACTACTGTAATTAATACCGAAATCGTCATAGATGTGCTCATAATATTCTAGGAATTCCTTCGATTCCTCATCGATCTCATCATCAGATCTGCACCAAAATTTTATGGGATTACCTTGGAGATTCCTACTCTTAACCGAAAATATAATTTTATAAATCGACTTGCGATTCGCGAACTAAATAACACTGGTAGAGCCCTCAGTGGTAAATGATGGCTTGTGTCTTCATCATCGGTTTCTCTTCACCAAATGGTGATTTTCAAATGTAAATGCTTAAACTACTGTAATAAATACCGAAATCGCCATAGATGTGCTCATAATATTCGAAGAATTCCTTCGATTCCTCATGGATCCCGGCATCAGATCTTCACCAAAATTTTATGGGACCAATTTGGATATACCTACTCATGAACAAACAAATAACTTTTCAAATTTTCGTGTAAATGACGGAGTTCTGAAGTAACAAACATAACAAAAAAAAATACAACCTAATTGAGAACCCCCCTCCTTTTTTGAAGTCGGTTAAAACAATAAAGGTTGTTAACATTTATCTTTGGAGTATTGAGTGAAAAGATGAAACTGTCAAATGCTTTGTAAGCAAAAGTAGTCGTCTTACTGTCTGTAAAGTTATTTAAATGTAAATATATTTTTGGAATTCTCAATTATAAATGTATATGTTTGACCTGGATTGTTAATATCTTTGTCTTGATTGTGTTGTCTCTGTCACATCCTTCTGGAATATTCTCAGTATGGCTGTCTCTTTTTATGTATTCTATCTCTTTCACTCCTACTGAACATTTCGTCATTTATTGAAATGGAATTCAAAGGCTCATAAGGGATCCATGGAAACGCCTGAATGCGGATTTTCAGGTTATATCATCATCTGCTAGGCCTGAAATGGACTCAAAACATGTTTCAGGCGCCTGAAAACAACGGCAACTAGGGTGAAATTATGATAAACTATTATGTGGTAGAACACCCTCTGAAACGGCGTGAAAAGGTATTTCAGCTTGCTAAAAACTCCTCCAAGGCACAGAAAAACACTATCAAAGTTTTGCACCTAAGCCATCGGCGTAACAGTATGAAGGTCTTGATAAGTTATGTAACTTAGATACTCCCAAGTGGGAAGAAGGAAATGCAATCGGTTATTTTTAGCACGGGTCAAACCGAGTTTTAACCGAAACCGAGTTTTCAAAGGAACCGGGTAACTGATACAATTCCCTAGTGGGCAAGCTCTGAGTGAACGAGACGAAAGTGATCCTTTTATTGTAGGCTCTCGGGTGTGATTTTTGGGTTCCGTAGCCAAAATGGTAAAAACGGAATCCTTATAGTTTCCTCATGGCCGTCCGTATGTCACAGGAGTTTTAGTTAAAAACTACATGATGTATATGTATTGATGAAATTTGCAGTAAAGGTGTTTTGTATAAGTCGCTACTTAGCCTCACATAATCAGAATGGTACTTAAATAACAAAACCGTGTACGAGAATCTAGGGTATGGTACTCCATTCATAAAACCGAAGTTGTAATTTTTTTTCTGCAAACGTGTGTGGCACATAGTTTGACACTTCTTTTAAAAACATTTTGAGGTTTATTTTTTTTATTCAAGAATATTTTCGGGAATAATCGTTCCGAGAGTAGCATAAATTGTGTCAAACATTGCGGCATTCGTTGAATATCCAACTAATTTTGTTAAAAAAAATGATGAAATCCGTTTAAGGCGAAGAGGTGGGCAAATCACTGAAATCGAGGTGTTTTTGTGCAATAAAATCTTTTACATCTTTTTTTCCGCCTGTGATCAATTCTACATTACCAAATTTTGCACATGTACTTTAAAAACCTTGGTCTACTAACTGATAGTAAAAAACTTAGTCTAATTAGTGTAATACTGAGTTTAGACCCAATATCAACTTTCGCCTACGACATTTGTACGAAGGCAACGTACTAATTATTTGATCAGTGTAAAAGTGTAGGCACTTTAGCAGTGAAAGCGGCGTTGCGTGCTCGCGCTACTCCACGGCGGCGGGGGCGTGCGCTTACGCTGTTGCCAGCTCGCTTTCATCTATCCGTAGCGATAATGTTTTTGAATTCATTCCGTCAACTGATTGCGTTTGTTTTGATGTTTTCTATTCTACGATTTAGTACTAGTATAATTATATCAAGGTACTTCGCTCTGTCCTTTGTGTTTATTATTATGAACCGGTAGTCTTTGTGGCGTTGTTTATTTCGCGGATTTGTTATGTTGTTTTGTTTGTTATTGTTTGTGTTGTGTATGTTATTTGACATTGAACTTGGTGTTTTGTGCGGGAGAGTCACTCCGTGCGACGTAGTTACTTGGAGATTCTTGAATCCCTCAAACTGGGGAACAAGAACGGTGGCGGTGGTGGTAATGGTAGTCATGGTGGTGATGATGGTGGTGATGATGGCGGTGATGATGGTAGTGATGGTGGTGGTGGTGGTGATGGTGACGGTGGTGGATGGTAGTGGATGATGGTCATCATGGTGACGGTGGTGGTGGGGGTGGTGGTGGTGGTGCTGATGGTAGTGATGGCGGTGGTGGTGATGATGGTGACTGTGGTGGATGGTAGTGGATGATGATGATGGTGGTGGTGGTGATGGTTGTGGTGGTGGTGTTGATGGTAGTGATGGTGGTGATGATGGTGACGGTGGTGGATGGTAGTGGATGATGGTGGTGGTGGCGGTGATGATGGTAGTGATGGTGGTGGTGATGGTGATCATGGTGACGGTGGTGGATGGTAGTAGATGATGGTGGTGGTAGTGATGGTGGTGGTGTTGATGGTTGTGATTTATTTATTTATTTACTTATTTATTAAAAACAAGTTACATGAAATTACAGTGTATACACCAATGCGTCATGAACCGAAAAATGTTTATTTAGACGGCAAAACGGCGTGGCCCCGTTGTGTCGACATCTCGGATGTTGGATTCGGTAGGTTGCCCCGGAACCGACGAAACACGACACCTTTCGGCCAGAAATCAGCACACGCGATGGTCTCCTGGAGCGGCCGTGGCACGCGCACTACAAACGAGCTGAAGTGCACGTAGTGGCGCGAATGCAACTGGAACACCCGCAGCGAGTAGCCGGTTTTCTGGCGAACATACTGCGTCACTTCTTCAGGGTGGCAGTGTGATGCAGGCGCGACACGTACAGCGCCTTGCTCGGTGTGGAGACCCGCAGACCACAACCAACCGGTTCTGCAGTACCACACTGACTCTTGCGTGTCTTACGCTTTCTTGACACCGTTGTGAAACCCTCCTTCTCCACATTGGTGCGAGGGGTTTCCTCTTTCGGAGGATCCCGAACTTCACGCGCTTTTGACGGCGCGGCTTTCCGGCGGGCTGGAACAGGCTCACCAGCAGAAACGACGTCAGCAAAACGACGACGTGGTTTCGATGAAGCGTTGACGACGTTGGTGATGGTGGTGGTGGTGATGATGGTGGTGGTGGTGATGGTGGTAACGGTGATGATGGTGATCATGGTGACGGTGGTGGATGGTAGTGGTGGTGGTGATGGTGACGGTGGTGTTGATGGTGATGATGATGTTGATAGTGTGTTTGTGGTGATGATGCCATCCACCACCATCATGACCATTACCATCACCATCACTTTCACCATTATCACCATCAACACAACCACCACCACGACCACCACCATCATCATCACCACCATCACTACCACCACGACCACCAACATCATCCACTACCATCCACCACTGTCACCATCGATACCATCATCACCACCAACACTACCACCACCATCACCACCACCACCATCATCCACTACCATGCAAGACCGTCACCATCATCACCATCCCAATCATCACCATCACCACCATCACAATCATCACCATTACCCCCACCACCATCATCACCACCATCACCATCATCACCACCAACATCCACCAATGATCATCCAATCCTAAATTCTAGTAGATACCCCCAGGGTCCATCACAATGTAGAAAATGGTTGACTGTCCGGAAGGTCTTTATATCCTTCCGAATCCATAATTTAAAATAGGCACAAACAAAAATCTTTCTATTGACACAACACATAATTTCAGCAAGCAGCAAGGTCAAAAAAACAAACTGGAATAAAGTAGCCTCAAAACAAGCGCCACCATACTGCAAAAGGAGTCGATAGTTCACAACTAGTCAATGCGCGATACGACGAGTCGAGAGAGAGCATCTAATATGTAAAAGATGGGGCGCGCGCTCGAAGTATTACGTTCGGGCCGAACGAGCAAGGTCATTTCCCCATCTCTTCGCCTTAACGTTTCAAAACTCTTCAAATTTCACGCGATGTGGCCAGTGACTAAAGCATCCAAGACATCTATAGCTTTATAACATTTTGAAATCCAGGCTGTAGAGCCATGCCTGTAGAGTCATGAATTCAAGAAAAATATTAATACAGCGATCTACGAATAAATCAAATAGAGACGATGACAAAATTTTAATAATTAGTCATGTAGGAGAAATATTTTTAAAATTTTTGACGGAATCAAAAATAAAGGCGATACGTTAAGTCAAAATGTCACGTGACGTCACTCCTAGATACAAATTGTATCTATACGAGTACTAAACGTAAAATGAACTGGCGACCGAGATCATAATACTATCTCGTTCAGACTTGCGAAGTCTTAACAGGTGTGAAAGAGATAGCAGTATGATGTTCAGTTCGATTTGCGTTGAGTATAGGAGACGTCACGAGCCACTCCTGAATTTTAATGCGAATTAACTGAGTATTTAATTTATTATTTTCAAAAGCGAAAAATACGAGTCTTATATTTCTTTATTAATAACCGGCCGAACTAATTAGAATTTTGATTTTCTTAGCGCATCAAGCATGCCTTCTCTCGTTCAGAATATCTTTGCGACCTCATCCGTCAAAATAGCTGAAAGACTTTAAGCCAATTTTATTACAAGGATAGCTAAACCAAGGATAAATCCGAGGATGGTTAGACGATACTTGAAACTCAACAAGGCTGAGACATCATGAGACTCATGAGTGCTCTGACATATGCTGAGTGGACTCCATTTTTGTTAACACAAATATGATTGATTATAGCTCCTAGGTTTAGCTTTAAGTCTAGGTTAAGTCTATACATGTCACTTTTCCAATGTACTGTAATTTTTGTTGATGTTTACAAAATAAATGTATCTTCTTCTTCTTCTTGTTCTTCTGAGCAAATACGGGGTTACGACTGTTTCCTCTTCCGCGTACGAATTTGCGGGCAGCTTGTAGAAGGTAATAATATTTTAGATTTGGGTAACTTTTTCCATAATACGATCAAAATATTTTATACTGCAATTTTGTTTTAAGTAAAACTTTATAATTGCCTCTTTATTACATAGAAGTAAATTCATTTTCGTAGTGTTAAATTCATATATGAGTAGATATGACTTACCTTCTTGTCTGTTTGCAGAGTTATAGGGACACAGTTTTGTTCATTTACTTAATTAGTCACTGTCTTGGAATAATAGATGTACTCGTAAGTTAAGAAATAAACTGCCCGATCAAAGAACTAAAGTTTCGGAATACGTAAATAGTTTTGTTTAAGTTTAGAACGCGCAGATGGTTCCCTCCGCCATTTTCGTACTTCCCAAAAGAGGTTCAAGTTGAATTCACTGCGTCAATTATTTGAATTTTACTAAGACTTTTACTGGCTGTCTAAAATACCGAGGAGTTTTGAATGTTTACGAAACAAAATTTAAAAAAAACGACTGTTTGTTTTTAGATTGATCTGCTGATAATGTAATTAGTTATACATATCTAGTTTTTGTGAACCTTGTTTCTAGCTTTTGGAGCTGCTGAAAAACTAATACAGAATCTTGCGAAAAATTCAGTTGTATAATCCGTTTCAAGACAATAATTAATTCATAGTTGTTATTTTTTATATATTTTATAAGACAGAAATTGTATTTTACGTTGCCATAAACTAATTTAAAATTGGTGCCCCTTTCACTGTGACTTTTGAACATTATTGACGAAACAAAAGCGATTTCTAATCATCCTAACTTTCGACCCTAAAGTTTTGAGACCCTTAATTTGTACTCCAGAGGGAACATAATTGAAATATGCCATGGTAGGTATTTAGAGAAATCATTAAAAAAAATATCATGAGCGATGCTATTCTGTTAGTAAATAAATATTAAACATATGTTAATATTTAGTTTGCTTAGTATATAAAATCTGTATTATTATTTACGTATGTATAACTACGGACCAGTTCTGGAATAAATTATTTTCATTTCATTAATTTCATATAAACTATATCTATATATCTATATCTATATATCTTTCAGAAAAATCACCTATCTTACGGAATACATTTCGGATAGTGTGCGGTGAGACTTCGAAAGTGCATGAAATTTGCCTTTTCCATTTTATCAGTAATTGAAGATGCGATCCACCCGTAGATTGTCGTTGTAATATTTTCTCGTACAAATTCTCTCTACATTCCTCGTTAATAAGTGCAACTTTCTTCTGGCAGACTTTTTGCCCGAAAAATATTACTTTGATTATTAGCAGCTTTAAGTCGAGAGTAAATGGGCACTATCGTCGGGTTCATCGTCGCTAACTTACAAGTGAAATCGAGAGAAAGACTAATAATAAACAATAAAGCAATAATATGAAGTTATAAAAACAACTTAGGATTAATTAAACAGTATTTCGTTTTAAAATGTCTAAAATCTCAAATCAAATAAACAAATGGGTGCGGCTCGGGAGCGTTTCAGCCGCCATACCCGGGTGTTATGGGATCTTGACAATTATAAGCTTTCCATGCAACCCGTGACCATGGAAAGCTGAAAAGCTTCCGAAACGTCGGGAACTCGAATGAGATAATATACGCGATATAGTCCATTAAATTGTTTTATTTAAATTATAAGCTTCTTAATAAGTGGAAAAAGCGTAAATTTTTGAGCTTACCAATAAACGTAATATGTAATTGTACAGAACTACAAATAGCAGAGGTTTTATCCGTCAAAATTTTATAACACACGGGATCGGCGATTGAAGCGCTCCTCAGCAGCACCCAAATATAAGATGTTAAAGAAAACTGACGCATATACCACTCGAGTAAAGCTACGGGAAGAACTTATAACCATACCTTCAAATTCTCCATCTTTATTTTGTCGGGTCTAAAATTCGCATTACGGAAACACTCTAACGGCTTACGAGAATTTAGTCTCTGACGCAATTTAACTATGCCATTGACGGATTATAGTGGATTAAACAATAATTTGGCTTTTGGCCATGTTTGTGCAAGATCTTGTAACTGATGCAAATATCGATATTAGAGCTTTATTCAAAATATAATCTATTATTGCAAACTATGAAGATCATGAACACTATCGTTTTACTCGTAGCCCTGACATCGCCTATTGAAAAACATAAGTTAAAACGTCCTGCACAGACTTATATTCAGCAAACGATCGCACAATTTATGTATCCGTCTGCTATTAACAACCTTAACTAGTTCGGCAATCTATTTCATAATAGCACTGGAAGTCTTCGGTTCAAAAAGGTGATTTTCAGTCCGTAGTATAAATTTGAGAACCGTTACCCTCCTTCGCCCTAATCATTTGAGTTAAATGTCAAACACATTGCCAATTCAACTTGTATATGTAACTACTGTGAGCTATGCCAGGAACATTTCTAGAGATTTCTTATAACTAATGCTGTTGCTTATTAAACATCCGAGAATCGGCAATCGATAACACACTGTTTAGAGCCCTAAGTAAATTTATAAGAATCAATGGGGGAGACCAATTTTCACATTTTACGAACAATGTTACGAGAAGAGTTAGTTATAAGAATGATAATTCTTTTTACAAGTTTTAGGCATATATTTTTACAATTAGGACAAATAAAATTATAACTAACTTTATGATAATGATACTGCACGGAACAGGAAGTATATGTTAATTTACGATCTATATCGGAATTCCTAACGTCATTTATCAAACTGTAAACTTTTCAGGATTGTTATAAAACAAACCTAGCCTAATCTAGGTATACGATGATCTTTTAAAAATCCTGAATAATTTACAGTTTCTGAAAAAAATGCGTTAGGACAAAAGATACATTAGGGCAAACGGTACATTAGGACAAACGACTTTAGTGATTCCGAAGGAGACCCGTTAATTTAACATTATGACTAAAAGGCATTAAAAGAAAAAGGGTTTTTAAGATCACAACAAATAGTGTTAATATGATTTAGACAAATGAAACCCAAGAAGACCACAATTCTGCTGCGTATTGCATGACTGACACCACACACTGGTAGACTATATCATTGTTATGATGGAATCTTATACGCTACAAGATTAATTTCGAATTCCCCAAACATTTATGTAAATAATCTGCTATTATCGTGGATGCACGATCTGAAACTTGAGACAAAAACGAAATTCTCCAAGTAGTGGGTAAGTTAGCAGGTCGCGACAAGTCTGAGTGCCCTTATAGCATCGTACAGGATATTAAAAGCACTCCAAAGTTAACCGTTATGTCGAACTATTTACAAACTTTTCACGGGAAGCTAAGAGATTCGTGAACAGACATTCAGGAAGTCAACTTACTTTAAAGTTTGTGCAATACGTATGAAATTAAAAACACCCAGAAGGCAGTACAGATCGAGTAAAAAAATTTACAAGACTAGAGATGGAGCGCACTAGTTCAGTAATTAACCAGGTTAATTCAAAACTACACCTGATTCTTTGTCTCTCGAGGTTAGAGCGGAATAAGCCCCTTTGATAATACGAGAATACTCTTCATATCACTATACATTATTTCCGTGATTGATATAGCAATGATAGACAGCTATTGCTTTTGTGTAATTAGTCCCACTAATTGTATATTTTTAGACATATATTATTCGCCTTTGTTGTATTACTATTAAGTTTTGTATCATGATTTGCATTTTTGTTAATGCCGCAAATAAATAAAATTAGAATAAACCCCTAGAGTAAGAGACATGTGTTCTCCAGAGAAAGAAGAGACACTAAGGTATGTTTTTATTATATTGTAAATTCTAAAAAAAATGATGGAAACACGTAAAAACGCGGATAAAGTCAAGGGAATAAAATAAATGAATATATATAACTATATACTCACGAGCAATAGTCCGGACTGTTGAGACGTAAGTCGAAACAAGGATCATAAGTGGCAAGATGAACATACAAATCAGAGAAAGCGTTGTATACGCCTGCTCTTGCCATCTCTCCGTGTAGAACCCGTGTGTGACACATTGATAAAATTCCTCCACGAACGGCCCTTTTGCCACTCGAAACACAACCGCCTGAAACAAAAAGATACATTATGAAATCATTGTCACCCTAAGTATATTTACGTTTGGATATAACGTGGACAAGTCCCGTATCCAGTAATTACAGCGGTTTCGAAAGGTTTCTTTCTCAAGGTTTAAAAAAATGGTTACTAGACTGAAGATTTTTTTTCAAAAACAACCATCTCTTGTTAACGCTGTGCGTATTAATCCTCAATAATATTAGATAAGAATATCGTTGCTAAAATATTCACAAATAACAATTGTGCGTTGATTAAAAAGCCAATATCCATACTAATATTATAAATGCGAAAGTGTGCCTGTCTGTCTGTCTGTCTGTCTGTTACCTCCTCACGCTTAAACCACTGAACCGATTTGGATGAATTTGGTATGGAGATAGTTTTGAGTCCCGGGGAAGGAAATAGGCTACTTTTATCCTATAAAAATACCCTTATCCGCGATAAACGAATTTAAGGCGGACGAAGTCGCGGGCAGAAGCTAGTACGTCTATATAGTTAAGAAAGGTCTCGTTTAAAGCAATTTTAACAAAAAAAAACTTAATCAAAACTATGATACAGACAGGCACACAGACACACGTCAAATTAATAACACCATCTTTTTTCGTCGAGGGTTAAAGATGGCTGGACATTATACTTATTAACGAATATTATTATAATTGTTACGGACGGGTCCGTAAAGGGTCCATGCAGTGGACTGTAGATGGTGCAGCAGGGTTTCGGCAGGTCACAAGAAGAAATAAGAAGACTATTTTTCAGGTTTCAGCAGCGATGCGGTGTGTAGTGTGGAGCGTGGGACGAATGGTAGCAAGTGGCAGGTGACTGATTTTACTAGGGAAAGGATTGGTAGGTATAAGGTGAATTTGTGTGGGGCGCAACTAGTGCGATTTTCGCCCACCGGGCAGGCAAATTTGATATAGTCTAAGGTGCAAGGGGAAAGGGGGAACGAGAGACAAGGATGAAAGATGTGTGTGAAGAGTATAGGACATGTGTGTATTGCAGTATTATTGTTATGTGTGAAATGAGCATCTTTTATTAAATAAGTACACGAAAATATTGCAAACAGTCAACATTGATTAAACGGCACAAAAAGGTAAATAAATCTTATATCTAAACACGTAAATAAAATGTAAACAATAATCAAAAATGGAACGAACTAAAAGTGAGTCTTTACTCGAATTAAAACAAGAAAAACTTAAATCTACCTAGCTATTAATTATCTTATACTACCTAGCTATTATTTACAAATCTCCCCCTCGTGCGCGAGCACTTATAATTAAACGCTGTCTATCACGATGAGGCGAGAGGCTGGACGGCGCATCAGCCCGGAGGCTGTTCTAACTTCTGTTACTCTAACTCTGCCGTCTGGGCCTGGAAAAACAGAAGTTACTTGTCCTCTTGGCCATGTGCCTCTGGGCATAGTCTGGTCTACGATCAGTACGATGTCGCCGATTTTGATCGTTTGTTCGTTGGACACGTTACCTCGTCGAACTTGTAGCTGAGGTCTGTATTCTCGAATCCATCTGTTCCAGAACTCATCGGCCATGGCTTGTGCTGCTTTCCAATTGTTCATGTTAGGCTTTACGTCTCTGAAACTCCCAAACGGTGACATGCTACATGACCGCCCTATAAGGAAGTGGTTGGGGGTCAGGGATTCTTTTTCCAGGTCTGGGTTCACTGGTGTCAGTGGTCGGGAGTTGACGGGTATTCTGCTTCTAGCATAAGTGTGTGAAGTACCTCTTCTGTTGGATACTTTTCTTTCAACACGGTGTAAAGGGCCGATTTGACTGAACGTACCATTCGTTCCCACGCTCCTCCCATACTCGGGGCTCCAGGAGGTATTTTCTTCCAGGTAATGGTTTTACTGTTTGTGTACGTAGTCATTTCGTTTTCGTTGGCTAGCAGTGCCTCTCCTATCTCTCTTTCTGATCCCTTGAAGCAGGTCGCATTGTTGCTGTAAAGAACAGTAGATGTGCCGCGTCGTGCCATTAATCATCTGAGTGTTAATATCATAGAGGAAGCCGAGAGAGATGTGGCTACCTCCAGATGTATGGCTCTTGTGGTGAGGCACGTGTAGAGTGCGCCCCACCTTTTCTCATGACGTCAGCCTACTGTTATCTGCATTGGACCGAAATAATCGACCGCTGTGGCTGTGAAGGGCGGTTGATTATTCATAAGCCTCTCTGAAGGTAAATCGCCCAACGGAATTTTGTTGGGTAACCCCCTGTAGGTGCAACACCACTGGCATTTATTGCAGATGTATCTCAGGCAACTACGCAGTCCTATGATGAAGTAGCGCTGTTGTAGCTCGTTCAGCACTGTTTCTCTATTGCCATGACCGAGGGTACTGTGAGTATGCAGCACGATCAGTCTCGTCAGCTGTTCTTTAGCATGTAGGACTGGTAATCTTCTCAAACGATCTTGCGTTATTCTGCTGTTCCAATAGAGCACGCCTTTCCGTATGTCTACGGCTATCTTCTTCAACGGTGAGTTCTTCGGCATCGGCCGCCCAGCCTCTTTGCATGTGATCTCTTCTTGAAACGACGCTTGCTGACTCCTTCTTATAAGGAGTAACTCAGCCATCTGGATGTGGTCGGTTCTCATGGTTGTGTCTGTTGTCTTTTTGAGTAGCTTGGCTTTGAATACCTCAGCAGAGAGCAGAACGGTAGCAGCGGAACGCAAGAGCCTATTGTAGTTTGAGAATCTATCTTACGGGGCACGGATATGGGTTTCAGGGGGGCGACCTTTGCCTTCCCTGCGACCAGCCGCGACGATTTTACCCCGTTAACATCGGTGTTAACGAAATATATCGCTGTTGAGTACACTTTTTCGCTAGCGTCACAAAAAATGTGCATCTCTTTTTTACCCGAAGGCGCGGGGACGTAACGAGCTATTTCTATCTCTTTCAGCATTTCTACGTTTTTTACGAAAGCTAGCCAGGTCTGATGGTGCTCGTTTGTTATGGGCTCGTCCCATTGCACTCCACTACGCCATACGTCCTGAATGAGAGCCTTACCTACCATCGTAACCGGCGAAACTAGGCCTAACGGGTCGAAAACTGACATGACCGCGCTGGTCACCTGACGTTTGGTGGGGATAGCCCCGCCTTTCGCGTCATCGCACGGGATGTTTCTGAGATTAATATTGAAACCGAGAGCATCGCGCTTGTGGTTCCATACCTAATGTTCTTTCAGTGTCGCTTTTCCCTAACGTCGTTTGTTCGCTAGCTCGCTTATCCGTTACGTCGTCTATAACCGCTGGGTTGTTGGATGCCCATCCGCGCAACTCGAAAGAAGCTGCCATGTGCACCTTGTGCATCGCGTTTATGACGCTTTTGGCCTCCCCCTCGTCACTAAACGCGCCCAGATAGTCATCCATGTAAAATTTACGCACGGTTGCCCTCGCGACTTCGGGTTGTTCGCTTGCGTGATCGTCTGTGTTCTTATTTTTTACATAAATGGCCGTGCAAGGAGATGAAGCCGCCCCGAAAATGAGCGACGTCATTCTATATTCGATTGGTGGTCCCGCACGGTCCTCGCCCCTCCATAAGAATCGCAGACTATCACGGTCCGCGTCGATGATTTTAACCTGGAGAAACATCTCCTTTATGTCGGCGACGACCGCGATCCTACCTTCTCTAAATCTGACTAACACTCCGAATAATGACTGAAGTAGGTCCGGACCCTCTAACAATGCGTCATTTAAGCTTTTATTTCCAGACTTAACTGCAGCGTCAAAAACTAGCCTGACCTTGCCCTTCTGAGGGTGTATAACTGCAAAATGCGGCAGGTACCACGTCCTTGAAGATGCGGGCGGGGCTTCGGCCCGTTCCGCGTAACCGGCTTCTATCAAGTTGTTGACCTGCCTATTATACTCTGTTTTTTGCTCTTCGTCGCGATCTAGTTTTCTCTCTAAGTTATACAGCCTACTCAGGGCCTGGGCTCTGTTGTCAGGCATCTCCTCGCTTTCGGATCGCCATAGAAGACCGGCCTCGAACCTATTTCCGCCGTCAATCGGTCGACACGTGTCGTTAAGAATTTTTAAAGCACGCTGCTCGGGGTCCGCCTTAGGCGTTTTCGCTTCAATACCCAAGCTTTCTATGCTAAAAAAATCTCTCATCATTTTTACGGTCTCTTCTTCATTTTGTTTCGACATGGATCGCACATGATTGACGTAGGCAATGGTTTCGCGCGATAGCGAGTCTTTTCCATGCAAGACCCACCCTAATTGTGTAAGCGACGCGACGGGTTCGTGCTTACCGCCTATCTTTAACTGGCGTGACGAAATCAAATGCCAGTTATCCTGACCTATTAAGATAGTCGGTTTCGCGTTATTGTAACACGATTCGTCCTCTATGTCGTCGAGGTGCTTACACCGCCTGACTAAATCTCTATCCACCTGTTGCGCAGCCAGGTGCAACTCGCTAATCGTGTGCGCGGCTATCGTATTCAAATTTCTACTGCACGTACCCCGTATTGAGAACTTAACAACGCATGACTCGTGGTCGTCTAATTTATTGCCCCCTACCCCTTCTATCCATAAATGGCTTCGAGGTTGATCGTCAGGCACTATTCTGTCCGCTGTTGCCCTTTCTATCAAAGTTATGGACGACCCCTCGTCCAGCAGGGCGTGCGTCAGAATAGCGCCTAGAGTCCCCGTTACCTCTACTGGTATTATCTTCAGGTAGGTATTAGAGTGATGCACGTGATTAACCGAACCGACCTTGCCGCGCGCGGGTGTGGAACGCTCATTATTGTTTTCACTAGCTCTTTTTTCGCTATGCAACAATCTATGGTGAGACGCTTCACAGCCGCCCGCGCCGCAAGGTAACTTGCATTTAAAAAATCGCCTATGGTCGTTCGTCAGACATCGAAAACACAACCTAAAACGCTTCGCCTTTTCCCACCTGTCCTCGATATTCAACTTGAAAAAATCTGCGCAATCTGGAGGGGTTTGTCCCCCCTCGCATATTGCGCATTTTTTTTCTTTTTCAACGGCGGGCTCCACCGGTGGTGGGGGGGACGGCGCTTTTGGTCGGCTTTTCGATGGCTTTTTCGCGAGTTTGTTGACCGTGTTATTTGGCGTTTTTTTTTAAACTTGCCACCGTGGCACTACACGCTGGTTCGAAATCTTCTTCTGATTCTGCGCTATAAGAGCTTTCGGAGTTCGATCTATGACGTGCCGCGTTTACTCTTGGTTTGTGCTTAAGGCGACGCTCTTTACTTACATTCTCGTAAGTAAACATGGACCCGCACTGATCTCCTACCGTGTTCAAAAAACGCGTCAACAAAATGAGATCAGGCGCTCCTCCGTGCGTCGCTTTAAACTCGAACCACCTATATTTTAATATGACGTTAAGTTTCTCTACGCTTCTGTTTACTAATTCCGGCGCGTACAAATACTGCTCTTGGATAAGCGTTTTAATCGCGGCTACGGTATTTGCGACCCTATTCGCGAATGTGACTATATTTCGACCGACGTCGGTCAGGCGCGGCATTATTTTTATATTTTCTACTTCCGTTAATATAATCAAATCGGGTCGACCGTACCGCCTCTCTAACGTGTCCATAATTTCGTACGGCTCGGACGTCGTATATAGTAAAGCTCTAGCTAGGTACACTCCGACTGTCGTGCACTCGAGCACGGCAGTCACCGACACGTGGTGCCGGAAGTTGTTGCGACAGCTTCACCACCACAACATATTGTTTTACGGTAACAGCATATTTGCTAGCCGACAATCAGCCCAATCAATCAATCAATCAACATGTCCTATACTCTTCACACACATCTTCCATCCTTGTCTCTCGCTCCCCCTTTCCCCTTGCACCTTAGACTATATCAAATTTGCCTGCCCGGTGGGCGAAAATCCCACTAGTTGCGCCCCACATAAATTCACCTTATACCAATCCTTTCCCTAGTAAACTCAGTCACCTGCCACTTGCTACCATTCGTCCCACGCTCCATACTACACACCGCATCGCTGCTGAAACCTGAAAAATAGTCTTCTTATTTCTTTTTGTGACCTGCCAAAACCCTGCTGCACCATCTACAGTCCACTGCATGGACCCTTTACGGACCCGTCCGTAACAGTGGTCTTCCGAATAGCCGGATATTGGAAGAATCAGCGATCAAGAAAGAAACAAGTACGTGCGAGTCGTAACCAAAGGCGTAGCTTTGCCAGGTTATTGGCTCGTTAAATCTGCAGCTCCAGCCACCCTGCGGTGTTAAACGGCTGTCAAGAAAGCGCTGTGTTAAGCTTGGTTTGCGCCGGTACGGGAAGGATAGCAAAGGGGGCCACAAGTTGTTCAAGAATCTGGGACGGTCGTTTCTACCATGTCATCAGCATCCCTGCGCTAACGATCCCTCTACCGGGGGCCTTCCTTCCCTCCTTATCCCTACGTTCCTATTCATATCACCACGGTAGTAGCACGTCCAGGCAGATAGTGGTTAGGAAAAAGTATGGAGTGATATTTAGGAAGTGTTACTTAGGGAGTGTTAATTTGGATAATTGTATAGCTAGGGACCCTCGTGCGCGACAATGTCAGAACCTCCACAAACTCGTTCCAAGGTTAAGCCTAGAATCGAGCAGACGCCTGAGTCCGGTGGGACCACGTCTGGAGAGACGAACACGTGGAGTAAAGGCACCGGCATAACAGAGCAGAGTAGTGGCAGCGAACGTAGGGCAGCGCCGAATCAAATAGAAATCGGAAAAGGCGCGAACGTTAACGACGAAAATAGGAGTGCATCGGGCACTGTAGTTAATGCGGTACCGGCTAGTAATATGTCAATTTTGATGGCAGAGTTAGAGGCGCATAACGCCGAATTGGTTAGGGGTCAGGCGGCCGCCGCCGCGGCGAAAAGTAGGCTAGAGATCGCCAGAATGAGTGATCTGGCGAACTCTAGTGACGCGGCGGGACCGCCCCGGGTTGAGGGGTCCTAAAGGACATGTTATGTTGTTAAAGGACATGTGTGTATTGCAGTGTTATTGTTATGTGTGAAATGGGCATCTTTTATTAAATAAGTACACGAAAATATTACAAACAGTCAACATTGATTAAACGGCACAATAAGGTAAATAAATCTTATATCTAAACACGTAAATAAAATGTAAACAATAATCAAAAATGGAACGAACTAAAAGTGAGTCTTTACTTGAATTAAAACAAGCAAATTTTAAATCTACCTAGTTATTAATTATCTTATACTACCTAGCTATTATTTACAATAATGCTTATGGACGATAAAAATACCGACCGATTTCTTGTTTTTTAATTAGCACAGGCTGAACTTCTTTTGTATGATTTTTTCATAGAGATTTCATTCAAATTTTAAATAGATGCAAATGCCATGAAAATATTTTTTCAATTTATCTCTTAGAAGGCTGTACGGAATGAACAAATGAAGAAAATAACAAAAGCGTCCTTCGTGTAACGAAAATTCGTCATACAAAATATCGTCACTACTTTGAAAAAAGCTTGTAACTGAAACTTTCTTGAAGATACAGGCAGTAAGTGCACACTAGCGTCATATAATATGGAGTTACCACATTTAGTGTTGATGTAAATTGAGATACGAATCTTTTTCAAAATACTGACGACATATGGGTATTCGTTACAAATAGGAAATATCAATTAAGTTTTGTTTTAATTAAAGCCCTTAACACGAAATTACATTATTGCTCCAATCTTTAAGTAAGGAACTTCTGTATAAGGATTCCATTAGGCTATGGCTATGAGTTACCTAGTTAAGATTTTTATCAAGTACCTAAATAAGTAAATTGTAATTATAAAGTTGTAAACTGAAACTGTACATATTCAATCTGAGTTAATTACCTAAAATACATTATATATAGTAATATAAACACTTATAACAGTAATTTAACTTAAAAAAACAATTCTGATGGGTCCCCCTGTGTCGGACCTGCCCGGGGAATTGTTCCCAGAAAGCTGGCCGCATTTCCTCTCTGGATGGCCAGGCTGAGGCGTTGAGCGAAGTCTAATATCGCCGAAAACGCCGATGAGCTTGTCCGACACTTCTTTGACAAATTTTTTGGTGTCGGATGACCATGGACCAAAGGTTTGGACCGCAAGTGCCGCAAACTCGTAATTGCTTTTAACAAAAGCATATTTGCGGCACTTGACGGTTTGGGCGTCATCAGCGGCAGTCCCTGGTTTTCGGGCGGAGCGGTGTACGTGGGATGGGGCTAATGTATCTGTACACGTGACGTCCCATGCTAGCGGCCGCCCTCGGTACCATGGCACTAAAGTGCAACCGTCGGGCCTCTTTCCATCTGCCGCAGATAGGCCAATGGGTTCTAGGGTAAAAGGTTAAGCCCTTAACTATACAATTATGTACACATTTTTTAAAACGACCCTTTTGTTTCGTAGAACTTCAATGATTAAACTTCGTTCGTCGCAGAAAATATACAACGCACGCCCAAACTGTTATATTTGCACAAGATTCCTTTGTTAAAAGGCAGTATGAATTACATTGTTGTAGTTAAAAGATTTACGCCTGCACGGCTCGTTACCCAAACTTGTAAAGTTTGCATGAAAAACCAAGCATTATGTTTTAATTTTTTGCCAGTTATAAGTACATTTTTGCCAAGTCATGTAATGTACGTAGTAGTGATATCGACACCGTCGCTTACAAACAGGACATAAATATAAATTTAATTTAAAAAATAATTTAATTCATTAGTACAAGACCAACAAAACCGGCCAAGAGCATGTCGGACCATGCTCAGTGTAGGGTTCCGCGGCCGTTCATACAAAAAAATGCACTACAGATGAAAAAAATACCATATGAAAAAGTGCAAGAGTGTATCTTCACGGCACTTACCTCCTTTTGCTGAGAAGACCAGATTCTCGGAAATAACTCAAAAGCGGTATAATTATCTTATCATGTTGAAAGAATTTAATAGGCTTTATCGTTGTAATTATTTTCATATTTTTTGAGCATAAGGTTTAGAAATAGAGAAGAGGGGGAGGCACAACTTATACTACTTTCGGATCGATTATTTCCGAAAATAGGTACCTATTCACAAAATATTTTTTCTTTTAAAGAAACCTTAAAGTGTTTTAAAAAATAAATATGTCGATATTTGCTGAAATTTGAGTTGAGGGAGAAGAGATTGATTTTTGCTCTTCTTGTGCTAAGACAGAAAACCAAGTATAATCTGAAAAAGTCTATACTGCCTAAGACAGAAAAAAAGGCTTCGCGTTGTCAGTTTTCCATAGTAAACCCTTACATGAAATGGACTTTGGTATTTTTAAGCACTTCTTATTAAAATAATCATTTGTGCAGAGTATCAACATCAAAATTGTGACAGATTTTGATTTGCTACTGTTTTCATATATTTTTTTATTGATTTAAACATTTTTGATTTTTCTCAGGACTACCACTTGGTTAAAAACTAGAGTCCATTTCATGTAAAGAAAAAAAGTATGTCACTTAAAACTTACTTTAAGTTAATATGATTAGTTCATTTCATTCTGTGCTTCGCTTTATTGGGATAAATATCCCGATGAAGCGATTAAAGATGTCGATGACCGTTTAAGAAGTCACTGCGGCGTAAAAACAAAGCTTTTAAATTACAGCAATCACTGACTGAAGAGGTCACGACCTTTTCTCTACCAATCTGGATCATACGACGCAAAGGGAACAATGAACAAGAAATCATTTAAAAGGAAAAAATCCCTGACACATTAATAAAAACACGTGATGATCTTCAAAAGGCTGGAAAATTATCATAAAGACTCTCGATCAAGCCAACTTACGAACAAAATATATCTAAACCAGTTGTTCCGTTTAGCAGGTACGATGCCACAGAGACACGTCGGGGGTTATAATATAAACCTATCTTCTATACTATTTGGAGGTCATCTATAATATTATAAAGTTGTAAAAATATAATGTCTGTACATTGAATATATTTTCAAAAATACTTGAAACAGACTATTTGAAGGACACTGAATCGAAAGCTTTTTTTTTAGATTTTTTGTATATTTGCGTGTTCGTATGTGTCGTTGTGGCTTCATCACGCCAAATCGACTGAACGGATTTCCACTTTTTTTGGCACACGGGTAGCTGGGTCTACCTACCAGGCTGACTATCTACCAGGGCATGGCGTCAAACATGTTGTTGGTTATTGGTAAAGCTGGAGTATATTTTCTCTTATGTGCAGTAAAATAAAGTACTCAAATGCCGTAAAGTAGGCAAGCCGATGAGAATCTAGTTCTACTAACGCCACGCCATTGGTATCTACATATGTTTATAGGATAATTTTTACCCGACTACGCTGACGAAACTATATACTCTTTTATATATTTGGCGGGTATGATTCCTGAGATTAAGGCAGGTCATTTTTCAAAAATCATTGATAGTAGTTCAAATTATTTAAAAAACAAAATAAAGTCTCCTTTCAGTAAAATTTATTATTTTCAATATTTAAGGCACTATCCCTCCATGTTGCAAAGTTTTGGAACGCCCTGTATGTACAAACATAGAAAAAAAATTTTTTTTTCGATTGTATGACCTCCAAATAGTCCTTTATACCTAATCATATTTTTGCAGATATCTTTCCATATTTAATTTTTCAACTTTATAATAGTATAGATGACGCTCGATGGTACTTAAATAACTCTGTCATCAAAAAAATTCTACTATTTACAACCTAATGTAACTATAAACTGTCAATTTAATGCGTACTTTACGCAACGCAAATTGTAATTTGATCGCGGTTAAACAACGAACCATTGGAGTTAAAAACATAAGGCTGGGTTCAAGAAACAGTAGCCAAGGTTGCTTAAAATGTCGACTAATGAGACAAATTGTTATTGTTTTCTCGTCGCGGTACAAAATGAGAAATCCGTGGCGAATCCACGAAAACCTATGAACTAAATATACCGTACCGACTAACCAATTATCTATAGGTATCTGTACATTGAAGATATTTTCATAAAAATGATTGTTACGGACTATTTGGCGGTCACTGAAACGATTGTTTTTTTTTTTTTGTTGTATGTTTGTATGTGTCGTTGTGGCTTCATCACGCCAAATTGGCTAAACAGATTCCAATAATTTTTGATACACGGGTAGCTGGGTTAGGATACTTTTTACACAACTTCTTTAAAAAAAAAAAAGAGAAGTTATAACATTTTCTCCTCCGCGGACAGAGTTGCGGGCGCCGTGTAGTCTATACTATAATAAAGTTGTACAAATAAAAGCCACATCAGCTTAACAAATGTCAACCATTTTTAACCGACTTCAAAAAAGGAGGAGGTTCTCAATTCGAACTATTTTTTTTTCTCGATATCTCCGAGAACCGTGAACCGATTTACAATTTTTTTTTTTATCGAAAGGGTACTCCGAGTTGGCCCCTTGGCACTAAGTCGGGATCTGATGATGGAATCTTGGAGAAATCGAGGGAACTCTTCAAATGTTATAGGGACATGTACGGCGCTTTCGGTAATTTATTGATAAAGTCAAGAATTTACATTCAGTAAATAGGATTTGGTGTAAGGAAACTGATGGTAAGCACCACAGATGGCCACTAGAACTTTACTTCTAAACGGCCAGTGTTTCGAAGGTAGCGATTAGACGTGCCGATTCGGATAATTAAATTACTAGGAGGAAACAAATGTACATAGTGCTATTGAATGCGGTACAATAAAACTGGTCTGATGCTGGAACCGGAAAGTACCCTACAGAACACGGTAACCAAACAACGTAACCGCGTCGTGTTTGGTGTTACTGGAATTGTCCTGACAAGCATTCTGAATACAGAAGACTTATTTTTTAATCAACTTCTTAATCGATATTTATTACATAATAACAGTACAATATCTACATAACAGTTCTGGTGCTTAGACGAAAGTATTACAATTTAAGACGTACCTAATTATGATTTATTTACTTACAATCATTATTTATGCTTCTGGGTTAAGAAAGCATCTCCTTAATAATAATACTTATGTCACCTATGTTATATTTATATAATGTTTCAATATTTAACAATAATATACGCGAAATGTTATGTACGTACACTAAAGATATAATATCCTACCGACTACTTTTGTTTATTTATCGATAATATTGTACACGTGAATCAAATATTATGTACGTACGCTAAATTATTACTTACCTAGAAGATGCATTTACAATATTTACATAACAGTTCTATTATTTACCTATAAGAGATATTTACAATATTTTTTTTATTAATTATATATTACAGTTCCGATTACTTAGGCGAAAGTATTACAATTTATCATTCAGAAAGTGTAAATTGGTGAAGTGGAACTGATGACGAAGACCACAGAATGCCATCGGAATTCCTCACTGATAAATGATTTACGGGTGGCGATAAGATATCTTGATTAATTTAGCTACGCAACTTCATAGTCACAAACTTAAATGTTCCAGATGAGAATGGTACCATCGAATTGATTTGATGATGGAGGCGGAAGGTAGGTACCATATCTACATAACGAGTAACTATAAAGTGTAAAATATATAAACTTTTTAACAAAAAAATTAAACCGACTCCAAAAAAAAAAAGTAAAAAAATAACCCCATAATTCAGTTTCTTCAATTTACTTACAAGTAACTGTTTGTATAGTCAATCTATACAGTATATACAATTAATGTTATTTTGGCGTCGCTGCGTATTCACATATGGTTATAGGATACTTTTTACCTAACTATGCTAAAACGTATCCTATAACCATATGGAGACACAAAAAATCCAAAAAAATCTTTTTTCGATTTAGTGACCTGCAAATAGTCCGTAAAAATATTTTTTTTTTTAAATATGTTCAATGTACAGACATTTTATTTTTACAACTTTATAATAGTATAAATTTAATACAAGTAGTGTTTGTTTAAAGTAATAGGACAAGAACGTTTGTTATGTAGCTTAAGCTGTATATTTCATATTGTAATAGTAGGTAAATTAACCACAAATAAAAAATATGCCCACAACCAAGAGAATACAAGATAATTGCTACATCAATCATCATTATCATTCAGCTAAAAAACCCACTAGGCTACAATAAAACTTCCCTCGAAGAATGCCATTATGAGAGTCCTGCGTCGTTGAGGTCAAATTGATATTACAAAACTCTGCCAAGAGCATTTGTCACCGCGCTCATTGTATAGTTCCGTAGCCGTTACGTGCAAGTAACACAATATAAATGGGAAAAATATATTAAAAAGTGCACTGGTGCATATCTTCGTGCTGCTTATGTACTTTTGGTCAGAAGCGCAGTTTTTCGCCAATTACTCGAAAGCGGAATATCGGATCATGTTGAAATTGTTGTTTGTTGAAAGTATTAATTAAACCTTTGTATTTTTTTATATCTTTTATATATACGGTTAAGCAGGCAGAGGGGGCGGGGACACAATTATGATACTTTCAAAGCGATTATTTCGAAAAAATATTTATTGAATAAAAAAAGTTTAGAAACCTCAAAACGAATTGTCGAAATACGTGCCACACGTTGATGTTTGTGATTTTTTTTGAGCATCGGTAACATTTATGGAGTGCCCCTCCAAACAAAGTAACGATGTGCACAAGACACCTATACTCCAAATTCAATATACATGTTGTAGTTTTTGACGGAATCCTAGAAATGAATAACGTCATCATCAGCCAAAAGACGTTCAGTGCTAAAAACAAGCCTCCTCAAGGAACGCCCCCCCCCCCCCCCCCCCATGATCGGAATAGGGAACATGCATGAAATTTTTTCATCGCTTTTCTTAACAAAATATCAAAATACCGTAAAAACTATTCCCAAAAGTTAAATTAAAATCGGCCAAGAAATACGCATGATATAGGCATTTTAAACTACGAATTAAACAGCGATTTGACAGAGAGGTCCGACATGTACTGTTACGTCACAGTCTACGACGGCCATATAAACTCCATATTAAATTCTGTTTTGCTAGAAAGAGATAGAATGAAATGTTTGATAGCTTATATCTTGGTTATTTTTATACTTATTCGAAAAATTCTTTGACTCTACTGTTTGTTACTTGAATGCGTTTTTAATAAAGCAAAAAGAAAAGATGATGCATATTCCCTATTGCGCTTGCGCCATCGCCACCCGCATCTAAGTCTAGTGTTACCTTAATTTTTTATAAGACCTTTTTTAAGCATGTTTTGTATATAAAAGGTCTTAAGTCTAATGTTAACTTTTCCTGTTTAAAAGACCCTTTTTAAGCATTTTGGAAAGTTTCCACAATTTCACATCAGTAGTTAGGGAATACGCATGATGACTGGGTACGAAAATCAACATACTGATAAGTCCGTCAGTTACATAATAAGAAAATATTGGACACGCATGTTTTGCTGTATCAAATCAATAGAAAAATACTCAGATATATCGCAGTAAGAACACCTATTAATGAACCGATCGTACAAAAGACTACCTCGGCAATTATAATAGTAACTCCGCGACTGGTCGCCGAGGGAGCACTCGCTGACTTATTAATTTAGTTGCCTAGGTAGTATTTTTGTAGGTTAGATTGAGTAGGTTTTGATGCTCTTTAAATACCTAACCTAACCTTTTATTAAAATTTTGTCATCATCCCTATTGTATGTAAAAAAACTTATAGACTCGCGACTTATAAAATTAAATATTAAAAAAAATAAGTAGTATCGTGTTTGACCCATAAAATTGAAGTTTTACTATGGACAAATTAATATACTGACTTATTTTTGACATCAATATAAGTCATTACTCTACACTCAATAAGGTTATTGGTACCTATTTGGGGTTCCGTACCAAAAAGGTACAGAAAGGATCTCATGGTGTCACTCTGTCCGTCTGTCTGTCTGACTGTTAAAGCGCTATACGTATAGAAGCTCATAACTTCCAATTTGAATGTATTATAGTTGCAATATGGCAGGCCCTGTGCCACTTTTGTATTGAAAAAAAAATCTTATTTTCTAAGAAAAATTACCGATGTGAGTGGGACAAACATTCAAACTCTAGCTCAAGCTCACTAGGTCAAGACGAGTTTCGTATGAAAGAGCTAGCTTTAAAAAAAAATATATATAGTATTCTCGAGGGCATCACGCCGAATGATAACGGCGAAACGGGAAGTGTGGTGGTGCTATTTTTCAAGATAGGTGATAAAACGCTGCTCAAGAATTACAAACCCATTTCGCTTCTGAGCCATGACTACAAGCTGTTTTCCAAGATCATCAGAAATCGTCTCTCAAAAGGCTTCAGTACGACCACATACACACCCTGTGGCAGGTTATACAGAAAACCCAGGAGTATTATCTGCCACTTTGCTTAGCGTTTACAGACTATGAGAAGGCCTTTGATTCCATCGAGTCATGGGCAATACTGCAGCCGCTCCAGCGATTCCGGATTGACTGTCAGTATATCAAGGTGCTGAGGAGTGTATTAAAAAACGCCTGTATGTCGGTCCAGACAAGGAGATGTAATATCTCCAAAACTCTTCACCAACGCAATGGAAGACGCCTTCAAGCTCTTGGAATGGCAAGGATTCGGCATCAGCATTAATGGCGAGTACATCACGCACCTTTGGTAGGCCGACAATATCGTGGTCATGGCAGAGACGCTTGAGGATCTCGGTATGATGCTCGAAGATCTCAACAGAGTATCTCAACAGGTGAGCCTTAAGATGAACATGGACAAGACGAAAGGTCATGTCGAATGTCCATGTAGCGCCCACCCCAGTATTGGTCGCTAACTTGGTCCTCGAAGTTGTCGACGAATACGTCTATCTAGGACAATCCAGTTAGCCAGGTCCAACTTCGAGAAAGAGATCAATCGACGGATCCAACTCGGATAGGCAGCGTTTGGAAAACTGCGAAGTGTCTTCTGGTCCAGGATACCTCAGTGCTTGAAGACGAAAGTCTTCAACCTGCGCGTATTACCGGTGATGACCTACGGAGCCAAGACGTGGTCTCTGACTATGGGCTTTTTAAGGAAGCTTAGAGTCACTCAGCGAGCTATGTAAAGAGCTATGCTCGGGATCTCTCTACGAGATAGAGTCAGAAATGAAGAGATTGGTAGACGAATAAAGGTAACCGACATAGCAAACAGGGTGTGCAAACTAAAGTGGCAATGGGCAGGGCACATAATTCGAATAACCGATGGCCTGTGGGGCAGAAAGGTTCTCGAGTGGAGACAGCGTACCAGCAAGCGCAGCGCACCCGCAAGGTGGTCGGACGACCTGCTTGTGGGTTGCGGGGACTCGCTAGATGCGGGTCGCTACTATCCGGCCCATGTGGAAATCTATTGAGGAGGCCTATGCCCAGCAGTGGACGTCCTGTGGTTGAAATGATGATGATGATGATGAAAGCTCGTAAAGACACCCCAGTGTGCGAGTCAATCTCGCACTTGGCCGGTTTTTCGTTTTGGTTTGTTTAGGTTTCGATAAAACAAGAATAATAAATATTAATGTACTGATGTTAGAAATACAAAAGCGGGCGGGTGTGTTAACATTTTCCTAATAACGCGCCTTCCTTTGTCAACCGACATCAATAGCCAAATTGTAAAAAAAAAAATGTTTTTACATTTGTAGACCAATTTATTTGATGTTAGTAATTGGAATTTGCTATATCAACTCGTACGACGTATTTCGATAGTTTCCAAAAAATTTACAAGCCACTAATAATAATTATCTACAAACAGGATGAAAATGGGTGTTTGTGTGTTTCGCCTGAAGAATTAGATATTTATGGATCTTTTCTTCAAAAACTTTTCTCGAGATGGATTGGTTGTAGACGATTAGGACAGAATCCAGGAGTGTCAGAATATTAGGCAGTATACCGTCAACTGGGGTAACATTGATCAGTCTTTTTTAATCCATAAGAAATTTGCTTCTGAGCGCTTTTATGAGATTTTATAGTTCAGGTTGGCAGCCTCGTTAAAAAAACATCTTTGACGCGTTCAGAAATACACTCTTTATAGTTTAAAAATTAATTATCAATGTTACCCCGTTGAGCAAAGTAACCCCAGTTTACCGGTAACATATAAAAGAAAGCATAAAGCGTTCGGTTTTTTTAGCAGAAAAATAATGACTTATTATACTTCTTAAACGTCTACCTATTGTATAAACACTTCTAAATGTCAAAAGATTTACCTGGCGGCTATTTCTATCAACTAATTTTAACGACATCTGCAAAGTTTTAATTGCTACGGTAAAATTTGCCATGAAAGAGCTGTGGCTTCCTGTTTTACTTAAAAGTAATTAAGTGGGGTTAAAAGACACTAAACTTTATACTTGTATTTATAGACGTACTCGTAGCGCCAAGATCAAGGGTGGTCTAGGGAGGCTAGTAAGGTTGTCACATGTACACGGGTTGCTTGACACACGACGGCCATACAGAAAACTGAACAAACGAAAGAGTTCATCAACTGATGTCGTAAGATTGCGAGAGAAATAACACATTTAGCTTAGCAGTAGATCGGTCCTGGTTGATCGCCTTTGTAAAAGTAAATATTTGAGACATGAGCTTAAATTTTGTGTCAAAAAATAGCCAAAAGTAGGAATACAAGTCATAAGATTGGTTTTAACTGGACATGCATTTTACGATATAACAATCCATACTAATAAATGCGAAAGTGTGTCTGTCTGTCTGTCTGTCTGTCTATCTGTTACCTCTTCACGATTAAACCGCTGAACCGCTTTGGATGGAATTTGGTATGGAAAAATACGCTTATCCGCGATAAACGAATTTAAGGCGGACGAAGTCGCGGGCAGAAGCTAGTAAAAAGATAGGATTAGAAAAAAACACTCACCTGCGGTATACTTAATATGAAACTCGAAACCCAAGCTATAATGACTAGTCTTCCACTCCTAGTTGCCGTGGCCATACTCTTCATGGGGTATTTCACAGCAAGCCATCTATCAACTCCAATTAATACTAATATAAATGTGCTCAAATACAGCGAAAACATTTGCACGAACTTGAACATTTTGCATCCCACATCACCGGCATACCATTGTACTGTAAACGACCAGGCCGCCTCGCCTCCAATACAAAACACTGTTACTAGGAGATCGGCGATGCTTAGTTGAAATATTAGGCTATATATCGCTGTCCACGACGGCCTTGCTCGACCTCTGCTTCTTTTGCCTCTTCTAATACTAATAATCGTTGCTACATTCCCTAAAAACGATAATACTGCTATCACTGATAGAACACTAGCTTTTAACGTCCCATTCTTTATTACTGGTGAATGCTCCCAGCATCTAAGAACAGTATCGTTATAAAAAAATGTTCGATCGACTAGATTACTCGTGTCTGTGAGGTTTATAATCTGTAATCTTAGGCATGTTTCTATAGGCCATATTTCAAATGCTGGCAGGATGACTCCTTCAGAGCTTACGTTTGGTAAACTCAGGTAGCCATCGTCATATAATGTGGTATTGTTGTCTACGCTCTCCATGTTTCGTCATGCGTGGTTGGATTCTTCTTTAGCGATCTGAAACAAGAGAATTAGACATTATAATTCTAAATTAGTAAAATCTATAATAGGTATATTGTCAGCACTGGTTCATTTGAATGTTTCGTGCTTTACATAGAAATAGGTATAGGTACAGAGATTCCAAGGGATTCCGCACTAGGCTAGGCCTGTATCGCGGGAATCCAGGTATACAGTTTTGTGTCATGCATGCAAAGTTTCTTACAATAACTGGTATTTGGTTTGGAAACAAAATAGTAGATTGTTTGACAAGGGGCTAATATAACCTATTATGACACGAAGTGATTATTTGGTCAAGCTCAAAAAGTGAGCGAGGACAAATATGTCTGAGTGCCATAATGGCTTTTAGCCACGTGTAAACACTCTGCTTTTTACTTCGACTGCGAGAAAATAAAGAAGACTTAACATTGAAATTGTATATTTCGTATGTAAAACAATCTTAGCTTCTTGCATAATGAGATTTATACCCTCGGAGTTGCTGTGAAACAAGACAGACCCTTAGGGGAATTAAGTTTTTGCAGTGGGTAAAAAGTAAAGTAAACCACTGAGTACCAGAATTAGTCTCGGGTTTCTATTACATGATGCTGCCATTATACTGAGAGATCACTTTTTAGGGTTCCGTAGCCAAAATGGCAAAACAGGAACCCTTATAGTTTCGTCATGTCCATCCGTTCGTCCGTATGTCACAGGCACTTTACTCAAAGACTACAAGTTATACATTGATGAATTTGGAGTAAAGGCCGCTACTTACTTTGATAATTAAGTAATAAAATAAATGTAGGAGGGGAACTCTACATATGTAACAGAAACTGTTTTTTTTTGCAAATATATATTCGACACATCTTTTGAAATAATTTTGAGGTTTTTAATTTTTTATTTAGTGCATTGTTACGGAAATAATTGCTCGGAAAGTTCCCCCTCTATTTTCTAAACTTTATGTGGAAAAATATGAAAACAATTACAAAGATGAAGCTTAATCCAATAAATACCTTAAAAGAAAATTATTTTCAACATGATGGGATATACCATTTTTAAGTTATTGGCGAAAAGCGGCGCTTTTCAACAAAAGAACGTGAGTAATGTGGAGTTACGCTCTTTTGTTAGCTCACTTTTTATACAGCATTTTTTCATCTGTAGTGTGCATTTTTTCGTATGAACGGCTACGGAACCCTACACTGAGCATGGTTCGACATGCTCTTGGCCGGTTTTTTATTTTGTTACTTAAGTTTTGAAATCTGTGGTAGCAAAAATTGAGCATGTATTGTGCAATATTTTTTTTTTTAACTAAATATATTAACAAAATATTGAAAGCTAGAATAGTTTCAATTCTCTTGGAGCAGCATTAAACAAGCAACTTTTCTGTAAATTTTCTTCTTAGGTTTTGCTAGCAGATGTTTCGCTTTAATAAAAATTGCATTAGATGTTTCTTTGTTCCTGACTGCGGAAGAGAAAAAATTGGTTAGGCATAATTGTTTACGCTTATTTAGTTGAAATAAAACAATTTAACGGATTATATCGCGTATATTATCTCATTTTAGTTCCCGACGTTTCGGAAGCTTTTCAGCTTACCATGGTCACGGGTGGAAAAATAGTAAACTGAAAAGCTTCCGAAACGTCGGGGACTAAAATGAGATAATATACGCGATATAATCCGTTAAATTGTTTTATTTCAATGAGTAACGCTTATTTAGTTACTAGATGGTGCCAGCAACTCTTCGTTCGCGGAGGAGAAAAAAGCCATAACCTTCTTTTTTACTTTACCGTAGAAAAGTAACCTATAAACAGCTGTGTACTAAATGAAAAAAACAAGCAACCTTGCATCGCCTTTACCGGCTTTTCTTACTCCTTCTCAGTACCCTGTCCCAACTGGGGTTGAACGGTTCCGGTTCAACCTACATCCGCAGTTCCTGTGCAGTCCTTGCGCAGTGCCTCCCCCCCGCCCCTTTCTAAGTGAACGCAGATGGCATTCCTGTTGTGGGTTTACGCCACCCCACTGAATCCGATTACTGGTCAGGAAGTGTAGCCAGACCTATTCAGTTCAAGGTCAGGTTCTAAAAAAGAAAACGCCTTCTCAGTAGAGATTATTCCGTCAAGATGTGTTTATACTTAAATAAAAAAAAAAATAGTTTAAAAACACTAGAAAAACAACGCTTTACAAAACGTTTCTAACAAATCCAAACAGCTATGATATGATGTTCCATTATGAAGTTCTAGTTCATATCTTCCGGCTCCATCATCAGATCAGTTCGACAGTACTATATTATTATATTGTCATCAGAACTACATACAGCTGCCGATTTTCATAACGCTACGATCCTTGGAAGATGGTTAAATAAGTTACCTTAGGTTCCATGACATAGTTAGTTACATACAGGTCGACCTTATAAAAGCGTGTTAAAATACGAGACAGTTTTTAGTAAGGACTCACTATTCACCTCATGTAATCGAAAATGCTTTCACATACAACCAGAAAATTAATATTCATGACAGCATTAAACCGTTACAATATACAATATATTTTGTGTTCGGTTAACAAATCGCCCATATAATTTATGCACAGCTTTGTGACATTGGTATTGGTTGGACTAATTGTAATTGCACATTAGGTATCATATGTCAATCTTGATACCACACGAGTTCAATGAATCGTTTGGCAATGACATTCCGTCGCCATTTACTCAGTGAAGTGCTATCAAATATCGAATGGCGAGCAAAAATTATAGTGTGTCTACATTTGAACAGTAGGGTTGGGTTTAATTGGATCTTGTTGGCCACACTATGATTAGTGAATATTAAATGAGAGAAAGTGAATGAGGTGTTGAGTCTGTTACTGAGTACAAAAAAGTGTATATTTCATAATGTTTAAAATATTCTCTAACTTGATAATTCTTTAAAAAATATTTTTGAAGTTGTATCTAATTTTTACAGTCTAAGACTTTGAACGTTCTTGCCTAATGCTATTTTATTGTTGTAAAAGTAAAATTTCTGTACGTTCAAGATATTTACAAAAAAAGTGAAACAGACTATTTGAAAGTTACTGAATCGAAAAATATATTTTGATTTTTGTATGTTTGTATATGCCGCTGTGGTTTCATCATGCGAAAACTGCTTAACAGATTTGATTTACTTTGGTCTGATTTACAAATGGTCATTATGATACTTTTTACTCAGCTTCTCTGAAGCGAAAAAGAGAGTTACACCTCCGTGAACTAAGGTGCGGGAACTAGTGGATAATATTACTGAAGGCACACAGTCAAATGTAGGAATTACCCGACCGGGTGAAAATTACCAATCCTATAACCAGTATTCTTTTCGTAGCCACGGCGAAGGAAAAAAGAGGGTATTGACTTTTTTCTCCACCACAAACAAACTTCTAGGGTACCTTCTAGTATTTTACAATTGGGTACATGCATGATTTTTTTTAATCGCTTGTCGTAACAAAATATCATAATATATACCGTAAAAACGATTTCAAAAAGTGAAATTAAAATTAAATTCGGCCAAGAAATACGCATGATATAGGCATAAATTACTAATTAGACACCGATATGACACAGAGGTTCGACATGTACTGTTACGTCATAGTCCACTACGGCAATATAAACTTCATATTAAATTATGTTTTGCTAAAAATAGATAGAATGAAATGTTTGATGGCTTATATCTTGGTTTGAAAAAAAATTGTCTGCTGTTTGTTACATGAATGAGCTTTTAATAAAGAAAAAACAAAAATGTATGCATATTCCCTTAAGTTGTTAGTCATAAAGACACCAGTCCTTCTGAACAAACTAATCCCTAACCTTGACCTTAAACGCCTCGTGCCTGAAGAAAGCGGTAAAACGGAGAACTATATGTACCTATGTAGTATAAAATTTAGCTTAAGAATGTTCCATATGAATTCTGTGCAAGTTTTGGAGAAGACTCCATTCTTTGGAAGAGTTCAAACGCTCTACAATTATGTAAGTAGGAATTCAACATGTTGGTACGTAAGTATTTTTTGAACTGATCTTCAACTAATATTTTCTCCTTTTTCCGTGATTATTAATCATTTTAATAAAATGCTGATGATCTCTAGATAAGATATTTCTCTCGCTGTTATATTTACTCCACTACTTACGATTTTAATTATCGTAATATTTTTAAGACGTACGATTGCTCTTTTTACGTCAGAACGAACGTCTATTCTTTAACTCCTCGAGCACGTGTATGAGCCACCAGGGGCACCATATAAATATCCTAATGTGTGTTCTAACGCTTGTATAATGGACTGTGATCCGAGGCATTGTTCGATTTGCTGCCGACTGCCACCTTCCACCACCACACAGATCGCCATCCGCAGGGTATATTCATCCTCACACCTCGAAACCAAAATGGTCGCGCACCGTGCGGTTTCAAAGAATCCTTGATATGATACCTACGACCTTCCACTACCACACCGATTGCCATCAGCAGGTTATTCATCCACACACCTTGGAACTAAAATAGTCGCGCACGCAACATGCGGTTTCAAAGGATTTACATTCACACTCCGAACGTGGAATGAGCTTCCTGCCGCGGTTTTTCCTCGAGGTTACAGTATGGGGTTCTTCAAAAGGGGAGTAAATAGGTTTTTAAAGGCACGCACATAATGGCCCTGGTGCTATAAGCGTCCATAGACTACGGCGCCACTTTAACATCAGGGTCATCAGACAGATTTGTTTGTACGTCACCTGAGTAGTAAGAACCTGGAAACTAAACACAATTCATCGTTGTCATCAGCCATTATGTTTGTTGTTAATTAAGGTGCATACAATTATTATTTTGTAACTAATTCATGTATAAATGATTTTTGTTTCTATGTGACCTGCTTACGAATATAGGCCTCCTACAACATCTTCCACGAATACCGGTTCCATGCCACTAATACCCAAATAATAGTTAAATACCACGCGTTTATACTGCTCACCCTATCTCTATTTGTCAAGTTTATCTAAAACTAAATAATGAAATCAGGGGATGTCTAGACCACCCTATTTCTATAACCATTCAAAGCAAAGACAAATTGACGTGGACTGACATGGAATGACTCTTCGTTTGTAAGTTCATAAAAATATACCTAAAGTTAATGTATTTCATGACACACATGCGGCGTTTGAGGATCATAAAAATCTCTTTTGGCATGGTGAACCTTTTTACCCATAGACATTTTCAAATAGACGAGCCATCTTGACTTTTATGATAGTTCTTTTTATTACAACAAAACAAAAAGGAGCTTAAACACGAAAATATAATGTGACCTTGCGTTAGTAATTTTGCGGCGTTTCGGTCGTCACATAACGTCCATAATGTCGACCACGGAAATAAAAAGAAACGTCGTAGAATTGAGAACACATTTGGCTGAGAGGGTTGCACAACGGCCTACGAAGCTGGCGGTCCCGGGTTCGAATCACGGCCAGACAAGTGTTTGTGTGATGAGCACACATATTTGTTCCTGTTCTTGGATGTTTTCTATGTATTTAATAATGTATGTATATATATTATGTATATCGTCGCCTAGTACCCATACTACAAGCTTTGCTTAGTTTCGGACTATTTACCTAGGTCGATTAGTGTAATATTGACCCTATTATTAAAAAAAAATACGTAAATGGGCACAATCTCATTGACCTATGTTTAGAAGTAAACCCTAAAATAGCTGTTAGAATGAATATTTTTCAGAACACAATCTATTTTTCAGTTTGTTAATCTTCGTTTCAAACTGAATCTTGTACACAAAAAAGATATGTTTAAAAAGGCTTTATACAAACAAAGAAAAAGTATCGGAGATATTAGAAATATAAGTCTATAAGGATCGTAAATAAATGAAAAGTAAGAGTACTATCTCAAATTTACAAAACTTATAAGCCTCGGAACGTTTACGAATTACTTAGTTTCCTAATTTGCGAAAACTTCTCTCTAATTTAACCAAGTTACGTTTAGAGACTTTGTCGATAAATTTTAAACAATTCAAAATGTGATTAGCATAAATTATTTAAATGTCGGAAATACGTATACTAATGCCTTCGAATTTCCTTCAAATGTACACAATATATTAATTATTAAATATCAACATTTGTAAGTTAAACATGTTTCATCAAAACGTTAATTTTGCATTTGTTTATTCGAACTTTGTGTTTTGTTAGACTATCCTTGTTTCTCCATTTTATTGATTAAAACATTTATAAATATGTATATTTAAATATATATCCACTGATGATGCATACAGGGCATATTGGGAATTTGAGTAAAAAACACAATTTTGGACTTACCAAGATAATGTTATAACTATAATCGGTTCATCAATTATTCACATGTCAGACTGATGTCAAGTCACATTGCTTAGGGCCTCCGCTAACTTAAGGTGTCAGTTGAGAAAAAAAATGAAACGAAACGTTTACTTGTTACAAAAAAAAATACAACCGCATTGAGAACCCCCTCCTTTTTTTGGAAGTCGGTTAAAAAAATCAACCAACCAACCGGGCCCCTATTTCACAATCATGACAATTGTCAAGTGATAACGACAATTTTATTTCCACGGCGATCCTTGCAAGCTCGATACATCTTCTTACTTTATACTGGGCACGCAATGTTAGTACCTTCGTGTAATTGTCGTCGTCACCCGACATTTGTCACGATTGTGAAATAGGAGCCAGGTAGTCAGTTAAGAAAAAAAAGTAGCTAACCGTCCAACTAGGGCAACTAGGTTTTAGATTGAGAAAAAAAAAACTAACCGTCTAACGGCGTGGACGGAATGGTTTATTGGTTAGTAATAGACGGTCGCGTGGATACGCGCCGTGTTCCTTTTTGGACAAAAAGCTCGTCGTGGGCGCCCGCGCCGTGCTCCCTTCCGCTTAACGCAGCTTACGCCCTAAGTGTTATAAAAATCCGGGTGCAAGGGAATAAGGCAAATAGGGCCCAGCCCTGAAACGGCACCGTTATACCAACTTTGGTATGAGAAGAATGCCACTTACTACTCTTGACAGAGTGGTCGTAGTCAACACGATATTTCACCATTTTTGCCAAAAAATTACTTACTATTTTGTTATTTTCAATCATTTTTGAATAAATTATAAGTAAGTACTAAACGGTTGCAAAAGGCAGAAATGCAATAAACGACCAAATGCAAAATACATAAGCTAGGTATGTACAGTAAAAACTTGTAGACTTTGCTTGTTCGCTCGAGTCATCTACTTCCAATTTAGACACGATGTTCTCACATAATCACACCAAAAAAGGAGTTAATTACATATATATATATATATATATATATAAGATTAATCTCCCTCAAAGGGATTGAAAGGCATCGATATCTATTATTCGCTCGGGTTTTCCCAACAACACATTACACTGAATTACCGCTATTTAGTCCTTATTAACTACTAACTGGCGATTAAGATCATGTTACTATCTTTTTCACACCTGTTAAGACCAAATGTGAGAGATGAGAGCCAGTTCGTTTTGCCTTCAGTATAGACTGTTGCCTGCCAATTCGTCCGCCTAAAGATACAATTTGTAGCCTGTAAAGTGTTCTTCTGATTTCTATTAAATGTTACTGGAACTTTTTGTTGAGAAACCATTCACTAGTTTGTCAAATTAAGAGGATCGTACATCATCTTAGGATATTTGGATTTGCACACTAGGTAATATTACGAGTAGTTTGTTTTAATAAGGGCTTGATGAAACTACTTTAATGAAAAAAAAGGAAAACTTATAATAAACCAGCTCCTGCCCGCGACTTCGTCCGCCTTAAATTCGTTTATCGCGGATAAGGGTATTTTTCCGGGATAAAAAGTAGCCTATGTCCTTCCCCGGGACTCAAACTATCTCCATACCAAGTTTCATCCAAATCGGTTCAGCGGTTTAAGCGTGAAGAGGTAACAGACAGACAGACAGACAGACAGACACACTTTCGCATTTATAATATTAGTATGGATATTCAGATTATAAATAAGCTTTTAGAACCTAGCGGTTAGCAAGAACTGCTTGACATGTTTCGGTCCCTTAGGAGGACCTCATCCATTAAGAGTAAAAGGAGGAGACAGTACTTTTACATTGTAAGTAACCGCAATGTAATCTATATATCTGTATCTCATGGTAGTTTTTTAGTTACTTAATTATCATTTAAGTACGGTCTTTACATTTTTGTTTTCGAGTGGCTCAAATCTCAGTTTGGTCGCTGTGCGACCACTTTCGAGGTGTGAAATGGTACCACGGTCCTACCGAGCGATGAATAAAGGTTGAGCCTTGCAGCCAAAATTGTAGCCAGGACATGAAAGAAAAAGGAAAATGATGAAATTGGTTATCTGCGTATATTGAGTTAATTACTATTATAGACCTCGTCCTGGGTGAACGCGAACGTGAAGCGTAGCAAAGCGGCGCCTTACAAAAAAGAGAGATAACGTGTAGCCCCATCTCGTTCTTTTGCAAGTTGTCTGCTTTGCGTTATTGTTTAGCTAGGACGATGGGTAATTGGATACTTTAGTAGCCTTCATTTCGGTCCTGGGGCCGTGCCTGCTGGCCCCAGTGCGGCGGCGCTGGAACCGCTCGCCGGGCAGTGGGGCTACGATTTAAACCCTTAGGGGCTATTAGAGCCACTTTAGCTGCGCTTTTCAAAGCTGAGGAAAATTTCGCACATGAGCAGTAAAAGAAAAAAATTTACATTTAAATAATGTCCGTGAATCAATTATCTACGTGTGTCCACATATTTTGTGTGAAGTTAAGTTAGCCATCATTCAGGTTCGAATATCAGCAAAAAATCTAGTTGTTTAGTATTTTTCACAGTTATATTAAATACTAGGATGTGCCCGCAACTTCGAAGGAGAAAAGTCATAAACCCCATTTTTTCCGTCAGCGTAGTTAGTTAAACTATCCTATAAGTAAAAGAGTCTAACCATCTGTAGATACCCAGCTACCCGTGAACCAAAAATTATTGAGATCTGTTTTGCCGGTTTGGCGTGATGAAGCCACAATGACACATACAAACATACAAAAAAACATATTCAGTGGCCTCCAAATAGTCCGTTACAATCATGTTTTTGAAATTATCTACTATGTACAGACATTTGGGTTATGTTGCTTGAAAAAAGCCGTTTCGTTGAAAGGATTCTTTTTGTGTATTATGCACTTATATTTGCATAATGTTCTCTATAATTATGAATGTAATTATTATATTTATCTATATAAGTACGAACATCGTGATCCATAGTAGCTGCCTACAAGCTTTGCGTATTCAACAAGTAATTTTTTGTAGTATTGTCCTAAATATTTTTTTGTAGGTATTTACATTTTTAAATTCTTAAACTAACAAAGAAGTTGTCAGCCTCTTTTGAAATTACACATCTGCAAGTCTTTTATCATGACAGTTCATCGTAAACAAATCGCTTTATGAAACATGTTTGATTATACTTCAGATGGCGTACAAGTGATGACTCGTTACTGTCTCATACATACGTTTGCTGTCAGTAACGGATAAAAATGTTTATTTCTTGTAATTAAGAACATATTCGTATTTTTGATAATAAAAGCGTTAGAAACAGATTTTGGACGTTGTATTTCTAAGAAACAGAAAATATATTCTAAATTATTCCTTTTTTAATATATTGGTCTGAAATTTGAGTAGCACTGAATATTTTAACGAAAATCCGATTACTACCAATAGTATTTTTTTTGAGGAGCGCGCCAAGACTTAGTTTGATAACATTATAATGTTTATTTGAAAACCCAACTGTTCAAATGCTTTTTTACAAACGGAATATATCCATTTTTGCACTGTGGCCTCCAATTTTGTCATTTTGTACATATACAAGGCATATACATTATGTAATCATATCACACCACAGAACATACAACAATTCAGAAAAAAAAGTCTTAAGTTATTGAATCCCAAGGGATAAATTGAAATACCACGTGGGCGAAAAACGGCCGTCTCTCTAAAATCCAATTAAAGCTGAGCTCTACTCCTAAAATAATGTACGCGGAGTGGGGTCATTTTATATTGGTTACTGACTTTAAAAAAAATAGATTTTCTGATTTATTTCATGAGTTATGCTATAACAGCTACCTTCTTAGCAAATTTCACGTTTATAGGACAACTGAAAGTACCCTATAGGTTTTCAATAGACGGCAATTTGTACGGAAACACCCTTTTTAATGACAGTATCTTTAGATGGCGTTGTCTTAGAAGCTTGATTATGTTACAGCTTGAAGGACCGCAGACATACGTATTTAATGTTAATTTCAACCGGCGACCTTTACGCGTTTCTAAAAAAAGGGACATTGACAGACAGACGGACAATACAGTAGACAAGACGTTCGTGGCTAAGCCTGATTCCCCGATATATGGTCATCTAAACCGTTTCATGATAAAGGGGTTAATGTGTCATTGTATATGTCAATGTTATGTAAACTAAAAGGCCGGAAAATACCGGAAAGGCCGGCAACGCACTTGTGACTCCTCCGGTGATGCAAGTGTCTATTGGCGACGGTGATCGCTTACCATCAGGCGACCCGTCTGCTCGTTTGCCTCCTAAGTATTTAAAAAAAATCTGATAGTATGTTTTTTTGTGTACCTACCAACAATAGATGTGTAAGGAATTGTAATACTAACAACTTTGATCTTAGTTGTCTGAATAAAAAAATAAATAATTATACACTTTCCCATAATTTATATTTTTTAATTTCTGCTGCTGGTTTTCTTATCAGTTTGATGTCAACTGTATCACAGTTTTCTTTCTTGTTTTGTATATATATAATGAATGTATGAACGATGCAGGTGGTGAGATAAGATTATAAATAATACAAAAATAAATAAAATCACACATACATATATACGACTATATATATATATAGTCGTATACATGTATGTTTCATTTAATTTATATTCTTATCTCACCACCTACTGATTCCTACCTATTCTGAGTCATTTCCGCTACCCAAAGGTTGCCTGGAAGAGATCACTCTTTAGCGATAAGACCGCCTATTGTCTACCGTATTTTATGTTAAAACTTTATTGTACTGTTTCTGTTGTTGGTGTGCAATAAAGAATTGTTGTATTGTATTGTATTTTCAATCTTAGGTTAGGTTTTTTACAATATATATATATAAAGTAAAATACGAAAAGCAAATACAAAATATAAAATCATTAAAAAAAACTTAGCCTATGGTGCCGCCGGCAGTGGGGCAGGGCTCAAGCTACCAATGGTTAGGGCTGCACGGAGAAGAACCTCCTGACAATGCGCGCCGTGTCCAGGATTACAGGGTCGATAGTTTTTCGCTGCCTTCTCTATCCTGACACTTGATCCAGCCATCTCTAGCAAGAGTCTCTTAAGATGTTTGTAGTTTGTGTATAGTTCGCTATATTATTATTATTCACTTTATTTATTTGTAGTCATAAGGGTATTTATTTGTAGCAATTAGGTGTTTTATAAAATGGATATAAAAAGTAAAATACAAAAACCAAATTCAAAATATAAACACATTATAAAAAACCTAACCTAGGGTACCGCCGCGCCGGCAGCGGGGCAAGGCCCAAGCTACTGGTGGTTAGGGCTGCACGGAGAAGAACCTCCTGACGATGTGCGCCGTGTCCAGGATTACTGCCTTCTGCATCTGACCCTTGATCCAGCCATCTAGCGAGCGTCTTTTAAGATGTTGGTCGAGACTCTTCGCTATAAGACCGTTTGCTGAAACGACTATCGGGACAATAATCGTCGAATCAACATCTCACATGGCGGTTACCTTGTGAGCCAAGTCAAGGTACTTGCTGAGTTTGTCCTTCTCAGCCTTCACGAGGTTCTCGTCATGTGGAATGGTGATGTCGATGAGTATTGCCCGGCGCTTAGATCGATCTACCAGCACGATATCAGGCTTATTGGCTACAATAGTCCTGTCCGTGATGATAGACCGATCCCAATAAAGCGTGGCACGACCATTTTCAAGAACTGGCATCGGTGCGTACTTATAGAACGGTACCTCAGACCCCACAAGACCGTATTTAACAGCAAGTTGCTGGTGAATAATCCTGGCTACTTGGTTATGTCTGTGCAAGTACTCGCCGGTAGCAGGATGAGGTTTGTAAATTATATGCCTGAGTGACTCCCCGGGACGGTGGCATGCCCGACAAATGTCAACCGTACCGTCCTTCAGGATATACCTCCGGTAGTTGTTCGTCATGATAACTTCGTCCACAATTGCACATCCAAAACCTTCGGTTTCCCCAAAGAGATCGCCGAAACGTAGCCAGTTCACTGACGCGTGCAGATCTACATTAGGCCCTGTAAGGGCCTTGTAGAACCGCCCGTGTAGCTACACACCGTTGGTCTGCGCCAGTTCTCGTTTGCCAGGGATAGAGGGGTAAGGCCTTTGAATACTGCCACTACATTGCGATGTATCCCACACTAATTGTTTAGGAAATACTCCCTAAGACTGCACACCTCGCGGTTATGGAGGTCCTTGACGTTTAAAAAGCCACGGCCCCCACACTTACGCGGGATGTACAGTCTCATAACTGACGAGCGTGGGGGTAGCATGCGGTGTGTAGTGAGCAGCATACGGACCTTCCTATCCAGGGCGTCCAGCTCAGTCTGGGTCCACCTTAGTATGCTAAAGGAGTAAGTGAGCAGGGGCATTACCCAAGCGTTGAAGGCGCGCGCCTTGTTGCCACCCGACAAAAGACTGTTCAGTACTTTTGTCAAGCGGCAAAAAAACCGCTCCTTCACTGCCTGTCTAATGTCTCCGTCCGCAATACTCAATGACTGTGACATACCAGGATACTTGTAGGTTTCAACTTCGGAGAGAGATCTGAGAGACATTGTCTCGGAAAGCTGTAAATTCGTTGAATTTACGACGTTCCTCCGCTGTACATGAATAACCACACACTTGTCTACACCAAAATCCATCCTGATGGCACTACTGAAAGTTTCTGTGACTTTGAGTAGCCCCACCAGTTCTGGTCGTTCCGGTGCAAACAGCTTGAGATCGTCCATGTACAGCAGATGAGAAATGATCACCCCCTCTGCGAAGCCGGCAACCTAGTCCTGAATCCTTTAGCAGAGTGCTGAGTGGATTCAGGGCCAGGCAGAACCACAATGGGCTCAAACTGTCACCCTGGAAAATACCCCTCTTAATCCTTATAAAGTCCTGCGGATTAGGGGGGCCATCTCGGTCGCCTAGTTGACGAAGAAGCCAGTCCACTGCCTCATACATGAGCCTATAAAGGATTTTAAAACTGTATCGACTTTATACAGCTCCAAGATCGTCTCAAGCCATGAATGAGGCACCGAATCATAGGCCTTCTTGTAATCAATCCAAGCGGCCGAAAGAGACCCCCTGTTCCGCCGAACTTGTTGACAAATGCTCGTGTCAATGAGGAGGCTCTTAGTACCACGGGACCCAACCCTACATCCATTTTGAGAGAAGGTCAACACGTTGTTTGCGTGTGCGTGTTAATTTTTGCTCTCAAAATAGATGTAAGGAGCTTGTACAGCGTAGGCAAGCACGTGATGGGTCGATAGTTTTTCGCTTCCGTGGTACTTCCGGACTTATAGAGCAGGAAGGTAACACCAGTTGTTAGGAAAGATGGCAGGGAACCAAGCTTGAGGGCTTGCTGGAATTGTGTTGCCAATCGTTCGTGTGAACATCGAAACCACTTGACCCAGATGTTGTGCAGCCCGTCCAGCCCAGGACTTTTCCAGTTCTGAATCGTACGAGCCGCATAGCTCACGTCATCGGGGCTGATGGTAACAGCCCCCATGGTTTCGATGGGCTCACACTCACCTTCGACAACATTCATCCACTGGCCCTCGGTGTGCTCGACTGGCACCGACCAGATACTACGCCAGAAATTACTCATGGCAGTAGGATCCGGCAGCTGCCCATCGGCCACACGTTGGTCGGTTCTCTCCCTCTTTCGGTATACCTTCCTTTGATCGCTCTGGAAGAGGCAATTCTGCTGGAATCGATCCACACGTTCTCTGTAGCGGCGGATACGGCTTGCCCACGCATAGACTTTCTGCTTCAGGACGTCGATGCGCTCCGTGACACAGGCCGTGTAATCACGGGTTCTGACATCAGTCCCCGCAAAGGCCTGCGCTACGTAGCGCATGACATGAGGGCGGTTGTTAGCCCCCCTGAAGCAGATTAGCTTTGCAATGAGAGTCCTGAACGTGCTGATACGCCGCTCGATCCGTACTTGGCAGGCGGGGACACCACCGGTAGTCCGCGGTGTTCGGTCAGCGTCCGGGAACTTGATACGAGCAACGCCGCACGCCGCGATGGCCCCGCAGTACATGATCGAGTGCGTATCAGCTAGATCTTCGCTAGCCCGCAGATACGGGTCTAGCAAAGCGTTCAGGGCTCCCACTAGCGCTAAGTTATGTCTATTCGTAGGCAAGCGTGGTAATCGCGGCCTGGAGTCAGGTGCGAATCGATACCGCCCAATCGTCTCTTCTAGAGTCCTCCTCAATTGCTCATTGGCCTGGGTACTTACGCTACTCGCGCAGTGCTCCTCGTCAGAGTCGGAATCAACCCGCGGCACCCCAGGTCGAGTGCTGGCGCTGGAACCGGCGACGTAGCAGGTAGATTCCGAGACGACGTGGAGGCTGCGCGAGCGGCCAGTACTTCCAGGCGCAGTCGATCAAGCGTCGCGTCGTCCAGCAACTTACGCCGTTGAATGGCGCGCACTTGATCCGATAGTCGCTGCGCAGATACGGCGATGGCCGGTTCTAGGGTCTGGAACAGAAGGAGCATCCTATTCCGATACGCTGACAGGTGGGTTCCCCCCTCCGTAGCCCCATAGTATGCGCGCATGACATTCTCGTTGTTGGCTTGAGACCATCGCATACGATGCACTATACCACCGGTAGCGGGAGCCGTGGGCGGAGCAGAGTGCCCCGCAGGCCACAAGCGTGCCGGCAGCGATGGCCGCCCTCGTCGCGCAGGTGGTCGTGGCGGCGGAGGCGGCGGCCCGCGCTCGTCGTCGCTCGACTCGCTGGTGTCAGGTGCGGTCTGGTACTGTTCACTCGACGACGACGCCGAGGAGCTGGGCGGCGCAGGTGGAGGTGGAAGACGTGCGTATCTGTGAGCCGCTTGGCAACGTGTTTTATGCGTTTTGCTTCTCGTTAGCATCGTTTCGTGTATATAACGTCAGTGACAGCTATGGTTTGCTGTATGTATGATGATTTTCATTATTTTGTGGAGTAAAACTCGACACGCTAAAAATACACGAAAAACATATTTAAAAACGATATTAAAAAACATTTTCTCTAAAACACGTCTGACGTTGACAGCGGTTACCATGGTTATTATTATTTTATTACTATAGTGATCCTAAAAGCGTTTCGTTTTTTCCTTCTGAGTTTTAAAAAATAGTTTTTAAGCAAGTAAATGTATAAGTATAAACACGGATTGTAAAATAAAATAAGAAAATAAATTATACCGAAATATGTATATATAAGAGTACATATATTTAACCTCGGCTTTATATTTTCATCCTCACTTAATTATCACGGCGTAACAACGAGCAGAGCAATGAGCTTAATTGATTCCCAATTACTTTAGTTGTTTGACGTAATCGGAGCTTTATCACATAACGAGAATAAGGAATGTTGTTGGCCGATAGTGATATAATAATTATGTTAGTTATTAGTTTATGTATGTAGTTTTTGGAAAGTTAGTTTATATTTTGTGTAGGTAGTTGTAATTTGATATTTAAGTTTGTATAAAAGATAAGTGTTTTTAATTTTGTATTGAGAAAGATTTGTATGTGGGAAATGGGTAACATTTGCAGATATCAATACGTTAAATAGAGAATCACCATACGCTACTACCTTTTCATGTGTATACATATATTTTATTTAGTTGGCATATAATTTAATTCTTAATCTACGCCATTATATTTTCTAATTACTTGTGGAGGTCTCAAATTGTCACAATTTATAGAATAAACATTGTCAGCCTTCGTCATTAAAGAAATCACTGATATTGTAATTTTATTTCCTTATATAATGTCATATTTTTTACATTGAAATTAAGTATCCCTAACTATTTTGTGTTAAGGTTCCGGTTCTCAATACTTTTGTGTTAAATGGTTACATATTTATTGTGTCTTTGTTTTTTTTCTTTCGAGATTGACACAGTTTAAACTTTTTCAGTAAGTGCTCTAACATTGGCTTCGTCGCTACTCATCAGTTGAGATTAAAGTGCCTTTCGTACGTAAAATAATACAATTTCTGATGTTGATGTTTCGCGTACACCTTTTAGTATCAATTACTCTTTTATTAATGTTAGGCGACTACGAGCTTCATACTAAAGCCTACAAGCATGTGACGTCGAAAACGGTTTATAACAAAAATTACAAAATGGATTATTGAATGGTATTATAGTAGTTATTAATATTTTCATACTTTAAAAATGGACTTTCTCATCGAACTTTAAAGACAAATCATAAAAATCTACACGTAAGGTATCGAAACCAAAATTATTACGAAGTTTTTTATTTTGCTTGCTGTTTTGTCAGGATCTTGTATATTTAAAAAAAAATATACTGTAAAATACCCTATTTACGGGAATTACAGACGACGGGAGCGAGTTCGATTCCTTAGCGGTTCGCATTAGACCTGATGAAGAAAATCGCTTTATCACCGAAGGAATTGAACAACATACGGATGAAGTCGTTCCCCACGCCTGGATATTTGATGGTGGAATGGTGATGAACACAATATTCTACTATTTAAAAATGTGAATTTTTGTCATATGCTTGGATACTTACTATTTGGCATCGGGCATCGGTACGCCTACCATGAGTTCGACAGGAGCGAGTATCGAGCGCTCGATGACGGTCTATCTTTTTCGCACTATTAACGCGTGCGAGAGAGGTGCACTGACTCTCGATACGAGATACTCGCAAGCGCCGATCGTAAACTCAGCTCATGGTAGGCACACGGAAATTCGGATGCTATTATACCTAAACATCGGCCTCAGTACCTAGACTAGCATGGAGGTGGACTCTATTTAATTTTAATAACAAAATTCCGGGGATTTACCGGCATACTGGAAATTATTATAACATCAATAGGTATATTCGTACGAGTATCAAGGAATTAAAAAAAAACTATTTAAGTAGTTCCTGTTTACAAAATTGTATTTAATCGTTGGTTATGCCGATGACAGCATAGTTGTAGACAAGTATATGTGCAAAGGCCAAGAGGGAAGAAATCCTGTCTTGTCGAGAAGACATGGTGAATCGGCTGAATCTGACTCTTGAGGCAGTGTCCGATTGAGGAGAAGCCAATCTAGTTAGGTTCAATGCCGCCAAAATGCAGGCGTGATTATTCTCCACTAAACGGAGTCCGTTTGAGTTGACTCCGACTTTTCGAGGTGTATCCGTACCTATTTCTGACCATCTGGAACTTTTCGGTATGAACTTGTGCTCCAACATGAACTTTGGGCATTTTATTGAATCCTTTGCAAAGACTGCAGCTAAGAAGCTTGGGATCCTTTTCAAGGTGAGGCGGTACTTCACACTGGGACAGCTTCTTCAATTGTATAAAGCACAAGTCCAGTCGTGTGTGGAGTATTGTTGCCATATCTGGGATGAAACTGCCAAATACCAGCTGGCCGCCCTGGATTCAATCGACAGACGTGCCAAGATTTTGTAGAGGCAAAGCTGCAAAGCCTCGAACACCGTAGGATGGTCACCTGCCTTGCGGTATTTTACAGGATATATTTCTGGGAGTGTGCGGCGGGACTACATGAGCTAATTCCACCTTCTCCATTTTGTCACTTTGGGACTAGACGTGGATTTGGAATCCACCCTTTTGTTGTTGATATGACTCGAACAAAGCGATTTGCTTCCATATTCCTCGTTAGAACGGCTAAGGAGTGGAACTCTCTTCCAGCATAATCCTTTCCCGGAAAAATATAACTTGGACCTCTTCAAGACGAGAATGAGTGGACACTATGTAGGTTAGCATGCTCCATCGTCGGCTTCATCGTCGCTTACCAACAGGGGAGATTGAAGTTAAATGCTTGCCTATCTTACATAAAAAAATATCACTTGTGTTTCATTTAACTAATTGACGTCATATTCTAAATAATTTAATTTTAATAACCTTTTATATAATCCTGGGATTCCGGGAGTTGAAAAATTAAAAAAAATATTTTTAAGAAGCCGACTTCATACTTGCTTAGCTTTTTCCAGGATATTGCTAGTTGTAGGTATAAAAGCATCAAAATTTCCGATGCCTGCTTACTATATACCCACCTACTCACAAATGCGTAAACTGTCGAATAGATCATTATGAAACTAGGCTATATAGATTTAAACAGGAGAGTCTTAATTTCCACGTTATGCGGTTGAAACTGCGGTTAAGTAATGAAGAAATATCGTAATAAATGTGACCTTCTAGCTCGCTCTTGCCCATGACCATGACAATATCAGTTCCGTTAATAAAACCGATCGAAGCTTTTTGTGGCAACAGATTAGATTATCTGCTTTTATTTAATGGCTATGGACGTGCGGTGAAATAATAAAGCGTGATATTATGTCACAATAGGAGTGGCCTACATTTGTTAAACATAAAGTAAAAGGAACTTAAATTTATAATACATATATTTTGTGACACATATTGTGGTAGGTAGACCACGATACAGATTACCTAAAATTCCTACTAGCGGATACTAAATTCGTATTTAACCACTTGAGATGCAATACGGATACATTTTCCGGTAATGTATGGATGGTTTTGTTGTTTGTAGGAGTTTTTTATTGTGTGGTGCGTTTGTAGAAATATGAATATTTCCGTGCTGTACATATTTACCTCGCCTCTAGCTAAAATCTACGAATTATTATCGGTAATAACATAAACTAACTTATTTTTGAAATACAAACTCTTACCCGAAACTTCTTTCTACTCTTTTTCGCATTTGGCGAAGTATAGCTATTATCTTGTGCGCCTTAACTACTTTTAAATGTAAAAGCCTAAGTTAGTAAGCTTCTCTGAATTTAAAAGGTATTGGAATAAACGTATTATCTAAATTTTGTTTAACATGAACTACACTCTAATAATAAATCCCGAGTTTTTGAATGATAAAATTTAAAGTGGAGATCATAATTGTTTTACGTTTTGGTCAAGGCCAACCTTTTACTTCGTATAATGTGATTTTGTAATTAATTACTTTAAAAATTTGTAAAAATGTATTAACGTATTAATTATTTTTGAAAAACGTGAACGTCCGATGAAGACGGTTTAGTGAGGTTATCAAGTGTAAAAATGTTAACCTGTACATTGTCGATATTTATGCTTTTATATAAGTTGTTGATGCAACTGATATATAAAGAGAGCTTCTAAAACGTGACGTGACGTGAGGTTTTATAAAATAAGCCAAAGGTGTTCCGATTAAAATCAAACGATTGCATCAAGGCCTATTCATGTACATGAATAGGCCTTACTTACACTAGTTTATCTACATCCATAAATTCAACCCGCTTGTATGTGTTTCATTTGCAAACTTTAAGCCAGGAACCATGTTTACCAACATAGTATAATGGCGCAGCGGTGGCGTGGCCCGGATCTGTACTGTAATAATCTCATAACTACATCGTTTATGATGTAGTAATGATCGCAGCGCGGCCTGTACGCCGGGTCAACTCTCATATCACTGCCATTATGAAAATGTGAACATTAAAAGTTGAAAAGCTGGTAGAACTCATTAATGTGGATACACTAAGGGTGTCGGAAATACCTATAAAATTTATTAATTGTTTAATTTGTATAATGATCATATAATCATAATAATAAGGCATAATAATAGTTACGCCTCACGTAAATAGCAGATATAATTAATAGCCCATTTTTAAGAGAGCGTCTGTTTAAATTAACAACACAAGTAATAGAAATAAAACAATTAAACGGATTATGTCGAGTATATTATCTCATTTTAGTTCCCGACGTTTTGGAAACTTTCCTGCTTTCTATGGTCACGGGTGGACTGAGAAAAGATGTATTTTCCTCTGTCAATGTTACAATTTGTGCAAACTACCCATTTTTGAAAAAACAAATAAAGGCGTACATACATACCAGATAGGCCTAAGCTATAAAAACAGTTACACATGTGCCAGAAGGGCTTAATTATTTTATTTTAATAATTTATCAAGCAGCATTTCACAAATGAGGCGTACTAAGTCGAAAAGAAACGCTGCAAAGAAAAAACTCCCAGGCTACCTCATTACTAAATATAATATTAAGAAAAACAGAGACTATTAAACTACTTTTTAAACAGATAAGATATTTAACACCGTTCGGAAATTAAGGTTTTGCAGTCCTGTGTCAAGCTTGTTCCTTAATGAGATGTATTACAGAATTCCAAGCTGGTGGTAGTGACAATCCATCTTCTCTATTGAAATTAGGATGCTTTTTAATCTCAATAGCCTCGCGTAGCGTTCTGGGAAAATACATTTTTTCTTTGGCCAGGATAGAAGGGTCATACTGATTTTTATTATGAGTTAGCGTCATGCGTCTTTCCTGTGGACACCCGAAAGTTAAGGCCTTTAAATACAAAATTTTTCTTAGTGCCCTATAGGCGATGTACAAATTGATTACTACTCTAGATCTAAGCGATAAAAATATCAGTTATATGTACCCAAGCCTTTAACTATTGCGTTGTCCACAGGAAAGACGGCTAAATTCTAGAACAAGTATGACCCAGAAGGATTATCAAACTTAATTGAGTAGTTTGGTTTGTCAATGACATGTTCACAGACTGCAGACCTATATTACACCGACGGTGCTTAACATCTGCTATGTGCTCCTCCACCTGGGTTGATACACTGCGTTTCGTTTGACCAATGTATGAAAGGCCACACTCGCAGTCCAGCTTATAAATGCCTGCACTCTGCAAAGGGGTGCTACTCTTCACGGGTCTAAGGTATTGAGACACCTTCTTCAACGGCTTGAAATATGTTTTTATAGAAGCGCGCTTCAAGATGTTTCCGATCTTGTCTGTGACCCCTTTCAGATATGGTAAAACCACAGGTTTACGCTCGACTGTTGGTTTCTTCATACTGGGATTCTGCTTGGAACGTGTTATCTGGAGCTCGTTGGCTCGAAGCGTCAGCAGTCAGATGTTGATCGTCGCAGTTAGTCGCAGGTAGTCTCAAATCCTTAATGTCACTGACAAAATGGTATGAGTCCCTTGTGCATGCTTCCGTCTTCCCTCGCAGTAAAGAAAGCACACCTGCTAAGTGCCGAGCTAATCAATAGGTAGGAGCATCGATTCGACTCACTATAGGGCGTAACGGAGCACCAGGTTTATGTATCTTTGGTAACCCGTACAACTTTGGTGGCACCGGGCAAGAGGGCACTAAACTTTTCACATCCATTCCTTATTTATTTTTTCAAAAATGGGTAGTTTGCACAAATCGTAACTTTGACAGAGGAAAATACATCTTTTCTCAGTCCACTTGTGACCATGGAAAGCTGGAAAGCTTCCGGTACGTCGGGAACTAAAATGAGATAATATACGCGATATAATCCGTTAAATTGTTTTATTTCAATGAGTAATAATCGCGGAAACAGAAGAAAACATTAAACGCAAGTAATGTACAAGAGCTCAACTTCTGAGCTGGTTTGGCTGCCACTCCATTTTATTTACACTGAAATATGTGTATTAATTGATCTTCTGGTTCAAAAATCCCAATGAATTTCAAAATCTACAGTCCACAAGTCGATTCCGATTATGGATACATCTATAAACATTAGGGAACAGATTTATACCCTTAGATCATATATTTATACGGACATGTACGTGTACAGCATTTATTGTCAGCATTTAATTCTTAAGAGGGCGTTTCTCAGAAAAAGTCACGTGACGAACCGGAGTACGATTTTTTTTTAACACCAGTATTAAAATTTCTTTGCTTATTTAATTCCTTATAAGTTATGGTGTATTAGTTGAGAAAATGGCATGAAAATAGTGAAAAATGTAGAAAATATCGACATTTTAACTTCAGATTGTGGTGGAACTAGTTCCAGTTAGTCACAAATATAAAAATGATAATAAATTGGTTGTAGTATTTCATGGACCAGTTTTAGTTCACAAATTTAAAATATAGACAATAAATTATTTAAAACAGGCTTCATTTATGGAATTTCTAATAATTTGGGGATAAAATAAATGTCCACTTTGTCAAAATCGCTTTCAACTGACTGGTAAAACATGCATTTTTTTGCATTAAAAGACCACAAATCAACAAAAAAATTCTTTGTACACGTTAATGAATATTCATTTAATAATTGTAACGCTTAAATATGCCAATTGTTGCACTACAGTAGCCAGAAATAATTATTTTCAACACTCCAAATCATGGGACAGTGACTAAACGGAACCTCATGTGACTAACTTGAAAATATAAGGAATAGTGTACACAGATTGAATATATTGAAAGAAAAAACAAAAGGAATTGTGTTATGAATCGTATTTTTATTTATTAAATCACCTTGTGTTTCTTGTTCGCTTTATTCATATTTATCTTCAATTATATATGACATATTGTTTATTTTTAAGTTTACTACATACCTCTGGTGGGTTGCATGATAGTTAACAGATTTTTATTTTTTTTATATGAATCTGTTACATTTGAACATTAAATATAAAACTAAATAAAGAGAAGGTTAAGTAAAACACAGGATTTTAATATAGCGAGATTTAAAACAATAAGAAACAAAAATATGACCCAATCACTAAGTAGTAAAATAAACACAGACCTAATTTTTTTACTATAAAGTACTATTGTACAAATGCATGGCCTATCTATGAATGATTTATTTATAAATAGGCCATGCAATTCTGTAGCTTATTCGTACCTAATAAGTTTTTATATTTTTAACCATAACGAAGAGTATAAGTACACTGACTTGTTTTGTGCATAGATGTGGTTTGGCCTAGTATTTTTTATTCAAAAAGAAATGAATCATAGATTAAACTTAATTTAAACCAGCCACAACTGGGATGGATCAACTTTAACTTTAAAATCTAACCTTAAGAAAACAGATTTTACAGTAAGTCCACTTATTCCAGTTGTGGCTAGAGATCAGTTAATCTAAACTCACAGTAAAATCAAGAAGTAATAACAAAAACACTCTATGTTCATTGTAATCAGTCTAGCAAACTTAACACTTGTACGTAGTTTACGTAATTATAATGAGATAACTTAATCAGAACAATTTAAATAAGCACAGCCGCAGTTACCTAAACTACTTTTTATTAATTTAATCAGTTAGTATTAAAAAGATTATAGATTTTTTCTATTATAACAAAAATATGATATTATGTAAAATTATATATTATATTTACTACGGCAGACTAAGGTCTAAACGTTAAACAGTCATATCTATTTTCTAAAAACCGCATCAATCTGTTCAGCCAAATGCGAGATAATCGCGGACAAACATACATGTATATAAACATAGGGATTAAACTAAGAACTTTCTTTTTTTGAAGTCAGTTAAAACACCGGTTAAATTTCGATTGTGTACTTAGCTTTATGTCTCCAATTAGTCACAAAATCGTTCCGGTTGTACGAGTATATCACATCACTAATCCGATGTGACGAATTCTACCTCAACAATTTAAAATCAAGATTTCAACATTGTTTGAACCTATTCAATAGGACATTTGTTTTGTTTTGTATACTATGATAGTTTGTTTATGTCTACTTGTTTTTAAGAAAGGTAATTATAATGTACTTACCGATAAAATGGTGACTATCTCGGAAGTCTTTTTTTGAGCACCGAAACAGCGACCACACTTCGTCACCGTTTATAGAGAACAGACGTTATATTTGTAATGGTGGCTGATGCTAATAGCATCCTAATGTTGCCAGGATTGAAAAAATAATGCTTGTAGGGGAATATCGATTGCACAAGTCTGTTAAAATCACCTGTGACAATACCCGGAGGTTCCGGTCTGTCGATTTCTTTGGTTAGTAAAAAAAGTAGATTTTTGGCATTATACACCGTATTTATGTATAAAATAGCACGTACTTAGAATCTACACTCGTTACTTTATCTTTGTGACCACATTTCATATTCATTCAAATTTAATTCGAGTTTCTGCAAGCCTCTGAACATGAGTGAGTCGACGTGGGACATACCCATTTTGGCACTTTTCGTATTTTTATTTTGTGTAAAATCTAGTAATAAATGTAATATAATCATATTATAAATATTATATGAATGCCCAATATCTATAAAATCAAACTATAGCACTCATACACCCAAATACCAAAGGTAAAGTGAAAAAAAATCACGTTGAACGGATGGGACATTCAAATTTTGTCATGTACACTTTTTCTGAGAAACGGCCTAGAATGAATTCTTATCCGTTCATGACAATGGTTTAAGTATAAAGAACTTAAGTTTGACCGCAGACTTGAAAAGAACCGCTATTCTTAGGCAGGTTTTCGTTGATTCTCCTTTCACAAATAAAACATTGCCTGCTACACAACAATGCTATGCCTATTGTTTCTTGTCAAAGTTTTTTCCTCAGATGAAAGCGCCAATGATTGGATAAAAGCATTTAAAGTAAACTTAACTCATTTCGAGGGACTGATTGGACAACGTTGAATTACCCAAAATATTAAATAATATTGTAGCATCAGGCATTTTCTTTGGACGAGAAGGAAAGGTACTGTAAAATGTGTACGCTGTTTTCCAAGATTAAAAAAATATACGTTCATTATAATATTTTTTAATAAGGCCAGTGATTGTCATTAAAGTTTACAATGACCTAACATTTATTAGTCCCTTTGTAACTAGAAAACTACTGCACTGGCATAGTGCAAGGTGGGTAGCGTAGAAATCCACTCGTGATTGAGGTCTTTGGAATAGACTGAAACATGTTGAGCAGTACTCGGCTTTTACGATGTGAGGAACCACTAATTTAATCAAAGTAAATAACTCCTTTCATCTTTATTATTATGTGCTGGAATTATATGCGCTCCAGATGTGGACAGTCTAGAGACCCGTCTTAATGATGCCGCCAACAAGTTATCTGGTGGTTTAGCTCGAAAGGCCTGGCGCTTAAAGGTGCGTCCACATTTGTATCATTTGCCCGATCAGATCTTCGTCCCGTGGCATGATCGCGTGTCACGATTACGCGTTTGGACGTTGCACTGATCCGATCGCTCGAAATCTATGTTGATACGCGTATCACACACTTAGATCGGAGAAGCACGGCGTAATCGCCGCGCTGACAGTAAGCGTCCAAGCAGCGCGATACGCAGTCATGCCACGCCACGGTGATCGAGTACGAGCAAATGATACAAGTGTGAACGCACCTTAACTTGACTAAAACGCACGACTCGCCTGCAGCGGGACCCAAACAGACTACTGGCGGTTAAAGGTCGTCTCGCGAAGTCCGATCAAATGACGCACGCGATGGGCCCAGCAGTGTACAATAGATTACCTGATTCCGTTACTTCGGCTTCCTCACTGCAGACCTTTAAGTTAAAAATCAATACATGGCTTCCCGATCACACATTTTATACTTCTAACGAATTTTTGAATGCTAAGCGATACTATAATTCACTAATATAAAATTATTATCTTTTATTATTGTTGTACAACTTTTATTTTCACTATTTTTTTGGCTTCATATACTATTTTAACGATAAATAATTAACTATTATGAATAAATGAACATGAATATATCATTATAGAAATTAAACGTCTGTACATTGAAGTACACTTGATCGAAAAATATACTATTTCACTTCTCCTGCTCAAATAATACGTCATATTAGCTTCGCGAAGCGAGACTAAAATAGTACATTTAGCTCCTAGGGTTTAAAAGAAAGCCATATTCCTATACAATTTTTTACGACACTGAAAAAAAAACTTGCCGCCATCTATATACTCCTGACGAATAATTAAAAACAAACAAACCAACTTGATTAGATTTGCCAAACTTTCTGATAGAATTGCTCAAAGTGTACTTTTTTTAGTTTTTCATGAAATTATACCATTTTAATGTTAAGTCTTTTTATTTTCTCGCAGTCGAAGTGAAAAGCAAAGTGTTTAACACGTGGCTAAAAGCCATTATGACACTCAGACATATTATAACTCAGGCGTATAAAAGACAAAGACAGCGTTATAAGTTTTCAGTCCCAAGTAAAACAAATACTGTTGAACAATACAATTTATAATTTTGATGAATATATGACATCCAACGAAATATGAAAATCTAAAATACCACAATATGATACAAAATAAATAAATGTATAATAATAGTATAAGCTAATCATCATTGAATTTAATGTTATTATACATTAGAATATAAAATTGCAATATGTTATAAATGCCCAATTCTGATTTGACGTATCATTCTGTTGCAGTTTATATTTAACTCAGTGAAATTATAACTTTGTAATGAATTAATTTACAAGAAGAGCTACAATACGAGAAGAATGGCATTGTAAAGCTTGGCACAAACCCTGATGTGACGACCACGACCACTCTGTCAAGAGTGTGACGAAATAGAAAAATAACGAATTGATGAATAAATTATTTCTATTTCTATCTACTTCGTGTCATAATGGCTTATTTTAGACCCTTGTCAAAAAACGTACTATTTTTGAACTTTTGTATGTGTCGTTGTGTCTTCATCAAGCCAAATTGGCTGAACGGATTTTAACAATTTTTGTAAAAATACGGGTGCACGGGCTGGGTATCCACAGATTACAGTTATAGGATACTTTGCCCGATTACGCTGAATGAAAAATAGGTGTAAAACTATTACTCCTCCATAATTGAAGTTTCGAGCAGTGTCTTGTTTATAATTTAATAAAGGTTTTTAAAAGCGTACCTAATAATTAATATAATTACTAGTTTACCGATATTACCGTTTTGGAAAACTATAAACAAATGCGGGTACTTAGAGTCTGGCTATAATTTCTTTACGCCACCAATTTTATTTGTTTTGTATGTGCATTGGTATATGGCAGCACTAAATATAAGGCACTCAATAGTCTTGATACTTGTGTATTATCCTAAACCTTTAAACAAAGTGCAAATAACGTTTTAGTATTATATTTAGCAAATATAGGTATTATAAAATAAAAAAAATTACTTACTGCTATTATTCACTTCCACTAAGAAATTGCTATCTAACAATGTGGTACTACATGGAGCACGACTACTCATTTCTACCATTCTAATATCATATTGTCTTTTGCTAGTGACATTAACATCTTCCATTTTTTTAAGAGGGTTTATACCTGTTTAACTGGCAACGTCGCATATTTTTTCATTTTTCTTCATTATTTTGAGAAATGTGAATGTAACTTGAATATTTTTGAATTCATTTATTACGTTTTCGCTAGCTTAAGCTGGCACAATGCAAAATTTCATGATATTGCCACAACTAAAGCTCTAAAAATGAGTTTATCTATTTATCATGTTTTGTAAGAAAATAAAGGCAAAAGCAATGAGGGCTTGAATTAAACACAATATAAATGCTAAAAATGTAGGGTATCCATTGAACATTTATTATCTTTAAATTTCATTCAAACACCACAAAATAATGGAGCAAAACGAAAAAATATGCGACGTTGACAGTTAAGTGAGTATAAACGATCTTAAGTTTATTTAGAACGAGTTTCATTTCCTCTTAAGATCATCATTTATACTAGCTGTAATTTAATAGGAATAATAAATAAGTCAATAACACCACATAATATATTCTCAGTGCACTTAAAGGTGCGTCGACACTTGTATCATTTGCTCGTATCCGATCACCGTGACGTGGCATGACTGCGTATCGCGCTGCTTGGACGCTCACTGTCGGCGCGGCGATCGTACCTTGCCGGTCCGATCTAAGTGTGTGATACGCGTATCAACATGGATTTCCGGCGATCGGATCGGCGCAACGTCCAAACGCGTGATCGTGACACGCGATCATGCCACGGAACGAAGATCTGATCGGGCAAATGATACAAAAGTGGACGCACCTTAAGAGGCTGCTAAAAGCTAAATGGCTTCACTTAAACATTATTTTAACAAAAAACATATTGGTGTTATTCAAAAGTACTAAGATTGGTTAATCTTACCAGCCAAAGACTTAATGCAATGTAAACATTGCCGCTTTTCAGCGATAATCGCTTCTTGCTGTTGATTTACAACATCGAAGTTAATGATCATGCGGAAAAGCAGTTCCCTCTGACCACTTTTATATGGTTTTCCCATGGTTAAACCTGTATTTCTTAAAAACCAACGCACGTAATATGAATTGTTTCTTAAGACACATAAACAACTTGACGTCTGTGACAGATACAAAACATTGCCATATTCAGTTTGTATATATTTGACAGTTCATTTTCTTGGAAAGGACAAATGGTCCGACTCTACGTCTGTGATATCTTCTTCTAGGATCCTGACAGATACTTGAAAGCTACAGTCGCGACAAAGAAATAAAGTGGGGGAAAGTTACAAAGAAGGTCAAATATTTGATTCCAGAAAGGAATGAAGATGAAAAAGAATGAAGTTTAGTCCTTTTACCGGGTATATGGACATGGTTTACGAGTACTAGTAAAACATTATTACCGAACACATGTGGCTTAAAAAAAACTTATTTTGCTTTTTTTCTTCTCTTTAATTTTTACTTTTTATAAATTTTGATATGTTTTCTTGGAGAACTTCATAACATATTTTTAAGATAAGCTAGGTACTAATATTGTAATAGATAAGAGTCAGGAAAAAATGATTAAGTGCGAGTCTGACTCGCGCATCTAGGTTTTTTTTATGACATAGGAGGCAATCAAGCAGACGGGTCGCCTGATGGTAAGCGATCACCGTCGCCCATAGACACTTGCATCACCAGAGGAGTCACAAGTGCGTTGCCGGCCTTTCAGGTACGCTCTTGTCTTGAAGATCGCATTTGGTTCCGTAGAAACTTTCACTAATTCCGACTTAACTGGCTTGTTGAATTAAGTTTGCCTCTATCCTTCTCTATATCTGTGGCGTCACATACAAATGAGAGGCAAACTTAACCAAACCGGGTTACTTAATAAATTAATAGTTTAAAAATACTAGAAAAACACGCTTTACAAGACTTTTCTAACAAATCTAAACACAGCTATGATACGATGTTCCATTATGAAGTTCCAGTTCATATCTTCCGGCTCCATCATCAGATTAGTTCGACAGTACCATATTATTGTATTGTCATCAGAACTACATACAGCTGCCAATTTTCATGACGCTACGATCTTTGGAAGATGGTTAAATTAGTTACCTTAGATTCCATTACATAGTAAGTTACATACAAGTCGACCTAATAAAAGCGTGTTTAAAATACCGACAGATATAGGCATATAAAAAAAACTGTTCGAAAGTGTGCATATCAAGCCCTTTCATATGATACTCTACTTTACCTATTCTAGCTACTTAGGTGTAGGTAGAGTAATATAACTTTTCATTTTTATAATATACTAGCTTCTGCCCGCGACTTCGTCCGGCTTAAATTCGTTTATCGCGGGTACAAGGGTATTTTTCCGGAATAAAAAGTAACCTTCGTCCTTTGCCGAGATTCAAAGTATCTCCATCCAAATCACCAAATTCACCAAATTTCATCCAAATCGGTTCAGCGGTTTAAGCGTGAAGAAGTAACAGACAAACAAACAGACAGACACACTTTCGCATTTATAATATTAGTATGGATAAATAGCATAAGTAGTTTTTGAGATATGGCGCTCTAACAGAGCCAGGAAACTGAAGAAAGGATATTAAATGTATAACATATGAAAATTAATTTGAAACCATATTTCCTTACTTTTTTACGACTTTAAACCTCGCGGTTTCAGTTTTTATGTTCATCAAAAGCTATTTATTTTAGATTACTTAGATTCAGCTATGACTTTCATTATTAAATATTAACTCGTCCACTATACTTACATAAGTGATACTGCTAATTTACTGGGGCCAAAGTTGAAGTGCCAAATATATAATTTGTCTGATACAATGTACACTTAAGAAATATGAAACTATTTTCGAAGAAACCTTTATGAAATTTATATACATAACTTATTAACCATACTTTCGAATAGAGAAAATGGCAGTAATATCATAGAAAAGATAAGTCCACATGACCGGTAAAAGTATCATAAGATAGCTATTATTATGTTATTGGATTTCGCTTTGATTTACAGTTGTCTTTATTGTGACCAAAATTTTGTAAATATATTTGCTTACAGAACATAATTGAACAAATTGGGCTCATGGCAGACACCTTTACAAAATGGATATAAAAACCTGCGTTTGCATTGAATATCACCTGAATATTAATAAAGAATCTTTAGAGGCCTGTAAATTTTATTTAACGGCATGCGGGTAGATAAAAAATAAATATTATTAATACCTACTGTCTCTTTACATGTGGGTACAGTTTTGCCAAAGCAATGTAATGATAATGAAATCTTTTAGGTATAAATAATCCGATGTGAATGAATGAATTGAAGACTTCACATGGATTCCTTTATTTGATTAGATGCCTGATTACATTAACGTCTAATAAGAGAATAAGCAATGCTTTTCTTAAAACACAAGCTCTGTTCTTAATCTCATTTGAAACAAGAACAAACCTTATTACTGTACAGACGTTCGTAACACAAATCGTACTTAGTATAGACCTTTTAATGTTTACAATTTTATAATAATATAGATAGATAATAAAGAAGGTGCCCGCAAGTTCGTTCGCTTAGGATAAAAAGCCATAACCCTGTTTTCTGCTTCACCGCAGACGGGTATAAAATATCGTTTTACCTTTAATTAAATAAAACTTTACTCGCCAAGATGCAGATGTATTATTATTAATGTGCTCGCACAACATGATGATATGATTCTATTTAGAGTATTTTATGTCATAATCCCTAATAATAAGTTTTTTTTCCCGACCATACTTGGGCGTCTGGACTAAGTACTGGTAAGGTGGTTTTACGGTACCTGTATTTCTTTTTATACTTCGGCAGGGTAGCTGACGGATATTTTTACTTCACTAGCTCAGAAAAATTCCGTTTACAACGCCAGATCTGCGTGGAAAAGTTCGTTTTATCCGCTAGCGTGGAAAAGTTATTTAAAGTTAGAATTTATATTTTTTTATGTATGTTTATTTTCTTTGTTTTAGTATAAGTATGTTGTAGGTTCATTGTTACTAGTTATAATTGAAAAAATAATCGATTTGTATAATTCATGTCATAGTTTTTCTTACATCTCACATTTACCTCGCTGTAGTGAAGTGAAAAGTTTTGTGTTTCACACGGCTGCAAAATATTTGACTTTTCGTGCCTTGAAAGCCTCGTTACGTTCAGGAATTTATATTTAAACCATTCGCTCCACTCGTGGTTCGATTTTACTAGCGTCAAATAATATCAACTTTGCAGCCTTGCATAACAAAAAACTATTGTTTCAGGTGAGGTGCAAGGCAAAGCCAGATAAGGAAAACTAAACGTCATAAACATCATCAACTCAGTCGAATGACAAGCCACGTTAAACAAAGACATGGAGGAGTCCTCAACTTTGACCGGTCTAATGCTACCCGCATCCTAAAGCCTTTCGAGGTCCTCAATAGTTCAACCACTTTATACGAGGCCCTTTCATGCTGTATCTTGCAGTTCATGGTGGCCAGTCAAGAATCTTTCTCCTCCAGCCTTAAGTAGTTCTAGTTTTTCCTTAAGTAGTTCAAACTATATATCTGCATTCGAATTCGATGGCACGTTATGATGTCGATGATTTAGCGGTATATCGGTCATATAATGGACATATGCCCGTTAAGTTACATGGTGGATTCATGTCGTGATATCTACTGGGACTTTTTTGGCATTGGGCAACATAGCCTTAGGAATGACAAATATTTATTTAATATTTTCTTCTGTTTCCGCGATTATTACTCATTGAAATAAAACAAGCCCGGGAGTTTTTTCTTTGCAGCGTTTCTTTTCTCCTGAGTACGCCTCATTTGTGAAATGCTGCTTGGTAAATTATTATAATAAAATAATTAAGCCCTTCTGGCACATGTGTAACTGTCTTTACAGCTTAGGCCCATCTGGCATGTATGTACACCTTTATTTGTTTTTTCAAAAATGGGTAGTTTGCACAAATTGTAACTTTGACAGAGGAAAACACATCTTTTCTCAGTCCACCCGTGACCATGGAAAGCTAGAAAGCTTCCGAAACGTCGGGAACTAAAATGAGATAATATACGCGATATAATCCGTTAAATTGTTTTATTTGAAATATTTATTTATTTTTATAAACTTAGTCATATCTGTAACTAGTACATTTTTATGTGTCTAATAAATGTTTAATTTTTGTAACGATTACTTTGATTACATAAAATAGCTAAATGGAACGTTATAGGTGGTGGTCATATCTTGTACAAATTTTGTCAAAATTGCATTTGTTACGTTGGATTTGAATCTTGTAAATAAATAAGAGAAAATAAAAAAATATTAGTCGTATTGCGCACAATATGTCGCAGAAATCTTAAAGGGAACTTCAGTATATCGAATTAAATGCCTTGAATTTGCTTAGATTGATGAAATAATCTGAGCTTTACGTGACGCTAATGATAATTACGAGTATCTCAATTTATTTTACAACCCTAAGGGAAATTAAGTTGACACGAGAAATTTGTAAACATTAAAAACGTGGCTTAAGATTAACGTGAAGTAATTAAAGAATCTACTTGACATTCTAAAAACGGCTATGGCGCTGAACCTAAAAACGTATTTTTTGTAAGAATAGGTAATACTATTTAAACTACGCTTAATTTTATTTACAACTGTATATAAAATAATAAGAATCTCTTTTTTACCACTTACCAAATACTACATGAAACTCATCTATTTGAATATGTTACAAACCTTTTATTTCTGCACTGCCGATATATTAAAGGAGTTTTAAGTTGTACAACGGCCTACGAAGTTGGCGAATCTGGGTTCGAATCTTGGCAAGGGCAAGGGTTTGTGTATGTAATACATACAAAACCTAGGAACAAATAGTAATAAGTCGTCGAATATATGAAAACAAAATGCACATACAAATTCCTCTAACTTCCCATCCTGTCGTAATATTAGAATAGAAACTCAAGGCAATAAAACCGTGTATTTGCAAAATGCAAACAGAAAACTCACACGTTATTGAAATACAACCAGCAACTGAGGAAAACCACCCTGCTATACACGCTTGTATCGCAGGAAATGACTCTTCTGTGCGGCTTACCGTACAAGTGAAGAATTCCGAAATACAAGTTATTTATTAGTGCTTTTATACTATTTTTAATGATTAAATTTGACATGTTATTACATTAAACAACCGGCCAAGTGCAAGTCGGACTCGCACACCGAGGGTTTCGAACTAAATATGAAATCCAGTGTTAGCCCTAATTCTAGCTAGTCCTAATAGTTAGTCCTAATCCTAAGCAAAATGTACGCGTTGTTCCGTATTTTTATATTGGTTACGGACAAAGGCAGACAGACGTAAATCTATTTTATTTTTATTATTAGTTGCTATAGCGGCAACATAAATATATCATCTGTGAAAATTTCAATTGTCTATGAGATATAATTGTGTGATACTTAAGAAGCATTTTCTTAAACTACAGGATTTTAGTTAAGATCTCCTTGTTACCAGATGTTTGTTGTTTTTTGACGTCACAGTGGGATTTTTGAAATATAACGCGAATCCGGCCAAGTGCAAGTAGTATTTGCATACGAAGGTACGCAAAAATCACCGAGAAGAACACAGTTTTTTATTATCCCCATAAAGCTTAATATTTAATTGAGTTTTTAAATGTTCTGTGTCTACATATTTTGCTACAAGAGTTACAGCCCAGTGGCAGACAGACAGTGGTAGAAGCTTAGTAATAGGGCCATTTAGTCATTGGGCACAAAACTCAAAAAATTAAACATCACAATGTATTACCTACTAAATATTAATTCTTACATTTAAACCAATTTTTCCCTTTTTTATCAGCTCTAATCATTCAAAGTGTTCTTATTTAAGGGCTCGTGTTATTTAGATTTTATTTTATCACGACCATATTGGTAATATAATAATTATGTTAATACAAAAAGTCTAGTTTTTCGCAAGATGCCGGCAAATTGTGCTTAAACAGCAGCAAATGTGCCGTGCGCAGCATCTTGCATGGAAGGAGGTCCTTTGAGAAATATAAAACCCTTGCTTTATGCTTCTTTCCCTCATTTACCTGGGTAAGGGCGGCTCGTTTTATTTTATCACATCTGCTGGCATCCTCCAAGTACCCATATTTTATACTTGCGTGCTGACTGAACGAATTGGAGGCAACCTTGACCGACGATTGAAATCGTATGTGGAGAATATTCAAGAGTGTATGAGTTCCCGATTTGGTTATCACTATTATAAAGTTGTATAATAAAAAAATGTAATCGACAATTTGGCGGTCACTGAATCAAAAAATACTTTTTTTGGGATTTTTGTATGTTTGTATGTGTCGTTGTGGCTTCATCACGCCAAAGCGGCTAAACCGATTTCAACTTTTCTTGGTACACCGGTTAATAGGTATTCACAGATGGTTATAAGATACTTTTCACCCGATTACGCTGCAGAAATAAAGACGGCGAGTTTTACTCCTACGCGAACGAAGTTGCAGGCTCCTTCTAGTTATTTAAATAAAATTAAACTTCCCCTAGTTAGAATAAATTATCGTCAAATTAACGATACTATTCAGTGAGCCTATGATGGTTGCGTTTGTCACGCGATAAATAAGTGACATAGCTGCCGTCACCTTCTGACACGTATGTGAGTGCGAGTGCGATATCATTTATCGCGTGATAAACGCAACCATCATAGGCCCGCAGGACGATATGTAAACTAATATCATCATCATCACTATCTAGCCCTTCAATTTTCAAAATTAAATGTCTGTACGTTGAAGATATTTTCAAAGAATAAGAACTTTCAAAGAAATTTCACTGAATAGGAAAAACGTTTTTTTTTATTTTTTGTTTGTTTTGTGTGTCGTTGTAAGCTTTATCACTCCAAAACGTTTCAACGGATTTCAACTATTTTTGGTAGATTGGGCATCCACTGGTAGTTGTAGAATACTTCTCTCCCGACTAAGTGGAAGTAAAAAAGAGTTTAAAAGAGTGTAATGATTTTTTCATCTTCCGCGAACGAAGTTGCGGGTACCGTCTAGAACATGATACAGACAAGAATTTTATTGTGTCCGTCACAATGAAAAGGAGAAAAAAGGTGTCCCTTAAGTTACGTTCCAATTGAATTACCTTCGAAGGCTGCTTTTATTTAGGTTTATTCCAGATACGGTTTTAAACATGCAAATTTGTTCTTGGGATTGAGTTTATGACGGAGATAGCAATGAATACGCAGATATAGAAATTATTAATCATGTCCTTCTCAATTTCACCTTACCATTCGTATATTATAAATGCACAAGTATATGTGTTAATTAAGATAATTACTTTGTAACTTAGTCCATATTTTTACAACAACAAAGTGCACTAATACCTTCGTATAAGTGTCTTTTACTAACAAAATATGGACAAAATTGGTCTGAAATAAATGCATTTTTTATTTAATACAAATGCTTTAGTTTAGTAAAGACCTAGACTTTGACTTGAAGCTTTTTATGTTGATTTTTTTGTGACTGTTTTGTTGTGTAGAGCCTAATATATATATTTTTAAAAGAACCCCCTAGCACTTTCGAAACCAACATTTTAAAAGTTGTACAATCGATCCCCTAAAGAAGAAAGTCTCCTATTAGAGCATCATTACACAAACATCAAAACTATTAAGTGGTATCAAGGTCGTATTAACGTGGTATTAACGCGTCGTGTTAATTATACCTATAATGAAACTAACTTGAATTTAAGCTGTCTTAATTGAATGCGTATCTACCAATGAAACTTGAGACCTTAACCCTGAGTTGTTTATTCATAACAATTAACTTGGGTGCGCATGAGACTTAACGTCACAGAATAGTCTAAGTACAGTCAGCTGCAAAAATATATACACGATTATTCCGTTCAAAGACGTATCTTCTCTCAAGTCTATTAACATTTAATATAGTCTAGAGAAGATATTGAAGAAGGGACTAATCGTGTATATATTTTTGCAGCTGTCTGTACAGCAGGCTCACTCTTTCGATCGAAGTAAAAGCCGCGTCTACGAGCGAGAGAGCGAACCACGGGACAAAAGATTAGTTGTTGCAACCATTGTAGCGCTCAAAAAGTGATATGTTCGTGGATTACGCACAATGTGTGTCACATATCAATCTACTCATATACAGCACAATATTAGTAATAAGGTCATGTTAAACTCCCGCGCGCGCAACAGCGCTTGCCGCGGCGTGCGAAATTTATAATTTGCGAAATCGTCGGTTGTCAATTTAAATAAATTGCACAATAAAAGTCCAACGTTTTATGTTTAACGAGTGTGAGCGAACCTCTTGTACCTATGTATAGTTAGCTGCAGAGTAAAATGACTACTCTCTAATACACACATTATGAGACAGGAGGTCACGTTTCTCTACAGCTGACGGTAGGTACCTACTTTTTGCCGTACAGCGTAATCGCGGAAGGCCCCTTGCTTGCTTACGTGGTGCTTTGAGCTCAGAATTAACTTGAAGCCCTCTTGTTGTAAAGAGTCCTTTCTTCTTTTTTCTCTTTGCGTTTAATAACCACAGAGGACCTAAATGTGCTGTATTTGTAACAATTTCAACAGAACTGCTATTAATAAAATTTAACTTCTTTTCAGATAATCACGATACAATTTAATTGAAGATATTTTAATATCTATAGAGATGGTTATCGACTGGCGACTGCGTATAGGACGACGCAGCGTGGTAAGGCCACCAATAATATGGAGCGATAATCTGGCGATGATCGTGGGGCTTTAAAATTCAAAACTTTTTTTGCAAGTAGGCGTCTAGGGCACTTTTACATGTCTGATTTTACAATAATCAGAAAAAGATTTACAATCTAGATAATGACATTATTGTTAATACCAAACAATATTAATGCATTAGACAAATACCTGCACCTCTAGCACAACTGTGATCCGCGATTCTTTGTTACGAGACAAAGATTGTCTGTCTCTTTCCTTTCAATACATTGCGAGAAAGACGGGTGATGATATGTCACGCGACAAGCGTAATCTCGGAGAGTTGTGCTAGATTGGCTGGGCATATTTTACAGGGAGATGTACTCGTATACTGTCTCCAAGTCCATTAGATTATATAACTGAAACTTTACTTTCACTAATGTAAAGGGTCTCTATAAGGCGTCAAAAAAAAAGTAAAAAATAGTAATAATAAATAATAGTATATAAACAATCTTATACTACGTTTAATAGAGACTAGAAGGCGCCCGCAACTTCGTTCGCGGAGGATAAAAGTCATAACCCCTTTTTTTTCTTAAGCGTAGTCGGGTAAAAAGTATCCTATAACCATCGGGCAGCTACCCGTGTACGAAAAATAGTTGAAATCTGTTTAGCCGACTTTGCGTGATGAAGCCACAACGACACATACAAACACAAAAAGTGTGACCTCCAAATAGTTCGTTTCAAACATCTTTAATGTACAGACATTTCATTTTTACAACTTTATAATAGTTGATGTAGAGTCTCTGTGGTCATAACTTTAAATTAGGAGATCTAAAAGGTCTCAACCAACCCATAATGCTTTGGAGGTGTAAAGTGTCTCCAAACGTCAAAGACAAAAATTAAAAGGCAGCAGTTGGGTGCGGGCGGCGCGTGACCGCTCGCTGTGAAGGCCTTTGTCAAGGGAGTGGATATTTTGGTATCGGGATTCAAGTAAATCTCCGAGAGCCTTACCCAAATAAAACTTATTATAAGGGTAGGTAATGAAGGATTTTAGAATTTCAAATTACGGTCAGCGCTACTAAAACGCACTGAGAAAGCTTTCTTAAAATTCGATTCGCAAGGGCTTGCCTAATAGCATAAAAGATCCTTTAAGATAACGTATGATTACGTCTTATCGCAGACTATATCCTTTGAGCCGCACTAAATTCGGTTACCTCATCGCTATTGCGTGAATCACAGTGGCGGACACAGGGTTTTTGGCAGTTTTACTATGCCTATCATAATAAGCTATGATCGTTCAGGACTTCAGGCTAAGCCGTTTGTGCCTGTATGGAGCCATGGTCGTTTAGGGTATGCAGTGTCTTTGTGCCTATATGGACTGTACGCCTCTGGTGAATCAACACAAAACCAACGGAACTCGTTCAAAGGATCTACTTATAGTGTAAGTTTGCTATAAACATAACAAACGCCTCAAACGCATTTGTCATAATCAGAGGTCGGGATTTTTGGCAAAACATTGGACTATCGCAATCTAACTAGTGTTAGAAACATTTTCTTATCGATATCGATAGTTGTGATCAAAAAAGAGTGGTTTGCCGAATGAAAAAATATATTTAATAGAAAATCTTACGATGAGGTTGTAGTTTTGTAAAACATTATATAGAAAAATGTGCAATCTCTGCCTCGACGTCAAAGTCAGTACACGCAGCACCATGACCTTTTTATCCGTTATACATAAAATATTTTTTTAAGAAAAATAAGTAAAACGGACCCGACCATGGCAATCGAGCTATGGACGACCGTAAAATGTCAAGAGAATAACTCAGAATTCAAGCAAAAGTTCTGTAAAGAGTAACGACAGCTCAAGCTATCAAAAACTTGCGCGATAATTAGAATCCTGGTTACTCCGAAACTCAAAAAAAGTTCGTAACGTGCTGTCTCTCTCGCTTTCAAGTTATGCTGTATTTGAGTGAGCGGGATGGCGCCATACGAACTTCGTTTCTCGGATTTCGGAGTAGCCCCTCTGATTGGACACTGCAAACAGAACAAGCCCTCGTTTCAAATGAGTATGAACAGGACGCAGTATGCAGAGACAGAGGACCTCCGTATCCTCTTCGACTATGAACCACTCATGCAAAAAATATCTACCTAGGGCAACATGTCGTGACCCCATAAGAGATTGATTGCCCAAATGATATGAGAATTACTAGACGCAACGGGCTTCAGCAGTAAACTCTAATAAAGGGCTGCCGCAATACATCAAGCGTGGTCGAAGCGGCATACAAAGAGCTCAATAATCACCAAAAACAAAAATAAAACGGATTATTTTAAGGATTTTTTGTATGTTTGTATATGTCTTTACTGTCTCGCCATAACGGCTAAACAATTTAAAAAAAATTTGATACATGGGTAACTCATCATCATTTCAGCCATATGACGTCCACGGCTGGACACCACGCATCCTCAATAGATTTCCACACCTTCTGGGACCCTGCACCTAATTTGTAGAAGGACTAAGTTGCGTTATGCCTAAACTTCATGTTAAATTGCCTTTAAGTCTAATATATGGAAGTGTTTTATTTTGTTGGTTGTTCTAACAGGGCGATATGGTCGCTCAGCGACAAAGCCCTTTAAATATTTTTTAAAAATAAGTCTAACATCGTAGCCTTTTTGGCAGACTGCTTACTTCGTTATAGAGACGACCTGCATCCAGCGAGTCCTCGCAACCCTAATCAGGTCGTCCGACCACCTTGCGGGCCTCACGCTGTGCTTGCCGGTACGCGGTCTCCACTCGAGAACCTTTTTTGCTAAATGGGGAGCTCTTTATCCACAAATAGTTATAGGATACTTATTACCTGAATACACTAAAACAAGAAGAGCCTCTTTTTTCCTCAGTGAACGAAGCTGCGAGCACCTTTTAGTAAACTTACTATATCGACGGCAAATTGCGGAAACGTAGTAACCGCCAATAGATTCAGTTGGCGCTTACTACGTTTCCGCTTTTAGCCGTCGATATATATATATAAGTAGGTAGGTGGTCATGTTTTTGATAGCTGACAGAACCCATAAAGCTGCCAATTATTATTCAGTGGCCTGTGAAGTCAAAGCTTTGGTGTAGGGATGCCATTAATTAATTAATTAATTGATGGAGTGAAGCAAACATACATTAAGGAACAAGAAGGTTATGTATTTCTTATTTTGATTATTTGTTTAGGAAGTCTATTCATTGCTTACGACTATTTTTATTTCTGTAAGCAGTTACTCCGTTACACATATATTGTGTCGAAAAGTAATTGATTTAAAAAAACGTATATCATTTGCCGAAGAATCGCAACAGTTTTCTAGAGTGGAGACCGCGACTTGGCGAAGCGTCGGCATCCTCAGACAAGATTGATCGTGTTTAGTGGCGCACGAGAAACATGTCCAGCACTACACTGAAACAGGTCGATAATTATGACAAAGATATCATATAAGCCGTGACTGTTATGGGGCAATAAATTGCAAACGATTGAGATTTTTGTCTGATTGACGCTTCCATCTGTTTAATGCAAATAAGACTTTAACGCTGCAGACGTGGACCGATTTCAAAATAAATATCACAGTCAATTTGTATTGATATTATGTGGCACAAGTTCCTGCATCTTATGCTTTCGATGACCATATAATGTGCTATTTAGATAAACTAATGTATTATTACGTACGTTGTATGTACTTACATGAGATCAGATTACATTTATGCAGGCAAAACGTTTTATAATTTCTTGATAGCCTTGGATAAATATGAAACCTTGTGTATGTATTTAAAGGAATCTTTGTATGCAGTTTTATTGGATAAGTCGATTATAATTTTAATAAAACCGGTTTGTTCCTACGGCTTAGCATTCCGGTATAAAAAAAATATTTTCTATTACTTTGATAGATTTGAATGTTAATAATTCAACTAGATTATGCCCACAACTTCGTCAGCGGAGGAGAAAAAAATCAATACCCTCTTTTTTTCTTTAGCGCAGTCGAGTAAAAAGGTATCATATAACTCTGGGAATGCCAAGCTACCTGTGTACCTAAAATAGTTGAAATCCGTTAAGCCGATTTAGCGTGATGAAGCCACAACGACACATACAAGCTTACAATTTTATTTTCGATTGAATGACCTCCAAATAGTGCATTACACGTATTTCTTTTAAATGTCTCCAATGTACAGACATTCCATTTTTATAACTTTATAATGGCATAGATTTGAAACAATTTGGGAAGTATAATTCCTGTTTGTTGACGTTTTTTGGATATGACATTTTGTAATAATGATGATATCAATTAATGATAATTCAAAAAATAGGCTACTTTCTTTGACTGTTGCGCTCACTTTTGTCACAGTAATCTTCAGGGTTTGTAGCCATTACGAAGACACTCGTCACCTACAGTCGCTCTTCTCGTGCAATCTTGCAGGATGCCGTCAACAGTGTCCGACTTGGTCCCTCCACCTCAGCGGTGAACTATTGCGTGGTCTAGTGACTTTGACTGTACCTGTTTTTTTACAGATATCTATACTATTACAAAGTTGTAAAAATGCAATGTCTGTACATTGAAGATATTTTAAAAAATATATTGTTATAGATTATTTGGAGGTCACTAAAACGAAAAATATATTTTGTGGATTTTTTGTATGTTTGTATGTGTCGTTGTGGCTTCATCACGCAAAATCGGCCAAACGGATTTCAACTGTTTTTGGTACACGGGTAGTTCGGTAAAATAATTGACACTTGCAAATTGTCCAGTTCTACATTAGCTATGAAAATTGTAAACTGGACTGGACTGTATTTACTACTGGAGCCTCAGTCCACTTTACCGAAATCCAGTAAATGCTATACAATTTGTATTTACATGCTCAACTGACTGCAATTAGACAGACGAATGCTGATTCCCAAATAGCCACCTGAATTAGAATCACAGGGCCACGGGCAGTCATTAAAATCATTATGTTTCAGTGGTGATCGTACTAGATAATCAAATTAATAGAAATAGGCCTTACTTTGTAATTATAGCTGCATAGTTGATTGGTTTATCCGCTATTGTTTGTCCCCCTTTTCAAGCCATTTTGCTGCACATACAGGATGTGCCTAAAACCAACGCCAAAATTACGGTGATAGAACAGATCATTAGCTACCATATTAAGTAAAATTAAACTTAATAAAAAGTTCATGGCTTTCCAGATATTGGCACTATTAAAAACGAATGTGTAATGTTTCGTTATTTGTGCAATGTTAAATAAAAATATTTCATATATCATATGTTTTCATACTTTATATATTTCATTTCGTTAGCGGAAGAGAAAAAAGTCATAGCCTTTTTTTTTACTTTAGCGTAGTCGGATAGAACTACAACCATCGGTGGATGCTCAGGTATCCGTGTACCAAAAATAGTTAAAATCCGTTTAACTGGTTTTAGCTTGATGAAACCACAACAACACACACAAATCAAACTAACCTTAACTTACATCCACATAGTATTCAGTTTTATTCAGTTTCAGGACACTTAATTCTTTGAAAATATTCACGTACCTACACATGGTTAACTTTTACAACTTTATAATAGCTTTCAAAGAGGCGACCATGTTGTTATGTTGAACGAAAAAGCGTCACTGTAATATAGAAAACACGGGACAAGTAACTGGACATTAGTAATTTTAAATATATGTATAGATTGACATCAAAAACAGACTTTCTTGAAACCGTTTACTGTAGGTATAAGCTCCGTGCACGAGTTCAGCTCCATCTAGCGTCCACAACTTTCTTGGCTCTGACGTTTTGACATTTAATTGCAACGTTGTGACAAAATATTATGATAATCCAAAATTATCTATTAATTTATGTCCAAAATTACTGTGATACCTTAATTTGGGTGGAGAAAGGGTTGTGAAATCAATTTCCGTCATTCAAATCAAATGGGGTAAGTAAAATTGATTCACAAAATGTGTTTTATTTTGAATATGTCAGAGTTTGTTTACTTAATTTTTAGTTGTAGTTTTATTATAAAACAAAAATTAAAGCTACTTTAAAGGTTACATTCAATATTAATAAACATATATAATTGTTCCTGTATCGCTAGTGATAAATTAAATATCGTTTTCAGATCGAAATGTGTATTATTTAGAGGACCGGATTTATTCAAATTAGGTAACCATGTCGAAACAAATTACTTTGAAACATGATAGATAACAGTGCCAACATTAGTTTTACTTTTGGCCACTATGAGCGCTGCGATCGATATTACCCCCCCACCTAGTACTTCGCACCGAGCAAATAAAACAAGCAAAAGTAGTTAGGTCACTAAACTTACAAATCACAAATAATAATAGCCTTAAAAATAGATCTCAAATAAACAATGATGAATAATGCAAACACACCATAGTTTTTTGTTTTAATGCTAAAACGTCAAATGTAAAACCATCGGTTCAGACCAAGTTAACTTTATGTTGAAGAACCGAAAACTGATTTCTCAGTAACATTGGGTTAGCCATTGATTTACTGTTTACACCGTGCAAATGGTAATTAATTGAACTGTGATTACAAACTGTGCAGACCATGTGTGTTATCATCGATAACAAAGAGATGTGGCTACTCGTATTCACCGTCTTTCAGTGTCACGTGGAGATAAAATGAACATTCCTTTATAAGAACAGCAGAATTCAAGGGTAACAAAACGGGTCTCCGTCGGAATCCCTAATATCGTTTGTTCTAATGTATCATCTATCACACCGCATTTTTTCAGAAACCGTAATTTGTTCAGGTTTTCTTTAAAGATCATCGTATAGATTAGGTTAGGTAAGGTTTGGTTTGTTTGATAACAATCCTGAAAAGTATTCACACTTGTGCGTCATGATAAGTGATAAAGTATGAAAAATGACGTTAGGGATTCCGATATAGATACAAAATAAACATGGCTGTGTGAAAATACAATATGAAGATATTTGGCACCTACTTTCCGTAGATTGTAATTTGCATTGCATTTGTTACGAGAGCCACCGAAACAATATTAGAATATCTAACCAATTAAGTCCTATTAATTCCTTACAATTATCAGACCTGCCATCGTCACCGAAGCGTGGGTGATTTAATTACTGATGAACTTGGCATTCTAATCTCCAATTATGTACCTGTTTGTATTTACTTGTATTTTCCCTTTGTCAAATCGTAGCCGAATGTATTGTACATAATTATGTACCGTAAAATACTTTGCCTAGTAGTCGTATTAAGTCCCGATTGGTTATTGGTTCTTTACACGGTTTTCACACATTGTCACGTTTTAATGGAACCTAATCGCTTATAATTATCGTATATTTTGTCACAAAAATTAATGTGTAATAAACTACTAGGCAAAATTGCAACATTTTACGGTATTTAAAATAAATTTGTCTAATATCAAATCGACAAACAAAACATCAATATTTTTCATTAAATAAGTAATATTAAGCGTACTTGGGAAAATTATATATCGTAAAATATCTGACTTCATCTTAAGTATACATCTAAATGGCATTAATAAGGGATAATCGCTGTAGGTCTTCAATAATCTATGCTATTATAAAATTGACAAAATGAAATTTCTGTACATATAAGATACTTTCAAAAATATGTATGGTATATGGACTATTTGAAGGTTACGAAGTCGTAAATATTTCAATTAAATTTTTTGTATGTTTGTATGTGTCGTTGTGGCTTCATCATGCAAAACCGAACGAAGTTGCTTGCGCCTTCTGGTGAAAGCCATAAATTTCCCACACTTTGTAAGCGGAGGAGTAAAAGTCATCACCCTCATTTTTTTCTACGGCGTAGTCGAGTAAAAGCTATCCTATCTGAAGATGAGGATGTTTAGCTGTTATGACGTGATGAAGCCACACCGACACATACAAAAATACAATGCACGTAAAAAAAATACATTTCAGTGACCTTCAAGTAGTCCGTAAACTTATTTTTTTGAAAATATCTTCAATGTACAGACATTTCATTTCTAAAACATTATCATAGTATAGAAATTACAGAAAGGTTGGTTCCTTATATTTTAAATCACCTATTTGCTCGACATGTTTGTACCGGGGCTCTGACTCTTAACTTTCTCTCCATGGTTATTACCCATACCAAGAAATATTATACACAAATTATTACGAACAATCTAACAAAGGCGTAACAAAAACAAACATGGCCAATTATAATCAGAATTAATCACACACACCCACGCACACAAAAAAAAACATGTCCAACGCATTCATTACAAAAAAAGGCAATTTTCTCTCCATGAATATAATTCATACCAAGAAAAATTATGGACAGATTATTACGAAAAATCTAACAAAGGCGTAACAAACATGGCCAATTATAATCACACACGCCCACGCACACAAAAAACCATGCCCAACGCTTTGATTACAAAAACGCAATTTTCTCTCCATGAATATAATTCATACCAAGAAAAAAAATGGACAGATTATTACGAAAAATCTAACAAAGGCGTAATAAATATGGCCAATTATAAACGCACACACCCACGCACACACGCACATTAAAAAAAAACGCAATTTTCTCATTGAATATAATTCATACCAAAAAAATGATAGATTATTACAAACAGTCTACCAATAGCGTAACAATATTCTCGTTAAAAAAAACGCAAGCTCTGGACATGGTTTTGTTTTTATGTGGATGCTCATGCACCGACTATATAAGTCACTCATCTGTGTGTGATTTCTAAGCGGGCATTGTTTTTATGGCTTAACTAGATTGCATGATTCGTTTATCTTCTTTCCTTAGTTTCAAGACTATTTTCATTTTGATTAGCTTTTCTCTAAAGACATGTTACAAAATTCGTGGTACATAGTCACCACTGGATTTATGGCAATTGGGAATATTCAGTCTATTTTTAGATATTCATATATTATATTCCTTCTGGTTCACGTTAAATTTCACGTCAATTGTACATTCACGTTATTTAGACTCCCAATGTCAAATAGTTTATTTTGAAGTTCTTCATTTATTATTATTTTATCGTCCACAACATTTGGGCAGTTGCCTCGACTGTTTACATTTTTACTTTGGCTTATAGAGATTAAAAAAAAAAACTTTTTTATTTATGTCATTTGTCAATATCAAGTCAATTTTTTAAATTTTCTTACAAATCCCAATAGACCAAAGTAAAAATGCACCTTTTTGTATTTATTGTATACTGTGGAGCCAGAGTTGGCTCTAGTTCAGATGTCATATCGAGGTTAAAAACATATATTCATATCTAAAAAACCGGGCAAGTGCGAGTTGGATTCCTGCGCCGAGGGTTCTGTACAAAATATACCCTACTAACGGCCGTTTCTAGGAATATCCAGTGTTAGCAGAGCTCTACTCCTAAGCAAAATGTACGCGGTGTTCATTTAAGATAGTTACTGACTTAGACAGGTAGACATAAAAAATTCTGAGTGAAAATTTGAAGTCTTTATCACGGTTCATGAGATACAGCCTGGTCACAGACGGACAGAAAGTCAAACAGACCGACAGACAAAAAGACAAACAGATAGACAGACAGACGGACAGCGGAGTCTTAGTAATAGGGTCCTGATTTACCCTTTGGGTACGGAACCCTAAAAATAACACAAATTTAATGTTCCCCTTGCTTATGAGGCGAGTGTTTACGTACATGTATACATGTACATACATATGTTATTTTATTCCCTACGTCTTGTCCATAGCTATTCGTGGTTTCAACGCCAATTTAGCTCAACCAGATGGCCTGTGCGGTAAAATGATGAAAACGGACTCGCATGCTCATATTTACAAAAGGTCGAAAGTGGTTGTGATTCTCTCGTGAAATACGCCTGTTTTGTGTCAGCAGCATATTAGCCATTTTACTTCAGACGTTTACCGCAAGTATTCAACGAAATAAGCAAATTAAAAAAATAACATGCTTATTCCCGTTACTCATACGTAGGTCGTGAAGAATTTCATAACCTAGAAAGTATTGGCATACTAAAAATGCTGTATATTTTTTGTTTTCTTTTGCAGAAAACAGTTTTGATAAATAAAAACATTTAATACGGATGGATTGAAAAATAAATGAGGGCTCGTTGTATGAACGGTTAAAACTGCTATTTATTGTCAATTTTACCTTTAATTTCAATAAAACTAAAAAAAAAAACCAGCCAAGAGCATGTCGGATCATGCTCAGTACCCTACACTGAGCATGATCTCCGCAGTCATTCATACCAAAAATGCACGACAGATAATAGAAATACCATATGAAAAAGGACACTAGCAAAAGAGCGTATCTCTATACGTAGCATATATATATATATTGAAATTGAAATTGAAAAATTTATTTCAGGCTTCTTGACCCATATTTGTTAGTAACAAATTTCTTAAAAACTATGTTAGTGAAAACAGATCTGCGACTACATTACATTAAATTAAAATAAATTAAATTAAAAGGAAAACAAAATTAAATTCAAATAAATTAAATGTCATAAATCAAATTAAATACAATAATCAATTCATGTGTATGCTATTCCACTTTATCACAAAATGACAGTCAAATTTGGAGTATAATGCATTCAGAAGCGCATATATGTATAAATGTGTTTTCTTTCTTTTCTATCTCCAAGGTACTTACGTCCTTTTGCTGAGAAACGCAGTTTTTTGGCAATATCTCAAAAACGGTATATCCGACCATGTTGAAGACAATTTTCGTTGAAAGTAGGTATTTATTAAGTAATCTTCGTAATTTTTTGCATAATTTTGGAAATATCAGGGGGGGGCACAATTTATGCTACTTTCGGAGCGATTATTTCCAAAATTTTTCACTAAATCAAAAAATCTTAGAAACCTGAAGTTATTTTTAATAAAAGAACTGTAGAAATATCTGCCTCACATTGACATTTGTTGAATAAAAAACATTAGTTTTGGTAACATGTCTGGAGTGCCCCCTACAAACTAAATAGCAGCTTTATACAACACACCTGAACTGCAAATTTCATTAATGTATCTTCTAGTTTTTGAGTAAAATGCCTGACACGCAGACGGACGGACGGACGGATATGACGAAACTATAAGGGTTCCGTTTTTGCCATTTTGGCTACGGAACTCCAAAAATTACAACACCTTAAATATTTACGACGGTTTTGAAATGTAGAGATGTTTAAATAAGTTAATAATAATTCCAGATGACTGTATATAATATACTTACTTGATCATTACATTGTTTTCTCGACATCAAGGTTTGAACTTACCTGTAAATAATAAAATTACATGTCAGGTTGCTGTAATATGTAAAATTATATTTAATAATTCCCTATTATCTAGTCATTAACACAAGACACGAAAACTTTATAGATATAGATAAATCGATGTCCCTCCTGGTTAATATATAATATATAAGTCGTCGGTTAGAAAAATTATATTAAGAAAACAAAGACGTATATTACAAGAATTTCATACCAGAAAATATAACCATTTTTTAATTAAGTAATAAATATGGTAAACATGGTTGGCAAATCCATCTTTTTTTACAAAGATCAATAGGGCGAGGGACAGCTATGTGCCACCATGTGCAGAAAGGTATAAATGACTAAATTGGGACTCAATTTTTTATTATTTTATATCCAACAAGTCTTTATAGCACATAGTTCACATAGGGCACATAGTTCGAAGAACTGTTGGCCGTTGGGGCAGAAAGGTTCTCGAGTGGAGACCGCGTATCGGCAAGCGCAGCGTGGAAAGGCCATCCGTAAGGTAGTCCGACGACCTGGTTAGGGTTGCGGGGGCTCGCTGGATGCGGGTTGCCTCTATCCGGCCCATTGTGAAATCTATTGAGGAGGCCTGTGTCCAGCAGGGGACGTCCTATGGCTGAAATGATGATGATGATGATGATGATGATGATGATGAAGTCTTTATAGCAAAAAACCATCCCGATACAGATATGTGTAGATATTTTTGATAAATCGGTGTATTTTGCATTATTGGTGACAAAACGGTTAACTGACCCATTTTGATTGATCCTTCCCAAGTAGCACAAAAGGCTGAATAAGGGAATTTAAAGATGCTTTAAGCAGCGAATATTTGCCGTAAGAAAGAATTTTAAGCGCTTAAAATTCCATTACACTGCTGATTACGGCACAAATATTAGTGCCTTAAGCGTACGCGAATGATAAAAGGCATTATAAAATAGGATTAATGTAGGAATCAAAAAGGTACATAATGATCATAATAGACGTATAGTAGCACTAAAAAAGGCACAGTAATGGAAGTTTAGCGTTAAGCCCTTAAATACCCATTAAAATTCTTATAGCGTAATAGTGTCGTTTATGGTGTATTTCATTTAGTTATTTCAAAATATTGTTTACATTCAACGCTAATAAACATTTGTGTGATCATTTCTAACTTTCACTCGTAGCCGTTTTAAATCTGTACAACAATGCGAAGATATTCCTCAAAAGTGATGAGAAAATTGGATTGTCAAGATTAGCGATCAAGAGAAACTTTTTATACGAAAGTCCTAAAAGAGAAACAAGAGTTACTCAAAGTAATTTATATTTGCGTTGTTAAGTACCTCTTTTCCTGAAAGTAAATATATCTATTCACCTTTCTGAATCGGTCAATATCTGAGCAAGTTTCGATGAGAGTTTAGTCGAGCCAGACGTTGATTAAAAATGAAGTAGTGACATATTAGCCTTGCAACTTTACCTCCGTGGGGTTTTTGTCTATATATATTCATTAAATAATTTGATTGCCATCAGGGTTAAATAGCTGTAAAGGTAAGGTAAGATGGGACAGAGACGAAGTGTGATGCGCATGTCTTGAAGTATGACTAATGCGCGTAGCGACGCGTAATTTTTAACTCAAACGGAAGCATGTCTGCTTTTACCGTCATCGTTGTGCTAGACGGTAGGACACCGCCAGCGTCCTCGGCACCTAGCGCGTGGGCGCTGTCGCTCGCGGGCGCACGGAGTAGCGGTAGTGGGCCTAGTCGACATGGCTAATGCGCTTAGCATTTAAAAATAAGAAGGATTTAGAGAGCGTTACCAGTAGAACAAGATTGTGTTCGAAAAATTTCAAGCCACGTAGTAGCGATAGCTCAGTTGGTCACAGCACTCCTGCGTTAAAGAAGAAGTCGGAGGTTCAAATCCTGCTTGCAATTTAGTAGGTTGTATTGATATTTCCTTTACAATGGAACTCTGTGTTATATAATATCAATTTGAATAAGGTAATTACTGTACCTGACCTTTCGTTACGTTTCGGAAGCTTTTCAGCTTTCAACCCGTGACCATGGAAACGGGAACTCAAATGAGATAATATTCGCGATATAATCCGTTAAATTGTTTTATTTAAATGAGTAATAATCGCGGAAACCGAAGAAAATATGAATGACTATTAGTTAATGTAAGAATACCTATTTCAAAACAATGAACATAATTTCTCACATAAATATACAGGAAAGTCTGCACTTAAGTTCAATGTCGAATAAAATATTGTTTGATAATTATAGACTATTTATTGGCATTATTTTTTGTCGTGTTTCTTCTTTGCATACATTTTTATAGTGATTTTTTTTATTGTACTTTTCCCTTTCTTTGCATATATTTTCAAATTCCAATTTTGAAATCAGGCTCCCAAGAGTTATGGCAGAGTTACAGCGTTGCAGTTTGCTTTACATGCAAATTGCAACACCATGCTGAGTTAAAGCCTCTTCTTTATCACACATTTCTGGACTTTTTGAAGGCACCTTCACTCTGTGTTTGATAGGTACAGTCAGCAACAAAACCTATGTAACATCCACAGCGGCAAATATATCGTGATACATCTTTTGTGCCTATAGTTATGAAGACGTGTTGCGACATATCTGGCACTTTGGATATTGCAAACAATTTGATGCTGACTGTACGATACAAATATCATCTTGTTGCCAGCGAAGTCTTATTGTGTTAGCTTTATGGAATAAATGAGTTTTTTATTTATTTAAAATTAGTTACTCGTACCTACTTATGCAATAACATAAGTATAGAAAATTAAAAATGTAAGAAACCCCCCGACTTCTTCCACTAAAAGCTGAATATCTTGGAGACGAGTGCTCCGATTTTCATCAAACAAAACTAAGAACACTCGGGAGAAAATTATCTATGACACAAAAAAACCGCTCTCAAATCGGTCTATCCGTATGGGCGCTACGATGCCACAGACAGATACACAAATACGCAGATACACAGAGTCACAGACACGTTAAACTTATAACACCTCTTTTTTTTGTCGGGGGTTAAAAAGCATTCGGATCACGGATTTTTTAGTGCGTGAGTTAATTGTTCTCAAAAAGTATGCATTAACTTCGTAACTGTGTTTGTTACGTAAGCAAGGTGACGTAAAAATAAACATTTATTTAATACTAGCTTCTGCCCGCGACTTCGTCCGCCTTAAATTCGTGTATCGCGGATAAGGGTATTTTTCCGTGATAAAAAGTAACCTATGTCCTTGCCCGGGACTCAAACTATCTCCATACCAAATTTCATCCAAATCCGTTCAGTGGTTTAAGTGTGAAGAGGTAACAGACAGACAGACAGACAGACAGACGGACACACTTTCGCATTTATAATATTAAACATGGAAAATAATTCACGCCTCGATTCGAGCGTGTGGAAACCTACCATACCCAACACGAAAAGTGATGGGTATAAGAACGGATAGTATCCATACAATCACTTGTACATATATTTGGCGAGCTTTTTCTGCACTCTCTCCACCATAAGAATATACTTACCCTCATGGGGATCCCATATTGCAGCACTAAATTCGAGCCTACTACGGATATACGCATTGTACAGCATAACCGCCACCAGCACAGTAGCATGAACCCCAGGGTTTTGGACACCTGTCTACACGTCATCGTCACGTGTTGACGAAAGTCCAGTTGTTTGTCCCAAGTCACGTACTTTGTCAGTTCGTTGCAGTTCGACACCTCTAAGGGTGTGGGTGGTGGTAATTGGCGAACGCAACCTGGAGAATGTAACACACACGCATTTGGAGACGTCACTCCACTCAGCTATGGCGTCGATGGCACACTGCAGTTTTATTCTGTCATTGTCGTCACTTATCCTATGGTACAGTTTAATGTCATCTGCGAAAATTAGACACCCAGCCGTTTCGACGACATTTCAGCATTGCTATTCAGCAAAACAACGCTGCTAGCCTTCTGAGCACCCTGCCATCGAGTAGGTAGATGAGGGGACTTTTTTAGTTAAAGTAATCCCAACATTAGTATAAACGTGAAAGCTTGTGCCGTTTATGTACTGAACGGATTCTCAACAAAACTTTCCAGTAATGCTATTTTGACGTCGGAGAAGCACATCTATACTTTTATAAAATTGTTAGAATGAAAGGTCTGTACATTCAAGATATTTTCAAAAAAACTATTGTAACAGACTATTTGGAGGACACTGAAGCGATTTTTTTATATATATTTGTATGTACCGTTGTGGCTAAACCTATTTTAACTATTTTTGTTATACGGTTAGCTGAGTATCTCCAGATGGTTATAGGATACTTTTTACCCGACAACGCTGAAGGAAAAAAGATGAGTTATGACTTTTTCTCCTCCGCGAACGACGTTACGGGTGCCTTCCACATAGTAGGTTATACATTGCATCTCTACGCAGACGAAGTCGTAGACACTTTAGTTAATTTGTCAATATTTTTTTTTTACTTTTTAAAAGATACCAAACTTCGATTAACTCCATTAATATGTTTTCTTTCCAATGTATTTCTTCAGCACTTTCCATTAGGTGTAGCTGTCGAAAGAGAGTCCAAATTTATGAAAATAAGAAAGAAATCCTAAAAAACGCTGAAGTGGTAGGCCGTATATTTCCATTTTAAGCGTTTCTCTTCATAAATCTAAGACCTATGCGAGCAATAACTTTTACTAGGGAGAAAATCCCACCATAAATAATAGGACTGCGTATTTGTCAGAACTCAACGAAGTATTTAATCACCTATTTAATCTTTATTGCACAACGGATAAAAGTAAAATTTGCGGACTTAATGCTTAAAACATTCTCGACCGGTCAATCATTGAGCTAAACAGAAATGTTCAGTTAGTGCTAGCAATCGTTTTATTAGAAGAGATAAAAAGAGACACAGGTGAATAGTTTATAGGATATATTATTTAAATATATATATCTCTAGTTGTTCCCATGACTTCGTCCGCGTGCAGATGCACTTTATAGCGCATGTGTTATTTTTATGTCTAGACATTATTACTCGAAAGTTTCGTTGAGATCCGTTGAGTAGTTTTTAAAATTAAGAGCAACGCACACATACATACATCGGCAGAAACTTTCACGTTTATAATACCTTTTATTCGGTTTAACAGAGTGCGAGAGAAGTCCAACAATACGATTACGAATCCGACTTAACTTTCCTAGCGTCGCACAGCGAGTTTCTGAAGGAAATGGGCTTAGGGAAGCGTAATTTTATTATACTCGCGATACAAACCAAGCGAGAAATGCGTCGTGGAGTGTGTGTGAGGCCTGATTTGCTACTTAACACAAGTAAAATAAATATTGTTACGTTCTAGGAATGGGTTTGTGATTGAAATCCACTTTATAAACCGATTAATAAGAGTAGGTCCTATTTTCACACATTCACTTTACTGTGGCACTAATGGCATAGACAGGGTTTTTGGCCACGGTAGGCAATTAGAATGTTTTTGTAGGCAGTTCTTCTGATGGAACCATGGCCATTCATCCGTTCAGGGTAGGCAGTGCCTTTGGGCCTATATAGACAGCACGCAGACAGACTGCTCACTGCTCATCCTCGCAGTGTTCTCCTTGTTCGTATATCTTTGGTGAAAATGCTTATACCAATAACAGTTCTGCTATGTATCTTAGCGCCGCTCCGCTAAATGTTGGTATTGTAGTAGCATCACTTACCATATTTACTACGAGGAACCCGCCAAGAGGGCTCTCTGCTCATAGACGCGAAGCCGATACCATGCATTTCTCGTATGCATAGCAAAGTCCGTATGTAGACAAAGAAGACGCGTAGCTGATGACAATGGATAATGCGTATGTAGTGAAAACTTACTACGAACAAAGCGCCCATCCAGTGGGTTCCCGGTTGTAAAAGTGAATTGGACTAAGGGTTAACAGTATGTAACTTTCCAGCTATGAACTAAGACTACTTACATTACTTTACTAACATCGTAAATTTCGAGTATTGTTCAACATTATTTCGGGCCCTTCCGAGGACCTCAGTCTATGTCTACGTCAGTACATCTGGGTCCATAATTTCTTACTAAATAGTAAATTTGTAATCACAGTTTGTTTGGACATAAATGTAGGAGTTTAGCATTATATGGGTGTGAGGCGTGGACCACCTTTCCAAGGAATAGGCTACTTGGAGGCCTTTGAAATGTGGTGCTGCCGTAGGATGGAAAAGATAAGTTGGACAGAAAAAGTCACAAATGAAGAAGACAAATATTCGAAAGGGTAGGGGAAAGGTTTAATAAAAACGTTACTGAATAGAAGAGACAAATGATTGGTCACCTTATAAGACAGAACACTTTTATTAATAACATCTTAGAAGGAAAGGTTGAAGGCAAGCAACGAAGGGACCAAGAATAAGCTACATGAAACAAGTAAAATAGAAGGTTGACCTCATGTTGTATTTGGAAATCAAAGAGGTGGCCCCGGATAGGGTGAGATGGAAACAGCTTCACGCTTCATTAGCTACACCGACAAGAGTTTGACTCTCAAATTTGTGATTATGATAAATGTAGAACTGGGACTGATTTATGGATGGTTAATGATGAATGACAGATGTTTGTAATTTGAATGAGAAAAGTATACTAGAAGGTGTCAAAATAACGACGAAAAACAAAGAATGGACGGCGCTCTCTAAATATAAGTTCTCATAATATTTTCCCGAACTTTACTTTTTAGCGGCATTGTATTTAGGGCAGATGTTAGACTTTACGCTTGTTTGCCACCTTAGCAGTATAAAATAAAATTGGATCTCTTTATAATTCGAAGCGGGAATGAGAATCTTATGTTCTGAATTAAATCATTTTAGATTGAGTATAAAAAGTAAGTAAAACGAACTTAGATTATTCATTATATCTTGTACAGTCAGCAGCAGAGAAACGTGAACTCTGCCATATAATGTTAGTATGGCAGGGGAGTTACTTTTCTCTGCAGTTGACTGTACATGCAAAATGAAAAGCTGAAAAATGAAATGTCAGAATTCTGACTGTGAGATATGGTGACTGGTATGCATTTGTCACCTAGACACGTAGCTATCAGTGCACGGGAGAGTAGTAATTTTAGAAACTTAACTTTCATGAAAGTCATATACTAGCTTTTGCCCGTAACTTTATCCGCGTATAATTCAAATTGTCACATTATTCATTTTTCTATTTCACCCTCTTAGAAGTAGAATTTCAAATAATCCTTCCTTAGTCCACCTCTAAGCACGTTTGTTAAATAAACGGTTTTCGTATATACATATACAAATATCTATATAACTTAAATAATTAATTAGATGCATATAATTTGTATTTATAAGAATACTAGCTTCTGCCCGCGACTTTGTCCGCCTTAAATTAGTTTATCGCGGGTAAGGGTATTTTTCCGGGATAAAAAGTAGCCTATGTCCTTCCCCGGGACTCAAACTATCTCCATACCAAATTTCATCCAAATCGGTTCAGCGGTTTAAGCGTGAAGAGGTAACAGACAGACAGACAGACAGACACACACTTTCGCATATATAATAATAGTATGGATAGTTTCTTGGTGAAAAAAATCACATTAAAAATCACGAAGATCGTGATGGTAAAACATCTAGATTTTCGCAAAAAAAACACTGTTTACAGTGACATCTCCAGCTAACATATGGCAACGTTAAAGTTCGCTCTGATAAGCGTGAAAATTTAGTTTCATATAAGCTCACCATAGCGCTGTAGGCAGAAAAAGCCAATTAAAATGTAAAATGCAAACATCTTGTAACCAATAGTGACAAAATTATAAGACAAGCTGACTGGACTCTGTATCTCAGTTCACAGACCGTGCGCCCCGACAAGGCCAATTACTAATTCAAATCCAGTCGGAGTCTTAAAAGTTTTTCATGATGAAGATCTTTGTATTTATAAGAATATAGTTTTTTAGTATAGTGATCCACTTTAAAAATCAAGCAAAAGCTAGACATTTTTAGAAAATAATATGCAGTTTTATTTACTTTTAGAGCTAAAATACGAGTAATGAATGAAATCGTGTTTTTTTTTTCAAGCAACACGACCTATGTAACCTAGTCACATATAATAATAGGTAATGTCTCCCTTTAGCAAAATGTCCTATATACAATCAAGGTATATTTGGTGTCGCATAGCAGTGGTAAAACCTATACGTCGTTTCAATACCAAGTTCATTCTCAACACGATGAAAAATGTTAATAATTAGTCCGTCATGTCGTGTTTTTTCTTTTTTTACGCAATCGAAAAATAAAATACACAATAAAATATAGTACACATTTTACTTAGGAGCGACGTCCGAGCCTCTTAAAGTTTAATGCCATTTATCTGAGCATTTTTTAATATTTTGAAAAAAGGTGACGGATTAATTAGAATTTTGATTTTCATACCCAGTCCTCATGTCTATTGTACTTTAATGACACCAATGTTATAAATAAAGACTATAATTAATACCCGTAGTATTATTTCTGTATTTTTATGTCACAACACACTTATTAACCGATCATTATCATTATCAACGATTTGACGACCGATTTAGCTCAGTGGGAGTAACGTTGCCTGCGAAACTGAAGGTCCTGGGTTCAATTCCCGATAAGGGCAAATATTTGTGTGATGAGCATATTTGTTCCTGAGTCTTGGATGTTTTCTATGTATATAAGTTAATTTATCTATCAAATATATGATCGTCTAGTACTTATAACACAAGCCTTGTTGAACTTACCGTGGGACTAGTTCGATTTGTATATAATTGTCCTGTAATTTTTATTTATAATCACAATTTATGTCGCTTGCCTACCAACATAAGCCTTGCCTTGCATGACGTTTTAAAACATATATTTTTACAAACACGATATTACTAAACAAGCTCAATGTTACCAAAATCTGATTAATACCCAAGTAGGCCTAAAAATACGAAACAATTTTAATTTAAACATTGTCAAGCACGGGAGTACCGAAACAGATTAAAACAAAGCAGGTATTGTGAGGACATTTTTGTAAAAACGCGCTGTGAACTGTAGGAACGCAATTACTCTTCGTTCACAACATTCATACAGATTTTATTTATATAACGAATAAAGCTGCTATGAACTGCGAGAGTTTTATGCTGTACTAAACAAAAAGTGCCCATCAATCAATCTGTTCAGTGTTCCAACTTCCCGTAAACAATGTACGCAGTACATCAAAGTTGCATTGAGTAATTAGCTTCTAAGCGAAAGTTGAAGCTTAACTGGCGTCTTGAACCCCGATGTCGTGTCATAACCAAGCCTAGATACTCTAATTAGGTGAATAAGTCTAATTAATTTACGAAAGTCATCAAAACTTTGGGTTTGTGAACATTACAAAAGGATTAAATAGGTTCTCATGTGACCTGAATAAATTGGGTAACTTTTATGTTCTTTTTTTAATATCCCAGTAAAGCTTTAGCTGAAATGAGGTGTGTGCTCCTGGCTAGTGATTATAAAAATAATCACGAGGATCCAAAGAAGTCCCCGGATAGTCTTTTATCGTTTATTTTAATCTAGAGATTTTTTTTTCATATCTAAATACATCATTATGCTATTCAGTGATATGATTGGCGCATCTTTAATATATAGTTTGTTAGTTTGATATTCAAATTTGTATGCATCATATGTACCTAGTCAGTTTCGGTTGAGTTTATGAATTTACTCGTAAAAATACAGTTTATTTACAATGTCGGAGCTCGTGACTCATTTTAGCGTTGGCAGGCGTAAAAATTCGGTTTTACAACTGAATAAATGTTGTTTTGTATTCTCAAGGTGCTTTTACGTACATGCGTATCTACTATGAAGGATTTACAAAAAAAAAAATACAAATATAAACACTTCTTCCCGTCCAGTCTTTCAATCGTCGAATCTTTCAGTTGGTCTGTGTCTGCGAGGTTATGCGATATAGTTTCGCCCATTATCCCGAAATGTCTCTAGACGAAAGTATTTAACCGGTGTAAAATGCCAGTGATGACTTCCGGCACTAAATTTATGGCTTAAACGCAGACAGCATTGGAGTGGGCTATGACCGGAATTTCTCGATGACGTATACTTAATGAGGAGGTCCGTGGAAGAATCAGAGTGACCGGAATCGGTTATTCATCTTGCATAAACTGTTTTGTCATAATCAGCACTTGGCATAATTCATTATTTGGCATAATGCATTTTTTTCTGAAACTGTACAATTTTCAGGACTTTTTAAGGCATCGTCCTGTTAAATGCGTTATGTTAGGTTAGGTTTCTTTTATAACAATCCTGAAAAGTTTACGTATTCAAAAAAAAATTAATTATGCCAAATGATGAATTATGCCATTTTTTTATAAAATGATAAACCGAACCGACCGATATAGCTCGAAGAATTGCGAAATTAAACTGGCAGTGGGCAGGTCGCTGGGGCCGACGAATTCTTGTACGGCGAACTTGTACTGGAAGTCGCAGCATGTAGGTAGCCCCAGGTAGGACACGCCCACAAGTTGGACTGATAACGGTAAAGGTCACTGGAGTCCGCTGAATGCCGGCGGCGTGATACCGGTGATGGCGGCGTACTTCGCCAAAGGCATATGTCCAGCAGTGGATATTTTTTGTCTGATGATTGTGATGATGATGATGAGATTTCTACAAATCGCTAGACATAACTTCTTTGATTACTTAAACATGTTTATCGTTAAATCGGTACCTATTAATCAAATAGCAGGAAAATAGATTCGCCCTTTATTGAAAACCTTTTCAGCAATCTTATAAAGGTTAGGCATTATAACAAAAAAATCAATCACTCCCCGAGATTCCAGACGGAAATTTTATATCCAAGCGTTCCTTAATTCATAAGCAAAGTAGCACAGTCACCCTGTCGTATTAAAATTGTTCGATATTATTACTCGTAAATAACTTTGTCGTGTCATTAAAAATACTTTTAGGTATTTTGGTATAAGACAATACAAAGATGTTTTCGAGATTTTATTTCATATTTAAATTGTCGGTGTGATTAGTATCCATAGGTACCTTAATAAAACAAATTACAAGTTAGCGCCAAAAGTCTTCAAGTAAAACAGCGTAGGTACAGAACGACAAACGGCTTCGGTTAAAAATATACAACACACCAAATCAGCAAACAATCAAAATGTATACCTACATTTCAAATGCAAAATCTACATGGACTAAAATGTACAAACTATTCAAATGTACATATAATAATTGAAAATTATGCAACATGCACTCGACGCGACAATTGGTATGTGTAAAGTGAGAATGCTCAATACATTACGAAAAAGTAACAACACGCAAAATATGCTTTGCTCGTCAGAAACTCAAATCTGACCTACTTACTGTATCCGAGAATCTGTCCTCATGGAATTTCCGTACTTTGATAAAATGTAAGAGAGTTTAGTAAAACGTCCCACTTTGTCGATTCAAGTTACGGAGTTACGGGCAGTTTAGTGAAATATGGCAAAACCTACCGAAAATCGACTTTCAATGAAAACTGATAGAACATACTGTAATAAACCTATGATTTTGGTGTCGACCCATAAATGTCTAATTTAAGCACCTTTTTAATGCCTCAAAGTTTAGTGCCCAGCGTCCTACTTTGTCGAATAACTAAAAAAATCGTCGATATCATATTTGTGCCTGTTATAGGGAAAAATTTCTACTTTGTCGATATGGAGTTATGAGTAGTTTGTGATATAACAAAGCATAAGCTATCTTTCGGTGAAAAAAATATGTCTCTAAGTGCTACAGTTATTTTTTTAAAAATTCATCAAACTTGTTAAAGTAAAAAAGCGACAATTGAGAAAACGTTGGTTAAAGTTTGGGACCGCAAAAAATACACTTGTACTTTGAAGTTATGGAGTTATGAGTAGTTTGTAATAAAACAAAGCATAAGCTATCTTTCGGTGAGAAAAATATGTCTCTAAGTGCTACAGTTATTTTTTTATAAATTCATCAAACTTGCAAAAGTGAAAAAGCGACAATTGAGAAAACGTTGGTTAAAGCTTGGGACCGCAAAAAAATACACTTGTACTTTGAAGTTATGGAGGGGTTGGTATTACATTATTTGCCATACTTTATGGATTTTAAATTAGGTACCTAGTCAAATCATCTATACATATAAAACTCTTGCGTTACTGATACTGACCTATTGACAGACAACGCACAGCCTAAACCGCTAAAGATATAAGCATGAAATTTGGAACGTACATTCTTTATAGTACGTGGACGTGTACTAAAAAACGATTTTTCGAACTTCAACCCTTAAGGGTATGAAATAGGGGTTGAACCGTTGTATGGAAATCGTTCATTTGGAAAGTTATAGACTTGAATCTTTGTATCAATTGGGGTTGAAAGTATTTATGGAAAACTTGTAATCAATTGATTACAGGATCGACGAACGGTTTAGCTCAGTGAGAGTAACGTTGCCTGCGAAGCTGAGGTCCTGGGTTCAAATCCCGGTAAGGGCAAATATTTGTGTGATGAGCATAAATATTTGTTCCCGAGTCTTGGATGTTTTCTATGTATATAAGTAATATATCTATTAAATATATCGTCATCTAGTACCCATAACACGAGCTTTATTGAGCTTACCATGGGACTAGAGCGATTTGTGTAAAATTGTCCCGTAATATTTATTTATTTTATTTATTATTAACTGTGATAATATTTCGCGTAAAGACTCTTAATTTAAAAGTAAGAAAACAATTTTTAGCATTTTTCAAAATCCATCTTGTAACGGGGTTAAATTGGGGTTGAAAGTATCTTTTGAAGACCTGTAATTAGTAGAATAACTGTTATAACATTTCGCGTATACTCTTCATTAAAAAATAAGAAACTCATTTTAGCATTTTTGGAAATTCATCCCCTACCGGGGTTAAATTGAGGTTGAAATTTGGTATGGAAAACCTGTGATTATTTGAGTAACTGTTATAATAATTCACGTGTAGACTTTTCATTTAAAACTAAGAAAACTTATTTCAGCATTTTTGTAAATGCATCCCCTAACGGGGTTAAATTGGGGTTGAAAGTTTGCACGGAAAACCTATAATTAATTGAGTAAATGTTATAATATTTCTCATATAGACTTCATTTAAAACAAAAGAAAATTAATAACGTCACATCACTCCGCTTAATTATGTATACCATACCATAATTTAAAATATTGTACTAATTAAAATAAAATTGTATTCGAATACTCACTTCATGGTGCATCATAGTGCTCGGCACTATACAACACAAGCCACTTCGGAACTAATATTACAACCAACCTCAGCTGTAGCTCACCTCGCACTGGCACGGCCGTCGCCGCTTGCGCTGCGCGTATAGCTGATTAGGCACCTACCCACGTCGGCTTTACACAAAGCTCTTAGCGGCGGCAGTGCCTTTGATGTCGCCGATGCGGCGGTAACTCAAAAGATGCGTTGCGTTCGATTCGTTTGCTACGTCTTATAGGTTCAATACGTATAAAATTTTTGGTTTTTAATTATACTGTTTTTGGTTCAGCGGAATTATCTATAACAAAGCCTACTACGGACAGATATAAAATAACATTTATATAAATACTAACTCTAAAAACATTACACCTATGTTTTAAAAGCTGATTTTATACTAGTAGTAATATTTTAGCGTATGGACCAACAAACCGTCAAAGTGGGACACTAAACTTGAGTCGGAAATCAATTCCGTTCAAATTCCGTAAAAAAAGATCAAACAAACGACATAAGTATTAATGACTATTAGATTAACAATAACAAACCTTTATCTCATACATAAAATGGGATAAATATACCAAACATATACATTTCACTGAACGAGCACTAAAGTTTAGTAAATCGACGAAGTGGGACGCTCCCTATAGAAAATCACTAAAATTTATAATGCAAAACAAGTACTTAGAATTTGATATTAATACTTTTTATGCTTGATACGTGTGTTTTTTAAGTAATCTTATGTTATATATTAAAATACACATGTCATTTGTATTTTTTATGCTGTACTGTTCAATTCATTTTTTTGTAACTCTTTGAAATATTAAGTAACTAAAGGTATCTATAGCATTATTTGTGTCTTTTTTAGCATGAAAATATATTTATAAATACAACTTTAATGATTAACCTGCGTGTCGTGTTATAAATATAGAAAATAAACCCATATTCAGGATTGACATATTTTCGTTCTATTTTTATGTTCAAGCCTCCGTAACATTCAAACTACTAAGGTTACATACATGATTTTAACAAATTTGAAATCCTTAAAGTGCGAATTCATTTGATACTAACCACTCCATAACTTCAAAGTAAAAGTGTGTTTTTTGCCGTCCCAAACATTAACCAACGTTTTCTCAATTGACGCTTATTCACTTTTGCAAATTTGAAGAATTTAAAAAAAATAACTATAGCACCTAGAGACATATATCTTTCACCAAAAGTTAGCGTATGATCTGTAGTATTAGGAACTACTCATAACTCCATATCGACAAAGTGGGACCTTTTCCCAAAAACTGTCACAAATAGTGATAAAAAAGTGAGCATTTTGCTTTTGTAAAATTTGGCGGATTATGCATTTTACAACTAGGTATACAATTCGAGAAATGTACATTTTGCGTTATGTGCTTCCACCGTAAGTACTTTTCACGTACTGTAAATTTGTCATTGTGTACACTTTTGACCATGTAGTTTTTGTGTAAAAATGTACAAATACACAGATTTTGCGTGTTGTACATTTTCAGCCGAAGCGCAACAAATGAAGATGGCGGGACTACCTAAAGCTTTTCCTTGAAAAAAATGTCGCTCATTATAAGATTGAATTGTATATACTATCCGAGGTTTGAAAAGTATTATTAGATGCTGTTTATTGTTAAAATGGGAATGAAAAAACGCTGTCAGTAGTATGTTTTAAGTTTGGTTGGCAAAAAATAAGTTTGTTTGACGATTTATAAGTATACGAGAAGAAGCTGAAGATGTTTGAAGTGGACATAAATGGACACTTACATACTGGATTACATCTGGTAATTAACATTTGAATACGACTATCAATATCAACCTTCAATGTCAGCCATTTAATAAGTACCAGAACATGTTCCTGAGAAAAAAACTAATTGTTTAATTCTAGAAGACAACCGCTTGAACTTCATCAGGAAAAAATATGCATTTGCTATCAAATATCCCAATAAATAAATTATATAAACGCCTATGAAATAATTACAAATAATGGTTTTCTATAATAATTATCTTTATAATGATGATTCAATCGTGATCGATTGGACTCCAATTAAAATGTCATTTTGGCTTTTTTAACCTTTTAAGCGTCAATAAATTTAGCCATTAAAAAAACCCAAAAGAAAGATAATTCTTGTGACATTTTACAATATATTTATTTTTATTTATTTATAAATGACAGAAGAATATATAACAAAGCATAGTATTACTTATTCATAAAATATAATTAGGAAGCTATACATTTTTAACTGTAACTCCAAAGGAATAAAATATGTTTAATAACCCATCTTCTAATATTTGAGAATGTCAAATGTATTTTTTTCTCATAGTGTACTAATACTCGTTTTTATGGAGCTCGTGCCGCTAAATTGTACTTTTGTGGACATTTTACTGGCTTTAGTTGTAGTGTTTTTTAAATTATGCTTAATTTTTTGTATTGCTGTTGATGCCCCGAATAAATAAATAAATAACGTACTTTGAATAGACTTCCGTACGATTCCATGATCAACAATACTGAATGGGAGCAAGTAGTGAACACTTACAAAATAATGTTAATAAGCAGCCTTCCCGGTTAGTTTCTATCCTGAATGTATAAACTTATCCTAAATATAAAACTTAATTAGATTCAAGAAAATCTTTTAAACTTAAGATTTGAGTCTAAGCAGAAGATTGAAGACGTTAAGTGAACTAAGCATTTTTTTCCGTTTTCAGTACATACTTATCTGTAGACATTTCAGCTCAATCACCAAGTGCAGAGCGTACATCGTAAAAAAAGCATTTTTTTTTAAATGATATACTTTCGTTATATCAATAAAATAGGTTTCTATCAAAAATGGCAGTTTTGAAAAGCTTTCTTGCCGATTGTACTTTCTTAGAACATCCGTCAATTACTCATCTTGACGATTCTTACAAGCCCGAACTCGGTAGGATTGCATTATTTTATTCCAAAGTTTCTATAACAACCTCCCAACTCCATCATCATATCAGCTCGATCGTATAATTATATTACATTGTCACCGAAGTAACATAACTATCCCAAATTTTACCTAAGATTCAAAGCACTAAATATATTGTAAAACAATTTGACTTCAATCTAACCTGTTGGTAAGCGACGATGAAGCCAACGATGGAGCATACTTACCTAGATAGTGCCTATTCACTTTCATCTTGAAAAAATCCAGGATATAATGCTGCGAAAAAATAAATGCTGCAAGAGCTGCTTTTTATTATACAACAAGAAGGGCCCTCTCGTTGTGTAATAAAAAAACTATCAAATCACCCTGAAATTTATTTTGTTTGTTTTTTCCTTAAGAGTCACATACATAAAAGTACAAATTATCATATATACAGTCATATTTCTGATTATAATTTATGAATATGTCGGTAATGTATGGTTTTATCAATTTAATCTTCATTTATGTAAAAGTCGCTTTCTGAGTAATGTTTATTGGTGATATAAATTGAAACGCTTTTATGAATATTATATTTTTTGTGTTGGTATTTGGATAACGACCGCGGGGGAATTTTCCACTGAAACTACCTATATCAGAACTTCATTAGAAATTGATGCGTAATATTTATTTTCTTATGAATATTTGAACAACTGTATTCTACGTTTTTTTATTTTCAATGCGTAGTTTCAAATATTTGTCTTTAGCAATGACTAGAAGTCCTTAAATTTAATGTCAACTGGTTTGTTTATATTTTTGAAGGAAGAAATAATAGTCAGAGCAGGTAGGGAAATATTTACTCAGTTATCTATAATAAAATTATTATAAAGTTTTAAAAGCGAAATTGTCGATATTTTCAAAAAAATGATTGTTACTGACTATTTGGAGGTCACTTTATCGAAAATTTTTGTTTTGGATTTTTTGTATATCTGTATGTATCATTGTGGCTTCATCACGTCAAATCGGCTAAACGAAACTCAACTATTTATCGTACACGGATAGTTCAGTAACCACAGATAGTTATAGGATACTTTTTACCCGACTACGCTGAAGAAAAATAGGGGTAATGACTTTTTCTCCTCCGTGAAGCCTCGCAACATCGGTTGCGGGCGCCTTCTATCTCTATTAGAAAGTCGTAAAAAAATATTATTTGATGTCAGGCCCAGCGCAGCGTATTCGCTAATTACTCCGTACTTCCCAGCAATCTAAATCACATTTTGAGCGCTGCAAATGGTTAATAATTTGTCACGGTTTTTTGGTGATAATAATAGTAATGATGACTAAATTTTAGTTCCTATTCCGTGATGTAGATTAATAAAAAGAATTGAGACGTAGTTATTTTTAGTTGTGACGTCACGAGACCCGACTCCTAAATTTGAATGCGATTCATCTGAACATTTATTAGTTTAAAAAAACAAGAATAAGTGTCCCATATTTTTTTATTACATAACTGACGGACAGCACAATTTTGATATTCGTACCCAGCATAGTCTCTATTACGTGCAGAAAAAAAGTAACTGGTAGTCCAGCCTCTTAAAGTGAAAATTAATAATAATCATGAATATATCTAGAGATTTTTCTGGGACGAACATCCGGAGGCTAGTGCTTGATATAAAAATAATATCGACAATCATGTTATCGATGAGTACAACCACAACATCTTACAGGAATTCTTACTCGCAGTAGCTATTGAATATTCATAACGTCCCGCAACTCATCGAAGTAATAAGAAAGTGGCAAAATCGTAACAAATCAATTTCACTCCACTATATTGATATCAATGACGAGTAAGTAACCAAAACTTTTTACATTCATTATCCTTATTCATTCAAGAAGAATGTAATATATCAATTTCCGGTCCTTCCGCATTGCACATTAATAACGAAAAAAATGGGATCGTTTTTTTCGAAAACCTATGAGTTGCTACTTCGATGAGCTGCAGGACATTGTTTATATTTTCTTAATAGCTACTACATACTACGTATTCCTCTTAGACGTTGAACTTATCGATAACAGGATTGCCAATATTATTTGTATGTCAAGCACTTGCCACCTGACGTTCATGCCAGAGAAGTGTCTAGGTATATTCATGAACATGCATTTTGTATTATGTCAAAATAAATGTCCATACCTGTCTCTGTAGTTGCTTGGTAGAGTCGGTACCATAAAATAAGCGCACTATAACCTACAATTTAAGTCTAAGACTTCATCTTGGAATAGGAACTGTAATTAAATTCAGTCACTAGTTTTTTAACGCCTGAATGCCACTATCTCATTCTTAGAAAAAAGTTGATAAACACGTACAGTCAGCATCAAATAGTCAGTAGCATCCAAAGCGCCATATATATCGTAACGCATCTTTATGGCTATAAGAATAAAAACCGGCCAAGAGCATGTCGGACCATGCTCAGTGTAGGATTCCGCCGATTAGCTGAAAAACATGATATGAAAAAGTGCACTAGCATAAGAGCGTATCTCCACGGCACTTACGTCCTTTTGTTGAGAAGTCTCGTTGAGAACTCACAAACGGTGAATCCGATCATATTGAAAAGAATTTTCATTGAAAATATTTATTAAGTTTTATCTTTGTAATTTTTTTCATATTTTTTAGACATACCGTTTAGAAAATAGAGGAAGGGGCACACAATTTATGCTATTTTTGGAGCGATTATTTCCAAAAATATCCACTAAATCAAAAAAAAAGTTTAGATACCTCATAATGATTTTAAAAGATTTGTCGAAATATGTGCCGCACATTGATAATAGGTGAAAGGGAGAGTATCGAATAAGAGAGTTAAAATTTATTTTATTATTCACACCTATACTCTTTATCAATGTACCTCCAAATCTTGTAGTTTTTGCGTAAAATGCCTGAATCATATCTACGGACGGACAGACAGACATGACGAAACTATAAGGGTACCGTTTTCGCCATTTTGGCTACAGAACCCTGAAAAGTGTTGCGATATAGCATGAGTAAAACGGCTGCCCATTTTACTCATGCTACGGTAGCCATTAAACTCTGATACGGCATTCGGTTTAAGGAAAAAGCGAGAAAATGCAGCAAGTTTGGGAAAATAAATATTTTATTACTAAGATGCTGACCAACAAACGCACCGTCTGTCTGATAGTAAGCTGTTCTGCAGCTTACGGGCGGTTACAACGCCAGAAGCATCAACCGTGTATTGTTGACCCTTAAAAATTTGCTTTGAAATGAAAGGATTTCCAAAGCGACATGACAAAAGAAATCCACGACGCAATGTTCGGTTTTCAAAAGGCTATTTGCTTTGCAATCTCCAGTGTGCTATATAACTTAACGCAACATGACGTGTAATATACTGTTGATGAAATACCGAAATTATTTACACCCGACTGTAACCGCCAACAAAAGCCCTGCCTAGGGACAACAATACTACACTAATCAAAGAACTGGCCAAACCAAATGTTTGGGTAGGAGGACACATATTATTCCAGTCCTAAGTTTGCCTGCCAATATTGCCAAGTTACAAGACTCGGTATATAAAGTTGCTTGTACACCGGTGGCGAGGCGGATATTGAAATTTGTATGCCAATATACTTTAATTCACTCTGACTGGAAATGCGCAGAATCGCGGTGCGGTGCGGTGAGCGGTGGAAATAGTATGAATTGACGAGGATGTGCGAGACGAGAATTGAAATATTTGTTGGAAATATTGAACCATATTGCTATGAACATAGACTTAACTCTAAAATAGTGACACGATTCACGCGATGGCAATTAATACCAATCGCGAGCTCGCGATGTCCATTCAGCAATTTTCTCCTAGCGCATCTTAGGTGAAAATGGTATTTAAGAGACGAGAATTGAAATATTTGTTGGTATTATATTGAACTCTCTGTTATATAGAAGTCTCTCTTGCAGAATTACATCTATGTTCGTAGCAGTTTGTGCTACGAACATAAACACGTTTGCAATAGAGACACGATTCAGGCGACAGTCATTAATAATTAGCGAGCTCGCACTTGACATGATTAGGTATGCCATCGCGGGCTCACGCGAGCTCGCGATGGCAATTTTTAGTGGAAATGGGCCGGCGCGATTTCGATTCTCGTCCTTCCTTTTCTCGCCTCGCCTCACCTCGCTGGTGAAAAAGCTTCTTTATTGGCTCACAAAATGTCCGTTTGACGAGTTATGCCGTTTATTAAAACTACGAAACAAATGGAGGTTGAAAAGGAAAAGGTTTTAGCAAGACTCAACTGTGCATAGTAATCATACAATCTAAAATTTGTAGCTTCAAATGATGATAATTGTTAGAGATAAAATTAAACCGCCGGATTATAGCTGTAACTAATACCCGCAAATAATTGTATGAACAGAAGCATAGTTATAATGTTGTAAATGGTTTTAAATACGTTTTCTTTGTACAGTAGCAACTAAAAAATTGTGACATGATAAAGTTTCTGTTTTGGCCATTGACTATCTATCTATATATCTATCAGCCACGGACGTCCACTGCTGAACACAGGCCTCCCCTATAGCTCAGCACGCCACAGGGTGCGATCCAGCGCAGACCGCATCCACCGACTTCCCGCGACACTTACGAGGTCATCCGTCCACCTAGTCGTTCTACGCTGCGCTTTTCTATGCGCGGTCGCCGCTCCAGGATTTTAGTGCCCCAACGGCTATCCGGTCTCCGGGCTACATGACCCGCCCATTGCCACTTCAACGATGCAATCCTGTGAGCTATGTCGGTTATTTTGGTTAGTGGACCAGTGACTGCATTGCGTATTTTGTGTAATAAAGACTAAGTACTAAATAAATAAATACTATTGCCCATCACTGGCGTGGCGTCATATAACATATTGTTGGTAAAGCCGGAGTATATTTTCTCCTATTTTTCCTTTAAAAGCAGCAAGACAGACATAATCCGTTTAAATTTTATTAAAATGAGTGATAATTGCGGGTACCGAAGAGAAAATTACGACTCGTCGACTCTTCTACCTTTTTTATGACACATTCCCTTCAATAGAAAATATTTCGTTATCTCCTTGTCTGCGTCGATTCAAAATGTTACAACAATTAGTCTGATTTAATGTAACCGTGATGTAAGAAGATTTCCGATACCTTACATAAGGGTCGCGACTCACAGGTTGAAAAATACTAATATTTAAAATAATAATCCTTAATAAAAAATCAAATCTAAAATAAAAACTATTTCTAAAAATCCTGCCGGAAATTGGGTTATAGGCACGTGTTCACACCAGGTATAGAAAATGGTTCCTTTTTTTATGACGCGTCCAACGTTTCAAACCTTTCCCCCAGCGAGCACTGTGCTATACGCCTCGAAAATGTCCATCCGCTTTGACTCATGTTCGTACTTTCGTTTTTTGAAAGGTATCAGAGCGTCATCTATGAGAACATTATAGTACATGTGATCACATGTACTATACATTCTGATTGCACTCCTGTTATAGCAGTGTTATACCTAACGAAGAGATGGCGCTGTTATTAGTATTTTAAAAACGCAGAAACACAGTTTCCATATAAAATGCTTCCCATTATTCCGAATAATCTGCGGTTAGAATCTGTCCGGATCGACTGACCCTTGGTGACTGGCGGGTGTGATGGCCTGCGCCCGAAGAGCAGACAAGCCTGTGATGGCCAAGGTGGTCCATGGTAGTTGCAACAATGGTTCAAACAGAGGTCAGCCCCAAATCTGAGACCAAGTCCAGTGATGAGGGTGTTACAAACTATGCAAGTACAAAATTTAGGTGGGAGTAAGCGTGAAACTTCGCGCGTTCCATGCCTAAGGCATCATTAACTCGTGACAAAGTCGGGAGAGAGGTTATACGAGATATATATACGAGTATTTTATACACAAATTATTGACTACAAACGAGTTGTTATACAAGACAAGTCTAATATTCAAACTGATTACTATATATAAAATATTTTCCGCAAAAACCAACAAACCCGCAAACACAATAATTTTCCTGCATAATTAATTATTTAATTTCATAATAACGAATAAGGCTTGCAATAATGCTCATGTCACAACAAATTAAAACATTATAGGTACTTGTACGCGTATGTGTTGGTTTGCTCTTCTTTCACATGCGACAAAAAATGTGTTTTTCGGCATATTGAATAGAATCTGGAAAGTGGCATTGGCTCCTTTTCATGTCGGAAAAATACATGATTCTCAAATGATAAATAAGGTAAATAAGAAAAGCCACCTGAATTAATGACACAAATCATTATTGTAAAGAATAATGAATGATTTCTGCAATTAATTCCTTATTGATGATTTTTAACGTGTTCAACTAAACATCATGTGATCTAGGTCGAATTATCAATAGATAGTTCGTCAGACTCGTTGAATCCATCTTGGATGGGCAGCTTTCGGGAAGCTACGTTATATTTTCTCTTCCCAAATACCGCAGTGTCTTCAGACGAAGGTTTTGAACCAGTGTGTGTTGCCAGTGATGACATACGGCACTAAGACGTGGTCACTCACAATTGGGCCTCATAAGAAGGCTCAAAGTCACTCAAAGGGTAAAGCGAGCTAATGCTCGGAGTATCCTAGCGTGATCGATTTAAAAAATAGAACCGATGGCCGCTGGGGCAGACAGGTTCTCGAGTGGCTATCGCGTACAGGACGACGCAGCGTAGGGAGGCCCCCAACAAGATGGATCGATGATCTGGTGAAGATCGCGGGACACCGTTGGATGAGGGCGGCGCGCAACCGGTCGTTGTGGAGATCCTTGGGGGAGGCCTTTGTCCAGCAGTGGACGTTCCTGGGCTGACATTATGATGATGATGATGATGATGATTTCGTCAGAATAGAAAAAAAAAAATATGAAATGAAGTCCACACGTGAATTAGATAATCCACGTGTTATTTATTATATTTTCAATAATTATTATAATTTCATGTAAATTTTTTAACCTTCGCTCGAGTCTTCTACTATGTAAGGTTGCTTCCATGAAAGTTTTTTTTTTAATTTTAGTTAGTTATAACGAACAGATTAATATGAAATGCTTAATATAAATTCAAGTTCATCGGGAGCTTATAATCCCTCCTATGGTTTAATATATGCATTCCACGGAAGGACGAAAGCCGGAAGGGTAACGTTTTGATATAAAATCAACAGGAGTGGCGTTATATACCTACCTTATATTGATAAATATAAGCCTTTGCTCGGGGCATGGCTTGAATGAAACCAATTTTATCAGTTGATACCAATTAATTCATTCAATCTCTGTTTCTATAATGCTTGTTGTCTTTTATCAAGCTATGATTTTTGTAACTAAGGAAGTTGAAAAAGTGAAACAGATCTTATCATTTTGTTGCGAAGGCTCCAAAGCATCTTTAGAGCTCCTTCATCGTTATCAATGGAAACATAAGACGCAAAACGTTAAAATTATTTTTGATTTCCGCGAAAATCAATCATTTTAAGTAAAACGGGCTTAAGGAATTTGGTTAAAATGAGTTTGAATTGTTTAAGGTCGACGCTATCACGACGACTAAGTACTACTATTATCAAAAAAATATGTACGAGATAAAATACGTTTGAAAGCAGAATTTTCTGTTTATGTATCCGATATATATAACACTAGAAAGCGCCCGCAATTTTGTTCGAGGATTAGAAAAAGTCATAACCCCTCTTCTTTTCTTTTGCATAGTTGGGTAAAAAGTATCCTATAACCATCTAGAGATACCCAGCTACCCGTGTACCAAAAACAGTTGAAATCCGTTTAGCCGATTTAGCGTGAAAAAGCCACAACGACACATACAAACATTTCATTATTACAACTTTATAAAAGTAGTAGATGCCCGCAACTTCGTTCGCGGAGGAGAAAAGTCATAACCCGTCGTTTATTCTTCAGCTTAGTCGAGTAAAAAGTATCCTTTAACCATCTGGAGATACCCAGCTACCCGTGTACCAAAAATTATGGAAATCTGTTTAGCCGATTTTGCGTGATGAAGCCACAACGACACATACAAACATACATAAAATCCAAAAAAATATATTTTTCATTTTAGTGACCTCTAAATAGTCCATAACAATCATTTTTTTTAAACATCTTTAATGTACAGACATTTCATTTTTACAACTTTATAATAGTATAGATATAGATAATATTGTTGCAGTCTGTAAGCTTTAAGCCGAGCCACCCCGAATGCGTGTGCGTGACGTGCACGCAGTCATGCGCGTAGTTCGCGTGTTGTAAAGTACGAATCCTCATAAGAGATGACACACCGCTTGCACAACGCTTCGCTAGATGACACACCGCTTGCACAACGCTTCGCTTTAACAACGCGCACGCCTACTCGCAAGTCTACGTGCACACACACACGCATCTGGTGTGGCTCTACCTTTAAGAAAAACCTTCGGGTTTTAGGAGGGTGTTCCGACTATCGACGATCTTGCCACGTGAATATACTGTTATATAAAAAAACAGAACTTCTTTTTAAATTTGTGTACAAAATTTAAAAACAAGAAACTTCATGCAAAATAAACCTTACTTCAGCGGTGAAATGCTTATTTCATGATTGATTACCCTAATCTAAAATAACGTTGTGTCACATTGCAATAAAATTAGTCACTAGTTTTGAATGTTCCTTCCGTTTAGGTTCATTTCGTCCACATTCCCATTTCGTTCACATTCCTACTTCGTCAGCAATCCCATTTCGTCCACAATCAATTCTCAATTGGTCCACTTTCTATTTTGTCAACATTTCCACTTCGTCAACATTCACATGTCGTCTTTATTCCCATTTCGTCCACACACTCTCTTTTCGACCACATTCCCAGCCTTAAAGCGCTGGCAAGCAACCATGTAGGTCACCACAAAACACATGAAATAATAAAAATTGTATTTTATTTCTTTTTATTTTAGTTTTTATTTACTTCTGATTTTACTTTACGCGTGTTAGTTAAGCTACGAATGTTGATGAAGTGGGATGGTGGACGACATGGGAATGTTGACTAAGTGGGAATGTGGACGAAGTGGGAAAATGAAGGAATTAGGAACATGTATGAAATGGGAATGTTGACGAAGTGGGGTTGTGGACGAAGTAGGAATGGAAACGAAACGGGAATGTGGACGAAATGAACCTAAACGGTTCCTTCTACTCTTCGCGTAAATTTATGCGTTTTCGGCGTTTTTTATTGGGTTTAGAAGACCTTGCTTGTCGTTTTAGCGGCTGTTTGTGGAGAACAATACTAGTAGCTATTATAGATTTTTTTTTTCTATTTGAGTTCGTAACTATCGGGTTGTATAAATGTATACTAGTAAATGACAGATAACATATGAAAGAACATTACAAATACGGCTATGAGAAGGCCTATTATTGTCATCAAGAAACATGTTTTCTGGGTAGTTTAGAAATATAAACGCGATGTGCGTGTCAAAACTGCTATTTGAGCGACTAAGCGAGTAATTGTGACGTATTTAAGCCAAAGGTTTGTCATATTTTAATACCCCACTGAAAAAAATATGAGGCTATCATGTGGCTTTTTAGCTTGATTGGAAATGTCTTAATCTGAACAAACTCATCACTTAACACATGATTGCAGTAGTACGACTTTAAATGATCGAGCGTTTGAACCAAGGATCGGAACCGGTATTTTTAAAATCTTTTAAAATAGACAGTATTTCTGGGAAGTTTATAAACTGTATTTAGGAGAAGAGGAATTAATCACAAAACACCTGACCCAAGTTCTAGAATTTTAATAAAGTATACGAAAATCGCGTAATTGAACGAAAAAAAACGAATCGTTAATTCGGTTATTTTGTATGAAAAAAATACCGATTCCGATCCCTGGTTTGAATATTATACTTAGTTGACCTTAACCAGGTCGCATTGTGACAGCAAACAAACGGAGAAAATATTGTATTCTACCAAAACTGATAATTTGAACTTGATTGAACTTGTAATGAACTTGTTTAGTGCGATTTATTATGTCTATCGCATGCAAACAGCTTATTTGAGGCAATCAATTTTATTAAACTTGGCAGCTATACACAACTTTTGTGATATCTTTGATAATGAAGCAGTAATCATATTAAATTTGTTGATGGAACCAACCACTTCATATGCTCTGGAGGAAACAAGTTTCTTGTTTGATGCAATTGGATTTTTTTTTAAGTTTTAAAATCCACGCATGTTACAATTTAGTAATCTAGCAGCCGCATTACTTAAATGAAAATATAACCCGTTTCCCTAATAAAACAAACAGTAGCCTAGAGAGATGGCCAAAAGATGTGAGAAGTAGGTACAGTAAAACCAATCTAAACTGAACGACTCTTCACTAACCGACCTATGGAACGTGCATTCAAATTTAATGTAGTGTCAACTCAGTAGAAGGGTGTCCATTTTAAGATGGGAGTTACTTTAGTACTATGCGACAGGAAACTAATAACCAGAGCCCGGAATTTTCGCGGCAAAACAAAAGACTGTCGCAATCTAGCTAGTGTTAGAAACATTTTTTATCGATATCGATAGTTGTGTAAAAGAAGAAAAAAGGATCTTTATCGGAATCCTTAACGTCGTTTGTCCTAATCTATCGTTTGTCCTAATGTAGGGTTTGTCCTAACGCATTTTTTAATGAAAGTGTCAACTCCTCAGGATTGTCATAAAACAAACCTAACCTAACCTAATCTATACGATGATCTTTTAAAAAATCCTGAAGAATTTACGGTTCCTGTAAAAAATGCTTTAGGACAAACGACATAAGGGATTCCGAAGGAGACTCAAAAAAACGGTCCACCATATAAAATAAATATTTATTAAAAAAAATACGTGAGGTTTGTATAAAATTATAAAGAAACAGGTTATGATACATACACAGATTTAGACGTTCAAAGTTGTAAGAATCCTTTTTCGTCGCAGGTTAAACCCAACTTTCTAGCAAGAAAACTTTTGAAGACGTTGCTGAGATGGATAAATAGATAAAACATTTATTCGTTTGCTACACACACGCCCAACAACAATAGTAAATTAAAATTAAGTATAAGTACAAAACAAAGAACAATGCAGTCAGACAAAACATAAAAAAGGCAAATTCGGCGTGTGCTGCAGCGGAACAAAAAGGTTTGCAGCTCAGTGATACGCTTCGCCCTTTCGAGCTAAGCACTGACATTCTGCTGGAACCTCTTGGAGGAGACGTGGAAATTATATTATAATTATGCGATGCCTACCTCAAACACTAGGAAGGTAATATTGTACGCAACACATTTATCGATAACGTGATTTGCAGGAATGTAACAAGAACGTAATAACATGCCCGTGTCTACTCTAATTGGCACATAACAACCAGTCCCTTGACACTTTATTAATACATAAGCCGGTTTCCGCATTGATCTGGAAGGCCAATTTTCAACTATATCCAGTTCATTATACAAGGATCTTATATTAAGGATCAAATATGATACTTGTTTGTTTGTTATCCGTTTGGGTTTAATAAGCTTAACGCTTTTTAGAAATATATTTTACAAAGTACGAAGGTTTGTTGGTCAGTTTTGTATCCACACAGTAACGAAGCAACAGACCGATGTGCTTTTCTTACATGAAGATAGAATGTGTGAAATAAGTCGTCTGAAGATGAAGATTGAACCGAAAATCATCAAAAGCTTCATCGTCGTTTACCAACAGGTGAGATTGAAGACGGATGCTTGCCTGACAACATAAAAAAACACTTGTCAAAACTGGATTTTAAATATCGATTTCGTGAGTCAGTATAATTTTTTTTTTTCGGCGTAGGTATAATTAAGATAAATCGTAGATAAAAAAAATGCAGTTAAATAATAAACTGGAGTCAACTTTAAAAATCTTTACAGCTCTTTTTTCAGTTCTAAATTATTCTAGAACCATACTCACAGAATGAACAACAAAGTTGTTGTTGACTAGTAAATTTAAAATAGTAAATGGAACTGTCAATAAATTATAGTTAAGTTATCAAAATAACTTTGTGCCAAAACTTAATGATATTACACTGTAGAGTAAACCTGCTTCATAGAACAATCATCTACACATATTTTTTTAATCTAAAATACTTTGACGGGAAAATCTATTAGTGATATTTATTTTTATATTGTTTCTAAAAAGATACCAGATTGATAAAAAAAATATATAAATGCCTTTGATCATTACTAACAAGATCAACGACTGTGACATTGAAATCTGAAACGGAAATTATTAACATATTAAAAATGAATGAAACCAAAGAGTTTCATAACAAATACTACATACCTACTTATAGGAATATGATTTAATGCTCTATTGACTCTTATACTCGCTTGGTTGATAATTTGCCGTACATCAATTTAAAACCTAGTTTTTGCCAACTAAGAAAACATACAATTTACTCAAATTTAGTCTCTCTACTTTCTTTTAAAACTCTCTCGCTTTGAGATATACCACCGCTAGAATTACGCACAAGATTTGATGAATATCTCTTGTTAAAAGTGATATAGAACCATTGTTTAAGAAATAATAGTAAAAAGAAATTAAAGTATTTTAGAGGAACTGTCGCCGTAGGAAATGACACGCTACTGTTAATGTTTTTTTTTACATTCTGAATGTAAACATGCAGTAAAAAAAATCACGACTGAATTAAAAGTACACTAAAAAATCTTTTTTTTAGTGGTTGTGTTCAAGTACATCTAAATTGTAAAGTCAAAAAATTAAGCAATTTTTTTGACTGTACAAACTTTTCGACTGATAAATATTTTGTAACAAAGGGTAAGGTTATTGTGTGTTCGGCGTTTATTATTTCCTCGTAGTTTTGGAGAAAAGCACTCACTACAAAAACGCCGGGAATGGCTACGCCGCGTCTTTCAAAATTTTATTCGTCCACGAATTGACCTTTTCTTTGAATAGCCCTCCATAACAAAAAAAAAATGTATTTTTATCCACCCGGAACTGTCACGGACGAAATGGTCTTTGTTACTTCTGCTACGCATATACACGGTGCTCGCGAGGAATAGGAAAGATTTTAACCACGCATTCCTTAGGTCATTTACAAGCAAAACATTTTTACGAACCCCAGGCAATCCGGCTTAGATTTGAATATATAGTAAATTTTTATGTAAACAATTTCTTGTGATTAATAAAGTACCCTTTTGGTTTGGTCACATAATGTGGCCAAGTTTGATATCGCTATTGATAAAAATCAAAGTGATAGCTACTACTCACTAAAATCATTCCTTTTTGGAAAAATGATCGTTACAATTATATTAAAAAGAATAATTTTCCACAGAATTTGAAACCACACAGTCGATATCGCTTTCATCATTCTCTTGCCCTGAATCCCACTTATTTTTAGTTGATGCACTATGTCCGATTTTTTCTCTCTTTCTTCTGCGCCAAAGTCGGGATGAACCAGTTGGACCTCCCTTTGCCCTTGTGCCTCACTGTAACATTAAGTGGCCGCGGATGGCATTCCCATTTTTGGTCTGCGTTCCCGCCACTAAATCCGATTACTACTAAGGAGACCTAGCCAGATCTACCCAGTACCCAGTTTAAAGTAAGGTTAAAGAAAAAGGTTTAGGTATGCATCATGTTTTTCATTCCATCAGTCCCTCACCCATCTTATTGTTTATGTGCTTCAAATTAATAATCATCTTTCGCATATATTATCTCTACCAATCTGTAGGGTTTTTGCTCACGAGCATTTCTTGGCCTTCTACCTGCATGGGACAGAGTGCGTCTACAATAGGTACTTCGCCATTTAATTATTCTTTGAGCTATCCGCTTCAGCTCGGACCAGGTCAGCCCGATTTTGCGCAACTACAAACGTACACAGATCACTGTTATTTTGTTTTGGCCCCTGAATCCATTATGAGATCAATGTTTTTAAAGCAACTATCATTCACACAATATTGGTTATTTACGATACCAGTGAGGTAAGGAGGGAGTAGTATGGGTAAGGAATGACCGAATCGCGCGAGTATCGTACGTTTTAAAATGCGTGTGCTCAAAAAATTCCTCTTTGTATAAGCCAACATACACATGTTAAGTCACAAGTGTGCACTCACATGAGTGCGGTAAGTAGCACTTTACTTACGTGTCTATGAAAGCCCATAAAATGCATTGTAAATTTGCTTTACAGCACGCTTGCGGTAAGTCGCAGTTGACGTGTCTATACAAAGAGCGACCTTATATATATAAGCATATGCTTTATAAAAATGTTTAATGGAACATTTGCGTTTCAGTTAGGTACTCGTACAAATAACATGAACACAAACGCGCTGGTGACAGACGGCATGTGTCAGGTTATATTTAATCAAACATTGGTACGATCTATTGTGCAAATCTGCCGCAATTTCTGAATCCAATTAAATCCTATCCTAGAGTATGCAGCAAAGTTCACAGTTACTTATGTTTGCTATAATTAATTCACAGCCAAGGTTCGGTGTACATTCAAGGAAGTCCTTTGTCATAGCTTATTCAAGATCAACGGAGTAATTCACATTCTGAAACTATTTAACCCGTTATGTACGCAAAGCATACATTTGGAAGAAATGTTCTAATATAGGCATAAAAGTAATTTGGTGACTTGACACAAATGCCCCTGTGGTACTTTTGTTGACGAGCAGGGACACCATGAAATAAAATAAAATTACGGTATTTTTTATATTATTGCCGTACATCAATTTAAAACCTAGTTTTTGCCAACTAAGAAAACATACAATTTACTCAAATTTAGTCTCTCTACTTTCTTTTAAAACTCTTAAGCTTTGAGATATACCACCGCTAGAATTACGCACAAGATTTGATGAATATCTCTTGTTAAAAGTGATATAGAACCATTGTTTAAGAAATGATAGTAAAAAGAAATTAAAGTATTTTAGAGGAACTGTCGCCGTAGGAAATGACACGCTACTGTTAATGTTTTTTTTTACATTCTGAATGTAAACATGCAGTAAAAAAAATCACGTTTGAATTAACGGTACACTAAAAAATCTTTTTTTTAGTGGTTGTGTTCAAGTACATCTAAATTGTAAAGTCAAAAAATTAAGCAATTTTTTTGACTGTACGAACTTTTCGACTGATCAATATTTTGTAACAAAGGGTAAGGTTATTGTGTGTTCGGCGTTTATTATTTCCTCGTAGTTTTGGAGAAAAGCACTCACTACAAAAACGCCGGGAATGGCTACGCCGCGTCTTTCAAAATTTTATTCGTCCACGAATTGACCTTTTCTTTGAATAGCCCTCCATAACAAAAAAAAAATGTATTTTTATCCACCCGGAACTGTCACGGACGAAATGGTCTTTGTTACTTCTGCTACGCATATACACGGTGCTCGCGAGGAATAGGAAAGATTTTAACCACGCATTCCTTAGGTCATTTACAAGCAAAACATTTTTACGAACCCCAGGCAATCCGGCTTAGATTTGAATATATAGTAAATTTTTATGTTAACAATTTCTTGTGATTAATAAAGTACCCTTTTGGTTTGGTCACATAATGTGGCCAAGTTTGATATCGCTATTGATAAAAATCAAAGTGATAGCTACTACTCACTAAAATCATTCCTTTTTGGAAAAATGATCGTTACAATTATATTAAAAAGAATAATTTTCCACAGAATTTGAAACCACACAGTCGATATCGCTTTCATCATTCTCTTGCCCTGAATCCCACTTATTTTTAGTTGATGCACTATGTCCGATTTTTTCTCTCTTTCTTCTGCGCCAAAGTCGGGATGAACCAGTTGGACCTCCCTTTGCCCTTGTGCCTCACTGTAACATTAAGTGGCCGCGGATGGCATTCCCATTTTTGGTCTGCGTTCCCGCCACTAAATCCGATTACTACTAAGGAGACCTAGCCAGATCTACCCAGTACCCAGTTTAAAGTAAGGTTAAAGAAAAAGGTTTAGGTATGCATCATGTTTTTCATTCCATCAGTCCCTCACCCATCTTATTGTTTATGTGCTTCAAATTAATAATCATCTTTCGCATATATTATCTCTACCAATCTGTAGGGTTTTTGCTCACGAGCATTTCTTGGCCTTCTACCTGCATGGGACAGAGTGCGTCTACAATAGGTACTTCGCCATTTAATTATTCTTTGAGCTATGCGCTTCAGCTCGGACCAGGTCAGCCCGATTGTGCGCAACTACAAACGTACACAGATCACTGTTATTTTGTTTTGGCCCCTGAATCCATTATGAGATCAATGTTTTTAAAGCAACTATCATTCACACAATATTGGTTATTTACGATACCAGTGAGGTAAGGAGGGAGTAGTATGGGTAAGGAATGACCGAATCGCGCGAGTATCGTACGTTTTACAATGCGTGTGCTCAAAAAATTCCTCTTTGTATAAGCCAACATACACATGTTAAGTCACAAGTGTGCACTCACATGAGTGCGGTAAGTAGCACTTTACTTACGTGTCTATGAAAGCCCATAAAATGCATTGTAAATTTGCTTTACAGCACGCTTGCGGTAAGTCGCAGTTGACGTGTCTATACAAAGAGCGACCTTATATATATAAGCATATGCTTTATAAAAATGTTTAATGGAACATTTGCGTTTCAGTTAGGTACTCGTACAAATAACATGAACACAAACGCGCTGGTGACAGACGGCATGTGTCAGGTTATATGTAATCAAACATTGGTACGAACTATTGTGCAAATCTGCCGCAATTTCTGAATCCAATTAAATCCTATCCTAGAGTATGCAGCAAAGTTCACAGTTACTTATGTTTGCTATAATTAATTCACAGCCAAGGTTCGGTGTACATTCAAGGAAGTCCTTTGTCATAGCTTATTCAAGATCAACGGATTAATTCACATTCTGAAACTATTTAACCCGTTATGTACGCAAAGCATACATTTGGAAGAAATGTTCTAATATAGGCATAAAAGTAATTTGGTGACTTGACACAAATGCCCCTGTGGTACTTTTGTTGACGAGCAGGGACACCATGGGTTATCTTGCCAACTGAGTGCTGCCCGCTTTTCGCGACACGCCGCCCTAAATGATATCATCCGCCGAGCTCTTGCCACCGTTAACACGCCAGCAATCCTCAAACCAAACGGCGTCTCGAGAGACGATGGCAAGAGACCGGACGGGATGACCCTGGTCCAGTGGCAGATGGGTCGCGTGATGGTATGGGACGCAACATGTGTCGACACCCTAGCACCGTCACATCTGCCACGCACTTCGACAAGGGCTGGTGCGGCGGCGGAGGTGGCTGAAGCCCGTAAAAAAATCAAATACCGGGGTCTTGGCTCCCAGTATCATTTCGTGGCATTCGGTGTCGAGACCCTGGGCCCGTAGGGTCCAGGCGCCCGCGTCCTTTTTAAGGAATTGGCGAAACGGCTCGTCGACACCACAGGTGACCAAAGAGCTGGCAGCTTCCTCGCCCAGCGTATAAGCTTAGCCATACAGCGAGGTAATGCTGCCAGCATCTTTGGTACGATGCCACGGGGGCCCTTTTTAGATTTAGTTTAGTTTTATTTTTATTTTTAACTTTTAGTTTTAATATACTTAGTTTAATGTATTTTTAAGCAGTATATAACTTTTGCTTATATCAATTTTAATATCCATTCAATAAAATATAATTTACAAAGGTGACTTATTAATGTCATTCTGCGTAATGATATCGATACCTTTTACGTCTATTGGTGCAATTGCAAAATCAAAGCTGCTAAAAAGATTTTTTCGTCCGAAAAACGTAACTCTTTTCAAAAATTTCATAAAATATTGGATTTATTAAATTGAAAGTACTTTCTTTCAGACTGCATACATGGGTTTTAAAATTGTTGGTAGTTTTAAGAAGATTGTATTTTATCTATCGTATTTGGGACACATTCAATTATTTAGATTTATGGAAGTATACAATATTTTTTTCATTATAAGAATGATTCAGACTTAAACTTGTTTCATTGGCATTTGTCCCACAATTGTAATAAATATTTTATTACGTGCTATAGATTTGAGGATTATCTACCCTGATATTAAAAATAACGTCCGTGATCATAAACAGGTAATAAATCTATTTTAGAGAAGTATGTAGGTACCTACGCTTTGTTTGCTATGTATTTGTTATAGTCAGAGCTTGAGGGCTTGGCTTTTCCTTGGATCTGATAACTTTTTACAGCGAAAGCGTTATGAGCTTATGAATCTTGGCTGCCAATTTCACATAAAATGTTTTTGATGGGATCTCACTTATTTTTGTAAGGTGCCTTAGTTTTGTTATTGGCTGTTGCGTTTATTTAGGAATTCTCAGGAATATAAAATTTCTTATTATTTTTGTTTATCTTGGCGGCGGCACTACCGTGCCACCAGTTTTTTTTGTTTTTTGTATTTAAATCCTAGGCTCCATGACAAATTTCAGCTTTCAAGGTCATCGGGAAGTACCCTAGAATTTTGATACGTGAGTGAGTGAGTCAGTGACAAAATCGGCGTATTTTAGGTATCAATAAAACCTAAAGTAGGTATGAAAGCTTGATCAATGAAATCTAGTGCATTTCATATGTTACCCGACTATATCCTGTGAATTTGGGCTCTCAGGTGTTAACTGGGACGAAGCTATGAGGGTTTGAAAATGAGACGAAACGGTTCGGGAAAAAGTAGGTGCCCCGCTTCTTTTTTTTCGTCTTGGCGGGGGCACTACCGTACCCCCAGATTCCTTGGAACTTTGCCACTCGCCATTTTTCGGTTTTAACCCGTGAAGCGTTATATCAAAAGAAAATTCAATCATACCTAATGAATGTGAAAAGTAGGATCCAAATTCAAAAATCGTTCCTCTAGCGCGCTTCACGGGTTAATTGGCGAAGTTTAAATTTTCACATCTATACAATTTTATAAAAGTGAAATGTCTGTACATTGAAGATATTTTCAAAACAACTATTGTAACGGACTATTGTCTGACCACTTGCGAGAGCAATCGTATTTTTCTTTGCGCTTTGACTTGTATCTATGTCACAATAGGTAGTAATGTGGTGTAAGTTGTCCAACATTAAAAACACAGAAACACAAACATTTGTGTTTCATTAAAAAAAATATTTTGTTACATTTATTAGAAATATTTTCGGAAATAATCGGTCTGAAAGTAGCATAAAGTGGGTTATCTACATGCCCAAACTACTACCGAAAGGTTGTCGCTGTTTAGCGATAAGACTGCCTGTTGTTTACCTCTCCTTGAATGTATTATTTTCCGTACTCTGTTTTGTGAGGTGTGCAATAAAGAGTTATTGCATTGTATATTAAAAGGTGCCCGCAACTTCGTTCGCAGAGGAGAGTCATAACACCTTCTTCAACGTAGTCGGGTAAAAAGTATCCTATAACTATGTGTAGATACCCAGCTATCCGTGTACCAAAAATAGTTGAAATCATCAGTTTAACCGATATAGCCTGATGAAGCCACAACAACACATACAATCATACAAACATTTCATTTTTACAACTTTATAATAGTATAGATCACTAGAAGATGCCCGCAACTTCGTTCGCGGAGGAGAAAAAGTCATAACCCGTCGTTATTTCTTCAGCGTAGTCGGGTAAAAAGTATCCGATACCCAGCTAGTACATAGCTTCTAGTAGATAAATAAAATAAAAAAAATATCTCCCTGTTTTCAGGTTTTGCAACTCACAACATGACGCACTGGGGTCATTGCTTCGGTAAGCATTATCAATTTATACAATATCTGCTGGGGAATCAATATCGAAAAGCGGACGTGATAAAATGCTGCAGTTTTCACATGAACTATAAAAAACACGAACAATGTGCATATCGACGGCAAAAAGCAGAAACGTAGTAACCGCCAACGAATTGAGTTGACGGTTTCCGCTTTTTGCCGTCGATATATTGCCGTACACTAGTGCACTGATCCAGTTATAGTTTAGTTTAGTTTTATTTATCAAACCATTACAAATTTCTTACAATTACAAATACATGTCATTTATAATACTATTCGGAATGTGATCGTTTCTTACAAAAATAATAATAATACAATAATAATAAGAACATAAAAGTATAGTTACTTGAATAAATGACTGTAAATTTGGTACAAGAAAAATAGGTACCTATCGTTAAATGAAAAAATACATATCGTATTTATACATAATTTAAAACCAGAATCAAAACAAAATGTAGCATTAAAGCAAAATACAAAAATTAGGTAAGTCAAAATAATATATACGGAAACGAAAACAAAAACAGGAACATAACACTACTAGCAAAATAATTACATAATGTCCACTTTAGAAAGGAACATAACACTCTTAATAACTAACAAAATATAAAAGATAATGTCCACTTTAGAAATATATATCCGGTTCGTTCGCAGGCTTCTCTTCTACAAAATTTTGGAAAGCCTCTGTCCAGTAGTGCGGATAATAAAATAAACAAAAAACTAAAACCAACTCCAAAAAAACTAAAAAGTAAAAAATAACGCCATAATTCAGTTTCTTCAAATTACTTACAAGTAACCGTTTGTATACTCAATCTATACAGTATATACAATTAATCTTATTTTGGCGTCGGTGCCATATAAAGAATGTGTAAAATATTGAAAATTGTCAATTTTAGTAAGTTGTGACACGGTGGCACCGTCTCCAAAATAGATACCATTCTCATCAGGAACATTTAAATTTGTGACTATGAAGTTGCGTAGCTAAATTAATCAAGATATTTTGTCGCCACCCGTAAATTATTTATCATTGAGGAGTTCCGATGGCATTCTGTGGTCTTCTGCATCAGTACCACTTCACCAATTTACACTTTCTGAATGCAAATGCTTATTATGTTTCTTATAATACCAAAATCGCTATATGTATGCCTACAATATTTGAGGAGTTCCTTCAATTCCTCATGGATTCCATCATCAGATCTTCACCAAAATTAAATGGGACCAACTAGAAAGTACCTTCTATAAAACCAAAAAAAAAATTTTGAAATCGGTCAAATAGTCTTTGAGTAATCGGTGAACATTCATAAAAAAAAAAACATTCCGTCGAATTGAGAACCTCCTCTTTTTATTAGAAGTCGGTTAATAACGTTTCGCATATGTTGAAGATAAACCCATATGGCACGCATTTCAAGGTCTAAATGGTAAAAATTTTGAATTACTAATTAGATGTAAATTAGTGTATTGTCTACTATGTTCTCAAATATAACTGGCGGAAAAGGTCAAAACGTTCTTCATAAATATTTATGGACCAATAGTTCATAGAAATAGAGCACACATTATTTACATTCCTTAGGCGTATAAATAAATCGAAACGATGAACAAAATATTATCTATATATCTATCTATACAACAACATAGGCCTCTCCTATAGCTCGCTACAGGGTGCGATCCTCCGCAGACCGCATCCACCGACTCCCCACGACCCTTACAAGGTCATCCGTCCACCTGGTCGGGGGCCGTCCCACGCTGCGCTTTCCTATGCGTGGTTGCCAATCCAGGACCTTACTGCCCCACCGGTCATCCGTTCTCCGGGCTACATGGCCCGCCCATTGCCACTTCAACGATGCAATCCTGTGAGCTATGTCGGTTACTTTGGTTCTTCTGCGGATATCCTCATTTCTGATTCTATCACGAAGAGAAACTACGAGCATAGCATAAATATTATGTTGATAATAAACTAACTTTACCTCTACTTAGCTGAGCTTGATTTGACGTTAATGAAGACAAGTAGTCAAAACATCGCTTTTTAGGGTTTCGTAGCCAAAATTGCAAGAACGGAATCCTTAAAGCACGGTTGCCCACGTTTAAGTAAACATAAAAATAATGCACTACACATAAAAAAAATACTATATGAAAAAGTGCACTAGCAAAAGTGCGTATCTCCACGGCACTTACGTCATTTAACTCAGAAACGCAGTTTTTTGGCAAAAACTCAAAAACAGTATATTTTACCATGTTGAAAATTTCATAGTTTTAGCACATACCGTTTATAAAATAGAGGGGGGGGGGGGGGGGGGGGGGGCACAATTTATGCAACTTCCGGAGTGATTTTTTCCGAAAATATTCATTGAATCAATTTTTGTTTTAAAAGTCTCAAAGTCTTTTTTACAGAACTATAGACATATACTGTGCGACACATTGATATAATATGCTGATTTATTTTTTTCATTTTCGATTACATGTATTGAGTGGCCTACCTAGGAATATATTTTATTATTATTTACCTATCAAACTAAGTAGCGGCTTATACAAGACACTTATCCTCTAAATTTCATCAATATACATGTATCAGTTTGTTATTGTGACATACGGACAGACGGACGTATAATGACGAAACTCTCTGTCTCTTTCGTTTTTGCCAGTTTTGCTATGGAACCCTACAAAATAGTACGTAATCATAAGTTGTGAGGCGCCATCGTAGCCTGAACTATCCATAACCATCAAGGCCGTATCTAACTTTGTTGGTAATTATAAACGATTTAAATTAGCACCTAACCCTCTCCTTTGATACTCTAATAACTGTAATTATTTCCTCTTCTACACTAATGGTTGCCGATAAATTCGTGATCCTTTCCCAAAATATGGTTACCATGGTAGTTACCCAAAATTGAGTGATAAGTAAGCTCCTTAAGTATTAATGATGAATGACATTCTTTTGACATACATTGATGTTGTGTAGTTATTGAATAAGATAAGTGTTTAGTACCTAAGAACTAACATTATACGCCCTAGCAGGGTGTCATGTATCTACTACCTGTAATTAACATCTCCTGTGATAAACATGACTTGTAATTGAAATAAAACAATTTAACGGATTATATCGCGTATATTATCTCATTTTAGTTCCCGACGTTTCGGAAGCTTTCCAGCTCTCCATGGTCACGGGTGGACTGAGAAAAAATGTATTTTCCTCTGTCAAAGTTACAATTTGTGCAAACTAGCCATTTTTGAAAAAACACAAATAAAGGTGTACATACATGCCAGATGGGCCTAAGCTGTAAAGACAGTTACACATGTGCCAGAAGGGCTTAATTATTTTATTCTAATAATTTACCAAGCAGCATTTCACAAATGAGGCGTACTGAGGAGAAAAGAAACGCTGCAAAGAAAAACTCCCAGGCTACCTCATTACTAATTATAATATTTATAAAAAACAGAGACTACTACTTTTAAACAGATAAGATATTTTACACCGTTCGGAAATTAAGGTTTTGCAGTCCTGTGTCTCGCTTCTTCCTTGATGAGATGTATTACAGGATCCCAAGCTGGTGGTAGTGACAATCCATCTTCTCTATTGAAATTAGGATGCTTTTTAATCTCAATAGCCTCGCGTAGCATTCTGGGAAAATATCTTTTTTCTTTGGCAAGGATAGAAGGTTTATCAAACTTAATTGAGTGGTTTGGTTTGTCAATGACATGTTCACAGACTGCAGACCTATTACAATGACGGTGCTTGACATCTGCTATGTGTAATGAATAATTTAATATTGAATCATAAAGCTTATTAATTAGAAAGTGACATCCCCAGCATATATAGGTATTCAGGGGTAAAATAAGTTTAAGAGATTAAAATCGACAGTTCACATTTAGGGTGTCCATTGCTTTGAGTGCGTTTCCTGTATATTCTCATGCGGCGGGAGTTCCGCCAGGCGCAGCGCTGCTCTACAGGAAACGGCATCCGGAGCAGACGGCGCACCGGACTCCCGCTCATTGTCGTAGCGGACGCTCTTAAATATTTATGGCGATTTCATCCCGTTTTCATTTCACCTTTAAAATTGACGTAAAAAACGCGTTTAATTCAGTTAACCGGGACACTCTGCTAAACGAAATTAAAGAAAATATTCCAGAAATCTATAACTCTTTACTCAAATGCTACCATTGCCCCTCTAAATTAATATACCAAAACAATGAGATTCTTTCGGCAGTGGGCTGTCAGCAGGGTGACCCCCTCGGTCCAGCCATATTTAGTTTGGCCATAAATTCAATAATTCATAACCTAAATTCAAAATTAAACATCTGGTACCTCGACGATGGCACCATAGGCGGAGGCTGGCAGACTGTCCTTAAAGATTTAAGCGATCTCAAAGACAAATTCAACTCTATCGGTCTGGAACTTAATTTTAATAAATGTGAACTGTACATCTCCGAAAATGTTAACACCTCCCTGGCTTTTCAAATACATCAAAATTTTAATACTTTGGCACCTAACATCAAAATTTTATCTAAGGAGAATCTGTTCCTCCTTGGCTCGCCCATCTTCGACGAGGCCATCCCCCCGCTTTTGAGCAATTCGTTTTCAAAATTCAGCAACCACTCCCAACGTTTAATCAAAATCAGTAGCCATTCTGCCCTGTTCATCCTAAAATTCTGTTTGCTCATTCCTAAATTTACGTACCTGCTCCGCTGCTGCCCTATCTGGAAATTCCCCAACCTAATTCGACCCATAGATTTATCTTTAAAATTCCAAATTGAATCCATAATTAATATTAGTCTCAGCGAACAGGCATGGACCCAAGCTTCCCTACCGATAAGGGACGGTGGTTTAGGTACCCGCCAAATTTCCAGTATTGCCCTACCGGCGTTCTTATCCTCAATCTATAGTACTTCCGATCTCGCAGGTAAAATTCTCAAAGTCAATGCGACTGCAAACTGCGAGATCGCGTGCTTGGCTGAGGCTAAGAACGCCTGGCTGGCTGGACCGAACCCAATTTTACCGGACTCATCCAAAAACCAAAGGGCCTGGGATACCATAGTATCAGACGCCACCCTAAACACTCTCATTCACAGTTCCTCCGGCAAAGATCAGGCTAGGCAGGCAGTGGCAGTGTCCCGGACAGAATCTGGACACTGGTTGCACGCCTACCCATGTCCCAATACAGGAACATACATCGACCCCAACACACTTCGTGTGCGAAGAACATGCCTGCGCCTCCTGTGGAGCCAGTGTGAACCGCCTCGGCCACCACGGGCTTGTTTGCTCCTCGGGTGTCGGCCGCCACTCTCGCCATGCTTCTGTCAATGCCATCCTGAGAAGGGCACTTGTCAGCGCCAACGTTCCAGCTATCTTTGAGCCACAGATCGCGCGGGACGATGGCAAACGCCCTGACGGGATGTCATTGATACCGTGGAGGATGGGCTGCGCGCTGGTGTGGGACGTGACATGCGCAGACACACTAGCAGCGTCCTACCTCTCGGCCACGAGCAGGCGGGCGGGTGCGGCGGCGGACGCCCGGGAGCGAATAAAGATTACGAAGTACAGTTGTCTCGGCGCCCAATACGACTTTATACCCTTTGGCGTCGAAACACTTGGCCGGTGGGGTCAGGGTGCACGCGGGCTCCACAAGGAATTGAGTAAGCGTCTGAGGGAGGCAACAGGGGACCCACGCGCAGGCAGCTTTCTCGCACAAAGGCTTTCAATAGCCACACAGCGCGGGAATGCTGCCTGTGTCATGGGCACCCTACCGCAGGGACCAAATTTTTAAGTAATTTTTAAAATTAATAATAGTTTCATTAGTTGTTATTAATATATCCTACTTTTTAAAAGTTGACTTTTTTATAGTCATTTAGCTTTTATAGTGACCACTTATGCAGAAATCCATTTTCATAAAAAAAATCTAAGCTAAGAGTAGGTTTTTCGATTAGACTAATTATTAGTGCTTACATTTCACATTAAAAATAAGAATTCACTAATTCACGTTCATCAAGTGGCCAACATATCAAACTAGACACGAGCCTCAGCAATGAAGATGCCGACTAAAAAGAAGATGGGTTCCATAAATTGTGCTAAAAATAATAATTTTAAAGTATATAATAATTTTCATATACGTCATATGCCGGAAAACATGTGGGGTAAAGTGACTAGTTAGGTCTCATATAATAACTAAAACATTGCATTTGGCTTCTCCGGAGATGGTAAAAGAAACTTCCTTCTACAAAGTCTTTTAAAATAATGATAGGTGGGAGATAGCTAAAAACAAGCAAGCTTGTGAAAAGAGTTTATGGCGAAAAAAATTGTGGGAAGCCTTTATTACCAACTGAGTAATATCTATGGGCGCTCAGTCTCCTGTCGCATATTATTGAAGTGTAGAGTCACAATACTGGTAACATTTTTATAAATTAAAATTGTATCGCTGGCACAGTATGTTGTTATACACGATGTTTACGCTCAATGTGTTTAATTATTTTTAAACGTGTGACAAGAAACGGATAGCGGTAGAAACGCCTGTAAAACTATCTAATTGAACTTTTCTTTGAACATCCATTCACTACCCGCTGAAACTATTCTAAAGAGCCCAAACTTTACAAATTTAGCTCAATCAAATGCTAGGTAGTGGTTGAGAAATGGTTTGAAAATGTTGAAACTATGACTTAAATAACATACTTACGTAGTTACATTCGAGCATTGCAAGTTAAATAAAGCTTGTAAAAATAAAAGAAGGCTTCTGCCCAGCAATTTGTCCAGATCCACATACACAATTTAAAATAAAAATATCACTATCGTTGCAAAATATGGATATTGCTGTATTTGTGGTTCGTAATTAAATTATAGGTACCGACCCAGCAGAGCACTAGCTGAACGATCAAGTTTTAATAATATTCTGCAGGAAACTTAGCGTACCACTGATAGGATTGTTATGCATCAATGTTTTTGTAGAACAACTTAACAAAAATATGTTTCTAGGTAAATACGATTTTCCGTTTATATTCGACAGTTTATGTACGGATAACTTTGCATCTGAAGTTGTTAATAAGTTACAATGTCAATGTAACAGTTTATGGAAAGCAAGATAAATAAATATTACGGACAATCTTATAGAAATTGACGAAGTCCCAAAGAAAATTCAAATTTAAGCAAAGCTTGTAGGTACTATTGGTACCAGGCGGCGATATTCATTAAATATAGATAAATTACAAGACTTAAGCACATAGAAAATATCAAAGTTCAACATTCGTAGGACCTTGCGCAACCGAGCTATACGTGTCGTCATATAAAAATACGAATTTAATCAACAAAATACAGTGGCATATTCATTGATCTTTTCCTTTAAAGGTCAGTCTGCCTAGTCGAGATCTACCACGTCTTCTTCATCCTTCTACGTTTCCTGCTATGATACATTTCTCGAGTCTTTAACTTTAAAGGTCAGTCTGCCTAGTCGGAGATCTACCACATCTTCTTCATCCTTCTTCGTTTCCGACCATGATAAAATTCTCGAGTTTGCTATCACTGCGTCTTGCGATGTGATACAACGGGAAAAAATCGCACGCCTAATTCATCCTGTATTATCATTTGTATTAGACACATTAAAACTTTTGAATTTCCTGATATGGTCTTCTTGTTTTTTTTATCAGTTGATGCACAAAATCGATGTTTCTGTCTGACTGACAATTTTGGTCGACAATCACGCATGTCGTCCGTGAGGGATACACGGCCATGTTGAAATTCTGAATACCATATATATATTGACTTCTTTGAAGGTGTCTCATAGCTAACTAAAAGCACAACAATCACCCTGGCCCACTTTGAAAGTCGTCAAAATCATAGCTTTTTTAAATTTTCACGGGACTGCTCCATTTTCAGTAGCCAATCAACGAGTTCAAAAATAATTGAAACCGAAAAATGATTGTTACATTGTTTTTTTTTTTTTTTCAATATGGCCAGTGTGTTAAAGTGTTAAGTTAATGAAACTTTATTTATAAAAAAGAATAATGTCGTGTCGAAAACAAGTTCGTAACTATTAGATTCCCGAAACTTTCAGTGCAGCCCTCGTACACTTGCTTTTTTTTACACAAGTTTCACAAGTGTGGACAACAGCCGGTTCTTAGAGATTAATCTAGTAACGACGTGACTTAACTTCGTTATTCAAAATAAAATATTCGTGCATACATTTGAAGATTTCGGTCCGTCAAAATATGAGTTCAATGCACGCTGGAACTACCGACTAACTTAAATAGTCGGTTTACCGCCAAGCGACAGTAAACTGTTTTGCGTTCCAATGTGGGGCTAAAACGGCGTGCAGTGATAAAATCACTGACACTTAGTACAGTCAACCACAAAGAGATAAAGTAAAAAGTGCATGTCTTGTATGTATTTTTACTGTATGTATTCGATTATACTAGACGAAGCAATGTTTCTTCATAATTGCTAACGATATTATGCTTGTACTTAAATCCTTTTTACAAGCATCTACTGGATTTTATTGGCACCTGACAAGGACAAATTGCTAGTTCAACATACAAATCCGTTGCTACAAATAATCGCCATATATATAAGTAAGTAAAATAAATTAAATAGCGAGTCAAATAACCGATTTTTCACTTCATTGCGAAAAATATTTACAAAAACTATAATCATTTAAGGGTAACATACTGTAGGAGCATATATACCCGCGTCTTCGCCTGCGTTATATAAAATCGAGTAGCCTTTGTTTTAATGAGAGATACCCCATATAAACTGCCTACTCTCTTTTCTTTCAATTAAATGATAATTTCCAGGATAATATGTAACTATAATATGTCCATTACAGTGTCTTAAACTATCATCATACCAAATTTCATCTAAATGGGTTCAGCGGTATAAGAAAGAAAGACAGACAGACAGACATACATAGTTACAGTCTCATTTATAATATTATGATGAATGTTAATCTATTTTGAATTGAGACTTTTTCTATAGAATATATATTTTACATGGGTAAAATAAATATATAGGTCATACTTACTTAAAATTGTGTGCAAATCTGGTTTGAAAATGGTTTCATTTTAAATTACCCAAAACCACATCTCGATTTAATAATAATTTTTAATAGAAAATTGCATGTTCAAGTAGAGTGTATCTATTGGTGGCGATGAAGCTGCTAAACAGAATAACCGTTTTGATTTAGTTTTTTGTGTTCCAAAGGTAATTTCATCGAGATTGTTCATGGCATCATAGCTATGATTTAAGAAAATTGGTTAGTGTTAACACTTTCGCTGTCAAGCTTTTCGTAGCGCTACGCAATTTCCTTTACATAAGGATCTGGCATAGGAGGCAAACAAGCGGACGGGTCGCCTGATGGTAAGCGATCACCGTCGTCCATAGACACTTGCATCACCAGAGGAGTCACAAATGCGTTGCCGGCTTTTCAGGTGGGAGTAGGCTCTTTTCTTGAAGGCTCGCGTCGCATCGGTCCGGAAATACTGCCAGCGACAACGTATTCCAGTTTATATTAATTATGTTGCATAGGATGATGGCGGAAAGATGCGACAGGGATCAATCCGAACAATTTCTTGGAGCACTTCCCTATATAGAAGCGACAGAAATAGCAGAACGAGGCTACATCTCTACGCAGTGCCAAGGAGTCAAATCGACCTGTAATGCGCCGCATCGCTGGCATGAAAAAGTACTTTTTTTCAACGTAATTGAACATGCCAATTTTTTTATGACACAGGACGCAAACGAGCAGAATAGCCGCCTGTAAGCCCATAGATACTTGCATCACTAGAGGAGTCACAAATAAGTTGCCGGCCTTTCAGGTGGGAGTAAAGTTTTTTTCTCGAAGACTTAACCATACAAACCCGATGAAAATGAAATGTTCAATCGTGCGACGAAAATATTCGATACAGGTTGTAAAGTGAGTTGTTCGCCGCACAACGGAAACTTTCATAGACAATTAACTTTGAACTCCGCCCATTTTGCGTTCCGTTAGGTTTGCTCAAAATTTGCTTTTTACTGTCCCTTCTTCATCCTCCAAATTTCACAATAGTTGAAAAATGAAAGATATTCCAGGCAACTCTATTGGAGAACTCCCTTCCTCATGCGTGCTGAGACTCTTGCAATATTTAAGTCACACCTTAAACAATATTAACTGTCTCTCCCTTTACACATTGCTACTTAAATTACTCTGCTGATACTATTTTCGTTATTTATTTTCTTACTTTGCATATAGTATATTTATTATGTCTAAGTATTTATGTACGTATATCTTCGCGTTCTTGGCTCTGACGCCTCTCATATTAATGGTATGTTACTTAACACTTTTTTGTTTTGACACAAAATGTATCGCTGTGTTGTCAAGCTCTAATTGTGTTTTCTAAATGGCTACATGTTTAGCTCAGTGGGTTGCACAACGGCCTACGAAGCTGGCGGTCCTGGGTTCGAATCCCGGCTAGGGCAAGTGTTTATGTGATGAGCTCGAATGTTTGTTCTTGGTCTTGGATATTTTCTATGTATTTAAATATTATAATTTATCTATATATTATGTACATCGTCGCCTAGTACCCATAGTACACGCTTTGCTTAGTTTGGGACTACTTCGATTTGTGTTAGATTGTCCCTATAATATTTATTTATTTATTTATAATCGCTGTATATTGATGCATATTTGTATTGTATTGTGTTTGTCTATTAATTTGGATGGCCAAGTTTGGCTGCAGATGATTTTTATGTTCAAATGTAACAAAATATATGATATATATATATCAACCGCAAATAGCGCCAAACAGTTTTGTATCAAGAAATAAGGTCGTCTCGGTATAACCGGAAGTCACGTTAATCTTGTATAGAATTCTTGAATAATTATTAAATAATTCAATTGACAACACGTTTCGCTCAGTGGGTTGTACAACGATCTACAAAGCTGGCGATCGTGGGTTTAAATCCCGGCCAGAGCAAGTGTTTGTCTGATGAGCACGAATGTTTGTTCCAGTGTCTTGGATGTTTTCTTTGTAATTAAATATTATAACGTATCAATATATGTATTATATATGTCTTCACCTAGTACCCATAGTACAAGCTTTGCTTAGTTTGGGACTAAGTCGATGTGTGATTGCCCCTCTCTGTGCTTATTTTTTATTTATTTATTCGGGGCATCAAGAGCAATACAAAACATGAGGTATAATTTAAAAAACATTACATCAAAAGCCAATAACAGATATCCACACAAGTACCATTTAGTTGCAACATGTTATATAAAATCGAGTATAAGTACATTATTAGAATAAAAAATTACAGTCTCAAATATTAGAAGAAAGGTGCCCGTGTGTGTGTGTGTAGTGTATGTGCAGAAAAGGAACATTTACTCAGCACTGAACTAGTCTAGGAAGTAAAGACCTTGGAGTTGAAAAAATTTCAAGCACTAGGCACTTGTCCCACCGCCGGTGATAAGCGATGAGCTATCAACGATTTTCTCACCCAAGAAACGAACAAATGATAATCGCTCCCGAGTAAATAAAAGAGAGAGATAGATCGCCGGCAGTGTGAACAGCCAGCGATGAACTATGAATATAATACCTCTCTCCTTTCTTGGGCGAGAAAAATATAGCTCATCGCTTACTCGCCGGCGGTGGGAGAAGTGCCTAACGCTTGATTTTTTCTCAACTCCTAGGTCTTTACTTCCTAGACTAGTTCAGTGCTGAGTAACTGTTCCTTTTCTGGACATAGACCACATACAGGCACCCTTCTTCTATTAGATAGATAGATAGCATTTATTCATTAACAATACAAAGATTGTGTTTGAAATAAAATTTAAACGTATATTTAAGAATGTAATTTTTTTTTTTATTAAGTACTTATACTCACTTTTATGCAATATATGATCCTAATATGGATCAATGAAACGTTTATTCTATAAAAATTATTGGAATCTTCAAGTAACACTCAATTTGTGATGCCAGCACAAATTGAGTGTTACTAAACGTAAGCGGGCCTATTCATAAACGCTTGTAACTTGTATAACAAGCGGAAATCTTTTTCTAACAATATTTATTAAAAAGAGACCTCCACTTGCTTTTAAGAAGTGGGCCCCAGGTTAGGCAAGTCACATTAGTAAAATGCAGATTTTTCTATTGTTTTCTTCGTATCAAACTTGACCTTTTCAGGGCGACGATTACTACTCATTACAAAATTAAACATGCGTGACGTTTCTTCATTATAATATCTATCCATACTAATATTATAAATGTGAAAGTGTGTCTGTCTGTCTGTCTGTCTGTCTGTCTATCTGTCTATCTGTCTGTCTGTCTGTCTGTCTCTCTGTCTGTCTGTCTGTTACCTCTTCACGCTTAAACCACTGAACCGATTTGAATGAAATTTGGTATGGAGATAGTTTGAGTCCCGGGGAAGGACATAGGCTACTTTTTATCCCGGAAAAAGACGCTTATCCGCGATAAACGAATTTAAGGCAGACGAAGTCGCGGGCAGAAGCTAGTACTATTATAAAGTTGTAAAAATGAAATGTCTGTATATTGAAGATATTGGTCGCTGCGTATCTCCAGATGGTTATAGGATACTTTTTACCCGACTACGCTGAAGAAAAAATTAAGGGTTATGACTTTTTCTCCTCCGTGAACGAAGTTGCATGCGCCTTCTATTTAACTATATTTTCAAAAAATCTGTCGTAACTGACTATTTAGAGGACACTTAATCGAAAATATTTTTTTTTGGTGTTTTGTATGTTCGTATGTGTCGTTGTAGCTTCATCACGTCAAATCGGCTAAACGGATTTCAACTATTTTTGCTACACAGGTAACTGGGTATCTCCAAATGGTTATAGGGTACTTTTTACCCGACTACGCTGATGGAAACAAGAGGGTTTATGCATTTTTCTCCTCCGTGAACGAAGTTGCAGGTATCTTCTAGTATTGACTAGAGTAGTAACCACGATTAGAATATACCATATTTAGGGTTCCGTAGCCAAAACGGCAAAAACGAAACCCTTTTAGATTCGTCATGTCTGTCTGTCTGTCTATCCGTCCGTATGTCACAGGCATTTTATTCAAAAACTCTAAGATGTACATTAATGAAATTTGAAGCATAGATGTCGTGCGTAAACCGCTACTTAGTTTGATAGTTAAATAAAAAATATATATATTTTTAGGGGGGGCACTCGATACATGTAACCGCAAGTGATAGAAAAAATATTCAGCAAATATCAATGTGTGGTACATATTTCGACAGTCCTTCTAAAAACACTTTGAGGTTTCTACAACCATTTTTTGATTCAGTGAATATTTTCCGAAATATTCGCTACGAAAGCAGCAAAAATTGTGTCCCCCCCTCTCTATTTTCTAAACCGTATGTTCAAAAAATATGAAAATATTCATAAATATAAAGCTTAATAAATACTTCAAAAAAAAAATAGTTTTCAACATGATCGGACATACCGTTTTTGTTTTTTTTTCATCAGTAGCGCATTTTTTTGTATAAACGGCTGCGGAACCCTTCATGGGTGAGTGCGACTCGCACTTGGCCGCTTTTTGTATAATATCTAGTGATATCTGTACACTGAATAAATTAAACAAAAAGTGATACAGTCTATTTGAAGGTCACTGAGTGGAAAAAAAATGTTTTGTCTTCATCGTTCCAAAATAGCTTAACGGATTTCTTATTTTTGATACACACGTAACTGGATATCCACACATGGTTATATATTTTTTTTTAGTGTAGTCGAATAAACATTAAAACCAGCTACCAATACCCGTTTTGACGATATCCGTTTTGACGTGATGAAGCTACACCGACACAATACAAAACAAACATACAAAAATTAAAAAAAAAACGATTCATTCACCTTGTAATAGTATCACTCATCGTTTTAAAAATAACTTTAATCATCATCATCAGCCTATATTAGTCCACAGCTGGACATAGGCCTCCCCTAATGAGCGCCATAGCGCTCTGTCTTCAGCTTGACGCATCCAGCATCTGCCCGCAGTCTTTCTCAGATCGTCATCCCACCTAGCCGGAGGGCGTCCCACACTACGTTTGCCGAGTCGCGGTCAAGAACACGTTTACCCCAGCGGTTGTCGGTTCTTCGTGAGATATGGCCGGCCTACTGCCACTTCAGCTTAAATTCTTTGAGCTATGTCGATAACTTTGGTTATCTGTCGGATGTATTCGTTACGAATCATGTCCTTCAGAGAGACTCCGGCTACTTAAATATATGAACTTTAATATCCCTAGCCCTAAACTTGGCAGCGTACCTAAAAATGCACATTTTATATTAAAAAAAATTGCCAGTAATATAGCTCGTCTCCTACTTTCTATTTAGATTAAAGTGGTTGTAAAACGTCCAAACTTTCTTCCAAAAAATATATTTTAGCAATTTGGCAACACCATTTGACAGTAGCTCGCAAGATGGTGGACCGTGCGAGTGCGACTACGGGACTCAAAAATATAATTTGCAATAATTACCTAATTTTCTTGTTAGGCACTATGCAGATAACATCATTTGACAGTTAAATACTTGAACTAACGATTATAATTTATATTTGTCAGATAAATACATATTATGTCGGTCAAATGTAAGCATGTTTCTTAATGTGTCTAAAAATGCACATTGCCAGGTTATGCATATATAGTCACACTAATTTTGTCGTGTGCACTATGAGATACATTGCCAGGTTATGGTTAGGTTATCGTTACTATAAAATCCATCACATGGATACATTCTCAATCAAATATGTATATTATAATTACGGAATAGTTTACATTCCTTGAAAGGGTTTGTCTTAACTGTTTGAAAGTCGATCAGGAAAATCATTTCAGCATTGGTGAAAATGATGGTTCTTTATAAAGGGACCAGAGCAGGCTCACGGATGCAATACATAAAAAGCAAACTACGGAAGTGGGGGTGTAAAATATTTGTGCGCGCAGAAATGACCGGATTCGTGTACGATGTTTTGGTTTATGGAGGAGAAGATACTTTTCGTCACCTTATCTTCACTGATGACGAAGATTGCATGGGTTTAGGAGCAAAAGTTGTAATAGCACTGTCACAAACAACTCAACAACCTGTCTGAAAAGCACTTTACTTTGACAACTCCTTTACGTCACTGGAATTGCTCCATTACTTGAAGGATGTACGGGATGAAAGTACGGGATTTTCGATTTGGGCACTATAAGGTCGAATCAATTGCGTGAAGCTAACAAAATGTTACCTAACGATAAAAACTTGAAGAAAAGAGGCCGGGGTGCTTTTACCCAAGTTGTCTCAAATTAAAGCAAAATAACAGTTGTAAAATGGTTTGATAACAAGTGTGTCACCGCAGCAAGTATCTACAGACGTGAACGTGACGTGGATGTTTATCCAGCTCAACCGATTTTGTGATATGATAATATGACCAAAATCAGACAACAAGTCGCTTGTCCAAATATGATTCGGTACTATAACTCACGGATGAGAGGTGTTGATCTCGCCGACATTCTCATTGCTTTGTACCGCACGGAGCTGAAATCCCATAGATTGTACTTACCACTCTTCTCCCAGCTCCTCAACATCTGCGTTAACAATGGCCGGCTTACAGAAGAGAGACCACAGGATATAAGCCGATGAGACTTAAGGAATTCAGATATACCATAAGTAAGTCTCGTTACGTTTCAAAGAGCGATAAAAGTAACTCCAGGTGGCCAAAAGAGATTCCTGGCACATGAGCGTCAAGTTAACAGTCGTTAACAGTCGTCGAACATGTTGGCCATTTGCCGACATTTAGAACAAAAGGCCGCTGCAAAAAATGCATCAAAGGGCTGACCAAATTTTTGTGCACTAAATGCAATGTGAGACTGTGTTTGACTGAAGAACGCAATTGTTTATGTGCCTACTATTTCTTAGTTAGTTAAATGTTTTGTTTTCTGTAAGTGTTGGGATAAACTGTTTTTTAGAAGTGCAATGTTAGAAGGCACATGCTTATTTTATGATAATTATGTTCAAAATAACTTTATGAAGATTACTTTATATACGTGCAATGTTGAAAGTGCAATGTCCATACACGTTGGAATCGTTCAATAAACGATCTCAATTTATGTGATTTAATCTTAGGAAGCTTTAGCGTTATAACTTAAGTCAATGGATGTGACTTAAAAATATTAACCTTAGCAAAACATATTTTGTTTGGTATCGCTCACCAGCAGGCAATGCGTCCTTAAAGATACACAATTATTTTCAACTAAAATATGGAACTCTTGGCAATGTGCATTGTAAGATACATGCCATAAATCCAAAAATATACATAAAATATATTTTTTTGTATTTTTTCTATGTACAATTATCACTGAGATGTAAAATACACTGAAAAAAGAAACAAGTATTGATCACTTTTTTCGCTGCCAAGTTAAGGGCTAGCGATATTAATATATACTTTTTGGACATACGGATTAGTTGGAGAGCAATTATTTACAAAAGGTACTTTGAGAGCAATTATTTACGAAAATATTCACTAAATCAAGAAAAACAAAAGAAGTTTTTAAAAGAACTGACGCAATATCTGCCACGCATTAACGTAAGCATGCAGATTTTTTTTTTTCAGTTTCGGTTACAATAATGCAGTGCCCCCCCCCCCCCCTTGAAATATGATTGAGTAGCGGCTTACACAAGACATCTATATTCCAACTTTCATCAAAATACATTTTGTAGTTTTAAAGTAAAATGCTTGTGACATACGGACGGACGGACATAACGAAACTATAAGGGTTCTATTTTGGCTGCGGATCCCTAAAAATGACGATGCTTAATAAAACCATCTAAAATCTGTAAATAGATGCGTGACTTAAAATATGTAAATAAAATGTTAATAGATTTTTTTTGATGTCATACTTATGTCTTTGGGGCTTCCTCGCGTTAAAACACCGGAACAGATGTTAGGCGGAAATACAAGGATGATGGTTTAATGATAATTTTTAAAGTCATGCGTTTTTCTCACATGTAGACCGAGTTGGGAACACTTAGTATGTACGAGTATATATATGAAACTTAGTAATAAATAGCCCTTTGCCAAAGTTTATTGACTTCTAAGACCGTCCCTACCCACACTATTATTCACAACAGTGGTGAGTAATATAGTGTGGATAGGCATAGGCACGGTCTCCGGTAGTTGCTTCATTTGTTATATTCACTTTCATTAATAAAATGGAGTACATTGTAAATTGTGTTTTTACTTCGTTATAAACAGATCTGATGTGTATTTTATATGGAGGAGGTATCGGGTACCTATGTAATATTACTTCATAATAAAGATATACCCTGCCTCAATTGACTCTGATGTCCGTGCTTGCAAACTGTTTGATTGTTTTGTTTGTTATGTTTACTTGTTTTTAATGAGCTGGAATAAATATAATCTTGTGCCCTGATAAAAATATATTAAATATTTATGGACGAAGTTGAGTGCGCCTATTTCTTATAAAGTAATGTTACATTACTTTATAAGAAATAGAAAGCCCTTTGTCAAAGTTAGACTCTGAAGACTGTACCTGTTTACACTATTACTGTTTTATTGTTTCGATTGTTACGTACACACGTTATTAATGAGTTAGACTAAATATGATCTTGTTTCTCAATAAACGAATCTGATGTATCGCCAACTGACTGCAATATGGCCTCATCTCAAAATGTTAGAATTATCGCAGATTATTGTTTTTCCAGATTGTTTAATTTACAAACTTAATTCAAAGAATTAAGGCTAAACGTCCTTATAAGCCTCTTAATACCTACTTGTACCTTTATGGAACTTTTCCGAAATCATCTATTTCTTCCTGCAATACGGTTACTCTCCGCTCCAGTTATTTAACTCGAAGAACTTCGACAAAGTTGCGGGCACCTAGTATGTAATATTACTTAATAATAAATATAACCCTTTGCTAAAGTTAATTGACTCTGAAGATCTTGCCAGACTATACAATTTACTGTATAATTGGTTTGTTTCATATGTTCACTTTCTTATGTTGTGTTGAATCGTAATAGTATATATGATCGTGGTTCGTTATAATCATATCACAAAAAAAATATTTTTTGGATTTTATGCAGATATGTTCGGAGTTGTGTAATTTACGACTTGAATAAAAAAAATGAGTAATAAGTATCCTTAAAAGCCTCTTAATACACGTGCGCCCTTATAAAACTTACGGTCACTCGTCACTCTCACCAGTTCTTAAAATCGGGTAACAACGTGTAGTATCTATCTATACAATCTATAGATAGATGTCATCTATCTATACATATAATAAAGCAGAAGAGGATCGAAAGTGGAAGATATCCGAAAAAAAATTGGCCGGGGATACTTAAAAACGATAACAGAACACGTTCCAACAGTTTTTAGAATGTTTGTCTGTTTGTCTGTTTATATGTACGCGCATCACGTGAAAACGGCTGAACAAGTTTGGATGCAAACTTTAATAATCTGTCGAAAAAATCCCCGGCCAGGTTATAGGCTATAAAAATTCAACCCTTAAAAGGGGGGGTAGCCACTACATTTCATTGAGTTAAGTTTGCACCTGAATCTTATCGCGTTACTTAGAAAGGAGGTGCAAAGTCTTCTCAAACATGTGCTACGAGCCCATTGAGTAACGAGTACCTTGTTAAACTAACAGATGGCGCTAAAATTAATATCTTTTGCCAAATAAATCAGTACTTAATATTATAAATGCGAAAGTCTCTGTCTGTCTGTCTGTTACGTCTTCACGCTTAAACCGCTGAACCGATATGGATGAAATTTAGTATAGAGATAGTTTGAGTGCCGGGAAAGGACAAAGGCTACTTTTTATCCCGGAAAAATACTCTTATCTGCGATAAACGAATTTAAGGCGGACGAAGTCGCGGGCAGAAGCTAGTATTTAATATGGACAAAGTTGCTGTGTAATATTACTTCACAATAAATAGAAACCCTTTGCCAAAGTTAATTGACTCTGAAAACCGTGTCTGCTTACACTAATATTCACTCTCTAATGATGAACTGGAGTAAATAATGATATTGTTTTTTTTTTAATTATTGCAGATTCATGTTCGGAATTGTCAAATTTACGCCCCTAATAAAAAAGTAAGGATGAGTATCCTTCAATGCCCATGAATACACACGTGCCCTGATGCAACTTACGGTCACTTGCCAAACACTAGTTATCTAAGTCAGGTAACAACGTATCTAAATTTAATAAGGACGAAGTCGCTGGCGCCTCGTATGTAATATTACTTAATAATTAATTGAAACCCTTTGCCAAAGTTACGTGTATTTAACTGTGAAGATGTTGCCTGTCTACACTATTATTCGCGTTTAAATTGCTTCGTTTGTTATGTTCACTCGTTGTTAATGAGTTGGAGTAAATATGATCTTGTTCCGTAATAAACAAATCTGATGTATAATTAACAATACGACCACATGACATTAAGTGCCGCGTAATGTTCTTGCACTTCCTTTAAACTTGAAACACGTTATTCCTGATTTTGTACTAATCACAGATAAGTGTTTTGTTTACTTCTAAGAACCCGTATAGTATGCATTATTGCATGGAATGAGTTAAAAATTATGCTGTACCTTATTCATTTGTCAGGACCTGTTTTTTTTTTACTGTTTAGAATTAAGTTGTTAATTAAGTATTTTGAGTTTTTAACAATTAACGAAAATATTATGTTAATTTGAGAAGAATAAAAGGTATAGTGACGAGTGTGTATTTTCTGTATTTAAATATTACAATTTATCAATTTATAATGCACAGAACAAGCTTTGCTCAGTTTATTACTTATTTATTTATTTAAACTTTTTTACACAATACGAGAAAGTACAAATGGTGGACTTAATGCCATAAAGGCATTATTTACCAGTCAATCATTAGGCCAAACAGATAAATTATTGGTGCTGGATATCGGTATCAAACTTGGATAAATTAATAATTACAAGAGTGAGACACTCAAATTATACTATTCATAAAACGTAATATATATAAACATAATACAAACATAGCATGCATGGTACCTGCTTCTAAACTACGATGAAGACTCTTGGTCTTGATCTTCAAGAGATGCTTGCGCAACTTACATTTGAATTTATTTATGAATTATTATTATTATTTATAAAGCTAGATTTTTTTTAACACCTACAATTACAATGCTTTTATATAAAGTTTTCTTTACAATCACTTACCTTTTTCCAATTTTGTCTAAACTTTCCAAACTTTTAACAACTTGACACCAACTTTTTGTCACTACCAAAGCAACAGTCGCACTCAATAAAAAATCAACTACACGTCACATTGAATGCACAGTTTGAACTTTTTTCCGAGATCAGTACACTGAGGATGGCGGCGCGGGACGCGTGACGCTCGTTCACTCTCTCGCACTAGACTGGCGTGCATCTACGTCGAATTTTCCGCGACGCTTCTGTCGCACTCTTACGAATAAACGCTTACAATATTTTTTCAGCTGTTTTTGAGATTCTTTTCCACGTATTTCTGCATCGTTTCTAGTATAGTTTCACCCGGCTACGTAGAATTTAATAAACATTATTATTAAATTATTTCATGTTGTTTTTCATTTTGATAATAAGTTGTCGTCTAATAGATAAAAGTCTAAATCTATTATTTTATAAATTTGTAGAAATGAAATGTCTGTACATTGAAGATATAAATAAAATGTAATGGACTATTAAAAAAAAAAAATTGAAATTTTATATGTTGTATGTGTCGTTGTAGCTTCATCACGCCAAATCGGGTGAACAGATTTCAACTATTTTTGGGACACGGGTAGCTGGGTATCCACAGATAGTTATAGAATACTTTTTACCCGACTACGCTCTTGAAAAAGAGAGGGGTTATGACTTTTTCTCCGACGCGATCAAAGTTGCGGGTACTTTCTAGTGCTTTTATAAAATTACTAGAATGAATGCAACTTTGTTTGCGGAGGAGAAAAAGTCTTAATCGTCATTCTTGCTTCAGCCTCCTTCTCCTCACTTCGTGTTACTCATTCCTAAGAATCGTGACGTTCACGTGGAATCATCTTCTTTCGGACGGTGTTCGCCCATCTGTGCCTGTTCTTGGCATCGTGTAGTGCTTCAGGGTAGTCGAACAAAAAGTATCGTATAACTATCTGTGGATGACCAGCTACACGTGAACTAAAAATGGTTGAAATACATTCAGCCGTTTTCATGCGATGAAACCACAAAGAGACACAGAAACACAAAAAATCCAAAAAATATATGTTTTAATGCACTGACCTTCAAATAGCCCAAATCACTTACACACACACTTATTTTGTTTAAATATCTTTAATGTACACAAATTTTATTTTTACAAGTTTATAATAACTAACAACCTATGGATTAAACTGTCTAAAATAAACATTTTTTATTATTTATTTATAATAGCATAGATAAAATCCATTTTCCTTACATGACATCATCAATCATCACAAATCATGGGTTATGAATCCAAGAAAAATCTTAACGCAGCGAACTACGAATGACATAAAACAGTATGAACACTGATAACTGCGCCAACTCTGGGTTGGAACGTTTTTGTGTATCGCCCTCTCCAGGGCTCCTATGCGAACAGCCCTCCCCAGGGCTCTATGACAAGGAATATCGGACCTTCAGTCCGCATTTTGCAACTAAATATCGAATGATCGTCTAAGAGTAAATGTGAGTACCTGGCCAGACTGGCCCAAGAACATGACGTTGATATAATCTGCATACAAAAAGTTCATTTTGACGAAACTGGACGAGATCTAAGGATGGTTATAGGATACTTTTGATCTAACTACGCATCAGCAAGAATTACGCCTTTTCTCCACCGCAAGCGAATTATGACATAAATAAGTTAAGTATAGTTGGAAGTTACTTTATAAAACTAAATCATGCCTAATCATTAATCACTTACCGTAAGAAAAGAACACTAATCATCATGGCTTTAAGTACTTGTCTCAAGATTAGGTATTTTAAGTTAATACCCTTTAAGATATTTTATTTATCTATATCAACCAAGCTCGACTTAAAGTGCGACCAGGCGCAGACAGCATCTATAGACTCCCCGTAATCCTCCCGAGGTCATCCGTTCATCTAGTCACAAAAAACTTTACGATGTATTAATTATACCTTTACAGTGAGTTAGAGACAAAAGTAAATCCATACGTTTGCTATACGCTTAACTGATTTAAATGAAATTTGGTATAGAGATAATTTGACATTGTAACGAGGTGCAACTTGTTATTTGTCAACTGTTTGGTTTTGTGAAGGTTCTAAAATTATTTTCTTTTGTTTCACAGCCAAAATCAAAAATATTCTAATAATCCACACTAGAATGCTTATACTTTCGAAGAGCTATTCCATTCAGAGTTTCCAAACTGGTCTCATCGCATCTCATCCGATATGTCTTATCCGAACCGTCATACGTATTTATAAATAATTATAAACCTTCCATATATGCAATACAATTTCCTCGACTGTCTAGTGATTCCTAAAGCTTGTTTAGTAAATTAATCTAAGGTCACGCAGCTGGCACCGAAGATTTAAACTTACATAATAGGCACGGAAAGGTAAGTTGTTTATATTTTCTACATGTAAAACTTTTATAGATGTAAAATGTAATTGTGTAGTTATAATGTAGTTTCCTTTTGTCCTCAGGTGCCTTTCATTTACCTTTATAATTTAACAATAAATTAAGTACCCTGTCACCCTTGACGGCCACCTGACTCCTACCCTTTCTTTCTGACTATCACTCATGGATGTCCACTCCTGGACTTCTTCTAAGTCTTGCACTCTTGACAGAAACAGAGTGGTCATAGTCATGTCTCGGTCGAGTTATGCTCCGCCGGCTGCTCTCATAATGCGACGCTATGTAGCTGTATGTTTGGCGGAGCGAGAAGTGTCGTTGATACTAGAGTGTGGCACAGATTTAATGAGGTCTGTCCACCGTGCTGAATATAGGCCTCCCTTATAGCTCGTCACAGATCGCGATCCTGTACTGATCACATTCACCGACTCCTTGCAATTTTCACGAGGTCATTCCGTCCACCTAGTCGTGGGCCGTCCTATGCTGCGCTTAACCGACATAGCTCACAGGATTGCATCGTTGAAGTGGCAATGGGAGGGCCATGTAGCCCGGAGAAAGAATGGCTGTTGGGGCAATAAAATCTTAGGAAGAACATAGAATACTTTCAATCCTGGAAACCAAGTACCTGAAAGGGGCAGAGGAGGGGCGAAGCCATGGGGAAATGTTAGTACTCGTATGTTTTTTTGGTACTTTTTTGTTTTTTTATTTTTTCAGTTCAGTTAGCACAGAAACTTTGCTTGGTAATAAAAGTATAAATGGAGGTTATTGCCAACGGGGAACTATTAATTTAAAGAATAAAGTTCTCGGCTCGTAACTAAGAGACGCCAGAGCACAATAAAGTTTACAAGCGTAAACAAGTGAACAAGCTTGTTCTATCTGTACTATTATAAAGTTGTAAAAATGAAATGTGTGTACTTAGAAGATTTTTTAATAAAAATAAGTGAAATGGGCTATTGGAAGGTCATTGTACTGTTTTTTTTTATTTGTTTTTTGTACGTTTGTATGTTGACTTCATTAAATCTTATCTTAGATACATACACACACATCGTGTCTTTGTGCCATCGTCACGCCTAAACGGGTGAACAGTAATTGAGCATATTTTATACCAATTGACTCTAGGATACTTCTTACCTGACTGTGCTAAAGCAAAACAAGAGGGTCGTGACTTTTTTTACCTCCGCGAACGAGTGACATGCACCTTTTAGCAAGAATTGCAAGGTGTGGAATGAGCTTTCTCCTGATGTGTTTCCGGAACGCTATTATATGAGATTCTTCAAGAAGCGAGTTATTACATTATTAGGGCACTCAAAGGTTGGCAAAAGTTTGGCGACTCCCCAAGTGTAAAGAAAGGCACATATTCTTGTGCGGCGATGACCTCTTTCCATCAGGTGCCTCATCTGCCCGTTTGCTACTTATAACATAAAAAAATGACTTCGTAAATACCGAGATATCATTCTTAAAATTTGCGTAAAACTGCGTCTGGTTACTTGATATACGAGTAATTAGACACAACATGAAGTAATGGTACGTGTTCCTACTCACTGGGTGAAATAAAATGATTTATCAGCAATAAATTGGTACCAAATTGTAAAATTTGACTAAAAATTAATCCAAACGGCAAGATCTATAATCTATGCTATTCATTCATTCTTTATTTAAGAGTTTGACACATGTCGGTGCAGTTCCCTCCGGTACTTTCTTCTGAATGCAAGTTTCTTGACTTTTTGATACGCCTACCGTTCCCTTTATCTGGTCAATAAAGCTGATTCTTGACCTTTCACTTCCTCTCCTTCCCTTCACACAAATACTTGCTGTAGCCAGGATTCGAACCCAGGACCGCCAGCTTCGTAGGCCGTTGTGCAACTAACTGAGCCAAACCTGTCGTCAAAATGTTTTGTACAATAAGTATTATTTTGTGCAATACAGATTAAATAGATAACATCGTTAGTGAATACTCTTGAATCTGATGAAATCCAACCAAAGAAATCCATATTCTGAAGCACAAATAGGAAGGTGGGGTCTACACGTTTTTGTCAAAATGTTAATATCTACATGTTAGGATCGCTTTAAACTACAGCTGAATATACATTTGGGAAGCGAGTGGAGTCAAAGCTAACACAGAGGACCATGAGACCATTAAATAAAGTGTGAGGTTTAAAGTAACGGATGTTGTCAAAGGACCCTGTCATTGAAACATGCAATATTACCCGTTGTATATAAGGATTTACGTCGTACATAAGCAGGAAGACTTACCTTACTAGGATCATTCGCCTGCTCGTTTGCCCCTGTTAAAATAAAATAAAATTAGTCGTAACCTCAAACTTTATTGAAAGTTATCCTCGCAACATTTTTCATTTTTTTTCGGATAAATTTTCAAGGTTAGTTGACACGCTATTTCATACTTTTAGTATTATAAAGTGTGACTTAGGGCTTTTTATACGTTTCTAAAGAAATTTGCTTAAACGGTTTGGGCCAGTGGTTAAGTTCCTTAACTTAGCACCAAACTTAACTATTTACAAGCAACGCATGGCCCAAGCTATTCATTCATGAATGAATAAATGGTTAAATTCGGTGCTAAGTTAAGGGCGGCGCAGGACCAGTCATGGTGATGCTCCTTATGGGCGGCCTATGACCAGTGGACATTTTCTGGCTGATGAAGATGATAATGATGATGATGATGATGTTACTATACTTATAGGTATACTCGTACATAATCTAGGTACTTATATCCGAGATGTCAACACACATCATGTACGTTGTCACATCGGTTACGGAATGAAACTCCGAGCCATGGAGCATAGAAAGGTAAGGAGGTTAATCTCATGTAGGAAAGCAAATGAAAAAGCGCTCAGTGAAAAGCAGTTAATATTAGTTCAAAATTATATAGTGCCAAGTGCGTATGTTATGAATTTAGCTATTGCTTTTCAATTCTGGTCATGTGAACAACTGTTTTTTTAACATTTTTAACAAAATGCTACTCAATATTTTGTTCATCTTCTGATGTAAATTAATTGTGTTCAAAATGATTTGTCTTGCATTGTTGTGGATATTTTAGCATGGTTGGTATTTTATTTTATAATCGCGGAATCACTTTCTACGTCTGTTGTCAAAGAATCATTCTTGCCAATAAAATAAATTAAGAGACTTGATACTGTGGTGCCACCAATTTAATACCATTTTATGGAGTCAGGAGAGCATAATTTGGGTCGACCGTCTGAACGACAGCCCGTTCGGCTGCCCCAGGTATAGCTGGACAGATGTAGTGGAGGCGGATCTGGCGGAGTTGAACGCTGAAAGCTGCCTGGAGACAGCGGTAAATCCTCAGAAATGGAGGAATCTTTTATCGGAGCCCAAGGCTCACGTTGGGTCACTAAGCCATCGGAGTAACTAAGTAAGTGATGGACACACAGATTATTGTCATGTCCTCCTTACCTTTCTTTACTCCATGCTCCGAGCGTTTTGACCACTTGGTTCAAATGTCATTGTTGTCTCACTATTAGTATCACAACGGAAGGTCGATTTGATTCAATGAAATTGGACTCGGCATCTTTCGATTTCATAAAAAGTCTGATCATCATCTAGGTATTTCAATAATGCTTACTAAGAAGCCAGTGGTGAAAAAATGCTGACCTGTGAACCAGAGGACTGCCGAAAGGACTGCATCTATGTTGCGTGTCTTACAACCTTTTAAATTTCCGAGTGATATTAAATCGACATTTTGTTTATTTATTATCAAGGAACCCAATTTTTTATTTTATTATTGGAACAAGTTTTGAAGATATTCGAGAAAATTTGTAGTAAGCAGATTCTCTGAGTGATGTCATGATATGATACTGTAACAGCTCACATGAAGAACTACAGTACATAAAATACTAAATACGCCTTAACACTACTAGTGCACGTGTATAATTTTCTACTTACTACTGAACATTATCCACTTGTCACCTACGCTCTTTTAGAACGAGGAACTTTTGAAATTGTTTTTTTTTTAACGAGCTCCGGATATGACGAAAATTTATATTATTATAATTATTTATCCTCTATTTAATTTCATCAAAATAAAAATGAAGCGTTGTCAATTGACTGTTCAGTTAAAACTTCACTTTTTTTTCGACTAAGTAATTATCAATTATAGCATATTTGGTATAAAAAAATTCATTATCGCAACATATATTCCTTTAGCCCTTTGCGCCGTTCCCTTGAGAATTGCAAGGGGAATGAAATTGGTGGGAGAAATAGTACCCACTCATTTTCCTCACTTCGCGAAATTTGATCGAATAATACAATTTACCAAAGGCGAGGTTTGGCTATCTGACAAGGAAATGCTCACTGACAGACCTGTCTGTCAAGAAAGATTCCGTAAGGAAGTTTGTTTCCCCATTTTCGCCAATACTTACTGATAATTTTATTATGTGCTAATATAACGTTTGATGTTTGGTTAGCACAGAAAACTTGTTATAATTAAGTAATAATCAGTTAATTGATTTTGTAACAACAGCAGTTTATACCTATTCAGTGCAGACTTGCGTATTTCAAAAAAGTTTGTACATTGACTTGAACGTTGTATATATAACTATATGTCTAACTTTTTGAAGTTTACAAAAGCTGTTAACGATAATTATGATACTTGTTTAAAGGATAAAGTGTACTATTTCCTTTAGAAACCAAGAACGTGTTTAATGAATGCTGTTTGAAAGCAATCAAACTATTAAACTATTAGTTTCGTTAATTTACTGTCATATAGATACAAATCAAAGCGTAAATAAAATATGATTGCTCTCGCACGTGGTCACACCAAGAATCGAACCTGGTACCTTTGGCACAAACGTGTCAACCTCTCCACTAGCGAGCATTGTTTGTATATTTATGTAAAAACTTTTTCATCAATAAGATCTTTCTCAATTTCCGAATATTTTTAACCGACTTCAAAAAAGGAGGAGGTTCTCAATTCGGTTGTATGTTTTTTTTTATTTTTTTTTTTTATGTTTTTTACCTTAGAACTCCGTCATTTACACGACGATTTGAAAAAATATTTTTTTTGTTCATGAGTAGGTAGCATTTTCACTAACTTAAATATCTATCTAATACGGTTCAGGAGTTAGAGCCCTCTGACATAAAGATATATAGGCTGCAGTAATAGGGATCCGTTTGCCCCTTTTGGGTACGAAACCCTTAGATCAAACTCACATTGATATTATTTAATTTATGAGAAAAAGTCGTAACCCGCTCATTTTGCTCTGCGTTGTGGGGTAAAAAGTATTCAATCCTAGTACCAAACTTGGCTAAGATTCGTTCAGCCGTTTTGACAGGATGTCGCCGCAAAGCTATTTCAACCGAGAGATGCTTGGCGTTGTCTATACAATTATAAAGTAGTAAAAATGAAATGTCTGTACATGGAAGTTATTTTCAAAAATTTATTGTTACGGACTATTTAGAGGTCACTAAAATGAAAAAAAATTTTTTTGGACTTTTTGTATGGTTGTATATGTCGTTGTGGCTTCATCACGCAAAATCGGCTAGACATATTTCCACAGTTTTTGGCACACGGGTAGCTGGGTATCTTCAGATGGTTATAGGATACTTTTTACCCACCTATGGTGAAGGAAAAATGACGGGTTATGACTTTTTCTCCTCCGCGAATGAAGTTGCGGGCGCCTTCTAGTTATTAATATTCATACTATTTTGACTCATGACACCTATAATGCATCTGAATTGTATAATTATTTTAAACAAGCGTCTAGACGCGTCTTTTACAATGCACCCCACTATAAGAACCCACAAATTAGAAAGGCAGCCGACTTCCGTCCGTTCCTGGTCCCTCCGAGGATCCACTCCCCAGAAGCAGTCTCGAAAGAGGCCGGTATACCCGGCGTCCTAGACACGTGCTCACTGATCCAGACGACGACACCACAGCAGCCAGCGAGAACATGGCAGCTGCGAACTCTTTAGACGATGAAGTCTAAGAGTCAACCCCCCCGGCGGGGTCACTCAGCTTGTAGTCTCGCAATCTCCCCAACGCCCAATTTCCCTTGTCTCTCCCCGTCCCAACTGAAGTTGAACGGTTCCGGTTCAACCTACCTCCGCAGTTCTTGTGCCTTGCACAATGCTTCGCACCCCGTTTGTAAGCGGCCACGGGTGGCATTCCATTTTCTCGGTTTGCACTCCCCCCACTGAATCCGATTACAGGTCAGGAGATCTAGGAGGAGTGGAGGTCTATCGAGTTCAAACTCAGGTTCTAAAAAAAAAGATCGTATAAATTTATAACAGTATAGAATCCTTTAGATTAATGGTTCCTTTGCTTTTCGGTGAAAAAAAGCCAAATCCTTCTTGGATGGACGCCGATCCGTCAACATCTCCATCTCTTGGTGATGCCTCGTAGAGGGGCGAAACGTGTGTCGAGATTACAGTATCTGGGGGCGTTTTGTATTTGCATGCGTATTTTTATCGTGAAAACTGCATGACAATATGTGCATGTGAGTACAATTTATTGTCAGAACTAGCCATGATACTATTTCGCGGCAAACTAAAGTAACTCTAATCCATTAATCGAATATGAAATTCCACAAAGTAACGCCTAAATCTAAAAAATATTTAATACTATAGAAATGGTGATAATTATTTAAAGCCAGTTTTAATATCAAAGTGTCATAACGTATTACAAATATTGGAATTAGCATATACTATACATCTAATAAATTGATATTCGATTTGATCTAGTATTTCTCCCGTAAGATTTAAATTTGCAAATTATTTCAGCGTCTGTCTTATTTTCGATAGATTATTTATTTAAATGTTACAAGTGTGGACAAATGATACCAATTGTCCTTTTGTTTAAAAATTAAATAACAAAGAGTTCGGGAAAACTCGTTTATTAAGTAAACACGCACAAATAGATTTTAAAATTTTAGAATAGTTATAGATACAGTTATTTAATTATTATATGGCACTAGCTTCTGCCTGCGACTTCGTCCGCCTTAAATTCGTTTATCGCGGATAAGGGTATTTTCCGGGATAAAAAGTAGCCTATGTCCTTTCCGGGGACTCAAACTATCTCCATACCAAATTTCATCCAAATCGATTCAGCGGTTTAAGCGTGAAGCGGTAACAGACAGACAGACACACTTTCACATTTATAATATTAGTATTGATAGTATTGATTTAGATTGATGTAACCGAGAACAAAGTAGCCATGATTTATACATATGTGTGGTAAGTTTTATCTAAATTTGTATGACTGTATTTGAGTTACAAAAAACCAAACTTTCACAATGATTATATTCCTAAGATTGACAGAGGAATAAATTTCTATCAAAAATAACATTTTTGTGAAAGCTTTTATTGCCGACTGTACTTTTCTTTGAACACCCGTCATTTCATTAAGATTAACGAACACAAACTTGGTAGGATTTCTTTATTTTGTTCCAGAGTTCCTATGACCACCAGTTGTGCGCGGTCTATATAGGTATAGAGAAACTGCCTACCCTGAAGCCCTCAACGGCCCTGGCTCCATATAAGCAGATAAAAACAACTCGGCCAATAACTTTGTGTACGACCACCTTCCTGCTCCATCATCAGATCAGCTAGATGGTATCATAACCACCGAACTTACATAAGTATGCCAAATTTTAGCTCAATCGGAAACTGGGAAGTAGGTCAAATTTAAATTGCAGGATTTGATCCGTACAAACATACATACATACATTGCAGGTTAAATAAAAGCTTGTAAAAATAACCCGTTTCAAGCAAATTTCAAGATAAGGTAACCAGTTATCTGACTCAATTATAATATTCAAATGGTAATTGATGTATTCTGAGAAGCCTGCATTCTCCCTGGAGGTTAAACTCTAAGTAACCGTCACTTTATACCGGAATATAATAATTCAGTAATTAATTTTATGGAGTCTTGTGTAGGTTGGAGAATAACTATTTGGAGCGTAGGCTGATACATAGATAAAATAAAAGAAAATCTAACTTCAGATGTTTGTAATTTTGTATTCGCGAAAATAAATATGGTATTTCCTAGGATGCTTACTTCGCTATAACAGGCCCCGAAACCAAAGCATTTTATGCTATGTACTTATTAAACATTTGTTTAAATTGAAATTGAGAGTATTATAATGAAATTCTAAACAACATTGATAGAGGAAGGAACGGAGGCAATATGACGACCTTTTGTATCCGTGTATTTTCTTCTCTCATTGAGTATCTTTAGCATACCTACTACCAAACTAAAAAGACAAGCTGCATAAATAATATTTTCGTCTGTTTTATTTCAATGAGACAAGCTGTATGTCTGGTTGTCTGTCTGTATATCTGTCTGTATGTATTTTTGTTTGTCTGTCCGGCCTTATCTAGCATTGTTTGCCCTACTGTATATGTCTTTGCATTTATTTGAGAAAAGTACTATACATACCTCGCCGCGAACAGGAATGTCTACCTCGTACAGCTAGATGGCCGCGTTAACATTAGGCCATCTATAACTACTCGACAGGTAATCTTCTCTTTTGCTGCCTCTGTAGTTATGTATTAGATTGCCTGTTAACTGAAAGATTAGCGAATATACGGAAATATTGGCGGTGTTAATTTGGGTTTCATTATTAAAATATTTTCCTTCGGATACTACAAGGGTTATTAGCAACCTCATGTTTCTTCTAATTAAAATATCAAGTATCTTTTGAAAGAGGGTTAAACCATTGAATTAACAAACTTCTGTGTAAGTATAATCATTTAAAATATTATGCTTAATGTATTAAATTTAACCTAAAAATATAAGGAAAGTAAAACAAAATAAAACTAACTTAATCTAAACTAACTTCATCTAAACAAAATCTAAAAATGGCCCCTGCGGTATTGTACCGCAGATGCTGGAGGCGTTTCTTCACTGACTGATTCTTTGTGCGAGGAATCCGTCAGCTCTCCGGTCACCAGTAACGTCTGTAAGCGTCTTTAAAACGTCTTTGAAGACGCATAATGCGCTGGAGCCCCACGGACCCAGAGTCTCGACGCCAAAAGGAATAAACCAACTTCCAAATTTATATTGAAAGGGATGGTGAATGAATAACACTAAGCAAGTCGTAGATAGATACTCTGTTGGGCTGCATGGCATGATACACACCAGCTGCATCTTATGGTAAATGCATCATTATATAGTTTAACCTATGCATTCTCAATAGGATACAATGTACCAGATGTATACCAGATATGTTTACCAGAACAATTAAGGCTTTGTGTACCTAAAGGATTTATTGTATCTCATTACACGTACTAACCAGGGCAAACAGTGCGGTACAAAGCTTACACTGAATAGTATTTAATCAGTCTACTGTCTCAGATACATATTAGTTGATTATACAATTATAAAGTTGTAAAAATATGTCTGTACATTGAAGTGATTTTAAAAATAAGGACTGAAGTGAGATATTTCAAGGACACATATATGGTGGAGACTACGCATAGGAAAGCGCAGCGTAGACCACCGACTAGGTGGACGGATAACCTCGTGAGGGTCAAAGGGAGTCGGTGGATGCGGTCTGCACAGGATCGCACCATGTGACGAGCTATACGGGAGGCCTATGTTCAGCAGTGGACGTCCGTGGCTGATAGATAGATAGATAGATAGATATATGTTCTAAATACATATAATGTTTGTATGTACGACTATATATTATGCCTTTGTGTGACTCACTCACTCTCACTCTTGGCATATAAGTTGCTGGACATCCACACATTGTTTTAGGATCCAACTATGCTGAAGTATAAAAGAGGGTAATGACTTTCTTATACATGAACAAAGCTGCGGGCGCTTTATAGTTTAGTAATATAGATTATGTTTATTGAATGTGCGATTGTCTGACTAATTTTGATTAAGTTAATAATTAGTTCAATGATAATCAAATAGGCACTAGTATATAACTTATGGCTTGATTGATGAGTAATAAATTGATGAATGGTAAATTAATTTAATTATTCTAAATGCTTAGTAAACCATTTACCAAATTGTTTACTCATAATAAGGATTGTTTTCATGTTTCTAAAATACCTACTGTTTCAAACAATTTGAACGAGAAAATTACCAGTTCACTTAACAAAACTATTTTTGATAAGGGTTCATTTTGCTCTTTGGGTTACAGCAAAGTTATGAATCAAATAAAAAACTTTTAGAACAATGGGTAAAATTTATAGGGCTAACTACAGCTTAGAGGAAAAAGAACTTAAGTGACTAGGAATTCCTATGAACATAGTTTATTTGTGCCATAAGAGCCGTAAAGTTATAAATAGGAAGCGAATTTTGCTCAACTTTATACGACAGAATATTTTGAAACTGACTTTTTTTACATGTTCAAACAAAGTCAGTTTTGTCACATGATTAAATGGGTACCTCACGATCCTGCAAATCTCTTGTTTCCAACGTTACAATGTCAAACATATAACGCTAAGGATACACCGAATAATTGTACACACATTAGGTTGATTACTTTTAATCAGTCTAAGGTTATATCTAATGTATGAATTGGTTGAGTAATACTGCATAGCATATGCAGACAATACGATTATAATATTTTCTTCTGTTTTCGCGATTATTACTCATTGAAATAAAACAATTTAACGGATTATATCGCGTATATTATCTCATTTTAGTTTCCGACGTTTCGGAAGCTATTCAGCTTTGTGAAATGCTGCTTGGTAAATTATTAAAATAAAATAATGAAGCCCTTCTGGCACATGTGTAACTGTCTTTACAGCTTAGGCCCATCTGGCGTGTATGTACATCTTTATTTTTTGAAAAATGGGTAGTTTGGACAAATTGTAAATTTGACAGAGAAAAATTCATCTTTTCCACAGCTGGCAATCTTCGTACAACAAAACGCGTACGTTAGCGCCATGTTGTTTTTAATGTTGACTGAGGTTTTTTCTCCGCTGTGATTGGCTGTTGCTTTGTCAATACACTCGTCTTGTCATCTATATATTATTTGTCGAAATTCATTCTGTCACTGTCACAGTAAAGTGTTAGCGAGAGATGTCTTTGTGTTTATCCTGTCTTGCTTTTTGCAAAATGTTTTATGAGTGCTGTGTTTGTAGAACTTTGCGAAAGGACGCAATTTTACACCATTTCCCGTGCTCTGAGAAAATACATATTAAGTGGTTGAGGTGTTTAAATCGTAATGATCTTGCAAAATTGTCGCCCGCAGAACTAGCAAACATTATGTCCAAGAATTTATTTTGTTTCTTTGACTGCGCCGAGCACAAAACTATTCTTAGTAATTTCATTGCTCTGACTGTCCAATTTAAAATTATGAATTGATGCAAATTTAAAAAAGATATGAAAAATAAATCTTTTAACACATAATATGTTTGTTATTTTTTTCGCCACTGAGATATAATTCTCAGCATACAATTTGATCACATTATATACAATTACTGAAGTTACGTGTTCAATTTAACGTGCCGGGAATTATTCATTCTAAATATTGGACCTTATCCAATGAACCTAGACCGCTTTGGCTGAATACATTACGATCCCTTGCCATATAGCAATCTCGAATAGAAAAAAAATAAACGTCAGTCAACACTAATCGTACAGGTTAAATATAGTTGCCTAGTGCAAATAATATTTGTTTCTGAGTTATCAGTCTGATACGTAGTATCTCTTATTAGTCTGTGATCTTTTCTCAGTCCACCCGTCACCATGTAGAGCTGAAAAGCTTCCGAAACGTCGGGAACTAAATTGAGATAATATACGCGATATAATCCGTTAAATTGTTTTATTTCAATACAATTATGTTTTTGCTGAGTGCAATAAATCGTATTTAAACGAAATATAGTATCGAAATCTGTCTAATTTATCCGTATATTCATATAAGTTACTATAGTCTGTTCTTCTAGTTATTTAAAATAATGTGAACAAAAAAAACTACGTGACTCGCATTAATTCATTATATATAACCTGACCAATGCCGCTGTACCGCGCCTATACCTAAAGGTGCGTCCACATTTGTATCATTTGCCCGATTAGATCTTCGTTCCGTGCCATGATCGCGTGTCACGATCACGAGTTTGGACGTTGCCCCGATCCGATCGCTCGAAATCCATGTTGCTACGCGTATCACACACTTACATTCGACAAGTGGGGCATGATCGCCGTGCCGACAGTGAGCGTCCAAGCAGCGCGATACACAGTCATGCCACGCCACGGTGATTGGATACGAGCAAATGATACAAGTGTGGACGCTCCTTTAGGCGCGGTAAAGCGATGTTGGTCAAGCTATAGTCAAAAAAACTTTTGTATTTATGGTACGACGCCATTAGCTGAATGATCCGAGTTACGTGGTTTTTTGTTTACCTTTCTTAAGTGCCTAAAGAAACAAATAGAAAAGAAAAATCTGTTTGAAAAAAACCGGTCAAGTACGAGTGTGACTCGTGCACCGAGAATTCCGTACAATCTTTCACTTATTCCGACTTAACTTGCCAGTTGAGTCAATTTTAAATAAAAATAAATAAATAAATATTACGGGACAATTTTACACAAATCACTCTAGTCCCATGGTAAGCTCAATAAGGCTTGTGTTATGGGTACTAGACGACGATATAATTAATTGATATATTACTTATATATATAAAAAACATCCAAGACTCAGAAACAAATATTTATGCTCATCACACAAATATTTGCCCTTTACCGGGATTTGAACCCAGGACCTCAGCTTCGCAGGCAACGGTACTCCCACTGAGCCAAACCGGTCGCCATGATCTTTGCCTCTGGTCCCACACAAATGATGTTTACTGTTCATTTAATTCATATTAAATTTTAAATTTTCAGAAAATTTGAGATTTGTCGCTTGCTAAACTTCGGAGATAAAAGAGGGTATGGTATTTTTTTCCACATTCATCCGTAATAAAACGATATTTAAGCTAAATAAAAAAATATATGCAAAAATTTGCAGATCAAGCGCTTTTATATGATACCCTAGGGGACCTAGTGGGAAGACTTTTACTTTTTGCCCCCATCATATTAGTCGGTTTTTGTATAAAATAAAAATATATTTTATAATAATTGTGTATATGAAAATAGAAATAAATAATTCAATATTCGAAATGTACTCGTAATCTTAGCATCGCGATGTAAGCGTAACCGATTGCTCGAAAAAAGAGTGCATCTTTTGTTTACTTTTCAATGTCAATGGTAAATGAATGCCTTAGCGGTTATTCATATTGGCTAAGAATATGTTCTCTTTCTTACCCAGTGACAGATATTATACGTGTCTATAGCCGCGACGATTTTCCAACTTTTTGATTAAACGTCCCGCTCCTGTTTCACATTCTTTAAAGTATTTTTTTTATACTACAAATACTAGCATTAGCATATTAACCTATCTGTTTCCGAATCTTCGCACTCTTACTAATCCTGTCGCGCAATGCCGACGCATTCCAAGTGAGAAAGTGAATTCCTACCTACTACACACATGGCACAATTTGGATTAGCAAAGCGTAGATGTAAAACTGGGAAGCACAGCAACATATAAGCAACACCATCTTTTAGATTAGCACCCAGAAACGGCTTTTAATGAAAGGCGACAAATATGGTGCAGACACAATCGCCTGAAGACTGGTGTCACACTGGTGATACAAGTGGGGATGGAGCGAGTTGTTGACCTGCGAGTGTGACTTGAAACAAACCATACACCTCATAGTATTCCAGTCCCTATCACCAGATACAATGAACCGGGTGAAAACTTTAAACACCTGACAAATATTGCGAGTTTATATTTGCAGAATTGTAAATTTTAGTTGTAATTTAATTGTTAGTAATGTTTATAAACTAGTATGTAACAGCCATCCATGCGATAAGTAAATAGAAGCCATTTTTATATTTAGTATAGTTTTCACCAAAAAAGAATGTGATAACCAACGCTGTTAGCAATGCTGCCAGGCTTGTTACTTACCCCTGAACTCATATCAACAATTCGTTATCATAGATCATATTAGCTTTGTTTTTTTAATTGAAATTGTCACAAACTACAAAACGCACCATCACACATTTTTATCTCCAATTTCGAACGGTATTTCACATGTTTCATTAAATAAGGGAAGAACTAGACACATATTGATACGAAATGACACCCCTGAGTGAAATATTACATCCATGAAAATATGGGATTAAGTGATCTAGGCCGGTTTTATACCCTATATAGGCTTAGCTGAGAGCAAATGCTACCTCAAGGTCTAACATATCAGGATTTCAGTTAAGGATCCGAGAGCACACATGCTTTGGGTAATTTATTATATCTCCTTCTACAACCTAAATTAAATCTAAATACAACCTTGTACCATAATAGAACATAGGCCGTTTTAAAGGCTTATTCAATACGAACAAGTCACCTTTTGACGTAAGTAACACTGTTATTTTTCTATAAGTAAGGTTCATTTTGATGAAAGAGGACGCATTTAGTGACCTGAGAGTAAATAGTATGAATAATGCCGTATGAGTAAATTTTATCCCTTTACCGGTGGTATCCCCTTATTCTGCCTTATTTATGAGGTACCATGCCTAGCACGTTAACTTCTCTCAAATTTTTAATAACCTTTTACCTACATTCGAGTCCCAGAGAAACTTCATACTCCATACAAACTGTCCTTCACATATAATTTTAGTTACGTGTAAATGCCTTATGAGTCTATCATTAATCACTCTTTCAAGCAGCTTGGATAGCGTTGGCAGGAGAGAGATGGGTCTGTAATTTTTGGGATCAGACTTAGGACCCTTTTTGTGTATTGGGAGAACCTTAGCTACCTTGAGTTGATCTGGAAAGACGCTGTTTTCAATACATTGATTTCAGAAACAGGTTATTGGCAACGCCAGGATATCAATGTAAATAGAAACCAAATACTTTACTTTTAGTGGGACACGGTTCTTATAAGGTGGCATGTAAGACGTATGTAATTGGTTTTAAATAAAAAATCATTATTTTGCTTTTTATATTCTATTTTTTTTTACTTATAAAAGTGTTGATATGTTTTCTTGAAGAATTACGTATTGAGTTTATACTCAAAACATATATTTAGCATAGGCTAAGTACATATATTGTAATAGATATAAGAGTTATTTCGAAAAAATTACTGCTTGTTGAGTTTGTTTCGGCTTTCTTCTCCTCAGTGGTCTCCTCTTGGGAAACGCCATAGAGTCAGACTTGTAAAAGTGCCCTTGCGGCCTACTTACAGAATAAAGATCATTATTTCATTATTTCATTTCATTATCTTTGATCACTGTAACTGGAACGTCATCATAGGGTTGGTACGAAGGGTTTGAACTGTTTTACCAAATTTATGACTTCTAGTGGGTTAACCTGCTCAAATATCATGTCGTTGTCAACTCTAGCTTCATAAGTACGCAGAAGTGCGAGTGCTGGGTCGGTATCGATATTGTGGTTCACCACTTTCCCGTGATCAAATTTATTGGCTAGAATATCACAAACGCCATTTGGGTCATTTATTACTTTTGAAAGACCTTCCGATGTTTCGGTTATTAGGTGCATATTGTCTTCTGCTCTTTGTACTATCTTATTTCTATGTTTATTGATAGCTTTCCATATTTCCTTTGATGAGTCCTTTGCTTCTGTTATTTGTGCTTATACTGCTAATCTTTTTGCTGTCCTGGTGATACGTCTAAAAACATTCACGTAGTTTTTCCTATAGTTTACGATCGATTCTGAGTGTGATGTTGAGTGTGCCGTTAGAATGCGCTTCATGGTGCTAGAGACCGTAATGCCTTTCGTGGTCCATTTTATGATCCTCCCCATTTTTTGCTTTATTTTTATCTTCCTCTTTTTGAAACTTTCCAAGAAAATACGATTAAATTTGTTAATAAAGCTGTTCACACCTATATATATCCGGTTTTCTGCTAATATTTTCTGTCGAAAATTTTTATTTCCAATTTCATTAAAACTCCTCGCCCACTTCCAAAAATATTTTAAACTACTAGCTTTGTCTTTATTCCGAACAGTAAGAGAGGTGAGTAAACCTGCATGTCCATCAGCTAGACCATTATGGTCCAAGATGGGGGGAGCTACACAAGTTTCCGGTAAGTTTGTTAAGATGTTATCTAAACACGACTCAGAGTTATTGCGCTTGAAGGTAGGAGAGTTAATCAGCCATTTAAAATTATAGCTCGTGAGAGTTGACAAACAATCCTGGGTTTTCTTGTCTTCTCTCAGTAAGTCTACATTAAAGTCACCACAAATTACACAATTCTTGTTCAAGAAGTGTTCCAAAAGTTGCTCAAGCTTTTCAATAAAAATAAATCAAGTTCGCATCGTTTGGAGTACGAGAGAAAAAAATAATATTGACGTTTGTTTCACAATCTTTGACACCACATACCTCGAAACATTCGTCTTTATATAACTTTTTGCAAATTACAAGTTTTTCATATTTCTTATCACTGTGGTTTAAGATGCGTATGCCACCTCTTATCTTCTTTGTCCTGGTGCTATATGTTGCTATGTGGTGTTCTGCTAAACTGAACAAAGGTGCTGATATTGAATTTAGGAAATACACTTACACAAACATAGTGTTGTACATCAGGATTATTGTTAAGGAATAATTCTAATTCAAGCTTTTTGTTTGTAATACCACATAGGTTCTGATAATTTTTTTTTGACTTAGTTAGTACATGAATTTAAGTTTCATGCGTCGTCGTGGAGCGATTCTGATCTAAAAAAGATGGGTTAAGATTTACATTTGAGGAACGAGATGTTGTTAAATGTTGTTTTGAAACATCGTGTTCAATTTCCAATCGCATGTTACAAGGTTTACTACCAACTAATTTAGTTACAAGAGAATTTACGTCCTTAAATAGCATGGATTACGTGTAAGGTTATCTATATTTAATACCACATTTGCTAAAAAATGAATGTGGCGTGATTTTCAGTCCCCTGGGATTATAGTTCTTAAATTTATTATTCGAGCAGCTTCAAATATAACTAGACACGTGAAGTAGTCATGCATGTTCCAGATCGTAGGTCAAAATATATTGGTTGATCAAGCAGGTTGTCAATTATAATAGTAGCAACTAGTCTGTTGCGTTCGACGCTGACGCACATTTTGTAAATGCTATAGCTGGTTTTGATGATGACGTGGTAAGCGAGTCATGCATATAAATGACATGCCGTTCATATGCATATAAATGCCTTAAGCCTTATGTTTTCATATCTCAGCAATAGAACACAAACAGCTGTTGTAAATTGAACCCAATCCAGTGGAGCTGCAGTTAAGCTAGGAGTGCCACGGGGCTCTATCTTAAGTCCATTTCTATTTTTGGTGTATATAAATGACTTGCCATCTATAGTAGAAAATCTTTGTGACATAGTACTATTTGCTGATGATACATCATTAATTTTCAAAGTTGACCGGAAAGCATCAGACTATGCCAAAATCAATAATGTATTAGTTAAAGTACTTGACTGGTTTAATATTAATAATCTGCTATTGAATGCTAAGAAAACGAAATGGGTTAGATTTGCTTTACCGAATGTTAGAGCAGTGGATTCTACTATATCGCTCAATGGTGAATGTTTATAAATGGTGGATAGGGCATTATTCTTAGGTATAACATTGGACAAGAACTTGTAATGGAGTCCCCATTTAGCAGTACTTGCAGGTAAATTAAGTTCAGCAGCTGACGCTATTAGAAAAATTAAACAGTTGACCAATGTTGATACTGCTCGCTTAGTATATCATAGTTATTTTCATAGTATCATTTCATACGGTATTTTGGTTTGGGGTAAAGCAGCAGACATACAGACTATATTTGTGTTACAAAACAGAGTGATTCGTTCTATATATAACCTGAATTCCCGTGGCTCCTTAAGAGAACTTTTTAAAGACATCAACATATTAACTGTAACGTCCCAACATATTTTTGAGAGTATCTGTGGCTCTAGTGAAAAGCGGTACAAGTCGAAAAACCCAACTTTACAGGAAAAAACCGCCGGCACATGCGAATTGAGTTCAATTATCGCTTACCGTCCTTTAACTGGAATACATATGAATTTGAATTAGATGTTATTAGGGTAAAAAAATACGTTCTTTCACGTCATATTACTGTTTTTGTTGTAATTTTAACAGTTTAAAAAATAATGACTTGTACCCAGCTAAAAAAACAAAATTTAGAGGTTATATCTCGATTTGTATCCTATTTCACAAAACTTACTTGTGTGAAAAAAGATATTCATTTGTAATTAATTTGCGAATAACAATATATATAAAGCAATCAAAACAAGTCTTTAAAGTAAAACAGATTTATTTAACTCTTATCTACAAGTTGACATTCATGGATCGACCAAAATTGTAAAAATAACGAATTATATATTTTTCACAAAGAAATTGTAATAAATCACATGATATAAAAAGACTTATCTTTCTTTTATTACTTGGACCTAACTCGTATAAACTTTTTTCAAATAAAAATGGTACTCGCTAATCTTGTGTGAGGATTGTCCTCAATATTTACAGGAATAATTTTAAATAAAACATTTGTCGTTTTAATTATTTTTATTCTAAAACAACTCTCTCGCAACTCTCATAGTAAAAACATAATCAAATTAAAACTATTTTCATTAGTAATCATAGAAAATATTTTAAAAATTCTGCCATAGGCCAGTAAGCGTCAACCGTTTTTGTTCTAAATTCTTCTGGTAATTTTTAAGTACATTTCATTCGACAGCCTCCGAGCATTGTCGTCTCTCTTTCTCTCATTACGAAAAATACTTTGTTCGTCTGGTAACTTCTTCCAGTATTTCTTTTCTTTTTTCTGTCTTCCCTGTCTTTTCTTCTTTCTTTAATTTTATTCCAAGGTTTATGTTTCCGTCCATCTTTTACGCCTTTCCTTTCTTAAAAAGATGATTCTTCCTCCATATCTGTTTCAGCAATGACAACGTTCCGCTTAGTCCTAGTCCTTTGATGTTGGCATGTACTTATTATCCAATTCTGCATAATCATCTGAGTCAGAAATGTAGTCATCGCTGTTCTCTGAACTGAAGTCTATACAGAAGCATGGCAGCGAGTCGACTAATGTAGAAACAATATCAAAACAGACTTGAAACGTTTTATATCCTCATCAGTAAAGTAGTCTAAATATCGAAATAATTGTTTTTAATAATGAGTTTTCGAAAAATCATACGAGTGCATAGCGTTTTCAGGTATGAATCCAAATTTTGAACAACCGAGTTTTTAAATAATTTATGTTTAATTTTTTTATGTGAATATCCATGTTTTGAGCATCCCGGTCTCGGAAAGCAGCTCATTTAAACAACACTGAATATTGTCGGAGTCAGAGTCGAAGAAGACTTAGCATGCAATTTATTTGGTTTTTATCCGCCATCCTAAACAGAAAAGAAGTATGCGAAAATTATTACACGTGGATCGGATCCATCCGTGACGTTTAGTGAAGATTCTGTGTGTCTTTAAGATCTCCGAATGTAATGCGAGAGTCGTGTTTTAATTTCAGTTTCTTTGCTATTGCATTTTAAATTAAAATTCAAGAGTGACCATATATATATTTTGTCGAGGGGCTGAAATAATAAAACAACAGAGGTATATTTAGATTATAATAAAAATAACCTACAAAACATACAATTAGTGACGTTCGACAAGCTTTAATTTAATACCCGAGCGGAGCCGAGATCCGCAGCGGCGCAAGCGACTGAGGACTATCGCGGGCGTGCGCGGGGGAACTACTTACCCGCACCACCCGCCCGCAAGTCCCACAACGCATCCCCTCCTCGATCGTCAATACTTGTATCGTTGCTCCCTAAAAATATAATATAAATATAAAAAAATTGGTATGGTATAAGTCGACTTGCACCGATTGTTTTTAATATTCAGTCGAGAGTATAGAATGAAATCGATATATTTTTCTAAACATCTAACTTCTTTTGGTGTAAACTGGTATAAATTAACATGAATCCTTTAACACTGCACATATCGGAAAGAGCTAATTACATTTATCTTGTTATACACAACCGAACCATTGAAACATGAAATATAACTTAATGTGTATTACTTGTCACAAAAAAAATAAGAATAATTATGTTGGTATGAATACTTGTTAACTTGTATTAAACGGTCACGAACTTTTTTGGCTACTTATGCCTTTTTTCACAACTGTAATTCCGTCATTCTATGAGATATCTTGGATCCGTTTACACCAATCGACGCAGATTTTTTTTTCAAAAAAAATTGATGTATATAACTCAATTTGCTCAAAATCAGACTTGTACCCCTTTTCACTAGAGCCACAGATATTATTTATGTTATTAAGGACCTAGAGTCTTTTACTAAGAATTCAGATATCCACAATTTCAATACAAGAAATAAAAACAAAATCGCTATTAGAAAGTTTCGCGTTCGTAAAGTAGCCAAATCATTCGTAGGCCAATGTATACATTTTTATAATAAGCTACCAGATGATGCTTTAAAATTACCGTTCCCAGCTCTCAAAAAATACTTAAAAGAGTCCCTAATGGCAAAAGCATATTATAGGGTAGAGGACTATTTAACAGACAAAAATGCATGTCCCAAAACAGAAACCAAATAATTTACTTTTACCGGGATATGGTTCTTATAACTCTTATAAGGTGGCATATCAAACGTATGTAATTTGTGTTAAATAAAAAATCATTATTTTGCTTTTTTATATTCTATATTTTTTTACCTTTATAAGTTTTGTTATGCTTTCTTGAAGAACTACGCATTGAATTTATGCTCAAAACATATATTTAGGATAGGCTAAGTACAAATATTGTAATAGATATAAGAGTTATTTCTAAAAAATGACTGACTATAAGTTGAGTTTGTTTCGGCTTTCTTCTCCTCAGTGGTCTCCTCTTGGGAAACGACGTGGAGTCAGATTTGTAAAAGTGCCCTTGCGGCCTACTTACAGAATAAAGATCATTATTTCATTATTTCAGTATGACTGCAATACGTGTTACTCCGTCTTCGTTACAAAATCCTTTTCAAATTTGAAAATCTGGTAATGTACTATTTTTTACCAGACACGACTGTTTTTGTGAAACCTGTCACGTACCTATATATAACAGCTACTGTGTTGAAGGCAGACCCAATGTTAAGCCATTCATGTGTCCTGTGACCTTTAAATTTCAGTCTGCTAGGGTGAAAATTATATTCCCTAAATGCTCAAAATGGCGCTAACGGTAAAATCCGATTAAAAATGCAAAAAATATCTTGTAAGTGATAGCCAACTGTATTCATTAGCTCAGTTTGCAGAGTTTGTTTAAATCGATCCAAGCATTCCGAGGTCCAAATCAATAATCCAAGACACGTCCAGATTTGAAACTCCTCTTTTTAACACTTTCACGACTGGAACCCACTAGGTGGGCGGCTGGGCGCTCTGCTCATAGTAAGTTTTCACTACAATGCGCATTTTCCCATATTACCGGCTACGCACGTAGTACTATGAAAATCTTGGTCATGAACGTGTTAAGGTTACATTTCCAATGAGTACCAACGGAAGCTTATTACTAACCCACCGCTGACTATCTATATATCTAAGTATTACGCTGGAATCTGATAGGTTAACGAACCTATGTAGGTACATAACATTTTTTTTTTTATTGAGATAAAATCCACAGCACAAATTACAGAATTATTAGGAAGGGATACATATATGTTATGTTATAGACTATGGCCAAACACAACACAACTTCGAAAAAGAGATCAATCGACGGATCCAACTCGGATGGGCAGCGTTTAGGAAACTGCGAAGTGTCTTCTCGTCCAGCATACCTCAGTGGTTAGAGACGACAGTCTTCAGTGCGTATTACCGGGTGATGACCTACCGAGCCGACACGTGGTCTGACTATGGGCCTCTTAAGTAAGCTCAGAGTCACTCAGCGAGCTATGGAAAGGGCTATATGCTCGGGATTTCTCTACGAGATCGAATCAGAAATAAGGAGATTCGTAGACGAACCAAAGTCACCGGCATAGCAAACTGAAGTGGCACATAGTTCGAAGAACCGATGGCCGTTAGGGCAGAAAGGTTCTCGAGTGGAGACTGCATACCGGCAAGCGCAGCGTGGAAAGGCCATCTGCAAGGTGGTCGGACGACCTGCTTAGGGTTGCAAGGACTCACTGGACGGAGGTCGCCTCTATCCGGCCCATGTGGAAATCTGTTGAGGAGGCCTGTGTCCAGCAGTGGACGTCCTATGGCTGAAATGATGATGATGATGATGAGACTATGACCGCTATAATTAGTCTCCAGGAACCCCTTCTAAGCGAGTGTGATTTGCATTTTGTGGTTTTTACAAGCAATTTATAACTAACTAAGTAAGTATGTAGGTGACTATGTAAACAATTTGATTGAGCTAAGATTTGGCATATTTATGTATGTAATTTCGGTGACCATTATTATAAGTATTATGACACCATCGAGCTAATTTCATAATGGAGCCGGAAGCTTCTCATACGAACTCGCTAGTAAAATAACGCAATCCTACCAAGTTCGAGCTCTTTAGAATAGTCTCAATGAGTGATTGACGGGCTTTCAAGGAAAAGTACAGTCGGCAATAAAAGCTTGTCGCAAAAACGTAAGTTTTGACAGAACTTTTTTTAAATTGGACCGTTGCTAAAGACGTGGGTTGGAATCGCGCTCGAAGCTAATATTATTTTATAAAATCGCATGTTTTAAAGTTCTAATATTATAAACCTACACTAAAGTTTGAGGTACGCATATAATTTTCAAAGTTTTTGGTGGCAGGTATGCTATTTGAATGAAGGAATTTTAAAATAATATTACAAATTTTTCGGTTCAGCAAACAGTTGAAGGCTTAAATCAATCCCCCAGCGCTCCAACTATAAACAGAGCGTTGGTATTTTTAGATGGAAATCCGAGGCATCGGCTTCAGTTAGTCCGGCATATCCGTTCTGGTTGGCGAGGCGGGATGCATAAATGCATTTCCCTAACGTAAAAACAGAGTACCCAAAAAGTACTCACAGAACCCGTAGCTAAATATACCTACCATATTATGCTTATAATGTAAAGTTGCTAATGACGTGTTCCTCCCGTAATTTTCACTCGTTGATGTTCCAAACTCGCTTCTAAACTTGTAATCACCGTGGAAACTCGACGAAAAATTATCGAGCGTGACAACTTTTCGAGTAGCGTCTTTTACGACAGACAATACGTTGATATTACTGACGGTGTGACTTGAACTCTTGCCCGTGTAATAATAATAAATGTGTTGTTGTGTTGGTTTATTGGCACACTTCCTTTCACAACGTGAGATAGAGACGGTAGAGTGACACAACCAGTAGCCTCTTTTCGGGATAAATGAGTTGGTATATTTAAAAAAAACTTGAAGCTGCAAAAAACCTAGTAGGTAAAAATTTGTTTGAGTTACCATGATTCTGTTCATAATCGGTTCTGTCATCAATTGATGAGGCAATTGTGAACACGAATTTCGGAGATGAATTGGTATGGCTAAACTAGCTATGACACAGCTGAGCTACGTTTCGAAGGACCGTAATATCTCCAATCGAAATTAAAAAAACACCTAGTTCACTCACAGGCCTTTCCTATTGCAGTCTATGGAGCAGAAACAGGATTGATACCTTTGAAATGTGGTGCTGGCAACGCCTGTTAAAGATTCCATGGACGGCACATCGCACTAACATCTCAGTCCTAGAACAGCTGAAATGCTATGGAGCGAGCGCTCATTGTCTCTGTACCTGCAGCGCATAATGCGTTACTTTGGCCATATCGCTCGCAGAGGTAAGGACAACTTGGAACGTTCGATGGTCACAGGAAAAGTTGAGGGAAAACCACCTAGAGGCCGGAGTCCAAAACGCTGGTCTATCTCAGAGCATACCAACAAACCAATTAGTGCCACACTACACCACGCAGCAGACCGTAACCGATGGAGAGAAGCATTCGAGAAGCTGAAGCGGAATCTCGATCTTCAGCAATGAGGGAGCGATTGAGAATAGAGGCCATCAATTATGAATAACATTGCCATTTAGTAACTTTGATACAGTTATGACCGTAATTTTACTAAGAATTATAGGAGTTATAAATAATTATAATAATATAATCCAGATACTCAAGCAAGGATCGACACGGTTGGGACATTAAATTCCTAGAGTGGAGAGGGCACATAGGAAAACGCAGCGTGTGACGGCCCCCGGCTAGGTGGATGGATGAACTCGTGAGGATCGCTAGGAGTCGTTGGATGCGGTCTCACAGGATCACAATCTGTGACAAGCTATAGGGAAGGCCTGTGTTCAGCAGTGGACGTCTGTGGCTGATAGATGGATAGAAGAAAAATGTGACATTGTTTTATTATGGCTTGTCTCCACCGTCTAAAATCCGACTGTGCTTTTAGGGTAAATCAGATTAATAGTTTAATCTGATAAACAAACGACCGTCATAATTATTAGTTTGTTTACTTTTATCCTTGAGCCGCAATCACGTGGAAAGTTTTAAGGCAGCTTTAGTAACACCAGGTTCAGGGCAGTTTTAAGTGATCAATAATAGTATCGATTTTTGGAGAGAAAAAGTACATGAGATTTTTTTTTAGTAAAGTCATGTTGACTTTGAATAATATGATGTCTGGCCTCTCTCACTCTCTTTCTTTCTCTATTCTTTCTGGGGTCGGTCCCTCATGTCAGAGGATCGTTGTCAGCATCAGTGTTACACCTGGAGCAAATGATCCGCCTCCACCGGTTTCTATCCAGCGCGTCTCTAACAACCGTGTAGAATTTGGAGGACGACGAGTTTTTCAGTTGATCGGTCCATCGTGTTGGTGAAAGACCGCGCGATCTTTTGCTTTCGGTGTTCCCAACCATAAATCGTTTTTCCTAACTTACGTCGCCTCTGCGCATTGTGTGGCTTAAAACGCGTTGTTGTCAATACGCAAATCCTAAGGCCTTGATACCTTCGCGATGTTAGTTTCGGATGCAACTGAGAGTTTTGTATAAAAGACCCGCTAGCATTCAAAACTCGCTTACGACGCCATTAAAAATAACCGTCCTTTTCCCCGATTTTTAAATTGTCTGAAGATTTTTGTTTTCCTTTTATACTTTTCAATCCTAATGGGAGAAAAGTATTCTGTTACCGTTTCCATAGTAGGTTATATAACTTAGAAGTAGGCTTTATATAACGCACATAGGTACGATTGTAATTATATACTAGAAAGTGCCCTTAACTTCGTTCTCGAAGAACAAAAATCATAACCCCTCTATTTTCTTCAGCGTAGTCGAGTCGAAAGTATCCTATAACCATCTGGACATACCCACTCGTGTACCAAAAATAGTTAAAATCCGTTTAGCTGATTTGGCGTGATGAGGCCACAACGACACATACTAACTACGTAACTTTATTATAGTATAAAAGTCATATCCTCATTCTTATATTATCCAATGCGCATGCGAATAATATGTTTTACTATTCGTGTAGGGGAGACCGGGTAAGGTTGTCCCATGGGTTGGTTGTCATACGTCGGTTATAACAGAAGACTGAACGAACGAACAAGTTCATCGACCAATGTAAAAATATCGCGAGAGCTTTATCTAGGTCGGAGATCGCGATCTTTCGACACCGGTTTATATTACATTATGGCTGCTGTGACAATGGACCAGTGAGACAACCTTACCCTACCCAGTCTCCCCTACTTATAATCAGTGAATTACAATTCCGCGAATCATTCTAAAAGGCATTATTTTTACATTTGATCATCACTCTATTCCCTATTGTCTATATCAGCGATACTCAAAGTGTTATCGCGAAGCCACAGGGCTCTAAAAAGCTTCAGGTGGGGGCTCCGCGATAAATATAAGTCATAATGAAAAAATAATCCTACTAATAATAAATAAGGTTTCAGACTAAAATAATTATAATAGGGTAGTTACTAATTGTATGAGTGCGGAAGGGGTACGAGTGGAACCTAGAGCGCGCCGCGTTTCCTAAGTGAAATGTTTCTAAATATTGTTTCGAATTGTTTAATTGTATTTACATAGTGCGGTGATAAGGTAAATTTAAGTAATATTGCCTCCGATACCTGTATACAAAAAAGAAATGACGTTGTATTTCTAACAAACAGAAAAGATATTCTACATTGTGACTAGTTCGCAAAAGTCAATTCCTTATTTTTTTTATTTTGTGGCCTCAAAATGTGTGTAGTACTGAATATTTTAACTTAATTTATCAGAATACCGACAGTAGTTTTCTGAAGACAGCGAAATTATAAGTTTGAACCCTCGTAATGTTGAAAGCAGAACGTAGTGTTTTTGCAATATTTTTTGGCTGTGTTCCAAAAGTTTTTACCTGACTTCACTCTATCCATGTGACATATATGTTTTACTGATATTATTATGGGGATAATTTCGATACATATTTTCGTTGTAACATTTTGAAAGCACATACAAAACACTTTGGGTTAAAAAAAAATTGTGAAACAAAAATACCATTCTATCCCAGCCCATAACTATTAAAATTACCCACGTAATCGGTATCATAAAAATATGTCACATAAATAGAGTGAGAGCAGCTAAAATCTTTTGGAAGAGCCCACGTATTGTATGCAATAGTCAAATAATTCGTTTTTCACGTCTCGTACCATAATAGAGGTGTTGACTGTACTCAAGAAAATTTTGATGCAAAATGGCAGTATTTAAGATGTAAATTCAAAACAAAATGAGATCGATACCTTGCGTGTAGCTTGTTTTATAAGCCTTTAAAGTTCATCCATTTTTAAAGTATGAAAATACTAGCTTCTGCCCGCGACTTCGTCCGCCTTAAATTCGTTTATCGCGAATAAGAGTACTCTTCCGGGATAAAAAGTAGCCTATGTCCTTCATCGGGATTCAAACTATCTCCATACCAAATTTCATCCAAATTGGTTCAGCGGTTTAAGCGTGAAGAGGTAACAGACCGACAGACAGACAGACACACTTTCGCATTTATAATACAAGTATGGATTAATAAATAATAATACCATTAAATAACCCATGAAATGTATGATAACTTTTGTAATGTGACCGTTTCGATAAACGCAAGTTTTAACATAGCTGCAGAACAAAGTTCTTAATATTCCCATATATAGTAGGAATGTGTAACGTCACCGTCCTAGGGTTTAGTACTCGTATGGAGCGTTTTTGGGAAAGTCCAAAACTGTAATTCTAACATTGTAACACCTCGTGGAGTTCACCAGTATTTCGCATTGAGTCACGGGCTCGTACGTCCCGGATTTTTGAGAGGCTTGCGTGGGGATATGGATCCAACACGTAGAGGCCCTTTCGAGAAGTTTGCTGTGACTGTACTTCTGCTGGGACTCGCTCCTGATCATATCAATAAGAGAATACGTCCATGAGCAGGCCCCAGCAGATGTTGGAACTTTTAACATTGAACGGAAGGAGATATCGGGCTATGAGATTGTAGTATTGTAGTTTGGATGGCTTTATTTTTAGGCTATTGCAATAGGAATTTGTATTATTATTATTATTACCAGTATTTCTATTATTGAAAGATCGTTGTATTTTTTTTAATAGCCTGTATTTGTGTCCCACTGCTGGGCAATGGCCTGTCCCTCGGATCTCCACAGGTCCCTGTTTGATGCCTGTTCCGGCCAGTCGGTCTACAACATATCACGGAAAAAGTTGTCAACATCCCTATTAGGCCACTCAACAAGCATTGTGCCTTAAAAAATATTGCATAAAAAACTCTGAACTTGCGAAATCTCCGGTTTGTTTATACGGTAAATTGTCAGTGCATGTGTGTTTTTTGTTTGAAGGTGATTTCTTATAATTGTGTGCGTTTGAAGAAATAGGATTATTTCCGTGCTGCGTTGTACGTGTTTTACTCGCCTCCTGCTAAAATGCATTACGATTTGGTCGGGAATGACACGCTTTGTCATCTACATTATAGATGTGAAATACCCAAACCATACCAAACGCAAAACTTTATAACTTCTAACATTTTAAAAATAACTCTCAATTGACATATAATCTATTCACTCACCTAAAAGGCCAGCAACGCACTTGTGACTCCTCTGGTGATGCAAGTGTCTATGGGCGACGGTGATCGCTTACCATCAGGCGACCCGTCTGCTCGTTTGCCTTCTATGTCATAAAAAAAAACTCAGCCAAAACGAAAGATATCCAAATTATCAAATCTTGCAAATCTAAAACGACAGGACTTTTAGTTAAATGTTCTATGATAACTTGAACCGACCCGATGAAACTTGCCTGGTGTAACTTACGCCCAAAGCTAAATATAACCTCGTTATATGGTTCATTTCATTGCGAGTTATATTATTTATGTTTGTGCAAGCTTGGGTGTTCGTTGACCTTCATTCGATCAAGTCCAATTATTCCTTAAGGGCACAGAGACGTCGAATAGACGCTGAATAGCCGTTGCGTTATTGCTAAGTGATTGGAACATAGACCACCTATTGTTTTACGATATACTTCTTCATTACTTTTCACCAATACCATTACGTTTATAGCTTTTAAATAAGACTATTTAGTCTTATAACGTTGTGAATTACGCTCATAGAAAATAAGTATAAATAAAGGGATACATAACTTCGCGCACTGTGGAAAATATGATAATGCAATACGCACTGTGGAAAATATGATATTTGACATTTATTTTTACAAAATGTAAAAATTTATATAACATCCTGATAAAACAAGCAAAATAAAAAAACTACGTTAAAATTTTCAGTTCGAACTTACATTTAGCTTGTTTTATGAGTCTTTAAAGTTGGGTGGGAAAGTCCATTTTAAAAGTATGAAAATATTAATGACTAATAATACCATTCAATAACCCATAAAATGTTTTGTAATTTTTGTTTTAAAACCGTTGCGATAAACGCAAGTTTTAACATAGCTGCAGAACAGTTCTTATTTTCCCCTATACAAAATACAAGCGTTTTTTGTTAAGGTCCAAAAATGTGCTTTTAACGTCGTTGTATCTCAGGGGGCTTCTATGGTATTGGAGTAGTTTTTTCACCAATATATCTATTATTAAGATGTCGTTTTATAACATACCATAAAAAAAATGTCAAATAGCTTATTCCGTGATCACGATCTTAGTGTATGTGTAGAAATATATTTACAGTAATATAAATGGCTCAATAGACAGAGCTAGCTGTCTCAGCTAAAGTAGCTAGGGGGTGGATAAAAGATTGCAAGTACCCGAGTTCAAATGACGGCGATCAACGAGTAGCAATGATTTTTTAATTATGCACAGTCACTATCAATTAGACTGTAACATAATAATGCCCAATCCCTTCATGGGCAACTGAGCCCACACACGACTCATCCCGCGGGCTCAATTGACACCTTTTATTTTGTCGGGGGCGACTCGGCCCATTAATTTGCCAAGGGGTCTACTCAGCCCACGGGCTTAGTCGACACCAGTTCGCCGCTATATGGTCTACTCAGCCCGCGGGCTTAGTAGACACCAGTTCACCGCTATATGGTCTACTCGGCCCAATTGGCTTTGGCGGACTTGCACATTAAGAAGGCGAAAAATGTTTAGGAAAGTACAGGAAGGCAGTGAAAAGGGGCTTGGAATTCAACTTCATTGCATGAAAACTACAAAAAAGTATTATTTTGTGAGGGTCAGGATGGCGGGTGAGCCAGAACTGATACCAAAAACATATTTATGTAGAAAAAATCGTTTACTTTGGACCACTTATTAAAAAAAATGTACCGGTCTGTAAAAAAATATGAAGTTGAAATACATCCGGCGTTCTGACCGTCGGACTGTGGCACTTGTCCTTGCTTTTTGTCAAATTTCATAATTCGCTAAGCAAAAACTAATTTAAATATTTAAAATATGTTTAATTTAAATGTCTGACAAACTTAACCACAAAACCATCTTAATTGAAATAAAATAATAATTCCTTCCTTATGAGTTCGTGCATTAGTCACGTACGCGAACGGACAACACGTTACCCCTACATACTAAGTCCATTTAGATCGGTCAGTATCGGAAAGCTTGGCAAAACTGTAAGACACAGGAAGATCTGTTTTTAGGGACCATGACATCGATTCTAGTAACAAGGAAAAAATGCACTCATACATTTAAAAAAATCTTACCCCTCAGTAGGTACTCAGCTCAGGAATCGAACCCGGGCGTTTTGAAAAATAAATTTAACTTTCCCATACTGACCGATCTAAATAAGTATGGTCCATCCTGTATAAATCTACAATCTTAGATGTTCAACACATAACGATAAACTTTTTTTATTATGTTCTAGATCCATTAATATGTCATGAATCCTGTCATTTACATCGATTATTTCACTTTTTCTTTTACTAAAGTTATTGTCTTTTAATTTATTGACATCTGTTCTCATAAGCCGCTGTATGACTACGATAAGTTTCAAAATATCGGGTTTGGGCTTCAAAAGCTTGTTAACTTTAGCATGCCATCCCTCAATCGCATTATTAGTGCGATTAAATTGTCGGTAACATGTCCAACGACTAAAGTACATTGACTTAGGATCCATCCAGTTATCGTAAAAGTATGAATTGAATTTATTTGCCATTTTTGTTTTAGGACTTTCTTCTAAGGCGTACAGCCAACCGTCTAATAAGTGCTCAAATGGCAAATATGCTAAGGCTGCCAAACGCCTTACATGAGCTTTGCCTAGTTTGGTTTTGTTTATACCACAAGCCTTTGCATGGGTCCACAGACATTTAGTGTAATGATAAAAACATCCCTGAACTTGAATACTCTGGCAAGTATTAATTAAAGCCGCTATTAAAGCTTTTTCGAAATCCACTTTAACGCTTGTTGGGTTCCAATCTGGAACTTGGCTTTTTATTAGCTTAAATAGAATCTCGTAAGTTTCTTTACGCTTGTTTGGCAATAAGGCGTACAGCACTGGCACAACTTTGATATTTTCTCGATCACTTCCGAGATCAGCGTGGATTGTTACCAGTTGGTAAAAGTTTCTTTGGCACGACTTAAATGTGCCATCAATGTAAAATTCTTTGCATTGTGGTAATATACTCCGAAGCTCATTACATGAAAATACCAATATTCTTTTGCTGTTGTACGTGTAATCAGCGAACAATAAATACGAAAATTTTGGTGGTATAACTACGTCAACTGCGTTTTTAAAAGTGCATTTTTTTATCCCTAAAGATTTGTAGCGTTTACGATACATTTTTTTTAAAATATTTTCGAAAGTAGAAATTTTCTTGACTTTGTCCAAGCCCGAGTCCTAAATTTTAAAATTCATGTCATTATACATGTGGGAGATGGGCGTACTTATGTCTTCGACGACTTGTTTTTCTAGGCTGTCCATATGTTTCTTAATCTCGTTATCAGGAAAATCAGGAGCGTGGTTGTGTCCTGTCTCGTGAACAATGTCCAAGTTACTTCCGATTGTTTTAATGACAGCATAACATTTGCATTTTACGCATCTCCATAAGGTTGATTCATCTGATTTATTTTTCCTCTTGACGCTATATCGATGACCCGACTTCAGCATTATACGCCCTCCACGTTGGGACGTTATGAAATCAACGGCATCGGAACTGGAAGATGCGGATGCACTAGGTTTGTATGGATACGGGTTCATTTTCAGTGTTCAAAAATCTAAATGTATTAATTACACTTATGATTTGATTTCATGAAGAATTCAATGTCATGTCAAAGACACTGACAATTAATAACTGTTATGAAATAAGTGTAAGCCAGCCAGCAATTACGAAGGTTATGCAATCTCTTTCCAGATAGTAAGTAAATAACACAATTGTAATATAATATACTCATGCATTTACGATGCATCTATACATATACATATATCATGGTAAACTTTAACCTATGCTTTAACGGTGCGGTGTACATTGCTTGCATTTTATTTTTTGTTAGAAAACAAGTGTGTACTATTTTTTCTTTTTTTAATTAAAATAAACATGTAGGGGCATTAAGAAGTTGCCCATTATTACTCTATATCAAGGAAAGCCCTCATACCGGTAACACAGTGTATTATTTATACACTTGACTATACCAGCTTACAATATCTTTCAATATTTTTCTAATGGGCTGAGTTGACCCTATAGCGGTAAATAGTGGTTAAATGAGCCCGCGGGCTGAGTTCACCCTATAGCGGTAGACAGTGGTTAAATGAGCCCGCGGGCTGAGTTCACCCTATAGCGGTAGACAGTAGTTAAATGAGCCCACGGGCTGAGTTCACCCTATAGCGGTAGACAGTAGTTAAATAAGCCCGCGGGCTGAGTTGACCGAGTGGTCCGAGTCGCCCCCAACATAAATAGTAGCGGTCGACTAAGCCCGCGGGATGAGTCGTGTGTTGGCTCAGCTGCCCATGAAGGCTGCCCAATGTTTTTATGTTACTCTATATCAAGGAAAGCCCTCATACCGGTAACACAGTGTATTATTTATACACTTGACTATACCAGCTTACAATATCTTTCAATATTTTTCTAATGGGCTGAGTTGACCCTATAGCGGTAAATAGTGGTTAAATGAGCCCGCGGGCTGAGTTCACCCTATAGCGGTAGACAGTGGTTAAATGAGCCCGCGGGCTGAGTTCACCCTATAGCGGTAGACAGTAGTTAAATAAGCCCGCGGGCTGAGTTGACCGAGTGGTCCGAGTCGCCCCCAACATAAATAGTAGCGGTCGACTAAGCCCGCGGGATGAGTCGTGTGTTGGCTCAGCTGCCCATGAAGGCTGCCCAATGTTTTTATGTAACATAGGGAAGCATTTGACTTCAATCTCCTCTGTTGGTAAGCGACGATGAAGCCGACGATGGAGCATGCGTACTTAAATAGTGTCTATTCACTCTTGTCTTCAAGAGATCCAAGTTATATTGTTCCGGGAAAAGATATGCTGGAAGAGAGTTCCACTCTTTAGCCGTCCTAACAAGGAATGAGGAGGCAATTCGCTTTGTTCGAGTCGTTGGCATATCAACAACAAAAGGGTGGAATCCAAATCCTGTAGTCCCATAGTGACGAAATGGAGAAGGTGTAATTAGTTTATGCAGTCACGCCGCACACTACACAAATATATAGGAACACAATGTTATTTCCTATATACATACTAAGGAAGTGTTTTGACATATTTGCTACTTTGGATGCTAGAGTAGTGTAGTCTAGTCTGCTAGTAGAATCCTAAAGGATTCTTGAGCCATTTGCCACTGTCGCTAGGATAATATAGCAACGTAATAATTGATTTAATCGATTATATTCGTATGAGCCATTGAATACTATACGAATACGATAAGTTGAACCACTCTTTTCTTGTGTTTACTTTTTTACGAAATTACTCTCAAACGTGTAGACGAACCACTTGGAATTATTCTACAATGAACATATGCAATTCCAGAGCAGCCTTACCTGAGAATTGTGTAAATACTTGGCAGTGACGGTGAATCATCATTATCATTAATTCAGCCATAGGACGTCCACTGCTGTATACGGGCCTCTTCGATAGATTTTCACATAAGCCGGATGGAGGGCTACGCTCGGGATATCTCCACGAGATCGAATCAGAAATGAGGAGGTTCGTAGACGAACTAAGGTCACCGACATAGCCAAGAGGGTAAGCAAATTGACGGTAAATATCGAAACAGAATTTGTATATTAAGGTAACTGAGTTTATAAGGTTTCTCTGCTATGAGAGGTTAGCTGGTTATCACTATAAAGTAACTAAAAATAACCTTATGAGCCAAGTGTCATTGTCAAAAGCCTTCGCCCTAATGAAATAACTAAGTGCTAAGGAATGATGATAATAAATGACTCAATCTCGTGCTTGTTCGGATCAAGAGTCATTTGATACAATTTTGCTCTTTTCTTAATAACGATACGGCTCAAAGTGGCAACGTTGTTTCAACGCAGTGACGTAGATATTCAGAGCGTAATGACTCTTTATCGGCATCTCTCGTGTAGTCTTTGTGTCGAGTCATCTGTAGCCAATCATGCGTCTGACGGTTGCCTATTCCGGAATCATTTAATTTTCTTGAAAATGCGTGGCTTCTTCGGCCGGAAAGCAACAATTAATTTAATTAATATTCTGAGTATATACTTTTGAAGTCTTTGTTATGCTATTACGGAAGCTAATTGCTACCGATTAAGACTCGCGTTAAAATTGTCATTGAGATTTTTATACGAAATACAAATTTCTGTTTGTGTTTTTAATGTAATTGAGATTGTCGAATCAATGAAGAGAATAAAATTAAATGTTACGTTGTAATTTAGATACCTTCTATGAGATATCACATTTGACTAGTGTGCCATCAGAACTTTAGTTTCCAGTCATAAATAATAAAGATTTTTCCCAGACTTGATCTAATATCATTATACCTAACAACGTTCGATAAAAGCCGGAGCTACGGAGGTGAGCATACTTAGGTGCTAGGTAAGGGCAAAATGGCTGCTCTCCAGCACGTAATTAATTTAGGACATTGAGTGTATAGATAAATAAGGTTTAGTAAAATTATGGCGTAAATATTATTAGGCATCGTATTTTTCGTCGTCTAAAGAAACCGGCGAACTAAAATACGAGCTACTGAGAATTAGCCCATAAGAAATAAGGTATTGTAATATAAAAAAATTGAAGTACTAAGATTAACTTTGTATAAAGTACTAGAATCAAAATTTAGGAGATTCGTAGACGAACCGAGGTCACCGACATAACAAACAGGGAGAGCAAACTAAACTGGCAATGGGAACTGCACATATTTAGTTCGGAGAACCGATGGCCGTTGGGAAAAAAAGGCTCTCGATTGGAGACCGCATACCGGCAAGCGTAGCATGGAGGGCCACCTGCAATGTGGTCGGACGACCTGGTTACGGTTGCGGAGACTCGCTGGATGCGGGTCGGCTCTATTCGGCCCATGTGGAAATATATTGCGGAGGTCTGTGTCCAGCAGTGGACGTCCTATGGCTGAAATGACGATGACGAAGCTAATTCATAATTAGGATGACTGAAACTTCGTGTTTGCGATTTTTGGGTAAGCAACGAAATTAGGATCGAAATTTCTCGGGCTAACGGAGGGAAACCAATACTATTACAACCCTAATCTCAATTTTATGTTATGGGACCCTGTACGGTTCAACTCACCTTTTGATACTGTCAGATATTCGAACATTGCACCTCATGTCTATGATATCGCATATAAGTGAAGTGCGCATACTTACCGTACCGTGTTTAAAAATACTTCCTATTTTACAAGCCTTTATTTAACTTGCAATGTAGCTATGTATGTTCGGATGGAATCTTACAAGTTTAATTTGACCTACTTTCGGGTTTTCAATCGAGCTAAAATTTGGCATACTTATGTAAGTTTGGTGACAATGTAATAATATGATACCATCAAACTGATCTGATGATGGAGCAGGAAGGTAGTCATAGGAACTCTGTAAGAAAATAATGCTATTCAACCCAGTTTGGGCTCTAAAGAGAGAATTATCACGGTGAGTAATTGATGGATGTTCAAAGAAAAGTACATTCGGCAATAAAAGCTTGTCACAAAGACTATTCTTTTGACAGAAACTTTTTAATACTTCACGCAACATAAATAAAACTTTACATATACAAAGGCGTGATTTTAAATTTACTCAAATGTTTAAAATAATTTTCTGTTGCTTAAACTGAGGATTGAAATCAGTCAGTATATTATTTAAACCGGCATTTCAAAATCTATAACATTTCTTCTATGCATTGTTTTCCCAATATGTGTATGTAAAGGTGTATATGTGAAATTTTGAATACATTGGCATAACGTTTTAAAAACTTTATCATAATTTGAGTGTACAGAGGCTCCGAAAAATGTCATGTAGCCCAATATTCCAAACACACAGGACTGAAATTTTGGCACAAAAATGTAAGCCTTAATTTTCTTTCATGACACTAAACTGAAATCCTACAACATTAAACATAAGCATTAAGCGGGATGAAGATTTAGTGTAACAGAGGGGGTATACAAATATGTACATATGGGCCTATTCCGGAGGACATTAAACCGAGGAGACGGTTGAGAGATTTACTTAGAATCCTTATGAGTAGTTAGTTGTCCTTGAAATTGGAATTTCTTTATCTTGGTCATCACAAATTCCGAGAAGGATTCGAGAAGATTCTTAGTTAATTGAATTTAAATAAAAACGTATATGTATTGGGGATGTAGCTCGTGGTGGTATAAATAAAAAGGAGCTGGTACGGGTTTGATGTTCTGTATTCAACGTCTAAAACCTAATGACATAAAGCTAGAACGAGACAGCTGACGTTCCTAATTCAATTTAAATATATACTTCTTTTACATACGGCCTGTCACTTATTAATGGTAAAGGATTAAGACTTTCACAGTATTATAAAAAGTTAATAAGTTAATTTCCTTTTTACGGCTAACTTTTACGCCTGCGTGGTCCACATCGGTTTATATACTAGAAAGTAGCCGCAACTTCGTTAGCGGAGGAAAAAAAAAACGATAACCCTATTTTTTCTTGAGCGTTGTCGGATAAAAGATATCCTACAACAATCTGGAGATGCCCAGCTAGCCGTGTACCACAAAAGTTGATACCTGTTTAACCAATTTAACATGACAAAGCCATAATAAACATATAAAAAAAACAACGAAGCGCACTACTGCTGAAAGAGTCAAGGAACATATCGCAGCTGTTAAGAACCGCCAGGTGAATAAGTCCGCTATTGCCAAACATTTATTAGAAGCGGGACCAAACCACTGGATAGAGCTTCATAATCCCAAGATCCTTTCTACGGAACGTAATTACTATTGTAGAATCGTGCGTGAAGCAATTGAAATCAAGAAACACCGAAATTTCAACCGGGAAGATGGTTTCAAGCTTTCATCTTAGTGGAATCCAGTAATTAGTAAATGTAAGCAACATCATATAACATCTGATAAATCGCCTGACGTCGTGAGTGTAGTGTGTCGATCTAGTGACGACCGTAGTATTCAACCTAATAATAAACATCAAGCGCGGGTAGATCGAAAAACTCGCGCGGCTAGAAGACGTTGATTTCGCCACTCCAGTTTCTTTCGAGACCATGGACGTAACGCGACATCCGAAACGTCGAAGAATTACCAACGAAAGGTAATTAAATAAATCATATTTATACGCGATTAAGCCCCGTTTCGTTGTGTTGTGATAATAAATATAGTCTTCCGTTCAGTGACCTTCATATATTCCGTATCACTTATTTTTTTGACAATATCTTGGTTTGAATGAAATGCAACAAAATGTCTTAACGCCCAATCTGCGTATTTTAGCATTGCATTGGTTTGGTCGGAACTACTTATGTATATGCGGTAAAATTAGGAATAGGAATGGAATCCGTTTTTTTCCCCAAATAGCGATAAGTGTTAGAGTAAAATAAAACATGCACTTTGTTTGATGAAGTGAAGTGGGCGTCGATTATTTTTTCCGCAAATCTAGCCCGTCGGCAAATTACATTTCTGCATTACTCGTAAACAAACAGCAAAGTAGACATAAACATTGAAGTAGTATTTCTTTCCGTAGACAATAAATTTAATAAAGTGGATGCGAACATTTAAACAGCAGTCAAGATGTTAGTCATAGTATTTGTACAGTTGGATGGCAAAGGCTTACAATTGGACAAAAGCAAATAAAATAACACATGGAGAATAAATGAAAGAGTTGGTTACGTTGTCTTCATGTCATAACGTAATAAATTTTATTTTCAATTGTTAAAGCCCTCAGAAGTTAATAATTTAATTGTAATGTCTACTATATTAGTACCAAAAGCCATGCTGACTGGGCTGAAAGGTCTGACGTGTTTCGTGGATGAGACTATGACTATCGAAGCTGATTTAATGATACATGTTTAAAAGCTAGAAAAGGACACTATAATTTATTGGTATTTTTATCATTCCTTTTTTTTCTTTTAGCTGATTCCTTTTGGATTTTACTAACCGCATTAGAACCCAACTTACAAAAAAAGTGCGCATGGGCTTAGTAGCTAAAGTATCTTTTGAATTCCTTTCAGTTTATTTAGGTACTGTCTTAAAAGACGAACCAAAGTAAGCGACATAGCTCACAGGATTGCATCGTTGAAGTGGCAATGCTCGGTTCATGAAGCCCGGAGAACGGATGGACGTCGGGGCTGGAGTGGCGACCACGCATAGGAAAGCTCAGCGTAGGACGGCCCCCGACTAGACAGGACGAATGACCTCGTTAGGGTCGCGGGGAGTCGATGGATGTTGTCTGCGCAGAATCGCACCCTGTGGTGAGCTATAGGGGAGCAGCAGTGGACGTCCGTGGCTGATAGATAGATAAACAGTCTTAAATACTGAGTCCCACTAAATTTAGGGCATCCTTGCACAAATAAAACCTAATGATACGAGCGTCATTCTAAAACTGAATATCTCAATTGGTCATTTTATCGGTCGATTTGACGTTTTAGTCGAAAAATGTTTTCAAATTTCTACGTCACTTATCAGTTTATCTCCGACTAAGCGTTATTCAAGTTGATTGAATGTAAATGGACCAGAAAATTGCATTTTTGAGGAGAAAATCAACGAGAATAGTAGAAAAATTAAAAGACATAAAATAACTCTACTATATTAGTTTCTTGTTTTTGGTTTCGTTTATGTATTTTGATGTTGATAATATTCTACTGCAAGTACCTGTTTTATGAACAATAAAGTGTAATCACTTATGTGTAAAATATTATGTAGGTATATTTTAAAGCCGGAGTATTCATTGAAGTTTTTGTCTTTCCCGAGTATTTTTCTTTCCGCAAGTTAAGTTATGTGAAGAGTTGTTAAAATTATTATTTATTAATTAGGTGACTAGTGCGTATGGATGTGGGTACCAAATATTAATAATTATTGGAATACAGTAGCAATAATTAACAACCGGTTTGGCGCAGCGGTAGTGACCTTGCTCACGAAGCTGACGGCCCTGGGTTCCCGGTATCATCTCCCTTAGATATATATTTTGTTTCAAGGGTAATTTATTTTTGTTTTTAATTATTTTCTTCTTTAACTTTTGTTGAAATATAACGCTGGCCATTTCGTGACAGTATATATTTTTAAGATTTGAACTGCTGTCGTTCGCAATCTGTCTAGGTTTTGTAGTGTCATGTTTGCTGTACAACGTAATATAATAAAAACGTAATACTAGCTTCTGCCCGCGACTTCGTCCACCTTAAGTTCGTTTATCGCGAATAAGCGTATTTTTCCGAGATAAAAATTAGCCTATGTCCTTCCCCGGAACTCAAACTATCTCCATACTAAATTTCATTTAAATCGGTTCAGCGGTTTAAGCGTGAACAGGTAACAGAAAGACAGACAGACAGACAGACACACTTTCGCATTTATAATATTAGTATGGATTATTAATATTTATCTGAGCCTCTTCTTTCCTCATTTATATACCCTTTTAATAACTTTTCGTCAAATTTATTAGGGTGTGCACGAGTGGAAAAATTCCTCATAGGATGCCTGGGAAGGCACGCCCAGAGAGTACCGGACTTTTACCAGTTAAAAACCAGGCATGCGCCCATGGGTAGGCTGTTACTCTGTGCCTATATAAAGCCATGATCGTTAAGGGTAGGTAGTACCTTTGTGTCTATTATAGATCGCAGGCCACTGCATAGGGCTTCGATTTGTGTAAAATTGCCCTCTTATAAAACAGCTTAACGGATTATATCGCGTATATTATCTCATTTTAGTTCCCGACGTTTCGGAAGCTGTCCAGCTTTCCATGGTCACGGGTGGACTGTTTTATTTCAATGAGTAATAATCGCGGAAACAGAAGAAAATATTATGTCCTCTTACATTTATTTTAACCTAGTATATATGTTCGTTTCCGTATTTTATTAAACTAAACTATACTCGTATTGTATTCCTCTTTGATTAGACATAGTTTTATCATCTAAAGGGCATTTGAAGTGTTATTCATTACATCTACAACAAACACTTTATTATTGTGATAATGACTAATATTTAAAGCTATGGTAATTAAACTGTAAACGATCATGATTCACCACATTCTTCCACCGTCTGTTTTATTTTGAATGTACGGTAATGAAAACTGAATTAAGTTCTGATGTAATGAAAATTCCTGTGTACGCACTACTGCGTGCAATGAAAATCCTTAAATTTAACAAGCAATATTTCCTTATTATTAAGGATGAATACTGATGTAACGTATTTTTAATATAAAAGGTGAGAAATAAACGAAGGGACAGAGGCGAAGCGTGATAGATTAAAGTATAGCTAATGCGCTCAATTGAATTGAAAAATAAGAAAGTTACAGAGGGCGCTACTAAAGCTGAGTAGATTGTATTGGAAAATTTCAAGCCACGTAAGTAAAGTCAGAGCATTTCTGCGTTAAAGAAGAACTCATAGATTCAAATCCTGCTTGCAATTTAGTAGATCGCATTGCTTGTTATGTTTTTTTAAGAAATAATTATAAATGCCTTTTATAATAAACTAGCTTCTGCCCGCGATTTCGTCCACCTTAAATTCGGTTATCGCGAATGACGGTATTTGTTCGGGATAAAAAGTAGCCTATGTCCTTCCCCGGGACTCAAACTATCTCCATATCAAATTTCATCCAAATCTGTTTTGCGGTTTAAGCGTGAAGAGGTAACAGACAGACAGACAGACAGAGAGACACACTTTCGCATTTATAATATTAGTATGGATATATTTTTCCCTCACTAGATACATCTAAACTATAATGAAGTCTAAAAAATTAAACGTTATTAAATATATTTTCATTAAAGTGAAATGGGCTATTTAAATAGACATTAGGCCACTGAATGGTAAAATATGTTATTATATCTTTTTTGTATATTTTGATTTGGGAGAGAAATGAAGACATATTGTGTATCAACTGCTTGTCTTTGCGAGCATACTACCTAGTCATTATTGGTAGTTAAAACGAATTACTAGTAACATTTACTAGTAATTACAAATACTTTGTTGAGAGGGACTAGAATACCCCGCTGGCGAAGTCGTCGAACCCTTTGTTTCTTAGTATTCCATATGTCCGATCTCTTTCTCTTTTCCGTTGAACCTACATAATTATCGTGCCTTGCGCACTGGGTCCCAAATCTAAGTGGCCGCGGGTGTCATCCCTGTTGTTTGGGTTACGCTTGCGCTCTCCCCACTGAATCTGATTACTGGTAAGGCCTAGCCAGAATTATCCAGTTCAAATTCAAGTAAAAAAAATGCATATTGGAAAATCTCTTTAAATCATAGAAAACTTTGTCAATTAACACATCTTTAATGGACACATCTTACTTGAGCTTAGGATTTTTAATTGAACTACGTTGTTTTCGACGTTCTGCACAGTTTATACTGCTTTTAATTCTGTACGTTACTTGATAACTTGATTAAATGATCGTTCCGTATATTTTTACTTATTTTAGGCATATCGATATTAACAATATTATCTCATGAAAATTTAAATTCACGCTGCGTCAGTTTGAGTCTCGTTTGAGAGTCGATATCGTTCCGCTGCGTCCGTCGAATCACTTTGATACGATGCCACACCGGCCAGGAGTATTTTATTACAAAAACCATTTCGGATCAATTTCGACGCCTGTGAGTTAAAACCTTATTGAGCTACACACTTTCAACTTCATATCTCTAGTGAGACCATCATGTTGTTACTAGACACTAAATTTTAATAAAAAAATCTTCCACCGTTCTCGAAATAATTACGTACAAAACTCGCTTTTTTTAAGACTGACTGACTCATGGAAATGTTTGTCTATTTCCAGACGACTTAGGATGTTGAACATTGGTACTGTAGGTAAGATGTTATGGGACACATGTATTTAGAAAACAAAAAATCATCATACGAAGAATTGGCTTAGAGGAACGACTAAACCCCTCGTAAGCTTAGGCACTGATCAGTGCAAAGTGTTTAAACTTTACGTTGTTTAATTTTTCTTCAATTGTTTTGTCAAATTTTAGACATCGCGTGGAAGGGTTAATAGTGCAGTTACCTCATAACAATATTTCTAGTTTCCTACTGTTAAACCATTTTGTTTTCAATTTGATATTCACTTACCTAGTAAAAAGAAATGATTTCCTAACCAAAGCATCAATGTGAAAAAAGAAGCTAAGTTTTCATACGCTACCAAAAGCAATAATAAAATATTTGAGCACGGTGATTTAAAAATGGTCGAGTATATAATTAAGCAGATTTTTGATATAATAATATCAACAATATTAAAGTGTATGTAAGGATGAATAACTTCAATAGTCACAATGTTGAAGAATTTCTTAAAATAAGCCTGCCAAATGTCAGCCGTCACGGTTAGATGGAAGCAAGTCTGAAACACGATCGCTGACAAACTCCCACAATAACGGTATTTGAGTCGTTGTCCTATTTTACGTACATTAACGTGTCTAAATACACATCATAATGACAATACCAGACGTGGGTTATTAACAGGGTTATTTTTGGACCCCCTGGTAAAAAAATTGGTACACTTTATTCTAGGTCTGTGGCGTTTTAGTGGCATGAGTACATTTTACCGGCGGTTTAAAGATGTTAATTTATCGATAAATTATACTTATTTGATATAAACATAATATGCAAGTGGCATATAACATTATAAATTCCGTATAAGTTAATTAAAAAGGATGATAAATTTTTATTTTTAACAAATCTCAAAAAATACTAATTATGATACATTATCAATATATAACATCGAAAGTGATCAGCATAAATGGTATTCTATTGGACTTAATGAACAAAATATGTAGGATGAATATCACTACTTTTAAGTAAAAACATAAGCTTTTCTTACCACAAGCAAAGTAAATAGACAGTTTAACTCACGTCACGCTGTTGTAAACATAATATTTGTTTATTAAAAATAAGAAATTAAAAGTGATTTTACAAGTTGTTTATACTCCTTTTGCTCCATTCAAGCGAATAATTATATGTTTAGATTATAAGCAGCGGGTATTATATGTAATTTTCATTTATATAGTTCAAGAACCTCATAAAAACTGCGAAGAGGAGTGTGACTACTTTAGCAGGTTTTGATAAAGATATGTGAGGGAGTTTAGTAAAACGTCCCACTTTGTCGATTCTAGTTTCGGAGTTACGGGCAGTTTAGTGAAATATGGCAAAACCTACCGAAAATCGACTTTCAATAAAAACTGATAGAACATACTGTAATAAACCTATGATTTTGATGTCGACCCATAAATGACCAATTTAAGCACCTTTTTAAGGCCTCAAAGTTTAGGGCCCAGATTCTTTTCGGTATTCGACAAAGAGAGACCACTTTGTCGAATACCGAAAAGAATCGTCGATATAATATTTGTGCCTGTTATAGGGAAACATTTCTACTTTGTCGATATGGAGTTATGAGTAGTTTGTAATATAACAAAGCATAAGCTATACTTCGGTGAAAAAGTTATGTCTCTAAGTGGTATAGTTTATTATTTTAAACTCTTCAAACTTGCAAAGGTGAAAAAGCGACAATTGAGAAAACGTTGGTTAAAGTTTGGGACCGCAAAGAACACACTTGTACTTTGAAGTTATGGAGTGGTTAGTATCAAATGAATTGGCATACTTTAAGGATTTCAAATTAGTCAAAGTTATGTATGTAACCTTAGTAGTTTGAATGTTACGGAGGCTTGAACATAAAAACAGAACGAAAATATGTCAATCCTTAATATGGTTTTTTTTATATATTTATAGCACGAACCGCAGATTCATCATTAAAGTTGTATTTATAAATGTAAAAAAGACAGAAATAATTCTATTCTAATTTGATATTAATACTTTTTATGCTTGATAAGTGTGTTTTTTAAGTAATTTGTATTTTTTATGCTGTACTTTTCAATTCAGTTTTTCTTAACTTTTTGAAATAATAACTATCTAAAGGGATCCATAGAATTATTTCTGTCTTTTTTAAGCATGAGATTACATTTATAAATACGACTTTAATGATAAATCTGCGTGTCATGTTATAAATATATAAAATAAACCCATATTCAGGATTGTAATATTTTCGTTCTCTTTTTATGTTCAAGCCTCCGTAACATACAAACTGCTAAGGTTTTATACATGATTTTGACTAATTTGAAATTCTTAAAGTATGCCAATTCATTTGATACTAACCACTCTATATCTTCTAAGTACAAGTGTGTTTTTTGCCGTCCCAAACTTTAACCAACGTTTTCTCAATTGTCGCTTTCTCACTTTTACAAATTTAAATATTTAAAAAAAAATAACTATAGCACCTAGATACATATATCTTTTAGCAAAAGATAGCGTATGATCTGTTGTATTAGAAACTACTCATAACTCCATATCGACAAAGTGGGACCTTTTCCAAAAACAGTCACATATTGTTTGGATTGATTCCTGTAGCATCTTCCCGCCATGGTTCTACACGACAATATATCCATCTTCACCATTAAGATGGTCGGCAGTCCACTACTGTGCGTTTTGCTAGAAATTGCCTACCTCGGACGACTAAACTGTGGAGTAAATTGTCGCCAGCCGTTTTTACGCCGCTGCGACCTTCAAGCCTTCAAGAAAAGAGCGTTATTTGTTATGCAAGGTGGCAAAGTTGTTATTTGGCGCGAGTGGTTGAATTGAAAGCCGATTAAGTGAGAGAATCTATAATTTAAAAAAATTGACTACAAACATAGCTTCCTGAGCGTAACGAGACTTTCAAGTTACGAGAAGTCAAATAATTCTGCAGCCGTATGAAACACACAACTTTTCAACTCCATAAGAAATACTATGAAATTATAACAAGCCGATTATTTTTTTAATTTAGAACAAGTGATAATGAACCTACGACACACACTCATAACAAAAGAAATAAATGAACATATAAAAAAAATCGAACTTCAAATGACTTTTCCACGCTAGCGGATAAAATGAACTTCCCCACGCAGAATTGGCGCTGGAAACGGAACTCATCCAAGCTACTCAGGTGAAAAATATATTGTGTTATTTCTCAGTTTACAAAATGATTCCTCGAAATGATTATAGGAATCAAATTTACACTCACACCTTTGACAAGCGTCAAATAGATTTCAAATAATTGATAGATAGATTCAGGCGTTACTTTGCGGAATTCCATACTAGATCAATGGATTATAGTTCCTTTGCTGTTCCGCGAAATAGTGTCTTTGTTAGATGTGACAATAAATTGCGCTCACATGCGCATATTTTCATGCAGTTTCTCGGGTGGACGCCGGACCGTCAACATCTCCTGCATCTCCTGATGATGCCTCGTAGAGAGGCGAAACACGTGTCGAGGATTATACTGTTTGGTGTTGGTTTGTTGTATTTGCATGCGTATTTTTTTTTATGGAAACTGTATGAAAATATGCGCATATGAGCACAATTTATTGTCACATCTAACAAAGACACTAGTTCGCGGAACAGCAAAGGAACTATAATCCATTGAAATAGAATTCAATCAAATCGATGAAGATCGTGGAGGAAAAATGAATATATTTGAGACTCGCAGGATCTGAGTGACGGTGGCAAAGAAGATGCAAAAAATATTACCTTGCGAATAAAAAAATTGGTATTTGAAGTGTAAAAAGCAATATGCGATTTCATCAGCTTGAAGTTATTCAATTATCAAGTTATAAGGTACTAGCTTCTGCCCGCGACTTCGTCCGCCTTAAATTCGTTTATCGCGGAAAACGGTAGTTTTCCGGGATAAAAAGTAGCCTATGTCCTTCCCCGGGACTCAAACTATCTCTATAATAAATTTCATCCAAATCGGTTCAGCGGTTTAAGCGTGAAGAGGTAACAGACAGACAGACAGACAGACAGACACACTTTCGCATTCATAATATTAGTATGGATATGGATTGTGAATTTTGATCTTACCATAAATGTAAACGCGCCTTCGAAATGAAATTGAAAAAATAAATGGGTTAATTTTTATTTTGTTACGTAATCCACATACTTTTTTGTAACACAATGGAGGTTTTCAAATGACTTTTGTAGGACACACCGGGTAATTATGTTTTTCGTATATAGAATGATGGACTCTCTATTTAAGTACCAATTTTCACCAAAATCGGATGAAATAAAAATACTACAACAAAATAAAAATTGACCCAAATTACATTTATATATTTTACTAGAAGATGCCCATTCACGGAGGAGCGTAGTCAGGTAAAAGTAAAAGTAAAAGTATCCTATGACCATTTGTGGTTACCTACCCAGCTACCCGTGTACCTAAAATAGTTTAAATCTCTTTAGCGTGATGAAGCTAAAACGGCACATACCAACATACAGAAGAAACGATTCAGTGACCTTCAAATAGTCCGTATCACTTACTTTTTTGAAAATATCCTCAATGTACAGACAGACATTTCATTCTTACAATTTATAATAGAATAGATACTATACTCCGTAAATTTTATAGGGGTCGATATATTGCGCAGCCATAATTTATCATAAAAGGAACCATATGGGAAAGTAATTTTGTTGAATAATATTTTTTTTTATGTGCCACTGAGCAGCAATGTATACAAATTGAACTTGGTTTGAACGGGCATGAAGTGATTATGTTACGTAGATACATATGTAAATCAATCGATAAGGTTGAATATATTATCTGTATGTCGCACCCGCTCACCGTACAAGGTGTCCCGGACCTTTGAGAGGCGTGCGCGGAGCCGAAGCCAACGTGCAGAGGCCCTTTCGACAATATAATGAAATATAAGGGGTACGCCGCGCAGGTGCTGTTCCTGCCCGTATCATGAGACTCGCACAGAGACAGCACCTCCTTGATACAAGAATTATTAGAGAGTGATGACATCTAAATTATGCTGGGTTATGAGATTCAAATGATGGACTAAATACTGGGATATTATTACCAGGAAAAAGTGTCCCATGGCTAAAGGCACTGTAGACGATGACTTGTCCACCGCTAGATGGGCCAACATCAACATCGGTGCATAGGGCTTAGGGTGGAAAGGTGTCACTAGACTTTCTAATGAAGCCAACTCGCCACTTACGTTCCACATCCACCCTCGAGCCGCAGCTTTAGCGACTCTACTCTGACCGGCCGATTAAGGCAAGCCTGAGGTGAGGGTCCTGACCCAACACCTTTCGTCACCCGGAGCACTCAGAGATATTTACCTTCTCGCCGGATTGTCCAGGTTATTCCATCTGTCCGGGGCCGGCGCCGAGCGAGTGAGCATGTGTACGCTGCGATCTGCCATCGGGATCAATCGATATACTTACCTTAACAATGATTATAAAAGTGCCATGGACTTTGAAAAGAAGTTACATTAATTGTTCTGTGTTTGAATACGTATTATAAGGACGGAAAGTAGTTTATTTTAAGTTGCCGTCAAAGTGTGAACAGCAAGTTTTTTTTTTATTACTTAGGAAGTAGGTACGTGTGCATTATGAGTTTGTGCTTTATATGACTTAAACAGTTAATTTATAAGATTTAGGTGTTTACAAAAGTATACAGTAGGTACTCTGTGCAAAAGATAAAACACTTTACCTGTGTAAACTTAGGTACTTACATTGTTGTAAACTACCGCGGTTATTAGGTATTTATACGAAACCTGTTTACAAACGGATTCTTACCAATGCGGTAGGTGAATGTTTCGCGTTATATATGAAATAATAAAAAATAGGTTTTTTTGAAAAATATGCAAATCTCAAATAATTTTGCGGCAATACTTCAATAGAAACAGGTAGGTACGAGTAAGATTCTTGGGGACAAATACCTAGATGTAGCTAGTATCTAAATTAAATACGTATTAACATGAATACAGGACAAAATTAAACATTTTTAATAATAAAACAATTTAACGGATTATATCGCGTATATTATCTCATTTTAGTTCCCGACGTTTCGGAAGCTTTCCAGCTTTCCATGGTCATGGGAGGACTGAGAAAAGATGTATTTTCCTCTGTCAAAGTTACAATTTGTGCAAACTACCCATTTTTGAAAAAACACAAATAAAGGTGTACATACATGCCAGATGGGCCTAAGCTGTAAAGACAGTTACACATGTGCCAGAAGGGCTTAATTATTTTATTCTAATAATTTACCAAGCAGCATTTCACAAATGAGGCGTACTGAGGAGAAAAGAAACGCTGCAAAGAAAAACTCCCAGGCTACCTCATTACTAATTATAATATTTAAAAACAGAGACTATTAAACTACTTTAAACAGGTAAGATATTTTACACCGTTCGGAAATTAAGGTTTTGCAGTCCTGTGTCTCGCTTGTTCCTTGATGAGATGTATTACAGGATCCCAAGCTGGTGGTAGTGACAATCCATCTTATCTATTGAAATTAGGATGATTTTTAATCTCAATAGCCTCGCGTAGCATCCTGGGAAAATATCTTTTTTCTTTGGCAAGGATAGAAGGTTTATCAAACTTAATTGAGTGGTTTGGTTTGTCAATGACATGTTCACAAACTGCAGACCTATTACACCGACGGTGCTTGACATCTGCTATGTGCTCCTTCACCCGGGTTGATACACTGTGTCTGTGTCTGATTTTTAATAATAATTAATCATTTATTCAAGACCTTTGTCCATATATAATTTTAGTCATGCATTATGGTGTTTTGGCGACAGCTACAACATTTTTTGCCCTCATTGATATATTGTTAGCGTGACAACCCTAGAACTACACGTGCGGGTGTGAATGAATACAAGTTATACGTTAGGCACTGGTCCCACCGCGAGCGAGTAAACTATGAACTATCGGCTATTTTCTAGCTCAAGAGACGAACAAAAGATAATCGCTTTCGTGTAAATAAAAGAGAGAGATATATATTTATAGTTCATAGCTGGCTTGTTCACACCGCCGGCGAAGACACTCTCCCACCGCCCGGCGAGTAAGCGATAATTCCATACAATGTTTACTAGCCGCCCGCTGATTGTCAACTGTTTCTAGTACATAATTTTACTAGTTGATAGCCGAGCTCGCTGATAGTTGGCGGTGGGACCACTGTTTACTAGTTGACCGCCGCGATACAAGCTATCGACTATAAAACTAGCTCAGCGGTACTCGCCGGTGCCTGCTTGGCGATCAGACCGATCATTTTACCTTATGAGGTGGATGCGAGTGCACGTATGAATTTAAAACAATCATATGAACTATCTTTGTTGTCCAGTTCGGATGACGATGATGATGTATTTTATAAAAGCGTGTGTGTAGTGGCAGTGGCAATTTTGAAGAGACGGAAGAAAAAAAAAGATATTTTAAAAAGAATGACAAGAAAATGTTGGATGCAAGAAATTAATTATTTCAGAAAAGAATGCAGTGAGTTCAAACTGTTCTACGAGTTGACAAACGATCAATTTCGTTCATATTTTAGAATGAAAAGAGATGAGTTTGAGTATATACATACATTAATAGAAAATGATATTAAAAAAATGAACACAAATTATAGAGAAGCTATTAGTACCGCTTTTCTCGGTGATAGTATAAACATAAGTAAGTGATTTTTTCCGAGGATATCAAGATTTCATTCCTTAGGAGGCCGAGCATAAGCAAGTGCTTATACGAAAATGAAAAAATTCTATACTTTTTTTAGATTGATAGATTTTGACGTGTGCCATGTGCCAATTGAAAGAGATCGATTTATTTAACAAACATTTTGATTAGGATATTCTTTTTTTTAACACCTTGGCTGCGGCAATTAAATATACCTTGTACATAGTTAACCATACTTTGCAAGTGGTCGATCGAACTTATTATATAAAGGAAAAAATTGTGGGTTAATCGCATCTATCTGTCTCTGCCGCACTAATAAGGTACCTATTTTTGTAACACTCAATTGTAAATTTTTCTTCATAGTAAATGTACGAAAACATTTTTTTTATTTCTGACTTTTTTGTACATTACCGAAAGCTGACCCACGGAAACTATTGATACTGGATAGGAATAGAATCGATAGACATAATAAAAAAGTTTGTCAAAAATTTTCTCGCACCCCGTATGTTTTTTCAAAAATCTTTAAACGCCAATCTTTATTAATTTGAAATGGAAGGAAGGTCTTCTAAGACCATTTTCACTTAGCAGTACGGAATCTGGTGGCTGCACTCACTGACCCAAAATCTATTTCACCCTGTATAGGTCATTGGCGAATAGGGCCCTCTTAAGTTTTTTACCTTTATGCTGGGCCACCCGGCTGAGCTAGTGGAGCGAGTAATCGCCCGTCGCACGCAAACACTCGCTTATAGCTCAGCGTCTAAACTAGTAAAACTATACTCGCTTCTCGCCGCTCGCCCACTAGTTTGTAGTTTATAGTTTCACTCGCTTATAGTTTGTAGCCGGCGGTGGGACCAGTGCCTTAGTCATAGAGGCGTTTTAACGAAGAAGTGAATTTTGTACTTACAGTACTATTACTTATTTTGTGACTCAGGTACGTTAGATCGCTACTCCCCAACAGCTCGCCACAAGCTGCTCTGGCGTAACAATATATTATTATTATTATTACATTGCGTGCTCAATTTTTTTTTTTTTGTTGTCATTAAAATATTTGCCAGTATGAAATTTACAGCCTGGATACTGTTATCTATAGTACACTAGCTTTTGACCGCGACTTCTTCCACCTTAAATTCGTTTATCGTGAATAAGGGTATTTTTCCGGGATAAAAAGTAGCCTATGTCCTTTCCCGGGACTCAAACTATCTCCATACCAAATTTCAACCAAATCGGTTCAGAGGTTTAAGCGTGAAGAGGTAACAGACAGACAGACAGACAGACATACACACAGACAGACAGACACACTTTCGCATTTATAATATTAGTATGGATAATACAAACCTGATTTGTTCTTCGACGATAAAAGGGTTGGTAACAGATTATTCAGATTCTTCTCCTTATTTCGACTTTTCTTGTTCAAAATAACAGATTCTTCTATAATAATAAAGAAATCCCTCACAGATATAAGTTCGTTTTTGTACATATCCGTGTTTTATAATACCATTTTTTCTGTATTAGTTTATGTGCAATAAAGTGATTACGTTCATACTTACAACTAAATCAAAATTAGTTCAATCAAACAAAATCATGCCCAGTATATTTTTTTTTTGGTTGGTTGAAAATGTTGAAATTATGCAATATCGTTTTGTTTCTATTTATGTGTGTGAGTGTATGTGATAAGTTGATAACTAATTGGAAATGTGTTTTTAAGGTTTCACTAAATTTTTTGTAAGGAAGCGTTTATCTTTTTTAACCGACTTCCAAAAAAAGGAGGAGGTTCTCAATTCGACGGAATGTTTTTTTTTTATGGATGTTCACCGATTACTCAAAGACTATTTGACCGATTTCAATTATTTTTTTTTGGTTTTATAGAAGGTACTTTCTAGTTGGTCCCATTTAATTTTGGTGAAGATCTGATGGTGGAATCCATGAGGAACTGAAGGAACTCCTCAAATATTGTAGGCATACATATAGCGATTTTGGTATTATAAGAAACATAATAAGCATTTGCATTCAGAAAGTGTAAATTGGTGAAGTGGAACTGATGCAGAAGACCACAGAATGCCATCGGAACTCCTTAATGATAAATGATTTACGGGTGGCGACAAATTATCTCGATTAATTTAGCGAAGCAACTTCATAGTCACAAATTTAAATGTTCCTGATGAGAATGGTACCATCGAATTGATGTGATGATGGAGCCGGAAGGTAGGCACCAGATCTATGTAATAAAATAATGTATCCTAGCCGTGTTTGGGCTTGTTCGAATCGTCACGAGATACACTTTTAAGTAACGATTAACTAAAAAGTGTAAAATAAATAAACTTTTAAACAAAAAAATAAAACCGACTCAAAAAAAACTAAAAAGTAAAAAATAACGCCATAATTCAGTTTCTTCAAATTACTTACAAGTAACCGTTTGTATACTCAATCTATACAGTATATACAATTAATGTTATTTTGGAGTCGGTGCCATCGTGTCACAACTTACTAAAATCGTAAATTTTCAATATATTACACATTCTTTATATGGCACCAACGCTAAAATAAGATTAATTGTATATACTGTATAGATTGAGTATACAAGCGGTTACTTGTAAGTAATTTGAAGAAACTGAATTATGGCGTTATTTTTTACTTTTTAGTTTTTTTGGAGTCGGTTTTATTTTTTTGTTTAAAAGTTTTTATGGATTCGAGTTTCTAAATATAATTAAATATAGACTAACACTTATTTATGATTCTTTGCGTACTGTGGCGATTCGATGGTGTCGTTTATAGATCTCATTAGATAAGAAAGGGCAGGATATCCCCTCGACTCCACCCTTGTTACTACAAATTAGCTTCTGTTTATATTTATCCTGCCACAACCTTATCAGTAACACGAGCAACCAGATAGAAACATTATGGAAAGAATGAGGACAGAAGGTCAAAAAAGTGATCATTGCATTGTTTTTTTTATCAACTAAATTAAAAGCGGCTTTCTGCCACAGCCTTATAAGTATTAGTGTTTCTGTTTATGTACGTGAGCGTGCGTGATAATGAATTGGGCATGTTTTTTACGATTTCACTAGATTGTTTGTAAGCATGCGTCTATCTTTTTTTATTGATGTGAGTTTCTTAATTTACAAAAACATAGATTAACTCGTAATTTAAGATTATTTACGCACAATGGCGATTCTACCGTGTCGCGATAGATCTCATTAGATAAGAAACGGGAGGATATTCCCTCGACTGTACCTTTGTTACTACAGATTAGCTTATGTTTGTGTTTTCTGTCATAGCCTTACCATGCAGTAACATAAAACACACTGTAACTGGCATAGATAGAAACATATAGAAAACTGCAGATGCTCATACAGAAGTGATCGTGTAAAAAATAAATATGGAAAACATCTTAATGTTTTCACGCCTAAACCGATCAATTAAATCAAAATGGGTATAGGCTGATGAAAATGGGTATGGGTGATGGGTGGTGATGATGTATGAATGCAGTTTTTCTCATTACGTAAATCGATGACATGGTTCCTAAGATGAGATTTTCGTATGTCTTATAGTTTAAGACTTTCCCTTACTGACCGATCTAAGCGTGCCACCCTGTATAAAAAAAAATGTTTTTTATTTCATGGCATGTTTGAGAAAAACACTATACATGCTTCGGTGCGAACAGGGATTGTCAGCCTCGTATCTCTAGATGGCCTCGTTAACACTCGGCTATCTATAAACTACTCGGCCGGCAATCCCCTACTTCGCACCTTCTGCAGTCATGTATGTACTATTACTCGTATCCATCTACCCCGATTTCTATGCATTTACCTTGTTAATTACAAGTACAAGTAATCTTTACTTTTATAGTCTGTAATAATTAGTCTGTTTATTGAAAATATTTTTATAAATTAGTGCAACGCACAAAGGTATAGTAATTTGGTTCCTGCCCTATTACTACTTATGGATTAAACTGGAACAGAGGAAATATCGCAATGCTTGCTTGTGTACAAAATAATACCAAGGCAAACTGTCACACCTTATTTATAAAAAAAAACTCGTGCACCGAGGGGTCCATTCAAAACATACACTTAATAACGGCCGTATGTTTGGAAATTCAATGTAAGCATAACCTTTGTGTTAAGCAAAATGTGCGCAGTGTGGAATTAGTTACTGACATAGGCAGTCAGCCATAAAAAATAGGATTTCTGATTTTTCTCGTTGGCTATTCTAGTATACGGCAGTACAGCATGGAAACACATTTTTTAATGATATTTTCTTCTGCTTCCGCGATTATTACTCATTGAAATAAAATAATTTAACGGATTATATTTCCGAACGGTGTCAAATATCTTATCTGTTTAAAAAGTAGTTTAATAGTCTCTGCTATTAAAATATTATAATTAGTAATGAGGTAGCCTGGGAGTTTTTCTTTGCAGCGTTTCTTTTCTCCTCAGTACGCCTCATTTGTGAAATGCTGCTTGGTAAATTATGAAAATAAAATAATTAAGCCCTTCTGGCGCATGTGTCTTTACAGCTAAGGCTCATCTGGCATGTATGTACATCTTTATTTGTTTTTTCAAAAATGTGTAGTTTGGACAAATTGTAACTTTGACAGAGGAAAATGTCTTTTCTCAGTCCACCCGTGACCATGGAAAGCTGAAAGGAGTAAAATTATACTCGGGGCCGAGATCCCTGTACTTATTTTTCTTAAGTTTTTCGGCTGCCTCTGCTGCCGCCCCTGCTCTGCACGATGTTCCGTGGAGATGAGACGGTGCCAGTGTATCGACGCAGGTCGCGTCCCACACTAGCACCCGGCCCAACTTCCACGGAATCAGCGACATTCCGTCAGGTCTCTTGCCGTCATCACGCGCAATGCCCGGTGACCTCACTGCAACAGGGGCATCTATGTGGACCACAAATCTGAACTCCAAGCCGCAGGCAGGTCGCTATCCGGAAGGTTTCGGGTTCCATAAAGGTTCCAGTATTGGTAGACGGGTATGCCTGAAGCCAATGACCTGATTCCTTGGAGCCAGCCGCTAGAAGTCTGGCTCGTTCTGGACCTGTGCTGCGGTTTAGAAGGGTATCGTAAGTTAATTTAGAAATAACCTCGTCCCAGGCCCTTTGGGATTTTAAATTTTGGGGGAGATCATTACCCGGGCAAGCAATGGACCAAGCATTCTTGGCCTCCGTTAAGCCCGCAGTCTCGCAGTTTAAAGGAGTGGCCTTTAGTATTTTACCTATGAGATCTGCCGAGCTGTGGACGGATGACAAGAAGGCTGGTGCGGATATGGATGAAATTTTGCGCGTCCCTAACCCACCAAAGCGAATAGGAAGGGACGCTTGAGTCCAGGATTTTTCGCTGAGCTGAATATTCAGGATGGATTCCAGGATCGCTTTGATTAAATCGTTCATTTCAACTAATGCATTTTGGAATTTGGTAAAGGGATAGCAGCAAAGTACGTAAGTAAATTTTGGGACGAAAAGACAGAATTTTAAAATTGAAATGCGTATTGAGGGCTAATTTCGAGGAGACGACTTTCGTGATTTTTGAATTTAGAAATGGACTCAGAAAAATAGTTCGAAAAGGATTCTTCAAAAATAGGGGACCCTAGGAGGAAAAGGGAATTTCTATCGACAATTTTAATGTCGGGTGTAAGAGCATCAAATTTTTGTTTTGTATCGAGACAATTACTGCAGGGTCTAAGCCAATTGATTGAAATTTCGATTTAATTGTTGCAAGGTCAGACAGTACAGTGTTTAAGTCGCCTCCTAGGGTTCCGTCGTCGAGATACCAAGCATTAAATTTTGATTTTAAATTTTGTATGACCGGATTAATGGCTAAACTGAAAATTGCTGGCCCGAGAGGATCGCCCTGCTGGCAGCCTACTTCGGAAGCAAGAACATTATCGCGGTAAATTAAATTTGAAGGCTCTGCATAACAATGGAGGAGGTAATTGTAAAGTTCGGGAATATTATTCTTAATTTCTTCCAGCAGAGCGTCTCTGTTTATCCGTTAAATTGTTTTATTTCAATGACATTTTTTAATGACTATTAATTGCGTTGAATTGAATGTTGTTTTTTTTTAAAATTTAAATATTAGATAGTAATTTAAGCTTGACACCGGATGAATTCCTGAGAAAAAAAACCAAGGCAATATGTAAAATTCAGTATAGCTTGGTGGGTTACATACGCAGACTTACATAAAAATTTAAGATTTTCAGATTTTTTTCGTTGGTTGTGCTACGAGTATAAGAGTAACCTTTATACCAAATTCAAGTTTCTAGTACAACTGTAAGTGCCCTATAGTTATTCCGGTTAGGACAATTCGTATGTACACGCCTTTATTAATGACTATAATTTTTGATTGTGTTGACTTCAAAGTTTGAGTTTTTCACAGCCACAAGATTTAAGACTTTATTTGATACTAATTTCAGCTAAATACCTCAACGAATTCCGACCGACGAACAACAAACTGATATTATAAGTGTTCCGTTTTTTCTTTTTAGATACGGAATCCTAAAAATAATAAAAAAAATTATAATGAGAACTGTATGTTGTATACTGAGGATAACTAACTGCGCTCTTAAGTTGCCGAATGTAAAAACGTTAAATGGCTGATCTTTAATTCCAAGTACATTAAAACCCCGCTCTTAATGATTTGTATTCAAAAGAGGTAATAAATCTTAATATTAGATAATTTATGCATTAATGAAGCAGTTGACCTCTACTTTTTGAACCAAACTTAATTTTAGAACAACTGGTTAAATAAGAAATTGTTGATAAAAAAGATATAATTGTTTATTTCATAGCATGTTCTCATGTAATACAAAATAACTGAACTTGTAATCTTAAATATTGTTAAAGTAAAGGTGCTTTTAAAATTGCATTTTTGACTACGCTACTATAAGCACTCATAGTAAAATTTTAGTATATTGGGGGGGGTAACATGGTCCTGTTCTTAAATATATATTTTTTAACAATGCACCTTGTTTGGTCACTGTATTTGCTTTCAAGATCTATTATTAACTCACTTGGAAATCTATTTAATATACTCGGGAGAATAGGTACACATCCAAGTTCTCCGACCGTATTCGTTGGTCCCTTTTGGTATATCGGATGTTAGCATAATTAACAAATTTCGTACACTATTAAGTCTTGTTATTTTATTGAGGTTAATGATGTTTTAGTTAAACTGATTTATACGGCGGTCAAATAGGGTAAATTGTGGTATTTTGTATATTGTTGTCTTAGGGCACCCCAGAGGTGCAGATGCTCAGCAACGCTTTTGGCTTCGCTCAAGGGGTGTCATTCTTAAATATCACACTCGACCGCCTCGCTTTTAGTTCGTCCCTAATATAACTACACACGTGAAGTAGTAGTGCATGTTCCAGCTCTCAGGTGAAAACATACAGGTCCGTCAAGCAGGTTGTCAACACTCTGACTCCAAAAAAGCGGCCAAGTGCGAGTTGGACTCGCCCAAGAAGGCTTCCGCAGCCGTTTATACAAAAAAGAGCACGAGAGATGAAAAAAATATGATATCAAAAAAGAACAATAACAAAAGAGCGTATCTCCCTGGCACTTACGTCATTTTGCTGAGAAGCGCAGTTTTTAGGCAATAACTTACAAACGGTATATCCGATCATGTTGAAAACAATTTTCGTTGGAAGCTTTATATTTAAAAAAAACGTGGTTTTTGGACATGTGGTTAAGAAAATAGAGGGGGGGCGGGACACAAGTTTTGCTACTTTCGGAGCGAATATTTCGGAAAATATTTACTAAATCAAAAATGATGTGTAAAAACCTCAGTGTTTTTAGAAGAACTGTCGAAATATGTGCCACACATTGGTATTTGCTAAAAAAAATCTTTTCAGTTTCGGTTACATGTATAGAGTGCCCCCCCTAAAAATATATATATATATATTATATAACCATCAAACTAAGTAGCGGTTTACACACGACACCTATGCGCCAAATTTCATTAACGTACATTTTATAGTTTTGAGTAAAATGCCTGTGACATACGGACGGACAGACAGACAGACAGACATGAAAAATCTATAAGGGTTCCGTTTTTGCCATTTTGGCTACGGAACCCTAAAAACGAAGCCTAGTGTGAGACCTATAAAATGAATAGTTTATAAGTGTCTAGAGATCATATATTATAGCAGCAAAGAGTCCGTCACCGCTGCATTCGACGCTGAAAGACATTTTGTGAATTCTATAGCTGGTTTGATAATGACGTGATGGGCGAGTGATGCATGAATGCTCACGTGTGAACTGAGTGAGTGAGTGTACTGTGTACTTTGTTCCTGTGTCTTGGGTGTTTTTCTATGTAGTTAAGTATTATAATTTATATATATCGGAACTGGGGTTGAGGACTGGCGAGTTAGGCGCCTCGTCGAAACTTTCCTTAGTGGGTATGATGTGGGTGTACTCGAGCATTAAGACGATGTAGGGTATACTTTTACGTATCACACTTTATTGCGTATCAAACTTAATAATTACCGAACAGCAAGTCCGCTAGTGGCGGAGAAGGTCTGTTCTGTTCGACGATCAGAACTCAAGGTCCCGTTCATTGAGTGATTCAACTATTTAAAGGCTGCCACTCCGTCCCCACCAATAGCCATTCTCGTGCAGCTGCCTGGGTGTAAACAACATCCACAGCCTGCAAGTGTCCAGTGTCTCGTCATAGCAAGTATTTTGTAGTTGATGTGACGACTGTTTCTATAGTCCGGAGCATGTATTCTCCGACATATACAATATGTAAACTTACTAAAACCATTTATTTAAATCCGTAAATATCTATATATATAAATTATTGTAGTATATAAATTATTGAAATAGTAACGCATTATAGAATTTATAATGAAAATAAAAAATATATTAAAAAATTTAATATAAAAAAATATTTATCATTCTTTGTTTATAATTGTAACATTGTCATCAGGTTGTCAAGACAACGTCAAGGTCAATACATGCAATGTCAATTAAAGTAAGGCTATGTGCACACTTACGAGTTAATTGTTACTTGAACCAAGCGACGATGGCTGTTTTCGTGAACGCTACGCATTAAATTTGGATTTCGCGAAACATGTCGCTTTATTTTGTTGAAAGCTTGTACAATACACAGCCTCATTTCACTGCCATAAATAAACGTCTCATTAAAAATTAATCTTGACATTTCATTCCTAGCCAAACTTTTTTGTTGGAATAATATTCAGAAAAAAAATCTTTACATTGAAGTGACACTAGTGAAATTGAAATGACATTTAATAAGTAAGCATGAATAGATGCTATTTTCTTGTTTCCGCGATTATTACTCATTGAAATAAAACAATTTAACGGATTATATCGCGTATATTATCTCATTTTAGTTTCCGACGTTTCGGAAGCTTTCCAACTTTCCATGGTCACGGGTGGACTAAGAAAAGATGTATTTTCCTCTGTCAAAGTTACAATTTGTACAAACTACCCATTTTCTATATAATCCGTTAAATTGTTTTATTTCAATAAATATATGCTGTTTACATGATAAATTCTTAAAATATTTAAAAAAAAAATATTTTGACCGCCACGGACTAGTAAGAACGTAAAACGGGTGAGAAAAAATAGGTTATACTACGAGTAATGAACAAATAATGAAATTTCAAGTAGGTATTAACGTACTCATAGTGGGCTTGGGATCATCTGTCACAACGTAAACATTAAATATCACAGGACGTTACGTTTTGGGTTAACCGACTCTGAAAAAAGTAAGATTTTACAATAAGAAAATTAAAAATATTCAACACACACTAGCAAAAAATATGGTAAGACGCTTAACTCGACATGGCCATCAACTAGCTTAAAGGGATGGTTTTAGTAAGTTTAGATACTGTGTATTATGTATATCGTCGCCTAGTAACCTTAGCATAAGCTTTGCTTAGTTTTGGACTAGGTCGATCTGTATGTGATTTTTTTTATTCCGTCCTGCGGCTGTTTCTCGAAAGCGATGGTTGCATTGTTCGTTTCTCCTCTACGCGTGTGGCCTATATATATCTTACTCAATTTACGTGTCGCGAAGTCCACGCCAATAGACGACTGATGGCATATACTCGACAGGTCTTCGCAACGTATCGTTTTTGGCCAGAATACGCGAAGGATCGAACTCAGGGATTTGTTGACAAAGACCTATAATTTGTTCGTCGGTCATTTTGTGATTCTTTGTTTTGCAGCCAAAAAGTAATACCAACTTCACGATTGACTCAAAAAGATAAACTTTAACGCGTCATGTTGAGCACTTTGGACTCTTAAACAGGCATAAGTTGGGCGAATACAGCTTTAGTCCTTTTGATTCTGCTGTCGATGTCTCATCTGTTCCACCATGGCACGCTTTACGGATTAGATTATCAATTATCGTGTAATCCACGCATATTGCAATCCATGTCACAAAATATTGATAAGTATCGCAGTGAATCGGAATGATTTGAAATCCGCGATACTGCTTGTCAATAATAGTATCACGATAATCTAAACCCTGCTGTTGCACAGTCATTATGACGCTCTCCAGGTACACAAACTTGGAAACGGACTCAAGGCTTTATAAGGTTAATTGTGGTAGGTGCACACAAAGCGTAATGATAGAAAATGATGAATGAACAAAAGTTGATCAGGCTAACGAGGTCCTTTTAACTATTAACTTTTTTTTACTTATTCAAACAGACCATTCTGAGGCGGAATTGAAAGTCGTAACAAAGGTCACAGTAATAAATTTTTAATAATACACGAGTTGAGGGTCAACTTACATTTTATTGTACTAGTGTAGAGCTGAGTTAAAACAGATCTTTCTTGATAATTAAGTATTCTATTTTTATACATTTAAGGACAATTACAGCGCTATTACCTTGTACAGGCTGCCACAATGTATCTTAGTTTAATAATTCAAAGAAAATATCCAGATCCATGGTTTGCAAAGCAGATCATTTATTTTAACAAAAAAAAACGGATTGACACACACCACTGCTTCAAATACGCTGACGCACCGCCATCGTAGTCACATAATAAATGTGTTAATTTTACGCATGCCATCCACACCGGTGCATTTACTTCGCTGAATGTATTCCAAAAGTAATGGTGTGTCGCAGTTTAGAGCATTTAACCACTGGGGACAAACCGAAAAAAATACGTAAGTTGTAACTCTCTTCTTGACAAAATGAATGACAAATCCATACAAATCACCAACCTTCGTTGTTATTGAAACTTCTTTTTCTTCAATTTAAAGGCCAAGCCGCACTGGATGCGTGCGCAGCACGTGCACGTGCGCGTGTGCGTGGAGTGCACAGCACCTATGTCAAACCGAGAGCTGCGCACGCAGAGCTGCGCACGCTTGCTGCAGAGCTGTACACGCAACGGTGGCGCACGCTGCAGCACCGTTGCGTGACTAGCCGCCATTTTGTTTTGCGTACTCTTTTCATTATGCTCGATAGCAGTTCGTTAGACAAAGAAGAAGCTTTACTGCTTCTACTTTCAACTCAAAAATCTTGTGCAGCGCCAAAAAGACTGTGGGTTCATGACATAAATGCAAGCAGACAAAAATACAGTGAATATCACAACCTGTGGTGCCGCGAACTAGAATCGTATCAAAATCGTTTTTTTGGTTCTACTCTATGGTTTATCGGAGCCTTGTATATTGAAAAATGGTACGAACTACAGGAAGGCTTGTAACAAGAAATAAGAGGCCCAAAACAAGCTTTTATACGGCGAGTTTTTATAATGTTTGTGTTTTTGGTTATAAATACATTCGTATTTGCGCACAGGTTCTATATTTTTTCCTTTTATTTGGCAATCCATTACAAAAACCTCCACGCGCCTCGGCCAAGTTGTAAATAAATACAATGAGCTGTACAGCACCTGCGCAGCACCGAGCAGTGCGTGTCCTGACCTGTTCGGTTCGCCGTCTCATAGGGAACGCCGGTAAATACAACGTCATCACAGCACTGCGCTGCGTGAGCGCATGCACGCAGCACGCAGCCGGTTTGTCTCGACGGAGCTGCGTTGCGTGCAAGTCACGCGCACGTGCACGCCACGCAAGCGGTGAGCCATCTACTATGACATTTCATACGATACAACGCGCACGCCACGCACACGCGCACGTGCACGTGCTGCGCACGCATCCGGTGTGTTTCGGCCTTAAGAGCTACGCTCTTGTCAGTGTAGCTGTTCACTTCTTGGTCAGCATAACTTTAACCTCTTCTTTTATTTGCTCAAAGTAATTTCGTCTTGACTTTCCTCTACGTCGCTTTCTCTTGATTTATCCTTCTATGATATTCTAGAGGAAAAAGTCATGTCTTATCAAGTGTCCTATGGTATTTCCCTTTCTATTTTCTATTAATGTAAGTATTGTCCTCTTCACTTCCTATTTAAGATCTCCATGTTTGATATTTTTCCGGACCAGCTTATGCCTTCCATCCTCCTCCAGGACCACATCTAAAACGCATCCAACCTCTCCCTATCTTGCTGTATCAGGGTCCACATTTCGCTGCCATACAATGCTACACTCCAATTAATTAAACAATAAATAAAAATAAATGTACAACATCGTATTCACCGCCAGAGAAAGGGTATCACGTTTTACAACTAACTATTAATATCGTATTTTACGCACAATCAAACTTTCAGTGTTACGGAGCTCGATCAAATAATTAAATTATCGCTTAGAACTTGTAATTTTCAATTTCGCGGTTTTATTAGTGCCATCATACCTAATTAACACGAAACTTGGTAATTTGGAAACTTCGGTTACTGTCACCAAAGGCCATTAAAACAAGAAGACTGTCAATAGCTATATTTTGCATTGTGTCCCAAGCGCAAGGAGATATTCAGGCAAAAACTAAACATTTAATGATGTATAATTGAACAACGAGACATATGTATACAGCAACTATTATTCATAGTTTGTAATAAATAGCTCATAATGATAAAATTAATATTTTCCTCCATTTCCGCGATTATCACTCATTGAAATAAAACAATTTAAACTGTATTTTATCGCGTATATTTACCTCATTTGTGTGCCCGATGTTTTGGAAGCTTTTCAGCTTTCCGTGTTCACGGGTTGACTGAGAAAAGATATATTTTTCTCTGTTGAAGTTACAATTTGTGCAAACTGCAATATATTTGAGAAAACAAATAAAGGTGTAGTAGACATACATACTAGATGTGTCTAATCTGTAAAGACGTGACACATATACCAGAAAGGTTTAATTATTTTATTTTTACTAATCTACTTAAAAAAAATAAACGGCAGCAGTTTACAAAACGAAGCTTACTGATGAGAAAAGAAACGCTGCAAAGAAACACTCCCAAACTATCTCGTTACAAATATTTTAGTAATTTAAAAAACAATGACCATATTAATCCATATAAAAGCGATATCTCTTACAGCTGCGGCGCAATTTGCCAAGAAATATCAATATTCTAATCAATTATCGATTTTTTTGAAAGTTTGTTACTTTCTCAATAATTTCATACTTCCGTCAATATTTGTATCACCAAGATAAAGATTAGAATACGCTCTTTAAAAAGAGGTATAATTTCTTTGTAAGCTAATATTGTTGAGAAAACGAAATAAAATAAGGTTACTAACAGTGCTTTATATAATAAAAATCAATTTATTTATTGTTATTTATTATAAAATTCGCCGCCCTAAAAATCAAGAAATAAACGATTTAAATAGAAAAATACATTTTTTTTCAATATTTTTTAATTATGTGTACATTTTTTTGCGGTGTACAAATTGAATTACTGATGATTTCGTTACTTAGTTGTTTTGTTAAATCGGCTTCAATATTGAGAATCGCTAAACTTTTTAAACGTTCTTTGGAAGTCCGTGAGCGAAGATAATTCTTAACTCTTTTCAGAACCGAAAATGATCTTTCTGCACTGCAGTTTGTCACTGCAGTGCACAAAAAAATGTGTTACGCAATTTCCCTGTATAGGTCTCTTTTTAGGGTTCCGTAGCGAAAATTTCAAAAACGGAACCCTTATAGTTTCGTCATGTCCATCCGTCTGTCCGTATAAACCGTCATAACGTATCTTCGAATAAACAGGCATTTTACTCAAAAACTACATGATTTGTATTGATGAAATTTGGAGTATCGGTGTTTTGTATAAGCCGCTGCTAATACATTTAATTAAAATAAAACAATTTAACGGATTATATCGCGTATATTATCTAATTTTAGTTCCCGACGTTTCGGAAGCTTTCTAGCTTTCCATGGTCACGGGTGGACTGAGAAAAGATGTATTTTCCTCTGTCAAAGCTACAATTTGCGAAAAAACTAAAATGACATAATATACGCGATATAATCCATTAAATTGTTTTATTTCAATGAGTAATAATCGCGAAAACAGAAGAAAATATTACATGTATTGAGTTTTGAGAGATTAGCAGCGGCTTATACAAAACACCGATACTCCAAATTTCATCAATACAAATCATGTAGTTTTTGAGTAAAATGCCTGTTTATTCGAAGATACGTTATGACGGTTTATACGGACAGACGGACGGACATGACGAAACTACAAGGGTTCCGTTTTTGCCATTTTGGCTACCGAACCCTGAACATAAAAAGTGATTAGTAAAAGTTGGTGGAATGGCGCCAATACTAAAACAAAATTCAAACACCCTGGACTGGTAAATACGCCCCTGCCTCTACTTCTTCCACTCGCTCGTTGCTAATATACCTAATTTCCGAAATACCAAATTTTGCAAAATACCACATTCTTGATTTATCACATTACCAATATACCAAATGTTCAGTAGAGGACATTCTTAAAACGATTTAGTTCCATGAGTACCTTTAAATTAAAAAAAATTAACCTGGTCAACCTAGTGTAAGGAGAATAATGTTAAGTTAAGAGTGTGAAATATTGGTAATCCGATATTTTGCAAAATCTGGTATTTCAGGAATGCGGTATATTATTGTACCGAGCGCTTCCAATAAGCTTCTAATCTCGGTTTAAAGCTACTTCTGGCCAGTCCTCCACGAAGAGGTCTAAGTCATCCTGCCATCAGCGATGAGGTCTGCCGCGTCTCCGCTTCAAGGTTTTGGGTTTCCATTCTGTGGTTATCTTGGCTTGGCCCACAACTCGTTCGGCATGCAGCAGATATGATATGATGCCGCAATGTATTGTAATGAATATTAATTTAAATATTTATTATACAATCCCCTACTGCTTTCTTAATTTTGATACAAAAAAACATGACCCTGCTGACCAACATTATTTTTTTATTTATCCTAAATGGCATTATAGAAAAAGATTTTATTTAGACTACTGAGCAAGCAAGCAAGCCGACTACTGGTTAAAATATTAAGTTGTATGTACCAGTTTTTAGATAAAAGAATCCATTGCCAGCCCTCAGGGGCAAGTCGGAATTCAATTAAGATTGGATAGACTAAGATGGATGGCGTAGGTAACCTAGATATTTCACCTGCGGTCTTAATCCGTTTTCCCGGTGATAGGGGTTAATTTATTTTTTTAATGCTTAGCTATATCCGAACTCACGAGATTACACGTATAACATCGTAGTTACAGAAGCCCACTGATAGATACATGATAAAACCTCTCTCTTTTTCGTTTGGGATAAAGTTCTTTAACCCAAACCAAAACAAAAAATATACATTGGTATGATTTTTCTACTCGTGTACTAATCTGTGAATGAGAACTCCGCGGATCATAGTAAAAAGGTATACTTTTTATATTGGAACATCACTCTACTCTATGGTTTATTTTTTATGCCACTAAACTATGTATTTTTTAGCTGTGTTTCGTTAATTTTAGTTTATGGGTTACTCGTTAAAAAAGTATTGTATACAATAGTTATAATCCGCCAGCCGTTTTAACGTCAAGACATTATACATACACACAAACAAACATACAAAAAATCTACTTCACGTACAAAACCGCCTGTTTCACTTATTTTTATGAAAATATATGAAATGTTATTTAATTTTTACAACTTTATTATAATAGATATATTTGTACTATAAATATAAATAATATTAAATTCAATAAGCAAGAAATTGGTTATTACTACTTACCAATGTAATCATTTGAAACGCTTTCGTTTTCCTCATCAAACAACTAAAGCACCTTCCTAACAATCTGAAATTAGCATGTTCATGAGTTTGAATACTGGTTCCCGATTTAGCCATTTCTGTGTAATGGATTAGAATTTATTCAGATTCGTTGATTTATCTGTTATGAAGGTACTTAAGACATATTTTTCTACTCGTGAACCCGTGAAACCGTAAATAAGAAAATCATACTTAAAAGGCATATTTTTTAGATTGGACCATCACTCTATATTATATGTTACTGAACTATTAATGCCGATACTATACAACTCCGCACAGAACTATAATGAATTCCAAAAAACGAACGCAGAGTTTTTGCAGTTTTTTTTTAGCTATGTTTCATTTACTGTTGTTTATGGTTACTCGTAGAAAAAGTATTGTATACAATAGTTATATAATTAGCTTCTTAAGTCTCGCATCTTAGTTAGGCCACTCAGCAAGCTTCGTGGCCTAAACGCAGCACTAAACTGGAACAGCATATACGACAACAGTATACAGGGTGTCCCAAGAAGTAGTTATATACTGAAGCTGGGAGGTAGAGGACCTAGAGGGCTATTTAAATCACCCCCTGTATGTTCCGCGATTTTTCGTATTTTCGGAGTTATGACTTTTTTAATTTTTCACCTATCGCCTAGTACGATGAGATTTTTATTTATGGTGACGTGAATTATTGCGGTAGATGCTTGATTTTTTTTTGTGTGCTAAGCTGATAGATAGTGTGCTGATAGATATCATTCTTGGCATTTAATTTTTTTTTATTCCATTCAAAGATCCAACGATAGTAAATGTTACTATACTGAATTGGCCTATCTATCAGCTTAGCACACAAAAAAAATCAAGCCTCTACCGCAATAATTCACGTCACCATAAATAAAAATCTCATCGTATTTGGCGATAGGTGAAGAATTAAAAAAAAGTCATAACTCCGAAAATACGAAAAATCGCGGAACATACATGGGGGTGATTTAAATAGCCCTCTAGGTCCTCTACGTCCCAGCTTCAGTATATCACTACTTCTTGGGATACCCTGTATAACGATTGCATAAAATACTATTTCTACTAATATGAAGTTGTAAAAATGAAATATGTGTACATTGAAAAATTAATAACAAACGCTTATTGTAACGGACTATTTGGAGGTCACTGAAACGAAAAATATTTTATTTTTTCTACGTTTGTATGGTTCATTGAGGATTCATCACGCCAAATTGGCTAAACGGATTTCATCTATTTTAGGCACACGGTTAAGCTTTGGTAAACGGGTATCCACAAATGGTGATAGGATAGTTTTTACCCGACTACGTTAACGGAAAAAAGAGGGGTTATGACTTTTCCTCCTCTGTGAACGAAGTCTATTATAAAGTTGTAAAAATGAAATATCTCTACAATGAAGATATAAAAAAAAAAGTGAAAATAACTGAATCGAAAAATATTTTCTTTGGATTTTTCATATGTTTATATGTGTCATTGTGGCTTAATCATTTGCGGTTTGTAAAAAAAATATTGATTTAGTGAATATTTTTGAAAATAATCGCTCCAGAAGTAGAATAAATTGTGTGCCCCTCCTCCTTTCTATTTTCTAAACGTCGAAAAAAATATATTTTGTATATCGTATTTTTTTTGTATTGCATTTTTTGTATGTACAGCTGCGGAACCGACATGCTCTTGGGTGGTTTTTTGAAAATATATTTTATGTACAGATATTTTATTTTTACAACTATATAATAATAGGTATAGATTAGTTAGTAGTAGTTAATAGTAGGTATAGATTGTAAATTGCAATGTCAATTACAAATCGTTTACAAACATTCAATAGGTACACTTAACATCCAAAAAACTTTGATTTTGAGATTAATCTTTAAATCAGAATTACTTAAACAGTTGTGTTTGTATAAAAACAAGTTTACTATAAAGTGTCAACTTACTTGTACAGTTGGTAGCCCAAGTATTAGGTTACATTGACTTTTTACGCTTCACTTTTATCAAAGCCGCCGTGTAGACCTTGTGGTTAATTTTAACTTTTGTAAAACGTTACGGCTCTCGAGTTTCCAACGAATAGAACAGATTAAATGTCTTTTTTGTTCGTGCAACTCACAACTAACTTTGTAAAGGCCTTTTGAATGATGTACAGTTCAGTTCAATAACTTTGTTGCGAAAATTTGTTCATAAAATATGTACCTGCGCTACAAATGTCTATAAAAACTTTCGCGTGTATCTGTAGTGATAATATTTTTGGCATGGATTTTGAACATAGAAAATGTTAACGAATCAGTCTAGGTTACTGAGCAGGGGATAAATTAATGAATATACGAGTATATCTTGCTAGAAATTTCCCAGTCAGTGTCACTTTCGAAGCACTTTCGTAACAATTACCTACTTCAAATAGGGCCCATTGCTAAAGTCGACATTCAATGGTCATATCTCAGACATATCGTGGTTATATGTTTACCACGTGGAATTTGTCCTCTGTTTTCCATTTCTTAAGTATGTTCAACTGGCAACAAGCAATTACCAGCAACTTCACCCACGCTATTGTATAATAGTATTCATGAATATTATATACCAACAATATTATGGATCAACAATAATTTATTACATAACATTCAAAACTAAATCATACAGGAAAATGGAAACCTCGAAAGCCTATGATTGGATCGGCTCCACTAAACTAATAAAACAAGGTCTCTTGTGTATACTCTTAGAATAGATCCAAGTCAACTAGTAACACGCCCTCAAACTTCAAACATTTATATGTATGTGTTACTGTAACGTGTGCGTCAGGATGACGGGTGGGCCTCAGGAATTTGAAAGAAATATTATTGTACTATGTTGTGAACAGATATTTGGTACCTTGTGTGTACCTCTGTGCACTTTTTATAAAATCATAAGACTCGTTCCCCATCTTGCCATTACGGTAATAGCCTAGATTATTAGCATGTTGTAACTTACTCTGTCACTATAGTCTCTTGAGCTGAGTTACAGAACAGAAGAACAACAATAAAAATTGATCCAATCAGTTACATGTCACCAAGAACTCTAATTATTTCAAATATAAATTAAAGTTCAAGACAAAATCACAAGCACGACTGGATAATAATTAATTTAGTTTATAAAAAGTCAACAAGTGTCCCTACAAATCTTTTTTTTCCATTATTTCGCCAGGTTGACGGATTAGGAGAGCTACACAGAATTTTACGAAAAGGACACAGGAGGTACCAAATATCTGTCAACATTTCCTTTAAAATCCTAAGGCCCATCCGCCAGCCTGACGAACACCACTGTTACATTACGTAACGGCTTTGACCAAGTTTGCTACAGAAATAGCAAGCAAATTAGCAATAATACTTATAGGCCAATTATTACTCAACCACGTTAAATGAAAAGGCAGGCTATGATTTTTTTCTCCTCCGCGGTTGCTGTTGCTTGGTATGGGTTTTACCTTTCAACTTTATAAAGATTTGTTCTATCTTCTAAAATACATAGCACGCCCCATGGGAAGAAAGTGACGGGCTTGAGGACGGGCGGAATTAAATCAGGCTGGACCAACTGTGGAAATACAGCAAAAGACAACTCAGAATCATAACGGGGGTGTTCACAGGTCACTTCTTAGTCACAGAACTTTTAGCAAAGCTGGGAGTTTCTGACAACACGGATTGTAGAATGTGTGGAGAGGAGGCATAGACAATGAAGCATATACGTGGTAAGTGGACGTAATGACCTCACCAGACAGAGAATGAAGAATTTGGTAATGGTTACCTAGCTAAAGGAATGCTACCATTGGAATCTATCATCCGGTTTATTTAAGTGGTAGATCAAGCCATTGAGGAAGCAAGAAGGGATGAATACACAAAAAATCTCACTGGGTCGAAGTGTATGCTTAAGGATCCCTTGTTTCAAGATAAGATAAAATGCTCCATCTAGCAATGCTTGGTTCCCTAAGTGCTGGTACAATAGCACCTTCGTTCTATTATAGAAGCATGCAGCATACAGGTGCATGCTTCTATGCACCTGTGACAGCCCGGCTGTGTCAGTAGAGCATGATAATGGGCATTAAGTGCGGTGCGGCTCTCAAAACCAGTGTTGCCTATAAACGACTGGCGTCAATGGACAATAAAAGGCCTTTGGCTAGCGGCAGATAAATCCAGAAAATACAAGCCTTCTTTTTATCTAGCATATTATATTTAAGTATTTATATATTGATATTTTACAATTAAATACGTATATAACATAAAAATCGAATTGAACAAAGAAAAAATAACAGTCTGAATAATATATTATATTATTATTGTTGGTTCTCCAAGCACTGCGCGTGGATCACTAATCGCGACGAAATGTTAATCCGTCGTTGGGTAGAATATAACTCGGTTTATTGAGCCATTATTAATGTTTCCTAATAGCGCTTGTGTGCCAGAGAGTGTGAGAAATAAACTGAAGGGCAGTTTAAGTGTCGGTTCTTTGGCTAGCACAGCTAAAGGTGCGTCCACATTTGTATCATTCGCCCGTATCAGAGCATCGCCGCGTGGCATGATCGCGTGTCACGATCACGCGTTTGGACGTTGCGCCGACCCGATCGCTCGAAATCCATGTTGCTACGCGTGTCGCATACTCGGATCGGACAAGCGCGTAGGTGCTCGCGACGGTGCGACGTCCACACTAGCGATCATGACACGCGGTCATGCGACGCGGTTATGATACGCCGCGATCCATCTCGAGTCGGTTTTGCCCGATCATCAAAGGCGATACGGACTAGTTTGTACGTGCACCGATCCGGAATACATTAGTAGAATTCGCGCGAGCGATCTGATGATCATCTTCTGTCTCGTCAATTGCAGCTACGCGCGAAAGTGATGGACGCGAGGCGTGGCTTGAGTCGCTAGTGTAGGTGTGTTACGGCGAATTTCAAATCCAAAGTATTGCCATTTAGTAGATGCTACGCGCGCGGTGCCTCCGACGCATGGGCGCTGCTATCCATGCTGGTGCTCGGCGGTCGCGGCTTATCAGCTGTCATGATAATGATCTTCAAGTTTCTGAACGGGTGTCAATCAATTTGATGTGCGATTGCAGAGCGCAACATTTTTACACGGAACACAACGCTACTCTACAGAAGAACGATCACGCGAAGAATGATGATCGGCGAAATGCCAAAATGATCGGAGCGGTGAAAAGATACGGCTAGCGTCCAAACTGCAGCATGCAAAATGATCGGCGCGGTGATCGGATACAGTGATACGCTACGGCTTAGTGTGGACGCGTTTCAACACGCGGCGGCGCAAATGATACGGAATGCCGACAATGAGCAATCAAGCAGCGGGATACGCAGTCGTGCCAAGGGACGATGATCGGATACGAGCAAATGATACAAGTGTGGACGCGCCTTAAAACGATTTCAACAAGAAACTTACTTGACGCGTCTATACTACAAACATATATGTACCTACAGCTATGAGAATTCGTTAACAATCCTTTTGTGCTTCTTTACCACCCGTGAAACCGACATTATCTTGCTCAAATAAGCCTAACAAAGGCATTTGCGTGTCTAAAGCATATAAAAGATGTAATTGTCTCCCCGACAATTTATACAGTTTATGGCACCTGTGCCTGTGTGGTTGGCTTATTCTTTCTTATTGTTACACATCCTTTCTGTAATCTAATTTTGTATTTGATGCTATAATGATGATCGCGAGTTGTAATAATATCTTACCTTTAGTGCGGTCTTTGTAATGAACTCATTTACGAAGATATAGTATGTCGGCCGAAAAGTAGAATATAGTCCTTTCTTTTGTGATAATGAAAAGAAAAAGTAAAATTCAAACACCTTAGGAATCGAACCCCATGTTTAACAATCAAACAACATAATTTAGGTATATTTTTTATTGCATGCATAATGGTATAGTGATTACACATTAGTTGTTGAATAATAGTTGCCACAGACAAATAATAACGGCTTAGGAATCTAGCGGTCCTGGGCCCGAATGGCGAATACCATTAAGATGAGCAAGAATATGTTTTTTTATATGTTTTTTTTTTTAATGTATGATTTATTTAATACTAGCTTCTGCCCGCGACTTCGTCCGCCTTAAATTCGTTTATTGCAGATAAGGGTATTTTTCCGGGATAAAAAGAAGCTTATGTCCTTCCCCGAGACTCAAACTATCTTCATACCAAATTTCATCCAAATCGGTTCAGCGGTTTAAGCGTGAAGAGGTAACAGACAGACAGACAGATAGACAGATACACTTTCGCATTTATATCATTAGTATGGATTTGGCCGAAATTCTCTATTAATAAACCCGTCGGTGCGGTAGACCCGATCGAATCTTATCTCGAGACTTATCTTGAATTAAAAAGCGTAAAAAAATGAGTCTCGAATCGACAACAAATATCCGCAAAATTAATTAATTATTGTACTTTTGCATAATTTAGGTGTAAAACATTGATTTAAACTTATACGATTTTCACTCATTATCACAACATATATTATGACACGAGTTCGTTTGAGACCATGGACGTAACGCGACGTCCAACGAAAGGTAATTAAATAAATCATATAAATACGCTATGAAGCCCCGTTTTGTTGTCTTTCTTTAGATGTATTTCAGTATTATATTTATAGGTCAATTTGTGCCAATATTTATTAGAATTCCAACTGTGTAAAATAAGGTGAAGATAGAGTTTCATTAAAACGGTTTCCCTCACTCTTGGTCTACCATTAGACTATGACGACCAACATGATTACCGTCTCTTAAGAAGCCGAAATCTTTGAGCCAACTCCCATCGCTTCTCTATCAACATGTCCAAATATATCAACATGTACATGCCCAAGTTGTTTTTATAGATTTCAGATCCTCCAATAAAATAAGTGCAATCTGAACAAATAGTTCATATTTGAATATACTTAAGTTTTTCTAATGTAGTTTAGCATTGTAAAAGCTTTGCTTATATCCCTACTGTAAGTACAATTGTAATAAATAAATATATATATATGATTTGTTTATTTTCTTACCACAAGCAGAAATAACATAATACATACAGCAACAAAATTTTATCAGGACTTATATAATGAGAAAAACCCAGCAACAAAACCTCCCCACGATCAAATAACTATGTACTATGTTGACGACATTCCTCCTTTTCTATCGAGCGAAATATGATACGCAATAGAGACCCTTAAAACAATGAAGAGCCCGGGAGATGATAACCTAACTAATGACGTCATCAAATCCTTAAATTAACCCCTAACTCCTATCTTAACTCGATTGTTCAACGAAGTCGTCAAACAAGAAAAAAATCCTGAGCAATGGGAGTCATCAGACATTACTCTACTCTACAAGAAAGGCGACCCGCATAAAATAAGTAATTATCGTCCAATAAGTCTGCTACAGAGTACGTATAAGCTCTTTACAAATGTCTTGTTCTCAAGAATAAGGAAACAGCTAGATTCCCAACAGCCAAGAGAACAAGCCGGCTTCAGACGAAACTTTTCTACTCTAGATCATATTTTTACGGTAAGGCAAATAGTCGAAAAATATAGAGAATATAGAAAAACGCTCTACCTAGCGTTCATTGCCTATTTGAAGGCTATGGTATATATGTTATGGAGATAGAGTCCCGGGAAAGAACATAGGTTACTTTTATCCCGGAAAAATACCCTAATTCGCGATAAACTAATTTAAGGTGGACGAAGTAGCGGGCAGAAGCTAGTTATTAATAGTTTTGCCAACAGGGACATCGATTATAGGCAAATACAATATATTTTTTACAAACTACCCTAGACAATTCAAATGTATTGATTCTCGCTCCAGGGTGAGGTGTAGCGCTTTACCAGAAATGTGAGTCCATAACTTTATTTTCAGACAGCGGAGGAGAAAAACATCATAACCCTCATTTTTTCTTCAGCGTAGTCGAGTAAAAAGTATTTTATAACCATATGTGTATGGCCACCTACCCGTGTACCACAAAACATTAAAATATGTTTTGCGATTTTGGCATGGTGAAGCCACAACGGCACATACAAATACCTGTACAAAAAAAAAACAGACGCCCTTAAAATAGTACGTATCACTTCGTTTTTGATAATTGATTATCTTCAATGTACACATTTCATTTTTACAACTTTATAATAGTTAGCAAGCAGGTATAAAAAAGCACCTACATCAAAATTTAAATTTTAATAAAACTAATCTGAGTTCGTCTCAAGGAGTGTCAGAAAAAATATTCGATGCGTAATATGTGCTGTTGATGAAATGTTGAATTTATTCCACTGTGACATTTGTCGTGATTTCAAGTCAGGTATTGTGTACATACTGATACAATTTGAAATTTTAATGTTCATTCTTTGGGTCCTACATACGCCCCAACGCAACAAAAGATTGGAGTCCCATTTTTCCTTTAAAAGAGTCAAGTAATGGAGTGCACCAGGATTCTCGCAGTCTGCTTGCAATGACTCTTGGGTGGTTTCGCAGCTACGTCGATCTCGGTGATCTTTGAGTGTTGGAGTGATCGCATGTTCGTGCGATTTGCAAGCGTATAACGTTAATTTATTCTGATTTTACGTTTTGTCTCGTGAACATTGGCGCTATATAATTGGGTGATTGGTGTCAATGTTTTGTCTGTGCAGTTTACGGCATACCAGTTGGGACGGTAGAAATAGTACATTACAGCTGAGGCTGCGAAATAGGGGATAGCCGGCCGAGTAATATAGATGGCTGAGTGTCAACGAGGCCATCTAGAGATACGAGGCCGACAATCCCTGTTTGAGCCGAGGCTTGTATAGTGCTTTTCACAAACATGCAATGAAATAAAAAACAATATTTTTTTTATAAAAAAAATATTTCGCTCCCACTAAAACGTTATAAGTTATATCGCGTCGGCGGTAGCGCACCTTAGCGCACAGTGGCGCTCGAAGCGAATTAAAACAAAAGAAGATCGCTTTGCAGATCATGGCCCGCAATTTTGTATGAAATTATCATTATTTTCCCCTCGTCGCGCCGCTTCCGAAATGTCAGACTTCGGGGTCTATTATAAGGAACACAACGTCAATATTTCATTGCATGTTTGAGAAAACATATTTTATAAGATTTATGAATATCATGCACAGGACAGCTTAAAGATAGGGAGACAGAAGTCGATTTGTGCCATCAGAATTGAACTATTTTTTGCTACCAGTTTTAATATCATTCCCTCCTTACATAAATACCCAAAATTTAAAACTATTAAGACGACCGATTTAATTCTATTTTCCTACCATGTAAGTTTCTGTAATATTGATATTCAACTTTGAACGCTGTACGTGGATGTAAATGTGATTTTGCTTTATATTTTTTCTAATAATATCTGAAACCATTTTTATTACAATCCGAATATTTCTATGCATTTACGTCATTGTTTTGTTGAACACGAAATACAATGCAAAAAAAAATTACGCCGTTTAATTAAATGTCAAAAGTTATACGTATTCTTCCGAGGTCAACACGGAGACGTCTTTTACTCCATTTTTACTCCAATAATTATTAAATGATGAAATGGTTTTGAGTTTATATACTCAACTAACTATATGCCGTTAAAGTTCTATAAGAAAATGTTGATATTAGGAAATCTTAACGTTCAATCGAGACTTTCAATTGATTCTTGCGAACGTCTAACTGTTTATGAATTGAAATTGCATTTAAATTGCGATCCGGATGGCGTCGTCATTATTCGACATGAAATGTGTATTTTGCTCGCCCTATTTCCTTCAATTCTGATGCGTCGCGAATATCAATTGCACTGTGTAGGGTAATGCTCGAATTATTAAACAGAAACAGCCAAGCGTATTCAGCATTCACTCAATTTAGTATTGTTTCTTGTAAGAAATTTGTATACTTAACAATGTAAGTAAGGGAAAGTGTAAAATGCACGGTTAAGAATACGCTATCATGAACAGAATAGTCAAAAAACCGGCCAAGAGCATGTCGGACCACATGCTCAGTGTACGATTCCGCAGCCGTTCATACAAAAAAATGCACTACAGATGAAAAAAATACGATATGAAAAAGTGCACTAGCAAAAGAGCGTATCTCCACGGCACTTACTTCCTTTTGCTGTGAAACGCAGTCAAAAACGGTTTATCTGATCATGTGTTGAAAACAATTTTCGTTGAAAGTATTCATTAAGTTCTATCGAAATATGTATTTTTTTTTTCTTATTTGGACATAAGGTATGAAAAATAGAGGGGGAAGGGGTGAGATAATTTATGCTACTTTTGGAGCGATTACTTTCGAAAATATTCACAAAATCAAAAGATAAAAAATTTGAAAGTCCTGTCATCTCTGCGAAGTGACGTGGGATGGTGCCACCGTCAGCTTTTTCGTGAATGGATCAATGTGCGTGACGCTCAATTCTGCCAGGAATGGACATAATTATCCTGCAAGTGACTTTATTTATTTACCCTGGCTAAAAAATCAAGTTGCGTTGCGTTGAAGTCGTCGTTGACCATGGGGCCGCCGCGTACGTTTATCTATTAAGAGGATTTCTACCTGCTTAACTGGTAACATCGCATATTTCTAGGTTATTCTTAATTATTTTGAGAAATATGAATGTAACTTGAACATGTGTTCAGTAAATTAAACGTTATCGGTAGTTACACTGGCACAATGCAAAATTTTATGATATTTCCACAACCACAGTATAATAAAGAGTACTACGTACAATATGGACACTGCCTGAAAGTGCCGCCCACCCGCGCTCGGTTACCTCGCAGTTACCGGCTGAGGTAACTGAACTGTGAGCGGGGAAGAGCGCGGGTGGCCGGAGCTTGCGGGCGGCGGCGGACGGCGGGTGGCCAGTGTCCACAGTGTGCCACAACTAAAGCTCTAGAAATGAATTCATGTCTATATCTTGTTTTGTTAGAAAATAAAGCCATAAGCGATGATAAGGTGAATTAAACGATATCAGAAAGATAGAATTATTTTAGAATCGAGTGTGTTAGTTTAAGCAAACCGTATTGACTTATAAAATTTTCATGTATTTTTCAGAGGTAGGGAAATATTAAGACTGTGTATTATTTTTAATCTAAGGGTTATTAACTTATACATTTTTGTGTTAAATTTCAGAGTTAGGAATATTCTAAGTCCGAGAGTTTGGCCCACTTACTTATGTTTAAACTTTTTATATTTTTCACAATACTTTACAGAGATAGGGTAAATGTAATTAATACTCGTATAAATTACGCCAAATTATAATTTTATCTTCAACTTGTAACAGTCCGGACTAGCTCAGATCTTTTTTTTTTGTAACTCTTAATTTAACAACGGGCGTGAGGTTCCCTGGCCTGTGGAATAGTGTAGGTGGAATTAAATGAATTAAAAAAAAAGAAATTAATTCAATAAAAAAAACAAAATTACCTTGGGCGCCTTGGGGTAAGCCAGAATCACCTACTCCCTACTACACCTACACTACTCTCAAATGGTTTAAGTCTGCAGCAATAAAAAAAAAACCTCCTTTAAATTACGATACAATTATTTATTATTTCATTTGCATGTACACAAATTTTTAAAGGTATTATACATACCTTTTTATACTCACTAGGCTTATTTACTAAATTGAAACTGACTGAAGGGAAGGTGTTTCACAATTTTGTATAGTAGTTTTATATTATGCTAAGAAACCGCACACGGATAGGAAGCTAACAATATCCAAGTTAACGGAGCAGTGTGTATATAGGTATATGTGTGTATGAAAAAAAAAACTAATGATAGGATGGGTTCACTCACCGAGAAGCAGCAATAAGATACAAGTAATTATTTCTTATGTGCAATAAAGGTCCATAATTCTCACTGTACATGCAACACGCACTCCCAGGGACACCTTGGGTCAAGCAGTACTAAGCAAGAGATGAACAGCTCCACAATATCCTTCAGCTGCGACAGCGACACAGCAGACCACTGGGGAAATTAATGAAAGCGGGGACCTGGCCCGTCCTAGCGGCCCAGTAAACTGGGTTTAAGCCGCGGCATCCATTAGGAAAACAAACGCATTTCTGCTCACTTGGAGCGAAAGCACCGTAGTGATAAAGTGTAAATTTAAAGTAGGTTTTACATCGCCTACATGCGGATGGATTCCGAAACACGTCGAACGCAATGAGGCAGCGAGTAACTCGGCACTTTGTAGTCACTACAATACAAATCTCGTCTGGATTATATCCCAAAACATCCTCAGCGACTTTTCAACAACGTTTGATTATCACTTCATTGCAATTTAAGCAGATCCATTAGGATTTCCAATCTTCAGCAACTTAGTTCGTCGGACAACGGTTAAGGAATCAGCAATGTCATTTGACGTTTCTTTTTCTTCCGAGCCCGAACCGATCGGAAACAGATACGAGAATCTACGGGAACTGTCAAATGTCGTAAAAGAAACTTATTTGATGAAATATTAATTTTGAAAATGGGATGATTATTAAATCAAGAAAAACAACTTGGAATAATGTAATGAATAAACTGGATTTTTACTGTTGTAAATGTTTGGATTTAAAAGGAAGAAAAACGTCACTGGGGTTGCCATACAAAAAGAAAAAAACCTAGAATGAATTTCCGAACAAATTGTTGGGGTTGCGAGGGGTGAAAAAAAAACGGTGTTACAAACTATTATCTTATTAATTTTAAGTGTATTCGTAGTTCTATGAATGGACTTAAGAATATATTTCTGAACGATCAGAGGTAGATTCAGATGCTCTTGATGTTAAGATGTCATGACAGATTGAAGATTTGAAGAGACAATTTGAAGGGAATAATTTCTCTAAGACGAAGATGTGTTATTTGGACACAATACCTAATGATTTTGTTTCAGTAATGAGGATTTTATTCCTAATTATAAAGAACTTGTAACTTAGAACAGTTTTAGAGAGCCTTGGTTATCAAGTGACTTTATCGTTCGGTGAGTGTGGTCCCACAGAGAATGATCTTGGATTAAGACTACGGTCTCAGTATAAGCCGGAACAAGATTTCGCATCTTAAAATCCAGGTCGAATTCTCTAAGTTGTGAGGACTACATTTCGTTGAGAGATGGAGGTATCGAGATGGCTAGACTCTGAAGTTTTTCATTTAATTCAAGACTGGAGACTGAAACTACGGTTTCGGAGTTATAAGTCGAGAAGACATCGCATACTCTAATCTCCTAGTCTATTATAGAAGCCACAGAGCTTTTGTCAAATCAAATATCTATAGATTACGACCTATCTGTTTTGAAATCGTTTAATCATGAAGCGTTTCTACCAATAGAATTACTGACAGACTACTGAATATGTGAAAATCCTTATATACAAAGACAGACTGGACTTATTGTAATTGGCCTCCGACATATGATTGGTGTCACTTGACAATCATTAGAAACGTCCTGGCTATAAGTGTGGTAGAGTCAATATTTGCGAGCTGGCAGAGCCCATCGCAAATCGTAATATATTATATAAGTAGAATATCTATCTATCATAAAGTAATCCTACAAGAGCTTAAATCTATCCTTGAAAATGTGAGTGATTTGAGACCTTGTAGCAAAAGTGGGTCCCTTTGCAAATTCCTCTTAAAAACAGCTGTAGTCCTGCAAAGTACTGTAAGACTGACAAAATGATAATCTCATTCTGAGTGTGGGAAGACTTCTGCCCAGTCTGGATGTCGAAGAAGATTGTCGTCGCGGAGGAGGGGCGCCGGCCAGGTCGCCCACACAAATCAATACCTTTTGGTATGATCTTACAAGCTGTAGACTTGACGTGACTTGACATACTTACTCTATATTCTTTAAGCAATTCAATAGAAACTATGTAACTTTTAATATTAACCTGTCTTAGGACCAAATATATTTAACATTTACAAGCATTTTTCTTCAGCGTTATCTAGGAGACATTAATTTATAACATAGAGAAACTGTACTGTAATTAAAATTAAGATATTCAGGTTGCTATTTGGTGAGATCTAGGTTATGTTAGTGATAAATAATATTCTTCTCTAACGTACTATTAGGCTATATACATCATTACCTTGCATATTACTTTGTAAAAGGGATTTTTTAGAAATGTTTAAGTTATTCGGGCTGTCATCATTTTATCTCTGATTCCATGTTCTCTCCTAATTAAAAGACTCTGTGGTTATTACTCACAACATTATTAGGGTACTACACTAGACGAATCACACTACTTGGCCATAAATATATTTTTAATACAGAGTAAAATAACAAACATTCAGTTAGGATACTTTTTATTCAGGTTTGTAGGGTTAGTCATAGTATAAAGCCGTAGAGATTTTAATTTTTATTAAGTAAAATACAAGGGGGGGGTTTAGGTACGTTACAATACCGTTAAGTTTCATTAAAATATCACAAAATAATGAAGCAAAATGAAAAAAATATGCGACGTTGCCAGTTAAGCAGGTATAAACGCTCTTAAGTCGCAATTATCCCTGTCGGTATCTAGTCTGTGTGATTGTGGTATCCCTCTGCGAGAGCTAATTAGTACGTAAAGCCTCAAAATATATGTGTTGAATGTTACTCATTCTAGCTTTTTTAATACATCCCCTGCAGGTACACCAGCCAAATCCAAGAGGACCTTTGAACTATTACTTTAATGTCTTGTTCTTTTAGAAATCTGGGCAATTTAGTCTACTATGTGTAACGGTGCTTGAAATAACAATTCAACATGATATTAACAAAGCTATATAAATACAATATATACGAGTACACACTACTTTTGAACTATGTTACAATACGGTATATTTCACTTTGTTACACCTCTACATGTAACCATCGGTGCTTCTTATGATGTCTGATCACCTTTTCCACGGAAGACCAGCGCTCCGATATTATAACGATGTAGCATCATCTTGCTGAGTTGTGGCCTTTTGCTGCGGACATGGCAACACCATTGTATCCTTATATTATGTGCCAAATCAAAATTGACAATCTAGATATAAGGTCATTTTAATTTAATTCTCTTTTTACCCGACTGCGCGACGCAAAGGAGTGGTAATGTGTTTATCAGTCTATGTATATATGTATGTATGTTATGTTTGTTCCTATCTGGCACTCTAGAGACCAAACGCCGACCGATTTTGATATTCTTACGTCAATCGATTTGTCTTAACTGTGTGAATGTCACTGAAGACATGAAAATGATGAATACTCAAAATTTCGATACAGAAACGCCCAATTGTGAAAAAGAAAAAAATTGAAAATCGACGTACTATATCGAGTACGGTATCAATGAATAGGGATTTAAAAATCATTATAAGGTTTTTATCATTTTTAATTTGGAATTACCAATTAGGAACTATAACGATTTTAAAGTTGGTTAGCAAGCCGTTCTCACTAAATTTTCATTTAATTGTACTGTAATAAATCTGTGCAAGCTTCTCAATAACCCCCACGATAAAGATTGCGAAATTGACTGACTTTTATAATTTTAACTAAAAAGTATAAAATAAAAATAATTATAAAAAAAACAAAAAACGCGAATGCGTAATAAACTACTAGACAATTAATATTTTCTTCTGTTTCCGCGATTATTACTCATTGAAATAAAACAATTTAACAGATTATATCGCGTATATTATCTCATTGTAGTTCCCGACGTTTCGGAAGCTTTCGAGCTCTCCATGGTCACGGGTGGACTGAGAAAAGATGTATTTTCCTCTGTCAAAGTTACTATTTGCGCAAACTACCCATTTTTGAAAATACACAAATAAAATGAGATAATATACGCGATATAATCCGTTAAATTGTTTTATTACTAGACATTTGTTAAGTTATAATGGAAATCTTGAAATGATCGATACTAATAATATAACAAATAATAAATTGTAATATGGAACATAGCGATTTTAAACAGTCGGGACCCATTGTTGGGAAGATTTGCGTCGATCTAGATTTCTTATGAGTCCCTACTGTTTAAAACCGCTATGTACCATATTAGAATTTATTATTTGTTATATTATAAGTATCGATCATTTTAAGATTTCCATTATAACTTCTGGCACTCTAGAGACCAAACGCGTAGAACGATTTTGACTATTCTTACGTCAATCGATTTGTCTTAACTGTGTGAATGTCACTAAAGACATGAAAATGATGAAAACTCAAAATGTCGATACAGAAACGCCCACTTGTGAAAAAGAAAAAAAAATCGACGTACTATATCGAGTAGGGTATCAATGAATAGGGATTTAAAAATCATTATTAGGTTTTTTTTATCATTTTAAATTTGGAATTACCAATTAGGAACTATAACGATTTTAAAGTTGGTTGGCAAGCCGTTCTCACTAAATTTTCATTTAATTGTATTGTAATAAATCTGTGCAAGCTTCTCAATAACCCTTACGATAAAGATTGCGAAATTGACTGGCTTTTATAATTTTAACTAAAAAGTATAAAATAAAAATAATAATTAAAAAAACAAAAAACCCGAATGCGTAATAAACTACTAGACATTTGTTAAGTTATAATGAAAATCTTGAAATGATCGATACTCATAATATAACAAATAATAAATTGTAATATGGAACATAGCGATTTTAAACAGTCGGGACCCATTGTTGGGAAGATTTGCGTCGATCTAGATTTCTTATGGGTCCCTACTGTTTAAAACCGCTATGTACCATATTAGAATTTATTATTTGTTATATTATAAGTATCGATCATTTTAAGATTTCCATTATTATTTAACAAATTTCTAGGGTACTGGACCTGTTTTATTATGTTTTTTTTTGTTTTTTACGCTGTCGGGTGTTTTTTAAGCTTTCTTCTTGTAATGGTGTTATCTTTTCGCTGCAGTAAATCTGTTTTCTTTGTATTTTTTCGGGATTTGTCCTCGTCTGCTGAGTGCGTCTTCTGCCAGCTCAGTATTGATTCTCTCGAGATGAGTTTGGTTATATCGCGTTATATAAAAATATAAATGCCCAATAAAATCTGCTTGAAAATTTAAAGAAACAACATTATGGTGGAGTAAGTTTTATTTGATGGATAGCACTTATCAAAATAATGACTTGATTGCACACAATAACTCCTCCCTTGGGAGAAACGGAAAGCGAAACGACAAAGTAACAAATGGGTAAAACTTTTGGAAAAAGGGTTTCTAACACTTGTCAGTAACAGCCCCTAAAAATGCGCTGCAGTATTGATATAAATAGGTGTGAACCGGTTTAAGGAAACTCCAAAACAATCTAAGAACACAATGAAAAAATATATTCTTAATGTAACGCTAAGCCGCGCCTCAATATTTCATTTTTTGGCAAGCCTTTTAAATCATAAATCGTGCTCAGTAATAACTTACGTGACGGTAGAATAAGAATCGACATTCTCGCGAGGGTTCTCTTATGTTAGACTGCAAAATTATAATTATAACCGCAGATAGTTTATTCCATAACAATTTTACAATCGTGTCGAAAATATAATATTATAATTAATCTCAGTGATAATTCAAGTGTAACAATTTTATAACATGCTTCATTACTTTGCTAAATAAAATAATTTAATGTTGGTTAACTAATACATTGATGATAAAAATAAAATGTCTGAAGAATTATGTCCGATCTATTAGGTACATAACAATAGAAATAATTTATTGATTACAAATGAAATCTTTAACATAATAATAACATTTTCTTATTAAGAAGTCCCTTAGTTTACGTTTAAAAATATTAACACTATCTAATGACTTTAAATCGTTAGGCTGGTGGTTGAGGTTGGTTGAGATAGTTATAGGATACTTCTTACCCGTCCACGCTGTCGAAAAAAAGAGGGGTTATGACTTTTTCTTCTCCACTAACGAAGTTGCGGGCGCCGACTAGTAGCGAATTATTTTAGTAAGGTACCTCCTTGCAACATTTGCTTTCATCTATGTTTGACTATAGATTTACTGACGAAGGAGTGGTTCTGATACTGAGATTTTCATCTGGATACAGAGATTTTCATGTCGTTTTCTCGCTGGTACGGAAAGGTTCTCGAGTAGCGACAGCATACAGGACGACGCAGCATGAGAAGGTCTATAACAACATGGACCGACGATCTGGTGCAGATCGCGGGAAACCGTTGTATGGGCACAAGACCGGCCGTAATGGAAAACCTTGGGGAGGCCCTTGTCTAGCAGTGGACGTCCTTGGGCTGATATGATGATGGTCATATGTCGTTTTCATCTATGAGTATGCTTGTGTAAAACCATATTATTTTCCAAGTTGTTATTTTTAATTTATGTATGAAATCATGATGGACATATTTTTTTCTTTAATCAATTTCAGTGAGTCAGGAATAACGATAGAAACTATTTTTTCTCGAGTTTAAGACTCCTAAATACAAATTTATATTTATTCAGTTTATTATTACTTTTTATTTTTACAACTTTATAATGTATTCATAACAAATTCTGACAAGTATTTTAGTGCGACAGATTTGTTATATGATCAATTATTAATTCAAATGAATAAAATTATACTAAAATAATACAATTAAGAGTACCTATACTATATACAAGTATCAGTAAAAGACTAAGTAGGTATTACAATAAATATTTTACATTACAGACAAGACTCCTAAAAGTATTTTCAATTCCTACGTTTACTGCTTAGCAAAACTTTTGAACAATTCGTCATTTGAAACTTTACGTCTTTAATTAAAGTCGTCCATTTTCTCTAATCGCTTAAGTAATGAAATGTGGAACGAATGATTGTAATTTTCTGTGTACACCCTCTGCCCCTTGATCATATATTATGATATGTATTAGGAAAAAAAAAAAAATTGCATTCAGAAAGTGTACATTAGTGAAGTGAAACAGATGAAGAAGACCAGAAAAGGTCGCTGTAAGTGTAAGTCCTCAACGATAAGTGATTTACGGGTGGCGACGAGATATATCACGATTAAAATAAATAGCCAAGCTGCTTTACAGTCGCAAATTGAAATTTATAGTCCTGATGAGAATGATATCATCGAATTGATTTGATGGTGGAGCCGGTAGGTAGGCACTGGATCTCTGTAATAAACTAATGTATCCTAGCCGTGTTTAGACTTGTTCGAATCGTCACAAGATACATTTTAAGTAAAAATGAACTAAGAAGTGTAAAATAAATTAACTTATTAACAAAAAATTAAACTCAACTCCACAATAAACTAAAAAGTAAAAAAATAACTGCGTAATTCAGTTTCTTCAATTTATTAACAAGTAACCGTTTGCCTACTCAATCTATACAGTATATACAATTAATGTCAGTTTTGAGAATTAAAAACTTGCTAAGTGTGAGTTGGACTCGCGTACTGAGGGTTCCGTACAATATATACGCTACCAACGGCGTATCTATGAAAATCTAGTTTTAGCAGAGCCCTTCTCCTAAGCAAATGTACACGGTGTTTGATCATTTTATATTGACTACTGACATAAACAGACAGACATAAAATTGTACTGTTTTTAGTATTTGTTGTTATAGCAGCAACAGAAGAACATTATCTGTGAACATTTCAACTCGCCTGGTGACAGACGGACGGACGGACAGACGGACAGACAGCGGAATCTTAGTAATAGGGTCCCGTTTTACCCTTTAGGAACGGAACCCTAAAAACGATGGACCAAATAAAAAACATGATAACTCTTGCATAAGCGGTCGTTGTAGATTTATATAAATTATATAGATATAGGTGTAATTTCTTCTTCAAAGTCCACGTCGCACATTACATTTTATCGTTTTCCTGATAGGAGTAGGTAATCAATTAATTTCTCAATAAAACTTATTAACATCATTAATAATCTCTCCTTACCTATGATATATGGTATTATTATACCATACATGAATAGTGAAGGCTGCAGTTGTTATAGTGAAAACTAAAAATATATTTTGATTTGGTGGACCATATTTTGATCTATGCTACAACGATCGATATAGGTAAAAAAAGTGCTTCTAATTCTAGTTAGATTGTGACAGTCTTATGCTTTGCCGCGGAAATTCTGACCTCAGGTGATTTGTTGCGAAGCGTTGCGGACGCAAATGGTATTTTAAGGGTCTATTCAGACGTCCCATAACCACACGACAACCACAACCAAACGACAACCATAACCACACGACAACGACAACTCTGTGGTCATGTGATAATTTGTATGAAAATAAATAGTTCTTTTGACACGGACTAAATTTTGCCGTCAAACGCTGTTGCGTCGGCCCGACCACATCAAAACAACTGCAAGAAGCTGCAGCGCAACTATCCATCCACATCCACACGTAACCACTGCGTCCCGATTTTTTGTCTCTGCGTTGTCGTGTGGTTTTGGTATCTAATACGTTAGGAAATAAAAAGAAATATGGTTTATAGATGTGTAATAGCCTAAGTATAACAATTGAAATTAATAGACATACATGTTTTAAAATTAAAAATTTAACAGGAAAGCTGACATAAATATTCCAATGATAAGCTACAAGTGCGTTGACACTGAAATATTGAAAAATGCATATATAATTATTTTATTTCCATTTGCATCTTTAGCCTGACGGCATCTCTTCATTAGTGGTAAACGTGCGAAGCATGATAAAATATGAACATGACGCTTTTATAATCTGGAACAAAAATAACAGTTATATTATAATAATTATTATTGACACATGTTATTTGTAATCAAGATTCAACAAATACTGTTCAATTATAACTAACGAGAAAATAATTATTTTTTGCATTAGTTCAAATATCTACATCTTTGTTTGATTAAATATATAAAATATATATCTGTCCGTATTAAAATACTATATTATATGAAAAGGCAAATCCGTAAATAAAATATGCGTAATCTTAGGTATCATACAAACTCATTTTTTGATTATCATTGTCCGCTGGTTTAAAATATTATTTTAGACGGAGGTGCTTACAGCAGTTTACTAATTACATAGTTGTCGTGTAAAATTATCTGCTCCCTACTTAACCTCTATCCTCCTAGTTTGTTATTAACACTATTCTAAGGCATAGCCATGTCAATCAGAATTCACTAGAACAATTTTGTGTATTAGCGATATTTTTGAAATTACTACTTAAATTCTGTCGCGTCATCTGTTAGAGACTTGAGAATTTTGATTTTATGCAGTGCTGTAGAAACAACTACACATGTGTTACGTCAAGAGCAGTGTGAATTGCCTTCAATTCAGCACACGTTCTTGAATAAGGCCTTTACAACATTTGTAGAATGACTTTAGGTTTAAGTAATGCATCCTGCTTAATTTTTTTGTTATAATGCAGTGTGTATAAATATGAAAGTAGACTTACCGCAGCCATAGTTTGAACACCGATAGGCACCATGCCACAGGCTTTCAAGCTTATAGGTGCTCGGACATTTTGTAAGAATAAAATAACCAGTTTTCTGTTTTTCAATCCCATACATTCCCAGGGCAGGCTATATACTGAATCAAGCAATGTTTCGCTCTGTAGAAAAAAAAATACACTTAATATTCTGTGATCTGGGTCTTGATTACGGTTAGTTTGTTTTTTTTTTTTCATGGACCATATCATATGGACATTGAAAGTAATCAAAATTTGTCTTTAATATTTAAAATTTCAATGTGTTTTGTTAATCATGTAGCTAGGGAAAAATAAAACACATCTGCTGCGCTGTTTTTATCCAAGAAAACATAGAAAGCTCCTAATTAAATTTTTTGCTATGTTACTGTCACAAGAGTCCACTAGGAGAACATGTGATATTATTTTATACCTAAGTTTTAAGTCCCAAAGATTACACAAAGCACTCATTTGATTAAAAAAATCTAGAGCCTATTATGATTAATGCGACCTCTAAAAAGCAGCCAAGTGCGAGTCGGACTCGCCCATGAAGGGTTCCACAGCCGTTTTTACAAAAAAATGCACTACAGATGAAAAAAATACGATATGAAAAAAAATCACTAACAAAAGAGCGTATCTCACCGGCACTTACGTCCTTTTGCTGAGAAGCGCAGTTTTTTGGCAATAACTTAAAAACGGTATGCCCGATCATTTTAAAAATAATTTTCAGTGGAAGTATTCATTAAGTTTTATATTTGTAAATTTTTTCATATTTTTTGAACTTGCCGTTTAGAAAATAGATGGGGGACACACAATTTTTGCTACTTTCGTAGCAAATATCTCGGAAAATATTCACTAAATCAATTTTTTTTTTTAAACCCTCAAAGTGGTTTAGAAGTACTGTCGACATATGTGTCACACCTTGATATTTGCTGATTTTTTTTTTCAGTTTTGGTTACATGTATGGAGTGCCCCCCCTAGAAATATATCAAACTAAGTAGCGGTTAACACACGACACCTAGGCTCTAAATTTCATCAATGTACATCTTATAGTTTTTGAGTATATTGCCTGTGACATACGGACGGAGAGACCGACAGACAGACAGACATGACGAATCTATAAGGGTTCCGTTTTTGCCATTTTGGCTACGGAACCCTAAAAATGGCATAGGTTACAATTTATACTCGATAGCAACAATGCACTAAATATGTAGAAAACAATTGGGTTTAGTTTATGAGCTGTTATTTACCTGTGCTCCAATAAGTTCAAAAATTAAGGATATTTGGATTAACTGCTGAAATAAAAGAACTGTCAGAGGTCCGTATTTTCCAAGTGCCTCCGAGTCCTGAAATATAAATAAAGATAATTTTCTTTTTTTTAGCAGAATTATATTAATCTTATTAAAGGCAAAAATTACGAAAAGTAAAAGCAAGAGCTACCTTAAGTAGGCCAAATAATGCCTACAAAAGCAAAAATGTATCTAGGAATAATCTCGGTTCTGTAACTTAGTACTTATTATCTGGTGTCTCTAGTATTATCAATGTCACATTTATTATTTCACTACTCTAAACTTGAGAAGTTTGCCCTTCAACTACAGGCCTAACTCATAACCGAGTCTATAGTAAGTTTTCCAAGACAATTTAAATGAGCCCAAACACGGTGAGCTTATACTGTTTAATTCCGGTTCCATCTTTAGACCAGCTACATGCTACCACGATATTTTATTAACACCAAAGATACGCAAGTATACCAAAGTACAATCGAACGTCAGGAAGTAGTTCTAATTCAGCTTGCAGGATTCCATTTAACCCACACTTAAATATTAACACGGTAAGTTAAATCAAATCGGCTGAATGGATTTCAACAATTTTTGGTAATCGGGTAGCTGACTGATGATGACGGGTGATCTACAGATGGTTATATTATATTTTTATTCACATAATGCTATGGAAAAAGTGGGTTATGTTTTTTTTTCCTTCACAGATTAAGTTGCGAACACCTTCTAGTCGCGAATTTAACACGTTATTATCTGCGTGCCTTTCTTTTCAAAATCCCAATAAGTTAGAAAAACAAAACACGCATACACATATCTCGTGTAGTTATCTAAAACTTGTAACACGAGATTTTCGTGTATAATATAATAATATTAAAATAGTTATTTCACAGTACTCCGAGTTATGTATAACACCATCTAGCGACCGTTATGCGTATTAATGAGTCCAACATGCAAGCATATCGAGCGAGCTATTGGATTACGCACATCACCTAGCAAAGTAGTACCACATTTTACCGTCAACTTAGGGTGGCGTATGAGTGACTTCGTTCCTTTTTGATTTGCATCTGGATAGAAACGCACGTGCCAGTTTGATTTTATTCCGAAAATGGCAGATTATTGCGCTTTACTTCTCTTTACCGATGGGTACTAGTTCCCAAATAATTTAAAAAACAACACAGGCAGTAAAATGTGGCGAAACATCGTTAAATAACCCAGAAATGTGAAATGATCTTCTGTTCCTCAAATCCATTGTACGCGGAATAACAGTACATGGTACTTAACATAGAACCTTTGTCTTGTCTTAGGGGTTCAAGTTCAAGTTCAAGTTCAAGTCCAAGTTTGAATTTTTAAATCAAGTCATCGTGTGACGTGTTGCACAACCATTGGGTAGAAGGCTGTAACGGCGGGAGCATAAGAAGAACAACTGCATTGGGTGACTCTGGAGACCACGTACTGGAAACACCTGGGGGCCGCTGCTTCCTCAGTGCAACGTTGTAATAGCAAGTAATAGTGTAATATGTGTGCTTGCAACCAGGTCAGTCCCAATTTGGTGCTATACAGTGTTTTTCTGGAACTATCCGTGTAGACATTAAAAAAAAGAAGACTTAATTCATACCAGTGCTTTCTGTGAACAATATTTAATAAATGCCTTACTGTCTGTGATGAATATTGTAGTTTAATTGACTAGAAACCAGTAATAGGCGCCCTGGGATATTTATTAAAGAGTTTCGTACTTTCCACGTGAGCAGTCGGTGAGTAGCATCACAATTGATGTTATAAACTGAGTAGCGGTAAATATTTGAACTGCTGATTTGTGTGTAGAAGATATCTGCAAACTGAATAAACCCAATTCCTCGCAAAATAGCACCCTTATGGTTATTAAAATGTAAAGTAGAAATAAATATTTATACCAATTTCGAGCATTCTAGTAACAAAATACATCCAATGATTTGATGAAATGCAAAATATATGCATAGAAGAAAGCTGAAAGTATTTGAAGTTTTCGACATAAAGCTGAAACAATGTGAATTATATACATTATGCAGATGCTGAATAGATTAGTGAGATTAAAACTTTATTCAACATATATTATAGGTACCAACTTACGCCATAATCAGTCTATGATGATTCACAATTTTCTTAATTAATATTGATATATATTCCGACTCTTCTTTTGTATACCGAAATCTTTCAATATTAGTCATTCGTTGGTTGTTTGGCCTTGGAAAACTTTCTAAGCTATGTTTCAAGATTTTCAAATTTCCCCATATATGGAACACAATTAAGGAAAGATAAAGATCGCCCAAACAGAAAGTAGAAGCTACTGTGTATGTTTCAACCCATCCCAGGATAAAAACAAAGATGTATCCAGTGAAATCAGTAAGATAATCAAAAGGAAGTTCCAAGTACATTGCGTGCTCAAAGGTACCATTACTGGTTTTATGAAAACTAAACATGCCTGCTTTGAGATTTTTATACCAAGGAGTGATATTGAATAGCAGGATCCCGGTGTACATTTCATAATGGATGAACAATGTAAAAAATATACAGATATTTTCAACTCGACTATAAACCTAGAAAAAGAAATGATGTTAGTCTGAAAAAGTGTGTGAATAAGTTTGGCTTTATTTAACAAAATATGTGATATAATATCGAATTCAGATTTACAAATCAAATACAACATTATCTCAAAGTAATAAACGAACATAAAAATCTTCTCAAGGAATATAATTACCTTCATAGCATAATCAGACTTGTTCTTGTGATGATAAAGGTGGATCTTTTCTAAAAAATCCCTTGTAACTTCTCGATACTGGTAAAGCCAAGGCATAGTTAGTCGTTGCTGAAAAATGTTAATGAAGTATTCTTGAGTAAATTGATTAAAATATTATTATTGTAGTTTATCGCCACTTTTATGATTTTGCAAAGATATTGTTTCATTTTGAGGCAGGCCTAGGCAAAGATGACGCGACGACCTAGATGCGTATGTTCATGCTTGGTCGTAAGTGTCTGTGGATAGAGAGGAATAGAAATCCCAGCAGCGGGCTAACAAAAAAGAGAATAAAGAGAGTTAAGTTTAATTTAATAATACAACACGGCAGAAAAGCCAGTTGAAATGCAAAAGATCTTGTAACAAATAGTGAGACATTTGAAGACAAGTTGACTGGACTCTGTAGCTCTATTGACAGAGCGTGCGCCCAGGCAAGACACAAGGCACAGGTTCAAATCCAGTCAGAGTAATTTTATTTTTTATTTTTTATATTCTTGTATGTATAAGAATATAACTTACCAGACATATAACGGTCATAGCCAAAGTTATGTAAGTGTGTCCCATTTTGAAGAAACTTAATGTATTTTTGTATTTTCGAACATACGTTGCCTGAAGGAAAAGTAGAATGGCCTCAAATAAAATATAAGCGACATTCCGTTTTACCAAAAACGTATATTTCTTCTTAGATCTAGAGTCAGTTACAGGCCACGAGGCTATGCGATTCAAAGATATGGCGACCTGCTTTATATAACCTAAATCCTTTGGTGACGTTATTTCGCTGTAAAGAGAAACGTAAATTTCAGTCAATACTTTTTAACGGGTAACAGAAAATTTTGTGATTGTACCTACAAGGAGAAAGTACGTCTTTGGCTTCAAACCATAAAACAAACATATTCCTTACTTTACTTAATTTGTTGCACGAAGACATTTCATTTGAAAAAAATAACATTCTCACAATTGTTTATGAATATTATGAGGATTATTTAAAATTAATGTAAGAATTTATAATTGCATGAGGGCGACATAGTCTATTTTTTATCCTGGAAATGCCACGCGAATACTACCGTGGGTAAATAACAAACAATATTTAATATTTTCTTCCGTTCCACGATTTTTACTGATTTGAATAAAAAATAATAAAATAGTAAAATTGCAACTTCGACAGAGAAAAATAAATATTTTCTCAGTCAACCAGTGAACACGGAAAGCTGAAGCTTCCGACACGCCGGGAACTCAAATGAGATAATATAATCCGTTAAAATTCGTTTATTACCGTAAAATAAACAAACCAGTATACACTCAAAATTTCGGGTTACTCTAATTTAAATAACAGCCCTAGTTTCTTTCATTATTTGACACTACTTTTATTTATATAATATCCTATTTCTCGTAATTCCCAACTGTATTTATTTAGCCATTTTCGAAATCCTATCATAAAAATATCAATATCCGAAAATTATGATATTTGCGATATCTCGCTCCGTTAACGTCTTTGTTTTCATTGGTTTTTAGACGTTCGATTTACACTTGAAAAGTATCATTTTGGCAGTTTCGATGTAAAATTAAATGAATATCAGAATTACTTTACAAACCTTCACTATTTTACGAATTATGACGGTATCTTAACGACCTAAAATTTATGCTCTCGAGTGTATTAACATGAAAGGTGCTTTAAAATTTTCGCATCAAAGTAGGTAGGACGCCTTTTCGTTTGTTTGTTATCTCTATCTCACCATGCTATAACTAAATCCTTACCTCTATGTGAAGCGAGCACAAAACTATTGAATGAAACCTTTTTCGTTTATTACAGCTTAAGATGAAACTATATGTTATCTGCTAAAGCATTGCTTTTATGTCGTTAACGCTAGAAGTTCGTTTTCAATGTGCTCAAGATGTTATTTATATTTAATTTCTAGCGACCGAATAGAGGAGACCGGGTTAGGTTGCCTCACCTTTCGGTTGTCACAGCGGACATAATGTACTATGAATCAGTTTCGAACGAGTGCAAGAGCTGTATCTCCCACCTAGATAAAGCTCTCACGATCATTCGCCACTGGTAGATGAACTTATTCGTTCATTCAGTTTTCTGTTATGGCCTACGTATGACCATGACAACCAACTCGTGAGACACCTTACTCGGCCTCCTCTACAGTGCTTCGCACGAGTTACAGCATACTAACGGCAGGTTATACAGACTTATTTTAATACCATAACTGATAATAAGGCAATGACCATTAAAACAAGAGGACTGACACTTGCCATACTTTGGATCGTGTTCCGATCGCAAGGAGATATTTTAGCAAAAACTAGATGGCGCTTAAAAACTCAACTTACATGTTATAAATGAATATAGAAATATAGTATAGTAACAATTAGTTCGCAAATAGCCAATCCTTACTATAATATTATAAATGCGAAAGTGTGTCTGTCTGTCTGTCTGTCTGTTACATCTTCACGCTTAAACCGCGGAACCGATTTGGATGAACTTTGGTATCGAGATAGTTTGAGTCCCGGGGAAGGACATAGGGTACCTTTTATCCCGGAAAAATACCCTTATCCGCGATAAACGAATTTAAGGCGGACGAAGTCGCGGACAGAAGCTAGTAGTAAATAAATTGTAACATTTAAATACTGTGTCACGCTTGCACAATCGAACAATTGTAAAAAATAATTCTTATACATAGATGGCGTTGTACATATCGAAGAACGGCTTTTTGTATGGAGATGGTCAGTCCTCTTTTTTTAATGGTTCTTGTAATAAGGTAATAAAAAATAAAGAAAATACACACAAACCTGCAAAATCAAACAACAGATGGTGCGATATGATTTTACAACGGTAAGCCAAGATTTTGAGTAAATACAGCCCTTAAACGAACTTAAACTTAAACGCAACGACTTGACAACACAATTGCAAAAATGACCATAAAATTAATGACGTACCGTGATACGCATGTCTTGGACTCTGGCTAATGCCTTTTAGCATTTCAAAAATAAAAAGACACAGAGGGCACTACTAGTGCTAAATAGCTTCAAATTTTCGAACACAATTTAGTGTTCGAAAATTTCAAGCCACGTACTTATAGTTGCGATAGCTCAGTTGGTCATAACAAGAGGTCGCAGATCCTGCCTGCAATAACGTAGGATGCATTGTTTTTTTTTCTTTTAAATCGAACTCTACGTTATAATATCTATTTGAACAAAATTAACAACATTAGTGTTGCAAAGTATTTGGCAATACTCAAAATATAAAGACGAAAGTTGTTTGAGTTGTTTTATGTAACGGCCAAGCGATAATGTACAAATATGAATGACATATCGCCTCTACTTTAAAAAAAGCTTGTATCTGAAACTTACTTTTAGATAAAGGTAGTAAAGTACATATGGGGTTACCAAGTTTTTCGTATATGTAAATTGAGATATGAGTTTTTTTCAAAATACTGGCGATATATATGATACCGTATAAAAATGTATCTCAGATCGCTAAGCTGACAAATGTGGCGACTCAGCTTAGAAGTACGAGACCGTACGTAGCGTACCGTACGCAGCGTACCGTACGTAGTGTACCGTACCGTACGTACAAGCATCAACATATGCCATAAAAAATCGGGTGAAAATATCTGACACGTCCAAACGGGCTTAGATATAGAATCGTGTCAGCTATTTAAATATGCGCGCTTTGTCGTGGCAGATATAAATGCTGGTAATAATCGTTGATAATATGTAAGTAAGGTACATGTATAGACAATCCATACTAATATTATAAATGCGAAAGTGTGTCTGTCTGTCTGTCTGTCTGTTACCTCTTCACGCTTAAACCGCTGAACCGATTTGGATGAAATTTGGTATGAAGATAGTTTGAGTCCCGAGGTAGGACATAGGCTACTTTTATATCCCGGAAAACTACCCTTATCCGCGATAAACGAATTTAAGGCGGACGAAGTTGCGGGCAGAAGCTAGTATTGAAATATTGATGAAACAGATACAAACCTATGGCTATTTCGTTCGAAAAACATTTTACTTTAAAATGTTCTTTTTAAATTTAATGTATTCTCCTCCGTTCTTGAACGCTGGATGGTAAGCAAATGATGAACTCGTTCAAAACGAGTTTATAAAAGGCGAGGATTCAAAATGCATTACAAATTTATACATTAATTCTAGTTTATAATTCAGCGCTCGGCTGCTTCATTGTTCGATGGAGCTACCCTCTGCTGTCGTAAAGTGAGTTCTTTGTATACATTGTGTAACATTTGTTAAATTTGTATCATAATTATGCGAATATTGGCCACACACCATCCTTCTTATCGTCCAATCGGCATAACGCTGCAGGTGTTATCCAATCTGCAGTTTGTCTATATACACCACACACGATCAGTTTAAATAGTCCAATCGGCAGCGACGTTCAATTGAAGCCATTGCATCACTGGTGACAGACGACGATGTTTTAGCCGTTTTGGGCATTTTACTCGGGAAAATTAAACAAAAAAAGAAGATCGAGCAGAGTGGTGCAGACAGTTGTTAATGAAAAGAAAACCGTTTACTCATACAAATTTATTAAAAGGATTGAGGATTACGTCAAATGATTATTGTAATTATTTTCGAATTAATGAGGAAATTGATCTGACTGAACTGACGATCGCCGACCGTCATATACGGTCTAATCGGCATGACCCATACGCGTAAATATACACCATGACCAAGCCAAAATAATCGAGATTTGATTGTGCCGTCAAGTATAACTGTCATGGTAATCCACTCCCACACACGGTCAGTTCTAACAACTGATCCAATCGGTAACGTATATTTAGCTGGTAGACGTGTTAACCTCAACAAAAGAAAAATACACACCTCATATTGCTCAAGTAGATTTAGTTTAAAAAAATAAATATCTATTCTCGCACTCCTGTCAAATTACAGAATTTTAGAAAATATTTATTAATATTTTTTATCGCAAAAATACGAATGCATAAGTCGTCTTGCTATAAATAATTTATACATAAACTATAAAATAATTACAAGTTCATAGATATGACATTGATGGTGCGTTTAATATTCAGGAACACATTAATAACTAATACAAAAATGAGTATGCTCAACTTGATTCGTTTTTTTATTGACAGATACCAGTTACAAGCATTGTGAGGGTTACTAAAGAATTAATAAGACATTTAGATTTTTTTGAATTGTTGCTGTCGCGACTATTGCTTTTTCTAGTAGCGGTGCACCGAGAGCGATAATATATAACCTTGTATCCCTTCATCGTCTATAATTTCATTTGCCAAAATGGTCACTGGCTATTAACCTTCATTGGCCCTGATATCACAATACCATACTTTTTGAGTACCATAATACTTAAGGGAAAATGGTAAAGCATTTGATACGACACGATGAGCTAATACAAAAGATAATTAAAGTAAAAGTTGAAAGAAGAAGAGGAAGAGGAAGGCCAAGAATCAGTTCACAATCTGGTCTATGTGACCAGATAGGGAATGGTAGGCATCGTGACGAACCAAGAAATTAAACAACTTACATTAAGAAGACAGGATTGGAGAACTGCACTGACGAGAAGCAAACTCTTAAATAGTGATTTAATTCTTGAATATTCAAGTGTCATTATTATGTTCAACATCTCCTATATCAGATACCATTTTCTAACACTTTCCATAATATATACTTTCTATGATGTTTATAATCCCCAAAAATTATATCAGACAGAAAGAAAGAAAGAAAATAAATTTATTCAGACGCATAGACAAAAAACATTAAAAAAAAACAATTAAGCTATGCCCTGAAATGGTCCCACCTCAACAAATTGCTGGCTCGGGAGCCAGCGCTGATCTTCCGGTAAGACCATATGTGGCGCCACGGAGAGCAATTTCTATATACTTATATGTGACTAGAAGGCACCTTCGTTCGCGGAGGAGTAAAAGTCCTAACCCTTCATTTTTTCTTCAGCGTAGTCTGGTAAAAAGTATCTTATAACCATGTGGAGATACCCAGCTAACCGTGTACAAAAAATAGTTTAAATCCGTTTAGCCGATTTTGCGTGATGAAGCCACAACGACACATACAAACATACATAAAATCCAAAAAATATATTTTTCGTTTTAAGGACCTACAAATAGTCCATAACAATCATTTTTTTTTGAAAATATGTTCAATGTACAGACATTTCATTTTTACAACTTTATAATAGTATAGATTATACAATATCATGGCAATCATCTAAAAATCTCAAGTTAATCAAACTGTTAAAATTTACTACTGCCTAAACACGGGTAGGTTCGCGACCCTCAGAGCAGATATAATCGGCATGATGAATGGGTATGAAAATCAAAATTATAATTAATTCGTCAGCAAGATAATAAAAAAATATTGGACACGTATTTTTTGCTTTTTGAAAATAATAAGAAACAATTTAGATAAATCGCATTAAAGTTTAGAAGTGGGGGCTCGTGACGTCACTCCTAAGTAAAATTTGTATTTAGGAGTGACATCACGTGACATTTTGACTCAATGTATCGCCTTTATTTTTTGATTATATGAAATAATGAAATAATGATCTTTATTCTGTAAGTAGGCTACAAGGGCACTTTTACAAGTCTGACTCTAAGGCGTTTCCCAAGAGGAGACCACTGAAGAGAAGAAAGCCGAAACAAACTCAACAGTCAGTCATTTTTTCGAAATAACTCTTATATCTATTACAATATTTGTACTTAGCCTATCCTAGATATATGTTTTGAGTATATAAACTCAATGCGTAGTCCTTCAAGAAAATATATCATAACTTATAAAAGTAAAAAAAAATAATTAGAATATATAAAAGCAAAAAAGTATTTTTTTATTTAAAACAACTTACATACGTTTGATATGCCACCTTATAAGAACCGTGTCCCGGTAAAAGTAAATTATTTGGTTTCAGTTTTGGGACATGCATTTTTGTCTGTTAAATAGTCCTCTATACTATTATAAGCCTTTGCCATTAGGGACTCTTTTTAGTACTTTTTGAGAGCTGGAAACGATAATTTTAAAGCATCATCTGGTAGCTTATTATAAAAATGTATAGGTATATTGGCCTACGAATGATTTGGCTACTTTACGAACGCAGAACTTTCTAAGAAAAAAAGAAAAAATACGTGTCCAATATCTTTTATTAATCTTCATGACGGACTTATTATCTTGGTCCCGTCAAAAGCATTTGACATGGTAGTATATGACAAATTGTGGCACAAGTTACAGGAGCAAACGGGCGTACCTCGAGAAGTCACGTTCTTGTTGAAGTACTGGTACGGCCACCAAGCGAACATTGTAAAATGGGCCGGCGTGCACTCTGATGTGTATAGGATGAACTGCGGAGTGAGGCAGGGGGGTTTAAGCTCACCCAAGCTGTTCAACCTATACATGAATCAGCTGATCGAGGAGCTCAGCAGCGCATATGCCGGATGTCATATAGACGGGGTCTGCGTTAATAATCTTAGCTACGCGGATGACATGGTGCTGCTGAGCCCCTTGGCAGGTGCTCTGCAGCGGCTTGTGAAGATATGCGAAACTTATGCAGGTTCCCACGGGCTGAAGTACAATACTTCAAAGAGCGAGTTACTTCAATTTAAAGCGGGTAAAAAATCGTACAAAATGATACCTGTAACGCTCTGTGGTACCGCTTTAAAGGTAGTACAAAAGTTTAAGTACCTAGGCCACTGGGTAACAGAAAGTTTGTCGGACAATGATGATATAGAGAGGCAGCGCAGGGCGTTGTGTGTTCGTTGTAACATGCTGGCCTGCAGATTTGCCCGTTGTAGTAATGAAGTAAAACTTACGCTTTTCAAAGCATACTGCCAATGATTCTACACGTGCAGTCTGTGGGTCAGTTTTACGCAGAGGGCATACAACGCACTGCGCGTGCAATATAACAACGCGTTTAGGGTGCTGTTTGGGCTGCCGCGTTACTGTAGTGCGTCAGCTATGTTTGCCGAGGCGCACACCGATGGTTTCGATGCCATCATTAGAAAGCGGTGTGCGTCGTTACTAAATCGTACTCGCCGCAGCTCAAACAGCATTGTGAACGTGTTGGCGCAGCGATGGGACTCGCGGCTGCTCGCGCGCTGGGTGCGGCTGCACGCGCCGCCGGTCGCCGCACCGCGCCGCCTTTAGTATGTCTAAGTTATTGTTGTTATTGTCGTTAACATAGATTTATAAGTTTGTGTTTTACTAACCACTATATGGATTGCCATAATTCGAAATAAATAATTTGAATTTAAATTTGAATTATTAAAATTTAGTCATCATCCCCATTTGCGGGGCTTTGGCAAATATGACCAGCACACTGTTATTTTAGTTTCCTGATTTTTTGTGTGGCTAGGTCCTATCAGTTTGGTTCTGTGAGTCTAAACAGAGATAAAAATATATAAAAAGATATGTAGAAAGAATAAGTTCTGAGCATTGACTAACTAATTTTTGTAGGTTTTATTTACTCTTCTTTATCATACGACTTGCGATATCCACTCACAACTAAAACACTTTATTACCTAAAGCGAGAGAGTGCCAAATTATTTTATTTTTGCTCCAGACCCAATAATATTCTGTGACCTAGAATAAGATTAAGGCCCGCATATAAATGAAGCTTCTTATCGTCAAAGCTTGCGAATGATATGCTGCATTTTCATGAAATGAAGTAATTGCGGACCTTATATCATCCTATGGCTATGTAAGCTTTTATCATCAGTTTTTATCAATATTACTCGTAATATATTTCCATAATATCAGATGCAGGAAATAGTAGATTATACACCGAGGGGATGAAGCATTGTTTTGTATCAAGGGCGCGATATTGAATCCTGAACGTAACGAAGAATTCCAGATTTTACTCCCGAGCGTAGCGAGAGTGTTATGAGTTAATTCTCGAGCAAAGCAAGGAAATTAACACAAAATTCTGAGTACAGTTAGGAATGTAAGTACACATGAGATAGAAACAGCTTAATCTTCAAAGAGTATAGTATATTGTTCTCACCTTTTGCGGGACGATAAAAAAACAAAGCTACTAGAAACAGCTTCTGATTTGATGCATTAAAATTTTTTTAGAAAACGTGTTGTTCAACAGACATACCGATGTTTTTTTAATAAAATGCTCGTTTTATAACTCGGGATTTTGCATTTATAGGTATTGTGCAATTTTTTTGGAATGACGCGTATTTTATTTTTGTCAATGCCTGTTGCATTTGATGTAACCTACAAAGAACTTGTCGGCGTGTACCTTAAAGATTCGTAGAGCTTGGTATTTTTTGTTAATTCTTGCATAGTCTTCACGAACTAAGAATGACGAGTATCTTTTTGTTTTAGTATGACTATCTTATTTTTTCCGCCCGTTGCAAGCTATATATTTTTTATTTGCATAAACACGTATATTAAAGAAGTACGCGGGCCATTTCAATAGTTTAACGGGAACACTTCCAAGCAAGTTGGAGCATAGTATATTACTGCAGAGGGCGGAAAAAGTTATTTTGTTCACGAAATGACATTCCTGACGAGGCATATGTATACTGTTTTTCTCCAAATATGCGAGGAAATTTGATACATGTTTCAATAACTTATTTTCGTAAAAATAACACGGCAGGCATCTTTGACAAAATGAAATTCACGTTCCTGCCTTATTTTTTTTAAGGATATTAATGTCCAAAGTTTTGGGTCCGAATTGTATATTTGGTTCCTCCTAAAATAGAGTAACGAAAATAAATAAAAAAGAAACGTATAGGAATAGTTAATATAAATATATGCATTAATACTTTTAGTTGAATCACATTCTTCCCAATAAAAAAAAAATAGTGTTAACATAGCTATCTCAATCAAAAAGATATTCTTTTATTGCTGAATATAAGGCAGATTTATAAAAATATAAAGTCAATTTGAGTTTATAATATTGTTGTGTGTACTGGATAAAATAAATATGTTTGTGTGTGCGCCGGCCCAGCAGAAGACGTCCGAGATATCGCTGGAGCGATAAAGCCCTCGAAGATTTGACCGCCCTCGGAGTACCCGACTAGCATGATTAGCATGACGTTGCGCAGATAAGGGAAGAGTAGCGTTCCCTCGTGTCAGAAGTCAAGATCCTCTTTGAGTCACTAAGCCAGCTTAGTAGGTAATAAGTAAGCAAGTAAGGAAGTAAGGATTAAATAACAAATATCAACCATTACGGCTTTTTTAAAGAAAATGATGAAGCCTGTCGCACACTATTGGTTTGTATGGGACGAAGCCTGTTGCTGATTTGTTATTGTGACACACCAGACGAAGCCTGCGTTGCAGATCTGCACTTAAGAATTAAACTAGCGGCCGCCCGCGACTTCGTCCGCCTTAGATTCGTTTATAAATAGCTTATGTCTTTCCCTAAAACTCGATATTTTACTAATTTTAATGTGAAGCATTACCAAGATTGGCGTAAAAAAATATTCAGTGTCCATACAAATTTTCATCCCCTTTTTCGTCCCTAAAAGGGATGAAATTTGATATACATTATAACATATGTTCTATTCTGGTATATAAGGTACATAACTGGAAAGTTTCATAAAAATTCGTCCAGTAGGTTTTGTGATTAAGTGTACATACATATTTTCACGTTTATAACATAGAAAGGATAATACTTAATTAAATAGAACTTCTATACTATTATAAAGTTGTAAAAATGAATAATCTCTACATTAAAGATATTTTCAAAATAATGATTGTAACGGACTATTTGGAAGTCAATTAATTAAAAAAAAAATTGGATCTTTTGTGTGTTCGTATGTGTGGTTGTGGCTTCATCACGCCAAATTTGCTAAACAGATTTAAACTATTTTTGGTACACGAGTAGCTGAGTATCCACAGATGGTTATAGGATACTTTTTACTCAACTACAGTGAACTTTTTTTCTCATCCGCTGACGAAGTTGCGGGCACCTTCTAGTGTTTAAGGTGATATCAGAGGGTTCACTTGAATAAATGTTCACCTTTCCGTTCAGACGTGTTACTTTGAGTGAAAGATAAAAAATGAAACAAGAAAGTGAAAGAAAAGTGAACCGTCTGATATCACCTTTACTAAAATAAAAAGCCTAGAAATACAATAGAAAATAAAAAAATGACACAAATGAAACAAAATTTATAGATTCAAATTATGTATTTCGCAACTCAAGTATAGCAACCTGTTATATGTTCATGGTATTTTTATAAATGGAAATTACTTTTATAATTTTGAATTTGTCAATATTGACGATTTTATAATACGTGTGTTGTTCAAGACAATTTGATGATAAAATGTCTTTCGATTCGTGGGGATTGTACAGTGAGCATCATAATTATAGTCTGTAACATTCAAAGCGCCAAATATATCGCAAAATATTTTTATTATTTTAGGCACAAAGATATGTGACGGTATATTGGGTGCATTGGATGTTATTTGACGCTGACTGTACTTGAGATGAATTTGGAACATAAGCTTTTTGAGCTTAAAATGGGACTAGTCCGATTTGTGTAAAAATTGTTCCGTAATATTTATTTATTATTTATTACTTTGGGCTGTACAGATTAGCCAAAAATATGAAAAAGTTAGCTGTCAGTGTCATGACAAAATAAGTCATGACTTATTTTTAAGTTCCTTACCAAACCATATAGACTAAATTAACATTACAGTCGATAGTCGTGAACAAATGTCGCATCGAGGTTTTAATTATATATTCACATAAAAAATAACTATTAGTAGATTCTGCATCCACGTAACGTATGCTATGGCGAAAAAATATACAATGCCCAATCCAGAGGTATAACCTCTGGGAAACTTAATTATTGGGCCGGAAATCCAAAATCATTATCATGACGACCGGTTTGGCTCAGTGGGAGTAACGTTGCCTGCGAATCTGAGGTCCTGGGTTCAAATCCCAGTAAGGGCAAATATTTGTGTGATGAGCATAAATATTTGTTCCTGAGTCTTGGATGTTCTCTTTGTATATAAATAATATATCTATTAAATATATCGTCGTCTAGTACCCAGAACACAAGCCTCTTTTAGCTTACCATAGGACTAGTTCGATTTGTGTATAATTGTCCAATAATATTTATTATCAAAATTGTTTATGTGTCATTTTTAAGATTTTGACGCGTTATAAGGTATACCCGGGTAAGATTGGATGGTCGCAATTGCTACCAAAATAGTAGTTATTTTACATCGCTGGCAATACCACGAGGAACGCCATTTCACCCATTGAATCCATGGTCATGAAAACATTAAAAAAAAAAAAAAAAACGCCATTTCACCCCGCCCCTCTCGCCAGTTTGTAGAAACCGCTCAGTCGTATCAATCGTGTATTACGAACGTTTAAAAAAAGTGTCATAATATTATTATTTATGATAAAAGACCGGATATTTACAACGTTCTTCTTCACCTAGCCTTAGAATTGAATTTAGCTATTAGTCCGATCTTAGACCAAGAACGTTTTTTCTGTTTGGTATCTTGAAAAAAAATTGTTCATCTTTGAGCGTTTAGTCCTAAGCTTTTTTATAAAGGAACATTAAGTAGATTGGTAATAAAAGCTTGTTTTCCTTGTTCCGCATTCAAAATTTGGAGGGAAAACTTAGTGGGTATTAAGTAATATTTATTTTTGTGACGCTCTTCTAACGCGCTTAAAAATAGCCCGTTCTTACCCGGGTATACCTTAAATATGGGCTTTACTTGCATCTTATCGGTATACGTCCCTTTATCCATTTGTATGGAATAGGTCAGTTAGAACAAAAAATAAAATACACACGGAAATGTGATGAGGGGTTTTTTTTCATTAAAGGCATAGATTTAATAAACCGCTTGCAATTATCAGATTTCAAAAATATGATTTCTTGTATAAGTGATTCGCGTTTTTAATTTTCACTTTTATTTATTCTTGCCAAATCCTAGTATAGACATCAGTCAGTAGTGACATCACTCAAAATATCTCCTAGGCAAGAAAAAAAATAAATGCATCCGAATGTAAAACGCATAAAATTAGCATCATAGCCTATTTTAACAAAAACAAATATAAAAACAAGGGGTTTTTCCGGCTGCACCTTTAGAATCCTACGTCGTAGTTGAGAAACTCATCTAACTTAACTAATAAGCACACACGGTATAATTCAAAATGTTTAATTTGTATGTCTATGCATGTTAACTATCTTGTGGAAGTATTTTTTTCACCTAAATTATTTTCTATGCTATAAATTGGTATGTAATATAAGAGTTTTAGTTTATATCCCAATTCTTGTAACACTAGTTACCTCTCGTAGTGATTTCTCGTTTTATCTACTACATATATCGATGTAAGCTGGCTGTGGCAATTTTCGTTAGATTTTAAATTAACTCCAAAAAGCAACTACAACCAAAAATCTGGATGATTTTATTAATGCATGTAGTTTTGGAGGCCATTTGCAAAACTATAGTGTCATTTAGTTAAATGTTAGTGATATTTATTCTGGAAAAAATTAACCACGTCAACAGGTATTGAGAACGAAAATAAAAATCCAGTTTAAAAAATACTACAACTCATATAATCGAAATTACACTTTCATTTTTTCATCAACAATGATCACAAAATGTTTGTCTCTTCTGTGAGCGCACCGCTTGGAACATTCCGTATGAATACAAATTAGGTTTCATTTTACAACTGATCGTTATTAATTAAAAACAATTTACTACAACGGTATAATCGCATATTTACAATAAAATTTGCAAATACAACTTGTATTTACACAGTTATATATTACATACCGTCTTACTGATTTTTATCTAAGAAATAATTATTTACAAATCCTAGGTATCTATAGGTATTCTTAAACAACATTTGGTCAATTCTTATTATAAATAAATAGGTAATGTCAATTCCACTAATTAAAGGGAATATTTTTCATTGTAAAGGTTACGACACACCGTATGTATTATTACAAATAGTAAATTTCGCTTGTGTTCGGTCCCACAGACTTAATTATATTACCTTTTTACAGAAAAAAAAAACAAATTAATTTGGGACAGATATAGTTACAGTTGTAATTTAAGCTACGAAAATAAGAACCTATGCAATGACACATTTTGATGGCACGATTTTGAAATATAACTCAAAAAGATATTGAAAATAACCATCAAGCGATTAGTAACAATATATTGCGCTAATAATTCTAAATAATTATAATCAATGGTCAACTTTTTACTTGCAAATAATATTGATCTAAAATTGAAAAATCTTGACTAAACTATCAAAATAACTATTGTCATCTTAAATATTGAGTTTTTCTAGCTTTTTCTGAAATTTGTGACAATACTAATTTGTAGCCCAAATTGTATACTAACGTCTGTGAGACTACACAAGTATAATGTAATTCGAGTATTTTAAAATTTAATTAGGTATTATGCGAACACTTTTGTGAATAAATACTATAGGAAATACAAATGTAAAGAAATTCTTAATCTACTCGGTTACAACAAGAATCAAAATGTATGTAAGTAATGTTTAATGGTTTATATATTGTGCGCTTGGAACATGGTAATTAATGCATAAAAGCTTAAAAGGGTTTTACTTAAGACGCAAAGAAGCACACAACGCCCCAGTTTTTGCCTTTTTTTTGCAGTAGACGGAGCGAAATAATAAAATTCACACAATGGTTCATTAGATTGCGAACTTGTACAATATTATTTACATTAATGGATGCCTTTGCTTTTTCGCGAAATAGTGTCTTGGTTAGATGTGGCAATAAATTGGACTCACTCATATTTTCATGCAGTTTCCACAAAACGAAACTACCACTAGACAGTATAATCCTGTGAATGAATCAGAAGTTGCAGGAGACATTGACGGTGCGGCGTACGTACACCCGTGAAGTTTTTTTATGGAAATTGCTATCGCGAAAAAACTAAGGAGCAATAATTAATTAAGCTAATATGGAATTCCGCAAAGTAACGAATTTATCAATTATTTAGAATTATTTACAACAGAAAATAGTTTTTTATTTAGGAAGAGTGACTAGAAACGTGTTCTTGACTTTTTTTCTGAGACTGACTGATAAAAACATCTTGCACTGTTTAATCAGAAAATCTTTGTGAATTTTTGAATAGATTTTTGCCGTTTTCGTTATGATGAAAATTTAGGAAATTCGACGTATTGTGCTCTTTGTTAACTATGCGCCTTAGTTCAAAGTTAAACAGGATTAACTTTTGGATATTTAAGTATGTAAATGTACATTTGCTGTGGACTTATGACATAATTCCATTTAGGTAACTTGCAAAAATATTTTTCTCGTCAAAGTTTAAAATATATTTATAATAGGTCCACATACATGAAAATTATCATTTAAACAGGAGAGGCAACTTGAATAATTCAGTATTTAAATACTAAATAGACACGTGATAATTTCGAGGTAGTTAAAAATACTAGGGAACGGGAGAATATTTAAAAACTTTTTACGTTACTTCAAATCGGGAAAGGCAATACAAATTTTATAATTCCTATGCAAAAGAGATTTATATCTACTTTATTATTGATCGTATATCTAAAAATACTAGTTGGTGTTTTGCATAACAATCCTAGGATTGTTATATGTAATACACTTCTATTTATAAGACGAAATGTGAATATGGAAACTATTATAATCGTCTTATTTTTTTATTTCTAAAGCAAGTTTGGTACGTTTTGACTGGTCTTGTGTACACAAAAAACCTAATACACCTATTTTCTTAACAGTTTACATATTACTCTTTCCAATCAAGAAAATTTAAAGGAGCAAAGTAAATTTTAAACCCAAACATATTAAGTAAGTTTAAGGCAAATATAATGACTATGAGCGACAAATAACATAACTATCTTTATATAAGCATTTTTACACTACAAATTGCGTGAGTAGATACATCTATAGTCGCTTTAAATAAATTAAAAATATGTTAATGTGTCTCTTTAAACTCAGTAAAACGGTTTACTAAAAATACACGGTAGCAATTGATTCATGTTAATTTCAACTTTATAAATTTAGCGCAGCATCATAATAAGAGCTATTATATATTTTAAATATGAAATCAAAAAGAGAGCTATTATATATTTTAAAAATCAAAAAGTTTTGATATGGTTTAGAACATACCTTAAATCTTTCATAAACAGCATTTGAATAGGCCGAGTTTTATTGATCTTAGTCACGGGAATTAAATTTTAGAAACCTAAAATATACTATATCGTATAAGTAAATCTATTACATAACACTATGTCTATAATTTCCCCTGTCACATAGTCAATCCCGATCAAATTCTAATTTTGTAACTCTTTTGAGTAAACCAAGAGCAAATATTGGTACAAGGGGCGTTCAATGCATTCTCGGTATCAGTGTAAAAATGGAAAGTTATTCGTATGATATTTTTCTTTTGTAATAATTTGGCTCTTCCGTATTTTGTATGCGTACATAATATATGAAAATATATTTGTTTATATTCTCAACATAAAAAAATGTTTTTACGGGCGAAATTTGCTTTATCTTTTGCTTCATCGGTGGTGCACCGATTTTGTTAGGGACTTTTCAATTTTAGAAAAAAGGAAATATTAGTCAAGCATTTGAGCTATGTTTCACATAAGTTGACTTATTGAATAGAAGTTGCGGCCCTGAGCAGCAGACATGGTAATCTGAAGTACTGTCTACAGAAAAGGTCATAAAATGTATGTATTTGTTTTCTACGTATTTTCTTTGACCAGCTTTTTTAGTTGCACTAGGATAATGTCGTATCACTCTTCCTTAATATTTATAAATGCGTATATTTTTAGTTTATGCTCGTAATTTTTTTTCATATAATTTTCTTTTTACGGCCTGAAAAATACGCGGCCAGAAATTTCGACAAGTTACCAGTTCTTTGAAAATGTAATTCCATAAGTCTTGATTTTTTTCTGAGGCACCACAGTAAGTCAATTGCATTTTCAGAGTCATTTTTTTAAATTACTGTACCAAAATTTTACTGTACAATAATCAAAACAGGCTCCAGTTTTACTGACGTCGTTACACGTTTCATACTGTTGTCTTTGTTTAGCTATTACATAAAGACAAATTAATGATATCCTTTTTTTATTTGCTTATTTTATTAATGAATAGGGACATCATATGACCTATCATCAAACATGATGAGGATAATACTGGATCATACCCATACCGAGAATATATTGAACGCTCCTCGTATGTAATGAAATATAATTCATTAAACATATAAGTAAGTACTTTCTCGGCACTTATTAATTCTCTTTGAGCACAAAGCGATCTCGAGTTATGAATCATAACTAATGATTCCAGTACTTTAAGCACAACTGTGGCAAGCGACATTTTGTCACGCGAAAAATATTGTCTATTCCTTACCATTCAGCACAGTATGAGAAAGCCGCTTGACGCTTTGTCGCGCGACATGCGAAGTTGCGGATGGTTGTGCTAGAACGGCAGATACAATTTACTCGTAACACAGATTCAGTATTCATTAGAGAGATAAACTGGTGCATATTTTTATCTGTTAACGTAATACAATAAGCACCAGATATTTTAATGCAATATAATTCTTCACGGATTAGTGCTTAGTCATTGTTGCTTATAATAATTGTTGGCTTATTAGCACTACCAAATAATGTAGTAATTATTAATGAAAGACGCTACCAAACTAAAACATACAAAGTTATTGATCCCATCGCACGTACTCGTAACACTAATAATTCAGATAATCCTATTAAATATTATGCTCTCAATTTTAAGTTTTTCATCTATTTACAAATTCATACTAGGTAATAAAACTGAATTATCGAAATTTTCGTAGTGTTTTAGGCACTATTTAAACAGCCATCAATCTTAATGTCTTATCAAAGCTTGACCTAATTAATCTAATTTTATAAAAATTTGACAAACTACGTGTCAATAGGCAGGTAGTAACAATTCAATTTATCTATATCTAAATAAAGTGTGTATACGGCTTAAAGATCGTATGATGTGCTGACATCCGTCTGTTTTAATACATTGGTTTTATTTTTAAAGCTAAAACTGGCAAGCAAGATAACATACATTGGTGAGAAAGTTTGCTTTTTAAGACAACCTATTATACAGCTAATAAAATTTAAATGGTGCATATATAAGTGCTTTACGGGATATTTAAAACATGATTTTACTTCTTCCAGCAGCCTTATTTTCAATAGTTTTTTAAACTGAAAAGCAAATTTGTCACACTTTAATCTTAAAATATAATCAATAAACTGTCATAGGAACTAAAACCAATATACTCGTATATAATTAACTTGCTGATAAACGTATCTTAATTTAAGTCGAATTGTACAATAAAATGTCTATTTCTATGTTTAGCTCTATGAGCCAGACTTGCACATATTTAGAACTTAGGTAATCATTTATAGGGCAAGCAATTCCGAGATTTATAGTATTACCTTTGATAAGACTATAAATCTCGAAACTGCGTCGTATCTGTTTATATTTGTAGTGACTTAGAACAAATCAAATATGTTTCTGCATTTTTTAACAATGTTTAAATAATTTAACATAGGTAATAATTATAAACGTAAAACAATATTTTTCTTTGAGATTTTGAAAACGTATGTTTTTACACGGTAAATGTGGCATAACTTTAATTTTCTATAACTTTGTTCTTAAAATATAAAGTATACGGACCTTCACCGTGAATTTATAGTTAATTATTTCTTTGCAAACAAGGTACCAAACACTTTATGTAATTCTCTTTAAATAAAAATTTGCACGTCCAATTAAAGCACTGATCTTCAAAATTAGATGCCATTTACAGTAAAGTTTGTAACTTGTTTGTAAGTATGATATTGTATACATACTTAATCTATTTACATCTATGTACGCAGTCGATACAGTGTGGATTGGTTCTTGTAACATAAGACAAAACGTGAACAGACGTGTAATTAAACTAACCTATACCTATCTTGATAATGTATTCAAAATATATTCTAACGTACTCTAAAGCGCGTATTGATAAAGCATTTTTGTATAATCACAACAGCAAGTCCGTTCTGCCTAATTTCTTTTCACTATCTAAGCAATACCTCTAGAAAACAGTCCCACACATCCGAAACTTTTTGGGAACAGCGAAACAAACGACGGCTGACCTTGTCTCGCTCCGAGGCGTGGTCTTCTGGCGATAGAATCATATCGATATACTATTTCACATATATTCCGTCTTTCTACTAAGTGCATTGTAAAGTGTATAAGCTTGTGAGCATAATAACTTCAAGTGATGGTTGACTATTAATAGATTACTTTTACAATATAATTATGTTCTATTGCTTTTAATATCGGCGTTTTGCGCCTTGTATGTGGGCTTGGTTACGTTTAAGTTTTTGTGACAACTGGCTATGCGCATCACCCATACGCGTCAGTCAGAATGGGTGGACTCAACGATACTAATCTATTAAGATTGTGTTTCGTTAAATTGTTAAAATGAAAGAACTCAATCCGTACAGCTCTAAAAACGTGTTTCAAGACTGACTAGAGCTTTTGGAATATCTTGGATAACGGTATCATTCTGTCGCCAGTCGTATCGGGTCGTAGTTATAACAAAGGGGGGTCAGAGGAGGGGCGCCGAGTTTTGTCGAGTTCAGCACAGGAGTTCGGAGTTGGAAGGCGGTACTCAGCTGGGTAGTGGAGGCCGAGTACCGTGAGTCGCGGGGCTGGTGGGGGCGGGGGTGTGGGCCACGGTGCTCTCCGGGGCCGAATGAGTTCTGACCGCCGGCAGAATTGGACTTGGCGGCCATGGGTGTGTTGCTGTTGGCAATGGTCTGAAAAGTTTATAAAATACTAATTAATACTCATGCACTCTTTTTCTCAACACAGTTAATCTGTAAAAAACGAGAAAATATTATTTATGACCAATAATTTGGTGTCTAAAATTATGACGGTTGCATGCCTTGAGAACAGATTTTATAATCAGTAGCTTCTTCATATTTCACCTATAACACCTTCGCAGCTTCTGGGAACGTATAGAGCTTGTTTAATATACATACATAGATCTGGCATATAGGCATGTAGTTGGTGCCTTGACAGTGTCTGGATGTCCGCTACGAGTAGCTACACCAAAGTTTTTACTCGCTTTTAGCACTGATTCGAATCCTATACAGAGAATACCCTATAGTTACAGGTGAAGTTGGTAGACCGGGAACAGGAGCAAAACTCAGACGTAAGTAACCACCTTAATTACTTATTATTTCCAACTCTTTTATTTTGACAGTTTTATTTAAATAATAAAAAACATATCTGTTTCTAGTGTTATGACGGGATAGAGTAGATACCATTAAAGTGTCTGGTAGGTAGTGTCAGCCACTTTTTATACAGGCGTGTAAGGTTGCTAACATAGATTCTAGATGTATTGTAAGGATAAGCTCTCCAAGTAAATGCTTTTTTCTAAATATAACATAAAAATAAATACCCGGCTTATGGAGTTAAAGCCTGGATATATGTAATGTCCAGATGCAAGTAACTGAACCAATTCTCAAGCTTAATATTGGGCATATGAGATAGGAGCTGTAGAAGTACCTTCTTTTAGTTTATTCCTGTTTTTAGGACTATAGTTTTATAGCAAATTTACTTAACTTACCTGGCGTGTGGGGTTATAACGCTAGCAGGTGGGGTAGGTGCTGCAGCAGTGTCTGGGTGCAGGTAGTTCCGTCGAGACTCTGCCCGCTCCCAGCACTGCTGCAAGCACCTAGCTACCACATCCGGTAGACCGTTTACTTGTTCCTGAAACGGATACCATATTTCGTAAATATAATGTAGAACAATGTTATTATAAAGAGCCCGTCGGTTCAAATCGTCTGTAAATAGGAAGTAATAGGCAATAAAATTATGTGTATAGGATTTTATTAAGTTTTTCTAAGAATTCGCTCTATCAGTGGCCTTTTTAACGGTTCTCGGTCTATTGAATTATCAGTACAATTTGCTCTATTCTCCTGAAGTCGAGAGTGGTATTTGTATTGTTCAATTTTGAACATTCTTGAATTTTATTCGAGTTCAAAACTTAACTTTATTTATTACTTTTAAAAGTACACTAGGCATCCGAAGGTTATTGCACAAATCTCAAATACTTTAATGATATTGAATGTTACTGGATTATTCAAAGGACATTACAATCAAGACGTATTTCTTTAAATTTGGATAGATTATCGTATGTTGGTATCTCGTACGAAAAATTATGAAGAGTTCTTTCTTCAGTGACCCAAATTATAAATTCGATCGCCATGCATCGAGAGAAGTTTGTATAAGTGGCAATGTTTCTGTGCAATCTTACCTGCAGAGCTGTAAGTTTTTCTTCCAAGCTTGTTAACCTCTCTTCTATACTATCCTGTCTCGTGCTCATATCTGAGACTATCTCGTAAACTGTGTTCTGGGTCTGCAAAAGAAAGGGGTCCTAATATCAATCGCTTTGCTGTTATTTAATCACTGTTGATGTCATTTCAAGTATAACATGTATAAGTGTTATAAAGTGTCCTGCCCTAAGTGTTGTGAGTGTCTGTTTTATGTGAGTCCAGATTGTTGTTAATGTTTTGATAGTTGAGAAAGTTTTAGTCTTAAACTAATCGCTAAGATTTTTCTACTTTTTGTAAACAGCTCATGCTAGATGGAAGTTTAGATGGAAATTGCATGCAGCTAATACCTAAGGTATCTACTTGTCTACTTTAATCTTTAAATTGTAGGTTTTTTTTTTCTAAGGTAAGTTCTAGTAGGTAGCTATTAGGTACTAGGTAGCTATTAGCTAGTAGCTAAACATTGAAGAAGAATAATACAAATCTAGAACATCATGTACATAGGCTAAATTAATTGTGATACTACTTTTTACAATGACATTTTACTTGATTCAAAATTTGGAAAATATAGCTGCGTCTAATTAGTTTTTTAAACACATGAAAAAAGAGACGCAATACTAATACATAACAAAATTGACCAAGTGAAATGTCTAGGGAAGCTAAATGAGTGTGAGACGGGATGAGTGTAGCAATTCAATATACTGAATATATGTAAATAACTAACCTTTGCCATGTCCGTTATTGTGTTTGCATTATCCATTAACTTTCTTTGATCCATTTTAACTTTTCGAAGTCTGCAAGAAACATAAAAGATAGTATCTTACGGTAGGTCATCACTAGACTTAATAGTTATCAAAGTCGAGCATACATCATGAACTGTATTTTGTATCAGAGAAAATGGATACAGCCCTTTGATTCAAAGGCTGAATTCACACTTGTATTAATGATAAGTGCAAATTCTTACATTTTCTAAATGCGTTCAGTGGTGTTAGTGGACTCGCACTAATCACTGATCGAAGAGTAAATTGGGCCTGTAATACTCGTACTTGATAACCGTTAAGTGAAACACTTCTTTGTGAACTCATTTGACATTGCTCAAATTGACTATTCATCAAAGACATTCAAATGACTCTCTGTAATTCCAGTTATATTTTCTTGACTCTTTGAAGCAATGATATCTTTCTTCTGCCGCCATTTATCTTCTTTTCAATAGAACAAATATATACTCACGCATATATGGCTAATAAGAATTTTCTCTGGTGAGTTCTAACTCGACCCGGGTGAACTCTTTTAACCAGTCTTGTATGTTTATATATTAACCACGTTTCTCGTAGTACGTTGGCTGCTGCATTTTTTAACTGCAATTTGTATTCAAGTAATTAGTTTACGCACCTTTCATTAAGAAATTGAATATAACGAGCATAACACACCACTGTTTACACTAGGTTTTTAATTTTGTTAAATATTTTATTTTGACGTATTTTAAAATCTTATACTACATTGCAAACATGTACTAGTCTAAAAAGTGTTCCTTAAGGTTATTTATTTTAATTGGTATCATATTATTAGTATAAGTTTAATCTATTAGTGTTCATTAGCAAGAAAGGTATAGTGTTAGAAAATTTGACAGAGCCTAGCTTGCAAAGTCTTACCTCGTTCCTTCTTCTTAAGCTGTTACGTATGTAACAACCACCTTACCTTTTTTGTCAGCTGTGTTTCCATCATGAAGTTATGCACATGTTTCTCCGCTCTAGTTAACTCTAACTTTCTCGAAGCAACGGTCACTAATAATGCTGTACATCCAGCCCCCTGTTAATTAGATTAACAATAATTGTGATGAACTGATGTCACCGTAATACTTACTCTTTTAGTAAGTTGTGTGTCCATCATGAAGTTATGAACGTGCTTCTCAGCTCTAGTTAATTCTAATTTTCTTGAAACAACCGCGACTAATAACGCTGTGCATCCAGCTCCCTGTTAAGTGAATATCTTAATGTAAAAGCGAACGTGGAAGCATTAAGTTTTCCATTCCAATGAATTTAAAAAAAAAATGAAAGGCTTAAAAGAAAATAATTTTCGACTATGTGCTCAGACTTTATTTAATTTATTTATTTTATTGAAAACAAAGAGGATAATTGACACAACCTTTAATTTGCTCCCAATAATGCAGTTTTTTATTATTATAAATTCAATATCTTTTTATATTTTACCTATTGCCTCGATTACCCTCGCTGATTTAAAGAGTAAAAGAATAAATTCTCATTTTAACTCATTTTATTTAATTATAATTTATTTATTATTCTAAATGCACGTGTAAATTATTGATGTCATAACATAAACAAATAAAAGTAAAAAAAATGTTGGTTACCTTTTTCCAAAATTCAAAACGACACGAATAATAATACACTATTGCAACGATATTTCATGCTTCATAAATGCAACATTCGTGGTAGTTCCTTGAGGCAAGAATATTGTACGCCAACAGGTGCATATCACTTACAATAGTGTACCAGATTTTCAATTGCGACACAGTGAACTTTAATTTTATTTATATTTTCATTGACATTTACAAAAGCACTATTTGGGTGCAAAAAATTTATTGTGTAATATTTGTACTGAATAAAATAATCTCAGGAAAAGTGAGCCATTTTAAAAAACAAAGTTATTGTGCAATTTCAGTGAAATATTTGTGAAGAGAGTTCTAGAAAATAGTAAGGAGAAAGAAGCATTCCATTCTACAAACGTTTCTAATAGCTGGCTTTAACAGGGAAATGGACGTTACTTGACTTTAAAATCATCAAAACCGTACTTTATTGTATCCAAGAAACTCAATTACCTGCAAGTACATAACTACAAATAGTTTATAATGGTGAAGTGAAAACATGGAGTGTAGGTTCAATAAATACAATGCATTTTAACCGGACATACTCGTATATTATTGTGTTAATGGTGTCGAACCTACGTTGATGTAAGTGTGTAAATGCGAACTTGCTTTGTGATGTTTTTTGACACTGCATTAATTACACAAATTAATAAAGCAAATACTGTAATCATAATTGCAGTACGTATACGTGATAATATTGAACTTATTATATTGTAACATTGATACACCAATACAATGTGAGCATTTCCATCCAATGTGTAAAGCACTTAAGTGTTGTGTGTGATCATGTATTTTACATCGATGCCAAATAAGTGTTGACTGACTGTAAGATTCTTCAAAGTATAACCGTTAAGACACATTTTGATATTTCAAAATATACTGCAAGAAAAGATTCATAAGTGATTAAAATGTGTGATTATCAATTAAAATTAAACACCCGTGTCAGTCAACACAAATAACATGTCTTTTATTTTATTAACTTACCATAATGCCGGTGCTAACAGCAATACCTCTGCCGCAATATGTGTTTGGCACAATGTCACCAAAACCGACGGAGAGAAACGTAATTGCAATAAGCCACATTGCATTCAGTAGGTTAGCGTGTTCTTCATCGTGAAACCTGAATTGTCAATAAATTTGGCTATACTGTAAAGTTGTCTGAACGAAATGTTGCGCCTACGACAGTGTTAAAATCATAGACCTAAGCACTTGTTGCATAAGCCGGCCTAAGCATAATTATTGTCAGTGGACGCAAAAAGAGGAAAATAATGTTACAGACCGAGCAGGTTGATTTAGAAATATAAAAGAGTTTGACTTTGATTGTTTAGTTAATCGTGAATTTTCGTAACGACATAAAATGGCTCACCTTTACCGTCCTATCAGCGTTTTCTACACAATGCAAGTCGAAGTCTTGCGTTGGCTAGAAAACACGATATACTTAAAACTAATCGCAAAATCAGTGTCTTTGTCACGCGTAAACCTGTTGTCTTTGATACATACCACCATACCGCAAGTGAGGGTAATGCCGCGGCCGCAGTAAGTGTTGGGCACAATGTCGCCGTACCCCACACAGAGGAAGGTTATAGCTGTCAGCCACATTGAGTTTAGCAAATTGGCATGGTCTTCGTCATGGAACCTGAGAGCCAAAACGCCCGACAAGAACCACAAGATAACCGACTGTACTGTCACGATAAACTTAATTAATGCTCATCAAAAAAATTCGGTGGGCAAATGTCTTTCAAAAAAGAAGTTTTTGAAAATTCCACCAATAACAAACAAATTCATTATGATTTTTATGTGATGGATATACCTTAATATCGATACTATGTCAGTCAAATACCTTGGCATGCCCATTGAACGACGACAAATATTTTTTACTACACATATATTTACTAATACCGCATACAGTGTACAGCGTGCAGACTAAACATTAATTGGGGTTTTTAATTTAATAAATTCTTAGCCATGCGTGAATAAATTTTAATTAAATTTTGATGTAAAGGATCACAAGTATTAAGTATACATTCAACGAAGACTCGATCAGGAAAGAAGGAAGACAGACATGATGGAATAAAAGATCGGAAGTAACAATTGACTTAGATGACAGATAGAGGACACGTAGTTTGATAATGATTGTGATATAGGTGCGGTGATTTGGTGCTTCTTGACGAGGATTCAAGCTCTTACATGAGTTTTATTAAAGGGCCATATAGTGCGCTACAGTTTTCATACCTTTATTTATTTTTACTTCCTAGCTAGTTTCAATGTCGCCAGTTTAGTGACCAGATGTGTAAATATTTGCTCCATATATAGATAGTGCTAGTGCGTTATTTAAAGGTGACGACACGCTACAATGTGTGTGTTTACAACATTTTCGAATCTGTGACCAACACTTGCTTTGTGTGGTTTACTGTCTAGCTAACATATAAACATATAAATAGCAATCGTGTTTCTCGTACCTTATAAAAGCTATAGTTGATTAATCAAAGTCAAACTCTTATATTGTATTGTGATGGTAATGAACCTGGCTTCACTACATATAATATCCCGCAAAAATGTAAACACATATATCGAAAACAAAACAGATAGTGGGTCAATAAAGCGAAAACAATGAATACAACACCACAGCACATAAGCAATACATGCCCCTGTAGGCAATACCAATGACTTCCGTTACAACCCTGACGGAATAGGTGTATTATGCTAAAAATTTTATACGTGTACTAAATATAATGAAGCGACAATACTGATAGCTAAAGAAATGAAACAAAAATGTAGAGCTTAACAATAACAGTTTCTATATATATTATAACAATAACTATATTTCAACGAGTGGCCGACATAATTGCATGTTATTTAGAGCTGTTTTCACCTAGTGAAAAATAAATACATATATAGTGATAAATAATGCGTTATACTAACCTTTCGCATTGTCTTAGCGTCCAGCTCGCGATTATCCAAAGCGATACCATAAAAACTAGCAACACCGTACCGGGGCAAATGGTCATTAGTGTCTTCAAAACAAATCTGTGAACATTTGTGTTAAAGTTGAAATTAGTTAACGAGTTATGTAAATTAATCGGTTATGTGCAACAACATCTTAATACATTTACCTAATGATTTTACAAAAGAGAAGATACGGTGCGTTTATATTTCATAATTACTGTATTAATTCAACGTAGAAATGTCAAATTAATAGATAACAAAATATCATTCTAGATATAGCGACAAAAATTACAGTTTTTCTTGTCCAAAATGTTTGATTCATTAAACGTTATATTTTAATTTCTTTATGGTTCAATGAAGGAAAAATGTTTAACAACTATACATTTATAAGATTGATAAATAAAATATACTGGAGACACAGACTTGAACAAAACTGCCAATAGTAATGGTCTGATTGATATTGCCAGCCGCGTTCAAGTATACGATAATAATGCGTATTTCTCATCGACATCAACACAATTATTTATATCAAAAGTAACTTGTATTCATAAGCTTTAAGTGTCAAATCGGCATACGTATCTACTAATAATATCTTCAAAATTGTTGTCTATTGTCTATGGGTTTGTAGCGTAGTGTAACTTATGTCTTACGTCATTCGGGAATATTGAGGTCGGTGCTAACAGGCAATTTGTAATAACGAATTAAATTATACAAATCTAAAAAAAACTACATCTATGTGCATAGTATTCGTTTATCAATCAGAACTAACATAAAAAAATACTCTATCCTTTTACTTTTTTCTACTTTCATAATTGTTGTTTTTGCAATTATGTCCAGAACATTTAGTCATTGTTGACAACTGGTAGAAGCGTTAATGGTCGAAAGAAGATAATCGTATAACTACCACAATGGGCAAAATTGCAGTAGTTTTAAGTGGCAATTTTTTCGACTAATTGTGCGTTCTTATATGTATTATGGTAAGGGCGAATTTGTGAAATGAGCAATAAATATTTGTCCCTTAAATATATTGTTATCTTGTACTCATAACACTAGGTTATTGAGCTTACCATGGGACTAGTTCAATTTGTGTAAAAGATGTCCTGTAATATTTATTTATACATGATATCTGACTTATACGCACTTTTCAACTGCCAACATAAGAAAATAATCGTACACTTCTCACTCCCTCATGCTCTAGTGACATGAGTGACGTCGCACATGTTGCTCGATCTGTGTGGGGTGTTTTAACAAGGTCCGTGATGCCTGACTTTGAATTTCCATTTTAACATAGAAATGTGTTCAATTTTCAATAACTATCATAAATATAATTAATAGCCAAAAGAAACTGGGTCGATTGGTACTTATTATTGAAATAAAAATGCATCTTCTCTATTGTAAAAATAAGATATGGTTATGTATGTTTGGATAAAATATTACATAATTAATAAAACAAATTGTTTCCATTAAGATTACCTTGTGTTGAAATTAATTCTGTTTAAGGCTCCTATACTTCGTGAAGAAGCATCCGTAAATAATTTACTATGAAGAAGCATAACCCTGCATATAAGATATAGCCGAAAGAACATTGGCAGCGATAGTGTGACGTCATACGGCACCTGAAATAAGAGAAGGGAAATGTTTTGAAGCATCATTGTAAAAATAAATTTAAAAGTGATTTCAATGGGTAGTATTTAGAAATATTATCTTTAACTTTGAGAGTAAGCTCAAAAACTCGACAATATTAATTAGATGACGACTGACTGACGACTTTGACAATAATAGATCTAATATATTTGTTAATAGATACACTGTTTACTATTTTAGCTTCTATTATTATCATTTCTAGTTTTTATGCCTACACATACGCAATTAACTAGTAAAAACGAAATCTAATAAAGCTTTTAAGTGACATGGTATAATTATGCACCGTAAATTATATCCTATTAATTATATTACTAAATATCTTTATATTTTCCTCAAATCACTAATTTATGTATAGAACATGCAATAACTATGCCTATCTAATTTCATATATAAGTTAACTTTGTCCATCAAAAGTTACCGCTTACAAACGAAAATTGGAACAATACAAGTGCTAAAACCGTGTTTCAAGGTGATGAAGTAAAGAACACACATTCAAAGTTTGAGGAAAGTTTAAGTCAAAGTTTACATTTACCTCAAATACGCACACACGGAAAGACTCACATCACAAATACAAATAGTGTGGTGATGACTTTTAAATACCAGATCAGTTGATATATCTTAGTAATGTGATCCAATATATAATAGGTACACTTCTAATTTTGGAAATGCGGGTGGAAAATCAGGAAAACATGAATGATTTTTAATTTTAGGACGAATACAAATTTAAGACATCCTTGACAAAACATGCCACACATGAACTCTAACATCACTGTCAATTGTAACACTTCAATTCAATACAGACCTGAATTTGTTTATACATTGTGCCCTAAGGGAGAAAATAAAAAATAAATATCAGATGTGGAAGAAATTGTCACTTTCTTTGTGCCGAAATACGTTTTAACAAATATTTCAGTTAACTGATTTATTCCCACAACTAACTATATACAATGTCATAGTCTAGTAAAATACTGTCAGTGAGAATACCTTATATTTGCAATATCATGTAAGCTATTAAATATTTCTAAAATACAATTTCGGTCAAATGAAATATTCGGCAAAACTTTGTCGGACAAAATGAAAGTGTACCAGCTGAAACTCGTATAGAGATACGCTCAATAAAGAATAGCAAATTAATTATTCAAAGCTTATCGAACGTGCTGATGCAAACTCATCATAGTTTGGATTCATCTACCAGAAAACTAATATTAATGTGAGCAATGCTTACACTATTTTAAGCTAAAAAAACTAATTAAACTGTAACTCAAATACATACGTAGGTACCAATTTTAGGAAACTATGAATATTACAAAACCAAATATTACTAATTATGAATACAAATGATGTAATACAACAACAACTTAATTTATAATATTCCAATTACATTTTATTGACACCATTCAACATTTGTGAAAACGTACTCTTTGATACTAAATACACGTATTCTGTAATAATTAGTTGTAAATTGTAACCTATATCATTGATGAATAGGTACGATAACTAAATTTGATTAAGTATTCCGTCCGCTCGTCCGTAATCATAAAATCAAGGCAAAACATTGAGGCAAAGCGCGTGACCGTAAAATTGTACCTAGGTGTGACGTCACTAGCCCCTTTTAAACTTTAATGCAATTTATCTGAGTATTTTTAATTATTGTGAAAAAGCAAAAAATACGTGTCCCTTATTTTTCTATTATCCAACTGAGGATTTGTATTTTCATACCCCGTCTTCATGTCTATTACCAAACGAAATGCTGCACGATAAAGTGACATCGCTTGGTCTGCAAAAGTTGTGACGCAATTAAATGTTGCTTTCGTTGGAAGTCTATAGAAATATTGAATGGTGTCCTTTTGGAAGATAGAGTAGAAAGAGAAAATATGTATCATCAAAACTTGAATTGCAATGATCGCATCAAAAACACAAAGGGAAATTCTATTGAAGTTATGTAAGGTGGGGAATTTGATTTTATCTTGCAACCATTTTTTTGACAATTATTATCTTAAAATTGGGCTAGAACAGTTAGATGAAACCATTATCATTATTTTGACGTCAAATGTGTGACGTGAATAGTTTGTCTGAGGGATAAGAATCCAATCACATAACATAGATAACAGTAGAATTCCACTTTCTGTTAGATCATTGTATGAATATTAAGAACAAAATGCTTACAACTTCAACGCCTATAACGCCTCCCTTGTTGGCCAGTTTCGTAGTCCAGGTGAAGGTGTACTGGCCTGGAATTGGATGGACGGCACATATGGCTAGCTCTAAAGCAATCTGGGCTATCCGTTGCCACGTCATTGCTATCCGCCAGTCGTCAGCGCAGTTGTCTATCATAAATAACTGAAATCACAAAATTTTACAAATAAGCCAAAAAAGTTGTAAATGTAATGTCAGTACATTGAAGATAAAAAAGAAGATTTAAACGGAGTATTTGGATGCCACTGAAATGATTTTTATTATTCTGCATGTTTGTACTTCTGTGTCGTTGCGACTTGAACTATTTTTGGTAGCCAAGTAGCTGGGTACCTACAGATGGTTATATGATACTTTATACCCGACTGTGCGAGAAAAAGAGGGGTTACGACTTTTTCTCCTCCGCGAACGTAGTTGCGAGCATCTTCTAGTCTATACTATCCATACTAATATTATAAATGCGAAAGTGTGTCTGTCTGTCTGTCTGTTACCTCTTCACGCTTAAACCACTAAACCGATTTGGATGAAATTTAGTATGGAGATAGTTTGAGTCACGGGAAAGGACACAGGCTACTTTTTATCCCGAAAAAACACGCTTATCCGCGATAAACGAATTTAAGGCGGACGAAGTCGCGGGCAGAAGCTAGTAACTTATGAAAGCTAAAATTTTTGAAGACGTTACTCTATCACACGTTAATCCCTCAAAGGTTTTAAACTTGGAACCCAGATAAGGGGTCGTCTACAAATTACGTAACGCAAATTGAAGTGAGGCCAAGCTTTACGGTCCTGTTACGTTAGGGGAAAGGGGGGGTAAAGAAATTAGGAATTTTGCGTTACCGAATTTGTGGACGACCCCTAAAGGCTTAGGTTAAGTCAAAGGATACGGTGGAAGCCGAGAATAGTTAAATCTTCTTCCTTTTGTGATAAGATAAAATATTATTTTGCTAATGTGTTGCCACACTGTGGATTCCATACACAAACATATCCATACACATACAATCGCATTCCATACACATACAATCGCATCCCATACACATAGAAATCAGCTACTTATTTTAGTTATTTTTTATTAACAAACTTAGTTAGTTATTATTAATAAACTTATATATCTCTCTAACCGCAAGAGTAACCATTATATCCTCGTAGACGGTAATAAAAGGAATCTTCAGGCATTTTACACATTTCAGTCATAGTTCCGATTTTTTTAGCTTGGCTACGTTAAGTTTGCATCTCATTTGTATGTGGCGATATATGTGTAGATTTCAGGTGGAAACTTAACGTAACTGGGTTATCCAAAAAGTACTAGAAAACAATAACTTACCTGTACTTCTAAAGCGTGATACGCGACGATTAGGCCAAGTAAGATCACAGTTGACATTGATATAAGCGTCTTTAACGCCTGTGAATATATTGATGCCTGAAAACAAATAATTAAGTGATTAATAAAATGTCATGAAATACCTATTTATTTATTTATTTGAGGGAGAAAAGGGTAATAGACTTTCTTCGTAATTTTAGTAGTACAAAAAGATTGTAAGATATAATAAATGGCTATTTATAGCGGTTGTAAAAAACGTAATATTTTAATGATATTGAAACAGTTTTTATCAACTTGAAATACGACGGGATCTGAAAAGAAAATTTAGTGATTAACAAAAAAATGCAAACATTTCAATTATTTATACTTCGAATTTACGTTTGTTGTATTAGTGTGCTGCAATTTAATGTACACACAAATAACCATTGTTATTTGTGTGTACATTAAATTTTTAAATTACCCCGTCGATCAATTAAAAAAAAACATGATTCGAAAGGTTTTTTTTTTTAAAAGACTACACCAATCTAGCCAGATTGTTGTTTTTGTAAACATAACTTCAGCTTCTACTTAATATTATTTACCTTTGTATAAACACCGGCACTTGAGAGTTCATTTTCTATAACCATAATTATAATACCGAACATTCCCATCACTAGTGCGTAGTCGCTTATTCGTTTTCGCTTTTCGAATAACGCCTTTCGCCTACCTAATCTGAAAACAAAAGAAATACAAATATTAACCAATTGATATGCGAAATGTGTTTAGGGTTCCGTAGGCCAAATGGCAAAAACGGAACCCTTATAATTTCGTTATGTCCGTCCGTCCATCCGTCTGTGGCACATATATGGACGGATCTTTTTAAAACATTTCTATTTTTTCTAAAGCAAATTTGTGATTTAGTGGACGTTTTGGAAAATAAGTCCAGTATCAATAAAATAATCCTACAGTATCATAAATTGTACCCTCCTCCCTCTATTTTCTAAACCCTGTCCAAAAAATATGCTATCCTACGGAACCCTAAAAACCGTGTCATTGACAGCTAACTTTTTAATTTTTATTATTTATTACGAAGGAACACACATGTAACACACATTGTAAAAAAAATCGATATAAAAATAAGATGTTTGTAGATACAGAGTTCACATGAATCGGGAAAAATATAAAGTACGCAGTGGGAAACTTAATGGTCCACATTGCGATATAGAAAACCAGGTATCATGTTTCCTACAACAACAATGAAAAATACTGGGGCAATTAAAATGCGCTCATATACAGGGTGATCAATCCAAATGGATCAGTATGGAGAAGTCAAAAACTATGAGAGATAGCGAAATCTGTTCTTAGGAACCATGTCGTCGATTTTAGATTTAATAATAATGCCAGTTATTTTTAAACTCATACATAGCCGGGAATCGAACCTGGTCAAAATCTCTTTAAACAATGTTATAAATTCTGCAAGTTTTTTCGTTGTTATTGTTGATGGTGCGAATCATAAGTCACAAAGAACACATTTTTAATGGAGTCTTGTTTAAACAATTCAAAAAGAAGTCAAAATATAGATAATTATTTTATTTAAGTGAAAGTTCAAAATGTAGCCATTTTCATGGAAGCAAACATTAATTATTCTCTCTAGAGTTAAAAAAAATTTAAATGATATTATTATTAAATTCAAAATCGACGCCATGGTTCCTAAGAACAGATTTCGCTATCTTTCATAGTTTCTGAGTTCTCCTTACTGACCCATTTCGATTGATCAACCTGTATAACACTCGTAATTATACTGAACAATTAAGTTAATATAACATTTGATAATATTTTCTTCTGTTTCCGCGATTATTACTTATTGAAATAAAACAAATTGAAAAGCTTCCGAAACGTCGGGAACTAAAATGAGATAATATACGCGATATAATCCGTTAAATTGTTTTATTTGAATAACATTTGCTATTTAAACTTATGCATTAAAATTTCCTACAGCTTAGCATAATACCCATATTATCCATATCCGATAAATGCATATTTGTCTTTTTAGGTCTTTAATAATTCCGAAGACGGAAAAATCGATGCGTCCCTGATGCAAGTTATTTTCGTCCGTCAAGGCTGAAGTCATTATTAAAACAATCCTCAGTTTGCCTCTAACCGAAGCATAAAAGTCAATATCGATGGCAGTGAGTAAACTATTAATTTCGTTATTAACAGCTAAGCGAGTTTCGTTGGTGGGAATCATTTTTGTCTAGTAGTTAATTACTTATTTGCCTTGACTTTTAGTGGGGAATGTCTGTTTTTATAATTGGTTTTATGAGGGTTTTTGTTAAGAAACTTTGGTTTTGTTTGACAGCTACACAGGTTATGGGCAAAGTTCTTAAATATTATCTTCTTAATTTATAAAAAAGCGGCGAAGAGCAAGTCGGACTCGCCCATGAATGGTTCCGCAGCCTTTATACAAAAAAATGCACTACAGACGAAAAAATACGATATAAAAAAAAACACAAACAAAAGAGCTTATCTCCCCGGCACTTGTGTCCTTTTGCTGAGGAGCGCAATTATTTGGCAATAACTTAAAAACTGTATGATCGATCATGTTGAAAACAATTTTAGTTGAAAGTATTTATTAAGCTTTATATTTGTGAATTTTTTTCATATTTTTTGAGCATACCGTTTTGAAACAGAGGGGTGGGGGACACATTATTCCGGAAAATATAAATAATTTTTTTTTAGAAATGTCATAGTGTTTTTAGATGAACTGTCGAAATATGTGCCACACATTGATATTTGCTGATTTTTTTTTTCAGTTTCGGTTACATGTATGCAGTAGTGCCCCCCTAGAAATATATATATTTTTTATTTAACTATCAAACTAAGTAGCGGTTTACACAATACACCTATCTTTCAAATTTCATCTATATACATCTTATAGTTTTTGAGTAAAATGCCTGTGACATACGGACGGACAGATAGACAGACAGACAGACATGACGAATCCATAAGGGTTCAGTTTTTTGCCATTTGGATAGGGAACCCTAAAAAGGATAATGTCTTTTCTTTTCAATTTTGGGCCCTCATATCTTGTTTATCTGTAGCGCGATATTAAATTTGATTATAATTAATGTTATAGGTGTAATGGTTTTTTTTTACTTGGAGTATAAATTTGAGTCTTGCGTCGAAACCTTAAAATGATTATGAAGTTTTGTCTTTGCTTCTTTAATAATTATTGCGTGCCACAAGAAAAGTTTTTTTCAACCTATCTCATATTTCAAGCAATTCAACGTATTTTGTAGAAATAAACACCGGCGACCGGTTTAGCTCAGAGGAAATAACGTTGCCTGCGAAGCTGAAAGTCCTGAGTTCAAATTACGGAAAGAGCAAATATTTGTTCCTGTGTCTTGGATATTTTCTATGTATATAAATTTATGTATTAAATATATCGTCGTCTAGTACTCATAACATAAGCCTTATTAGGATTAGTTTGATTTGAGTAAAAATTGTTACGGAATATTTATTTATTTATTTATTATTAAAAACAAAAGATATTAAATTTATTTTTCACTTCTCCTGCTCAAAAAATAAGTCATATTAGCTTCGCGAGGCGAGACTAAAATAGTACATTTAGCCCCTAGGGTTTAAAAGAAAGCCATGTAATCCCATACATATTTCTACGAAACTGAAAAAAAATACTTGCGGCCAGCTACATACTAATTATGAATAATTAAAAACAAACAAACCAACCTCATCAGATTGGCCAAAAATTCTCATCATATGGCAGCCCTTTACATTAAAAAGTAAAAATTATCGATGGCCATTATTACTTTTAAAAAATACATAAACTGTCAATTTAACTATAAAGAATTGCTCAAACTGTAGTTTTTATTTTTCATGAATTATACAATTTTAATGTTAAGTCTTTTTTATTTTCTCGCAGTTTAAGTGAAAAGCAGAGTGTTTAACACGTGGCTAAAAGCCATTATGACACTCAGACATATTTGTCCTCGCTCACTTCGTGAGCTCGTCCAAATAATCACTTCGTGTCATAATGGCTTATTTTAGCCCCTTGTCAAACAATCTACTATTGCAACAATTTTACAAATTTTACAATGTGATTTACAAAGTTTCGTGTGAAAATGGAATTCATTTTACACAATGTCGAGCCAAATATAATACACTTGATGCTTGTTTCATGGGTGCAGTGTTGTACGTGTATAAAACTACTGCATACTACAATTTAGTTTAGTAAATGTTTCACTTTAATTGGTTAGTTGCCACTAGTTAGTTAGCTAACAGTGGCCAAGTGTTAGGTATTAAAACTGGATTCCACTTGTTTGCCAGATACGTGAAAAGCTTCCGAAACGTCGGGAACTCAAATGAGATAATATACGCGATATAATCCTTTAAATTGTTTTATCTAAATGAGTAATATAATCGCGGAAACAGAAGAAAATATTAACTAAAATAAAGCGAAATTTTAGGATTTTCCCATCCGGCAAATACTTTTTGCTTAGATTTCGGAAATCGTGTATTTTTGGGGAAAAAGTGTTCAAATCTCCATGTACACTGATAGCAAAAAAGCCGCTTAAATTGCAAAATGCAAAGATCTTCTAACAAATAGTGACAATATTTGAAGACAAGCTGACTGAACTCTGTAGCTCAATTGGCAGAACAAGGCACAAGGCGCTGGTTCAAATCCAGTACCAAGTCTTGACATTTTTGTCATTATATAGATCTTTGTATGTATGAAAATGAGTTTATTTGCTAAAATAAAAAAAAATATCTTTTAATATTTTACATTACCTACTCGATATCGCTTCTTAGCGATGAGACCGCCTGTTGGTTACCATTTCTCATACTGTTTTTGATTTAAGTGTTAGATATTAGTTTCTTTTTGGTGTGTAATAAAAAGTATTGTATTGTATTGTTTTTCTACTAATAACTACACCAACATCAAGAGCCAATAAGTTGACACGTCTAGTTTTGTTTTAAGTTGTAGTACTGAAAAATAAATAACCTTACGTTTATAGATTTTATATCAAATAAATAATGCATATACTCGTATTGTCCGTAAAAATCTGCACACACCTTGAAAATTGCTTTTAGAAATAACTACTTGATAATCCCACCTCATGCCTTCACACGTTCGTGACCGGGAACTGGCTAAAAAGGCGCTCCCCTCGTAGTAAGTTTTTGCTACATACGCTTTTTCCCAGTTATCGTCTAACTGCGTTGCGCAACGAAAATGTCGGTCGTGAATATTTTAAGTGTTTATATGATATGTTACTTTGTTTAATTTCTTCTAACTGTGAAAATAACCATCTGTGGATACCCAGCTACCCGTGTATCAAACAAAGTTAAAATCTGTTTAGCCAAATTGGCGTGATGCAGCCACAACGACACATACCTACATACATACAAAAAAATGCAGTGACCTGGAGGTAATAGTCCATTACAATATTATATATTTTTTTAATATTTTCAATGTATCGACATTTAATTTTTACAACTTTATACTAGTATAGACCCTTGCTTGCCACACTGGTGAAGGACTGAGAACTCGGAGAGTGTCAACTGCATAAAAATCGTTCAAGTATTGTTTATCTGAAACACTTACTTTGGGTAAATATATACCTACGTGTGTTTTGATTATGTCATTATGTGCTCATAAAGCACAGAAAATTTACCAACAACTTAAAAACGTGACGAATTTTCCATCCATTCATCCAAAACTGACCATCATTTGCTTAGAGTGATTGAATGAGTCTAAATAATGCAATACGGATAATGTAAATATTATTTTATATTATTAAAATGTTTGGTATTTGTATAAAAAAATGTAAATATTAAAATATTTGAAGCTAACATAAAATTAGTTAAATCCATGTTAAAATCATTTTGTATCATTTTCTGTCCTTCTCCTTCAATGTACTTTGTTGTTTTCATATGTTTCTCACTGTTGTCTGCTTTTGCCGACAGCGGGAGCAATATACATATTTTTTTCATTTTTTAACAGTCAAAAAAGAAAAGTTCTTTAAATACAGCTATTTTACTTCATAGCGACATCGCTAAAGCGAAACAACACTACTTCGGTTACATTTCGAATTAACAGATAACAAAAATAATTAAACAAAAATTGGTTGTTGTCTGCAGCAATATTCTTTTTAAGTGTGTTTTAATACGTACAGTACCTGCCCGTGTCAACTCAAATTTCAATTTAAATAAACTATAAATGCCAATAAGTTTTTGTTTGATTTTGTGTGACTATATACTATCTATAATCTAGATAAAAACACTCTGTATTTCTTGACGTCATACATCTGTCATCGGCACCATACTTTCGCTCTATGGTCATCAGGTATCTTCAAAAACGTGAAATTCATCGCGTTACTAATTTCTTTGTGACAATGTTCACGGAGCAAATAAATCGTCAACGATCAAGAATATAACTTATTTCATCTTATGCTAAAGTTTAATTTCGAAACATTTTTGTTCTTCGGAGTAAGTACGGTTTTGCAGTGCCATATACCTGTATATGGGTATATGTATATTTTTAGTCAAGGTAGGCCGATTTTTGTGCCTATATGGATCCAAGGTCGTTCAAGGCTTCAGGGTAGGCAGTTTTTCTGTGCCTGGTAGGTAAACAAAGCCTTTGTGCCTATATGTACCGCACGCTACTGGTTTTGACAATGATTCCAAATTAACATGCCATACGAGCGTTGATTTCTGAAAAGCGGCAGTGAAGTAATCAGCAGTAAGGGGTATCACCAACGGTCCTGTCTCAATAACGTCACAATACGAGTATCTCTGGTTTGATTGACGATGAGTTGTCGTCGATACAATGGCACGCAAATAAATGTCGCGTATTGTCACAAATTATATGCGCATTGTACAGTCTACTACTTAATATCCACTTTTTGACTTAATGATGTGAAACATTTTTGAAAATGTGTATACATCTCTTTGTAGTTTAGTGTACAAAGTAGGTACATACGTTAGAAGAGTCCGACCGTTGGCCACCGCGCTTTTTTATTCACCTCCTGAGTTGAGACCAGAATGTGAAATCCATATTAATTTACGAGTTATATTAGTATCCCCTCTGAACACACCCTAGTAGGAAATGTTGCGCTAGATGCCATAGGATATATCAATATCGTTTATTGGTTCCATATAATCTGATGAGATAACAAAACGATCCCGGATAATTAGGTAATCAATGAACTGTGCCATATCTCGAAGCGTCTGTCATTAATGGTTATTTTACTTGCACGTTATATTTTATTGAGATGATTGCAGAAAATAGCTTATTGTGTGGGTCAGGGAGGTTACCTATTTTCTGTAATTACTTAGAAGATTACTGTGATTAGGTTTAGATTTTTTATGCGTCACAGTTAAAAAAAAAGTGAATTATCTTGACAAAGCCAGCAGTCCCGGGTTTGTTCTTTGATAAATATAAATACCTACCTACTTAATGATTGTCCAATTACCACTAATAAGTATCTTCATCGGGTATTTTATATATTCAATTTTTGTATATATGTGTACCTAGGTTTTCTTGCAGTGTAGTCAACTTCTCAAGGGTATTTGCTTCTTGGAGGTCCTTTGAGAAACGATCATCAATTATGGGGAAAAATAGCGTCTGGCGTTTTATGGTCCATATTCTAACTTTATGCTGAAAAACGTAGATCGATTGTTTGGTTTATTCGTTGCAAACAGATATGAACCTGTCACATCACCACTTGGCCACTTTGTGGCGCCGTTAACTTGAAACGGCACGGCGCCTGGAAAAACCACGTTGCACACGTCACAAATACACAGCGACTACGGCGAGGTAATATTGCATAACTCTTTGCGTTAACATGAAATGCATCACCGTGCATTGCCACGTCACGGCAACGTATCGTGCGTTCTACTGAACACCTCTAAAAATTTTGTTTATAAACCAAATATAAACAGGTTACCTATGAAACTAGACACCTTTTTAAAAATCCTTAAATATATACTTGATATTTTACTAAAGTAATTTTGCTCTTAAAATATCAAGGTAAAACTTGTATCACACAACGATATGGAGTAAATAAATAAAGGAACAGCTTTATATAAAAATGTGTATCTCGACATGCCAGCAAACGTTATTCATAAAATATTTTCCATACGTGCGGTCTGTAAAGTAGAACTGTGAGAGTTTAGAGTGCATAAAATTCTATGTTACGAATTTCAAGATTTCCGGTGGAAAAACATACTAAATGTTTTTCTCCAAATACAATTCAAAACTTAGTTTTGAAAAAGATAACATATTTGGCTTTTTAAACTAAATTATTGCGTTTTTTATCGCAAGTTCTGACTTAATAAAAGTAAGATTAGTTGCAGTTGCCCCCCCACTGTGATTGACCTTAAATGCAGAATTTTATTTATTTCTATGATCGGCTGGTCGTTATGGAAATTCTTAGGGTGGCGCCTTGTGCGCAGCAGATGACGTACTTGGGCTGATATGATTATGAATGTTGATTAGTCGTCTCTTGGTTTACTTCAATCTTCAACAGTTGAAGATGAATATGAAATAACCAAGAGATGGATCAAAACCTTCAAAACATGTCAAGGCAAGTGTCAAGTTGATTTGTTTCTAACCAATTCAATCTAGACAGATGAAAGCAAGCAGTCGAGTAATGAGTTTTGCAGCTCAATCTGAGTCCACTTACTTTTAGCATCGGCCAAGTGTCTGCTTTTCGCTGAGCCGCAGTCTAGATTCGAGAGAGGTTGTTGAGATTTTCGCCAAAGTCCGATTTCATTTCACTGGGCACCGATTTCAATATATAAACTTATATTAAAACAAGTATTTTTATCACCTTCGTTTGTTCAATGGTTACATCGAGAGCTTGCTTCTTATCGAAGCGTAGTCGCTATGCACGTGAAGGAATAACGTTCTCATCCTTTTGTGTTGCGATCTCCAAATTCAAACGCAACCTATTGCATATTTAAGTAATGCTTAAGAAATTCTAAAATGTTGTACCTATATTGTGCTTAACTTTCTCCTAACCTCCACGCCTCTATAAAAATCCCTGGTAAGCGGCTGCTCGTCACCAAAATCTACCTTAGAGCCGTAAGAGCAGCGGTCCCTTTTTTAAACCTAGCAATTTTTAAATTTGCCCTTCATCATGGTCCCATGTCAGGTTTATGTTTAGCTACCGCTCCCTCCGGCCTTTGAAGGTGCCTCCACCGAGCACTTGCTCATCGCCAAAATTCTATTTACGCGTGTTCACCTAAATAATGTTAGCATTGTGCCTATCTGGTAGGTGCCTAGCTGGTAGGTGCCTCCTCGAAGTGCCTAATCTAAAGCGTGGGTACTTTTCTCCATTTAAGAATGCTTTCATAGCGCTGGTTAATGAGAGCATCGTCTTTTTTCTTAAACTTAACAAATTTAAAGTGTGCTCACCTATATCCTATGTTAGGTTTGTGCTTAGCTGCCCCCCCGCCCTTGTAGGTGCCCCCGCCGAGCGCCCGCTCCTCGCCGAAGCGTGGGTACTCGCTGTGCACACCGACAAGGGCCACCCCGGCCTCCTCAGTGGACGCGTCGCGCCCTCCGCCCGAGTACGCCTTCATAGCGCCGGGGATCGAGAGCGTCGACACCGGCTTTCGCAGCTGAAAAACGATGGAAATTTCTATTTAGATGTACTATGTAGAAAAACAAGTTTATTTATAACTGTTACGGACGGGTCCATATAGGGTCCATGCAGTGGACTGTAGATGGTGCAGCAGGGTTTCGGCAGGTCACAAGAAGAAATAAGAAGACTGTTTTCAGGATTCAGCAGCGATGCGGTGTGTAGTGTGGAGCGTGGGACGAATGGTGGCAAGTGGCAGGTGACTGACTTTACTAGGGAAAGGATTGGTATAAGATGAATTTATGTGAGGCGCAACTAGTGGGATTTTCGCCCACCGGGCAGGCAAATTTGATATAGACTATGGGTATGCAAGGTGCAAGGGAAAAGGGGGAACGAGAGACAACGATGGAAAATGTGTGTGAAGAGTATATAGCATATGTGTGTATTGCAGTGTTATTGTTATGTGTGAAATGAGCATCTCTTATTAAATAAGTACACGAAAATATTACAAAGAGTCAACATTGATTAAAAGGCACAATAAAAAAGGTAAATAAATCTTATATCTAAACACGTAAATAAAATGTAAACAACAATCAAAATGGAACGAAACTAAAAGTGAGTCTTTACTCGAATTAAAACAAGCAAAACTTAAATCTACCTAGCTATTATTTACAATAATTTTCACGTTAAGAAAGACCTCGCAATGTTTGGATCATACTGAAAAGGAGAAGCTAGTAACTTGTCCATTAATAAAGAGAGCCTGTTTTTCTGTCATAGATAAAGACACACCAAAAGTTTCAAAAATATTTAAACACAAACATTTTTTGTCATATTACTTAGGTTTGAATATATATTTATGAGATTTAATGGTGTGTTGACGATAGGGCAGGCCAAGAAGGAAATGGCGGGATGACCCAGATGCGTTTTTAGATGATTGGCTGAAGACAGCCGGTAATAGGTAGTTGTGGAGATCTGAAGGCGAGGCCTTTGCCCACCAGTGGAACTACTTAAAAAAATGGTGTTTGCCCTTGCCCTTGGCTATACAATAAGAGCTTATTTGAAGCAATTACTTCTAAGAAGGTCAAAACTGTCACAATACAAATGGCATGTTAACCATTCCATGATATATTTTTCTAAGAACCGTAACGAAGCAAGCGAAAAAAACTTATAAACAATAAATATTTTAAGAAGTATTTGAGTAACGACATATTATCGAGTAGGTTCAAATCAAATGAAAAGTTTAGGTTTTTTTTTCATTATTTAGATCTTTTGATATTTAAAGAATATATATATTTAGTAAAGAAATTCACTTAAAAAATCACGAAGATGTTGACGGTAAAACATCAAAATCTACGTATAAAATCAATGTTTACACAACAGCGACATCTCAAGCATGTGGCAACTGTAAAGTTAGCTCCGTTAGGGTAAATATTTAGTTTCAAAGATGCTCACCAGGTGCGCTGACGGCAAAAAACCGGTTAAAATGCAAAAATCTTGAAACAAGCAGTGACAAAATTGGAAGACAAGCTGACTGGGTTCTGTAGCTCAATTGGCAGAGCAGGCGCCCCGGCAAGACACGAGTTAAAGCACTGGTTCAAATCCAGTCAGTCTTAATTTTTTTTTCATTATTTAGATCTTTATATTTTAACAATATAATTTGACATAATTACTACAATAAACAATTAACATACAATAAAGATTTAGCGGACTTTCAAGTCCATTGACCCTCACGATAGCGTTGGTGTAAATCTACATTCTACACGGGTAATCGCTAACTTAATCAGCTGTAACTATTCCAAATTCCGACCCTAAATTAACCCTAAATTCTAAGGGCAGTCATTCCTCTCCTTACATCGAGACTAATAGCCTTAAAGATAAAGATACGTGACACCGCCGTTCTTCGCCTAAAGGACGTAAATGAAGTTATTTTCTTTCTAAAAGTTTCCTTGTAAGCGGGTCAGTATTGGCTTTGAGATAATGGAGAAAACTATTCAAAGTATCTTGACATTAAATTCACAGATTAATGAAAATTGATAACCGGTCCTTTAGGCTGTAGTAAACTGATTAAATAACAGAAACCGTTCGACTGCGGCCGTGTCCGATACTTATCTAGAAGCAAAACTATGAAATCACACCAAATTTCATCCAAATTGTAAGAACTGGTTCCGAGAAACCAATAGGGAGTATGCATGATTTTTAATTTTTGCTTTATTAATAGCTCATTCGTGTAATAAACAGTAAACAAAAATAATTTTGCGATAAAATAAAAGTAACCAACATGGCTTATATCTTAATATATATAAAAGTCATCAAACATTTCATTCTATCTTTTTCTTGCAAAACAAAATTTAATATGAAGTTTATATGGCCGACCTCTCTGTCTAATTACAAGTACCTATATTATACGTATTTTTTGGCCGATTTTAAATTTATTTCACATTTTGAAATAGTTTTTAAGGTGTTTTGATATTTAGTTAAGAATAGCGATAAAAAATTCATGCATGTACCCTACTACATATATTTATCTGTACTTAATACAATAATTAATTGTTTTAAGTAAAAGGATTACGTTCAGCAAATAGGTGTGAAAATAAGTCAGTTGAACAAACGCAATGCTGCACGTACTTTACTTGCGAACTCATTAGACTCGTCTTTCCAAACTTCGTTTTTTGTCACCTGATTTTTTTAAATGTTAATATACAAAGATCAAACCGCAATATACAATAATGAAGTGTTAATTTTCCCATATTAAAAACAAAGAAACATAATATTGTGTTTCATATAAAAATACCTGTAATTTTTTCGAGCAATCGATAAGTTAAAAGACAATTTATATTACTGAACGTTTACTGTTGTCGTTAAAGGCACTGTAAACCGCTCACACTTTTTTTTAAAGATTCAAGGTAGTTTTGTAATCGTAGTTTTATTAGAAAACTGGCTTGAATCTTTAAATCGTAGTAAATTTATAATCGTAGTTTTATTAGAAGACATACGATATATCTCAATCATGGAGATACTGATAAACATTTTTAGCTAAAATCATCAAAAAGTAACTCAGAAGACTTAACTGTGATCACTAGGTTAGGTATAGAAAAAAAAATAAAGATCCACCTTATAGTTGGAAATATCAGTATGAAACTATACAGTTCATAAACGCAAGAATGTGACGTACTTCAAAAAAATACTAAAATATAAGAGGGCCTTGAGAACTCAACAACCTTCCCATATAACGATAGAAAACAACACAGCCAATCGATGCCTCACAAAAATGTCCGTTTGTCACGATTTCTTTCCACTTCACTGCTCGGGGCTTACTAACTTGAGAATTTTTCTCTCCATTTAGAAATTGAATTTGGAACAATTGTTCATTAAAATGAAGAAGAAAGGTTTGACCTATATGTTAGTAACACAATCTTCACTTTAACAGTTACAAAGATGCGGGTGAATGCTAGTGACTTTGATTAAATATACTAATACCAAAGTAAATTGATATAATTTTGACGACACGTTTGGCTCAGCTGGTTGCACAACGGACTACGAAGCTGGCGGTCCCGGGATCGAATCCCGGCCAGGGCAAGTGTTTGATGAGCACGAATGTTTGTTCCTGTAGCTTGTGTGTAATAGTATATTATTGTCTATCGTCGCCTGGTACCTAAGTACAAGCTTTGGTTGGTTTTGGGTTAGTTCGATTGTCGCTGATATTTTATTTTCATTTTATTTTATATGATCTTTTTTAAGTTATTTATTTTTTAGTTTTGTTTGTTTTTTTTTATAATTCACATCCGTTACTTTTCTAACTAAGTATTTTTATTGTCTAGACAAAGAAACTCTCATTTAAATTTCTTCGTTGAATGCCATCGATAATAGACTAAAGCACTTATACGTTCTAAGATGATCAGCCATTTTATTTATTTCTGTAAAAAGTGAAGAATATCTTCATTATTCCAATATTATAAACTTGAAATTTGCTAAAATATGTGTTGCTAAAATCTTAGTTTTTAACACAATAACTTTTAAACAGATTGAGATAACCACATATTTATTCATCAGGTCAGAGACTAAACATAGGATTAGGTACTTTTATAACGCGGCGAAGCTATGGTAGACACACCCCAAAATTATCATTCCGAATTAATCGACTCCAAAACATATCCGATTTGCAAACCGGTTTGGTCAAAAACCTATTTCACTTAAATTGTTTTCAATTACTTTTCACTTGGCCTTGTGTTTGCTAATCTGATTTAGAAGTTATAAATTTCTGACGATAGGAAACAACCAATGGACGCGCTCATTTGTTTGGCCCTAGATTTGATACAACGGTCAGAATTATTTGCCAATTTCATCGATAGTCGAACGAAATTTCGAGTGGACATGAGGAATAACTAAACCCGTTTGATCGACTTCAGGGCCAACACTATTTGAACCAATTTGCGAAGTCGCGTTGTTTCTTCGCTAGCGAGTAAAGGCTAGGTAAAATATAAATGCTTGCCTTTGATCACCCGTTACTTCTTTGAATAATTGATTAATCGTATGGAGGTAGCTGATTAAAACATCAAAGTCAATAACGATTTCTGATTACAAGACGAGTTCGCATTTATAATTATTCCGGTAAAGGTATATTGCAGTGTCAGATGACACTATAAAGTTGTTTATAGTATTATAAAGTTATAAAAATGAAATGTCTGTACATTGAAGATATTATAAACAAAGTATTGTAACTATTTCGACGACACTGAATCGAAAAACATTTTATTTTTGTATGTTTCTATGTGTCGGTGTGGCTTCATGACGACGAAACGGTTAAACGGATTTTGTTACACAAGCTAGTTATCCACAAATGGTTATAGGACTCTATTTACTCGTTTACGCTGAGGAAAAAAAGAGAGTAACGACTTTTTACTTCCCCCGCGAACGAAGTTGCGGGCATCCTCTATTAATGAATAGATTTTTGCACAAACAAAACTTGAACTAATTAAAAAAATATATATTTGTAAACAAAATGATTTCATTAATGAATATGGTTGATAAACCATCTAATCAACTATTGATTTGAAAGGTATAATTAACTATAACCTTTTACTAGTTTGTACATATACAACGACATGCATGCAGCAAAAACATACTTAAAGTAACAAGGTATTATACCCAAGTCTGTCAGCAATAGTCATAAATCACCCCCAATAGACTTTCTCCTCAAAACCCTGAGGTGAAAGTTCCTAGCGAGTCCCAAGTAAGCTAATCTTCTCAACAAAAGGGACAATTGAGTCAATTTGAATCGAAGAACACCTCCGAAGCGGACACTTCTAGCAACGTGGATTGTTCCCAAACTTTGCAGTCCTACAGATAATCCTGATTGGACTTTAGTTTCAGTCAAAAGGATTTAGTAAGAGCAAACACGATCTGTTCTTTGAATTAGGTAACTTCGATTTCGCGACTTATTATCAAATTAATCTGTCTTAGAACTTGGTCTGCAGCATTAAGTAATTTATTATTATTATATAGAATTCAGGGGCAGTAGGCGGGGCATATTGCTCGTAGAACCGATGGCCGCTGGTGCAGAAATTTTCTCAAGTGGCGACCGCGTACAGGACGACGGAGAGTCGAAAGGCCCCCAATAAGATGGATCGATGATCTGATGAACCCGTTGGATGAGGGTGGCGCAGAAACGGTCGATATGGAGATCCTTGGGGTCTTTGTGCAGCCGTGGACGTCATTGGGCTGGTATGGGGAAGATGACGATATAAATTTCAGTTTTTCTTGTGGATTCGTTTGCGTCACAAATATATTTTTTTGCATAGCCGTCGGGTATAATCAGTGTATTTATCGAAATATAAAGTGGCCTACCTATTATTACCTTTCGTGCATATTCTATTTAAAATAATCACGCCAATTGGCTTCCCGGTTTCTACGTAAAAGAAAAACAAATCCACATATCCTCATTTAAAAATCTCGGGTAATACACATGTCTAAGGAAAGAGTAGGTAGAGACATTGTTAGAAATCGATTTGAAACCAATTAAAGTCAAATATAGACTGCCTAGTTAAGAAATGATTACGGTTATGTTTCTTGTTGCACAACAATATATTAATTGCAAGAAAATATTAAAAATATGTTTACCACTAAAAAAAGTTAGTCTATGACAATTTTGTGCTTAGAAAATCTTAAGATATTATTAACATGTATACAATAGGTAACAGATACACCTACTATTTAGGCAAAAGCCGTTATTGGGAAAAGAGTGGACTACAAATACATACATTAAGACAATGCTCTATTTACAGTCAATGTAATTTTTTTAGTATTAATTTGATTCTTATCAAAATAAAACTTTTATGGTTTTTGGTAAACAACTGTAATAAATTAGATAAACCTTGATCTTTGCATTACGCATTTTTAACAAATAGGTAGTTTAAAAGTTCTTACGATGAGAATCTTCAAGCACGATATATAGTGACAGTAAACGTTTCGCCTCTAGGCTGATACAACATTATTAATATCTGAAAAAGGTAGGCATATATGCTATTCTACCCGTGCGAAGCCGGGGCGGGTCGCTAGTGACAACAGATTTATCAACTGCAATAATGTCAAACAGAGAGCAAGTTTTAAATCAACCAAAATGGAATCACATTTTGGTCGCCGCTTTGTTTGAACAATCCGCGAGCATTTTTACGTTTCGTTAATTACGGTTTGCTATTTTATTATTTTTATTTTGGAACTTGTTTCATAGGAGCATCTAAAGATAACGGCTTCGTACAACAGGCAAAGTCCCATCGGCTCGGCGTACAACAGGCAAATCAAAATATAGATGGCGTAAAATGTTCCTCGTGACAAATTTACAGTAAGCAGAATGTACAGGCCATTAAAATGTACGTACGTAAATTGTAAAATATTACAGTTTATTTATATTTTGCGTGCGTTATACATTAAACAATTCTTGAAATGTATACTTTTCTTTTTACATGTTCTGCGTTATCTGCATCCATACTAATATTATAAATACGAAAGTGTTCACGCTTAAACCGCTAAACCGATTTGGATGAAATTTGGTATGGAGATAGTTTGAGTCCCGGGGAAGGACATAGGCTACTTTTTATCTTGGAAAAATACCCTTATCCACGATAAACGAATTTAAGGCGGACGAAGTGGCGGGCAGAAGCTAGTTATTAATATTATAAATGTGTAAGTGTGTCTGTCTGTCTGTCTGTCTGTTACCTCTTCACGCTTAAACCGCTGACCCGATTTGGATGAAATTTGGTATGGAGATAGTTTGAGTCCCGGAGAAGGACATAGGCTACTTTTTATCCCGGAAAATACCCTTATCCGCAATAAACGAATTTAAGGCGGACGAAGTCGCGAGCAGTAGCTAGTTTACCATAAATTACATTCTGCGGATTGTACATTTGACATGACGTACATTTTACGCGACGTACATTTTGTGTATGTACATTTTGATTGTTTACACATTTTGGTAGTAGTTAGCATTTTGCTCCTTGTACATTTTCAGTATATAACATCATAATCATCATCATCATCATCATTTAAACCATTAGGATGTCCACTGCTGGACACAGGCCTCCCCAATAGATTTCCAACCGCAACCCTAACCATGTCGTCCGACCACCTTGCGGGTGGCCTTCCCACGCTGCGCCGTACGCGGTGTCAACTCGAGAACATTGCCCCAACGCCCATCGGTTCGTCGTACTATGTGCCCTGCCCATTGCCACTTCAGTTTGATTACGCTGTTTGCTACGTCGATGACCTTGGTTCGTCTACGAATCTCCTCATTCCTTTCGAGACTCCGAGCATAGCCCTTAGTGACTCTCACCAGAAGATCAGCGCTGGCTTTATATATATATTTATGACATAGGAGGCAAACGAGCAGACGGGTCGCCTGATCGTAAGCGATCACCGTCGCACGCATCACCGGAGGAGCCACAAGTGCGTTGCCGGCCTTTCCGGTGGGAGTACGCTCTTTTCTTGAAGGCTTTAAGGTCGCATCGGTCCGGAAATACTGCAGGCGACAATTTATTCCACAGTTCAGTCGTGCGAGGCAGGAAATTTCTAGAAAAACGCACAGTTGTGTATAGCCAGCATTATGCTGAGGTTGGACCATTTCGGGGCATTCTGAGTTTAGTAATTTATTTTTTGTATTGCTGTACAAATGTGCCCTCGAATAAATGTATTTTCTTTCTTTTTTTATTTTTTCTGAGCTTTCCATAGTAAGAGACCACCTCTCGGCTCCGTAGGTCATCTGATCACTGGTAATACGCACTAATTGAAGAAATCCGACTTCAAGCACTGAGGTATCCTGGACATAACATATTTGGTTGTCAGTATTTCTGCCATCAAAAGTTCCTAGCGACGCGCGAACAACGAGTGATATATCCATCGATCCACGTCCATATGAACAAACATAGATCAAAACTCCAACCCTCCCTGAGATGATTGATGTTAGTTACGATTTTGTATCCACTATCACGGTGCGTTAGCTTTCCACTCCACCAATAGGTATAGAAAAAAAAATGTATCTCTTTGGAAATGGACTGAACGTGCTAGGGTATGTATGTAAGAATTGTTATTTCAGCTATCTCGTTTAAATCCAAAACAACCAGTGCAAAACATTAATATCTTGACTAACCATGAGGCTATACAAACACTAGCAGTTAATAAAAACCGTTTAATCCAAGGACATGTTTGAAAAAGTCAAGTTCCAAATATGTAATGTTTCTACATTGTAGATATTAAAATTAATAGGATTGCAAAGGACTACTGAGTATTTTTTTGTATGTTTGTATGCGTCGTCCATCACGCCAAATCTGGATTTCAACTATTTTTTTCTTCAGAGTAGTCAGATAAAAAGAATCCTATGACCATTTGTGGATGTGGCTACCCGTGTACTAATAAAAGTTGAAATTCGTTTAGTTTTGGTGTGATGAAGCCACAACGTCACATTCAGTGACCTTTAAATAGTCCATTATAAATTATATATTTGAGAATATCTTCAGTATATGCACATTTTATTTTTACAACTTCATAATAGACATCCCTTTTAATCGTTAGTAGGTATATGATAAAAATATTTTTACAACTTAAAAGCGTTATTTTCGTACAAAACGTTTATTTGATTTGGCTATGCTGTAAACCCGTCTGTACTATCCTTGGTGAAATTCGATTCCGAAGCGCCATCGACTTGAAAATTAGAAGGATTTGCTACAAGCCACGTGACACTGGTACACGCAACACGGTGAGCACTTTGAGTAGGAAGGACGTGTATCCGTGTATTCGCGCTTTACGAGACTTCGTTCTGCGCTTCAGTGAGTTTAATCCTTTAGGTAAGTCAAAAGAACAAGGCTCTTCGTGACTCTTGTGTACAATGCTATTTGTACAGAATGGTCCAAATAGAGTGATCCAAAAATGTATATGTTGCAAGAAATAGCTCTATTTACGAGTATGTTTATAGGAGAACTAAATATTAAATTTCATGATATCTTGTACGACAGACGAGCGTTGAACCTAAATTTTATTGGAAAACATATCCTTAACATGAAACCTATCGATTAGTAGAATTAAATAATGATGTTTGTTTTTTGCACTTTTATTTAGTTCGGTTCCCGGTTCAGGTAAGCTTTTCACCAATTCTGTGAATGTTAGTAAAATGATCTTTTTTGGATTGAAGGTAGTTTATCAGAGCGCAAAGATATTTTCCACGCTGTATATTGTGGTCATTTCGAAATTTTTGGTTTATTTAAGGATTTGTTTAAAAAAAACACACCAAGAATATATACCTCATTCAGATTGTTTCAGATTACTTATCGATAAAATGTTATGTATCATAAATTCCACTAGATAGGTGTACTTTTATAAACCTGTCATGTGAGATACCAAAAATATAAATCACACGTTATGTAGTACTCTTCATAACCCATTCAACAAAAAAATATTTCTATTTCTGAGTGGCCGTGTATCACCCGGCAAATATACTGTCGCGATGTTTGAAAATGATACAAGTGTCCTCAGCTTGATGCGCACATGTGTCTGTTTGAGTATTTGATAGTAGCGGGGGGTGGCTATCATAAATCAACTGGCAAATAATGTCTGATAGCGCTCTTCTCCAACCCAAGATCAGTCGTAAACTAAGATACGTCCGCGGAATGTGAGTGTGTCTTGTAAGGCGGCACTCTACTGGAAAATTATCGGAATACTATCGCAGACTAATTGACCAAAGAGGGTGGAACAAGCTGAGTCACTGATATATAATACAAGTTGGCTCGATGTCGAAATATCGGTAAATACTGCAGATTCTTTCAGAATTCGAGGAAGTTATTACAAGAGAAAGATATTCGTACAGTCACCAGCAACATCTGCCACAACAAAGCGCGCATAAATATCTGACACGTCTCTATAAATAGGGTTGTTAGGACGTGTCAGATATTTGCGCCCACTTTGTCATGTGATGTCAGATATTAATGCTTGTAACTGTACAGCTAGATGAAAGAATAGTTGACCGTGGTGGGATCCGTTACACAAAAGCTTAGTACTTTTATTACGAGCGGAAATCTCTTTTCAACAATGTATATTAAAAAAACCCGACTGCGTAAAAAAACTAAAAAGAAAAAAACAAGTCCAGTACCCTAGAAATTTGTTAAGTTGTAATGGAAATGTTTCATGATTCATGATCGATACTCACATAAAACAAATAATAAATTGTAACGTAGAACATAGCAATTTTAAACAGCCGGGGCCCATAAGAAATCTAGATCTGGGTTGGATGGAACACTAGGTTTTTTCAAATCTTTATCGTAGGAGTTATTTAGAAGCTTGCACAGATTTATTATAATTAAATGAAAATTTTGTGAGAACGGCTTGCTAACCAACTTTTTTTTTTATTACTTTACATGTACTAAATTAATGCTGAATATGAATTTATAAACAGATAAATAAGTTAATAATAATTTCATTATTTCTTTTAATTAAATAAGTGAAGCGGAATCAATTACGATTGAAAAAAAGCTGTTCAATGGTATGGTTAAGGTAAAGAACTGAAAAAATATTGTTTTTACCTACCACGTTCGTCATTTTGAAATTTGGATGAACGGCACTGTTTTTTTTATGTGTAAAAATGCTAGTTGGTTTGTAATATTTCAAGCAACAACTGGCACCGGATTGACGTTCTTTGCATAGACATAGTTTATGGGCTGGATAGTAAAATGGGCGGCAGTTTTATGCCGGGAAATGCAAAGTTTTTTAGAGATAAAAAAAATCTTGTAAATAATAGAATTCTGATTTTTTGTAGTATAAATATGCTAGAATATGGGTAAATTATACACATTCGAACTACTTTATTGTTTAAATAAAACATTTTTTACGGATTATATCGCGTATATTATTTCATTGGAGTCCACACCGTGACACGGAAGCTCAAAAGCTTCCGAAACTTTGTAAACTCAAATGAGTTTTATTTAAATGAGTGATAATTTTGGAAACTGAAGACAATATATTTTTCATTATTAGGTATGTAATATAGATAGTCATTGATCGATGTATAAAACATTTGATTATCATATACATGATAATAAAATAAAGCTTTCATATTTTACAAGAAACCACTGATACTTCTATTAATTGACAGCACGCGAATTAAAACTAAAAAAAAAATCATCAACGTTTGCACTGTTCGATAAATGTATGCTCAAAATAATTTGATCGGCTAAATTATAATAGTAAAATGTAACTTTAAATTAGTTTTTGATGTATTTTAAAAACAAAATTGTCCTTGTTCCGTCCATACGAAGGTAAATTCCAGATGGTGTCAGATCAAATAAATGGTTTTAATTTTTATCAGAATCAGATATATAGGCAGTAATTTATTTTGTTTTTTTTTGTTTACATTCGTTTAATGTAAAAACTTCCCTCAATCTTTTAAACTACTATATTGCATTAATGGCACATGGGTCAAAAGTAATGTATTGTTACCGAAGGTAGAGGGATTATTTCGTTGTGAATCACAAGTGGTCTGATCGTCTAATGGTTCAGGACGCTGTTCTGGTATAACAGAGTCGCTGGTTTGATTCCGGCTTAGACTGTAGTAGATCGCAATAAAATTTTCTTTCTACTTAGATTGTATCAATATATTAGTAATTTATGTATATTCTGTCATTTAAATAAATTATTCTTTATTAAAATAAGTTTTCATATTACTCGCAGTAATTAATGTACAATAAGCTGGAAATTACTCCACCGACAAAAGCCTAGTTCTTAAATATATGATGATGATATTAATAATTTACTTATTTTTTCAAAAACAAAAGCATCTGATTCTATGATCGCACAATTCTAAACACAACGCGACCATTTATCAACTCAGGACACTAACCGACATGGACGCTTTCACAGTCGGAACGGATTCAGTGCATGCAAGTGAACACGCGTGGGCCGGTAATTCGTTCATTGATAGCGGCGGCGCCACCGGAAAATCGGTGGCCAAATGACGATGATTACGTGAACATTCCGTTCATTGGCGGCGAAGCAGACTTTAAACTAGGAATATGTTGTATCATGTCGTGATTTCCAGTATACACACGGAAGGCGAGAGTACCCAAAAAAAACCAGTGGCCAAATAACGATGGTGAAGTTAGCTTATTATTGCGAACACGTTGTATGAGTATTGTGTAGTGTTGTGACGGCGAGTGTATATCCCTGTACTATTTTATGTAATGCAAACTGACGTACCCCTTTTTAAAATGGATGGATACATGAACATTCGGTTGATCTGCTGCGTATGAAAAAGAATTTAAGTTAGAAACATGTTGTAGCTTGTCATATTGTAACGTGTTTGCGTGTTACTGTCATAAGAGTGAGCCCTTCCTTATGTGATGACGCTTCTTGTTTCGTTAGCAGTGGTACAACAGAGTACAGAAAACAAAACATTCGTGGAGATGTCAGCAGACGGTCTTATCGCTAAACAGCGATATTTTTCAGACAACCTTTGGGTAGTAGTAGAATCGTTGGCTGCATAATCATAGTATCATGCTACTTCAGCTACAAACATTGTATCGTGTCGTGTCGTCACGAAGGTATCTTGGTGCTAGACATTTTAGTTACAACAAGAGAAACACTTGACAAAATTTCACTCCCGAGTTGGCAAGACGGACCTAGTTACAACTTGGCACAAAGCCAGCCTACGGACAAAAGAGATTTGTAACAACTGATGAAAGATATGCTTTATAAAATTGTACATTTTCACTATAGAAGAGTAGTGTTTGAGTGCGCATTTCAGGTTTTTTAGGGTTCCGTATCCAAAGTGTAAAACGGGACCCTATTACTAAGACTTCGCTGTCTGTCTGTCCGTCACCAGGCTGTATCTCATGAACCGTGATAGGTAGACAGTTGAAATTAAGTATGATTTTATGTCTGTCTGTTTATATAAGTAACCAATATAAAATGATGGAGCACCGCGTACGTTTTGCTTAGGAGTAGGGCTCTGCTAACACTGGATTTTAAAGAGACGGCCATTCGTAGCGTATATTTTGTATGGAACCCTCGGTGCGCGAGTCCAACTCGTACTTGGCCTGTTCTTTTTTTAATTTTTGTAACATCAATAACCTTATATATGTGTTAGGCAAATGTTATTAGTTTTTTTTTTATCGTCCTTAGAAAACACTTAAATCATTATTTTTTTCATGTTGTTTAATTTTTAAATCGCTGTAGTTTTTTTTTTCTTTAGACACAGATGTTTCAAATAACTTTTATGGTGTACGATAGACATTGCACAATACAAAAAAAATACAAAAAAATGCTACCTACATTTAAAAAAGTACTATTGTCGATGTAGTCTGAAATTTTGGAGCTTTCCCAGAAAAATCTTCAAACTAAAATAAAAAAAAAACTAATAACATTTGCCTAACACGTATATCGCTTAAAATGTTCTAAATGGCCTAAGCTATCACCTCCTTTCAACTTTGCATCCTGTTACCAAACACCCTGTATACCCTGAATATTAACCGAAGAGTATTGTCGGTGCGCTTCTTATTTCCTAAAATGACGGTTTCTAAAAGATAAGAAAATCATGATGGTCGCGCGGGAGATTCCGTGAAGAAACTAAGTCACGATATTGTGAAAGTAAACTAGTTTTACCTATTTTCTTCCCACTCTGTCTAGTGGCCAAATACTAACGTTAATAAATAATATTTTATTGGCGATGGCGTAATAAAAGTACGGGTCACATTTTCGGACAAACTCAAACATTAAGTTTCATGTCACGGAAAATATCCAGAATTTCCAATAGACCTACTCGACGTTATGGAAAAAGTTTTGGGTGGCGGAGGCCATGACAATTTAGATAGAATACCTATATATTTCGTAGGGAATTTGACCGTACGTGAAGTAACATACGTACCTACCTCAGTATGTTAATATCTATACTATTATAAACTTGTAAAAATTAAATTTTTGTTAATTAAAAAAACTATTATTTATTAATAACCTCCAAATAGTAGGTTTCGAATAATTTATTTTTTATTTTTTGTCTGTTTGTATGTGTCGTTGTGGCTTTATCACGCCAAACCGGCTAAACGAATTTCAACTATTTTTGGTACACGAATAGGTGGGTATCTAAAGATGGTTATAAACGTAAAAAAACGAGGGATTATGACTTTTTCTCCTCCGCGAACGAAGTTGCGGGCGCCTTCAAGTGACTTATATAAATGACTGGGTACCTTTTGCTATTCGTGCATTGATATATATATAAATGCAAAGGTATTGATAATATACATTTGACAGTAAGGTATTAGACATATCTACCTAATATTAACAAAGCCGTTCGCATTTCATTTGACTGCAAATAACTAAAGATAAACTTGATCCACCATGACGGGGTTTCCCATATCGACAACGACGATCGACAATATTTCTTATAGGGCTGATGAAAAAAAGGTATTTTTCAATTCTCCTGCTCAAAAAGTACGTCAATTTAGCTTCGCGAAGCGAGACTTTAGTCTATTGTACATTTAGCCCCTAGGGTTTAAAAAAAAGCCATATAATCCCATACAAATTACTATGCCACTGAAAAAAAAACTTGTGGCCAGCTACATACTCCTTACGAATAATTAAAAAACAACAAACAAACCAACCCGATCAGATTGGCCAAATTTTTTTGATAGAATTGCTCAGTGAAAAGCAGAGTGAAGCCATTATGCCACTCATATATATTTGTCCTCGCTCACTAAGTGAGCTCGTCCAAATAATCACTACGTGCCATAGTGACTTATTTTAGCCCCTTGTCAAAATGTCTACTATTAAGCTGCTCTAACTTAAAATATTTGTTTTATCAGTATTTAATAATTTAAGCTATTAAAGTTTTTACAAACACGTGCTAGTTTTCTTTTTCGGGTGATTATTTTGTAAATTAATAAATTGTTTTTCAATCGTTTGCCATATTTGGGTTTATGCTAAGTTTGGCTATAAGAAAAAGTACTTAAAAGTTCCTACTAAAATTGTAAATATCTCGAAAACAACTCAAAATCGTAAAACATACTTATACATGGGGATCGAATGGATAGATTGAGTTGTTCTATCAGCCCTCTTAGGATTTTCGTCGATTTACGGGACAACCTCTACATTTCTTTAGAAAGTTGTTAATCCGTGTATATATACGTAAATATATTTATATATATACCTCTGGTGAAGTTACCGTATGGTAAATTTAATTCATCAAGGAAAGCTACGCTCGGGGTCTCTACGAGATCGAATCAGAAATGAGGAGATTCGTAGATGAACCAAAGTCACCGACATAGCAAACAGGGTAAGCAAACTGAAGTGGCATGGGGCAGGGCACATAGTTGGAAGAACCGACGGCCGTTGGGGTAGAAAGGTTCTCGAGTGGAGACCGCGTACCGGCACATCCAGCGTGAGAGGGGCACCCGCAAGGTGGTCGGACGATCTGGTTGGGGTTGCGGGGTCTCACTGGATGCGGGTCGCCTCTATCCAGCAATGGTGATGATGATGATATATTAATTCAAAGATAAAACATTCACTTGGTATATTGTTATTATTATCTTGAGACTCAAGAGTAAAGATATTCATTAAAAAGTCCATGTCCTTGCCCTTTTCGAAAATGGAAAGTAAGGTAAATAATGTTTTTTACGATTTGCGAAAATATTGCATTTGAAAATTTTACCAATCGCGAACAGTCAATATTTTTCAATCGGCATTGGAATTCAACATTGAATATTGTCAGTTTTCTAGTATGGTATGCAAAATATTACAGTTTCAATAAAATGTTTCCCAAAATCAAATTTAACTGAGCAAACATTCCAGCGCAGCCGCACTCTACAAAAGGTTCCACTGTTGAATTTTTGTCTGTGTGTAACGAACTGTGTCTACCGTGTTCAAATGTAAATATTCTAATCTTCACAGCCGTTATACCACTGCCCAACGCAAAACGACTAAAAATACTTGCAACCTAAGTTTTCTTACGATCTTTTACTCCTGAAGTACAGGGGGAATTAAAACTCTAAACTGAACCAGATTCCAGAAATAATTAGAAGTAAATTTAAGTTTTTATTACAGTTTACACCAAGTTTTCACAAAATTCTAGACGGGATAATCCTCGTGGAAGCTTTTTGCGGTGAGATAATGTTATTATAGGATTGTGTACCATTAGCAATAAAAATAAAGGATATTAGGTATATATATATATGACTAATTTTTTTCTTAATATATTGTTCTAAATAAGCTATTATTGTTTTTATCATATCTGTACGAGTATTAGCATTACCGAAATTTTTAATCTGCTTCCCGAAAAATATCTCTTTTTATCGGGTGCGAAATATAAATACGTCTATCCATATTTATGAGTAACAAATAATCCTATATATTTTTGATATACTGCAGAGCTTTACAGTAAAATAGGCTTCTCTAAATATAAAAATCCAATTTAAAAGAATATTCTATAGTTAATTTACATTGGAATAATCACGCCCGAATAGGTGTCTCGCGCTTTTTGTTAAACCTAGCATCAAACGTTCTCTTATTTAATTACAATTTTAGCATAACGAGGGTAAAGCGGACAAGCGTCGGTAAAATAAAATTGACTTTCATTTTGTAAGTATATTCCTTCCACTTTTCACCAGTCCGTGCATGTATCAACTGTTATGTAAAAATAGATGTGAAAAATAAAAAGAGTTTGATATATACTAAGACATAATATTTACACATTGATACATGCATACTTATTAATATAATAATAATCACTAATTTCTTAATGTACCTATAGAATACCTGCATATTGATATCTATTAGTTTTAAGTATTTAAGACCCTTAATGTACAACATAAATTGCAATAAAATGATTTGATTTGATGAAGAATAATCCTAATATCAATGGGCTTTATGACGGCCAGATAACTGTTGTGATATCACTTTGGGAACCGAGCCAATCTGTTACAATTTGGACTCTGTGCACCGAGCAGTTGTCTTTTATCAGGTTTATTTGTCCCTCAAGATAGGCAATTCGCACAGTTGGCGTGATTGTTAATATATTAATATGGTTTTAATTAATGAGGTGAGGAGAAAAAAGCCTTGAAAAGCTGATCATTCTTTGACACAAGGAGGGCAAACGAGCCTGAGGACGGTCCCCAACCAGATGAAGCGATCAAGTCAAAGGAGCCCCATCCTCAACTAAGTTTTGCTCGGTCGTCAGAGACGCGAAAAACAGACTTCGGTGGAGGCAGATCGTAAAAACTAGGTGTAGAGCATCCACATCTACCAAATGACCACGATCCTCAGGGAGCCACCACAGAGAGAGAGATGCTTTTAATTAAATATTACAAATTCATAACTCATCACTAGCTGATCCACACCCTCAAACGAAGGCTACAAGATTGTAGTTTGGTTATGCTGCTATATATTTTATATTTTGTGTGCGTAAAAAAAAATCACTTCGTTTGTAGGTGTAGATCCGCTAATAATGGTGACTTCAGGTCTGGTTATGAATTCGGAATGTGTAAATAAAAGCATATTAATACATTAAAAATAATGACCCACGTCTTTTTATTCTTTTATTAATTAGTATGCACGTATAAATACATGTCATTGTTAGATTTTATATCCACACGAAAAGATGTATATCACGCCCTTTCTAGTAATTATATCTTGACCCTTCTTTTCATATCGATAAGATAAATTTCACCATACTAAACTAAAGGATGGTTTTACGAGAGTCCGCCTATAAAATTTCATCTCGATATGTGTCACTAAATAAAAAACGAGAGGTTTTGTGAATATGATGGGCAGACAAAGGACGTTTTACGATAATGGAGGCCTGAGAACTTTACTATTATTTTCAGTGAGTCATTCACTTCGCTGTAATGTAAAGTCCTAGTGTACGTTGGTCAGAAAATCAATTTTCATAAATCTAAAACTTTAAAAATAACCTGTAGATTAGCTTGTAACAACCCTGTTTTTTTTCAGTTCCAGTGTTATAACAAAAGGCAGTGCAAATAAAATTGCATTATGACTTAAATAACTCTTAAATCGAATTCCGAATTCAAATCCCAGCCAGGGCAAGTGTTTGTGTGATGAGCACGAATAAAATAAAATGACTTTGTTCCTGGGTCATGAATGTTTTATATATTAAAAAAAAATGTTTATCACAGCAAGTTCTCATGTAATACAGAATAAACATTAACTTAACTTCTGATCTTAAATATTTTTTAAAGTTAAGGAGTTTTTAAAATTGCACTTTTGACTACGCGATTATAGATCAAGCCACGCTACGTACGCTATAATATTTGTACTTATACTTAAATTATTATTTATCTATAATATTAACGTCGCCTAGTCACCGTAGTACAAGCTTTGTTTAGTTTGGGAAGTGGTCGATTTTTGTAAGATTGTCCCAGATAATTAATTATTGGTCAAATCCACGATATATATGTGCGGTTTGAAGCACTTTATATTATATTATGTTATTTTGCTATACCACAAGTAACTCCAACCTCACATCGCTACACATACATATACTAACATATAACTCATTCCGTTGATTTATTTACACTTATCTCAAAATACTCGTACCTCAAACAAGTTCCTATGCTATGTTAATATGGTTCCAATTTCCGTAATAAGAAATAGAGCCTTCCATTTGTTTATATAATTTAACTCAAATAAACTAGAGCAACGTTCCGAACCCGTATCAAACTTTTGTAATTAGGGCCGTACTTTATTATGTTATTATTAGGATGTTATGATAAAATCTATTTGTATACCGTCATAGCAATATGTAGGGAAAAGTTTTGTCCAGCAGTGAAGTCCAGTAGTATATTTTCCAACTAATTTTATATTTAAGACCATTCGGACCGTTTTGTCTGTTTCCCAAAACATCCGTTCCCAAAATATCCGTTCCCATCCCTACCGTTTCCTTAATAATCCGTTCCCCGTATGTTTTTACACTGTCTACTCCAAAAAATACGTTTGGTTTCATATCCGTTTCCCATAACACCCGATTCCAAAAAATCAACACCCGTGACACATTATAAGTGATTGAACGGTTATTTAGTTAAAACAGGATTTGCTACGGGTGTTGTGCTATATACACAACCATAATATGCCCGTGATTTTTGAAAATTAATTTAAAGACTACTCATACTACAATCACTAATTGACGAAACCTGTAAATATCCAGATTAGAACAAATGCAAACATACAATATTCATAAAAGTGGGTCATATTATAAAGATTTCAATATTACGTGACAATCTTCTGTGAAAGGAAGATTAAAATAAAAAGAAATTAACTAAAATACTTTTGAAATAATAAACAAAGTTATTCCTCATCGTAATACTTTTGATACTAAAATTGTGAGTTTACTTTGTATAGTGCCTTCGCGACAACTACTTGCTTTTCGTCACGTCACTTACAAAACTATTAGCTTCCAAAGGGGTTTGACATCTAAACTATTATGTGTAATGGTGTCTTGGCTTTATCACGCCAAAAGGGGTAAACGGATTTCAACTATTTGTAGCACACGGGTAGCTGGGTATCTCTAGATGATTATAGGATACTTTTTACCTCCTTTTTCTCCTCCACGAACGAAGTTGCTGGCGCCTTCTAGTAAAAAATAAAATTATTCATCGTAATCCTATTTATACTAAAATTGTTTGTTTGCCTAGTATAGTCGTACCTTCGCGACAACTACTTCTTGATACGTCATTTATGAAACTATTAGCCTCTAAAGGGGTTTAAAATCTAAACTATTATGTTTAAAATGTGTCATGGCTTTATCACGCCAAAATGGGAAACTGTTTTCATCTTATTTTCAACGGATTTTCTCTGTATATTATGTTAGTTCAATGAATGTATTTGTATCTATTTTGTTACACAAGTAGCTTATCACCTACATAATATTGTATTGTATTGTATTGTAAACACTTTATTGTACATAAAAACAATAAAACAAAGAAATTAAAGTAACATATTTGTACAAAGGCGAACTTATCCCTTTAAGGGATCTCTTCCAGTTAACCTTAGAGCAAATGAAAGAAAAGAGTAAACATCAACGCAGATAAACAAACCAACAAGTTAATATGCACAATGACATTAAAACTTAAAAGCTAAAGTAAGTAATATGGTTATAGGACACTTTTTACTCGATTACGCTGAAGAAAAAAAGGGTTATGATTTTTTCTTCTTCGCTGTCGAAATTGAGCACCTTCAGTTCTTTATAATTGAACACATAGTAATTGAACCAGTATTCCTGTGAAAATAGAACACAATCTATTTCGAGATGACATTTCCCAAGTAAAAGTACAATTAATTTTAAAGAGATAATGTCGAAACGAATTTAAATTTTCAGCAAAATTAAGCCACAAAATTATGAAGGAGCCAGTTCAGCCCAAGCGTCGCACTTTATCGGTTACTTTAATAAGATTGAGGACATTTATCACAACGGCCAGCACCTCGCCATTTTTATAGGTGCTAAGTTAGTTTTCAGTTTTGTTTAATAATAATAATAATACTCTATTATTTCAGATGTCATAGTTTGTTAGTAAAAAAACTTTATATTTATTTGTTAGTACTTTTCATTAGCATGTTATTAAATGAAATGGGAACAATAATGTAAATTATATAAAAAAATTGCCACAAATAATTAATTTGGAATAGTGTCAATTTAAATTAAATTACTAACTAAAATAAAAATAAAATAAAATAATCAATTTTGAAAAACACAATAACGAAATTAATAAATAAAGGAAATAATCAACAAAAAACTAATCTAAAAAAGTGCGAGTCACCGGTTTGATTTGCCCAATTCAATGCATTAGTATTGGGCAATCATACTTGTCAGCAATTGCATTGAAAATGGTGTTGGAGCTCCGCCTTACCCGTCCCAATAGAGACACGATCTTTTTGCGCATGATTGCCGGGAAGCCATCTGTGCGCATCTTACAGAACATGCCTGACATCTGCTGGGCAAGCCCAGCAACAATCTGAATGCATTGTTGTATTGAACTTTGAGGGCGCCATAGGCCCGTTTTGTGTACCGTGTCCACAGGCTGCTCGAGTAAAAGGATGATTTTTGTGTTTGGACGTTTAATGAAGTGATGAATGAAAATCTGCCAAGTATTTGTTTGGTAGCCCTATAGGTGTAGTTTACAGGTGTACTTTATATTACAGGACAATTAAACACAAATCGAACTAGTCCCACGGTAAGCTTATTAAGGCTAATTAACACTATGTATAGTACGACTATAATATTTAATGCATAAATTTACTTATATATACATAGAAAACACCCAAGACTCAGGAACAGATATTTTTACTCATCACACAAATATTTGCCCTTGCCGGGATTTGAACCTAGGAACTTCAGCTTCGCAGGCAACCTTACTCCCACTGAGCATATAGTACTTATTTCATTTGGATACAATATCGTTTAAAAATAAGTACCATGATAAATGTATTTATAAGTTAGTACTACATTCGTAATTTCAGATTACAGAACTATCCCTTTAACAGTTACGAGTGTTGTAACTTTTTTCATTGCGTATTGTCCACGGTTAAAAATACAAAGGCGATTTAAAATAAAAGACCGCCCCCCCTATTGCCTAACGCGTTTGACGATCGCAATCAGAATCAAGTGTCATGATTTTGTATGGGCTATGACAGTTGATTCGGATACCAAATGTCAAAATTTCGTAAGACAATAACCAACTGCTTTTTACCTCACAGATAACATAGCAAAATGGCTCTAACGAACCATTTATTTACTTAAGCTACATCACGTCTGACATCTTCAAACCAGATTTACACTTTTCAGCGTAGTTGGAGTAGGAAAAAACGCATAGTAAGCGGCCTCGCGCGACTAACTTTCCTAACAAAGAAGCTCGACTATTCTGACACTTGGGGAATATTAAGAGTTTGTCTCCCCGTTGTCTTGTTCTTTTAGAACTAAACGTTTTAGTGAGACGATTAAAGCGGTCTGTTATTAAGTATTTTGAAATAAATTAAGTTTTACAGATGTAAATGAAATGTTGATTTTGACTAGATTCATTCAAAATACGTATTCTGTCATTAGTAATAAGCCTGCTCCCATTAGTATAACATGTACATATTAAATTTTAACAATAGTCTACATCATGTTAGCCGAAAGACATCCGACGAACATTCGAATAAGCCGTTCGCTAAACGTGTTTACCTACTTATCATTGAAAAGTTTTGTGACATTTCTGTTATTGAAACAAACAAGTGGAGTACTGAAATGAAATGATAATATCGAACATTGTTAAAAGCAATAAAATCGCGAATTGCCAAGGATACCTGTAGAGTGTCTTTGCACGCAATGCTTAGAGCACGCGCATTTGAATACAAATAAAGCTAGATTTCACATTCAAGATCTCGTACGTAATATTTGCCTATTGTAATTGCAAGAATACTTTTATTGCTTTATTAATAGAGCTTCTTTGACGCAACAAATATATGTGATATTACCGTAGAATATAAAAAAAAAACAAAGACCGACAAAAGCTACTTTTTATCTCAAATACAAGTATCACGATTCGCAAAGTATAAGCAACGTATGTTTTTCACCAGAGAAAGCCTCAGACCAATTCATATTTTTATGAAACAAAAACATTGAAATCGAAGGGTTTGATATTGAAAGTTATTTAAAGCATAAGAGTTATTTAAAGGAAAGCCTTACATTTGTAAATTTTTTAATGACTTAGCTCTTCTTGACAAAATCATATGTAAAAAAAGTGAAACGGACTATTTGATGGTCATTGAATCGAAAAATATTTAATTTTATGTTCTGTACGTTTGTATGTGTCAGAATGGAGACCCGATAGCTCTAAACGGAGACGCGGCAGACCTTATCGGCGATGGCGGGATGAACTAGACTCCTTTCTTAAGGAATGGCCAGAAACCACCCAGGACAGAGAACATTGGAGGAAGAAGGCGGAGGCGTTTGCCCAGCTGTGGGACATAACGGGCGCAGAATAATAATAATTGTATGTGTAGATTCATCACGCTAAAACGGCTACACAGATTGTAACTATTTTTGATACACAGGTATCTGGGTACACACAGATAGTCATAGAATACTTTTTACTTGACTACGGTTATAAAAAAAGAGAGTTATCGTGTATATATTTTAATGGAATACACGTTAAAAAGAGGTAAACTCGCGTGCCAGATCTCGAGATAACAAAAGCGACCAAAGCGTAGTGAAACGCTTGTACTGTACTTGAACTAAAAAAAAAACTGAGAGAAATGCTCAAGTAAACTCTTTGAGCTTGATCAGCGAGATACATCAATGATAATCTATTGTTATTGTAAAAATATCCTTATTGTATTTCACTTGTGCTTGTACATATTGAAAGTTTTCTTTAGTCATTTAAGAACATATTAAATTTTTTGTGCAGTTATGAGAAATATATTAAATTAGGTAGGTAGGTACTAGTAGCTGACTTTATTCGCGCCGAGGAGCAAAATTCGCGCCGAGGAGCAAAAATCATTTGTCATCTTTCATGATCATCAAGTTATAATAATGGGATATTTTATAGTGTGGTAGATAATTGACAATCTGCCGTCATTTTCTGTCAAACTGCTAGTTCGAAAGTGATATCGTGTGTTAAAACCAAACAAAGTCCGCAGATATATATACAACTAAAAAAATATATAGTAGTAGTAAAATATATATCTTTTCTCTGTCAACCCGTGACCATGGAAAGCTGAAATGCTTCCGAAACGTCAAGAACTCAAATGAGATAATATACGAGAAATAACCCGTTAAATTGTTTTATTTCAATAAATAATAATCGCGGAAACAGAATAAAATATTTAACTTATTATGATTAAACTGTCTAGAATGTCGGTATAAACAAGTCATTTTCACAACTTCATGGTTTTGTAGTTGATACTAAGTATCATTTAACAATAGTATTTGCGTGTACTCCTAACATTAAGTATCGTCGATCATTCGAAGAGAGCGAGTGAGAACGTCCCGTCACATAAAGGACACAATAATTACGCTTAATATGTAACTCCTCAACAAATTGCCACGCATTCTTGTTAACGGTGGTAACTTGGGAACATATTTCACAGGAAGCCTGGAAGCGTCCGAGAAGTTTCGAAATCGAAGCGAACAAGATAACATCGGAGTTTAATAAAGTGTTGAGTTGGCGAAGTGCAAGTTTCGCGATGCGCATATGAAGATATCGCTAACTATCGATGTCTTCATACCTAGTATAATCCTTTAAGCTGTTCGTAATCTTAAGAACACTCGCCTTCATTTTTTTTTACTTTGTCTTTTTTATTATGTTTATGTATTTCTGCATTAATTTATATTCCGACTGCCATCTTTACAATCCTATCAAGTTAAATTTACATTAAACCAACAAGATACATATATATCTGTTCTATTAAAATAATAATTAAAGGGTGCTAAAACTGCATATTGGCAATGACTTTCTGCCTACTGATGTATGGTGTAATTATTTGTGGTAACTCAGTTAACGTTCAATCGACATTTATTCTTCAAGTCTTCAAAATAAATGCCTACGAATTATGTATAAATTAAAACATTCCGACTCATTATGGACTATATTTATTTAGAAATAACAAAATGTTTACGCTGACCTGTATCTTCATACCTAATAGATATTTGCTTATTTGTAAGGGAAAGTTGTGACTATTTTACTAAGAAACTAAGAAATGGTTAATTTACATAAATGGTTTTATAATATGAAGGTATTTTATGTATAAAAAGTCACGATCCTCAGCATTGACGGACCCATTGAGTACGAGGGTGCATTAATAAAAACCAATTTAATGAGCATTTTAATTTTTAGAGTTCCGTAGCCAACATGGCAAAAACGGAACCCTTATAGTTTCGTCATATCCGTCCGTCGGTTCGTGTGACCCAGGAATGTTAGTCAAAAAACTACAAGATCTACGAGTACATTGATGAAATTTGCAGTATAGGTGACTTGTGTAAGCCGCTACTTAGTTTGATGGTTCTCTCTCTCTTCCTAGCTAGTATCCCATATGGTGGTGGGGTCAGCTTTCCGCACTCGTCTCCTCCACTTCGCTCTGTCCTCGACATCGTCCTCGGATACTTGACACTTAGTCATGTCCTTAAGCACTACATCCTTCCACCTGATTTTGGGTCTGCCCCTGGATCTTCGACCGGAGATGGAGAGTTGCAGTGTCAAATTTCCTACGTAGTCGGGTGGTTTTCGCTTTACGTGGCCACACCATCGTAACCTACTCTCCTGTAACTTATCGGCGACGTCGCGGACGCCCAGGCTTCCTCGTACGTACTCGTTACGGATTTTATCTAGCCTGGTAACGCCGCACATCCACCTCAGCATCTTCATTTCAGTAACTTGGATGGCATGCACATGCTTTTTAGTTACAGCCCAGGTCTCGCTGCCATACATAAGAACCGGTCTAATAATGCTCTTATAGACCAGACCCTTAAGTTTGACCGGCATTCTCTTGTCACACGTAACACCAGTTACTTCTCGCCATTTTAGCTATTCGGCGTTGAATATTGCACTCTATGATCTCAGAATTGTGCATTATGGTACCCAAATATTTAGTTTGATGGTTAAAAAATAAAATCTAGGGGGGCTACTCCATACATGTTACCGAAACTGTTTTTTTTTCAGCAAATATCAATATGTGGCACATATTTCAACGGATCTTTTAAAATCATTTTGAAGTTTAAAAAAAAAATATTGAGTAAATATTTTCGGAAATAATCGCTCCGAATGTAGCATAAAATGTGTCCCCCCCCCCTCGATTTTCTAAACGGTATCTGTAATAAATATGAAATAAATGATAACGATAAAGCTTAATACATAAATTCAACGAAAGTTGTTTACAACATGCTCGGATATACCGTGTTTAAGTTATTGCCGAAAAACGGCACTTCTCAAGAAAAGGACGTAAGTGCCGTGGAGATACGCTCTTTTGCTAGTACACTTTTTCATATCGCATTTTTTTCATCTGTAGTGTGAATTTTTTGGTATAAACGGCTGCGGAACGCCACACTATGCATGGCTCGACATGCTCTTGGCCGGTTTTTTACTAACGCTTGGGGACATGCACATTAATTTCAATCTACTATTAATTAAGTAATATTAATTCGTAAAAACGTAAAAAAGGCTTTTTAGGTCTCATATCAGATTTATTCGGTAGAATTTATCCAAAGGGATACCTAAATCTGTTGGATTAGGTTGGGTTGAACTTGACACGCGGTTATCCCCTTGTTACAAAACAATTTATGTTACTAAGTGTCCTCGAATTGATAAAACGATTCAGAAGATTCTCCGTTTACTCTATGAAAGTATTGTGGTGTGATATTTTAGTGAAAATATAAACTCAAACTACAATAAACAAAACGTGTAAATAAAACGATTTATGATATGTTTACGATTTCCCTTGTATAAACTAAAATATCGCACGAATGACTGCGACACGAATTTCACCAGTAAAGCCGGCTATGTAGTATTGTGTCGGGCAAATTATTATTGTAAAATGTGATAGGGATGATGACAACTTCTTTTTTTGTGGTATGTAATATAAACGACCTATTAATAATTTAAACATTGGTCAAAAAACTATTTTGATTTAATATAAACTTCCGGCGATACAACAATGTTAAAATCTCATTTTTGGACTTTACCGAAAAACGCTCCATACGAAAGCCTAGGAACGTGTTACACGTTCCTACCTGGTATGAAGAAATTCAAAACTTTGTTTTCCAGCTAAATTCTATGACTCTGAAACTCAGTAACCAATGTAAAATGATCCCAGACTGCGTACATTTTGCTCAGATACGACCGTTTTTGCGTACATTTTGTACAAAACCCTCGCTGCACGAAACAGACTCCCAACCAGCCCGTTTTTTATTTTCAATTTTGCATTAATTATTTTAGCTTATCATACGCTCAATATGCCGCACAATGATCATCAAACCGCTTGATAATGATTCTCTATTGTTCCACTTCTAAATAATTATGAACTCCAGTATGAGCAGTCGATCAGGTATGCATCGAGCATTGAGCGGCGCGTCATAGAATGCTCGTTAACCGACTTTGATGGGGAGTTCATGAGGCAGTGAAAACTTTAGTAGGCGAGAATGGGGCGCGAGCAAGTTTCAAGATGAATCAATATATCGTATAGCATCGGCATTTTAACATGCGTATCTTCAAGTGGTCAGGGCAAGTGTTTGTGTGATCAGCACAAATACTTGTTCCTGGTTCTTGGATGTTTTCTATGTATTTAAGTACTATAATTTATCTATACATTTATGTATATTGTTGCCTAGTACCCATAGTACAAGCTCTGCTTATTTTGGAACTATGTCGATTTGTGTAAGCTTGTAATTGAGTTATTTATTAATTAGTTATTTATTTATCTTAATACATTGGCGGTGTGATGTAGTGCCGAATGCATTACTTCTCGTCTAGTCAGAGCAGTTTTTTAGGTTTTCTCATATGTATGGAAATAATGTTTTAGATTAAAATTCTATATAATAGTTCCATTTTGCACAAAAATATTTATTTATTTCTCTATACAATAGGTATTAAAACTTACAATAAACTACGTTAAACATTACTATTATTGTTTATATTACTTAGTCGTTTTATGTAAGCATGTAATAAATATCTAAATATATGTGACAGTTGTTTAGTACTAGATAAACTTTTCTGCATCGAGGCTAGTAATGTTGCGATTTTTAAGCCTACTATAATAAACAAAAAAGTTTATTTTTCTTAATAACATGAAATAAAAAAATAGACATGGATACATACATGTATGTGGTTTATATAAGAAATTAGCTATACAATAATGTGATTTATTAACTATATTGCAGACCCAAATATTCGAAAAAAATTTGATTATGAAAATTTAGCAAATTTAATTTGATTATTTTTTTAAACCAAATTTAACTTTAAAGTGTCCTGTAATACCTACACGTTTTTTTCAAATCAGTAATATTGCTCAGGTATAAAAAAATGCGCCATTCTGCAGCTGCGTTTTTTCGTATTTATAATAATTATTTTTATGGTCATTATTTTAGTTTTAACTTTTTGTAAGAGCGAAATGTTTTATTATAAAAAAAAAACTAAAATTCTTCTGAAAATAATCTGAAATTCTGCCTTCCTTATAACATCAAGTCATCTCTAACGACAGCCCACCAGTCGAGTATAATAAACAGGCCATAAAAAATCAAATCCACAAACATAAGATATCGACGCACATAAAAAAAGTCACGTCCCACGTTCAAAATATCTTTACTACTCCAAATCGTATGTCCTTGTAAAATATATGGAATCATAAAAAATTCCATCAAAATAAATATAGCCTAGCAATAAAAACATATAACAATAGTTGGTATTAGAGCGGGAGGCTTTCATCCGATCCCCCGAAACGTGCCCAGGGCACAAACAATGCATGCAGTTTATGATTTTTAGGGTTCCGTGCCTAAAGGGAACCAACGGAACCCTAAATAAGCCTCGGCTGCATATCAGCCTGATCATTTGTGCATCCGACACATGGCTCTAACTCTTGAACTGTAATAGATATTATCACAGAACATATATTGCATAAACAGCAAATAATAATAATAATAATAAGGTGTAGGGATGTGACGACCCCACCGCCCGCTGGTTCACCGGGGCAATCAATCAACGCAGGGCAGCTTGTGGCGAGCTGTTGAGGAGTAGCGACCCCACGTACCTGAGTGCTCCTGGGGGACCCTGACGGAAGGTATTGGGTCAGGACCCCCACCTCTGGCTTGCCTTAACCGGCCGGTCAGAGTGGAGTCGCTAGAGCTGCGGCTCGAGGGTGGATGTGGAACGTAAGTCGCGAGTTGGCTTCGGTAGAAAGTCCAGTGACACCTCTCCACCCTTAGCCCTCCGCACCGATGTTGCCCTCAGGCCACTATATGTGTCGCTATTTACGTTATTTCAGATACGAGTAACAGTGATCCATATTTTTTTTAGTTAACAAGATATTACTTATAGCTATGTTAGTACGCAGCGTTTGTAGTGTTAATAAAAATATGCTTGATGAAACATATAATTAATTAATTACTATACAAACAATTACTTATCATATGCGACGCAGCCTTTTACACTTTGAATCCAGTGTTTTTGGATATAACAGTCACACATCCGGTCAGCCTCTATCTTTAGAATGCTATTGTTACTGCCTCTCAGCGACCCTAACAACAACACGTATTTTTTGCGCATAATGGCATGAAGCCCATAAAGGGGTCCATGCAAGCCACGTATTTTTGAGGCGTTTATTGTGTTCAGTATACACATGCAGGCAAAATTTTTGTGTCGATAAAAGACCCTAATATTACCTCAAATAGTGCAGGGTTGTACACTTTTTTAATTCTGTCATATTTATTAAATTGTATATCTAAACTGCAAAAATGACTGTTAAAACAACATAGTCATTAGGTATAAATCATTAAAACTCATGAAAAAAGTCGTTAATGGAGCGAGTCATTGCAAAAATCGTCATTTTTTGATGTTGTTATTTCTATGATAAGATCACGAAAATGTCTAATACATAATAGGGTATTGCAAATAATAGTATATTATTTAAATAAAACTAGTGTTTATTAATAATAAAAATCTATTGCTGTTATTTAAATTAGGTTGACCCGAAACTTTTGCTATCGAGTAAACGGTAATGATTAAATACTTTAGTCACTAAAATGACAACTAAAAAAACGTTGAAAATTATTACGGAACCCTTTGTACGTAAGCGCGAGCCTAACTCATGCTTGACCGATGTTTCTATTACTTGGCCTGTATTCTCTGGGCGGCGAACTTTGTCCCAGCGAACTCCTATTAAGGGTTAAGCGAGCTTTAATGAACTATTTATTGCTTTAATATAATTCGTACAAGTACCAACACAAATTCAGTCAGAAAACTACGGCTGAGTTTTGAAATGATTTATTATTTTCATGTTTTCGCATGTCGTTTCGTTTTATTTGGAAAGGTTTGTTTTAATTAGCATGCACCTGGTTTCTTATCTTTTTGTTTCTTCTTTGAAGCAATGAAAATGTGTAAATATTTTTTTTCAATATTCTCGTTGGTTAAGGCCCTTGCAATATAACTTATTTATATTAAATTCACGTTATAGTGGGAACAAAACATTTATTGCATAAAACGTTAATGAGTTTTTCATTTCATTGCATGTTTGAGAAAAGCACTATAAAAACCTCAGCGCGAACAGGGATTGTCGGCCTCGTATCTCTAGATGGCCTCGTTAACACTCAGCCATCTATAACTACTCGGCCGGCAATCCCCTATTTCGCAGCCTCTGCAGTAATGTACTATCATTATAGCAAAAACATGTTTGTTGAACAGATCATTCCAATCTGTAATGTACGAGTAATGTGTGATGTAATTGTGTTTAAGAACGAATGGTACGGTGGCTATGCCTTTTTTGCTCAAGTTCAAATTAAATTTATTGTTATTGTAAAAGGTCTCAAAAGCAGCAATAGCTTTAAAATATCACGACTAAACGTATCAAATAATTAAAGGTACCAAAATACTTCCATTGCTTGCTTGACCGGGACGCGTGACTGAACTGCTCGTAAACTTTTTATGCGATCTGCGATGTCTGATTAATAATGCAAGTTCTCTACTTTACTCTGTATTCCTAGTGGTAAGTTTTTTTTTTCACTTAGTTAAATAGCTCAACAAATGGAGTTTTTAAGTATATTCCAGCTAGAATCGTGTCACGGCTAACATTCACTATCAACCGTAAAATCTAATTTCCATGTACATTTTATTTCAACCTTGCCTCGTCCTCAGATCACTGCAAGGACGTTTTCCTTATTCTCTAGGGCACTTTCGTCCTCTACAGTGAATTAATATTTACGTGCTAGAAACATATTATTATGTTAGTGGGACGCAAATGAATTATACATTTATTAAGCAAGTTCGGAACCACAGAGAATTCACTAATTACTGTATCACTTATTATACCCCCCAGTTTTCAACTCGATTGAGGCTTTATGTTTCAATAAAGTTTTCCTTAATAACACTATTAATTAATTGAATATGGAATAAAAACAATTAATTAGTACCTAGTATGCACGGACTTTCAATTGCAGGCTGAATGGACTAATAGGATTATCATGTGTATAAACATAAACAGTATTGTTGTAATATTATCTTCTGTTTCCGCGATTATTACTCATTGAAATAAAACAATTTAACGGATTATATCGCGTATATTATCTCATTTTATTCTCCTTTTTTTCAATTATTAAAATAAAATAATTAAGCCCTTCTGGCACATGTGTAACTGTCTTTACAGCTTAGGCCCATCTAGCGTGTATGTACACCTTTAATTATTTTTAAAAAATGGGTAGTTTGCACAATTTTGACAGAGGAAAATACATCTTTTCTCAGTCCACCCGTGACCATAGAAAGCTGAAAAGCTTCTGAAATGTCGGGAACTAAAATAAGGTAATATACGCGATATAATCCGTTAAATTGTTTTATTTCAATGAGTATTCTCTAAGAAACATATTTTTTTAATGTGGGAAAACTTACACCAAATTCCTATCTATTGCGACATAGATACAAGTCAAATCGCAAAGAAAAATACGATTGCTTTAGCACGTCGTCACCCCAGGACTCGGACCCGGTACCTCTTGATTACGCGTCGAGCTTGTCAACCCGTCCACCAGCGAGCACTGTGACAATCGCCATTTATCATCCGCTTTGCCCCATGTACCTATTTTATTTTTTGAAGGGTATTATAACTTTGACACACTCGACGTGTAATCGAGAGGTACCGGGTTTAAGTCCTGGTGTGACCACATGCGAGGGCAATCGTATGTTTCTTTGCGCTTTGACTTGTTTCTATGTCACAATAGATAGTATTGTAGTGATACATTAATATAATAGGATCGTACGTATTGATACTTTCATGTAGGTTCGTACTCTCAATCAGTTTGTTAATTCATAACGTAGTTTGTGTTAAATCGATTTATTTACGTGGTCAACATTTTCAATATCTCGTACAAATTTTGTTGGTGGACGGAAAAAAACCCGAATTGGATCAAACAAGAAACTTGTTTCCACCAGAGCATATCAAGTGCAATTCGACGACCGGTTTGGCTCAGTGGAAGTAACGTTGCCTGCGAAGCTGAAGTCCTGGGTTCAAATCCCGGAATGGGCAAATATTTGTGTGATGAGCATAAATATTTGTTCCTGAGTCTTGGATGTTTCTATGTACATAAGTAATATATCTATTAAAAATATATCGTCGTCTAGTACCCATAACCCAAGCCTTATTGAGCTTACTATGGGACTAGTTCGATTTGTGTAAAATTGTCCCGTAATATTTATTTATTTATTTAATTAGTAACAGCAACAATTTTAAAATGATTACTGCATCATTATCAATGATATCACATAAGTTGTATATTGCTCTAAAGTTTTAAATTGATTGTTTCAAATACATACGATATTAGCGTGCGATAGCCACAATAAGTGGATTGCGCTAAACAAGTTCATTATAGGTTCAATCAAGGTCTAATTGGTAAATTCAAAAATATTGTGAAACGAAAATTATTTTCTAAAGCTTATTATAGCACACAAGACTACATGAATGATGAAGCCGCGTGGGATTAATGTAAATTATAGCGTCATGTAGGTATATGAATAATTATTTTAACGAATACCTAAGGTATTATTATTATTTTAATCTTAATTTTTTTATATACTCTGACATTTAGAATTTTATTCTAGACACATTCTAGATTATTTATTTTTTAATGACAATCCTTTTCGGGATTTATCTTATTGATTATTTTAATTTTAAAAATGATGATTTTATCAATAATATTACACTTAAGTTAAATGATCTGATTAGGTTTTTCTGGGTTTCCCTAATCCTTGCAGCAAATGTTGGATCATATTGTATTTCTCCCAGCAAACATTCACTCTCATGTAACTGACATTTCGAAAGTGCTTGTAACTAGGCCTACTTGAATAAAGAATATTTTGATTTGATTTGATTTAATTAACTTGTGATTGAAACCATGGTTTTAGTGGAGCTCAACATTTTCTTCGCTTGTTTACTATAACAATGCGACCTGGTTAAAGGCCAACTAAGTAATATTGTTCAAATGTTGAACATTTTAACTCACACTACTCAAATCAAGTGATAAGTAATAAGTTTATTCGTATTGTGATTGATGTTATTTAGAAATATCCAATCAAGCTAGAAAGTCTTTAAAATAAATAGGCACCCATTCTTTTCAGTGTCACTCAATTACGAGTTAATAAAAACGGTAACATCAAAGTCTAAAGTAGCTTTACAGTAACAAAGAATAAGGTTGACAAGTTACTATTGAAAATCTCTGCGTACTTTAAATTCTCTTACATAAGAATAAAACTTTTCTTCCTTAAAAACTCAGACATCACAAGCTATGAAGATCATACCACTACACCTAATATGACTTTTTACTGAACACAGAAAACTATTCAGGCGTTCAGTATAATATTCGCCAGTTGCTGAACAAATTGTTGTTCAAAGATAGAAAGAACCTTGCAAGTTACTGTTGAAGAATGCCAATAAGATGAAAAGTTGGAAAATTGTTAAGTTTAGTTTAAGATAGAAAATGCGCGGCACAACGAGCGTTAGTGCTAGTTTTAAAATAAATGATGAACTCGTGAGTGGGTATGCATTTTATTTTTAAGTACCTAGCTTAAAAAGCGTTTGTGGTCCAGTGCTTTATATATGGAGCATGATAAATAGCTTACTTTATTACGTGTTCCAAATACGGGTCACATAAAAAGATATAGGGAGAAGATGTGAAAGATGGAAAGAGATTTTAAACTTGCAGATTTAAAGACATTAATATTTTGTATGGACCTGTGAACATGTTTAAAATGTTATCTTGTTTCCCTAACGGTGCCATCGCAACCACGACTAGTTCACACGGATAACTTAAGCAGCGCCGTGCGCATGCCGCGACGCGTGGTAGCAGACTGTGATTATTGTGTCCTACCGCTCGTAGTACTGAATGATTTTTCCCACAGCACCATTTTCATGAATCTCTGTTTGGCCCTATGGTTGACTGTTAGATAATGCTATTAAGCATTAAGTCCGCCATTTGTACTACCAGTGTACCAGTGGCGTGGCATCCATATAAGCCGATTCCCACCGGGTTGGCCAAGGAAAGGCTTACAACCACCTTTTTCTTTAAATATGATTACATAAATACGCTTCGGCTTAACTTGTTATTTTCCTGACGCGACGCCTCTGGTACTTACTTTTGTTTTGTGCAATGAAGTACAAATAAATAAATATAAAATGAAAAATACTTAGATATCGGTATTGTTCCTAGGGCCGCGTATAGCCTGTCTATGTGACATACAGAGAAAATATTTTTTCAATATGTACAAATCTTGGCTCCCATCCCGACCAGTATTTAGGTTACGTCAGACGTGTAACGTGAGTGGGAGCAATCAGTCACTGCTCGTTAAAACTACCAGTTTTTGTTGCCAAACTATACTTCAATACACGATAGGCTGAATTGGCGGTTCAATCGTGTCAATCTCCACTTTATTATATTAGCATAAAGTCCTAGTTGACGGAGCTGTACTGATGTTCTTCATTCCATTATTTTTACATTAAGAAAGGGCTTGGTTATTCGCTATATCCGTTCGATTGAATAATACCACTTATTCTAATACGTAGTCTTTGACACTTATAATAAATAACCGAGGAATATAGGTTCTAATCAATTAACAGATTTATTTATAAGTAAAGGAGTTGTTTCCTTCTATATTTACCATGTTTTTGATGGCCAAACATTTATAAACTCATTAATTATGAATAGTTCAATTATAGTATATTACTTACCAAGGGCTGTAAAAGAGAGAAAACCCGAAATCGCAGGCATTTGTGGCCCGAGCCAGAGGCGAGAGTTGTAAATATGCGATGAAGGGCTTTCTTTTTTACTGCCCGTGGTACACAAGTTTACGTCTTCTCCTGGTTATAATGCGAGTTTTACCGCACGCATTATGGCCAGGTGTGACGTAAAAACTATTAAAAAATTCTAGTTTTTTTTTTATTATAGAAATAAGATGGTTTTACAGAAACGGGACTGTTGTTTATGAAGCTGCTTAATATTTAATAGATGTGCGTCTATTGAAACTTCAAATTAAAAGTATTTTTTGTACGATATTCAACTAGTTCCCAAGGTAAGAGCTAATGCATATTACAAAGCCACATTTCACTGTCTAAATCAACTCCATTATAATGCCGCGGCTTGATGCATTCCAAATTATTAAGCAAGAAGACAGCTAAATTGGTTAGCCTAGATGCAGACGGGCCGAAATATCTTACACTGAATAATTCCCGGCTCATCTGCCTGCGACCGCATTAAGATGTCAATTTTAATTCTCGATGCAATGCGCGACCTACAAAGGTAAAATCGATGGAGTCGAGACATTTCCATCTCACTTACTCTTCCGGCTTGGGCCTCAAATTATCTGAATGCTGAAATCCGATTTCAATGGCAAGTTTACCCCTGAGAATGGCTACGGGTTATGGTAATTGATGAGAAAAAATGGCTAAAAAGGAAATGTCTGTCTGTTTGTCGTCCTTCCGTATGACACAGGCATTTTACTCAAAAACTACATGATATATATTTATGTAATTTGGAGTATAGGGTCTCGTGCCGCTACTTAGTTTGGTAGTTAAATAAATAATCCTAGGGGGGGCACTCCATTCATGTAACAGAAGCTGATTTATTTTCTGCAAATATCAACGTGTCTTATATGCTTAGGCAGTTTTTTTAAATCTTTTTTTATGTTTTAGAGAGCAAACGATCAGATGGATATCAGACAATCTAGTAAGGGATCAGCGACACCCATAGACATCTGCAATACCACAAGTCACAAGTGAGTTTCCGGCCTTTCAAATAGATCTGGCTAAACGGATTTCAATATTTAATTATTTACGGGTAGCTGGGCATCCACAGATGGTTAAAAGATACTTTTTACCTGACTACACTTTAAAAGAGGGTTACATTTTTTTACCTACGCTAACGAAGTTGCGGAACAAGAATATTATGTATAGCTATGTAATATTTTGATTATATTCAACAAATTGTTCATTTACGTTCTGCAAAAAGCAAACCTTCATGTAAATGGGTGGAACCGAGAACCGTTTTAGGGTCTGTCTGTCTCTTTGTCTGTCACTCTGTCTCATGAACCGTGATAGCTAGACTAGTTGTGATGTTTGTCAGAGAAAATATCCATAATTTTCGAAAGAAAGAATTCTTCACACGACCAAGCCAACATCCGAACGACCTTTGTTTGAGTCCACATAAACTTGTCATGGCGAAAAAAAAATGCCTGAAGTGATCGGCAGACAACTTTATAATAGACTACCCAATTCTATTAAAGAAGAGCAACGACTGACGTTCCGTAATAAATTGAAAGACCTATTAATTAGTAATACTTTATATAATATTAATGAATTTCAAAAATAATACTATTAATGTTCAATATATTATTATTATATAATTGTATATTAATGAATTTCAAAAATAATACTATTAATAATCAATATTATTATTATATAATTGTCTGTAAATTACTATCTACATCGAATGTGTTACATAAATATATGACTAAGTCACACCTGCAGCAGTATAGATATGTCCATATATACATAAAATGTATTATGCATTGTGTGATGAATAAATTATTATCTTATCTTATCTTATCTTATTCAAATTTTCACAAATGATGCACTTCTGTTGCTCCTATAACAACAAATTAATATTAAAAACAGTATAATTATATGTCTGTCTGTCTATATCACTAACCAATATAAAATGATCGAGCACTGCGTATATTTTGCTTATTAATAAACGTCTGCTTACACTGGATTTTAATAGATACGGCCATTTGTAGCGTATATTTCGTACGGAACTCTTGGTGCGCGAGTCAGACTCGCACTTGGCCGGTTTTTAAAAATCAATTAAACTATTACAGCTGTACAAGTTTCCTAGTCATTGAAGTTTAATTACAACATGGTGAAATTTATCAAAACAAGCTAACCTAACGCAGAAACAATAGGGAAATAAACATTTAGATTATAAAAACAATGTTTGACTACCTTCCTATCTAATATCGTAAATCAATGAAACCAGAAACCTTTTCCATTTCAGTAACGTAGGGTCGCGATCCAAATTAACCACAATCGGATTTTCCCGCCAGATTTACTCCGATGACCATAGAGAATTACAAATAGCGGCCGCCAACCACTTTAGTGAACTAATAGATAACCCTTGTCTTGTAATAATAACCTTTTTGGCCAGTGAGCATGCGGCTAGAAGTTTTATTTAAATCAGTTACTGTTAAATCTAAAGTTTGAAGTTTGAGTTTTGTGACTGACAGTTGAGTTGTTAATTAAAAGATTAATGCTATTATTATGGCTCCATATTGAAACAAAGATAAAATACCCTATCAGTGGTTATTAAAGCAAAGTGGTCCATTTCTCCCCCAGGTACTTAATACCTGTAGTCCTCACTACGCATATATGCCGTTTTACCCTAGGTATTAAACGGACAGTTATTATGAGTAATAATAAGAAAAAAAGACGTTTCTTTGTAAGTGAATTTTGTCCACGCGTAAAAAAACCTAAAACATATATAAAATTAAACCTAGTTGCCTTATAATGGTCGTGATTCCAAAAAAATCTTAACAGTGCGATCAATGTCATAAAAAAGAATTAAACATCACAGAATGGTTGAATACATTCTACCAAACTACGCTGGTGCAAAAATGAAGGTTGTATTTTTCCTCCGCAATGAGGTTCCGGGCACCTTTTAGTTCCATGAGAAAAAGTCATAACCCCTCTTGTTGGCTTTAGCGTCTTCGGTGAATACTCAGCTACCCGTGTATCAAAAACAGTTGAAATCTATTTAGTCGATTTCGCGTGATGAAGCCACAACGATACATACAATCATAAAAAAAAAGATTCAGTGACCAAATAGATACACCGTTACAATCATTATTTTGACAATATCTTTAATGCACTGATATTTAATTTTTACATTTTTATAATAGTGTAGATAAACCCCATTAGCATTACCAAGTTTATCATAACATCAAGCCTCGGCTAGCTCACCGGCTTTTATTTTCCTTTTGCATAATTTGAGAATATTAAATTTCACAGAGATGTACATTTTATATTTTTACGCTGTACTTGTACGTTATATGAACACAGAATTAACAAATAGTGTATTTTTTATCGTATAGTTTTTTAGATATGTTTGTTTTGAACCTTGATGTATTATTTTGTCTTCGACTAATGTATACATTTTTACTTTGCAAAATGTATAAATTTTTACTTTGGTCTATATTTATGGTTTACTAAGAAACTAAAAATTAAAAGACATGATAAAAAAAATTAAATAAAAAAAAACCCACTTCAAAATTAACTGGTCACATTTGAATCACCTTTTGAAGTCGGTGCCATTCATTTATTACTATTAACTCAGATGGCACGCAAGAACTGCGGCGGCGGCGAGCCTTTTTATATTTAGTTATAGTAATTCGTATTTTTGTTGAATTAAGAACTTTACTTTAGGTTTGGCACCGACTTCAAAAGGTGATTCAAATGTGACCGTCGTACATAAAAGATTATTTTTGGTTTTTTAGTTCATTTTGAAGTCGGTTCTTTTTTATTTTTTGTTTTATAGTGATGGATTTTAGTGATATACAATATTTTTTGTAAGGATTTGATTCTAAATAAAAATCTAAATTATAAGAATTGGCTAGCTCAAAATGGTTAAGTCCAGTAGCTTGCTGGTTAAAAAAGAATACGACTAACAGTCTCAACTTACCCATAATATTTAAAAAAATATCTTACAACTATTGACCGTTAATAAGGACTTGTATCTTCCATCATCGGCTCGGCATCATTAAATGATAACAAGCAGACGAAAAGAACTGAATAAATTAGATACACTAAATATATACAAAACATTGTTAGTGCCTATAATATTTGAGGGTTTTTCTTGATTTCCCTGGGATCACATCATCAGATCCTAACTTGAGATAAGGAGGCTATGATATGATTATGATTTGATTTTTTATTCAGAAACAATACAGAGATTGTGTTTGAAATACAATAAAATGAACTTACATAGACTATTTAATTAATACTCAACTACACATCACAAACTTAATTATACTAGTTATTTTTGATGAAGATTTCCTCAATACTGTAGAAACACCCTCTCAATAAAAATATCTTTAATTTTCTACTAAACAACTTATGACTAGTAATAACTTTTAATTCAGTGTGAAGTTTGTTAAATAAATTTACAGCTTGATATTTAGCAGAGTGCTGAGCGACTTTGAGTTTCGGGAAAAAGCTTTGCTTGACATTATTTGTTCGCGTATGTAGACGCAATTTTTGTTCATCAAGTGACTCGTGCTTTGACAGCGTTTTAACAAAATCAGCAAGCAACACAAGGACGTACAGGGAACGGACTAAAGTAAGCCCAATTCTGTAAAGTAGCTTCGACAAGAAATCCACTGGGGAGTACACATGATAGTCAGTATTGCCCATTTTTAAACAACAAAGGCTCTATTGACGTTATACTTAAAACTATGACCCCAGAGCTTAACACTATAACGTAACTTAGACTCTACTAACGCATAATAAACAGTCTTAAGCTGTTCAATAGAGAGCTCGACCCTAAGGTTTTTCAAAGCATAACAAGCCGAAGAAATGGAGTGTTCTACGACCTCAAGTTCCTCTTTCCAGTTTAGTCTTGCGTCAATACGTACACCGAGAAATTTGACACTATCAACTATTTCTATTGAAGCGATATTAATTATCACAACAAGCTCATCCGTTTTTTTGGTGTTAGGTTTAAATAACATTAATTTTGTTTTGTCTGTGTTTAACTGTAAACATTTTATATGGAAGCAATGATGAAAAGCTATCAATGCATTAGTCACCAAACTGCATAGTTCAAACTAACTATCTGCAGCTACCACAGCACTAGTGTCATTGGCAAAAACTGTTAATCGGCAATCAGTAATTGTTTCACAAATAAAATCGATCAGGTCGTTTGTATAAATAATAAACAAAATAGGACCCAAAATAGAGCCCTGTGAAACTCCCCTGTTTACCTTTACTACCTCAGAGACAGACTTTAAAGAATATCACTAACAATCTTAACGTACGTACCTATAATACATGTTTTTTTTTAAGAATAATCCTGTTACTCTTAACCGTTAAGGAGTTCTCTGGTTCTCCATTAAAAAATGCTCCACTGTGCTACCCTGATCTTAACTAGTTTCTGCCTCTAAGCAAAATATGATAAAGAATTATATTGCGATTAGTGAATTAAATAACACTGGTTGACCCCTTATTAGTGTCTGGTGGCTTGTGTCTTCATCATCAGTTTCTCTTTACCAAATGATGATTTTGAGTCTAATTGCTTGTTCTTCTTGAGTAAACACCGAAATCGCCATAGGTGTGCCCATAATATTTGAGGAATTCCTTCGATTCCTCATCGATCCAACCAACTTGGAAATTCCTACACTTAACCGAAAAAATAATTTTGCAAATCGACTCGCGATCCGGGAATTAAATAACGCTGGTAGAGCCCTCAGTGGTAACTGATGGCTGGTGTCTTCATCATTGGTTTCTCTCCACTAAATGGTGATTTTCAAATGTAAATGCTTGAATTACTGTAATAAATACCAAAATCGCCATAGATGTGCTCATAAAAATTGAGGAATTCCTTCGATTCCTCATGGATCTCAGCATCAGATCTTCACCAAAATTTTATGGGACCAATTTGGATATACCTACTCATGAACAAAAAATATTTTTCCAAATCGTCGTATAAACGACGGAGTTCTGAGGTAACAAACATAAAAAAAAACATACAACCGAATTGAGAACCTCCTCCTTTTTTGAAGTCGGTTAAAAATGACAAAATTTGTCTTGCAAAACTGTATTGACCAAAATAACAATGTATGCAGTCGACTGTCGTGAACAAATGTCACTTCCAGGATTTACAAAACGGTATCTAAAAAACAACATGGCATAAAAATAAACTTATCTGTAATAATGAGTCAACAGCATGCATACTACACAGAGAAAAAATATGATATTCAAATTCATGCACTCCTCTGGGAAACTTAATGTTTACATTTAATCTCAAAAAATATCAGGCTAATATTATTAACAGTTCAAAAATGATCTAAGCGCCCGTTATCTCGAAAAGCAGTCAAAGTTGTTAATCTAACGATATCCAAGGTTCACTTAAAATATCTGAAGAAAATGTCTCAATTATTGCTTTCAAAGTTAGGGAAAAAAGTAATTTGACTCATAGTATGTTTACTCAAAGTTTACACAGGGCTATTTGCCTCAATCATTAAAAAGGTCACTCAATAAAATCACAGCCATCAAAACCGGTGATTACATTTCTGTTAAGTCATAAAAACACCTCAGTAATAAAGTTACCATAATACTATATGATATAATAATACCATTAACCTTTGACGTACAAGTGTACAGAGAAAAAATATTCTAGGGTTGCTACTCGAAACTTATCAGTACTGGAATCCGTGATCTCATTTGATAAGGCTTAGTTTACTAGGAAATAAATAAATTACAAGCCACAGACTATTTGGCTCGAGAAATTCAGTTTGCGAAGCAAGGAATAGTTTAAATGAAATGAGTACAGCTTTAGGCATTGCTACAAGTTTCCTAGTCTTTGGGTCAAAAATTTTTGCACTTTTGAAACATCGATAAAAATTAAACTATACCTGTTTTTCTATGTTTTATATATTTTAACCGAAACATATACTTGCAATTTATTTAAAAAAATACATTCTTCAGAAGTCCTCCGTCTTGTCGTAATTGGCACTCTTGCAATCGACTAAGCAACTTTTGGAAAACTAGCTGACACATGCTGCGACGGATCGCGGCTATCTCATCATCTTATTATATAACTGTTTAACACAAAAAGCCCGTTGGTTATCCGTGAAACGCTCTATTATAAATAAAATTGCAAAAAGTTACCTATAGTTTCCTTCCCGTCGCTGAATTTGACAGTTTCCGAAAAATTCAGTGTTGTTTTTTGCAAAAATGTATGGCCCACCCCTAATTTAACTTTTCTTACTTTACATGGGTTGATATTATTATTTAAGAAAAGTAACTTTTAATTTAGTAGCATGAGAATATCTTTTTCTTCTCTAAATAAATGAATATTTATTTTACTTAAAAAGAGTTCAATTAAGACAATAGAAGGAACCACATTCAACGTCTAGACTTCGTTAGTATGTTAATTCGGAAGCAATCGAAATTTATTTTAATGTTAACGCTCCGATGCCTTGCAAAAATATTTTTAAATCTCAATTTCCAAGCTTGAACAGGACAAAAAGAAATGCCACAAGTTGGTTAAGACAGGAGATTTAATCAAATTTTCAAATCCAATTGGATTTAAGACAGTGTCTGATAAAAAAGTTTTGAAATTTTACTTCTCGTGGCTTTCTCTTTGATTAATCTTGAGAGACCACTTTGGGACAACTTAATTCAAATATCACCCTTCGAGACGCTCTTGACATTTTTACGAATAAATTTTGATAACGCTTCCTTTCACCGGAACCTTTGCTTAATTTTGACGAAGTAACATTGACGAAATAACTTTCGTGCTGTGACATAAAAGCATGTGAACGACGTTAATCATGATAGGTATCATGCATTATGAATAAATTTACGGATAACACCTTTGAAATTTACTGGCGTTTGAAAACATGGTTTCCCATTTTCTTGGTTCTCATTTTACAGGGTGTATGGCAGAGCGTCTGCCAAAAGACTAGGGTAGGTAGGTAGGGTCACTTGCAACACATTTTGGACCAATTAAAACTTATCCTGCCCACGGTGTTATTTTAACTATTTTTTTTATTTTATTTCGGCATTTGCCAAAAATTCACATTAATGCTCACGTATCTTTTTTTTTTAAACGTGACTGCACAAAAGTGTTTGTATTTTTCAAATCTCTAATGTATGTGTACCCTATTGAACATTTATTTTTATTTAGAAAGGAAATAGAAAATAGCTATGAGCCGACAAAGTGTGAAGAACAAAACACCTTTTTTCGCCGGAAAATTGAAAGTGGTGGTATATCGTTAGAATAGTAATGAACTGAAGAAATTTTCGTGATATCGGAAGATCTGAGGAAATTCAACTTTTTTTTTATTGTGCCATAAAGTTGAGCTCAATGATTTTTATTTTCTGTCCGTCACACTTTGTCGGCTCATAACTTTTTTTCTATTTCCTTTCAAAATAAAAATAAATGTTCAATAGGATACGCATACATTAGATATTTGAAAAATACAAACACTTTTGAGCAGTCACGTTTAAAAAAAAAGATAAGTAAGCAAAAATGTGCAGTTTTGGCAAATGCCCAAATAAAATAAAAAAATAGCTAAAAAAACACCGTGGGCAGGACAAGTGTTAATTGGCCCAAAATGTGTTGCAAGTGACCCTACCTACCTACCCTAGTCTTTTGGCAGACGATATGCCATACACCCTGTATTATATGTACAATTTAAAGTTTTTGTTAAGTACTACGTTTTTTTGCTGTTGCTTGGAGGTAAACTACTTAAATCTATAACGTATTACGATTATTTGCATCCTAATATTGTATTCGTTAGTAAATTATACACCACAGCACTTATACCTTTCTGAAGAATGATGTGCCCAACAGTTAAATAAGAATTATTTTTAGGGTTCCGTAGCCAAAATGGCAAAAACGAATAAGCTGCCACATAGTGGTACTTAAATATTTGGTAAATAAATATATGGAAGGGCACTAATTTTGATAGTTCCTCTAAAAACATTTTAAAGTTACGACGAAATGATCGATCCGAAAATTTATTAAATTGCATTAATTGTACAACCCCCCCCCTATGTTTTAAACCGTATGAGTAAAAAATGTAAAGATAAAGCTTTTTTACTCATACCATGTTGAAAAAAATTTTCGTGGTCGGATAATACGTTATTGCTTTATTGGTGAAAAACTGCGCTTCTCAGCAAAAGGAAGTGAATGCCACGAAGATACGCTCTTGTCCTGGTGCACTTTTAACCATCCCATTTTTTTTCATCTGTAGGTTTATTAATTAGCATTTCTTTGTAGTAACGTTTTATTTTACTAGTCTGGGCCGACTACTGGGCAAAAGGCTCTCAGATAGTTTTCCACCGGTCTCTATGTATTTGTTGTCTCCTCCGGCCAGTTGCTGAGGAATACGTCCAAGGCCACCATCGCCTGTTTCGTCCAAATCGCTCATTTTGGGTCACCCAATTGGTGGCTACACTGGCCGATCTTTCCGGGTGTATATGATAGGCATGGCCAATTCCACTTGCACTTGGCAGTTTTATTTCTAACGTCAACTAGGCGTTGTCTTAGAGCACATTTATTAAGACATCAGAGTCATGTATCGATATTTGTACGAGTTTCTTTTTTGCGTCGATCTACTTGTACCACATAAAAACTGTGTCTGCATTTCAAGTTGCTCAATTTTATGTGTTCTGATTTATGATTACAATTACATCTACCAAGATATAAACCACAGATGATCTTTATTTTCTGCCACTGTCTTAGGAAAAGGGGGTCGTGTATATTTGTGCGATTTTTTTATAACATAAGAAACATCGTTGCCTACATTTTAACTTGCCCTATACAAAGAAGTACGCACGCTCTCAACACGCGAACTATAAAACGTTTTCAAGCCTTGCCTCGCTTTTGTTAGCCGGGGGTTACAAAAAAGTCCTAGTGCAGAAACCCACCGAGTTTAAACTTCTTTTACAGAACCTAAAAAGCAATTTCGGGCCCAAGATGCTTATCTTCATCTTTCTCGCACCTTGTTCGGAATTATTAAAGGCGAGGTGAAATTCTTCGGTGTGAATTCTTTGAAGTGACAAAAATACATGGTACAAAGGGAAATGAAAATTCGTCGGCCTTTTTATTTATAGCTACTACTTTTACCTAACTAACATTTTACTTTCTAACATGGAAACGGTACCAACTTACTTGTTAAGTATACTTTTACCTAACTGAATATGCGAAGTACTATAAAATAAATAAAATTTGAATGGCTAAAAATACATTTACTAAACAATAATCAAAGTTATCGTATCTTTTGTTAAATTATTTAATATGGCATACATTATTATCGTCACAACTTTGAAAAAAAAACTTTAGGTATCTGCTTATCTCATTTTTCTCCAAACAAAAACGTAGGCTCTGCATGACTCCAGGATGTACTTACTACCATTTTACTCAAAATTGACTCAGATATAAGCTTTATTCAATTCTGTGACAATATGCAAGTAGGTACAATGATTTTTCATGAATATTCTTTTTTCTTTTCTTGGCACACTAAACCAACAATAAACTAAACAGCAGATACAGAACAAAACCCAATCACGTAACCGAGTAATATATTTTTCTAACCCAGTGATTGTAACATTTGTTACTTAGTTATTTAGGAGGTGAGGTGTTGACTTTACGATGGACCTGATTCGAATACCGAGTCGATAAAGTGTTCCGACCCAGGTTTACTCACGAGGATAAACTTTACGGCTAAAACACACACTTCTTGATATTGCTTTAAATAAACGTCACACATAAAACACAGTTTTGTTATCGTCGCGAAATATGTACTTTATTTTTTAGAATTGGCATATAACTCTTCCGTGCATTAATGATCAAAAATGTTTAATGGAAATCATTAAATGTGTGGGTAATGTGCCCAAATACCTTTTTTTAATTTCAATATTTAAAATTATCCGTTTTTAGAGTTAAATCTACAAATATAGACATAATAGTGTAATGCAAGCACTAAAGCCTCCAACCAGTGCGTATTACCGGTGATCACCTACGGAGCCGAATCGTGTTCTCTGACTATGCGCCTCTTAAGGAAGCTCAGAGTCACTCAGCGAGCTATGGAAAGGGCTATGTTCGGGATTTCTCCCTCTACGAGATCGAATCAGAAATGCGGAGATTCTTAGACGAACCAAGGTCACCGGTATAGCCAACAGGGAAAGCAAACTGACGTGGCATTCAGCAGGGCACATAGTTCAAAGAACCGATGGCCGTAGGGGCAGAAAGGTTTTCGAGTAGCGACCGCGCACCGGCACGTCCAGCGTGGGAAGGCCACCCGCAAGGTGGTCGGATGGCGGACGGACCTGGTTAGGGTTGCGGGGACTCACTGGATGCGGGTCGCCTCTATCCGGCCCATGTGGAAATCTATTGGACAGGCCTGTGTCCAACCGTGGACGTCCTATGGCTGAAATGATGATGGTGATATTAGGGATCGCAATGCCTCGTCAAATTTAGCCGTACCATCTTGACTTCATTACGTTTTGGTCCCCTAGCTTCTTGGCAAGTTCACAACGTTACCGTATTAACTAAGACAAAGAAAATAGAAACAGTTCCCCGCTAGCCAAGGTTAATGGATATATTTTATGTGAAGTAATATAAGGATGAAGTACGATTTGCCACATTGCCACACAAAAGCTAATGTTTACTTTTACTCAACGAAATTGAAACATCACTATTTTTCCTTTAACGACTCCAGTATTTTTGTAAGATGAGTGTCCTTATATTTGTCACAAAAGATCCGATTGGGCTTCAGAGTTAGCTCTTGACATAGATAACATGTGTAATTATTTTTTTAATAGTAAAAAAAAAACAATTTTTAACTTTTTAAAAGTGATTTACAACACACTGCGAACTCAAAACAACACCTACGATTTTTAACTACTTAAGAGTTCCGGCAAGCTCGGCCGAAGTTCACCTTCCCATACAAGGAGAGTTTTGTTCTCATTTTAAAACTACGTGTTGGATTGTAACGAAACTTTGCATAAACAATGAAATGAGGTATATGCCTGGAGGTAGAGGCCTGTAATTAGTTTTAATTTTTTTTAATACAGCAAGAACAAGTTTTGTATGTTAAACTTAAATTCGCTGTATTTTGTTTTACTAAGGTATCTGAAGCTACATAAACTAAGTAGAGAATATAACTTAACTTATTCTAAGTACAAAGTTTCAGAGCAAACTAGCTAGTCATTTTAAAATGAGAGAATTTGTATGGAAAACCGCGCTTGCCGGGGACTCTTAACCCATACGTAACACTCATTTTATTTTGTTAATAATAGAAGTAGGTACAGAGGTTCGTAGCCACACTCCAACAATCGTAAAAGAAACTTGCGTTGTTAGATACCTAATAATTCCCTGGCTGCTTCTCTATGATAACACCGAATCCGGTATTCAGTTTGAACTAAGACGCCTTTTATTCTCTAAAACAATAGAACGTCGAGCGACGAAACTCTGGCCTTCCAATCAATTCATTCTAAGTCTCATTTCTTACCCAATAGCCCTACAAGACACGTTAAAGAAAATCGCGAAGTTCAAAAGAAATTGCTTTTGTCGTAAAGGAAATAAACACTTTATTAATTTCAGAAATGCCTACTCGTAAAAGTTGTATTATGACGTTCATACAGCAAAAAATAAAACGTTTTACTAGAGGCTGTATTCGGAGACAGCCCGGATATAAACGAATGTTATTGTTATAGAACTACTTAAGCGTACTATATACACTACCATCTTGATTTTTGTATATCTTTGACTTCACTTCAGTCTATTTTTCCTTTCTTCAGTATACCTGTTTGACTGTTTGTTCGTAATAAACTATAATGTGGGGTATTAAATGTATAATTATATACTAGAAAACTGTTTTAACGTGTAATGTATGAGTATGTTAAACTCTATTTACTTTAATTATGTAAATATTCGTGGCCAATATAGAACAGGTGGTAAGCATTTGTAAATTCGATCCAAATGCAATTGAAATATGAACAATAGGGATGTTGCCTGATCTGATCAATTTGTACAAATTATATAAGATCCAAATTGAACAAGCAAAATATGTTAAAATTTTGAGACTGATATCTTATGTGTAGCTTTTTTATGAGTCCATTAAGTTGGGTGAGAAAATCCATTTTTTAAAGTATGAAAATATTAATAACTAATAATAACACATAAAATGTACGGTATTTAACTTATGTTATAAAACCGTTTCGATAAACGCAAGTTTTAACAGCTGCAGAACTAAGTTCTTAATTTACCCATACAAGCCTACTGAAGCTACTAACCGTGTGACGTCACTTAGCTATAATATGAAGCGTTTTTTGGAAAAGTCCAAAAATGTAATTTTAACATTGTTTTTATGAGATTGAAGTAGTTTTTTCACCAATCGTTTTATTAGTGAGTAGTCCTTCTATAAAATAACATAGAAAGAACCCTATTTCCATAGTAAAATTCTTACTGTATAATACAATGATAGTCCCTCTCATTTGCCCTCTTACTATAGCCAAACCGCTTTACCACCTGCCGTTTATCGTCACCAATTGGACACTCCAATTGCACTTCTCTTAATCCTAATTTCAGCCAAGATTGATTATCAGAAGGAAACTCTGAAAAAGGATGTAAGCGAATTGCCCCACGTATTTCCTCTTCGCGTCGCAAGGGCCAGATAAAAACCGGGACCGCGCCCAGAGATTTATTTATTTTTATGGGCGACCATTTGTTAAGGCACAGCTGATTTTCAGCTTGCCACGCCTTCGGGTCTGAGACACACGGACGTGGTAGGCCACGTTCGAGATTTCGATTTCAGATAGGTTTGACGCGGTTTTGCTGTCTTTATTTTATCTAGGGTTCTTGAGAAAGACAATTTTTATGATGTATGAGTATCGTACAATACGATTTTTGGTTTTGGGTTTTACAAAAAAATACCTATTTGCGTCAACACCCAACCACAAACTCATTTTAAATAGGAGTAACGTGTGCTTTTGAAAATAAAGGAAGCACTTTTAAACAACTGATTCGTTATGTACCTACGCAATTGTATACCTATTTGCTACAATCAATGGTGCTACGTTGCAGCATTTCTACATTGAATTGGCGACTAGGATCGTCATCCACTGGCGTTTCTTTCATAATATTGCAAAGTAATTCGTACTTCTCAATTTTTCCGCTTGTTACTAGCACTGATAACCATAACAATTTTATAGGCTTACATAATATATAATGAAACGTCTGTCAACTCGAATGTTAATTATGTAAGCAGTACGCGACGTCAAAATTGAATAAATCATAAAACCAAATTTAAAATGTATAACAAGAGGGAGCGCCATCTTATTCCAACACGCCAACACGGCATGGATTCAAATTGGTTGAAAGCATGTTAGTACATAATATATGCAATTTCGCCCCGGAGAACCATTTTGTCGCAGTCTTAATCTTATTTTCTGTGTGTAAAGCGCATTTTCTAAACGGAGATAAGACTATCAATTCGACGATTTCAAGTGACGCCAAAACGACGTGATTGAAACTTCTAAAAGTAGTTCGAATTTTCCCTTCCACTTTAACGCAACCTTAATAAATTTACTTCTTTTACTCCTCTTAAACGCTACAATAAAGAAGGTTCATCTTTCGTCAATTATCTGTAAAATTTGCCTTGTAAAACCATTCAATTTCAAAAGGGAGTTAAAATATAGCGTTACTTAATTTCACTTTATTTTGTTTGAATACCTGTTTGAACGAAGGTTTAAGTACTGCTCTCAATTACTCTCTTCGTTTTATTGTAAAAAGCATAATTTTGTTAAAACTCACTTAATAATTTTACGTTATTTTGTTTTCGGGAAATAAAAAATACACTTTTATTTATCATTAGATTGTGCCCGCAACTTCGTTCGCGGAGAAGGAAAAGTTATAACCCTTCTTTTTTAACAGTGTAGTCGCCCAGCTACCCGTGTACCAAAAAAAGTTAAAATCCGTTTAGCCGATTTAGTGTGATCAAACCACAACGACATATACAAACATACAAAAAATCCAAAAAACATATTTCTCCATTAAGTGACCTCCACACAGTTCATTATAATATTATTTTATTTTGAAAATATCACAGACATTTCATTTGTATAACTTTTTACAATCCACAAACGTATTTCTTGTTATTGAAGCATAATGTTAGTTACTTACAAAATTAATATAGCTTATAGGTAGGTAATACTCGAAAACAAGTAAGGTGGACCTCCTATTTTTTGCGATGTAGTCTCGGAAAGAGTATTTAAATTACATTTAATTCCGAACTAGGTAACATAAAAAAGTTAATTAAAAATGTTGCATGACCAAACCATGTGTAACTGAAAATTCCGTTTAAAAGGAATACATACACATTTTAAATTTACAAATGAATCGTTTTTGGGCGCCATAGTTAAAATCCTCATTTCGACATTTAAACTTTGAATCATCGTCCATAATACCACGCAAAGCGAGATTTATTTCATAAAATCCGAATGTGTTACTGATAATTACCCTCAAACAAGATGGGTTTTTTATTTATTTATTATAAAATAGATGACCGCAATCTCACCTGTTGTTAAGTGACGATGCGGTTAAGGATGTATCATGCCCGTCTAGAAACTGCCTATTCACTGTTGTAATACTTGGTTTGCCCACCAGCTTTTAATTTAACTCTATTTACTCACAGACCAAGCTTATTCATCGTTTCATTTACTCGTATTTCGAGAATTATGCACCTATCTACGCAATTAAAAGAGAAAAGAGAAATTCTTCTAAATGTTGCCTACTTAGCTTTGATTTCCTGGTAACTTTCTGTCTAATTTTGTCACTTTAGCCTAGGGGAAGTCTTAGGGAAGTTCTAGGGAAAGTCTAAAAATATGACTTTATTTTTGTTGTGTTTGGAGTTTTTATGAGATTGAAGTTGTATTTCTCGAATACGACAAAAAAAAGTTATTAAAACTTGTCAACATCTCTAATAGTTGTAATAGATGCCATTTTTTAGTAATATTATTTTATTGGCATTCGATTTTTCTTTTACTTGTTTGTTAACAGCAAAGAAAACATTTTTTTTTTCATATTTTGACCTTGACTGGACTTGAAACTAGTGTCTTGTGCCATGCAAGTCATACGATCTGTACTTATATCAACTAAACTCTCCAGCCAACAGATCCGAACCGAATGACAAAAATCATTATTAAAACGGTGACAAAATAAGCCCAAATGAAAAACAGGCGAAGGCACTTTTGTTTGAGTGTGCATATTTGCAAAATGAAATATTTGTATTTAAGTGTAAGCAAAAACAGTTTCAACACTCGACCTCAAAAACAAAGAATAGGCACTAGAGTGACGGGCGCTTAGTGGATGAGCTACGGAAATAGACAGACGAGAGACAAATCTGCAGGGTCACGGGCTATATTTAAGTCCTGATCGATTGAGCTAAAGGTCATATTACGATTCACTCGAACAAAGATCAAAATGCGATTTCCGACAGGATGCAAAGGTCTATCAACGGTTTCTGTTTCGTTTATTAGTTCTAGAGGATATATTGTTTAGCGATTTTATCCTTATACTAAACAATTGAAATTGTTTTTTTTTTTATTAATACTGGATTCAACCAAACGTTAAGACTGGAATTTCGAATAAGGTTTATTAGGATAACTGACAGTTAATTGAATTTATCTAGGGATAAACCGTATAACCTATTGCATGTTGATCGAATCGAACTTAATTGATCAAATTGTGGTATTTTTGACACAATAAGTATTTAGAAAGAAAAAAATATCATTTATTTTGCAGCGATAATAGGTAATCATGAAATACACGAGAGAGAAAAAAAGCGTTGTGCGAAAAAGGAGCCCCGTAGTGTCCCGTAGTGTCGAACCACAAAGAGTGATTTGACGCTGGTAGTGAATCCACAAATTGATCTAAACAGGACTGCAGGTTATAGTAGCTATACATACATACATACATACATACATATACTCACGCTTGTATCCCACTGAGGTAGGCAGAGACTACAGAACGCCAGACTCTAAGGACCTTACACATTTCTTCAGCTTCATTACATCCATGCATCTTTTCATACACGCTCGTCGGTTCCGGGTACCTACTTCTTACCTGGCCTTTTTTCAGTATCAAAAAAATACAAAGATCTAAATATTTTATTCAAAAGTTTCAAGACTGACTGGATTTGAACCAGTGCATTGTGCCGGGCGCACGCTCTGCCAAGTGACCTGCAGAGTCCAGTCAGCTTGTCTTCAAATTTTGACACTGTTTGTTACAAGAACTTTGCAGAAACTACGAAGATCATGATGGTAAAATATCGAGATATAAAAATAAAATAAAATAAAACATTATAGATCATTACTAAGGATAAGGAACAATAAGCCGTTAGTTTGATTATAAAAATGTATTCATGACATGTAAACTTAAACTAAGATAATGTTCAAGAGAGCATGTGGCCGATGCGTCATCAGAATTCTGAGCATGTATGCAGTCGATTGACTTCTGGAAACTTGAACGTCAAGACGTATAGGAGTATTACAGTTGATCCTTCAAAACTTTGAGCAAGTATACTTGCTTAGGAATACGTCATATTAGATCTGATTTTGATTAATTGATTGTAGGAAGCAACGCATTCATGCTTCTGGCATCCATACTAACAGTCTACTACATCTATACTATTATAAAGTTGTAAAAATGAAATGTCTGTACATTAAAGATATTTAATTAAAAATATATTGTAATTTATTTATTTTTAATTTTGTATCTTTATACCTCTCATTGTTGCTTCATCAAGCCAAATCGACTAAACAAATTTCAATTATTTTTGGTACACGGGTAGCTGGGTATCCACACATGGTTATGACTTTTCCTCCTCTGCGAACGAATTTGCGCGCATCGTCTACTGAAATATACATACATGGTGGAAGGTTCGTGGTGTGTTATTTTCACAGTTCGAAAGAGCCTAGAAGATGTTAATACCCGCCTCTCCAGTCTTTTCAAAACCGTGGCCGATCGTCGTCAGAAGTTTCACGAATCGTACTATAGTGCTTTTTGTCAACGTAAATACGTATGCGACTTTTTATGTTGTAATAAACTCTTTTTGTAAGCAGGGCAATGTGCCATTCAATAATAAAATCGGAAAACTGGCTGAGCCCAAAGAAGCTTAGTGTCATCCGTCATCCGATTTACGTTGAAAAGGTTTTATGCAGTATTTGTATGGGTAAGTTATAACAGTGGCATTCTATTATTTTCCTATTCAGATTAACTTGATGGGAGGGACTTAATTTTAAGCTATGTTTGATTAAAACCAAATAAAAATAAAATAGTACATTTTATTCAGAAACGGGGATGGCACCTTTCGTGTATGATTTGTTGTTACTCTGCGAATGTTTGTTATATTTTTTTGAATAGTTTACTTTTAAGGATATTGAAAGGTTATCCATTCTAAATTATTACGAGTATATGAGACGTTACGATTACGGGAGATTAAATATCCTGATACAATGCTAACAATGACCGAAACCACATGAACCTATTGAATTACTGAGCAACTAAAATTGATAAAACCTTGATTGATACGACCTTCAAACCTTCAAGGAAACAGCGTACTCCCACCTGAAAGGCCGGCAACGCACTTGTGACTCGTCTGGTGTTGCAGGAGTCTATGGACGACGGTGATCGCTTACCATTAGGCGATCCGTCTGCTCGTTTGCCCTCTATAACATGAAAAAAACAATGGGATAATATTTATAGACTATAAGTATTATCCCAATGTTTTGTCACCACTCAACTAATTAACGCAACACTTGAGTTATCACACACCCTTGGCTACTTCTTATATCACAAGCCCCATATAGTTACCGTTAGTGTTGTACTATGTTTTATCGAAAACCGTTTCATCGAATAGTTCATTTTGTCGATGTATCATTTCATCGAAAGCATTTTACGCTGAAACCGTTAATGATTTGGGATTGTTATAAAACAAACAAAACCTGAACTAACGGCTTCTACTAGTTTCAGGTTAATGTAAATTTCTATGAAATAACTACCATACCTACCGATAGTGATAGACCCATTATTTCAACGAAAAAAATTGTTAAATTGTATTTCGTTTAATGTTCAACAGTTTTGTATAATTTAATCCACAAGTTAACGTTTGAACACAACTAACAGGGAAAAATTCATGCCGTTATGAGACGAAACATAAGTAGGAAGAAAAACACGTGCATTTCTGAAAAAGTTATACAGTAATTAAATGATCCTTAATTGGTTCTTATTTTGTTACCAATGTTTTTGATGATTATTATGAAAATGTATGCTTGATACAATCTTAATTACCAATAGTAATCAATAACAGTAATGTTTATCATTCTGAAATTTGTGACAATTAACGTGGTCATACAGATCTTTGTAAAAACTTTTTAGAAATATCTTCTATATTCTACTTTACTTCACTCACTCACTTCTTTTGGGGTTCTACAGAAATACGATTACGGTGTAAAACGACATGACAACGACGTGACATAAAACTTTCTTTTTTGAACAACGGGTCCAAGGTCAAAGTTATAAAACAGAACTCTACTGTAAAGTATGTACGTATGTTTGATCTAGACAACTGTCAGCATTGATGTTTTCGTTAATGATGTATCCAGTTATAAAAGTTAGTTCTATACCCACTACAGACACACAAGCACTGGCACTAAAGAAACGTCCATTTTATTGGTAAATACCTACTCGTTAAATACGTAATCTACCCGGATATTTACTCGCTTATACCTAAAATATAAGGGGGTGCTCGTCTTAAACTGAATCAAGAGAAACTTAACAAAAATTTGTAAAAACAACAACGTTGACAAATTCAACTACCAAAGTTGACGTTTCGTTTCGTTGAAGCAAAAACCGTTAACGTCTCAGCACTATTCACAGTCGCCAGGCTAATAAACGCAAGAGCCTACTTAACCGGAGTAGGCTTTCTTCGTGAAAACAAATAAATTATACGAATTCGGGTTAGCGTTCCGTAATGTACAAGAGAGAATTGCTAAAGTTTTAGAGCTGAAACATTGGCTTCTAATAAATTTAAGAAGATTATTGTTTTGCATAAAGCCAAAGATCAGACGATTTTCGTTTTGTTTAATATAGCACTAAATATTTAATGTTTTTACGAAGGCATATGGGCCCAGTTGGTCACGATTATTAATTATTAAATCGACATATGGGTTGACAATAGTAAACGTAGCTACGGGACAATAGTGTAACACAAAACATCTAATTTTTGGTATGAAACCATTTATGGGCGACCTAAGTAGTATTGCACTTTTAATTATATATAAATATTTATTATCAACCGACTCCCAAAAAAGGAGGTTCTCAATTCGTCGGAACCTTATATTGAAAGCAAATTTCTCACTAAAACCTTTTACTTAACGTCAATTGTTAAGTTAAACTACAACAATGTGCATAATGTTAGTGCATTAAATGAATAGGGCAATAACTGAAAAACATTTCAGTTACATTATTATAAAATATAGTTTTTGGATATATTAAAATTGCCGCAGCAAGCACCTGCATAAGTTTTCTTACATGATATTTTCTTCTGTTTCCGCGATTATTACTCATTGAAATAAAACAATTTAACGGATTATATCGCGTATATTATCTCATTTTAGTTCCCGACGTTTCGGAAGCTTTCCAGCTTTCCATGGTCACGGGAGGACTGAGAAAAGATGTATTTTCCTCTGTCAAAGTTACAATTTGTGCAAACTACCCATTTTTTTGAAAAAACACAAATAAAGGTGTACATACATGCCAGATGGGCCTAAGCTGTAAAGACAGTTACACATGTGCCAGAAGGGCTTAATTATTTTATTCTAATAATTTACCAAGCAGCATTTCACAAATGAGGCGTACTGAGGAGAAAAGAAACGCTGCAAAGAAAAACTTCCAGGCTACCTCATTACTAATTATAATATTTTAAAAACAGAGACTATGAAACTACTTTAAACAGATAAGATATTTTACACCGTTCGGAAATTAAGGTTTTGCAGTCCTGTGTCTCGCTTGTTCCTTGATGAGATGTATTACAGGATCCCAAGCAGGTGGTAGTGACAATCCATCTTCTCTATTGAAATTAGGATGCTTTTTAATCTCAATAGCCTCGCGTAGCATCCTGGGAAAATATCTTTTTTCTTTGGCAAGGATAGAAGGTTTATCAAACTTAATTGAGTGGTTTGGTTTGTCAATGACATGTTCACAGACTGCAGACCTATTACACCGACGGTGCTTGACATCTGCTATGTGCTCCTTCACCCGGGTTGATACACTGCGTTTCGTTTGACCAATGTATGAAAGACCACACTCGCAGTCTAGCTTATAAATGCCTGCACTCTGCAAAGGGGTGCTACTCTTCACGGGTCTAAGGTATTGAGACACCTTCTTCAACGGCTTGAAATATGTTTTTATAGAAGCACGCTTCAAGATGTTTCCGATCTTGTCTGTGACCCCTTTCACATATGGTAATACGGCAGGTTTACGCTCGACTATTGGTTTCTTCATACTGGGATTCTGCTTGGAACGTGGTATCTGGAGCTCGTTGGCTCGAAGCGCACGTTTGACATTCTGCAACTCAGCAGTCAGATGTTGATCGTCGCAGATACCCCTGGCTCTCTGAAACAAAGATTTACCCACTGTAGCAAGTTGACAGGGATGGTGGTGAGATTTGCCATTCAAATATCTATCTGTATGCGTAGGTTTCCTATATACAGTATGACCTATGTCATTGTTAGGACCTCTAATTACTAGCACATCTAAGAATGCAAGTGAATTTTGATTTTCCAACTCCATAGTGAATTTAACTTTACTATGCATGGAGTTCAGATGGTCTAAGAAAGCTGAAACACTAGATCTAGGTAAAATAGTAAAGGTATCATCTACGTATCTTTTAAAGATCCTCGGCTTGACAGGTGCCAATGAAAGCGCTCTCTCCTCGAAGTCTTCCATGAAAATATCGGCGACAACAGGAGACACCGGAGACCCCATTGCCACACCATCAACTTGCCCGTAGAATTCACCATTCCATAGCATATAGCCAGATGTAAGGCAGTGTTGTAATAACTCAGCATATTCTATTGCCATCTGTTGTTCAACCAATCTTCTTTTCACAATTTCGATACATTCTTGAACTGGTAGGCATGTGAAGAGAGACTGGACATCAAAACTGACCATAACTTCATCATCAGTTAGTCTCAAATCCTTAATCTCACTGACAAAATGGTATGAATCCCTTGTGTATGCTTCCGTCTTCCCTCGCAGTAAAGAAAGCACACCTGCTAAGTGCCGAGCTAATCGATAGGTAGGAGCATCGATTTGACTCACTATAGGGCGTAACGGAGCACCAGGTTTATGTATCTTTGGTAACCCGTACAACTTTGGTGGCACCGGGCAAGAAGGCACTAAACTTTTCACATCTAGATTAAGATTTTCAGAGTGCTTACTTATCAGCTCGGCTGTCGTTTTTATTACTTTCGCCGTTGGATCTCGCTTAACAAGCTTGTATGTTGTAGTGTCTGACAAAAGTACTTCCACTTTCTGGTTGTAATCACTAGTATCCATAACAACCGTCGCATTTCCCTTGTCAGCTCGAAGAATGGTGATGTCTGGGTCTTCACGCAAGCTCTTCAAAGCGTTGAATTCAGTTCTGGGTAAGTTAACTTTAGGAGACTTCGCTCGTCTTAAAATTGAAGACACATCCTGGCGTACGGCCTCCAAATCCTCCTTACGCATATGATTTTGGACCAAACAATCTTCCACACCGACTATAATCTGTTCAAAAGGGATATTCCGTGGAGTAACAACATAATTAAGCCCTTTTTTAAGAAGCAAGGTTTGCGAGTCCGACAGATCCTTCGAGCTAATATTCACTACAGGTGCAACGGCATTTGACGTTGACGTTTGATTACCTCCACGGAGCGTTTCATTCCTAGTGCGTTTTGATTTCAACTTGTCAAACTTAGCATTTTTCTTACATGTACAGCTTTTAAATTTTGATGCGTATTTGCAGAGTGCAGGCATTTATAAGCTAGACTGCGAGTGTGGTCTTTCATACATTGGTCAAACGAAACGCAGTGTATCAACCCGGGTGAAGGAGCACATAGCAGATGTCAAGCACCGTCGGTGTAATAGGTCTGCAGTCTGTGAACATGTCATTGACAAATCAAACCACTCAATTAAGTTTGATAAACCTTCTATCCTTGCCAAAGAAAAAAGATATTTTCCCAGGATGCTACGCGAGGCTATTGAGATTTAAAAGCATCCTAATTTCAATAGAGAAGATGGATTGTCACTACCACCTGCTTGGGATCCTGTAATACATCTCATCAAGGAACAAGCGAGACACAGGACTGCAAAACCTTAATTTCCGAACGGTGTAAAATATCTTATCTGTTTAAAGTAGTTTAATAGTCTCTGTTTTTAAAATATTATAATTAGTAATGAGGTAGCCTGGAAGTTTTTCTTTGCAGCGTTTCTTTTCTCCTCAGTACGCCTCATTTGTGAAATGCTGCTTGGTAAATTATTAGAATAAAATAATTAAGCCCTTCTGGCACATGTGTAACTGTCTTTACAGCTTAGGCCCATCTGGCATGTATGTACACCTTTATTTGTGTTTTTTCAAAAAAATGGGTAGTTTGCACAAATTGTAACTTTGACAGAGGAAAATACATCTTTTCTCAGTCCTCCCGTGACCATGGAAAGCTGGAAAGCTTCCGAAACGTCGGGAACTAAAATGAGATAATATACGCGATATAATCCGTTAAATTGTTTTATTTCAATTTCTTACATGATTTTGATTTAAAGATCTCAGGAAATTCCCTAATCTCTTTATAAATCAAGACTTAGAGAAAAGTTGCGACGTGACTTATTACACCAAGTAGTCGCGACCGAATCGTTTCTAAAAACTTTTTTAAACGTGGAATGCTTTCTGCTTCAAAAAAGTTAAAATTAATCTAAAAAGAATTGGAAACCTTTAACGTAATATGGATGAAAATCTTGTTTTTTTGGTGCATTTCTATAAGAATGACAATAAATTGAAATATAAATATAGAGTCTATAAAGCAAATTTCCTTTGATATTTAAAATAAAGTGCCGCAATAAAGCTCTGCTTGCATGCGTGTTATTTGATGGCGAAAATGACTACAACCAGTAAAGATACTTTCTGTTTTACTAATATCATGATAATAATCAGAATATTTGCAATATGGACGATTAGGTCAGTTGGTTAGAGCGTGCTGCCCCGGTCTGGCTCAAGGCACTGGTTCAAGTCCAGTATCGTCTAATTTTTTTTTCATTTGTTTCTGATCTTTGTTTATTTACCAGTAATGATTTTTAAACAGTAACTGCATGGTTAGCGTTGCAGAGCACTGAATACCCCCATTTTGTTACCCATGAGTTACTACGCACAATCGTAAATAACAATTTTCGACAAGAAAAACACGCTGTAAAAACTTTAAAAAATGTGACAGCGGAAACGCGACTGAAATAACTGCTGGCATTGCCAACGAAAACAAAGCCATAATTTTCATGAAAAAAAACTGTACCTATTTACACAGAAAGAATGTTTATACAAAATAAAACCTCCGCAGGCGGGGGTGGGAGGTGGGAATGTTCGAATGGGAGTTCCGAAGCAGATTTCGTTTTGCTGTTGATGTCTGTTGAAACCCAAATCTACAATGTTGGGAGGGTTGAATGCAGGGTGATTGTATATCTTTGTATTTTATGGGGTTTGTACGCAAAAAGGCCAACAGACAACGATTACATAGTATATATTATGTTAAGGTTCTATTGGCCGAAATAGATTCTTCGTTTATAAGCACTGTAAATAAAATTATTACAAAAATATATGATTGTTAATTTTAGTCGATATTGAGTATGTTTGTGTCGACTATCTTTTAGCCCGGGCTTGATTTCAGTTGGAATTGAAAAAACTGGTCTTAGATCAAAACAAGAGACGAATGAAGACAAAGTTGTACTGATATTTTAACCCAAGATCAATTATGGAGCTATCCCATATGAGTGTCATTTTCAGGTTGATTAACTAAAAATTAATCTTGTTTTGAAAATTTTTAGAACGCCAAAGCCTAATTTATCTCTTCTCTGAAGTCCGTTAGGACGATATTAGAGCTTAAAGCTTCTGTAAAGGTATTTTTTGGTGAATCAACCTAAAAATGACCCGCTTTTTTTTTTTTAATTGACTAGCAGACAAATTAATTTCAAGTCAACCTCAGAAAAAAATAAGGTGAGCAAAAAAAAAGCCATACTAAAGTAAAATTAGCGCAAAAACTTTTCTGTGTAATCGATACTCGTAACCAATATAAATTGTATTCAGTTGTAGATAAATATTCTTATACTATACGGCGCCCGCGACTTCCTTCGCGGAGGAGGGAAAAGTTAAACGACCTTTTTTCTTCAGCTTTAACAAATAAAAAGTATTTAAAAAGTACTTTTTGATTCTTCTGTTTCCGCGATTATTACTCATTGAAATAAAACAATTTAACGGATTATATCGCGTATATTATCTCATTTTTAGTTCCCGACGTTTCGGAAGCTTTCCAGCTTTCCATGGTCACGGGAGGACTGAGAAAAGATGTATTTTCCTCTGTCAAAGTTACAATTTGTGCAAACTACCCATTTTTTGAAAAAACACAAATAAAGGTGTACATACATGCCAGATGGGCCTAAGCTGTAAAGACAGTTGCACATGTGCCAGAAGGGCTTAATTATTTTATTCTCATAATTTACCAAGCAGCATTTCACAAACGAAACGTCGGGAACTAAAAATGAGATAATATACGCGATATAATCCGTTAAATTGTTTTATTTCAATAAGTACTTTTTGGTTATAAGCTATAACCATTTGTTGATGCCCAGCTACCCGTGTCACGAAAATAGTTTTAATCCTTTTAGCCGTTTTGGCGTGATGAAGCCGCAACGTTACATCGTCTTCTTGGATTCTTTAACTCCTCGAGGAACATAGGGTCTCAACTACATATTTCTATTACTTCCGGCAACGCATGGCAACAATCTTCTGCCAGTTCATTCCTATAGAGGTGGCTTCCTGTGCCACCGTTCTCCTCCAGTTGTCTTTTGCCGACCTCTCTTTTTTTTCTTTTCTGTTTAGTGAGAAGAAAGTTTTCGTGCTGCAGTGTGTCCTCAGGCCAACGCTACTTTTTGTCAAGAATCGTTCCGTAAACAGGACGTTCGTTTGTTAATTTCCAAAGGTTTTCATTGGTGATGGTGTTAAGCCAGAAAATACCCAAAATATGAGGCTTTTACTTATTTCTCACAGCCATATAACAGGACAGAAAGAACATTGGATTTAAACAGCCTTATATTGGTGCAGCGCGACAAATATTTCGAATGCCAAAAATTTTATAACTGTCCAAACACACGTCTTACTTTCTTGATTCAACAACGATATATACAGACATACTAGAAAAAACTATTCAGCGACCTGCAAATAGTCCTTATTTTTTATTTGAAAATTTCTTGATTTTACAGACGTGTCATTTTTACAACTTTATTATGGTACACTCGCATTATTATGTTCTGTAAATACATTTAATTAAACTAACTACGGACAATTTACGACACAAACACATTTCAAAGTTAAAAAGCGCCACATATTATACTTGACTAGACAAAGGCTTTGTTGTAAACATTTCTGCAACAAAATTTAGTTTCACCCACGTCAAGTTTTTAAACTGTTCAAATTTCATTTCAACAACAGTAGTCCGAATTAAATTACGTAATTCCGGTTAACTCCGTTTTACACGGTACAAGTGGTTGTCGTCGGGCGAGTAGCAAATTAATTGCTTCTTGGAACTGCTTGATCTTTACAACTATTTATAAACTAGAAGATGCTCGTATCATCGATTGCCTCGTTGTTTCATTAGCGTAGTAGGTAAAAAAATTTAGAACAATCTGTGTATACCCAGCTATTCGTGTATCAAAAATAGTTCAAATCCGTTCAACCGATTCGGCGTGATGAAGCCACAGCAAAACATACAAAATAATCCAAATAAATATTTTTCGATGTATTGACCTTGAAATAGTCCGTATCACTTTTTTTATTATCTTCAACATTTTATTTTTATAACTTTATAATATTAAAGATTTAATAGTATGCATTTTATTTAGATGCTTTTGAATAGGATTTGTGCTTATCTTTGCACCAAAAATTGACATTGACAGCGCAAAGAAATATTAAGTACATACTTCATATCACCCGTACGTATCAACCTTAGAAAAAAGAACTTTTCTCAATTTGTAAATTGAGAAACTCTCATCGACTATCCATTTATTGAATAACTCATTCATCATAGTAATAATATACTAGTATATAAACCCTGTTGGATCATATTATGACTCAGCTTTTTAAGCGCAACGTCATAGTAGATCTATCATCATTAAATGGAACTCGGAAAACTGCATTGACACGAGACGATGTCATCAATATGTGTATTTATATATCACTTGTACTTTCGATTAGTGGATTAGTTGAACTGAAATTTAAACATTATATGTAGATATTTAAATAAGAAGCTATATAAACAGTCCTATAATTTAATTATTTTAGGATTCAAATTGATCTTGCAGAACGATTTCCATTGACTTCTTAGTCTTGTCACAAATCCCATGATCTGATAGAAGTGGCAAGTATCAAAATCCTTTGCAAAATATTTCAGTTTGAGTAAATTATTTTTTTAGAACTAGAACGGGTACCCGCGGCTCCGCCCGCGTTGCCGAAATTCTCCATATAAACTTCTACCCCGCTTCTTAACCTACTAATAATATAAAATATAATAACTAACTATCCTAATCCCAGAGTCTCAAATTATCTCCATACCCAGTTTCATCTGGATTGAAGGATTTAAGTTTGATCACAAACCTTTATTTATATTAACTTCTTTATAAGTTTTCTTCTGATTCCGCGATTATTACTCATTGAAATAAAACAATTTAACGGATTATATCGCGTATATTATCTCATTTTAGTTCCCGACGTTTCGGAAGCTTTCCAGCTTTCCATGGTCACGGGAGGACCAGAGTCCTCGCGATATAATCCGTTAAATTGTTTTATTTCTTATATAAGTGTTTGTTACCTATTTTAAATATTGCCAGTATTTTTTTATTCAAACACCGGTGATTTCATTTAAAATTAAACGTACAATGCACTTATATAATTGAAAGTATATTGCAAATCACTAAACTGTCGTCAATAAATAAGTCTTTTTTAACAAAGTTCAGTGCGTAAATGTTATTTATAATGAATCTTGTTTCAAGTACTGTTCTCTGTTTAATTATTACATTCACTTGCAAAGATTACTTTGCATGTTGAAAAGCATTTAAGCTATGAATGCACGCAACATTAAGAAAGCATTAATGGAACCTGCCATTAAAACTAACAACGCGTATTAAGTGTCGGTCGTGGGCTGGAAGTGCGTCTTAATTTGGCTTATAACTGCAAAAACTGTTGTTCTACTTTCACACAGCAATGTATGTACAATCGAGGAATTTAATTTACATCCCATTTCGTACATTGTCACACTCAACATCAATATGAAAGCCGATAGAGATTCCATATCAATGTCACTATGACAAGGTACGAAAGTGTACACAAATTCCTTGACCGTACATGATGTTTTGGATCGACTTACCACTTATTTTCTGAATTAAAATACAACTCAATAGATACAATACCCAACTCTTTATTGCACACTTCAAAAAACAGAATATATGAAAAACAATACATTTAAGGCAAAAAGGCAAAAAACACTAAACAGCGGTCACTTCCAGACAGTGAGAGACGCGAGACGTTGAGAGAAAATCTTAGGTATAAGTGGATAGCGCCAAGCAATTCGGAATTGAAGTATTGTACCTACATATATATTAAACGTACACAAGTGCAAATACAAATAAATGCACATATACAATACACACGTCATATAAATGTACCACATTTTTTGTAGTTACAACTTCAGTTATGAAACAAAATATGGTAGCTATTTAAAGTTCTCAGAGTTGTCTTCAAACTTATCAGAGTTAGCTTGTCACACAGCGTCTGCCAGCAGAAGCTAAGGTGGCTTACTCAGCCTTAGTTCAGGAGTGTTTCATTTATCGTTATAGCATGTTTCGAAATTTTGAAGGTTTTTGAGTTCAAAAATACTTACAAAATCTCAAAAAAAAAAATTACATCCGTAAACATTTCATAACGCATGGGAACGGTGGCTAATTTTGAAGAACAATGCAGTGCGCAATGACCAATGGAAGTAATATTATATAATCGCTGCGCTTCAGGTAACCAATAGCCTACATGGCTATTGGTTACCTGATGCCGTGTTATTTTTTATAGATTTCAGATATATTTTTGGTTCGCTTCACCTCTGATAGGAATTCCTTTCCAGTGTATTTAATATTGAACTGGCTAGACCTATTATTCCAATGACCTTGATATTTTAAGTAAACCGATGTTCTCAAGTGAGAAAGGTCAAAGACGAACCGAATAAAAATCGTGACTTATAACCAAGTTATTTCAAACTAAACACCAATTTCATAGATCTATCAAACTTACAAAACAAAACTTATTTGTACCTACAGTTTCAATACTTATGCAAACAGACTTGTTTAATTCTTATTTTGTTTGAAAGTGAAAGCATAGGACTTGGAAGACGGATTGTCACCTAGACCTATTTAATGAAACATGTACTTACAACGTTCACACGTCAGTGTTTTATTAAAAATACTGCAATCGATACACCGCGCATTTTACCATAAAAAGTATGTTAACCTTTTTAAGCGCCTCACGGGTATACTCTCTTTGCATACAAAAAGGACTGAACTGGCCTAAATATCCCACTAAGATTTGCCCTTTTGTCTGAACAGGGCAGTGTAGTAAATTGTGACCTTGCTCCTATTTGCCTTTCTACGTAGAGTTACCGTTTCACGCGTAGACATGTTAATGTTTACGCTCCTTTACATTTTACAAAGCGAAACGCCCGTTTTGTATGACATCTGTAATTATTTTATGCAGGCAAGCTCGCATGTCAGTTTACAACCCTCGCTATTCATAGTACAGTCAACCTAGAATGATGATATTTTTACACGCCTTTATTTAACTTGTAATGTAAATATGGGCTATGCTCGGGATTTCTCTACGAGATCGCATCCGAAATGAGGAGTTTCGTAGACGAATTTAAATCACCGACATAGAAAACAGGGTAAGTAAACTGAAGTAGCAATGGGCAGGGCACATAGTTCGAAAAACCGTTGGCCTTTGAGACAGAAAGGTTCTCGAGTGGAGACCGCGTACCGGTAAGTGCAGCGTGGAAAGGCCATCCGCAAGGTGGTCGGACGACCTGGTTACGGTTGCGAAGACTCGCTGGATGCGAGTTGCCTCTATCCGACCTATGTGCAAATCTATTGCGGAGGCCTGTGTCCAGCAGTGGACGTCCTATGGCTGAAATGATGATGATGATGTATGTATGTATATGTGTATGTTTTTACGGGTCAAATTTTGCTTATTAAATTTGACCTACGTCCCGGTTTCCGATTGAACTTAAATTTGGCATACTTCATGGTAATTTTGGTGAAAATGCTATACTGTACCATTGAGCTGATCTGATGATAGAGCAGGTAGGTGGTCATAGGAACTCTGTGACAAAACAACGTAATTATACCGAGTTTGGGCTCCTTAGAAACGTCTTAATGAGTAGTTGACAGGTATTCAAAGAAAAGTACAGTCCGCGATAAAAGCTTGGAAAAAAAAAATTTACCGAAGCTTATTTGCGTATGTACCATATAATCATAACAGTGTAAGTTGTTATAAAAATAGCTTGGGTTTTGTACCTAGGACATTCCTAAATGAAATAGCGGATGTGTTCAAGAAAGGCCAGGTCGAGAGTAGAAACTCTAAACCGTCGAGCATGTATGAGGAATTTAATGGAAGTTACCCAAGCGAAAGAGATATGTAAATCTCATAGCAATTGGATAGAAGTAGTCTCTGATTATACCCATGGAATAAAGGCGTAATTCTATGTATACATGTATGGACATATCAGAGGCGTGGCGTCAGGAAAATTACAAGGGAAGCCGAAGCGTATTCATTTACACATATTTAAAGAAACAGGTGGTTAGCCTTTTCTTGGGCAACCCGGTGGGAATCGGCTTATATAGACGCCACGACACTTACATTTACAAATTATTTGCTTTACAATGTGTAAGCAACAAGATTGTAATTACAATTTTGTGCATTAACAAGATTTTGATAAGGTTGGTTTATATCTTATTTAACTGTAAAACGTGTAGGTACACTGTACAGCAATAATACATAACTGTTGATATTACAGACTGATAGAGCAGATATTGTACCAAAATATATTGAAGCTTATTTTCTTACTGGAAAGTGACATAAGGTCAAGTGGGGTAAGGGAAACACCGGGGTAAGAGAAACGTAGTAAATGTGTTACTGAAACTGACATACGTGTGTGTCAAAGAAAATGGAGTTGGGCCAACTGCATGATTGCTCCTTCACTACGAAATAATTAATGTTTCCCTTACCTTTAGTTCAGTCAAGTTAGTTTTTGTTACCCCACCTGACCTGATATAAATAAAAGTAAATTGAAGAAATGTTTGTTCGCGCATCAGTTCAGAACGTCTGCATTTATTTGGGTAATATTTTTTTATTGTTTTTGTAAATGTCTGGAGTAGATTTTTTCCATCTACAATTTACTGATAACGACATAAGTAAACATTTTTGGTTTAGTAATCCTCATAAAAAAAGCACTTAAATTAATGACTGAAACAAAAGATGTAAGAGAAATTTTTGAAAAATATTTTATTACACGGTTCATAGGTAAAGTAAAGGGAAATATAGGTCTCATCTTCTTAGTGCACCCATGCGAAGCTGGGCCGGGCAGCTAGTAGATAAATACCAGGGAAAAAATGGCGGAAGCTGACGGTCCTGAAATCCCGTTGAAGGGCAAATATTTATGAGATGTGCATGACTATTTTTGACGACATGCTTGGCTCAGCACGTTGTACAACAGCCTATGAAGCTGGCGGTCCCGGGTTGGAATCCCGGCCAGGGCAAGTGTTTGTGTGATTAGCACGAATATTTCTTCCTGGGTCATGGATGTTTTCTATGTATTTAAGTATTATAATTTATCTATATATTAAGTATATCGTCGTCTAGTACCCATAGTACAAGCTTTGCTTAGTTTGGGATTAGGTCGATTTGTGTAAAATTGTCCCCAAATATTTATTTATTTATATATTTATTTTTTATTCCCATGTATATAATTAAATATATCTATTAAATAAATTGTCTTCCAGTATTCATAACACAAGCCTTATTGTACTTACCATGGGACTATAGTCCGATCTGTGTAAGCATCAGTGGCATGGCGTCAATCCATATAAGCCGATTCCTACCGGGTTGCCAAAGGGAAGGCTTGTAACCGCCTATTTCTTTAAATATTAGTAAATGAATACGCTTTGGCTTCCCTTGAAATTTTCCTGATGCCACGCTTTTGGTAAACATTATCCCCTAATATTTATTTATTTAATTTATTTAAACTTACACACATCCACCTATGTAGTCCCAAACTAAGCAAAGCTCGTACTTGTAAATGCAACATTTAATTAAAACTGCGCGCGGGAAATGAAAACGACCTAATTACCATCAGTTAAAATTGCTAAAATTATTTAATAATAACCAGTTAACAAACATGATTATTACGGCCACGGTAAGCCCACGATTTAATTTCCCCTGTGAACACCCGGTAAACAAATTTCAGTATCACGCTTTACTTGTGGTAAGGGGGGTTGACTGACGGCTTCTGACCCAGATGATTTGCCCTAAATTTAATTTACTTTACACAAGCAAATAACGCCAAGACGCAATTGAAAAATATTTCACCCGTAACTCCACCGTAAGCTATATATATATACAGTTGGCATATCACTTAAAGTCGCTTATCTGTAAACATGAAAGCAGGGCTCGCAACCGATATTTATAAATCTTTTATTTCTGGAATGTTTTAAAACTGTATTTAGACAAAAAGTCACAACCCATTATTTTTTCTTTAACGTTGACGGGTACAAAGTATCCTACAATTATCTGGAGATACCCAGCTACCCGTGTACCAAAAATTGTTGTTATTCGTTTAGCCGATTTGGTGTGATAAAGCACCAACGACACATACAAACAAACGAAAAATCCAAAAAAAATATTTTTCAATTTAGTAACCTCCAAATAGTTTGTTACACCAATTATTTGGAAATATCTTCAATTAACAGAGTTTTGTTTTTACAACTTTAAAAAAGTATAGATATAATAATTGAGCACGCAATGTCTATCTTATCACTTGATATATGTAATATACGTAGACGTGACGTCCTACCAGTTGTCAAACCAAGTTAGGATGTGTATGTGTACAGCGCTGCTGTGGCGTATTTATAAAATAATTACGCCTAATTAATAGATTATTTAACAAAATTATTTTCCCACAATTACTTTTAACAAAAACTTATCGCTGGATAAAATATTCACCCGTATAAAATTTACAGACTATTTAGTTCAAAAAATAAGACTTAGCAGCGTCTATATTATTGTAATATTTACGCTTTTTTATACATGAACTACACGCATACTTTCTTGTATCTTTTTAATAGGTAAGTAATTTTTTGTATAACTATATAATATATCCTATCGGTATCGCTCACCAATTACCTAAATATCTTATCCCGGAAATACTTCTAACTTCCAAAGCCGGTCTGATATCTGTTTCAAACTTTAGCCAGTCATCATTGGCAATTACGTTTTCATTTGACACTTCTAGATGGAAAAGGTGTAAACATTTTGTGCGACATTAATTGTACAAAATAAAAATTCTAGCGCATTATATTGCGAATAATTATGAATTAAACTTAACTTTTGCCCCGCCCGTGGCTTCGCTCGTAGGAGCGAAGCCATATTTAGTCATATCCGTGGGGATATGACTAAAATTCTGTTCTTTTCTTGACCATCCTATTACTTCATACGAGCAACGTTTGTTTATATGTATATACGTGTACAAATATACATACACTAGAAGATGCCGGCAACTTCGTTCGCGGAGGAGAAACCAGTCGTTTTTTTTCAGCGTAGTCGTGTAAAAAGTATCCTATAACTATCTGGAGATACCCAGCTACCCGTGTACCTAAAATTGTTGAAATCTGTTTAGCCGATTTTGCGCGATGAAGCCACAACGACACATACAAAAATTTTAAAAATCTAAAAAAAATATGTTTCGTTTTAGTGACCTGCAAATAGTCCATAACAGTCGATTTTTTTAAAATATCTTCAATGTTTCATTCTTAAAACTTTATAATAGTATAGATATATTTTTAATTACGTAATAATATGATGTATTTAAATACCTTTTTTGGTAAGTTTGTTTCATTGTATTGTGAAAATGAGTGAAAATCATGTAAGTTTACATAAATCAACGTTTTTTTGAAAACGGTTCTAGCAGTTTCAACGAAAATTGGCGTGTAGGTGTAGTTTTTTTTCTCAAGTCTTTTTTTTATTCAAGTTAGATAAGGCTTTATCACGAAAAACAAAAAATCAGGCAGCAACCGAGTAAAGCTCGTCACTAAGTTTGTAAAGGCATTACAAATAATTAGTACCGAAATAAAACAGATCTATTTTAACTAGTTATAATGGGCAGAATCTGAGAAGATACTCAGTATAACAATGCGAACCTTACACAGCGTCATCTATTATTAAGTCCCGAGACCCAACCCATTACGTTTTCATCCGGCACCTCCAAAGAAACGATACGTCGACCCGCAAGCGTGAACGGGTTCAATATATAAAAGCGGTACTTTGTTTCGTTTTACGCAAATGATTGTTTAATAGCCACAAAGAGACTTTGGCGGAACAATTTATGGGTTCGTAAGTATATCGGTTGCCCTCACAAAACGTTTTGGGCGCCATACCGGTTCCTCGATCATTTAGATAGGAGTTTTAAGACTTTTGACGAATGATATGAGCTAGTAAATGAGTTTTCGGGTAAAAGCGGTGATACTGTAACGGGACATTACGCTTTCTCCGATATTTGATGACTTGGAAAAGATATAGACAAACAATTGATACATCAAATTGTTTTGATAAGTCGAGAAAGGGAAGGGACGACCAACAAAAAGTTACAACGCCATTTGAGTACAAGAGTAAAGATGGCATATATATGTGTGCGGGGACTGGCAGATTTATTATGCAATAATATTTATGGATAGGTTGTATCGGAGTTAACGAATGCGTTGTATACGTCAACTGTAATATTGCGGGATTTGCTTGCGATTGATATATCAAAATATGTATTAATTTGACAGCTAGGGGAGACCGAGTACAGTTGATTCACAGGTTGTTTGTCACACGACGGCTATAACAGAAAACTTCACTAAATAAGTTCATCTACCGGTGTCGAAAGATCGCGAGAGCTTTATCAAGGAAGGGGCTCTCGAAATTTTTTGACACCGGTTCATAGTCAATTACGGCCTCTGCGACCACCGACCCGTGAGACGACCTTACCCAGTCTCTGCCCCTATCACATGCATTACCGAAGCTACCGTCAGTGAGGCTCCTAACAGTGAGGTAACATTTAAGTGGAAGTGTGCTCAATTTCAACACGTTCTGTTAACTTATAGATGTTCAAGTTCAACATTACTTTGGCAGTCGTAATCAGCCGTTAATAACTCACAGAGCTAGTAAAATTGGATCTAGAACAACATCCTGATCAAACAAAAAATCATGTCATACGAAGACACTCGCTCGACTGTTCATCACAATGTTTAAGTGTATCACTACCTTAACTCACCAAATTGTAGGTATCGAGAATAAATGCGAACCATAAAAGTGCGTCTCAATAAAGGTTCGGGAAAATAAGTAAATTATTTCATAAAAATGTGATCAATCAGCCGGACTTTGTTAAAAAGACGTCATCTACAAAGGAAATTGAAAATATTCATTAGTTGGATAATATTTTTTTCCCTAACGGACGAATTCCAATCTCTTGATAACAGAAATGAGTGGAATATTTTTTATACTTACATTTTGATCAGTGAAATTGAAAATATTATTACTTGAGTATTCAAAATCTGCTATATCAGATTTGCGGTAACAATATATTTATCAAACAATTCATTACTTTTCAACTTAGGTACAAATTAGGCATTCAAATGTTTGCGATAATTTTCATCGCATTAAGCATGTTCGATACACAATATACTGTTAGCAATATAATACACAAAACTGGTGTGGATCACCAATGACCAGCCATCAACACTAGTTTTGTGTATGATATTGCTAACAATATATTGTGACCAAAATGACCCGAGATCCAAAAATGATTGAAAAAGAGTTGAAAATGGCTGAATAGCCGTCTTGGCCGCAAAGACGGACACAAACAGCCAAAAAAATTTCGATTCTGTGGGCTTCAAAATAGTCTGTACCTATGTAAATGTCTTCAATGATACATTTATTTTTTTACATTTATTTTAAAGAATGACCAATAGAGCTTAGGTACCTACTTTCAGTATCCTATTTTATATAGAAATTTTTAACTTTGCAAGTAAGTGGTCTTTATAATGTGATTTTATTTTTCAAACGGATGTTCATCCACGGATTACTAAAACATTCTTGAAAACATAAACTGGTTTGCTGATGTGATGGTTTCCACATATTTCGACAAACGCAACTGTTATCAAAATCGACACGAAAAGGAACCAGATGTTGATCCGTGATCTAATATAAGTAGAAAACACTCATTCTCTCTCTTTCTCTCGTAGTGATGAAATAATAAACCACTCGAGTTCCTAAGTCAACAGCTGTCATTAAAAACAAAAGTGAGTGAAACAAAATGATAAACAATGAGATAAATAGCCCTCGCAATATAAAGTCCATTTTAGTTTAAGTACACTCGCTTTAATGAAGCAGGTAATGAGACTCTGAGAGCAAACAAGTCGAGGCAGGGCTGTGTAGGACTCTTCAACCCGGGCCTCTTTGTCACGTTATAAAACTGGATAAAACTGGATATTAGCATTACTTTTTCAAAACCATCGTTTTATTATTATTATAGCTTTATTTTTCCATCCAATTGGTATATATTTACATTCAAAAATAAATATTACATATTAATGTTTGTTGTTATGGCCCCTAAGAAGGCCTTTTTTGAGCGGTGCTCATCTAGAAGTTAAGACAACGATAATAAACCTAAAAGCAATAAGCAACTCTAACATACCGGATAATTAAAACAAAATAATAACACCAAAATTAGATAAGACTAAACCTAAAACCCAATTCCCCAATCCGGCTGGTCCCCGAGGGGAGAACGACCACTACCCTCCATCGATTTATTAGTAGACCTATAAATAACATTGTCAGTAAGTATATCATTTATTTTCTCAAGATTGGGTACATTTGCAGGGACATGCAATTTTTTCTGTGCACATTTGCATTAATAAGCTAAAAACACACAAATAACAGTTTTCTGAATAATCAATTACAATAACGGATAGAAATATTGGTATTTATAAGCAAAATATAACTATCACTTATTAGCTTAGTAAAAATCGATTTTATTACATTATCTAGAAAAAAAAAAAATTAAAAATTATAAATGAATAAATATTACAGCACAATTTTTACACAAATCGAACTAGTCCCATGGTCCTCAATAAGGCTTGTGTTATGGGTACTAGACGACGATATATTTAATATATTATATATTTACTTACTTACATAGAAAACATCCAAGAATCACGAACAACTATTTATGCTCATCACACAAATATTTGTCCTTACCGGGATTCGAACCCAGGACCTTTAGCTTCGCATGCAACATTACTCCCGCTGAGCCAAACCGGTCGTTATGAATTAAAGTGATGTAACTAAAAGTATTTCTTAATTGTGTAAAATGTATTTTCCTTAAGCCGTTTGAATAATGTTGTCTTGAGTTGTTTAACTGTTTTTGTTGTCTTGAATTGTAGAACTTAAAATATCAGAGCGTAGTAGCCTCATCGAAACTAAGCGATTTATCTCCAGTATACACTTGTCCGACTATGTAATACTCGTATGACTACTATCCCCGGTGCGGTGACATAATCATATCCGGTCAGCTGTCATCTTTACACGCGAGATCATTGTGCGTGACTAACAATTTGCCAGATAAACTAGGTAGAGTAGAGGGCGTCCACCGGAAAGATGGGCCAACAACATAAGGCGCTACGCCGATTCAAATTGAATGCAAGTGGTAGGGGACAAAAAGTCATGGAAGGCTATGAAGGAGGCCTATGTCCGAAGGCGGATAAATCTAAACTAAGGGCGACAATAAACAATTTGTATAATAGTAAATTGCGCCGTCTAGGTAATTGTGACTACAGTAGTACTTCCAAGTTTGAAAAGTTCGTGTCACGGTCTCTCCAAGATATTAAAGTACGTTTAAGAACAAAAAAGTGTAGACATCGATTTTTTAAGCAAAAATCTTGACTTTTACCATCACGATATTCGTGATTTTTAAACTTGACGGCAGAAAAGCCGGTTTCAAAACTAAAAATGCAAAGATTTTGTAACAAATAGTGACACAATTTTAAGACAAGCTGTCTGGGCTCTGTAGCTCAATTGGCAGAGCGTGCGCCCCGGTAAGGCACTGTTTCAAATCTGGTCGGAGTCTTGAATTTTTTTTATTAATCAGATCTTTGTTTTTTAAGAATATAACAAAGTGTAGGCCCAGTTTGATACTATTATAGCCGCAAAGAAAATAGTAAAACGATAACATTTTCCATTAATATTAAAAAGCGCTCAGTGCAACTTAATAAATTATTTTTGAAACAAAGTACGTAAATAGTAAGGGAATTTAAAACACGTGCCTATTTCGCTCTTATCAGAATAACAATAAGGACTAAAAAGGGAACGTGTTTCAGTCATCATTACTGTTTGTAGCGTTGCTGTATAAAATCTTAATGACTTAGGTTTTACGATGTTATTTGAAGCGTGGAATTCAAAATTGATAAGATGGCATAAATACTAAAGTAGCCACATTTGTACGTCGTAAAAATTTTAGTGAGAAAATAATTTAAGACCAATTTTTCGAATATTTCTTATTTATTTATTTTTTATTTTATTATTTATTTATTTCGAAATACAAGCAACGAAATATGCATTAAATTCTGAAATTTTTAAAAAAGGTATATTTTAACCAGTAAATAGCCCTTACCCTTATACCTACTTGTGTTCTAAAAGGTGCTTGTTGAAACAAAAACTACTTACGGGTCGGAGTATATTGTTTATTTTTATCTCAAAAACCAAACTTCGAAGGTCGAAGCCAAAATATCAGTACCTTACATATATACTATTATAAAGTCGTATAATTGAAATATCTGTACATTGAAGTTATTTTCAAGACCTCTATTAATTTTATTGTAATGGACTATTTGGAGGTTAATGAAAATATTTTTATTTTTTATGTGTTGTTGTGGCTTCATCACACCGTATTGGCTAAACGGATTTCAACTATTTTGGTATACGAGTAGCTGGGTATCCACAGATGGTTACAGGATTCTGTTAGAGCCCATACAAACTACATGTTCTATGTGTGCTGTTTTTGTAATAACGAAACCTTAGATTTAACATGTGATGGTTGCTATGTACAGTGATCTAAGAACTTCATCTTTGCTGTCCACGGATTAAACCACTCTCAGGGTAATTAAGTGGTTTTACTCTAACAGTTACTGTTTACCGGACGGTGAAAAAAAAACGAGGGGTTATGACTTTATCTCCTCCGCAGTTACAATACAAAGTTTCAGGCACCTTCTAGTGTTTTATAATAATCATAGTGTCTCAATATTACCGTCGAAGAGTATTATTTGAATTTACAACAACATATTTGGCAATAACAATTGCCAAAATTCCATTTCCATAACTTAATTGCCCCAATTCATATGCGCTACATACTTGCGCTATTTGCTAGCGGAAATGGTATTAATTATAACTTTGATTGCCAAAATAACCAATGCGAGTGCATATAACTCTAGCATACAAATTAGGTAAATAATTCAATTGTTCGGTTGATCTATGAACAAATTAATTTGTTCATAGATCAACCAATTTACCACAACATTGCAAATATTTAACTGTGAATAACTTAGAAAAATAAGTTCGTTTACTAACTATGTTTCAAGAGCATTTTAATTAAAACATAGTTTTACAAGCCATGAAAATGTAATTAGAAAATGTTGACGTGTATACTAAAAGTTGATTGTTAAATGTTGAATATAACTGAATAATATTTTCCTACCTTTATACGGACGTAACATTTTCTAATTTTAAAAGCTTCATTTGAAATCAAACATATTAAAAATAAAAATGTATTTGTTAATAATGAATAGAAAAAGAGCGTTTCTAATTCATATGCTACCTGTGAAGTAGTAAATTGGTTTAATGTAAACAATTTATTGTTGAATGAGAAAAAGACTAAATGTGTTAAGTTTATCACGAGTAACGTGAAACACGAGCAAGCAAGCGTTATTGTTAAAGGTGAGGAACTGGAACCAGTTAATAGAACAGTCTTTCTCGGTATAACATTAGATTCTAAGCTCCAATGGGGTCCCCATATTGCTAATCTCTCGAATAGACTGAGTTCTGCAGCTTTTGCAGTAAGTAAGATTCGTCAATTAACAGACGTGATAACGGCTCGATTAGTGTATTTCAGTTATTTCCCACTTTATTTATGTCGTATGGCATCTTAATACGGGGCAGTGCTTCCGACATTAATACTATATTTGTTTTCCAGAAATTACGGGCTGTTCGTGCGATACATAAAATGAACCATAGAGACTCGCTTAGAGATAAGTTTAAGGACATTAATATAATGACAGTGCATTGTCAATACATTTATGAGAATATTATGAATATTATGTATGTACATAAAAATACTACCCACTTTAAGAAGAACTGTGATATACATAATATTAATACTAGAAATAAGCATAAGCTCGCAGTGCCTGCTACTAGGCTCCATAAAATAAGGAGATCATTCATGGGTAACTGTGTGAGGTTTAATAATAAACTTCTTAGCAGCATAAGTGAGTTGTCTATTGGTAAATTCAAAAATATTGTGAAACCAAAATTATTTTCTAAAGCTTATTATAGCACACAAGACTACATGAATGATAAAGCCGCGTAGGATTAATGTAAATTATAGCGTCATGTAGGTATATGTATAATTATTTTGACAAATACCTAAGTTATTATTTTAATCTTAATTGTTTTATATACTATGACATTTAGAATTTTATTCTAGACACATTCCAGATTATTATTTTTTTCTTTTTTATTGACAATCCTTTTGGGATTTATTATATTGATTATTTTAATTTTTAAAATGATGATTTTATCAATAATATTATACTTAAGTTAAATGATCTGATTAGGTTTTTCTGGGTTTCCCCTAATCCTTGCAGCAAATGTTGGATCATATTGTATGTCTCCCAGCAAACACTTCACTCTCATGTAACTGACGTTTCAAAAGTGCTTGTAACTAGGCCTTCTTGAATAAAGAATATTTTGATTGATTGATTGATTGATTGTTTTCTCGTTCCTGAGAAATGAAATAAATTGGAGTATAACATCCTGATTCAAATGAAAAGTATAAGTAGGAAGTACTTTCCACCCTCTCATTTTATACACATTATTGAGCATAAATTTGACAGATTAATATTATGTATATACCTAATAGTATCATGTTCGCAAAATGTTTCATTTGCCAATTGTTTCAATTCCCAACGACTTTCTCTGAAACCATATTTTTTTCGGAACTTTCATAAAATAAACCTGACTTACACTTAATTACTCGTATATTCTATAAAATGGTACAAAAATCACTAAGAATATTTTTCGGTTTCAGAGAAAATCGACTGGACATTAAAGTTGGAAAATAACACATTCGGTGAAAAAAAATTCGGCTAAAGGGCAGAGAACCAAACATATTGTATATTTAACAAATAAATATGATATGATATTTTGAAATTTATTTATCTACTCTTTCATTTTATAGTCTAGCGTTGCTGTATAAATAAATACGATACATAAATAATCATTTTTTATACCTTTGGAACAAAATGTTAGGCTCCAGTTCCCTTAACTTTGGGAACAAGGGCATTTTCTTACAACCACTCATGTCTAAACAAGAAACAATTTAAATAAATTACTGCGAAATACATAATTAGATTTCGACAATTTGTGACAACGACCTTTTTTAAACTTGGAAGCACGAGGGATTTCATTGTCCAAAACAAACTGCGGAACGGATGTCCTGCAAACTTCCTGTTTAATTAAATGGCTGTTTGTGCAAACCGACAGACGTTTTCTACATTACCGAGTATTATTGAAACAAAGAACGGCTTTATGCCGCTTTATATATCTTTATGTTGGGCCTGAAAATACGGCGCGCATTTGGAATGGTTAGAACCCCGCCGTTTGCTCAATTGTTTGTGCCGACTGTTTCTTTTTGGGCTCTCTAGAGGTGGAAAGCGATTCCGGTGAAGTGCGAGCCAGTCCGATATTTTGAGTGATTTAAACGTCAATTTTTGCGTAGCTAAAACCGGCCTGTTATCACGCCCGTAAACAACAATATCATACGCCGTCATGAGATTATTTATTTACATATTAATTTGGGAATGTTGAGATTGCACTTTTATATCTATTACTATATTTTCTTCTGTTTCCGCGATATAATCCGTTAAATTGTTTTATTTCAACGTTATAGTTATTTTCATGCAAAATTCGAAAGTAAGTTAAAAATCCAATCGAAGATCGTCATATGTTTTCCATTTGTGTTGAATACATAAATAGTGTTGAATTATCAGTTTTTACAAATCTATACAGCCCAACAGAACTCGAAAGACCTGACAAAGATGACCTCGTGAGGGTCGCGGGAAGTCGGTAAATGCGGTCTGCGCCGGATAGCACCCTGTGGCGAGCAATAGGGAGGCCTATGTTCAGCAGTGGACGTTCGTGGCTGATAGATAGATAACCTAACATAGATCAGTATATGTTTTTTGTTTCAGAAGCACAAAGAAAGAAAGATAATGATTTCGAGTAAAATAGGTCTCTACCTGCTAGGCAGTGGCATGGCGTCTATATAAGCAGATTCCCACCGGGTTGCCAAAGGAAAGACTTATAACCACGTTTTTCTTTAAATGTGAGTAAATGGATACGCTTCGGCCTCCTTTGTAGTTTTTCTGACGGCACTCCTCTGCTACCAAGTCCCTTGCCATTCTGGGATCAACCGTCGTCAGTCTTTTAACTGTAACGACAAAGAGATTTATATGGAAGAAAAAACTTCATGGTCGAAATTAATTTCAGTTAGAATCATAAAATTGCTCGTATACACAAAACATCACTTTAAAAACATTTTCAAAACTAGGTGTAATTCTACGTATTTATTATCAAACAAAAATTCTCTCCATTTCTAATTACAAGACAAACGGCTCATCTTGCGTAAATTTAATTCAAACCGCCTCTAATCCAATATTGAACAACGAGGCCACTTCAAGGAATGTAATTTAAAGGCACAATCGAAGGAGCCCCTCAGAGAAGCAAACGCCGGTCCTTACATTCATTTTCGTGCTGATCGCTTTACACGCTATGAACCTTTAAAACCCAGGGGAATTCTGAACAATGCACATGGCCAGTACAAAGTTGTTGTTGACCCGAGTCCAAATAGAGAGCTCGTCTTAAAATATTCAGGCTGCGGCTGGCTGGTACCTACGCCGCTAGGTAATTTGTATTTGGGTTGGTCGCAACACGCAATGATGGTCAAACACAAGCGGTCCCTCTGCGCAAGGACGTTTTAGAAGCTTTTTTTGTGTCAAAATAAACGTTTGCTTTCTTGGAAACGTGGTTTAACGCTGCGCTATGTTATCGCTGAGGTTATTTCTCTGGGGATACTTTAAATAATACAGTCTTAGTACAGGCGATCTGTCTAAAATGGTATCTTGACTTTAGAAGAACATACCTTACTTTTATAAGTCACGTGTGGGCGATATTCAAATACCCTGCTTATTTTCAGTAAAGATTCTTATTTACTAAGTTTCTGAATTGAGATTAAATATCAATCATTAAAATAATTGTAATACTCAAAATATAATAAACGTATTTTATACCGTCTTTCTTCATATTTAAAAACTAACTCTTATACTGTAAATATACATGTCAATTCCTTCATATTTTTTTGTATGACAGTTGTAATGGAAATTTTTACGTTTCGACAATATTGTGATTAATACGAAAAACGCTACTTTTTTTATAAACACATCATACATTTATATTATTAGTTAAAACTTCTAATTACCTCATTAGTACCTATTAACTTCACACCCAGCTTTTACAAAGTTTGCCACGTCAAATATGAAATCACGTCTCTGTTCAAATTTTCTGCGAAATCATAATGGGCTCAACGTGTTGATTTTCATATTTAGGTAATCATAGTGGACTGGTCACGCGATTGTTAACGAAATTATTCCATGGCTCTTGGTCGCAGATATGACTCTTTGGTTAAAACACATTATATCGCCTCTTTGTGTATGTTAAAAATTTAGCTCCTATCACTCAGGTTATTTATTAGACTGGCGGTTACACATGCAGTACGGTTAAGAACCCTGAATACATAGCTTAATAAAAGACTCTAAAATCATTCATTTTAGCTTAAAACCACAGTAAAAAGTTAATTTATTCAACTACCATGCAGCTTCATTTGTACTACGCAATGATTTTGTCACCGTATCACGATTCTATACTAGTTTAAAATTGTAAAAATGAAATGTCTGTTTATTAAAGATATTTCCAAAACAATAAGTGATACGGGCTACTTGAAGGTCACTAAATCGAAAAAAAATTGGTTAGTGGATACTTTTTACTCAACTACGCTGAGACAATATTGGTTATGACTTTTTTCCTCCGCGAACGAAGTTGCGGGTACCTTCTAGTTATTATTATATTACTTATCGACTTCGTACACGGAGGGGGAAAAGTCATAACCCTCTTTTTTTTCTTCAGTGTAGTCGGGTAATAAATATCCTTTAATCATCTAGAGATACTCGGCTACCTGTGTGCCAAAAATAGTTGAAATCAGTTTTGCCGATTTTGCGTGATGAAGCCACAACGACACTACAAACACATAAAATCCAAAAAAAAATTTTTTCGTTTTAGTGAACTCCAAATAGTCCGTAACAACCATTTTTTTGAGAATATTTTCAATGTACAGATATTTCATTTTAACAACTTTATAATTTCAAATTCAAATTCAAATTCATTTAATATATAGCAATCATAACCCTCATTTTTTTCTTAAGAGCAGTCGAGCCAAAAGTATCCTGTAACATTCTGTAACTGTCCAGCTACCCATTTTCCAAAAATAGTCTAAATCTGTTTAGCCGATATGGCGTGATGATCGACACAAATAAACATACAAATAATCATATAAAATCTTTCGATTTAGTGAGCTAGCTCCAAATGGCCCGTTACAATAGTTTTTTCTTTAATATATGCAATGTACAGACATTTAATTTTTACAACTTTATAATAGCATAGATAATGGTATCCTGCCTTTTCGCCGAATTTTTCATTTGCCAACTGTTTCATATATGTTTTAAAAATATATTCAATGTACAGATATTTTATTTTCACAACTTTATACCGGTATAGATATTGGTAAAATCGACTAATCATTGAGCAAGCACGAGTGGGAATGGTTTCAAGTTTTTTTTGTACATTAAAAAACATTGGTTGTTACTGCTTTGAAAACTTTAATGATGTTCACTCGATTACAATATAAACTAATTGGCGACCGCTGTATTTTCTAACAGTAATAGCTCAAGTGCCCAAGCTGTAGTAATAACACGATACCACCAACCACGATTTTCCGCAAAAAGGCCGCCATAAACGAGGTTTGATAATCAGATCAGATACGTAACAGAGGGCAGGTCGAGTGCTCACAAAACACGAGGGATTTTCAGTAACACTAGGAGAAAACGCAAAACATCAATAACAAACACATCGTGTATTCTGGCTGTCACGGAATATTCTTTAAAAAAAAACGTTTCCTGAGATCATAGGTCTAATAAATATAACAAACGTGGATAGCTATTAATCCTACTGACAGTGTATTGAATTGCTTTATTTTGCGGCTTGAGAAATGTGAGATGGAATCCAGTTTATAGGTGTAAGGAATCCATTCTAGATGATTAACCGTTTATCACTGTTTTTCTTTGAGTTTCCCTTTATTTTTCCTTATCTGGGAATGTTTGTTGAGAGGAAAGTTAGTGAGCTTGGTAATGCTTTTCCCTACTTTGGTGATACAAGTCTTGTATGAGGGTAAGCAGTTACTTATTTCGAATGGCGTTGCTGTGTTATATATGAGCATAAAGGTTAGATGTGTACTTAAGTTAATTAAATGCATGGTGGGACATTAAGTATAAGCTTCTAACTCCATACTAATCATGAATGCAAAAATAACCCTATCTGTTTGTCTGCTGTTATCTTTTCACACTTTTAAAGCTATGAACTAATGTAGATGAAATTTAGTATGGAAATAGAACCCTGAGAAGGACATAGCGTAAAAAATAAATGAAAGTTTACGAAGTTAAGGAATCATTGAAACAAAAGCTAATTAGATTTCGATAACACGGGCAAAGCTAGTTGTAATTAATATGTGTTGCTGCTTACGTTACGGCGTTGATGCTACTGGCTATTTTATTTAAATAAATATATAAAAATTAAGTCATTATATTTTATAGTTAGTTATTTTTATATTTTAATTTCTGTCTTTGACTTTTGGAGACAGTACACCTCCAAAACATTATGTGTTACCATGGAGACTCTTTACATCTCCAGCAATTTTTATTTATTTCTTATTTATTGTTTTAAGGACCTTTATACTGTCTACTAAACTTAGTATAGGCTCTTTGCTATATACTGTTATTTATTATTAATCTTTTTTTCTTTCTTTTGACGCCTACAGACCCTTTTCATCTGTCTAAGCACAGGTTAACTTATCATCTAATGGACCAGGAGACAATGTACCTGTAAAGTCTGCCCAAGTATTTGTCTGTTGCATTAATATTGCTATGCACTATAATGTCATTATATAGATTGTAAATATTGTCTGTGTTTATTGTAAAATCAGAAATTTAAAAGTGCCTTTGAGGCCTACTTGCAGAACAAAGATTTTAATTTGAAAAGATTAAAATTTAATAAAGTTGCATACGATGACCTTTCCTGCTTAATTCCACGTCATAGCGATGACGTCAGGGATAATGACGTATCAGGTGGCCAGTTGAGCCATTATTATATAACATAGAATACATAGAGCCGTTATTGCACATATATAGTATCTGTAATTATATGTATACTGTAGCGTGTAATAACCCTATATGCATTACGTACTAGGTTTCACGGCATTACATATGTGAAAACCATAGGCTTACCCTTCGAGAATGCCTGCGCATTTTTGGGACAAATGTAGATTACTTATGTCACTTTGCGAACACAATTTCGGCTAAAAGAAGGGGTTCCCACGAATTGAGAACCTGAGGAGAAAAAACTAGTTGAAAATATGAAAATATAATACCTACTTATAAATATCCTTAAAACTAGTACTCATTCATTACTGTGATACGGTGTAAAATAACAGAGAATTACATGGCGTTAAATCGATTCTTAATTGGTGTGAACTTAGTTTAGGCTAAATTATTGCACAATGACTTAGTAGTCATTAATTTCTAACAGTCTCTTCCATTCACTCATCATGATTCGACATACGTTAATATATGAACACACACACTAGGTACATGAAGTAAAAGTATGTAGGTATGTTGTATATGTGTTAATTTCTGTGCGTATTGTAACTATATTTTTGATTTTTAATTCTTAGATTTAGACCCTGCACCATATAAATATTTAAGCCGATAATTGACTAGTAGAGAATGCCTTTTGGAATTGCCCTTTGGAAATTTCTTGATCGTGCAATTAGGATTTAATTAATTATTTGATAAAGGCAAACTTATAATTACAAGAACTTAGAACAGGTACTTATAATTAGTTTAAAATGGTATGCTGCATTGGTAGCAAGATTTGTCTTGTTTGGAAAAGCGGTGTCTCCTGACAGAAGCATAATTAAATGCTTAACAAGAGGCTCCAACCTTGTCTATTTATAACACGTGTAAACAAAACCATAATAATCATTTTTCATATTCATTTTCAAGAAAAATGTAGGTTGGGTTCATTCGATATCGCTTTATGTGTTACCAATATCACTTTTTTGTGGAACAAAATATCTTTATCTTAGATATCCATACTTTCCAACATCTCAGTATAATAGTTGGAACAAAAATCTCGAAGCTCTCATTGAAAACAAACCAAACTTCGACTGAAGACTTACTTAAGTCGAAGTCAACCTATGCTTGAATCAATTTAGAATCAAAACACGAGGCAAATGCGGAAAGGAAACCAAACGACTTCTATTCACGAAAGTTTTTCTTGTTTACAAGATTATAATTCAGAACGTGCGTTCCATGAGGAAGTATATTTTTAATATTGTTTTGGTGGCATAATTTATGATTTGCCCGCGGCTTTTGTCGCGTAAGAAACATAATATTAAGACGTACTCTACTATTGTGATTGAATCAACGTAAAAAGTAAATATAAATAGCGTCCAATTATGGTCAGTGGCCATCAGAGCGTCCGGCAAACGCATTTTTTAAAAGAGTTGCATTTGTCTCGTTTGGTTCGATATTTCTGTACATTGTTAATATTTTGATAAAGTAGGTCCTTGAATTAATATTTTTTTATTGAGTTTTGAATGTTTTTATGTGATACATGATTTACTGTCCTTACAGGTACAAGTTTATACATCTTATCATAAGAAGTATGTAAATATCATCATTTTGGTAACAAAATATTTTTTGTAGGACTATACCCTGACTCACTATAGTGTGTTTTCCGTTACAACTTTTTTAGGGGCACATTCAATTTGCATTGTTAAATTTATTTATACGGTGGGCGTTACAAACTCTAAATATATATGGCGAAAACTAAACCTAAAGGTCCGCAATAACGTCTTCTTAAGTTCCATGCGGGGAATCGCATAAATCAGGCTGCGAATGCGTACGCTACGGCTTTCCCGTTTTGATGAAAAACAACATCATTACACTCGCGCCAAGTAATGTTGCGTAACGGGTGGGTTGTAGCTAAAACTACGAAAAGGCGTGCAGATTTTACGTCTTCTTTTCTAAGGGATATTTATGAGGAATGGCGATTGCTAAGTTTTAGTATGGTTCATTTATTTTGGTAATCAATATATGGAGAGACAGTGAGAATTAAACTTTTGATTCAATTTTCGGTTCACGTTCAATTTTCGCATAGAATTTACTTTTTTTATGTGGTATATAGATAGTGAAGCATATTCATAATGTGACAATTTAAATGTCTCGTACCAGCTTTATGTCGTTAGGACCCTAGTCTGTAAGCAACGCTTGAATAGACAAGTACTTAAAACTATACTCTGCCATTTATTTTATTACTACCATCTGAGCTCATCTCCCATAATATTCAATTAATTTATGTTAAATTACAATATAATTTGTGCCTTAGTAAAAATTTTAAGTGTTTTTACTTGATTTACATATACAAGATATATGTATAAAATAAAAATAACCGACACAATGTCAAACACAAAAGAAATATATTAATAAAACGATGTAAAATAATATGCCAACATAATAAAGTATACATAATACACCGTCAAAGATATCATAATTCACTCGAAGGGATCGTTATTTACGTATAGATAAACGATTTAATGTAAAAAATCACACATTTATCTCAAATAACCACCTACATAATTTTAACCCTAAACAAAACTTACTTTTTTAGTGGTCGCTCTATCAAATAACCGCAACTAGCCGTTTGGTATACAGATACTTTAGGAAAAACTGACCGCTGCCGCTCAAAACGACTAATCGTTTAGAGCGGCAGTTTTTAAATACTTTCCCGGGAGGCAAGTAGTTATGACATGATCAATCGTTTGTTTGGGATTCGAACTTGTTCTTTTTAAGAAACCTATCGTATTTGGTATCAATTCAATGGCTTTATGAACTGGTTCTAAAAATATACTACATCATTACCTTTCAGCCACCTCTATTTTCTGAGAATCCAAGAAAGTTGGGAGCTCCTCTAGGTAGTTAAAGAGGTGAGTATACGAATATTTATATAAGTCCGATCAGAATATTTTAAGAGACATTTGGCATTTGATTTATAAAAAAAATACTAAGCCGTCTCCAACCTGGAGGAACTCAAATTTGGATTGGAAAGATTTTTAGAAAATAGGTAGCCTGTAATGATGTATATTTTAGAACCGTCTCATGAAGCCCTTTAATCACACACGATAGTGTTATAATTAAAACAAATTCCATACAAAAAATTGATGACGATGATATCTCCCAATGTTTTTTTTTAACCTAAAGTACCTATCAGCTATACGGCTATCCTATACAACGATTCTCGGTTGTCTATCAATATTTCCTTTGTACACCGAATACATAAATATATTTTAGATAGTACCTACATACATTCTAACTTACTCAAAGCCTAAGAAAATGTATAAAAGTTTCCTATGAAACTCTGAATTCCTTGAGATAGCGAAAGGCTATGACGTAATCGGTAGTTAAAGTTTTATGATTTTGGGCGTGCGAGGTGGGACGCTTAGTCGTCTCGAAGAGCTCTTACCAAATGTCTCGACTCATTTAACTCACTCATGTACTCTAACACTGCTACAACCACATGTACTTTTACCAAAATTGGATCCAAACTTTCAATCGCAATTCTAAAACGTTAAACACGAGCGTGTGTTCGAAAAAGCAATTTTCAAAGTCCGTATCCATAAACATACTCACTTGGAAACTGCAAAAAAATGCAAGCATCGAGGCTAAATCTAGCAAATAGGTAACAGCTTTATGAGCGCTGCCAATGGGTTTTCATGCCGTTCTTAAAATTTTTAGTACCCGTGCCATTCGTTTTAAGCGCAATACGCGAAAATTGTATTTTTAGAGTTCTGTACGCGAAAGGTGTTCTAAGTATCCCAAAGGTATCACACGGTTAGGTGCTGAAACTTAGGAATTACCGGCGGCTGACTGTTGTGTACTCATAACTGGTAATGAGTAGAAAAATCTACTATTATTCAACCCATAAACTTCCAGTGCTAAACCCGGAAGGAACAGATGCACGAATACAAAAATTACTCTTTTAAGTATTAACAATTTGTTTTGCACTGTCCATGATTAGATAGTACGAGTGTTGTACGAGAGCTGTATGAACGAAACGTTTTTTTTTGTTGAAAATATGGGTAGGGCTGCAGGTGCTTCAACCACTGGTGCTTTTGTGTTACGAAATATTCACAGATGCGATGACAAATGAATTAACTGTAAATGGGAACTTGAAGTTAAGGTTATGTTTTTATTGCATCCCTTAAATTACAGTACATTTGTAATCGTACTTGTGAATAATATTGTGACATAAAAGCATTGGCGGTTGTAATGAAACGCCCGCGGCGTTACCCAATTGTTACACGTCCTCGGTGTACGCGTCTAGTGCTGCGATATTTTCCCATCGAGCAACAAATGCTTACTTTTCTCCCCATGGCCTTATCTGCCGAACAAAAGACAGACGCCAAAGGTGAAACGGCTAGCCTATTATTTTGATGATGCGACAAAGCTTTGAATATGACTCGAATAAAAAGTCTATTATATATCCGACTCTGCCGAGTCACTTTCAAGGCTAGTTGTATTTATCTTCATAATGATGAACATAATCGGTGAAGGTTAAAGTCGTTTGGTCACTTATATTGATGGGGTCGGTATGCTGATGGCACCTTGAAATTTGCTTGAATACAAAACCTGGGATAAAAATAGACGACAGAACTTGAGATAACATTAATCAGCCGCGAGGTTTTATAAAAATTCTACGTAGTCACGGCGACAGAACGAAAGTTCATTAAAATTTATGTTGTTATAACTCGTGTGATATCTCTTGACATAATAATTAGAGACTGTTCTTCTTTATTTTCACTGCAATTTTTGCACTAAACTTATTTGCAGCAACAAATTGGTGCATTGAAATTATAATCAGTTGAAATGAATCTGTAAATTCGTTTGTATACAATTAAGAAAATATAATATTAGCTTAAAATTTAGCAAAACACGAAGGGTGATATCATAATTATTAATACTTACCTTGATATTGTTATGTTATTTTTTAGATAGTGCTTTAAAACATTATAAGAATTGTGCATTTTTTTGCAAACTGCATGGATATAGTTGGGCAGGGTTGACAAATGTTGGGGACATTTACCGACTATAAGCGGCACATGTAAAGGAGTTACTTATATCCAAACATGTTGCGGCGAATTGCACAATAGTTCTTACCCATGTTCGTTTATAACGCCATTGTCGGCTGGCTATACATACCAAGAATGAAACAGGAAAGAATAGAAAGAAAAATATTCAGAATAACACATACTAAAAAATTGTAATAGCAAAGCAGACGTAGATGTCAACGAGAGATGCGCACCCGAAATGGCCCCACTCAGCTACGCCAGTGGCTTGTTCGGTATAGCAATGCCAAATGCGCTGATTTACACACCCCCGTGGTCTGCGGGCGACGGGAGGGAAAGACTACGGAGGTGGGTATGAAGTGTGCGCGCGGCGGAGCATGATGCCCTGCCGCGCGCACCCTTCTTACTCGCCCCCGCAGTCTTTCCCCGTCGCCCGCAGACCTTGGAAGGGTCACAAAAGAACTTGTCGAGCTATAGCGAGTCGAATGTGCGAGATAGCATACTGTGCATTTTATATCAGTATAAGCGCAAGTGAGAGCGTAAATAAGTAATATGTAAATATAGAGATAATTGTGAATATAGCCTAGTAACGTACCTGAAACGACGTAAGCTCAGCGACAAAACAGACTATCATCGACAGCGTTATATCGCAGCATCACCTAGATGGACTAAAGGGCCAGCGCTGGCGGCGACTGAGCATGCTCCGAAGTTGAACGCAACGCATTGATGCCGAGATCCCTTTCTGGGTTCACCTTTTCACTGTGAGTTGCATCGTTTGTAAGTCATTTCACTAGTGATGTCATTGGTGTTGACACTGAATTTTTGGTTAGGGTTGTCACTGAGTTTGGGTTTTGGCCAGGTTATTTTATTTTTCTAAAATCTATCTTGAATAAGAAAAAATATATCGGATCAAAATATGATTCGGTACCATTGTCATTTTGTGATGTAATTGAGATTTTTTTATCGTGAGACAGGGAAAAAAGATGAAAAGCCCGATAGGGCTTGGTGGATTTGCAAATAGGAGAAGATTAATAGGTACCTATTTTATTTGTTCTTTTGTGCTATTTAAGCGTTATTGTTTCCGAAACGTAAGTAAATCAAAACAATGCCTAGGTGACAGGCAGGCATTTTTAGGGGAAGCTAAAAAAATAATAAAAATATAACTGTCGGTTCTATCTAAATATTATACGAAAACGATGTAATATCTAAAACCCAGATCGTTAACTTTTCGGTTTGTAACTTTTTTATCATTAAATTTTGCTTTAGTTGCCTTGACCGAGTTCTGTATAATATACTCAGATTTGTTTCATTACCGACGTTTAATATTTTGCCGCTGCTCACAAGAGGACTGAAAATATAAACATAAACTTGCCTTCTCTTGAGCTAACTCGACTTTAGAGCTTATGGTTAAGCTCGCAAAAACATTTAAACCAAAACTTTTACCATACGTTGGCCAGGATTTTCAGAAGCGCTCGGTGACACGAGCTTTTTTAGTTTTATTTGGACAATATACGAGCTTTCCGAGTGTACACTAAGCGAAACCTACCGTTACTCACCCGCAGGGCTGCCACAACGATTATTTTATCATTTTTTTACAATGGTTATGTAAACTGTGGAGTCATTTACTGGCGTATTTATAAAGAATATTTTTATTTGATGATTACCATTAAGCGTTATAGTGATTTGATGGCCGTTTATGAATTAGTTTTAGATTTGACGGCAAGCAATTACTAACAAGTTGTCAGCAAGTATATATTTATTAGTTACTTTGTAGCTTGTCGAGTGACATGATTCGGTGTCTCGGTAAAATAAAAACATTCTTCCACACATTGCCTGCTATTGCTGTACCTGTTTTTTTTTTTCGCAGAATACGAGTAAATATTGTTGTACATTTTTTACGGTAAATTCGCCAAATATGCGTTTGTTGGCACTCATTTTTCATTTATGTCTGGATGTACCTAACCATACTATGATTACATCATCACTCAATTCCATCTTATGTGATCATATTACACAGCGTACCGTCCAAAGTGACCATAGGAGAAAGAGCTCAATAGACGACACTAAACTGCCAAATACGATCACACACGAGTAAGTGATAGTATAATACCGGAGTTATGAGTTATAAACAATGATATATACATAACATTTTCTTCTGTTTCGCGATTATTACTCATTGAAATAAAAAAAATTAACGGATTATATCGCGTATATCTCATTTTAGTTCCCGACGTTTCGGAAGCTTTTCAGCTTTCCATGCTCACGGGTGGACTCAACTAAAATGAGATAATATACGCGATATAATCCGTTAAATTGTTTTATTTCAATGATATGTATATTTATACATAAGCAAATTATTAATAGAACTTTTGTAAGCGTATGATGTATTTTTTTTTAAGAATCTAATACCCCCTTTTTACCTAACATTTTGACTGCTACATTCGTTCCTTGTGAAAATTGTATTAAATATTCGAGCTATTATGTATGTTCGCGTCAGCCTACCATAGTAATTGCTGCGATCAATTTTAAAATGAAATTGATCACTAATAAACGATTGCCATTTTACTGGCTGTCAGCAGTAAAATAATAAAGTATGTTGTGTATTTCATTTCCTTTCAAGTATTTATTTACCCTCTTAAATTGCTTCTTAGATTTGGGTCACGTTCTTAAATTTACTATGAAATTTAAATTGAAAACATTTTCGACTAAATTAGATTTACATTGCCTTGCGGTTAATGTATTTGATAGTGCGGGGTCAAAAACGACGACATTTTATAATAAACTTTCGCTTGATTTTAATGGACTACGCAACGCAAAGAATATTACCGTACCATTACTTTTGACTGTAGAGTGAAGATACATTAATTTTTTTGTTGCGTAATTAAAGGATATATCGACGACAAAAAGCATAAACGTAGTAACTGCCAATGGATTCAGTTGGCGGTTACTACGTTTCCGTTTTTTTCCCGTAGATATATACATTAGTTAATAAATTGAAAAAGAACATTATTCGGTTTTTTAATAGGTAGCCTAATATTACACAAAGATTTAGAACTTTTCTGCCCAAAAGTTTCCAAAGGAACGTAAGCCTTTGAATAGCCAACTTCATTTATTTAGTGTGAAAATGAAAATGTTTTATTTAAAGCTTTACACATTATCTTCGCTAATAGACAGGGTTGAGTAGGTATGAATACTCATATCAAATACTCACAAGAAACAATATTAAGTTATAATTATTAATGAAAGCTCCTTGTAATTTTAAGAATGTATTCAATAAGGTTAATTTTGTACCTTTTAGGATCGAAGCCTTAGGCAAGTAGCGTCACAGGCGTTCCAGCGCCCACAGCCTAAACGAGGATTTAGTTTAATTTAATGGTTATTGGATATGCAATCCAAGTCTATTTTTATAAAGCTGTTTAATAATATTAAGTTTATTTTTATAATCATATTTTATTGTTAAGGTAAATCTATATATAACAAAAGGTAATTGAAGTTTATTAGAGACAACCCTATTCCCGACGACATCGTTTGATCCAGTGCAGACGGCTCGTGTACAAAGCACATCGATCAACTGGCCTGACTCCGCGTTCGGCCATTCAATTCATTTTCTACCTTACCCGCTGGACATTGGTTTACAATTACATGTGTAAAGCTTGTCGGTAGTACATTATGTCACAAACTATTTGGGATATCAACCTAACTGAGCTGAATACCTGCATCGCTTTTAGAGATTGGTAAAAATGTTGTTTTATGTTGTATTTCGAAAGAAGTTAAGTCACTACGAGTATCAGTTGCTCTATGAATGATTTAAGTATATGTAAGTTTATAATAAGGTGACCAAAAACTGTTGTAACTATGATAACTCCATAATAATAAATGTGCGATGCTTACGCATTATACTTACTTTCAGATATCTTAATTTCTACATTGATTTAAACTCACACGATCTTCACTCTATCACAACATAGCAAAACGGGGCTTAATTGCGTATAAATATGATTTATTAACATAAGTCATTGGTGGTTCCTTCGAGACCATGGACGTAACGCGACGTCCGAAACGTGGAAGAATTACCAACGAAAGTTAATTAAATAAATAATATTTATACACGATTAAGCCCCGTTTTGTAGTGTTGTAATTTTAATCTTTAATAGACCGCACTGAGCGACGTTAAGGTATAAGATGATAGATGACGAAGTATTGATCTTACTAAAAAATATATGATATTTTTCCGATCCTAAACGTTGCATTCCGTTAAAGTTAAATTAAAATAGAAGCCCGCGTTTTAATCCATTAATTCATAATTTAATATTTAATTAACTTGTTTTTTATTCTTGTTTTTAATTAATAATCAAGGTTATATTTAATTTTATACGCTTTAACGCGCTTTTTCAAACCAAAGTAGTATATTATTTTTTATAATAGACGTAGAATCCTGCAAAGCATTAGACTAACGAAAGCAAGTAAGAATTTTCGCTCATATCATATATATCAATATTACGAATTTTTGTATCTCTATATTCATAAAATTTGATTTACAATAAAACTTGCTATATGTATGCAAATTGGCGTCATTTAGATTTAAACACAACTCGCTCTGTGACAAGCAATTCTCTGGAGTAATCGTAACATAAACACGTTTGCAGACCTTTTCAATTAAACGCGAATTTGTTTAGTTTTCTCATTATTGCTATACTTGTGAATTGGATTTTAGCCTCAGTGTTAAAAAAAAACAGAGATTTAAAAATTACCAAGCTGCGCGAATTGTTTAATATATGAAGTTTTCGCACGAACATATTTAATAAGACGAGTCTGGACGCCGCTTTAGTTGCGTGTGACATCCACGAAGCTAGAAAATAAATGATAACGCCAGCAATACTGCTCAACAGAATAAGGATATATGTTCTGTGACATTGCTACGTTTTCAGTGGGTTTTCAATTTGGTAGAGTAGCTTGCATCCACGTGCTGAACCCCGATGTAACCTCACGTATCGAGTCTCGTTACTCGTACAAAATGCAAAATGAAGGAAAGTAGACATCACGTCTTGTGTTAAAGGGATTACTAATAATATGACATTTACAAGTATGGATGATTGATGATGAATTAATAACAAGTGTAACGAACTTGGTAGGATTTAAACAAACTTATAGTCCGCTTTGAGAAACGCCTTCGGGTTTGGGTAAAATCGGACTTATTCCTATAATGGACCTCTTGGCCATAGGTGTACTGGTAACATTACTTATACTTGATCGAGTACAAACAGTGACCGTTTATAAGCCTTATATCAATGTCTATACCAATGGTCACTTAAGTGTGTAGCTGATGATGCCAGAAAAAAACATGGGCGTCACATAAAAAACAAAAAAATACGTAATGAAAAGAATTGGCGTGTCTGAGCAAAATCCAGGCATTTTCACACGAAAAACCGTGTTTAAAAATAACAACCGCTCCAGTGCCTTTTGTAACGAGTTGGTCAGTCAATAAACTGATGGTTAAAATTCGTGACGTTTTGATTCAATGTGGTGATTCTTTACATTAAATATTGACGTTCAAATTATTTTCACGTAGCATTTGCATCCGCTGCTATACCAATCGGTTGAGTATTAATGGCCTCTTGGTGTAATGTTCTTTATTCAAATTGTCAGGAATATTCGAGATTTTTTATTTGAATTAATACACAAAGACGCATTGAATCAGGAAGCCTCTCACCTCTGCGGGCATTTTTTTTGCATTAGCGTTTATGAACTAGGTACATGAGAAAGTAAAATTTTCGAAAAGTAGCAAAGTTATTCATAGCCAATATATTTCATAATTATAATAAGTTACCAGAAGATGTTTTAAACTAAACTTTTCCAGCTCTCAAAAAGTACTTAAAAAAATCTCAAATAGCGAAAGCATATTTAACAGACAAAAATAAATGGCCCAAACCAGAAACCATTTACTATAACCGGGACACAGTTCTTATAAGAAGGCAAGGCTTATCAAATGTAAGAAAGTTGTTTTAAAATATTATATTTTGATATTTTTCTCGCATTATATTATTACTTAAAAACTGATTTTTGAGTTCGTTTGGCTTTTTCCTCAACAATGATCTCTTCTTGGGAAATGCCGTAGCGTAGAGTTTGACTTGTAAAAGTGCCCTTGCAGCCTACTTACAGAATAAAGATAATTATTTCATTAACTTTTTATAAAATTTCAAAAAATATTGGATTTTTTTTTATGGCAATAGGGCAAATTTCATATTTACGTATTATATTGATAGTCGAAATATTAATTGAAAACACAGAAGTATTTTTAAAGCTTACGGACTTTTTGTGTATAACATTAATCATAGAGTAAAAATTTACTGTGAATGCACGACAGAGACAGAATAAGAAAAACGAAGAATCACAGTCGAGTTACCGTTATTTAAGTTTAATATAGTTTAAACCAAAGCGACCATTCCTGAAATGACAACAAATTATTATAATTTATACATAGTCAATTTCTCCACAATTAAAAGGTCAAAATATTAATTTCCGTAAACTTTGAATTCCGCCTGTGGCTTTAAATTTACATATTAAGTAAGGGTCTTACGATTTGAGCTCCAGTTAATACAGATAAAATGTTCAACATGCATCAAAGGCACATTTATATTGCAAACAGTAATTATACTCGTATTGATAGCTTATGCCTCATTCGTACGCATTCAGATACGGTCGAACCGGTCTAGGTCTCTTAGAACTCATCATAATTAAAGCAATCTCCTTAGTGCATTGCATATGACTTAGATGCATGTTGAATAGAGTTCCAGGCAGGCGATTGGCACTTGTGTACGCCAGTGCTTGTCTCAATATTCGGGCAGGAGCCAATTTGTTGAAGTGGGCTGTTGATTAATAGGAGACAATCTAGGATATGTCCGATCAAGTTACAGGGTTCGTCATATTGCAATGTTAGGTTCAAATATAAAGTGCTTGTTTTCATTTCAGACTGATATTAAAATTAATAGGTATATTATTAATTAGCCCTGTGGGAGTAACGTTACATGCAAAGCTGGAAGTCCAGGGTTGAAATCCCTATAAGGGCAAATATTTGTTTGATGACGGTACTAGACGACGATATATTTACTTATATACATAGAAAACATCCAAAACCCAGGAACAAATACTTATGCTCGTCACACAAATATTTGCCTTACCGTAATTTAAATCCAAGACCTTCAGCTTCGCAGGCAACGTTACTCCTGCTAAGCCAATAAACCAGTCATCAAATTTTAGATTATTATTTGGTTAAAAAAATAAAGATCGCAACGAATTATGTATCTGAAATTTAAAAAGGTACGTTAAACAACAATTATTATTAAACCAAATTGATAACAATACTGTCTTCATTAATAAACCGTTTAAACTAAACACCAAACACCATAATGAAATTCAATCAGTTCGCTGAAGTTTTCGATACTTTTTCATTTTGATAACTTTACTTACTTTTTCATTAAGAATTGAAATCTTAATTGTTGTGCCCACTTGTACACAGTGCTCTACTTATGTTATTTGTTAATGAGTATTAACCCCCATCTATTTTGACGTTCTTCGTTCAAATTTAACAATAATTTGGGCTTTACTACATTGCAATAGCACCATATCGCAAGTAATACAAATGAATGTAAAAGTTATTAAAATCACCACCGCTTGGTAATGTCTCTGTTTCCGTCATTATCACTTATATAAATGTAAAAAAATTGGCTATCTGCAAAGTTTGCTTACGGATGATAATTTTACGTGATAGCGTGGTAGAGAGATATATGCGTCAAAAGCCAAACGCTCGGCTAGTGACAATGAGTGGAACGTGAAACTTTTTCTTGCACGCAGCCGGTATTCATCGATTTATAAGACGTTATCACGTCAAAAAGAAACTCATTAGTATTGCATATAGTTCCCGACGTTTTGCAAGCTTTACAGAGTGTAAATATGAATATGTTTTAGTTACAATTTGTGTATACTACCCACTTTGAGAAAACAAATAAAGGTGTACATACATACGATGCCAGATGAGCCTGTTGTGTAAAGACTTACACAATGTGCCAGAAGGGCTTAAATCATTATAAAACAAAACTATCAGCGTTTTACACAATGTGGCTTACTGAAGAGAACCTCTACCGCCTGGGTTAAGACTAACAATCTGTATATACGGAATAGCAGAGTAATTATCTAGTAACTTAATACGGAATTCCGCTTAGTAACGTTCTAATAATCAATTATCTAAATCTGAGAGGGAAAAGTAATTTGTTCCCAAAGCATGTAACGTCAATCAAACTTAACTAAGAGATTATATGAAATGAAATCAAGAGACATATCGACGGCAAAAACCAGAAACGCAGTAAACGCCAAAGGAATCCATTGGCTGTTACTACTTTTCCGCTTTTTGCCGTATATAATATAATTACTACATCTTGTCGGATCAACTATTTTTTGTTTTGCTTCTGTCCCGTAAATCAGGTGACAATAATCACGGGGTTACTAAGAATAATGCTAATAATCTAGGCTATCTTTTCAGTATACATACCCTTGGGCCCTTGAAAATTGGACATATAGTAAATAAATAAAAATGTTTGCTGCCTTTATATTGTTTACTTAAAAGAGTAACGCAGGAGATGTTTGAGCCACCTACAATTGTGTTACTCTGATATTAAACTTGATTTATTAGAAATGGAATATTGCAGTAGGTTATCAACAAGAAACTTAGAACATTCCAACTTAGAACATTTCCACTTGTAATACAAGTTACAAGCGTTTATGAAACGGGCCCCTGGTGTGACCACGTGCGAGATTAATCTTAAAAACATTAAAAAAAAATACAAAACATACAGAAAAAATACTTTCAATCATAAAAACAGCGAAACACAGATCTCACTAGTCCAATTTATGCCGGAGCCAAACGTGTTAACACGTAGCTTTCCCCAAACAAATTTGTCTATGCCCTCACTCGGTTTGCTTACTTCGATGGCGCCACGCTTTATTATCCCCACAGAATAGACGGCGCAGATATAGCAATCCGTGCTCGGCCATTTTATATCACAATTATTTTACGGGCTTACATTTACTTAATATCCGTTGTTTCTGGCTATAACGCGTAAGCAATCGGCACAGATTCCCTATTTGCATAATTTATTTATTTATGTCGGCGTTTTGACCATTTTTGCAGCTTGCATCTCGCTATCTTCTATAGGTACTGTGTACTAATGGAGTAACCTTCCTTGAATGTATATATATATATATATATATTTATAGCCGGTCACTTTGACATGATGAGGCCCCAAAGATATTCCGACGGTGAGAAGACGGTGTCATCAATGTTCATACTTTTATGATGTTCATGGACCGCCATATTAAGTATTTACTTCTGCTTATAACAACGTAGTACAATTTTATTTATGTTGTATAAAATTTAAGTTTAAGTGAGTAAAGCTAACTGAAACAATACGTTAAAGCGAATACTAATTTAAACTAAAACTGGAATACATATAAAAAAGAGCTACCCTTTGGCATGATCCCGAAGACGCTGGCAGCGTTTCCTCGCTGTACAGCAATGCTAATAAGTTGAGCGAGGGAGCAGCCAGCTCTTCGGTCCCCGGTGGTGTCAATCAATCTTTTGGATATTTCTTTGTGAAGTCTGTGGGCGCTAGGACCCCACGGACCTAAAGTCTCCACCCCGAGTGCTACAAAATTGTATTTACTTAGAAATATATGTAAGTAGTTCCTACGAAATACAGCCGGGTTTTATTATATATTCTATACTATTATGAAGTTGTAAAAAAAGGATGTCTATACATTGAAAATATTAAAAAAAAACCGTTATATGGACTACTTGAAGGTTACTAAATCCAATTTTTCGTTACTACCTACAAACATACAAAAAAATCTTTGCACGCCTATTAAGACGCATATCATCACATTGCACCTCATTTCAGATTTTTAAGAATAGTATTTGTATTTATTTAAGCATTCCAGCGTTATTTTAGATGCCCAGCTACCCCCGTGTACCAAACATAGTTGGAATCTGTTTATCCATTTTTGCGTGATGAATTCGCAACGACATACAATCCAAAAAAAAAATTCAATGACCTTCAAAATAGTCAGTGTCACTTATTGTTTCGAAAATATCTTCAATGTGCAGACTTTTAATTTTTACCAATTCATAATAATAAGTATAGATGAATAAGGATTAATTTTCTAAAGACATTATTTTGCTTTTGCTATCTCATCTTCATAAACAAGCTGAAAAGGCGCAATACCTATAAAATACTGAAACAAACTTGCACTTCTAGATAAGCTATCTGTGGTTTTATTGAGGCAGTCCAAGATTGCGGCAGACTTGCCGGCGGCGGCGGCGGTCGATGCACGAAATCGTCAATAAACTATGGAGAATGGAGATGACGCCTTATTGTCTTCACGATCCTATTGTGACTGGGAATTATTTATCAATACCAGACAACGATGGATTAATGAGAGATTAATATATGCGTTAATAGCCTTCTTATCTGAGGCGAACTGTAAAAGAAAATTAAACGGGTGGATCAGCCTTTTTTTACCCGTAACCCAGGAGAAAATAGTGACTGAGTTACATAGAAAAATGCTAATAATCAAGGCTTTTAAAATACTGACGAGATGGGCCGGAAAAATGGACCTTGGCTACAAAAATATATTACTGTTGCCTTTATATAGTTGGAAATCGAAGTTTTAAAAAGTAACTCAGGTAACGTAACCATGGTTATGATCAAAAAAAGTTATTTCACCCAAACAACCTTTATTTTTTTATCAAGTGGTTAAAAATGTTAATCGTAAAATAATTGTGTGCTACAACTGCTACGGCGTAGTACGGCTCGTAGCTGCCGTAGCTACTATTTTTTTAGAACTTCTTAGAAGGTCGGCACTTCGTTCGCAGAGGAGGAAAAACTCATAAACCTCTTTTTTGCTTCACCGTAGTCGGGTACAAATATTATATTATATCAAGTGAGCGTCCTTGGATATTTATATCCTATTATATGAAGTAACCTTCCTTGGATGTATATATATATATATTTATTTGCCACTTTGACGTGATGAGGCCCCAAAGATATTTCGACGGTGAGAAGACGGTGTCATCAATGTTCATACTTTTATGATGTTCATGGACCGCCATATTAAGTATTTACTTCTGCTTATAAGAACGTAGTAAAATTTTATTTATGTTGTATAAAATTTAAGTTTAAGTGAGTAAAACTAACTGAAACAATAAGTTAAAGCGAATACTAATTTAAACTAAAACTGGAATACATATAAAAAAGAGCTACCCTTTGGCATGGTCCCGAAGACGCTGGCAGCGTTTCCTCGCTGTACAGCAATACTAATAAGTTGAGCGAGGAAGCAGCCAGCTCTTCGGTTCCCGGTGGTGTCAATCAAACTTTTGGATATTTCTTTGTGAAGTCTGTGAGCGCTAGGACCCCACGGACCTAAAGTCTTCACCCCGAGTGCTACAAAATTGTATTTACTTAGAAATATATGTAAGTATTTCCTCCGAAATACAGCTGGGTTTTATTATATATTCTATACTGCTATGAAGTCGTCAAAAGGATGTCCGTACATTGAAGATATAAAAAAAAATTGTTATGGACTATTTGCTGGACAAACGATTTTTTTTACGTTTGATTGTTCGTTATGTGTCATTGTGGCTTCATCACGCCAAATCGGCTACACGGATTTCAACTATTTTTGGTACACGGGTAGCTGGGTATCTCCAGACGGTTATAGGATATTTTTTATTCGACGACGCTAAAGTAAACAAACGGGTTATGACTTTTTAGGGTTCCGTAGCCAAAATGGCAAAAACGGAACCCTTATAGATTCGTCATGTCTGTCTGTCCGTCCATGTCACAGGCATTTTACTCAAAAACTGTAAGACTGATGAAATTTGGAACATAGATGTCTTGTGTAAACCGCTACTTAGTTTGATAGTTAAATAAAAATATATATATTTCTAGGGGGGGGGCACTCGATACATGTAACCGAAAACCTGAAAAAAAAAATCAGCAAATACCAATGTGTGGCACAAATTTCGACAGTTCTTCTAAAAACACTTTGAGGTTTCTAAGAAAAAAATTTGATTCAGTGAACATTTTCCGAAAGTAGCAAAAATTGTCCCCCCCCCCCCTCTATTTTCTAAACGGAATGTTCAAAAATGTGAAAAAAAATTGCAAATATAATTAATAAATACTTCCAACGAAAATTGTTTTCAACATGATCGGACATACCGTTTTTAAGTTATTGCCAAAAAACTGCGCTTCTCAGCAAAAGGACGTAAGTGCCGGGGAGATACGCTCTTTTGTTAGTGTCTTTTTTTCATATCGTATTTTTTTATCTGTATTGCATGTTTAAGTATAAACGGCTGTGGAACCCTACATTGAGCATGGTCCGACATGCTCTCGGCCGGTTTTTTTATTTTTCTTCCGCGAACGAAGTTGAGGAGTGAAGTTGATCAACATTTTCTTGTTGTGATTCGTAAAGAGACAAAAGTGGCAGAGTTACTTAGAAAATCGTTAATAATCTAGAATTAATAACACGCTGACGATGGTCTTCGAAAAAAGGTTTTTTTTAAACCAAGAAAGTGCCTCTTGTATCGTTTAAAATCGTAGTTTTAAAAAGTAACACAGGAGACGTAACAAAGTCAACGAAGTACAGAAAAAAGTTGATTGACCCCGCCGGTCTAGCTCAACTCTCCGCGACTACGCTTCTCGCGCGACATAGCATCTCCCATCTTTCTCGCATTGTATTGAAAGTAGAGAGACCGACAATCTTTGTCGCACGACAAATAGTCGCGTATTACAGTTGTGGTGAAGGTAGTATTTGAGGTTTAAGAGGATAAACTAGCGGCCGTTCCTCCATACAAACGTAATCCCCCGTTTCCTCCCTGGATAATTGTCTTAGAGCAATTTTTTAAAAATATAATCTATTCTTACCTGTTTTTTTTTTTAAATATAATCTATTCTTACCCGCTTTGTTCTATTTTTCTTATTACTTTGTTTATTTTAAGAATTAGGCCCTCTAAAACTGCAAAAAATGCGACCATCCGGCGCCACAAGCACACGTTCAGTAAACAAATTTAACGAATATAAAAGAAAAACAGAAAACATAGAAGCATAGCCGAAGCCCCCGTTATAATATATGTGTCTGTATGTTTTGAAAAAGGAAATAGGGTACAAGGAAACCCTGTTTTCGCCAATTTTTTGTAGGCAAGATCGTTCCGAGCTGCACTCGTCCCTTTTGCACTGTAATACGGGGGATTTGAGGCGATGCGATAGCAATAGTTTTTAAAAGTACCTAATTTCCAAAAGGCTTTTTGCTAGTATATCCTCTTAAGCGTTCATTGAACTCTATTGTACGAGTAGTTAATTCTAAAGCAGAAAACAATAGTTTTGTCTAAATTACCCGACTTTACTTGAACGTTGCAAGTTCCATTATTAGTTTTTGTGTCCGTTTCATTTTACCGTTTATTTTCTTAACCTCCCTTTATTTTCTTTATTAAACGCAAAATCACGCGCGTTTTGTCTTTTTGCATGGACTTTTTACTAACTTAAGAGTAAGGTAGTGATAAGTCACAAATCAAACACTATAGAAACCTTCAATAACTGAGGTAAATAAAGTTTTACTGAGAGCTCCTTGTAAATTACTGCTTCTTACTCATATTTATTGAGCTGGAGCAAATCTTAGTCAACTGTAAGGGAGACCAGCCCCCCTATTGCCTAACGCGTTTGGAGCTCGGAATCAGAATCAAGTGTTATGATTTTGTATGCGCTATGACAGATGATTCGTATACCAATAATCAAAATTTCGTTAGGCAATAACCCCCCAGGTAAGGTTGTATTACAAATTTGTCACGCACTATAGCTTAACAATTTTTTTCATGTCACCCCCATGGTCTGCGAGCGACGGGGGAAAAGACGGGGGTGAATAAGAAGTGTGCACGCGGCAGGGTCATCGTGCTCCGCGCACACACATATCATACCCACCCCCGCTGTCTTTCACCGCCCTTCCCCCCGTCGCCCGCAGATCATCGGAGTGTCACGGAAGAACTTGTCAAGCTATAGACAGCCATTATACAAAAACTGAACGCACGAATAAGTTCAATTACCCGAGTCGAAACATCGCGAGAACTTTATCTACGAGGAAGATACAGCTCTCGCAATGGTTTGACACCCGTTCATAGTACATTATGGCCGTTGTGACAATCGACCCCTGAGTCAACCTGACCCGGTCTTTCCTGTAAAAAAAAAAGAATATCTATCTATTATTGGAATTATCATATATAATATAAATGATAATAAGGAGTTTTACCCATTTGGGTAAAACTCTTTATTATTATTTTATTTTAGTATATGGCAAAGAACCATTTATGTTCCGGACTTACAGGTAAAAATAAACTCTATTTTCTTTAAGTCCGTCTCGGACACGTATATACCAAAGAATAGATTAATGGTATTCAAAACACGAATGACATTTAAATAAAAATGAAATGATACTTAAATAGGTCAAAGGCAGTTTCACTTTCATGTGGGCGCGGACCAAATCATACCGTAACAATGGGTGTGTCAACGGTAATTACGACGTTTTAAATTTTGTAACAATTAACCGCGTGAAAGAATGTATAATTTTATTTCCTGTGTCACTTAAAGTTTTATTTGATGAAACTGACATATGCTTCGGTTAATTGAATTTGTTGTATTGAAAAAGAACATCAATATGACGTTATGTCGTCGTCGCGTCGTGCCACGTTGCGATGTCATGTGGTGAACATAAATCAATCTAACAACAACCATTTGTGCGGCTCACAAGATCTACAATCAAAATACAGTTTTCGGTCTCAGACCGTTGTATCAAGGCACGATATCGCGTTGTTCCACGCCACAACGTCGTATCGTGAAGTTTTGTGTATTTCCTTAAAGCATTTGAGAATCTTGAATTATGTTAGTTCTAATAGAAAGTAATAGCTACAAGTCGTAGTGGAATAATATAAAAAGTCTTAAAATAAATTAATACGTCAGTGAAGAATCTAAAAAAGCTAATGTTATGGTGCTTATTACAAGTACTTTCCACGATATGACGTCGCAAAGTTTGTGTATTGACTCACTTCGTATAATATATAAGTACCTGCTCTTTTTTTTTACTCCGATGTAAATGCAAAAAATAATATAACCCATCATTTGAATGGATATTTTCTTACTGAAAAGTTGCTTTTCCGAAATAATCATTCTTCCAATCATAATGTGGTAGGTTCGACGTGACTTGCTAATATTTTTGTGAAAAATATGTTTTTATGTAAACACTTTATGGATCAGTTTGCCATCTAGCATCTTCCACTAGGCTAAGCAATAGATTAGTTACCTAGTAGGTAAATTAAGTAAAGTTTTGATTTTCCAAAATTTTTGATGTTTATATTGAAAACCTTAATAAATACTTTATTGTACATTATACCATTTACAATAAAGTGGAACTTATTCACTATTTATTTAATTAAAACAATTTTAACGGGTTATATCCCGTATTATTTTCTCATTTGAGCTCGACGTTTCAAAAGCTTTTCAGTTTTCCATGTTCACAGGGTCAACTGGGAAAATAAAACAATCTCTGTCAAACTTAGACTTTGTGCAAACTACCCACTTTGAGAAAACAAATAAAGGTATGTAGGTACACATACATGCCAGATGGCCCTAATTTGTTAAGACACTTACACATGTGTCAGAAGGGCTTAATTATTTCATTTTAATAATTTACCAAGCAGCATTTCACAAATGCGGCATACTGAGAAGAAAAGATCCGTTAAAATTATATAATTGAAATGAGTAATAATCGCGGAAACCGAAGAAAATATGAATATCCCTTATTTTATAACTAAAAGTTTGTAAAAAAATATTCCTACTTATAAAGGTTACTGCTGCCAACAATTATGTTAGATGTTCTGTATTTTAAAATTAAATTTACTATATCCATACTAATATTATAAATGCGAAAGTGTGTCTGCCTGTCTGTCACCTCTTCACGCTTAAACTGCTGAACTGATTTGGATGACATTAGTTATAGAAATAGTTTGAGCCCCGGGGAAGGACATAGGCTACTTTTTATCCCGGAAAAATACCCTCACCTGCGATAAACGAATTTAAGGTGGACGAAGTCGCGGGCAGAAGCTAGTGTTTATAAAGTTTTATTAGAAGCGTCAGGCATGAAAATATTTCATACACCGTAGTCATGTCATGGTAAGACAAACGTTATCTTACGACATAAAGTAGGCAAGTATGAATATTATTTAATTTTATTAAGTTAGCAGTGTCCAAGTACAAAAGTAAGTTACGAAATTCCTCGCAAATTCGATGAAAGCTCGACGAACTCACTATCAGATGCTAGAGAACTTGGTCTTATGTTTATAATACACTATAATTTCATAAAGAACTACACTCAACAGCAAATTTCGGGTCACCCTAATTTAAGTAACAGGAATAAATTTTTATTATTATAAAACATTAGTTCTATTTACATAATATACTATTCATTGCAATACCCTGTATAAGCAATTTCTGCGATCTTATCATAGAAAAAACAATGTCCAAAAATTACGTTCTCTGCTATATCTCGCTCCGTTTACGATTTTTTTTTCATGTGTTTTTACAAGTTCGATTTATACGTAAGAAGTTTATTTTTTTACTGTTCTTTTTGCAGTTTAGATGTTAAATTTAATAGAGATTATGAAATAATTAAAAAACTGTAAACTGCACAATTTTAAGAAATAAGATGGTATTGTACCGACCCGAATTGTAGCTCTCGGTAATATTATATTTACGTTTTTTTTTCATTTAAGCCTACACATTAATGGCGCATGTATTGTATTTTTACAACTTATAGTTTTTAGCACAACGTACATTCTGAAATAACTTTAGTTGTATGAATGGGGTGCGTTTTGAATCAAAACTAACCTATATGTTACAACAATAAGAGTATTTTGAAACTATTAAAACCGCCATTAAATACATACATTTATGGTTTCTCGAGGGTACGTAATTTTTACTATGTCAAGCTTGAAGAAAGCTACCCGTACTTTGATCTCAAAGGGAACGAATATGGTATGTTTTTGACAATATTTTGAAATTACATATTTATGTAATTCATATATTATAGAGTTATAGAATAAGTAAAATAGGCTAATTTTATTGGACATCACTAAATTGAATCATATTATTTTTTGAGTTTTTGTATGTTTATAAATATGTATGTATGTTTCTTTGCGACCTCATCACGATAAAACTGCATTTGAAACAACGATATCTGTGAATGGTTATAGAATACTATATAGTATACACGACTTTATTGCTGCGATGAAAGAGGGTTTTGACTTTTTTTACTTCCGCGAACGTAGTTGCGCAGGCGTAGATATTTTTTGTATGTTTGTATATGTCGTTGTGGCTCCATCACACTAAAACGGCTAAACGGATTTCAACTTTTCTTGGTGAACTAGTAGGTCAACATCATGCTAAGAAAAAAAAACGATTATGACCTTTATCTCTTTCGCGAAGGACCATTAAAACAAGAGGACTGACACTTGCCATACTTTGGATCGTGTTCCGATCACAAGGAGATATTCTGGCAAAATTAGACGGCGCTTATAAAGTCAAAATTTAACGATGTTATTATTGAATAAAGAAACATAGTATAGTAACAATTAGTTTGCAAATAGCTAATCTATACTATTATACAGTTGTAAAAATGAAATATTTGTATGTGTCGTTGTGGCTTCATCACGGTAAATCGGCTAAACGGATTTCAAGTAAAGAAAAAAACATGAGTTATGACTTTTTCCCTCCGCGAACGAAGTTGCGGACGTCTTCTAGTAAAAAATAAATCGTAACATTTAAATACTGTGTCACGCTTGCAAAGTGAAATAACAAAATTGTAAAAAATAATTGGTATACAAAGATGGCGTTGTATATATCGGGAAACGGCTTTTTGTAAGCAGATGGTCAGTCTTCTTGTTGTCACGGCCCTAGTCTTGTCCGGACGAAGTTAAACAACTTCTAGTATATTATAATACCATATACTTAAATATATCAAGAATTTGCAGTACCCAAATTGAAAGATAATCCACGTCAAATCTCTAAATTAGCTCAAACAAGTTGAGCTGAACGATCAGCAGAACAAATGTTGTAATTCAGCGTTAAGCTGCTGAGATCTTTTATTACAAAACGAGGATTTCTGTATCTAGAATCCAATTTTGCGAAGATCTCTAAAAACTTGTAGCGTTTTAGTATATAACACGAAGCATTGGGAGCATTTGCTGGTTATTGCTTTGGCAATATCTGGTCGTAATAATGTATACATTATGGCCACAAAACGTACGTAAGAATCGCCACATTGCTTTTAATAAAATCAAATTGAAAACGATAAAATTATTGTTACAGTGAAACAATGACATATTATGAAAAAGTAATTGTATGGTATAAAACAGTGCCGTTAAATCGTGATTGGACAGCGCATAAAAAAGTGGAAAAAATCTATAGCCCTCGTGGAAAACTGCCTTAAATCCTTAAGATAGGTAGCTTATTTTACTTAAAGATTTTTTTTTAATTTTGCTAATATGAATAACTGCATTCACAGATTTTGCGAAAAGCTTACCTGAACTAGGATTCGATTTAACTAAAAGTGCAAAAAAGTAAACACTTACCATTTACTAATTCTCTGCTAATCGGAATTCATGTTAAGGGTATTTTTTGTAACAAAAATTAGATTCAACCCTCGTCTGTCGTACATGACATAATGACATTTTATACTTAGTTGTGTTATTAACGTAACGCAGACTTAAGTCGGGATCTGACACCCATGGACTATTTTTTATGAAAAATGCCAGAGGAATCTAACATTTATTTTATATTTTGTTATGCGAGTCCTGGAAAGACTACGCCAGTCATTTTACGGACAATGGAAAAAATTATAATAGCTGAGTTTTTCTGTGTAAACGGTACAGTAAGCGTTAATTAGTCTGTACTATCCAAAGCACCAAATATATCGTCACGCAACTTTATGCCCATAAGAATAAAGATGTGTTGCGCTATATATTTTTGGCACTTTGGAGGTAACAGACTATTTGACGCTGACTGTATATCTTAATTCAAGTAATTACGTAGATACAGAGTCAAACAAAATATTTTTCCATTAAGATTATAATAAAATAAATAAAAGCTGAAATTAATATTAACAGTATTTTTAATATTTGCTCTATATACTATACTATATTTTTATGTCTTACATAAGTATGAAGGCTGCATTAATATTTATATCTACATACTAGTTGTTTCTGTCAACTTTGGACATATAACCAGCAAAGCCATACATTTTGTTGATTTAGTGGCTTTTTGTGTAAATGTTTTGTCAGATTTCACTATTTACTGATTATATATAAAAATATTGTTATGCTAAATAAATAACACTTACCATTTCTTATATAAAAAGTATTGCATTTGTTATGCCTGCACTTATTTGATATGCCTGCTTTCAGGTCGAAATTTTGTTGGGCTCATGCATATAGTGTATTAGAATATGTTTTAAAATTGGAGTTAAAAGCTATTACAAAATTAATGTTTTGCGAAACCGGAATGATTACACTACATACTTGTGTTGTTGTGGAGACGTGGAGTAAATGGTACGTAATTGGATAAGTTAATATAGCTTATTTAAGGTTTCCTTTTAATCATCAAAAGAAACTCTATGAAACGAAACTGATGTTATCAGATAACGCATCCTCATTGTTTGGAATCGCAATAAACCAAAATGAGCATTTTGCTAAACTTATGACGTGGAGTTTGTCTGTCTGTATTTTCATTTGTCTGTGACATAATCAGAACAAGGCAAAGAAGCATTTTCTGTATAACAGAAAACAACCAAGTATTTATTGACGATATGTTTCTTTTGTGATACAGATACAAGTCAAAGCGCAAAGAAAAATACGATTGCTCTCGCACGTGGTCACACCAGAAATCGAACCTGGTACTTTTCAAATACGCGTCAAGTGTGTTACCTTTTCAATAGCAAGCACTGTCACGGAACAACAACAGATCAAAGAACAGTGCTCGCTAGTGAAAAGGTAACACACTCGACGCATAATTGGTTCCTGGTATGACCATGTGCGAGAGCAATCTTATTTTTCTTTTCGCTTTGACTTGTATCTATATCGCAAAAGATAATAATATAGTGTCAATTTTCCCACATGAAAAATACAGAAAAACAAAACAAATGTAATTAATATTGAGAAATAATGTTTCTTGATAAAATAATTAAGAAAATAATTATAGAGACTGATAGTTGTTTTGAACAAAATTCTTTGAAAGGTAAGACTTTCACGGTATTCATTTGCAAGAGTTAATAATAAAATGTATCTTGCTAATTGTAAGCAAGAATCTTCTTCGAACTGAAAATGAACTGGACATTTTCTCAAACAAATCGGCAAAGTGATTCCAAATGTTTTCTCATTTCAATCTTTATTTTTAGTTAATTAGGATCAACCCTTCAGTGAAAAAAAATGATGTTTTGTAAACTTGAGCAAAAAGCAACGCAGGTACTAATTCAGTTAATCTCGCACTCTTCTCCACAATTTAATAAGATTTCGCTAAAGTTTCGTCATTAATCTAGATTAACCTTGTTTTAGTCGTAGGCAATAAATATTTTTATTTATCTCAACTCTCTTTTTTAATAAAGGCAAATAACACTGTAACTTGTAAGTCGAGATTTAATTATCAAGCCTTTATTTAAAACTAGAAGGCGCCCGCAACTTCGTTCGCGGAAGAGAGTAAGTCGTAACCCCTCTTTTTCGACAGCGTATTCAGGTAAAAAATATGCTATAACCATCTAGAGATGCCCAGCTACCTGTTTACCAAAAATAGTTGTAATCCGTTAAGCCGATTCGATGTGATGAGCCACAACGACAAGTACAAACACACAAAAAATGCATTTTTCACTTCTCCTGCTCAAAAAGTACGTCATATTAGCTTCGCGAAGCGAGACTAAAATAGTACATTTAGCCCCTAGGGTTTAAAAGAAAGCCATATAATCCCATACAAATTTCTATGACACTGAAAAAAAAACTTTCGGCCAGCTACATACTCCTTATGAATTATTAAAAACAAACAAACAACTTGATTAGATTGGCCAAACTTTCTGATAGAATTGCTCAAACTGTACTCTTAGTTCATGAAATATAGTTATCATGAATTATTATACTTTATATGTATAGGTATGCTATAATTATCTATACTATTATAAAGTTGTAAAAGAGAAATTTCTGTACATTAAAGACATTATAAAAATGATTGTAACGGACCATTTTTTGGAGGTAACTGAATTGAAAAAAAATAGTAGATTGTTTAACACGTGGCTAAAAGCCATTATGACACTCAGACATATTTGTCCTCGCTGACTTCGTGAGCTCGTCCAAATAATCACTTCGTGTCATAATGGCTTATTTTAGCCCTTGTCAAACAATCTACTATTTTTTTTAAATTCAGTTACCTCCAAAAATAGTCCGTTACAATCATTTTTATAATATCTTCAATGTACAGAAATTTCTCCTTTACAACTTTATAATAGTATAGATAATTATAGCATACATTTAAAGTATAATAATTCATGATAACTAATTCAATGAGTCAAATATTTTTTTCCCAAACACCTTCATAAATACTTTTATATAATTTACGAAAAACATGTGGTGTTAAAATTTCCAGAAAAATCCTAACTAGCGTTATCTAGAATTCCTTTTCAATTGGGTGCCATCTTTCAAACCATTCACATATTTGCGGGCATATTCTAGTTTTAGTTAAAAATAAACATAGCAACACTGTGAGTCTCAATGTTTTGTGCGACAGATAGCGTCAGTTTTTGTCGCACTACCCGCTAAGAGATAAGAATGGGCTGACGTGCGAAAAAGTCGTAGCCAACTGAACTGACATGGCTATACTTTTTTGCAGTTTTACTGTTCTAAAATTAAGTTCGTATGCTAACCAAAACCAGTGCTGACTTTGCCTATATAAAAATATATATGTATATTATACCTACTACTTTTTATGTATACTAATTGTATAATATTGCAATAATGTGGCACTTTAGATGTTACAACTGAATCGATACTGACCGTATGATCAAATGACTCTACTAGTATTAACAATGTTTTTATTTGCGACTGGGAAGTTTTGTGTATTTTCCATTGATTGACATTGATTGATAATTTTTATATAAAAATTGTTTTATGAAATTATAGCCGAAATCGTGCGGTAAAAAATACGCAGATTTATAACATACGTATACAATCATTAATTCAACACAAAAAACGAGGTTTAATTGCGTATTAATATTATTTTATATAATTACCTTTCGTTGGTAGTTCTTTCAAGACCATGGACGTAACGTGACGTCCGAAACGTCCAAGAATTACCAACGAAAGGTAATCAATTAAAATCATATTTATATGCGATTAAGCCCCGTTTGCTGTGTTATGATAACGAGTGAAAATCGTGTTAGTTTAAATCGATACGTATACAAACCTGAGGCACTACTGCGAATTGAAAGTTGTACTACATCGAACAGCCTAAATAAATAAATACATGTTGCTAAAATACCTATTTATTCATATTTAAATGAGTGAAACGGGCTGGTTGAATGTCACTAATTCGAGAAATATTTATTGTTTGTATATTTGTATGTATGTATTTGCGACCTCATCAATTGAAACAACTGTATGTATTTCAACCATTTACGGTACACGAGTAGCTGGGTAGGCTGGCTACAAATTAATGGCTTAAAAATAAATCTACAATACTTTTTATCCGACTACATTGAAGCCAAAGAGAACTTTTTTTCTCTTCCGCGAAGTTGCAAGTACCTTTTTTATGTTACGACGGATTTTATGACGGATCGACAGATGAGCGATATGTAAGCGATCACCTACTAATTCATAATAAGATGTTTAGTTATATCAACAGGCCTGTTATTAGAAGATTAAAAAAAACTGTATCTTTTTTTAAATCTTTCAAGCATTGATGTACATATTTCTATAGTTTGACCAGAAAATTTAAATGAAGTATTCTTTTCATTAAAGAAAATATAACAGTAATTTGTGTAAATTTATAATATTCATTAAGAAAACAAAACATTGATATCATTTTTATAACATCATTATAGTGACTATCTACCCCAAAAGCGATTATTTGAATACTTTTAGTCATAATGTATATTGTTCATTTCATAATTAGATAAAGATGTATTTATTTTCTTCTCATAGATTTTACACACTTATCACGATCTGCCATACATTTTTTTTAGGTCACAACCGTAGCGGTGTTTAGTAAGCAAGGGCGGTAATTAGTTGGTTAATTAGACGTGTAGGTATGATTTAGTTATGAAGTACTCAGTTCATTACACACCTGAAATAGTACGCCGACTTTGTAATATCAAGCATTTTAATGGTTGGTATGTTTAATGAAACTAATGTTTCCCTAGTTGAAATAGTTTTGTTTTTGGTTTCGCACAGAAGCACTGAATAAAGTAAAAAAGTATGTATTAAATATCAAGTTACTTTTTTATCCACTATATAAATATTTTAAATACGGTGCTGAATATTATAGTAATAAATTTATAAGCGTTTAAAAATGTGCACAAAATTTTACAATTATTTATAAGTATTTACTGATATTAAAGCCAATGTATTACTCAAATTTGGAAAAGCTTTTGCCAAATATGTCTACAGAAAGCTTGTAAGCGTAATTTGACAAAATATATTTTTAAATACCCAGCGACGAAGATTTAAGTCACAGCCGTTGCAGATGCACTTAGGCATTAGGGATATCCATATAATGTTATTGTTGAAAACGGACCACTTAAAAATCTAACAGGCACAGAATCCGTGAACACAGACTTAAAGCGACACTCGGCCTGTAACCCGTCTATTTGTCTACATAAATTAGCTATTAATTTAATTCATGCATGTTATGAGAACCGAGAAGTGACACGTTACTGTTTTTATTGGCTTTCAACGGTTGTGACAGCCGGTGAGGGACCGTGTGGCGGAAAGGCCGTGTTTGTAACGTAGGCTCGCGTAGTGACCGACCTCAGCATTCTATTGAATGATTTCCGTGTATTACTAGACTGGTGTCATCTCGAAACTGGCTCAGTGGTTATCTACAGAGCGAGGCGCGAACGCGACACTACCCCTTGCGCGGTGAGGTTCGGACTGAATAACCTGCGACTCGATGCCTCCGCCCAACATAACGCGCTTGCTCAACCCTCACCCGGCCCGATTATCGACCTTGCATTCGCGACCTTAGGACTCAATTTAAGTTGCTGCACTGATTGTGGTGAAGAAGCTTCGCGCTTCGTTTCGTATAGACGGCCAATACGCATGTCCACGATATTGTATATAAATTCATATACATGAAGCAGAAGGCAAGTTTCCTTGTAAATTTGGATTTTCTTGAGTTCAAGGACTTTGTGTTATCTGTTTGAGTTTTTTTTGTTTGAACGATATTCCATTATCGCATTTCATAGGGAAATTGATATCATTGTACATTGCGCTTGAACTTGGTCGAGTCTAAGTCAATACAATTGATTAATGACAAAAGGTTCTTTCATTCCTCACGGACGTTCGTTATTTGTTAAACTCATACAATTGATTTATAATGGAATAATTATACGTTTGTTCGATCGTGTAGTAATATAGCCAGTGTAATGTCTAGACAGCATGGCAAATAACTTAAAATTAGTTCTAAAGCGAAATTTAATTTTAATGTCGGGAATTAAATGTTAAACCAGAAATATAACTTTAGTTAAATTTTGCCTCAGATCGCCAATCCTGGGAATATATTTCTAGTTTAACCAAGCGAATGAAAACCAGTTCGAACCTTCGACAAGTCTCGAATTTTAAAATTTCCGTGAAATTCTGTAGCTTTCCAATTTTAAACCAGGGATTTTCAACAATGGCATTTTCCTACGTAACTAATCTTATCAAAGCTGAACCAGTCAACCAGTTTATACATCCCTAACGAACTAAATCCGCTTTATAGCTAGAATCGTCAACTAAAACTAAACTAAAAAAAATCAATAAATAGCCTATACCTATATTAATTTATTATTCAACAATTTAAAATGTATATTTCTTTTCTTGCGGCCAAATTATGAGTGAAAAAAATATAATGTATGTATTAATATAATATATCGTCATCTAGTACCCATAACGCAAGCCAAGAAACATTGAACTTATCATGAGACTAGTTTTATTTGTGTTAAATTGTCCTGTAATATATTGATATATTTATAAAAAGCCAAAAACATAACTATTCTATGCTAGAAAAGTAACTGTGGCTACGTCTAAACAAAAAATACTGGATCCATTTTAATAGTAGTCTATTAAGCAGAATCACTTTTTAATCTTTTTTCATACAATAAGTTTTATTGGACAATAATAAGTATATTAAAATATCAAGCTCAAAAGGAGGTACCCAAAAAAAAATCAATCCGTTTAATATTAATAAAACGGTCAACATCAATTTATATCAATTTCTCTTGGCGGAAACGTTACATAAATTTTCAGCGATCATCGCTCCCAATTTTTAAGAAAAAGCCTCTTATACTCTAAGGTAATCATTCGCAGCAGGAGATTTCGAATTTTACGACTTTTTTACCGTAGGTACTAACTTAATAAGGCAAGTAATTGGAGTGTCTCATAAATTAACATTAAGGGTATCCCTCTTTTTGCTGTTTTATCATAATTTTGTGCCTAAGACCTTTTTTGCATTAGACTGTAAATTAGTGAGTTACGTTAAACCTTTGTCACTGGCTGGATTTTTATATTTTCAAATGTTTATCTGGGTGCGTCAGAAAGTTCACTAATTACAAAGTTCTTAATATGAAATGTCTCTAAATTGAAGATATTTTAAATTTAACAATTGTTACTAATTATAACTAATTGTAATAAATCTTTAATATAACGATTGTAAAGTGGATGTGACTGATTTTTTTGTATATTTGTATGTGTCGTGGTGGCTTCATCGCACGAAATGGCTATACTTCTGTCACGCCAATTTGGATTTCAACAATTTTTGGTTGGTGTAGCCGGGTATCCACAAATGGTTATAGCATACTTTTTACCCAAACTGCTCATTGTCTTTTCAGCAGACATCGGCAAAATAAATAATATTAAGAATTACTTTTTATAAAACCAAAAGACAGTTTCGACATAGGGAATCCTATACTACTGCACATACACATACCCTTACACAAACACACATACATACACATACCCTAACTTATTCTTGACCCTAATTGTTAGATTGAAGATGGTGATCTGTTTCGCAATCGCAGATGGCGAAAAGATACAGGCGCAGCATAGTTTGTTCACTGGCGGATATTCTAAACAAGTAGTTAATCTGTTTTGACAATAAACGAGTATTTTTTAACTTAAAATTGTATTTTGATCGAAGTTAGACTTCTCTTTCATTATGGTGATAAGGATGTGGCAACAATGACGACTGGTGACCCTAGTGATCAAAACGGAGATAGTTTTTTTCTACTTATCTAACTATTATGTTCGGAGTTACCGAACAGAATAACAATAAAAAAGTTGATCCACCCTTATCTCAGACTAGTTTTGTGCACTTACCTTTATCAGTCTATAAATTAAATTATTAAATTAATTCACGATCAGCACGTGTAATTCAATAAAGATTACACGTTTCAAAACTACCTAGCCGAGGGTTCTAGAAATAAGGCAGCGTACACAACAAAATGCAAGTTTAGAGTTTATATCGAATATGTCCTTAGCAGTTGCGCGAGTCAGCAGCTCAACTGTTGACGGTAACTTCGTCTACATTGTCTAAAGTTTATGTCACGCCCCGATTAGACTAAGCAAGTCTGACAAGCTTAGTGCTGGTGCTTAAAGTCGCAAGCCATGTACTAATTCTGCCATTAATGAGGAATGATTATGAAGCCTAAGGTATTCGTTGCTATGGCTCACATTCCTGATATTTTTAGGGATCTATTACTCGTCTACTGCTGTCTGAAAATCCATGTTAAACTGTATAATGTCCGTGGCACGTGAAGTATTATAAATATTATATACGAGGGAAACACACAAAATGTCAAGTCAGGTGTTTAAAAAATGATATCTCAAAAACAGTTGGATACTTAAACAAGATATTTGTAATCGATTTTGAGTTCACAAAACGAACACTATTATGAAAAATATATGTAAATAAATGTTTCCAATAGTGCTGTAGAGTTTAATTTTATAAAGAACTAGAAGGCGCCCGCAACTTCGTTTGCGGAGGAAAATAAGTCATAACACTCCTTTTTTCTATGGCATAGTCGGGTAAAAAGTATTCTATAACCATTTGGAGATACCCAGCTATCCATGTACCAAAAATAGTTGAAATCAATTAAACAGATTTAGCGTGATGAAGCCACAAAGAAACATATAAAAAATAAAAAATAAAATATTTTTCGATCCAGTCACCTCCAAGTAGTCAGTTACAATCATTTTTTTTGAAAACATTTCATTTCTGATAGTCGATATAAGTCGCGTTAATAACGTCAAAATCTCAGGAATGGTTTATATTTTCTCAAGTTCAAGGTTCGAATATGCCTTATAAATTCCATCGCTTTGATTAATTACATTCAACCCTTCGTATATGAACTGAAGCCCCCATTGACGGAATAAAGACATGGGCCGCTTCAATTCACAATCTCCATTGCAGCGAACAAGATATTCCCAGTGTAATCAATTCTATTCTCTTTTCGTTTATCTTCAGTGTAAACCAAGCCTTTGGGACTGGGTATTAATAAATGCTACAATAGAGAAGAGACCTCTCTGAGTAATGAGCAACCTCTACGCGATTTTTACTTTCTTTTACTCAAATAATGAAGGAGGGACGTAGACAAGTGCTCCTAATTCACGGCTGAAATGTACGTTAATCTTGTGGAAAGTTAATTTAATATGATTTATTGCTTTATTTTCATAAGTACTGTTTTTTATTGTACAAAATATTCGTAGGTGTATCTTATCAACATCATTTCAGCCATAGGACGTTCACTGCTGGAAACAGGCCTCTTCAATTGACTTCCACATTTGCCGGATAAAGGCGACCCGCACCCAGCGAGTGACCCACAACTTATAACTAAGTAGTCTGACCTCCTTGCAGATGACCTTTACCACGCTGCGCTTGCCGGTACGCGGTCTCCACTCGAGAAACTGTCTGCCCGAACGGCCATCGGTCTTTGAACTATGTGCCCTGCCCATTGCCACTTTAGTTGAATTTATTATGTTCGGCGCGTACACAGGGTTTTTGACTAAAAGGTAGGCAGTTTTTTGTGCCTAAATGAAGCCATGGTGGTTCAGGGCTTCAGGATAGGCAAAGTTTTTTTACCTGTAATGGCCGCAAGCCACTGATAATTTTAAAATAATGATTTTTGGCCTGGTGTCATAATTTGATTATCCTCTGTTTATTTGCATAACCTTTCACCTTACAGTCGTCTGTGAGAACCAACGATGCATTCTTATCTCACAGTCTCCTCACAGCATTATAGATTAAAATAAAGAAATCGCTGTATTTCTTTATCACTTATTTGACCAATCTTTGTGGTGAAATTCCTAGTTTATTTACCAGAAACCGAATTTTATATACCTAAGTACAAAGTTACCATGTAGACGCTGTTAGGTTGTGGTGTTTTATATAATTATTCAAAAATTGTACTGTTCTATAGGAAAATACTTCCTTTGGCGTGATATTTCTGTGAAATAAAACATTCAATAATACCTTTGTGTATTAAATATAGAGTAGGTAAATCGTAATGCATATTTTACAAATTATTTCAAGGTATTGTTTTGGGATGGGCTACCGCGGGTCAGTCCCTGGGGGCTCTGCCAAGGCCCTGAATGTACACACGCACACGGAAACGTTGCAACATCACTACCATGGTGTTTTTACATTATGCATTCTCACTACATATAACGGCAGGTTTTTAATAATTGAGTGCAGTATAAATAAATAAATAAATAAATAAATAAATATTACGGGTCAATTTTACACAAATCGAACTAGCCCCATGGTAAGCTCAATAAGGCTTGTGTTATGGGTACTAGACGACGATATATTTAATAGATATATTGCTTATATACATAGAAAACATCCATGACTCAGGAACAAATATTTATGCTCATCACACAAATATTTGCCCTTACCGGGATTTGAACCCAGGACCTCAGCTTCGCAGGCAACGTTACTCCCACTGAGCCAAACCGGTCGTCAACATCAAGTATACAAACATAATTAACTTTTGAAATAAAACAATTTAACGGATTATATCGCGTATATTATCTCATTTTAGTTCCCGACGTTTCGGAAGCTTTCCAGCTTTCCATGGTCACGGGAGGACTTAGAAAAGATGTATTTTCCTCTGTCAAAGTTACAATTTGTGCAAACTACCCATTTTTTGAAAAAACACATTAAAGGTACATGCCAGATGGGCCTAAGCTGTAAAGACAGTTACACATGTGCTAGAAGGGCTTAATTATTTTATTCTAATAATTTACCAAGCAGCATTTCACAAATGAGGCGTACTGAGGAGAAAAGAAACGCTGCAAAGAAAAACTCCCAGGCTACCTCATTACTAATTATAATATTTCAAAAACAGAGACTATTAAACTACTTTTAAACAGATAAGATATTTTACACCGTTCGGAAATTAAGGTTTTGCAGTCCTGTGTCTCGCTTGTTCCTTGATGAGATGTATTACAGGATCCCAAGCTGGTGGTAGTGACAATCCATCTTCTCTATTGAAATTAGGATGCTTTTAAATCTCAATAGCCACGCGTAGCATCCTGGGAAAATATCTTTTTTCTTTGGCAAGGATAGAAGGTTTATCAAACTTAATTGAGTGGTTTGGTTTGTCAATGACATGTTCACAGACTGCAGACCTATTACACCGACGGTGCTTGACATCTGCTATGTGCTCCTTCACCCGGGTTGATACACTGCGTTTCGTTTGACCAATGTATGAAAGACCACACTCGCAGTCCAGCTTATAAATGCCTGACATTCTGTAACTCTGAGTTACAGAATGTCAAACGTGCGCTTCGAGCCAACGAGCTCCAGATACCACGTTCCAAGCAGAATACCAGTATGAAGAAACCAACAGTCGAGCGTAAACCTGCCGTATTACCATATGTGAAAGGGGTCACAGACAAGATCGGAAACATCTTGAAGCGTGCTTCTATAAAACATATTTCAAGCCGTTGAAGAAGGTGTCTCAATACCTTAGACCCGTGAAGAGTAGAACCCCTTTGCAGAGTGCAGGCATTTATAAGCTGGACTGCGAGTGTGGTCTTTCATACATTGGTCAAACGAAACGCAGTGTATCAACCCGGGTGAAGGAGCACATAGCAGATGTCAAGCACCGTCGGTGTAATAGGTCTGCAGTCTGTGAACATGTCATTGACAAACCAAACCACTCAATGAAGTTTGATAAACCTTCTATCCTTGCCAACGAAAAAAGATATTTTCCCAGGATGCTACGCGAGGCTATTGAGATTAAAAAGCATTCTTATTTCAATAGAGAAGATGGATTGTCACTACCACCAGCTTGGGATCCTGTAATACATCTCATCAAGGAACAAGCGAGACACAGGACTGCAAAACCTTAATTTCCGAACGGTGTAAAATATCTTATCTGTTTAAAAGTAGTTTAATAGTCTCTGTTTTTTAAATATTATAATTAGTAATGAGGTAGCCTGGGAGTTTTTCTTTGCAGCGTTTCTTTTCTCCTCAGTACGCCTCATTTGTGAAATGCTGCTTGGTAAATTATTAAAATAAAATAATTAAGCCCTTCTGGCACATGTGTAACTGTCTTTACAGCTTAGGCCCATCTGGCATGTACCTTTAATGTGTTTTTTCAAAAAATGGGTAGTTTGCACAAATTGTAACTTTGACCGAGGAAAATACATCTTTTCTCAGTCCTCCCGTGACCATGGAAAGCTGGAAAGCTTCCGAAACGTCGGCAACTAAAATGAGATAATATACGCGATATAATCCGTTAAATTGTTTTATTTCAATGAGTAATAATCGCGGAAACAGAAGAAAATATTATAAATAACTTTTATTGAATTTCAATTAATTAACTGGTCACCAAAAAAAGTAGCAAAAAGTATATTGGAGCTATTCAACGACGTCACTACCATAGTAACTTTTTTTTATAAGAGTAGGTATTTAAATAGTTTTTATTTATTTATCACGATGAGCCGGTGGTGAATATCGCGGAAAACCGTTACATGAGGGCGGCGCACGACCGGTCATTATGGAAATAATTGGGGACGGCCTTTGTCCAGCAGTGGACCGAAGTCGCAGTATCAAAACTTACTGCGACCTCGTCGAAAATGATCATGATAGTAGAGATGCGGTGGAACGCTCAAATATTACCTACTCAAAAATCAACGACTTGATTATTAATATTCACATATATCTTCAAGTATAACACAATTTATCTAAAAGTAAGACTTATCCCACCAAAAACATTCTGTAAAAAACTAGCCAAGTCTCGATGGAGCTGCTTGTTTATCTCTAAAAAGTAATGAAATCTAGACAAAGTCGTGCCAAGTCTAAGGTTCTTTACTGCGATTTTTTTATTATTATAGTTAATGTTTTGTGACTTGGCTATTGAAGAGTAAACAAGGGTACAAAACCAGGTGCTCCATTACGACACCAATCGTTGACGGTCGGACATCGGACGGCCAAATCACACAACATTAACTATAATAAAAAAAAATCGCCATAAAAACCTTAGACTTGGCACGACTTTGTCTAGATTTCATTACTTTTTTAGAGATAAACAAGCAGCTCCATCGAGACTTGGCTAGTTTTTTACAGAATGTTTTTGGTGGAATTTCACTTCTTTTTGTAGAAACGTGGGCATAACCCTTTGATTTTGGACATCACATAAAGCGGCCCACCATGTTGAATATTTTTTGTAACGGCGGTATGTCGATCTCTAATAGTTTGGTTGGGCTCTTGTGTTTTCTATTCAGGGTCACCAGGTACTCCAGATCTTCGATGATCCTAGTTTTATACTTTTCCCTTTATGTAGCCGTTAAACCAAATTTCAGCTCTCTGAGTTTATGGGATGTACTAGTTCTATTCTGATGATCATGAGTGAGTGAGTGTCATAAATGCGAAACTTTGCTTTCGCTTAACTTCGGAACTAAATGACCTACAGACTTGAAATTTTGGATTTTAAGTATGTGATTATAGCTTACTAGATTCCGAAAATTTCTGCGTTCTGATCTTATCCAGAGGTTTTCAAATAGGGGCCTGAAAATGCGGCGAAATGGTTCCAGTAAAGGATGGTACGGCAGTGTTTCGCGCTCGACTTGGCGGGGGCACTGCCGTGCCCCCTGATTGCATAAAGGTGCCTCCACATTTGTATCATTCGCCCGTATCAGATCATCGTCGCGTAGCATGAAGGCGTGTCACGATCACGCGTTTGGACATTGCGCTGATCCGATCACACGAAATCAATTTGCTACGCGTATCACACACTTGTATCGGAAAAGTGCGGCATTATCGGCGCGCCGACAGTAAGCGTCCAAGCAGAGCGATACGCAGTCATGCTACGGTACGATGATCGGATACGAGCAAATGATACAAGTGTGGACGCACCTTAAAACAAGGAGCAACCTTCACTAACGTTACATACAACAATTCCTTTGCTTTCCACATACTTGCAAATCACAGACCACCGCCTAGTTACAAACAACTCAATCAATCTTTATTCGGTCGGACGAAGGCACCCAGCCATAGCTTGAGGTTATCCTAATCCCGCTACCTGATTTTATTTGACGTTACACGAGCCTAAACAAGGTTTACCTGATTAATGAACACCTAAAATCTCGGCCTTTTTATGGACTTTGTTAGCGACGGATTTGTGGAGATTGGAAAACACGAATATAATCCGATATTCGACGGTAATGATGTTTATCCCGTGATCTATTTGAAGTCGAGATTAATTAGTAGTTATACGTAATAGGTAATGAATATCATACACATATAACAAAACCAAGATGTATATAATATTAATATGTTCAATCGTTTTAATTCAATTCCGCATTATAAATCTATTTGAATGAAAATCAATTGACCAAATGTAATAATGAAATAATGATCTTTATTCTGTAAGTAGGCCACAAGGGCACTTTTACAAGTCTGACTCTACGGCGTTTCCCAAGAGGAGACCACTGAAGAGAAGAAAGCCGAAACAAACTTAACAGTCAGTCATTTTTTCGAAATAACTCTTATATCTATTACAATATTCGTGCTTAGCCTAACCTAAATATATGTTTTGAGTATAAACTCAATGCGTAGTTCTTCAAGGAAACATATCAAAACTTATAAAAGTAAAAAAAAAAAAAAAAAAACTAGAATATAAAAAAGCTAAATAGTGATTTTTATTTAAAACAACTTACATACGTTTGATATGCCACCTTATAAGAACCGTGTCCCGGTAAAAGTAAATTATTTGGTTTCTGTTTTGGGCCATGCATTTTTGTCTGTTAAATAGTCCTCTACCCTATAATAAACCTTTGCCATTAGGGACTCTTTTAAGTACTTTTTGAGAGCTGGAAACGATAATTTCAAAGCATCATCTGGTAGCTTATTATAAAAATGTATACATTGGCCTACGAATGATTTGGCTACTTTACGAACGCGGAACTTTCTAATAGCGATTTTGTTTTTATTTCTAGTATTTAAATTGTGGATATCTGAATTCCTAGTAAAAGACTCTAGGTTCTTAATAACATAAATAATATTCTCATAAATATATTGGGACGCTACGGTTAATATGTTGATGTCTTTAAAAAGTTCTCTTAAGGAGTCACGGGAGTTCAAGTTATATATAGAACGAATCGCTCTTTTTTGTAACACAAATATTGTCTGTATGTCAGCTGCTTTGCCCCAAATCAGAATACCGTATGACATGATACTATGAAAATAACTATGATATACTAAGCGAGCAGTATCAACATTGGTCAATTGTCTAATTTTTCTAATAGCGTAAGCTGCTGAACTTAATTTACCTGCAAGTACTGCTAAATGGGGACTCCATTGCAAGTTCTTGTCCAGTGTTATACCTAAGAATAATGCCCTATCCACCATTTCTAAACATTCACCATTGAGCGATATAGCAGAATCCACTGCTCTAACATTCGGTAAAGCAAATCTAACACATTTCGTTTTCTTAGCATTCAATACCGGATTATTAATATTAAACCAGTCAAGTACTTTAACTAGTACACTATTAATTTCGGAATAGTCTGTTGCTTTCCGGTGTATATTCGCGCAATGTAGGTTCGCGCATCACTGCAAAACGGCTGCACCTGTTTGGCTAATTATTTTATTGTCGTGTTTGCAATTGTCAGGTCAAGGTTTGTATATAAGAAAATATACTAAATACGAGTATAGCATGGAAAAGTGGACATTTTGGTTTAATGTAAAAATGTATATATATAAATAAAATAAATAAATAAATAACAAGAACAATCTTACACAAATCGACCTAGTCCCAAACTAAGCAAAGCTTGTACTATAGGTATTAGGCGACGATATACATAATATATAGATAAATTATAAATACTTAAATACATAGAAAACATCCAAGACCCAGGAACAAACATTCGTGCTCATCACACAAACACTTGCCCTGGCCGGGATTCGAACCCAGGACCGCCAGCTTCGTAGGCCGTTGTACAACCCACTGAGCCAAACATGCCGTTATATAATGACAAGGTCCATTCAGTAAACGGTAGTCTAGGTCTCATCTGCCTTCCTTAGTACACCCGTGCGAATCTGGGGCGAGCAGTTAGTATGATTTATATAGATACCATGAATTTTGGAACGCTCGTGTCAAGTAGCGTTTGTATGCGATACCTACCTTACTGTGAAAATCGTAGGTTTAAATCTGATGATGATTTTTTTCATGTTTTTCTTTTTTCGCCTTTGCATTTCCTTCAGGTGTTGGCGAAACATAAAATAGGGTTACCCGATCAACGTAGCAACTAAATTTATTACGGTTTCTCGTAAAAACGGCATGTTATGTCTGTAAGTATTTGTTATAATCCAAGCATGGCGGCTGTTATTGACAGGTGACGTTCCTAGCGTGGACATAGTTTAGTATGGTTACGGAAACCAATAATTATGTAATAACAGTAGGTGTGACGTTGCAAGCAATGTGTTTGTATTTATAACTAGAAGAGACCTACAAACAAATAATAACCTATATTCTAGTGATGAAATTCACTTTAAAAATCACGAAGATCGTGGTGGTAAAACATCAAGATTTTCGTTTTTTCTTTTGCGTAGTCGAGAAAAAAGTACCAGAAATAGTTAAAATTCGTTCAGTTATTTTGGCGTGATGAAGCCACAACAACAAATAGAAACAAACAAAAAAAAAACAATTCAGTGACCTTTAAATAGTACTTAAGTACCACTTATTTTTAACTAGCTTCATAGCGCAGACGTTTCATTTTTACATTCTTACAATAGAAAAGATTAAAAATTGCACGTATTCCGAAGTCCATAAACAAAATTCAGATCAAGATATTTTAAAGAATTATTAAACGCTTTCATATTTTAGCTTTAGATGATGTACGAATATTTTCAAAGTAAAATATTTATTCAAGTTAAACGTTAAAAAACATAGAGCATTTATGTTATTTCAATAATTTTAGGAGGAAAAGTTAAGTAATATAGCTTTATTAAATATAAATTCAGTAACGATAAACGAAGACGGTGTACCTTTTCAATTTAACTTTAAACTTTATACTCTAAACTTGGCTGCACTCTGTAACTTGTATCGACATACAATTCAGAAGTTACAGGAACCAAGACATTCAAAAGTTTTTGTCACTTTAACTTTCATATTTTAATGAATACCAGTTTTCGGAGAAATCAGTTTTGGGATTTCATAAGATGAAAGTAAATAAGTGGTTGTACCTTGTTTTATCGGATAATATTTCATCGAATTCTTCATTTTGACGTAAGTTTTTGTACGCTAACAGCTTGAACTATTAAAAAAATATGAAAATTACATGGTTTCAGGTGAGAAAGTTTTCGGTGAAAATAAGTCAAACGGACTGTGGAGTGGACTAAGGTGTCATTGAATCGATTTATTTATTTATTATCTGTTTGTATGTGTCGTTGTGGCTTCATCGCGTCAAAACGGCTAAACAGACTTCAACTATCACGGGTAGCTGGGCTTCCTCAAATGTTTATAGGATACTTTTTATCCGATTACGCTGAAGCAAACAAGATGATTCTGATTTTGCCTTCTTCTCATACGAATTTTCGGGCGCCTTTTAGTCTATAACTACTATTATAAAGTTGTAAAAATTTAATGTCAGTACATTGAAGATATTAAAAAAAAGGATTGTAACGGAAAAAAATATTTGAAAGTCATTGGAATGATTTTTTGAACGTTTGTATATTCGTATGTGTGGTTGTGACTTCATCCTGCCAAATCGGTTGAACAGATTTCAACTATTGTTGGTACACGGGTAGCTAGGTATCTCTTGATGGTTATAGGATAGTTTTTACCCAAGTATGCTGAAGAAAAAAAGTGGGGTTATGACTTTTTCTCCTCCACGAACGAAGTTGCGGGCGCGTTTTAGGACCAAATAAAGACGTCATCACAGCTAATTAAGTATGTTCATTTTACAATTTTATCACAAAAAAAAACGTTATTAGTCATTTTTATAAAAAAGAGCAGCTATCAAACCTAGAGCACTTTTTCCATGCGAAAGCAAAAACAATATCATTGTGTTCATCAGATATTGAAGTTGTCTCATTACTCAGAGCTAGATTGCGAGATAGCGCACGCATTATGTGACTTGCCTTTGTTACCTGGATCTAGTAACGTACGGACAGATATTTTTTAACCTGTAAGGCCTGCTTCACCTGTAAGGTTGATTAAATTAGATACAACGTAGCTAAAAAATATGAAGGTTGCACTGTAAAATCAAATATTTGAACTCAATATGAGGCAACCGGGACAAATGCGAGTATGGGACAAAAGCGTCTTTTGACAATAACATAAAAACGCGTCATTTTGCAACTAGCGCTACTCTCTTTTTAGGGTTACGGAACCCTAAAAAGCCGAGCCCCGTTTAACCTTAGGGTACGGACTCAAAGGCTAAAACGCGACCCTATTACTAGGGCTCCGCTGTCCATCTGTCTGTCTGTCTGTCCGTCTGTCACCAGGCTGTATCTCATGAACCATGATAGCGAGCTACATTTGAAATTTTCACAGATGAAGAACACTGAGTACAATTTGCTTAGGAGTACATACATACATAAAATCACGCCTTTTTCCCATTACGTGGTAGGCAGAGATTACCTCCTTCCACTTGCTATGGTCCTAGCATACAACTGCCGCTTCATCAAGATTCATTAATCTCCCTATTTCTCGCATCCATCACCTGACATACTTGATCTATTTTATCATTAATTCCTTCCCTTAAATTTAACGAAACAAAGCGGCTCTCCGTAGCCCACTATTCGCTCTCGCTGGGACCGAGATGTGATGGGTTGCGAACCTTTAGGAGTAGGGCTCTGCAAACACTGGATGTTCATAGTTACGGCAGTTTGTAGCGTATAATTTGCACGGGACCCTTGGTACGCGAGTCCGACTCGCACTTGGCCGGTTTTTATATATTATGCTGCCAAATTTTAGGAAGGAAGGATATAGATAATTTCAAAGTGTTCGGATTATAAGAAATCTTTAAAAGACTCATTTGTGTTGTTATTTAGCGGTAAGGCCACCTGTTGTTTACCTCTCTCCTTGAATGGTTTTTTTGTACTGTGGTTTTTGAGGTATGCAATACAGAGTTATTGTATTGTGTTGGCCCATAGTTGCGATTGTCCCGGTTGACCTACAATATTATATTTTTTATTTGGAAGTTTCTTAGTAAGAATAGACTAATGTTACATTCAGGTGTCCACAAAGTAGAAAAAGGTCATAACTCTCGTTTGTTATTTACCGGATTCGGATAATAGGTATTTTATTAACCATCATTCAACCTCCAGCTATTCGAACACTAAAAATAGACATCCGTCCAGCTCTTCTGACGTAATTTCGCTACAAAGACTTATTGTTTACTACATTGTTATACCACAATGTTTTTCTACGATTAATTAAAATCTTATTTTATGAAATAATTGTTCTAATGTCACTCTACGCTGTCGAAGCCCTGGAACGCTACATTTGCTACGTCGTAGCCCGTAGAACTCTACATAGACCTGACGCTACATGACGTCAGGGCCTCGAACGTGTTAAAATATAATTCAACGTGCCGGGACAAATAATTGTTTACTTTACCTTCTATTTTCTAATGTATAATAATATTATATATAACATGGGTATTCGAACATCCAAAAAATTAATAAATTACTTTCACTAGGGCGATTAATATTTTTTTAATCTAACGAAGGAAAGCTAAGGTGAGTTTTTTCACTTCGGGCTTTATTTTAAAATGTTCTTCTTTAATTTTAGGGTATTTTACGGATATTACTTTTGTCTATTCTTTTTAATTTATCTCAAAATATTAAATCAGAGCCAGGAATGTAAAACAACTTACCTCAGCTTTCCTGTATCTGACATAAAACATATTAACCTCCCAAATACGACATAAAATAAATCCAAAAAACATTAATATCGTACGGAATTTTTATTATTTCCGGCATTCGGCACGTATGAAACTGTTTGTCGGGTCTCATTGTGGCGGAAAGCAAGCCAACTGAGTCAGCAAAAAATTGCCACAGTAAGCCGAGGCTTCCTGATTTTCGAAACAAATTCGGTCTGCGGTTCCACTGAAGGCTGAACCGCCCAGCTGTCGGTTGTATTGTTTTATTTTAATCACTTTCCATTCTGGCACCGATTCAAGTGACCGAAAAACAATGATTTGGAAGCGTAAAATCCTTATTCAAGTATTTTATATTGCTCCTCAGTAAATCCACTACTCGTTCGTCTCTAATCTTCCAAACACGTGCTAAAACTGGAAAGCGTTCAAGATCAGAAGTGTTATAATAAAATTACCTAGCACATTGCTCGTAAAACTGGCGGCCGCTGGGGCTGACGAGGTCTTGAGTGTTGACCACGCGCCGGAAAACGCACCGTGGAAAGGCCTCACAAGGAAGACTGATGGTCTGGCTCAGATCGAGAGCGTGAGAGTAGAGTTCGCTGCATGCGGTGCATGGTGGTGTTCATTGTGGAAGGCATATGCAGCAGGAGGCAGTTTTTTTAGGTGATGATGAAATTGTTGAAACACTTTTTACAAGGCTGAGTTTTTGTATAGTAAATCGAAAAAATATATTTTTTCCTAAAAAATTATAGAAAAAAAGATTACAGAAACATCAAGTTCTCTAACAAAATAAAACATCCAAATTTAAGAGTACCCGATTTTGAATACATATGTATAGGTCGGTTGTAAGTTGGATCAATATATGTAAACGATAGTCTTTAAATCACGTCATACAAAGAAACAAAAGAGTTGGTACTCGATAAATAATATTTTCTTCTGTTTCCGCGATTATTACTCATTGAGCTTTCCATGGTCACGGGAGGAGGTCAGTCCTCCCGTGACCATGGAAAGCTGGAAAGCTTCCGAAACGTCGGGAACTAAAATGAGATAATATACGCGATATAATCCGTTAAATTGTTTTATTTCACTCGTTAAATAATTAATTATTTTAAAAGCCTCAAAATATGAGGCTTGACCCAAGATTAAATTGTGAAATATCAACATGCCATTAAAAAGTACATAAGAATTTTAAAAGGAAAAAAACGAATGTAATTGTTGGGAGGTTACTCCCAACAATTTTTTTATTCAATTTCTGCTTTAACTTTTTATTTTAAAACACTGACCGTAACAAATAAAATTGAAAATCCTGCAACGCTTGCTGGAAACGAGATACTGACGAACGTATATTCAGTAACTATAGTCATAAAATATTCAATATATTTATACCAAAAAGCGCTGAATCCAGGCTTAAACAAATTGGAACACCATTTTACTTTTTAAAAATGAAAATTAAATTTCACCCGAAGGTTAAACGGCGATGTCAGATTCAGTTTGGCATGTAAAACAAAATAATAACCAATGTCCATTACCTGCCGGGACAGATGCGAAAGTGGATATTTATTTATGCAATGCTTTTAGTTCAGATTACAATGCCTGCTAGTACAATCTGGATATAGTCTACATGTTACTAATAGATGTCTACTGATGAATAGGTGTCTGTCTGTGCTACTTGGAACTTTTTGCGTAACTGAGAACTAAGTAGGCAATGTTTTAATTATTGATTCCGTATAAAAACTGCCACCTCCCTTTTAACACTTATGGGATTTCCGGAATAAAAATTGTCCTCTGTCTTTCCCAGTCTTAAATCATTTGTAGGAAATAAGTATGGATAAGTAGTAGTTTTTCTCCTCGTCGTATCTGACAGCAGCGACGTCATCAGTTCCTGTGGAGGTTATGGAACGCTCAAATATGGGTCAAAAAACCAAATTCGTCTTGAAATTGCGATTTCATGAAGCGCAGTAGATCTGTCCAGCTAGGACGTAAGTGTACGTGTAGGTGGGTATGAGCTGCAGTTTACGAAAATGCCGTTTTGCAATCACGTATGTTCAAATTGGTCAACTTTTTTTGTGATATCGGATCAAATTCTACAGGAGGCACAAAAAACTAAACTTTAACAATATGGCGGTTGGTTAGTGTGAGGTTACTATTTCGATTTTTAAACTTAAACGGTTTTTTACTAGCATTTAAGAGTGTTCCCATTATATGCGTTCAGACTTTATCTAAAAGGGCCAAAATATTATTATGGAAAAAAAATGGAGTACCGAGGTTTGCGACTTTACCCGACATATACAAGGTACCTCATGAGGAACCCGATCAGCGTATACCTGAGGTCATTAGGACCAAAAAAAATTATATGAACCCAAGCCAAATTCAACAAAAAAAAATATTTTATTTTAATATTGTTATTCAAACACACATACAACTTGAATAACTTTAGCTTCTTGATGAAAATTATCCCTTTTAATAAAATGGTGCAACTCTGTCTGTTTTCTATGCAATCAAACTCTATATTATAGTATTAATTTAAAGAAAGAGCTGTTAAAGATAATCTCGACATAACTGCATTTCTCATCCTAACGTCTTTGAAACCGATGGCAATAGAGTTTGATAATATTCCATAGAAATCTTAGTTCCACCAGTGACGTGGCCTTACCTCTAGGATTATTCAATTTCTATATTTGAACTGCTGCCTACCACGATTGATTTTCACTTTATTGTTGGTGCGAACGTTTGTGCCATTGGATTTATAAGGAATATGATTAGATATGATATAGTAGACAAAATGTATTCTCACCTTGCGTTATGTCGATATATATAAAATAACACAGTAATGCAAAATACCGCTACAAGTTTGCTACGTTATATTAAGTGAACTCCATAAAGTACTACCATAGTAAAATGTAAGATTGTATAGTTTGTATGTTATTTAAACCTTGTCTGGCATCGTAGCACTTTATAGACAAAAAATAAAAGCAGACTATCCTTGATATCCATACTAATATCTATACTATTATAAAGTAGTAAAAATATGATTGTACTGGACTATTGGGATATAATTAGGAGATCACTAAATCGTATTTTTTATATGTTAGTATGTCTCGTTGTGGTTTCATCACGCCAAATGGGCTAAATGGATTTCAACTATTTTTGGTACAGTGGTAGCTGGGCATTCATAGATGTTTATAGGATACTTATTATCCGAATCTGTTTAGCAGAGGATCAATGATCAAGGTACACGGGGAAAGCCGCCGGTGAATGCTAGTATTATAAACAATTGAAACGGATTATATCGTGCATATTATATTATCCTATTGGAGTTCCAGACGTTTCGGAATCTTTACAGCTTCCATATTCACTGGGTAGACTATGAAAAAATATATCTCTCTCAGTCTATGTTATAATTTGCTCAAACTACCCACATTGAGAAAACAAATAAAAGTGTACCATATATACCTAATACGTAAAGACAGTTACGCATGTGCCAGAAGAACTACTTCTCAACAGATAACATATTTTTACACCGTTCGAAATTAAGGTTTTACAGTCCTATGTCTTGTTTTACTTGTCTTTTGATGAGATGTATTACAGGACCCCAACCTGGTGGTAGCTCATTAGGTAATTGTTTTAGTATATATATACCTCTCATTTAAATGCGTGTTAATCACGGAAACACCAGATAATGCAAAACGCTAGTATATTACAACTTTTTGCTTAATAGCCCTTTCGTATTTTTAGTAGAAAAAAAGCGTCGGAAACGAATTTTTGACGTTCTATTTCTAAGAAACAAAAAATGTTTTCAGAATTATGATTAGTTAATAAATCAGACTTTAATTTTATTAGCAGCGGCTTAAAAACACAAGGGTTTTCTCATTATAGTTTAAGTATTAAAATTATGCAACGTACAGTACAATAATGAACATATTTATAACAACACAATTCAGTGAAAAAGTCAGAACCGATTAAACAAACAAAATCCGTTATTTACAAGTTTTATAAATATTTGGCTGCACACCCGCGTATAGCCCTCAGTACCGCCGCGAGCATGTTTCTCGATAGGGCTCTTAATTAGTCTTTTGACCTAAACATTTGCCAGCATAAGCCAATCGTGGGAGGATTCATAGGTTATTTACTAAATTGGGATTAGAAGCGGGCGGAACCACAAAATCAGCTACCAGGCTGCTTCTAAAAGCTACTATTTCATTTTCGTCCTGACATATGTATATCCATATCCATACTAATATTATAAATGCGAAAGTGTGTCTGTCTGTCTGTCTGTTACCTCTTCACGCTTAAACCGCTGAACCGATTCGGATGAAATTTGGTATGGAGATAGTTTGAGTCCCGGGAAAGGACATAGGCTACTTTTTATCCCGGAAAAATACCCTTATCCACGAGAAACGAATTTAAGGCGGACTAAGTCGCAGGCAGAAGCGAAGCTAGTAGTTTATACGCTGAATTCTTGAAACGATATACAAACTCTTATGTAGTGTGAAGATTTACATTTACTAAGGCAGTACCTTTCAAGTACCTAAACCAAGTGATGTAGGTAATGAAGGAGACGCAGTAAATCAAAAAACAATGTCCCAATCAACCTAAACAAACATTTCTAGATTTTTACTTAACGATGATAATGTGACGAACAATGTTATCATTATCACAATAATTCGCTATGCCGCTTACTTTATTTTGTGTTATTTATATTCCACGAGTTAACTTTGTAAACTTTATGATAGTTCTTCTGTTTGATCTTTAAATCAGAGCTTTAATATTCACACCCTTAAGCTAATCGATGCAAAACCAATTAACAAACTTTAAAATTATCACCTATTATCGTATTTTCTGTAATCAAAAATCAATCTACAGTCTCCGTCTCACTTTCCCCCGGTCGATACAATACCGTTTGACAAATTGGTGTTCACGTGCACGTTTTGACCTACATCAGGTATTTGAAAGCGAAACTAACTAAAAGGCCGAGGTCCGAAATTCCTCACGTCATTGCAACGCTGAATATTTCCACAGCACGCATCGAGATCGACGTGTCCGGACACAGGAAAGCATTCGTTTTATTACACGAACGCCCCACCCCAATGAAACGTTCTCACTCGATACAAACAAAGAAAGAACTATATAGCATACTCACGCGTAATCAAATAAATCTTTCACTGAATACGTAAGGTTTTTATTTGGTTGAACAATGACGGATTGTATGACCTTTGGCAGTTTAGATAGCCATTCAGCGGCAAAATGTAAATAAAGTGGTATGCATTAATTGCTTGGTTTTCACAGTTCGTTTACCGCCAAAGAAGAGTCTCTTTTTTTGTTTTATTTTAATAAATCTTGTTTGACCTTTAATCGTGGTCATAAACAATGTACTACTAGAAAAAGATGTCGACAAAAAACATTTTTAACAGATCATAGTCTTATGCTGGAGCTATGCTTATAAAACAATGGGAACCAGAATAAGATCGATATTAGATTTAAATGCAAATAGAAGCTGGTTTTTCCGATTGTCACAAAAGTTAACAACATCAAATTAAACTTTTAAATCTTGGTAAATGCCCTTTGTTTGTTTCAGACAGGATTCTATCGGATTTGTGATCGGGTGTTGGCTGTTATCTCCTGTTTCATCTTATACAATATTTATAGGGCAACATGCTTGTGTAGGCTGATGTTCAATAACATTCGTTAGGTAAGAACGTTCCACGTTTGCGAATAAGCAAATTATTTTATGATTCTTGGTCGTTTCGCCGAATGATGAAATATGACACTGATTAATCATAGCTTTGACTTTGGCAAATAAAACAAATAACATGACGTTTGGCATGATATGAATGATTTTTCTTCCTGACTGTTTTTATCGGATTAAATCACTCTTCTTAATTTTTATCGTCGTCATCATTTAATATGGATTTGTGCAACACCAGTATAGCCGATACTTTGCCTCGCTTATCTTCTCGCTTTTTTAAGAACCCCTAGAATTAGGTATATTATATAAAATATCTTTATATTGGAGATTTTGCATTAAAAACATTAGTAGATTATTTGAGAGCCCTAGCATTTTTTTTTTTTATACATTTGTAGCCAATCGCGTCAAAATGCTATAAAGGATGTCGACGACGGTTATCAATACAATTATTTCGTTCATATCTTTAAAGCGTTTACTAGTCGATTACATTTGAATTAATATCATAGGGCAGATACCAGTAAACTTAAGCCACAAATACCTCCAATATAGATTTAAGATAAGCCAGTTTAAACTCAAAGGTTATCTCCACAAATTGTTTACAGCAAGTTCAATAGAACTATTTTAGCATCTAGGTGTCAAATGCGGGCGATTATGCAGTGGTATTGGCATATTTTACCACTAATTCCTACGTTCATTCAGATATTGCACATTTTGCTGATTAATTGGTAACTGATTAGGGGTATTGAAATAGGGAAATGAACGCACTCAATAATGCTGGAATTGTTAGTTTTCCTAAATTTAATAAGGTACAACTCTCACACATTACTTTACGGCAGTGACATTTCTTTAAGAGCGGTAGAATTCTATTGAATCCCTTTTTCCATCCATAACATGATAGCACGAGGAGCATTGTTAAGAATTCCGGGTTACCTGAAGCGTTTCTTTTCTCCGTAAATGTTGCATTATGTGGATAGGTACGTAAATCTTTAGAGTGTTTAAGGTTAAATCTTGGCGTGTACGGAGGATTCAAGCCCGTTCTTATAAAGGGGAGAAGTAAAGCCAGTCAGTTTCTCGTACACACCGTTTTTGGGATAAAGAAAGAAAATACATCCCCGTACGACAGGTTTGCCTTAAACTTGATGTTCGCGTGTCTTACGAAGCTGAGGATTACAATAGGTGAGAATAATAAACGAAATTGTCTTTTCTAAATGTGTATACTCAACATAATATTCAGAAACGTTTTGTATACATTTTATGAAATCTTTTAATGTAGTTTTATAATAATACTTAGTCACAATTTCTAACCAAAAGTGTTCTTGAAGCAAGTTTGTAATTTTGATACTGAGCAGGGGAAAAAGAATAGGAAAAAATGTTTTGTAACAATTTTTTTAAACTAAAGATACATTTGGATTTATAAAATTAATAAATGCAAATGTATCTTTGTTTTTTTTCTGATACGAGTACTAATCTTTAGGGTGCAGCGGAACTTTATGTGTTTTTGCAGTACTTGTACAATGGACCGGGTAATGACATATGTTTATAAAGACATTTTTTTCAAATATTTTGTTAAAAACATAAATAAAATAGTTACAAAACATTTTGTCCTATTATTTTTTCCTTGCTTTGTATTAAAATTACCAACTTGCTTCAAAAGCACCTATTGCTTAGGAATTGTAGGCTGTCTTTTTTTTAAACAGCACTGTTTTAAAAAAATGAGACACATATTTTGTTTTAAAATTTCTATAAGTCCAAAACATTATTACCACATTTTTAGAAGAATAAAAATCCAAAAGTAGTTATTTTTGTCCCATATTTACCCGACTTGACCCTAAAATATTAATAAAAGCAGGCCGAATAAAAACGTCGATGAAGCGAAGTTAAAAATTTTACTTTTGCAAGAATTACTTCATTAGTTTCTAAGTTTAAGATTGTATTTCAACAGCTTAAACTTTAAGGCTCAAACGTCTTGTACTTAGAGAAAGATTCCGTTAGTTCTAACTCCATTTAGATAGTTGGTAATATAATCTTGGTAATATGTCTTAAACAATTTTGGTCATGATAAATTAAACCAATTAACGCTAGGCCGCTAATCCGTGCACGGTTACCTGCAAAAGCTAACAAAACTTTCGTTCAATCATGAAACCTTATACTAAAACCCAGCCTAATAAGCCATCACACAGGAGCTGAGGCCAAATTTGATGTACCAGATAGGAATTCACGGAGATGTGTCCGAGATATGACCATGGTATGTCCATAGGCCCAATACGGAACATGCATGAAGTTTTTTCATTGCTTTTATTAACAAAATATCAAAATACCATAAAAACTATTCCAAATTGTGAAATTAAAATTAAAATCGGCCAAGAAATACGCATGATATAGGCATTTTAAACTACTAATTAGACAGCGATTTGACAGAGAGGTCCGATATGTACTGTTACGTTACAGTCTACGACGGTCATATAGACTCCATATTAACTTTTGTTTTGTTAGAAAGAGATAGAATGAAATGTTTGATAGCTTGTATCTTTGTTATTTTTATAGTTATTCGAAAAAATATTTTTCTCCACTGTTTGTTATATGAATGAGTTTTTAATAAAGCAAAAAGTAAAGATTATGCATATTCCCTATAGCGACAGGTAGATATCACAAAATAAATGTGGAATTCGATTTATAACTCAAATAACATACGTGACGGGATTATTGTCTGCATGTCCAATGATTTCCCAGCTCGGAAAAAAGATCGCGCTACGCTAATGAATTATCATTTCAACATTAATGTCATTCAAGCTTGAAGAGACATGTCCTTAAAGACGATATTGAAATATGGAGACGTGAAAAATTGAATAAATGCGGGATGGATAAAATGGCGACAGGTCTCTGGAACAGCTTGTGATCCACGAATGCCCCTTAAACCTAAGGGGAAAATTTATAAAATTATCATAAGACTTATCGTAATGTATGGATCAGAATGTTGGGCAACGCAAGTGACGGACGAAAGAAGAGTACACGCAGGCGAGATGAGAATTTTGAGATGGATGTGTGGAGTGAGGAGGAAAGATCGGATTAGAAATGACTTTAAGGAGAAGTTTGAAAGTAGCACACGAAACGGACGAAATGAGGAGCAATTGGTTAGCGTGGTATGGTATGTAATGAGAAGGGATGAACGTCACATTGGTATAAAATGTTAGGGATGAATGTTGAAGGACGAAGAGCAATCGGTAAGCCAAAAAAGCGATGGATGGATTGTGTGAGAGAGGACAAGAGAAAGAAAGGAGTAAGCGCTGAAATTACGAATAATAGAGATAAATGGAAGAAGAAAACATGTTGTGCCGACCCCATACAAGTGGGATAAAGGCAAGGAGATGATGATGATGATGGAAATATGGAAACGATGTGCTAGTGAATAATGCTAATCAAATGTCTAATTATGATGTAAATATGTGTCTCAAATATAATCAAGAGAAACGCGTACCATCAGCCACACACTTGATCATCGGTAGACCTTATTGTCATTATCATAAGGCCTACAAATGGTCACTTAAGTGTATTGCTGTTTATACCATACTTAAGCGGGAATTAAATATTGTACTTTATCGTCAATAAATTATGAGAAATCTTCAGCTCGCTTATAATTCTCAATAGCAAAACTAGCCACATACTAAACATATGAAACGTCGAAAGTTCCGAATATACGTACGATTTTTTTTTGAACAGCGCACATCGGTAAGTCAGACGTAATAATATAGGTACTGGTGACATACCCTGGACATATCGTTGATTAAATACAAAAGCGACACAAGTCAAGAAAAGTCAAAATCACTTTTATTGCAAAAATGAAACTATAGACACTCATTTTATAGCGTGGCACAAAGACACCTCTCGATTTATCGTTAGATATGATCAAAATACGCAAGTGCCCGTTTCGCATTACTCCTCTTTTGTGACGAACTTCAGTGCAATACGGCCATTTTGTCAGTTGCGACGCGAGACTCGGCTGGATCGCACGTCAGTTTTGTTGAAAGGTGCCACAAAACGAAAACATTCCCACATTCATTAAGAAGAATATGTGCAAAAGTGCCTCATTTGCCGATGCTGCAGTTTTGAATAGAAAATAAACGTAAGTATTGTATTATTTTCTAGACAAAGCGGCCACATTTCAAAATGTGGCAGTTTTGATTTTAGATTCTTTACTTAAATTTAATACTTTCAAAAAGCAAAACTGCCCTATTTTTACATGTGGCCATTTTGAATTAAAAATACATTACGGATTAATAATATCTAAAATCAAAAGTGCCATATTTTTTAATGTTGCATTCTTGAATACAAAATAAACATAAGTATTGTATTACTTTTTAGACAAAACTGCCTTATTTTTACATGTGGCCATTTTGAATTAAAAATACATTACGGATTAATAATATCTAAAATGAAAAGTGCCATATTTTTTAATGTTGCAGTCTTGAATATAAAATAAACATAAGTATCGTATTACTTTCTAGACAAAACGGCCATATTTCAGAATGTGGCAGTTTAGGTTTAAGAATGTTTACCGAAATGTAACGTTTTCAAGAAGCAAAACTGCCGAATTTGTACATGTGGTCGTTTTGAATTGAAAATACATTATAACTTAATTATAATCTAAAATCAATAATGCCATATTTTTTAATGTTGCAGTTTTGAATTGAAAGTAAGCCTAAGTATTTTACACAAAGGGGTCATATAACAGAATGTGGCAGTATTGGTTTTAGAATTTTTACTTTTATTTTACATTTTTAAGAAGCAAAACTGCTGATTTAGCTCTTGTGACCATTTTGAATTTAAAAATACAATTAATAAAGTTCACAATTTTAAACCATTATCGATATTATCATCAATAAATTTGCTTAGTATTACATTCTTATTGTGATTAAAGAAACGATTACAAATAAAAAATGGATTTATCACTTAACCAATTACTTTCCGTCTCACAGACTCATTCAAATTTAAAATGGTTATTCGAAACCAAAAGATTTATGACTCAAATTAAGATTAATAATCTTAAACTGAGTTGTATGCATTATATTATTAAAATTTTGTGTCAAATGTGATGTTCATTTGTTTTTTCTAACGGTTTTGATGTTTTAATCTAACAGAATGTAGAGCCGAGCGAGAAGAATTTTGAAAATGGCGACTAACACGTCATACACACACACAGCCGATATACCTTCTATCGATTCTTCTGACACAAATTCTATCCCAGACAGTGAAAATGCTTTAGATATGTCGTTTCTTGAAGATTCTGAACAAAGTTGCTTAAATAACTGCCAGAAAGTATATGAACGACCAAATAATATTCTGGTTGAAGAGAGTGATTCGTCCGATAGCGATTGCACTGAATCTTCGAGCTCCAGTAGTTCAAGTGATTTTTCATCAGACGACAGTGTAAAAGATCCCAATTACCAACAAGCGTTGTCCGGTTCTGACGAAAATGCGTCTCCTAAGCCTGGATGTTCGGGTTTACAGTTAACTAACAAGTCAAAAAATCAGCACTCAACAAATTCGTCGCAAACCACTGTTTCATCCCAATCACTCAATCTTCGACCTGGATCATCCACCGTCCCCACTCAACCACTTAACGATTACACTGCTCCTACAAGCGTTGATACTGGGCCGCCTAGCGTAATAACGGAACCATCTAGCGTTATTTCTGAACCACCTAGCGTTTGTCCTGACTCTCCAAGCGTCGATGCTGATTCTCCAAGCGTCGATGCTCAGTCACGTGGATCTCGAAAGAGAAAATTAAACAGAGACGAGTGGAAAAAAAACAAAGCAAAATTGTTGAAAAACAGCGGTAAAGCTTATACTTCTATGTCCAAATCGAAGAAAGTTTTTGAGGAGAGGAAAATGAGACCTGCCTGTCACGAAAAATGTAAGTTTAAATGTACTGCAGCTTTTTCAAATGAGAATCGCTTAGGTATTTTCCAAAGATACTGGGCTATGGCTGATTTAGAATTACAAAGACAGTTCATTCGAAATAATATGACCAAAGTTGAGACTAAATATAGATATACTCGTGAAGGAAGTAATCGCATTAATATGAATAATGCGTACCATTTTCCGCTCAATGATGAACGAATCCGTGTCTGTAAATTATTTTTCATGAACACGCTGTCGATTTCTGACAAAACAATAAGAACAGTAGTGAAAAAGACCTCAAAAGTTACAGGGATGCAGCTCAAGGATGATCGCGGTAAACATGGTAACCAGAATAAATTGGCTCCTTCATTAATAAATGGTGCCGTGTCACATATCAACTCAATTCCGCGGATTGAGAGTCATTATTGTCGACCTCAGACTGAACGCGAGTATATTGAAGGTGGATTATGCGTCGCGTCCATGTATCGTAACTATGTTGAGAAATGTAAGGCTGATGGCGTCCAGTATGTCAGTTACCAAATATATTATAATTTATTTGTGAATGAATTTAATATCTCGTTTTTTAAACCAAAAAAGGACCAATGTAAAGATTGTAATATTTATGATAATGCCGATGCTCAGAAGAAAGAATCCTTGCAAGAGGAGTACGAAATGCATATAACAGAAAAATCGTTGGCCCGAGATGAAAAAATACGAGATAAAGAAAAGGTTAGTGATACTTTTGTAGTGTCAGTTTACGATTTACAGGCTGTAATGCCTTGTCCACGAGGCGAAGTATCTAGTTTTTACTACATTTCAAAATTAAATCTGTTTAATTTCACTATTACGGAGCTGGTCACGAAACGAACTAATTGTTATGTTTGGCATGAAGGAGAAGGAGCAAGAGGAGTAAACGAAATAGGATCATGCGTGCTTACATACCTACAAAACTTAAATGATAACGCTACCAAAGATCTGGATGTGGTATTTTATAGTGATAACTGTTGCGGCCAACAAAAAAACAAATTTATGTTGGCTATGTACCAATATGCTTTAAATAAGTACCCTAAACTCAGAAGTATTACACATAAATTCTTAATCACGGGGCATACACAGAATGAAGGGGATTCAGTACATTCTACGATTCAACGAAACATCTCCAAAGCATTAAAATCTTCACCGATATACGTCCCAGATCAATACATAACTTTGATAAAAACTGCAAAAAAGCAAGGTGCCCCGTATAACGTAATAGAATTAACACATGAAAATTTCTGGAACATAAAAGCTTTAGCTGATGGTAAATATGCTTTAGCTGATGGTAAATACATGGAACTGTGGAGTGACATAAAGGTAATCCAAGTTAACCGTGATAATAAAAGCAAGGTTTTCTTTGAAACATCATACACAGAAGATGATTTTAAGTCCGTGTCGACGTTGAAACGAGGCCAAAGAGTCTCGTCTGCTGGTCAGTTGAAGAAACTTTATAACCAAAAATTAAAAGTTCTTGAAACCAAGATAAGCAGTACTCTCAATCTTATTAATCAAGGTGTCATACCGAGATACTATAAAGCATTCTATTCTAATCTCCAAAACAAAGATTAAACTCAAGTTGCTTATTATTACAAATAATTATATGAAAGACTAATTAAAAGGCTGTGATTGTTTTGGATTTAGTACTTTTAAAGTGATAATTTTGATATTGAGATAAATAAGTAACTAGACAATTTCATAAATTCTAAGCTGAAAACAAAATAATAATGTACTATTTTTAATTAATATTTCAGTGATGCTACTGTTACTGTGACATTAGAGATTACGCAAGTAGATGTGATTTTTTATAGTTATTAAATGTAACGTGAAGCTATTTATGTTCCAAAGAGATGTATCTATTTGAGATAACAGGGTTTATTGGTGCCTTATAATTATGCTGTATTGCAATTAAGTTCTTAAAACGTACTAGGTAATATTATGTTAATGTTTAACTAATAAGCTGAAACAGTGAGAAAAACTATGATCTCTTACATAAAAAATAATCTTAATATTAGTCATAGTAATTAACGAGCCTCCGCAAGTGCCTCCAATGTTTTGTTTTTATAGATATTTAATTCAAAACATTTAAATATGTTATAAAGATTTGTATTTTTGATTAAAGACTTTATTTGGTTAATTTTTTAGAAGTTTACGCAAGGAGTTGTGATTTATTTTTAAATATAACAATTCAATACTCTGAGGTATGTGACAACAATTTGTATATTAATAAAATACATTATTTGGTTTATTTTTGCCTCAGAAGTTACCTCTTGAGCGTAAAATAGTTAGCAACGATCGACCTGCGATCCCATTTCAATGAGGAACCTCAAATTTAGATTTAGATTTGATTTGTTATCTCTAAAATGGCATATTTAGTTGAAAAGACATTATTTTTTCATCGTTAAAATACAATAAACGCATTTTATTTCTATATTTGTGGCCTTTTTCTTCCAAAAAATAAACTGAGTATGACTATTTTTTTTATGCAAAACAGACTTTTCTGGTAATATAAGGTTCTAGGAGTAACATTTCATAAGGTTTACTAAACAGTTATAAAACAGACAAAAATACGAACAGTTTGATGTATAACACTTATATATTTAACAAATAAAATACTATAAATGAATACAAAAGAAAGAAAAAAAAACTTTATTTCGCTCTCCTGTAAATAAGTGTCATTTTGATTTACGTCGCTTTTGCATTTAATCAACGATATGTGTTCTTTGTCACATGAGATTCGGCCTCTAGTACGCCAAAATTGAACTAGCTGGCGTCTTCCGTGGTTACTAGTTAACCGATATCTCCTATCAGCTCGTTAGCATGTCTTGATCAAATTGAAATTGAGTTTCACCACAGCAGGTTAATAAAATCGAAACTGCGCGGCGTTGTAGTAAGATTTTATTCAGTACTGTAAAAACTATCTTCATGGCCCAACTTACACAAGTTTAAGCTTGTGGGTATTGTACCATTACTTGTTGTTATTGGTAAGTCGATTTCACTGTTTACAGAACAGTCGCCCTTCTATGTCTGTTTCACTGTTTGCTTAATGTTCGTTACTTCAGGGGTCGGATTCATTTTCATCATCAACATCAGCTGTCTACGGCTGGATGTCCAGAGGGCTGCCATGATCGTCCTTCACTTCACCTTGTGAGCACAAAAGAGGTGGGAAAAGGTAATAGCTCTAATTTATTCTTCAGCGTAGTCTGGTAAATGTAATCCTATAAACATCCTTACGTATTCTACTAACGCTGTATCAAAATTGTTACAAGTTGTCCAAACCTTCTAGCATATTGAGGATACAACGATATTCTGGCCGAGTTATGGCATTATGGTGGCTATAGTTATCAATACCTAATTCATATTTATGTTGAAAGTTTTATCGAAGTAAGACAAAAGGATTTTTTTAATTTAATAAAATTAAGGAAATGGCGTCTATAAAGGTGATTTTTCTTTAGTTGTGTAAATCATTCTAATATCGAAATATATCAGTGTATATGTAACTAGTATTTACCTGCAGCATCGTCTGCCAGGAATCAAGTACTTATTATGTCTTAATGTAATCCATGATGTGAGCCAGATAAATAGTTACGCAAAATTTCATCTTAACCTGTTCGATGTTTAACGCATTATAAAACAAACATTTTCACAAAATGTCTTTATCTGTATTATTATAAAGTTGTAAAAATGAAATGACTGTATTCAATCTACATTGAAAATATTTTCAAAAAAATGATAGTTATGGACTATTTGATGGTCACTAAAACCATATATTTTTTGGATTTTTGGTATATTTGTATATGTCGTTGTGGCTTCATCACGCAAAATCGGCTAAACGGATTTTAAGGTATTTCAGTATATCGGTAGCTGGGTATCTCCAGATGGTTATAGAATACTTTTTACCCGACTACGCTGATCAAAAAAACGAAGGGTTATGACTTTTTCTCCTCCGCGAACGAAGTAGCGCCTTCTATTTCTAATTATAAGTACCATTAGACACACTAGCACTGTCCGAATTCCGCGTAACATCGAGGTGAGCGGGAATGGCGGCCGTAAATTTTAAATATTTCTTGCTGGTGGGCCAAGACCTTAGGTCCGTGGGGTCCCAGCACCCAGAGTTTAGTAAAATATTTCGGAATAAGGTTGACTAAGGCTACTGGTACCTAACCGAAGGGCTGGCAGCTTTCACGCGCAACACATTAGTATTGCGATACAGCGATCCCTCGCTGAAGCAGAGGAGTTACTCCGAATCTCGAAATTGCTATTCTCTTTTCTCGTGCTATCCCTTTAGTTCTCATGTTAAACTGTATTTGAGTGGGATGGCGCCATACAAACTTCAAATTTCGAATTTCAGAGTAGCATCTCAGCATTTCCATGTTGCCAGCGTCTTCGGGAGCATGCCGCGGGGACACAGTTTTTCAATTTATTTTTGTTTCAGGTTAATATTTATAGTTAGTTAGCTTTAATTTAGTTTTTAATTTTATTTATTGTTGATGAAAATAATTATATATTTTTATGTTTACATATTTGTACAATTTTGTGAGTTAAAAGAAGAAAAGAAAGCTTCTAATAATTTGGACCATAGTTACCTTGAACCACACAGAAGGAAGTTCTACAACATTTAAGACATGTAATTACCCCGATTCTTCTACGTGTAATGACTCTTTTAATAGGCTTAAGTCTTACCTACCTTAAGCATCTCACCCTCGTTGAGATAATTTAATAGATGTCATTATTTTAACGGATCGTTATGACACGGGCAACAACGGTATTTGTTTTTAATCAATCGTGCTTCTCAGTGGCTTAATTTTACGTCGCATATTACGTTTATGACAGATAATATCACACATGTCTACTATAGTGATATGCTTTATAACTTTATGATATATTTTTTTTGTTGAGATAAAAATACTCTATATAGAACAGAATGTCACCCATCAGCGCAAAATTTAAGATGACTAAAGTGGAAATAACAGGAGTGAGCAATATTTCTCTTTTTTATATTTTTTTGCCAGATTTACTTTAAATGATTTTTTTTAATGTCACTTAAATAAGCATCAAATACCAAAAATCGTCATAGATAAAGCCGAAATATTGGTCAATTAGTAATAATGCGGTGACTCCATTAATTTGGTTAATACTTCTTTGCTTTGAATAATACGTTAATGAGGTTAAAATATATTTAGTTTTGATAGAATTATTTGCACGCTGAAGCATTTTTTACGAACAAGTGATTAGTTACTTAATTTTTTCTACGATATTTACAATAAAATAATTTAAAAATGGGATAGTGAAATAAAACCTCAAGTATATTTCATAAAATTTGTTCAAGGAGCCTTTCCTTCAACACAGATCTTTTGTTTGCATCATTTATAATTCAAATAGCTTTGCAATAAATATCAAAAGATACGTGAAAGCAAGGTAACAATTATAATTACTCGAGAAAAATATAACAGCCGCTAACCGGGTTAAAAATACCTTATTTGTTTCATCAAGTCTGATTGCAAATAAACGGGACGCCGCTGCGCTCTAAGTAGTTAAGAAATTCTCATAAATCTGGATCGTCGACGATTCCCCGGCGATTTTAAGATTCTCATGATAGACCCAGAGAGAACGTCGACAACCCTATGAGCTTTAGTACCAGCATAAAGTCGAAGTGAAAGAGCACAAAAAAAACTAAAATTAAAAAAGTACGCCAACTTTTTACATTCTGGATTTTTCGTGATAGGTTGAATAATAAATCATTGGTTGCACACTTGTTACTTGGAAAGAACACTTGTTACGAGCATAATAATATTGTGATAATATTACTCGTATATTGCCTTTCGCGCAATTCGGTCTCCTGTGATTAGTGCTTATAATATTTTTAGTCAAGATTTTGCAACAAACGTATTATAGTGGAGTTGGGTAGTATCCTTTCAAATAAGTTCATTGGAACAGTAAATCATTCATTTGTCATACCCATCGAATTTATTTTTTAAACTTGAAAATAATCTGGCTTGCTGCATTAAAAAATTGAAATAGTTACTTATAATCGACTTTTTCTTTATTTGAGTTACGAGTAGACCATTAGTATTTAAATAATGCTCATTTCAGCCTTTAGCCCTAATTTGCGTAGTGAAGGTCTTACGGGTACAAGATCAGTTAGGATTACTGTCGGTCACCTCCACATCTATGAAAACTCCACGTTACGTAACACTATCGACAATCGATGTGGGTCGCGTGTGGCAGACGGTGATCGTCGAAGTAGACGAATAATTAATCGGTCAACCGTCACTCGTTCCACTTTTCCGTACGGAATTGGGGTGCGCTTTCATTGGTTAAAAGAATGATTTTTTAGTTGAATAGATAGACTATTTTGCTGCTGTAATGGCATTAGGAATCGTTAGCGATATGTTGACATTTGGTATCGGGACGTCATTTACATATAATGTTTGTTTAGTGGACACTTACTTCGTTTATTTATTTTTATTTATTTAAGAGCCTAGAGTGTCCCACTGCTGGGCAAAGGCCCTCCTCTCATTCTTCCACGTGTCCCGGTCTTGGACAGTCCCACCTACATCCAGTTGTTCTGGAAAGAGTCAAGCTCGTCCCGCCATCTTCGTCAAGGCCTACCACAACGCCGGACATTATTTTGTGGCACCGACTCGGTGGCTACTTTAGCCCACAAGTCACCCGGTATGCTACAAACATGTCCAGCCTAGTCCGACTTCAGCTTGGCAGCTGTTAGGGCTACGTCGGCTATCCGGGTTTTGGAACGTACTTAGTACTGTATTCTTGATTTTAATTTGACGTTTAATTATAATTTATATTTTTTACATCCAAATTGAGAACAAACGAGGCACTGACTGGTTCTATGATTAGACTTCAAAAGAATGTACTGTCGACGCTGGATGTTGACTCCAATTTGTGAGACATAAGGCTTAAATGGGCTATTTTAATAATTGGCAAGAATAATCCATATATCCTAAAATGTTCTTTGTTTTTCTATGTCTCATTTGCTCAAAGGTTGACTAGAAGAATAATTCCTTACCGGGATAAGTCCACCTTTGAACATGGTTAATGTTGATATACTTCTTTTCCTGTGTTATGCAGGTCAATTGTACATATTTTGATGTTTACATGTATATGCAATATATATATGTATGTGTTAGTAATAAATACTTGCTTAGTTATATAGATAGATATAAAATAATATAAAGTGTCACAAAATTACTTACCTGTAGCGCCATCTGTTAACCTATATATGTAGACTGTATAACAATAAAGCTGCGTAATGTGAAGGAAGGGGTATGCGTGTGTGCCGTTTGACCTCTAGTCGCCATTGCATCAACCCGGCAAACACACGCACACCGTTCGCTCATATTTAGGCAATTTTGGACTCAAAAAACTCCGTCTTCTGATTTCCCGCACCACCCACCTTCGACAAAGTGGTCCTTCGAACCGGATCACGGGAACCAAAACCTGCAAGCAGGACTGGCTGCACGATGCCGATCGTCAATACCCCGCCGCGCAGTACAATTCAAACGCGACGCATGAAGCACGAAGCATTGGCCAGACTAATGGAAGATGACGAAGACATGCTACCTAAGGAAGCTAAGTCCTTGCCACCTGAGGAAGGTGTTGTTGTTAAAAAAGATCCCGTAAAGTTGCACCCGCGCCCGCATACTACGGGTAGCAATAAATCGGCGACGTCATCGGTTTTTATGGCACGCAAAATGCAGCTAGAACTAGAGGCTGCCGAATGTAGGGCTCGAATCGACAAGGAGTTAATCGATAAAAAATTAGCTTTAGAAATTGCAGCCCTCGAAGTGCAATCGAATAGAAGTGATAAATCTCATCGGTCTCACAGCTCGGGTAAGCAAAAAGTGGAAGATTGGCTGGAGCGAAGTGACCGCGAAATGGAACAAAACCGTGATGTAGAACACCAAGCAATTAGCCACATCGACTACAAACCGCCAGCTGACCGCAGCTCCGAGCCGCCGGCCGGCCACGACGACTACCCACCGGCTCCACCGGCTTCACAACCCGCGCGGGACCCGACGGACATCGAAAAGTTAGCTAATGCACTTCAAAACGCAATCAGCGCTTCGACTTCGAAAGCCCAAAGCCCCGAACTGCTCTCCAGGCTGGTGACGTCCAAAGACCTGCCCTTGTATTATGGAGACCCGATGGAGTGGATCCAATTCAAAGATGCTTACGTGGAAACAACTACACGGTGTAACTTTACCGATTTGGAAAATATAGATCGTCTACGTAAATGTTTACGCGGTGACGCTAAAGAGGCGGTTGTGTCGATGCTCAGTGGTAGGACCGACCCAAAGGTCATAGTGCAGACTCTCGAACTACGTTTCGGTCACCCCGAAGTAATTATCAATAAAATAATGGCCCATATCAAGAAGCTTCAACCGTTATCTCATGCTTACCACACCGATATTATTTTCTTTGCTACAAAGATAAAAAACTTCGCCGTGACCGCTCGTTCCATAGATCAAGTTGATTACCTACGAAGCCCGGAGCTTATAAATACGATACTGGCCAAGTTCCCAAGCGGCCTAATTAATCGTTGGACTGACTACGTTTATGAACATTTAAATGAACGCGAGAAGTCTAAGTTCGAGCACTTGTCGGATTTCCTAGTGCACGAAGCAACCAAAGCTGCCTCGGCAGGTGTATCGCACATTTATAGTCAAGCTGATAAGAGTAGAAAACAGCATGAAGAACGACGAGGCCCTCAATACCCCGTCTTTTTAACAAGTGAGTCGGAAAAGTGCAATTTCTGCCATACGTCACATCACAGCCTGCCAGATTGCCCCCGGTTCAAGCGTGCGATGAGACGCGATCGCTGGCGTTATGTTAGATTCAACAAGTTATGTTATAAGTGCTTAACTTCACGACACGATAAGCAAATGTGCCCAGCTGCGGCTTGTAACGTGGACAATTGCGGCCAGGACCATCATAAATTACTTCACTGGATACCTAAAAAGGACAATAACTTCAGTGGCAATAATTGTGCTAACGTGATAGACAGTGATATTCATTCACAACAATTAAGCGTGAACCCTATTGTGAACTTTGACGCGAGCGCGAACAACAGTGAATCAGCGGACACAAGTGATTACGTGAATAACACTAACTTTTGTAACAATAAGGTGTTATTAAAGGTGGTATCAGTAATGGTACATGGACCAAGTGGCAGCAAGCAAGCCTGCGCTCTTCTCGACGACGCGGCAACCGTTTCCCTCTTATCAGCTGATCTCGCTAATACGGTAGGTTTGCGCGGCCGCAGCGAAACCTTGCAGGTACGTGGAGCTTGGAATAACGCGGAGTTACGATGCACGAGTGAAATAGTGAACTTTACGGTTACTAATACCTCAGGTGAGTCCTATAGCCTGCGCGCGCGTAAAATGAGTGATCTTAATTTGCCTGTACAAAAACTATCATGTGTTAATTTTAACAACTACGAACATTTAAAAGACTTTAAAAAGTATGTGTTGCATGACGATGTTAAACCCCAATTGTTAATCGCTCAGGACCATTACCATTTACTTGTGCCTCTTGTAACAGTACCGGGAAGTCATAATAAGCCGTATGTCACACGCACGCCGCTCGGATGGTGTATAAACGGTGTGTGCGGCGCGCCCAGCGGTCGTCATCAGAATGACGCAGCACTTTTATCAGTGCAGGCGCAACCCCCCGTCCATTCGGCGACTGCACTCCCCGCCCTCCCAGCGGCCCCCGCTGCCTCAGCTGCCTCACCGCCTTTTTCTTATCAGCAATTAGCACAAGACACAATGGATTGTATACATTATTCGCGCGTCGGTATTCATGACAGTTATTCTAATCCAGAAACAGTTGCATTCATTCATAATACGGATAATTGTGTACAACGGGAAGAAAGCGAAGCTTTAAGTAATTTAACTATGATGATTCGTCATTCGTTTGCTTTGGAGGCGATCGGCGTTTCTACAATACCTCGACAAAGTAAAGACGAGTTGCGGGCGATATCAATTATAGAAGACTCAGCTAAATTACTCGATGGGCAATGGGAAGTTGGCCTACCATGGAAATCTTCTGCTACTTTGCCTGATTCATATCATAATGCTTTCAATAGATTACTTTCACTCGAAAGGAAGTTTCAAAAAGACAAAAGTTATTTTTCCCGCTATCGTGAAAGAATATACCATTTATTTACCAATGGCTATGCACGGGCAGTGAAGACTGACGAACCCGCTGAACGAGTCTGGAATTTGCCACATTTTGGCATAGACAATCCCAATAAAGGAAAACTTCGGGTTGTTTTCGATTCTGCAGCAACCTCGGGTGGCCACTCCTTAAATGATTACTTACTCCAGGGTCCTGATTTGCTTCAGTCATTGCTGGGAATAATGTTTCGATTCAGGGAAGGTCCCGTAGCCGTGGTAGGGGACCTGAGAGATATGTTTCTTCGAATAAAGATTACAAAAGAAGATCAAGGCGCCCTGAGATTCCTCTGGCGCGAGGGCCCTACAGAGCCCGTGAAAACATTCGCTATGACTGCTCTATTATTCGGCGCGAACTGCGCACCATTCGTGGCCCAATATGTGAAAAATAAAAACGCTCGGCGTTTCGAAAGGGAGATGCCTGAAGCTGTTAATGCTATAATCCAGTCTCACTATATGGATGACTACCTGGACAGTCATGACAACGAACAGAAGGCCGCAGCGATTATTAACGACGTTTTGAAAATTCATAAAGATGGCGGGTTCGAGATGAGGAATTTAATGTGTAACAAACCTGAAGTATTACGTCACATGCCAAAGGAGGCCTTAAGCCCGAGTGCAATAAGGTTCAAAGTCGGGAGTGAAGACCTTTTCGAACGAACATTGGGTTTATTGTGGAGTCCGATTTCTGATAAGTTCGGGTTTGATCTCTCTCTGAGGCGTATCCCGGAAGAGATATTGACATGTAAACAAAGACCTACGAAGCGAGAGGTGCTACGCATCGTCATGTCTATTTTTGATGTCTACGGTCTTCTTGCGCCTTTTACTATTAAAGGGAGGATAATGATTCAAAACACTTGGAAATTAAATGTCGGCTGGAACGATAAGCTACCTGACCAATTATTCGCTGTTTTTCGTGACTGGATAGCACAACTACAGACAATTAAGGACTTGAAGATACCTAGATGGTATTTTCGTAGTCTCATTGACACCAAAACTGTTGAACTACACATTTTTTGTGACGCTTCACCTAGCGCTTACTCTTGTGTAGCTTATTGGCGCGTAATTGATAACAAGACTGATACTAGCGTGCAAGTGGCCTTTATCGCTAGTAAAAGCCACGTTTCTCCTGTAAAACCAGCTGTTTCTGTGCCTCGAATGGAGCTCCAAGCTGCCGTGCTCGGATGCCGTTTGGCCACAGTTATAGAAAACGAGCACAGAATTAAGCCGATGGCGCGCTTCTTCTGGACGGATTCAACGACGGTTCTACATTGGATAAAAAATGAGAACAGAAACTACAAGGTGTTCATTGCAAACAGACTCGGAGAAATTGATTCATTGAGCAAAATTACTGAGTGGCGCTACATTCCTACAGACATAAATATAGCAGATGCTGCTACTAAAACTAACTCATATAAATTAGAGGCTAATAGCGAATGGTTCCGTGGTCCCGCCTTTTTGTACTCGCCCTCCGATAAATGGCCCGCTGCATCTGAAAAAGAAAGCATTGTTGATGATAGTACACTGGAAATAATACTTACTACACACGATAATTACCATGATGACCTGCCGGTTCCAGATCCTCATAGGTTTTCGTCTTGGCATCGATTACTAGGAGCTACGTCGGTTGTTCTGAAATTTGTAAATAAATGTAAAAAGTTACCCGAGAAGACGCCATACGAAATCATAAAAGAAGCAGAACGCCTCGTAATTCGTCAAGCTCAGCAAGATTCGTTTGGAAAAGAATTGACTGCTATAGATGGAAGAAAAAACATAGATCGCAGCAGTAAGTTAATTAAATTATCACCGTTCTTAGATAAACATAACGTGTTGCGCGCCGGCGGGCGTATCAATGCAGCCACCGGAGTTTCGTCCGATACGAAACAACCTATTATTCTGGACGGACGCCATCAAGTATCAAGATTGATTGCCAAGCATTACCATGTTCAAGCGGCACATGGTAACCAGGAGACCGTCGTAAATGAGTTAAAGCAAAAGTATTGGTTGATAAGACTACGCCCTACAGTTAAATATGTGTCTAACCAATGCATGCTTTGCAGGCTTCGGCGAGCTAAGCCGCAAATTCCCAGAATGGGTGATTTACCTGCAGCTCGAATGGCACATCACCAGCGAGCATTCACGCATTGCGGAGTAGATTTATTTGGACCCATGGAGGTCACCGTTGGAAGACGCAGGGAGAAGAGGTACGGTGTCTTGTTCACCTGCCTGACAGTAAGAGCAATCCATATTGAAATTGTCAATTCACTTACGTCAGACTCCTTAATCATGGCACTTCGTCGAATGGCAGCCAGAAGGGGTTGGCCTTAGTGCTTATATTCTGACAACGGAACTAATCTACGTGGTGGGAATGTCGAACTAAAGCGAGCGGCACAGGACATTGACTCAGAGGCATTGAAGAGAGTAGGAGCCACCAATGAGATAAACTGGACCTTCATACCCCCCGCGAGTCCCCACTGGGGCGGAGCATGGGAACGGTTGATCGGATCCGCGAAACGAACTCTCAAGGTCATACTGAAAGAACGTGCGCCACGCGACGAAACGCTTATAACCCTGATGGCCGAAGTCGAAGGAATCATAAATAGCAGGCCCCTGACTCACGTGTCCGTTGAGCCAGGTAGTAACGAAGCTATCACTCCAAACCATTTTCTAATCCTCTCCTCTTCTCCACTGCCAGTACCTGGAGCGTTTGATGACTCAGAGTTTCATTTGCGCAAACAGTGGCGTATAACGCAGCGTTTGGCAGACATGTTTTGGAGGAGATGGGTCAAAGAAGTGCTACCCGAAATGATACCCCGCACCAAGTGGAATCAAGACCCTAGACCGCTAAAGGTGGGAGATTTGGTTTTGGTGGTTGACCCCGACGGACCCAGAAATGTATGGCCACGAGGCATTATACAGGAAATATTTCCCGGCAAGGATGGCAAGGTCAGAGTGGTCACGGTTAAAACCAAGTCTGGCACTTTGAAACGTTCTGTAGCACGCGTTGCGCTCATTCCCATGGAAGATGAGTGCAGCTCAGGCAGCACTAGGCGGGAGGGTGTCGACGCTGGATGTTGACTCCAATTTGTGAGACATAAGGCTTAAATGGGCTATTTTAATAATTGGCAAGAATAATCCATATATCCTAAAATGTTCTTTGTTTTTCTATGTCTCATTTGCTCAAAGGTTGACTAGAAGAATAATTCCTTACCGGGATAAGTCCACCTTTGAACATGGTTAATGTTGATATACTTCTTTTCCTGTATTATGCAGGTCAATTGTACATATTTTGATGTTTACATGTATATGCAATATATATATGTATGTGTTAGTAATAAATACTTGCTTAGTTATATAGATAGATATAAAATAATATAAAGTGTCACAAAATTACTTACCTGTAGCGCCATCTGTTAACCTATATATGTAGACTGTATAACAATAAAGCTGCGTAATGTGAAGGAAGGGGTATGCGTGTGTGCCGTTTGACCTCTAGTCGCCATTGCATCAACCCGGCAAACACACGCACACCGTTCGCTCATATTTTGGCAATTTTGGACTCAAAAAACTCCGTCTTCTGATTTCCCGCACCACCCACCTTCGACATGTACTATACAACAAAACTTACAGTTATAATTAATACCTAAATTAAGAAATTCTGATCGTCGTAAGTTAATACTTCCGCTGCCAAGCTTCTCTTAGCGCAACGCACATTCCCCTACATACGGGGAAACGCATGGTATCGGCTACGCAGAGCGCCCGCTAGGCAGGTTCCTGGAAGTGAATGTGTTAAATTATCTATTAAAATTATTAGCGTAGGTTTACCAGTTAGTCATTGAATCGATTCAGTTAACAAAATGAATATTTGATAAAGATTCCTTTTTCTATCTAAAAATAACTCAAGCAGAATCGTGACAATCTTTTCGAACAACGAAGAGCTAAAAATAAAGTCGTATTTCTTCTTCCAAGGAGTTCAGAAAACGAATTATTAAATAGAAAACTCCTCCACGGAATCACTTTGTAAATTGCACTTCTGAGAATATAAGCGGACCTTCAACAACCTTGTTTCTTATCATGCATGCGCATGTTAGCGACAGAATAAGTCTTTAGGTGAATCAATTTTTCCCGCATACCACAGAATATATAGAGGTAATAAAGTAACATTGTCTAAGAAGAGTATGGACTTTAGGAAAAGTATCGATAGACAGCGATGCATTTTTTTGGTTGTATTGAGAATTACCGATAATATGTTTATTTCGCCACTTTCCTTAGACACATATCTTTTTTGTAGGCAGAATCACTCTATTACCTCCATATTTTCTGCTAATACTTTGGTGTATGGATGAGTGGCGTGACGAGAATGGATTGGACAAGGAATGAGTTTTAAAGAGAAAGCCTGACAGTAGTATCCGTAATCGATAAGCTGAGAGCAAATTTCCTGCGGTGGAATGGACGTGTTATGCGGAGGGATCAAAAAGTCACGTGACAAGAGAGTATTAGGTATGCACGTGGAGGGATGTAAGGAAGAGGTAGATGGATTGCGTAAGAGACGACATAAAATGGGAGGCTGTAAGTGCTGAGATGATGGGTAATAGAAAGGGCCCATACCTCTCAAGAAAAAAACATGCTGCGCCGACCCCGAGCAACTGGGATAGAGACAAGTGAATGATGACTTACTTTAGTATCTTTTAAACCATCTTGTAAGTAGGTTTCCCTTGTATCAAAAAATGTTAAAATCTGTCCAGCCACGACGATATTCATCAGAAATGGTATCGATATTTGATCGTGCATCGCGCTGTTCAGCTTTTTCTTGGAATCAGAACCCCGGCCAAGCAACTGGATTTTATAATAGTATACATATGTAGGTGTGATATATATTTTAATTAATTTTATAATTGGGGACATTAAGTTTCCCTCGGTTATTCATCTTAATTTTTTTTTCGATATTACAAGTAATATGGACTCAAAATGTATTGACTTTTTTATTATTACTTCCCATTATTTTTTTGATATAATTTTTTAAATCCCGGAAGTGGCATTTCTTTACGGGAGTCGTCTGTGTTTTATACTTCTTGGTCTTCAGTATAACCTGCCGCAGCGTATGAGTGTGGTCTATGGTGCTAAAGCCTTTTCGGAATCCGGCTTGTTCGGGAGGTTGGAAGTCGTCAAACCAGTACGCGAGATAATTCGTAATGACTCTGGAGAACAGCTTGTAAACATCGTTCAGAAGCGAGATGGTAGGCCCATCGAGTTCTACAATAGGGTTTTGTAAACTTTCGTGTAGAACAAACAAGTTTCGTGTGGGCTCCTAGACCATGCTTCAGGCGTCGTGTCCTTGAGTAAGACGGAACTGAACAACTTCTGGAGGACTTTGAGTACTGGTTTTCTACCCGCGAGAGACAGACCTGGACTTCGTGAGGGTTGCAGAGAGTCGCGAATGCGGTCTGCACACTATCGTACTCTGTGGCAAGCTATAGTGGAGGCCTATGTTCAGCAGTGGACGTCCGTGGCTAATAGATAGATTCTGTATCCATGTAACGAATATTATAAAGAGTTTACCTCTACCACACCATATTTACTGACCCTTATTGCTTAGACAAAATATGGAAAGATCGCTGAATGATTAAAAATACCAAAATATGCCTTAAGAATAGGCCTGTGTCCTAAAACAATATAATTAGTCCGTCAGTTAGATTATGAAAAAATATTCGACACGTCTTTTTTCTTGTCAATTAACATGAAATGATGAAGATATAGCCCGTTAAAGTTCCCCGTTAAGTCACGCCGTGCGACCGTTTTTGCTCGAATTCGAAAGTGCTTGTACCTAGGTCTACTTGAATAAAGCATATTTTGATTTTATTTGATTTAAACTGGATATCGAACTAACGAATATACTCAACCGAATATAAAACAAACACTTTCGTTCCTTGTGCAATTACGAATCCTCAGATTATGTGGACATGTTACCTGCAAAATAACTCTATGGAGTGTTTAGGAATCCAAGGCAGAGTTGAAGCCAATAGACCACGTGGTCGATCACCAAACCGATGGACATAGACAGACACCATCAAAGCTGTCACCAAAACTACTGTAACCGAGTGCACTCAACATGCAATGCGCCGTGCAATCAATAGAAACCGGTGAAGGGAAATCGAGAAAGCAGCAATTAAAAAAGTAGATGACTACCCATGACTACGACCACTCTATCATGGGTGAACGACTTAGAAGAAGAATTACGATCTACTCCTATCATCATCATAAACGTAAAAAGTAACATATCTTGTTCCGATACAAGGTTAGGTACTTTTGACACAGAATTATGTGGAAATTAATGCTGCATCACTTCACTTTCGAAGCACTATAGAGTTTCAAACAACATGATCCTTTTAAAGTTCTCAGACGCTAAAATTCAATTTAAAGGTTAACAACCTCGTGTTTACAAAGAAACTGTTCAGACATTTTTGCTATTGAAATCAACAGCCATAGGAACAAAGTTTTAATAGGTAATAAAATGTATTTGTGTACCTTGACTAGCCCTGTGACTGCCGTATGGGATGGAAATGGATTATTCCAGTCGGTTCAGGGAACTCTTTCATATTTTCATGGTTTTAGATTATCATGTCTAGTATACTAAATAATACCTATTCAAATCACTCCTACCTTGACAAGGCACACTGCAACTGCTCCTAGTAAATCCTAGGGTCTATCACGATTAACATAGGCATAACGAGCGGAAAACTGTGAGTGCTCAACTACATAAATGCCCACTGTTAGTCGTTAACTTTGGCTTAAATTATTAATTGTATGTATAGTACACACGTATACTTAACATTATGCTTCTGCTAACATGATAACTTACAAGAATATAAATTGACCCAATACTGTATAAAAATGCACACGAATTTCCTTTTCAGTTCACTCGCTCGGAAAAGTTATATTTACAGCGCAAAATCTGCGTGAAAAAGTTCGTTTATAATCTCTTAATTTGTTTCTTTTGTTATGAGTGTGTTTTGTAGGCTCAAAATTACTAGATTTAAATGAAAAAAATAATTGATTTCTTAGAATTTTAGTATATTATATTGTTATATTTATATTTCTAGGCTTTCATCAACACAATTGTGTAACCACATTTTTAATTTTCTTATGTATAAGTTCTTTTATGAAGTTGTAAAAATCTGTACATTAAATTATTAAAAAAGATGAAACGGACTAATTGAAGGTGACTGAATGGAAAAATATTATTTGTTTTTTTATATGGTTGTATGTTTGTATGTGTCATATTGGCATCGTCACGCCAAAACGGCTAAACGAATTTCAACTATTGTTGGTAGACGGATAGGCTGGGCGTCGACAAATGGTTATAGGATAGTTACGTAGTCGGCCTACGCTGAAAGAAAATAGAAATAAAGAACGTTCTAGTAATAATTAAAAACCATCACGATCAAGTCATGTTTAATCAAAATACTTAATAACGTAGAATTTAATAAATACCTTAAGTTTTGCGATCTTGCATATAATATTGTTGAAACCCGTCGTTTTATGAAACGCTTCGGCATTTCCTGACCCTTTTCTAAGCCAAAGGTCGCTTGTAAGAGGAGTTCAAGTCCTAAAAATATGTAAAGTTGGAGGCACTTACCTCCACCCACCTGGCGAACTGCAATATACCGGGAACAAAATGTTTTCGTAATTTCACTGCTTGTACACACAGTGAGATTTCTGATCGCAATTTTACATGTATAACGCTTAACTGAGTCTGTTTCTAAGGTATGGGAGCGGTTAGGAACGGGTGATAAGTGACGTATATGTATATAGCGAGACAGTTAGGACACGTCATGTGACGTGACTTGTCACCCCTTTCGTACCTCTCCCGTGCCTCAGAAACCGACTTAGTTAAAAGTTAAAGTCTAACGTTTAACTGAGTGACGTATATTAACATTATTTGAAATCCATTATTTTGTCTGGACTACATTTTGTATTTTTAGGGATTTATTTAGGTCTTATTTTTTCCTCATTGCCATGGTTAAAAGTCTACTGAGTCACTACAGGCATACAAGTAAGATTTTTTTGATCACAAACGTGTCAGTGGCAGCAAACGTGTTAAGTGTCAAAGGATATTGTTAATCTAGATATACCTAAAATGAAAACTACGAGACGGAAGCAAATGAGACGATATAAAAGCAACAAAAACAGCAAATATAGGTCAATTTTTCAAGGGACTCAGTTGATGGACGAACGGTTTGGTTCAACGGAAGTAACGTTGCCTGCGAAGCTGAAGGTCCTGGGTTCAAATCCCGGTAAAGGCAAATATTTGTGTGATGAGCATTAATATTTAATTTGGTTCCTGGGTCTTGGATGTTTTCTATAAATATGAGTAAATATATTATCGTCGTCTAGTACCCATAACACAAACCTTTATTGAACTTACTATGGGACTAGTTCGATTTGTGTAAAATTGTCCTATAATATTAAGTTAATAGTCTAGTTTATTTAAAGTAACTTTGTCACATCTCCTGAGTTACGGGACACAAAACAAAAAGAGGAGCGTTGTCTGACTAGCTTATGAAGAAAATACAAAAATTGCTTGCGAAACTATGCCTACTTTAATTGGACAGTGATCATCGTGATGTTATTAAACAATGACATAATTTCATCTACGATGAATAAAATCATCGTCATTTTATTCCATTTCACTAATAAGTTTCCTCAGAGACGAATGGTCTGGTCATCTGAGATACATTTAATGAGTCTCTTGTTTAAATATTGAGGTAAGGAAGACTCACAATGCTTTGCACGATTAAACAGCCATATTAATAAGAGATTATTCAGGTTAATACATGTTCATGATACGAGTGTTAATTGAACATTTGACAACCGTAAATGATATGTGATCAAGAGGATTATTATTCAAAACATGTGTCACATCAATATTGATCACGTTCACCCGGTACTCAGAAGGGACAGAAGTCAGATGTGTATATGAAATTTCAAATATTATTTAGAAGCACAGTTATAAATAAAATGATTTTTTTTCTTTTATTAACTAGGTTAAACTATCCATCTACTTTTTTGACGACTGGTTTAGCTCAGCGGGAGTAACGTTGCCTGCGAAGCTGAAGGTCCTGGCTTCAAATCCCGGTAAGGGTAAATATTTGTGTGATAAGCATTAATATTTGTTTCAGAGTCTTGGATGTTTTTTTATGTATACGAGTAAATATATCTATTAAATATATCGTCGTCTAGTACTCATTACACAAGCCTTATTGAGCTAACAAAGGGACGAGTTAGTACCTGTTTGATAGTTATTACCAACGGATTAAACGAAATCAAATGCTTATATACTTACTAATAATATAAACTTGAAAGTACATTTATCATACTTTAATGCGCTACTTTAAGGGCATTGCTCCAGAATGTCGCTTACGTAATGGTTATGGCAGCTACAGAAGTTATTAGCACTTTCGCAACCGACATTTTCGTAGCGCTACGTTCGTAGCCAATAACATGGGAAAAATCGTATGTAGCGAAAACTTGCTACGAGCAAAGGGCCCGCCGAGCGGGCTCGCGGTCGTAAACTTGTTAAAAACTATAGAAAATTAAAAACATTAAAAATAACTATCCTTATGGGCGCTACGATGCCACACACAGATACAAAGAGTTAAAGAGTCACAGACACGTTAAACTTATGACACCCCTCTTTTTTGTTGGGGGTTAAAAACAATTGTGCTGTCAAGCTTTTCGTAGTAATACGCACCTTCCTCTATATACCAGAAACGCATGGTATCGGCTACGCGTCTACGAGCAGAGCGCCCACTAGGCGAGTTCCTAGCAGTGAATGTTTTAAGCGCTAAACTACATACGAAACCCAAGTGATGAAACACTAAAAAATGTATACCTTGGCATTGTTAGAAGTATCAAAAGTACGTACCTAATCGACATTCTAGTTTTAAGCCCCTAGTCGTGATTTTTTGAATCAAAGTGATGCAGGCTATATTTACTTATCTTATTTTTGGTTGAAAACATAGAGCAACGTAATTTATACAATTGACAGCTGGACCGATATGTTTCTGCGTAGGACCCAAGGGAAAACCGTTGTCTTCCGTGACATAGCGTAATCACTATCAGATCTGGTTTATCGATTCGAGATCTTTTCTGAGCCCAACAAATGTTCTCACATTATTTGTCACTGGTCTGGACTACTGACTATTATGTGGGAAACTTGTAACTTTATATTCTTTGAAAGCCTTTTGATCTAAGGACATTTTACGACTTCCTTCCCAATTCCTTTGCAAGCAATAATATGCCTATAGTTTATATATTATGATTTATGAACGACAATGAATATGTAGGTAACAAAAAATCTGATACTTTAAATTAACAAAAGTCAGTACAACTTCTGCTTATAACAATAATTTTAATGAAATAAAACAATTTAACGGATTATATCGCGTATATTATCTCATTTTAGTTCCCGACGTTTCGGAAGCTTTCCAGCATTCCATGGTCACGGGTGGAAGCTTCTGAAACGTCGGGAACTAAGATGAGATGATATACGCGATATAATCCGTTAAATTGTTTTATTTCAATGAGTAATAATCGCGGAAACAGAAGAAAATATTAATAATTTCAATGATTAATTTCATGTATAAATTCATTGATTTATGTTTGTATGTATGTATGTAATCACTTTATTACACATAAATTAATACAAAAAAAAAGATTTAGTTTGATTTAGTTATATTATTATGTTATTTTGATTTAATTTTTAACTATCATAATTCGTTGTTGGATGTCAAGATTGTTGTAAAAGCAATAGAAAACTCAAGTCATCAGCTGCCTAAAGCATCGCTTCAACAACCAATCAAATAATGTCTGTTATCAAGATCTACCTAGTAGTTCTCCAAGAGGTGATATCCTGGATAAAACCCTAAACCTGCATCACCCGCCGTGTCGGAATACGGGGAAATATTGATCTTTCATTGGTCCATTAGCTGACACTGATCATAGACCAGTCAAAAAAAGTTGTAATTTTTAACAATATAGAAAATATAACACCAGTGTTACTATATACAGCAGTAAATATTGTCAAACTAGGGCTTCGTTCGTGAAGTATTAGTATATATTAAGTTCTTCTTCTTGTAGTGCCTCTCTAACTAGCGAAGGTTGGCAGTCAGCTCCGCATATTTATCTTCACTCGTGACTCCAGTCAATTCCTGGAGGTTTCGCAGCTACGATTTCTCCTATTTCTGACAGCTTTTCTTCCAGCCACTTCGCCTACGATTATCAGTTGAAGAAGTTAATGTCTTGAATGCCTGAGCACATGACCTAGATAGGCAAATTTTTTCCTCTTGATGGTCTGCATCAGTACGCGTTTCCTCCCAACTCAATGCAGAACTTCAATATTGATCACTCCGTCTATTCAGTTTATGGCCAACACGCGTCTATATACGCACATTTCAAATGCTTAATTTTATGTCTACTATAAATCAATTCAATCATGACATTACCCATCAATCCGCCAATCAAAATGGCGCTATTTTGCAGTTTGGTAAATTTTAGTGCTGGTTTTAGTTCCATTACTTTTTCAGATCTGCGTTACATATTCAGTACGCTTTGAAAACTCGATGCCAAGTTTTAATCGATCTCTGTCTAGACACATTTTAAATGGAAGTGGCCCAGACAGACAGAAAAGAGTAATAGCGTGTTAAATGTACGATTTAAAAAAGAGAAGTCTAGATTTCCAATTCCCGTCTCGATTCGTCTTATCCCGCTTATATGGTGTAGTAAAAAAAAAACAAAACGTGTATGTATGACTATCATATGTACAGTCACGTTCTATAATTTTGAACCCACTTAACGTCGACACAGTCCTATCATATCGTACAGAATTTCAAACAATATGTTTGTGAAATGGGTCCCAAATTAAAGAAAGCAACCGTATGTTTTATTTTGTAGTTGTTTTTTAATGAGAATAATGGACTGTTTCATGATCAATCCTTAAAGCTAAATTATTTATTAATATCAAAATAATGGCTTGAAAAGCACCATCCTGTCAGTTGCTCCATTGTTGTATGAGAAAAGATAAATCAACATATATACATTTTTATTTACGTATATTAAAGAAAAAGTTAGAAATCATGATCATCATTTCAGCCATAGGACGTCCACTGCTGGACACGGGCCTCCTCAATAGACATCCACATGGGCCAGATTGAGGCGACCCGCATCCAGCGAGTCCCCTCAACCCCAACCAGGTCGTCCGACTACCTTGCGGATCCCTTTTTCCCACGCTGCGCTTGCCAGTACACGGTCTCCAATCGAGAACCTTTCTGCGCGAAGGGCCATAGGTCTTTAAACTAACAATGTGCCCTACCCATTGCCACTGCAGTTTGCTTACCCTGTTTTCTATGTCGGTGATCTGGGTTTGTCTACGAATTTCCTCATTTCTGATTCGATCTCATCATTCGATGATCATACCTAAACTCCACTCCGGTCCCTTAGTTAACTTGAAACTAAATTTTCATAACTTAATGAAAATGAATTTTCCAAATAAAACTAGTAGTTTGCGAATAATCAAGGCACCTCGCCATGTCTGTTATAACATTTCAAACATGACTTCTTACTTAACCGAAGACAGTACCGTTCTCAACCTTATTCAATTTGAGAATACAAGAAAATGTTTTTATATGCTTGAGCCTATTGGGAACGCCGCGACACCTGCGAAGCCTCACAAATACAAGAATAACTTGTTATTGAGGCTACATTATATGTTAAATACATAGTGAGTTACTACAATTACGTGTTACTCATTGTAAATCAGTGCAATATAAATTAACCGTTTCTGTACGACACAATCAAACTTTAATTGAAATGCTAAGTCGTCAGCGGTATCAAAATGGTAAATGCTAACGCAATTATAAATGTAACAGAGTGATGATATAAACTTACATGACTTTCACTCAATATCACATCAAAACAAATCGGGGCTTAGTCGCGTATAAATATGATTTACTAGCAGTAGCCTGCGACTTCGTCCGCGTGTTATTTCTGACGTTCAAATAACATTACTGGAAAGTTTCGTTGAGATCAACGAAAGTTTTCTTTTCCCGCACTAGTTTTTAAAATTAGAAGGAAAGTACATACATTTCTTCATCGGCACAAACGTTTTACATTTAGGTATATTATGATTTATTTAATTATCTTTCGTTGATATTTCTTCGACGTTTTGGACCTCGCGTTACGTCCATAGCCTCAAGGGAAGTAGCACATTTTAATACCATAAGTACTACATAAAATGATTTATTTAATTACCTTCAATAGGTAATTAAATAAATAATATTTATATGAAAACCCAGTTTTGGTGTGTTATGAAATTGTTTAACATGTAACAATGTGTTTGTAATATTTTCTGACGTAACATATGTCCGGTTTGTTATGGATGAACAAAATAAGTTAATAAAGGTTATTTTTTCATAATCATAAGACCGATGCTACATTTATGATCGTCTTTAGTACTTAAACCTTCACAATGGAATTCTTTATAATGTTTCTTGGGCGGAAAGTTTAAAATCACAAAATAATCCTCATACATCATCCTCGTCTTAATAAGCATCAAAATATGGTGAGAATTTTGAACTACCTGTTAGGCATGTCTCTAGTTCAAATTAATCGAGGTTAAGATTCAATAAACTGAGTTATACATATGTAAATACAGTTTTTATTCGTAATTATTTTTTTGATACGGTATACCTGCCATTAAGTTTACGACACTGTATCAGACAGCTTTTTAATTTTTTAACACACGTGGTCAAAAAAGTGGCTGTAATCCACCTCATTAAACACGCGCGCTTTTTACATTATATAATAAAGTTTCACTAGCACCTTTTCAATATAGTTTTTTATGTACCAAAAAGAGTAAAGGTTTTTATTAATAAAACTACTAACACGATATTTTTAAAAAATATTGTTTTTTTTCATCGCCAAACTTATTCGCTTAAAAAAATAAATAAATAATATTTAATTATCAATATTCGACTGTTTCGCGACTAAACCTCTTCGCTCTTCTGCGCGCATATATAAGGGGCCAGCGGCCGCGCGCCATTTTTATTGGATTTAACATATTTACATTTTTTTTTTAAATGTTATTGGTTACTTTTAAATTTGTTAAAAATTTTGAGCAACAATGTTTTAAGTAAGTATAATTAAATGTACGTAAATTTCACGTACCGATGGCGAATAATGAAAAACCTTTTGACTAAAAGATTATACTCTATAGCGGTAAGGTATAAATAATTTTATTCATCCGAAGTGTGTTGATAAAGTGTATGAAACTCGTGTGCATTGGTCATTACACCCTCGGATTTATATAGCCTTGAGTGTAATGGTAATAGCCAAGATAGAACACTCTTATCATAAAGTACTACGATAAAATCGCCTTATGACACATATTTCCATACCAATTTTATCGTTAAGAATTCAATATAAACAGTAAACTCTTAGACCTATGTTAAAAACGTAATAAGATATACATACATATGCCCCAAGAAACACAGATAAGCAAAATGATACACGGCAAAGTACTATTACGACATGAACGAGTTGCGTCGTGAAAAGCTATTTTTCCATAAATATTTATTACAAAAAGCTCTAGTTATTTTCTGTATTGGATACTTTTTTCCTATTTTGGGAGCATTACGGAAATGGCGTTTATTTTTGGGTGGTAAAGTATGGATACCTTTTTTATACATTTACATGCGTAATGCGAATCGTCGTGTTGGGTTAAAACGTGTTGTTGATACACGTCTAGAAGTAATATCGCTTTCCCTCTACAAACTGTTCATGTTGGAAGAAAGATTAATAAATTACAATTATATTAACAATGAGATATTTATATTTAAAATCAGAAACTATATAACTACATCTAACATACCATGCATATCCCAATAAACCACTGCATACACATTTATTTTGCTTGAAATGCTACTAAAATACAAAACAATTATGCCTGCAATCCAGGCGGATCAAGACGGTTCATTAAGAACAAAAGATGTTCCATCAGAGTAGACTCGGGGCATCCACAATGGATCTTTTCAAGTCACGATGAGAAGCGGATTCCAAGGAATCATAAATAATACTTGAAACACCGTCGCGCCCCAAAATGACACATAAAAACAATACTTAAAGCCAAACATAACCTAAGAATATAAAATAAACGATCCAATAAAGATGCTCTCAGGACACGAAAGAAAACATTTGGCTTCTTTCAGCATTAAGTACATGATTCGTATACATTTAAAGTTAGAATATTTTTTACCTGTGTCTGATCCCGAGTTACTGTACAGGCCTAAAACAGAATTTAAAGACAGTTTGAAATATGAATAAATCTAAATAATAACATAAATGTAAGCTGCTAAGAAGTTGTAAAATATAAAAGTGTTGAGTGATTGAAATAGGTGTGCTTGAATAAAGTGTGCTAAAAAGCCAAAACTTCTAATAAATGCATAAAAGCGGTTTTTTGGTAAACTTACAATTAAAAAGATCATGAACATTTTCTGTGGATATAACTCAATCGGGGCTGATCTCCAGTTTTTTTAAACCAATATTCTCGTTTCCGTTTATTTTCCCTAGTGGCATTCTCCATTATCTTGTTAAAAGTTGCTGTAGTTTCAATTTAGATTCCTCTCTTTCACTACACTTAAAATCGAAACTGTTTCACTGCATTAAAGTTTATGGAATGAAAATACTTAACGAAAAACAATTCTTGCCAAAAGAGCAGACAAGGTATTATATATATTTTATGAACCAGCTGATGACCAGCGTTTGATCACCTTATGTTAAGTGACTATGAAGTTGAGGAAGTAGCTGGCTGGTCCAATAACAGTTGAATAGGCTGTTATTGGACCAGCTTGCCTTAAAGAGAACCATAGTATAATTAGGTGAGCGAGTTCCATTCGTTATTAAAATTACAATCTTTTTCGTTGGAGCAAAATGCGATACGAATTTTTTTTTAAGTAGTGACGATCTGACAATATGGCATGTATATGTCTCAGGGAAATAGCCAAAACAAAGATTTGATTACATCTCTAAGGGATATGACTAAATCACGCAGGATGTCAAAATGGCGAATCAATTTTACCATTTGTCTAGAAACAGTCAGTCATTTGATTAAACTCCTGAATCAGTTTAGTGAAATGACGAAATCAGCCAATAAAGGCAATTCGCTTGTCATTTTACCAGATTTGTTTAGTGATTTGATAAAATCCCTGAAACATGTCAGTGAGTTAATAAAACGAACTTGCAAACATAATTCGTTTTATCATTTCACTAGACAAGTTCAGTGATATTATAAAGTCTCTTATATCTCACGTTTAGTGATATTATAAAGATTTTATCATATCACTGAACGTGTCTAGTGAAATGATAAAACGAGTTGACTTTGCGAGTTCGTTTCGTCAAATCACTGGCGTGTTTCAGAGATTTATCAAATCAGTAAACAAATCTGGTGAAATGACAAAACGAGTTGCCTTTTTTTGCTGATTTCGTCATTTCACTAAACTGATTCAGGGATTTAATCAAATGACTGACTTTTTCTATACAAATGATTAAATTGATTCGCCACGTCCTGCGTGATTTAGTCATATCCCTTAGGGATTTGATCGAATCTCTGTTTTGGCTATTTCCCTGCGACATATATATTGTCCCTACATGAGACTGTAATTAAATTGACACATGTACAACAGCATGATTGTTCGAATTACTATAAGAATCAATTGGCATTCAAGAACGCGTATATGGTACACAATACCCGCCGTAGTCTGATAATTATTAAAGTATGTATTTATGTATAATTATACGCTACAGAAAAAAATGCATTTATTGTCTTTAAATTAGGATGAATATAAGTTTCCCAGTTAACTGATCACGACTATATTATTCTTATTATTTCAGAACGTGGGTATTTTTATATTTAGATTTTAAATAATTGATATATTCAGGCGTTACTTTGCGGAATTCCATATAAAATTAAGGGATATATATCGGAATCCCTAACGGCGTTTGTTCTAATGTATCGTTTGTCCTAATGTATCGTATGTTTTTATGCATTTTTTTATGAAACTGTAAATTTTTCTGCTAGCGATTATAGCTTTTTCGCGGAAAAGCTAAAAAACTATTATTATGTTTCAACGAAGATGTGTTTTTTCATCAAACGTGCACGTATTTAATTTGACGGACAGTAATAAACTCTATGAACTTAGTTCTCAAATGTATATGATTGGGAGTAAGAAAATCACAGCGCAAGTATTTGATCAGTATTATTATATCAGAATAGACGAACGAGTAGCAAATTTTACGAGTATTCTGTTTTATCATCACAGAGTCGCTGTAAAAATTTATGACTTCAAAGCTTTCGAGTTCGTATCGAATCGAAGTGTTAAGTTATTGAGACTATCTATCTCAATTCGATATAATTTTACGTTCAATGACACATTAATATTAAAAACGCTTATAATATTTCTATTGCTGCCGGATTATCTGTCAAAACATAATAGTATAATGGAATTTTGATTCACGCTTTCTGCTTTTTGTTGGATCCCCTTAGGCTTACATTATTGAATAACATACTTCTATACTACATAGTTCGCGGAAGAGACAAAGACCCCTTTTTTTCTTCAGCGTTAAATTAAAAGTTTTCTATAATTATCTCAGGACATCCGCTTACCAAAAATAATTGAAATCCGTTTAACCAATTTGGCGTGTTGAAGCCACAATGACACAAATAAAAATCCAAAAAATCCAAAAAAGATATTTCTTGATTCAGATGACCTCCAAATAGTCCGCTACAACGATGTATTTGAAAATATCTTCAATGTTCAGATACTTTATTTTTATAACTTTATAATAATATAGATGTTAGTAGGTTATTACATTCTTGAAATATTATAGTTAGTAACTTCACGTCTCGCACGTTACTAATTTATAATTTTCGCATAATATTACTTGCAAAATTACCTGTGTTTTGGTCAGGTACCTACGTAACCTATACTAGTCTTGTCGTAATATGACAAGTTTATTAGTAAATTTTGTGTTATATTATCACTCTTTTGTTACCGACTAGGTATACCCCAGTGGAAACAGGCGTGAGTATGGTCATCACTATCATCATCATCATCCTTTCAACCATAGCACGTTCACTGTTGAACATAGGCCTCCTCAATAGATTTCGACATGGGTCGTATAAAGGCGACCCGCATCCAGTGAGTCCCCACAACCTTAACAAGGTCTCGAAATTTGCCGGTACGCGGTCTCCACTCGAGAACCTTTCTGTTCCAATGGCCATCGGTTCTTCGAACTATGTGCCCTGTTTTAGTTGGTGACCTCGGTTCGTCTATGAATCTCTTCTTTCCTGAATCGATCTCGTAGAGAGATCCCGAGCACAGCCCTTTTCATAGCTCTTTTTATCGTGTTTTTATTAAAACCAAATTATAAGTGTTTTTTTTAGCGTTTATTTCTAACGAGACAAAATTTGGTATGTTATCTGTAAATTTCAGAATGCTTTTATCGTTTTTAACGTTTGAGGGTAAGTGTTTGTGGTCTACTGCGTCCCTTGGCGTCACGCCAAGCTTAGATAGCATAGCGAAAACTGCATTAAGTCTCTTCATATTTCAAAAGCACTTCAATTTTTCTAGGAATCCGTACTCCAAAAATAATAAAATAATGTCCGCTTTGTAGGTCTTTACCACAAAAATAACAAAACGACCTCTTAAGGTTTATGATCGCACTGTTGCCTATCTGTCTGCCCCGATAATAAAATGCATACAAAGATGTGTGTCCGTACTCTACTTATTTTTCTATTAATGACTATTGTACGAACGTACCCCGTGTACAATCCCAATTATCCCCCATATCAAGTTCATATCCTTATCAAATAGATAATTATAAATGAATCGGAATCAAAATAACTTCTGTTCTATGTCAACGAAGTTCAAAAATATGATTATTTCTGTGATTATTTTTGATACGAGGTTAGGTAATAAACCACTAAAATATAAAAAAAATAATTAGGATTATAAGTAAATATAGTGGTTCTATATAGTGGTTCATGGTGTCATATGTTGCATAAAATCAAAAATCATACTTTCGTTCACATAACAACCTTGGGCAGAATTATCATACACTCGAAATACTTTTCGCATATATTTTTTCGCATAATGTTATTTCTTATAATTTTGTAAAGCAGAATACTAACGAGGCATACTATTGATAAGAGTAATTTACATGTCCTAATAGTTATTACACCGAAAGATATATATGATAGGATATATAAGTAGAATAAATTTGTACTAAATATTACTTGCCTTTATATTACGATTATTATTTAGCCAGTTGGAATTGCCCATACATTATTGATGTTGGAGGGATATAAGGCTACTAATAGACTTAACAAGGATAAATAATGTTTTCTGGAATGTTATTTTTTTATGTTTAATTTTATTAAATTTTACATATGTTTTTGCACTCAGGGACGCAAGGTTTTAGCCTGGTTAGGTTTATTGAAATAAAACAAACATTTGTTAGTACAAACCTAACCAGGCTAAAGATGGAATAGTTCCTGTATATTTTAATGCGTTTCTTCAAATAAATTCTTCCGCAATATCGAATTGGGCGATACAGTGTTCTGCCATTATGCCATATAAAAATCGGCGATACCAAAGTCCTGCTATTTAATATTCTGATAACTGACTGAAATATGATTATGCAAAAGTATCATTCGGCTAAAAATATTTCACTGATACCTGCTATGTGAAGTGTATTTTAGGAAATCGATATTATGCAAGATAAAGAAAACCACTCTAGAGTTAAAGTACTAATACAAAAATCTTTTTATTATATTGTAATTTTATTTAATAACTAGATTTCTGTTACTTTGCATCTCTTTTGTAATAACGGCATGAAACCAAGTAGATACTAGAAATGTACGTAACCCTTGGTGCGCGAATCATACTCAAACTTGACTGTTGTTACTTCATTGAAAACCCAGTTCCATTTAGTCTACGATGTACTTCCATGAAGTACCTGTTTTCGGGATTAGTTGCATGTCTGGGAGAATCCAGACTCTTTGTATTGCCACTTCAGCGTTTTGTTGTCCCGCAATCCTAGATTTTCATTGAAATCTAAATTGCTTTCGGTTTGTGTAAAGTCTACGATGCTTCCTCTTAAAATTTAGTTTATTAGCATGTACACTGAAATGTTTTCTAAGGGCAATCATTGGAAAAATATAACTTTAGTACCGGAAACCTATCAAACACAATCATATGCTTCATATGTTAGCATGTTCAATATATATCTATGTCAGAATATAATATTCCTGCTCTTATGAGCAGGTATAAAGATAAACATACAACTAAATATAACATAAATAATCCGTAACAACTACAATATTACATTTAAATGCGGAATAGTAATATTAAAATATATTCTTCAAATTGTACATTGCTTCGGCATTATATGAATTTATTATCTTATCATATACCGAAAAATATATCGCATCCAAATAAATGTTTGCTTATCTTCGTTCCGTGGCATGATCGCGTGTCACGATCACGCGTTTGGACGTTGCGCCGATCCGATCGCTCGAAATCCGTGTTGCTACGCGTATATCGGACGAGTGCGGCATGATCGGCGCGCCGGCAGTAAGCGTCCAAGCTGCGCAATACGCAGTAATGCCACGGCACGGTGATCGGATACGAGCAAATGATACAAGTGTGGACGCACCTTAGATAGGGTTTGCGGTAACAAACGCAGACAGCAGAAATTTCTCCCAAAACACTACTGCGAGATAACACTTTCGCTAGTTCCACACTTACACTTGATGTTACTTGGTAACTTTGGTTTTAAAACTTTAAGCTTTGTTTTTTTTATAGTTCTATTGGATTATACTTATTTCTTCGTTCCGATAGATATTGCAGGTATACAATTTTAAAACAAAAATCGGTAATATATTTTTTATTTAAAACAAAGGTATTCCTTTAGATTATTTGTGAAGGATGCAAAAACTTGTGAAAAAGGGTTCCTTTTATCTTACATAATATCGAATATTCGAAATCAAATCAAATCAAAATCAAATCATTTATTTGTTTCTGAATAACATTCCATAATTCGTTAGTAACAAAGAAGCTTACCCTATGTTAGTAGTACATACAATTCAATACATTACTCTCGATTGGACTCCGGACCGAACGCATGCCGCTCGCCGGCGCGTTATCTAATGGCCGCTCTTTGTCTCGCTACGTCGACGAGTTTTAATTAAATCATTATTATATAACTGCTGACCAACTGAATCGTTGTGACAAGTGTCTAAGTTATTAATAAGTGCATCTGTTCCCCCGCTTTGGGGTCCGAGTTACGGGGCTAATTCTGCCATACAATCGTCACTGCTGGACAGCCCTCGCGCCACCACTGCTGTGCCGGCTTCGACTCCAGGATAGTACCTGCCACAGTTACGCTTCGATCCAATAAGATTAACGCACCTCAGTAGGCTACAACCCACGTACCCAAGCCGCAGAATAAAAAATAATTTACCCAGTATTGGTGTTAACCTTTTGTCTACCACTGCCCTAGATACCTAACGTTACAAGTGGAGTACATCCAATAGAACCCGCATTATTTAACAATCAGTTAGACGCCCTATGTAATTTATCCCAGTGATACAGGAAGGGACCATCCAGGCGCGCCGTAACCGTTTGCAGGAGGCTATTCGGGCTGCCGCGCAGGCGCCTCAGCAGGGACGCGACGCGCTTGCGCATTATGGCGTGGAAATCATCCGTGCGCGCCTCGCAAAACATCCCCGATGCACTACAATGGCGCGGCAGCCCTAACAACATCCTGAATCCATTATTATATTGGACACGTAGGGCGCTAACAGCCTTTTGCGTATAATTGATCCATAGGCTGCAGGTGTAAAATGATTGGCAGTACGCCTTAAAAAGGGTAATCTTTACGTTACTAGTACACCTTGCAAACCTACGAATCAACATGTTGCTCCTGACTGAGAGCGCTCTACGCTCACTCTCCAAGTCCTTGTTGTCACTCAGACTCTCGGTGACCCAGTGGCCCAGGTACTTGAACTCCTTTACCATTTTCAGAGGTGTGCCGTATAGGATAGCTGGCGGTACACGTGCATAGCATTTGCTCGCCGCTTTAAATACCAGCAACACACTTTGAAGTGTTGTACCTGAGCCCATGAGACTCCGCGTACTGTTCGCAAACACTGAGCATCTTGTTGAGAGCATTGACTGAGGGGCCCAGCAACACCATGTCGTCCGCATAAATGATATTGTTCACAAAAGTACCATCCACTGAACATCCGACCATAGTGTTGCTGAGCTCCCCAATCAACCGATTAACGTACAAGCTGAAGAGCCTGGGCGATGACCGCCCCCCCTGTCTCACGCCGCACTCCAGCTTGTACGAATCAGAAAGCGAGCCGGCCCACCTAACAACATTTCTTTGGTGCCCGTACCAATACCTGAAGACTTCAATCATCTCACCAGATAAGGTCGTGTCCTCATACAGTTTCTGCCAGAGTTTATCATAGCACACCAAGTCGAAAGCTTTTGACAGATCAAGGAAACATGCATACACAGGTGTTTTTCTGTCCGTGTAGTACCGAACAGTGTGCTTTAGACAGAAAACTGCGGTCTCCGTAGAGAGTCCGGGCCTGAATCTGAACTGCGCATCATGCAGAGTCACGTGTCTCCCCAGTTCTCTGTCCAAGACACAGTCCAGCACCTTTGCCACAATCGTAGCCAACGAAATGGGTCTATAATTATTTAAATCAATAGAGTCCCCTGTCTTATTTTGAACTATGGGCACAACCGCGGTCCTCATCATATCATCGGGTAGATAAGAATGGCCCACACAGAAGGTGAAGAGCAAGGCGAGTACTCTTGGCAAATGTACTCCGGCGTTCTGTAGATGTTCTATGCTAAGAGAATCGTGCCCAGGTGATTTTCCACGCTTCATGCTCTTCACCACTGCCTCTACTTCCTTCGCCGTGATCCTCACAAAAGAGCCATCAGACGGCCGCGCCATAAAAGGCACCTCCCCACCCATACCCGTCCCAGACTCGATTTTAAAATGTTTTCTGAAAAGTTCAGCAACTTGATAAGGCTCGCTAATACCCTCCACGCTCGCAGGGAGACTCGACTTGGGGCTCAGCTTACGGGTCTGTTTCCAAAAGGAAAGTCCTTGTTAGAGTGGTGTGTAGCTATTATATCCATCTTAATTTGTTCAGCATTATCTTGGCACCACTTAAGCTTTCGCTTAAAGACCTTCCTGGTTTCTAACATGTGCTGGAATACTGGCCCTCCCTCTGGTTTGCCACACACTACCCAATTTTGAAATGCAAGTCGAGCCTCCATATGGGCCTGTTACACATGCTTGTTCCAGCCAACAACTTGTTGTTTACGCCTACAATTATTTTTTCTTAAATGGCTTATGTTGGCGGCCGCACTTAAAATATTGATAATATTTGCGTATAACTTGTCAATAACTAACCTATGATTTAAATTCTTACATTGCATGTCACTACACTCTCTAAACTCGGCCGGAAAATCAATAGTCCTAAAGTCCTACGCTTATCATTTCAATATTGTTCAAAACAAGTCACCTGCTAAGAATTCCTTTCACCCCAAAGAATTTTATTAAATATTTCTCATTCTACTTTATTTTTATTTGCCAATAATTCTAAATTACATTTAATTTCCAGTGGATGATGATCGGACCAATACACATCGCAGCGCACATTAGCATCTACCACCGTTCTCCACGCCGCCTCAGTTACCACGAAATGGTCCAACCAGCTTTTAGATCCGCTAATGTCACTCACGTATGTGTATGTGTCCGATTCATGCCCTAAAATCTCAATATCCGCACACTTCCACTTTAAATCGCTACAGTAATTAAATAGTTCCTTGCCAAACCTTCGTCCGGGGTGCGCATTAAAGTCGCCTAAAATAAACAAGGATTCTATCTGGTATTCCTCAACTATCGCGGCTATTTCACCTTAACATTCGGCAAACTCGGTGAGTGACTCGGCCAAGATACACTCCGCATAACAGTTATCGCAGAAACATTTTTAGCCGAATGATAAATTAGCATAATCGTATACCTACTTTTTATAACTGTCATGTCGCATAGCACTCATTTGGCAGAATTCTGAAGTTCAGAATAAGTAATGTGGCCGACTTTAATTTCGCAGCATTTTATGTAGCAGAATATATGTACCGCTGAATTTCTTGAAGCAAAATACTATTAATACCGCTGACTTTAATTTTGCATAATTTTATGTGGCAGAATAGAAGTTTCACCGAACCTTTTATAGCATAATACTAGTATGGGTGTTCCTCTAATCGCATAACAACTATTTTCATGCCGGTCATAACTCATAACACTTTAAAGTTATTGCTCATACCGCATAGAGTATACAGTTAGGAAGAACTGCGACAAAATGGAACATGGATCAAAAACTGAAAAGGGGGAGGTTAGGTTAGGTTTATATTGTGACCATGTCAAAATGGGTCCAAAACCAAAAAAAAATAAGTAAGGTTTGTTTAGGCTTATGCCAAATGAAATAGCATGCGATACAAATTTCGGCGATAAAATTATTCAATCATAGGAATATTATTTTAAACAATATAATGCCAATGTACGATTCTGCCAAACAACGTTGTGCCAAATGATAGTATGCCGACTGAATATTATGTGAAAAATTTTCAGTGACACACTTATTCGATTATAGGACTATTATTCTAATTGTCATTACGCCAATATATTATTCTGCCTTAGAAAATTGTTCTGCCCCATGTTAAACTGTAAACTTCGCTCTGTTAACATTTAGTTTCATAGATGCTCACGAGGTACGCTGACGGCGAAAAGCCGATTAAAAATGCAACATGCAAAAATATCTTGTAACAAAGAGTGAAAGAAGACAAGCTGACTGAGCTCTGTAGTTCAATTGGCATAGCGTGCGCCCCGGCAAGGCACAGGGCAATGGTTCAAATCCAGTCGGAGTCTTGAAATTTTTTCATTGTTTAGATTTTCGTATGATAAGAATATAGTTTCTTAGTGATGAAATTCACTTTAAAAATCACGAATATGGTAGTTGGTGGTAAAACATCAAGATTTTCGTAAAAATTCATGCTTAAACATATTTTTCTGATAGAATGCGAAAATTCTAAATCTTAATTGAATAAAAGTTTCATAAAAAACCACATCAGTTTTACGAATATGCGAACTTGCTTTTACAAAGAGCAAGCAACAAAATAGAAAAAATAAACGACGGCGACGTTCCTCCCGAAACCAGCTTTTATCCATTTAGAGGCACATGGAACTTGCACGTGGTACCCGTAATTTATTTCCAGCCATTCATTGTTTTAATTTCCAGTACTTATACCGGTCCCAGAAAATTCTCGGCTCGTTAAGCCGGGTATGTTTACTCAAGTTTGAATGTTGTCAATAATTATTACAATACATTTTAATAGGAAATAGGTATTCAATTACACAATACATATTTTGTGCTATGATTTGTTTTGTATCGCCGACAGTGATCGTCGCCTATCGGTCGTCCCAAGGAGACACACGGTAGATGAGTACCTATGTAAGCTTATTAAAATGACAAAAGCCTGGAAATAATAGCAGGAATCGCCAGGAATCTCATGGTTTCCTACATATTTATTATTATAAAGTTGTAAAAATTAAATGTGATACTCTCAAAAAATAAGTGATACGGACTATTTGAAGGTAACTTTTTGTATGGTTGTATACGTTGTTGAGGATACATTGCGCCAAAATCGCTAAACGGATTTCAACTATTTTTGGTTCATGGGGCATCGACAAACCGTTATAGATTATTTCTTATCCTATTGCGCTTCAGCAAAAAACAGGGTTATGATTCTTTTCATCTCCGCGAATCAAGTAGCCTTCTAGTTTAAAAGGTTTTACCTATATTTTAAATATTGAAACCCTAACTTCAACGGTTGCAATCAGGGTTACGTTTTGTGATGGCGCTTGCGTCAGGCTTCCGCTCCATGCAGCGGTCGCCCTAACATAGTAGTCTCGTGCGGTAAGACATATCGACGGCAAAAAGTGGAAACGTAGTAACCACCAACTCAATCCATTGACGTTTCTGCTTTTAGCCGTCGATATGCGCAGTGTATATGTTGAAAGGCGAGAGCCCCTTGTCACCATATTCCCCGCACCTTTCATACTGCGGACGACGAATCAGCCAAACCTGCAAATCTTCTACGTCCATGGTTTACGTATATACGGTGCCTACAAGAAACCCATCAGATTTGAACCACGCATGCCTGAAGTCGTTAGGAGTAATAATTGATATATGACCCGTATTTCAGTTGAAGTTGACAAACATTTAATAACTTTCGCTTCACTATGAAAAGTCTCTTCTGTCCCTTTTAATAAAATGGTAACGATTATTTTACCGAAACAGAATAGCTTATGTCAGTGGTAGTCAATAACTACGAGAAACTTGGCACCATCCGTGGCTATGACTCGATGAAAAGAACAGTTTAGTAATCACAATCAATAGTAAAAGAAAATGATAATAACTTCAAAACTTAGCCGGATTTGACTGGGGTTCTTTATTATTTTGCTCCTTATGAGCTAAGGAATTCGGGGTACGATGTATTATGTATAACCCACACAGAATTCCAAAGACGCGTACACAATTAAGTGGGCTGCACTTGACAAGCCCCAGCAGCAGTTGTGACAATTTAATTAGCCGTCACTTTGCAATCACGCGGATAAAGTGAATCCAGATAATTATACTAGAATTTATGCAAAACCGCAAGCAAACCCGCGCGTCTCAGTCTCAGGCTTCCTATTTCTTAGTACACGAGTTTATCAAGTTGTTATTTTGTAGCGTTGAAGATTTATTTGCGCCGCGACGTATCTATATTTTTATTGCAGTGAGTGAAAAAATACTTCAAATATATCACAACACGCTAGGGTTTTCTTAGGGTCCCGTTACCCAAGGGTTTACTAACGGGGTATGATTTTAACATGAGCCATCACTGTGGCCATCGATGATCTATTGTGATCGCCACCGCCTACAGTTCGCAGTCAAGTTCTGTTGTTGCAATAAAGAAGCTCGTTCAATCAGCCTTTATAAGGATGTTAGACAAGTTATATTAGCTCAGAAATGTTAAATCTCTTATTAAAGTTTATAATAACTCGTTGCCAGCAACAGTGCTCAAAGTGCACTCTGCCTTTATTCCTCGATTATTAAGCTCTTGCAACCTTCCTCAATATAGCCGGAGGACAATATTCTTTATTATCTTAGTTAATAAAAGCTACAAGGATTTTTTGAAGGTAGATTTTTTTATAGACTATGAAACGTTGGTTATATGAAGGCAAAAAACTATTTCATATGCAAAATATTGATTAATTTTTGACTGCAAATTGTAATGAATAATGAATTGTTAGTTATTAAAATAAACAATATCTATCTATTAATCGCGGTTCACTACTGTACATAGGCCTCCTCTATAGCTCGCCCACGTTGCGCTTTCCTATGCAAAGTCGCCACTCTAGGACTTTAGAGTAAATTTCACTATGCCCTCTTAGCTATTAACGGCTGACTATAGGCCAATTTTGCTTTTCAAATGGTGGACAAAGACCTGTGTTATCAGTCGTTGTTAACTAACAGAGCGTAATGAAATCGGGCCGTACCGCTTCGTCGCTTTAACGTTGTTAATGAACCGCCATACGAAATCATCAAAGGAGTTAAAACGACAAAGTCCTGAACTATGTAAATATTTATGACGCAAAGCGGACACAAGACCCCGACGACGGTGCGTCGTTATTGTGAAACGATTTGGGCATGGAAATAACTTGAAACTTAAATCGCCATTAGCCCATTTAACAATTTTAACTTTAAGCTGACAATGTACACAATTTGCCTTTCAAAAGATAACCAACGTATATTTTACTTCCAGCGCCAATGACTCATAATGAAGGCAGAGAAATGAATATACAAACTTGGCAAAAATCGCTTGTAACTTTTATCGTTATCGTGTCCTAAGCTGCGGTTCTGCTTCTGGATGGAAATTTTATTCAAAATGGGGCATCTATGCAAACAAGGATGAGAAATGTTTATAAAATCTCTATAACGTCTGCAATTTGACTAAGTGATGTTAATTTTGTTAGCCATGTGGGTAATTTTTCGAAATATTACCGATACCTTTACTATTTTACAAATGTATTCACTCATTGAAATAAAACAATTTAACGGATTATATCGCGGTATATTATCTCATTTTAGTTCCCGACGTTTCGGAAGCTTTCCAGCTTTCCATGGTCACGGGAGGACACGGGAGGGATGGACGGGAGGAAGGTGGAGGGAGGAGGAGGAGGAGGAAACGTCGGGAACTAAAATGAGATAATATACGCGATATAATCCGTTAAATTGTTTTATTTCAATGAGTAATAATCGCGGAAACAGAATAAAATATTAATTGTATTCACTGTTCAGAAATTGTTTGACTAGTCAAAAAAGCACATTCATGTTTTTTTTTAATTAGAATGGGGCCTCTTTGGTGACCCAATTAGATAATAAAATTGGTTAATAATTAACGAAGATAGAACTTATACTCTCCCTTAACCCGAAAAACTGATATTTCTTTGTCTGAAAAGAGGATTATCAACGCGATCATACGACAACTGCATTTTCGATAACATTGAATTCCTATTAATAGCTTACCATAAATCGGTGACTAATTCAAGCACTTACCTCGATTTCATTTCGTATAATTGATATGAATGGCGCCTAGCATAAATTCAGTCTAAATGATTAATACTGTCAGATACAGTCAAAACTGGACCTTGTCATATAACTATGTATGTACATTAGGTTTTATTAACTTACATATCGGAAACAATTATTTAAGGAATAAATTTTACTAAATAAGTTTTTAAAATTACGATAATATTAAAAAATTCATACACCCTGAAAACTGTTAATTTTTATATCCCACTACTGCAATATGTGGGTTTATGACACACAGTCACAGACATACATACACAATATCACGTATGCCAATTTGTAATGACAATGTTAGATATTATAATCTAATCTACTTTACTTGATATCTATTTGATATATATGTCTCAGGGAAATAGCCAAAACAGAGATTTGATCAAATCCCTAAGGCATATGACCAAATCACGCAGGATGTTAAAATGGCGAATAAATTTTATCATTTGCCTAGAAAAAGTCAGTCATTTGATTAAATCCCTGAATCAGTTTAGTGATCTTGTCTACACTTGTCTACACTGAACTTGTCTAGTGAAATAATAAAACGAATTGACTTTGCAAATTCGTTCTGTCAACTCACTGACGTTTTTCAGGGATTTTATCAAGTCACTAAACAAATCTGGTGAAATGACAAAACGAGTTTCCTTTTTTGTCTGATCTCGTCATTTCACTAAACTGATTCAGGGATTTAATCAAATTACTGACTTTTTCCAGACAAATGATAAAATTGATTCGCCATTTTAACATCCTGCGTGATTTGTTCATATCCCTTAGAAATTTGATCAAATCTCTGTTGTGGCTATTTCCCTGCGACATATATATATATATGTTTAAGGGAGTATGTTTATATCTAACATGTGTCTATAGTGTTATTGAACAGCGGGACTCCCTGTCGAAGGTAGTTAATACTTACTAGAAAGTCCCAACCGTATTAGCAGTAGTGTAACAATAAGAAAAATTTTTTTTTTAAGTTTTTTTACCTCGTAGTGAAGGTTGACTTGTGAGCTACAAATCTTTAGGCAACAGAGGGAAAATATTGCTGAAAAAACCTCTATCCCCAGCCATTATAGGTATCGGTTTTGCGCGCAAATGGCTCGCGATTACAATAATAAGGGTCCCATTCTTCTGAGCATCGTATTAGGGCACATATCGAGGGCGATTTTTTTCTTTTATACTTTATCTCAATACATCATTCAATGTCGTCACCCGATCGTTGGCTTCGTTTACATTTTTACTGACTTTCATTCAACCTTTGTCAAGTCCAAGCATACAAAAGGCATAATTTAAATGGGGAAGATGCTTTTTTTTTAATAATACGAATCGATCAGGTTTCTTATGATTAACGATTGTATATGTCTATATAAGCCATTGAAAATTAAATACTGGAAACGTTAAAATCGACACTCAAAATCAGGCAGGCAGCCGTTGCCAGGCGTTAAAACACCTGATACAAATCAAGCGACAAGTATTTAATCACTTAAGTGTGTTTAAGTCAGAAATGTGTGGAGAAATTAGCATTTTCTGATTTTGGACGGTAAAAAGTGCGCATATAGTTGTCATATATGTTATTTTCATTGAAATGTAAAGAATCACAAGGTAACGTTTAATTTTCATTCAGAAAAGAAAAAAATATTGCGTTGCAAATCAAAAAGAAATGAAGGATAGATACAACTTGAATTGGAAGTGGATGCTTCTCGGTTGTACACTAGTCTCCTCGATATTTCTATATGGGGCCGAGATCTGGAGGTTTAAAGCCACCGACAGGCAAAGAATCAACGCTTTCGAAATGTAGTGCTAGCGCCACCTCCTAAGGATTCCTTGGACATCCCACCGCACAAACGTATGGGTCTTTAAAAAACTCAAAGTAGAGAATGCCCAGCGTCTGTCTCCTATTTGTGTTCGGCGTATGGTGAGTTATTTTGGTCACATCGCATGAAGAGGAGCCAACAATCTATAAAACCTGATAGGGATGGAAAAGGTCGAAGGCAAATGCCAACCAACCCAGAGGCCAATCGCCAGTTTTCCGAAGAGCTGGAGTTACCTGTCATCGCGGCGGTCTACCAAGTGACGGACCGCATCAAAGAGCAAACAACTGAGGGTCAGAAAAATATGGTCATGATCATCAATGAGGAATGGTTGAGAAAAGAAAAAGAGGTCAATAAAAGACAAAACTTTTTTCTTTATTTCTTGTTTTTTGGGCTTAATTTGATATTATTAAGTTTATTTAAAAATAAATAGATTCCATCTTACCTATTGCGAGTATCATTATTACACGTTTTACTTCTTTCTACCTATCTGTAGTTAATGGCAACACTTTTTTTCACACTTATGTGTAATCCTACTAATCAATTTTAGATTACTGAATGCCGCCAAATGTCTCGTTCATTCTAGTTTTTTTCTTGATGTATCAGACAAGGGATACAGGAATTTGGAAAGAATTTAAGCAGCTGTTGTTTGTATGTTCGGTTAGTAACGTTGCAATCATATTTGTGGTTGAAATGCCTTGTCAGTAGTCGCGTTTTGCTGTATCAGATAATCGTACGTCTTTTGTACAATATTTGCACAAATCAAATCGATATGAGAAACCAAACGCTTACGAATTGTCAAGGTAAGGCAAAGCTAGATACAATTCGAAACCTAGCAATGCATGGAATTTTAGTTTAAGCTAACATATGCGTTCTTGGTTAGACCAAGTATACACTTAGTTTTGAAATAAGATTCTAACCGGGATAGTAAAATTTTGCGTTAACACTGCCTTTAAACAGTACATCTTAACGTACTTCAACAACTCGTGCAGAATTTTTGGCTAAAAGCAGCGAGCTTTCAGAAATAAATAAAGAAATAAGACACTAACCGGGATAGTAAAATTGCCGGAATTGCGTTAACACTGCCTTTGAACAGTGTATTCGAATCTACATCAACAAATCATTTGATTATTGCTCTTGGCTGTGGCGGGGATTTGCGATGCCAAGTCACCCATCTCTAACAGAAGTCTTGGTGAATATTCAAGTGTTATGCCCAGTAAATATGCATGTCGTTCCCATGACCGACTTCTTGCCTAAGTCGCACATTCGATTAAGACTTGTGTAAACTATTGCTGCTAGCACAGTTAACGGAACTTGTTTTAGTGCTTTGTAATTCAATAATTTGTAGCATGTACTACTTTTGGCCTTTTAGGGTTCTGTACCCAAAATGCCAAAAACGGAACCCTTATACTATGCACTTGTATGTCCCCTTTGTGTTTGGCTGTCTTGTTTTATTGCTAATATTTATTTTTATTTATGTTCGGTTAGCACACCATCCGAACACTTTCCACTTTGTGCTGTTCAAAATGTTTTGCTTTGTTTTCACTGGATTATTATTGTATTTTATCGTTTTTAGGGCTTCGTACCAAAAAGGTAAAAAAGGAACCCTTATGGTGCGACTCTGTCTGTCTGTTTGTCCGACTATTAGAGCGCCATATCTCATAAACTACTTATGCTATCTATTTGAAATTTAGAATACTTATAAACATGGTCAGCCCACATGTATTCCGAAGGAATCATTATAAAATATATTTTTATTTTGTAACAAACCGACCAATATGAGGGGGGCAAAAATTAAAAGTCAAGTCAAGTAGGGTATCATATGAAAGGGCTTGATCTGTACATTTCTGAAAAAGAAATATTGTCCCCCCCTATATCTCCGAAGTTTACTAAAAGAAAAATCTGGAATTTTCTGTAATTATGTAATTTAATATGAATATTACACGAAAAGTATAAACATACATAGGTATCTGTCTTACTTTTTTCTAAAAACCAAAAATAATTTTTGAATAACCCGGTGTGGTTAAGTTTGCCCCTCATTTGTATGTGACGCCATAGATACCAGAGGCAAACTTAACTCAAGTAGCAAGTTAAGTCGGAATAATTAAAAATTTTGTACGGAACCCTCGGTGCGTGAGTCAGACTCGCACTTGACTGATTTTTCGTATTCGTACGTGTTTTTCCTGTTTATAATTAATCTGAGCTGTACGCACGACGCTTTCTGTTTTCCATTCCATTCCACTCGACAGCTTTGACAATTAACACCACTCCTGACAGCTTGCTTAACGCTGCGATCAAAAAAATAAAATAAAAAATGGTTTCGTGCGTACAGCTCTCCATGGCGCCACCTATGGTCTCACCAGAAGATCAGTGCTGGTTTTCGAGCCAGCAGTATGCTGAGGTAGGATCATTTCGGGGCATACTTAGGTAGTTATCATCATCATCATCATCATCATCATTTCAGCCATAGGACTGCTGGACACAGGCCTCCTTAATAGATTTCCACATGCGCCGTATAGAGGCGACCTGCATCCAGCGAGTCCCCGCAACCCTAACCAGGTCGACCGACCACCTTGCGGGGGGCCTTCCCCGCAGCGCTTGCCAGTACGCGCTCTCCACTCGAGAACATTTCTGCCCCAACGGCCCTTCGGTTGTTCGAACTATGTGCCCTTAGGTAGTTATAGTAATTTATTTTTGTATTGCTGTATAACTATGCCCTGGAATAAATGTATATTCTATATATTTTTCTTTTCTTATAGTTTCGTCATGTCCGTCCGTCCGTCCGTATGTACGTCCGCCTGCCTCGAAAAGTACAACGTATATTGATTAAATTTGGAGTATAAGTGGGTTCTATAAGCCGCTACTTAGTTTGATAGTTAAATATTCACTTAGTAACATTCATCTGTGGATGCGCTAGAGTTCCCAGGTACCTATTAAGTACACTAAGGTTGTCACTATACCAATAAACTACACTCACGACATCTGGCACTTTATCGGATAATGCTTGATGCTGTTTACGTTTACTAATAACTGGATTCCACGAAGATGAAAGTTTGAAACCGTCTTCACGGTTGAAATTTCGGTGTTTCTTAATTTCAATAGCTTCACGTACGATTCTATTATTGTAATTACGTTTCGTAGAGAGTATCAATCGGTCCCTGGGAAGTGGTTTAAATAATCCTTGCAAGTTTTGTAAACATACATGTATAAGTTTATACAGACGTACCAAATACAAGTAGAAAAAATATATGATCCTATCAAATCTATACTATTGTACTCGTAAAGTTGTAAAAAGTGTGAAATGTCTGTATATTGAAGATATTTCCAAAAACTAAGTCCTCATACTATTTGAAGGTCAATGACTCGAAAAACATTTTATTTTTATTTCTTTGTACGTTTGTATAGTTGTGGCTTCATCGAGCCAAAAAGACTTAACGGATTCCAACCATTTTTCAGCCACAGGCAGTTATAGGATACTTTTTACTCAATTACGCAGAAGAAAAGATAAGGGTTACGATTATTTTCTCCTCCACTGACGGAGTTGCAACTCCACGATTCTTTGGATCTACGACGTGCTATCAAATGCCCTAGGCCTTTAATTACCATACCCAATCCATAACTAAGCCGTTTGCTTTCTTGTAGTCAAATTAGTAAATCAGATCACAAATCAGAATAACGCGCAGAGCCATAAACGTTATTATTTATGTGAGTCCTTGATGATAAATAAAACAATAAGGAAGTAGACAGAATTATTCTAATGTTTCTTAGTGGCGAATGCTAAAAGCAAAAGAAAGAACATGATATTGAGTATTGTAATAAATAACTAAACAGATGACGAACGCAGCGTTGTTCTAGAGCAGTGATTCATGTAATCCCAGTGAGCATTCATGACCCTTATATATCCTTATATATCCTTTTATATGATAGTTTATACATTATGTTTACGCTTCACCATTATCACAAATGAGTGTGTATGTTTTAGTAAATATTGACAGTATTTTGTACAAAAAAAGTGTATAACGAGAGTGTATCAGTGGCGACTGAGTAGAACAGATACCGCTGGAGTGAGAAGATGCAGAAGGATCTGAGCACCTTTGGAATACCCAATCAGCGGGTAGTGGCGTAAAAACAGAGAAAGAGTTCTTTTCTGTCAAAGGCAAAGATCCTGTTTGGGTCGCTGAGCCAGCGTACTAAGAAACGAAGTAATTAATTAGGTATTTAAGGCCAAAATATGATGCATGACGAATTATAAATTTATATGTAGTAGTAAAAGTACTACCTGACCTTCATACTACACGTTGATGGATCCTTAAGGAGTCCTTTTTATTCCCTATCATTCCTCCATTGAAGTAACCAAAATACGAGCTAAGTGATAGGAACTGAAAACAGCATTTGAATTCGTTTATAGTTCTAAAACTCATCATCGCGTTGTCAACGATTTAAGTGAGCGTAAAATTTTATTTCAAGGATCTAAAAAACGTTCAATTCATCAACTTTTTCATGTCGACACAAAAAAGTGTACCAGAACTGCGTAATAATCGTCAAAGTTAATAGCGGCTGTACAAATAAAAGCCTTAGGGCGCAGAGCGGCGCGTACCGTACCGCTGATATTTGTTTCTGCTGAGCACAGCAACTTTATTTTGCTCTGTTCACACAAAAGGACTTATATTATTTGATAATATAAGGCAGTTACGACCTTTTGAGAACAAATAATAGTTCAAGCTTACGTATTTATGTTTGTTTGTCTTGCACTCTCGCCTGTCTTGGAACTCTCGTCCCGTATTTGAGCCAATTTTATCTTCTTTTGTACTGTTGTTAATTTAACTTTTTTAGTATTCTGGTTGTTGCACCTACTCATTAAAATCTTAGTTCGGGTATTTGTTGGCTTATTCCAACCTGATATTCAGTGAATCTCTTATGTATAACTAAATTAAAATTATACGCTTATACTTACTAATATATATTTGCGAGTGAATACCAACTCCTCTTTGAAGGTGGAGAGTACTAACTGCCCAGAAGTCAACCTTCATGAAAGAGGAGCTCTAGCCAATAAGTGTCGTATTTCGGCGCTTCTTAATGAAATTGGGATTGATTTGATTTGATTATATTGAAAATTAATGAGCAAATACGTTTCTGATTACCTTATCCTTCTTACCTTTTCTAGAGCCTTCTACGTTTGTTGCTAGGTTAATAATGCAGTTTGCTCTACTTGTTTGATATGTATGCGTTTTATTAGGACGACGTGCAGCAAAAAGTTGAACCTAGTTTCAGACCCTAATTCTCATTAGACTTTTACTGAAACTGACGATTTAGTTTCACGAACTGGCTTTTGGTATTTATAAAGCCACCAACTTTTTGTTCAGTCGGCAGTGTCGCAAGCAACAACATTAACTGGCGAGTGGGATTTTCAGCCAATATTAAAAAGGAGGAGGTTCTCCACTAAACATTTACATAGTTTTTATAAATTTTAAAATAGTTGACAGGACAAAAAGTACCTTTTATTAACTCTATTTTGGAATGTTTGATATAGTAGTTATTAAAAAAATATTTATTATGGTTATTCCCTATAAAACAGGGATTGTGAACCGATTTTGAAAATTCCTTATGTATTTTAAATTTTGAAGCGTCAGAATGGTTCCATTACTACATCCTTGAGGAAATTGTGACCCTTTCTGATAATACATGAGTAATCAATGGAACTGCTCCACTATTGTGGGTGCACCCACAATAGTAAAGCATGACAATTAAATGTGAATGTTAGCAGTAGGCAATATGACAACTTTTGTCTGTAGTATTTTGTAAATCGACCTCTCAATAATAGCAATAAAGGTGTAAAACTCCCCAAGATGACAATGTCAAAATTAAACTTTCCCAAAAAACGCCTCAAACTCTCGCTACTTCTTCATGGGATGGAAAAATTAACAACTTTATTCTGCAGCTATGTTAAAACTTGCGTTTATCGAAACGGTTGCATATCAAAACTTACCATACATTTCATGGGTTATTCAATAGTATTATTATTGATTTGTTTGTTTCATACTTTAAAATGGACTTTACCATTCAATTTTAAAGGCTCATAAAACAAGATACACGTAAGGTATCGAACTCAAAATCCTAACGTAGTTCTTTATTTGCTTGTTTTATCAGGATCTTATAAGTATAACTTTTACAAATTGTAAGATCAGGCAACTTCCCTATTTAGGCTGTTTTCTTATAAACTCATGTATTCATTGAAAATTCAGCGTTCCAAGATTCTTAGTGTTAGATTTTTTTATTGTAGGTACAAAGAAAAAGAATAAAATTATTAGCAGAATTGGAAATCACCCCAGTTTGTTGGTTTGATTCCTATTTTTAGATTTAGAAAGTTTTGGGAACGTACTTTTTATGATTTTGTTAATATTTTTGTCATCTATACTATTATAAAGTTGTAAAAATGAAATGTCTGTACATTGAAGATATTAAAAAAAAAATTGTTACGGACCATTTGGAGGTCACTAAAACGAAATATATATATTTTTTTTATGTATGTTTGTATGTGTCGTTGTGGCTTCATCGCGCGCAATCGGCTAAACAGATTTCCACAATTTTTGGTACATGGGTAGCTGGGTATCTCCAGATGGTTATAGGATACTTTTTACCTGACTACGCTGAGAAAAAATGACGGGTTATGACTTTTTCTCTTCCGCGAACGAAGTTGCGAGCATCTCCTAGGGATGGAATAATTTTGTATCTAGATGGGTGGAATTCAAAAAGTTGGAAAACATTATGTAACAAAATGTTCTATGAGAGTTTCCGGTGCGCGACTAACACTTAATCATATTAGTCCAAATGTATTGAATGTCATCGCGGAACAACGGAACATTTCAGTTTGGTCATGTTTCTATAGTTAACTATGGCTAACGAAGGTCCAACTTTTTGTGAGCTTCACCCAGATTAAAATAAGCAAAATTGTATGAGTCGAAAACAAAGCCTTATCTGTTTGCAGAAAATAGTGCTTATAAAGTTTGATACTTTATACCAAAGAAAGTTTAATGTGTATCTGGGCACTGTTTTGAAAACAAAAACGGCAAATTGGTAGTCTGAAAGGCATCGTAATTTATCGATGTGGCCCATTTTTTTATTTCTACATAGTTATATTTTTATTTGATATTTGTTTTTCGTTTTTCCTCCTTCTTAAGGTGTGCCAAAAAAAGTTGGTACCTACTTAGATAATAAACGAATTTCTAGCAACTTTATGTCATAATGCCAGAAAGTGCAAACAAATATTCTTATTATCCAATGAACTAAATCTGAACATTTTTTAATGCAGGACTTGGGAATCTTTGATTATTTTCACAAAATCATACTTTCGTGTTTTAGAGGATCTCAATTTTGGCTCGACCAATCTAACATGCTCGTTTATCAAATGCCCCATTTCCGTCCTCTACGATAACGTACTGTACCTTCAAAGGTTTCTTATTGAAAATAACATGTTTCATGAAAACGTATACTGAAAGTTCCTCAACGTTACCTGTGTTTGCGTTGCTGGCGTAAAATATAGTTTCCTCAAATACCCTCGAGGGAGCATTTCTATGCTAAGCTCAGAATGGAAGATAATTTGAGTCTAGGAACATGGTTTACATTCATAGTTTTTTAAATTCGAGATAGACTTGTAAATTATGCTTAAAATCTGTGTTGTGCTACAGCTAACAACAAAGTACGTAGTCAACAACATTATGAATGTTGTGTATAAATATTTACTAGATCATGGTTCGCGGAGGAGAAAAACATCAAAACCCTCTTTTTTACTTCAGTGTAATTAGATAAAGAGTATCCCATAATCATCGGTGAATGCCCAAACCAAAGGTACCCGCGTACCAAAATTAGATGAAATCTGTTTAGCCGTTTTGAAGATGATGAATCCGCAACGACACATATGAACATAAAAATCTAAAAAAATAAATCAATTCAGTGACCTTTCAATAGTCCGTTTTACTTATTATTTTGAATAATTATTAATATACATTATAATAGTACAGATGAAGCTCTTTGATTAGAATAATGGTATCCTAATGGCTAAGATGGTGAACAATGTCGCAAGGTGGGTTCAAATCCCTGTCGCAACCAAATATATTTTTTAAATATTACTTGAGTATTATTTGTTTTCATCAATATTTGTACTGTGAGAGAAAATACTGTGAGGAAACCTACACATTAAGACATTCAATGGGTAACCATGGTCCCGTCGACGATTTTCCACCATAACAATCGCTTCAAGCCTCCCCAGGTCTCCCAAGATTGCCTTATCTGTCAAATCTGGCCCTGTTGAAGCGCATTTATCTTGCATTCATTCATCATCATCATTATTTCAGCCATAGGACGTCCACTGCCTGACACAGGCCTCCTCGATAGATTTCGACATGGGCCGGATAGGGGCAACCCGCATCCAGCGAAGTAACCCTCACCTGGTCGTCCTTCTTGCAGTAGAAGTTCATATATCTCCACTCTCCAGCTTTTGAAATTATAAACTTGTGTTAATTATAAAATCATAAGCAATCTTCACCGCTCTTCACGAAAAAACTTCTCAAACGAAGCAAAGTGGTGCTCCGAAATTAATTTAAGACGCGTATATAAAGCGAATGGTGAAACCTCCTCGCCCTCACATTTTACTAAAATCTTTCTCTTTTAGTTAGAACCGCATAAAATTTGATTACGCGCTCGAAAAATATGAGCTATATTCCTTCATTCCATCGTGAGTGAATGGAACAAAGAAAAGTTCTAACGTAACGCCGCCCATATTATCGAGTCTCATGAAACTTTACCGTTCACTACGTTTTCGTATGAATATCAGATTTGAGAATGTAATGTGTGTCGGACTGACCCAATGAGAGGATGGAAGTTCGAGAATGAGGAAGAACCAAGAGATCGAAGACCTAGTGAGCGAGGCTAATATTATAGGGGAGACCAAGGCATCCAGACTCCGCTAGCTCAGGCACGTTGAGAGGATGGGAGAGAATCGTGCCGCCAAAATCGCTTATCTTTGTCGTCCGAGTGGTCGCAGACCCATAGGACGGCCTAGATATTGCTGGAGTGATGAAATCCAAAAAGATGCCAGGAACCTAGACATCCGTACTCGCGTGAGATGGCTCAGGATCGCAAAGCGTGGTGTAAACTGGTGTTGGAAGCAAAGATCCAATTTAGGTCGCTGCGCTCAGCCAGTTAGTTTAATGTGTAATGTCGCTTTGTCGCGCTTGGTTAGTTTTTGCTACGGTTTTGCTCGTATGGCGAACATATGTCGTTTTTTAAACACTAATACTAGCCAATTTCAGGGTCTATTCAAACGTACAACCACCGCACAACGACAACAACTCGTACGTGGTCGGGCGATAACTTATATGCAAATAAATAGTTAAGTTCCCACGGACTACATTTTGCCGTCAAATGCAACCGTATGGTCGGTCCGACTAGATCAAAGCAATTGCAAGATGCCGCAGCGCAATTATTCACACGAAACCACTTTTTGCCGTTGCGTTGTAGTGTAATTGCGGTGTGGGTAAATAGACCCTTAATATCAATATTACAGCCAAAACTTCAAAAAAACGTATGTTTCGAGCGAGATTCAAACTCACGAATCCAACGTGTCTCCAGGTTCCAGGCAAACAATAGCACCTTATCTCAGCGATTTTGATAAAAAATAGGAATGCAGCCAACTTAAAGATATTAAAAAAGGTTTATTTTGCTATCTGTCAATTTGTTGCTAATAACTGTATTTCCGTCTGGGGGAGTGCTGCCAAAACCATACCCCTCGTCGCGGAAAGAACTCAGAGGTCAGTATTAAAGATTACGTTAAAGAAACCATTTAGATTTCCTACAGTGGATCTGTACAAAGTAGCGCAAGTCCTAAATACGCCAACTCTTCGTATTGCAGGTCAGTATTGCAACTCATAAGCGCCTGATCGGTTCGGATATAGATAAATCAATGTTAGCAAAACGTGTCTCCTAATTACCACTTCCATGTGTCAAAATTAACTTTGACAAAAGATTTGGCGATTTTAGCGGGGCTTTTATTTACAATACTGTGACTAATAACATTGATATTAAAGACTGCTCAATCCATGAGTTATAAGTTTCTTTATACTAATAAGTTTCTTTTTTTTATAAGTAGTACTTTTCATCTGTAGAGTTTTTATAAGGCAATTGTTTTGTTTTTTCTGTTAAATAGAGATAAGAATAATAAATTAAGAATATGAAAATATTATTTTACATTAAAATCTGGTCTCCCAAGACAAGATTGCCTAGTTTGGGGACCCCTGCTTATTTCAGGCAACCTTATGTCTGTGCACTAAAATATGTCTAGATTTATAGTTGAAATATTAATTGTAATATTTTCTTCTGTTTCCACGATTATTACTCATTGAAATAAAACAACTTAACGGATTATATCGCGTATATTATCTCATTTTAGTTCCCGACGTTTCGGAAGCTTTTCAGCTTTCCATGGTCACGGGTGGGAGTCCACCCGTAACCATGGAAAGCATAGAAAGAATATTAATTGTATTTCTTGTAAATTTTGGGCATTAAATAGATGTTTTTTATTTTTTTATTAGCCTGGTAATCGACGTTTGAACTGGTTTTTCAAGTTTTCGCTTTAATATTCACAATTTTATTTGTAATATATTTTTAGAAAACTCGAGTTTGTATTTAATTTTTTGTAAAAAAGTGGCAAATAAGTATCGTAAGTATTTGGGTTAAACCACGTTGATTTTACTGTAAGGAAGGGCAAATGCGTAAAGCGACAAACACCTTTTCGCATTTAAAAGTCACGGCTAATAGTAATTTATATCCTTAAAATTATTTCAAATGCGCAATCTGATAAATTAAATATTTATTTGATTCTTTTGAACTTAAGAAGGTAACTAAAACCGGAGTAAACTTTAGGTAAAAACGTCTATACAATTACAAAGTTGTAAAAATTATATTATTTACATTAAGGACATTAAAAAAATATATACGGATTATTTGAAAGACTGAGAGGAAAAAAAATATTTTTTTAGATGTTTTTATGTGTTGCTGTGGCTTCATCACACCAAAACGACAAAACAGAGTTTCACTATTTTTGGTTCACGGGTCATCTACAGATGGTTATAGCATACTTTTTATTATATTATTACGCTCAAGAAAAAAAATACGGCTATATTTTTTCTTCTCTGCTGACGAATTTGCGGACACATTCTATAAATATTTTCTTCTGTTTCCGCGATTACTACTCATTGAAATAAAACAATTTAACGGATTTTATCGCATATATTATCTCATTTTAGTTCCCGACGTTTCGGAAGCTTTTCAGCTTTCCATGGTCACGGGTGGACCAAATTAAAATTTTCGAATTTTATATAATGTGTCAAATAACTTTAATTTATAAACACATTTTTATCAAACACGTTATCACGTTCTCAAAGTAGTACTTGTAAAAGATAACATTCTTCAGTTTCAGCAAATAAGTGCTTTTCTATAACCAACTTAAATTGCACCGTGTTTGTTCCGAATGCGGACGAGTACCGATATGGCGGGACGAGATTGACACGTTTCAAGCCTGTAGCTGTAACTGGCTGCTTTCACACTGAAATATTATCAATTTGGAAATCGATGTCACTATTATCAATATAGCATTCTGTGAATTGATCAAAGCAATAGGGTAAAGGATTATTTGACGGACAATAATGCATGTGCCAAATTAGAAACCCAATTTTCAAGAAGGTATATCAAACGTAAGTTACGTCGATTTAAACATCATATTTTTTTTCTATTTTAATTTATACATTTTGACATGTTTTCTTGGACATTATACCTTACCAGATAAATTTAAGACAGGCTACGTACTATTTACGTTGTAATTAATAAAAAATATTTTGAAAAACCGGCCAATTCAGCCGCAATACAAAAAAAATCACAATAGATGAAAAAATACGATATTAAAAAGTGCACTAGCAAAAAGGCGTATCTTCACGGCACTTACGTTGTTTTGCTGAGAAGCGCAGTTTTTGGGCAATATCTCAAGAACGGTTACTTCGATCTTGTTAAAAATAATTTTCGTTCAATGTATTTATTAAGTTTTATCTCTGTAATTTCTTTCATATTTTTGGACGTACCGTTTAGAAAATGGGGGGGGGGGGGCACAATTTATGCAACTTTTGGAGCGATTATTTTCTATATTTTATTTTATTAACCTCAAAGTGGTTTTAGTAGACCTGTCTTCATTTATTTTGATCAAAGCTCCTTAAATAAAGATAAAAAGAAGATCTGTCGAAATATTTGCCACACATTGATCTTTCCGATTTTTTTTAGTTTCGATTACATGTATGGAGAGTGGGGACTTTATATATATTTTATGTTATGTGTATCGGCTTATACAAGACACCTTTACTCCAAATTTCATCAATATGCGTTTATTATCACAACACAACAAAACGGGGCTTAATCGCGTATAAATATAATTTATTTAATTACCTTTCGTTGGTAATTCTTCGACGTTTCGGACGTCGCGTTACCGTGCCGGATTCTATAATAGTATTGCTAAGAAACTGTTTGGAAGGCAGTTACTTTTTATATTGTGGAAAGCATTACCTCCAGATCGACGGTGTTGCCATGGGTTGCCCTGTGGCACCGGTTATGGCAAACATCTGTATGGAACATTTTGAAGCCAATTTAGATCTGCGACCATGGGCAGTGAAGCTGTGGAAGCGATATGTCGACGATGTTTTCTGCGTTATGAAGGGTGGCAAACAGGAGGTTGAGCAATTACTGCAGTATCTCAATTCCTTTCATCCCAAAATAAAGTCCACGTATGAATTGGAACTGGAACGTAGCTTACCTTTTCTGGACGTAAAGGTGACAGGTCGGGTAGATGGCTCCATGACGCACACTGTTTACAGGAAACCGACACACATCGACAGGTATTTGAATGCGTTGTCTCATCACCATCCTCGTCACCTCCAAGCTATTGTGAGTTCCAGTGAGGTGAACAGACAGCAGCACAGACGAAAACCAAACGTAAACATCCTGACGTTTGGAGGCAAACAGCATTCATGCCGTACGTAAGAGGAATAACGGACAAAATTGGCACAGTACTACAAAAGTACTCGATATAAACTGTGTACAAGCCGTTATGTAGGGTCATAGGGCATGTAAGATCACCTGAGGATGTTATTCGGTTCCAATCACCTGGCGCTTACAAGATTGATTGCAGTTGCGGGAGTTCTTATATTGGACAGACGAAGCGCACTATTGCTGAAAGAGTCGAGGAACATGTCGCGGCTGTTAAGAACTGCCAGGTGAATAAGTCCGCTATTGCCGGACATTTATTAGAAGCGGGACCAAACTACTAGATTCAGCTTCATAATCCCAAGATCCTTTCTACGGAACGTAATTACTATTGTAGAATCGTGCGTGAAGCATTTGAAATCAAGAAACACCGAAATTTCAACCGGTAAGATGGTTTCAAGCTTTCATTTTCGTGGAATCCAGTAATTAGTAAATGTAAGCAACATCATATAACATCTGATAAATCGCCTGACGTCGTGAGTGTAGTGTGTCGGTCTAGTGACGACCGTAGTGTTCAACCTTATAATAAACATCAAGCGCGGGTAGATCGAAAAACTCGCGCGGCTAGATTTCGCCACTCCAGTTTCTTTCGAGACCATGGACGTAACGCGACGTCCGAAACGTCGAAGAATTACCAACGAAAGGTAATTAAATAAATCATATTTATACGCGATTAAGCCCCGTTTTGTTGTGTTGTGATAATGAGTAAAGATCGTGTAAGTTTAAATCAATATGCGTTTAGTAGTTTTTGAGTACATGCCTTTGACATACGAACAGACGTACGGACGTCCGGACATGACGAAACTATAAGGGTTCCGTTTTTGCCGTTTTAACTACGGAACCCTAAAAATTACTGACTGTTTTTTTTTCTTTCGGCTTTCCTCTCAACAGGGGTCTCCTCTTGGGAAATGCAGGTAGAATCGAACTTATTAAAGTACTCTTGCGGCCTACTTACAGAATAAAGTGCATTAGTTAATTAAGTAATTAAAGATATTTTTTAACACAGACACTTGTGCGTAGTAAAAAAAAAAAACAGAAATGGGCATTATAGTTACAACCCTTAATCCAATCAATGGAATTGGCTAATTCATTTGACTTACTTTGCCGATTCCTTTAATAGGAAATGAATGACAAGATTAAAATCGCTTGTCTATTTATAAATATAATAAGAATCCTCCCGTTATTCATAAGAAAAGGTAACTGATGTTTCTGAAACATTGAAGCAATTTCAAATGTATTTGTAATTGTAAATACATTTTTCTGAAGCTTAGGGTGAACATAAAACAGATTAAACCTAACCGTTTAATGGCGATTATCATTAAGAATAATTTAGATCGGTAACAAAATTTTACCGTATAATGACGCGTCCAACGTGTCAACCGTTCCACAAGCGAGCATTGTGCTGTGCTAAAGTGGTCGCAGTGTAAAGGTTGACACGTTGGACGCATAATCCAAAGGCACGCATAATTCGATTTCTGGTGTCACCATGTGCAAGAACATTCGTGTTTTTCTTTGATTTTTATATATATCTTTATCACAACAGTTAACGAAGTTTAGTTATACCAAAACTCGTCTATTATCAGGTATGGACACATTTTTTATGGTATGATTTCTAAAATTTTTTTTTTTTTATTCCATAGTAACAATCGTTTAATTCTTTCGCCGTCACCTCAATTGGCTGCCCATGCGTGTTCGCAGGTCTCTTAGGATCCTTTGTTCTCTATTTTCTATCATGTTCGAGTCTGCTGCTCCAGGATATCTCAAAATCAAATTCTGTATTCAAAATTCCCCGTCCAGGCTGTGAACTACTTTACTGTTCCTTCTGGATTTTCAAACTTTCAATTACTTCAAACCATACCGGTTTCATGTCAAATTTTTTCGCCATCCACGTAAGCCGTCTCTGGAATTCACTTCCTATTTCTAACAGGCTTCCTAAGCAAGTTATGAAGTGGATACTAAGTACGTAGGCGTCTGCTGAAACGAGAACTCGAATAGCGTCCATCTTCCGTTCATTCGCTGGTGTATAGGTAAGTAGGTATAAGTAATTAATTATCTATGCATTATTTATATTCGCTTGTGTTTTGTAACGCTCTCAGTACTGAATTATTTTTCCACCGCACCATTATCGTGCATCTTTGTTTTGCCCTATGGTTGACTGGTAGAGTAAGAGATTTGGCATTAAGTCCGCCATTAGTATTTACTTTTGTTTTGTGTGTGTAAATAAATAATAGTAACAACTGGTAGCGCCAACAATAATACCTATAACTTAGGAAGTTTATATCGGTTGAAACGCTAATAGATATCTCCATATTTTGCATATGCAGTTCACGTGCGCCAAATCCTGTTGAAAGCAGGACGTATTTGCCGATATAGCGTCCGAGGTATTACGAAATTCGAAATCCAAAATTTGTAGTGTGATGTCCTTCCCGCTCTCCTGTTAAACTCTACTTAAATGAGTGGGACAGCGCGACAGGAAGTTCGAATTTCGACCTCTGTTTGCAACGGAGTCAGGTCACACCGTTTGTACATCGACATGCGATGTGAGTAATTATGGTAATGACGTAGTCGAAGAAACTTCGAAACGTGCAATCGAAACCGATAAGTATGGAGATAAACTGGAAAAGGTTTGTTTGAGTTATTAAACTTAGGTAATGTTACGTTTAAAAGGTTCAATAATTAAGTAACTGCCTTTTCTTACCTTTACATATGCTTGGATTTTTTTCCTCGAGAACAACTTGTATAACGATATATATTTTTTTCCTCGAGAATAACGTTATTTTAAAACAAGGTACCCAGAAAATTCTTATCAATGTATACAATTTTAAAAATGAAAAGTCTAAAGGTACATTGAAGATAAAATGAGTGTCTCTATACAAATAGTATCTATTGCTCATAACGTTATTTTTATATGAAAACAAAGATAAATAATTTCCAAAGAATATAAACGCCAACTTGTAGGGTCGTAGTTCTTTCTAACACTCCTCCTCGCTTTGCTCGTCGTCATACCTAACGGTGACCTGCCTTAAGGTGGAATGGGTAGGTTGTTTTATACTTTTATAACTAATATATGAAATTATATCACCCAATCATTCGTTACCATTTAGTTCTATATTATAATCATTATACTGAATGTTTTTTATGATTGTACAATCATAAAAATATTCTTTATAATGATTCTTTGTAAGGACATATTCTGTTATTTTATTATTATGGCATAATGTATTTTGTTTAATTATACATCATTTATTACGAGTTTTAATTTTAATAGTAGTTAAATGAAATTATGCTAAAAGTTTGTACCGAAATTTAACGGCACCCTTGATTTCATGTCAATTCACACTAGAAGTCGGCCAAACTTACTTACACACATACACCAGTAAGTTCCTAAAGCTATCTAAATAAAAGCACGTATTAATAAACTGTATTTATTCTTTACTTCACTTAGCTTTTTTTTTACGTGAGCAAATTTTATAACTTTCAAATATTTATCGGTAAAACGTTCAACTATTTCCAGTGCAGAAAAACTAGCAAGAAATATTATATTCCCGCTCTAGGTTTGAAAAGCTTTTACGGACATTATCCCGGGCTCAGTCGATTCAACACCCTTTTAGCTGGGTATACAGTTTCCATCATTGCTGCGCTTTATGTCTTAGGTCGGGCATCCAGAATGCGATAGCAGATAATCGATTTTCTTAACAAACAAGTGAACTACGTGACGAACGGTGTCTAGTTCAGTTTAAGAGGAGACTTAGTTCATCGTATCAACTGAATCTGACGGTAACTTTCCGCATTGACTTAAAGTATATGGGCAAGTTGTTGTAAAATTTTGCTTTACTGCTAGCAGTCATTTAAAATGAGACATATTTATATGGTAACATGTTACTTAACTAGGTTATTGTTACAACATAATCTATTTCTTATATAAAAATGTATTTTCGATTTTTTTATGTATTAGAAAAGACAAAAATGGGAATATCAGTAAAGTAAAACAAAACGAGATGACGAGTTTGTAGTGTTTAAAAAAAACGCATATTTTTTTCATGTTTTGGGCACTTTCATGTATTAAAAGGATAAAAAAACCAACTTCGAGTCGAACTCGCGCACCGCAGTTTCCATACAAAATATACGATAGCAACGGTCGTATCTATAAAATTCCAGTGTTAGCAGAGCTCTGCTCCTTAGCTACATGTAGAGATGTGGGGTCTTTTTATATTGGTTACTGATATAGACAGACAAAGATAAAATAATTAGATGGTTTTTCGTGGGATGTTTTATAAGAGCTACCTTCATACCAAATTTATAGTTTCTACGACAACAAGACTATAAGTTTTCCATGGACAGCAATTTGTATGGAAGCATCTGTTTTTGGATTCCTTAGACTTACAAGCTTTTTACAGCCATTAGTATTTGATATTAATTTTAACTTGATACCTCCTCGCGTTCCTGAGAAAAAGGATCTTGACAAACGAGTGACCTATAAAGGTTCCGTTTTTTCCTTTTTTGGTACGGGACCCTAAAAAAGGTCTACGATTATAAAATCGCAATGTATTTTGAGTTATCTTAAGTAAATATAGGAACATTTGCAAGGTACAATAATCATACATTATCCACAATAGTACATTACTACAGAGGCCGGGACGAAAGGGGTTGCCGACCAAAGACATATAGACGGATAGGTCTGAGGCGGGCAACCCCATACTTCCCGCCGAGGTATGTATAGTGCTTTTTTCAAACATGCAATAAAATAAACAACAAAAAAATATAAGTTTTGTTTTTTTTTATACACATAGTGGCAGAATATCATGATGTCTGTGCCACAAATTTATGTTTATTGGAAATTTAAAAAGAGGACTTTGCCGGCCTAGGCCTTCATGATTTGTACGAAATTCCATTAACAACCTTTTGTCCTAGCCGCACCTAAAGCGTCATACTTTGCAGCCTATTTTATATTATAAGGAACAAAATATCAATATTTCATTGCATGTTTGAGAAAACACATATTCTGTACTGATACTATTATACACAATATTATTGTGTCTGAGTCACAATATCGGGAGATTCCACTACGTTGAATTTTGATACAATACAGCGTTCAAGCTACTGTGAACAATAATAACATGGTGCACACGTTCTTGTATCTAAAGGCCCTGCGCTGACAAATTTATTGAAGGTAGTTAGAAGTTCGCCTCAAAGATTATTCGATACATTCTGTAGATATATCTCGTATATTCAACCGCTCTAAAATATTACTGTTATTTTTTTAAATTAAGTACTTGCATATTTGTTGTTATTTAAATATTAAATTGGCTCGTATATAAGATAAAAATAATGGCACCGTCAAATAAAAATTAAAACTAAATGATAACATACTCGAACGGTAAATCTCGTGGTCCAAGTCCTAGCCGTTGATTAGACCAGCCTGAATAACATGACTGAAACGCAACCCATCTTCCTCACTCCTTACTGAACGGAAAAGGGCAGATTATATGTGTCAAAAGGTCGAAGACAGGGTATCATTGAGATAACTAACGACAGAAGCCGCCAAAGGATTTCTCGATGGATAAACCCTTTCAGCAGTGAAATTAACAACTAAACTAACTTAACTAGAAACAATCTAAACATTAGTAGGTACAAAATAATATACTATTAAACCAGGCATTGTGAAGAAATGGGGCATTTTGATAAGCATTAGAGTAGAACTTGGAATAGAATATTTGAATTTTAGTTTTAGCGATTCAATTTAATTCTAAGTAACCTACAAAAGTGGTTTAATACTGAAATAGAACAAACTGTATGCGTGGTTAAACTGTACCAGTAGTTTAAAACGCCGATAATATTCTATAATAAAGTAAGTTACGAAAGTATTCAAGAATAAGTAGATATTTAAGTATTGTTCTCGACATTTTCTTCCTTCTTTAGTGTCGATCAAAGTTTGCTCTTATATGCAAGTTTAATAAACAGTTTATACGGGAGTTTTATGCGTCTATTAGACCATCATCGAATGCACCTCTAATCCCTATTTTTGGCAATCATTCACCAGTACTTAATACTCTAATCTGTACCCACATAGCAATTTAAGATGCTATGTTACTTGAAAAAAATAATCCTTCCGATTGACCTGTTTCATTGGTGTCGTAAAATAACGGGAGTTTTTTTAAACCATTTGGCGGGTTCGATTTCAGAACGGCGATTACTCAAAATTTTTTGAATGCAGTTCAAATTATTTCTAAAATCAAAATTAAGGCTCCTTTCAGTAAAATTGTCTAACTGCAAAATTTAACATACTTTCCCTCCATATGGCATAGTCTTGGGACACTTTATATTATATCTTGCACAGTTGATAGTACGGTAGAAAAAGGATCGCGATTGGTGTAGGTAATCTCTTCCCACGCAATCTCTTTTTAGGGTTCCATACCAAAAATGGTAAAAAAGAACCCTTATGGTGCGACTTTGTCTGTCTGTCTGTCTGTCCGACTATTAGAACGCCATATCTCAAAAACTACTTATAGTATCTATTTGAAATTTGAAATATTTATAAACTAGAAGATGCCCGCAACTTCGTTCGCGGAGGTGAAAAAGTCATAACCCCTCGTTTTTTCTTCAGCGTGGTCGGGTAAAAAAGTATCCTATAACCATCTGGAGATACCTAGCTACCCGTGTACCAAAGATTGTTGCAATCTGTTTAGCCGATTTTGCGTGATGAAACCACAACCACATATACAAACATACATAAAACCCAGAAAAAATATTTTTCGTGTTAGTGGACTCCAAATAGTCCGTAATAACAATTTTTTTTAAATATCTTCATCTTTCATTTTTAAAACTTTATAATAGTATAGATACGGTCAGCCCACATGTATTGCAAAGGAAAAAAATTAAAATATATGACGAAAACAATGACGTATATGAGGAGGTGCAAAAATTCAAAGTCTACCTTCTAAGTCAAATAGGGTATCCATATAAAAGGGCTTGATCTGTATATTTTTCATTTTTTTTAATTTTTTTTTAATCTGAGTAGATTTTGTTTTATTACGGAAAATGTGAAATAAAATACCATTTCCTCGTTATCTCCGAAGTTTACCTAGCGACAAAACTGGAATTTTCTGGAACTATGTAATTTTATTTGAATATTACTCAAAAATTATAACCATATATCTATCTGTCTTATTTTTTTTAATCACCAAAAATCATTTCTGAATAACCCGGTTTGATTCAGTTTGCCCCTCATTTGTATGTGACGCCATAGATACCAGAGGCTATATATATAACTCATATTTATAACTCAAGGCGCAATTTAAGTATTATATTTGTAAGATTATAAATGTTTATGACAAATTTAAAATGTTGCTTGTCTGTGACGAAATCTCAAATATATCTAACTTGAAATATAGAACAAGACCCTCGAATTTAAGGAGCGAGTTACGTTTATCTAGATATGTACTTCCATCATATAGTAATACTTATGGGAAACGGATGTGGCAATACCTGTTACCTTATATTCTAAACGACTGGCCTAACGATGTTTGTCAAGACCTAACTAAAAACATGAAAAATTGTAACAGAATTATAAAAAACATGTTCATGTCTTCTTCTATTTAGCGCCCGGACTGTCGGCCGCCTGGACGGCACGAGGTGGGAGCGGGAGCGGAGACGGCGATGACGAAACAGCGCTGTCTCCGTCCCCGCGGTCGCCTCGCTGCCGTCGGGGCGGTTGCCAGCCGGCCTGGACGCACAAATGCGTGCACTGATAACGCTTTGTAAGCGAGAGATCTCTTGGTGGCAGATAAACCGCGCGCGGTTTTCGTTCACCAAACAATTATTATAGTTATAAGTTTCTTTTAATGTTAAATAAATGAAAAAAAAAAAAAAAAAAAAAAAGTCGGAATAAGTGAAAGTTTGTACGGAACCCTCGGTGCGCGATTCAGACTCGCTCTAGACCGATTTTTTTAGAATGTCGTTTACTGTCGACACACCACAGTTCCGCCACAAATTGCGTCTCTAGGCGAATATTCTGTTGGCTATTAATAGCAACCAGTAGTTTTTATTATGTTTTAAGTTTTATAGTATGTAGGAACCTGTAACTGAAATTGTATTCTTGTTGAGTGAGAATAGCGGCTGGATTAGGTTCGTGATTGAAATACCAAAATTCTGCATTATGTTCTTTTTTCACCTTCCGTATACATTTAGTTCCTTGACAAGCTTCTTACACGGCATCAGACAATCGGATATATAATCTTTAACACACCTTTTTCTTTATACGTGACCAACCACACTTATTATTTTTTTACTTTATAGCTATTATGTGGCTACTCTCATTTGGCCACGTTACATTATTGAAGTAGCCGCTGGAAACAAAATGGTCGATAACAAAGATGTCGCGGTCCAAGGGTACCATGGCTACGTTTTCTTCTTATTTACATACGACATTCTCCTCTGGGGTAATTCACACCAAGCAAATCGAGTTCTCATAGCACATAAGCACTACATCTGAGCAATATATAATGACTTCATGCCATCTCTTATGTAAGACCTTACATAATGTTAAGTGTGCCATCCATGTATCTATGTTTATGAAATTTGCTTATTTGTAAAAAGTAATCCGGAGTTCCTTAAAACTTGTAAAGATAGTTGTAACTTTCGAACAAGGTATTCAGGCTTGTCATGCCAGCTAAATGGCCCTATATGAGTTCAAGCGAGAACTCAAAAGCTGGCTTATACAAAAAAACCTTTTGAAATTGTATGTATAAAAAATATTGACATAATTAGTATCGTAAGGACATTAAATATCAGTTTTTTTATATTCTATTATTTTTTTACTTTTATAAGTTTTGTTATGTTTTTTTGCAGAACTACTATTGAGTTAATACTCAAAACATATATACACAGTCAGAATGACCTTAATTTGTTTATAGCCTTGTTATCCACTGATTCAAATGCCTGGTGATGAAATTCAATCAATCAATTCAATCTACATAATGATGAGGAAAATGTTATTTGCGACTTTACTCGGGAGTTATCACATACTTTAGGTATGCTAGTTTCAAACAAATACAATAATGTATTCGCGAGCGTGTTGAATAAAATTTGAGACTGCTGATGTGAACAGGGAAGCAGTTATGCAAAACAGAAGCTGACGCAGCTGCCATTCTAGGCTGTGGTTAACCTCGCATTGCCAATCCTGGTATTGTACGAAAACACTCCGATTTTTCAACAGTGTACAGAGAACTTGCGAATTTAAAAACTCGAATGGAATTTATTCCGCAAACTGAGCTGGATCGTTCGCTTGTTTACAATCGATTGTTTTTTCTATTATTCTCATTACAGACACTCAAATTTATAAGTATTGCACTTTTGTTCCAATCTAAAATCACGCGGAATTATTTGGAATGTTTGTTTCTTTTTTTTTCAATGGACAAAGAACCATTCCCAGTATCTTTTTTATGTTATAGTGTCAATATTATATTTTTATAGCTGATTATTGAAACATGTATACTTTTATAAAGTTGTAAAACTTAAATGTCTGTACATCGAGGATATAAAAAAAAGTTTATAACGGAGTAGCTGGAGGTCACTGAACCGTTTTTTATATGTTTGAATGTGTCGTTGTGTCTGCATCACGCCAGAACGTATTTTTTCGAACACATTTTAGTACACTGGTAGCTAAGCATCCACTTATGGTAATACGATACTTTTTATAAAGATACAAAAAAATTAGCATACTTATATATATTTTACCCGTTACCATATTTATATATATTTTAATATCTTTCATGTACAGACATTTCATTTTTCCTTTTTACAAAGCGACACAATTTAAACGACATTTAAATTGTCCTAAAACCACAGACTCAAAAGATATATTATCATAATAAAAAATGCAGTTTCCATCATATGTGAAGTCATTTAAAAAACATTGTTTTTGATAGAACATCGATACGAGAGTAAAATTACTCTAAATTGACAAATGACAACAAACATAAATTCCAAGTAACATACAAGCTGTATTATTATTCAGCTTTTATAACGCCTAAACTGGTTGCATAATAGCTGTATAAGTCCTTATACAGCTTCTATGCTACTTGGGATGTAAGTAGTAGCTAAGCCTGCTATTCCGCCGGAACACTCTCAAAACAACAACCTACTTAAACGTTACTTAGGAAATTTGCGATGCAGCTATTAAAATATGCATAAACATGGCTTTGGCTCGTATCTATCCATACGCATAATCAATACCGGTGAGCTGAAAATACAGACAGAATGTGTTTTATACATTTTACAGCAGATTTGTCTGGAATTACTATTTTAAAAGGAGGAAGGTATCGTACATTACTAGTTATTTTTTGTGTTATGATTGGTTTTTATATGTATGAATAAAGCTCCGGAGGAATCGAATTGATTAGAATAGAATCATTTTATTTCAAGTATAAATACTCATATGTTGTTAGTTACTTAGGTGTAAGTGTCAGTAAATACAATTATTATTATTATTTTAATGTACCACTACTGGGGGCATGTAACCCACCACAGTGAAATAAGTGGTTAGTTTAAGTATTTAATAGATTTTATAAGAATGGTTCTAAGCTATTACTTATACTATCTTAGCTTTTAGTACACACTACACAACGTAGATTCTTTCAATAACTTTATATTCAGTAGTAAAAATATTTTATTCAATAACTTCATTTTCAATGTGGGAGTAAAAAGAGACACAAGGAAGAGAGATAGTCAATTCCAGTGCCGTATCTGAAAATGAAACAGTTAAGTCCATTTTTAGAAAAATAACTGCGAGAGCAGGCGTTTAAGAAAAATAACCTTAAAAATAACCTAATTAGAGTTTTGAGAAGAATTATATAAAAAAACAACTGCAAACCTCTTAAAATACACATACTCGTATGTGACATATGTGAGGCTTATAACTAGCAATATACCGCCATTAACTATATTGATTTTCAATCACTAAGGAAGGTAACAAGCGAATGTTAAATTACATTACCTACTGTTACATCATTTGTTGAATGTCAATAATCTTGTGGGGTTAGTATCATTTCGTCAAAAAAAGCAGCTGGTCTAAGTAGCAACTGGTCTAAAACGGCAGCTGGTTTAAGTAGCAAGTAGTGTAAAAAGTAGCAAGTAGTGTAAGTACAAACTGGTCTAAAGCAGAGATGGTCTAATTAGCAAGTGGTCTGAAAAGCACCTGGTTTAAGTACAAACTGGTCTAGAGCACAGATGGACTAATTAGCAAGCAGTCTATAATTAACAAGGTAATCGTTTTAAAATCCGCTTGATCTAAAATATTTAGCTGTATTTGTCCTTTAGATGTCCACTAAATAAATATATACTTACGTAAATAGTTTCATGTCACCATTTTTTTATTTTTAACCGACTCCCAAAGAAGGATGTGGTTCTCAATTCAGTTTTTTTTTTATATATTTTTTTTAATTATAAAATAGATGGGCATTTGACCGCAATCTCACCTGTTGTTAAGTGACGATGCGGTCAAGGTTGTTTTTTTTGTTGTTGTTTTTTAATTTGCATTTTATGTTCTGTTGCTTTCTTATTTCGTTATATATGGTGCTTTTATTGTTATTTTACCTTTACCCTTTAATACTCCCATTTTTTCAGACCGGACTTCCAAGGGCCTTGAACACATGCTACTCAGCATGTGTTCAAGGTCGTTTCTTTATTGCAGACATTGCTGGACTCATCAAGGGCTTGTATGATATGATAGGTATGATAGTGACATTTTGTCGTGTATGTGAATGACAGTCAGTAATAAACCAGTTGTTGTACAAGCCGGTTGTTTCATTAGCTTCCATATACTTCACATTTTCACTTTTATTGCTAGCGAAGTCTTGTCGGGTGCGCTGTACAGAATAAATGAGTTTTTTTTCTTTCTAAATGCTTTAACGCAAATACTAATAAGTAAGCTACCTACCTTTATGGACTACAAAAGAATGTATCCACTTTTTGACTTTATCTCAATGCAATAAGGCAAAAAGTTTCTTTCTAGTCCACTGTATTATAGATATTTAAATTTAAGTAATAATAAAAATAATAATTATGAGATTCAAATCAATGTTGACTAATTTGTGCTTAGATCACATTATTTTTTGATGGAATGAGAATTAGACAAAAAACTTTTTAGACCAGATGCTTTATTGACGGGTAGCGTTTTAGACCAGTTGCGTTTTAAACGAGATGTATTTTAGACCAGTTGCGTTTTAGGCGAGAAGCGTTTTAGACCATCTGCCAGTTGCGGTTTAGACAAGTTGATACTTAGACCAGCTGCTTTTTCAGACCAGTTGCTACTTAGACCAGCTGCTTTTTAGACCAGTTACTACTTAGACCAGCTGCTTTTTTAGACGAAATGATACTAACCCATCTTGTGAACTAGTAGCTTAAATTTCTTACTAGTAGCTTAGTTTCTAGCTCTCAGTTTCTATTGTACGCCAAATTCTGGTTGATTGTGATCAAATCAAATACTAACCACACCTCCTTTTATAATCACTCACATTCAAACAATAAATCAATTTGTATTTATTTCGATTGTTTTAACATAAAGTCAATGTCCTTAGAGGGTTAATAAAGTTTTTATTATTCTTGATTTTTCTTATAACCGTTTTTTGACAGCCGTCACCCCTGTACAATCGCAATGGCGCGAAGGCGTAAATGTACCTACTGGGATGATGGCTGTCAAAAACGGTTATAAGAAAAAATCAAGTATAGGTACCTACTACGAATAGAAGGTGCCCGCAATTTCGCTCGCGGGAGAGAAAAAAGTCATGACTCTCTTTTTTTACTTCAGCGTCGTTAGATTGTGAACAAAAAAGTAGTTGAAATTCATTGTTTTTTTATTTATTTCTGCTGAGGGCGAAAAGCCGGTTAAAAAATACAAAAGATCTTGTAACAAGTAGTGACAAAATGTGAAGACAAGCTGACTGGGCTCTGTAGCTTAATTGGCAGAGCGTGCGCCCCGGCAAGGCACAAGGCACTGGCTCATATCCGGTCGGAGTCTTGAAATTTTTTCATTATTTGGATCTTTGTATTTCAAGAACATAGTTGAAATTCATTTTTTTTTCATGTGAGATAGCCGTTGAGACGTAATAAAGCCACAATTACAGATAAAAACATACATTTGACGACCGGTTTAGCTCAGTGTGAGTAGCGTTGCCTGCAAAGCTGAAGGTCCTCAGTTTAAATCCCGGTAAGGGCAAATATTTCGTGTGATGAGCATAATTATTTGTTCCTGAGTCTTGGACGTTTTCTATGTTGGTATATAAGTAAATTTATCCATGAACATATCTTTGTCTAGTACTCATAAGACAAGCCTCATTGAGCTTACCATGGGACTAGTTAGATTTTTGTAAAAAAATGTCCTGTAATATTTATTTACAAAAAATCAAACATTAAAGCTTTTTCGAAGCAGTGACCAAATAGTCCGTATAACTTGATGTTTTGAAAAATCTTGAATGTACTGAAGTACAATGTATTTAAGTTCTCATTTTAATAAAAGTATAGATGTTACTATTGTTAAATAAACAGCTCGCTGGGGAGATCAAATCCATTCTCTAGTAGGCTAGATTTATTTAAATTTTTGTAAAAGATACTGTTTCACATTTCGCTGATATTGTTCCAAACGCGTGTACTCGTAGTATAATCAAAAATCCGTAACGTGCCAATTGATTTAAAAAAAAAATGTTAATACGTAAATATTTTCTTTTATGTAATACGATAGTAATAAGCATGTGTGCAGTCATATAGCAATTTAGTCGTTAGCCAAAACCCCTATAAATCATCGTAATTTTGTTGACTGACGCGAATTACGCCGCGAATGAAAAAGTACCTACCGGCGATCTCATGCCCTAGCCACCAGCCTCACGCCGCCGGTTCGTAATACGCGCAAGGTACGCATTTCACGGATGTTTACTTTTTAAGTGCTGCAAAGGCTGCAAAAATTGCTCAACCTCTCATTCAACGCGCAGAACGCGCTTGTGTCTCTCGCTAGCACGCAGATACGCGCAACTTTCGCTAAGTTCAAAAGAGAGCGCCTCTGTTCTTGAACTATTTACCTATTCTGTGGCAATATTGAAAAATATGAACAGTTGTGGAAATAGACGGTTAAAAATTGAAATTTGTTTTGACTTGGCGACGCGCTGGGATTTTTTCCGTAAGCACAAGTCCATATTGCAAATAGACGTGTAATTGCGATTGTGTTAACTTTTAAATACATACCGTTCGGTGGACAGATCCTTTAACTCTTAGCATGCTTTACAGACACAGTGACCCTGCTATGCCACTGTCATAACAATCTAATTCATCAGTTTACAAGCAAACACACGTGATTTGAAGAGTCACAAGATGAGTAGAATTATTTGCAACAGAACTGTACGTAGCCACCACACGTGTCCACTTTTATTGATGTTCTATTGTTAAAATAAGGACCATTTACATAACTTCCAAAGATAGATGTATTATACAAATTGCATTACTTATGGCAAACGAGTGGGCTTAAAATAAAGATTTCAATTCCAATATTTTACAGCAAACCATAAATATGGATTTTTTTATTTTATTCAGCCGGTGAACTAGATAATATAATTTTATTATTATTCGTAAGCGATACTTTACTATTACTTAACTGTGGTAAATAAACCAAGAAAAGTTCGCGAATGCGCCTACACAAATACTTAAGCAACATATCAATTAAATTAGACCATAAACTTGTGTATTCTTTTGAATTTGTTCTTTCACGAGAGCTTTCACTAAAATGGAGCTAATACGACGCGTATGTACTTTTGTAAGCCATTAATTACGTTTAACCTACTCAGATTCTGTAATGTCGCTTATTATTTCGGACTGAGAATGTCACAGTCGTTATATGTTTATATACATATAAAACGACGGCACGTGGCGCAAAGGGGCAAATTGATAAAGTAACAAATTGTAGAGGAGTTTTAAGTTTTCCCTAAAGAGTAAAACAGCTATTTTTCCACGAGTTACATTACAAAACGGTTAGTCACGTGTCGAATACTGCTCGACATAGTTTCTGTTCAATCCGTGATATTTATTTGTTTTGATCGTTTGCTGAAATTCATCACAGTTTGTGGATGAATAGTGTATAAATGAATACCATTGCAAAAAGATGTAACTGGATTAGTGTTTCTCAAAACTAACATTTAGCAGCCTTAATACAAATTTATAAGGTAAACATCCGTTTCTTTGAAACTGATTCCATAAGTGTGATTGTTATAAGTCATATAGCTATGATTTAAGGTTGGCTAACGGGTCAGTGCAGTAAGAAGCCCAGTATCTAACTGAGCCAAACTGTCTCCTAATAGGGAGAGAAGACGGGAGATCGTGCGGAGAGCTGTGTATCTGTCTCTATCAGCAATTAGCAGGCATTGACGTGACTGCGACCACTCTGCTGAGAGCGAAACCGCAGAGAAGAAGAACGGGACAGCATCAAACACAAACTGGGACGTTTAGATACCTTAATTAGTGCTGACAACTTAACGAGAACAGTACTCACTAAAGCAAAACCCAGCAACAATCCAAATATCGCCAATCATTCTCTTGTTAAAAGATTCTTATTCTGACAACTAACAGGCAGGGCCCTCGATTCTTACGAAGAGTTTTTTCAAATGGTATGAGTTGTAAAAGAATTCGAATCTTCACATTTTAATTCCTTAGGAACAGAAAAAAACTTAGTAGATACTTTTGGCTCGTCTATATAGTTTCAATAATTAAAGATAAGGAGAAATAAAGTGAAATACTGTCATTTTAATACGACACGATCTGTATGCCCTATGTACAACAAAGCAATTGCCAGCTAAGCAAAACCCGGCAAGAATTCAAATATCACTCGCCCTGTTTATGGCATGGTTCCAATCCGCCACAATGGCCTGGTACAGCCCGTTGTCATATAAATTATTGTAATGCGCATCCGCACAATGCGTTCCATTACAGCGGCTAATGTCCTAATCAGCCGATGCGAGGGCCTAGTTAACGTGATATGTTTATCGGTGCCAATTAACTTTATAATGTCAGTACATTTTCTCTTCTTTATGTATTGACAAAAAAACTAAAAAAATCACTTGATACTATCGGTTCCCGCGTGACTTAAACACACCAGTCTCGCATCATCACCATGAGCTTGTTTGTCGTAGAGTGCTAGAAATACGCCTGTAATATGGCACGCCAACTGACTCGCTAGTCTTCGTTATGCTACAAATATTTTACCCATGTGACACCCTCATGTGAAAAGCTTCCTATGAAAACGCTTGTTACAATCTTATTCTAACATACCGCAAGGGAAATACAGTGATAAGTGCTGACATCTTATACAAGACAACACGATCAGTAAACCCAATGTACAACAAAGCATTTGCCAGCTAAGCAAAACCCGGCAAGAATTCAAATATCGCTCGCCCTGATTATGGCATGGTTCCAATCCGCCACAATGGCCCGGTATAGCCCGTTGTCATATAAATTACTGTGGTGCGGATACCGCACAATGCGTTCCATTACAGCGGCTAATGTCTTGATCAGCTGATACGAGGGCCTAGTTAACGTGATATGTTTATCGGTGCCAATTAACGTTAGCAATAACCCCAGTGAATCCTTATTTTATAATATTGGCGAATGAATAGAGCAACTGCTTAATGGGATGCCAATATTCGTGACCTAATGTTATCTGATCACAGTAGTCTTTTATCATTTGTCGTCGGGTACTGCTAAACTAGGCCTCTAACATGAAACCCGCTAGTCTTTGTTACAGCTGAAATGTTTTTTTCCATGTGAGGCCGGCCTTCGGAACCGTGACCAAAAAAATCTTGGAATATTCGCTTTTTGAAGAAGTGCAGCTTATAACGAAAGAGATATCTCAAGTGAAGCTATTACACACTAACATAATAATTTGTAATTAAATAATTTTATATAACTGATATATTCATGCATTACTTTGCGGAATTCAATAGTACATTATAGTTCCTTTGCTTAAAATAAATTAATCCAAATCATTTTATATCTTAAGAAATGTATAAAGTTTCTTCTTCTCTCTTTCTTTTGAATGGCATTTCAAGCTTGACATTAATTACTATATCATAATGTTACACCAGCTTGTTCAATGTCCATGATAAAGTCATCACTTTATTAAATTAAAGCAAAGGTTTAATTTAAAATCAATCTGATTCACCTGTCTTCACTCACTTTAATTTAACATTACCTTACGGATTACGACCAATTTGTCACTGGTTTAAAACCAAAGGTGCGGATATAATCCTTCAGTTAGTTTTACTACCCTGAATTACCCGCTACTTACTCAGAAGGCACATTAAAACGTTATGAGCTCGTCTAAAATCTGACATAAATTATGATTTAAGTAGCGGTGCTCCGAGCTGCACCCGTGGGAGCCATACTAAACCACATCTTTGTTCATCTCAAAATGAATACAGAAAGTGGAAAATTTGCTGAACAATTGTAAATAAATATAAAGTACTATTTAGGAGGTGATGATAGTTAAAGGATAAATAACGCATCTTAATAGTGTTTAAATTAGATGCAGATAAATGATTGAACGTCTAATAGATATTCAGAAGATAAGATAAAGGAAATTAATTAAAATACAATGAAAACAAATCAAAGAAAAATCTTGCTGTGTAGCAAGTGGTCAAGGAGGTTAGTATGTATAATTATGACGATACTCATCTGAGTATCATCATAATTATACATAGCAACCTCTACGAGTATCTACTCATAGGTAAATAAGATTGGCGGGAACTTCAATAACCCACGTTTTTAGTTTTAGCATAAAACAGTAGAAAATTCCATTATTTTGTTTTTAGATTGCAGAGTAAGCCAACATTATTACAGACTCATAAGTAATTAAATACGAGCTAACCCTCTGGCTAAAAGAGTTTAATTTTAATGGATTTGAGTAATTATTTTTAATGTCATCCGTCCTGATTGAATAACACATACTGAACATCTAACTGCTACTCTTATTTGAATGAAAATGATAAAGTAATGCGATACTTGCTTTGCTCTTATTTATTTTTTTAATCTAAAATGTCAGTGCATGTCGTATATAAAGCAAAAAAATTAAACATCATAATCAGAACGAATACTGTTGCCCCAAATATTCCATTAACGCCCGTGTTTACCAATAATTGAATCTATCATATCACACGTCAGGTTTGAGCAAAACAGCATCATAATATCAACGTCGAAAACTGACGGAAAATATCGCATGTCAAATAATATTCAGTTTAGAGCAATTTAATGCACAGCGCTGTTGTGTGGTTGGGAGTAATTATCTTCTTATTGACTAGTGACCACATGCCGGTGAAGTGGTGCGAAATTTAATCAGACTTTATACACTGCTTATAGACCATTATCGTCGAGCGTATAATGGTCGCTTTTGCGGCTGGGTAAATAATAAGCATAAAAAATAATGTACGTTGATCAAATTATGGAGCCTAATGAGATTGTTAGTGCTCACGCTTGGGTGGGGTTATTTATTGTATAACAGCGGGTACCCGATATGCTTTTCATGCAAGTGTATATATTATATTAATTCCCTTAAGGGGTAAATTTTTTAATAATCTTTTTTCTTAATATAACTAAACTACATAATTAAACAAATTTCTATGCAAAATCTGCACATACTTCTTGTCCTACTGTTCTAGGCTGTTTGACATATAGTATACGTATATGCTGTACGTTGTAGTCTGTCACTCACTGGTTCAAAGTTCTCAATTTAGAATTGGAATCAATACAATAATTATAATGTTTTAAAGTCCCTGATATCTTAACGTTGTCATGACAGCCACAACAGTAAAAATCAATGCCTGTAAGAGCACAACCTCTTGATCATCTGACCACCAGACCCTCTCAGAAATATAATCATTCCTATATGCTTGCAGCACACTTATAGTTCTCACCTACGGTGCACATACTTGGTCTCTGATAGAAGCTCATAAGCTAAACTCGGGATTTGCCAAAGGGCCATGGAGAGTAAAATTAATGGATCGAATTCGGAACACCACGCTATGCTCCAAGAGCCAAATCATCGAAGTAGCTTTGAAATCTGCCAAGCTTAAGTGGTACTGTGCTGATCATAACTGCCGCATGCCGAAGGAGTTGTGGGCCAAGATAACCACAGAGAGGAAGCCCAAAATCTCGAAATGGAGACGCGTTAGACCTCGTCGGCGATGACGGGACAACTTAGATCTTCTTGGAGGACTGGCTAGAGAGATCAGTGGAAGAAGAGGGGGGATGCCCAGCTGTGTGACAGTACACTGCAGTACAGCACAGTGCAGTAAAATTCATTCCTGTTTGCTAAGTTTGGAAACCACATTTTTTTCAAATTTATAATACATTTAATGATGTTAACATTTTGGTACTGATGATAGAATTTCACGATAGTGAAAGTCATCTCAGTTAAAATTTCAGTATTTTGGTATCAATTGCTTCACGTACAAGATTCTGATACCTATCATTTCAGTCTCTTCGAGATCGTAATGATCATGGGCATAATGATCATCCAACCAACACCCGAAACACCGTGATAGTTAAGTAAACAAATTTAATCATATCTACGTGCAATGAAGTCCGGTTTTGTTATGGTAATGAATGAAAAGCGTGTTAATGTAAATAATCAATCAATGATAATTATATTGCCCAATTTTAAAGTGAAGCAATAAATTTAACTTAAAATAATTTAATTTTGAAAACGTAATTTGAGGATGCACGGAAATGAAATATTTTTATTACGGTCACGCATTATCAAGTAAGCTAGCGCAGCTTTTATATCTCAAAATTAGTCAGGTGGAAGGATATTATTACTGAATTGAAATTGTATTAATATCAAAATGTATTTCAAAATGCATTATATGAATAAGATCGTAATTTTATGGTTTTATACTGTGACTTATAACTTGTTTGTCAATTTGCTATAAATGTAAGATGGCAAATAATGGTACATTAGAGAGGAGAGTACTGCAGAGGCTGCGAAATAGGGGATTGCCGGCCGAGTAGTTATAGATCTCCGAGAGATACGAGGCGGACAATCGAGGTGCTCTTCTCAAACATGCAATGAAATAAAAACCAATATTTTTTATATAATATTTTTTTTTCCCCCACTAAGACGTTATTTTAATATACATAGTCATTCGTTCTCATCGCGTGGCGGAGTGGCGGCGCTCGTAGCGAATTAAAACAAAAGACGGTCGCTTTTCCGGCCATGGCCCGCAATTTCGTATGAAATTATCATTATGTGCCCCTCGTCGCGCCGCACCCAAAATGTGAGAGTTCGGGGTCTATTACAAGGAACACAACGTCAATATTTCATTGCATGTTTGAGAAAAATAATTATTTCATTATAAACGCAACGCAAATGCTTTTTTATGTGTTTCAGTATAGTTGACATTCGTGTTTATTTTATCTTATTTCCAATTGTCTAATCACAAAACAAAAATATTATATTTTACTATTTCATTTGGTCTGGCAACATATTTGCTAGTTGTAAAGCAATTTTCATAATTTTTATAAATATATTCCATGGATGGTCCATGAATTCCATTGAATTATAGTCATGATTGTTTGTTTCGATACATTTTTAATTATATAGTTATTCCAATATCCAGCACGAGATAGAAATCAACCGTTGCTAACTAAATGCAGTGCAAAATTCACAGTCACAATCAAACTACTAGAAAAGGGATAAGTTCGCCTTTGTATAAATATGTTACTTTAATTTCTTTGTTTTATTGTTTTTATGTACAATAAAGTGTTTACAATACAATACCATACAATACTACCTACTCACTATATTTCTAACTCTACTAAAATTTGTTTCTAAATTCAATTACGTGTCTCATTAAATTAGACTACAGTGCTAAACAATTCAATGCGAAAATGGCTACTAGTCCCGCAAATTAGACATTGCCTCACTTGGTTCGAAATTGGTCGGAAAATATTGCCGTCTTGGGGATAACGGCTAGCTTTGGAGGCTCAGTGGGCAAACAGCCAAAGTCTGGTTAGGTTAGTCTCGATTTGGATATCTTCCCGAGTAAGTATAATGATAATTGTAATGATAAGATCATGAAGTTTTTATAAACGACAAGTTCCTCATACCGAAGTTAAGAGAAAATTACAATGAACTTATGTAACATACTCAACGGTAAGTAACGCGAACCAATTCACTTAGCCGCTAAGTTGGAGACAAAAACGAAAAGGCACTAGAGGGAAAAATGCATCGTTAGGATTTTATTACTCGGACAGACGTATAAGAACTAAAGACATGTGACTTTGTGGGAAACTAATAATGAAAAACGTGCGAAGGTTGTTTTCATTTATCTATTTCAATCAGCTGTTTGTAGTTTTGAAAACTTCTAGTAAATACTTGCAATATTTTCAATATTTTTTTATTATATTATTTTATTGTATGTTTTCATTATATTAAATAAATAAATAAATTAATATTACGGTACAATTTTACACAAATCGAACTAGCCCCATGGTAAGCTCAATAAGGCTTGTGTTATGGGTACTAGACGACGATATATTTAATAGATATATTACTTATAGACATCCAAGACTCAGGAACAAATATTTATGTTCATCACACAAATATTTGCCCTTACCGAGATTTGAACCCAGGACCTCAGCTTCGCAGGCAAATGTTTGAATGGGATCACTTTTTATGCATTAATTTTATATAACCATATTTGTTTTATTTTTATTTTTGTTATTTGTATTTTCTAGACCCATTGTACTTCTTGGAAAGCAAATTCCTTTTTCCCCACCACACATCCTATTCGAACATATTTTGCATACTCGTTAAAAGTCTGTTCAAATGATGACAAGGCTTAACGCTACTTAATAATGTACAGTAGCCGATATTCAACTCGCGCATAATTCCGTCCAATTACAGTTGGCTCCCAGCCAGACGAAATTCAATTGTCTTCCGTTAATTACATTTAAATGCACATTCAGAGGTATATCATTCAACCTCCAACGGTTTATACAAATGTTCAGAGTGATTTTTGCACGAAATCCCCTCAAGCGGAGAAAATAAATGAAGTTCTCGCTACCATAAGATGGAAGCACTTTGTCTCTTATGACGTGCGATAATAAATGATGAGGTGCTTTGATGCAGAATAATGTCCAATATCACGGTAACTTACTTTGCATAGGAAAGCCTTAAGGCTCAATACTTGAACCGCTGCGCCTCAATATGTTTCTTTATATCGTGATTTATAGATTTATTGTAACTTATGGCTATAATAAATTATTACAAGGGAGTGTTATATTGACTAATAAATTATGGGTTATTATAAAGTACATCATAAAGCTTATATGAACATACCCTTTGTGCAAATTAAGTAAAGGCAAGAAATCTCTGTAGATTATGCTTCGCTCGTACAAATTTAGAATTCCCAGTTCTTCCCGCTTACATAAAATTATACGAGTTAAAATTATGAAAGCAGTTTAATTAATAGAATACAGGAAATGTAATGTATGCTATATCTCTTTGTGCGAATTCTTTTGTGCTTTGAATATTATATTAGCATTAGTAATACTGGTAACTGGAAAATATAGACATAAAATGCGGTTACTACGCTGATCTAGTCTAGGATATTTATCGACTCTGTGCAATTAGTTAGTCTGTTTAAAGTTTGTTACAGTTTAATAAAGGATCAAAGAATATCAGGGACCATCTTAAACAAAGCCAAGCTTGTACTATGGGTCCCAGGCGACGATATGCATACTTATCATCATCATCAACAACATCATCATCATCATCATCATCATCATCATCATCATCATCATCATTATAATACTTCATACATGACGGATGATTTAAACAGCATCTGATTGCGAGAGGCAATGCCTCTGATGACTATATAACCCTATTCGGGAGCGACATTAACGTACTGTATCGTCATTTTCTAGCACCTCAATTTATTATTTAATCGTATGGCACAAGGTTTTATTTAAGACAGATACACAATTTACAGGTTGCACAGTGTAGTGTATTCGATTGAGGCCCGCTATACAGATTACAGGGGTTAATGTAGCGGTTGTGCTTTTTAGCACCTTTACTTAGATAAATATAATACTTAACGTCCAAAGTCCCAGGAATAAAACATTCATGCTCATCACACAAACACTTTCTCTGGCCGGGATTTGAACCCGAGACCGCCAGCTTCGTAATCTGTTTAGCAGCCAACTTAGCGAAACGTGTCATCAATTATTTTGAAGATCGTAATAAATAAACAAACCATGACGATATGTAATAAATCGAACTTTTTGTGTATAAAGACTGTACATAATAAAATGTGGCCATGCCTGATCTGGTATATTTTTTTATTAAACTGCTAGTTTAGAAACAATACATCATTTTTAATAATCCATGGATGCAACACTATAAAATAAAATTACAATCATATTAACATGTATAATTATGTGTGAGATTTTGCTTTATATCTGCAAACATCCTTATTATTTTTTGTCCAGCATTTTCTGAGAGTCTGTGGTACGTTTCTGCCTCTAAATTATTGTTATATAAGGTTTTTGTAAGGATTCGATGAGATTTTTTAAGCCTTATTAAATTTATTTTTCACAATAACTTACAATTTTTTATTGTCTTCTGTTTGGGGCAATAAGAAGATATTTACTACTTTAGTCTATTTTGATTTTGACTGATATTTGTCACTTAATGGCCTTCCATACAAACACTACTTTCAGTGCTTGAAGTGGACAGTCTTACTGCTACCCTGGATAGAAATCAGTCAGCTAATGTAACATTTTAGTCAGATGATATTGTAAAAAGTGTCAAACACCATGTTAACATGTCAATACATTAATGGTATTGTAGTAGAAAGTGAATGACCATGGTTAAATAATATTGGACAAAAATTTTGAAGTATGTTGAAATGTATAACGCAAAAACTTACACATTTTGCCATAATTGTATTTTTATTTGATAGTATTACTAGATTCTGCCCGCGACTTCGTCCGCCTTAAATTCGTTTATCGCGGATTAGGGTATTTTTCCGGGATAAAAAGTAGCCTATGTCCTTCCCCGGGACTCAAACTATCTCCATACCTAATTTCATCCAAATTGGTTCAGCGGTTTAAGCGTGAAGAGGTAACAGACAGGCAGACAGACAGACACACTTTCGCATTTATAATAGTAGTATGGATATTTATTGATTGCTGCTGATTGAGTGCTGTTCCTAAACAAGCAGTTGATAGAAAAATATACCAGATCAGGCGTGGCCAGATTTTATCGTGTACAGTCTTTATAACGAAAGAAAAATGACTTTTTGTATATATTTTTATTAAGAAATTCGACATGTATGTGTTAGACAACGTTACATAACTGCTACTAACGTTTCATAACTGATGCCTTTTGTCATCAACTAAAATGAGTGAATAATCATATTTTTTAAACTTCATTACTAGCTAAATATAAACTTGAACCACCTTACAACTACTTACTTGACAAAACGTTTTAATAAGATAGAACTAAACCAATACTCAAACTTTAACTACTTTTGAGTTTTTTGCACACCGACAATCTTACCACATTAGACGTTTTACGTTAACAGTTAACACCAGACGTAGCCCGTTAAGTGCCAATTAAATTTATCCAGTGATTTACCCACTATATTTATCGATAATTTCAGTTATATTCAACATATACTTCACATGAATTCTTAATGTACCAGAAACCTTTTTATATGGTGTATAAGTCGACTACAAAATATTTATTTTTATGAAAGTAAAAAAATCGTATAAATATTTTTGAGAGCCTTATTCACTCCGTATGAATGAGATTATTAATTTAAAAAATCTTTAAAGAAAATTCTGGATAGACGTATGTATGTTCCTATAGATCTTTTTAAATAATTTATTTATCATTAATAACATCAATTTCAGAAAATAATTAATTACTTTATCTCAATTTCTATATGACCTAACAATTTAAATTACTAATCTGGATATAGAATAGTAAATATGGATAATATGACATATGTAGGAAGTATTTATTACTTGCCACACAAGGTACTCTAAACTCTAAATAAAAACAAAAAACAACTTTCCAATGCTACAAAATTGTATTTAATACTAAGTTCACCTCACCGTAAAAGCAACATTGCAGTGCAATCTACTCATCGATCTAAAGTGCAGGCTAATCCACCGGATAAATACGTGAACAGCAAGCTAATGGATATGTAGGTGCTGTGTATCATTTCCTTGAGTAATGGGTTCCCAAAGCACAGAAACATTTCCAAGAGGACGTTGAACAGTGAAACATAAAACCCGTAACTCCAAAGTTTGGGCGGTGAATCAGAGACGATTAAAGTGCGAGTGATGACAATTTTGCACAGATGTTTGTTTATGAGACATGATTTTTGTGCTTGTGATAAGCAGGGGGTTATTTGGTTTAAATTAAGCGATAGGGACGATACATTCGCCTGCTAACATACTTTTGTGATTTACCAATAGATAGCCGATTTTGACTGTACAACTTTGTAACGAGGGGTTCTTCTAATGGGATTCCTCATCAGGCATGTACACACTTCTTAGAATTTTGAAAATCACTACAAGTCTCGTCAAAATCCTGGGAATCGTGTACTTCTTTTCAACAGGCATACAAAAACATATCGCGTGATATTGTTGGCGATACTCTTTTCACGCCTTCGAAAATTTGTAAAAGAGTGGCAACCAATTAATATCGCAGCATATTTTATATGCAAATCAAATAAAAACCCTGACCTCTATTCTATATTGCTAATTTTTTTTCGGTTGCATAGCTCATAATCGCCAACCCATATGTTGACCTTCCAAAAAGATGTGCTAAGTAGTAGTTAAAAATGTGTATGCTTACTGCTCATCAGGATTACTAAAAAACTTTAGAAAAACAGATAATCCTGATTGATTGGACACACTTTTGTAAGCAACTTAGCACATCTCTAGCGAAAAGGCAGCCCACGGTACGTGTATTTTGTCCTAACTGGTATGATGGTTTACACTGACACACGTTTTTGATTGGCGTTGGCCATTTTGAGAACAAACCTACGAAATATAGGATTTATGCAATATGGAATGAGGGTTCTGTGAGAGTTTTTGGGGGATCTAATTTCTAATAACTATCTCATGTACTCATGCATCCTCGCTAAGTAAGTTTTACTACTAAGTGCAGTGTCTCGTTGAGTTTTGTTCGGTTGTTGTACAGTCGAGTGCTTGGCGGTGCATGTTTATAAATTGAGCCCACCGTTCTAACGTAGGTAACTGTATCGCCGGTCGCCTCAGTGAATGCGCGGCGCAGGCGCGCCCGTCGAGTCTGCGATAGTGTTTGTGGACATAGGAGCAGGCCCTGTAGGGTAAAAACATAAATCAAACTTCAGTTTGATTTTGATTTGATTAGATCAGGACCCAAAATCAAGAGGTACACAGCACTTACACGCCAATTATTATTTTTTAGTGTTCTTTTTCACGAAAATCATGATAGATCATCGTGATGTCTTAATCGCGTGGCGAGTATTATCTGAAGGGGTGTTCAACTGTTACTTATATCGATCGTTTTCTATTTCTAAACGTCTATTTCAAATTTTATTTCTTCTATTTACAATCAGAATTAGCGTAACATTTTTATTCACAAACAATGTTCATAAGAACATACAAAAACACCCAACTACAAAGAAGACTGACTGATAATAATCTATAAATATCTACTTTGTTAACACTCAAAAACGGTAACTGGATATGTCTAAATAACAGCAAAGGTAAGCAGCAAAGCAAGTTAAAGGGAGTTGAGATAATTATCTCATCAAAGTAAAGTTAGTTTCTAATTGTTTTAAGTGTTCGGTGAAAAACCGCAACTTGTTCCGACGGGTATTTGAGAAGGCTCATTAACAGCCGAAGTATAAAGACACGTCTACACTACACCCATTACAGTTTCCGTAAACTAATTTTGATAATATGGAACATTAAGATTACTAGAGGTGTTCATAATATATTTTTTCTCTATACGAGTAGTACCTACGCGTGTATGTGGACTCCAAATTTCTGGATGGTTTACTTTTATGTCATATTGTTAAAGATAATTATATTTTTTTTAATGCGGGAAGTGACAGTCTGTTTACGACAATCGGCTGTACATATTTTTAGTTTGGTCTGTACAGTTCAGCGAAACAAATTAAAAAGTTAGCTGTCAATGTCATTACTTTTATTAATTTTCTTATTAAACCATATAGACGAAAGTAAAAATGTACAACCGATAGTAGAGAACAAATGTCACATCGTGGTTTAAAAAAAACGATACGATATAAAAATCAATTATTGGTATGATTATTATGTATCCATGTAACTATATAAACTATAAAACTAAGGCGTAAAAGTATAAAATGTACACCTCTGGGAAACGTAATGTTCCTAATTGTTATTTGGAAATATTTAATTACTACTACTGAGTAAATGTACTCGTATTTACTCCTGATCAAGAAAGCTAAAAAATAAGTGAATAAGTACGCGTTATTTGAAGAAACATAAAATAATTTCCGTATTCCTGATTTGGATTATATTATTCTTGTCAAAATTCTCTTTGTACTCTAGTTCGGTCGTTACACCTATGAAATATTTGAAATTAAAATAAAGTTGTCAAATTGACCACCGAGACAGTTACACAGATATACCCTGATACAATTAGTGCACAATTCATATTATTTGTAAGAAATATCACTCAAATTCCTCCATATTTCAATTTCAATGACAAAGAGTACCTACAAATAATGGAAAAGCAAAAGAAACGTGCACAATTTTTATAACAGCCTTTCAGCACTATTTTTGTAGTAGGTAGTAGGCGCAGGAAAGTTAAACAAGTACAAAGTACTTGTATCCTATGCAGTAAAGGATCATTAAGACCCGGAACGGAACAAAGTTTCTCCCCTAGTTAGCCACCGCTTTGGCGATTATACAGCTGTTTTCAGCAATTCACTTAACGTCCTAATTAGGTAGCTTCCTCGTCTTGCTTATCGGACTGTGTAGTCAGCGTTTTCATCCTATTACAAAAACTAAATTTTCCTTCGAAGGGAATTTCCCGGTCTCTGAGTGCTGTTAATGAGATCGCTTTCAACGTTTGTCAGCAGAATATTCAAAATGCACTTCAGCATTTTTTGTATCGTCAATGTTGTGATAGTATGTGTAATGAGTATGGCAAACTATAAACGCAGCTTACTTCGTACTAGCAACGCCATCTAGTGAAATGCAGACTTACCTGTTTGAAGGGTCGCATCCCTCCATTTATTCGAAGGGAGTCGGCCGCGATGCCGGCAATTCCGTCGCCGGGTTCTCTTAGCTGCCGTAGCGAGGCGCTGGGGTGATGATGGGCGTGGTGAGGGCAGTGCGCCGCACATGCGCTAGACTCGGGCTGCGAGCTCTGTCGAATGATTCTCGAACTTGTTGCGGGTATCAGTAAGGCCGGCGGGTGTATGACCGGACATGTGCTGACAGCGTGAAGCGAGTTGCAACCGCAAGGGTAGTGGAAACCGGAGCGAACGCTTTCTCGCGACACAGAGCGCGCTAGCTGTAGCGCTGACATGGGGGCTGTAGATTGCCGCCGTTCGCAAACGCGACATCTAGCGTACGGATGCGGGACTAACTGGCAGGCGGTCACTGACCCTCTGTGCGAGCAGGTCGCTATAGGCGAGACTAGTGTCTGCGGGCGGTCTGCGACTTGGTCCCTACATTGGAGTTCAATGTCTGGCACGCTTCTGGCGGCTCCTTCTTCCATTCTTATGGATGTTCCCGATTCTTCGCTACCTGGCCCGCCTGAGAGCTGTGGTCGTAAATGGGTAGTGCAATCTTGTCTTTGGAGTACAGGTTTGGCGGTTCTGCTCTCTGAAGGAACAATAACAGTGACTGAAGGCCCAGAGACTAAGAGGCTTGCGGTCTCATCGCTACTTCCGTAGCCGGAGTTGGTGATGGCTTCGGTGCTATCCGTTGTTGGGACCGACATTTTTTCTGTAACAAAAAAATGCAAATGTCACAATTGTAATTTTATAAATTGGTTAACAAGTAAAGTTCTTGTTAAGTTAAATTATTGCATTCAGGGGAAAACTATGCACACAAAAATTGATAGTCTATATTGGGCGCAGGAGTACGGAAAAGATAGTCAGGTATTTTTATTTACTGAGCTATTGAAAACTGGAATTTAACATTTAGTTGTTGACTATTTGAAAACAAACAGTGCAGTGGTATCTTATACGTAGGTTACTCGATAAATTTTGAGATAAAAAAAAACGATTGAAAATATTAGTGTCATTTATTTTACATTTTTTCAAAATACTCTCCATTACCCTCTTTACAAAGTTCCATTCGTCTGAACCAACTTTGGAAGCACTTTTGCCAGTCTTCATCAGATAGGCCCGAAATTGCTTCTTCATATGCAGCCACGGCTTCTTCAGCACTCGAAAAAACTTCCCTTTTATTTTTTCTTTCACCACCGGGAACAAAAAGAAATCGCAGGGAGCTAAGTCAGGACTGTAGGGTGGATGTGGTAAGGTTTCTATCCCAACTTTCTCAATAAACGCCTTTGTTCTGAGGGACGTACGTGAAGAGGCGTTATTGTGATGCAGCAAGATTCCGCGAAGTCCGGTCTTTGGTCTTCTCTCTCGCACTGCTTTGAAAACTTGCGGCAATGCTACTGTAGTTTACCAATCAGAGTTGACTGATCTATAATTTTCCAACATTGATGTTGATAAATGTCCGCTCCGTGAAAAGAAACTAGCTACCATTTTTTTGCTGACGTTACGAGGTCTTTGTAGTTTTGTTGGTAACTTTCCCTCTGAGAAGACCCCATACTGACGATTGCCGCTTGTTTTCCGGGTAATATTGGTAAATCCATGTTTCGTCACCTGTAATTATTTCCGATACACGCCGCGATGTTCCGTTGTCGAATCGTTGACGCATCTAACGACACCAATCTACACGAGCCTGTTTCTCAGTACCGGAGAACAAACGTGGTATCCAACGACAACAGAGCTTCCTTACTCCAAGATGTAGAATGATGCTAACGCTCCCCGAACTGACGCCTAAGATATTCTATATGTCTTTGTATGTTATTCGTGGATCATCTCGCACCAATATTTCAGTAGTCCACACGTTTTCTGCAGTTACTGCTGTTTGCGGGCGACCACTTCGGTGGTCATCTTCGAGGCTGGTTTTACCCCTTTTAAATTCGTTAAACCATCTAAAAACTGTTGCCCGTAAAGGAGCAGAATCTCCTAACGCCGACTGCAATCGTTGCAAACACAATTGTTCAGATAAACCAAATTTAAAATCATAAAATATCATAGCACGCAAATGTTCGCGGTTAAACTCCATCGTTACAAAGAAAGAACGCGGGAACCGTTTTAGAAAAATGACTGTAACATATTCATTTTTTAAATTGGAGCGAATCGGCAACTTGTGTTCTATTTTTAAATAAATTTGCTTTTTAAAAACGTATAATTCAGGTGCGTTCCATTTTCGAATTTCGAGCATCTCATAACTTATCGAGTGACCTACGTACTATCGCACTTTAATACTCAGCACTTTGCCATAAAGCGAATATTTTCTATTTACTTTTTATGCTACAATAGTAGATTGTTTGACAAGGGGCTTAAATAAGCCATTATGACACGAAGTGATTATTTGGACGAGCTCACGAAGTGAGCGAGGACAAATATGTCTGAGTGTCAGAATGGCTTTTAGCCACGTGTTAAACACATTGCTTTTCACTTCAACTGCGATAAAATAAAAAAGACTGAACATTAAAATTGTATATTTCATGAAAAATAAAAAGTACAGTTTGAGCAATTCTTTATAGTTAAATTGACAGCTTATATATTTTTTAAAACTAATAATGGCCAAAGATATTTTTTTTAATGTAAAGGGCTGCAATACGATCAGAAATTTTGGCCAATCTGATGAGGTTGGTTTGTTTGTTTTTAATTATTCGTAACGAGTATGTAGCGGGCCGCAAGTTTGTTTTTGTTTAGTGGCATAGAAATTTGTATGGGATTATGTGCCTTTCTTTTAAGCCCTAGGGGCTAAATGTACTATTTTAGTCTCGCTTCGCGAAGCTAATATGACTTACTTTTTGAGCAGGAGAAGTGAAAAATAGTTTTTTTATTATTATAATGGCTCGTATAAAATAACATGTACGTCTTAAGTACAAGTAATATGTCAGCGTAAGATTTCTTGGCCAAAACCAATTACCTCCGTAAGTATGTCGTGAAAAAACTAATTAAGTGTACCTGCCGCCATTTCCTTACATTCTTACGGCATAGATTTTGTACAAATATAAATAACTAAATGACTTTATGAAGTTACGAGCTGACTTTCTTAATTTGAATAATATTTTTATCGTAACGAAATATTGTACGCGTGTAAATTTTCTATAGGCATTAGTGAAACGCGTATGCATATGCATATGTGTGTGTTTCAGCTTATGTTTAACATTAATTACAACATTTATATTTTTTGGAGGACCTTGCATTATTCTAGCCACTAAATATAGTTGAATGATGTTAGTTGTAGTGTGAACAAAACACATTATGGTAAATGAGCTCGAGGGCGATCGAGTGAAATACTCGTGGAAAGATGAACCGTTCTAGTAAAAGACTCATTTTCCTCCACTTTCAGCTCGATCGTAAGAGATGCATCAGACCAAAGCCGACGGAGGCAAGTCATTCCAAATGTATATAAATATTATCATCCACAAATTATATATAAGCTTGAACTTGTTTTTCGATTATAGGTACAATAATATCATAGCCATTCTATAAAAATATATAGATTAGCAGAATTGAGATAGCCTCCCCGCCAACTCTCAGTGGCCGCGATGGCATTCCCGTTTGTGGGTTTGCGCTCCCCCATTAAAACCTATTAGACCTCCTGACCAGTAACCAGAAAAAAAAAATTGAGAACCTCCTCCTTTTCATTCTTGGCAGAGATGATAATGCTTATCATTTCTAGATTAATGATAAAGGTTCCGTTGTTGCTATTTTGGCTACGGAACCATAAAAACCGGCCAAATGAGAGTCGGATTCGCGCTCCAAGGGTTTCGTTCAAAATATACGCTAACAACGGCCGTTTCCTGTTAACAGAGCCCTACTCCTAAATTAAATGTACACGGTGTGGGGTCATTTTATAGTGGTTTTGATCATAAATAGACAGATATAAAACATTAAGATTTTCACATTTATTTTATGAGTTGTTTCTATGAGAGCTACTTTTATACCAAATTTTAGGTTTCTAGGACAATTTGAAGTACCCTATAGGTTAATCATGAACGGCAATTTGTATTGAAACACCTTTTTCTAATGACTGTATCTTTGGATTGCGTTGACTTAGAAGCTCGATTTTACAGCTTCGAGAAACGGCATACATAAGTGTTTGATATTAATTTCAACCTGATGCCTTCACGCGTTCTTGTGAAAACGGGTTGAGGAAAAATAGACGGACGGACAACAAAGGGATCCTATAAGGACCGAAAAAGCATAGAATTGTGTATATCAATACCCATAGGAAACACATTTCAAGTTTCTCCATTCAACTACAAGAAACGTCTTCAAGTTTAAACTAGCCTAGCACTCACAAATATCGCTAAAAACAACTACAAGTCATGGTTATTTTGTACAACACCATGGGCCAGTTATGCCAGTTAATCACGACATTTCGCAGCTTCTGTCAACATTGTTTCACATAGCCACGTTTTATATATCTTTTCTCACAAGAAACAGTAAAAGATTTTCTGTTTTTTTCCACAGGGAGCAGTCACGGATTACCTTGGCTTTCGGTGACCCAAAAGGATACGCAGTGTTAGATGAGAAAAGATACGACAAACCAACTGTGAGGACGCAGAAAATATATTGCGTTCCGGCAAGATTAGGAAAAGAGAACGGTGAAATATCACACATTTTTTAAAAAAAATACGAATATTTAATTTCGCTCACTGGGAACCATAGTAAGCCTTTACAAAATTAAAAATCATTCCAATAGTGACGTTTTGCGGTTTAACGATTTATATTTGAAGTAATTTTCATTTTTTATTATAGTGTCACTTTGATTGTCAGCGATTTGTTGCGCTATCGGTCAAGTTAAGTATACTTACACATAAAGTTACATCTATACTATTACAAAGTTGTCAAAATTAAATATCTGTGTTTTCATTAAAGATATTTTAAAAAAACCTATTGCAAGGGACTATGTGGAGGTCACTGATATTTTTTTCGATTTTTTCGTATGTTTGTAAGAGTCGTTGTGGCTTCATCACGCCAAATTGGCAATCACAACCATCAGATTTTATCTATTTTTGGTACACCTGTAGCTAGGTATCCACAGATAGTTATAGGATGCTTTTTACCCGACTGCGCTGTCAAAGAAAGAGGGGTTATGACTTCTTCTCCTCCGCGAACGAAGTTGCGGACCTCTTCTAGTTTCCTCATAAGTGAGTTGAAAATCGCCGTATAAAGCTCGTGTGTATTGGTCAATACACTCTCGGCTTTATGCAGCCCTCGTCTTGCATCTCGAGCTTCACAATAGTGTCTCGAATACTGACCAACATAGCATATACTAGCCCAGACTAGACAGTACTTAATAGCCCGTAAAAATAGGATAAGGCCAGGTATTAGCCAACTCTGAATGTTATGTTGGTTGTGTTTATTTGTTCATACGTTTTTCACAGATTACTATGGATATTTGCAGAGATTCTATAAAAGGGGTCAGAGTGTGGGCAACTTTTTACCCGACTGCGCGACGCAAAGGAGTGGTAATGTGTTTATCAGTCTATGTATGTATGTATGTTTGTATGTATGTTTGTTCCTATCTGGCACTCTAGAGACCAAACGCGTGGACCGATTTTGATGATTCTTACGTCAATCGATTTGTCTTAACTGTCCGAATGTCACTGAAGACATTAAAAGTGATGAATACTCAAAATGGCGATATTGAGACGCCATATTGTGAAAAAGAAAAAAATGGAACTTGACGTACTATATGGAATGGGGTATCAATGAATAGGGATTTAAAAATCATTATTAGGTTTTTTTATCATTTTTAATTTGGAATTACCAGTTAGGAACTATAACGATTTAAAGTTGGTTAGCAAGCCGTTTTCACTAAATTTTCATTTAATTGCATTGTAATAAATCTGTGCAAGCTTCTCAATAACCCCCACGATAAAGATTGCGAAGTTGTCTGACTTTTATAGTTTTAACTAAAAATAATAAAATTAAAAAAACAAAAACCCGACTGCATAAAAAAGTAAAAAGAAAAAAACAAGTCCAGTTCTCTTGAAATTTGTTAAGTTATAATGGAAATCTTTCATGATTCATGATCGATACTCACAATATACCAAATAATAAATTCTAATATGGAATATAGCGATTTTAAACAGTCAGGACCCATTGTTGTGAAGATTTACGTCGATCTAGATTTCTTATGGGTCCCGTCTGTTCAAAATCGCTATGTTCCATATTAGAATTTATTATTTGTTATATTGTGAGTATCGATCATGAATCATGAAAGATTTCCATTATAACTTAACAAATTTTTAGGGCACTGGACTTGTTTTTCCTTTTTAGTTTTTTACGCAGTCGGGTTTTTTGTTTTTTTAATTATTATCTCCGAGCAATACACGTTACTCAAGGGGCCGTACATATATTAGGTCACACAAAATTAAGATATTTTTGGACCCCTCCCCCCTTGTTATGCTTTTTAGGGCTCCGTACCCAAAGGGTAAAATGGGACCCTACTAATAAGACTCTGCTGTCCGTCCGTCTGTCCGTATGTGACCAGCGGGCCTATGATGGTCACTTTTATCACGCGATAAATGATATGATAATGCGCCTGTCACTCTCGCACTTACATATGTGTCAGAAGGTGACGGCAGCTATATCACTTATTTATCGCGTGACAAACGCAACCATCTTAGGCCCGCAGGTTGTATCTCATGAACCGTGACAGCTAGGCAGTTGAAATTTACACAAATAATGTATTTTTGTTGCCGCTGTAAAAACAAATGCTAAAAACAGAATGTTATGTCTGTCTGTCTATGTAGGTAACCAATATAAAATGGCCGAACACCGCGTACATTTTTAATAGGAGTAGGGCTCTGCTAACACTGGATTTTCATAGAAAGGGCCGTTTGTAGCGTATATTTTGTACCGAACCCTCAGTGCGCAAATCCGATTCGCACTTGGCCAACTTTTATATCTCTTAAACACGGCCTGTCACGTCTGTCATGAACCCTTTTCCCACATTGCTGTGACGTAATATGTGGACGGCCCCAAGGATAAGTATAATTAGATAATATTTAAAATAGTATTAGATGTGTGGGAACCCCGGAGAATACGAAAAGTCTTAGTACATTTTCTTATAAAAAAATCCTTCACTTTATTAAAATACCTACTGCCGGTGTAATAATGTAATTACGCTGATGACAGACGGAATCAATTACCTATCTGGCACTGTAAAAATGCTTTTTCTGTATCTATGGACTTAGCTGAAGATTTGAGATTTAACTGAGCGTACAAAAGAAAAACCTTCTTACCTACGACTTTGATTAAGTACTCAAAGAATTAAGCTGAAAGACAGCGATCGCGATACGAAATAAAACAAGCGACAATCAGCATGCCTGCTTCTCTTTTATTTTAGGATAATCATAATCTAAGAATATGTAAATCAACTTTAACACGATGACGACTATCGTTTGAATATTAGTAACCTCATTAAAAGCGACAGCGTGTATTCAAAAAAATATAAAGTGTGTACACTTTTTATAGAAATTCCATATTTATACCTGTTATTTTTTAACTTAAAAGTAAAGTAACAAAATTTGGATTTTTTCACCATTTTTTTCTCAACTAACATCGGTAACTATCGTGCAATTCACGACAAACAGAAAATATTAGGAATTTCATTGAAAGTCTCTAAATTCATGGCCAAATGTGATAATATATAGGGATGTTCCATTACATCCCTACAATTTTAGTTTGTAGCTAGCTAGCAGAATTATATATTACGAGTATATGTAGTGTTTGAGTTAAGTAAGTTGAATATGTAGCTTGGAAAATTAATTGGTACATGGCGATTACTGGGAACTCAAGATCTTACGAACTTTACCCTACTGACTTACAAAATGAAAGCTTAGTCATCAACACTCTAAAGAAAAAACGATAATCTTTGAGTCTAAAAAAAGGTTAAAGCTGACCAAGAACGTGTCGTGCCATTCCCAGTCTAGTAGTTGGTACCTCAAAGAAATGTAAGAAAGGGGAAGGTGGGGAACAGTGAATCTCATGGTGAAAAGTGGATCATTACCTATATTTTAGAAAAAAAATGCTTTTACACATCTCTCTTGTTTGTACATTGAATCAAAAGAGTGCCTAAATCAAATATTTCACTAAAATATAGACAGTGATTCATTGTTCTCCGCAAGAACCACTGTTCCCCACCTTCCCTAATATTTTTTAATAAATTTATTGAAATATATCATATTTGTAGATAGCATAGTTTTTGAGATAAAAAACATTGCGAAACTATCAGGGTAACTTGACAACAGTACCCCAAAACGGAAATGAATATTAACGACAGTCATTATAAAGATTAATCGTTCGTGTTATGGTTGAACAAACTCAACAAAATTAGGTTTATTTTTCCTAAGTAAAGATTACCTATTGAGATACACTAGGCTAAGCGACAAATTGCGAACTAAAGTTTGTTTAGGCTGAGCGAACAGGCCGGGATATCATTGACGTTTCGTAATCGACCAAATATCTTTACTCGGTCAATGTTTACTCTAGCGATTGATATACATGCCTAGATTTTGTCCGGAATTTCACTCATCTGTCTTCTATACATATAGAACACTAGCTTCTGCCCGCGACTTCGTCCGCTTTAAATTCGTTTATCGTGGATAAGGGTATATTTCCGGGATAAAAAGTAGCCTATGTCCTTTCCTGAGACTCAAACTATCTCCATACCAAATTTCATCCAAATCGGTTCAGCGGTTTAAACGTGAAGAGGTAACAGACAGACAGACAAACACACTTTCGCATTTATAATATTATAGTATAAGTATATAGTATATATAGTATAATAGTATATAGTATGGATTAGTGAGACTTTTCTATTACTAGACAACGCACAGCCTACTCTGTTATTGAAGGCAAGAAAATGTGTGAAACACATATTCCTTTAGATAAGTAAGTAGAGGTGATTTACGAAGGATTGTTTGAAATTCCTACTTCTATCTGTCTCTGTATTTATCTGCCAAGAACGTTTTCTACTAAACATAGGCCTCACCTATAGCTGGCCACCGAGTGTAATCCCGCGCAGACCATATTCACCGACTTCCCGCGACCCTCACGAGATCATCCGTCCACCTTAGTGGGGGCCGCCCTACGCTGCGCTTTTTAATGCCTGGTCGCCACTTTTCCGGGTTACATGGCCCTCCCATAGCCACTTTAACGATGCAATCCTGCCAGCTATGTCGGTTACTTTGGTTTTCTGCAGATATCCTCCTCATTTCTGACTCTATCATGAAGAGGAACTCCAAGCTCCCTTTCCAATGCACGTTGAGTAACTCTGAGCCGCCTCATGAGTCCAACTGTGAGCGACCGGGTCACAGTTCCGTAAGTCATCACTGGTAACACGCACTGTTTGATGACCTTCGTATTCAAGCGCAAGACAAGAAAAAAATCATGTCAAATGACCGTGATACACCTTATCCGATAGTTGTCAGAACCTCTGCTCTCGAAGTTATTGACGAGGATGTATACCTGGGACAAATTGTACAGGTAGTTAGTCCAACTTCGTGAATTAGGTCAATCGTCAAATCCAACTAGTCATAGTTTTTCGTCAAAAATACCCCAATTGCATATAAATATGATTTTCTTTTGTACGTAAAGACGTCCGATACCAAAATCGAAGTCAAAATTGACTTACAAATTGTAATTAACCGACAAAGTCCCATTTAATTTACATCTAATCCATATTAAGCAAAACATTAGTATAAATATTCTTTCTCCGTATATATATATTGAAGAAGGTTTTGAAACTTCATAAACTTCACGAAGTTAGGAAAATATTTCCTGTACAATTTGGTTAAAGATATACCTATATTCAGCGGACGTAAAACTCAATTTCCTAGAGTATCTCAAGATCTCTCCGGGACTCCACTCTGGATGCAAAACCGCTCGGAACATGATTGCATTTATGACTTCACTTTCGCGTAGTTTAATATTTTTAAAGCCAGCGTTTCTTTTGGAAATAATCTTCGCTCTAAAATTGTTTAAAGCGGTATTTTGCACTGAAGTGAACGTTAGTAAACATTTATTTTAATACTATTTGCTGCCCGCGACTTTTTCCGCCTTAAATTCGTTAATCGGGGATATGGGTATTTTTCCGGGATAAAAAGTGTAAGTCCTTCCCCGGGACTCAAACTATCTCCATACCAAATTTTATTTAAATCGGTTCAGCGGTTTAAGCGTGAAGAGGTAACAGACAGACAGACACACTTTCGCATTTATAATATTAGTATGGATTAGTTTAGGTATATATAAAAAATAAACTTCAAGAACACAATTCAAAATAAAATTTAATTAACTTGAGAATAAAATACATCGGTTTATCGACGTTTAAGAAGGTTCTTTAGTTCTATTGCACAGACAATTTTTCCTTTGAAGTTAATTATAAATACCTATCGATTTTTTACGAAAATCTTCATGTTTTACCATCACGATCTACATGATTTTTAACCACTCACTTGCTTTCGGATTTTAAAAATGGTGGCCTATATTGCTCTGTCTTTTTGTGCAAATTTCCGCGAGATGCCGTGTTTTATTGAAAAAATCATAACTTGGTTTCTACTAAATAATTTGCTATGTCTTTTTAACACAAAAAGCCAATAAAACAAAGAATCTGATGGTGTTACTTATTTTATGGATCACAATATTGAAAATAATTATAAAAAATGCGTAAAACTGACACACTGATAAAGTTGACGAAATCAAGCAGAAATATATTTTTAGAAAAAAAACTAAAGCGAAAACATCCTTTTTGTTTACATGCAAAAAAAGACAATTAGTTGTTCTTTCATTTAATGCCAAATATTGTATAACTGTTCAAATAAAATTGTGTAGTAAACATCATTTCATTTTTAGATATCTGACGCAAGACAGGGCGATTTTTTTTCTTTCATTCGTGATTTATTTGTGGCTAATTTAAAAACTCAACAACCAAAATATAGTTCTAATTAGAACAAGCAACTAGTAATCATAAATTAAAATGGATATATTTTGCAATAATTACGTTAATTACGGTTCTAGGAGTCTAAATAACAAAAATTATGTACGTACCAACGAAGTTTTGGTTTTCAGCCGAACTAAAAACCCTTAAAACCACCATATCACACGACACAAACACATTATAAATCTCAGTCCGTACCTAGGAAACCGCAATCACACAAAGAAAACCATTAATACATAGAATCGCACTGATTTTAAGGTAAATAAACAAAGCCGTTACGCAAAAAACTAATTACGTGCCATGTTACCGGGGCAACTGCCGTACATGGCGCCCCGTTTAGGGTCGAACACAACGGGCGCCGCCAGGTCTATGCAGTGTTTTAGAAATTGAGCATACGTTATTTTAAGTGTTACGGTCCATAAATAGTTTAATATAAACAACGTAATATTTGCAAATGTTTTTAGCTACTTTTCATTTACTTTATGTTCGAGTCTTTACCTGTTATTAGGAACAAATCACAAAATGTACCAAACGCGATCGCAGCGCTTCATGTGTGCTCCTATGCCTTACAACGTCAAAGCGAGTAATTGGCTAAATTGCTTTTGGTAGCTACAGCTACCACCACCCGTACCCGTATTTATATGGACCGTTACTTGTTTTATTCGCTAATCCTGTGTAAATAAGTCATAGATGTTAATGATTTAATGTTTATTTATGAAACTTAATACTTTAACTGTTTTAGTGACTAGATAATTACGAGAAATATTCTTTATTCTTAAAAATGTTGGCGATTTCAATCGCAAGTCACCGAAAAAATCTCTGTCTTAACTACTTTGAAGAGAGATTTTAATTCATAATTATTCATTGGGACCGAAATATAGCTAAAATCTGATAGTTGGATAAACACTGAATCGTTTGATGTCTAACTTTAATAGTAAAATATAAATTTGAATACTGACGGCATTTTTAAAACACTGTGCACTTTTACGCAACTTTACTTTTTCACAACGTTGAGAACGACAGCTATTTAAAAATATGTTTGTTCTATCATGTTGGCTGCCAATTCTTTTCTGCGTTGCCATCTTATTTGGGTATGTTTTGGTCATAGTTTAAACCGCTCCGAAACTGCCATTCACAGATTAAAAATCAAAAATTGTATAAAGGTCATCTGGTAGCTCTGGCTACCGGAAGCAATTTGTAGGTTATCAAAGTTTGTAGCTCTAGTTACCGAAAGCAAGTGAGTGGTTAAAGTGAATTCCTTCACTAAGAACCTATATTCTTATCTTACAAATATCTAAATAATGCAGTCGAAGTATTGAAATGTTTTCATTATTTAGATCTTAGTATTAATAAGAATACAAATAATACTATGTATTACTATGAAATACGCATTAATTTCTTTTCGTTGATTGATCAGTCCAAAACGTAAAAGTAAGCATTGACTTTTAGAATCACTAATACTTAAAACGGAATTTTGCTTTGGTAATAAGTTTAAATTAATGAATAATCCAATTCAGCGTAAGTTTTATTTGTCTTTTTTATATACATATCCCTAGAACACATACGACTACTGCTCAAAAGAAAAAAATAACATAAAGCGGCATGGAAACAGCTCGCCATCACACGATTTCAAGAAGGACACGACCTTACGACCTTTAGTAAAAAAAAAAACACGAAGAAGAAGATGCCTAAAATATGATTTTTCTCTATGAACGTATAAATTTAACGCCTTTTAAATACTTAACGCCTTTATTATCTCAAGTTTTCGTACCAGGGAATTGTAAGCACAGATTCACTCTTTAGGGTTAATAAAATATTTATCATTTGAAACGCTGCTCGCGATGAACCAAAGGCGTGAATGAATTTTTAAACTAGCACAGTTTACGATTTTTTACCGTTTTTAATATATTATTTTTTCTGTTAACAATGTTTTTTTATTATTTCTTTATATTCATACTAACCGTAATTAAATAACAATTTCCCCAATTCATCCAACTTAGAAAATGAATCTACATAAATTCTATCTAAGTGTAGTGTAAGTAAGTCCTCACGAAGTATGTAGCAAACTCCTTTGCATTTAGTTTCACTACATTTGGGTGTAGAAAAGTAATTAACTTAGGGTTCGTATGTACAAATAGACTGTAGAGGAGACTAAAGAGATAGAGGAAAGGAAATTATATTCTCAAGGCTCGAACAACAGATATTTCAGTTTTAGTTCAAAATCTTATCTGATTTTACCGCCAAATATTACGATTTTATGTCATGGTTAAATGAGGCTTGATGTTTGATTCCTAGAATAAGATAAATCGTTTACCGCTCCGCATAATAATTAAATAATTGGTAAATTCAGGCGTTTGTTTTTTCTGAATTCATTATTAGATTGATGGGTTATAGTTTTTTTCCGTGAAAAATAACATGTGTGTGTTGTGTCATGGTCAAAAAACAGTATAATTTGGATTATACTGTTTGGTGGTAGTTTGTTATATTTGAAGCGTCTTCTTCACACATCTTCAGTCCCAACCAAGACCCTATTTTGCGGAATAGCAAAGGAAGTAAAATCCAATAACATAATAATTACCTACTATTTCATTTTATCTTATTTCAGGTAAACGATTATTGATAAAAATGTCATTCATTAAATCTGCCCTTACAAACGAATTTGAATGAATCCTAATTTGATTTTTTCCGTGCTAAATTTTAGCTCAATTATTATGATTCTACTCAAATGAATTTTGCCTTTTCAACCGACAGGAATCTTTTAAAATGTCGGCAAACCAAGCATTAAATAAGGTTTAGCCCTTTTACGTTATTGCGCCAAATGGTTCTCTTGAGATCTGTTATAGCCCCCTAAAAGCACCTAAGTCTCTCTCTTAAGAAACTCCTCTTTTGTTTAATAAGCACTTACCGACAATCAAATAATGAATATCAAATTAGTTCCTTGCAGCTGTTATGCTTACAAGATAAGGTTGGAATTGCTTTGTATGGTAAAATGAAAGCGTATCCCAAAATATCGGTCAAGAAGCTCTACAGTTGTCGTCCAAATTACGGCGGAGCATTCTTCATTATATTGGAAAACGTGGAAGTACTTTTGTGCTCAAAGCTCAGAAGCTCAGATTCATTTTTAAAATGTTTTTTTTTTCTTTGTGCTTTTACTCCTAGAGACAGCAAAAAAATCTGTACTTGGATAATTCTATAGGCGTTTCAACCGCTCTCAGTTACCTGTCGCGTATATTGAAGAAGGGAACCACAATAATTGTAACTTTTTAGTAAATTAAAATTGTATCGCAAGCACAATGTGTCATCATCAGGGTTCGGATATTTGGTGAGATATTTACCTAAGTTTGGCGGCGGCGGCTATGTTGACCGGTATTGAGACGGACTCTGTTTAATTTTTCCTAATAAAATTCCCGGGATTTCTAAATTTAGTAACAAGAGTATCAAAACGCACGTTTTATTATTATCTTATGTTACATTTACCTTGAAATTAAATCAATTCACACCGCGGTTTCGACAAATATTTACGAGTACATACATTATTATATTACCTACATTTGCATAACAACGTACGTGCTTACTAAAACTAAACATGTTCGTGTCGTTTAATGCAATCCCAAAATCCTGAATCTTATATTATTATAATAATTTAATTAAGAAGCCGACTTCATATTTGACCAACTTTTGCCGGGTTTTTGGCAACTTTAGGTCAATATCTCACCGAATATCCGAACCCTGTTCGTCATACCAAATCTTTACACTCATTGTCTCTCATTGCTTCAAAATGACAGGAAACTGAAAGCGGTGGAAACGCCAAACTACCCATTTCCCTTTACAATTATTGACAAAGATATATAATCACAGAATAGTGCATTTGTTACTGTGTTTATACATACATACAAATTGTTGGGTTTTCAGTAAACACTCCGCCACCCAAAGGTTGTCTGTAAGAGAATACTATTCAGCGATAAGACTGCCTATTGTGTACCTCTGCTTATTTGAATGTTACTGTCATGTTCTGTATTTTTTTGTATCTGAGGTGTGCAATAAAGAGTATTTGTATTGCATTGTTTGTATGCAATACACACTCGGAAGTTTATGCTGTTTACACCTAAGTATGTTTGTACCTTGATACATATCGATCTTAGAGATTAATGACCTAGGTCGGTAATGAGAGTAGAAATTCATGTCGGGGCATGGATCGCCCTGAATCTATTATCACTAATAAGTTACAAACAAAGATTATATTCTTACTTTTATATTGTACTATTGAATTTATAGCGATATATTTACTATAAAAAAAATATCACCCATTTAAATATGGAGACAATATTTTAAAGCATATTTTTCAAAGTTAATATATCTATATAAATTCAATAGCTATTTATAAATTGCGATATACCTACTCTACATCACAACATTACGAAGCATGTGAAAAATACAGGTGCAAATCCTTAATTATGTTCTCGAAATACACAAAGCTCATAAAAACTGCGCAACGTGACTTTAAGAACGCTTAAGAGTCGTAATACGTATATTACATGTGTATACTTTATGCGAACATTAAGACGAAATGACTGCAAAGTAGTCGCAGTCCAACTCGTGCCGTAAAACAAAGTGTAACTTTTCTTTTACGTCGCGTTCTTAGCATTTCCTAATGCACTAGCTTAATTACAGCCATATAAAGGAAACTGCACTAGGTCAAGTTTTTTCACGAGATTGTATTACAAAGAGTATGCGAGGAAGTTGTTACGTATGTTATTTGCCCAATGACGACTTTGCATTTTTGAACTGACATGTTTGCACGAGAATGCGCAAAAATGTTTGTCTAATTTACTAACCGTGGAGCCTATTAAATCCGCTATGTGCGATATGTAAGATTTGCGAAACAATATCTTAATATAAATGGTAAGGTTAGGTACTTTTTTCACGTGATTAACGTCTTACAAATCGATGAACGCCGGCTGCACGCAACTATTAAATTGTAGAATTTTTCCTTAGTTTGATTGAGTTGACATAATCTATCTATATGTAGATATATCTATGCTAGTCTAATTTGGTTTTATACCTATTATGCATTTCATACGTGGAAGTAAATAAATTTGAATTTTATCTAAAATAAATATACATGTAATAAAGTTGCCTTGACTCATAGTGGCAAAGAAGATTCTCAGGCAGATTCTAGGACCCGCAAAGATGGATAACGGAAATTGGAGGGTCCGAAAGAACGCATAATTGAAGAGCTAGTGTCTGAACCCAATGTAATCAGCAAAAACAAATTTACGAGGCTTCGCTGGCTTGGTCACGTAAAACGACTGGAAGAGGATCGTGCGGCCAAAAGAGTCTACCTTGGACGTCCTAATTATGGACGAGGTCCGGTGGGCGACCGAAGTATCGCTGTATTGACGAAGTCCATAAAGACTTGGGCCACTTTCAAAGGGATGATTTCGATTGGCGACAAGCAGCACAAGATAGAGTAGGATGGCGTAACTTAGTGTCGGAGGCCAAGATCCACTTCGGGTCACTGAGTCAGTTTAGTAAGTAAGTAGGTACTAAACTTTCATTGTATTCATAATAAAGTAATCCATACTAATATTATAAATCCAAAAGTGTGTCTGTCTGTCTGTCTGTCTGTTACCTCTTCACGCTTAAACCGCTGAATCGATTTGGATGAAATTTGGTATGGAGATAGTTTGAGTCCCGGGGAAGGACATAGGCTACTTTTTATCCTGGAAAAATACCCTTATCCACGATAAACGAATTTAAGGCGGACGAAGTCGCGGGCAGAAGCTAGTGAGTGTATAATTAAACTTAAAGCCGAAGCCCCATATAAGTTTTTGTCACTTGTAAACTTCGAAGAACTCCCTAACAAAGTGCTCAATCACTCGACGGACAAAGTTATGTCAATGTAGGAAATTAGTTTGGTCTTAAATGACAAAGTTGAACTCGACTAAATGTAAAGTTTTACGCTTTTAAAAATTTAAGACATCTAAAGCGTGTTTGCGTAGTTGGTACCTGAGTGAACAATGGCAGTAATATAACCACATGGCAGGAAATCTTTGTGTGATCGAATCAGAAATGAGGACATCCACAGAAGAACCAAGTTCGTAGACATGGCTCAAAGAGTTGCAAGACTTAAGTGGGGACTTAAGGTGGGCGGGGCACATTGCTCATAGAAACGAGGGCCGCTGGGGCCGAAACGTTCTCGAATGGCGACCGCAAACAAAACAACGCGGCGTGGTTAGGCCCCCAAGAAGATGGACCGATGATCTGATGAAGATCGCGGGAAACCGTTGGATGAGGGCGGCGCGCGACCAGTCGTTGTGGAGATCCTTTGGGGAGGCATCTATCCAGCAGCTAACGTCCTAGGGTGATATGATGATGATAATGATGATGATGATGATAGGAGGAAAAGGCCATTACCCTCTTTTTGTTTCAGCGTGATCGCGTAAAAAGCATTATATAACCATCCTTATGTAATTACTAAGTGTCATTAAACCAAAGTAAATGTTATGCCAATCAGTCCCTTCCCTAAAATTAGTAACCTAGGTGTATAGATTTTCCCGTTTATGGAAACAATTCCTTTGTAAATATACTTAGGATTACTTACTCTCTGTCTATCCATGTAAAATCAGGTTTAGGTGTGTTCACATTTGTATCATTTGCCCGATCAGATCTTCGTCGCGTGGCATGATCGCCTGTCACGAGCACGCGTTTCCACGTTGCGCCGATTCGATCGCTCGAAATCCTTGTTGCTAAGCGTATCGCACGACAAGCGTGGCGTGATCGCCGCGCCGACAGTGAGCGTCCAAGCAGCGCGATACGCAGTCATGCCACGCCACGGTGATCGGATACGAGCAAATGATACAAGTGTGGACGCACCTTTTCTCGATCCCACAGTTTATTCGATTGATTACATTTTTATTTCGACCTTGGTCTCTTCTAGACAGGTTTCAAAGTCAATTAGGTGATTGTATTGATAACTTTCGTGTTACTATAATACTGTTGCGTCTATTTTCAAAGTTTAAAGGCATATTTTTTGTACGTATTCAGTAGATAATCTACTGTATTATGTGCAGAACTTGTAGAAGATAGAATCTCATATCTGTATTATAGAAAGCATCCAATAGGTATGCAAGTTGCTATATAGTAACGAAACTAAATAAACCGACGGTGACTTTTATTTAATTTTATAATTTATTTCAATTTAATTTGAAATGTATTTATTTAATTTAATTTGATTTAATTTTCAATTTTTAATTAATAATGGACTTGCATTTGATTTCATGTTATTTTATATGAACTGTGTCTGTAATAAAATTGTTATATATTTTTTAATGTAATCTTAAATTTAAGGTTTTAGTAGTTTAATCATTCAATGTTATGTATTTATAGCTTTATCTAGGAGGGATATACAGTTCTCGCAATCTTTCGAAACTGTTTTACCTATCTCGGCTTTTCACATTGGAAAACGACTAGCAATCTAACCCACTCTTAAAATAACTAAAACAACACTTAAAAACGTTATGTTGTATTTAGTTTACTTTTAAGGACCTTTACAACAAGTGGAGTGTCAATGTTTATACACAAAGCCGTTCCTACGCCATCTATGTATAGAAAAAAATATTATTTACAATTATTCAACATCGCAAGCGTGACACAGTATGTAAATCTTACGAATTATGTTATTATTGGTTATTTTTACGAACTGATTGTAACAGTACTTTATTTCTTTGTTTCATTATAAAATAGATAAATGTTTACTTCTAAAGAGCCATCTAGCTTTTACCTGAACTCCTGGCGATCGGAGCACGATCCAAAGTGTGGTAATTGACAGTCCTCTTGTTTTAATGCTCCTTGATTGTTTTATTATTTTGAACGCATAAACACACGTGCCATAACATTTTTCTATAAACTCCAGATTGCAGCACTCTGCGTATTACCTTACTTCATAACACACAAACCGTATCCTTTAAAGTAAAAAAAAACCCTAAAGTAACAAAAGTCTTACCTGACGAATCGTAAATTATATGGTCACGTACCGAGATTCGTTCCCTGTTCGTATGAAAAGCGATTTCCCTTGAGGTCTTCATATTACAGTTTTGGTAAAAACCGTGTGAATTCCACCGGGCATCAAATCCTTGCTAATCTATAAGGTCTTACGTAAGCTCGTTATTTCATAGCTTATATGCTGTTCGCTTTTTGATGGCGGAACAATGCTCACGCACGTGAGATTTGCGCTTAAGATAGGTACTCAAGATTGCGTGTGCATTATGTTTAGCATGGCCTAATTTTCCAATTATTGTAAATTGAAACGCTTGTTACCATCTCTTGAGCGTTTACACGCCGAATTTGTAAAACAAGAAGTGTTACACTTATTTAAAGAGTAGACGGTGTCGCCTAGGGGAGAGCGGGGAGCAATGGATGGGTGGAGAACAGTGGATTATTGCCTCTAAAATATTTAGAGAAATAATAGATTTACATAGCTGTCTTGTTTGCATTTTGATAACGAGAATAAGAGAAATAATACATATAAATTTATTATTTCTCTAAAATATCGGCAAGGATTCACTGTACCCCACCGAACTACTGCTCCCCACCCTCCCCTACTTCGTCAGCGGATTCTTGACGTCCCCATGACTCTGGATCGTGGTCATCATCGGGTAGTTAGCCCTTTTAATGGCGTTGATTCTTTACATTGCGTCCCTTTCGACTGAGCATTTCGTCAGCTTAGTCGAATAATAAGTATTTTATAACCATCTGTAGATGCCCAGCTACCTGCATACCAAAGATAGTAAAAATCCGTTGAGCCGATTTGGCGTGATGAAGCCACAACGACACACTGTAAACATGTAAAAAAAAACGTGACTATCTACGAGTCTGTACTTTAATGTCCTGAGATGTTCTTTCGTTTTCTTCTATCCTGTATTTTAATTGGGTAGGTCTGACTACGCCTCCTTATCAGTAATCGCATTCAGTAGGAAGAGCGCCAACCCACAAACGGGAGTGCCATGGGCGGCCACTTAGTGTACGAGTGCGATACAGTGCCCAAGGACTCTAGAGGTGAGTGGAACTTGCTCAATCAGAATTGGGGCGAGCGTCAGGGAGAAAAAAAACCGGCTAAGTACGAGTCAGACTCGCATACCGAGGATTCCCTACAAAACATGGCCATATCTATGAAAATCAAGTGTTAGCAGAGCCCTACTCCTAATCAAAATGTACGCGGTTTTCGATCATTTTATATTGGTTACTGACATAGACATAAAAAAATCTTTCTTTACTATTTTTTGTTATAGCGGCAACTGAAATACATCATCTGTGGAAATTTCAACTGTCTAGCTATCGCGGTTCATGAGTTACTGCCTGGTGACAGACGATCGGACAGAGGAGTTTTAGTAATAGGGTCCCGTTTTACCCTTTGGGTACGGAACTCTAAAAATTTGACATAGGGGCCCATTCGAACTCTTGCGCAATATTTTAGTTTTATATGCGGGCGAATAGCAACTTTATTGCTCATATCTTTATTCGAAAGAATACGTAAGAAGTCGTTCACACGTATGAGGGTAAGGTGAGATATATTATGTAAGGGATTGGTAGAGGATTTAGAACAACTAGCAAATTACACAGATCCCCAATTTTTAAAAGTTAGAAAAATGTTTTGCGAAGCGTACAAAGCGATGCTTGAAATTGGTCGTGTATTCGTATTTTCGTACGTGCCTACTATAGATACTTAAGTATATTTGACGCTCAAAAAAACTCATATTTAAATGATTTTCTATTGATAATAAGAAGTACTCGCGACTTCGTTCGCGGTGGAAAAAAAAGTCATACTTAACTCTTTTTCCTTCAGCGTAGTCGGATAAAAATTGTCCTGTAACCATCTGTGGATATTCGGCTACCCGTGTACCAAAAATGGTTGAAATTCATCCAGCCGTTTTGGCGTGATCAAGACGCAACGACACATACTTACAGACAAATGTATATATATATGTATATTATGATTTTGTGACTATCCATACTTAATATTATAAAGGCGAAAGTGTGTCTATCTGTCTGTCTGCCTGTCTGTTACCTCTTCACGCTTAAACCGCTGAACCGATTTGGATAAAATTTGGTATGGAGATAGTTTGAGTCCCGGGGAAGGACATAGGCTACTTTTTATCCCGGAAAAATACCCTTATCCGCGATAAACGAATTTAAGGCGGACGAAGTCGCGGGCAGAAGCTAGTATCGTATATATTCGGACTTATAAATACTAGATACAAGCTGGCGAGCAGCGAGAAGCGAGTGTGCAGTTGCGATAGTTTTGTCGATGGCCTATGAGCGAGTATACGATTGCGACGGGCGATTACTTCCATCTATTTAAATTGTTCGTTCTTGAGCGAGTACATAGTCGACATCACTTTATATGTTAGAGATACTAATGTACGTGAGAAATAATCTGCCAATGTTTGCACGTATTGAGGTATCAGGCAATCAAATTACATCTACAGGGAGACTTAGAACAGTTCCGTATCGCATGACACTTGCAGGAAAAAACCCACACGTCATCGGTCCAACCGGTCCAACGTTCTATGAGCGCCTACCCGCCGAATTGCGAACCGAGTCATCTGAAAACTGTTTTAAATGGCAATTGAGAAACTTTTTATTGGATAATCCATTATACTCAGTAAATGAGTATATGGAAAAATATTTCATATTGTATTTGACACTCTCATTTTACCCTTGTGTTGTACTTATGTTATAAATTAACATACCTTTAAAGATTTATGGTTTTGAAATTTTCGTCTAATTTTGACTTAATTGACTTTACAATTAATTTGACATCTCAATGCTATTTTTAATAATGTTACCTTGTATTCTGACAATTATCTACTTGCTTAATTTTTGACATATATTGTAATTATTTGTTCTGTAATCAATTTGTTTGTGAGTATCTATTATAATTAATTTATTGTCACGATCATAGTATAAAAGCATGTAAATTGTCATAGTGTAATTTATATTGACATTTTATAATCCATACTAATATTATAAATGCAAAAGTGTGTCTGTCTGTCTGATACCTCTTCACGCTTAAACCGCTGAACGGATTTGGATGAAATTTAGTATGGAGATAGTTTGAGTCCCGAAGAAGGACAAAGGCTACCTTTTATCCCGGAAATATACCCTTCTCCGCGATAAACGAATTTAAGGCGGACGAAATCGCGGGCAGTAGCTAGTATGAAATAAATAAATCTAATCTAAGCTTATCATCTAATCGCTTCTTTGTCGGCTGTGGGACGAAAACCTAATGATAAAACATCATTCAATACGTTATTCTCCGAGCGCATCTGGACACCCGATTGCCAAATGATATCAATCATGTCATAACTATAACTTTTTATTTCTATTGTTTCTACTAATCTATTTTTTTCATATTCTAGAAGGCAAACGATCAGACGGATCGTCTGATGGTAAGCGATCACCGTCACCCGTAGACACCTGCAATACCTGCGGAGTCACAAACGCGTTGCCGACCTTTCAGGTGGGAGTGTGTGGAAACGAAGTGCGTTTACTAACAATAGTTACATAAACAATGCAAATTTGAAATGTCAAGGTATTTTTTGTTAGTCACTGATAAAACTGGAAAACGTTATTTATGCAGAACAACGACATATTTAATTATTGGTCATGAAAAGTGAAATCAAACGCACACACAGATCATTCACGTTTATATACCTACTCAATATACAGGACGAGGACGCTCGTGACGACGATTTGAAGGGCTCGTGACGATCTATCTCGTGATGATGTTCCTTTCCTTCAATAAAATAAATTAATATTGTTTGCAGTTACTACCATTTCTCTGTTCAATGATAAATAGCACCTATATGGCATGCCATATGTTCAATATCCTTTGCAGAAATATTATGTGAAATATCGCAACTAATAGAAAAACGTAACTTTCAACACTATTACACGCACTAAAATCTAATATAGGTTCTATCTAAAACCATGTTATATATATACTTCAGCTTAATAGTTTGCTAAACTTATTAGTTTACACACAGAAATATAGGAATTTTAACGATATATTTACGTCTATACAGACTATAATCGTTTTATACGTTACACCTAACTTCAATGATGTACAATGCCAAATGTTTCAATAAAAAGACACATTTGTTTGACTTAAATAAATTTGTCAAGCGCTTCACGCTAATGTCAGAAAGAAATATCTTGCCAAAGAAATATATTTTGACCATAGCAGATCTTTTAGCATTTAACATAGAACCGAATAAATATAATACCACATTAGCTAGTCCCCAGTATGCCCATAGTGGTAATAGATCCATGCCACATTTAAACTAAATTGTAAGACAGCGGAAACATCTTTGAATATTAACATTATTCACCAGAATATTCAGGGTTTTTCCAGCAAGAAATTAGAAATAGGTCTATTTTTAGATAATAATAATATTGAAGTTATGTGTGTTACTGAACACTGGCTAAATCAAGAACAATTACTTTTTGATATTATTTATTAACTTTAAGTTAGTAAGTGTCTTTGCTAGAAAATTAGCCATTCATGGGGGTTCTCTTATAATTGTTAAAAGTTCCATGAAATCCAAAGAGCGAGAAGATATTGTTAGATTATCAATAGAACGGATTATAGAAATTGCTTGTGTAGAATTAGAGACCTATTTAATTATATGTATTTACAGACCACCTTCTGCTGATTTCCATACATTTGAATGCACTATGGAAAATAGCTTGTAAAGGCAAAAAAACATGTTTTAGTATGTGGAGACTTCAACGTTAATTTACTTGAATCAAATAGTAACACTGTGAAGTTGTTAAGTTTGTTTATAGTACTTTATGCAACTGATACATAATGAGAGGCCTTAAAATACGAGTGTGGTTTTATGAAACAAGCGTTAGCGAGTTTCATAATAGGATCACACGAGTGTTTTAAGGCCTAATTATGTACAGATGCATACACTACTTTATCTACTTTTATTATCTACTTTATCTACACATATTATCATAAGTACTCTAAAATGGGTTCAGAAATAGCTGTAGGGAATTGACCTGCATTGCTACTAGTGTTACCTGTACAACATCAATAGACTATAGAATTTAAAATAATGCAATAAAAAATTAACTTGAACAAATACAGAAACAAATTATTTAGTCACATCGAAGTCGTGCGTTTGTTCTCCAATCTAAAAAATCTTAGTACTTTTTTACTAGTACTAAATTTGGTTATCGATTTTTCTGACAATAAGTTATTTGTTGCAATCGTGACTGCATTTACAATATCCGACGGAGTGTTAATATAGTCAATAGTTATCGGAGTCACTTCTACTCATATTTTCAACTTAAATGTAAATTACAAACAACTTTTCACAATTCTACTTTCGTAACAGCAAAAAACCAACAATCAAATAACAATATTAATGGCGGCAATTCGATCCTCCGTCAAAACTCGTCCGTTTTTTAAATCATAGACAAACGAATGAAGTCCTTATTTTCATATCACTCCAGATCAAATGTCGTGCGGTTTATATTAAAAAAACATACTGAATTGACGTTTCGTATCGATAACTGTTTTAATATCTATGGATACTAGAATAGAGACCCACTTGAGTTTTGACAGCTGTTCCAAATTTAAATGTAATTAAACTATCGGTTGCCGATATCGTAAAGTAAAAATTACGATGCACCCACAGATACAGATTTCCTAATATAGTCTATTTGCTTATCGCTGCCAAACATATTGTAGAGAACTTATAATATGGATGTAGATAAAATCTTTCAACTTGGTCAATTTGTTTTTTGAGCCAACCCGCGTGGGAATTAGTAGTGAAATCTGTCTAGATAATATTTTTTGTGATTGTAAATGCTTGGATAAAGCAATATTTAAGTCCTTTAGTTCAGATCATAGAGGTCAGAGAGCATCTTTCCCAAACACTTTCCAAGAAATACCACAAACTATAACATACAGACCCATAACTAGTTATCGTTTAGAACTATTCAAAAATGAAGTTCATAATGATCTATGTATGTTATCCATTTCACATTATGACCTAAATTGTTGTTACAAAAAAATATTTGGCATAATTATAAATAATTTTAATACTCATTTCAAAATGAAAACTATTTCTGGGTCGAAAACGAAGTTTAGCGAATGGGCTACTGTCGGCATTCATAAATAAATAATTAATAAATATCAGGGACAACCTTACACAAATCGACCTAGTCCCAAACTAAGCAAAGCTTGTACTATGGGTACTAGGCGACGATATACATAATATATAGATACATTATAATACTTAAATACATAAAAAACATCCAAGACCCAGGAACAAACATTCGTGCTCATCACACAAACACTTGACCTGGCCGGGATTCGAACCCGGGACCGCCAGCTTCGTAGGCCGTTGTACAACCCACTGAGCCAAACGTGTCGTCAACATAGAATTAGAAATAAGCTTTATGAATTATATAGAGAAAGAGGTAAACAAGAATACTGATTTCCTGGACTATGTCAAGAATTATTCAAAAATGTTTAAGAAGGTGTGCATAGCCGCTAAGGCAAATTATATTAGTTCTAAGCTCAAAATATCTGACAGTAAAATTAAATCTGTTTGGAATATTATTAATAGGGAAACTGGTAAAACAAAAACTCGCGATTGTCAAGTCAACATTATGACAGGAAATGGTCAGATTATGTCGAACCACGATGTTGCCTCTGCATTCGAGGATTATTTTTCCAACATTGCAATTAATACTACAAGATATTTTCAAACATCTGCGACCGAAGCCCATTTGTTACGTAATGTTAATTTTACTAATGCAATGTAAGCTTTAAATTTAGTCAAGTAAATTCAATAGACGTTATTAAAACATTTAAGTCACTGAATTTAAAGAAAACAGCAACAAACTTCTGTAAAAATTGTTCATCATATCATAGACTCAATTGCACCCTATCTAGCCTTGATTTATAATAATTGCATATCAGAGGGCGTGTTTCCAGATCTTATGAAACTTAGTAAAGTCATACCTCTTTTTAAATCAGGTGACTTGAGTGACTTGACTAGTTTCCGTCCGATATCTATACTACCTGTATTTAGTAAAGTTTTCGAAAAGTTAATGTTGATGGATCTGCTGGGACACTTCAATAGAAATAAACTGCTTAGTAGTAAACAGTTCGGTTTTACAAGGGGACGTTCCACGGCTGATGCAGCATCTGTACTCATTAAATATATTTACAACATCTGGGAGAAATCTTGTGATGCAACTGGAGTTTTTTGTGACCTTTCTAAGGCATTTGATTGCGTTGATCATGGAACACTCATTTTGAAATTAGAACATTATGACCTGTCTATAAATGCCTTAAGCCTTATGTCTTCATATCTCAGCAATAGAACACATACAGTTGTTGTAAATGGAACCCAATCCAGTGGAGCTGCAGTTAAGCTAGGAGTGCCACAGGGCTCTATCTTAGGGCCATTTCTTTTTTTCACTTTATATAAATGACTTACCATCTATAGTAGAAAATCTTTGTGATATAGTACTATTTGCTGATGATACATCATTAATTTTCAGTTGACCGGAAAGCAACAGACTATGCCGAAATTAATAGTGTATTAGTTAAAGTACTTGACTGGTTTAATATTAATAATCTGGTATTGAATGCTAATAAAACGAAATGTGTTAGATTTGCTTTACCGAATGTTAGAGCAGTGGATTCTACTATATCGCTCAATGGTAAATTTTTAGAAATGGTGGATAGGGCATCATTCTTAGGTATAACACTGGACAAGAACTTGCAATGGAGTCCCCATTTAGCAGTACTTGCAGGTAAATTAAGTTCAGCAGCTTCCGCTATTAGAAAAATTAGACAATGGACCAATGTTGATACTGCTCGCTTAGTATATCATAGTTATTTTCATAGTATCATGTCATACGGTATTCTGGTTTGGGGCAAAGCAGCTGACATACAGACTATATTTGTGTTACAAAAAAGAGCGATTCGTTCTATATATAACCTGAACTCCCGTGACTCCTTAAGAGAACTTTTTAAAGACATCAACATATTAACCGTAGCGTCCCAATATATTTATGAGAATATTATTTATGTTATTAAGAACCTAGAGTCTTTTACTAAGAATTCAGATATCCACAATTTTAATACTAGAAATAAAAACAAAATCGCTATTAGAAAGTTCCGCGTTCGTAAAGTAGCCAAATCATTCGTAGGCCAATGTATACATTTTTATAATAAGCTACCAGATGATGCTTTGAAATTATCGTTTCCGGCTCTCAAAAATTACTTAAAAGAGTCCCTAATGGCAAAGGCTTATTATAGGGTAGAGGACTATTTAACAGACAAAAATGCATGGCCCAAAACAGAAACCAAATAATTTACTTTTACCGGGACACGGTTCTTATAAGGTGGCATATCAAACGTATGTAAGTTGTTTTAAATAAAAATCACTATTTTGCTTTTTTATATTCTATTTTTTTTTTATATAAGTTTTGATATGTTCCCTTGAAGAACTACGCATTGAGTTTATACTCAAAACATATATTTAGGATAGGCTAAGCACGAATATTGTAATAGATATAAGAGTTATTTCGAAAAAATGACTGACTGTTGAGTTTGTTTCGGCTTTCTTCTCTTCAGTGGTCTCCTCTTGGGAAACGCCGTACAGTCAGACTTGTAAAAGTGCCCTTGTGGCCTACTTACAGAATAAAGATCATTATTTCATTATTATTATTTCATTATACTCTTAAAGCAGAAAGTGAATGTCCGGTTGTAAAGTCGGTGTCCTAACTTAAGTATCCACGCCTGTATCTCTACTTATATAAATGCCTGAATACTTATGTGAGGGCACCCTGTGCTGAGCAGTCAAGTATCTGGTTGAAGACAGACAGAAGTGGCGGTCATTTCACCGACAAGAGTGTAGTCTTAAGTTAAATGATAAATAATGAGATTTACAAGTACGTAGTTACGTAGGTGAAAGGTTGAAAAGATATAGCTAAGTCGATTGGGATTATAGGATCACCACGCGGCTCAGTTTGCGAAGCATCCTCGTTCTAGGATTGAATGCAATAAGACACGAATACCTATTGAATTTTACACCACATGATCCTAAGAAGAACCTCCTGTTGCATCTGTTCCCACTAAGGGGTACGATGGTAGAGAGAGATGGAAGAAATTCCAATTGTCCCTACCAAGGGGTACAGTGGTAGAGGAAGGTCGAAAAAATTCCATCTACCCCTATCAGTCGGACCTAGAAGAAATAAGTGGATATATTATTAATACTTTTTCTTTCTTCCCCACCGGGAAGAAAGAAAAAATATTCCACCTATCTCTATCACGGGGGAAATGGTGGTAGGGACAGAACTTTAAGCCTCGGATGACAACTCTATTATAATAATCATTTTCATCCTTAATATGTGACTTGAAAACCTGTTGTAATCATTTAAATATATTCCCGTCTCAATCCATGTGTTCAGATGGACAGCAAAAGAGAAAAGCATAATATATATAAAGGGGGTTACTTTTCCCTGCAGGTGAGATAAATATAGCTTCCCCGATCCGGGTCAGACGGATCTGTGGAGCTTCGCCTTCGGTCGGTTTAGGGAGCAACCGCACTATAGGATTGAAATCAATAAGATACGAATACCTATTGAAATGCAGGTATTTGTGTATCGACTGCAAAAATGATAAATACATAAGGCCGGCAACGCACTTGTGACTCATCTGGTGTTGCAGGTGTCAATGGGCGACAGTGATCGCTTACCATCAGTAGATGCGTCTGCTCGTTTGCCCCTATAACATAAATAATATTAATACCTATTCAAATACAATTTACATTATAGGTACCATAATAAGTTTAGGTAATATATAAAGCATCAGGGTGTGCTTTTAAAATTAAAGGTTTTTTCGAAATGGTGCATACCCTAGAAACATCAAAGAAATATTTTAATTGACATCATTGTTTATCGTTGCGTAGGTTTAGACAATCGAGGCGTTGTTATTTGCATACGAATTCATACAAACAAAGCTTTGTTTGAACACAACCGTTTTGTCTCTATTTGCTCGGAAAGTCTCGACAAATGAGCAATTTCTATTCAAATACACTTTCATGTCTCATTTTAGACGGTTCTGAGGTCTGAAAGCCTTACGAGTGCTTATGTCATGCGCATACATTACAGTGTTATCACTTTATAAAGACGATGATGGTATAATAGATTCAACAGGCCAGTTGGTTCTAGTGTTCTTTGTATTACTAAAAGTGCCGAAGTAATTTCATGTCATCAGTCATGATTTGTCAAACGTCTGACCGCCAAAAAGTATTAACTAGAAGGTCCCCGCAACCTTGTTTCTCGGAGGAGGTAAAAATCATAACCTTTTTTTTTGCTTCAGCGTAATCGGATAAAAAGTATGTGTGGATACCCCGCAACTCCAGTACCAAAAATAGTTGAAATCTGTTTAGCCTTTTTGACGGAATGAAGCCAAAACATACAAAAAAATCGTAAAAAAATATTCTTTTGATCCAGTCACCTACATTTATACTGCGTTTCACTTAATTTTTTTTGAAAATATCTTCAATGTACTGTCATTTCATTTTTACAACTAGATGTGTCGTTTTTAAAAGTAATAACTTCTACGAAAGTCTGGAGAGCGTTTGTGGCCGATGTTTTCCACTGTATCTATAAGATTCTTAATATTTTCTTCTGTTTCCGCGATTATTACTCATTGAAATAAAACAATTTAACCCCGCGATTATTACTCATTGAAATAAAACAATTTAACTCATTGAAATAAAACAATTTTCCAGCTTTCCATGGTCCCGTGACCATGGAAAGCTGGAAAGCTTCCGAAACGTCGGGAACTAAAATGAGATAATATACGCGATATAATCCGTTAAATTATAAGATTCTTCTTATATGAAAAACAGACACCAGCATCTTGAAGTGTTCTTAAGTATAAAGTGGAGACAAATTGCAAAGGCGGCTTAAGTCGAGAGGACCAAGGACGAAGAGCAGCCCTTTACGACTACATCATCATCGAGGCCACGACCACTCTGACAAGAGTGAGACGACTAGAAAGAAAGAAAGTGGAAACTACTTAAGCGCGTATTAAATAGGGCTTGTTCAGAAATCATGTGATTATATTTGGCGGATTTTGACCCCCCTGGTGATGTTTACGTTGGTGATTATATCGCTACCCTTTCCCCACTATTCAATATCACGTGTTTTTTTGGGACTAAGTACACGTGATATCTTCTAATTGGGTACGTTTTCAATTATAGCTTTTCTTTTACCAAGTTCGGTTAATGAAATCAATATTTTCAAGCTAATGTTCCTTTTATTCTAAAATTCACTTCATAAATTCTAAGAGCTAGCAAAAATCATGTAGTGCTTATTGCTTTTAGATAGAAAATTATTTGAATATCATATTCTACAGAGTTAGACCTTTAACTAAGTAGAGACCGAGAGAAGCAAGACCAAGCTACCGCCTTTTGCATGTGACGTTTGTAAAGCAAATAAAACTTTGTAATCCTGCGCAAGTTATGCGTAAGTTTAAATGAAATTAGGCTAAAAGTTGAAATGCTAAGGAAATAGCCTGTTCCTTGAGATAATTATCAAACTCACTTTGGCAGTTCTGAGTTGAAGTCCAAAATAAATAAATTATATTGTTATGTTAAAGTGTTACTACGTATATACTTTGTACTTATATTGTATGTATGTATGTGTATTGTTTGAATAGAATGTATTATATTAAATTTGTTGATTGTTGTTTATTTTCTTTTTTTCTGTACTCAACTTTAACGATCCTGCAACAAATGCTAGTTTTTGTTGTTGGCTTATGGTTGACTGGTAGAATTTGGCTTAAGGTATCCATTAAGTCGGCCATTTTTAGCATTTGTGCAATAAAGTGTAAATAAATGAAGTTTGCTATTTGATCATTTTTAAGTAAGAAATTCAATTAAAATTTGGAAAGAAACTACTGAATGAAACAAATGAATGAAAATTAAAAAAAAAAACGGCTAAAGGTACTACGTACTAGCATGCCCATTATTTATGGTTATTCTTTGTTATAGTGGGCAAAATGGGAGAAGGAGTAATTTTAAAGCACTATGACAGATGAATAGACAGACAGAGATAGATGGTTTTGTAATAAGAGTTCTGTTGGTATTCTTTGGGTACGAAAACCTAATAAAGTGTATAAGATTTTTTTCTTTTCCCGATTATGTTAGCTATTCTCTCGAGCATTATCCAAAAGTGATTCAAAGTTGGAAAATGTAGTCTTCCCTAACCAGTCACCCGCTCGTGATTATGGTTTGAACTCTATTTATATTTGAAATGAGAACTACAGTTGTGGAAACCACTAGAGTGGTTAAACTCCAATCTAACGCCTAGTATTTACCCCAAAATTATTACAACGAAAATCTAATCAAAACCGGATGAAGGCGGAATTCGTAATTAGGTAGCTGTGATTCACCTTTACCCTTTAGGGCTATCCGTCTCTTGAAAATGGATCATATCAGGATTCAGTTAATGAAAATGAATGCTGATATATAAGAATGTCAACAATATTTGATGGTAAGCAAAATATCAATGAGGTAAGAATCGTAGAGAGTAGACTTTTAACGAATTCCTTTGTTAAATATAGAAACTTAAAAAACAGAGTGATTGATAGACTGGGAAATTTAATTGTATGTACGAGTATACACAAATTTACCTTTTTTGTCCTTCTATTATATTTTTACTTGTATAAATTGTGTTATAATTTATAAAAACATTACAAGTCGGTTAGAACACATCGCTAAAGTAGAGATAATTATTGTAGCGATATCTCGGATATACGTTTTTTATCATGTTAAATTTGGCACTGAAATAAATATAGTCAAAGCATTTCTTTAAATATCAATCACAAGGGTTTTTGTAATAAGGTTGCTGTCTGAAATTCGACAGTCACGCTCACGCAAAAAGTCAAAACTGAGCTTATTAACATTAGGTATAAGGCAACTTTGGTTATTCAAAATCTAATCAAGTTTACTATACGGTACTACGTTCTCATATTTAGAAGACAACTTTAATCAATAATCCACTCATCATTTGTATTAAAAATGGCCGTCCCATGCTTGAACGATCAAAAACTATGCCGAGGTCGGTCACGCGATACAAATATTAAATTGACATGAAGCACTATAGCTATGATAATAACAAAGGTTTTCCACAGATATGTGACAGTCTTATTTCAAAAGGGCTTATATTCATGTAATTCTACTTTTGAAATCGACTTTATGTATTCTGTGTAAATGTTCAGTTTGAAACGGACAATCTTTTTTCCCGAAAGTCACTCATGGGCCGGCTATTGTAGACTATACGAGTGTGAAGTTAGCAGCCTAAAGTTAGCAGCCCAAGATAACCCGACCAAATGAAGAAGTCTTGCTGGATTTCTACAAAAATGTAAAAAAATACGTATTATTAATGACAAATCAAAAGTGATTCGCATAGAATTTAATTTTTCAACTTTTGCCGGACGCATTAAAGTGCGAAATATACTCAAATACCACAAAAATCGTTGGTCAGCTAACTTCACAAACCTGGCAGCCCAATTTCAGTGATTAATTACAATCCCGACATGAAGATGTCTAGATTACACTTTTTATCTACATTGATTAGAAGCCTTAAAATTGCTTTCTACTAAATTGCATCGTGTAAACATTGAAAAGAGCTGCTTCTGTCGAAATAAGAGAAACTACACAAATAGAAAATAACCTTAAATTTTCGATGATTTATATAGGCGAATAAACCGTAATTTTCAATGATTTCAATATTTTAAATACGTTCTTGCTAAAAGCTCTAGAGAATGAGCTTTTAGAAACAATATACAGTGCTAACTTACCACGATTACTACAGCCACTGTGGGCCAAGTTAAGTGACTAGCCTAACTTACCGCCGGCTAGTCACCATTAAACAGTACTTTTGACCGATATCAAGATAACAGACCTCTTTTGCAGGAGACAGTTAAAAGCAATAAGGAGTTAGCTATCAGAAACTGATTTTAAAACTCACTGAATTTGCCAAGGTTACTAAAGAATCTGCAGCTGATAGAAAGTTAGCGGCCTAAAATGATTTTCAAGCCTATAAAGATTTTCAACAACTTGAAGACAAAAGACCACTTTGAATTGAAAGATTTTATAAGCTTTGAAGGTAAAGCTTTCTAAAACAGCTTTAAAAACTGACTTCACGAAATTACAACAGCTTTTGTGGACAAGAACAAATCAGTGGCCTAACTTTCTGTAATAGGTTATCTAATAAACCGTTATTTTAATTGAGACCAAGGTGAAAGACCACTCCGGCGTGGATGTCGCTAAAAGCTCTAGTGCATTAGCTTTCAGAAACAGTATACAAAGCTAACTTGCCGAGATTACTACTGCCTCTGTGAGCCAGGCTAAGTTAGCAGCCTAAATTACTGCCGACCAGTAGGTATTAAAAAGTAAGTTTGACCGATAACACGATGACAGACCACTTTTAAAAGAAAACAGTTAGTAGCAAAAAGGTGTTAGCTATCAGAAACTGCGTTTGGACCTCACTTGCAAAAATATAACAGAATCTGCAGCTGATAGAAAGTTAGCAGCCTTAACTGATTTTCATAACAATTGTAATTTTCACCAACCTTAAGACAAATAGCCACATTGAACTGCCAATTTTCAAAAGCTCTGAAGATAAAACTTTCCAAAATAGCTTTAAGAACTGACTTGCCGAAATTACTAGAGTTTTTGTGGGCAAGATCAAGTCAGCGGCCTAACTCTCTGTGGTAGTTTATCTAATAAACCGTTATTTTAATTGAGACCAAGATGAAAGACCACTCCAGCGTGGATGTCGCTTAAAGCTCTAGTGCATTAGCTTTCAGAAACTGTATACAAAGCTAACTTGCCGAGATTACTACTGCCTCTGTGAGCCAGGCTAAGTTAGCAGCCTAAATTACTGCCGACCAGTAGCTATTAAAAAGTAAGTTTGACCGATATCAAGATGACAGACCACTTTAAAAAAAAAACAGTTAGTAGCAAAAAGGTGTTAGCTATCAGAAAATGCTTTTGGATCTCACTTGCAAAAAATATTACAGAATCTGCAGCTGATAGAAAGTTAGCAGCCTTAACTGATTTTCATAACAATTGTAATTTTCACCAACCTTAAGACAAATAGCCACATTAAACTGCCAATTTTTGAAAGCGCTGAAGATAAAGCTTTCCAAAAGAGCTTTGAGAACTGAGTTGCCGAAATTAGTAGAGCTTTTGTGGACAAGACCAAGTCAGCAGCCTAACTCTCTGTGGTAGGTTATCTAATAAACCGTTATTTTAATTGAGACCAAGATGAAAGACCACTCCGGCGTGGATGTCGCTTAAAGCTCTAGTGCATTAGCTTTCAGAAACAGTATACAAAGCTAACTTGCCGAGATTACTACTGCCTCTGTGGGCCAGGCTAAGTTAGCAGCCTAAGTTACTGCCAACTAGTAGCTATTAAAAGTAATTTTGACCTTTATCAAGATGACAGACCACTTTTAAAAGAAAACAGTTAATAGCAAAGAGGTGTTAGCTATCAGAAACTGCTTTTCGATCTCACTTGCAAAAAATATTACAGAATCTGCAGCTGCTAGAAAGTTAGCAGCCTTAACTGATTTTTATAACAATTGTAATTTTCACCAACCTTAAGATGAATAGCCACATTAAACTGCCAATTTTTGAAAGCTCTGAAGATAAAACTTTCTAAAATAGCTTTGAGAACTGACTTGCCGAAATTACTAGAGCTTTTGTGGGCAATACCAAGTCAGCGGCCTAACTCTCTGTGGTAGGTTATCTAATAAACCGTTATTTTAATTGAGACCAAGATGAAAGACCACTCCGGCGTGGATGTCGCTTAAAGCTCTAGTGCATTAGCTTTCAGAAACAGTATACAAAGCTAACTTGCCGAGATTACTACTGCCTCTGTGAGCCAGGCTAAGTTAGCAGCCTACATTACTGCCGACTAGTAGCTATTAAAAAGTAATTGTGACCGCTATCAAGATGCCACACCACTTTAAAAAGAATACAGTTAAAAGCAAAATAGTGTAAGCTATCAGAAAATGCTTTTGGATCTCACTTGCAAAAAATATTACAGAATCTGCAGCTGATAGAAAGTTAGCAGCCTTAACTGATTTTTATAACAATTGTAATTTTCACCAACCTTAAGATGAATAGCCACATTGAACTGCCAATTTTTGAAAGCTCTGAAGATAAAACTTTCTAAAATAGCTTTGAGAACTGACTTGCCGAAATTACTAGAGCTTTTGTGGGCAATACCAAGTCAGCGGCCTAACTCTCTGTGATAGGTTATCTAATAAACCGTTATTTTAATTGAGACCAAGATGAAAGACCACTCCGGCTTGGATGTCGCTAAAAGCTCTAGTGCATTAGCTTTCAGAAACAGTATACAAAGCTAACTTGCCGAGATAACTACTGCCTCTGTGAGCCAGGCTAAGTTAGCAGCCTAAATTTTTGCCGACTAGTAGCTCTTAAAAAGTAATTGTGACCGATATCAAGATGACAGACCACTTTTAAAAGAAAACAGTTAGTAGCAAAAAGGTGTTAGCTATCAGAAACTGCTTTTGGACCTCACTTGCAAAATTGTTACAGAATCTGCAGCTGATAGAAAGTTAGCAGCCTTAACTGATTTTCATAACAATTGTAATTTTCACCAACCTTAAGACAAATAGCCACATTAAACTGCCAATTTTTGAAAGCTCTGAAGATAAAGCTTTCCAAAAGAGCTTTGAGAACTGACTTGCCGAAATTAGTAGAGCTTTTGTGGACAAGACCAAGTCAGCAGCCTAACTCTCTGTGGTAGGTTATCTAAGAAACCGTTATTTTAATTGAGACCAAGATGAAAGACCACTCCAGCGTGGATGTCGCTTAAAGCTCTAGTGCATTAGCTTTCAGAAACAGTATACAAAGCTAACTTGCCGAGTTTACTACTGCCTCTGTGAGCCAGGCTAAGTTAGCAGCCTAAATTACTGCCGACCAGTAGCTATTAAAAAGTAAGTTTGACCGATATCAAGATGACAGACCACTTTGAAAAAAAAACAGTTAGTAGCAAAAAGGTGTTAGCTATCAGAAAATGCTTTTGGATCTCACTTGCAAAAAATATTATAGAATCTGCAGCTGATAGAAAGTTAGCAGCCTTAACTGATTTTCATAACAATTGTAATTTTTACCAACCTTAAGACAAATAGCCACATTGAACTGCCAATTTTTGAAAGCTCTGAAGATAAAACTTTCCAAAATAGCTTTGAGAACTGACTTGCCGAAATTACTAGAGCTTTTGTAGGCAAGACCAAGTCAGCGGCCTAACTCTGTGGTAGTTTATCTAATAAACCGTTATTTTAATTGAGACCAAGATGAAAGACCACTCCGGCGTAGATGTCGCTAAAAGCTCTAGTGCATTAGCTTTCAGAAACAGTATACAAAGCTAACTTGCCGAGTTTACTACTGCATCTGTGAGCGAGGCTAAGTTAGCAGCCTAAATTACTGCCGACCAGTAGCTATTAAAAAGTAAGTTTGACCGATATCAAGATGACAGGCCACTTTAAAAAAAAAACAGTTAGTAGCAAAAAGGTGTTAGCTATCCGAAAATGCTTTTGGATCTCACTTGCAAAAAATATTACAGAATCTGCAGCTGATAGAAAGTTAGCAGCCTTAACTGATTTTTATAACAATTGTAATTTTCACCAACCTTAAGACGAATAGCCACATTGAACTGCCAATTTTTGAAAGCTCTGAAGATAAAACTTTCTAAAATAGCTTTGAGAACTGACTTGCCGAAATTACTACAGCTTTTGTGGGCAAGACCAAGTCAGCGGCCTAACTCTCTGAGATAGGTTATCTAATAAACCGTTATTTTAATTGAGACCAAGATGAAAGACCTCTCCGGCGTAGATGTCGCTAAAAGCTCTAGTGCATTAGCTTTCAGAAACAGTATACAAAGCTAACTTGCCGAGATTACTACTGCCTCTGTGAGCCAGGCTAAGTTAGCAGCCTAAATTTTTGCCGACTAGTAGCTATTAAAAAGTAATTGTGACCGATATCAAGATGACAGACCACTTTTAAAAGAAAACAGTTAGTAGCAAAAAGGTGTTAGCTATCATAAAATGCTTTTGGATCTCACTTGCAAAAAATATTACAGAATCTGCAGCTGATAGAAAGTTAGCAGCCTTAACTGATTTTCATAACAATTGTAATTTTTACCAACCTTAAGACAAATAGCCACATTGAACTGCCAATTTTTGAAAGCTCTGAAGATAAAACTTTCCAAAATAGCTTTGAGAACTGACTTGCCGAAATTACTAGAGCTTTTGTAGGCAAGACCAAGTCAGCGGCCTAACTCTGTGGTAGTTTATCTAATAAACCGTTATTTTAATTGAGACCAAGATGAAAGACCACTCCGGCGTAGATGTCGCTAAAAGCTCTAGTGCATTAGCTTTCAGAAACAGTATACAAAGCTAACTTGCCGAGTTTACTACTGCATCTGTGAGCGAGGCTAAGTTAGCAGCCTAAATTACTGCCGACCAGTAGCTATTAAAAAGTAAGTTTGACCGATATCAAGATGACAGACCACTTTTAAAAGAAAACAGTTAGTAGCAAAAAGGTGTTAGCTATCCGAAAATGCTTTTGGATCTCACTTGCAAAAAATATTACAGAATCTGCAGCTGATAGAAAGTTAGCAGCCTTAACTGATTTTTATAACAATTGTAATTTTCACCAACCTTAAGACGAATAGCTACATTGAACTGCCAATTTTTGAAAGCTCTGAAGATAAAACTTTCTAAAATAGCTTTGAGAACTGACTTGCCGAAATTACTAGAGCTTTTGTGGGCAAGACCAAGTCAGCGGCCTAACTCTCTGTGATAGGTTATCTAATAAACCATTATTTTAATTGAGACCAAGATGAAAGACCACTCCGGCTTGGATGTCGCTAAAAGCTCTAGTGCATTAGCTTTCAGAAACAGTATACAAAGCTAACTTGCCGAGATTACTACTGCCTCTGTGAGCCAGGCTAAGTTAGCAGCCTAAATTACTGCCGACTAGTAGCTATTAAAAAGTAATTGTGACTGCTATCAAGATGCCAGACCACTTTAAAAAGAATACAGTTAAAAGCAAAATAGTGAAAGCTATCAGAAAATGCTTTTGGATCTCACTTGCAAAAAATATTACAGAATCTGCAGCTGATAGAAAGTTAGCAGCCTTAACTGATTTTTATAACAATTGTAATTTTCACCAACCTTAAGACAAATAGCCACATTGAACTGCCAATTTTTGAAAGCTCTGAAGAAAAATCTTTCCAAAATAGCTTTGAGAACTGACTTGCCGAAATAACTAGAGCTTTTGTGGGCAAGACCAAGTCAGCGGCCTAACTCTCTGTGGTAGTTTATCTAATAAACCGTTATTTTAATTGAGACCAAGATGAAAGACCACTCCGGCGTGGATGTCGCTTAAAGCTCTAGTGCATTCGCTTTCAGAAACAGTATACAAAGCTAACTTGCCGAGATTACTACTGCCTCTGTGAGCCAGGCTAAGTTAGCAGCCTAAATTACTGCCGACCAGTAGCTATTAAAAAGTAATTGTGACTGCTATCAAGATGCCAGACCACTTTAAAAAGAATACAGTTAAAAGCAAAATAGTGAAAGCTATCAGAAAATGCTTTTGGATCTCACTTGCAAAAAATATTACAGAATCTGCAGCTGATAGAAAGTTAGCAGCCTTAACTGATTTTCATAACAATTGTAATTTTTACCAACCTTAAGACAAATAGCCACATTGAACTGCCAATTTTTGAAAGCTCTGAAGATAAAACTTTCTAAAATAGCTTTGAGAACTGACTTGCCGAAATTACTAGAGCTTTTGTAGGCAAGACCAAGTCAGCGGCCTAACTCTGTGGTAGTTTATCTAATAAACCGTTATTTTAATTGAGACCAAGATGAAAGACCACTCCGGCGTAGATGTCGCTAAAAGCTCTAGTGCATTAGCTTTCAGAAACAGTATACAAAGCTAACTTGCCGAGATTACTTCTGCCTCTGTGAGCCAGGCTAAGTTAGCAGCCTAAATTTTTGCCGACCAGTAGCTATTAAAAAGTAATTGTGACCGATATCAAGATGCCAGACCACTTTAGAAAGAAAATAGTTAAAAGCAAAATAGTGTAAGCTATCAGAAAATGCTTTTGGATCTCACTTGCAAAAAATATTACTAAAAAATACTATTAAAGTTAGCAGCCTTAACTGATTTTCATAACAATTGTAATTTTCACCAACCTTAAGACAAATAGCCACATTAAACTGCCAATTTTTGAAAGCTCTGAAGATAAAGCTTTCCAAAAGAGCTTTGAGAACTGACTTGCCGAAATTAGTAGAGCTTTTGTGGACAAGACCAAGTCAGCAGCCTAACTCTCTGTGGTAGGTTATCTAAGAAACCGTTATTTTAATTGAGACCAAGATGAAAGACCACTCCAGCGTGGATGTCGCTTAAAGCTCTAGTGCATTAGCTTTCAGAAACAGTATACAAAGCTAACTTGCCGAGTTTACTACTGCCTCTGTGAGCCAGGCTAAGTTAGCAGCCTAAATTACTGCCGACCAGTAGCTATTAAAAAGTAAGTTTGACCGATATCAAGATGACAGACCACTTTGAAAAAAAAACAGTTAGTAGCAAAAAGGTGTTAGCTATCAGAAAATGCTTTTGGATCTCACTTGCAAAAAATATTATAGAATCTGCAGCTGATAGAAAGTTAGCAGCCTTAACTGATTTTCATAACAATTGTAATTTTTACCAACCTTAAGACAAATAGCCACATTGAACTGCCAATTTTTGAAAGCTCTGAAGATAAAACTTTCCAAAATAGCTTTGAGAACTGACTTGCCGAAATTACTAGAGCTTTTGTAGGCAAGACCAAGTCAGCGGCCTAACTCTGTGGTAGTTTATCTAATAAACCGTTATTTTAATTGAGACCAAGATGAAAGACCACTCCGGCGTAGATGTCGCTAAAAGCTCTAGTGCATTAGCTTTCAGAAACAGTATACAAAGCTAACTTGCCGAGTTTACTACTGCATCTGTGAGCGAGGCTAAGTTAGCAGCCTAAATTACTGCCGACCAGTAGCTATTAAAAAGTAAGTTTGACCGATATCAAGATGACAGGCCACTTTAAAAAAAAAACAGTTAGTAGCAAAAAGGTGTTAGCTATCCGAAAATGCTTTTGGATCTCACTTGCAAAAAATATTACAGAATCTGCAGCTGATAGAAAGTTAGCAGCCTTAACTGATTTTTATAACAATTGTAATTTTCACCAACCTTAAGACGAATAGCCACATTGAACTGCCAATTTTTGAAAGCTCTGAAGATAAAACTTTCTAAAATAGCTTTGAGAACTGACTTGCCGAAATTACTACAGCTTTTGTGGGCAAGACCAAGTCAGCGGCCTAACTCTCTGAGATAGGTTATCTAATAAACCGTTATTTTAATTGAGACCAAGATGAAAGACCACTCCGGCTTGGATGTCGCTAAAAGCTCTAGTGCATTAGCTTTCAGAAACAGTATATAAAGCTAACTTGCCGAGATTACTACTGCCTCTGTGAGCCAGGCTAAATTAGCAGCCTAAATTACTGCCGACCAGTAGCTATTAAAAAGTAAGTTTGACCGATATCAAGATGACAGACCACTTTTATAAAAAGCAGTTAGTAGCAAAAAGGTGTTAGCTATCAGAAACTGCGTTTGGACCTCACTTCCAAAAATATTACAGAATCTGCAGCTGATAGAAAGTTAGCAGCCTTAACTGAGTTTTATAACAATTGTAATTTTCACCAACCTTAAGATATGTAGCCACATTGAACTGCCAATTTTTGAAAGTTCTGAAGATAAAACTTTCCAAAATAGCTTTGAGAACTGACTTGCCGAAATTACTAGAGCTTTTGTGGGCAAGACCAAGTCAGCGGCCTAACTCTGTGGTAGGTTATATAATAAACCGTTATTTTAATTGAGACCAAGATGAAAGACCACTCCGGCTTGGATGTCGCTAATAGCTCTAGTGCATTAGCTTTCAGAAACAGTATACAAAGCTAACTTGCCGAGATTACTACTGCCTCTGTGAGCCAGGCTAAGTTAGCAGCCTAAATTACTGCCGACTAGTAGCTATTAAAAAGATATTGTGACTGCTATCAAGATGCCAGACCACTTTAAAAAGAATACAGTTAAAAGCAAAATAGTGAATGCTATCAGAAAATGTTTTTGTTAAAAAGTTTATTTATTTTACACTTTAGTTAATCGTTACTTAAAAGTGTATCTCATGACGATTCAAACAAGCCCAAACACGGCTAGGATACATTATTTTATTACATAGATCTGGTGCCTACCTTCCGGCTCCATCATCAAATCAATTCGATGGTACCATTGTCATCAAGAACATTTAAATTTGTAACTATGAAGTTGCTTAACTAAATTAATCAAGATATTTTGTCGCCACCCGTAAATAGTTTATCACTGAGGAGTTCCGATGGCATTCTGTGGTCTTCTGCATCAGTTCCACTTCACCAATTTACACTTTCTGAATGCAAATGCTTATTATGTTTCTTATTATACCAAAATCGCTATATGTATGCCTACAATATTTGAGAAGTTCCTTCAATTCCTCATGGATTCCATCAGCAGATCTTCACCAAAATTAAATGGGACCAACAAAAAAGTACCTCCTATAAAATCAAAAAAAATTTTTTTGAAATCGGTCAAATAGTCTTTGAATAATCGGTGAACATCCATAAACAAAAAAAAAACCCGCCGAATTGAGAACCTCCTTTTATGGAAGTCGGTCAAAAAAGGTCAAAACCCGTGATTCGATTGACTGTGATATTTGCTGTCGCAAATTCCATAAAACATGTTACGTTACTATAGATGAAATTAAAAATAAAATAGATGCTTTCGATAAAAAAAAACAAAATCAGGGGAAATGCGAATTGTGCCGTGTAAACGTATAAAAAGTAGTCGTGCGTAAAAGGTCTTCAAACGCTGCTATATTTTTTAAATTTCTTTTTAATTCCTTCTGGCACATGTGTAACCGTCTACCCATTAGACCCATCTGCCAAATACATATACAAATTTATTTGGGTTCTCAAAAGTATCGCCAAATATTTTATTGCCGATTATCAGTTCACAACCAATTTTTCGAATTATTTTATTTCGCCGAAAGAACATGTGTCAATTTATCAAAAGAATTCGTTATATTTTCCCAACCTAACGTTTAACAACTTTATGTTTGGTTTGTTTTTATAAATCCGCTCTATGAAATGTAAACTTTTCGAGTAGTAGAATGGTTTACTTCGAATAATATTACATTTCGTGATAGAATGAAACAGAAGCTCTACTAATCTTAATAAGTGAGCTCTGAAAGCTGTTTCTGAATGCTAATAAAAAATAAATAAATCAATGAATAAAAAAAAAAATTTAAATAAAATAAAAAAAACATTTAATTCGGACAACGTTATCCATATAGTGTTAGTATTACAATTAAACTTAAATAACTATGTTAGTACCTAAACTTAAGTGCTGAGAGGTCCAGTGCCTGATTAGGGCGCTGTCCCATCTCTCTGCCACGACGGTCAGGAGACTGTGGCGACTGGCGCGCACTCTGCGGAGTGTCGCGGCGTAACGCTTGCGCAGCGTGGCGTGGAATTCATCCACCTGCGCGTCGGCGAACATGCCCGATGCGCTACAGTATCGCGGCAGCCGCAACAGTACCCTGAACGCGTCATTGTATTGTACACGCATTGCATTCATAGCACGCTGTGTGTACCTCGACCACAGGCTACAGGCGTACAGCGAAGTACAGTACGCTCGAAAGAGTGTTACTTTAACTTGAGCTTTACACCTGCTAAACCTCCGGGCTATCATATTGGCCCTGACGGACACTGCTCTACGCTCGCGTTCTATGTCCGCATCGTCACGCAGGTCATCGGTGACCAAATGCCCAAGATATTTAAATGTATAAACCCTCTTTAGTTGCTCGCCATTCGAAAAAATGGGTGGGACATGAGATGGGCACTTGTTCCCCGCCCTAAATACCATGTACTCACTCTTGAGCACATTGTACTTCAGGCCGAGACTCACAGCATAGGATTCACAATTCTCAATCAGTACACGCATACCGCCCACCGAAGGGCTCAGCAGTACCATGTCATCAGCATAGCTTATGTTATTCAAACAAACCCTGTGTATGTGATAACCAACATGCATACTGCTAAGCCCGCCGATAAGGGCATCCATGTACAGATTGAAAAGCATGGCGGAACTAAGCCCTCCCTGCCTGACCCCGCAATCCAAGCCATATTCGTCCGATATTGCATCACCCCAACGAACACTATTTCGCTGGCTCCTGTACCAACACCTAAATATGCGTGTGAGTTCCCTAGGAAATTGCTCTTCGTCAAGTTTCCTCCAAAAAAAGTCGTAGTTAACGAGATCGAAGGCTATAGAGAGATCTAAAAAACACGCATATATAGGCGTCTTCCTGCGAGTGTAGTACTCAACAGCCTGCTTCAAACAAACAATTGCACTTTCGGTAGATAAGCCGGCGCGAAAGCCGAACTGTGCATCATTTAATACTTGTCTAACTGCAAATTGAGCAGGCCGTCGAAAATACGATATAAGAGTGGACGCACCTTAATATGTAAACAGTTTCGACGCAACTTTCCTTCGCTATAGCGCTCATAACACTCATACATTGCACGAAATCTGGCAGGTTATCAACGCAATTGACCGGCATATAAACGCAAAATATTAATAAATGCTTATCACCTGACATTATTTTGAGCGCACTAATCCTAACATTGTCGCACTGTATAAACGAGGCAGATGGAAACATCTTTCTACGCCACAAATAGCGCCGTCCCGCCGTATGGCCTACCGCGAAGCATTGCCGCCAGAGTGTCCACTGCTGAGGTCCCGGTGCAGGCAAACTGATCACTTATCGTATTTAAAAACGCCATGTCATGTGATAAAATCCATGTCTGTCGGTCTGTCTCTGTTTCTGAAAGTTTATACACTAGAGCTTTTAGCGACATCCACGCCGGAGTGGTCTTTCAACTTGGTCTCAATTAAAATAACGGTTTATTAGATAACCTACCACAGAGAGTTAGGCCGCTGATTTGGTCTTGCCCACAAAAGCTCTAGTAATTTCGGCAAGTCAGTTCTCAAAGCTATTTTGGAAAGTTTTATCTTCAGAGTTTTCAAAAACTGGCAGTTCAATGTGGCTATTTGTCTTAAGGTTGGTGAAAATTACAATTGTTATGAAAATCAGTTAAGGCTGCTATCTTTCTATCAGCTGCAGATTCTGTAATATTTTTTGCAAGTTAGATTCAAAAGCATTTTCTGATAGCTAACACTATTTTGCTTTTAACTGTTTTCTGTTACAAGTGGTCTGGCATCTTGATATCGGTCACAATTACTTTTTAATAGCTACTAGTCGGCAGTAATTTAGGCTGCTAACTTAGCCTCGCTCACAGAGGCAGTAGTAATCTGGGCAAGTTAGCTTTGTATACTGTTTCTGAAAGCTAATGCACTAGAGCTTTAAGCGACATCCACGCCGGAGTGGTCTTTCATCTTGGTCTCAATTAAAATAACGGTTTATTAGATAAACTACCACAGAGAGTTAGGCCGCTGACTTGGTCTTCCCCACAAAAGCTCTAGTAATTTCGGCAAGTCAGTTCTCAAAGCTATTTTGGAAAGTTTTATCTTCAGAGTTTTCAAAAATTGGCAGTTCAATGTGGCTATTTGTCTTAAGGTTGGTGAAAATTACAATTGTTATGAAAATCAGTTAAGGCTGCTAACTTTCTATCAACTGCAGATTCTGTAATATTTTTGCAAGTGAGGTCCAAACGCAGTTTCTGATAGCTAACACCTTTTTGCTACTAACTGCTTTTTTAAAAGTGGTCTGTCATCTTGATATCGGTCAATCTTACTTTTTAATAGCTACTGGTCGGCAGTAATTTAGGCTGCTAACTTAGCCTGGCTCACAGAGGCAGTAGTAATCTCGGCAAGTTAGCTTTGTATACTGTTTCTGAAAGCGAATGCACTAGAGCTTTTAGCGACATCCACGCCGGAGTGGTCTTTCATCTTGGTCTCAATTAAAATAATGGTTTATTAGATAAACTACCACAGAGTTAGGCCGCTGACTTGGTCTTGCCCACAAAAGCTCTAGTAATTTCGGCAAGTCAGTTCTCAAAGCTATTTTGGAAAGCTTTATCTTCAGAGCTTTCAAAAATTTGCAGTTCAATGTGGCTATTTGTCTTGAGGATGGTGAAAATTACAATTGGTATGAAAATCAGTTTTAGCTCCTTACTTTCTATCAGCTGCAGATTCTGTAATATTTTTTACAAGTGAGGTCCAAAAGCTATTTCTGATAGCTAACACCTTTTTGCTATTAACTGTTTTCTTTTAAAAGTGGTCTGGCATCTTGATATCGGTCACAATTACTTTTTAATAGCTACTAGTCGGCAGTAATTTAGGCTGCTAACTTAGCCTGGCTCACAGAGAGAGTAGTAATCTCGGCAAGTTAGCTTTGTATACTGTTTCTGAAAGCTAATGCACTAGAGCTTTTAGCGACATCCACGCCGGAGTGGTCTTTCATCTTAGTCTCAATTAAAATAACGGTTTATTAGATAAACTACCACAGAGTTAGGCCGCTGACTTGTCCTGCCTACAGAAGCTCTAGTAATTTCGGCAAGTCAGTTCTCAAAGCTATTTTGGAAAGATTTTTCTTCAGAGCTTTCAAAAATTGGCAGTTCAATGTGGCTATTTGTCTTATGGTTGGTGAAAATTACAATTGTTATAAAAATCAGTTAAGGCTGCTAACTTTCTATCAGCTGCAGATTCTGTAACAATTTTGCAAGTGAGGTCCAAAAGCAGTTTCCGATAGCTTACACCTTTTTACTACTAACTGTTTTCTTTTAAAAGTGGTCTGTCATCTTGATATCGGTCACAATTACTTTTTAATAGCTACTAGTCGGCAAAAATTTAGGCTGCTAACTTAGCCTGGCTCACAGAGGCAGTAGTAATCTCGGCAAGTTAGCTTTGTATACTGTTTCTGAAAGCTAATGCACTAGAGCTTTTAGCGACATCCAAGCCGGAGTGGTCTTTCATCTTAGTCTCAATTAAAATAACGGTTTATTCGATAACCTACCACAGAGAGTTAGGCCGCTGACTTGGACTTGCCCACAAAAGCTCTAGTAATTTCGGCAAGTCAGTTCTCAAAGCTATTTTAGAAAGTTTTATCTTCAGAGTTTTCAAAAACTGGCAGTTCAATGTGGCTATTTGTCTTAAGGTTGGTGAAAATTACAATTGGTATGAAAATCAGTTTTAGCTCCTTACTTTCTATCAGCTGCAGATTCTGTAATATTTTTTACAAGTGAGGTCCAAAAGCTATTTCTGATAGCTAACACCTTTTTGCTATTAACTGTTTTCTTTTAAAAGTGGTCTGTCATCTTGATATCGGTCACAATTACTTTTTAATAGCTACAAGTCGGCAGTAACTTAGGATCCTAACTTAGCCTGTCTCACAGAGGAAGTAGTAATCTCGGCAAGTTAGCTTTGTATACTGTTTCTGAAAGCTAATGCACTAGAGCTTCTAGCGACATCTACGCCGGAGTGGTCTTTTATCTTGAAATCAATTAAAATAACGGTGTATTAGATAACCTACTACAGAGAGTTAGGCCGCTGACTTGGTCTTGCCCACAAAAGCTCCAGTAATTTCGGCAACTCAGTTCTCAAAGCTATTTTGGAAAGCTTTATCTTCTGAGCTTTCAAAAATTTACAGTTCAATGTGGCTTTCTGTGGTCTTAAGGTGAGTGAGAATTACAATTGGTATGAAAATCAGTTAAGGCTGCTTACTTTCTATCAGCTGCAGATTCTGTAATATCCTTTGCAAGTGAGATCCAAAAGCATTTTCTGATAGCGAACACCTCTTTGCTATTAACTTTTTACTTTTAAAAGTGGTCTGTCATCTTGATATCGGTCACAATTACTTTTTAATAGCTACTAGTCGGCAGTAACTTAGGCTGCTAACTTAGCCTGGCTCACAGAGGCAGTAGTAATCTCGGCAAGTTAGCTTTGTATACTGTTTCTGAAAGCTAATGCACTAGAGCTTTTAGCGACATCTACGCCAGAGTGGTCTTTTATCTAGAAATCAATTATAAAAACGGTTTATTAGATAACCTACCACAAAGAGTTAGGTCGCTGACTTGGTCTTGCCCACAAAAGCTCTAGAAATTTCGGCAAGTCAGTTCTTACAGCTATTTTGGAAAGCTTTATCTTCAGAGTTTTCAAAAATTTACAGTTGAATGTGGCTTTGTGTGGTCTTAAGGTTGGAAAAAATTACAATTGGTATAAAAATCAGTTAAAGCTGCTAACTTTCTATAAGCTGCAGATTCTGTAATATTTTTTGCAAGTGAAGTCCAAAAGCAGTTTCTAATAGCTAACACCTTTTTGCTATTAACTGTTTTCTTTTAAAAGTCGTCTGTCATCTTGATATAGGTCACAATTACTTTTTAATAGCTACTAGTCAGCAGTAATTTAGGCTACTAACTTAGCCTGGCTCACAGAGGCAGTAGTAATCTCGGCAAGTTAGCTTTGTATACTGTTTCTGAAAGCTAATGCACTAGAGCTTTTAGCGACATCCACGCTTGAGTGGTCTTTCATCTTGAAATCAATTAAAAAAACGGTTTTTTAGATAACCTACGACAAACAGTTAGGTCGCTGACTTGGTCTTGCCCACAAAAGCTCTCGAAATTTCGGCAAGCCAGTTCTTACAGCTATTTTGGAAAGCTTTATCTTCTGAGCTTTCAAAAATTTGCAGTTCAATGTGGCTTTCTGTGGTCTTAAGGTTGGTAAAAATAACAATTTGTATGGAAATCAGTTATGGCTGCTTACTTTCTATCAGCTGCAGATTCTGTAATATTTTTTGCAAGTGAGATCCAAAAGCAGTTTCTGATAGCTTACACCTCTTTGCTATTAACTGTTTTCTTTTAAAAGTGGTCTGTCATCTTGATAAAGGTCAAAATTACTTTTAATAGCTACTAGTTGGCAGTAACTTAGGCTGCTAACTTAGCCTGGCCCACAGAGGCAGTAGTAATCTCGGCAAGTTAGCTTTGTATACTGTTTCTGAAAGCTAATGCACTAGAACTTTTAGCGACATTCACGTTGGCGTGGTCTTTCATCTTGAAATCTAATAAAATAACGGTTTATTAGATAACCTACCACAGAGAGTTAGGCTGCTGACTTTGTCTTGCCCACAAAAGCTGTTGTAATTTCGGCAAATCAGCTCTCAAAGCTATTTTGGAAAGCTTTATCTTTAGAGCTTTCAAAAATTTGCAGTTCAATGTGGCTTTTTGTCTTGAGGTTGGTGAAAATTACAATTAGTATGAAAATCAGTTTTGGCTGCTTACTTACTATCAGCTGCAGATTCTGTAATATTTTTTACAAGTGAGGTCCAAAAGCAGTTCCTGATAGCTAACACCTTTTTGCTATTAATTGTTTTCTTTTAAAAGTGGTCTGTTATCTTGATATCGGTCACAATTACTTTTTAATAGCTACTAGTCGGCAGTAACTTAGCCTGCTAACTTAGCCTGGCTCACAGAGGCAGTAGTAATCTCGGCAAGTTAGCTTTGTATACAGTTTCTGAAAGCTTATGCACTAGAGCTTTTAGCGACATCCACGCCAAAGTGGTCTTACATCTTGGTCTCAATTAAAATAACGGTTTATTAGATAACCTACCACAGAGAGTTAGGCCGCTGACTTGGTCTTGCCCACAAAAGCTGTAGTAATTTCGGCAAGTCAGTTCTCAAAGCTATTTTGGAAAGTTTTATCTTCAGAGCTTTTTAAAATTGGCAGTTCAATGTGGCTATTTGTCTTAAGGTTGGTGAAAATTACAATTGTTACGAAAATCAGTTAAGGGTGCTAGCTTTCTTTCAGCTGCAGATTCTGTAATATTTTTTGCAAGTGAGATCCAAAAGCATTTTCTGATTGCTAATACTATTTTGCTTTTAATTGTTTTCTTTTAAAAGTGGTCTGGCATCTTGATATCGGTCACAATTGCTTTTTAATAGCTACTAGTCGGCAGTAATTTAGGCTGCTAACTTAGCCTGGCCCACAGAGGCAGTAGTAATCTCGGCAAGTTAGCTTTGTATACTGTTTCTGAAAGCTTATGCACTAGAGCTTTTAGCGACATTCACGTTGGAGTGGTCTTTCATCTTGAAATCTAATAAAATAACGGTTTATTAGATAATCTACCACAGAGAGTTAGGCCGCTGACTTGGTCTTGCCCACAAAAGCTCTTGTAATTTCGGCAAGTCAGTTTTCAAAGCTATTTTGGAAAGCTTTATCTTTAGAGCTTTCAAAAATTTGCAGTTCAATGTAGCTTTTTGTCTTGAGGTTGGTGAAAATTACAATTAGTATGAAAATCAGTTTTGGCTGCTTACTTTCTATCAGCTGCAGATTCTGTAATATTTTTTACAAGTGAGGTCGAAAAGCAGTTCCTGATAGCTAACACCTTTTTGCGATTAATTGTTTTCTTTTAAAAGTGGTCTGTCATCTTGATATCGGTCACAATTACTTTTTAATAGCTACTAGTCGGCAGTAACTTAGGCTGCTAACTTAGCCTGGCTCACAGAGGCAGTAGTAATCTCGGCAAGTTAGCTTTGTATACTGTTTCTGAAAGCTTATGCACTAGAGCTTTTAGCGACATCCACGCCAAAGTGGTCTTACATCTTGGTCTCAATTAAAATAACGGTTTATTAGATAACCTACCACAGAGAGTTAGGCCGCTGACTTGGTCTTGCCCACAAAAGTTGTAGTAATTTCGGCAAGTCAGTTCTCAAAGCTATTTTGGAAAGTTTTATCTTCAGAGCTTTTTAAAATTGGCAGTTCAATGTGGCTATTCGTCTTAAGGTTGGTGAAAATTACAATTGTTACGAAAATCAGTTAAGGGTGCTAGCTTTCTTTCAGCTGCAGATTCTGTAATATTTTTTGCAAGTGAGATCCAAAAGCATTTTCTAATTGCTAATACTATTTTGCTTTTAATTGTTTTCTTTTAAAAGTGGTCTGGCATCTTGATATCGGTCACAATTGCTTTTTAATAGCTACTAGTCGGCAGTAATTTAGGCTGCTAACTTAGCCTGGCCCACAGAGGCAGTAGTAATCTCGGCAAGTTAGCTTTGTATACTGTTTCTGAAAGCTTATGTACTAGAGCTTTTAGCAACATTCACGCCGGAGTGGTCTTTCATCTTGAAATCAAATAAAATAACGGTTTATTACATAACCTACGACAGAGAGTTAGGCCGCTGACTTGGTCTTGCCCACAAAAGCTCTTGTAATTTCGGCAAGTCAGTTCTCAAAGCTATGTTGGAAAGCTTTATCTTCAGAGCTTTCAAAAATTTGCTGTTCAATGTGGCTATTTGTCTGGAGGTTGGTGAAAATTACAATTGGTATGAAAATCAGTTTTGGCTGCTTACTTTCTATCAGCTGCAGATTCTGTAATGTTTTTTGCAAGTGAGGTCCAAAAGCAGTTTCTGATAGCTAACAACTTTTTGCTATTAACTGTTTTCTTTTAATAGTGGTCTGTCGTCTTGATAACGGTTAAATTACTTTTAAATGCTACTAGTCGGCAGTTACTTAGGCTGCTAACTTAGCCTGGCCCACAGAGGCAGTAGTAATCTCGGCAAGTTAGCTTTGCATACTGTTTCTGAAAGCTTATGCACTAGAGCTTTTAGCGACATCCACGCCGGAGTGGTCTTTCAGCTTGAAATCAAATAAAATAATGGTTTATTAGATAACCTACCACAGAGTTAGGCCGCTGATTTGTTCTCGTCCACAAAAGATGTAGTAATTTCGTCAAGTCAGTTCTAAAAGCTAGTTTAGAAAGCTTTACCTTCAAAGCTTTTAAAATCATTCAATTCAAAGTGGTCTTCTGTCTTTCAGTTGAAAATCTTTATTGTTGTGAAAATCATTTTAGGCCGGTTACTTTCCATCAGCTGCAGATTCTTTAGTAACCTTGGCAAGTTTAGTGAGTTTCAAAAGCAGTTTCTAATAGCTAACTCCTTATTGCTTTTAACTGTGTCTTGCAAAAGTGGTCTGTTATCTTGATATCGGGCAAAAGTACTGTTTAATGGCTACTAGCCGGCAGTAAGTTAGGCTAGTCACTTAACTTGGCCCACAGTGGCTGTAGTTATCGTGGTAAGTTAGCACTGTATATTATTTCTATAAGCTCAGTCTCTAGAGCTCTTGAGCAAGAACGTATTTAAAACGGTCCTTAATGTTGAAATCATTGAAAATTACGGTTTATTCGCCTATATAAATCTTCGAAAATTTAAGGTTATTTTCTATTTGTGTAGTTTCTCTTATTTTGACATAACCATCTCTTTTCAATGTTTACACGATGCAACTTATTAGAAAGCACTTTTAAGGCTTCTAATCAATATAGATAAAAAGTATAATCTAGACATCTCCATGTCGGGATTGTAATTAATTACTGAAATCGGGCTGCCAGGTTTGTGAAGTTAGCTGACCAACGATTTTTGTGGTATTTGAGTATATTTCGCACTTTAATGCGTCCGGCAAAAGGTGAAAATTTAAATTCCATGCGAATCACTTTTGATTTGTTATTAATAATACGTATTTTTTGACACTTTTGTAGAAATCCAGCAAGACTTCTTCATTTGGTCGGGTTATCTTGGGCTGCTGACTTTAGGCTGCTAACTTCACGCCGATGTAGACTATTTCTTTTCAACCTCACTTTAGTAACAAAACGAACTTGAAGTCGTATTATTCATTCGCCCTATGCGTTAAATAATACTATAACATTTATGATGTAACGATTAACGGTGAATGTCTGATGAGGAAGATGTAATGTGTGTTTTTTTTTCATAATGAATGCATTAAACAAACGTAGAAATATCAAATCCAGCCTAAAAAAGTGAAATAAAGAAAACAATATACTTTAAAAATAAGTTACGTTATTATTTTTAACAGTGAAGGATTTCTTGACAATGAAGGAAAAAAAATAACAAGTCTCCACTTCAATAAACACTTTTTAACCGTCAAAATAGAGAAATGCTCGTACACTCCTCAGTCCTCCATAAATTTGTGACATGAGTGACGTCACATGTGATGCTCGATTTGTATAGGACCGTTTTAACGCCCAGCCGTTATATTTGACTTTGAATCTCGATTTTTACGTTTCTAGTGCCTTATTTTCAATGAGTAATCATATAATAAATAAATATTACAGTTCAAATTTTGCACAAATCGAACAAGTCCAATGGTAAGCTCAATAAGGCTTGAGTTATGGGTACTAGACGACGATATATTTACTTATATACATAGAAAACATCCAAGACTCAGGAACCAATATGTATGCTCATCACACAAATATTTGCCTTTACCGGGATTTGAACCCAGGACCTTCAGCTTCTCAGGCAACGTTACTCCCTCTGAGCTAGACCGGTTGGTATATGTTTTTTTTCTATTTTACGCGAGTGAAACTATACGCATCACTAGTTTGATTACTACTGGCCTTATCTCGCTATTTTGTTCTCATAGGTGTTTTGAAAATCCTGTAGGTCCTGTATTACTCTAATTTAGGGACTATAGAAATATATGGTCGCTACAGGATTTTTTTATTTAGATTTAAAGGATACGTCTTAAGCAAAGGCTGTTTTGAAAGCAGAACTTTTTTGTTACCAATAATAGATTATATAGGATTGCGTGTTATAGTGGCAGCAAAGATTGCATTTCGTTGTTCAAAATTAGTGTTTAGTTTATTATATCAGTTATCAATAAGTAAAAAGAAAATAAAAAAACCGCTGTTTTTAAAGTACTGAATATCAAAACTACGGGACACAAACAAATCATTTAACTTTATAGCCAATAGGTATTATGTTTTTTTGTTAAAAATCACGTTTATCGTTCATGCTCCATCCACACTGTTCCAAAAAAACATGTTTAATTTTCTTTTTCTTTTAGTGCCTCTCAAACTAGTGGAAATATGCGAGGATGGCAGTCAGCTTTGCATATTTATCTCGGTTTTTAGCGAGATTGAAAAGCTCCACTACTGCAGTTGTGAATCTCGTCCATTCCCGGATGCTATGCAGCCACGATACAAATCTTATTCCAGCCGTTTGGCCATGATTATTAGTTCTAAAAGTTGATCTTGAGTGCCTTAGCACATCCATGACCTAGGCAACTTTTCTCATTGTGATGGTCTGCATCAGTTCGCGTTTCCTCCCGGCTGGATGCAGAACTTCAACATTGGTCACTCGGTCTGTCTGTGCGTCTATATGTTCATAGTTAAAATGCTTCTACAAGTTTTCGGATTTGCTCTTTAAGGGTCTAGACTTTACAATTGTATAAAAGTATGGCCCATATATAGACGAATGCGTAAGGATATTTTGAGGTTGCGACTTCAAGTACCTTTTTCAAGTTATTAGGATTTTAGTAAGAATATGTAAATACCTATCTGTTTGTGCTAAGTTTTAAAACGTATTGTTAATGGTTCCCCTTGTTTACATGTTTACGTTTTTTGTTTTTTAATATTTTTTATATGGCATATATTTATAATACGCATAATATTTTTATGCATAAAATGCGAGTCCCGAATGATATGAATGCAGCATATAACTTTCGCATAAATGAATTACACAGAAAGTTACACTTACATATTCTTATTTCGCCTACTTAATCACTTAGATTTTTTTTAATCCTGGGAAATTTTAAACAATATTTGTGTGGAATTTAAGCAGACGGATGTGAGCTGATTGACGAAGCCTCGCTTCGTGGGGCTACTATTTCTGCTCTGAGAGACGCAAGGTAAGTAATGTACATAACAAGGCTAAAGGTGGACTGATCTAGTTTTTAATGCGTTTGTTTAATTTCCCTAGGCCAACTTTCGCGGTAGCTTTTTATTTCGCATCCGTTTCCGTCACAGTTAATTAAAATGTTTCAGACATGGTTGCGGAACGAATTTATTTGTAATCAAACTCGGCCAAGTCAGTATTACGTGAATACAATATTCGAACAAAATACGATTCGGAAAGATGCGCATTCTGCCAAACATAATTTATACAGAAATAATATTCGAGAGAGTGCTAGAAAGAGAGCAAGATAGACACCTTGTAACTATAATTTAAGTAGTTTTTAAAAACCTCTGAATCAATGTAACGATTTGGTTTTTCTTACTGTTACGTCACATTATTTGTGATTCTTTAGGGTCAATTTCACCGAAGTAGTATAAGCCTTATTCCAATAATAAACCATTAGTTACACGTGAGTAAAGTCATTTTACGTTTCACCAATAATAAACCTAAAGTTAAAATGTCTAAACTAGAGAATAATCTTACACCGCCAATTTCGGCTGAGTAAACTGTTAGATGTAGAAGAGTATTGTCATTGTCACCGTCACGTGAACTCAATACTTACTTCACAATTGATGTATTACTCGAATAAATTTAAAAAATACGCAGTTGCCCCAGGAATAGACAAATTGTCTATCTTACTTGGGTGCATTACGATTTCATTCAATTCATTCGTTCAACGTTACTTAGTAACTATGCGAGAGATTGTTATCCGTAGACTAGCGTGGTGAAATAGAAATGAAGTTAACCATTGAGTAAATCGTTAGATTTAATTTATACTGGGTTAGCCACTCTCGTGTAAATTGATTGTTGGTGAAATCGGCCCTCAATAAATATATTCGGTATAACTCATTTATGCGAAAGTTTTTATGCCAAATACATTTATGACAGAAAAAAATATGCGAATAGGTGTGGCATTCTAAATTCTCCGAAGAGAAATGTAAAGGGCCTTGTATTCTAAACTCGTGTTTTCATTATACAAGTCAAATGTTTCAATCTATACAATTCAGCAATAGTTGGCATTGATTTTCATTGGCTGCTCCAACTTCTCATGACCTTCACACTAACTGGAATAGGTGATGATATAAAGGACTTAGACTTTGACGTCAGCTAATTATTTTGTTTTCAAGTAATCCCTTAAACAGTTGAGTGTTTGACGAAGTTTAGGGTTAGAAAGTTTAGATTGAAAATTAATTCAACGGTTTTATTGCTTCAACACAACAATTAAACTTTACTGTAGTGATTGAGTATCTAATATCAACTTATACAATTTTACCGACTGACAGACTACGACCAGCCTAAATACTCGCACGTTAAAAGAAATTATTTACATCACATACCTACCTATTACATAGTCTACATATTTAAGTTATTTAATGGTAAACTAAAAAGAAAAAAAAACCGGCTAAGTGCGAGCTAGTTGGACTGGCGCACCGAGAGTTCCGTACAAAAAATACGCTACAAACGGCCGTATCTATGAAAATCCAGTGTTAGCAGAGCCCTACTTCTAAGCAAAATCAACGCGGTGTTCGGACATTTTATATTGGTTACTGACATAGACAGACGGACATAAAATTATACGGTATTTAGTATTTGTTGTTACAGCGGCAACAGAAATACATCATCTGTGAAAATTTCAACTGTCTAGCTATCACAGTTCATGAGACAGCCTAGTGACAGACGGACAGACAGAAAGACAGACAGATGGACATCGGAGTCTTAGTAATAGGGTCTTGTTTTACCCTTTGGGCACGGAACCCTAAAAACCGGCCAATGCAGGCCAGATCATGCTCAGAGTAGGGTTCCGTGCCCGGTTCTACAAAGAAAATGCACTAAAGATAAAAGAACCCGCATATATGTACTCGTATACTGCCTTGAGCGCAATTATTGCAGAAAATATTCTCTTAATCAAAATAATTGAAGAAACACCTTATTTTATTTTAAGTAAGTGTCGAAATATGTGCCCACACATTAAGGTTTGCTAAAAAAAAAACAGTTCTGGTTACAAGTATGGAGTGCGTCCCTAAAAATATATTTAATTTCATACTTAGATTTAATCCATAGTCAATACATATATTGTAGTTGCTTCCTAAAATGCCTGTGACATATGAACAGACAGACACTACGAAACTAGGCGTTCAATTTTTACCATTTTGGCTAGGAAACCTTAAAAATTACAGTTTAACCGAATCTATATAACGATATAAGGTTGAACTACAATACCTATACCTATTACAGGTTCTGAAGTCGTAATAACACATTCAAACATACAAAAAAAACTGTTTTTCTGACCTTCAAAGTGCCCTTAACACTTTATAGCATCTTCTATGTACAGTCGCCAAATAAATAGTTCGTCACTTTTCAAGCTTAACACCATAACATCACGAACCCTTTTACTCTCTGACTATACACTACAGACATTTAATTTTTAAAACTATAGTTATTGCCGACGATATTGACGACAGTTTTGGGTCAGCCTGTAACGTTGCCTGCGAAGCTGAGGGTCCTGGGTTCAAATCCCGGTAAGGGCAAATATTTGTTCCTGAGCCTTGGATGTTTTTTATGTAACATAATTAAAATATCTATTGAATATATCGTCGTCTAATACCCAAAACACAAGCTTTATTGAGCTTACCTTGGGACTGGTTCCATTTTGGTAAAATTGTCCTGTAATATTTATTTTATTTATTTATTTATATAATACTAGCGGCCGCCCGCGACTTCACCCGCCTTAGATTCGTTTATCGCGGATAAGAGGTATTTTTCCGGGATAAAAAGTAGCTTATATCTTATATTTTACTAATTTAAATGTGAAGCATATTTAAAATAATTTAAATGTGCACCAAGATTTCAAGTTCCTAGCGTAAAAAAATATTTACGGTCCATACAAATTTTCATCCCCTTTTTCGTCCCTAAAAGGAATCAAATTTGACATACATTATAGCCTATTTCCTATTCTGATATATAAGATACATAACTGGAAAGTTTCATAAAAATTCGTCCAGTAGTTTTGAGATTAAGTGGAACGTGCATACATACTTTCACGTTTATAATATAGTAATGGATAAGAATGGTAAACTAGTACAGATGCTTCACATATTCTCACAGTAGCTTCTCAGTATATACTAGATGTGACTATGTTCACTTACAAAAACGTAAACTCCTTTAAGCCGCTATATGACGTTCATGGTCACACACAATACACGGAACAAAGATAAATGTTCTTACATTTAATTTTTACAGCTTTTTACTTAATATAGATAATGTAGGTTACAAATAAACAAGAAATAATACATACGTACTAATACTAAATAATAATGCCCGGTTCTACAAAGAAAATGCACTAAAGATAAAAGAACCCGCATATATAATGTCCCCGTCGTGTAGCGACCTCCAGGGTCGCCCTTGTAGGGGGCCTATATGCACTCAGCTGCGGCACCCTTTACGCGTCGTGGCGAATCCGCGGGAGGCTCGCCTTACTTCGTTCTTCATCATGGACGAGACTTCAACACTTCCTGGACATGAAAAAAATCATCACGGCTACGACACCTACCTCAAGAATGGACTCGTACTTCTTCCAACACTGCCTTCCACGCCCGCGAGTTGAAAGGCCATGGGAGAGCCCGTCTCCTTTTCTTTGAGGTAGAGCAATACCAAAATTCAAGACTCAACGTGTTTCTATGAAGAACCCAGTGATCATCGTGCCCCTTCCACCACCGCCCCCCTTGTGTAGCGGCGTAAGCCGTCCACGTAGGAGAGCCACGGCTCCCTTTGCGCAAGGCTGGGCCTTTGGAGAGTGCCCGTGTTCCTGAGTTGAAGCAAACACCAAGAAATGAAAAAATTCAAGAGGACTGCAAATCGCAAGACTGTCATCGGGTTACCTCAAAGTCCTGGAAGCCTACGGCACGCCAGGCCCAACCCAAGTTCAACGGCGTTTCACACCTCTACAGTGGTCGTCATCGACCAAAAGAGAAGACTGAACGCTCAAAAAAAAAAAAAAAGAGAGCATCCGCTCGACATCGCGCTGTCGCCCGGAGCTCTAATTAATATAAATTAGTTTTAGTCTCTCTTTGTACTCGGCTATGATAACTACTTTCATTAAAAGATATTTTGAATCGACTTAAATTTGTTTTCTTGATGCCGTACAAGAGAGCATAATTCGCGAGTCCTACTTGCGTTTGGTCTTAACTTCTTTTCTGCCTTTCACTCATTCACGATCCACAAAGCAACGCGGACCGACCCAGACAGCTCTCATAAAGCAAGTTGCTTTATCCACGGTAACTCTAATGAATAAGGTATCCGACAAGTCTAGTCAATAAGGAACCCGGCTAGTATAGTGAATAGTCAGAATCTCGTAAATACTTCGGCCAAATCCCGGCCGCTCGGAACGCTCTTAAACTTTTTAAACTGCTACAACGTCGCGATAAGATGTCTGCTGTCGTATTACTTTATCCCTGAGCAGTGTACATAATTTAACGAGAGCTGCGAATTTTAGAATAGAATAAATACAAAGACTTAAAAAAATAATGCACTTAAGAAAAGCGCGCTACGTATGTGAATTTAATTATTTGTCGTGAAAAGTATGTGCCTTTAGAGAAGTAGTAATCTGTACCTAACCGTAATCTGTATTACCGAGCTTCCGCCTTCTGTCTGTCTGTCACAGGGCAGGGTCTAACATTTGAAACGTAGGAAGCAGTCATTTGAAATTTTCACGGTATATGTATGGAATGATAAACTCTGGAAACGTATAGAACCCCTCATGCGAAAGTTAGACTTTCTCGTGACAAGTTTTGACTTCGCAATGAATTACTATTTATATACCAAAGAGATTAATTTCTATTAGCTAACGGGTATATTTTTCCAGATTACTTTAATCACTAGCAATTGCTCTAATCCCTTCCAACAATAGTCCTGATTGAGATTTCTCAATCCCGCTTAATAGAAGAATATAGAAGTGGAGTAAATATTGAATTCACGTATCGCTATTTATGTAGTAATGAGCCATTGGTAAGTAAATACTTTCAGTCTCATATTGTTACGATATGTATACGCATTGGGAGTTAGATAATAGGTCTATTATGTAAGTTGCTGCCTGATGATATAAATATGGCCCATAGACTAATTATGGAACTGGTTATGGAATTTTTCAGTAGGTAATTGACTGAACTCCTCTATTTAAAACGGCGATGTCTTCTACAGTAACTCATGCTTTTGTCTATATCTAGTGCTTTAATGCTAAAAGTTGGTAATTTATTACAGTATGTGTTTTGTAATGGTGTGCTCAATTCATGAATTCGAGGCTTAACATGTATAAGTACGAGTATATGTATACTCGGCGTTCATTCTAGACACTTAATATCTCGAACAGCGTGCCGTAAATGCCAAGGCATGTCTCACAGCAGTCACAGCAAACATTCCTACACTGCTAGAGATTGATGAAATAGTCAGATTTCAATTGCCGTGATTATCGTTTCAATTCAGTTTTAATGTACACTGAATAAATTCATTCATTATTTAAGAGTCCCCAGTAAGCTCGGTTCTCCATACAAACGTAGTTACGCTCTCATTTTCAAACGACTAGCTAGTTTGCTCTGAAACTTTGTACTTAGAATAAATTCAGATATATGCAGGCCTGTAATTAGTTTATGTAGCTTCAGATACCATAGTAAAAAAAATACAGTGAATTTACGTTTTTCATACAAAACTTGTTTTTACTGTATTTCGTTTGTTTCATAAACTGCAGGCATGTAAACTAGTTTCAGGCCTAGATATACCTCATGTCATTGTATATGCAAAGTTTCGTTGCAATCCAACACGTAGTTTTAAAATAAGAACGAAACTCATTTTGTATGGGAACGTGAAATTCGGCCGAGCTTGCTGGGGACTCTTAAGAGTTTGACTCTTGTCGGTGCAGTTCTCTCTAGTCCTTTCTTCGTAATACAAGTTCGTAACTATCTTCTTCATACGTCACGAGTGTCACGACGCCCACCGTAACCTTTATCTGGTCTATATAGCAGACTTTAGGCCTTCTTCTTCCTTTCCTTCCTTAAATTTTTCCCTCTATTATCTTTTAAATTAGACCATCATGTCGTATCAAATATCCCACCATTTTCGCTCTGTGAGTTTCTATAGCATGTAGTTTTTTTTTTCCTTTACCCTATCCAAAACCTCCTCATTGGTGACTCTTTCCGTCCAACTCATTCCCTCCATTTTCCGCCAGCACCACATCTCAAACACCTCAATCCGTTCCCTGCCTGTACCTTTCCGTCAGGATTCATGCCTCGCAGCCACATGGTGACACTGAATAAATAAATAAGTTAATTTAATTTTATAAGTCATCAATAATCTCATAAGCAGTATTATAGCATTTTTATACCGGAAATTAACGTCAGTTGCATTTTTAATAGAATTCTTAGTGATATCCAGAGGTCGTAAAAGGTAGTACATATTTACCTAAACTTCACAGGAGGACGTTATTAAGATTAGTTATAACCACCAAATTGATTGGACGATGGAGCCGGAAGGTAGGCACGAAATCTCCTTAATAATATAATTTATTCTCGCAGTGTTTGGGTTTGTTTGGATTGTTACGAGGTATTCTTTCAAGTAATGATACTAAAACACGTGAAATAAGTTAACCACGTCACAAAAAATTAAAAAAAAACACAATAACAGTTAAAAATAACTGCATAATTAGTAAATTTCTTCATAATAATATCTTCTTCCGTTTCCGCGATTATTACTGATTTAAATAAACATTTACTTTCTTCAATTTACTTACTACTAGTTAGTAAATTAAAGAAAAAAGAATGGAAAATACGTTTTTCTACTCAATTGTGTACAATTAATGTTATTTTGGAGCCAGTGCCTCTTGTAACAACATTCTGAAATCGTCAATTTTTAAAAATTTTCACATTCCTTATACGAGTATAGCACCGACGGCAAAATAAGATTAATTGTATATATTGTGTAGATTAATGAGAAAAATGTGTGTTTGTAATTAAATTGAAAAAACAAAATTATGCAGTATTTTTTTACTTTAGAGTTTTTTTTTTGGAGTCTGTTAAAAAGTTATTCATTCTGACGTTATTTAACACCCACCATAAGCCTACCACTGTACGAAGATATATTAAACCGCATGATTGTCGTTTCATGCGCAAGAACAATTCCTTTTATACACTATTTTGTAATGACAGTAAAATGTACACTCATAAAGTGTACAGTTTACGAGACGACTGTAAAAATAATGGTATCAATCGTAAAACATGTCCACTACAAAATTGCTCTCGCAAGATTCTTTCTTCACAATATAATATTATTCTTGCCCTTGTAGCTATGTAATAGATACGGCCATTTGTAGCGTATATTTTGTAGGGAGCCCTCAGTGCGCGAGTCCGACTCGCACTTGGCCGGAAGATGGCACTGTGCAATGTGTGGCAATTAATTTATTGTCATTTAATTTTGTTGTAATTATTAAATGAATTATTCAATGTATTGATATCCGTACCCCCTCTCTTAACTTAGAGTTAATTTGGTAAAAACTTCAATTGCTTATTTAGGTCAAAACGTATTAATTTTAGAGCTATCTGTTAGTTTAGCAGGATACTTGATAGTCGTATTACTCGTAGTACACATTTCAAAGAAGTTTGCACCGCCTTCCCAAGTAGCGCGATAAGATTTAGGTGCAAACTTAACTTAATTGAGTGTAGTCGCTACCCCCCTTATAGAAATTCAATTTTTATAATGTAGAATCTGGCCGGGGTTCTTCTCGACAGATTAGTAGGGTTTGCATCAAAATCTGTTCAGCCGTTTTCAGGCGATGCGCGTACAAATAAACAAACAAACAGACAAAAATTCTAAATACTGTTGGAATGTAGGTACAGTTACTCCATCTAGCGATGACCATCTGTATTCATTCTTCCTATGCGGTCGCGATACTATATAAATTTACATGACATTTCAAAAAATGATTAATATTTCTTGAATTTCTTTCATCCGTGAAAGATGATGATTTTTATGATTCAAAAATTACATAAATTATTAAATATAAAGAACGAAAAAGTGTTTACAAATAACGCCATCCAGTTACTCAAACAGGTACTAACGTGTCATGTTGGTTTCAAAGCGATTATTTCTTCGGAATAAAAAAGTCACAGTTAACAAAAAGTGATAATTTTCCATCTATTGTTACAAAGAACCCGTTTTATGTATTTATCTTATTTATAAACCCTACTTTTGCAACAAAATGTTTATCATTCTGATAGATCGCAAGTCCAAAATGTACAACGGGCTATTATCCGGCTATATTAAGATACACTCTTATTTGTATGATACGTCATATACGGGAGGTGACTTCTTTGCTTAATCGTGTAGGTAGTATTACTGTTGCTAGGTTACCAATTGTTAATTCATTATTTAGGAATTAAAGTGTCACAATCACTGTGAACAAAAGGTCATGTTTTACCATTTATTGTTAAAATAACCCTTTTATAAATGAATTCCCTCAAAAGTTGTAGCCTATGTCCTTTTCTGATATCTAAGCTATATTACTGCAGAATTTTGCGCAAATTTGTTATGTAGTTTTTGCGTATTAGCGTAACGTACAATTTGTCCGCCTTAAATTCATTTATCGCGGATAAGGATATTTTTCCGGAATAAAATCCTTCCCCTGGACTCAAGCTATCTCCATACCAAATTTCATTCCAATCGGTTCAGCGGTTTAAGCGTGAAGAGGTAACAGACAGACAGACAGACAGATATACAGACAGACAGACAGACACACTTTCACATTTATAATATTAAATATGGATTACAGAACATTGTTCATTATTTCATTATGGTACCTACCTTATATTGATTGGCCTTCACTTTCTTTGTTCACCGCATTTGTTCTTCATTTGCATTTCATACGTCCCTAAATACTTTTTATTGCCCCATTTCTAACAAAACAACAATTTCATTCAATGTTTTATGGGCATACAGTAGGTTATTGACATACTCGTACATTAATATTCAATTCAAAACATCATGGCGGGATTGCTCATGAAATTAGGAAAATAAACTATATGCATGACTAAACTCTTTTTGGACTTCGTAGCCAAAATTACAAAAATTATAATGCCATACTTGTCCGTTCGTTGAATCTTCATATGTAAGTAGGATATAGGAATATGCATACGCATAATGCTTTAAATGAAAGAAAAAAAATACGAGTATGTACATTTCCGATGTGTACTAGTACTCGTGGAATGTCTACCAGAAAAACATTTAAACAATAAATCATTCTGAGCAAACCAAACTACATTGAAAGCTTTATTTTACAGTGTCAAGTCGGAAATCAGTGCCTTAATGAAACAGTATCAAATTCAAAATCAGAACCACCAGTGAGGAAAACTCAATTTCACTTAGCTCGTAATAAAGAAAAACATAAATCAATCCATGGCTAAGACGCGCAGAAGTTTCCAATATTAGAAGGACTTACAACACCCGAGGGCATATTGCCACGTTTCTTGGCGGAACTTCGTATAATACGTCAATTAATCAATAAACTAGTGGACGAAACTTAACATAGTCGATATTAATGTTTAGTTAGAGACCAAATAATTGTATTGCTAACGGTCCTTGGATTTTTAGCTATCTTCGCACCAAAATTGGTTAAAATTAGTTTAAAGATATTCCGACTGAGAGATGGCGCTCTGCATTCGTAGATCGCGAAATTAAGATTCTTAACGTCACATCTGGCCATAATGGCTAGATGAAGACGTAAAATTGTGTACACACTGAGGGCAGTAAAAAAAGAAAACCCTCTGTCGCATATTTGCAACCCTCGCCTGCGACTCGGGTCACAAAGATCTTCGATTTCGGCCTTTCTTACTTTTACAGCCCTTGGTAAATACTACTATCTACTACCGACTGTTATTAATTTCATTATCCCTGAAAGGCATCAGGATTTTTTCATATCGAATGACATTAGTATAGCCGCGCCACATTATAGATCCGAATACGACTGCCACAAATTCTACCTGATGTAGTAACAACATAAAACTTACACAATGTGGAAAAAAAAGCATCCTTGGTGGAACAGAGCCGCTATTTGTACAGTCAGTTCAGTTATAGAAGTACAAATTATATTTTGTTAGTACAAACTGATATTTTAAGGGCATAGCAAGAATAACTACCGAATGTACTTGTCTGAGTACCTACTAATGTTTCACCTTCTATATTTATGTGTCATTTTTACTATAAGGGCTAGTCTTGGTTTTACAAAACCAAAAAGTTATGTCATTTTTAAACCTTAACATCCTCGCATTAGAGTCACAAAGTGACGAACCTTTTCTTTTCTCGACCATACTAGGTATAATACGTCCGGTAAACAGGACTACCGCTGTTAAAACAGAGCACTTACGAGGTTAACGCATAATTCTCAACTGTAAGAATTTGATAGAGAGAAGGAAAAAGTTAGAAAAGAATAGAGAACTACTCATTACGTTGACTGGTCGCCCCCGTCGTGGTCAGCATGGTTAGAGAAGAGATGTCATCTGACGAATACATAGAAGCTATCTTTTCGATGGAGAACGTGACTTAACTGTCGTTATAATTTTGAGAAAACATTCTCAAGACAAAGGGTAAACCTTTTTTTTGAAGCAGAATAGATGGTGAATTTGAATATGTCTATCTTAAACTTAACCTAAATTTGAATGTTACTGTGAAAAAGTGGCTAAGGAAGTTTTGTTGATTCGAATAATGCATATTTGTAACTTGTCGTGGACATACTGATTTACCTTCCTCATGTCTTCATTGATAAAGATTGGGACCACATAAATCTGTTACCAGTCCTATTGCCACAATCCGCCTTCCTTACAAAGTCCATCCATCACGTAGACGTCCTACCATCGATTTGTCCTAATAGGATCTGTTTTTCCCAATAATGCTTGGGGAACCTCATAATCACTCGGAATAAGCTGAAATTTCGGTCATACGAGTAGTATGTTGTGGGGAGCCGCGTGTCAATGTTGAACTCTTTCGATTAGTTTTTTGTCCACAGAATGGGCAACAATATTTGAAAACACATCATCTCAAAATCGTTCTCTTTTAATAAACTTGAGATAAATTTACTACAACATGTATCGAAAACAATACTCTACTTTATTTTATCTGAATCGATATGTGAAATATGACAGAGATGCGACAGCATTCGCAATGTCAGCACGATTGCTTTGAGCATGTTGTGTTTAATTACTCGTAAATGTTAATTAAACAGGTGGTTTGGCGATGAATTTGATTACGCTTTAAACAATGAAATAACAGATTTATCAACGTTATTTATTCCTTATGATTAATAGGACGTTTAATTTAAATTAAGACTAGATTAATTAAATTGTGATTGTTATATCAACGTGCATTACGCATTTGCAATTAACTGGAAAGTATGGTTCGGCGCCATCTATATAAACTCAAATTTTCTACACTTTAATTTATTTTTATATCAGCCTGTTCCTCACTTCTGTGCAACAGCCTCCTCGTGTGAATTCCGACCAAAAACACTCACTACTAAAAGTCTAACAACTTTATGTGTGAAAAATCTTAATAGCTTAGTATGATATTTATTTGGAAAATGACAATTCACGAATGATATTTACTCTAGGTCTAACTCATACAAAACTGTGTGCCTACCATGAGCTGAGTTTACGATCGGCGCTAGTGAGTATCTCGTACAGAGAGTCAGTGCACCTCTCTCGCACGCGCTAATAGTGCGAAAGAGATAGATCGTCATCGAACGCTCCATACTTACTCGTGCCGAACTCATGGTTTGGCACTGAGTCTGTTGCTGAGGTATGGGAGCGGTAAGGGACGTCACGTCACTTGTCACCCCTCCCGTACCTCTCCCGTGCCTCAGGCACGTCTGTGCCTGACTGAGTCTTCAGTTAAGCGTTAGACCTGTTGTAGATTCCTACGATAAGATTTATATTAAAATCTTCTTATTTTTTGATCTACTTTTTTTACAAGTGTAAGGGAAAGGGACATAACACCTCGGTTGCAGTTTAATATAACAATGGGTACATGATACATGATAGGGTGTACAATTTTGGATGATTATATAATATTTTAATGCTACTAAATAATAAATTACTTTTCTACATGTTATTAGGAAGTAATAGTTAAAAATGAATACAAACATTTTAATTATTCTTATTTTTATGTTAAGCTGAAGATTTATTACATTGCCAGTTATATTTTAGTTAAGTTTTAAATTATAGTAGACAAGCTTTTGCCCGCGACTTCGTCCGCTTATAGCTCGAATTTCAAAAAATCCTTCTTTAGTGCGCCTCTACTAACATCTCTAACGGAATATGTGTTTCAATTCTCGTATTCCTACCGTCGGCAGTTTAGGCTACTAGATCCCATAAGAACTATCTACATTGACAATGTTAGGTGTCGCTGAAGCTTATACAGCATGCTTGTCTAAAAAGTCCTAATTGCCTAAACAATCCTCCATTCGTACAATCACAATCTATATTCCTCGTACAGATATAGAAAATGTGCGAATATTGAAACTATTTAGATAGTTAACAGAATAGTGTTCCTAGCTAAATCAATAGCTGTTAAAACTAGCCGGTTTCGAAGAACACTAAAGATAACCACTCCAGTTAAACTCTGATTACTTACTCGGCGAGTATTTGCATTGACAGTATCGGGTGCAGCAATAACGGTTTAGTACCCGAGTGATCGCAACGGTCGTTCTAATTTAATAGGTTAGTTAAATTCACGGCGGTTCCCCACTAAAAAATAATGATATATATAAGACACAGGGATTTGTTTTAAGTGTTTTTTCTGTATGAAAAGCAAACCATGCAATATTAAATTAGTAAGAAATAATAGGTTAAAATAACGATATACTTAATACTGCTGGTACAATACGATAACTCTTTATTTAACACTTCTCAAAATAGGGTACAAATAAATATAAAGATAGGTAAGCAACAACCTGTAAGAATTCTTTTATTTTATTTATTAGCCTTCTACCAACAACTAGATTTTAGGCTAATGCCCTAACACGTACCGAGTTTAGAGTTGAGTGCACGAGTTCATGTGTATCTTGTGACGAGTACTCGGACATATACGAGTATTCGGTCCAGTAGAATGACAAGCGAGTCACTTGGACCTTGTTTTGTTTACTACGCTGCCCACCCCCGCGCTTCTGTCAGCGTACCCCTCGCTAAATCGCTCACCACTTGGTAGGTATAATAAACCCGTCACTCGCCACTCGCTCCGCGCGTGCAGAATATCCTGTGAAACACAACTGTTCACGAATCTCTAAACTTCAAATCTGAACTAACTCGTCGGGAAAAGCCAAATGAGTGAGAACATCTACAAGACTACTGTTTAGGCCGAATACCAATTTGCTGTCTCGCCACTGTACTCGGTACGTGTGATCATAGCATTACTTTAAGGGCTTTCTAATAGTTAGCCTTCAGTCAAAACCTGAAGGTTAAAGATGAGTCATTACTACCAATACCATACAATAATTATTTATTGAAAATTTCACAATACATAGTACAAATAAATGTAAAGATAGGTAAACAATTAGAGGCTAATGCCCTGATGACACGTACCGAGTATACTGCCGAGAGAGTGCCTTCAGCCGAGTGCACGGTTCATATGTACCTTGTGACAAGTACTCGGCCCAGGAGAATGGCAAGCGAGTCACTTGGACCTTGTTTTGTTTATAGTGCTCTTTGCAAAGCTTGGGCTCCAAGCAAAAAATTCACCTAGGAAGAGCTTATGATGGCTATACAAGGCTGAGTTGTCACCCGCTTCTCTCAGCGAACCCCGCACTGACTCGCTCGCCACTCGGTAAGTATAAACTCCGCCGGTCGCCACTCGCCATTCGCGCGTGCAGGCATCATTCTGACGGTCACGGATCTTTAAAGTTTGAAACTGAACTAACTCGTAAGGAAAAGCAGAAAGCGTGTGATTATCTACCCGCCCACCCTACTTTCTCGGCCGAGAACTAATTAGCTGTATCGCCGTACATATTTATGATTACCTTAACTTCAAATAAATACGATTTCAATTTTGATTGACGTCATCTTTGTTACTTAATAACGTCCATGATCAAACTTTCCTGTAGCTTATCTTCTCTTCAAAAACATTACGGTTTCCAATTTTAATGTATTAATGTTCAACGTATTGAATATTTCTATGAAACACAATTTTTGTGTTTCTGTGTTTTTAATGTGGGAAAACTAACACCACATAACTATCTACTGTGACATAGAAACAAGTCAAAGCGCAAAGAAAAATACGATTGCTCTCGCACGTGGTCACACCAGGACTCGAACCCAGTACGGTTGGGACAGTGTTCGCTGGGGGAGAGGTTGATACGCTCGACGCGTAATCGAGAGGTATCGGGTTCGAGTCCTGGTGTTACCACGTGTATTCTTCTTTGCGTTGTGACTTATTTCTCTGTCACAATGTATTGACTATTGTCAAGTAGTTAAATGGAAAAGGACTTGCATATCTTAACACGTTGGACGCCACGTCACCCACCGGTGGGCCATCACGATGCGTTGGGGCCATGGTGAAAACGAATAAATCGTTTTCTTTTTTTGTTACAGATTTGATTTTTTTGGGTGTAAAACATTATATTAAGTACTATAGATCAAAAGATACTAGCTTAACGGGACGAGAAAATGGAAGATGAAGCGAATATTACGTCGATATGATATCTTAACTTCGTTCTGCATCCACAGTATATGTACAATATATCTACAGTATTATAAATTGAAGATATTTTCAAATAAATACGTGTTACTATTTGAAGGTCGAATTGAAAAATAGCTTTCTAAGATTCTTGTGTGTCGTTGTGGTTCCATCAGGTCAAAACGGCTAAACGAGTCACGCTATTTTTGGTACACGGGTAGCTGGGCATCCACAAAGAGTTATAGGGTACTTTTTATCCAACTACGTTAAAAAAATTTTTAGGTTATTTTATTTATCTTCTGCTGACGCATTTGCCGGCACCTTTTAATTTAATAATAAAAGGCTTTGCCTAAATTTTCACAATCTCGTTCAACAGAAAATTTTCTCCTCAGAGTCTTTGTATCAAACTTACTTTGTAACTTTCAAGATGAAATATAACATGCTAAATCTCATTTAACTTTCTCTCCATACGTATGCAATATCGAGTTACTTGTAAGCTTACGCCAGCTCTGGGTTCGTAATATGACATCAAATCACATAATATCTCCGCCATTTTAGCATGTTATGAAACGCAGAAATATGATATGCGATTATGGCATTATGGCATTTATTTTTACATCACTCTGGTGCTCATAGTACGAGAGTCGTATACAAAATTTTGCTGATTATAATAGCAAAAGGGACTTCCTCGCCGTCTTTAAGTGCCACGGATGGCATTCCCGTTTATTGATTTGCGTAGCCTGATAATACCAAAATTGTCATATGTATGCTTACAATATTTGAGAAATTTCTTCAATTTCTCATGGATCCCATCATCAGATCTGCATCATTCATCATCATCAATTATATGGGACCAACTTGGAGATACCTCCTATTAAACAAAAAAAACTTTGAAATCGGTCAAATAGTCTTAGAGTAATCCGTGATAGCATAAAAAAAACAACAAATTGAGTACCTCCTCCTTTTTTCGGAGTCGGTTAAAATGCACGAGCACGAAGGATTTCTAAATCCTACGTATCTACATTGTACAGTACAAATGGTTACATCGCCATCATGGCTTGGGTTCTTTATCTGAGGAAAGCTTTGTAGTGAACTTGAGGTTTTTGGCTAGTAGTGTACATTTAGCGAAAGCGTGTTTTGAGAAAATGTATATTTTGGGAAAGTGTGCGTTCTGAGAAAATGTACAATTTGGAAAAGTGTAAGAATTGTAAGAAATCACAGATAATTTGTTTTCATATTCTTATATTCTTATCGATATATATCCTTCTAATATATATCGATTGCCACGATCCTGCACCAACTGAACGTTTTTGACCGGTAGAGAATGTGTTAAGGCATTAAGTCCGCCAATTGCACCTTTTTGTTGTGCAATCAAAAAATAATAAATAAATAAATTTCAGATCGTTTCAATTTTCCCGCAGACTCTCGGTCTATCACGGTATTATTGTCTCTTAAAAAAATACGACGTGGTAAAATTCTATTAATACTTCATTCGATATTTTATGGTCGATACATTAAGGTTGGGTTTCTCAGGGCGTATGTAGATATTTGTTCAAAATATTTCCGAAAACGTTTTTGACAAACGATTTTGATATAATATTTGACAACGATTTACTTTTATCTTCGTCCTGTTGCTGGGACAGGTCTTCTTTTGAATTCATTAAACAAAATTACGTAATTTTAAAATATTTTAATAGTAATTTGTGTATAAAAAAGTAAAGTTTTCGTTGTAAGATGACAACACATTTTTTTGATGTTAAGACTTATGACAGTATTAATTAGCAAATAAATAAAAATAAGTATTTAAGGTAAAGTAATTCATGCTCTCTCATTTGCTCAGAAGTTAACTGGAAGAGATCCCTAACAGGGGAAGTTCACTTTTATACACATTTATTGTATTTTCGTTTTTAGTCAATAAAGAGAGATTTTTATTTATTTATTTTAATCATAATATACTATATTTATTCAATCTCAAAATCTACAATGTTATGATTATATTAATGTTATGTTATAGTTACTCGTAGTTTATATGCGGGAGCGCAGCACCGTCGTCGAATCCAAGCCACCTGCTAACAGGCTTGAAGCGGCGCCGTGTGCCGCGGATGCACATGCTAGGGTGCGTATTACGGCGACACTAATTCTAGCTCTTAGCCAGCCAGGTGCTTAGCGATTCCAGCGTTCGGATATGGTTTCTCCAATGTGTTTCATGAAGGAGGACATTTGGGGTGCAAAAACGCCATCGACCGATGTAACAAGTGGGGTGAAGGTTGCATGACGCATTTCGCAGGCGTTAGAATATTTTCTTTGTTTTTCTTCCTCGGCTGATTTTAAGACAGATGTAACGGAACGTGAGAGGTAATAAGGAGCGTCAGGGTCAACAACACGGATGTCAAATAACGCCTCCCTCTGAGCACTTCATACGCCACGGCAGGAAAGGTCCGCACGTAGGCCGCCGTCATTTTCGGAAATGTTTGGTTCTTTTATTACATTGCCCCAGGCATGTTGGCAAAGTTCACAAAAGAGGTCTCTAATCTCATTGTGTCGTCTTGTGATTAGCCCACCAGTTTTACAGCAGAGCGCGTGATCGATAATGAAGTGACTGTTGCCACAGCCGTCACATGACTCTGGCATGGCGTTTGGTATTCTGTGGCAACGTATTGATAGTGCATCTCTAAATTCTAATGGGGATAAGTCAAAGTGATCTTTTTTTGTAGGAATAACTGAGAGCCAATTTGAGGACTTCGTTTTCATCTTGGATGCAATGGATCTTTCAATTGCCCTTCTCTTCTTAACGTTAAATTTTGCTAGTGTAGTTTCTAAGAGTTTGTCCTTAAAGGCTTCTTTTTCTTTTCGGCCTTCTTTGCGTGCATCTTTTAGAGATATATTATGTTCAGATAGGACGATCTGTTTGTTCTCTATTAGGGTCGCTATGAGGGCAGTGCAGCCTTTCTTGGAAATTTCATAGTTTTTGTTGGTGGCATTAGATGGGTCTGAAATTGCCAATCCGCCTTTATGTACAGGTAGGGAGAAGAGGTCGGCTTCTGTAGGAGATACGCCACTACCAAAAAGTGTTGGCAAGAAGATCGTGCGTGGTGCGCACGTCAGTGGTTCAAAAAATTCATGGGAATTTTTCAAGACTCGTTGTATGAATGACCATTGGAACTGTTTTGCTTTGGTGAGGGCAGTGTAGGCAGCTTGAGGGGAGTCTATGCAGATGTGTGTCATTTTTTCTATGGTGGAGACAAATTTGTTTACTTTATTTTTTTTAAATCTTCTTTTCCTTCACCAATGTAGCTTCCCAAAAATCGAGATCCAGTGACAATGGTTAGTTTTGTGCCCTTATGTATTTATTTATTGGTGAAAAAACTACTTCAACCTCATAAAAACTCCCCGAGAGTCAAGAATGTTAATGTCATATTTTTTGACCTTCCCAAAACACTCTAAAACTAAAGCCTACGAACGTGAGACGTCACACGTTTATCGAAACGATTTTCTTACAAAAGTTATTTTATGGGTTATTCCATCGAACTAATAATATTTTCATACTTTGAAAATTAACTTTCCGACCCAACTTTGAAAGCTCATAAAACGAGCGACACATTACGTATAGTACATTTTTTTAACGATTTCTATGATAGAAAATATAATTTCGCATTATTTTTATATTTTTATTTCAATACAGTCAACATCCTTGTTGTCACTTAATATTGCGGTTTGCGTGTGGTTACGTGCGTTTCACAGTGGAAAAATATCCTTAGTATGCTCCTGTGTTTCCCACCGCTGGTAGCTCCAATAGGAACACAGCTTAAAATTAACTATGTATGCAATGTTAATAAACTCCTATTTATTCATGATTCCACCGATCTGTTTTGAGCCGGTATTCCAGCTTCCGTCTACAAAAGCATTAATCGCTCCGCGCAACACTGCAATATGCAGATGGCATTTGGTACCGTAAAGTATGCAGTTTTATTTTTCAGCTCCTTTACCGCAGACAGGGAAGTAATATAATCAGTACATTGACTTAACAAGAATAAATATAATAGGGTATTAAAATGGGTCCCTGAAGACCCAGTATGGGGAGTTCCACTGGACGGGTGGACTGAACTGGTTTACATCGCAAGAACCCATAGAATGAGAGCAGTGTATGAGAAGTCGTGAGGGTCCTTGGCGAGGCCTTTGCCTGGACATATTCCAGCTAATCTATTCTATTATTAAACATTTTAAAAATTAAATGTCCGTACATTAAAAAAATAAGTAAAACGGACTATTTGAAGGTCACTCAATCAAATTTTTTGTATGTTTGTATGTGTCGTTGTGACTTCATCACGCCGAAAAAGCTTAAAGAAAGTCAACTATTCTTGGTACACGGGTAGCTGCGCATCCACAAATTGAAACTTTCTACCCGATTACGCTGAAAAAAAAGGAGGGTTAGGTTTTTTTTTTCCTCCACTGACGGAGAGGTACCTTCTAGTATTATAATAAAAATATTGTTCGGATCATATGATATCGGAATGAGCTCAATTTATTAAATTTTTCCAGATTACATTTTCCTTTGAATCTGCACACTTCAAGGACTTAAAGATGTTATTCCAAAATTTGAAATTTGCAGTTCATATGGCACCATTTCACTCACTCAAGTATAGTTCAAAAAAAGAGCAACAAGGGTACGATAGGAAACTCGAACTACATAGATCCGAGGTACACCCGACTTGTCTCTAAACTACCTCAATGAATATGCAAAACATTACGAGTACATACGGATTGGGGGAAAGCTCAAAAACGGTTCAGTGGCCGTTTCTGTGTGCTATGCAATTTTGACGAATAAAACCTTCTCTTTGTAGTCAGTAAAACTTGGCATGTAGCAGCTTATATCCGAGTAAGATACATAACGCACGGGAACATAAGCTGTAGGGCACCTGAGCCTTACCCGTCAAATTTCAGCATATTTTTTTGTAATACAAAATTATAGCGCTAGAGGCATTCCGTGAGTTCTGCCTGTTAGTGCTCTTTATTATTTCTTAGAGTCAAAGTACTGTATATTAAATTACTGCCGAGGTTAACCCGAGCTGGCGTCACCTAAGGGTTTATTTTAAGCCTACGGCACTTCATTTTAAATGCGAAATCTATTTCCATTGCAAGTCCATTGCACTTTCTCAAGCGGCCCGTAACGGCTGACTCAGAGTTTTAAAAATAAAGACCAAGTGATTGTATTTAGATTTCAAACCAAGAGCAAATCATATTACTTAGTATAAATAAGAACCGGCTGAAATAAAACCAACGGAATGGTTTGATTTAAGTACCTACATCGGAGCTCGTATTATTGACTGGCGCTTTAATGTGAACTCGCTGTTTATTTACTTTACACTTTCTTACTCATAGACACTTATTAATCATCAAAACACAACTTATTAATTACTAGAATGTGCCCGCAACTTCTTCAGCAGAAAATAATAAATCATAACCCTCGTTTAGCTTCAGCATAATTGGATAAGAAATATCCTATAACCATCTGTAGATGCCTGCCCGTGTACCAAAAATATTGCAAACCAGTTTATCCGTTTTAACGTGATGATTATTAATATTTTCTTCTGTTTCCGCGATTATTACTCATTGAAATAAAACAATTTAACGGATTATATCGCGTATATTATCTCATTTTAGTTCCCGACGTTTCGGAAGCTTTCCAGCTTTCCATGGTCACGGGTGAAACGTCGGGATATAATCCGTTATTTTTTTTATTTAAATGAGTAACAATCGCGGAAACAGAAGAAAATATTAATTTTACTAGTGTATAAAAAGTTATTACCGAGTATTTTCGTGTGTATGCATCTCAATTACTCAGCGAGTAATTGAGATGCATGACTGATTTTACTACTATCCAACAACAACTTGAGCTCTGTTATAAATTCCCGCATAATTAAATTAAATTCTAATATTTCAAAAGCAAATTCCTGACTTTCACTTGAATAAATTAATAACTCGCGAGTATTATAACTCGCTAACAACTGACAAATACCTTATTTATAATCAAGCAGGGAGCAGGTAGGTCCATTAAACTTTGTTTGACTGTTCTTTGTCTGCCAAGCATATCTTGAATGGCAGTTAGCTACAGTAATATAATATGTATAACAATAGTAAAATATTTTAATTAACAATGACAGCTAACTGTTTCGCAATTCATTTACCCTGGGTAAATCCAAAGCTTGGTACAAAATAACGTTAAGGATTCTTATACTTAACGTTATTTTGTATTTTCTTTCGAACTAGCCCCTACTTATGTTTTCAGAAGTAGGGAGAAGTTCGAAAGGTTAATTTTATTTCAACGCTTTAAGGGTTTCCCGGAGAGTTTCGGTAAATTTCACTGTTATTAAAGTGATATAAAATTATTCCTCTTGATGCTAACCACGTAAAGAATATATATATTGTAGCTTGGTGTGTATCAACTGGAATGTTATATAATACTTGAAAAAATCAAGAGAAAAAAAAATGGATTCGTAAAGTCTTTTTTCCATCTTAAATTGGTATAGGCTATCGTCAAGCGACGCTTAGACATGGGACTACAGCTAATAAGTGAGTAATGATGTTCACTTTAAATTTGTCAACTGGTTTTTCAATAGGTTTTATAGGTAGTTTTTAAGAAAAGTAGCAAAAACTGGTTTTTTGTCGTAAAAATAACAAATGTTGATGGTGTTTATCTTGGTTTCCGTGATTCGTGGAGATAAACTGAAACATTATATTGGTAACAACGGTGGTTGTCAACACGATGAAAAATATACAACACAGAAAAGTGAAGAGCTAGATCGCAGGTCATTCGCGTATTGTAGCCCTTTAAGAAATAAGAAACATACATTGAATCAGAGTACCTAATTTCTTAATTATTGCATAATGACGTTCTTTATTATTATAAACAAAGATCAGAAACAAATGAAAAAATGTTTCGACGATACTGGACTTGAACCAGTGCCTTGAGCCAGACCGGGGCAGCACGCTCTACCATCTGAGCTAATCGTCCACACCAGTAGTCGACGAATTTTGTCATCTGTTCTTGCTTATGGATCTCTGTATGGTGCATCCGACTCTTTAGCCGTTAGCGCCGCCTAGTGCAGAACTATGAAGTTACTTTCACCCCGAGCAGATACCTTTACAGGTACCATTGCTCGGCGAGAGGTGGCACTATTATCAAGACTGTACTTTTTGTTTTACAAATATCATGATAATAATCACAATTTTTGCAATTTATTAGTGGATCACTCCACTAGCGTTATTATTATAAACAAAGATCAGAAACAAATGAAAAATTTTTTCGACGATACTGGACTTGAACCAGTGCCTTGAGCCAGACCGGGGCAGCACGCTCTACCATCTGAGCTAATCGTCTAGGCGGCGCTAACGGCTAAAGAGTCGGATGCACCATACAGAGATCCATAAGCAAGAACAGATGACAAAATTCGTCGACTACTGGTGTGGACGATTAGCTCAGATGGTAGAGCGTGCTGCCCCGGTCTGGCTCAAGGCACTGGTTCAAGTCCAGTATCGTCGAAAAATTTTTTCATTTGTTTCTGATCTTTGTTTATAATAATAACGCTAGTGGAGTGATCCACTAATAAATTGCAAAAATTGTGATTATTATCATGATATTTGTAAAACAAAAAGTGACGTTCTTTATTATTAATTGTTGTAAAGCGTATCAGCGCTTACAGTGGTGGGTCTCGAAATGATTTTTTGAAATCATGAACTGATGTTAGTGATTATGTTCTAACTCCAATCGTGATCCGCCAAAGATAATCTAAATTCGGAAGAAAGTTTTCGGAGAAACGGGAATTTTTCCGAGCCCGAGTCACTATAGTCGGTTAAAAAAAACACATCTGCTCGAATTAATACATCACAAAAGTAAATCTCAACCAATTTTGCTACTTCAAAAGAATTTACTTATTGACAATATTGTACCGCTTCACAAATTCGAGCCTCTAGGTGTATGGCGAAACTTTCAACTTTACGACTTTCCTAAGGGTAATAAATTATTATTACTTTTCTGTACTCTTTACTCTCAACTTGGAATTTCCCTTCAATACTTGTTACGATGTTAAACTTTTATTATTTTCGCATTATTCTTACATTTTGTGCGCCGTTATTGAATTTATCGCCAACATTTTGTTACAGTCTTATAAGGTTTAGCGTAAGTTAAGTTTAAGTTTGACGGAGTACAATAAATCTTTACACACGTTAATATTCTGCCGATTTAGCTATCCGATTTTTTGTATATCTACATCCAAACTATCTACTTATATCATCGATATAAATCTAGATTTATAATAAAAACCCTACATGTCCTAATGTTATCTACGCGAGTTCATGTCGTATGGAATTTAGAAGTCTTAATAGGTACTAAGTAATAAAATTAACGCTTTGATAAACGTGAGTGCAAACATTTATACAAGTATTTGTATTAATTATGCAGGTGATTGGTTTAGAGTGGATTATTTTCTTTGGAATGTATTTTTAAGTATTTTGCATGTAGAACATTAAGTCCGTCATATGTCATAGTTTGGCACGGAGTGTCATATTCAGGCCTAACTGAAGTATTTTTTTTTGGGAAAAGGGTGTCAAAATTACTGCCGGTGTGTACAAAAACACTGTTCTAATAAACGTCGTACAACCTCTTTCACAGACAGTGACAGGCCTGCCCTGGGTATTCCAGCGGGATCCGGCGCCGGCTCATAAAGCGAAGAGAACGCAATCCTGGCTCGCCAAGTCGCCAGCCTTAAAGACTTTCTCAGACACCAGGACTGGCCCTCCTCCAGCCCGGACCAAAACCCGATTATAAAATACGGCAAAATTTAGATCAAAAAGCCCGTATGGCAATTTGGAGTCGTGAAAAGCATTTCCCGTCAAAACAGGCAAAAATCGTCGTGCGTGCAGCTATAGACGACTGGCCGCGGAAGTTGACGGCTTGCATCGAAAGTCGAGGAGACCATTTTGAATGAGTGTTTTCATATTTTACAACTTAAATGATAAATCCCCTTTCATTTGGTACAAACAGATAAAAATATATTATTAACAAGATGTTTTTATGTAATGTTTTACCTGTGACAGAATTTATGAGGTAGCATAAGGTAAGCAAGTAGCAAGTTCGGCTATGTATAAACACATAGTTATTAATCACAGTTCTGTTAGTATTACCAAGAACTATGATTTAGTATATCCATATAGAATCTCGTTACGAGTACCTATGAACAGTTTATGTTATTACGTGTAGGTAGGCCCCGGTCTCACTCCCGCACTATATTTATTTAAAATAGCACAATTTTCTACTCATTAACAACACACATAAATAGGACTAAGCTGGGATATATACGATTTACATAGTTATTGTTATAGCTACGTTTAAAAGGTCGAGGTGAATCAATAAATTATGTTTATACAGGTTAACTTGGTTTCCCCTTAGATCCTAACAATTACCAGTACACAGCGAGCTAGCAGTTTGATAATTTGATTCCTAGGCTACTTTGATCGCTGCAAACTCTAGCATTATTTTCTAAATGGTATTAAGTGCCGTAGTCACAACATAGAACCAACCCTCTTTCTATTAGGACTCGTGATGAGGTAAAATCAAACTACCTACGTAAAATTTAAACGGTTAGTCTATTAGTAACAATTCCGTTGTCCTGATATAATGTCTAAGCTAAAAATTTACCGTAATTATTTTTTTGTTACTAATTGATTATGTATTTGACTGCCTCATTATTACATATGATACAATTATACTTTGTCTCATAGTAACAATGTTTATATTTCCATTTGTTAAAAATATAACAATGTTTTTAAAGGTTATATCAACTTTTATCATACAGAGATAATCTTGGATGTCAGTACCATCTCTGTTTGGGCTTAAAGTTGACTGGTAGAGAATGCCATAAATTTGGCATTAAGTCCGCTATTTGCAAAGTGTAGATAAATAATTAAATAGATCAGCGATATGATGCCTGTCGCGTTGCCAGGTAGAAATCAAGCTACCAAAAGGTTTACGACAGTTAATTTGCCATCAGTCAGCCGAATCATATTCTAGATTGATGGAAACTGATATCAGCGAACGACACAATTTTCCTAATATCTTCCTACGGAATAAGCTAAATATAGAGAAATTCTTAGAATTATTTGCTACGAAAATTAGGCAACAATTTTATTTTCCCGAAGTTGACCCAATTACTAACGCAAACAGCCCGCGCAGTCACGGCCTGTAAATGAATATGAAATATTAGGAATGAATTAGAAAAATATCAAGTACACGTTGAAGATAGTAAATTGTCAGTTGCCAGTAACTTTATTCACACAAAATATGCTATATGACCTTCTTAGCTTCATTACTTATATTTAAAAATAATACATAACTGCAGAGGCTGGGAAAATAGGGATTGCCAGCCAAGTAGATATAGATGGATAGGGGTACGAGGAATCCACCTTCACACCGAGGTATGTATAGTGCTTTTCTCAATCATGCAGTGGAATAAAAAATAATAAACCCAACAACAAACAAGGAAAACGATAAAAATTGTAGTGAATGGTATTTTTTTTAATATACATCGTTGTTCGTTTATTAGCCGCCGCGTTAGCGGCGGCGTGTGGAGCGGCGCGGCGGCTTTCATAGTGAATTGTAAGAAAAGAAGGTCTCTTCTCGGGCCTTCAATTTTGTATGAAATATCATTATGCACCTTTCGTCGCGCTGCACCCATAGCGTGAGATTTTAGGGTATAAGAAACACAACGTCAATATTACATTGCATGTTTGTTAAAACGATATTTCAGGCGTCTTGTGGTTGTAATTTTTTTCACATCGTTTAAGATTGCCAGACTCGTATATAAGCAAGGTTCTGCTTAAAATAACACTTGCAAATAATACCTTAGTGGACCTATTAGTTTTTGGTTGTTGCTTTTATTTATGTTTTCATTTTAGATGCTCTTAAAACAAGCAGCTTAAGAGACCGGTTATAACTCGGACAAAACAATTACTCTATCTATCAGCATCACGGACGTCCGTTGCTGAACGTAGGCTCCCCTATAGCTCGCCTCAGGGTGCGATTCTGCGCAGACCGCATCCACTGGCTCCCCGCAACCCTTACGAGGTAATCCTTCTACCTAGTCGGAGGCCGTCCCACGCTGCGCTTTCCTGCGTGGTCGCCACTCCAGGACTTTACTGCCCCAACGACCATCCGTTCTCCGGGCTACATGGCCCGCCCATTGCAACTTCAACGATACAATTCTGACTATCTGCATAAGCCAAATGATTTTTAGGTGTTGATGCCGTAAACCACTTGAGACTTTAAGATTAACCCAAATACAGCTCATCGGTAAAATAGATATTAAAGTAGTGAAATCTCGTACATACCTCGAACATAACGTCACATAGAACTTGGCCCCATTTATTAAAAACACATAGTATCAGTAAGTATATATGATGTCGTCATGGAATAACCCTTTTACTTAATTCACTTAGCTAAAACCGGACACTAATTTAATTAAAATCGTTTAACCGTTTTTCCCGGCCCTGCGTCACCCGATGATACACGCATAGTTATAAGACCTATGTAACATCGTTTTAATGAATTAAAGTTTCCGTTAATTATTTTGAGTAATTTAAGTAATGCATCATTTTAAAACGGTGTTAGTACAGTGTGATTTATCAGCCTTTTCACGAAACATGCTCACGCGCGCATTATTATTGAATATTTGAAATAAAAAAGTTTGGATTTTTGTTTTGAATTGTGTTGTTACAAATATGAACTTTAATGTTGATTTAATATGATGAATTAATACGATAAATAATATGAATGAATAATGCAACGATTATGAGACAATTCTTGTAATTTCAGATAAATTTTATTGAAGAATATTGTATAAATAAGTACAAAATGTATATTCATAGAATAAGGAGAATTTGAAGCTACAGTATAAAAGAGGATACCTATTCTGGTTTTGGAAAATAAATATGTACAATTCAGCAAAAACTAAAACATAACAAACGTATTCTAAGCTAAATAAATCAATCCTAAAAAATCCTAAAATTTACAAATCCTATAAAACTTTTTGTTATTTACAAATATCATGATAATAATCACAATATTTGCAATTTTTGTTAGTTGATCACTCGACTAGCGTTATTATGATAAACAAAGATCAGAAATAAATGATTTTTTTTCGACGATACTGGACTTGAACAAGTGCCTTGAGCCAGACCGGGGCCGCCTAGTACAGAACTGTGAAGTAACTTTCACTAAACGGCTAAAGAGTCGGATGTACCACACAGAGATCCATAAGCAAGAACAGATGACAAAATTCGTCGACTACTGGTATGGAAGATAGCTCAGTTGGTTAGAGCGTGCTGCCCCGGTCTGGCTCAAGGCACTGGTTCAAGTCCAATATCGTCGAATTTTTTTTTTCATTTGTTTCTGATCTTTGTTTATCATAAATCCTCTAAAAGTTAACCTAACCTTACTTAACCCCACCCTGTATTGTACCTGGCTCAAAGGTGTCCATATTGCCAGCAGCGTTTCCTCGCTGAATGGCTATGGAGATCTGTTGAGCCAGATATGACCCAGAGCGGGGATCAGTTTTGGGAAAAAAATCAACAGTCAGCTTTTGTACACCATTAACACATTCATGGCCGCAAGCCCGTCATCGGCGAGCGCTCCGCTCGCAGCAAGTTTTCGCTACAATGGTTTTTCTCATGTCATTGGCTACGACCGTAGCGCTACATAAATGTCGGTTGCGAAAGTGTTAAGTTTCAAGGGCTCAAAATGACTGCGTGCTTTTTCAGAAAACTACTCTCAGTAACCGGGTAAATTGAGTTCAAATATTCAGTGCTACTCAAAGAGGCCGCTATATAAAAATAAGGATACTGACATATGCAAATCAGAACTTCCAATCTCTGTTCTGTTTCTTAGAAATGCAAGGTCAAAAATCAGTTTTTTATAGGTATTTTACCAAAACTACAAATTAGGTACTTTTAATAAAGGCTATCATTTAAATGGCGTGAAAAATGATTTTTCTTCTATTCAGCAAGACGATTAGAGATTAGTCTCAATGCCACAGTTTTTTTCTTCCTTCTTTTCTACTCAATGATCCTTCAAACCGTCCATAGGGACGCTAGCAACGCCTAGACTGTAGAGCATAGAGTCAGCAAAGTTTTGAAAATTAGATAACGCACGTGGCGGTCGCTAATGCTATAAGAATCATTGTCATAAAGAGTTTGCTCTGAAACTTGGTACTTAGAATAAGTTAAGGTATATCCAGGTCTGTAATTAGTTTATCTAGTTACCATAGTAAAAAAAAATACAGCGAATTTAAGTTTACCATTCAAAACCTGTTTTTGTTGTATTTCGTTTGTTTTATAAACTGGAGCCATAAAAACTAATTACAGGCCTAGATATATTTCATTGTATATGCAAAGTTTCGTTACAATTCAACACATAGTTTTAAAATGAGAACGAAAGTTTGTATGGGAAGGTGAAATTCGGCCGAGCATGCCGGGGACTCTTAAGACATGTACTCACTGGTTGTAGCAGCACAAATGCTGAGCGATGATTTCGAGACTGCCTTATAGCAGTATACGTGACAGGTGTGGACCGAACAAGTTCTGGAAAGAAGAAAATGAAAATATGAGAAAAGTAAAATCAATGAATTAAATATATGTTACACCCTAATTGCAATAATTGACACCTAGCTTCAATATTGGCTAACTTATACTTTCGGGCAACATACTGCTATGCAGTTGGGCAGATATCGTAACGTGTAAAATGTATGTTGTTTTCTAGAAATAAATAAAAAAAGTTTTAGGTTCATGGATTCTAGTTCCTATGCTGCCAAGACACTATATTTTGCGGAATAGCAAAAAAACTATAATCCATTAATCTACTATGGAATTATGCTAAGTTACGTCTGAATATTGGAAAGTTTTAGGTGCCAACCAAGGACGTGGTCGAATGCTTAAAGCGATCCTGCGACGCTCCAAGTAAATGCGGAGTTGGCATCCGTTGGTGGTTTTAGACGGTAGTCCAATGCATCGGCCTTGGTTAGTCCGTCATACCCGCTTTAGTCCCTCGGCTTATGGGGGATGCATAAACAACGCATTTCTCCAACGTTAAAAAAAAAAATGCCAACCAAGGACCATTAAAACTCTCGCCTCCCCCCTCTTCCTCCAATCCTCCCTATTTTGGGCTATTTCCGGTCATTCTTTCAAAAAAGAGGCCAGTTCATCCCGCCATCGCCCATGTGGTCTGCCGCGTCTCCGTAATAATAATTGTAAATAATAATTCTTATACATAGATAGGGTTGTACATATCGGGGAACGGTTTTTTGTATGGCTATTGACAGTCCTCTTGTTTTATCGGTTCTTGGTGTCAACTAATGGAACACTTGACAGTGTTCCATTAGTTGACACCAAGCACTGAGACGTTTTCCTTCTTGGATACAATAAGATTTTCCTCCCCCAAGCCAGTAACAAACTGCAGAAATTATTCAAAATTCAATTAAAATGTATACAAAAGTCGACAGTGAGTCGTGGCCAGGCGATCCCCAAGGCTGAAAATTATTACTTTTCCAATTTTGACAAAGTACCTCGAAGTTAATTATCCTGAATGCTTGCATTCCGCCCACCAAATTTAATAAAAGTTGTCTTGAATTAATTTACCTTACATTGTCCTTAAGAATGTTCTTAACAAATCAGAAACAGTGAATAAATAAAATAAAACCGGGCAAGAGCATGTCAGACCATGCTCAATGTAGGGTTCCGCAGCCGTTTATGCAAAAAAATGCACTACAGATGAAAAAATACGATATGAAAAAAAAACACTAACAAAAGAGCGTATCTCCCCGGCACTTACGTCTTTTTGCTGAGAAGCGCAGTTTTTTGGCAATAACTTAAAAACGGTATGTCCGATTATGTTGAAAACAATTTTCGTTGGAAGTATTTATTAAGCTTTATATTTATATATTTTTTTTCTTTTTTTTGAACATACCGTTCAAAAGATGGGAGGGGTGGGCACAATTTTTGCCACTTTCAGAGCGAATATTTCGGAAAATATTCACTTAATAAAAAAGTTTTTTGAATCCTCAAAGTGTTTTAAAATAACTGTCGAATGATGTGCTTTATTTAACTATCAACACACAGCACACACACTATGTTCCAAATTTCATCAATATAAATCTTATAGTTTTGAGTAAAATGCCTGTGAGATACGTTATGTCCATAACGAGATAAGACGGATATAAGGGTTCCATTTTTGGCATTTTGTCTACGGAACTCTAAAAAGTGGTTAAGAGCGAATCCGGTTTGCGCATCAAGTTTTACGTACTGAAAACTATTTAAGTGTTGCTATAACATCTATACTAATTCAATAGTTGTAAAAATGAAATGTCTGTACATTAAAAATATTTTCAAAAAAATAAGTAATACGGACTATTTAAAGGCATGTTTGTATGTTCGTATGTGTTGTGGCTTCATCACGCTAAATCGGAGGAGTGTACCAAAAACAGATTTCAACTATTTTTGGTACACGGGTAGTTGGGTATCTCCAGGTTATAGGATACTTTTTACAACACTGAAAAAAATATAAGGTTCATGAATTTTTCTTTTCCGCGAACGAAGTTGCCGGCACCTACTAGTCTACGCTATATACATTTGTAAAAATGAAACATCTGTAAATTGAAAGATATTCAAAAATATATATTTATAAAAACATATTTTTTTGGATGTTTGTTGTCATTGTTGCTTCATCACGCAAAATCGGCTAAACGGATTTCAACTATTTTTTGTAGGTACACGGATAGTTAGGTATTTCCTGATAGTCATAAAAATATGTTTTCACTTCTCCTGCTCAAAAAGTACGTCATATTAGCTTCGCGAAGCGAGACTAAAATAGTGCATTTAGCCCCTAGGGTTTAAAAGAAAGTCATATAATCCCATACAAATTTCTATGACAGTGGAATAAAAAACTTGCGGCCAGCTACATACTCCTCACGAATAATTAAAAACAAACAAACCAACCTGATCAGATTGGCCAAACTTTCTGATAGAATTGCTCAAACTGTACTTTTAGTTTTTCATGAAATATACAATTTTAATGTTAAGTCTTTTTTATTTTCTCGCAGTCGAAGTGAAAAGCAAAGTTTTTAACACGTGGATAAAAGCCATTATGACACTCAGATATACACATAATCACTTAGTGTCATAATGGCTTATTTTAGCCCCTTGTCAAACAATCTACTACTACCCGATTAAGAAAAAAAGAGGGGTAATGTCTTTTCTCCTCTGCGAATGAAGTTGCGGGCACCTTCTAGTTATTATATAAATTTATAATTTTGTCTTTCCATATTTCGAAAATATCAGTAAAAATTTCGTAATTTTTACTGATATTTACGAAATAAACTTTCATAGGTCTTGCAAGGTTTTCCCTAAATTTCGGTCGTTATTGTTACTGACATTTAGCCGAATGACAGGATATTTTAAGTAGCCGTTTCTGAAAAAAAGTATTTAATAAACAACCGATCGTATTAATGTTTTAAAGGGTTAGTTTTCTGTTGAACAACGGGACCCTAACTAATATTATTCCATCGCAATAACGTTTTAATTTCAGAGCCAATATTGACTTTTATCTCATAACGTAGAACGTTGATTTAATACAATTGTGCCACAAGAACAAATATCCTCTAGAATAATAAATTATAGCTGGTACTGAAAGTGACTTAGTAGACTTTATTGTAGAAGCATTCTGTTAATAACTACAAAAGTGTAGTTGTTAAAACTAAAAAAATGCATGTTACATATTTATTTATAAGCAAAACGTTAAAAAATGACATTATTTCCTAAAACAATAACAAAATAAAGAATACTAAACCCGAATCATGAAATTTCCAATAGTGTGCACTTTTGTTAAAAATTAAAAAAATCCAATGAATCCTTTAAAAAGGGAAACATAGCTTCGATTTTTGGAGTATTTATTGGACTTTTAATTAAGTATCGAAAAGTATTAAATGTAATATAACATGCATAAATATCGAAAAACATGTGTCATTAAAATGTGAGTTTTGATGTTAATTATTATAATCAAAAGTGATATGAGAATATCGTTCATTCATTAATATCCAAAATGTAATTTTGAAGAGATTAATCAACTTTCACTCGACCAGACTCAAAACGGTGTGATTACGATTACAAAATTGCCGCTCAAAGTAATTGACGTACTTACTCACAAACATCTACATGTGACTACTCCAAACAACTAAAACACTATTTTCAACTCGTAGGGTTGACAAAAAAAAACCTAAAAAAATACTATGAGAGCAAAAGCGCACTAAAAAAAGGAAAAACTTTACAGTAACTTTAATATAATTTATGCACTATATTATCGAATGCCTTCCGGTGCATTCGAAACTAGTTAAAATACCCCAGTACTTAATTCGGCCTAATATCTAAAAGACCTATTCTCAAAACGAATGAATCCCGAATCGACTTACAACCAAAAAGACCTATTCTCGATATACATTTTGCTCGAAACAGCTCAATTTCAAATGGAATGAATCTCATAAAAAACCGGCCGAGTGCGAGTTGGACTCGCCCATGAAGGGTTCCGCAGCCGTTTATACAAAAAGTGCATTACAGATGAAAAAATGCGATATGAAAAAAAAACACTAACAAAAGAGCACTTACGTCCTTTTGGCAATAACTTAAAAATGGTATGTCCGATTATGTTGAAAACAATTTTCGTTGGTAGTATTTGTTAAGTTTTATATTTGTAAATTTTTTCATATTTTTTAAACATACCGTTTAGAAAATAGACAATTTTTGATACTTTCGGAGCGAATATTTCGGAAAATAGTCACTAAATCATTTTTTTTTTAAATCCTAATGTGTTTTTAGGAGAACTGTCAAATGATGTGCCACACATTGATATTTGATTAATTAATATTTTTTTACTTTCGGTTCCATGTATGGAGTGCACCCCGGACGGACGGACGGACGGACGGACGGACGGACGGACGGACGGACGGACGGACGGACGGACGGACGGACGGACGGACGGACGGACGGACGGACGGACGGACGGACGGACGGACGGACGGACGGACGGACGGACGGACGGACGGACGGACAGACGGACAGACGGACAGACGGACAGACGGACAGACGGACAGACGGACAGACGGACAGACGGACAGACGGACAGACGGACAGACGGACAGACGGACAGACGGACAGACGGACAGACGGACAGACGGACAGACGGACAGACGGACAGACGGACAGACAGACAGACGGACAGACGGACAGACGGACAGACGGACAGACGGACAGACGGACGGACGGACGGACAGACAGACAGACAGACTCTATAAGGGTTCGTTTTTTTTGCCATTTTGGCTACGAAACCCTAAAAACTAATTCACAAAATGAACCACTCCCAAAATACCCTAAATGTTATGTACGTGATAGTAGCAAAACGCAAGATTTTCATAATAACTGATTCTCAAAACAACCTAATCCCAAAATATATAGTAGTTGAAGAAATATATCATAAAAACCGGCGAAAAGCATGTCGGGCCATGTTCAGTGTAGGGTTCCGCAGCCGTTAATACGAAAAAATGCACTACAGATGAAAAAAAAATGCGATATCAAATCAAATCAAATCAAAGCATTAACTCAAAAACGGTAACTATATCTGATAATTTTGGAAACAGTTTTTGTTAAAAATATTTATTACGCTTTATCTTTGTAATATTTTTCTTATTTTTTGGACATTAGGTTTAGAAAATAGAACACGCGACACACAACTTAAGCTACTTTCGGAGCGATAATTTGGATTTTTTTTTTTTTTTTTTTTGACACCATTTTTTTTTAATAACCTGGGTAAGTGCAATTTTTGTTATTTAAGTATCAAGCTAAGTAGCGGCTTATACAAGACACCTGTACTCCAAATTTCACTAGTATATATTTTGTAGTTTTTGAGCAAAAAGCCTGCGACATATGGACGCACGGACGGGTGGAAATGACGAAACTATAACGAAACTTTTATCATCTTTTAATGAGAACCCCTTTTGTAGTCTAAGATCTCTTCATTAAAAAAAAATATATGTATACATATATGTATATAGATTTAGTGTATTTTGGGACTAGCCAATCGCACAACGGCAATAAACTACATGCAGCAAACCCTACCTAATTTTATTAGCCCTCTGAACGTAAACGAAGAATTAATTATGTTGCCGTGGGATGGCCAAGTCATTTTATTTACTAAAAATATGAAGATGTGTAATATTGATACGGTCACTATAACGGTCACAATAGCATGTTCCTAGTTAGCTAATTCGAAGGACATTTATGAATGACAAAGATGTTAGATAGATGCTCACATGGATAGGTATTACTAAATAAATTAACCGTCACAATAACATGTTGTTAGTTCCGTGAACATTCATGAATGACAAAAGTGTGGGGTAGATCCTTCCCTGGATTGGTACTAGTGAATAAATTAACCGACTTGGTTATTATATCTCACAACTTTTTGTGGTAGAAAAGGTTGCGAGACTTGGCAATCTTTTTACATGTTATGTTTTTGATGGGATCTCATCGCTTTTTGTAGGCAGTCCTTCTTTTTTTCTTTTCGGGTACTACTTATACGTCAGCTACCAGTTTTCTTAAAGCCCAAGCCCTGTCTTTGTGGGCTTTTCTCCGAGGCTTTGATGTGACAATTTCTGACAAGTCTGGACGGTAAATGCTTCTAAGTGTATTGTATTCTGAAATGGCGGATTCTTGCGCTTTAATACTACCGAAATCGACATTAAATAGATGTAAACCACCCGAACTTGTCACTCTCGAGAGTGCCACGTAAGCTTGCCCGCATGTAAAAACTGCAGAACCAATATCCATCAAGTGCACTATTTAGACGTAGACCCTGGCTTTTATGTATGGTAATAGCATAAGCTATATATATGGGAAACTGTTCGCGATGGACTAGTTTTTATCTTTATCTAGTATTGATCGCTACAGATCAGGTATCTGGTATGGGGTAACGGGTATATCTGATATCTTATTTCTGGTATTTGGTGTCTTGTCTTTTATCTACCCCCCTTCCCCTCTCTTCTCCTTTGCCCCTTTCCCCTCTCCCCTTGCCATTTCCACCATCCCCTCCTTCTGCTTTCGCCCTCCTTACCCTTCTCATTCCTCCCTTCCTTACTCTCTTCCTTTCCCGCTCCTTGAAGGCTTCGTTTGTAAGTAACGAAAAATTGTATTGTTTATCTGAGGTGCAAATGTAACATTGTAATCGCATACATTTCTATAGAATTACAAATTTATTTATACACCTGTTATATCTGGAATACTAGACTGAATTTAAAGTATATTTAAGTTTTTTGGTGCTTTACAGACTAAACACTAATAGCGTTCAAAATTTGAACCTTGTAAATCTGCTGGAAGTACCTTAGAATTTCTATGATCGGTGAGTAAGTGAGTGACAAAATTAAGGAACTTTGACTTGCAATAAATCTTTAACTATAATTTGAAATATACCTAAGGTATATTACGCCCTCTTGGTCACTGAAAATTCAAGCTTCTAGCTTCATCAGCAAATAAATTACAGGGGGTCAAAAATGTCGTGAATGGCTTCGAGAAAAGAATGGTACGGCGTGCCTTTGCTTTGCTCGACTTGGCGGGGGCACTGCCGTGCCCCCAGATATCTAGAATAGGTATTTTTGGTTGTAAGTCGATTCGGGATTCATTCGTTTTGAGAATAGGTCTTTTAGATATTAGGTCGAATTAAGTACTGGGGTATTTTGAGTTTAGTTTCGAATGCACCGGAAGGCCGGAAACAATATAACAGTATTATAATACAATATTATAACTCTAGAGTCACTGTAGCAAAACAAAACTAAACTGTATTTAACTACTAGTCATCTTATTTATACTTATCTATACTATTATAAACTTGTAAAAATGAAATGTCTGTACATAGAAGATATTTTCAAAAAATATACTCATACGAACCATTTAAAGCTTACAAGAACGGAAAATATATTTTTTTGGTTTTTTGTATGTTCGTATGTTCGTATGTGTCGATGTGGCTTCATCACGCCAAATCGGCTAAAAAAAATCAATTATTTTTGGTACACGCTGAACAAAAGAGGGGTTATGACTTTATGCACTCCGCGAACGAAGTTGCGGGCATATTCGAGTAACTAATAAATAAAACCTCCAACACTGTTAAAAATTTAGTGATTAATATTGCACAAATCATTCTTATTATGCGTGTGTGTATGTGTTTTTGTGTATTTTATTAGCATGCTTAAGCTATTTGGTATAAAAACTATTAAGATTAATTATTAGGCTGAAAACAGTGCTCGACTGATGGTACGCGCGTACGGTCCGTCGGGCGTAGCTATCGCTGTAGAAAACGTAGGCGCGTTCTGTGCCTACCATGAGTTGAGTTTACGATCGGCGCTAGCGAGTATCTCGTGTCGAGTCAGTGCACCTCTCTCGCACGCGCTAATAGTGTGAAAGAGATAAACCGTCATCGAGCGCTCGATACTCGCTCGTGCCGAACTCATGTAGGCGCACAGACTGATGCTGACCGTCAGCGCGTATGCGGCCATAAAAAAAACGCCCGACCGACCACACGCGCGTACTATCGGTCGAGTACTGTGTCCAGTCTTAATATTGTAACAGTGTAATTTGATCTCACATGTTCAATAGGTTCGTGAGACTGGTAGCGACATCTTTTGGCTGATCTTTGGCTAGCGGCAAATCGATATCGAGGTGAGTGTGGCTACATCTATCAGCGAAATGGTGAACTACCAAAGAGTTGAATGAGATGTTGTCGCGTTTGAGACGCTGGTTTTCTAAATTTAATTTATTCGTTAAATAAAACAATTTTTACTGGAAATAAGTATTTTCAGTATAGGTTGGCAATTAGTACAATTTTTTTTTTTTCATTCTTTTGGTAACTTTTCCGGTGGGTCTAGAAAAGTCATATTGTCAGCGTCTATGGTTTTGAAATGGAGGAGCTGTTTGCTGTCATTCGGGAGGGTCAGTCGGTAGACATGACTTGAAGGGAGAGCATCGCTGCCGACGGATATCGCTAAGGCCTGGGGGCCATCTTCTCACCCAAAAACATGTTTATGTGAATCTCTGTACATCATAAGGCAATATGCCGTTCTAAGCTGATCTGCTAAACTCGTCGGAACACGATGTTGTCTGCATCTTACAAAATACTGAATCCTGCTTAATTTTGTTGTGAAGCTAAAGCATCTGCACTGCGATCTTCTAAAACCTTCGTTTAACTTTGTATCTCGCCAGCTGGAAAGGGCTGGCTGTTAACGTCCGACTACGTGGCTACAAGGCGATTAATCTCAGTGAGAATAGGAGGGCGTGGCGCATTGCGTAGTAGTCGCGTGAGAACGTGAGTTCATGAGGCCTCCGTCACGAGCGGCAACTCTCGAAGTTGTTGGGAGGACACGTGGCATCGCGCTCTCAGGTGCATCTGCTGTCGAAGGTGTTGCTGAGGTTATCCGTTCATCAACTGATTAAAGGTGATATCAAACCTACCTTTCTGCTTCTCTGAAGTTTACCCATTTAAAAGTTAATCTTTGTGAACCAAGTCCTCGATAAAATAAGCAATATAATAGTAACTCTTAATTTAATCTTAGATGTCCATCTGGCTTACCCCTAATCTAGTGTAGAGTAAGACTCACTCTCCTATTACTTAGAATCGTGTCTATTTAGAATTAAGCTAGCGTGGTACGCTTAAGTTACTGAGGAAGTAGAGATACTTTTTTACCCGAGTCATTGAAGTGTTTTAAACTGACATAATACATGTGTGTTTGGTAAAATTTGTGCTTTCTTTTCTCATCTCTTAGCATAATAGACCTTTGACCTGCGGTTAGAAATACTCCTTTGTCATTTAGGAGTCAAAATATATAAATGTCTGGCGCCCTTTTCTTCTTACTTCTGCTAATTAGACCATTCTTCCTTTTTTACTGAGTACCTGTCATACTCGCCGTAATTACCGTAGGCTAACCCACAAATCACTAGATTTCCCGCAACTGGCTAGCCTAGGTATAATAACAAGTGTGGTACAGATTCCTCCATCTGTGAGGGTACTGAAGCACGCAAGTAATTCTCGAGTTATCCTGCCATAGTTGCGTAAACGCAGATACTCGGTTACAATATATCAAAATAACCATAAATTTCAACAATGTATCCGATTTCACTTTATATTGTCATATATCGCAATCATTTAATAATTTTTCCAATACATAAATACCCAACCCGTAAGCAATAACACAGAACACCCCAACAAACCAATAAAATAAACAAAACCATGTCGGTTGTTTTCCAATTAGCCCGATTAAAATTCTCAGTAGCATTTCTAATTTGCCGCTACCTTCCGAGATAATAATTATAAGGGGCTGCGTGACATACATTATTAAGCATAATTTAGAATATTCAGCAGATTTTATTATTCCGAGTAAGCATTTTACGTACGGGCACTCGGGCGTGAGCTTAGATATTTTAAATTAAGATTTTGTCTCCGGATCTTTTACTAATTTGTCGTAGTAGGATTTATCAATAACGAACTTCTCATTCTTGATTACTCGGCGATATTAAAGCTTATACTCGAGTAGTATAAGTAATGGAGTACTCTGAGTGTACTCCATTAAAGTATAATATGAACTGTATAAAAGTCCTTGTGTTTTTTTACTAAAACTCTGTTCTCAAAGCTCAATTTTATAAAACACCCACTTCCAAAGGAAATTAAATTAACTACGTTGCTAATAATAAAGTAAACAATATAAGGAATTTTACTAAGAAAGTTTTATAACTTTTAATTTTGCGCTGACTACTTAATTAAATCTTTGTTTTAACATTAAAAATAGTCCTAATAACTGGAAGGAGGGATCCCAATAGAAAGTTGTGAAGTTTTTTATTCAGTAAAAATTTGATTGCTTTTGACTATAATCATGCCTGCTGGGTAAGCATTGATGAATTCTACGATCTACGATGGAGCGAGCACATGGGTTATACCCATCTGTTACCACCAACTTGTTACTAGTGGTAACAGCTGGGATTTTTTCCCATCAGTTACCAGTGGCTACCACTGGGAATTAAAATCCCAACTGTTACAACCAACACCAATGGCACAAATCACTTTAGTGGTAAGAGTTGGAAATTTTCGTACCAGTGGTAACGCATGAGAAAAAAAATCTCAGCTGTTACCACCCGTTAACAAGTTTGAGGTAACAGAATCACCCGATCGCTCGCAAACGATGCCTATACACCCACCACCTATAGTACTGTTAAGATAAATACACACCAAAGATTTCAAACCTATGTGCACAACAACTATACTCTTATACCGAATAAGCCGGGAATACACACGCCTGTAGGTGGCACACTGGCATACCAGCTCCTTGTACGTGCCACCTATTGTCATGTGTATACACTAACTGGTATGCCTGTATCTGGCAAGCAAGTAGATTGCAAGCAATTTGATTTACTAGCATGCAATATGAGGGAGGGGTCGCAGGGGGCTGCAAAACCGGCATGAGTGAACGCACGCGACAGCTACAGGCATGCCAGTAGCGAAAAGAGTTGTCGATGGGTGGACGCTTTTTTTTGTAGTTTTGTGTTCGCGTCACGTTTTAGTTTATATCTTTTGAATTTATCATGTCACTATGGGGAGATGAGAAGACGATGCAATTTATACATACTACGTACTACTATTTACCATACTATTTAATCCACTTCGAATGTTTTCCATTGCAAGCTCAACGTGAAACTGGTGAAACTAGAATGCAGGTGTGCTAGCTACAGTCATGTGTATACGGCTCAGAAATACAGACATGCAAGGAAGCAAATTGCATGCAAGTTTAACTTGCAAATGTATTCACCGTGGGTCAGTTACTTCTACATGCCATTAACTAATATGCAAGCTACTGATCCGTTTTAAAGGCCTCTGTATTCTTAGCTATAAGGTTTAGGTATAATACTTACGAGATTTTGTGGTGTTTAGTTATCATTGCCATTGACTGTACAACTGTGATACGTGACTCTTGTGGCGCGACAAAGATTGTCTGAATCGCAACAAGCGGTGACGCGAAGATTTGCGCGGTTGGTCTGGAAAATATCCCTGTTTAGGGTTCCGTACCAAAAATGTGAAAAAAGGAACCCTCATGGGGCGACTCTGTTTGTCTGTCTGTCCGACTATTAGAGCGCCATATCTCAAAAACTACTTATGCTGTCTATTTGAAATTTGGAATATTAATGAACATGGTCAGCCGACATGTATTGCACAGGAAACATTTGAAAAAACATTTATATTAAAAAATAAAAACGACGTCTATGGGGGGAGGAGGCAAAAATTAAAAAGGGCTTAATCTGTATATTTTTGAACAAGTTTTTATTAAGGACAATGTGAACCTCCTCCCCCCCCCCCCCCCCCCCCCCATCACCGAAGTGTACAGAACGATTTTTTTTAAAATTTTCACTATTTTTATAAATAAACATAAATATTACACGAAAATTAGAACCATGTCTCTAACTAGCAATTTTTTTACTTTTCAAAAGGCCCTATTTAAACAACCCGGTTGCGTCAAGTTTGCACCTCATTTGTATCCAATGCTACAGATATCAGGTGCAAACTCAACTCAACCGGAAACGGGTAATATAATAATGTTAGCGTAAGTGAAACTTTGTATGGAACTCTCGGTGCGCAAGTCTGTCTGACTCGCACTTTGGCGGTTATTTTTGAGGAAAGAAGCTTTTGCCTAGAGTATCTATCACTATATTACATTTCTGATCTGCCACCTTGTGAGGTAGGGTTTCGTGCAACGGGAGCTTAGACCACTCTGGCAGTGTGACACGCCTACACAGTCATAGAGATTGACGAAAAAATAACCAGGCAAACATAATTTGAGAAACATTATCAATCCGTTCTCGTCGTAACTCTCATATTCTGTCTCTTCTGTATAGCTTATTTTTTAATCCAGCAAGTCCTCGCTGCCTTAAAGAGCGTTTCAGTTATTTGCGTTCTGTTAGGAAATTTACTTACTGTCCCTTCTTGATCCTCCAAATTTTACAATATTTCTTTTACATTCCAGGCAACTCTATTATCGAACTCTCTACCCCATGACTTAAAGCGTGCCCATTCTCTTGCAACGTTTAAGTCACACCTTAAAAAACGTTACCTGTATCTCCCTTAACACACCGTTATTGAAATCACTTTCTCAACATTGCGGCTGACACTGTTACGGTTATTTATTTACTTACTATGCATTGTATTATATTTATTATGTATAAATATTAATGTATGTTTATCTACGCAATCTTATTTGTGTATGTTTAATGCGTTTACATATGTCTATATGAGTTTTTAGTTTGCTACATAGCTGTTTCTCGCCACCTACTAAAATTTGTTGTCTTTTAAACACTCCGCTACCCAAAGGTTCTCTGGTAGAGAGCTACTTAGCGATAAGACCACCTGTTGATTACCTCTGCTAATTTGCATGTCACTGTCATGTTCTGTATTTCTGTGTATCTGAGGTGTGTAATAAAGAGTATTGTATTGTATAATAAGGGCAATTTTTCTAAAATATGAAATGAATTAAGTTAAATCAGAGGGGTTACTCCGAAACTCGAAATTCGAAGTTCGTAACGTGTCGCCCCTCTCGCTCTCATGTTAAGCTGTATTTGAGTGAGCGGGATAGCGCCATACGAACTTCGATTTTCGGGTTTCGGAGTAACCCCTCAGTTCTCAACGGCGTATTTTTCAACTTCGTTTATTTATCCAATGTAGTAATTTTACTTGTAATAGATAGCACTCAGATATTACTTTAATTTAACCCTTACGTTTCAGCGAATTTTGTATAAATGTAAATTGAAATCGTTTGATAAGGGAATGTCTGACCTAAACATACGTGTAATTCTTAATCCCAGGGCCGGCCGTTACATACGGGTGGTCTTTAGCTGCCTTCTGACTGTTGCTTAAACGTAGTTCTTGCAATAGCTGCATCGAAACTGCATACCACTCATGCACCGACAGCAAGCTAGCTGGACCGTTGTAAAACAATTGAACAGCATAACAACTGCATTGGAACTATTGAAACAACAATAGCCCTGGTTTCGCGGGATGCGGGGGAGGCTATTGCAAAAAATAAATAAAATAGTACCATCTCACATCGCTTAAGTCTATTAGTAAGGATGTGGACGGGTTGGGAATGCGAGCGACTTGAAAAAGTGGAATGTAGATAGAAAGTAACATATATGCACTCAGAGAGAACGAGATCTAGTAACCAGTCTACACTAGTTGACGAAACAAAACGATTCTCCGGCATTGTATTAACACATCAACGGCTTCGCGTCATCCGTGCCGTCCGCGAACAAAAGCGTCCAGGGAAATGCTACAGTATGTAAATGAGGCATTTTCGTCCACCATTGTGACGCGATTGTGGTTGCAAGTGCCGACTTAATACATTAAGTAACTACATTTATCTTTCTTATTTTTTAATGAGCACATTAAAAAATAAGAAAGAAAACAAAAAGGCATGCTCAGGAAACTGCTGGAAGCCTTGCCGCTGAGACCCGGCGGCGCGTTTCCAGCACAGATTTTTAGGTCGCTCAGTAACAACGATGATTATGTATAACCATTACGTAAAAATAAAAAAAACATAGCTGAATAAAAAATCATTTCTTTAAATAAGATCTACTGAGGTTCAATATGTTATTTAGTTTTTTATTTTATAATAAAAATAAAAAGAGTAGTTTGGACTATTTGGTAGAGTTGGCCTATTGATATAAGTAGTGAACTTTTTGGTATGTTGTACCTTATCAATACAATAGGGAATGGATGAAAATTTTCAAGAATCTTGAAATTTTGTTTAATACAGAAAAATCTGTAAGAAATAACAGATTTTTCTGTCGCTTACAAAAAAATAAAAAGATGAAAAGGTGTTGGTGGGCCTATATGCCCGCCTTATACGGTACGGCGAGAATAACAGTACATTTACAGTCATTTTAATCGAAAATATCAAGTAGCTCAGTTGGCAGAGCTTGCGCCCCGGCAAGGCACAAGGCACTGGTTCAAATCCAGTCACCGTCTTGTAACATTTTGATTATCTAGATCTTTGTATTTGTAAGAATATTTTCTACTATTTTCGTTTTTTTTCTAAACCTTTACGATTTACTCGTCACATATTGCCAACAAAAGCGCCTATAGGAACGCCACAGTATGTAAATGCGGCTTTCCTACTATATTTGAGCACGCCGGACGCCATTGTGGTCACGATTGCATGCAAATGGCGACGGCGGAGTGATTTGGAAGACGACGTATTGAAATTGAAATATCGACGCAAGACTAGTTGAATTACGGCACATTGACTTTTATAACTTATTGGGTTTTAAGATTCCGTCGTTAGAACATCGGAATCCGTCAAGTATTTATTGAGACTATTCTAAAAAATATTAATTTATTTAATCCCCGAGTTCCTTTGACAACCTTCCGACTCCATCATCATAATAATATCAGCTCGATTATATCATAATATTGGATTGTCACCGAACCTTTAGCAGCAAAATTGCATGGATACATTTCTAACCATAATTATGCAGCAATGGGCTTCACATATATCCATATAATTTTGCTGCCCATTATACATATAGCGAATTTTAGCTAAATAAAGTGTAAGTGATATTATAAAAAGCTTGTAATGAACACCTGTAAAACAAATAACGTTAAACATGTTTTTTTATTTATTTATTTAAATTACGCAAACACACAATTATTTACAAGTACGCGTTACAGAAACCTGTTAGAGGTTTATACGTGACGCGAATGTTCGGCACTATTTATTGAGGTACATGTTTTTCTTAGCAATTTAAGTGCGGTCGTACGGAAGCCTACTTGCACGAGCCTGACTTTCGCACTTAGCCGGTTTCTTTAATATTAGACTTTATTTTTTTTGTAACACAATATACTATGAGTCTATGACACTTTTATTCAATGGAATGTTATAGAACGACAAATACAAATACTCTTTATTGCACACCTCAGATACACAGAAATACAGAACATGACAGTGACATTCGAATTAGCAGAGGTAAACAACAGGCGGTCTTAGCAGAGTGTTTAAAAGATAACAATTTTAGTTGAGTAGATGGCGAGAAACAGTTATGAAGCAAAACAAAAAAACTCATACAGAATTTAAACTAAATAATAAAATGCTTACTTTCACTTATATCAACTAAAATACTTTCTTTAGGTGTAATATAAATTCAATTGTTATGAGCATCAATTGAATTAAATGGAACACTGATTAACGGTACGTTTTGTATGTTATAATATTTTATTACTGCTAATATTTTACAATACTTTGTAGAAGTGTTATTATGGCACCGCGTGCGTACAGTACAATTTTATGTAAAGAATGTACTTAAGTATTTACGTAACTATACAATATCGGCATTAATAAATTGCTTCATCTAGTTATCACTACATAGAATTTACTCAGTGAAGAAGGCGCGTGTCGTAGCAAACAAGTAACTGCTCGGCTCGCGTGAGCACGCATTAGGCCTAATTATTTGATAATATCGTGGAAGACACTGGACTGATTGTTTAAGTAATTTACTTAATTGTACTGAGCACAATGTTTTCCTTACATCCGAAGAATCGAGAAAAAAGTAGTCTGGCTTTTTTTGCACATTTAGCGACCACAAATCTATTTAAAAGCGGTAAAAATACAAAAAATGATGGATTCTATTCGCTGTAGTCTCAGGCACTAGTTGGAACGCCGGCGAGAAAGCGAGCAACTATCGACTATTTTCTCGCCCAACTCATTCACGAAACGCACAATAGATTTAGACTCCATGTCAATAAAAGATATACATATATGAGAGAGTTCTCGCCGACAGTCTAAACAGCCACCGATGAACTGTTAACATTTTTTGTTCATTTCTTGGGCGAGGTAATCGCCGATAGCTAATCGCTTCCTCGCCTTTGGTGAGACCAGTACCTCAGTTCTGTCAAAACGAATATAGCTAATTATATAATGTTCGTTTACGTTCGCTAACTTCAAAAATTAAAAAGCTAAACGTAAGGTATCAAACTCAAAATCTTGTCGTAGATCCTTCGTTTACTTGTTTTATCAGAAACTTATATAATTTTTACAATTTTTGAGATCAGCAAACATCTCTATTGTTTGCACGACTTGTGTTTCAGACACTTCGTTTGAGACTTACTGCATTTTAGATTGCAACGCCGCGGGAATCTAATTAAAGCAACCGCGTTTGTCTGAGCGGCGGAGGTCAAGAAGAACCCAAGAAACCCTTGACCACTTGACCTAAACCCCTTTCACGGTCCCTCGACCCTTTAATCTATATCTGCCGGTTGTATTGAGAATTAAGTATTAGGAAATTGAAAGCCTTGGTAGTATTGTGTTTTGTACTTTGTAGTTTATATTTTCATTTGACCTATTATTTAGTGTGTTTAATTTAGGTGACTGCGCACTGTTAGCGCATTCAAACGCATGTAATAAATCTAGTGGATAGCATTTATTATTTTTGTACCTCACAAGCAAATCGTTGTGAAGACCAGAGACATGCGCAAATATTCATGGTTTAAAACTTTTTCTTTTTGATGTTCATGCATATATTATTTGCAAACTGTACCCTAACTGTTTAAATAAAACAATTTAATCGGATTATGTTGCCAAAGTATCTCATTTAAGTTGCTGGCGTATCGGAAAGCTTTCGTGAACACGAAAGTAAGCCAAAAGTAATCTGCAATAATGTATTATTCCGCCAGCAAGCCAGGACTCCATGAAGTCAGACGTAGTCAAAATAAATGCTGATTAGGTACTCATATGGTATGTATAGTATAAGTACGGTTTAAAGGGCTTCAGTAAAGGAAGAGTACTTCCTTCGTCGCTCGAACCATAGATATACAAATCTCGTAATTCCGCTAACGAAGCAAGCTCTAACGACCTGAAACAATCGAAATCTTTGGGGGAACAAAGGCGAGCCAATTAAATGTGAAAAATTGTTCACAATTGTTTGTGAACAATTTTTCAGTTTCAACAGCAGCTTCAGTTTCAATTTTAATTGTTCTATTCAACGTATAAATGGGCTATAAAGTAAGATAGATTTTCACGTTATGAAGTTAAAATTTCACCCATCTTACAAATGTAAAAAAATTCCATCCCACTGAGTCTAAAACTAGATGACCTCATCGCAATTTTCTTATTAGCTTACTAGTATGTGCAAGTTTGTCAGCGGAGGAGAATAAAAGCATAACCCTCTTCTTTTCTTCAATGTAATTGAACAAGAAAAATTCCTTAATCATATGTGGATGCCAAGCTTTTCGTGTACCAAAAATAGTTGAAATCTGTTCAGCTGTTTTGTTCTGATGAAGTCACAACGACACAAACAAACATACGAAAATCCTTTTTTTTTAATTTAGTGACTTATATAGTCCGTGTATCACTTATTTTTTTTAACATATCTTAAATGTGCAGACATTTTATCTTCACAACTTTATAATAGTATAGATGAGAGTGTCCCACTGCTGAGCGAAGGCCTGTCTCTCCTTTGGATCTCCACAACTCCCTATTAGCAGCTGCTGCCGGCCAATCCTCAATATTTTTTTGATAGCTTGCCCTATTTTCTTACATTTATGATTTGGATGGATTTTTGTTTCGACGCAAATTAAGATGCGTTCACATACGGCAAACATGCCGCAAAAGTGCCTGAATAAAGAAGGCTCTATAACGCATGAGTAGTACGTGAACCTATCATACAATGTAATGCAATCGCGTAAACTCTGATTTTTAATTCAAGACTAAGATTTAACATCAACGGGGGCACTTTCGCTGTGATCACTGCAACTCGTTTAAGTGTTAGTATCTTTATCAATAAAACTTACCCTAATATTACTGTTTGCACGATTTCTCATTCATATTTGTATGAAATAAAGTTTATTTAATGAAATAATTAACATAAGAACTGTCAGATTTTGGTCTTGAATTAAAAATCAGAGTTTACGCGATTGCATTACATTGTATGATAGGTTCACGTTCTACTCCTGCGCCGCTCTTGTGCAAGCCTATGCATCGCGTGTGTACTTTTTTATACTACTAAGGTGGCAAACAAGCGTAGGGCTTGCCTGACGCTAAGCAGTCGCCGTAGTTAAAAATGAACTACGTTAACGCTGTCTGCATACACTAGTCCGGTGGACTAATGTGCGCATGCTAAAACTGATTGCGCACTTTATGTGAGCCTTGTGCGACTTGCCTTAATTAGGCTCGCAAACAGTTACAATTACTACACGCATGCAGCAACCGTTCGAAGCGCTAGAGATTCGCAAATGCTAGGAACGCAGTTGTCAGGATATACACAGACCTTTATGTATTTGGATAGTTTAAAACAACCGGCTTATACGGTTCCTCTGTTGCATAGTGCTGTTATATCGAAGTTAATACCGCTAACGTTTATTCCCCCGGCGGCGTTTCGATGCCACGACATGATAATTTGATTGGTCAGCTCAATTTCGGTTTTTTTGCAAATTTGTTACGTGAATTAAAGTTACAAGCCCTGCACTAGATAAATGTTCTCGAATTTGTATACATTATGAGATAAATTTGAAATGCAAGTAAATTAGTCTGCAAGTTAAAGTTATATTTCCCCTGTGAATTTTGATTCTGTTCGTAATAAAGGTCTCCTAAGTACATTTTTGCGTAGCGGCAAGGATTGTAGTAACGCTTATGGTCACATGTCATATGTCAAAGAAAATAGAGCGAAAAATCGGCTAGATTCTGGAAGTGATGAATAAGGAATGAGAAAGTAGTTGGAAACGAAAAAGAGATAAATAATTGATCATCGTATGACTCGACGGGGACAAAGATTTACGACATCTGTGATTCATCTAACTGAGAGTTTTCTGAAAGATGTGAAGGCAACATAATTATTAACTACGTTATGTGAACAAACCTAAAAAAAGTTGCCCTAAACACCATAGGGATAATGAAGCTTGCAAAATATGATCGACGTTAGAATAAACAAAAAAAATACTACTCAGGAAAGAAACACAAAATAAGATAGAATCGTTTATGAGGCAAGGTGCATGGACTAATGGTGAATAACAGTCAAAAATACTTAATTTTGATACTTTACAAAGGTTGCTAACGAAGTTGCATAAAAATACACTCTATATTCAATTATACTTTCCATGAGCCGAATCCATTATTGCCGAAGATTCTAGTAATTCCAAATTTACCACACTAATCCCCAACTTAAGTGAACTTAGGACATTGAAGAGGCGTTAAAGTTAGAAGTTTTAATGCGAACGCAAACTATGTACGGGTTAATTTCGTTTAAGTTCAAGACCCAATACATCTCGTTGAAAGGGGAAAGTACTTTAAGCACTTTGCCGGAAAGTCGGTTTAAAATTGAGTTCATGAATTTGCGCCCGAGGTAAGTAACGGCAAATTGAATTCCGAAGAATCCAATTCCTTTTAACAGTACTTACTGGTTTGGAACAGAGCGTTGTATGGTTAATCGTGGTAATAAATTATGAAAGAGCCATTTCTAGTACTAAATTTTGAAAGAGCTATTTCTAGTACTAATTTATGTTATTTTAGTGAGGTAAAAATAAGTAACCTATCATGTATTTGCTTCAAATTGTGTTTTTTTTTCCATTTGTTTTGTATGGCGCAGTCGGTAGGATTCAAGTAAAGGTGAAATGTTTTTTAAACTCTAAGCTGCCTGAAGGATACTTGGAATCACTTTTAGCAATAAGCTCTTATTTACCTCGACACAAAAATATAAAAGCATTTGGATAGTCAGTTTTTAATTAAATTAATTGATTAGATCCGAATTAGTTAAAGGAATGAGATATTTACTACATCTTTACCTTTCTTTACACCACAATATAAAAACCAGCCGGTCATATTTTATTTCTTTAATATTTAGTATATACAGTGAAATAAGCCAGTTTTCTTATCGGTTCTTCGCTGTTTACCGAAAGTCTGCATCCGCTTACAAGCTAATGTAGCGTCATTAAAATACCTTAATGCCACTAAACATGAAACCCATTTTGGAGAAGACAGATAAAAGTTAGTTTCTTATTCAGCTCTGGGGAGATTCTAGTTGTATCGGTCCTCCTCGGGCCCTCAATAATGGAAATATTCATGCCGAATGTGATCCCAGGTGCGGCCGAGACTATTTATTATGGAAGAATAGCCTCTCCGTGGTTATATTTGAACTAGTCTTATTCGAAGTACTTATAACCGTGTATAAAATCCACTCCTATCCATAATAAAACTGGTAGCTGACAAGTATATTTTTAAATTAATATATACAAGTACACCGTTAAAAAGTAACAATATATAGTAAGTAACTAACAGTTCTGATTAAAATGGTTCATTAGTGTAGGTACCTTATATCGTATATACACCAGACCAAAAGTATACCATATATAATGTTATATGACAGTTTAGCCCGATAAAAATCAGGTTTTTTTTCTGTCGGCCTTTACTTACGATATAAAAACGTATATTTTTGAATCCACTGAATTTGAGTCTCGCAAACCAAAATCAAAAGGTGTAACCAATTTTTTTTAGCAAATATGGTATCAGGGTTTTTACTATATACTATGATATCGAAATAACTTGTCAGACTATGACTACATATATTCTACATCTGCAGTGATATTACGGGCTCTTAAATTGGGTTATTAAATTTAACTCTGTATTTGGAAGCACCGTGAAGAAAAATGTGACGTGGTAAACAGAAGAAGACAATCATGTCCTATACCTACTTTTTGTGCCTGAATAAATAAAGCAAGTTAATGGCGAAAGTGTGCGAGTACATATTATACAGGCTGGCCCTTATTTCATAAATGTGACAAGTGACAATTGACAACGACAATTCGACGTATATTGCTGGGTCGCCGAGTAAGTGTATGCCTGGCATCATGATGGAGAAGTTATGTATGCCGAATTGTCATTGTCAACTGTCACCTGTCACGTTTATGAAATAGGGGCCTGGTGTGACTGGGATTTGAGGGCTTTTTTTCCAAATTAAAATTAAGTTAAAGACGACGTCTGATTACTTAAAAATAAACTGAAAGTCCTAATGAATCTGCTCTTTTCAAGTACGTAATAGGATATGCGACGACGCTCAGTCCTAATATAAAAAGATGATAGGCTGTGTTTACCAAAGTCACAATGAACGAAATTCTCATTTTGTAACAAAAGTAGTTTCCTTTGTATTTTTTTCATCAATGTAATTACAAAATTGTGTGTATGAACTACCGTAACATTTCTTAAATAACCTCGTCAATGACATTAGCAGAGCTTAAGCATACCGCCAAGAAAATAAAAAAAAACTACTTATGTTCATATCGATGCCTCAAGGTGCGTCCACATTTGTATCATTTGCCCGTATCAGATCATCGTTGCGTGGCATGATCGCGTGTCACGATCACGCGTTTGGACGTTGCGCCGATAGGATCGCTCGAAATCTATTTTGCTACGCGTGTCACACAGTTATATCGGACGAGTACAGCATGATCGGCGCGCCGACAGTAAGCGTCCAACCAGCACGATACGCAGTCATGCTACGGCACGGTGATCGGATACGAGCAAATGATACAAGTGTGGACGCACCTTCAGGGGACCCGAGAGCTGGCGGTTACCTCTGCCAAAGAATCGCCGCTCACGATTCAAAGACGTAACACTGCCAGCATAATAGGCAGTATGCCGCAGGCGGACCTCCTGAAGGGGGTGTTCTTTTTACGATTTCCATTATTTTATTTTCTACTTATAATTTATTTTAGTTTATTTTTATTTTATCTCATTTTGTTTCCATATATTTTATTCTGAATTATAATAATATTAATAAGTATTTGTAAATAAATAAATAATAAAATATATGTTAATTTATACTAATTGGATGCTAGTGTTTTCATATTATTACTTAGAAATATACGACTTACAATGTTTTTTTTTACTCTCGCTAATATCCAAATTACCCGAAATATCCGAATATTTAAATAAAACAAACCGGCCAAGAGCATGTCGGACCATGCTCAATGTAGGGTCCGCAGCCGTTTATACAAAAACATGCACCACAGATGAAAAAAATACCTATACTCCCCGGCACTTAAGTCCTTTAACCGAGAAGCGCAGTTTTTTGGCAATAACTTAAAAACGGTATGTCCAATCATGTGGAAAATAATTTTGAATGTATTTATAAAGCTTTATATTTGTAAATTTTTTCATATTTTTTGAACATACCGTTTAGAAAATAGAGGGGGGGGGACACAATTTTTCTACTTTCAGGGCGAATATTTCCGAAAATATTCACTAATTCATTTTTTTTAAAACCTCAAAATGTTTTTAGAAGATCTGTCGAATGATGTGCCACACATTGCTGAATTTTTTTAGTGCCTCTCCTAGAAATATATATACATGTTTTATTTAACTATTAAACTAAGTAGCGGCCTACACAAGACACCTCATCATTGGCCACTACATCCGTAACGGATGATTTCGGAGAGGATTGTTCCAATTTTCATCAATATACATCTTATAGTTTTTGAGTAAAATGCCTGTGACATAAGGACGGACGAACGGACGGACGGATGGACATGATGAAACTATAAGGGTTCCGTTTTTGCCATTTTGGCTACATAACCCTAAAAATTTACTATTCATTTATCCGAATACTAAAACTGGACGGATATTGCAAACCCTAGTTGCGAGCACCTTCTAGTCTAATATATAGCTAATGATCCACTGTTCCCCACCCTCATCTACTCTTCAACTATCTATGGCTATGTAGTAGCGAAAACGCATTGAATCATGTGTGTGTGCAGGTCAAACAAAGATATCACGTGACAGGGACAGATTAACATAGGTCCACGTTTGTCTAGGCGGCTCTGCCTCAGACAGCACTGAATAGTCGGCCCTTGTCTCTTCGATTACCTAATGCGATTATTTCACTATTATCTATGGTTGGATACACATTGGGTCAGGTTGGATGTTGAATAAATAATAGTGTGCCATTATTGTGCCAGAAAAGAATCGGTTTCAGAGTAAAGTGCGAGTTAGGACAAGTAGCACGAAATTAAACAGTTAAAAAAAAATATTATAAAAAAAATCGGCACATTTAGAAAAAACTAATGATTTTCAAATGGTAAAACAACATAACAAAGATGCAGAAACACATAAGAAACTTACAACACATTTTTAATGAAATAAAAGCTACAGTAAATCTGGCTCATCATCATATATCATTGGACGTTTGAAAAAAAATTATTTTATTACCACATTTTAATTATACCACAGAATGGTGTGCCGACCAGAAGCTAATTTATTTTGACTGTCGCTGTTGAACAAATAAATAAATAAATATCAAAAGTTATGTTAAAAATATCAACCTAGTAGTAACACTAAACAATAGTTATAAAAGGTGTCCCTATGAGGAATACAGTTTGGGACTGTGCAAGCTTTGTACGCAGATGCACACAAGCAATACACGTCAAAAGGAGTTTGTTTTCTTTTATTTATTAACTGACCAGCATTTGACCCCAGTAGGGGATCACAAAACGAAAGGCATACGTTCTGCTCAATGACCTATATAGATATAGGAATTCAAGCAAAAGTTGTTTAAAGAGATACTACAGCTCAAAATACCAAAAACCTGCGCAATAACAAGAATCCTGACAGGTCACTGCAAACTAAACAAACGCCTGTTTCAAATGGGTATGAAACAGGACGCAGTATACAGATTCTGCCAAGAGGCAGAGGAGACTGCAATGCACATCCTCCGCTTCTGTGGACCACTCATGAGTAAAAGAAGTATCTATCTAGGGCAACATGTCATGCCCCCGGAAGAGATACAAGATCCCTCCCACTTTCGGTATACCTTCCTTTGATCGCTCTGGAAGAGGCGATTCTGCTGGAATCGATCCACACGTTCTCTGTAGCGGCGGATCCCACGCATAGACTTTCTGCTAATCACGGGGTCTGAGATCAGTCCCCACAAAGGCCTGTGCTATGTAGCGCATGACACGAGGGCGGTTGTTACCCCCCCTGAAGCAGATTAGCTTTGCAATGAGAGTCTTAAACGTGCTGATACACCGCTCGATCCGTACTAGCCAGGCGGGTACACCACAGGTAGTCCGCGGCGTTCGGTCAGCGTCCGGGAACTTGACACGAGCAACGCGGCACGCCGCGATGGCCCCGCAGTACATGATCGAGTGGGTATCAGCTAGATCTTCGTTAGCCCGCAGATACGGGTCTAGCAAAGCGTTCAGGGCTCCCACTAGCGCTAAGTTACGTCTATTCGTAGGCGAGCGTGGTAATCGCGGCCTGGAGTCAGGTGCGAATCGATACCGCCCAATCGTCTCTTCCAGAGTCCTCCTCAATTGCTCATTGGCCTGGGTACTTACGCTACTCACGCAGTGCTCCTCGTCAGAGTCGGAATCAACCCGCGGCAGCCCCAGCACCAGGTCGAGTGCTGGCGCCGGAACCGGCGACGTAGCAGGTAGATTCCGAGACGACGTGGAGGCTGCGCGAGCAGCCAGTACTTCCAGGCGCAGTCGATCAAGCGTCGCGTCGTCCAGCAACTTACGCCGTTGGATGGCGCGCACTTGATCCGATAGTCGCTGCGCAGATACGGCGATTGCCGGTTTGAGAGTCTGGAACAGAAGGAGCATCCTGTCCCGATACGCTGACAGGTGGGTTCCCCCCTCTGTAGCCCCATAGCATGCGCGCATGACATTCTCATTATTGGCTTGAGACCATTGCATTCGACGCACTATACCACCGGTAGCGCGTGTCGTCGCTCGACTCGCTGGTGTCGGGTGCGGTCTGGTACTGTTCACCCGATGACGACGCCGAGGAGCTGGGCGGCGCAGGTGGAGGTGGAAGGCGTGAGTATCTGTGAGCCGCTTGGCAACGTGTTTTATGCGTTTTGCTTCTCGTTAGCATCGTTTCGTGTATATAACGTCAGTGACAGCTATGGTTTGCTGTATGTATGATGATTTTCATTATTTTGTGGAGTAAAACTCGACACGCTAAAAATAACTCCGCAGGATACACAATGGATAAAATATACACGAAAAACATATTTAAAAAGGACATTAAAAAACATTTTCTCTAAAACACGTCTGACGTTGACTGCGGTTACCATGGCTCGTACGACTCAGAACTGGAAAAGTCCTGGGCCGGACGGGTTGCACAACTTCTGGGTCAAGTGGTTTCGATGTTCACACGAACGATTGGCAACACAATTCCAGCAAGCTCTCGAGCTTGGTTCCCTGCCATATTTCCTAACAACTGGTGTTACCTCCCTGCTCTATAAGTCCGGTAGTACCACGGAAGCGAAAAACTATCGACCCATCACGTGCTTGCCTACGCAGTACAAGCTCCTTACATCTATTTTGAGAGCAAAAATTAACACGCACATTGTTGCGAACAACGTTTTGGCCTTCTCTCAAAATGGATGTAGGGTTGGGTCCCGTGGTACTAAGGAGCTCCTCCTCATTGACACGACCATTTGTCAACAAGTTCGGCGGAACAGGGGGTCTCTTTCGGCCGCTTGGATTGAATACAAGAAGGCCTATGATTCGGTGCCTCATTCATGGCTTGAGAGGATCTTGGAGCTGTATAAAGTCGATACAGTTTTAAAATCCTTTATAGGCTCATGTATGAGGCAGTGGACCTCAGTTTTTCGTCAACCAGGCGGTCGAGATGGCCCCCCTGATCCGCACGACTTTATAAGGATTAAGAGGGGTATTTTCCAGGGTGACAGTTTGAGTCCATTGTGGTTCTGCCTGGCTCTGAATCCACTAAGCACTCTGCTGAAGGATTCAGGACTAGGTTGCCGGCTTTGCAGAGGGGGTGACATCATTTCTCATCTGCTGTACATGGACAATCTCAAGCTGTTTGCACCGAAACGACCAGAACTGGTGGAGCTACTCAAAGTCACAGAAACTTTCAGTAGTGCCATCAGGATGGATTTTAGTGTAGACAAGTGTGCGGTCATGCATGTACAGCGGGGGAAAGTCGTAAATTTAACGAATTTACAGCTTTCCGAGACAATGTCTCTCAGATCTCTCTCCGAAGTTGAAACCTACAAGTATCTTGGTATGTCACAGTCATTGAGTATTGCGGACGCAGACATTGGACAGGCAGTGAAGGAGCGTTTTTTTTGCCGCTTGAAAAAAGTACTGAACAGTCTTTTGTCGGGTGGCAACAAGGCGCACGCCTTCAACGCTTGGGTGATGTCCCTGCTCACTTACTCCTTTGACATACTAAGGTGGACCCAGACTGAGCTGGACGCCCTGGATAGGAGGGTCTGTATGCTGCTCACTACACACCGCACGCGTAGACCGCAAGGACGTATGGAGGAGTAAAGAGCTACACGCGCGGTTCTACAACTACTTACAGGGCCTGATGTAGATCTGCTCGCGTCGGTGAACTGGCTACGTTTCGGCGATCTCTGCGGGGAAACCGAAGGTTTTGCATGTGCAATTGCGGACGAAGTTATCATGACGAACAACTACCGGAGGTATATCCTGAAGGACGGTACGGTCGACATTTGTCGGGCATGCCGCCGTCCCGGGGAGTCACTCAGGCATATAATTTCCGGTTGTTCTCATCTTGCTAACGGCGAGTACTTGCACAGACATAACCAAGTAGCCAGGATTATTTAGCAGCAACTTGCTGTTAAATACGGACTTGTGGGGTCTGAGGTACCGCTCCGATGCCAGTTCTTGAAAATGGTCGTGCCACGCTTTATTGGGATCGATCTATCATCACGGACAGGACTATTGTAGCCAATAAGCCTGATATCGTGCTGGTAGATCGATCTAAGCGCCGGGCAATACTCATCGACATCACCATTCCACATGACGAGAACCTCGTGAAGGCTGAGAAGGACAAACTCAGCAAGTACCTTGACTTGGCTCACGAGGTGACCGCCATGTGGGATGCGGAGTCGACGATTATTGTCCCGATAGTCGTTTCAGCAAACGGTCTTATAGCGAAGAGTCTCGACCTACATCTTAAGAGACTCTCGCTAGATGGCTGGATCAAGGGTCGGATGCAAAAGGCAGTAATCCTAGACACGGTACGCATCGTCAGGAGGTTCCTCTCTATGCAGCCCTAACCACCGGTAGCTTGGGCCGTGCCCCGCTGCCGGCGGCACCCTAGGTCAGGTGTTTTATAATGTGTTTATATTTTGTATTTGCTTTTTGTATTTTACTTTTTATATCCATTTTATAAAACACCTAACTTATGACTACAAATAAATAAAGTGAATAATAATGAAAATAAATTAAGATTGAAAAAAAATAAGTGTATAATAATGAAATAAAAGCTACAGTAAATCTGGCTCTGGACGTATTCTCTTATTGATATTATCAGGAGCGAGTCCCAGCAGAAATACAGTCACAGCAAACTTCTCGAAAGGGCCTCTACGTGTTGGATCCATATCCCCACGCAAGCCTCTCAAAAATCCGGGACGTACGAGCCCGTGACTCAATGCGAGATACAAATTTTAATAATAATAATTGACCCCGGTATCACCTATTGGTAAATGACTGTAGAGTCGAGAATGTAGCTTCCTAGTTCACAAACAGCCTATACCACTCTTGCCTTGAAGAGACCTAAATTATAATTTTCAGAAAATACACGCTACAGGAGCGAATTCCATTCCTTAGCGGTTCGCATTAGAAATGATGAAGCAAATCACTTGGTATGAATGGTAAATTTAAACCGTAAAGATGAAGTCGCACTGGATGTCCGATGGTGGAACGGGGATGGCGGGATTAAATCGTGCAATTCCTGCACACACTCCCAAAAATAATATATCCTATAGAAAACTGTCAATCTGGTGACTTTGTGGCGATGTTCTTGACGACCGGTTTGGCTCAGCGGGAGTAACGTTGCCTGCGATGCTGGAGGTCCTGGGTTCCAATCCCGGTAAGGGCAAATATTTGTGTGATGAGCATAAATATTTGTTCCTGAGTCTTGGATCTTTTCTATGCATATAAGTAAATATTATATATTAAAAATATCGTCGTCGTTAGGGTACCTACTAAAGGGTAGCAGATGGCAGGCTTCCTGCCGCCCGCAAGCATCCAAACCCTGTTATTTTCCTACCTTACATTCGCTTTGTTTTCCCGTAAGAGGACTTAGTTATGTTTGTATAGGTACTTTATTTTCATTAAATCGCTTTTTTTTGCATGTTTGTATGTATGTGTGTATGTTTTGTGTCTTTGTATTACCACCACGTCGAAACGACTGGATCGATTTTGACCATTTTTTGGTACAGTTGATATCAACAAATGGACATAATATACTTTGTACCCAACTACGCTGAAATATAAAAGAGGGTTGCAACTTTTTTCTCAAGGTCTACCTCCACTTTTCCTATTAAAAGATGTGTACCTATTCTAAGTTATTAAAGTATTTTTTCAGAGGTGTTGTAGAATACTTTTTCCATCATAGTTTCTTATGAATATTCAAATTCTATCAATATTAAAGATGGCGCATTTTTTTTCTACTGGTAGGTTTTGTTTTTTGAATTCATGATTGCACAACATGTTACGTAAAAAAAAAAACAAAAAAAACCTCACGTAATTTAAACTTGGCACTAAATTTTTTATGGAAATCGTAATCTATTTGGTGCCAAACAACAAGAAAATATCATGTACTTAACACGCTTCAAAGTAGGTACAGATTGTTCCTTTTTACAGCTTTGTAATATGTGGGAGCAACCTAGTATGGATGAACCTTGACAAAATTCCATCTTGTAATATTAAATATTATTTTTTTTTGTGAGATGAAAATTATTGCGACAGCCAGTTTAAAGTTTTAATGCTCACTATCTACGCTCCATTTGATATGAGGATGAAAATCAAAGGAAAGTTGGCTTGAATCAATCAAACTGGCATGCATTTTGGGCCTCGGAAACATCCGTCAGATTTGACATTGCTGGCAATCCGGCCGGCTAATTGCCCATTTGAAATGTTTGAAACGGATTCTCTGTGAAATACACAGCTGACTCATTAAAGCATATGGTGCTTGATATTGGTAAGCGGAATTGTAAATCAGTTTTTGAGAGATTTGCTTTAATATTTGCAACCATTATCGGTAGGAATCAACAAAAAAACAAATAGGTAAGAGTGTTAACAAAAAACAGGCTATCAATTTTTGTTCTATAAAAAACTGGGTAAGAGCACGTCGGACCATGCTCAGTGAATGGTTCTGTAGCCGTTACCATAAAGAAGAAAATACGAAATGAAAAAAAAAATTCGTTGCAAGTATTTATTAAGCTACCTTTGTAATTCTTTTCATATATTTTGGACATACGGTTTAGAAGATAGGATGGGAAGGGGACACAATTTGGGCTACATTCGTAGCGATTATTTGCAAAAAAAAAACACTAAATCAAAAATAAATGTTTGAAACCTTAACATGTTTTTAAAAGAACTGTCGAAATATGTGCCTCACGTTGATGTTTATACAGTTACATAATATAGAGTGCCCCCCCTAGAAATACATTTTTTTGTTACTAACTACCAAATAAAGTAGTAACAAATTGAACAATCTGCTTGATGGATTAATACTTATATTTTGACCCGTGATTTGGTGCAGGTATCCCAACTAATTATCCCACTATTATATCACTAACATACTAAATGCGTTTTATCACGTTTCAATACCCTCGCACCGGATTCAACGCTTTGCAAAGGGCTAATCAACTAAGAAAGCTCTACGATAAAAACTTAAACACAAAAACGGACTAAGATTTCCATATTACTGCTCGTTTGAAAAGAAATAACGTCATTTTTTTACTCGCATTACATGATATAAAACCGTTGGTCCAGTCAAATACCAACGTAACTAACATACATAATGACCATTACAATGAAGTATTTCAAAAAATAACACTTTGGGACACTCATGCATTAAAGAAGAAAAATCCAACTAAGGCTGCCTGTCTACTGGAGCGGAGCTGTACGAAATTAACCAATCACATTCTGTAGATTCAAATTTGCTTGTGTGGATTTCAATAGCGGCGCACCTTGATTGGTCCATTTCGCACAGCTCCGCTCCGCTCGGCTCTGCTCGGCTTCGCTCAGCTCCAGTGGATAGGCAGCCGATGCACACACATCGTGCCCCCAGAAAATATGTAACAACGCACTTATATTGGTCGTATATTAATAATAGTTTGTAAATTGTTACATATTTAGTAGGCACCGACTTCGAATTGTATACATTTTATAAGTTAAGTTGAAAAAGGGTCATTTGTGTTTTGTCAAAACTATGTTTCAGGAAGTTCAATATGCTAAAACTTATTTATATATTAGTGGTGTGCATATAATATATATTATATATATATATATAAGTAGCGTTAAATTTTGCACATGGTTGTGACATGACAAAAATTTCAAAATTGTTAATTTTTACCAGGTCATTTTGACGCAATGAGAGCACAAAGACACATAAATACTAAAAAATCGAATCCTGACCCCCAAATAACCCGTTGCATTCGTTTTATATTTTCTATTTTCAGTTATTTATTTTTTAAACTTTATTATCGTACACATTAAGGAACTAAAACATGTAGATGTGTAACCATCACTACCACACCAGCAGCACTGTTAAATAATTTCACATACACAGGATAAATTGCCGTAAAGTTCACGTACCTCGTTAACTATGCTTATAGAACCATAAGCGTTGGATATGGATACATATTTATATAGCAGGGAATGCAATAAATCACTGGGTTATGCGGGTTACTTGGCAGGCAAATGAAATATATTCACGTGTGGATACCAGGCTGGCATGAAATTGGAAGTGTGAACTCCAAATAGCGCGCGACTAAGCGCAAATTTTAGCGACACTTAAATATTAAAGCACGAAATGAACGACTGAGAACGAAATGAGCACGTTCTTCGCACGCATTTCACTGGGGTTTGCTGTTTGCTCAAATGATCTGTATCTGTGGTAATGGTTGCCTGGTAAAGAAAGCCACCATAATTCTAATATCTCTACCATTTCGAGCCCTTTACTGTCTTCTTAAAATCCAAATGTTGTGTTTTACATTTCCTGTAACATAGGTAGTATGTACGAGTATTTAGTCGTATATCAGCTGAAAACGATTTATATTTAAAGGTCAAGCAACCCTTATGTTTATTTGGTTGACGACGGCCCAGAAAGACGTGACATTAGATAGGACAATAGGACACACGTGCGGCACAGGATCGTGCATTGTGGAAAAAGAGGGTAAGATTAGATCTCACTGTAAAACTCAAACCCCTTTGCAATGACATTAGCGCTCGAACATATAGTCGGCCAAAGATAATAAAATGCATTCAAACCATAGAAATATGTATGAAAAGGGGGGAACTTTTCTATGCAAATGGTTGCACCCACCGGCATTTTTATTTCAGTTCTATTCTATACATTAACACAATGGAGAGAAAGAAGACGTGTACAAACTCTTCAATTTCTAAACCTACAGAGTTTTATATCTTAGCGCTTCGGACAAACATTACACATTAATTAAAGAGATTCAATCTAATTACATTAAAAAGCTCACACAAGTTTTGTTTCGTCATCTCATTTATACTTCGAGCGCTATCAGCTTATCGTGACAGCGCAGCGGTAAAGAGGTTACCATGGCCTCTATACGCAACGCTCTTTTTTATGATATCTGTCGTACTACATTACTATTTATTTACTATGAAATACAATATGAAAGCCACAATCCGCTATAAACCCCCCGAGGGTACGTGAAACCCTTGAACTGACTAGTTAATAAGGAATGATCTCGTTACCATCTATTTTTCACAGTTAATGAGCTCGGCGCACCGTTGTACCCGGCGCTGATCCTTCAAGCGGATTTCAAACTAAATGGTTCCATGCCTAATTTATGAGGATTTGAGTAGGATAATGGATATACCAGGTAAGTGAAATAGTTATGCTATAACAAAACCTATCTGCTATAGCATGTACGTAGATCACTACATGATATGTATAGCTGGTTTTTTTGACGATTCGTCCACGCGAATGGATGCATATGCTTCTGAGTAAAATAATCACAAAGCTAATATAAAATATATATATATATATGTACACTATTTTGGAAGAGGCCGGCTCATATTCAGCTTATTATATGTTTTCTGCACCTCTTGCACAGATATTGTTTGGCTTTTGGTTTTTAAAATGCGGAAAAGACGAATGATGTTCTGGCGAGCGACAAGCGTTGTCAATATACTCGTATAAACCAACAACAAATCCATTGAGATTTTAAAAAGTGTACAAGATCTTGATATAGTTTCGAAATTCATGAAATAGGAAAACAGCTGAAGTTAACGTTTATAACCCTGACTGACAATCGTAATTATAAATAAAACGTTTTGCATAATAAACATGAAATGCGTAACAATTGATCAAAGAAAGAAATCAGATATCCATTCCTTTCATTTGTCAGTTAAATTGCAGATAACGTCACATAAAAATAGAACAGTCGGAAGCGCGTGGGCATCCGAAAATAAACTACAATCTGCACTGACGGACGGCAATGAAGATTATATCGCAAAATTACGTAACTTTTATAATAAACCGTTTATTCATGACTTCATCCGATTCCAGTGCAAGGCACTATATTTGTTGAAAGTCGCACCGCGCGAGTAACATAAAATTATGTTCACACCGCGCAGTAAAAAGATCTCAGCTCTGAGAGCTTTTAACCGGTTACAAATAAACCGGTATTTATTTATTGAACCGGTAAATTGTTATGATGTGTTCGGACAAATTGATTTGGAAACTTTATCTACTGAGGGAGCGCTCCGTGACCGGTTAACGGGTTTAGTTCCCTGTTAGCGCTCCGAGATATTAACCGGTTAGTCAGAGCAGTTATGTTTTGCGAGCGTAACCTTTATTATGGGTTAGGCTCTCAAAGTGTGGCGCCAACCGGAGCGGAAAATAAACCTGTTTTGAAGCCCAGGCCCTGAGGCTGTCGGTATACATTGACGAGCATCTTGCGTAATAACTGAACGTTCACTATCGGAGCGCGGCAGTGGTAGATAAAATTGTCTTCTCGCTCGCATGCGGTGACGCACGACTTTTACTTAGATCAAAACTGAGAGCCTTCTTGTACTATTATTAAATGTATTCTATGCTTACTTGCGTGCTTTTAACCCATAGTGTTGCTAAACTTAAGTGGCAGTAGGCGGGGCACATTGCTCGTAGAACCGATGGCCGCTGGGGCAGAAAGGTTCTCGAGTGGCGACCGCGTACAGGATGACGCAGCGTGGAAAGGCCCCCAACAAGATGGACCGATGATCTGATAAAGATTGCAGGGCGGCGTGCGACCGGTCGTTGTGGAGATCCTTGGGGCCTTTGTCCAGCAGTGGTCGTTCTTGGGCTGATACGATGATGATGACTTGCGTGCCCAAGCAGTAGAACTGGGCTCTATTCAGACGCTCTCATTTGGGCAGATGGTACATTTAAGGTTTCGGATATTGTTTAGGATACTTTTAAGAATCGTTATATTCTCTTTCAATATGCTTGAGTAAGTGACCGTGTATTTTACGAGATAAAAATCAAGTTTATATCATTTTTCAGCCTATATTATCTCCATTGAAGGTTCATATCAATCTTGCAGCAATGTCGGCTTTGCAGGGAATCGGCCCCTGCGCCTGCGCACTGCGCACCCTACCATAAGAGTGATGTACATTACGATGCACATTACGACTAGTTGACTATCTGGCTATGCGCAGCTTCTTAAAATTATTCTTCTGAAAGCAAATTCAAAATTATTTAAAATTCCTCACTCGAACACACGCTCGGGATTAATTCAATTCTGAACTTCGGACCTGATCAGATGTTGGTGTAAGTCTCATAAACAATATTTAAAAAAATTTAAGGCTAAGCATCCTTTATTCCCGATTTCAGTCCTTTGAGTGACTTTTATTTGAATTTATTGTAATCTTAAACCATACTGTTGGTTGTGGCTGACAATTTATCTTAATTTATAAATACTAGACAAACGTAAGTTTATAAGATTTTGAAATTGATTACTTATTTAACTGTTTAAAAATGAAAATAATACTATGTAGCTAAGGACTGTCAGTTTTGTCTTCAGGTGCCTTTTTTTCCTTTATTAAATACTTCAATAAATATCCTGTCCCTAGTCTCATGCTCCTTTCTTCCGGCTCCCGTAACAGTGAATGTCCAACGTTACCGGCCAGTAACACAACAAGAAAACAAGACCTTTCGCGCGAAATACGCTTTAGTTAGGTACTTTGTTATCTCCATTGAAGATTCATATTATCAATCCATGGTTTTATTGCTCTTTTGGGACATTCCACCAGAAAAAAAACCTTCGTTGGATACGACTTGAGAGTAGTATAAAAAAATTTGTTAGATGATTTTAATGTTCTTCGATAGCAAGATTTTAGCAGGGCACTCATCTGAAGATGTTCTGGATGACTCCTAGGGGCCCCTAAAGCAGCTGACGGCTTCACCACAGGACTGAATACCTGGTCTTCTACCGCGTTCATGTGTCTGTATTGGGATTTTCGCGAGGGTTTTGGGCTCAAGCAACGGAATTAATGCGAGCAGCACATGTATGGCGGTTGCACCATCGAAAAAAGGTAATGTAAAAAGTTAGCAGCACTGTTTGCGTTTTGTATTCGCTCTCGTAGTGAGCGTTTGGTTCGTGCCCTAAAACCCAGCTACCGATTAGTTTAATCGAACAGAAGCAATATCAAAGCAAACACGCTGTGTTATGTGCTGCATATTTAAAGTACTGAACAATTTTAAAATATATTTTTCGTAATTTTCATGTTATGAATATAATTATATCAAACTATAAGGTATTTTCATTCTTTTGTGATATGTTTATTGATTTATTGATTTTAATGATGAGATGTTCTTAAAATTACATTTTAAGAACATCTCCCACTTGGCTTTTTGAGGGAGATGTGGATAGACTAGACGATGCAATCATGATGACACTAGAGTCCATACTAAATGTCCATCTAAATGAGTCACAGTGGTGTCAGGCTTCTCTACCGGTTCGTCATGGTGATATAGGGATACGCCGATGTCGGGAAGTCGGTTTAGTGGCTTTTTTGGCTTCGGCTCATGGAACTTTGGGTCTTGTCACTCGCATTCTGCATTTTAATGGTGACAATACCCAGATACCCTTCATTGCTGAGGCATTTGCCAAGTGGTCTACTATTTGTCAAGGCGAGCGGCCTGAAAATGTCGTTAGCCAAAGGGGTTGGGACAATATCTTATGTAAAAAAGTCTGCGGTGATTTATTAAGTAATAAATAAATTTAGGTTCTAATGTGGCTCGACTGAAAGCCGCAGCTAGTCCTGAATCAGGAGCATGGCTGCATGCACTACCTTCCCCTCAGCTGGGGACGCTGCTGGACAACGACTCTTTAAGAATCGCGGTTTCTTTGCGGGTGGGGTGTAAGGTTTGCGAGCCGCACCGCTGCATTTGCGGAGCTATGGTTGAAGAAGATGGTCATCATGAGCTCAGCTGTCAGAAGTGCGCGGGGCGGTTCGCGAGACACCATGCTATTATGATTTGGTTCGCCGGGCTTTGGTCTCGGCTAATGTGCCTAGTGTCTTGGAGCCTCCAGGGCTTTGCCGGACTGATGGCAAAAGGCCCGATGGTCTCACGTTGGTTCCATGCCAGAGAGTACGGTGCCTCCTGTGGGACGCAACTTGTGTCAGTACGTTTGCACCGTCCCACTTGAGTCACACCATCAGATCAGCAGGATCAGCCGCGGAGTTTGCGGCAAGACTTAAACACTCTAAGTACAGTGCCTTGGAACCAACGTAGGATTTCGTACCTATTGCAGTGGAGACTGCTGGACCTTGGGGTTTGGAGGCCAAAGACTTCGTCAAGGAAGTGGGTCGTCGGCTTCGGGACAGGGGCTGTGATCCGCGCTCCGGATCGTACCTGGTGCAACAAATTTCTTTAGCCATACAGCGTGGCAACGCTGCCAGCGTGATGGGAACGTTTGGCCCGGTCACGATTCGGGGCGGGCCAAACGTTCCCATCACGCAGCCTGACGAAGCCTGTTGCGGATTACATCATTGGTTTGTATGGGACGAGGCCTGTTGCTGATTTGTTGTTGTAACCCACCTGACGAAGCCTGCGTTGCGGATCTGAATTCATGTATACAAATTAGTGAATAAATAATGTAAATTAACTCATAGAACCAGCAGTTTAATCCGTTTTGCACCTGTATTTTCTATTCAACACTGCAATATTAAGAAATGTGGCACTTTTGCATAATTTTTTTGTAATAAATTGAGGAATGTTTTCGTTTTATGGCTATTTTTCACCAAACTGACATGCGTTTGGGCTAACAGTTGAGTTGCGATTGGCAAAATGGCGGTACTGCAATGAAGCATGGACTTAATAACTAATGACTTAAGAACTGGACTGAGCACTGTGAAAATAAAGTGTGTCCGATAGAGAAAGCAAACCAGAGAGTTGCATCTCGTTTTAATTAGGGTGACCAAGAACATTTACGGTTATTAGGATTATTTTGAAATATGTATGTGTAAATTCATATTCAGTAAGACAATCGAAATTGGTAAATTAAATAAAAATATTTAAGTTTTAATATTATATTCTTTATTTATTCTACCTCTTAAGCTGTTTTTTTTTACTAAATGAATATAAAAAGTAAAACACATAAAGCAAATAGCAAAGCAAAAGGCTGCACAGAGAGGAACCTCCTAACGATGCGGACCGTGTCCAGTATTACTGCCTTCTGTACATGACCCTTGATCCAGCCATCTAGCAAGAGTCTCTTAAGATGTTGGCTACAATAAGGGTTCCTTACCTACCATGTTTTACCATTTGGTCGAGCCATTTTCGAGTTTTTGCGAGACTAACGCACGGCAATTTCATTTTATTAATGTAGATAAATAATAGATATTACGCACTTATTATATCTTCAGAACACTGTTCAGCTGACAAAAGGACAAGTTAAAATAAACGTACCTTAACATTACTAGTTATGATTTTTGCGAAACCGGCCTAAATCATAGCCACCCTAATAAGTTTGACATATGGTCTTGTTGTTTTATCGTAAAATAAAACCAATTGTTCGTTACCTGTGAAATGATATTCCGTAATTCGTGAAGCTTTTGCTTTTACATCCCTTCACACTACATATTTTGACCATATTTAGCTTATTTTAAGCACATTAATGCCATGAGACCATAATATGGTCTCCATTGACATACTATGTCAACGTTGTGGATACCAGTAAATATTTAAAATTACTACTATGTTTAATGCAATATCGTGTTTAATAAATAAAAAAATGTTGATATCTTAAACATTTACAAATTAGGTAAAAGGTAACTTATTCCTAATGTAAATGTAGTCCTAGTTAGTATAAGTAGATAATTATGTCCACTATACCTTAAAGTATTTAATACCAGAACGTTACAGTTTTTTACATTGGCAACTTGTGCGAGTGAGACACCGCCCTCGGGTTTGATGCTCTCGCTCGGACCGCATTCTCTAATCTCTTACCACCACAGCATTGTAGACTGTCTTGCTTCGTGATATGTTTCAATTTTGATAGGCGAAGAAAAGTCAGTACTCAATCCAGTGTAGTTATTAAATCCATGCAATGAAGTTAGTTGCAAAAGCATGTTAGTGGAAAACAGGCACTTGCGTATTTTGATAATTTCTCAAGATAAATCGACATGCCACTCTGTAAAATGAGTGCCTATAAATGCGTTTTTGCAATAAAACTGATTAAGTTTTTTTTTACTTGTGTCTTAACACCTGTATTTAGGAGAAGACAAATATCTTTAGAAAAATGCAAGTTCTAGAATTGAAATAATATATACGAAAATCTCGTAATTTAACGAAAAGAACGAAAAAAAAACGGTTATTTTGTGTGAAGAGGATACCGGTTTCCGCGCACTGCATTCTGCAATTATATTCAGCAATGGAGATTGTATATGGTAAATTACGTAACTTTTATAATAAGGTCGACTGTTTTATTCATGATGGAAGTGTCGGCGTCTTTCGTAGGATGACATGTCGGAAAAACTTGGGCTGCAAATATGAATTATTATAAAATCACACTGTATGAAGTTCTTACATTTTAATTTATAATTTTACTAGCTTTTGCCCACTTCTTCGCCCTTGTCACCAAGATTAGCTCTTAATGAAAACGAAATGTTAAATGTGTTTATTCACTCAAGCACGAAGTATACATTGTGTACACTCAGCATTAAAGTCTGTAGCATTCAAAGTACCAAATATCATCACGCATTTTTGTTCCTATTAGCATAAAGATGTGTTGCAATATATTTAGTTCTACTATTCAATGATGATGATATGCTGTACAGTAAAGTTGCTGTGGAGACAGGTGCCTGAACTAGGGGTTCCAGATGGCATTTACAAAATGTGCATTAGCATCGAACGCTGCGCTAACGGACTAATCGCCACTATATTATGACCCCAGGACACGTATAATCTTTAGTGTTCATAGGTCTCGCCCTTAGCTTCGTTTAGTGACGCAGTGGAAGCGTGCTGGGCCCATAACCTCTGATTAAAACAGCAGATACGGTGACATGTAACGTACTAATATTATTATAAAGTAAACACGTACCTAAGACACGTAAAAGATGGCAGCACTAGTTACATAGTTAGTAATATTTCTAACAGACTACCTACTTGACGGACCAATATATTTTGACATGAGATCTGGAGCATATATTACGTGTATAGTTATATTAGGGCCGCACTGAAGGCGGTTGAATGCCAAATTTAAGAATGACACCCCTGGTTTCCAGGCCTCAGATGTTTATTGCTATGGGAATAGTGGACTCATAGTTAACAGCAAATTGCAACAAATTAGAAAAACAAGACAGTTAAGCGAACATTTGTATTACATTAAATTAAATAAATTGATACTAATGTAAGATTAGTGTGCGTGTTTGTTTGTGTTCTTCAGTAACAATTGTACAACAACACACTTGTGTAGTATTGTAGGTGTGTATGGGCGACGGTTATCGCTTATCATCAGGCGATCAGCCTGATCGCTTGCCCCCTATAAAAACCTGATAATGCAAACTGCTGAACAGATTTTCTTGAATCAAAACCAAGAACTTTCTCGATAGAGCCACTTTTTAAACACATTTGTTTTAAAAAAAGTGACACATATTATACTCTCTCTCTAAAAATACGTACCTTTTGAAAAAGTTTAAATGGGTCTGATGTCGTTACTATCAGTATGTTTAACCAAATTGTACATACATACAGACACACACAATATACGAGTATTATCAACAATCTCAAGAATCAAAAAAAAATATATTTTTCGAACTAGTTGTTTTCAAATATACTGTTTCACTTTGTTTTACGAGTGTGAAAGTATCTTCAATGTACAAGGAATTATTATTTTCAATTTCATAACAACTAATATAGATGTAATTATTTTACTTTTCTGTAGACGTTTCGTACAATAGTAAGCTGAAAAAAACCTGAATCTATTCCAAGTTCCTTTAAAACGTCCCACTTTTCGCGATCCAATTTAGCAGGTGGACTTTGCAAGATCCAGTTTACTTCAAATTTCAATTAGGAGCTTAGTCCGTGTAACACCCATGCGGGCGTCTTCTTTGCAGCTTTAAGTGAGGAGATTATTGCGATGAAAAGGGACATCCACTTTATGTTTCTGGATACATAAATAATTGATTGATATTATGTACATGTTTTTTCTGGTGTTCGTGGTCAAACTACTGTCTTTGCATACAGATGTTGGTTTCTTGCACGAGAAACAATAATCCATACCTAAAATATGCAAATAATATCTTTGTATTATTGTCTCTTTAGAAGAACACACACCCAAGGACAATCTTACACAAATCGACCTAATCCCAAACTAAGCAAAACTTGTACTATGGGTACTAGGCGAGGATATATATAATATATAGATAAATTATAATACTTAAATACATGGAAAACATTCAAGACCCAGGAAAAAACATTCGTGCTCATCACACAAACACGTTGCCCTGGCCGGGATTCGAACCCGGGACCGCCAGCTTCGTAGGCCGTTGTGCAGCCCACTGAGCTAATCGTATCGACCACTATATATTGTATACTATAATATAATACGTGCGAAAGTAACTAGGTCTGTCTGTGTTATATTTTCAGGCTGAACTGATTTATATGAAATTTGGTACGGAGATAATTCCGTGCATGGTGCGAAGAACTTAATACATCGAAATAAACATTTAAAGAATTTTGATGTTAGGACATGAGTCTTATGGTTTCATTTTGTTAAGACTTTACTGATGACTTATCAAGTTCTTCACCACATGCACGGAATTAGAGACCTACAAAGAACCAAATGATTAGAGGTCCCGGAAATTATCCCTAAAGGGGGTAAAATATTTGAATCACAAAATATTAGTAATTAAGCATTTTAAAAAAAATCATCCTTCTATCCTTGCCAAAGAAAAAAGATATTTTCCCAGGATGCTACGCGAGGCTATTGAGATTAAAAAGCATCCTAATTTCAATAGAGAAGATGGATTGTCACTACCACCAGCTTGGGATCCTGTAATACATCTCATCAAGGAACAAGCGAGACACAGGACTGCAAAACCTTAATTTCCGAACGGTGTAAAATATCTTATCTGTTTAAAAGTAGTTTAATAGTCTCTGTTTTTTAAATATTATAATTAGTAATGAGGTAGCCTGGGAGTTTTTCTTTGCAGCGTTTCTTTTCTCCTCAGTACGCCTCATTTGTGAAATGCTGCTTGGTAAATTATTAGAATAAAATAATTAAGCCCTTCTGGCACATGTGTAACTGTCTTTACAGCTTAGGCCCATCTGGCATGTATGTACACCTTTATTTGTGTTTTTTCAAAAAAATGGGTAGTTTGCACAAATTGTAACTTTGACAGAGGAAAATACATCTTTTCTCAGTCCTCCCGTGACCATGGAAAGCTGGAAAGCTTCCGAAACGTCGGGAACTTAAATGAGATAATATACGCGATATAATCCGTTAAATTGTTTTATTTCAATGAGTAATGATCGCGGAAACAGAAGAAAATATTAATTAAGCATTTACTTAAATATAGAAGTTAAGGGGCCCTGGATTTTCTTTTATAGGTTTTTTGTTTCGAAGTTTTTAAAATTCAATTAAATTTTTCTGTAACTTATAACCATCCTAGGATTTACCTGTCCTTGTACCAAAAAAAGTTGAAACTCGTTAAGCTGTTATGACGTGATGAAGCCACGACGAGAGACACAAACATACAAAAAAAACCGGCCAAGTGCGAGTCGGACTCGCCCATGAAGCGTTCCGCAGCCGTTTATACAAAAAATGCACTCCAGATGAAAAAAATACGATATGAAATAAAACACTAACAAAAGAGCGTATCTCCCCGGCACTTAAGTCCTTTTGCTGAGAAGCACAGTTTTTTGGCAATAACTTAAAAACGGTATGTCCGATCATGTTGAAAACAATTTCCGTTGGAAGTATTTTTTAGGCTTGATATTTGTATATTTTTTCACATTTTATGAACATACCATTTAGAAAATAGAGGGGGGGGGGGGGGGGGAACACAATTTTTGCTACTTTCGGAGCGAAAATGTTTACTAAATCAAAAAGCCTCAAAGTGTTTTTAGAAGAACTGTCGAAATATGTGCCACACATTGATATTTGCTGAATTTCTTTTTTTCAGTTTCGGTTACATGTATGGAGTGCCCCTTCCTAGAAATATATACATCTTTGATTTAACTATTAAACTAAGTAGCGGTTTACTTTCGACACCTATATTCCAAATTTCATCAATATACATCTTATAGTTTTTGAGTAAAATGCCTGTGACACACGGACGGACCGACAGACAGACATGACGAATCTATAAGGGTTCCGTTTTTGCCTTTTTGGCTACGGAACCCCAAAAAACGATTCAGTGACCTGCAAATACTTCGTATCACTTCTTTGAAAATATCTTCAGTGTGCAGATATCTCATTTTTACAGCTTTATAATAATTATAGAAAACATCTTGGTGGATCAGGCTGTTAAGATTTTTGTTTGAATTGTGGTCCTTGTAAGGCAACTGGATTTCAACATTTTATAAAGTATACCTACATATCTTGAAGGAACCATTACTCTCCGTCAAAACTTTCCAGTTCTCATACTCGAGTCTGTATAATATAGCCGGAGCAGAGATTCTGCTCATATTAGATGGAATTTAAAATTGTACAAACTTTTTATGTTTCCCTTAGCGCAAGATTTCGTTACGTGAATGTGAAAATTTTATCATTCCACTCGTCCAATTTTAACTACATTTTTGTTCCGGTACCTATTATGAATATAGATACCTACCCCCAGATATACATTATGAAGTTAGACACAATAAATTGGACAACGGTTGGTTACGAGCTGGCTTGGGAGTACTTTATAGTATAATGTGTAATTTGTAACGGAGGTTATATGGAATTATTGGTCCATTTTAATTTTACTAACCGGCGATAGGTACTGGTCATCTAAATCTCATAAGTAACTAAAATAATAGTAGTACTTAAATAAAATGCAACCCGCAAGTAGGACCGACAAAACTGGGCCTTTCGAGACACACTTGCAGGCCGAAGACATTAGATACAGACAGTTTAATATGAGTTTGACTTGACTTGATTTTTCTTAGTAAAACATTATCTTATAGTAAGTGGGAGTGTACATTTTCATACACAAGCAAAATAGGTAGTTTCAATATGTTCCAAAACTAAAATTTCCATGATAACTGTATCACGCACTGTATACGTTTACTTCACAAACGAATAACATAATCAAGAGCTAAGTTACTTAAAACAAAGTGCTAAAACGATATTCTCACTAGTTTCATAAATTGAATTCGAAAAAATAGATATTCAATACGAGAAAGTAAAGAAAAGCCTTTGCTTTTGTTTGACAGTTCGTAATAAATTAGGTTCCCAGTATAATACTGATGTTTGCCTTCACATTTTGACCTTTCGAGTCTTCAGCAAACAGAGCGATCCGCAAACATTTTGAGTTGAAGATAAACACGTGAATTGAGCTATCTTTACTTTGTAAACCTTTTGGAGTCCACATTAAAATGTAAACATTTTACATTCAGTAGTTGATTCCTAACAAGAATATGACTGGATATGAAGATATTATAATATCTCTCGTATTTATAATACTCTCGTATTTGTTTGTGTATATTTTAAATACTTACTCGATGTACGTAGGTATTTAACCATAACTCCTGCATAACCGACCCGCTGGCTCCACAGAAAAACAGCGCCGTTGGCAGTTGGTATTACGGTTACATACGGTACGGTATATACGTACCCAACCAAGTCGATGGCATTGCTGAGTGGAGACATTTTAGGTTGACATCTCTCGTTTACATTGCATTGTTTTGTCTTGTTAAAATTGTTATGATGTGTTATCCTTAATAAAGAGCTTTATTCTATTCTATCCAAAATCTCTAACTTGAAAAAAAATCTGCTTAATTCTACCTTGTTTTATAATGCCATTCATTATCGTATAATACTTATTAATTCTACGCCTCAACCGGTGCAAAATTATACTGTAATACCAATATACCGCTAATATTATTTGTCAGGTCTTTGGGGAGATTCGATGTGCCACATTTTTTGACATTTTAAGCAACGAGCGTAATACTTGAAAAGATGAAAAGCAGCAAAAGCGGAAATACTCCTTGTTCAACATGGCACAAGAAGAAAATATCCGAAGATTTTTTTTTAATTGCATTCGTAAACAGTGTCTATTAAAAGAAGCTATTTCATGGGTTGCTGAAGTATAATCGATACTATCCATATCCATACTAATATTATAAATGCGAAAGTGTGTCTGTCTCTCTGTTACCTCTTCACGCTTAAACCGCTGAACCGATTTGAATGAAATTTGGTATGGAGATAGTTTGAGTCCCGGGGAAGGACATAGGCTACTTTTTATCCTGGAAAAATGCCCTTATCCGCGATATACGAATTTAAGGCGGACGAAATCGCGGGCAGAAGCTTGTTTTATATAATACTAGCATATCATAGCTATTTATAATATTATGTCCCCGGGACTCAAACTATCTTCAATTCAAAATCGGTGCTGCGGTTTAAGCGTGAAGAGGTAACAGACAGACAGACAGACACACTTTCGCATTTATAATATTAGTATGGATTATTATATAAAGTGTAATTTTACAGATCTCATAATACTGCTATGTCGGTTTGGGTTTTCAGAATGCATCATGAATATATTCACGATTGACGATGACTCACAGCTCCATTGATAAAATATGCCATTAGCTATCACCGCTTGTATATCTGGCGTCCATGGCTACAACAATAATAGATGGCGACTGACTACCCAGACAAAAACATTTTGTTGCTGTATTTTGTATTGTTGGGAATTTGCCGTTTTTCACATTATTGATAAATTATATTACATAGAGACTAAACTAAAAATACCCTTCCGCGGAAATGAAATCCGGTAACAACAAGCACCGTGATAAAAGAACCAAATAAAACGCTCCAAGCAGGCGAAGTGTGATGCCGTGAGGCCGATAAAAATCCCGCCAAGCGTGAAAATATTTTATGCTCCGAATATTTCATAAACCGGCCCGACTCAATATTAAATGGCTAGCGAAAATGCCAGCAGGTAATTCACTGCACACAGCATTAGGAATGGGGAGGGATTTATTTCTGTGGCATATATAGGCTCAGTAGTACATCCATTAGCTCTAGTGGCTCATTAAGGCTGCGCATCTACCAGAACTGTGCGAGGTAACTAAGCGTTATGTGGGGTAAAATCAACCAAAAGGATTATTTTATTTTCCTAGTCTCGCTTAGCGCGTGGTGGAAATCGGCTAGAGTTGTGTGCATAAGGCGTGTGCGAGGAATGTATGCGAGATATATTGCACTATTTGAAAAGTGTATCCTATCTGGATATCGCTCAGTTTCCTCGTCTATTTCTGATGGAAACGCACATGGTTTCACAGCTTCACTACACATCCTCGGACCGCCCCGCTATCTCGCATAACTCTGATGGATACACAACGTAAAGCTAGCACTCTTTACTAATGGTGGTAGAAGCTAGCACGTAACTACGCTCATTGTTTCTGTATACACACGGCCCGGGAATTTACTTATCGAGGCATGAGTGACATATTTAAAACTTTTTTCGTGTTTGTTTTAAATAGATATAATGGCAACGACACTGCCTTTGATGGTCGATTGCCATACTTTAGACCGTGCCCCGATCGCAAGGAGATATCTAGTTCTTGCCTGTACAGACAGGAACTAAATGGATGGCAACTTAAAACAAAACATTTAACGATGTTATAATTGAACAAAGAAATATAGTAAAGTAACAATTAGTTCGTAAAGAGCTAATAATAAACAAATCGTCACATGTAAGTACTTTATCACCCTCGCGAAGTTGAATAATTGTAAATAATAATTCTTATAGACGGCTTTGTAAATATCGGGGAACGGCTTTTTGTATGGAGATTGACAGTCCTATTGTTTCTAGAGCCTACGAATTATCGAGTACCCCGCTAAACTACTAGGTGGCGCTAAAATAAATATCTTATGATATTATTTAAGCCACTGACGAAGCATTTACCCAAATTAACTCTTAGTTTAGAAGAGGGGGTACGGATATCGACAAATTTAATTAAATAATTGATTTAATAATACAACAAAATACGAGATAAGTGGCTCGGTGGTATCAACAAGGAGGAGGCTCACATGTGCAGGAATGCTTCAGGTGGGAGAAGGACTTCTGGAGGAAACCAACGCCCTGGTTCGATTACCAGAGACGTTATGCAGGATCATTCCGTCCGATGAAGACCATATTCGGAGCGTATAGGGAGACCTGAGCCAGGTGACGCGACGTGAGAACTCTTGGGTTTGTGAGAGAGCTGTTAATGCGCGAATATTGGCGGAAATCGAAGGTGAACAGGCAGTATATAATTTCATTAACACTGTCGTGGATGAAAGCAACGTCACAACATACCCGATGGAGTTCCTAAACTCATTGAGCGCTTCAGGACTCTCAGCACACACAATGGGGAATGGATGAAAATTTTCAAAAATCTTGAAATTCTGTTTATAGGTTGTATGTAATAAGCCTCCTTATTGTCAGAAGAAAATTACAGATATTTATGTGGCTTCGAAAAAAATTAAATTTTCATCTTTTTATTTTTTTCTAAGCAACAGAAAAATCTGTATTTTTGTCTGACAATAAGGAGGCTTATTCCTACCTATAAACAAAATTTCAAGATTCATTGAAATAAAACAATTTAACGGATTATATCGCGTATATTATCTCATTTTAGTTCCCGACGTTTCCCGACTAAAATGAGATAATATACGCGATATAATCCGTTAAATTGTTTTATTTCAATGAGTAATAATCGCGGAAACAGAAGAAAATATTAAAATTTCAAGATTATAGAAAATTTTCATCCATTCCCCATTGCCCTGAAAATTGGAGTTCCGATCATGCTTCTTCGGAATTTGTCACCTCCAAAGTTATGCAACGGAAACAAACGAAAAGTAGTACAGCTGCAGCGAAAACTCAACGAGGCGCAAATCCTGATGGTGTGCGGCGTCGGAGAAGACGTGGTCATCCCCCGCATCCCCCTCATCCCGAGCAACTTCCCGTTCCGCTTCAAGCGCCTTTAGTTCCCCGTGAGCGTCTGCTTCGCCATGACCATCTACAAGTCGCAGGGGCAGACGCTGCGTGCCGCCGGCGTGGACTTGCGCACGGGCTGCTTCTCGCACGGGCAGCTCTACGGGGCGTGTTCGCGCGTCACCAGCTGCACGGAGCTGTTCGTGCTGATGCCCACCGGGAGGACTCACAATGGGGTGTACAAAAAATATTGAAAAAAGGCCAACGTTATGTAAATAATTATACTCTACATACCTACTCTTGGAGTATGTATGTACATATTTAGTTGTGCATACATAAACGTAACTTGAAATAAAATGTAAATACTTGGCCTCAGGTCTTTGATATCTATATTCACCTTTCCTCTTATCTTACTTCTAAATAATATTAGACCTAAATTCGAAAGTTTGTTAGGAAGTATGGATTTCTATGTGTTCTCACCTTTTCATGCTTACACTGATTTGACTGGAGAACCGTTTTGGATGATATTTGTCAAGGACTTGATTTGGATAAGGACGTAAAAATAGAAAAGTGGTACTGTATCGTCCGATATACACCTACTAAGTATACCTATACTCTATGTCTTTTAAATCACGTCAAACATTTGAATAAGGGCGAACATTTTTTGATTTTTGTGTACTTTTATTTCGTGGTAATTGTATAATATTTTAGCTGGACTTTAGTTCAAGTTACGCCACCGCGGGAGAGGGGTGAATTTGCCGCTTACTGACACATACCGAATTCCACGCGGGCGGAGCTGCGGGCACAGCTAGTTTTACTACTGGTACTTATTTGCAAGTTTCCACCCGGTATCTACACGGCCATGGCAAATTTATAAGGGTTCCTGGTTTGCCCACGGAACCATAAAACTGAGCGTTGTAGTCGTTTTCTACGCATCGCCATTTTTAAATTTCATTGAGGCTTATTTGGTAGATCGCGAGCATTTCGAAAGTATGAATATTTTATTATTCCTAAAGAGCTTTTGCTTGTTACAATCTGTTTTATCCCTAGCTACGAGAATCGTAATATTAAGATGTTAAATGCTCACCACATGATGTACAACACTCACAAAAGATCACTAATAGATAATAAAATATTTGTAAAGAAGCTGAAGCTGTTTAATGTTTAAGATAATCCTAAAACGTGTTTAAGTAAAAAATTACTAATAACTGAACAGTTTTTTCAAGTATTTGTGTACCTTTTAATATAAGTACCCGTATATGTCGCTCAATTAATAAATTATTTTTTACTTATTTTCAGATAATCTCTTCACACACACAATTGCACTAAATGCAGAGATTAATGAATGTTGATGAAGCAGCAGTTGTATGCCAGGACCGTAGGAAGTGGAAGGAGGTAGTCTCTGCCTACCCCGTAACGGGAAAAAGGCGTGATTGTATGTATGTATTTTCAGGTAAAAAAATATATCCACTACCTACATTAATATTTATTTATTTATTTTAATTTAAAACTCTACGTAGTCAGATATTTTTTTTTACTTTTGTCTATAGAATTTCTTACTGCTTGTCACTAAAGCTTTCAATTTGAGAATCTATGAGACCGCCATTTTGAAAAGCGATCGCCTTGTCAACTAGTTTGAAGTTCCCTGGAGCGTGACAAATAATTGTCACTGCATCTACGCTAAGGGCCTCTGCACACCGCGTTTTTTAAATGCACCGTCAACATGCGTTTGCATGGATAAAGACGCTAGCCAGTATCCGGCTTTATATAATAAAAAACCGCGCTATCGACGTTTGTGCTTAGCCTAAGATGCGCTTTTGCATATTTGTTCATAATAATGAACATTAGGAAATTTTCCGAATTATAATTGATAGTATTTTTAATTCTAATTCGGAATGACTTAAGGTTTAACGATCAAAAATTTTATCTACCGATAGTTTTAACTAATGTTAATAGTTTTATCAAAAAGACTTTAACAATTTACTCTTAACAAGACAAGTGACGTGACATGACGTGTCCTAATCGTGCCGCTATACTATATATACGTTACTTGTCACCCCTCTCGTACCGCTCCCTTACCTCAAGAACAGACTCGCTTATGCGTTAGGCCTAAAATTTATACAAAAAAATGCTTTAATTTCTTAACAAAAGATATCAAATTATGTTAATTCGCACTTATATTTTTTGCCCTTATTATGACTACAACATAAACAATATTCCATGAACAAATTAATATAGTACATTACTACTGAGGCCGGGACGAAAGGTTGCCGAGCCGGCCGAAGGCCGAGTAAAGCGAGGCAGGATAGGTCTGAGGTGGGCAACCCCATTTTTCCCGCCGAGGTATGTATAGTGCTTTTTCAAACATGCAATAAAATAAACAACAAAAAATAAAAGTTTTATTTTCATGACATTCTGCCACTATGCGTATAGTGGCAGAATGTCATGATGCCTGTGCAACAAATGTATGTGGAATGGAAATTAAAAAAGAGGACTTTGCCAGCCTAGGCGTTCATGATTTGTATGAAATTCCATTAACGACCTCTTGTCCTAGCCGCACCTGAATCGCAGCAACTTCGCAGCCAGGAACTAAGGAACATAACATCAATATTTCATTGCGTGTTTGAGAAAAGTAAAATAATGAGTTTTCTGCGAGTTTTATTGTTCACCATTTCGCTTGATTTTTTTCGAAGCATGACAGACAATTTTCTTCGAAGCATGATACAGATACAAATAATTTTATTGATTAAAGCAACTGCTGCATCGACGCTTTATTAAACTAGACGACGATTAGAACTAGGGAATATAGGTAGATTTATAAATTGAAAAAATACAAGGTGGAAGAGATCCCTTACAGAGATCAGTTCGCCTTTGAACACGTCTACGAGGGCTGGTTGGATATAATGCGTAACCTCAATTATAATTTTTTTGTTTACCAGTAACGTCATTTGCAATATTTTAGGACTTCGATACATGTAATTTTATCATATTATAGTTGTTAATTTAAAAAATATTCATATTTGAAGTGAGGCAATTTCCCATTGTCATGAAAAGTGTGTAAGGGGAATCTTTACCTTCGTTTAGCACTGTTCACACTTGGGTAACGAATCGACAGAGCAGTATAATAACGCTGCCCGTAGCGGAAGACCAAATGAGGTGGCTACCCCAGAAATGATCACTCAAATACAGAATATTTTACTAGAGGACCGTCAATTAAGGTTTAGGGAGATAGAGATTGCAATTATCTCGCCAGAACGCGTTTTGAATGTACTGCATGAGTATTTGCAAAGCTTTGTGCCAGATGGGTGCCGCGGCTTTTGAACGACGAGCAAAAGAAACAAAGGTATCTGAAAAGACTGTTTGCAGATCTTTAGAATCCCAATATATTTTTTCTTCGATTCATAACGGTTGATGAGACTTTTGGTAGATCTATACCATTATACACCGGAAACTAAAGAGAAGTCAAAACAATGGACAAAATGGACAAAAAGTGGCAAACACACACCAAAGAAGGCGAAGACGACGTTGTCTGCTGGTAAAGTAATGGAAACGGAAATTCAAAGGATTTGTGTACATTACCTTGATAAGGGAAGAACAAAAACTGTTTTATATTAAACAAACCTATTGCAAAAACTGAGCGACGTTGTAAAAAAAGAAAGACCCCACTTAGCTAGGAAAATAAATTGTTCCACCATGATAACGCACCGGTTCACACGGCGAAGGTTGCAATGGCCAAAATTCAAGAATTATGTTTCGAATTTACTGCCCCACGCCTCCTTTCCTCTTCATTTCGGATACTTATCAATCAGCCCTCGTATCGTTTTGCTGTCTTTGTTCGTTTTTTTATATTTAATTTAACAACCCCCATTTAATTACGATTTGTTGACTAAATGTGATACGGTTTAAGGACCATTATTTATCTTCTCCAATTTAAACATAATTCGTTAACAATATGCTCAATAATTGAGTGTTGATATTGCTAACCAAATAAGTCTTTCAAATTATGCACGCAGTTTACTGAAACGCTATTAATGTGTCGAATATTGAAACACCAATAATGTTATATATTAGGCTAGATATAAAGCCTATCAATACTCGTATGTGTTATAGATTAGTGTTTTCACACGCAAACTCAATCGTTAAATCGTACACTTGATTTATAAAACGTAATGCTAACATGCGCTTTTCCATATTTCCTCATCTCTTGTCGTTCCCTCATGACTGAGGATCGTGGTCATCATGGGATATTTTACCCTTCTTGGAGTGGATGATTTGCCTCCATCAGGTTCTGACCATTGCATCCCTTACGACTGAGCAAGACTTGGAGGAAGATGAGGACTTTAGCTGATCAGTCCATCTGGTTGCATATCTAGTCATACGTAAATTGGGTCACTTTTCAAAATATACTAGTAGTTAAGGTTATAATAATAAACTTCCGTCAATATTCATTTATTTTTGTGACAAGCTTATATTGTCGACTTAACTTTTCTTTAAATATCCATCAACTATGCATCGAGACGATTCTAAGGAGCGCAAACTTGGCAGAATTGCGTTCTTTTATGAGAAATAATAAAGTGCGGTGCATTTAAATTATTTGTATAGCTAAATTTTTATGCTGCCCTTGGACTTGCTGTGCAATTAGATTGCTATTGTGATGTTTTTTTTTTTTTTTTTTTTTATTGCAGTGTTCCTGTGACCACCATCCGGCGCCGTCATCAAATCATCTTGACAGTATTGCATTGTCACCGAACTAACATTAAGTATGCCAAATTTTAGCTCGATCAAAAATCTGGAAATAGGTCACCTTTCAAGGTTTAATTACAGACAGGTGAAACGTCAGATCAAAAATAATTTACCCAGAAGTCCACTTACCTTGAACTATTAAGAGACGGCAATTTTAAGATCGATCACATCGTCAGTTTGGTTGAAATTGCCATAGCATTTACAAAATTTCCATCACCGTCGAACGCAACAGTGTTTTTTTAAATATTTTCTTCTGTTTTCGCGATTATTACTCATTGAAATAAAACAATTTAACGGATTATATCGCGTATATTATTTCATTTTAGTTTAGTGTTTTTTTTTCATTTATTCATTAATTCAGAAACAATTTACGTTGTGTAAGAAGTAGGTACATAGATTAATGCCAGACATTGTTAATAACAAAAATTAAAAATAATAACTAGCTACGAGTTCACTAGGCTATTAAACATAATATGTTTGTATATTTGATATCATCAAAATAATACGAGGGCTGCTATTTATATATCCGGAAACCGGGATTACAATCTTCTTAAATAGCATATTTGACCGCCATGGTAAAATTTGAACTTTTTTAAGTATATAAGGTATATTTTTTCTTACTTATTAACGCTCGTGTTTTGTTTTTGACGGGTTTTAAATGTCATCTCGCAGCAAGAATGGAACTCACTCGTGAAAATATTCGTGCTATGATTTATTATGATTTTCGGCGTGGTTTAACGCAACAACAGTGCATAGATCAACTAACTTCAACTTTTGGTGATGAAGCCCCATCTAAAACTACTGTGTATCACTGGTTTAGTGAGTTCAATCGTGGACGTAGTATGCTTACGGACGAAGTTAAGGCAGGTCGCCCGAAATCGGTCGTTGTACAACAAAATATCGAGGCTGTGCGAAAACTTATAATGGACGACCGACATGTTACGTACCGCGAGATAGAGGCGACTCTGGGTATTTCTATGACCAGCATTAATAGCATATTACATAATTATTTGGCTGTAAAAAAAATTTGTTCGCGTTGGATACCCCACAACTTAACAAATGAGCAAAAACATGCTCGCGTCGAATGGTGCAATAAAATGTTAAAAAAATATAACCGTGGTGACTCAAAAGCCGTTTATAACATCTATACAGGTGACGAATCCTGGATCTATGCATACGATCCCGAAACGAAGCAACAATCAACGGTATGGGTGTTTCAAAATGAGCCGAACCCTACGAAAGTTACTCGTGCAAAAAGTACATTGAAACAAATGGTGGCCTGCTTCTTCGGTATTAATGGCCATGTAGCTACAGTGCCACTAGAAAACCGTAGAACGGTTAATTCAGAGTGGTACACGACCATTTGCTTACCGGAAGTATTTGAAGAAATTCGTAAAACTAACCAGCGACGAAGAATCATTCTTCATCATGACAATGCCAGCTGTCATACGTCACGCGAAACAACTCTATTTTTGGAGGGTCAAAATGTGGAATTAACGGGTCATCCGCCGTACAGCCCTGACTTGGCACCCAACGATTTTTATTTATTTCCAAATATAAAGAATAAATTACGCGGTCAACGATTTTCGACCGCTGAAGATGCTGTCGACGCATTCAAACAACACGTTATGGAGGTACCTCAGGCGGAGTGGCAGAAGTGCTTTAAAAATTGGTTCACGCGAATGCAAAAGTGCATAGATCATCAAGGGGAATACTTTGAAAAACAATAAAACTATTTTCAGCCGTGTACGTTTGTTTGTTTTTTTGTTTCCGGATATATAAGTAGCAACCCTCGTAATTATAGCAATGAAAACGTCATGTCATAATAAATAATATCTATGTCCAATAAACACAATACATAGACTCATCGCTACTATAATATAACCCCTAGTCACGTATAAACTATACATGTTTATAGGTCTCACCCTTGGCCTCGTTTTCTTAACCCTTTGAACGCCATGAACACATCAAAGCAACAGGTTACTTATCCATTGAAGCGGAGCTGTGCGAAATGGAACAATAATAATAAATATAAATAATCGCTGTTGAAACCCACACCAGCAAATAAGAATCTACGGAATGTGTTTGTTTAATTTTGCACACTTCCACTCCGCTCCGTTTTAATGAATAGGTAAGGTAAGTTGTCGTAAATCGTCGCAATAATAATTGCCTGGCATGTGACTGATAACGTCATTAAAATATGAAAGCCTTCAAAGGGTTAAGTCAGCTTTGACAACTTGCTCAACGGACCAATATATTTAATCTGTGATCTTGAACATATCTTCTGGATACCTCTCGTGTCTATTTATATTAGGAAGGAACGAACTGAATCGAATCGACTGCGAAATTTAAGAATAAAATTCCTGTTCGAAGCGTGACATCGACGTTTAGTAGAGAACGCACAAAGCTAAAGAATGCGATACGGTTAGGACAAAAATTACATACTGCCATTTAAGCATAATTTGTGTGTCCATGTTCCATAATTGAGGGTTGATTTAATGCGAACCAAATACAGATTGAATCGGCGTATACATGCGCTTATATGTTGAAATAGCTCAATTTTTGGATTTTATGAATGTATGAAAGTTTTTCTATTTAGTGATTTAACTCAAAAAGACTGGATCGTTAAGGCTTAATTGCACCATTTTCTGTTATTGGGCCTGTGTTAAACTCTTTCGCATATGTAAATGCATTGACATATTAATATATAAATAGTATGAGGAATTTTAGGTGAGGAGTACTCGCAACTAACGAGTGTGTATGAAGAGATGCAAGGATGTAAATGAAGCGAAGGAAGTATGTAAGGACCGTCGAGTCTGGCATTTCGTAGTCTCTGCCTGCCCTAGTGGGACACAGGAGTGAGTATAGGTATGTTTGTAATTATTGATAGAGGTCGCATGTGGATCGGGTAAATGCAGGCTTAGCAGAAGTATACACGGAGATCAGAACGGCCGAAGAATATTGAAGAAGTGCTGAGAGCTCTTGATAATGAAAACAGCTTGAACGATTTAAGCGGATTACTTTTATTACAGAAGAACATAAAAGTTTGGTACATTAACAGAGCAGAGGTTTCTGACAGTAAGCGGAGCCATATTGTTAAAAAAAAAGTTACAGAAATAGTGAGGCGGTCAGACTTAGTGATGCACCACCATAAAATCATTTTACGGTTATTATAATTATAATGCATACATCAAACTCAACAACAATCCTCATAACAATTGTAAAATATAAACTTAACAACAACCTAGAACTAACAACGCATAGGCGTTTTATTGTTTGACACTTAGTCGTCATGAGACCGCAATTTTAAAAACCGATCATGTCGTCGGCTAGTTTGAAGCTCTTCGAGGTGTGGCAAATGACTGTCGCTGCATCGACGTTTTACCAAGACATCCACTACTGGATAAAAGCCTCCCCCAAAAATTTTCACAACGACCCGTCGTACACCTCCCTCATCCATCGTTTAGCCGCATTCAAAAGCAGTTTTGTTGGTCCATCTTGTTAAGAGCCTTCCACGCTGCCGCCATCTAGCAATAGCCTCGGTAACTACGGGGAACGGCCTTTTGTATGGAAAGGGACAGTCCTCTTTGTTCAATCGTCCTTGATACGACGCAATTACTCTCAGACGGCCGACTTAGCTCTCATCATATCCTAACATCACGTAGCTCAAATACAAAAGCGCAACTGAAACCTGTATTTTGATATGAACTAATTTTCTCAGCTATGATGTTTTCTATTTATCTGGACAGAACGTGTACCCCCAGGAGAAAACCTCGGTTCCGCATTAGAGAAGACCATTAAGCGGAAACGTGTTAGAGGTTTACTCCGCAGCGAGATAGTTTTCATAGCCCTGTGCCAAGCCATCACTTGCTACTGAAGTCATATGCAACGTGATGTAATCCAGTCGTATAAAATTTAATAAAGAAACTGATTTAATATAATTATTGACTATTTTTTATAAATGTGGCAATACTATAATTCTTATATTTAAAAGTGATGAAGTAGTGAGTACGTTGAATAGATTCACTGCTGCTTCTTGCAGTTGCTTTGATTTGGTCGGGCCGACCCCACGGTTACGTTTAACGGTGAAATGAGGTCCGTGTGAATAAAACTATATATTTCATATAAACTATCGTCCGACCACGTGGTTGTCGTTTTCAGTGGTTGTGGTACATCTGAATAGACTCTAAGGTTGACTAGGAGGGTGTTGAAATTATGGTCTTGTTTGATTAGCTTATATGATATAGATAATTTTATACAGATAACTAGAAGGCGCCTGCAACTTTTTTTCTTTAGCATAGTCGGGTAAAAAGTATCCTATAACCATCTGGAGATATCCAGGTACCCATGTTTCAAAAATAATTGAAATTCGTTTAACCGATTTAGCGTGATGAAGCCACAACGACACATACAAACATTTCATTTTTACAACTTTATAATAGCATAGATGTCAACATTCCGCAACCGATCGCTCGGAGTAAATATTACGCCAATTTGCGCGCGTGGCGGCCCGTGATTCTATACCTGCAAATAAAAGTGAAGAATAATCAGAGACTATGAAATCGATAGACTAATTATTGTCTATAAAATAATCGTACCTTTGGAAAAAATATCAATAGATGGCGTTACATTCATTGTACTGGAAATGATTTATGATAGTGTTACGCCAATAGATTTGGTGTTAATTTTTTTATCATGTTTTACAAGCGCTGAAGGCGATTTCAGCAGGTTGAAACACCGTTTCAGGCTGTTTCAGAAGGTATAGAGCACTCTCACATACTAGTTTATCAAATTTTCACCCCAGTTGGCGTTGTTTTCAAGCCCATTGAGACATTTTTTTGTCCGTTTCAGGCATACCTCTATCAGATGACGTCATTACCCATTTTCAGGACTCCTTTTGCTCCACTGAAGTACGTTTAAGTTAAGTTAAGACGAAATGTTCAGTTGCAGTGAATGAGATAGTACAATCAGAAAGAGACAACCATACTGACATTCCAGAAGGGTGTGCTAGAGACAACACAATCAAGACAAGATAGCAGTACGCCGAATATTCGAGAAAAACGTAAACGAGACGGCAGCTAGTGGGAAGGTTGCCGAACAATATCGTACTCGGTAGTAGGTATCTATCTAAGGATCTTCTAAGACTCATTTGTGTGGTAATTAATGTTCTAGAAGACCTCAAACTTATATATAAGTGCAGCGCAACGCCGCAAGTTCAGTTCACATTTGTAAGCGAAAGTGGAAACATCTAAAAGGAGCGAATACGGCATGAGGTGTTTACAGTGCGAAATTAGTGTAAAGTGTTCTAATAGTGTTGTAAGTATTTTAAGTAAAGTGACTGTATGGAAGTACATCCCACTTTTATTCACACTTTGTTTTCATCACAAACCCATACCCGAAAAAGTAACAATAGTATTGCCAATAATTGATACAGCTTTTTTTATAGTCACATATCTTTCTTAGACAGTATTTATCATGCTATGAGCCCTCTGATATAACAATATAGCTGCAGTACAGGTAGGTATAGTTTATTTCAAACTTAATGGATTACAAATAACATTGTGACCTAATTAGTAACATTTAGTATATGCGAATATATAAGCGGTCTTAGGACCCGTATACATCAAGGCTTCGTTCATGGAAACTAGCAAAGAATGAAAAATAAAAGTGAGTCCTATCCTAAATTGATTTCGTCTTATATCTTCGATGACGTCGCTTTTCGCGACCATTTTTTTGTATGTAAATAGCACACAATGGCTGAAGCAACAAAAACCCGACACTCACAAAAAAGCTGATGATTTTCTAACGGCTGAACAAATTGTTGAGAATCATAGCTAAAAACAATCTCAATCAAGCCGCCTTTCAAGCTACAAAAAGTGGATCCAAATCGGATTAACTGTTAAGAAGCTACGATGTCAAAAACATTATTATCGATAATCTTTGTACGTACTTGGGAATCAGTAGTTTTATTTTTCAAAAGAACCATTAATGACATGACATATACCTAGTATATGTGTAGTACTTGTGTTGTATGCATGTGTTGGACCTCGTTCATTTCTACCCGATTACGAAAAAGCCAAATAGAAGGGTTATTTTAATCTAGGTATACTTGCAAGCTCTATAATGAACTGCTCGTGGTTAAAAGCTTAAAAATATCCCAATCGTTAGCGAAAAAGTCTATGTAATGCTGGTAACAGCTCCATTTTGCCCATTGTATATTTTATCTCAGGTACTGTTAGATAAAATAATCATCCAATTTTTAATCTAACTATGCTTAATTCTAATTCCACATCTGATATGATTCTTTATTATACCTGATACGTCGGAATCGTTAGAGCGCGTAAATTACTAATGTGATAACGTATCGTATGATAAGTAGCCTTTGTAGTTTATTTGTAGGAAAACATCGTGTCCTCTAAATTGCTTTTGCGAGAAGCATTATTGTGTTAAACAAATAATTAAGGTAACTAAAAGATTCTTTTGTATAGCTTGTGATAGTTTGTCTTTCAACTATTGTGACTCAAGTCGAGTCTTGAAAAAATGACTACTACAGCCGCGTTCGCGTAGGAAAATAAGTCATAACTCTCTTTTTTCTTCACTGTAGTTGGGTAAAAAGTATCTTATAAACATCTGAGATTGACGAGGATACCTGCCTCGCACCATAAATGGTTGAAATCAATCTAGCCGTTTTGACGAGATGAAAGATACGTCCGTCTGTATGTATTTACTAGCTGTTGCCCGCGACTTTCACCGCGTAGAGATGCAATTTATAGCCTATGGGTTAATACGACGATGTGTAAACAACATCACCTACTGGAAAGTTTCGTTGGAATTCGTTCAGTAGTCTTAAAATTAAGAGGAAAATGTGTACATACATAGGCACAAACTTTCAAGTTAATAATATTGTTCTAGGCGCTAATAAAACATAAGTTAAATTTAATTATGCACTGTATTTCGGTTAAATTATGATTTACAGCGGTTCTAATAATGCTACGGCGCTCGCGATTCGTATGCAACTAACTTAACTATAAACTGTCAATACACATGACAGCTGGCAGGTTTGATGTACCGTCTCGTACATATTCCCAGCCCCGCAGAGATTTACACTTAAATGCGTTAAATATATAGTAGACATCTTAATCTAATCAGATATAGTTATAAATTTACTTATTACTTTTAACTATCAATTGGAAGTACACAGACCTTGTAAATACTAGTCCTTACGATAGACCCTTTAGGTGTCCTAATAGAGAGTGCTCTAACCTTGCCGTCTGTCCCGGGAAAAACTTCTACTACCCTGGCCAAAGGCCACCTCAAGGGTGTGATATTGTCATCTTTAACAATTACAAGAGTTCCAACTTTATATTATCACAGGTATTTCGCCATTTAGGCCTGTTCTGCAGCTGAACAAGATATTGTTTGTGCCACTGCTTCCAGAAGCTCTGAACCATACGATTACACTGATCCCAAAACTTAACACGACTAATAGGCTTAGATACACAATCTCTCTCAGGGAACGTAGTCAGTGAACTGCCCGTCAAGAAATGCCCCGGGGTCAGGTATGGCGTTTCATTGATGTCAGTTGTTGGCAATGCTGTCAAAGGACGAGAGTTTAAAACCCCTTCTATTTGTATAATTACTGTGTTTAACTCCTCGTACGTCATGACAGATTCGCCCACAACTCTTTTTAAGTGATATTTCACTGATTTTATTCCAGCCTCCCACAGGGAACCAAACACTGGGGAATAACTAGGGATGAATTTGAATTCTATGCCCCTCTCAGCAGCGTAAAGCTCAACAGTGTTCTTATGCTCTGCGGTAGACTGCAATTGATACAACTGGTTCAATTTATTTTGACCCCCCTTATACGTGGCAGCGTTATCACAATATATGACCATTGGTTTGTTTCTGCGTGCAATAAATCTTTTCAAGGCGTTCAAGAAGCAATCTGTTGTCAAATCGGATACTAACTCAATGTGTAAGGCCTTTGTTGAGAAACAAACGAACAGCAAAATGTAAGCTTTCTGTATAACGGGCTTCCTAGCTCTAAGCATTTTTATATTATATGGACCACCAAAATCCATTCCAGTTTTTTCAAATACTCTTGACGGAGTCACTCTGTCACGAGGAAGTGAGCCCATCAATTGTTCAGCATTCTTAGCCTTTAATTTAAAACAAATTATGCATTTGTTTACAATATATTTTACTTCTCTAATACCATTAATAAGATGATATTCTAAACTTAAGTTGGACAGCACTAACTTGGCCCCCGCATGCAGTAATGCTCTATGCTCCTTTTCTATTAGATAGTGCACAATTTTAGATCCTTTAGGCAATATGATAGGGTGCCTAGTCGCATAGGGTACAGATGCGTGCTGTAATCTACCACCAACGCGCATTAGCTGCAAGTTGTCCAAAAAGGGATTTAACGCCTTAAGATTAGACTTTAGAGGTACTTTTGATTCTAACCATTTTATTTCCTGACTGAAATGCAACATCTGCTCATTCCTAAGAATAACTTTCAACGAAAGGCCTAATTCGTGAGGCGTTAAAGTTCCTACTAGCCTGCCTTCTAATTTACATTTGCAATTATTGACAAACCTATACATATAGGACAGTACCCGTTTAATTCTATCTATGTTTGAGCAGTCTCTGAACAGGGGTAACTGCTCGGTTTCACAAATAACGTGACACGTCTTTATCTCTGGAATTTCTCGTGGCATCTCGAGCCCACCCACAGGCTGAAAATCTAACTCTTTTAAAAACGCTGGCCCGTGGAACCATAGTTTGTTATTCCGCAATAAATGCGGTTCAATGCCACGGGACAAAATGTCTGCTGGATTATCAGTTGTACAAACGTAATACCACGAGAAACCCTGAGTGAGATTATTAATACATTTTATTCTATTGGCAACATATATGCTGAGCTTCAGCGGGTTTGTGGCCAGCCAAGCAAGCACAACTTGCGAATCAACAAATAGGTGCACATTTACAATAAATCTTGGTCTTATGATGTCATAAACCTTCTTTACCAACTTAGCTAACAGCAAGGCACTGTTTAATTCTAACCTGGGCGTACTCAATTGCTTGATTGGGTTTACACGTGACTTGGAACACAAAAGATCAACATTAACTTTGTTATCGAAGTCTATAATTCTTAGGTATACGCAGCACCCATGGGCCTTGTTACTAGCATCTGCATAACCAATTATATCTATAGATTTGGCCTGGGATGTGTCTAAGTTCCTTTTTGTAATAATATTACCCATCTGATTGAGACTTGTAACAAACCGTCTGAACGCTTCGTTGAGGTGGTCAGGTAGTGGAACATCCCATCCTATTTTTTCTAACCAGGTCTGTTGTAATAGTAATTTAGCACTTACAATTGCGGGCCCGACGACCCCAAGTGGATCAAACAGGCTACTAACGAAGGATAATACACTTCGTTTTGTATAGTTATTACATACCTCTTGTTGAGAGGAGCTCATTATGAGAGTGTCAGAATTCAAGTCACATTTGATACCTAAAGTTTTTATGACATTGTCCCTTTCGTCAGAGAAATTTACAACCCCTTTCTTTTGACAATCAAGCGGTATATTGTTTAATAATTCATTTTTGTTAGCGCACCATTTGTGCAAATAAAAACCTCCTTTTTTTAATAAAGTTATCAATTGTGATTTGGCTTCTACTATCTCGTTTACATCATTGTTTACCAAATTCACGTCATCGACATAAGTATTGTGTAACAAGGCATCGGCAGCTAGGGGAAATTCGTCTTTGAATCTATTTACTAACTCTAATAGGCAACGAGTAGCAAGAAAGGATGAGCTCTTCAATCCGTAAGTAATTGTCCGTAACTGTATGCACTGAATATCAGCATTTGGGTGCGGCCTCCACAGTATGTTTTGTAAAGGTCGGTGTGATGGTGTCACATCAATGGCTCTAAACATTTTGCGAATGTCACAGTTCAAAATGTACTTATATAGTCTGAATAAAATTAATATGCTAAATAAATCATTCTGCACAACAGACCCGTTCAGCTGAACATCATTGAGTGAAACTTTCGACAGAGTCTGCATCGATCCGTCAAAAACAATCCGTAAACTTGTGGTCTGGCTGTTCTCATTGAATACAGGATGATGGGGTAAGAAGTAGACTGCATCCTGTTCCAAATCATAATCAGAAATATTAACATACTTCGCGTGCCCCAATTGTACGTACTCGTCTATGAAGGCCTTGTACCGTAGGAACAACTCATTATCTTTTTTAAACCTTAATTCCAAGTTTAGGAATCGTTTTAATGCGCACGTAAGAGAATTACCCAAATGCAGCTCTGTGACACTTTGTTTAAGGGGCAAAGAAACTTCGAATTTGTTATCCTTTAAAACCACAGTCTCATTAAAGATTTTTTCAGCTAACTCCTGCTCAGAATTGGCTTCAGTATAAGTTTCTGGAACCTTTTCCGTTTGCCAAAATTGCGATACAGTGTTATCTAATCTACTAATAATGTCATCTTGTACCTGTTGTTGACAGCAAAAATTTGATGCTAAGCATGATGAGTTGGTTTCTCCGGAGCGACAGACCTTCCCAGCCACAATGTAGCCAAAGGAAGTATTTTGCAGGACAAGCTGACCCGGTAGCACCGGCAGCTGGTCGCGCATGAGGACCTGGAAAAATATGTCGGCACCTAGGAGCATCCCAATCTTGCCACAGACATAAAAGTTGTCATCGGCTAATTTGACATGGTTGGGTATGCTTATTTTTTCATTCCTGACAGAGAACTGTGGCATATTGCAAGTAATATTTTTGACAACATGACATGTTACAGGTACACTAAAATCAGTAGCAGTAGCATGAACATTTAATGTGGCCTGATGTGTTGTCATATTTACACCATCACACACACCAGCAATTATCGACTTAGTAGGTTGTAACTTACAGCCCAACTGCTCCGCTACTTCGGAGAGTAAGAAAGAAACCTGACTACAAGAATCTAATAAACAACGAACATACACAGGCTGCCCATTCTTATCAAGTAATTTTGCCTTAATTGTAGGCAGTAGGACATTGTCCACACTATTCGCCAATAAACTTATTTGTCCCATACTATTTCCCACTGCAGCAGTCTGTGACACAGTCTCAGATTGTTGAGGTAATTCTTCATGTAACAAGGTGTTGTGCTTGCCCTTGCACACAGAACATTTAAAGGAGTAAATACATTTTTGACCAGAATGCTCATTTAAACAAATGTTGCACAATTTATTCAAAACTACAAATTGTTTTCTTTTTAGACTATCCGCTAGCTTAAAACTTGAGCATTGGTGTAGCTTGTGAATATGAGACAAGCAATACTTACATTTTGTGGGCTTAGCCGGCTTATTATTAACAGCAACTAAACTAGAGCGGCGCACAGAAATCGCACCTTCTCCCAATGATTCAAGTGCAGCGGCACGGTGTTCTAAAAATTTCAAAAAATCATTTAGGTTGGGTAAGTCAACATTACTCTGATTTTCTAAGTGATAAGCTCTAAGTGTATACTGGTCAATCTTCCTGTGGAGAATGGCAATAATAACCAAATCCCAATGTATTGTGGGAGCACCTAAATTTCCTAAGGCACCCAAATGCTGTCTGACTATCGAAACTAAGTTTCTCATGCAGGCGGCTGATGCGCGCTGCATGGTAGGCAAGTTCAAGATTGCAACAATGTGATGATTAATTAACTGTTTCTTATTGTCGTATCGTTGCTTTAAAAGTTCAATAGCGACAGGATAACTGTCAGCTGTAAGTGGCAAATAGTTTATAAGGGATAGGGCTTCCCCTTGTAGATATGTTTTTAGGTAATATAATTTTTCGCACGGCTTTAACCTATTATCCGAGTCAATGACACTATTAAATAAGGATATAAAGGTCTGGTAGTCACCTACCTCACCAGAAAAGACCTTTATTTGTATTGGTGGCAGGCGGCACGGCGACACCACGGCGTGCCCGGCAGCATCCCCCGGAGAACTTACAGGCGACGACGAAGTAGCACTTAACGCGTCATTAATCGCTCGTGCATAAAACGTGCTTAGCTCGTCGAACTTTTCTTCTACTTCGTCCACCCGCTCCGGATCGGAGGGATCCAGGATTGAAATTTCTAGATTCACTTCCTTATATTCGTCGAAAGCCTTAATGAGTCGCTCTTTTTTTTGTTTAATTAATAACGGATCCACGTCCGCTGGACAAGCTTCCAAGCCTCTTTTGTATGAAAGCATGCGTGTTATCGTAGCCTTTAACTGTCCCCTAGCTGCCACAAGCCTCTTTAGGTCGTCGGCCATTTTGATGGCAATACAAAATAATCCCTAAAACAATCGAATATAAAATATAAGTACACCGTATCTTATAACCCTTTGCAGGCAAGCACACATTCAAGCACTTTAACACAACAGCAATAATAAGTACACTGTACCTTTAAATTCGTATTTGTATATATAACAACGTTGTTGAACGTGGTTTGATGTAAGCAAAGTAAATTACAAATCTTCGTAACGACGCGTAATGGCGTCCCAACAAGCGGTAACGGCACACAGTACCAAACCTTTGCACTCGAAACTGTGATACAAGTACTGTACCACTAAAGTTATAATTATTAACACCGTATCCACACGGAACTTAACTTTAAAAATTACACAGTTGTGGAACTCTTGTTCCTAAATAACCACCCAAATCGAATTATACACCAAGTTAATGAAATATCAAAATGGTGGACAGCTAATCAGACAAAATGCAACGCAAAAGTGTAATCGAACGAAAATGAAGCGATTGACCGATTGACCGAAGATGCGCTGGCGTTCCGGTCACTCACTCCCACTTGCTTGCGTCGCGCGCAGCTCGGCGTTTCGTTTCTTGCTTGAACAGGATGCGTAAGTACAGGAATGACAACTGTAGTCTTGACTCCGTGTTCACTCGATCGCAGAATTTTGCTAGCACACGCAAAACGTTGAAGTATGAATGATTGATTGAACCGATGGCGTCGTTCGAAAACGGAAGAGTTAGACGTAAGTGTTGACTACTTGAATGAATGAGCAATTTTATTCTGCTAACGTCATACGCTTGGCTTTGACTAAAACCGTTAGGTCCAAAGGTTACTGTGTAATCGTACGTTTGATGATTATGAACACTTTTCTTCTGCAACTTGCAAAATTCATCCAGACGAAATAATATTGTCCACTGGACAAGTGAAGTCTGTCTCGAACTTCGAGACTGGCCAAAATTCCCCGCGAGCACTGCACACGGACGGATGGCACTATGATTGATAGACTTGCGGCAACTTGCCGCGCGGCTACTTTATAAACAGTCTTTATTTTTCTCACACACACACGCACTGCGCCTGCTGGAATACTTCTCGGAGAAAATAAAGATGAGTGTAGATGAGATGCACACGCCGTCGGGTTGATCGAATACGGGAACAATAAGGAGTCCGCACACTTAAACCCGCAAATTAAAGTCGACGTACACTGTACGAAGATCGCGATTAGCGCCTTTATTTAAGCTCGAAGGACCAATTTATGTTCTAGGCGCTAATAAAACATAAGTTAAATTTAATTATGCACTGTATTTCGGTTAAATTATGATTTACAGCGGTTCTAATAATGCTACGGCGCTCGCGATTCGTATGCAACTAACTTAACTATAAACTGTCAATACACATGACAGCTGGCAGGTTTGATGTACCGTCTCGTACATATTCCCAGCCCCGCAGAGATTTACACTTAAATGCGTTAAATATATAGTAGACATCTTAATCTAATCAGATATAGTTATAAATTTACTTATTACTTTTAACTATCAATTGGAAGTACACAGACCTTGTAAATACTAGTCACATGTACGATATTATTAGAATGTGTGTCTAGACATGAATACCAGATATATAAACTAGTGACAATGAAAAAGTCCGTTTTTTTTTTTTAATATTATCAATGTACAGACTTCATTACTACAACTTTATAACAGTTTATATGTAGATGTGAGCATCCGTTCTGTAATATATAGCATTTCATGCAATCGTTATATAATGTTTGCTTTTTCAGTCGAGTACCGCGTTTAGGCCACGAAGGTTGCTGAGTACGAGACTTAAAAAGCTAATTTATATAACTGTTGTATACAATATTTTTTCTACAAAACCAAAACACTGCGTTCTTTCCTTGAAATTTTTTATAGTTCTGTGCGGAGTTGTATAATATAGGTATTATAGTTCAGTGGCATATCATATAAAACCATTTATTTATTTATTTATTAAAAACAAGTTACATTACATTACAGTGTATACACCTATGCGTCATGAACCGAACAATGTTTATTTAGACGGCAAAACGGCGTGGCCCCGTTGTGTCGACATCCCGGGTGTTGGATTCGGTAGGTTGCCCCGGAACCGACGAAACACGACACCTTTCGGCCAGAAATCAACACACGCGATGGTCTCCTGGAGCGGCCGCGGCACGCGCACTACAAACGAGCTGAAGTGCACGTAGTGGCGCGAATGCAACTGGAACACCCGCAGCGAGTAGCCGGTTTTCTGGCGAACATACTGCGTCACTTCTTCAGTGGTGGCAGTGTGATGCAGGCGCGACACGTACAGCGCCTTGCTCGGTGTGGAGACCCGCAGACCACAACCAACCGGTTCTACCGGTACAACACTGACTCTTGCGTGTCTTACGTTTTCTTGACACCGTTGTGAAACCCTCCTTGTCCACATTGGTGCGAGGCGTTTCCTCTTTTGGAGGATCCCGAACTTCACGCACTTTTGAGGGCGCGGCTTTCCGGCGGGCTGGAACAGGCTCACCAGCAGAAACGACGTCAGCAAAACGACGACGCGGTTTCGATGAAGCGTTGACGGGAGGAGGGAGCAGGGAGCCCCATACCCCCATAGGGAGTACTATAGAGTAAAGAGTGATGGCCCAATCTAAAAAATATGCCTTTTTAGTATGATTCGCGGAGTTTTTATTTATAGATTATTTACAGATATAGATGTATATATATATATAGTCCGTGAGTGGAAAAATATATTTCAATCTCACGGTCGTTTTCTAATCAAAAGGTTTTCTAAATCTTGAATAGTCAGTTTCAGTTAAACGATTAAAAGGAACAATTTATTTTTAAATCTTATAAAACATTGATGTTGTTAAAGTGATTTATCTCAAAACACCTTTAACAAAGCGATAGAGTACCGTACCTACCTAGGCACAATACTTGACATTAAGTCACTGACGTGAAATAAAACCATCTATTTGTACGAGGCTCCGGTCTCATTTAGCCCAAATTGCAGGCTCATAAAGCACACTTTATTAACTTCTGGGGCGACTCGAAAAGGTTGTAAGGACATAATTCTCAGCTTATTAAGCACTCCCTTTAAACGTTCTGCCTAAAGGATACTTGTACTGTATGAAAAGTAATGAAAATTAAAGCGGCTACAAAGTGCTAACAAAATGTGCTTATAACGAGGCGAGTTTGTTATATTATAAGGAAATAATTTTCAATAGAAATGAAAATATACAGCTAAAAGTGCCAATCATACTTCATAAAAAATACAGAAACCTAAGCTAAACACTGCATAATAATCTAGTATTAGTAATTTATCCTTACTTGTCCTTACTTGTCCTTGTAAATAGTAAATAACATTCTAACCTAAAAGTACACCTTTTCTATCTTAAATTCGCATTTTCTCGTAATTAAAGTAACAGGAATTCATATTTTTAGTGCCACATTGCCAATTTCATACATTAAAATATATATAAACTGCTGGTATTGGCATTAAATGCATATTTTTAGGAGAGAGGACTAGTTAGGATGAATAGCCTATAGGTATTACTACGGCTACTTATTAAAGAGTGTCTAAATATCATCGTATCAGGACAACCAAGGACGTCTACTACTGGACAAATGCCTCCCCCGAGGATTTCCATAACGATCGGTTTAGCGCCGACCTCATCGAACGGTTTCCCGCGATCTTCACCAGACCATCTAAATTAAAGTGATTCAATGTAATGACAATGATAATATGGTGAAACATGACGAGGTCAATCCAAGATCTTGAAGTCCACGAAGTAGTGCAGATGAAAGTTTTTAATACCTAATAGCCCTTTTCCTTTAAGCCAGTGCAGTGCTAGCTGTATCTAGTTCTCAGGTTTCTAAGAACATAAATGAGACTAAGGAATAAAAAGACCCGACAAGTTCCAACGCCGTTAATACAAAAAAAAGGAGTATACAGATGAAAAATTGCACCTGAAAAAGAGCGTATCTTCATAGCATTTACGTCCTTTTGTTGAGAAGAGCTGTTTTTCGGCAATAACTCAAAAAACCGGCAAAGTGCATGCTCATGCTCAGTGTAGGCAGCCGTTCATACGAAAAAATACACTAAAGATGAAAAAAGTACGATATGAAAAAGTGCACTAGCAAAAGAGTGTATCTTCACGGTACTTAAGTCTTTTTGTTGAGAAGCGCCGTTTTTGGGCAATTATTAAAAATGGTATAAGTATCCGATCATGTTGAAAATAATTTTCGTTGAAAATATTTATTAAGCTTTGTTCTTGTAATTTTTTTCATATTTTTTGAACGTAAGGTTTACAAAATATTGGGGGGGAGGCATAATTTATGCCACTTTCGAATGTCCACTAAATAAAAAAATAGTAGAAACCTCAAATTATTTAAAAAACTGTCGAAATATGTTTATGTATTTTTTCTCTTTCGGTTACATGTACCTATTTTTACTAAGTAGCTAGAAATATTTTTTATTTAAGTATCAAACTAAGTAGCACTTCACACAAGACACCTATACTCGTTTCATGAATATACATCATTCAATAGTTTTTAAGTCAAATGCCAGTGTGACATACGGATAGACATGACGAAACTATAAGAAACTATAGGCTCCGTTATCGATTTAAGTAAGTCACCTGTTGTATGTAGTAGTAGCGTATCCGTATAGGCAATTTGACGTTCCATATTTTAAAAATTACATAAGTGCCATATCAATTTTGTACACTACTACATACAAGAGAGGCTTTACTCAAGTTTTTTATTTTATCAATGGTATACGGGTTTATGCGATTTTCAATTGTTGCTGCAGTTTTGATGCTCTTCAAATACTGTACAAAACGCTATTTGTATTCGCGGTTTCGCGCCGGCTGCATGTTTGAATGGAATATCAATTGCTCGCCGATTGACTGCGAGAGCACGTGACCTGTGTCGACGCAAACACGAGAACACAAATATTGATCAAGCGTTTCTATGTGCATATCGATTGTTACGCCCTCTGAGCATTGACACTGTTAGCGCGGGATATATTGGTCTGCCAAGCGTACTGTGACAAATACGGATTAATTAAAACATGGCACGTACTGTCCTTGGTAATAAAGACTTATATTGGGAAATTTATGACCTTTAGTTTGGTGTGACGTAGTCGTAGTTACAGGTCAAGAATAGTATTTCTAATCAATGCCAATAACTAATACGATTCGAAGGGTTTTTGATGATGCTAAATCAGGTTAGTTGATTGTATAGTCACAGTCATAGTCATTAATTCTTTTACGCATTTACTAACAGGAACCCGCCTAGCGGGCGCTCTTCTCGTAGACGCGTAACCTTGGCGAAAAGTGCGTAGTGCTACGAAAAATGTATACGATAAACGTATTAACAATATACATTGCGTAAGAATTACTTATAATTTACAATTACAAATTCATAAATAAGGATTCTATACAATTCAATTCATAGCATTAACGTCAAGTTTGATGACATGAATATTGAAATTTTTAATATACGTAATTAATAATAATAATATTACTTTGATTTCAATTAATAATTTAACAATAAATTATTGATATGTCAACTTAAGCAATAATCCATCACTATACTATTATACAGTTATAAAATTGAAATGTCTGTACATTGAAGATATTTAAATAAATGTTGTAATTGTAACGGACTATTTAGAAGTTACTGAATTTAAAAAAAAAAACATTTTTTGTATGTGTATGTATGTGTCGTTATGGCTTCATCACGCCAAATCGGCTGAACGAATGTCAACTATTTTTGATACACAGGTAGCTGCGTGTCTACAGACGGTTATAGGATACTTTTTACCCTACCATGCTGAAGCAATAAGAGGGGTTATGACTTTTGCTCCTCCACGAACGGAGTTCTGGTATAATGATAAAAATAAGTAAACTGGATTTATCAGTTAATTGACGATACGTTTGTCGCAGTTGGTCAGTCAAAGCTGGCGGTCCGGGGTTCAAATCCCGGCCAGGGCAAGTGTTAGTGTGATGAGCACAAATGTTTGTTCCTGGGTCTTGGATGTTCTCTAAGTAAATATTGAATTGAATTTATCTATATATTACTTTATCGTTGCCTAGTATTCATAGTACAAGCTTTCCTTTTTTTTTACTAGGGCTAGACTATATTTTTTTTGGACTAGGTCGATTTGTGTTATATTGACCTTGATATTTATTTATTAATTTAATTTACACTGTGCTAACGGAACTCCTTTGCCTAGTAACAGTGTACAGCGACTTAAGAAGCTACCGCTCCGGGATTCTAATGCCCACTGCATTTGCCTGACGCGCTGAGTACCTAATAGGGAGTATGCATAATCTTTTATTTTTGCTTTATAAAAAACTTTATCATGTATACATATATGACCGTAGTAGACTTTGACGTAACAGTACACGTCGGATATCTTTGTCAAATTGCTGTCTAGTAGTTTAAAATGCGAATATCATGCGTATTTCTTGGCCGATTTTAATTTTAATTTCACTTTTTGGAATAGTTTTTACGGTATTTTGATATTTTATTAAGAAAAGCTATGAAAAAATTGCATGCATGTTCCAAATAGCGTTGTCTGGTATCCATAGGATAAGCATTGCTTTATTTTGAATTTGTGTACGATTGTTCTATACAATCCACCGTACTGCTCGCTGCTCGAATTGCACCCCGTTAACACAGTCCCATGTGTCACGATTGTTCCTCGGAGTGGTCTTTAACGCTGCCCATGTGCAATGACGTGTCTTATGCGTCACATTTTCTTCGCACGTTCAGTCGCGTAAACTAAGGGCCTCTATACACGCCGCGTTTTTAAACGCGCGTCAACTTACCGATTTTTATTATATAGAGCTGCAATCTGATTCGCGTGCTCACCGTGTTCGTATTGATACAAATGCGCGTTGACGGAGCATTAAAAATTAAACCAGGCCCCTATTTCATAAACGTGACAAGTGACAATTGAAAACGACAATTCGACGTACATTGCTGGGTCACCGAGTAAGTGTATGCCTGGCATCATAATGGAGAAGTAATGTGTGCCGAATTGTCGTTGTCAACTGTCATCTGTCACATTTATGAAATAGGGGCCAGGTATACATAGGTCCTAAATGTATTGTCAGCGCTTTTGGAGCTCCAGTGTGGAAGAAATGCAATAAAATTGTGGCACATGAGTCACGATGTTGCGTGTATGCTTCAGAACAGTGGTGTGGTCCCTTTTTTCTATAACATCATCAGGGAGGACAAACGATATCAAGGAATAAGAAAAATCGACGCCCTCTTGTTTATCAGAAGCAAATTTTGGTTTTTACTAGAATTTATCATTCAGGTATGTTTTAGAGACACAAATGGGAATAAAACATCCAAGAACGTATAACTAATTATGTTACAAACTATATGGTGTAAAATTAGCGCTAAATCATATTTTGGATTTATTTATCGGCTGCAAAATCACATTGATAAACCATGTAGTACTTAATTTAACTGCTCGGTTGAAATATTCATAGATCCTCGCAAATTGAACAGTAAGTAATATTATATTAAGTTTACCTCCATTGTTAAACAACTTCATTTATGTTTATCCAAAGCCTTTATTGTATCCTTAACGAGGATAACCCTCATTTGATAAGTAAAACAAAGCAAAGTAAAAGCCACCTATAATTCTATAGCGTGTTTCGATTTCCCGTGTCTTACAATAACTAACAAGGGGCGAAAGGTAAACAGTATTATGAAGCCTTACCTCCGATACCTACATTGTTAGTCCCCTCTGTTGTTCTAGTCACATTTAATAGAGCGGACTACGCGATGTGAGACTTTATCTTGGTTAAAGATCGGAATTCTAAGTTAATATACAATGATACAAGGTGCCCACGAGGAGTCTGAAAGATTTTAACCACGCACTTCTGAGGCCATTAAAAGTAAATAATGTAATATGAACTAAGTCAACATAAAACTTGAGTAACTTCCGCGTCTCTATGAAAGTTGACCCTATTATTAAAATGATGACCATTAATATTCCAAATAAAGATTATTTTAGGTAGTGTAGCTGTCACTTTTGGCAATATATGTCGCAACGTCGCGATCAAAAGAGCTTAATACACTTAGTAATAACAATAACGCCAGTGATTTGACGAAACGAACTCGCAAAGTCAAATCGTTTTATCATTTCACTAGACACGTTCAGTGAAATTATAAAATCTTTATCATATCACTAAACGTGAGACATAAGAGACTTTATAATATCACTGAATTTGTCTAGTGAAATGATAAAACGAATTGAATTTGCAACTTCGTTTTGTCAACTCACTGACGTGTTTCAGGAATTTTATCAAATCACTAAACAAATCTGAGGAAATAACAAAACGAGTTGCCTTTTTTGGCTGATTTCATCATTTCACTCAACTGATTCAGGGATTTAATCAAATGACTGACTTTTTCTAGACAAATGATAAAATTGAATCGCCATTTTAACATCCTGCGTGATTTAGTCATATCCCTTATAATAATAATAATAATCTTTTACTTCAGGCGGTGCCCATATAAGTGTTAGTATGTACAATCACTTACAAACATATTGTTAATAAATACACCACCCAATTAATATACAACCGGATGAGTCTTTATAATTTCAATTAACATATAATATACCTTAGAGATTTGACCAAATCTCTGTTTTGGCTATTTCCCGGCGACATATACATACATATTTTAGAGAATCCCTACCTACCCCCTACCCTGTCTGCCACAACAAGGGTCCTTGGTTTATTCTAATTGTGATTTCTTTTGATGTCGTGCGTGCGTTATCGCCTCGGCGACGAGGTTTGTCGGAAACAGATAAATTTCCCGGACCGTGACGTTTTCTGCTCGTTAAATCTGCCTCTAATTTGTTTGATTTATAATCAAATTACTTGCGAATATAAGAACCCTTGCTTGCGTCTTTAAACTCGATACACCAGACTCAAAAAATGCTGCTTTGAATCACCTTATGCTCAATGAAATGGAACATCATTTTTTTCCAAAAGGAGCCCCAAAATACTCCATATAATCTTCAACTTCCCGATAAAGAGAAGCGGCTTTTACTAGGTGAGATAATCCTTATTATTTTATTTTTATTTTTATTTAAGAGCCTAGAGTGTCCCACTGCTGGGCAAAGGCCTCCCTGTCATTCTTCCACGTGTCCCGGTCTTGGGCAATCTCCCACCAGTTGTTCTGGAAAGAGTCAAGCTCGTCCCGCCATTTTCGTTGAGGCCTACCGCGACTCCAGACTCTATTTTGTGGGAACCACTCAGTGGCTACTTTAGCCCACAAGTCACCCGGCATGCGACCGACATGTCCAGCCCAGTCCCACTTCAGCTTGGCAGCTGTTTGGGCTTCGTCGGCTATCCGGGTTTTGGAACGTAGTACTGTATTCTAGATCCGGTCAGTTCGTTTCACGCCCAAAATACTACGCTCCTTGGCTCTTTGGCATACCTTGAGGGTAGATTTCTGAACTTGTGTCGGAGACCAAGTATGTGCTCCATAGGTCAAAATTGGAAGAATGCACATGTCCATAAGATTCCGCTTTAATGAAATCGACAGGTTTCCCTTCATATGTTCCTTCATGGACCAATAGCTCCTCCTTCTATAGTTCCTAATATAGTTATTAATTTATTATTTAACTACTGTCATGCTGATTGGCAAAGGCATCACCCCATTTTTTTTCCAATCTTCCCGATTCTTCGCATACTTTCAAGAAGCAGTTTCACTCATACCTTCTTCACCGGTGTGGACGGCCTGCTAAAGCATTCACAAAATAGACGTAAGGGTCAAACGCAGAACTGACGGATTCGTTTCTAACATAATACGAGCCCTAGACACATATAAGCTACTCGTTTTCATACCTCTCACCCTTGGCTACGTTTTCTTAAGACAGTTTTGACAACCTGCTTGACGAACAAATATATTTTGACCTATGATCTGGAACTTGTACCTCTACTTCAAGTATCTAATTGTATATGGGACGTACTGAAGGTGGTAGAGAGCGAAAATGAATGATACCACTGGCGGTTGCGTATCGCTATTCAAATTGTCATTTGTTTCAAACATTTTAGTTGCTATATTTGGGAGTCCAGGAATAGGGAAATAAGTCACAGAGATGTTCCTATTAAATTTTATATTTTCTGACTGACTGACAGTGACATATTACATTATAATTTTTACCAGCTTACACTGCGTATAAGTTGCTATCCTGTGTTGAATTTAATTGAAATCAAATATCATTTAGTTTCTAAAAGTTAGACAATTTTGAAAGCACTTGTATTGTAACTAGGAGCAGAATACAAATTTAAATTTTATTTTTATCTCCGATTACTGAGAAATATAAAAAACATATTTGAAAAATTCGCGCAATAGACTATAAATAAAATAAATAAATAAATAAATATTACGGGACAATTTTACACAAATCGAACTAGCCCCATGGTAAGCTCAATAAGGCTTGGGTTATGGGTACTAGACGACGACTATAAAGTTTAAAAAGAAAAGAAATAGAAGCCAAAGCCTTTTACCGTATTAATAATACAATTACTTGCACGAGTTGATTTCGGAGAGTAAATTCAATTAAGTTCTTTTTTTTAATATGTGTTATATATATTATATATAATCTAATCGGCTTATATAACTTTAGTTTAATTAAAAGACATTTTCAGAACTTACTTCATTTATTATAAACTAGGTTTGACCCGTGACTACGTGGCAAACATAATTATCATGTGCTTATAAATGCGAGAATCACATCAGATTCATTATCATCACCAGCTTATATACGTCCCACTGCAGGGCACAGGCCTCCTCTCATGACAGACTAAGTGTATTTAATCTTTATTACGACCCTTACTACTACACGCGTGAAACAAGAGGAACGAGAGAAACAGCTTAGGTCCAATAATGCACATCCAATTTGTCACCTCTATTGCTGCAAATTAAGGTCTAAATGATAACTACTGGTACTTCTGCGGCCGGAATTTCTGCGATCGGTTAGTTGACACCCAGAAATCGCGTCACACGTCGCTAGTTGTTGAACCGTGGTTTAGATTTAGTTATCTATCTATCTAAGGGCCACAAACTGCCTGCAATAAATTAATTTGAATTTTAATATTCCACTATATTTCGTGTTATCTTACTCGAATATAGAATCCACTGGCGAAAAATAAATTGGATGTTTCAAGCTGCCTTTAATGGTAAGTTACGTACGTAGTATAAACGACAAACTTCTTGTATTGATCTAGCCACTAGTTTTATACGTATGTATGTTTTTGTTTTTTCGTTATCAATTTGGAATTTTTGTGTTTTATGTTAATTCATTCTTGCCTTAAATAATAATGTTATGAATAAAAAAGTGGTGTATGTATATCATAATATTAAACCAACCCGACCATCTACAAAGTATTGAGATACATTAAGTATTGAGATACGCAACAAAAGCGCAGTGGCGTTTCTTGTGCGTCACGATTTTATGCTCTATGTATTTTTTCTACGTATGTGGATGACGAGTCTTACGCCTCACGTTATCACAATACATTCAGCTACGTAAACAAACCGTCTCTATTTGGAGCTCCAGTTTAGAAGTTATTCATTAAAAACGTTACACATAAACCACTGCGCGGCGTTTACGGTGCGTCAGCGTTGGTCAGCGAAAAATACGCTGAATTGAAAATTAGCAGCGATACTGCCGGGTTTTTTAGTGACAGTAAAAATGTGACGTTTCTGTATGCGACTATGGCAGCTTTTGGAGCCATATTTAAAGCTCGTCGGTGCGTTAAATGTGGTTGATGCAACCCCTGAAGTCAGCAGAAGTTACTAACGTTGACTACACAGCGAACTAAGAGGCTTAGTTTCGGTTCACGCTATCGCCTCCACAGCAGCAACTTCGGATTGTACGTCGTACGAAGCCCAAGAGCTCAAATGCTAATTTCGAGAAGGAAACTTTTGTATCAAGATTAGTAGCCCGTATAGCAATTATAGCAAAGGATCATTGACCGTCAATAGAACAAACTAGTTTGTGGAATATAATTTGCAATGAATGGAGTGGTTTACTTATTACTGAAACTGACGTGTTTCTAAGCTCTTAGAAGTCCATCGATCCATATCCATCCATAGCAGCCTTTATTGCGTCAGTCTTCGGACATAGGCCTCCTCTCCATTTTTCCATGTTTCTGTTTCTGGCGATTCATTGCCGTCTGCATCCAATCTCTGCCGGCTTGATGGCAGATATCGTCCTTCCATCTCATAAGCAAAGAAGTAAGTACCTTGTACCTTATTTTGGAAAATCGAACACGCCGAGAGCGAGGTGAACGGCTTAAAATACATTGTTTTTCTGAATCGACAAAAACATTGTACAAATATTTATTCACAACATTAGGTAAGTTTACGTTCTCAACCTTGCATTGGCTGAATAGTTGCTATAACAGGCTCAGCTGCAGAGTGAAGTGACCCCTCTGCCATACAAACACATTATTATCTATACTATTATAAAGTTGCAAAAATGAAATGTCTGTACATTAAACATATTTTCAAGAAAATGATTGTTACGGACTATTTGGAGGTCACCAAACTGAAAAATATTTTATTTGGATTTTTTTATATGTCTGTATGTTTGTATGTGTCGTTGTGGCTTCATCACGCCAAATCGGCTAAACAGATTTCAACTATTTTTTGTACACGGGTAGCTGGGTATCTCCAGATGGTGATAGCATATTTTTTATCCAACTACGCTGTCATAAAAAAAGGTGATATGACTTTTTCTTCTCCGCGAACGAAGTTGCGGGCGTCTTCTATTAAATAATAAAGTTCTATTCTATTCTATACTGCGACTTGCAAGTACGAGTTAATACTTACTTACTAAACAGTCGGTCAAAAGGTTCACATTTTGACCTCAAATTAGTTCTCTAAATAATTTTCACTTGACTAACTTTTTTTGCGTTCGGTAACTTTTGCACTAATATGTTAAAAGCAAAAATATGAGCGTTTTTTAAAGCTTCAAAAAGCAAAATCATTATTGCGAACCTACTTATATTTTACTTTTTTTGTTCTACAAATATCATGATAATAATCACAATTTTTGCACTTTATTAGTGAATCACTCCACTCTATTTCTGATCTTTGTTTATAATAATAACACTACTTATATTTTGTTTTCCGACTGTATGCAGGTTTATTTACTAAATTATCTCACATTAGAAGACCAGTCGAATGGTGCCAGGGGGAGCCAAAAACAATGAAAAGGATGAAAACCGTTTTATAGACATGACATTTTCAGAATTACCCACATTTTAAGAATAGCATCAACATTTTTTTTTTACTATTCACCGGGTTTCTCACTAGAACGACACTTACTGGAGATACTTAGGTAAATACTGATAATTATATAGTCTTGACCTATAAAATTAAAGTACCTAAATACAATAATAAAATCCGGGCAGGTACCGTTTTTCGGGTGGAAAACTGGTCTGATATTCATGGTTTTTAGGAATATAGATATTAAAGGTTTTTATTCCATTTATTTGAATTACAAGGAGCATTCCACTAAAATGTCGGGTACGTGACGCTATTCTTTACTTCTACTCGTAACAATTCTAGAGAGTCGATTTTTGGTATGATAATAATTCATAACTTGACTTCTGTACTGGTTTTAGAGTTGTATATATTTTGATAAGGTAGCTGCCATCTGTCAATGTCCGACAATGTGTCAGATCATATTCTTGAAACTATCACATAAACGCCGAAAAAATAGCGCACGGTTTATCCATTACAGAAGCAGCGTGAGGGATAAAATAAAAGAATTTTATTTAAAAAGCTAAGAGCAATTCGTTTAAATTACTGCTCTTATAAGTGTTGAAATGATGGATGACTAGTAATGGCCCGTCTAAAAAGTCTATCTTGTCTTTATCTATTCTATTATAAAGATACTTTAAAAAATAAGTGATATAAACTATTTGAAGTTCACTAAATCGAAAAATACTTTTTAAGATTTTTTTGTATACCTACTTATGTCGTTGTGGCTTCATCACGCCAAACCGTCTAAACGCATTTCAACTATTTCTGGTACGCGGGTAGCTGAGCATCCAAACACAGAGATGGTTGTAGTAAAGGTAATTTCTACTCGACTACGCCGAAGAAAGTAGAAGGTTATATATATATTTTTTCTCCTCCACTGACGAAGGGCACCTTAGGTAGCTTATCAATTTTATAATGTTAACTAACCAACATTTTCTTTAGTTTTCAGTTTTAATGGGCAAATATTTTTCCACTCCGATAATTACACCTAAGTAGATAACTAACTAACTATAGTATATAATGGGGAGTAAGGGTATAATAGCATTAATAATATGGAATTACTCTAATGCTTGGATTTAGTTCTGTTTGATAGTTCCTTTGCCTTTCCACTAAATAGTGGTTAAATGTGATAATAAATTGTACTCATATGCGCATATTTTCATACAGTATCCACAAAAAAATACGTATGCAACTGTAACAAACCATCTTCAGACAGTATAATCCGAGGCATCATTAGGAGATGCGGGAGATATTGACAGTCCGGCGTCCACCCGAGAAGTTAGATGTCCAAAACGGTCGGCCTTTTTTATATCCTGAATATAATTTCTAGAAAGACATGGAAAAACACATAACAACGGCGATGACGTAACATTAAGTTGTTCATTAATGAGCAAACCTCTATTGCTAATAAACTATCTTCAACTATTCAAGCACACTCAGACGTAATCTTTTTCCGCTTAAGTTTTGTTTCTTCTAGGATACAATACGTAACATTTCTCGATATTAATTTCCTCGAATTCCAAGCCTTCGCACTCTAACACTCTTGCTTACTACTAAAAAAAACACTTTCATTCCATCGTTTAACCTACTTTGGTTGCGTGTGTGTATAAAGTTATTCTTGCGAACTAGTCACCCGTAACCGAATTAATGGCGCAGTCGGCAAAGGGGTGCATTAAAAGGAACGACTGTCCATGGCTAAGTGGATGATCGCTCCGCTTCCATTCAACGCGATTAAAATAAAATGGAGTGCGCCAACGAGTTTTAGTACATCTTGTTTGTTTTATTTATTTATTTGAGAACAAACAGAAACAAGTCTATAAAAATAGGCTCACAATCTAAATATCAGTTGGCAGAGCGTGCGCCCCAACAAGACCCAAGAGTCTTAAAATATTTTCATTATTGAGATCTTTGTATTTGTAAGAATCCAAATAAGTATATATGTCAAACCAAGCATGCACTTATTTTCCTAGACAGCGCTCACTAAGACATACATTACTACGAGTCTTCACTGTGACAAAATCACTTGATTTTAACACGAACTAAATGTACAAGCCACTACTTACTACAAATAAACTATAAAATGGCAAGAATAAAATATACATCCACATTTACCTAAGCGACCACCCCGAAAAAAAATAAAGGGGGACACAAATGGACACAATAACTTAATAACGACATCATAATTATGCAAATCTGGGAAAAGCTTTTTAATAATTGAATCTATGTAAATTAAAAAGTCCACGAAAGTAAATGTATCTTATGGTACATCTCGAGTCTATTAATTATTTTTAGGATAAATAAATAAATTACACGGGGACAATCTTACACAAATCGACCTAGTCCCAAACTAAGCAAAGCTTGTACTATGGGTACTAGGCGACGATATACATAATATATAGATAAATGATAATACTCAAAGACATAAAAAACATCCAAGACCACCTGCAAGCGACCTACGATGTACGATGATGGTGATGATGATGGTGATGATGGTGATGGTGATGGTGATGGTGATGGTGATGGTGATGGTGATGATGATGGTGATGGTGACGGTGACGGTGACGGTGACGGCGACGGTGACGGTGACGGCGCCGGTGACGGTGACGGCTACGGCGACGGCGACGTACAACTCCGCGTAACATATTTTATGAAACTTTTTGTACATAAATCGAGATGAAAGCAAAATAGTACTACACGGAAGCTACCTGGTACCTAGTAAAATTGGTTTGATATGGGAAAAAGATATTTAAAATTAGCAACTGGATGGAAATGGTTTTCGTTTTCTTTTTTGTTGGCATTTATTTTGTTTACAGAATCAGTCACTGGCTTTGATATGCGATTAATATATAAATTGCGAGTAGTATTCAACAAAACAAGTAACTGAGGCTATATGTTATATAGCTAATAAATATAGATAACTGCGCCATCTCTTCGTTGGAATATCTTTACAGCCTGAATCACGTCAAAACAGTTGAATGGATTTCAATCTAATTTGCTGCAGATGTAGTGAATAATCCTTTCCCATCGTGAAAACTCGGCACATACGACTACTTCCGAATGGTGCCGATCTGTTTATGAATTATTGTATTATTAAGTGACGTGTTTGTATCAAATAAATTGAGTACTTTATTCATCAATGTCAAATGTCAATCCACCAGTTTGAAGTATGTCACACTGAGATGTTAAAACCACTTATCCAATCATATAAAGAATTCGTTAGGTAAACAAATATCAAACTAGTTACCGAAAATATTTTATTTCACTAAGAGCACTGATAAAAACCTCAATTTGCAGTTTAGAAAATGCTCTGATATCCGGATTTGCGTGAATCATGGCTGTTTCTAATGATTCTCTAAGGATCGGGACCCCAAATGTCTAACTATAGTCAAAACTACAATTAGAACTATGAATACCTCCTTTATAACACTTCAAATTATTGTAAATTAAAAGTATTATAACATAACAAAAAATAAACCACATCATAAAACAAAACAAGAAAATCAATTGCGAAATTATAAATAAGTAAAAATGTGAATTAATATTCAAAATAATATCACAGGCTTAACGTGTCGGTCTAAAGGTGCGTCCACGTTTGTATTATTTGCCCGTATTAGATCATCGTCGCGTGGCATGATCGCGTGTCACGATCACGCGTTTGGACGTTGCACCGATCCGATCGCTCGAAATTCATTTGCTACGCGTATCACACACTTATATCGGAAGAGTGCGGCATGATCGGCGCGCCGACAGTGAACGTCCAAGCAGCGCGATACGCAGTCATGCCACGGCACGGTGATCGGATTCGAGTAAATGATACAAGTGTGGACGCACCTTAAACGTTTCCCACGTCGTAGTGTGCTCGGCAAGTTAAATCCAGGAGAGAATCTTTGTAAATTATGTATTAAAACAAGACACGGACGTGTGAATACAATGGTGGTCGAGATGGAAGAGAAATATGAACCGTTGCTAGGATACAAACATGATCTTAGTCATAGATTAGTATTAATAGCATGAGGTTTGTATACCTATACAAAATATATATAAATATTTTATGACATAGGAGGCACACGAGCAGACGGAACGCCTGATGGTAAGCGATCACCGTCGCCCATAGACACTTGCATCACCAGAGGACTTACAAGTGCGTTGCCGGCCTTTCAGGTGGGAGTACGCTTTTTTCTTGAAGGTTTGAAGGCCGTATCGGTCCAAAAATACTGCAGGCGGCAATTTATTCCACAGTTCAGTCATGCGAGGCAGGAAATTTCTAGAAAAACGCACAGTTGTGGACTGCCAACTATCTAAGTGATGAGGATATATTATGTTGGTAACACGACTATTAAAAAGGACTTAATACTAACTAAAATAAATCCTGTGGTATTAACCACTTCATATCGATACTTCGTCTCGCAAGGCGACCGTCCCCTACGTTGTCTTGATGGGCACTGAGTGTGAATGAAATAGTCAGACGAATATTCCGAGAAAAAACAATGGGAAATGATTATTCACTACAACTGTACAAGGATATAACTTAACATCGGAGGATACACTTAACACATTCACTGCCAGGAACCCGCCTAGCGGGAGTTCTACTCGTAGACGCATAGCCGTTACCAGGTTCCCTACACAAAATCCCACCCCTCCGCTTCCCCAAAAGCCCGAATGAAAACCCTAGCTAGGGTACTTACTACTGACAAGACTCAGACCGGCTAAAAAGTAGCTAAGTACATGTCGTTGTTCAAGCGCCAACGAGGGCGTTGCAACGGGCACACGTGGAGCCCGGGCTTGTGGCAGCAAGTTCACTTCCACAACATACAAAATCGATGACAGGATACGTGCTATTCGGAAATCGAACCCCAAAAAAAAACCATTTCCCCGTGTGTAGAGAAAAGAGCGTAGTACTACGGAAAGCTTTGTAGTGAAAGTGTTAATAATAATAATAATAACCAGTCACAGGCATTGAGTATTGCGGATGGGAACATTAGGCAGGCAGTGAAGGAGCGCTTTTTCTGTCGCCTGACAAAAGTACTTAACAGTCTTTTGTCGGGTGGCAACAAGGCGCGCGCCTCTTGTGGGGTGGCAACAAGGCGCGCGCCTCCAACGCATGGGTGATGCCCCTGCTCACTTACTCCTTTGGCATACTAAGGTGGACCCAAACTGAGCTGGACGCCCTGGATAGGAGGGTCCGTCTGCTGCTCAGTACACACCGCATGCTACACCCACGCTCGTCCGTTATGAGACTGTACATCCCGCGTAAGTGTGGGGGCCGTGGCTTTTTATACGCAAAGGGCCTCCATAATCGCGAGGTGTGCAGCCTCAGGGAGTATTTCCTAAACAACGAGTGTGGGATACATCGCGATGTAGTGGCAGTAGACAAAGGCCTCATCCCCTCTATCTTTGGCAAACGAGAACTGGCGCAGACCAACGGTGCTTAGCACTGTAGACCGCAAAGACGTATGGAAGAGTAAGAAGCTACACGGGCGGTTCTACAAGGCCCTTACAGGGCCCGATGTAGATCTGCTCGCGTCGGTGAACTGGCTTCGTTTCGGCGATCTCTTCGGGGAAACCGAAGGTTTTGCCTGTGCAATTGCTGACGAAGTTATCATGACGAACAACTACCGGAGGTATATCCTGAAGGACGGTACGGTCGACATCTGTCGGGCATGCCGCCGTCCCGGAGAGTCACTCAGGCATATAATTTCCGGTTGTTCTCATCTTGCTAACGGCGAGTACTTGCACAGACATAACCAAGTAGCCATGATTATTTACCAGCAACTTGCTGTTAAATACGGTCTTGTGGGGTCTGAGGTGCCATATAATAAGTATGCACCGATGCCAGTTCTTGAAAATGGTCGTGCCACGCTGTATTAGGATCGATCTATCATCACGGACAGGACTATTGTAGCCAATAAGCCCGATATCGTGCTGGTAGATCAATCTAAGCGCCGGGCAATGCACGTCGACATTACCATCCCCCATGACCGGAACCTCGTGAAGGCCGAGAAGGACAAACTCAGCAAGTACCTTGACTTGGCTCACGGGGTGACTGCCATGTGGGATGTTGATTCGACGATCATTATGCCGATAGTCGTTTCGGTAAACGGTCTTATAGCGAAGAGTCTCGACGAACATCTTAAGAGACTCTCGCTAGATGGCTGGATCAAGGATCAGTTACAGAAGGCAGTAATCCTGGACACGGCCCGCATTGTCAGGAGGTTCCTCTCTGTGCAGCCCTAACCACCGGTAGCTTGAGGTCTGCCCCGCTGCCGGCGGCACCCTAGGTTAGGTTTTTTATAATGTGTTTGTATTTTGTATTTGCTTTTTGTATTTTACTTTATTTATATATATATATATATATATATATTGTAAAAACCTACCCTAAGGTTCCAAATATTTTTTTTACATCCATAGTGTTAGTAGTACTTAACCTATGTTAGTGACGTACAACAAACTTACAAACTACTTATTTATTTCTTTTAAGCAGGTACCTATCTTCTAGTAAAGTTATGAAAAAGTGAGAAGAAAAATGAGAATGTTCGACCTCATTTGATTTTTCTGCACCAATTCCTTTTACGCTCTAAGCAAGTTTAAAACACAACCGTAACAAAAGCATCACTGTACTCCAGTACGGCTCAAGAAATCGAAGTGGTCAAGTGTCCAACCCTCGTTAAATTTGCGAATTGTTGAAATATTTCAAGTCAAGTTTACTGGCTGTTAAGTGGTGTCAAGGGAGACAAGTGGGTTCACATATTCTTGGCATGGATTTATACGGGTAATCTTAAGGGTTCTACTTCAGCTTAGTTAATGGTTTAATTTGAGCGTTTCTGGAAAGACTTGCGCGGCTATCGATTGGAATAATAAATATATATCAGGGACAATCTTCCACAAATCGAACTAGTCCCAAACTAAGTGAGGCTTGTAACTACTATGGGTACTAGGCGACGATGTACATATCATATACATATTTTTTAATACTCAAATACATAGAAAACAACCAAGATCCAGGAATAAGCATTCGTGCTCATCACACAAACACATGCCCTGGCCGAGATTCAAACACGGGACCGCCAGCTTCGTACAACCGAGCCAAACCTGTCGTCAAAATATACACTTACCTAATATATACCTAACTAATAATAATAACATGTCCCTGAGTCTAGCATGTTTTCCATATATATAAAAAATATATACCTATTAATTATATCGTCGTCTAGGACCCATACCACAAGCCCTATGGAGCTTACCATGGGATTTGTGCAAAATTGCCCCATAAGATTTATTTATATTTAGATTAATACACGAGAAATAGAATCAAAAAGTGGTAGACCAGTTTCTTGGCTGAATTTATGTAGCTTATGTTTTTTTAGGACAATATTTACGCAAACCGAACTAGTCCCGTAGTAAGTAAGCTCCATAAGGCTTGTGATATGGGTACTAGAAGACGAGATATTTAATAGATATATTAACTTATTTAGGTACATAGAAAACATCCAAGACTCAGGAACAAAAAATATGCTCACCACACGAATATAGAAATGGTATAAAGCCGCGTATTTCTTCAGAATTTTCTAAATATTGTTTTGTGTTAAGGTAATTGCATGTACAATAATTAATAGCTTTAGGCATTACTTTGCGAGTTCCATATTATTTATATTCATGAATTATACTTTCTTTGCTTGTCCCTGAAATATTTAGTGTATTTTTAATGAGGTGACCGCCATGTGGGATGTTGATTAAACTACACTATTTCGCAGGAAAGCAAAGGAACAATAATCCATTAATCTAATTACTTGTCAGCCCTTTACTCAGCATGGGACACTATTAAGGCCCATAAATAAATATCTTATACATACAATGCCAAGACCCCTGGAGTGATACCATTTGATGATAAGTACCTATCGCGTTCACACTATACTTACTCCATACTCTAGCCTGTTTATCTGGTAAGTAGGTTACATATTGATCAGAAAAAAACTTTCTCATAGACTGCAAATGTAACTAAAACACTAGTTGAGAAGGAATCTCTGAAACAATACTATAAAAACGCCAAAGCCTGAGTGCAGCATAAAATATCTCAATGTCATTTTCAACAGCATTCACAGAGTCAATACACATTAATTAGTCCTCGAACTTAATCGGTTCATTAACGAGATTCTAGTTCTCTGGAACAGTGCCTCTGGGAGGGCAACGGCAGTATTGCTTTCCAAACACAAACAGACATATCTTTTCATAAAAATCATGTCGCTTATATCCTTTCAAGCAACGACGGCCATGTTGTTAATCGTGGCCGCCATCTTTGCCCTCAGCATCTTGAGTTACAAAGTATTAGGTATCACGATAACACTTGAAGCGGGCTCGTTTTATGTGGTAAAGGCAGTGATGAAAGCATTGCTATTAAGGTTTTTCTAGATGACTACTCTTATTCTACTCAAAAATGTGATATAAATTGACAAGTGTAACCTTCTCTGCGGCTTTGGATCATTGTGCCTGATACCAAGTATGGTTAATTACAAGTTAACTTAATTACCACTGTGAAGATGTTAATTATGACTACTTCTAGCGTAGCTTTATCAAGGCACTGGATTGATATCGTAAATTAAATGTTGTCTGTCATGTCAGGAGGAGTGTTGAAATGCTACAGCAGAAGCACAAATTACTTAATAGGCAGAAGCCTTCTTTCCAGATAGCTAGTGTTAGTTTTATCAAGGAACAAGACTACAATAGGCAAGACTTGTGTCAGGAGGAATGCTAACGTACAATGGCTATCCTCTTCCACGGTTTTTGAATGTAGGAACTGTACCGAGATCGCTAAGATTTCTGTCAAGAAGATCGTGCTTAGTTAATAGCTACTAGCAGGAATACAAACTACTCAGTATGAATAGTTGTAAGATTTCTGTAGCTTGATCAATCACAAAGTAATCACATTGCGGAAATCAAACATTGGCCATGGCAAAGACACAGAAATACCAGTATACAGTTCGGAATGACTTCCGGTATAAAACGCTAAGAATAGTCGATCACAAAAATATTCAGGTGCGTTGATGTATTGAATATTGACCTTTACGATACCATAAGAGACCGGCTTACGACCGGTAGCTATTGTTAATTTTCTCATTCATTTTCCATATAATATAACGAGTATGATACCAAATAAGGGACCGGCTTAAGATGGGTACTTATTGTGAAATTCTCCTCGTTCATTTTCAATATAATATAACAGAATGAACTTTGATTTTACGGGATTTTATATCACTCTGTTCGATTTTATATCATATCGTTATCGTAACAAGTAATAATTTATCATAATTTATTAACGTAATGCAAATTATATACATATCTGTCCTTATTGCGTTTTTGCGTAATTGCCGTATGGTTTGTGATTTTTTTCTCTTCCGCGAAAGAAGTTTGATATAATTATAAGGGTACGCGAGAGTGAGATTATGAGAAATAAATGTTTTATATTACTAAATATAAACAGAAAGAGCTTGTGCGTGTAAATTACGTTGATGCTAAAAATACGTGCGGGCCTTATATTTTTAGGTAGTCATAACACATTATTACCTCATACTTCTATCGATGAAAAAGTAGCTACTTCTGAGATTGGCTCAAATGGGTAGATGGTGAGTATGGAATTTTTGGGTTCATGTTACTCCGAATCGACAGTAGAATAGAATAGAATATAATTATTGCCACACAACATAAGTAGGTACATTAAAATTTTATTCTCTAAAAAACTTAACTACTGAGTTACGGCTAACTACAGAAAACAGAATAAACAGTGTGACAATAGGGGTGGATTCAGCGTTTGCTGTGGAGCGGCGCATGGCTACTGCTTTGCACTGTGCACCTAAGCGAGCGCCATCCGTCGCGAAGCCGAAGGCCGAGTCCCACCTACGCGAGCCCAAGGACTTGCAGAGCCCACAGGGCTAGCCCACCCAGACACTTACTATACCCTAAGCAAATTTAGCTCGACTAAGTGCCGCAGGCCCGAAGGCAAGCGTCAACTACCACGAGGCCGGAGGAAGGTGCGGAGCGTTACGACCGACTTTCACCTACGCTAGCCCAAGGGACTGCAGGGCCCGCAGAGCGAGCCCACCCAAAAACTTACTATGCCCCCAAGTAATTATTGAATGACTAAGGGCTGGAGGCTCGAAGGCGAGAGTCAACCTCGTTCCGAGTAGCTAAAAGGGTGCGAAGCCTCTCGACCGGCTCCCACCTACGCGAGCCCAAGGGCCCGAAAGGCTCACGAGCGAGCCCGCCCAGGCACTTACCTTACCTTCAGTAATTTTAGCTCAACTGAGAGGAATATTAATTAATGTTTATATAAGTTATAAAACATTAGGATCGTTAATGCTTTCAATTACGAGTAAATTGATATCAAAAATTCCATAGAAAAATTCCATAAAAAATACCTTAGATTACCATCACTTTACGACTTAATCGATTTCAATGCATGAAAACTTAGCGACTGATTTAAAACTAGCGTCCGCTATATTCTTACCGATTTCGAGCAATAAAACTATGGTTTTAATTAATTTATAAGTATTTGCAGCTTTTATTTAGCATAAATCTGGCAACTCAAATATTTATTCATTAAAAATGAATGTTTTTGTATCGCCTGTATATTTTTTACTGCATGATCAATAAACCCGGTGCCAAGGGCTCTCGAAGCGGTTAAAGAAGTGGAGCAAAAATCGCGTGTCATGCAAAATTTCAAGTTGTGAATATACGGTCTTATTCGCAAAGAATCCTCAGTAATTTGGAAATTAGAGCACGGTTTTTTATTAGGGGCCGGATTCGATATAAAAAGTGACATATATCCGAAATATGCCCTACACCACATATGGTACTGAATATTCATATTTAGTAATTTAATTATTACATGACAATATATCTTTAAAACATTACATGGAAGCCAAATAATTTGCAAAAATAAAAGTTGTTAACAATAATAATAGATAATAATGGTATAATAGTAAATTACACCATCGCTTGACATCCAAAAATTCGTTAAAAGTATAAAATGTGTGATCGAGATGCCATGTTTTGATTTTTTTTTCATAGACGACTGCAGTGAGGAAGCTGAAACTGAGCTGAACTGTAAACTACTACAGTGATGTGTTTTATTCTAAGTAACAGTATCTTAGAAAGCAAACATGACAATTGCAAGAATATCACCTTCACAATTCTAGGTTTCCTATATTCTGACTTTAAAAATGTCAGTTGATACTGCTCGAAAATCAATATATAAGTCCGTGGCATGGTCGAGATATTGACTAATTAGAGATATCGCAGTGATTCGCCGAATTCGACCTCAAAGTTAGTTGAAGAAATAAAATTCCTTAGGGTACCTATATCGCTTTACTCTAGTCTTTCACTAGTGTTTCACACTAATAAAATTACGGTCCTGATGGTGATAGCTTAATCTTGGACTTGGGGGTTATTGCTTAACGAAATTTTGACATTTGGTATCCGAATCAACTGTCATAGCCCATCCAAAATCAAGACACTTGACTCTGATTGCGAGCGTCAAACGCGTTACGCAATAGGGGGGTTGCTCGAAACGTAATAAAGTTAGAAAAAGTAAAATTGACATTTGACGCGATTCTAAGATACTAGCAATGAATCTTGATGGAATCGGCCCCCGTATTGCCTAACGCGTTTGACGCTCGCAATCGCAATCAAGTGTCATGATTTTGTATGGGCTATAACAGTTGATTCCGATACCAAGTGACAAAATTTCGTTACCCCGCCGGTATAGAGCTATCGTTTACGTTACATAAATAAAAAAAAAAAACAATTGTACCTTTGTAAATTTAGTCAGCGGAGGCTTAGTAAATAGTAAGTACCGTAACACATTCACGACCGCGAGCCCGCTCGGCGGGCGCTCAGCTCGTAGCAACTTTTCGCTACATACGATTTTTCCCATGTTATTTGCTACGAGCGTAGCGCTACAAAAATGTTGGTTGCGAAAGTGGTAACACTTTCAATTGCCATACTTTAGATCGTGCTCCGATCACAAGAACATATTCAAGCAAAAACTGGATGGCGCTTTAAAACTAAACATTTAACGTCATAATTGAACGAAGGAACATAGAACAGCAACAATTAGTTCGTAAACAGCAAATAATAAATAAATCATAACATTTAAAAATATTACTATTTCAAACTTGCAAAGTTAGATAACTTTACATAATATAATTCTTATACTTAGAATAGGTGGCGTTGTATATATCGGGGAACGGCTTTTTGTATCGAGATTGTCAAACGTCTAGATTTAATGGCCTTTGAGTAAGGACAAAAATTAAGATACAGTACTATTTTTATTAACAACTTGAAATATTTATTTGTTGAGATTTAATTTCCTATCGTTATTACGTTACAGGCGTAACGTATCTTGCAAAGCTGAAGGCCCGGTTCAAGTCACGGTAAGGGCAAATATTTGTGTGATGACTATAAATATTTGTTTCCGAGTCTTGGACGTTTTCTGTAAATTTCTGTATTAAATGTATCGTTGTCTAGTACTTATAGCACAAGCCTTATTGAGCTTACTATGGAACTAGTTTAATTTTTGTAAAAAAATACCCCTTATAAATATATAAGGTCCTAATTTATTAGTTGCAGATATTTTAACACATTATACTTTACATTAAAATAATTAACTTTAAATAGAAATTAAGAAATCTTTTCATATAACTTTTTTGATTTCATTTACCTAACAATAAATAAAATTATAATTTCGTCTAAAAAAAATCACCATGTGCATTATCACATGTCACAATAACACTATCTGTCATGTCAACAATTGTTTGTCGTAAATGTCGTAACGGTTCGGCGGAAAACTGCAAATGTCATTAGGATGGGATTGGGCATGTCGAGTTAAAACTTGTCAAGAAAATCCACCCATAAGTGAGTTAAAGTATTTTTAAAAAGAAGCATGAACAAAAGAAAACATTTATTATCATAAAATTTTACAAAAATTGTTGGAAATGGCGACCCTGTCTTTCAATGCACAATAATGCTCGCTTTATGATATTTCTGTTCACACGCAACAAGGCCTCTCTTTCCCTTTTCATGATTTCAAAAGCGTTGGTAATGCGAGCCCGTAACTCTTCTGATGTTCGGATCGTGTGACCATCGTTTCCATACACCAGATCTTTGGCTCGTCCCCAAATATGGAAATCGAGCGGTGTCAAATCTGGGGAGCGAGCTGGCCAGCTCAATGCACCTGCTTGAGCCCCACCGCGACCTATCCACCGCAATCCGAATTGTTCCGTTAAGTACCTTCGTACGTTACGATCATAATGGGCGGGGGCACCGTCGTGTTGAAAGTACATTCCCATACGAAGACCCACTGGTACTTCCTCTAGCAATTCCGTTAGGTCTTCTTGTAAGAATTGTAGGTAAGTCCTTCCATTTAGGCGATTAAGAAACACTGGACCCAACAAACAGTCTCCAAGTAACCCTGCCCACACATTGACGCTAAAGCGAGTTTGAAAGTGATCAGGTCGAGCCAAGTGGGGATTCACTTCTGACCAAAAGTGGAAATTGTGTAGGTTGAACAATCCCACCCTTGTAAATGTACACTCGTCGGTCCATAGTATGTTGCGTCTGGCGTTTCTTCTAAGCCACTGGCAAAATAAGACACGTGGTTCATAATCTTGAGGCTGCAGTTCTTGGACACGTGTGAAATGATACGGGTGCATACCTTCACGTTTTAGAAGTTTCCAAACGTAAATATCGCTTACATTAAACACATTCGCTGCATCTTTTGTACTACTCATGGGATGGCGATGAAAAAAATCCAAAATTGCATCTTCTAGACGCTGCGGATACCTAGGCCTACCGGCGTCACCTCTCGGCATGAATTGTCCTTCGCCACGTAATCTTCGCAGTGCTCCAGTGATAGTGCGAGGATCCACATTAACATTGTATCGTTGTAGATACAGCCTTGCAGCTCTCGCCGCACTGTAGTTTGCATCGTGATAACACGTTACCATATTACGATAATCATCATTTGTGTAACGGTAAGGCATTTCAAAATAAAATTTATTTTCAAACTTCACAATCAAACGGAAAATAACATGACATTGACAATCAAGTATTTAATTTATCGACGTGAAGTGGCCAGTTACAGTTAAGTGGTACGTAAAAGAGCTACTATAATCTGTTCAATGAGTTTTCATTTAGTAATCACATTAACAGGGTGTTTTTACGTAGCAAATTTGTTTTTCCTTTTTCTCCAAAAAAACATGGTATAAGCTATAATGTTTCATGCTTTAATATACTCCGGAGACCGAGTACTATCAGCTGTAAAAATATCTGCAATTAATAAATTAGGACCTTATATTACCACGAATTTTTTTAAAGGAAGCTCAGAATCCGAAATCTCTATGACAGTAGACACTAAATTGTCTCAGAAATCGAAGCTACCTATCTACAAAGGTAAAGGCTCTAAAAAATGCCGTATCAATACTTCAATCGAAACAATAACTTTAAATAAAAATGAAGAAATCTTTTATATGATATTTTTATTATAAATTCCTAAACATAATAAAAATAATTGAAAATCTGCCCCAAAATAACTATCCTGTGCATTTAATTGACAAGACGTATAGCATAACATTGATATTTCTTTATTTAAGTGAAGTGGACAGTTAAGTAACAGTCGAAATTTTCTATATAAGACTAGAAGGTGCCCGTATCCTCGTACGCTTAAGAAAAAAAGTCATAACCACTCTTTATTTTTTCAGCATAGTAGGGTAAAACGTATCCTATAACCATCTGGAGATACCCGTGTACAAAAAATATTTGAAATCCGTTAAGCCAATTTGGCGTGTTGAAGCCACAACGACACATACGAACATTAAAAAAAAATAAAAAAAATAATTTTCGATTTAGTGTCCTCCAAATAGTCCGTTATAGTAGTTTTTTGAACATGTATTAATGTAGGCATTTGATTTTACAACTTTATAATAGTATAGATAATCAACGAGTTCATAATAGGGAACATGCATGAAATTTTTTCATCGCTTTTCTTAACGTAATATCAAAAAACCGTAAAAACTATTCCAAAAAGTGAAATTTAAATTTAAATCGGCCAAGAAATACGTATGATATAAGCATTTTAAACTATTAATTAGACAGCGATTTGACAGAGAGGTCCGACATAGACTGTTACGTCACAGTCCACTACGGTCATATAAACTCCATATTAAATTTTGTTTTACTAGCAAGAGATAGAATGAAATTTTTGATAGCTTACACCTTGGGTATTTTTATAGTTATTCGAAAAATTATTTTTGTCTACTGTTTGTTACATGAATAAGCTTTTAATAAAGCAAAATTTAAAATTCATGCATATTCCCTATTAATCACTGACAATTGATTATTATATAAACAAGGTGTTTTTTGATAGCAAAATTGTTTCAAAGATTTACGATGATATCAATATAAACAGCTTTAGTTTATATTAGAATTTTATTGTATGTTTTGATGTGTTCGATTCTCGGTTCTACTCAAATGCATTTAGGACCACTCTCTTATTATTAATTACTTTGCGTTATTAATTCTGCGACATTTCAAAAATTACATTACGTCCATGGTCTCGCGGAGGCTAAAATCATATTTATACGCGATTAGGTTCCATTTTTATATTGATACAGAAGTTACGGGTGTAGTGAATAATGTTTTGCCATCGTATTTTGTTGGAAAAAGTTCGTATCTATCTTGTTGTCTCAACCCAACTCCCGTACCCTTCGTAAGTCAATTGAGACGGAAAGATATATGCCAATTATTCCGACAAATGCGATGGCAAAACATTATTCACTACAACAGTTTTCTAAATTGGCCTACCCAGAAATCAAATCCACCCTTCTTTCACGACAACAAAGCTAGCTGACGTAAAGTACTCGTATATAATAAGCATAGATAACCTTATGGAATTCACTTTATACGCTCAGATCCGAGCTACGTGGATTTACGTTAATATCAATATAAACAGCTTTAGTTGAATTTTGCGTTTACGTCAGTATTGTACATCGCAAGGCAATAAACGTATTCAGTTTGGAACAGAGATTTCAGAGATAATCCGATCAACATATCAGAAGCATACCGAATGCCCCATTGAGTGAACTAATCCGTCAAAGTTGATATTCAAACACCTAACTATATCCGTAAAACTCATTCATATTCAGCTCGCTTTAGGGATCAAATCTTGCTTTGCTTTTGATATGGTTTCGTTCAATTTTCGGTTATATTGAACTGAGGTTTGGTTTGTGGCATATCCCTTTCAATTTATGTAAAAGTAAATATTATAACACAGAGTGCGATTGTAAAGGAAAAAATCAATGTGACCTACTAAACTGTAAGCAGGATTTGAACTTGCGACTTCTTATTTAACGCAAAAGTGCTCTGAGCAATTGATACTTTATATAAAAGTGAATGAAATATTTTATACAGTCTCACAATATTACCAGAAAAATACATAGAAAAAAATCGATACCAATATTTGTTATTCGACTTTTTAAAACAAGTACAGTGGTTGTAATAATATCTAATGTTGTTTTTTTTTATTATGCTAATTTAACTCAAATCTACATTGTTTTTTAAGCAAGAGTCACGCTTGGGTGCTACAAGTTGTAGCTACGATAAGTTTCAGTGCATTTTTTTCGGACTTTTTGTGTCATTTTATACAATCTACGCATGAATATTAAATATTTTAAAACAAACGATTGCATACTTGAAATTCTACTTTGTCAACTGAAGTGTTTTCATGCTTTACCTACAAGAAACGTTATTGATACTAAAATACTCTAATCTATACTGGTAATTCCAAACAAGTTATAAATAAACTGACGTATTTGTGTTTCCATACCACTCCTCCATCTGCCCTCGCATCGCAGTTATAAGATTGAATTCAGACCAGAAAACAACATGTCAAAGTCCTTGAATAAAAGTGATTAGGTAAAAAGGTTAGGTTATTTAGTGGACCGTTAACGATTACTCCTGTACTCACGAAACAAAAGGGTTGGCATGGATCGATGCCGACGTTTCTTCTGTAAGGAAAAATATTTACGTTTCAAGCTCGTAAACAGAGGTCTTTATTTATTTTTAACCCCCAACGAAATAAGAGGGTTGCATTATTTTTGATGTGTTTACCTCTGTGTCTGTATGTTTGTGTGTGGTATTAAAGTGACTAACCACTCACTTTCTACAAAGTATAAAAAGTTCAATAATAATAAATAATAAAAGACATTTATTCACTTTTTGCATAGGTACATAATTAGGTTTTGAATTATATGGTGAGATACAGAAGTATGCAAAACAATGAAAGGGAAGGTGGCTCAGCTAATGTCAATGCCAAGAGCCCACAAGGACAATTGGTCACCGTCGCTGTTATTCTGCCAACCCCGTGACTTAATAACTAAATACATTTTGGATGAGAGTCATGTGCAAGCAATTTTTTTACAATACTGAAAGGCCGGCAATGCGCTTATGACTCCTCTGATATAGTAGATGTCTATAATTGACTGTGATCGCTTATCACCAGGCAATACGTCTGCTCGTTTGCACCCTCTAACACTAAAAAAACCCAAGTTTTAAGCAAATCAATGATAAACGAGAGAACCGCGATAGTTTTTTGTCCAGAAAGGTTAGTCTTAGGTATGACTTAAGATAATCGGTTCAATAATACAAAGATCAAAAGGTTTTTGTAGGTATTTCTGGCATTATTTTATGTTTTGACAGTTCCTTGTTATCTAATGTAAAATTAAAAATAGAAGGAAAGAAGAAAATAATGAGACTAAGTACATTTTATACAGAACAAGTCAAAGTGAACGTAAACAGCGTCGCATATCTAAAAATAGAGTGACATGATAATTGCTTCCCGGGGAACAGCCTAGCTTTGAAATATTTGATGATTATTGAATTGGTCGTCTAACGTTACAGTTGATACTGCTTGTTGGCAGCCAAAACTCACAAAAATATCTGATACTACTGTTACGAGGATGTTAGATACGAGGTTTGTTTTACGTTGCTTTTTGTTAGTGAGTTTTTGTTGTCAACTGACCCTACTTTAGGAACTGAATAGAACACTACTTTAATATTTTCTTCTGTTTCCGCGATTATTACTCATTGAAATAAAACAATTTAACGGATTATATCGCGTATATTATCTCATTTTAGTTCCCGACGTTTCGGAAGCTTTCCAGCTTTCCATGGTCACGGGAGGACTAAGAAAAGATGTATTTTCCTCTGTCAAAGTTACAATTTGTGCAAACTACCCATTTTTTGAAAAAACACAAATAAAGGTGTACATACATGCCAGATGGGCCTAAGCTGTAAAGACAGTTACACATGTGCCAGAAGGGCTTAATTATTTTATTCTAATAATTTACCAAGCAGCATTTCACAAATGAGGCGTACTGAGGAGAAAAGAAACGCTGCAAAGAAAAACTCCCAGGCTACTCATTACTAATTATAATATTTAAAAAAACAGAGACTATTAAACTACTTTTAAACAGATAAGATATTTTACACCGTTCGGAAAATTAAGGTTTTGCAGTCCTGTGTCTCGCTTGTTCCTTGATGAGATGTATTACAGGATCCCAAGCTGGTGGTAGTGACAATCCATCTTCTCTATTGAAATTAGGATGCTTTTTAATCTCAATAGCCTCGCGTAGCATCCTGGGAAAATATATTTTTTCTTTGGCAAGGATAGAAGGTTTATCAAACTTAATTGAGTGGTTTGGTTTGTCAGTGACATGTTCACAGACTGCAGACCTATTACACCGACGGTGCTTGACATCTGCTATGTGCTCTAGAACACTACTTTACCTAAAAAACCATCCTGCTAAAAAGGTGATATAAGGTATAATCCAATGTCATGTTGCCAACATAAGAAAAATCACAGTACATCTTAGCTTGAAATGTCGGTGTGTTTTGCCGCTATAATACAGAAAGATGAGGTACGTTTTTTTTTAATTGTCACGATATCACCAATATTGGTCGGTTTCAGCAACCGCTAATCGATGTATAAGTACTTTCGGTTAAAACAATCAATTTTGAGCGGTATATTTCCGGGAGGGGGGGCAGTCGTCTTTTGTATGGGATTTGAATTTATTATTTTCAGAGACCTACCGTGTGTGGTGGTGGTATCAAACGAAAGGGCTTTATGAGCCGTTTCTAAATATATATTACATATACCATATTACCTTCCAGTCACCGGTTTTCTAAAAAAATCAAGAAATATTTTCAAAACATACCAAATGTGGGCTTTTCCAGGTAGAAGACAGGTTAGTACATTTTTGTAAAACACGCCAAGTTTCCCTTAATATACTCATATTTAACGTCTATAAGGACCCATGGCAGCGAGGTAGGTATATATATAAGTTTATTGACCCATCCGTTAGTGTTTTTGTATATATGTCTATCGGTTCACCACTAACTTGTCCATAGGTTTCTTCGCCACTGATTTATTCCGAAGCCTTACGTTAGTGGAGCTCACTTTAAAAGTCAATTACTTACAGTCTAAATATGTTATTGTGTGCGCCTCGTCGATAGGTAACTAGGTCAACGTCGGAAACGTACATGTCGTTTTTATGGCTAATCGTTAGTATATTTGAACGCAGTAGTGGTAATAAAGTATTTCAAATTACTTTAAGAGGGCCAGTGAAACTTAAATACCATTTCTGTACACTCGAGTGTACGAGAGAGAGGCTTTAAGGAAATATACTCGTAGGTAACTTGGTTCAGTTCCTCCCTTTACTCCCTTAAAGAGTTCATGGAACCAAATTTCACTTTTTAGGGTCCAGTATCTCAATCGGGAAAAACGGAACCCTTATAGGATCACTTTGTTGTCCGTCTGTCCGTCCGTCTATCTGTCTGTCAAGACCCTTTCTCACGAGAACGCGTAAAGATATCGAGTTGAAATTTACACCATATACTCAAATCTACGGTCCCTTGAAGTTGTGAAAAAATCAAATTTCTACATTGACGTAAAAAATGTATATTTTGACACTCTCAAGGGAATTAAAATTATGGGGTACTTCCCGTTGACATAGAACAATGAAATTTGGCTAGTAATATTGTGACATACTACAAATACATACAAAATCTAAAAACTGTACATTTGTAATTAAATCATAAAGAAATATAAGTCTTTTTCAGAAGACATATTTGGACAGCCCGATTGCGTTAAGTTTGCATCTCATTTGTATGCAATGCTGTAGATATCAAGTGCAAACTTAACTCAACCGGAACCGGGTAATCTAATAATGTTAGGGTAAGTGAAAGTTTGTACGGAATCCTCGGTGCGTGCGTCAGACTCGCACTTGGCCGGTTTTTTCTTTTAAATTTACAATCGCAAATACATAATAGTAGGCTTGATATATTGCTTAAAAATTTTAGTGCTTGTATTATTACGACACTGTGTCACGTTTGCGTAAATACTGTATCGCTATTGACTGTATCTAGATTGCATCGCTGTGGCTGCTTCAAGTAGCATATGTGTGTAAAGGTTGACGATTAGCGTAAAACAATTTAACGGATTATATCGCGCATATTATCTCATTTTAGTTCCCGACGTTTCGCTTGCTTGGTAAATTATTAGAATAAAATAATTAAGCCCTGGCACATGTGTAACTGTCTTTACAGCTTAGGCCCATCTGGCATGTATGTACACCTTTATTTGTGTTTTTTCAAATAATGGGTAGTTTTGCACAAATTGTAACTTTGACAGAGGAAAATACATCTTTTCTCAGTCCTCCCGTGACCATGGAAAGCTGGAAAGCTTCCGAAACGTCGGGAACTAAAATGAGATAATATACGCGATATAATCCGTTAAATTGTTTTATTTCAATGAGTAATAATCGCGGAAACAGAAGAAAATATGATTAGCGTAAACTTCGATAGTGTATCGCGCTTGTATCTGACTAAATTTACATTAAACGTGTAAATATGCGGATATACTGTAAAGTAAAAAACACTTCAGCCTTCTTCGTAAACATGTTTTATCCTCTATAAAATGACCCGCCCTTTTCATGTACCCCGTGGGTGTGTTTAGAAATAAGTTAGTGGGTAATGTATGATGTAGTTGGGCGTAAATTATCTGTACTAAGCACTCTAGAGAACACGTATGTGAGGAATCCAATCAGTAGTTTAATTGGCTGCGTAATTATCGCATTAAGCTAAATGTGCTGTGTGTGCCTTGAGGTGAGGTTTGCATTGTATTGCTGATGACTACGAACATTGGTTTAATTGTCTTAACCGAAGTTAAGCATATTAGGTACATAGACGGAAAATCGATCAGATACTTTTTTTTATTCACAATATAACCGGCAATAGACTCCAGTCCCAGTATCTCATGATGGTAAGTAGCTTCAAGTAAAGAATGTATAGGTTAGTTCAAGTATAGAAGCTTCTCTCTTTTGAGCGAATGCCAGTGACGCGCGGCTGTGAGCGAGAGGGCGAACCACGCGCAAGCGAGAAGAGCGAGAAATTTTGCAACCATTGCGTGCTGAAAGAGTGAACATAGGTAACGAATGATGCAGTACGCGGCGTAATGTACGCAGAGTGCACCGTGTCTACTACAAAGTTAATTAATTAGTCAAATCCGGCTGAGTTTTGTAGATATGTAGTATCAAGTTTTATGAAAACTATTTACTGTGATTACTAAAGTGCTCTCAACTCTTTTGATCGCGATGTTGTCATGTACGTTGTCAAATTTCGCGTCGCTATTGACAGACATAAAAGTGACAGCTACCACACTCACTAAAATCATCCTTCTTTTAATAAAGTAATCATTACCATTTTATTAAACCCGCCATATTATTTTCATCTACCATATTATCTGCAAAAGCTTTTATATTTTTATATACACAAAACTAGACTTTTGTAGATTTGTACTAAATTTGACTTGTATTAATATAACATTTTTTACTCCTATATAATGTCCTCAGGAATGAGTGGTTAAAATCTTTCGGACTCTTCGCACGCACCGTGTATGTTATTTTTCCCTCATACTTGTATGATTGTATACAATGTTATTTGTATAAATACATATTATGAACACTGAATACTAGATGAAAATTATAACAGTTTTAAATCATTTGAATTCTGTACGTTTTTGTTTACTTCAACATTTTAGCTGGTACTCAAAAGATTTGAACAAAGTAATCGTGACGTTGCATCGATTCATGCTTTTGTTTTCAGAATGAACAAATGTTTACTTTCAAATTCGTAAATAGGTGCGCTAAAATGTTTACCTGAAAATTCGGAAACCCTCCAAACACGAAACCAAACAACACTCCATAACTAAACCTTGAAATGAAAACAATGGTAGAGCACTGTTACCTACCTACCTATTAGAGGTAGGTGATAAATTAGCATACACTGACCAATCACAGTGACCGACAGTCTAGAAGTATCAAGTGGCTTGTCACCAAGGATCGGAAGGAACAGCGATAGAAAATCATCTAAGCGTTCCTCCGCTCTTAGTGCTGTATAGCCCCTTGTGGAACTGTAACCACTATTAAGTCATTTTTAGGTGACAATTAATCACAGTGATCGGCAGTCTACAGGGAAATTACTGTGACTTGTCAAGGAGAATCGGAAGTAAGGAACCACGATACAATAATCAGGTAGGTCTTCCTCCGCTCCTAGTGGTTTCTGTACAGTCTTTCGTGGACCCGCCATCACAATTTAGTTTATTATTATTATTTATAAGCCTTGAGTGTCCTACTGGTAAGACCTCTTGTTCTTCGACGAATCCAGGTCTAGGGCAATCTCCCACCAGTTGTTCCGGAAAGAATCCAGCTCGTCCCACCATCTTTCACAAGGCCTACCGTGACGCCGGACTCCATTTTGTGGGACCCACTCTTGGGCTACTTTACCCCACAAGTTTATTTTAGGTAAAAGTAAATTACTTTGCCCGAAACGCATTGAATATCGTGAGCAATAAGAAAAAGCATTTAATTCGGATAACGTAATCCATATAGAATAGTATTACAATTAAACTGAAATACTTATGTAAGTACCTTTTAAGTGCTGAGAGGTCCAGTGCCTGATTAGGGCGCTGTCCCATTTCTCTGCCACGACGATAAGGAGACTGTGGTGGCTGGCGCGCACTCTGCCGAGTGTCGCGGCGTAATAATAAAGTATGACGAAATCGCATTAATACCGTTATAAAGGGGCTGATCACATTGCAGTAAGTAACTATAATATTGCCTGAGTTACAGACGTAACAGAGAGTGACAGTGATTATTCACAGTGATTTTTTTTTGGAGATATAGAAGACTGAAATGTAACAGTTTTCCTCATCCCTATTACCTACTGTTCTGAATAATAGAAACGTGGTTTGCCATAAGTCTCTACAGGATGACCTCTAATATTAACGTGACCAGGTATTGATTTTATTTGTCCGTTTTCATATAAATAATTCATGATATTACCCTTTCATAGTTAACATTACGAACAGACGAAGACAAAAAATAATATCGTGATATGGTCTATTCCAATCAGGTAAATTAGTATTTGTATCTAATAAGTAGTGTAGCTGTTGCGTTTGTGGTGATAGTCTGTTTGCATAATTCATGTTCCCATTTTGTTAAGTATAAGGTTTTTTTTATAAAGATTATTTTCTACAAATATGTGTTGAAATTGAGTTAGTTTTGTAATTAAAAGTAGATTCATAGAGCGTTAGGAGCAAGTCGTTGGTGGATAATGACATAAACTTTGAGATAGCACCTATAGAGGTAGTTGGAAATAGCGAGGTTTCAGACTCTACCCCAGGCCAGCGGCCGCCGTGTACTGATGAGCTTTTATAACTTATTTAGTTATTAACTTCCCCTCAGTCCTGCTATTGCATTCACTTAATATGCGTCAGTGTCGAACGCAGCGCTGACAGACAGATTCAACGCTACTATACTCGTAATATGACTTATATGACCCCTAGACTCGTGTAAACTATTAGTTCTCAATGGCCCTTGGCTTTATTTTATTAAGTCAGTTTTGAACTCCTGCTTGATGGACCAATATAATTCGACCTGTGATATTGAACATTTAGTACTCATTCACGTGTCTAGTTATATTATTACGAAGTGAAGGCCGTCGGGTGCATGATTTAAAAATAATACTCCTGAGTTCGTTCGGTATACATTGACGCATCGTGCGTAACGTTTAAATTTCGAGTGTTGCAATAATTGCAAAACTTGACCACACTTGCTTGCGCGTGGTTCGTTTTCTCGCTTACACGGGATTACGCTAAGATCAAAGGACACAGGTTTTCTGTACAGTAAAACCACCGTATTCATTAGTACTCCGCTGCTTATTACTGACCCCGTTTCACTTGTACGTAACAGTATATATGGCATTATGGCACTCGTGTTCCATAGAAAATTGCCGAGTACTATTTGTATGTTGGTTTCACTGTACTTGTACTAGTTGTACTATTATCAGTTTTATGCTATAGTACTGATTTAAAAAGCGACGCTCGTATATGCTCCTTCGGAGCGAGGCGTCACTTAGCCATACAGAAGAAAAAGGCTCGTAGGGCAAGGGAAAAACAAAATGATGACGAAACCTGCTAATAGGGATATTTGAATGTGAAAACATGATCCTGTCAGTCTGTTTTCCATGTTACAGTCGTTATAGAGGTCAGATAGCAGGCGCTTTAAAATAATAAAGGACCTTTTATTATTTGATTTTAGAGTAGAAATTGTATAAAATACAAACACGTGGAAAAAGTATGTATTTAAATTACAAAATATGAAGTATTTTTTGTTGTACCAGAATAACTTATTACTCATATTAGGCACGTTTTTTTAACTCAATAAGTGACAATTTATATCAAGTTGCATGTGATAAAAGGAACATGTTAATGTCTATTCTATTATCGACATAGTAGGTTGTCGATTTTCATATTTTTTCACAATTGTTGGTTATAAGAGCAAACCTGCTAACTTATTGGTATCTTACGGCAATCGATTTGTGTTAATTGTCAAAATATCACTAAAGACAGGACTAAAAACTCAATATGGCGGCAATGAGACGCTAGCTTGAGGAGTTAGCTTTGCCCTCTTAGGCGTCTCATTGTCGCCATATTGCGTTCTTAGTCCTGTCTTTAGTGATATTTTGCAATTAACACAAATCGATTGCCGTAAGAATCATCAAAGTCGACCCACGCCTTTTTGATCTCTAGAGTACCACAAAGGAACAAACATACATACATAGACTGATAAACATATTACCCTCCTTTGAATCGCGCAGCGGGCAACTAAAAAGGCGCCCAAAACTTAGAACAAAATAGTCACATTCATTGCACAAGTATTTTTAATTATGTAATGGTTTAAACAAAGCTACTTCGACGATCACACTAGTACAACAAATGTCTGCAACCCTCCGAGTTATAAGCGTAGCCATTTGCGGGTGCCGTAGATTAAATTCTAATTGCATTAAGTGGTAACCTAATAGGGGTTTTGCGTCCAAACAAAATTTACAAACCATAATAAAAACCTGCGTGGACTTTAAGGAATTGCGGACAACTTTTGTTTATAATTCTGAAATAGGTTGAGCAAAATAAATATGTAATTAAAAAACAATCTCTTAATATCTATATATACTATTATCAAGTGGTACAAGTGCAATCAAATGTCTGTACATCGTAGATATTAAAAATACGTGATACGAACGAAATAAAAAGAATATCTTCAAATAGTGACACTGAATCGATTTTTTTGTATGTTTGCATGTTGCATGTGTCGTTGCGTCTTTATCAAGTCAAAACGGCTAAACGGATTTCAACCAATTTTGGTATTTTTTTTTTTAAAGCTGGTCCTCCACAGAATATCCGATAAAGCTCACGAAAAAAAGAAAGTTATAATTTTTCTCCTCCGCGGGGACCTTCTGGGCGTTATAATAAATTACAAAAATAATAAGTAAGTTATTGAATGCAAACTGCGTAATAAGAGTTGAAATCCGTTTAGCCGTTTTGGCGCGACAAAGCCATAACGACACATACAAACATACAAAAAATAAAACCTGCGTGGACTTTACGGAATTGCGAAAAAAATATATAATCATATTTTTCGATTATGTGACCTCCAAAAAGTTCGTATCGCTTATCATTTTTAGATTTTTATAATAGTATAGATGACCTTAATACATAAATTACTTTGCTACACAGACAATGTTTCTCCCAGAGGCAAACGCGTTACTTTTATATCGTCCAAAATAACGGTCACGAAATAAATCAAAGCTTTAGCCCATTGTCCACTCTTGGTACATGACATAACAAACCAGGTTTAATCAGCCAGAAGGCATACAATTCTTACAAACATACATGACGGAATCATGGGTCAGTAAGGGAAGCCAGTTGTTACGGGAGCCGGATGAAGGAATACGAGACCAGGGACAGAATATTGATTGAAGTTGAAGGAAAAGAAAGGCGTTTCTGTGCCTAGTATTTATATATGAAGGTGTGTTGTCAGCAACAGACCAGGACGAAGACTAGAATCGCGAATAAAGGACTTATCATCATCATTTCAGTTTGTAAGCAACGTGACGTAATGCGCCTCGTGACACACTAGAATACCTACTTACATATTTTTTATTTTTTTACACTAAACGGCGCCCGCAACTTCGTTCGTGGAGGGGAAAAAATCATAAGCCCTCTTTTTTTCTTCAGTGTTGTTGGGTAAAAAGTATCCTATAACCATCTGGATATACCCGTGTATCAAAAAAAGTTGAAAGCCGTTTAGTCGATTTAGCGTGATGAAGCCACAATGACACATACAAACGTACAAAAAAATTTAAAAAAATCATTTCAGTGACTTCCAAATAGCGCATAGCAATCATTTCTTTGAAAATATCTTCAATGTACAGACATTTCATTTTTACAATTTTATAAGAAAACTGAGACGTTTGATGACGAGACAAGCTCAGCTGCTTTAGAAATATCTATAAACTTAAAATATGGTAATTATGTAGGTACCTGATCCTCGACGGCAGCAAGTGTCAGCGGAGTATATTGTTCATTGCGTCATGTGCATTTTAATTTGCTTACATGGGCTTATCATCCAGAATAAAATCATTTATAATTTGTACTTTCTCGTAGTGTGCAAAAAAATAGCCTAAAGTGACGCAGAGCACAGAAAATGGCGTTTTATTATGTTGGGCAAGATGTCGCAAGCGATGACACGGATATACACACCTATATCATAGTGTCATAAACCTGCGAATAGCTTCAAATAATCTTGAAGTAGCAAAACATCATCTTGGTTTCCAACTAGACTAATTTTGAACCTTGGAAATATTTGATTGCCCTAAAAAAAAATATTGTAAGGGTGCAAAACAAAGAAAACTGGCGTTATCTTATTTCGGATCCTAAGATTACATTTTGAGTCGCTACGTTTTTTAAAATGTTGGTTGAAAATAGCAGTTTCATTGGCTCATTAAATAGCATTGAAACATCAAATTGGGACTTTTATTCCCAAACCTGCGGATGGATTCGGATTTATTGCGGCAGCCCGAGTGCCGTGAGTAAGCGCGCTGTCCAAATAAACTTGCCACCTGCCGCGTGATTTAGTGTTTTTTTTTTTATTTTCGTATCATAGAAAAAAAATCCTTAAGTATCAGTTGTTATTAAGACCGAGTTTCAACATTGGGAACAAACGCCAATTACTATCAGTGTATGGTTTGATATTAATTTATATTACGTTAATTAAGTTTCATAAGAATTGCTTCTTGATTTATTTTAATCACTTTTAAATTAACTTTACGATCAAACATTTATTATTAATTTTAGATAAGAATATTACCAAGGGAAAATCTTAAACAATGAGGATTTTCTCAGATCGAAATATCACCACATGGCGCCACCACAACGTAAGGTCTAACTGACAAGAAGTGTCAACATCCACCAATCACAGCACAAGATTTTGACACTTCTTGTCAATTAGACCTTAAGTCATGGTCGCGCCAACTGGTGATATTTCCATTTTAGAAAACCCTCATTGCGCGATATAAAACTTCATTATTAAGTGACACTTGCGTGAAGAAGCGAAACATCTCAGACATTTCACGGAGAACATCTAGTTGTATCATTATGATACAGTAAAAGCTTTTGCAAAGCATAATAAGAAATAATTTAAGAGACTTTATACCTGCTCAACTAGCAACGTCGCATATTTTTTGATTTATATCAATTATTTTGAGAAATGTAAATGTAATTTGAAAATGTTGAGGCTGGCACAATGCAAAATTTCATTATATTGCCACAACTAAAGCTCTAAAGATAAATTCATATCTATATCTTGTTTAGTGAGAAAATAAAGGCAAACGCGATGATTAGTTAAATTAAACGCACTCTAAATGCTAAAAATTTAGGGTGTAATACCACAAAATACTGAACGAATAAACACTTTTAACCAAACACGCAATATAACATAATGGTAATTAAAAGGAAAATATATCGTGATCAGGATTGTCTATTTTGCTTTTAGTAGGCAACCCCGATTAGTTACTCGTATTTATTTCACAATACCCGAATTATAAGTGGTGTATCCTTAAGGCACTATCTGTGAGTTTAAAGTTAACCGTAAACTTTCAGTCCCGCCAAGGACGATTCAAACAAAAGGACTCACAGTTGCCATACTTTGGATCGTGTTCCGATTGCAAGGAGATATTCTGGCAAAAACTAGATGCCGCCTTAAAACTGAACATTTAACGATGTTATTATTGAATAAAGAAACATAAAGTAAAAATTATATAAATATATATAAATAAATCGTAACATTTAATTACTGTGTCACGCTTGCAAAGTTGAATGATTGTTAAGAATAATTCTTACACATAAGGCGTTCTACTAAGGGTTTTTTCTATGGAGATAGTCAGTCCTGTTGTTTTAATGGTCTTTGACTCAAGCATAGATTTAAAAAACACCGCGGTTTAATAATAGAATTATTATTTTTGCGTTCTTTACAAGAAAATGAACGAAGACGTCTCTCGTAACCTAATTATTCCCATCTTATACGCCCGTAAATGTGTGTTGGTCCCTAAAAATAGGTGTATTTATTTATAGCTGCTTTCGGAACCGTGAACGTTTGATGAACGAGCTAATTTTCACTTCAACACAAAACTGACATCACTTTGTGTAAGCGTCTTTAGAACCTATGTTATTTCCGTTTTTAGGATTGTGTAGGAAGGAAGAAAAACGGAACGCTTATAGTTTCGCCATGTCCATCCGGCCGTTTTTTACTCAAAAACTATAAGATGTACATAGGTATATTGATGGAATTTTAAGTATGGGCGTCATATATGTATAAGCCGGTACTTAGTTTGGCTAAATAACAAAAAGAAATATTTCTAAGGTGTCATCTCACTCCTCTACACAGCGAACATCAAAGTTTGGCACATATTACGCGCTTTTATTTAACTTGCAATATATAAGTTCGGGTGGAATCTTGCAAGTTATATTTGACCTACTTCCCGGTTTCCAATTGAGCTAAACTTTTGCATACTAATGTAAGTCTGATAACAATGCAATAGTATGAAACGATCGAGCTGATCTTATGATGGAGCAGGAAGGTGGTCATAGGAAGTCTGTAATATAATAAAGCAATCCTACCGAGTTTGGGTTCTTTAGAATCGTCTGGGTAAGTAATTGATGGATGTTCAAAGAAAAGTACAGGCGGCAAAAAAAGCTAGCTTGTCACAAAATGTATTTAATTGACAGAAACTAGAATTTCTTTTATCAATTGCATGTTTTCAGAAATAATCTCTCCGAAATTTACATAGATTGTGTCCTCTTCCGTTTATGAAAATGTAATGCTAATAAATACTTACAAACCGTTTTTGACTTATCTGGTAGCAAATAACTGCTAGCTGAGAATATGTGGGTCGCTGATTCAGTATCAGTTTTTCATGTTTTCCTTATTAACGTATTCCGACAAGTATTAACATACCTCCCAAATAAAAGGATGCCGTACCGTCATACCTATTGAGCTTGGAAGTACAGTTTTTATAAGAAAACCTCAGCATCAGAAATATTTTCGAGAAGTTTGGAGGAAGGACAGAAGTCTTCGTCCAGATGGTGTATTATGCACAGGGACAAAAGTTCCGTGAGAGTTAGGAAATTTGTTTGCATGCATCAAATTTAGAATACCGAGTGCAAAATGAAATGCTATTGTCTCGTACGTTTTAGTATATTTTGTTTTGTTGTTGAAATTAATATAAATGTCTATTCAATTCAGAGTATATGATAAGATGCCTATTTAACCTTTAATGATTTTCACACATTATCATGAAAACGGGATGTAATCGCAATTAATTTAATAGTTCGTAATTAACTTTCCTCAACGTTTCAGATGTGGCGTTAAATCCATCTCGACGTCATAGGAGGATCATAATAATACGCGATAAAGTCCCGTTTTGTTGTGATGACGTCATAAATTTCACTACATCACGGTTACTTGATCAGCAGAGGTCGGAAAAGGTAGTGCCTATTTACCTAAACTTCGTAGAATGATTTAATTAAGAGTAGTTATAACCACCAAAAATAATTATTGTTTCTTATTAAATGCGGGATTATCCGGATTAGTTACAATTATAATGAATAAAGAGTGAATTTATGTATTAAGTATTAAGGTCAGATTATGCATGAAAATTCTCTAATACATTTTTTTTTTTAAAAAACGTTGACAACTCAAAAGCGGACATACAAATAGAACTTACCTCGAGAGTTCATTGACACACAGGAAATCCCGCATTCAATAAAAGATTTTATATTTTTTGCTGGTCATAGCAACTCTTAATAATAATAATAAATTTCTTTTTTTACGACCAACTTGGATCATTACGTCCTCCCGTTGATCAAGATCAGCATTTGGTATTCTTTTATAGCCTGATTAAAACGATTTGGATCATTAAAGGCTGCTCTTAGACAGAGAAATACACCTTGCTTTACAAATATATTTAAGAAGGAGCGTACTCCCACCTTAAAGGCTGGCAACGCATTTGTGACTCCTCTGGTGATGCAAGTGTCTATGGGCGACGGTGACCGCTTAACATCAGGCGACCCGTCTGCTCGTTTGTCCCTATGTCATAAAAAAATACAAGAAAGTGCCTGCAACTTCGTCAGCGGAGGAGAAAAATATATTAACCCTCTTTTTTCTTCTTCAGCGTAGTCGAGTAAAAAGTATCATACATAATTGTTGAAATCCCTTTAGGCGTTTTAGCATAATGAAGCCAGAGCGACAATACAAACACACAAATAACAAAAAATAAATACATTGACCTTCAAATAGTCCGCTTCACTTTTATTAAAATATCTACAATATACACATTAAATTTTTTGACTTTATATAGTAAAGATGTAAGTAGTTCCTTTGTAGCTAAATTTAAACTAAATAAAAATAAGCAGTACACTATAGGGAATATGCATGAATTAAAATTTTTGCTTTATTAAAAGCTCATTCATGTAACAAACAGTAGACAAAAATATTTTTTCGAATAGCTATAAAAATAACCAAGACATAAGCCATCAAATATTTAATTCTATCTCTTTCATGCAAAACAGAATTCAATATGGAGTTTATATGGCCGGAGTGCACTGTGACGTAACAGTGCATATCGGACCTCTCTGTCTAATTACTAGTTTAAAATGCCTATATTATGCGTATTTCTTGAATGATTTTAATTTTAATTTCACATTTTGAAATAGTTTTTACGGTATTTTGATATTTAGTTTAAAAAGCGATTTAAAAAAATCATGCATATTCCCTATTCTACCATTAAGGCAGAATTAATGATGATTTGGTTTCTAATCTTCATTTAGTTCACAGGCTAAATTAATTTACAAAATTATCCCCAGGAGCCGCAAGTATATTTATTATTATCTTTCTTATCTGATCTTTTAAGAATATTTTCAGGTAAAACCGTAAGGTATTTACATTTTAGCACGTTCTAAAGCATTTTCACGCCCCATTTGTCTTCATTTTCCCAAAGTAAGATGGCGGACCGTCGGCGTGTGGACTCATTATCTTAAAGACCAGTTTATCCGTCACCGCTTATAATTCTGAAACATTGCTAGATTTTTCATAATTAGGGCTCTTGAGGTAGTCCTGATAATACGTGAAGCTGAGTTATTCGTTTTCGGTAAAATACATACTGCAGGTATTTCGTGTTTAGCCCGACGATGTGAGTTATTTTAAGTTACTTGATTTTCTTTATGTTTTGAGCTAAAATAAGTTAAAATTACGTATAAATTTCTTGTTTGTTTTAACTTTTTGGTACTTAAAAAAGCGATTTCGTTATTAGTCGTATAATATATTGTTAAAAATAGACCGGTGTAATCATAAAACATAATCCTAATAAAGATCCAAAATATTAGATGGAGATGGGAAATCAATAAGAGATCCATTAATTATTTTCAGAATAGGGTGGATTTTTCGCAAAGATGTATAATTTTTAATCATAAGTATATAATAAATTAAATAAATTTGATGATCACAATGGCCCAAAAAATATATTTGTAATTTTTATTCTGTAATTAAAGCAATACCGCTTCCTTGAAGGTTTACACAGAATCTAGGCCTGATCATGTTAAAAGTCAATATTTTTATTGACAACTTGTCAAACATACATTTACTCTAATGGTGTATCTTCGCCATTTTGGAAAAGAAAAAGAAAAAATAAGCTTTAAAAAATTCCATATAATAATTGAACCTGTTCACAGAATTACACAAAGATCTCTTGAGAAATGCGACCTATAGAGAAGAAGAGCCGGACATCCAGACAGACATACGGAAGCATTTTCGCCCAAGCTAAAATAGAAACGCTTCGCACTCGCTCGGGCATCAGTAGCATAGTATAACATAACCAGTTACGTAGGTCCAACTTCGAGAAAGAGATCAATCGACGGATCCAACTCGCATGGGCAGCGTTTGGGAAACTGCGAAGTGTCTTCGCGTCCAGGATATCTTGGTGCTTGAAGACGAAAAGTCTTCAACCTGTGCATATTACCGGTGGTTACAAGCCTTATTGACCTTACCAGAGGATTATTTGGATTCGTGTAATATTGTCCCTTAATATTTATTTAGTATATTTATGTATTTATTTATGATGTACGGAGCCGAGACATTGTCTCTAACTATGGGCCTTTTAAGAAAGCTCAGAGTGACTCAGCGAGCTATGGAAAAGACTATGCTCGGGATCTCTCTACGAGATCGAATCAGAAATGAGGAGAAACTGTCGGTGAGCTAGGTTCGTCTACGAATCTCCTCATTTCTGATTCGATCTTGTAGAGAGATCCCGAGCATAACCCTTTCATAGCTCGCTAAGTAACTCTGAGCTTTTTTTGAGTTTGCTAAAACAGGGTAAGCAAACTGAAGTGGCAATGAGACCTAGTTCGAAGAACCGATGGCTGTGGGGGCAGAAAGCTTCTCGAGTGGAGGCCGCGTACTGGCAAGCGCAGCGTGGGAAGGCCACCCGAAAGGTGGTTGGACGACCTGGTTAGGGTGACGGAGACTCGCTGGGTACGGGTTGCCTCTATCCGACTTATTTATGGAAATCTATTGAGGAGGTCTGCGTTCAGCAGTGGACGTCCTATGGCTAAAATTATGATAATTAATGATAAAGTGATATTGATATGCTTTAGATCGAAAAGATGACAGACGGTTTATTTAGAATAGGAACATTGACAGTATTTGTGACTATTTAAAAATTAAGATGCGTACAGATTACGCTATTGTTCTTATATATAATAACTTATAGATACAATTAATTACCGTCAATTAGTCTATAAAAGCTTACCGCTATCTTTCCTCGAATAGCATGAAAATACGCTTTTAAAAGCAATATCTTTTTATTGCTTTGCACTAGAGATTTCAATATTTTACACCAGTGCAGAATATAAACCGTAGAAGTTATGACTAGATTTAATTAATGCTTAACTTTTAAAAATAAAAGTACAAAAAACGGGTCACATAAAGGGAAAATTAACTATGATTAAGAAACTGAAAATATATCACGGCAAAATCTTTATAAAAACGATTTAGACCCATAGGCTTGTAACTAGTACATACTCGTATTACTCGACCGCAACAAGAATAGGATTCAAAAGTGCCGTTAGCGTAGAATTTAATTAAATACCTATTGACGTGTTAATCTATACTATTATAAAGTAATAAAAAATAAATGTCAGTACATTGAAGATATTTTGAAAATAACTATTGTAACGGACTATTAGAAGATCACTGAATCAAAAAATATATTTTTTGGAATTTTAGTATATTTGTATGTGTCGTTGTGGCTTCAGCATGCCAAATGGGCTAAAGGGTAGCTAGGTATCCACAAATATGGTTATAGAATACTTTTTAGCCGACTACGCGGTTGGAAACACGAGGAGTTACACTTTTTCTCGACCACGAACAAAGTTGCGAGCATCTTCTAGTTATCACAATAATTAGTCAATCAATGATCATCAAAAAATCTTCTTATTTTGACTTACAAAATCTTAACCCCAGTCCAACAATGTAAAATGTAAGTAACGATGGCTATTACAAACGTTAAAGTTTGTGCCGATGTATACAGGATACAGAATTTATTATAAAAAAAAGACCATTTTACACGTCATTATCATTAAATTCATATATTTTTATTTGTTCATTTTAATTCTAATTTAATTATTGAATTAAAACAATTAAACGGATTATATCGCGTATATTATCTCGTCTATAATCCGTTAAATTGTTTTAATTCAATGAGTAATAATCGCGGAAACAGAAGAAAATATTATCTAATTTAATTAATTAATTAATTCTGTTACATTTTTATCCATATTAATATTATAAATGCGAAAGTGTGTATGTCTGTCTGTTACCTCTTCACGCTTAAAGCGCTTAACCGTTTTAGTCCCGGGGAAGGACATAGGCTACTTTTTATTCCGGAAAAATACCCTTATCCGCGATAAACGACTGTAGGCGGACGAAGTCGCAGGCAGAAGCTAGTAGGCTATAAATTGCATCTAGTGAGAGTATTTAAAGTCTTATCTCGGTAAATGTCGTGTCATTTGTGTCAGAAATAAATATTGATATAATCTTATTTGTCAAATTTGACACGATTTTACACTTCATTTTCATGTTATCAACTCGTTGTGCTTTTAAAAAAACTTATCTAATTTGATGTATTAAAACGTATTGAACGTAAATGTAGCATTTGTATATGAAATATTTGTGCATGTGCATTTTTTTCTTACTTTTCGAATTTTTTTGTACTGAAATATATACTCTCTTTTATCTACTCACTACTTATTGAAACATAATGATAAGTGAAACAGACTATTTTAAAGTCACAATAAAAAAAATGTTGGTACATTTGTACGTATGTATGTTTTTATGTATCTATCTTTGCGGCCTTACTATTTGTAATACATGGCTAGTTAGGCATCCACAGATGGTTGTAGGATGTTTTCTATACCTTCCTAGTTTGAAGCAAAAAAACGGTTACATAATATGACTTTTTTCTCCTCCACGGTCCACATGCTACTTAAAGTTGTAAAAATGAAATATCTGTTCATTGAAACAATATTTTTTTTGTTAGTTTATTTGTGTCGCTGTGGGTTCATCACGTCAAAGCATCTAAATGGATTTCAACGATTTTACTATAAATTAGCAGGGCATTCACAGATGGTTATAGGATGCATTTCACCCGCCTACGCTAAAGTAGAAATAGGGTTATGACTTATCCCGTCCGTGAACGAAGTGCACCTTTAATAATTCATAAAAACGAATGCTTTGCTTTGGCTTAGAATGTATCCTATGTCAAACAAAAACTTTTAAAGCATGAAATTCCTGTCGCCACCGCATTTGTCAGTCACCTGTCTGTCTATCTTCGTTAACGGTTGCGGGCGCACGTACTAACAGATTTTTTTGTACAAAAAAATGTGAATGACTTTTTGTTTGCTCGTTCCACCGTCCAGAATACTTTTGCTTTATTTGAATAGAACTCGATACTAACTAGCTTGTCTTTAACCAGAAACTATGGAACTATGAGTGTTTCTAAGCAAAAAGTGTCTCTTTATAATCAATCTCCAATTTTTCTCTCGCAATACATATATATTTTTGTGAAAAATCATTTAATTTATTCTTCAAATCCAAAGATTTATATACTGAAAAAAATTCTAGACTCCGTCTTTTCTGACGTCGTAAAATGCATGATCGAAAAGATCTTGTAACAAATAGTGACAGAAGACAAGCTGACTGGGCTCTGTAGCTTAATTGGCAGAGCGTGTGCCCCGGCAAGGTACAAAGCACTAGTTCAAATCTAGTAGAAGTCTTGAATTTTTTTCATTATTTAGATCTTTGTATTTTAAGAATATCGTTTCTTAGTGATGAAATTCACTATAAAAATCACGAAGATCATGATGGTAAAACATCATAATTTTCGTAAAAAAACGATTATTTACTTCATCCCTAAATTAATAACCAAATTAAGTGATGGTATTACACTTTGTTACCTATTCACAACTGGAGTATATTATGTATAAAGACGGTACCAAAGAGATTATTTTCCTTCACAACTTCAAGATAAACTCGCTAAACTTTTCTGCCCAACTTTAATAGAAGTATACGACATTACACATCGCTAAACATTTGCAAAAACAATTAAACTTTCTAATAAACACATCGCGTATAGCCTGCGGTTTGCCAAAACGTTTTCCACTTTCGGAAATTAATTAGTGGAAGCCTTTTCCAAGTAATTTGGCACATGTCGGCTTTGAGCAAGCCAGAAGAGATTTTGGTGAAAAACTGGGGATCGAAACTACTCTATGGAATAATTTATGTTAAACTATTTGCAACTCCTCTTGATATGTTAAAGTTTTACTAAAAAACAACCTTAGGTAATATATTTTGCGTGCAAGACGTCTTAACATGCTCTCTAGGGATGAAGAACAACATGTCGAACTGTACTCGACGTCAGTAACCGGACAGTAATCTAAATATTGTTAACTTTACGCAAAACGCTTTGACGTCTATTACATTAGCATAGTTGTAGATCCTACTGAGAAAGACTAACCTGCTTGAATCTATATTCTATATGTATAATAGTCATAATGCCGGGGTATGAAAAAAAAATCTAAATTAGTCCATTAGTAACATTGTAAAATGAAATAGACGCATATATTTTTGAATTTTCAAATAAATTAAAAAGTTCTCAGAGAAATTGCATTCAGGTTTAGGAGTGAAGGTTCGTAACGTCATAAATAAGTACAAACTAAGGAAATTGAAACACAAATCTTTTCACTCTTGTCACCGTGACAATAAGGACTAAAAAGGTACGTATTTTAGTTTATATAATAAGCTAGTATTTTAGTTTAGCGTGACGTCATGCAACACTGACTCAATGTATCACTTTTTTTTAAATTATTTTAGATTCAAGATTCACAGCTTTTATTTGCATAGAATGCAGCATATAGGTACAGGTGTTTCAGACGTAGGTACATATAGTTCAGTACATTCAGCCTGCATGCAGGCGTGCAAACATTTATGAGGAATAATTTATTATAGTCTCAATATAATAAATATGCTCATTTAAATAAAACAATTTTAACAGATTATATCACATATATTATTTCATTTGAGTTCCCGACGTTTCGGAAGCTTTTCAGCTTTCCATGTTCATCCATGATCATCATAGTATCCAAGTTTTCCTTTCCATGATCATCATAGTATCCAAGTGTAGATGGAGAAATATTACGCACTACAATTTTACTGTCTGTATTTACATTATTTATTTGCCATACATAAAATGTGATTCACTTAAGTTTTCAGTGAATTCAATTATAATAAGTCGTACATCGTTCAGAATTCTTGTATGCAAAACTGGTTTGATTCTGCACATGACAGACATCCGTGCACAGAATATTTTAATAAATGATGAGCACAACAAAATGCAATGAACTGTCCCTACCCCTCCTAAACACATATATGCTTACACTAGAAGATGCCTGCATATTCGTTCGCTGATGAGAAAAAGTCATTACCCCTCTTTTTTTTCTTCAGCGTAGTCGGGTAAAAAATATCCTATAACCATTTGGAGATACCCAATAGTTGAAATCCGTTTAGCCGATTTTGCGTGACGAAGCCGCAACGACAGGTACAAACATACACATAAGCCAAAAAAATATATATTTCGCTTCAGTGACCTCCAAATAGTCCCTTGCAATAGTTTCTTTTTAAATATCTTCAATGTACAGACATTTCATTCTTACAACTTTTTACTACTATATTCTTACGATAGTATATAATATACAACTATACTATTGAAAAGCCATTAAAATTAAATGTCTGTACATTGAAGATATTATACAGAAAATGAATAAGGTAGGATAATTTAAAGTAGGCCTGTTTGAATGTGGTCTGCTTTTGGGACTTTCATACAACGTATATGAAATGCCCTTGTTGAATCAATTTTTTTTTAATATTCTGTGTGTGTCTGTTGGCATGTGTGTGCCTTTGTCATCCCATCACGGTTACAGTGCAGATCCGATTACAACTATTTTGGATATGGCTGGATACCCACGGATGATTTTTTATACCCGTTTACGGTAAAATAAAAAAAGGATTATATATTTTTTTCCTTAACGATAAAGTAACGGGCACCTTCTAATTTGTTAATATAAGTATCTTATCTATTTCTGACTGAAAGAAACCTCTTTCATATCACAGATGGCCATTCAGCCTTGAAAGCTTCCTACCAGTTCAGAAAGCTGATTTATTCTAAGCTTCCTTATTATATTTTTAAAGCTTTGTTTAGTCCATTCTTACTAAGTTCTCTTGATAAGTTAATTAGCAACTTTATATTTTAACACTTGCAGTAAAATATTAAGACGACAACATAATTTTGTTATCAATTGAAAATTACCTTATCGAAATCAAGGAATTCAATTATGTTTTTATAATTTTGCTTCTCTTATAATTTCTTAAACTGATAGATAAAGAGGATTAAAGTTAAATGTATTTTCTTCTTATTTTATCATAACACAGTCGTTTTGACACTTTTTCTGTCCGCATTTAAATAATAAATGCATGACAATACTTACACTTCAAGCGAAGTAGGGTTACTAAAAGAATACACGAAGATTTTAAATTATTTAAAGAAGATAAAAAAATTAACCAAGATTTTAACCCTGAAATATTTGAATTAGGGTGCATTGGGGTAAGACGGAATAAGGGGGAAGTTTGAATGGTAAATTTCATTGCAACTCCTTAAAGAGCATTTTCGGTAAAGTTTTAGTATTTCCCATACTTCTGTCTTTGTTCAACGCACCTTACAAATTACAATTTACCCTATTTTGTTAGAATATAAAATTATAGATAGTAAGTATAGATATGCTATGAATAAAAGTAAAATAGAAATATCTGCGACACTGAACGTCCTGGGTTCAAATCCCGGTAAAGGCAAATATTTTTGTGATGAACGTAAATATTTGTTCCTGAGTCTTGGATGTTTTCTATGAATATAAGTAAATATTTTTTTAATATATCGTCGTTGAGTACTCATAATACAAGCCTTATTGAGCTTACCATAGGACTAGCTCGATTTATATAAAAATCGTCCCATAACATTTAATTTAATTTTAATTCCTCTGGTCTCTGATTACGTGTGTCCACGTCACGCCAAAATGGCAGGACCGATTTTCAATTAATGTTGAGACTTTATATCCGGCTACGCAAAAGGGAAGAAAGGCTATGCTTTTCCGCAGAAACAAGGTTGTAAAGGCGTTCTAACTAGTATTATTATGTACTAGTTAGAATATATTATGCTAAAACTGACAACAAACAGAGATGAGTGGGTCTTGTATTTGACACCTGCGCAACTAATACGGCGATTGCGTTCGTAATCGCGTTCTATTTTGACGCCAAGCGAGATGCAGGCTGTTAGTAAACAGCCATGTGGCTGACATATTCCGATTCTCAATACTCAATATTATATTGAGATACCGATTGGTGCTAGTCGAATAGAAAGTAATATATTCATATGCCTATTATCTTTAATCCTTAATATTCTTTAACTAGGTTTTCGAACAATAAGTATACCTGTAAAAAGTAAAATACAAACATGCAAATTACTACAAAATATAAACACAATATGAAAATTAATTATCATATTTTCTTTTTTTTCCGCGATTATAAGTAAAACGATTTAAACATGAACATCGTTCAAATAAGATATAATCCGTTTAAATAGTTTTATTTAAACAATGTAAAAACCTAATCTATGGTGCCGCCGGCAGTGGGCAAGGGCTAAAGCTACTAGCGTTTGGGGTGGCAGAGAGGGGAAACTCCGGGCGATGCGTGTCTTGTTCAGGATTACCTTTTGTATTAATCCAGCCATCTAACGTTATTCATACTTATTATTATGTATTATAATTATGTATTGAATTCCATACCTCCCTTAGAGTGTAAGCAGACGGCTCACCTTCCAACTGCTATTTTAATAAGAACTGCATACTAATTGCATTGCCCACCAAATGCACGCATGCACTCTCCATAAATTTCAGTAGAAATGCAGTTCGTCTGTTCAACTGTTACGCATAAATAAATGTAAGAATTGAAAAAATTAACTAAATTAGCCGTGTTTTTCGCTTAGTCCTTACTGTAAGAGACTTGCAGAGTTTTAATAAAGTCAGTCAAATAATGAAAAAAACCATAGAAGAACCAGAATTGACATAGCTTGAAGAATTGCAAAGCTTAAGTCATGGCCTGGCGTTCTTTGGGGTATGCCTAAGTACAGCAAACTAATATCTTTTGGCGAATGATGATATATAGAGGGAAATTTAATAACTTGGATTTTGTCTATGAAATACTATCAAAATGGCCCGACGGACTCGATAATTTTTGCTACAAGAATATCTAAACAATTTTATTTTCTTCAACCATTGCAAAAAACACGATGAAAATGCGGCCGGGCTATATATTTTGGTTTCGTTTTTAACATTTAAAATATAGGATTAAGTACTATACTTTTGTCTATATACTCTTTCAAAAATTCATGAGAATATTTTCGCTCGGTTTCTTCCCTAAAATTTTCAGTATAAAGCGTTTTACATAAACGCTGTTTAAGTTTTATGTAATTACCTAGTTAGTTGTGTTAAAGTTACTCTTCTTATTAAAAATTCAGAGCGTCGCTGAAGCGCTTTGCAACTTAGACATGATAAGTAGAATTAAAAAGTCGATGAAATCTTGTTCGACCAAGTTTTCCAAGTAGGTGAGCTTAAGAAGCGAGTAAGTACTAAGTGGCGACCGGCGGAGGTGAAACGAGGAACCCCGAACCCGTAGTTATAGGCATGGAGTTACTATTTTGCTAACCTTAAAAGAAAAGTAATTAGCCTGAAAATTCCACTAAAAATAGGGGAAGGTGGGGAGCAGGATTTCAATGGGAAACAGTGAGTGGATTATTGCCTATATTTTAGAGTTTAGAGCATTTAATCACTAGAGATGCCATACGAATACATTCCCCTGTGCCAAAGCAATTGCGAAATTTCCGGTTAGTTTGTAAATTGTCGGTGTGTGGGTGTTTTTTTTTTTGTTTGTAAGTGATTTCTTTTAATTGCGCGCGTTTGTAGAAATAGTAATATTTACAATACAATACAACATTTTTTTATTGCACACCAACAACAGAAACAGTACAATAGAGGCTTAACATAAAATATTTCCGTAGTGTGCTGTACGTGTTTACTCACCTCCCGCTAAAAATACATTTAAAATTTGTTCGGTAATGACACGGCTTGTCATTTCCATGACAACGCTTAAAAAGGTCTTTAAAACAGGTAAGTTAACACTAGACTTTAAGACCTTTTATATAAGTACTAAAAAATGCTTAAAAAAGGTCTTATAACATGTGAGTTAAACACTAGACTTAAGACTTCTTAAGCAGATTGTAAAGTTGTCGCAATTTGCACATCAGTAAGTGCTCCAAGTTTTAGAGAAATAATGAATTTACATTTGTGTCTAGCACTTTGATAATACATCAGGAGTCGCGTTGCCTATATTTAAAAAACATAATAGATTTATATGTTTATCATGGGACGAATTGAAAGATCAGGCATTATTTCAATTCGCTCTGTGACAAACGTCTATTATTATCATCTCTTATTTATTTACAATGAAGGCAATGAGCCACTGTTTCCCTCCGATCCACTGTTTCCTACCCTCCCCTAGACTATGACCTCTACAATTAAAAATGACCAAAACATAAGATAATCATAATTGCCAAACAAATAGAATTACTTTTTAAAGTTTCCTTTAAACGTTATTTTCCTAAAAAAGCGAGTATAAGCTTACTTATTACGTCTTGGCACCATAGGTACAGTCCACAAAAATGAACGATGCACTGATGTATACGTTTTCATGTGTCACAAAGCCCAGAAATTTAAGTATTTATTTAGGAAAGTAAAAAATGAAAGAAGAAAAAATATATGTCCGTCAAAACTTACCAAATGAAATACTTTATGAGATTGTGAAATATCGGAAGTTTTGATATTATAAATCATGCAAAAATTCTGTACGAATATCCACTTATTTGAATAAAAGGTCACATGGTGCGCTGCCCTAACGTTTGACTGTGGCTTCAAAGGTTGAATCAATAGAATATGGCACCTTTTAGTATATTACTGTCCTTGGCATTACAGTTTACTATCCACGAAGTTCCAAACGGTATTCAGTAGGGAAATGTTACGTCCACTTAATTTGAATGAAATACCTTTTAGCGATCATTATCACGCGATAGTTAATAAAATTTCATAGTATCAAAAATGCCATTTAAAGTTCAAAATTGATGTTATTAGTAACCTGCACGGTTCGTATTACACGGTTGGCACCGAGTCCAAATGAACATAATAGTAATATTTATGGTAAATATTAAATTAAAGAACGTTGTAAGTAAATTGAAAAAACTTAATTGCGCAGTATTATGTAAATATATAATTATTTGTTTAGATAACTAGTTGCTAATAAAATGTCTGTACATTCAGGTCACTTAAAACAAAAGAAAGATAATTTAGATAATAATATAACCACAGAAAAAATATAAAAATATCTTTAGGCGATATTTAAAACAGTTTCTCTTCATGAAATCCATTTGTACCTGTCTATACTACAAAGAAACAAGAAGAAAAGTAGAACACGAAAAGTACATTCCTAAGAATGTTGTAAACTACACGGTATTATAATTTCCATAGAATAAGAATGTTTCAAGTCATTGTCACCTTGAACAAACCTTTGCCACTTTAATTGTGTTTATTTCAGCGTAGGAACTTAAGTTTAGACCTTTATATTAGTAACCCACGCCATGCTTGTAACACCCACTGATTTAACTACTATAAACTCCAAGTATTTAAAAAGGTCAAATGTGACCAGACATTAAACTTTATGTTAATGTGTACCTTGAATTCGAAGTCACAGAAAGTTCTAAAGTCGCATAATATTTTAAAATTTAAAATGTCTACGGACCTGTTAGTCCGGTAATTTGATTACTTTGGTGTGAACTAAAATGCAGATCCAACACATTTGACCTGTATCACTTATAAATAGACTTACCTAGTCAAAATCGATAGTATTTTGCTGAAGCCGGTAAACTTTTAATTAGTTGCCGAAGCGTGAAGTCTTCTACAGATACATAGTTATATATTCACAAAGTTTCACTATTTTTACTTCTACACTATTCACTATGTACACTGATAATTACGTCTTAAGTTATAGTTACATCAAGCCAAACTTTGGTCCGCGCACCAGATCAACTTTTTCTCGCGAAAATATATTTACAGTTTTAGATATATATTAAGGGTACTAGATATGATTAAGGAATTGGTTGATATAGTTGTGATATTAGAGCTTTTATAAGTCACTTATTTTGGACCGACGGGTTTATATCTACATATTGGTTCACATAAATTAGGTTACAAATAAATTTATTTCTAAAGTTTTTGGCTAATAGGTTGAAGGGTAAAGTATTCTACCTAGTCGATAAAAGTAAAACATCGAATCCATCACACATACACTAATTATAAAACGTACGTATAGGTACTAACAAAATTTTATTACAGTACAATCGATAAGTTTGGTTGTCGGAACTGTTAGTTATAAATGTATTGTTTTAACGACACTAGTTCATGTTGGTTTCGATAGGGTCGAAAAATATTTACACATCCATAAAAGCGGCAATGTTTCAAATATTTCGCGGCAACTCTGGGCGGCTGCAGCATACGTCCGCCCCGCCGCACGATCGCGGACCGACTGAACCCACTGAAACCTTTTCATGCATTTCTGGAGCCGGTGTGCCATGCTCAGCACACACCACCTTATCCATATGAGAGAGCGGGATATCATGCTGTAGACAGTTACGCTGAAACAGCCAAGCTTGAGCAGTGCCTATCAAAATAAACATAAGCTACGGCGTGCGCGACCGGTCTGTTTTCGGTGGATCAAATAGGAACAATAATGCACTTCACTGATTTATTTCTGGCAGGTTTTTCTTGTACTCGCTGCAGTAAAAGTCTATAAAACGTCGATTCCTATTACTTTCTTAATATACAGCGCAATATAGTACCATTTTTTATGTAGTTTACTAAACAAATTGGATTAAAATTTCCATTTCCCCCTCTATAATCGGATTAGTTTTTATTCCGCCAAACGCGTATTAAAAGGGATTAAACGAATAACAAGATTCTTAGTCGATGTTTGTCTAGTTAATATTAGTTTCAGGTGCTCAAAATAATGCGTTCATAAATGTATTTATAATGATGGCAACGCAGATAACGGCAAAATAAACACACGTACAACCCAAAGACTGAATACAATTTTCATCGTGTCAACAGTACCGCGGGACCTCGAGGCCAATAACCCAATTTGATTTCGTGTACAAACATTTTAGTACACGTACACAATCTGATGCAAACACTGAAAACTTTCTTTGAGAAGCCAAACTTCACTCAGTAATGTTAATACGGAGATTTTCTGAGTAATTTTATGCATTTTCGACCGGACCGTACGGTTCAAACGGTACCGGTTCGAATATTGATTAATAGAATTTCTGTTTATCTTTATGCATGCAATAGTAAAGCGAATTGAATTTTTGTTTCATTATATGTTCTGTTTAACTTACGTTTCGTTTAAAAATATAACGGCATTTCATTTGGCATAAACTGTTTGTCATAATCATTATTTGGCATAATGCATTTTTTTAAACTAGAATTTTCAGGAATTTTTAAGGCAATATTCTGTTAAACATCGTTATCGTTAGGCTAGGTTTGTTTTATAACAAACCAGAAACGTTTACGTGGTCAGAAAAAAATGCATTATGCCAAATGATGAATTATTGCTAAATGATAATTATGACAGAAAAGTTTATGCCAGAAGAGGCTGAACCATGATAAAATGTATATAATTCGCTCTTTACAACATATTTGCTTGTAGAGAACAATATTTTGGTTATTCTTTGGAAACAGTGCATTTTTTCGGAATAAAGAATAGCACATGCCATTCGTCGGTTCATAAGCTCTATGAAAAAAATCACATCGATCCGTAGATTATCCTAAGATCATTTACAAAAATTAAACTAAACCAGTAAGTTAACATACCCATTTTCGCATTTATAATACAAATAACGATCATTATTTCAGTTAGCAAAAGTCTGACAATTACTCCGTTTAATTAACTCCAATTAGCGCGTTCAAATATTTGAATATCCTGACTGTTAAAACTGAAACTTTGAAATCCAACAATGTAACAGATTGCCCCCAACGACACCAGATTAATTTCAAATACAATATCCTAATTAAGTTCTAAATATTTAAAAAGGGTTTCACCTAGTTAAGAACACCTTTAGCCTGGATATTGTACCGATTTTAATTTTGGCTTTTAAACTGAAGCATTAAGGTCTAAATTGGTAATCGTTTCGACGTTAACGCTAATACTGAAGGACAAAACGGGGTTGTCGAGTTCTTTGTAAATTATTAAACGTGCTTCACTTCCATATGAATTCAGCGTAAATTGGGAGGCTTCGTAACGGTATTCGTTAGCGAAAGCGTTGAATTTTGTACCTTTACTGAGCAATTACGTTTATACGACGCAAGCAGTAGCAGTGAATTACCCTTTGAATATGAATATGCTGTAACGCTTCTTTTGTTGCACGTCTGTTTTTCATTGTGTGGACTGTATTGAATTTAATTATTACTACTTCTTTCTTGATTAAAATGAAACCACTTGTTCTTTCTTGATAGTAGATCTTCTTAATCGGCCATTGAAAGGGTATATAATATAAAAAGTATGGCTTCAACTGGCTTGAAGCCCCTAAGCCCTGATTTTACTAACCCTACACCTTGGTTTCAAAAGTATAGTCTGTCTATTTCATAGAGAGGAATTCAAATTAATAATATTATCACAATATTAAAGACATATACTGATGTATGAAACGGCAAGGTGTAGGGTTAGTAAAATCAGGGCTTAGGGGCTTCAAGCCAGTTGAAGCCATACTTCTTAAGATAAGATGTAGGGTCACTAAAGTCAGAGCCAGGGCTTGGCTTTTCCTGGGATCTGATAACTTTTTTACAGAAAAAGCGTTATGAGCTTGTGAGTCTTGGCTGCCAATTTTACATGAAATGTTTTTGGTGTGATCTCACTTCTTTTTGTAGGGTGCCCTAGTTTTTTTTATATTTTTTTGGGCTGTTTCCTTTATTTAGGAACTCTCAGGAAGAACGATTTAAGTAGTAAAACATCTTAATAGTTTTGTTCGTCTTGGCGGGGGTTCGTTTTGTATGTAAATTCTAAGCTCTATTCCAACTTTCAGGTTTCTAGGGCATCGGGAAGTATTTCAGTTTTACTCAATCAAATCAAATCAAAATATCCTTTATTCAAGTAGGCTTAGATACAAGCACTTTCGAATTGTCAGTTACAATGAGAGAAGTCTTTGTTCTTCTTTGTTTCTTCTACTAGTTCCGTACCGAAATCAGCACTCCCTTTTTAGGGGTAGGAGGGTGAAAGTTACAGATTTCTTGATTTCCCTATTTTTTGTATGTCAATCCTAGGCTCCTAGGCCAAATTTCAGCTTTCTAGGTCATCGGAAAGTACCTTATAATTTATGTACGTGAATGAGTGAGCCAGTGACAAAATCGGCGTATTTTAGGTATCAATAAAACCTAAAGTATGAAAGGTAAATCAATAAAATTTAGTGCATTTCATATGTTCCCCGACTACATCTTAACCTGTGAATTTGGGCTCTCATGTGTTAACTGGGACGAAGCTATGAGGGTTTGAAAATGAGACGAAACGGTTCGGGAAAAGGTAGGTAGTGCCCCGCTTCTTTTTTTTCGTCTTGACGGATACGGACTGGTTTTTCGGTAACCGTTTTAACGATTTAGATAACATTTAGTGCTTGTGCCCAGTTATGCTTTTGTAGTTAAGAATAAATCCAGGATAAATCCTCAAAAACCAAAAAATCATGCTCCCAAAGAATAAACCTCGGTCACTCGGGTTATTTTTACTAATATCAGTATCTAGAGAGAGCACCAAAACGAGAAGTCGATGACCAGTGCGGCCGACAGTCGAAAATGACTTAAAAATGCTAATTTAATTTAGACTCTTAAACAGCCTAAGAAACATCTACCTATTTACACATAGGTAGGTATAACGTGGGCAGGTTTTCCGCAACTCAGTGTCTTATTGTACGCCTATTTTGCGTGACAGTTTGGTGGCACTACTCTTGCCAACCCAACTCTACCAGGAAACCTCGCAGACCTAAGGGTCAACCAGACAAGTGTGACCTCGCAGTAAATAGGTGTTTTGATAATATAGCATGTCCAGATAGTTATAGCTAGTCCCACGTGAGTTGAGGTCACGCTCACAATAACACTGTCATGTAATGACAGCGGGATTTTGAAATTAGTGTTCATACTCGTATATTGTACTGATAGCAAGTTCAACAGTAAAAATAAATTTAAGATAGACTATAGTTTGTAACTGTTTTGTTAAGTATTATATACAAAAATTCATCGACTTCAAACAAAACAGAAAACAAAAGATTTTGACTGATTTTATTTAAATAAATTGGTTATATGAATAAATAAAGGTCAGATATGTGTGTGTAGGTATATGAATATAATAAAAATAAGAAAGATACCAGATAATGTAACCTAGGATTGATGATTTAACCGAAAACTTGTAATTTATCTTAACGAATGAGATAAACCAAGTGACGATGGTTTGTAAAGCATTTTTTTATTTTTTTTACCATTATTAATACCTATTAAAAATATAACTAAACGTTTTTATTTACATTCACTCACTTATATCATTCATTCACTCTTTTCTTTTTTTGCAATCTGTACTTCATGTAGCTGTGTGTGTAATCATTCACCTCAACTCTCGTGGAACTACCTATACGAGTCGAGTCGCGATACGAGTCGGAGATTTAGCTATTTAGCTTACGCGACAACCAAGAGTAGATCATCTATAAGAAACTCTGGAACTCTCGTCTCATGTATACTATATTGAAAAACTGTATGTTTGTGTGTGTCGTTGTGTGTATCATGTATTGTTTATATGTATCAAGCTAAAACAACTAAATGGATTTCAACTAATTTTGTTACATAGATAACTGGGCATCCACAGATGCTTAAAGGATATTTTTACCCGACTACGCTGAAGCAAAAAAAAAAGAGTTATGATTATTTACACTTCGGCTGACGAAGTTGCGTTTCTGGCACCTTCTAACCACATAAAACTACGTAATATTTTGTTTTAGTGTTATATATTTTCAGTGCGGTAGGTATATTTCTTTTGACTCAAGCTATTTTCGTAAATATCCTAGTCCCGAAAAAAAAATCTCAGTCGTTTTCCGTGTTCAGACATTATCGGCTAATGGCAGCCATCGGTAAACAATGCACCGGAAAAGAGTGATCACTCACTGCCAGAAAGTTTTCTAGTGCACTGACCTAGTGTAAAAGCTTTTTAAAAAGCGTCTAAGTGTGAGTCGGACCAGTGCACGAATGGTTCCGTATAAACGTACGAAAAACGCCGGGTACGTGTTTCATTTATGGTTCCCATATTTTTAACCTTTGTTTCATATTTTTATTATTTAATTTTTTTACTGGCTAAAGTAACACTTACCCACATCATGGAAAAATATAAGTGTGTAGGCTGTTACGAATCAAAATATTACACAAAAACCCCATCAATTGTATTATAATGGAGACAAGAATTTTTGAATTTATTTTATTTTTATATTATGGAACTGGGAATCACATAAGTTAACTATTTCCCGGGAAATATATAAACAGATAAGACCAGTGACATAGTAAAGCATGGAAAAAATAACTCTACAAAGTTACGTGAATTAGATTAAATATTATGTTCAATTTGAAGAAACATTTTTTTAAATTGAAGATACCTATCTGATTCAATTTCGAATTTGATTCCAACATTAATACGATATTCTAAAAATTAATTCAATCCAAATGATAACGACGGCCTAAACGTTGTCATGATAATCGGTTATTTTCGAGTGCTCTTCAGAGGAAATTGAAAAAGTTGTGAACACGCGATCAAATTATCTGCAATCTGTTTCGCCTTCTGTTCTGTTCTAACGCGGTCATAATTGTATTTTTTAAGATCAACTTGTACTTTTTGTTTTAATTATCGTCATAAAACGACTTTTTTTTTGTTCATCATCATCAATCATCAGTCTATATTAGTCGACTGCTAGCTGGACATAAGCCTCCCATCGAGCGCCATAGCGCTCTGTCTACAGCTTGACACATCCAGCATCTGCCCGCAGTCTTTCGCAGATCGTCATCCCACCTGGCCGGAGGGCGTCTTACACTACGTTTGCCGAGTTGCGGTCTCCGCTCAAGAACACGTTTACCCCAGCGGTTGTCGGTTCTTCGCGAGATATGTCCGGCCCACTGCCACTTCAGCTTACTAATTCTTTGAGCTATGTCGATAACTTTGGTTCTCTGTCGGATGAATTCGTTACGAATCCAGTCCTTCAGAGAGACACTGAGCATAGCTCTTTCCATAGCTCGCTGAGCGACTTTGAACTGGTGGATCAGCCCTACCTTGAGTCCAGGTCTCAGCTCAGGTCATGATGGGTAGGACGCACTGATTGAAAACTTTAGTTTTCAAGCTTTGCGGTATGGATGAGTTTATTTGTTACTATTTAGTAAATCCGAGTTTTGGCCAAGGTAGGCAGTTTCTCTGTGCATATATGGAACCATGGTCGTTCAGGGCTTCAGGGTAGGCAATTTCTCTGTGCCTGTATGGAGCCATGGTTGTTAAGGGTAGGCAGTGCCTTTGTGCCTATATGGACCGCACGCCACTGATGTACATTATGACCATGGACGATTTTCTTAATACTAGGTACCTATGTGACTTGTCCCACCGTTGGCGATGAACGAGAAGCCAGAAGAGCTAGAAACTAGATACGAGTTAGCGAGCAGCAAGAAGCGAGTGTGCAGTTCCGATACTTTTGTTGCTGAACTATGAGCGAGTGTACGAGTGCGAGAACTCGCACCACTCGCTTAGTAAGAAAACAAACATACAGACTGGTAAGTAAAATAAGCGCTGGTTTATCTATCTGCGTGAATTGCAGCCGCCAAGCGAACATCTTTGAGCGAGTTTTATATTTAATAGCTCTGGTCGCTGGGAGAAACTAGTGGCGAGAATGTTCTCACCGGCAGTGTGAACAGCCAGCGATCAAGTATGTGTATATGTATCTCTTGAGCAAGTCTCTTGAGTTCTTGAGCGAGAAAATAGTCGATTGCTAATCGCTTCCTCGTTGGTGGTGGAACAAGTGCCGTAATGAGCAGTGACAACTCTTGCGTAATTTGCAGATTAAGGCAGCATCATAAAAACTTCAGAAAGGTCATTTCTATTCGGTATCGAATTCAGCACCAAACTTTCAGTTCAGTTCATTTAAAGTCATTATCATAATGTTATCCCATACGTTTCAGTGCGGTTCTGTGTACCTACACCGTATTTTATCCAAAATCTTGTATTATTTACAACTAAAAAACAACATCCTTTCTTGACACTAAACTCTTAGCTGTATAAAAATATCGCGTGATCGAATTCGTGAAATGTATCCTTTGTGAAGAATATAAAGTATTTGCTGAAATATGCAAGTACATCTATTTCGTGTAGTCTACCGCTTGTTTTGACGCTTCAAGGCGTGGGATTTTTATTTTTTTGAAATAAACTACTTTTGCTTTTTTTTATCTTAATGCTTGAGCTGGTTGAACTTGGAAATGTATTTCAATTGCTTTGTTTTTTAGTAGGTTGCCGGTAGTTATTGTGTATTGGGTTGGCAACGTTGACTGGTGAAATCTATACATACTTGTCTACAACATGTTTTATGTCAATTATATATTACTAGCTTTTGCCCGCGACTTCATCCGCTTATAGCTCGAATTTCAAAAAATCCTTCTTTAGTGCGCCTCTACTAACATCTCTAACGGATTATTTGTTTCAATTCTCGTATTCCTACCGTCGGCAGTTTAGGCTATGCATTGTCAGTCAATAGTTACAAGTGACGTTACTTTGTTATATAGCTGTCAATTGGAAAAAACAGATGTAATAGGACAATCGAGATTAAACTATTGTTAATATGGAACAATAGGTAGGTTTTGCAGTATTTCTTTCTATACCACATTAACAGATCCGACCAACATGCGTGGAGAGCTTGCTCTCGAGTAAGCTACGTAAAACTGGCCGTGCGAGAAGCACTCCCCCATAAGATCTATTCCTGCTGTTTTTAGGGACTGATCCTGAGACTTATTGATCGTCATCGCGAAACAGACCTCAAGGGGGAGCTGCAGCGTTTGAAATTCAAATGGGTATTTTGAGGGTATAAATGGTATCCGGGGTATGTGCACAGGTTCACCTTGAGCACAGCCAGTAATTACGATGGCTTCTATAACGTTTTTATGTAAGGGTTTCACACGCAGCCTAGTTCCATTGCAGAACTTCAGCTGATTTCTCAATCAACAACATTATCGAGCACCCCTTATGTGCAAAGGTAGGCCGGGTGGGTTAAGTGCATTTAAAAACTCTACGCAGTAGTTTAATGGCATCATCCGTGTCCACTACACATCGAGTCTACAGACTTGTGTTCGTATTCTGAACCTTCGAACGACTTCAATAACATTTTATTAATAACGGCAGCCTGGTAGTTCTTAGGTGTCAGAATCGCTCATTCACACAACCACTCCATGTACTTGCTGTGTGGATTTTAAACATCTGGGTAAAATTGAGAGATTAGGTCGTCAACTGAATTGTAATCCTTCCCTTAGTTGTGGGATATTCTCCATTTCCTATTTTAAGAAGAAAGTCGGATAATTCTCCACCGGAAATATCGCCCTTGAGGTACACTCGCATGTCTATTTTAAGGTGGAGTTTTTTGATTATTGGCCAAATATTTGAAGCCTTAATGCAAGTTTTAACTTCATCAGCTCCCCGCGAAGTCTGACGAAAGTCTCCAGCTAACAACACAGTAACTCCACCCATCATAACTTCGCTCCCTCTAACATCTTTCAAAGTTCTATTCAGCACTTCACAACAACCTTTATGCGCCATTGTACTTCCGTCCCTTATTTCACCCCTTTCAGGGGTGAATTCCCAAGAATGCTGAAATTAGTTTTCTTAGCGAAATATTATAACAGTTACTCAAATTATTACAGATTTTATATATACAAACTTGCAACCCCAATTTAACACCGTTAAGGGATGGATTTCCAAAAATTCTGAAATTAGTTTTCTTAGTTTGAAATGAACAATTTATATCAGTAATATAAATAACAGTTGCTCAAATAATTTCAGATATTCTATACAAACTTCCATCCCCAATTTAACCCCGTTAGGAGATAAATTTCCAAAAATCCTGTCTTGTTCCTTGCGTACGTTACAAATAGTGTCTACTGTAAAAATTTCAAATCTCTAAGTTCAGTAGTTTCGGCTCTGCGTTGATATATCAGTCAGGACTTGTCCTTTTATATTATCTAGATAAAGAACGAAAAAGCGTTTACAACTAACGCTATCCAGTTACGCAAACAGGTACTAACGTGTCATATTGGTTTCAAAGCAATTATTTCTTTAAAATTCTTCCGAATTACATTTTCAGTTAACAAAAAGTGATGATTTTCTATTTATTGTTAAAAAGAAATCGTTCAATGTATTTATCTTATTCATAAACTATATTATTCTAACAAAATGTTTATCATTCAGTGATGATCGCAAATCCAAAATATACACCGGGTTATTATCTGGTTATTTTAAGATATACTCTTATTTGTATGATACGTCATATACGAAAGGTGTCTTCTTAGCTTAATCGTGTTGATAGGATGACTGTTGCTAGGTTACCAATTGTTTATTAATTATCAAGAAAAGACGTTTGTCATTGAATAAAAGGTCATGTTTTTCCATTTATTGATAAAAAATACCATTTTATAAATGTTATGTAGTTTTTGCATTCCAGCGTAACGTACGATTTGTCCGCCTTAAACTCATTTATCGTCAATAAGGGTATTTTTCCGTGATAAAAAGTAGCCTATGTCGTTCCCCTGGACTCAAGCTATCTCCATACCAAATTTCACTGCATTCGGTTCAGCGGTTTAAGCGTCAAGAGGTAACAGACAGACAGACAGACAGACACACTTTCACATTTATAATATTAGTATGGATGGTTAGACTTGTGACTTCGATTATGTACGGTGAATTGAAGATACTTTGATTCGTGGGTTAAAATTGTTCATACGTTTTTATGTAATAAGGAGTTTGTTTATGAACGCATTCATAATATTTTTGTTGAGTTACCAACCTTAATATTTATTAAAAAAACTAAATTTCTTTTCAACTTAACGCATTATTGAGTTTTTCAAATATAAAAATGCGTTATGAACGCAATCAGAAACAAACTCTTTATAGCTTAAACAGTTCATTTGCTTGGAAGAGATAAAATGGTCCGACTCTATCTACTTGTTTAATTTTTGACATATATTGATTATTTGTTCTGTAATCAATCTGTTTGTAGATTAACTATTATAATGTTTTTTTTAAAATGAAAATATATAAATTAAGCACATACATAATTATTTAGACAATACAAAACAAACCACAAAATACTAAAATAAGCTAAAACTAAACTCTACAAACTAAACCTAGTCAAATAACCCACCCCGAGTCACTCCCGGCGCAAAGGTGCCCATCACGCTAGCGGCATTACCCCTTTGAACGGCGACAGCCAGCCTCTGCACCAAGAATGACCCGGAGCGTGGGTCCAGACCTCTCTCCCATAAACGGCGCCCCACTTCCACAAAAAGGATTTTGGCTTCGGAGCACCAACACCCAGTCGTTTCGACCGCAAGCGGCACAAACAAATAGTTAGCTATAGATACCTAGCTTAAAACGAATCAACAATATTGAAATGGCCCATATATAAATACCTACTTATAGACTAACATACATATAAATTAAATTGTAACAGTAACATCGAGGTCACATTTTATTAAGCGATGTGTTCGCGTTCGAGGTTTCAGATAGCTGACCGCGGAAATGCCGGAATACCATTCAGCCAGAATTCTTCCTTTGTATAGGCCGCAATTTTGTCCGTCGGTAATCTCGCCACGAAGGATTTAAAATTCACGTTGTGGCGAGACTCCAACTTCATGACCCTCAGAATGACTCCAGTCTACAATCTCCTCAGCTTTCGTAGAGTAATGTAGACGAATATTACCATCACCACATTCTGAATCAAAGTAACCCCACCCCAATTGACGTGTGTGTACCAATAAAGTTATGGATTATGAATTGTAACAGTGATATAATCATTGAAATAAAACAATTTAACGGATTTTATCGCGTATATTATCCACGTGTGGATCATATATACGCGAGTCCACGTTAGTGGACTGTCCACCCGTGACCATAGAAAGCTGGAAAGCTTCCGAAACGTCGGGAACTAAAATGAGATAATATACGCGATATAATCCGTTAAATTGTTTTATTTCAATGAGTAATAATCGCGGAAACAGAAGAAAATATTAGTGATATAATCGCTTGAAAGGTTTGCAAACATTACTTTGCATGCTGTTTCGAGGCCGCTTCAAGTGTGACCCAGATAAGGTTTCTATTAATGTTTTACCGTAGGAAATCTAATTATTGGTACCGTAGTTACGTTGGAAGGAAAAATATGTTAGGTGTACAAGGATTCTTCTGATGCGGATTCCCACCGGGCTACCCAAGGGAAGACTTATAAATATGAGTAAATGAATACGCTTCGGCTTCACTTGTAATTTTCATGACGTCACGCCTCTGCAAGGGTTACTCACGTTGTTTTAACATCAGCAACTGACATTCATATTTGTGCTATAAAAAGAGCTATTAGTTCTATAATACAACCTGAATTCACGTAACTCCTTAAGATAACTTTTTAAACACATTAACATTTTAACCGTAGCATGCCAATATATTTATGAGAATATTATTTTTGTTATTAAGAACCTAGACTCATTAACTAAGAATTCCAATTCAATATCCACAATTTTAATACTAAAAAATAAAAATATAATTGCCATTACAAAGTTCCGCGTTCAAATATCCAAATTGTTCGTAGGCCAATGTTTTCATGTTTATAATAAGTTCTTGAAAGTAGTCGTGTCCAGACTTAAAATTCATGAATTTCCCTACTAGGGTGGCGCGCGACCTGTCGTATCTAAATACGTTACTCGCGTACAGGGATCATATTTAAGACGTTTATCATAAACGTTGATACGTCTAGTTTTCTAAGTCTACCTAGTAATTTCATGTACATTTTAATTATTTAGTAAAGTCAAATAACTTCTTGAGTATGTTAACATTATGGAATCCATTTTTTGCTGTTACCACCTTCTTAAGTGTACAAAATATTAACATAAGCGATTTTTTTTAGTATAAAGCATGCTGTGTTTGGCTGTAATTGGGGAAATACTCTAAAATATTAAGTACCTACTGTATAAATGTATACCTATTGTATAGTATTGTATTGTACCTGTTGGCAAACCTAATAAATAAATAAATAAACGTTAAAAGAACGAATATGGCTAAACAAGAATATCACACCCTTTCAGATCGTCACGCAATACAGTTTAAAATTAATCTTAATCGCAATAAACCAGTAAAAAGAACACTGACTTCCACATTTAGATATTATAGAGGCAGGAATAACTATCAGCTACTACTAACAGCTCTTTCTTTCCTCTCTCCTACCACAAAAAGGTTCTGAGTAACACCACAGAAGAACTACATAATAAAACATATATAGATGGGTGGTAGCCATCAAAAGACATCATAACGCTGCGTAAACACTTTACACTTCGTTTTCAAAAATGCATATTGTAACAGGACACGAGTATTAAGCAGGACAGGTATGCTCGGGCGTATATCCGAGCATATCTAAAACGCTTCAAATAGTTGTATACGATACATGTCCCTACGACAACACCACATCGCAGACAATAGAACACCCTGTAAACAATTGTCCACGATTTGGTAATAAGATGTGTAAGTATATTAGTATTCGTATGTTGTGTATACTCGCAACATCGGGCCGTATGACATAGTTCAGTTAACCACCAAAGAAGAGACAATGAACTCATTTAATAAATTGAACAAATATATCATAGGCCAGCCGATGAATTTTAATAAAACTTAACATTAACTTAAATAACAATATCCCTTCTGTTTTCACGATTATCACCCATTTACATAAAACAATTTAAACGGATTATATCGCATATATTCTCTCATTTGAGTTCCCGACGTTTTGGAAGCTTTGCAGCTTCCGTGTTCACAGGGTCAACTGAGAAAAGATATATTTATTTTAAAATATTATACTTAAGCTCTTCTGTCACATGTGTAAGTGTCTTTGTTTTCTCAAAGTGGGTAGTTTACACAAATTGAAACTTTGAACCAGAAGCCAATATGAATCCAAATAATAGTATGATGAAATATAGGATATAAAAAATTTACATTGACAACTGTGTTCCTCTATAAGGCTGTGCAAAATATTCTCTTAAAAAATCTATAAACCCAACATTTTACGAATAAATGTGTCGGAACTGCGTACATGCTTGCGATGCAGCCCTGTAAGTGTGGGTGGCCCATAATAGGCCGTCGATCAGCTGTTAGAGGCACACAAATACAAACCGGCCTTAAGACGATCATCTCATTTGACGTCTCAACCATCTTCGACAACGGTAACCAACAGAAACAACTTTACCCGTGGTCACTATTGGCCAAATCATGGCATCTCCAGAGGAACGGGAAAACAACGCTTGTGCCCCGGAACCGTTTCTGTCCGAGTGTCAAATTATTTTCATTGTTTTTATATTTTGTCAATTTGTAAATAATCTTATTAATTTTAACTTTATTTTTATAGTAAGTTATAAGTTAGTGAATTTGAAAGCCCCGCCTATTGCCCCTTATGGAGTGCGTCGTTTGTGCCCGCAATTTTACCACCACGAGAGATCTACACATCCATCAGTCCCGCATTCACCAGCGGGGTTATTGCCTAACGGATTTTCGCGTACAAAATTCTCCATGTTTCCGATCACGACCATAGCAAAACTTCACTCACACAAAAAAATCAAAAAAAATTTTTGGTATCCATCTTCACTCAATCCCACGCCATCTTCATCAGTCCGTCGAAAGAAGTATGACTTGTTTGAGAAGGTCAAGGAGAAAGTGCACGATGGTGACCTTAAGGGAGCGACACCTCTATTATTCTCCAATGACACTCTGGCACCAGATACACCGGAGACCACAGCCGCTTTAAAGTCCAAACACCCCCCAGGCCCATCGATCCCCAATTTTGTTGACCACCCCTCTGACCCCTCAGCCTGCCTTTGTACCACAGAGCGCGATATATTGGTCGCCCTTGCGTCCTTCCTAAAGGGATCAGCGTCCGGTCTGGACGGCATTTCCCCGCAGCACCTCATAGACCTCACCAGCCACGGCACAGGAGTGGTCGGTGAGCAGCTGACTGCAAGCCTCACGAAGTTAGTGAATCTCATGCTGTTGGGAGATGTCTGTCAGGAAGTGACACTACTCATATATGGGGCCAATCTCATTGCCCTTACCAAAAAGGACAGTGGTGTAGGCCCCATCACTTTTGGGTCAACTTTTCGGCGTTTAGCAGCTAAGATCTGCGTCCGGCTCACTCAAAATAAATTACAAAAACTTTTTGATCCAGTGCAAGTCGGTTTCGGTACTCGTGGAGGTTGTGAAGCGGCAGTACATGCAGTACGCACCTTCAGTGAAAGCGCCTTGTGCGAAGTTCTCTTAAAATTAGACGTGAAGAACGCTTTCAATTCGGTCAATACCCTGCTAAATGAAATTAAAATGCATGTCCCGGAAATTTATAACTTCCTTCTCCAGTGCTACCACAGTCCTTCCATATTAACTCACAAAAACAAAGAGATCCTTTCGGCCACAAGTTGTGATGAGGGTGATCCCCTCGGTCCAGCCATATTTAGTTTGGCCATCCATTAGATAATAACAGCGTAAATTCAAAATCAAAATTAAACGTATGGTACCTTGACGATGGCACGCTTGGAAGAGACTCACAGACTCTCTTGGCAGACTTATTAAAATTAAAAACCAAATTTAGTGACATCGGTCTGGAAGTGAACTATGGGAAATGTGAATTGTACATTTCCCAAAACATAAATCCCTCTCTGGCTTTTCAAATCCACCAAAAATTCAATGACATCGCCCCGAACATCAAAATCATCCCCAAAGACAATCTGCATCTTCTCGGATCACCGATTTTCGATGATGCCATCCCTTATTGAGAAAATCGATTTCCAAATTTAATTTTTACTTGGATCGACTTATTACAATCAGTAGTCATTCCGCTCTTTTTATTCTAAAATTTTGTTTACTCATCCCTAAATTCACTTACCTGCTCCGCTGTTGCTCCATTTGGAAATTCCCACATTTAATTGAATCAGTCTTAAACATTCGTTTCAGCGAGCAGGCTTGGACCCAAGCCGCTTTACCAATGAGGCACGGCGGCTTGGGAACCCGCAAAATTTCAAGTGTTGCTTTGCCGGCATTCTTCGCGTCAGTCCACAGCACTGCCGATCTCGCAGGTAAAATCCTGAAAGCCACAACGGCTACAAACTGCGAGATTGCATGCCTGGATGAAGCTTTGAATGCCTGGCAAGCTGGACCGAGCCCAAATTCCCCGAGCTCCTAAACCGAAGAGCCAAAGGGCCTGGGACACCATAGCCTCCGTCGCCACCATCAATTCATTAATTGATTCCTCATCAGGTAAGGACCGGGCACAACTCCTCGAAATGTCCAGACCAGAGGCCGGACACTGGCTCCATGCCTATCCTTCACCTACCACTGGCACATTCATTAACCCCTGCACGCTCCGCATAGCTGTCGGTCTCCGGGTTGGAGCTGATGTATGCGTTGACCACAGTTGCGCCTCTTGTGGGGCTCCAGTAGACCGACCATGGCCACCACGGGCTCTCCTGCTCCTCGGGCGCCGGTCACCTCTCCCGCCACGCTGCGCTCAACGACATCCTCAAAAGGGCGCTCGTCAGCGCCAACGTTCCCGCAGCACTGGAGCCCCAGATCGTGCGGGACGATGGCAAGCGCCCTGACTGGATGTCGTTGATCCCATGGCGAATGGGGCGCGCGCTGGTGTGGGACGCCACCTGCGCTGACACGCTGGCGGCGAATTATAAATGTCATAAATATAGGTGTCTCGGCGCCCAATACGAGTTTATCCAGTTTGGCGTCGATACACTGGGTCCGTGGGGCAGAGTTGCGCGTGGGCTCCACAAGCCACTAAGTAAGCGCCTAAGGGAGGCAACGGGTGACCCTCGCGCAGGCAGCTTTCTCGCGCAATGAATTGCCGTCGCAATACAGCGCGGGAATGCTGCCTGTGTGATGGGCATGCTGCCTAAAGGTCCAAATTTTAATAATCATTTTTAATAGTTTAAGCCACCTTTTTGAATAAGTTTGTTGTTGTTTAGTGTTTTCTTGTAAATAAATTCTCTATAAAAAAGGAAATTAAATATTTCTAAAAAAATATGGATATGACTTCACATATTATGAATACGTATAATGTTTGACAGGACATTAAGGTTAGATTCAACAAACAGTATGTGTGCAGTGTAATTTTTTTCTGATTATTTATTATTATTTATCAGCATAAATAATATGAACACAATATTGTGACAGTTGAAAATCAACGCATAGAGTTTATAGGAAGCAAAGGGACCCACCCCCGTATAATAATGATGAGCCTAACAGCGTTGCTACAGCGCATATTATAAGTTTGTGAATACAATAGCCGGCCGTTCGAATCGGTATTCGTCCAATATATCCTTGGAAAATTAATCGGTACTTGTTTTCGTTAAATGGAGTGATTCCAGTAACTGTTCGGTATAGATTAAACATTCCATTACGTGTAATTAACGTTTAGCAAAGCGTTCGTAATGGCCGGCATCGGGGACTTGAGCCAATTAGGGGGTCAGTGACAAATTTCAGTTGACTTGAATTGCCTGAAACTTGGGTTGTTTGAACGAAAACCACAATCGATAACACTTTGATCCCCTCTTCATTATAAACTTAAAATTAAATACCCACGTCTAAACTAGATTTGGTTAGACTATGTAACATAATAGCAAGCATCTAATATAAGAATGTATGTCTCACAAAATCTTATGAACTAGACGAATATTATGTTTATATTTAGTTTACTAGATTAACATCAAAGGGAAGAGGAATTTTAGTACGATATTGCTGTATAAACATAAGAATTTGTGTTCGCGATCCGTGGCAGTTGCCAATAAAGTGATAAATCTAAATTATTACAATATAAAGATCAAACATTGAAGAAAATCGTCTAATCATACCGGGGCGAGTGTATACGTACTTCCACTCATAGCCATTTTTTTTTGTAAATCTTATTTAAATAATTTTTAACAACGAGGAGAGTAGGTTTATTACTCGTAAATGTAAATTTGATCTTTGTATTAGTTAAAACATCCACTTCAAAACTAGTTCTTACCCTTTTGCAACAGAGACTACTGTAACTTGCATGAGAAGCCATAACGCATGGTGTATTTAGGATTATTGGAATATGACCCATGACAAAGAACTTATTTTTAAAGTTAAAAGTTCAAACCTCCATGGTCCAAGTTTGGATTTATTTATTTTATTTATTTGGAACATCAACAGCTTTACAAAACATTAATAACAAAGCTTCGAATTAGTACATAAAGCCAATAAAAGATGTCCACCGATATATAGTTAGTGGAATATCGGTATAACTATGGAATCCAGGTTATTATTTAGATTTTTTAGACATCTGCAGTATAAGAAGTTAAAACAGGAAAATCTGCTCACTCCTTATGTTTGAAGTTTTCAGTAATATCACATTGATTACTTATTTTTTAATCGTCTATCAATCTATCAGCCACGGACGTCCACTGCTGAACATAGGCCTACCCTGTAGCACGCCTTAGACTGCGATCCTGCGCAGACCGCATCCATTGACTCCTCGCGACCCTCACAAGGTCATCCGTCCACCTTGGAGGCCGTACTCCAGAACTTACTGTCCCAACTTTAAGAACAAACCATTGACAATTTGTGTTGATAAATCAAAAACTGTCATTGATTAAACATTTTATTTACTGAATACGACGTCTGCAGAATGTACTGTTCTTTTGTATTGTGAAGCCAGAAGAAATACGAGGCGAGCTTGAATGGTATACCTACTGCAACGCGTGAAGAACAACCAGCGCCTACAGCCTTGCACCACACGCTCCACAGGCGAAGATCAACGCTTCGTTATTTTAACCAACATCTGAAGAACAGACTTTGTGTGTGGGATAAATATATATTATTTTAATATTTGCTCGTATTACAGGCCACATCCTGTATGAAGAGCATGGAAGTAAAACGCCTTGTTCGTTGCAAATAAGAAAGTCACAGGTACGTTCATTGCCGGGGAGTTCGCCAAAATAAAGTCATGTAATCCGCCTCGCCTGTTGTTTACACCTGCTTAGTCGAGTGTTACTGTCATGTTCAGTATTTCTGTGTATCGGAGCTGTGCAATAAATTGTATTTGTACTGTATTGTATTATAATCTCGACACTCACGACCTTTAAAACGCTTTGTAATCATTGATTCATGCATCGGCAGTTCCCGGAAATTTGCGCATTGCATCAAATATTGTTGATGATATGGAATTCATCGTTAGTTTCCGTTGTTCCGCGGATTCTGAACAAACCGACATGGGCAGGAAATCTGTCGGACTGTATATAATCCATATAATGAACATTTGCACATGCTCTCACAGATAATGTAATACGCTTTGAATTTAAAGCCTATGAATTTAATTTATGAGGAGATGCGCAGAAGAGCTAAGGTCAATATAGCTAAGAGTTACTAGATTTACGTGACTTGTGAGTGAGTGACTTTCCTCATTGAAAGTAGAACTGATAACCGATGAGTGAAAAAGGATCTCGAGTGGCAACTCGAGTGTTGGAAAGGCCCTCAACAAGGTGGACCGATGATCTGGTGATCGCGGGGAACGTTGGATTAGGCCGGCACACGATTGGTCGTTATGGAAATTGTAAGGGAAGGCCTTTATCCAGCAATGAACGTCCTTGGCCTGATATGATGAATAAATATAATAAGTAAATTATAATAAAGTTTATAAATATTATAGTACATAGTGTTCAAATATGTATAGGTGCAGCTTTTATAATACTAAGTTCGCACGCGTTACCGGGAGTTAGGGCCTCCGCTAACTTGCGCGGATATACGCCTGCGGGGACCTGTACCGTGATCAGTCTTGGACTAATATTCCGTCTTGGGGACACACGCCGTGCTCCTTCTCGGACAAATACCCAGAGCGGGCGCCGGCGCCTTGCTCCTTGTCGGACAAATAGCCCGCCGCGGGCTTAAAAACGCAGCAGCTTAAGTGCTCCAGTAGTTTGACATGACCTGGCTATGGAGTCATCCAGCTCAACGCAGCGGACGGCCTTAAGAGGGTGCATCGAAAATTTAAGCAATTTTTGAGTGAGATTTTTGTCTAGCATATATGAAGTGTTTGATGACTAAATAACCTATTCAGCGCATAACGCGGAAACATGTTTGTTTAAAATTTCATCGACAAAAAAGAAATCTGAAAACGCGTCTTCTTTTTCCGTTTTTCGTCTAGTTTGTACAAACGACAGATTAATAAACGGTTAAATTGTGTAAAAATGACATTCTTCCCTTTATCTTTTACGTCACTAACTTAAATGTTAACAAAACATCTCCGATTTCATTGTACTTTTACATCTGGCGTTTACCCGAAAAAACCCCAAGCATGTAGTGTATTAGCTTTCTCTTTCTTTGATGCGCGCGAGCAATAAATGCGTCCCTTATTACAAATTACGCTCATTGGCCGGCTCGGCGTTTGGGGCGTGGTTTTTGCTTGACGATTGATGACGCCTTAAGGCCTCCGCAGTGCACGGAGCAGATGCACTCCTGTGGGGGACCCGCGCCATGATCTGTTTTGGACAAATATCCCGTTACGGTCACACACGCTTTGCTCCTTTTCGGACAAATAGCCCGTCGCCCGCGCAGTGCTCCCGCTCAACGCAGCTTAAAAACGCAGCAGCTTAAGCCCATAAGTAACCTGACTATTGAGTAACAAACATCCAAAGACTGAACTTCGATGTATCTAAACAATCTTTGTTCTTTGTGTTCTTTATATTTTCGTGTGCAAATGTTTTGGTTTTTAATCTGTTAATTTGCATATTTACTGAAGAAATTAAATTGAATTGAATCAATCATTTTTTTTAGATTTTTAGGATTTTAGGATCTTTTTAATGCGTACCATATGGCGATATTTATTGTTATAAGTATTCATTATTTTTTGCAAATTATGAATTATAAATGTTGATGAAGCGGTATGCCAGGACCGTAGCAAGTGGAAGGAGATAGTCTCTGCCTACCCCGTTGGGAAAAAGGCGTCATTATTTGTATGTATGTATACATTTCCATAGCCTCATAAGTCCCCGCGTACTGATATAAGTATAAATTAATGACAGTAGTTCAGACCTAATATTTTAACCACATAACAAAAGTAGATAACGACCAAATGTTCTTATCTGAGTACAAATGTTTTACCTATATTTATCTGTAGTTTTCGATTCTAAAACGACGGCTTTGGTGTTACAAACCATAATTAAACTGCTGTCTCGGTCTGAAGCACTATCCTTGGTATATATTTGGTATAGTATCGGTAGATAGGACTACCGCTGTTGAGAAAACAGCGGACTTAGGAGGATAGATAGAAAGTCTATTAGTTAAGAGGGTATAGTATAGCACACTTACAGATTACTTTGATGATTGATTTTTTTGACGGAGTCCTACAAACGCTCTATAGGTATGATACAAGACCTATCTTCAACAGCTATGTATGTATCTTTAATGATAGTTATGAAGACTTTTTATTTGGTTCCAAATGCCTAATAAAAGGAAACAGAAACTAATAATATAGATAAACTTTAGTCTAAGAGAATTGCATTTAAAATTTTACGTCAATTGAGTTAAACATCGAAATATGGCTTTGAGACTGCGTGTGTTCATCCTAAATGAAATTAGGCAGGACGAGAGAAATGTAATAAATTAAAGCCCCGATTAAACTAAATAAGAAATCAGCGACTGGACGAATATTAAACGGAAACCCTTCCCATAATTACAAAAAGGTTTCCAATTAGTCCTAAGTGGTGTCAATTTTAATCAAACAAAAAACGCCCTTTTGCCATCGGAGGGGTGATAAAATATCATCAATTCAGTGAACTGACCTTAATGTTTCTGCAAACAGCGACGTGGCACTTATTGGTGTTTGATTATTTTTGCGTGCCGTATATTATTATTCAGACGACACGTTTGACTCAGTGGGTTGTACAACGGCCTACGAAGCTGGCGGTCCCGGGTTCGAATCCCAGCCAGGGCAAGTTTTTGTATAATGAGCACGAATGTTTGTTCCTGGGTGTTGGATGTTTTCTATATATCGTCGCCTAGTACCCATAGTACAAGCTTTGCTTAGTTTGGGACTAGATCGATTTGTGTAAGATTGTCCCTGATATTTATTTATGTATCTCATTTATCTGATTTATTCTACCGTTACTAGCACCAATATCTGCCATAGCAAAGCGGGCGCAAATATTAGAAACGTCCTTACCAAAAAGAGACGCGTCAGATATTTTGATGCGAGCTCTGTTGTGGCAGATATTAATTGTAGTCACTGTTTTTTAAAATATTATAATTAGTAACGAGGTAGTCAGGGAGTTTTTCTTTGCAGCGCTTCTTTTCTTCTCAGTATGCCTTATTTGAGAAATGCTGCTTGGTAAATTAATACAATAAAAAATTAAGCCCTTCTGGCACATGTGTAACTCAATTTGTAACTTTGACAGAGAAAATATATCTTTTCTCAGTCAATCCGTGACCACGGATAGCTCAAAAGCTTCTGAAACGTCAGGAACTCAAATGAGATAATATACGCGATATAATCAGTTTAATTGTTTTATTTAAATGAGTAATAATCTCAGAAACGGACGAAGAAAATATTAACATTTGGAATGCTAAAAGATGGAAATGGCAATGTTTTTGACGGCATTTCGAAATTACCTCTTATATGAGTCTCTTATTCCTGTTCCTGAAAACCTACATTCAGTCGGTATGAATATTTAAATGGCGATTAATATAGCTCCTACAAAACATATTTACATAAATTTCGTTAAAAACTGCTTATTTTTTTTTCATAATAATTGAGCACGCAATGTAATACATCCATCTTAATTGATTAATTTACGTATCTATTTGTACACGTCACGTCACGTCATGCCCGTTGTCAAACCAAGTTAGATTGTGCACATTGCTGCGCGGTTGCACCTGAAAAAATAAATTATGCCTAATTATTACAACTATTTAACAATATTACTTTATCATATGGTTTCCATAATGAGAAGCTATGGCTGGATAAAATATTCACCCGAATACAATTTACAGATTGTAAGTATAGGCTATTTATCCTTACTTGTCCTAAATAGTGAACAACATTCTTACCTAATAATATGCATTTAATGCCAATACCACCTGTTTTCTCGCTTCACTAAGAAACTATATTCTTATAAATACAAAGATTTAAATAACGCAAAAATTTCCTGGCTCCAAATGGATTTGAACCAGTGTCTTTGTGCCTTGCCGGGGCGCACGTTCTTCCAACTGAGCAACAGAGTCCAGTCAGCTTGTCTTCAAATTTTATCACTGTTTGTTACAAGATCTTTGCATTTTAAATTTTAACCGGCTTCTCTGCCGTCAGCGCCATCATGGTGAGCATTTATACAACTAAATGTTCACCCTAACAGAGCGAACTTTACAGTTGCCTCATGTTACCTAGAGATGTCGCTGTAGTGTAAACATTGATTTTTGAAATGAAAAAATTTCAAGACATTACATTTTTTATTTAAATTGTGTCGTAACATTAATGTCAACTGTGGTGTGAATATTTAATTTGTATACTTTACTTATATTTAATAAGAAGTTCTTCATTGACAAGGTAGTTATGTTGTACTTGTATAATTTTGATATGTTCTCTTTGTTCAAATTCTTTTTTTATTTCTATACTTTCCTATACATAATTTGTCTTATTTGATCCGTATATTGTAGTTATGTTCACCTTACCGTTGCTTAAGTTTGACGTTTTGTTTGCGTATCTTAAATATTCTGCTATATGTGAATATTGAGATAACTCTTCTGATATTATGGAATAATAGTAACATTATCTTGACCAGGGATGATATTAATTGGCACGCCACGCTTTTATTATTATTATGATTGATTAAGTTTTAGAAAATGGCACGTACAATAACAAAGGTCAAAATTCCTGAATTACGAGATAGCCAGACCGAACGCTTGCCCTATCTATGGCGCATTGCAAAGAGCCTCAAATCAAGTTCAACCCATATTTGCACGACAAAGAGACTATACATATGTGCAATGTCTTCAAACAAGCCCCCAATTAGTGACCGCCCAGTTTAACATACCTAACAATATTACAATACAATACAAAAACTCTTTATTGTGCACCTCACACGTAAACAGGGATTTACAAATAATGCCTTACAAAACACAACTAGAGGTAGATAAAAGGCGTATTACGTACCATCCCGCCGTTGTACTACTTATATATTAGAGATACTAGAAATTGTATAACCGATAAGGGGATATCTATTAAATACGCGAAGCGTTAAGGTAAGGCTCTGACGAGCCGAATCTCACCCAATCCTACATGGCGGAGAGGGAGTCTCAGCGAATATCACGTATTTTTTGGCATAAAAACATTATAAAGTTGCGAGAACCGGGTTAAATTAAGTAAAACATCTGTCTTCACAAATATATGACTAAGTTTCACACAGCAGTAGTTATTTAGCGTGGTTATGCGAATACCAACTAAAAGCCATGAAAATCTCTAAGATTAAGATAACGAGGGCGTCGTCTCATGACATCTCCAAACTCCGGGAGGGCAAGGTGGAGAAAAATCACCAAAAATGCCTTACATCAATTAATGATTCGTAAATAATACAGTAAGAGAAAAAAATAAGTAACCAGAAACAATCACGATATATAACGATTTTAAAGGCAATGACATTATGAAACATAGGTACTGACTAGATAAGTGCTGAGGTGTTCGAGATTTAAAATTAATCGCACAATCAAAATGTTAACAAAAGGCGGACTTAATGCCAAAGGCATATTCTACCAGTCAACCATCGGGATAAACAGAAACATTTATATGGGCCAGGGTCTACGGATCTGAGATATAAAAACATAAAAAAAACACAAACTTAATTTAAAAATATATACGTAGTACGCATAATGTTTTAGTTTTGTGTGTTCTAGTCTAGGGTGACATTCTTAAATTGCGTACTCGACCGTCATTAGTTCATTCCTAATATAACTAGACACGTGAAGTACTAGTACATGTTCCTGATCACAGGTCAAAATATATTGGTCCGTCAAGTAGGTTGTCAAAGCTGACTTAAGAAAACCAAGCAAGGGCGAGACCTATGAAAACTAATAGTTTATGCGTGTCTATGGGTCAGATTTTAGTAGCGACAAGTCCGTTAGAGCTGCGTTCGGACGCTGACGCACATTTTGAGAATGCTACAGCAAGTATGTTTAGTTTATTGGCCTCCTAAAATAAGCCTTCTTAAATACAAACTATTGAAACATATCAATGGAAATAAATCGGTCTTTTGCCAATTATTGGCATTGTACTCTTGTCGTAATATCTTTACCCGCGTATCCTCAGAGACGTTACCAAGCGTTGAACTGATCGGATCGTCCTAGTTGTCTCCTGGTCTACGGTAGCCCCCAGGAGCATCTTTTGTGTACACCTTTCGTTGTTAATTCAAGCAATTTGTCCCGCCCCCTGCCATTGAGTAATAACTACTTTAACGTCTGTGGACATTTTTTTGCCGGACCACACCAGATCACGCCACTCACGACATCAGTTATTCTCGAGTGTTTGGTAGAAGTCGCTACTTTCTACAAGGTAATCATAAATGTCATTTTGACCTTGACGAGTTTCAATAATAATAATGTGATCACAAAAATCAATACGGTTGCGATGCGCTTAGAAAACACTATTTCCATTTTTCTGTAATTGTTCCACAATTTTTGTACTAGTCCAAAATGTACTCAAACGCATCTTTTGTTTATAGCGATAGAATAACTGCATACTGAAACTCATGCAAATACCGCAGGAAAACGTGCCTTAGTTTAACGTTACACTGAAGAGCTATCCTATAATTGTCAATAAACTTAGAGCTATCATTTGTGGCCGCGTGGGCCACTGCGGTATATGTCCAATGTTGGGAATGTATGTGATTTCCCATAGGGTCTCGCTCAGGATGCACTGCAATTATTTAAGCTGACTTGGTTGTTCTTTTAACACAATTTATCTACGTATTAGACTTCATTTAAGTTAGCAATTATGAGGGATGAGATACTTAACGGATGAAGTAACGGAATTATTACATGGAGCCTTCAATGTTGCAAATTATGTCTATAATAATATCTTCTCTGATATTGTAGCAGACAATTAACAAAATGAAATGAATCATTCCGAAAATCCAAGACCAGCCACACAGCTAGTGAAGTTATTGCGATTGTAGATGCATTTGTCAAACTTTGCTGCGATCGTTTTTTCACATTTTTCACATTGTTATCGTACAAAACCCTAAGACACCGGTCATCATCATCATCATTATCATCGCCATCATTTCAGCCGTTGGACATGCATTGCCGGAAAGGGACGACCTGCACCCCACAACCCTAACCAGGTCGTCGAGAGGGTCCACGCTGCGCTTTTGGGTACGCGGTCTCCTCTCAAGATTTTTTGTTCTTCGAACTATGTGCCCTATCCATTTCCGCTTGAGTTTGCTTACCCTGTTTGCTATATCGGTGACCTTAGTTCGTCTACGAATCTCCTCATATCGGATTCGATCTCGTCGAGAGATCACAAGAATAGCCCTTTCCATAAGCTGAGTGACTCTGAGCTTCCTTAAGCGGCTCATAGAGACCACGTCTCGGCTCATTATCTACCGGTACGCACTGGTTGAAGGCTTTCGTCTTTAAGCACAGAGGTATCCTGGACGAGAAGACAATTCGCATTTTCCCAAACGCTGCCATCCGAGTTGAATTAAAGACGTCAGACGGTCGATCAGAAAGTGTGCTCTTTTTCTTTGAAGGTTTATTCATTTATTACGTAAACGAAAAATAACGAACGGGTCGACGTAATTTAACTGGCCGAATATGAACTAGAAAATCACAAAGGCTATTTGAACTCAGAAAAATGCCGAATGGGGACTTGCATAAACAAATAAATAGTCATTACTGTATCTGTACTATATTCAGGTTCAAAAACACCAAATGTCATTATTTTTCCTTTTATTGTATTGTAGTTAATCTATGTATTTTTCCTTACTCAATACATCTTTTTTTAAATCATCATCAAACAACTATATGTATACTTAATCGTAGTCTTTCACGTCTAAAAATGCTTGCTTCCCAACTTAAAACTTAAAACTAACTATGCTTGCTTCCCAAGCAGCACATTAGTGAATTTTGCAGCTTATCTTAGATCTTTATATGCTAAATGAGCGGTATAACAGTGTTTGATAAAACTTATAGCCTTAAACACAACTCAAAATTGTATATGAGTTAATCCTGTCACTTCTAGTTGCTTAAGAACGTTTTTTATTTCTACTTTATTACTTATGGTTGGGTAAAGTCGATTTTGCTACTTAAAGTTGCATACAGGATTGAATTGTCACTGAATAAGAAGCAATAGTGCTATATAAGGTCCCAAAGTCACTTATAAGCAACTTTTACAAATAAGTGGGAACATACCCTTATTTAGAACTTTTAATTCCAAATGACTAGTATAATGGAGCAGTATATCACCAATAGTGGCTAAAGAGATAAAAGCAGTTATTTTTACTTATTTCAAACCACTAACTGTACTAAAATTAGGTCATTTAATATTTTGTGTTCCTATTGCCTCTGTCAAAATATTATTCGTCGTGCGTCACTCTATTGATACAAATTTGTTTTGTACATTTGTTTCTGTTGATATAAAGTTCCAGACATTAAACTCGTCACAAATTAATACAAAAGAGCAAATAATTGTATTAGTTGGTATTAGTAAGCATAGCATTCACTGCTTTGCCACTCGCAAGATACAAAGAAGTGATTTTCAGACCTAATAGTTCCAAATAGAGAACAAATAAGTGAAAATAAACACTGTAAGATCTTTCTGGTTCCGACATGTTTACAAAATGGAGTCCTTGCCACTCGCAAGATACAAATAAGTGATTTTCAGAACTAATATTTCCAAATAGAGAACAAATAAGTGAAAATAAACACTGTAAGATCTTTCTTGTTCCCTCATGTTTACAAAATTGAGTCCTTGAAAATGAATTATTATAAACAACATTTTATCACTCTTACGCATAATCACAGACTTTTGATAGTTGTGACGATGTTATTTCTAACATTGTACGTAACATACAATCGTTAGGTCAGTATCAATTCCTTATTTGATTTGGCACTCTCTTTTTAAATGTTCCCGATCGAATCAAAGGGGCATCAAAATTTACAAAGAAACTATACTATTGTTTCACGGTAAAAAAACATTTGCAAGAATTTCATGCTTATTTCAATGCTTAACGTGAGGTTTTAATCATTTACCAAACAGATGTCATCCAAAATTAAAATGGCAGATCACATTAAAAAACCCAACTTGTTGCCGCACCACTCAAAGGACCTTTGACGTTTGCGTTTATTCATTCGGTCAATGAATGAACGAATCGTTTATAGCTCATATCTTCCACCTATAGTTGCAATTGCCACTTGGTACACACAAGGTACTTGTTAGATCTCTTGTGGATTCAATTTAGAACCAAAAATAGGCTGCAATTTTTCTCCTTTTAGTTCTATATTGATTGCTTCAGGGTTCTTTCCACCTATATAGAACTTAGTAGTGGCTGTATATTTCACTTAAGTATCTAAATAGATGTGATATATGAGCTATTTAACCTAAGTTGTGCTACTTGGGTTATGCCCATTTTGTATCTCCGATGTTTTGACGCTCGGCAAATATTGCCTGACTTTGACTGTCATTTCTAACGTTCCTAATGCCACCTAATGCTCAATCCCTGTGATGAGAAACTAAAATTAGCTTTATCAAAAAAACCGGCCAAGAGCATGTCGGACCATGCTTGGTGTAGGGTTCCGCAACCGCTCATTAAAAAAAAATGGACTACAGATGAACAAAATACGATATGAAAAAGTGTATTAGCAAAAGAGCGTATCAACACGGCACTTACGTCTTTTAGCTGAGAAGCGCAGTTTTTATATATATATATATACACATAACTCAAAAACGGCTTGACCGATTTTATTAAATATAGTTTTCGTTGAAAGTACTTATAAGGCCTAATTTTTCCATAATTTTTTGACTCGTGGTTGAAAAGTTTGAGGCGGGGATAGATTTCCGGAGCGAATATTTACAAAACTGCTGACTTTATGAAAAAAATAATAGGGGTCACTTATTATTAAAAGACCTATTCAAGGACACCCCCACACACTATTGTTGGAACGAAAAAAAAATCACCCCCACTTTAAGTGTACGAGAGGAAAAGCTTTTTTTTAGTTTTTATTTTACCGTTTTTTCGGCGTGATACATACACATACCCAGACTAAATTTCAGCTTTCCAGTACTAAGGATCACGAATCTAAACCGCGGATGGACAGACGGACGGATAGACGGACATGGCGAAACTATAAGGGTTTCTAGTTGAGTACGGAACCCTAAAAATAGACGCAAGTTCCCAATTCTCAAAGTGCCATCAAAGAGCAAGCTTTGAAGTCCAAAATAAAAGCGAAATCCATGAAAATAAAAACAATTCAACTTCTAACAGAAGTATACACTCAAATTTTAAAACCCAGTCAGGCACAGCTGCCAAATAAAATTTGAAACGGCTTTCACCTGCACCGGATTCCGGGTATTGTATTTGAAAATAAAAACGTCATGACGGGTTCAATAATCCACCGTTGGGCATGGCCAACAGCTGACGTGGGCGCCATTTGTTGTAAATCATTTTGATTTTATCACAGTAAGTACATGCCAGTACTTTAACCATTTTTTTAAATGGTATATGGGGCAAACAAGCAGACGGATCACCTGATGGTAAGCGATCACCATCGCCCATACCTGCAATACCAGAGGAGCCGCAAGTGCGTTGCCGGCCATTCAGATGGCAGTACGCTCTTTTCTTGGGTTGAATGTCGTGTCGGAAATACTGCAGGCGACAATTTATTTAGCAGTTCCGTCGTGTACCGTATTGTTTAAACTGCTTTACAAAAATGACCACATTTCTAAGTTGTTCACTTTCTGGCTGATCACTTAATTGGACCGTAGGTATAGGAATGTGAACGTGTTAGGAATGTAGTTGAAGTTAGACTAAGGGAATGTGAACGAAGACATCACTGTATTGGGCCATAGATGTTGTTTATTTCTAAGCGCAGAAACATGTGTATTTGTTTGTAATAAGTTCCTTAAGTGTTCTACGAATGAAATACAAATTAAATTAAATATTAATTTATTTTATATAATTTGTCAGATCAATAGTTTTATTAATACCTAAAAACGTTACTTAAAACGACGGCTGGTTTAGTTCAGCAGGAGTAACGTTGTCTACGAAGTTGAAGGTCCTGGGTTCAAATCCCGGTAAGGGAAAATATTTGTGTGATGAGCATAAATATTTGTTTCTGAGTATTGGATGTTTTCTATGTATATAAGTAAAATTTATTTAATATTTCGTCTAGTACTCGTAACACAAGCCTTAATGAGCTTACCATGGGACTAGTTAGATTTGTGTTAAAATTGTCACGTAATATTTATATTATTATTTATAATATGCTCAGGATTTATGAGCATCAGTCTGAAAAATCCACGTGGTAATGGTCGAGAGGCTAAATCTAGAGTGTGTCATTCACATTTGTTGCAATTCAGCATTTGAATTTCAATCGCGAAACAAATTATTTTAGCTGTTCCTCGTACAGGTCTGCCCCGGTGAACGGAGAATAGTAATCTAATAGTCAGCTGCATTCGGTGCCTGGCTGATCCCGGACGGACGACAGATTCAAATCAGGGTCAATAACCGAGCAAAACACTCGACTGAGCAATTTCACTTGACATTTCAACCGAAATTCGCTTCCTTCCGGAAATTTATCTCTCGATTTGAATAGTTAAACGGTTACGAGGTAATAAATTTTACGAGATAGTTGTCTTGGAAATATGGCACTGAAACATCCTGAATTGATGAAAATTGTTATGAACATCGTTAGTCGGGTGCACAAGTGTGGTGTATATAAAAGTGGGTAAGTGGGTTGAAAGTCATCTTTAATTTACTATGCTTAATCGACGTCAACAAAATAGGTTATTTCTTTTATTCAAAGTAGTCTAAGAAAGAAAAAATCTGCCAAACAAATTTTTAGATAAAAATAATTATATGGTCGTATTTAATTATTTCGGTCTAAAAATTTGTAATGTTGTGTAATACTAGTGTATGTATGTGGTATGACAAATAAAATGCGTTTAAAGTAAGAGCCAGACTAACATTTGGCCGATCGTTAGAGGGATGTGAGCAAAAACAAATTGTCAATCAAATCATTTTCATTAGAATCAATGAAATTTTTATCAATCAATATATGTGCTATACCTAACTAGGATTGGGATATTATAAATGTAGGCAATGGGAGTCAAAGTAGAACGTCGTGCCTTGCCTTAGCGGAATCAAAGTTCACTTCCGGTTAAACTTCACGGAACCACAATTAATAAACACAGGGACAATATTACACAAATCGACCCAGTCCCAAATTCAGCAAATCTTGTACTTTGGGTACTAGGTGATGATATACATAATATATTGTTTAGGGGCTATCCGTAGTTTGGGATGCTGATTATGAACTCCAATATTTATATGAATTTATTTTAATTATAGAAATATACAAAATTGTAATGCGGGCCGAGGTGCCGCTGCAATCGTAGGATGGTAAGTCACGTGACGTCTGCCGCCCCCCCCCCGCCGATCAGACCCCCGCAGTTGCCCTTGCTGGAGCGGTACGCGACATGCCGGCGGACTTTGAAGTATCGTCTTCAACAGTAGCTAGTGTCCACAGGCAAGGGACAGATCTTGCTGAAGTCTCTGCGCAGCAACCCAGTGGCGGTTTTGATTTCGGCGACTCTAGTAATACCGTCACGTCCTGGGAAGACTTTGTGTATTCTTCCTAAGAGCCACTTGATTGGTGGCATCTGCTTGTCCTTTATAACAACGAGGGTACCAATCGCTAGTTCCCCGATCGACGACTGCTTCCATTTTGTCCGGGTTTGCAGCTCGCTTATGTACTCAAGCTGCCACCGCGCCCAGAAGTGCTGACGTAGCTGCTGGATCTTCTGGTATCGGTCCACCAATCTTGTACGTGAAGTGAGGTCCTGTTCTGGGATCGCCGTCATGCTTCGCCCGATTATGAAATGGCCCGGTGTCAATGGTAAGAAGTCATTTTGGTCCGAGCTAAGTGGGGTCAAGGGTCGGGAGTTGAGTAACGCCTCTATTTGTGTGAGTGTGGTGTACAGATCCTCGTAGGTTAAGTTTGCCGAACCTAGTACGCGGCGCAAATGGTGCTTTACGGATCGTACCCCGGCCTCGTGTAAGCCACCGAAGTGTGGCGCATGCGGAGGCAAAAAATGAAAATTAATTGGCTCAAGGGTTATGGTATCTGAGATATTCGAAGAGTTTTGCTGCAGAAAAGATTTAAGCTCGTTAGACGCGCCTATAAAGTTAGACCCATTGCCGCAATAAATGTCTGTAGGCTTGCCTCTGCGCGCAATGAATCTTTTAAGCGCGGCAATAAAGTTGGCCGTGCTCAAATCCCCCAGCAGTTCAATATGAATGGCTTTCGTTTTGCAGCAAACAAAGATGCATATATAAGCCTTTATCAGATGACAACCACGCCCTCTACGATTGGCCATCATAATTGGCCCAGCATAGTCTACGTTCGTTTCCACTATTGGCCAATACGTCTCCCGTATAGAGTAAAGCAAGTGCTGAGGACCTGCATGCATGAGAGCTTTGTGTTGACTTTCAAATAACAACCTAGTCAGTCGGTGTTTTTTACTTAAAAGAATCGGATGAACCTTGTCATAGTCGTAATCCGAATTTGACAACCTGCCACCTACTCGCATTAAATTTAACTCGTTTGTATCTATATACGGGTTCAGTGACGAAATTGTTGATTTTTTAATTGTAATCCCATTACTAATTTTATCATATTCTGTACGAAACGATTCCTTTTGGGAAATTAATATTAATTGTTTTAACGCACTGTCTAGTTCCTCTGCGCTCAGCGGGCCACTTCGTTTATCAGATTTAAAACGCGTGTTGTGAATAAATCGGCCCATATAGGCATAGGTGCGCTGCATGCGTTTGAGATCGGAAAATCTGTTAAATGGAAATGGCTCGCAGGAGCTGGAGTCTACCGCAAAGCATGTGTTTTGAGATTTTACCTCAGGTAAATTTGTAGTGTTAATTTTTGTATTCAGCTTAGGCCACGTGTTTTCTGACATAGACAGGAATTGTGGTCCATTCCACCATAACTTGTTGTGAACTATCGCGCTAGCTGTCAATCCACGTGAAATGTGGTCTGCGGGATTTTCATTGGTTGGAACATGTCGCCAAGCAAAATTCGCACAAGTGGACTGTATCTCGGTAATTCTGTTACGAATAAATGTTTGCAATTTACTTGGATGCATGCCCAACCAGCCCAACACGATAGTCGAGTCTGACCACAAAAAACAATTGTCAAATGTCAACCTCATGGACTTCAAAATCTTGTCTAGTAACTGAGAACCTAGTAAAGCTGCACATAGTTCCAAACGAGGAGTGGTTAACGGTTTTAGTGGCGCCACCTTCCCTTTGGAGCACAGCAAGTTGACAGTAACTTTTTTGTTAATGTCTGTTGAGCGTATATACGCAGAAGCTCCGTAAGCTAGTTCGGAAGCGTCTACGAAAATGTGTAATTGCAAATTGACAGGATTACGGCAGATGACGTGCCTAGGGATTTGTACTTCATTAAGATTGTGCAAGGTAAGTACAAATGCCCGCCAAACATCTCTGACGTCATCGGGCACTGCGTCATCCCACGATAATTTGTGCAACCACAACCTTTGCATCATGACCTTGGCCTCTAAAACTGTTGGTGCTACTAAACCTAAAGGGTCAAAAATCTTTGAGATTGTTGACAAGATGCTTCGCTTAGTGACGGCGCCCTTAAAATCCACGCTGGTGGAGATGCACAGGTTATCAGCGACGCTGTCCCAAGTTACGCCTAGAACCTTGGAAGTATGCTCAGGGCATAGATCCAGGTTACCTTCGGCACCCGCTGTCTTGTCATTTGCAATGTTTTGTAGTACGGCACTGTCGTTTGATCTCCACTTTCGCAGCGGAAAACAAGCACTGTTCAAGGTTTCTGTAAGTTTAGTGTAAATCCTAGAGGCGCCCTCTGTTGACGAACACCCGGAAATAAGGTCATCTACATAGAAGTCCCTAGCTATGATTTCTTTTACAATGGGATCATTACACTCTACGGATAATTGTTTAAGACAGCGTATGGCAAGAAACGCAGCGGACGATGTACCATACGTCAAGGTATTCCAATTATATGTTTTTATCGGTTGTGTGGGGTCGTCCCTCCACAATATTTGTTGTAATGGTCGCTGCGCCGGAATAACAGAACACTGGCGATACATTTTGGCCACATCAGCCGTCAGAGCAACTTCGTGTTGGCGAAAACGCGTTAGGATCGAAAACAAATCATCCTGGATAGTAGGTCCTACTTGTTGCAAGTCATTAAACGAGTAGCCTGAGTCTGATTTAGCCGAACAATCAAAAACGACTCTGACTTTGCTTGTAATACTGTCGTCATTTATGACAGCATGATGTGGAGCAAAGTAAGCCACTTGTGACCGATCGTTCTGTGACTCACTCATATGCCCTAACTGCATGTATTCGTGCATGAAACTTGTGTAAGATTCCTTTAAGTTGGGGTTTTTTTGTAGCTTGCGTTCCAAAGAGAGAAATCTCTGTTTTGCTAAATAGTAACTATCACCTAATAGGCTAGGCGAATGTTTCAGCGGAATTGTAAGCAAAAATCGACCGTCAAGTAAACGTGTTGTATTTTGAACAAAACTTTGTTCGCATTCCGTCTCTTCGGCACTGAAACATGGAATATCATTTTTTATGGTGTCTAATTCCCAAAACTTAGCTAATTGTTTTTGTATAGTACAATTGTCTACATTTGTTTTTTGTTGTGCTTGTGAATTTATATTATTCTGGGCATGTGAAAAGCCGCATATATCCGTAGTGCCAGGTATAGAACCACCCACGACCCATCCTAATTTCGATTCATGTAAAATAATATTTTTATTATTCAACTCAATCCTTTGAGAACCCAATAAGTCCCAGAAAATATTGCTCCCCAGTAGGATGTCAATATTCGACGTCTTGTAAAAATTAGGATCAGCCAATTTAATACCCTTTGGTATGTTAAATTTATAATTAATCGGCTCACTCGGCCACGGATTGGTAATGCTAGGTATGACAATACAGCTTATTTCGGCCGAATAATCGGAGTATTGTGATTTTAGCTTAATTGTACATATTTTGTTTAGCACTGATACATTGTTGTTTATGCCGGTTACTGAAGTAGAAACGTCTTTGGTATCAAGGTTCAACTCTGTGCACAGTTGCTGTGTTATAAAATTTGAGGTACTACCCGAGTCGAGCATCAATCGCACTGTGTGTGCCTGAACGTGCTCAGTGCACACGGTGGCCACAGCAGTAGATAACAAACCTTGGCGCGGCTCCGCGCAGACCAAGCCAACGGGCGCGGGCGCGCTGGTCGAGCCGGCCACCCGGTCAGCTAGCGCTGGCGCAGGTGGCGCGGGCGGCGCGGCAGTCGTGGATATCGCGGGCAGCACGATGCCGCTAGTATTAGGCGTGTCGTTATCTCGCGGAGCCGCCGCCGTCGGGTGCAGAATAGTATTATGTTTCTTCCTACACACTCTGCATGGGCTTAAACGACACTTATTAGTTACGTGCCCATGACGAAGACAATTCAGGCACAAGTTCAAACCTTGGGCCCTGTATTCCCTATCCTTAGGGTTCAAATCCAAAAATGTTTTGCAATTGTAAATATTGTGTACACTCGAGTTACATACGGGACATGACGACTTAGTTACGTGGTTTTTGTTTGGTGAATTTTGTGTTACCAAGGCTCGCGCCCTTTCCTGCCTTACATTTCTTTGTTCGAGAGTTTCTAGTAAATCCGCTCGCATTCTAACAAATTTAACTAAATCGTCAAATTTATTAGAATCGCCGTTTAACGTTATCTTGTATTTTTCCCACTCAAACAATGTTTGCGAATCGAGCTTGGAACTAACTACATGAATCAACAACGTATCCCAATGTTCTACCGGTTCTTTTAATATTTCGAGCGACTTTAAGTTTCTTATAAACGTGTCAATTAACCTGCGCAACTGAAAAGACGTATCTTTTTGCACTGGAAAGACGTTAAATAAGGCCTTAATGTGATTAGAAATGAGTAACCGTTTGTTATTGTATCTGTCACACACAAGCTCCCATGCAACTTCATAGTTAGATGCACTAAACTCAATCGGTTTTATAACTAGTAAGGCGCTCCCTTCTAAGTAAGATCTCAGATAATGAAACTTTGTGATATCGGATAAACTAGTGTCATTGTGAATCATCGATTCATACATATCACGAAACTCCAACCACTGACTGTAAGTGCCGTCAAATTTGTTTAGGTGAATTTCAGGCAGTTTAACACTAAGCTTTGTTTGCTGCACATTCGTTACCTTCATATCGGCTGGTGAAGTTTTACTGTCATTGGGCGCAGGTCCGGCCGCCTCGCTCAGCAGGAACTGGGCGCGAGCGATGCTGGTGAAGTAGGATGCCTCGAAAGCCTCCCGGTGCTTGTATTGCTCGGTCGGGTCTTCCTGAGTACATTCTATCTGTAATTGTGTATCATGGAAGTCGTTAAACACTAATTCCAACTTAGATACGCGCAGCTCGAGCTCAAACCTATGCTGAGGAGTTAACTTTTCTGGTAATTCACTTAGGTACGAATTAAAATTAGTCAACTGAGCCTTGCAAGTACCACGACGCCTAATATTTTCTTTTAACATAGCATCAGTCATTATTCACCTTCGCGTACGACACTGAAAGACGAAACAGGTACAAATTAATTTAAAGTAAACAACACTTACTTGTTGTAGTTAACGAGTTTAGGTTAAGTTTTTAATAACACTGATTACTTAGAAGGCCTGTTATGATCGCACTGTAATTGTTCACTATTATGTACGTTTCTATTTTTTATGCACTAGTAACGTTAAATTCACATTGTATTCAATATTTTAGCTAAGAAGTGTTTTAATTCGGTTATTGCAATCGGGCCGGCCAAATAGTACTGGCGGCGTAAACAATTTATACCGTTAACTTGCAATCGTCGATAAGTTATTACTTGTATGTGTTCATATGACAATTTATGAAGAATGCATGAATTAGTACGTAAATTTGTAAGGTTCACGTTGTAATTTACTTGTAACTAGTTAGGTAAATTGTATAAAAGATATTTTTGTAGTGTTCTAGTTTCTTTATAGTTTTTTAAATAGGTATTTAAGTAGGTATTGTATGGAATGTATGTGTGATGCAAGATTGGAAAATGGATAGGAAACTTAGCTGGTTTCTAGTAATCCTGGGCTCCTGTTTCTTAGATCCGTTTCTATGGGCTAGTAAATCCTCTCTTGATGCACTTTTGGTGGACTTAGCTTGATTTTTGCAGTAGACTCGGCGTATTAGCTCGTAGTATCGAATAGTTAACTGCGCTGTGACAATGGCGTAGGCACGGCCACGTTGGCTGGACAGTCAATTCGTAGTTACTTGCTGATATGAATTTATTTTAATTATAGAAATATACAAAATTGTAATGCGGGCCGAGGTGCCGCTGCAATCGTAGGATGGTAAGTCACGTGACGTCTGCCGCCCCCCCCGCCGATCAGACCCCCGCAGTTGCCCTTGCTGGAGCGGTACGCGACATATATAGATAACTTATAATACTTAAAAACATAAGAAACATCCAAGACCCGGGAACAAACATCCGTGCTCACCACTCAAACACTTGCCCTGGCCGGGCGAACCTGGGATCGACAGCTTCGTAGGCCGTTGTGCAACCCACTGAGCCAGACCACAACAACTACGAGACGTTACTTGTACAGTCAGCATAGAATAGTCTGTAATATCCATAGCGCTAAATATATATTTATTCTTCTAGGCATCAAGATACGCGATGATATATTTGGCGCTTTGATGCTGACTGTACAGTCACAGAAAATACCTTAATTTCTCATTTCCTTAAAACTGCACTACAGGCTGATTCGTAATTTGACCTATTCCTTGAAGGCGTTTTATACTAGAGCTAAGTTGCAATTATTAGTTTTGGGCTAACCCAGTCAACCAGGAGTCTAAATTCAGTGGTATCAAGTAACTCAAGGGTATATTTTTTTTAACCGGAATTTCAACTAGCAACGGTAATAGTGAAGAAGAAATCCATTTACCATGTAGAAACCGTCTTCCGACTAGGTTTTCCATCCGTCTGGGTTTCGCTGGATTTTTCCTAGTTTAGAGGCCGTCCGGGAGCTATCCAGCCGGGTTTTTAAAATGTGTCCGGGAAACACCAGGATACATTTTGCAGCAAGGAAACCCTTATTGATCTGAATAAAATCTATCATGTCCGGGGAAAATGCGAGTTACTGCAAATATTCAAGGTTTTCGAGGTTTTTGTTCGGATTTGCTATAATCAAAATGGCAGCTCTACCTCCAACGAATTAACCTCTCTGACTTTCTTACATCGACTGCGACTTTACAGGTCTTAGTGACATAACTTTTTAATGAACATTTGGCTCACTTTTACAGTTTTAATAGCATGCAGGCGTTTGCTACAATCTTGCACCATTATTAGGGTGTCGTAAAATTAGCATTGAATTAGTCTGGACTTCTTATAAACTTGGTATTATAATTATTATTTCTTTTTAATTACACGAATTATTAAGATTAGAATCTGAACGACACGTTTGACGACACGTTTGGCTCAGTAGGTTGTACAATGGCCTACGAAGCTGACGGTCCCGGGTTCGAATCCCGGCCAGGGCAAGTGTTTGTGTGATGAGCACGAATGTTTGTTCTTGGGTCTTGGATGTTTTCTATGTATTTAAGTATTATCATTTATCTATATGCTATGTATATCGTCGCCTAGTACCCATAGTACAAGCTTTTCTTAGTTTGGGACTAGGTAGATTTGTGTAAGATTGTCCTTGTGTTATTTATTTATTTATTATTTATTATTATAATCCGTGTCAATTTGGGACATAAAGTTTCTGAAAGTTATTTTATATTTTTCCCGATAATATACATTATTTTTTTAAACAGCCGACGTGTCATTTGTTCAGTCTCTACATGAATTAGTAAGAAAAAAGTTATCTGTCAATGTCTAGTGATTTTTCATATTTTTTACTAATCTTTGTAGACCAAAGTAAAAATGTATCCATAGGAGGCCTGTGCAAATGTCACGTCACGAGGAGTGATTAAAAAAAAAGTATATAAATACTCACCGTGAGTTTTGTAGATTCTGAGTTCACATAACGTATATTATTATGAGGAAAAAAACTAAGTACACACCTCATAAAATCAATGTTCCCAATTTAAAATTATTTAAGATTAATATTTTCTTCTGTTTCCGCGATTATTACTCATTGAAATAAAACAATTTAACGGATTATATCGCGTATATTATCTCATTTTAGTTCCCGACGTTTCGACGTGACCATGGAAAACTGGAAAGCTTCCGAAACGTCGGGAAAGTAATAATCGCGGAAACAGAAGAAAATATTAATCTTAAATAATTTTAAATTGGGGTTTTATTTAAGATTGTTAAAAAAAACAATTTCATTATAAAAAAACCACTATTAAAATAGATGGATCTCGAAAGTTACTATTAATATATGTGACAAAGTCAACACATAGATTCATAAGCATACTAAACTTATTATAGTCTAACTACTATTATTTCATGTGTAATACGAAGTTCGAAACATTTTCTTATGTTAGCTTATAACATTTAATAATCTATTCTTGACTTCACAATCTACTAACCATTTTACGAGCATTACAGTATGCCTTTTGAAATATGCCATTCGATTCCTTAGTTCCTCTCGTAGCTCTAACCACGAATGAATATTACATTACTTACGTCTTTGTCAAACAAAAATTTGAATAATTGCAAATTCTACATCCAAAGTTGCCGTAAAACTGTTACGGCGTACTTTCATTCGCTTCCTATGGGAACCTAATTAGTTAAGCAATGGAGCCTTCATTTTCATCTCTTACGGTTCTGAATTTGCCTATGAATTATTCAACCACTACAGTGCTCCTGGAACTACGATAAGACCTTTGTTTCCAGTCAAGACCATTCATCTTTGTAGGCAGCTAAGAAATTTCTAACGATATATATTGTAGGTAATGTTAACTTTTTAACCATAAAGTTCCGCGTTCGTAAAGTAGCGAAATCATTCGCAGGCGGGTGAGTCTTGAGAATTTGATTATTCATCTCAATCACGTGTCATTTTTTATTGTAATATATTTTGATCTTGTTATATAAAATTATGAAAAACTATTTAATTACAAGCATATTTATCAAATAGGCATCAATTTCAAGGTAAATGATAAAACTTAGTTGTGTTGAGATAAACGTTTTATTAATAAAAAACAAGGTAAATTCGTAAGAAACGTAAATTCAGTCTGCTAGTAACAATTAAATATATTAAATTACAATTTAGCCCAAAATGTATATTTAAGTCTTGTGAATGATGGTATAAAATTATAAATATATTAATTAATGACATACATTGATTATCAAAGGAAAATTTCCTTTTTCTTCAAGAAAATATAAGAAAATTATATGTATGAATGTATGTATGTAATCACTTTATTGCACATAAATTAATACAAAAAAAATGTATTTACAATCACAGATATGTACAAAGGCGAACTTATCCCTGTGAGGGATCTCTTCCAGTTAACCTTTAAGCAAATGAAAGCAAAAAAAGTAAACATTAAAGAAGATAGACAAACCAACTAATTAGGTACTTAATATGCACAAAAATTAAATCGAAGCCAAAATTTTATTCTTATAAATTTAAAAATAATAAATATTTACCTATAATATATACAAATAGATATAATACGAATACTTTATATATATATTACATATATACCTATATATATATATATATATATATTTAAATTTAAATCTTTAACCTTAATGAATAAATACATAAATATAAAAGTCAAAAATGTGAAGAAAAATTATAAAGGACAATTAATCTAGTCTGGTCTAGGGTCTTCCAGCCTTAACTTTTTTAGCCTGGCCTTCAATGATGCTACAGATTGTGATTGCCTCACAGATACCGGTAAGTTATTCCATAATTTTACGGAATGCAAAGTAAAAGATTTCCTGTATGTACGTGACTTATTTGCCGGAAAGGCAAGAGAAAAATTGGCACTCGAGCGCAGGCGGTGGCCACTACCAGTAGCCATAAATGAAAATCTTTCGGATAAGTAAGGAGGTGAGGCAGGGTTAAATAAAACGTTAAACAGCAATGACAGGACATGCACATCTCTACGACGACGGATTGGAAGCCAGCCGAGCTGGTTTCGGAACTGGGATACATGATCGAACTTACGCAGCCCAAATATGTACCTAATGCAAACGTTCTGTAAGCGCACAAGCTTGTCAAGCAGTTCCTCCTTAAGGTCTAAAAAAGCTAAGTCCCCGTAATCGAGGAGCGGGAGTAGAAGAGACTTGGAATGAGATATTTTAGTGTGTAGTGGGAGGAAGTTCTGCAAACGCCTCAGAGAATGAAGCGATGCAAACAATTTCCTGCTGACCTCGGCTATGGGAGGTGACCAAGAAAGTGTCTGATCTATGGTGATACCCAAATTTTTGACAGTAGATGATAAAGGGATAGATGTCCCATCAAAAATAACATCAGGTAACGCCACATCGGAGAGTTTAGAAATAAAGTAAGGGCTGCCAATGACAATTGCTTGCGATTTCTTTGCATTTACCTGTAGCCCAAATTTAGAAGCCCAGTCACGTAAAGACTCTAAGTCATCATTGATGTTTCGAACCAAGGAAGGAAAATCATTAATGCTGGCCGCCGCATAATTCTGCAAGTCGTCAGCGAAAAGGTGATAGCTTGATTGTATAGCCTTAGTGATGCCATTTATAAAAATAGAAAGAAGAAAGAAGTGGGGAGAGTACACCTCCTCGGGGGACACCAGTGGATAGCTCATACCACTCGGAGACCTTGTCATCAACCCTAACACGCTGGCGCCTTCCAAAGAGGTAGTTACGAAACCAGGAAAGAGCTGATTGAGAAAAATTAAGCGTACGAAGGATTCCTAAAAGAATATCAAAATCAACGGTGTTGAAGGCACTGCTGAAATCCAAGAGGACAAGGAGTGTGAGCTTTTTATTTTCGATATTAAAACGAAAATCCTCAGTAACTTTAACCAAGGTCGTAACCGTGCTATGCCCAGGACGGAAACCAGATTGAAAGGAATTAAACAAATCGTGCCTGTTGAGGTATGATAGTAGGCGACGATTTACAAAGTGTTCGACGATTTTCGACAACACAGGCAGAATGGAGATGGGGCGGTACTGGGAAAAAGAGACAGGATTCGAGGTTTTAGGAAGGGGAATAACCTGGGCATATTTCCAGATAGAGGGGTATGAGCCAGAGGTGAAGGAATAATTAATAATGTTACAAAGGATTGGAGCAATGTAATCCGCCACAAGCATAAGCATATCCAAGCTAAGGTCCTCCTCCTCCGTCCTCTCCGACTGCTTTTGTTTTAATAAACTTGAAGATTGTTAGAAATTCTTGCGGCGCAATGCTACCCAGCTCAAATGTAGATGAGTTGGGGTGTGGGGTATCGGCAAGAAAAGATAGTGTAAGATGCTTGACTGAGGGGCTAAAAGTAACCGGAGAAGTGCTAAAATGTAGATTGAGGGTGTCGATATCAGTAACACCAGAAGAGCATTGCAGAGCTTTGCCCACGCCAAGTGACTTCAGGAATTTCCAAAGTTTAGCCGGAGGGCAATCGTCAATGGTCTTAAGAATATAACGTCGCCTTGCATCCCTACAAATTCTATTTCAGCGGTTGCGCAGCGTAATGTGAAGCAGCTGATTTGCCTCTGAAGGATGATGCCTGAGTTTGACATGGGCTCTATTGCGTTTGTCCATGATACTCCTAATGTCATCCGTAAGCCAAGGCGCAGGAAAATGTTTAACACGCATCGGCTTTAACGGGGCATGTTTATGAAAATCGCAAGCAATGTGGCATTAAAAGCACTTAATTTAAGGTCAACGTCATCCATAAGCTCGATGCGTTGCCAATCAATATTGCGGAAGTCATCATGAAGCGCCTGCATGTCGATATCACGGAGGTTCCGGGGCAGAATTATTTTGTATCTGTTTAGGAGGACGAATTTTAAATAACGCATAAATCAAATCATGACATGAAAACGCAGCAGCGTTAAATTGACCATGAAAAGAAATTAAATCTGGAGAAGAATTATAATTTGCGTGCTGAAAACTCCACGTGAATGAGATCACGTGAATGAGAAAAAATATATTTTTTGTCGATTATGCCGAAACTGGTATTAATATAGGAATAACCGTTAAACAAGCACCTGCCCTCATTTACGTAGTTTTATTTTCACTAAACACTGTCATGTCAATTGTAGGGAATACATTTTATATTCAAATACACAACAATGAGAATAACAGTGAACCAAAGCCACGCAAATGATATATTTACCTTCATAGCTCCTCGCTCCAGCGACGAGCTGCAACCTCTCCCCACGGCGTTCGAAGACTTACTGACGCTCGTTCGGGGTGAGAGGCGGGGGCGTCAGAATATGTTATAGGTAGGCTCAATACGTTGTTTAGGGATGCTCCACGTGAATGATAACTTAGCTCGGAACAAACCTCTTACATACATTAAAAACAAAACTACGTTATACACAACAACCATATTTTTTCTTTCAAATCAATAACTTATATACTAACGATTTGGGGAAGTTTGTTAACAAAATGGCGAAGGGATACTGCACGTTAATGAGATTTTATCACGGTTAATTTTACTTAATTTAAACAAAAAAAACACCGTGTCCCAGTAAGATGAGCTCGTATTTTAATGTAAAAAAAATAGTAAGGTTAATATGTTACTTCTGGTACTTTTTACATTCCCTAGCTAGCTAGCTATAGCATGCATTCTTAACGATTATTTATTACATTTATAACATTCACATAGCTTTAAGCTGTTAGCATATCAAGAAATTGAATTGAATTTGTACATTTATAATCTATATTCATTTTTATTCTAAGATTTACATGCACATAATAAAAATGTCATCATAAGTATTTCTGGTTTAGTTTAATTTTTTCCTTAAAAAAATCTCCAAGAGAGTAATCTCTGTCAATGAGTTCCTCTTTTAATTTTACTTTAAATATGTTACCATCCAATTTTTTCAATTCTTCCGGCAAATAATTATATATTTTAGAGGCCGTTCCTAGTAAGCTATTTCGTAGTAATGCTGTTTTGACAGGTATTGTTTTGATATTAAATTTGTGACGCATGGTTTTAGACTCCATCGACTTTAGTTGAAACATATTGGGGTTTGATTTAACAAAGACTGCTACTTCGTAAATGTAAAGACTTGTCAGTGTCAAAATCTTTAGTTGTATGAAGTAAGGCTTACAACTATCCGTTTCTCTGAGGTTAGTTAACTTCTTAAGGGTTCAAAACCCAAAAAGTTGAACGATCGTTAGCCGTAGTTAACTATATAAACCTGACGAAAGTTAAATGTTCCATTGTGCAAAGAAAATAATATTATGTATAATTGGGGATTATGACTAATTTTTAATAATGAGTCCGTCATGTAGATTAATAAAAAATATTGGACTCGTATTTTTTCTTTTTTCATATAATCGAAAAATAAAGGCATTGAGCCAAATGTCGCGTGACGTCACTCGTAAATACAAATTTTACTTAGGAGTGACGTCACGATCCCCCGACTCCTAAACTTTGATGCGATTTATCTTAGATGTTTTTTATTATTTCCAAAAAGCAAAAAATATGTGTCCAATATTTTTTATGATCTTGTTGACGGACTTATTAGTATTTTGATTTTTATACCAAGTCATAATACCTATCATCATGATTAATAAAATTGTTCGGCCTCACAGGCCAAAAGAGATCAGGCCTCACAGGCCAAAAGAGATCACAGAGGAAAAAAAAAAAAATTGTTCGTCGTACAACGGAAACTTTAATAGAAAATGTGATCACTTGAATTAACGTGTCTAACTTTTTGAACTCCATCCTCCCCTACCACATTTAATAACATAAAGATAACGGGTATCCGTAATTACAACATTGTCTCTTACATATTGGAAGAATCTTCTTTGTATCTCAATAACAGAAAATAAGAGTCTGTACCTCCGCCATCCTTTTATGTTTTCTCCTGAAACAAAAACCTCGTATTTTCACATTTAAAAGATAAAAAGTATGGGCAATATGTGAATCTTTCAGTATAACCTAACCTAACCTAACCTAACCTATAATACACAAAAAAATATAATATTAGATTCCGTATAACCGCCCAATTTAATTTATTAAGTTTGGATTTCACCTATTTCTTATTCCAATTGTTATTTTCCTTGTATTTGACGATCATAATTTAAATTCGTGTAAATTGACTTAAACGTAATTTATATTATGAAATAAAGTAATCTAATCTAATCTAATCTAAAAGTTCGGTGAAATCCAGCCTAAGTTTGTCACTTGTAATAACACAGCTATTCTTGTCTAATTATTTCTAGCAAAAAATATATAATACGTTGTAATGTAATTAAGTAATTTTACGTTCTTTTATCTTCTCCGCTTGCAAATGACTACCCACTAATTACTCTGATGAATTCGAACGTATGTTTGTTTGAAAACCCGGCATTTATCTTTCCTTGAGCCCTTCAATCGTTTCTTGTTTACGAGAGTTTCTTCGGCGAGTATACTAAAAGCACGTCGATCCCATGCTTATTATTGCATGAAAGAAGGCCAAGCCATGAATTGAATGTCCATCTAAAATAATGTGTTAAAGGCCCGTTATTTAGAGATGGGTAAATCCAGATTTGAAGATTTAAATGATTTGGATCCGTAAGTGGATTCGATTCCTTATCGCCTCTTTTCCAATCTAATAGAGTACGAGGAGTTACCAATTTGGTCCAGGTAATCTATCGGTACGGGGCCGAATTAATGATCGGGATGCTTCGGTACTGCGGAGCGTAGCGAAGAAGGTGCGAATGAGCAAGTCCGGAGTGCCTTGGTTTAATGGGATGAATATTATAAAAAAGTTGTAAAAATTAAATGTCTATTACTTACTAAAATTTGACGAAATGCAATAAAATAAGTGAAATTCACTGAACCTGAAATATTTATATATAGGTACTTACTATTAAAGGTGAAATAAAGGGCCCCGCAAAAATAGTTAAAATCCGTTTAGCCGTTTTGGCGTGATGAAGCCACAACGACACATACAAAATTTTTCATTTCAGAGACCTTCAAATGTAACCTACAAAAAAGCGAAACGGACTACGTTTCGCTTATTTTTATATCTTCAATGTACAGACATTTATTTTTTTACAACTTTATAATAGTATAGATGTTACGTCATCGCGTGTGCACAAATATGAATCAACAAGTAGTTCCAAAGCTATTAAATTTTACACAAGTAATTATGCTCCAGCATAAATTCTGGTTCTAGTTTTAAATAATGCAGCTGTACAGTTCAGTGGCTGCCGGGCACACGCGCTCATTAATGAGAGAGTATGGTCCACTAGTTTCTAACTCCGTGTTCCAACTATATTGATCTAAATTTACACAATATTCACTCATTACAAGAATAAAACGGGACATTACTCGTATCGTCTATACTTGCTATTATAATGTTTGTAAAGATTAAATGTCCGTACATTGAAGACATTTTAAAACTAATAATTGTAATGGGCTATTCGGAGGTCACTAAATTAGTTTTGTTTTGTATGTGTCGATGTGGCTACATCACGCCAAATCGCCTAAAAAGACTCCAACATTTTTGGTACACAGGTAGCTGGGCATCCACAAACGGTTATAGGATAGTTTTTATCCGACTACGCTGACGAAAAAAAAAGGAGTACTGACTTTTTTCCCTCCCCGAACGAAGTTTCAGGCACCTTCTAGTACTTAAATAAAGTACTGTTTTGTTATAATATACAGCAGCGACAAGTCTTAATATAATTTTGTAAACGACATAGCAAATCCCACGTTGCTTATCCTTTGGGAAACATTTCGTGGATATAAAGTCTAAATGATTCTTTACTTAATTTGCGTATAATGTTAATCAAGAAATCAAATTCCTATGTTTTCATATATAACACGAGTACTATGTACAAGCCTTTATTATTGTTCCACTTAGAAATAAAGCAGCTGTACATAGGTGCCGTAGCTGCCGGGCACACGCGTTCATTAATGAGACAGTACAGGCCACTGCACATTAAATCCAACTATATTGATTTCAATTTACACAATTCTCACTCATTACCAGAACAAAAAGAGACATTACTCGTATCGTAATTTAATAAAATACTCTAGTAAGTACCGTTTTTTATGATATACAGCACAAATAAGTCTTGCTGCAAATTCGTCAACAACATAGTAAATCCCACGTTGCTTATCCTTCGGGAAACTTTTTCCGGATGAAAATCTACTTCACTCTTTGCTTAATTTGTGTGGAATATTAATAAACAAATCAGTTTTCATATTTCACACGAGTACCATCTACAAGCCTTTATTCTTGTTCTAGTTAGAAATAAAGCAGCTGTTCATAGGTTCAGTAGCTGCCGGGTACACGCGCTCATTAATGAGAGAGTTACAAGCCACTACGCTGTAACTCCTTGATTTGATCGATTTATTAGATTGATTCAAATTTACACAGTAGATCCCTACTGTGTAAATTTGAATCAATCTATGACTAAATTTTAATAACTATCAAAACGCGTATAAATATGATTTATTTATTTTTATATTATTCTTAAATATTGTTTTACCGAGGAAATTTTGGAAAAAATACCATTTAAAATGTATTTTTTTTAACAAAAAGTATATTTTTTTAATTACCTTTATTTCCGAAGTTTACCAAGCGAAAAATCTGAAATTTTCTGGAATTATATATTTTAATATGAATATGACACTATTATTATAACCATGTATCTGCCTGTGTTACTTTTTTTGAATCACCAAAAATCATTTTTTAATAATGCGGTTGAAATAAAACAATTTAACGGATTATATCGCGTATATTATCTCATTTTAGTTCCCGACGTTTCGGAACTAAAATGAGATGGTTTGTTTTATTTCAATGAGTAATAATCGCGGAAACAGAAGAAAATATAATAATGCGGTTGGTTAAGTTTACCCCTCATTTGTATGTGACGCCATAGATACCAGAGGCAAACTTAACTCAAGCGTTATGTTCAATAGGAATAATTTTTTTATCAATAACTACCGTGACATGCATCTAATCAATTGTCCTCCTTGTTATACGGAACCCTTATTTGTTTTATGATTTCCTTATTTTAATGCCAAAGTAGGTCTTTTACTTTTTAAATAATGCGGGTATTACACATTTCTTGTATCTAGAACTGTGACGTGATAGCATTCTCAATTTTTTGTCACACCTCATGAATGACATGTTATGAATCCTATAATGTTGAAAAGTAATATCTCGGATCAATCGGGCTAAAGAAAGTCTTAGCACGTTTTTGAATGAGCACATGTAGTGTAGAATGGCCATGTTTAATTTCTTGTAGGAGATCTAGGTCTTATTTCGTTGTATAGAAATGTCATAAAACTGTTAAAACTTTTTTGTATGAAAAGTTTCACGGAATAACTGTTTATTTGGAAAATACCTGTCCCATCTGTTGTATGAAACTATCATGAATTGATGTTTCCTGATGACATATTACACACTGGTTCTGTAGATCTAATAACGATGATGTTTGGTCAGAACAGTTCTACCATGCAATTTTAGGGACAAAAAAATATTCCAAGTTCTATGACGTCACAGTTCTCAATGATACTTTCAAGAAATAACATACGGCCACCCTCCACTATATGCTTCCATCTAAAAACGAGCTGAGAATTCAAACATAACATTCCATAGGGTAGTAAACATGCCACTCATGCCTTTATGAAGTCTGTAAAACAAGCAAATCGCTCGTTACAATCGCAAATCCCGACTATTGCCTCCCGTTACTTATTCAGATCAAACACGATGCGACGCGACTCGACTCAACTCAGTCATGACTGACGAAAATAAAAAGACGTAACTCCGTACACGTCTTTAACAACGCTGAGTTGACGCTATAGTTGACGAAATATGTTTGCGCTTAGCTCGTAGGGGCAAGTCATATTTCGTCAGCTGTACCATCCTTGATATTCAATGTGGTGAAGAAGACATGTTTTTCAGAGCCAATATGTTTACCAGAGGCGTGGCGTCAGAAAAATCACTAGGGAAGCCGAAGCGTATTCATTTAATCAAATTTAAAGAAAAAGGTGGTTATTTTTTCCTTGGGCAACCCGGTGGGACTTGGCTTATATCGACGCCACTGATATTAACGTTAAATATTTTAACAACGAGCTAACTCATTCCCTGTCTGGGTGTCTGATGACACGTTTGGCTCGGCGGGTTGTTTAACGGCCTGCGAATCTAGCGGAAATATAAATCCACATGAAAAGAAAAGTCAATCTTACACAAATTGACCTAGTCCCAAACTAATCAAAGCTTGTATTAGGCGTAAACATTTGTGTTCATCACACAAATACTTGCCCTGGCCGGGATGCGAACCTATCAACCTATCGTCCCCTAATACAAGCTATGATTAGTTTGGGACAAGGTCGATTTGTGTATTGTCCCTGATATTTATTTATTTATTTATTCATCAGGCAATGCCCGTAATTTTCTTTTCATGCGGATTTATATTCTACAAAAAAAGTGTCAAGTCAAATCTTTGCGTGATGATCAGGTATGTACATATGACTTTTACTAACGAGACTCGACTGTCGCACGACGCGCCCTGCTCGATAAGCGACCTCGAAGGTGACTATGAATAATTTATAATGCAGAACCCACGTACCTGAGTGTTGGAAATGGTAAAAAGCTTGGATGATGTCATGTCGTGTCCTGATCGTGTATCACTTAGTAGGGCCATTCTAATTTTAGAGAGTCAGTTTTGGCTTAAAAACTTAATAAGCGATATTCCAAGAACAGTGTATAACATTATATTTATTACCATTGAAGTAGGTAATCATTTTTCATATCGATGGTGGAAAGGAAGAATCACTAAAGCGACATTTTTATCGAAATCGAGTTATATACATCGTCGTTGAAATCCAGGTTTCATGCTGATCTAATGACGTTTGATGTCAGTTTAAGGGTTTTAGAAAACGGCTTCAGGTTTAAAAAGGATATCCTTAACTTTTGCGACATACAAATTGCACAAAAAAATATGTACGTAACTTAACCCTTTTTCGTAGCTGTAGGATTACTACACTTAAAGGATTCTTAAAAAGACATATATTTAACATAACGCTGCTAAAATGTTTCTACCAGGTAATCATTTTATTAGATCAGTTATTTAAACATTTCTTCTGGAAACGGGAACATTTGCTTATTTAAACGTGAGTGCTATATATTTAAATGACAAAACGGTAATTACTTGCGTATTTAATTTAATTAGTAATTAAATAAATCAAATTAAGTAATGATTTATACAATAGAATCCCGCTTTGTACTGGCAATGTGTGGAAATAGGTATGATGGGGTAAGAAAATTAAATTAAATCATTAAAAAAGATATGGGACACGTATTTTTTGCTTTTTTTAAAAAAAAATACTCAACTAAATCGCATTAAACTTTAGTTGTAACATCGGCACGTGACATTTTGACTCAATGCATCGTCTTTATTCTTTGACTAAGTGAAAAGAGAAAAATACAGCTCAAATATTGATATTAATCTACATGACGACCGACTAATTATAAAACCATTGATTCAAACTTAAACGATCTTCACTCATTATCACAACACGGCCAAAAGGGGCTAAATCGCGTAATAAATATGATTGAAGAATTACCAACGAAAGGTACCCTAAAAAGATAAGAGTAAAGAAGGTAATTTCAGAATGTAAATTCGGATTCGACAGTACGAGCTTATCATGCGACATACCACCATATTTTAAGGAGGTGATCTCTCAATCTTACTCTGTCTCGATTTTGTTCTACTATTTACCCGACTGCGCGACGCAAAGAAGGATATCATTCCTCGTATTTTAATCGTATTAGGAGTCTAATTTTTTTAACTCCTCTCACTTATACCCTTCCCGTTGTAAATTTTTCACCTAATCCATTTATAGAATTCCTTATCCAAAAATGTACCGAAAATCCATACTAATATTACAAATGCGAAAGGGTGTCTGTCTGTCTGTCTGTCTTTCTGTCTGTTACCTGTTCACGCTTAAACCGCTGAACCGATTTGGATGAAATTTGGTATGGAGATAGTTTAAGTCCCGGGGAAGAACATAGGCTACTTTTCATCCCGGAAAAATACCCTTATCCACGATAAACGAATTTTAGGCGGACGAAGTCGCGGGCAGAATCTAGTACTCAATGTATACTTCCATTTCATACTTTTTTACGTCCTTATGAGACATTACCAGGTGCCCCGCAACTTTGTTCCCGGAGGAGGAAAAAGTCATAACCCTCTGTTTTTGCTTGAGCGTAGTCACGTAAAAAGTATCCTATAACCATCTAGAGATACCGAACAACCCGTGGAGGAAAAATAGTTGAAATCCGTGGATTTGGTGTGATGAAGCCACAACCACACATACAAACATACAAAAAAACCAAAAGAAATACTTTTCGATTCAGTCTCTCTCGATTCGGAGGAGGCCTCCAAATAGTCCTTTACAATCATATTTTTGAAAATATCTTCAATGTACAGACATTTTATTTTTACAGTAGTATTATAATAGTATTCGTCGCTTGGCGTCGGCAATCTCACTCAAGAGAGTTATACGTGGCAAACAAGATGGTTCCATCCTTTGCATATGTCCAAGCCAAAGCAAACGTCTTTGTTTTAATGTGGCCGCGATGCTGGGCAAATGTGCGATACTAAGCACCCTCTCGTTTGTGACTCGATCCTTCCACGAGATACCTAAAATACGACGTAGACAACGAAAGGAAAACCAGAAAAGGGGTCCTTTGCTGTCTGCATTTCTCTTGGAGTTGACGAAGGGTGAAGATCATGTCAGTGGTGGAGCTTTGGGCACGAAATCCACTTTGGGCCTCAGGGTATACATGGTCTGCCAGTTTTTGCAGTTTAGCCAAGATGATGCGGCCGAACAATTTTCCAGCAATGCTTAACAGAGAGATACCACGGTAAGAGTCACAATTGCCGCGGTCACCTTTCCCTTGAGTGAGATTGCCGACGCCACGCGACCAATTGGACGACCCATGCTACGATTTAAGGATAGCACAAAGCGTGTCATGTTATCTTTCAACATCGATATTCAAAACTGGGAGAGTGTGTCTGAAGACCGAGACTTGTAGAGAAAGATTTTGAGCGATGGTGTGGTCGCACATGATGAAGCTTGGTTCGCTTCTCTTTCGCGTAAGCGTGACCTGAGACACCAGCGCGCAGCTCCTCCCCCTGCATCGACAGGTGCAACATTTATATGTCAAATATGCGGCCGAAGCTGTCGCTCTCGAATCGGCCTTTCGAGTCATGTTCGAAAGTGCCGCACTTTATTGGACGCTGTTTAAATCATCTTTCATAGATGCAAGAGGCCAATGATGATAATGATAATAATATCGAAGTTTTATTTCATAAAACTTCTATACTATTATCATCAAATATAATATGGTTAAAAAGGCGCCTTTTAGTTATTGATAACACCCAAAAATACAATTTCATGTAAACAGTTTGCTAAAAGCATTGTACCTACGTCAACCTCGAATTATTGCGTTGCATGTGCACGTCAGATAAGGCAATACGAAGTTTCGTTAACTGACAGCCAGACGGCAAAATAGCCAAGCAGATATAATAACCTATGAAAAACAAAGCCGTGAAGCAGAAAATCGAAAATGCTGAAACAATAAATTTGAAACAAAGATGAATATTGAACACATATGAAAATGAATATAGTATCAACACATACGTATTATTTTTCATAATCTGTTCTTATGCAGTGATATTGAATAGATCAGTCAGTGGAAAATTATGATTAATGCTTTAAACCTGATGGATTGTTTTCACTTGCAATTTTGCAGACTAGAGAAAATTGTAGGCATCCTCCATGTCATCAAGAAAGGCTAGTTTTAACACATGAAGTAATTATGTTATATTTACAAAAGAAAGATAACTAATAAAGATTGTATATAGCACGTTACATATTACTCTTTGATACAAAGAAACGACGGCAGCTGAATAGGCATGACGACAGGGTACGAAAATCAAAATTCGAATTAGTCCGTATTTTAGATAATAAAAAAATATTGACACGTCTTTTTTGTTTTTTCAAATGAATCAAAAAATACTGATATAAATCGCATCAAAGTTTAGGAGGAGCGTTGTGACGTCACTACTAGGTATAATCTGTACCATACGGTGACATCACGCGACATTTTCATTCAATGTATCTCCGTTATTTTTTATTACGTAAACACAGAAAAAATAGGTGTCCAATATTATTTAAGTATCTACAATACGGACTAATTATTAAAATTTAGTCGTCATCATTATACGAGTATAATACCTAGCTGACTGCCACGTCTTCGCACAGGTATAATAAGGAAGAACATAAGACTTCCCTTTACTGTATCAATGGACTATGTCATAAAATAATGAACTTAAAGATCACTCTTATATCTTTTGTCTCACTCACTCACACACACTTAGTATATTTTCGTCAATCACACCTTGTTCTGACAATTACGAGTACAAACATGCGCGAATATCATCATCGTCATCACTATATCAGCCCAAGGAGGCCAATGCTTGACAAAGGCCTCGCCCAAGGATCTCCACAACGACCGGTCGCGCGCCGCCCTCATCCAACGGTTTCCCACGATCTTCACCAGGCCATCGGTCCCTCTTGTTGGGGGCCTCTCCACGCGGCCAATCAATTAAGTGAATATATATTTTTTCAATCGATTTTTATTACTTTATATTAAAAAAAAACACTGTTTTACTGACTTGATTGATTGTTTAAATAAATTAAAAAGCTAATTATATAACTATTGTATACAATACTTTTTCTACGAGTAACCCATAAACTACAGTGAAATGCAAATGAAACATAGCCAAAAAAATAATAGCAACAAAACTCTTTTCTTTTTTTGAAATTGATTATAGTTTTGTACGGCGTTGTATAATATAGGTATTAAAGTTCAGAGGCATTTAATATAAACCATAAAGTATAGAGTGATGGTCCAATCTAAAAGGTAAAATTCGCAGTGTTCTTTTTCACAAATTATTGTTCAAGAGTAGAAAAATCATATTATAATTCATTGTAATAAAAAATGTGTTTTTCTATAGCCAAAAGGAATGTGTTAGCTATTAGTTTTAATTTGAATCGAAATTCCCCATCTGAACATAAAAATGTCCCGTATTTCCATAGCACACGATTGCAGGCTAGCGACATTCAATCATAAATACATACCGAGCCCCAATGCACACTTCGTATAGGGATTTTATTAATGCCTTACAAAAGAGGCTAAACAGCTCATGTCTCTTTTGAGGTACGTAACCCTAAAACAAATGATTCGACTATTTAAATAAAAATCGGGGTTGCTTAACTTGTCCCAAATCTACGCACCATGTAATGTCTGCTAATAACTCACAGTAAGTGAGCATTACACGCGTACTTTTAGTGACAAATGCTATCGCGAGTCGTGTTCAACTTGCTGCCATTAACATATCACTGAGACATTTTACATACGTCTCACTAAAATGTGGTGTTCAATTGGGAATAATATGAGAGACGTGTGCTTTTAGCGTGGATGTATTGTACGTGTGAACGATGTCTTTTATTCGCCTATTTTTCTTGATATTCCAGTACCTAATGTAGGAGCCAGTTATATATTTTTAAGTAAAGACACTCTACAGAAATCATCTACGAGATTTGACATCAATATGATGATCGTCACACTTTACAGGGATCTTCCAAACATCATCATCATATCAGCCTTTTATCGGCCATTGCTGAGCACGCCACTTATACCGGGCCTGAGCCAATCTCATCCAGAAGTGACCCGCAATCTTGCGAATGTTGTCCACCCAACGAGCTAACGAACACCAGGCACTCCTTTCGTCTGAAAGCGGCCACCATCCCGTTAACATTTTGGCCCACCTGCCATCACTCTACCCGGCTACGTGTCCCGCCCAGCTCCATTTCAGTTTGGTAATGACGTATCCGACGTCTTGCACCTTGGTGCGACCTTTGTGCCTCCAAACATGCAAAATGAGAAATGCGGCTAATGTAAGACTTTTTTTTCGGTGATAAAACTGTTACGTATATTTTATGTCATGTAGACATGAAGAGAAAAGGTCAAGGCTGATATAGAATCGTTAAATCTGTATTAAGTCCCATAGTTTCAAAGAACGATAATCATATAAAATGTAATCACTTATTGCATCTTCAGTATTATGTATAAAATCCAGTTTTCTTGCCGGTGCGATGCCATGCTTTCAAGAACAGTAATAATAGTGCGATGTACGAGCTTCTTAAAATGTATGGGCAACGGACGCCATCATAATGCCACCTCTCAGACAATTAATGTCAGAATATTGTTTATTTTATACGGTGGCAAACAAGCGTACGGCCTGCCTAATGTTATGTAGTAGTATCCTCATCACTCCCTTGTGGGCTGATTGTAACAATTTTTGGTCCAGGATTTATAAATAGGCTGTCCCCTATCCTTCTATGGTACCCCTAAGGATGGTTGTAGGATTTTTTTATCCGATTACTCTGAAGTGAAAATGAAGATATTTTTTTTCTCTGTGGTCATAATAATGAACAGCATTTGTAAAAGGTAAATTATAGACTAAAAGGCAGAAGTACTACAGAGGTTATTGCCAAGTGGAAAATAATGAAAACAATTGTAAGAAATTATGATTTTCGTAAAGTAAGGAGATGCCTACAATTAATCGCGAACAAAGTAGAAGAGGGCTCTACTGAAGCACAATTACTCTTGGTACATGTAACTGGAAATGTCTAATGTTGATTAAAATGTCAAAGTGACACGATGACGGGCGCAATTTACTTCATGTAAATATTACGGCCCAGATTCTACAAGCGACAGCTAATTTTATGTGCAATTTGTAACGCCATCTGCAATACTGGGCTAAATTTGGCTTTTAATTTGTACCTTCTTGCATTCTATGTAATCTATCTATACATATAATAAAGCTGAAGAGGGTCAAAATTCTGTACATGGAAGATTTTGATATTCGAAAAAAAATTGGCCGAGGATACTAAAAATCGATAACAGAACACGTTCCAACAGTTTTTAGAATTTTTGTCTGTTTGTCTGTTTATTTGTGCGCGCATCACGTGAAAACGGCTGAACAGATTTTAATGCAAACTTTACTAATCTGTCGATAAAATTTCCGGCCAGGTTATAGGTTATAAAAATTCAACCCTTAAAATAGGGGGTAGCCACTACACTTGATTGAGTTAAGTTTGCACCTGAATCGTATGGCGCTAGTTAAGAAGGAGGTGCAAACTTTTCTCGAATATGTGCTACAAGCCGAGTATCGAGTACTTTTCTAAAATAACAGGTGGCGCTAAAATTAATATCTTTTTGCAAAATTAACTCTTACTTTAGAAGAGGAGGTACGGATATTAACAAATTTAATTGAATGATTTAATAATACAACAAAATACGAGATCAGTGGCTCGGTGGTACCAACAAGGAGGAGGCTCACATGTGTAAGAATTCGCCCAGGTACTGCTTCAGGTTGGATAAGGACTTTTGAAGGAAACCAACGGCCTGGTTTGATTAACGGAGACGTTATGCAGGATCGTTCTGTCCGTTGAAGACCACATTCGGAGCGTATAAGGAGACCTGAGCCAGGTGACGCGACGTGAGAACTCTTCGGTTTGTAAGAGAGCCGTTAATGCACGAATATTGGCGGAAATGGAAGGTGAACAGGCAGTTTAAAATTCCATTAACACTGTTTTGGAGGCTTCTCTTTCTTTTTTCTCTTTGTTTTTTCATGACATACTTGATGGAGTTCCTAAACTCATTGAGCGATTCAGGACTCTCAGCACAAACATTAACCCTGAAAGTTGGAGTTCCGATCATGCTTCTTCGAAATTTGTCACCTCCAAAGTTATGCAACGGAACCAGTCGAAAAGTAGTGCAGCTGCAACGAAACCTCATCGATGCGCAAATCCTGATGGAGTGCGGCGCCGTAGAAGCCGTTTTCAACCCCCACACCCCCTTCATTCCGAGCAACGTCCCGCTCCGCTTCAAGCGCTTACAGTTACCCGTGACCGTCTGCTTCGCCACGACTATCAACAAGTAGCAGGGGCAGACGCTGCGCGCCGCCGGCGTGAACCTGCGCACGGGCTGCTTCTCGCATGGGCAGCTCTACGTGGCGTGCTTGCGGGTCACCAGCTGCACGGAGCTGTTCGTGCTGATGCCCGCCGGGAAGACTCACAATGTGGTGTAGAAAAAATATTGTAAAATGTCAATGTTATGTAAATATACTTTACATACGTACTTTTGGAGTATGTAACTGAAGATATAATTATATGTACATATTTAGTTGTGCATACATAAACATAACTGTAAATAAAATGTAAATACTTAACCTCAAAATCTGTATTCACCTTTCCTCTAACCCTATTTTTCAATAATATTAGACCTAAATTCGAAAGGTTGTTCGAAAGTATGGATATATTTTTACCCGACTGCGCGACGCAAAGGAGTGGTAATGTGTTTATCAGTCAATGTATGTATGTATGTATGTAAGTATGTATGTATGTATGTATGTATGTATGTTTGTTCCTATCTGGCACGCTAGAGACCAAACGCATGGACCGATTTTGATGATTCTTACGTCAATCGATTATCTTAACTGTCCAAATATCACTGAAGACATGAAAATGATGAAAACTAAAATTGTAAAAAAGAAAAAAAATAAAATTAACGTACTATATCGAGTGGGATATCAGTGAATAGGGATTTTAAAATCATTTCACAGGTTTCTTTTATCATTTTTAATTTAGCATTACCAGTTAGGAACTATAACGATTTAAAGTTGGTTAGCAAGCCGTTCTCACTATATTTTCATTTAATTGCATTGTAATAAATCTGTGCAAGCTTCTCAATAACCCCCACGATAAAGATTGCGAAATTGTCTGACTTTTATAGTTTTAACTAAAAAGTATAAAGTAAATAATAATAATTAAAAAACAAAAAACCCGACTGCGGAAAAAACTAAAAAGAAAAAAACAAGTCCAGTGCCCTAGAAATTTGTTAAGTTATAATGGAAATCTTTCATGATTCATGATCGATACTCACAATATAACAAATAATAAATTCATATATGGAACATAGCGATTTTAAACAGTCGGGACCCATTGTTGGGAAGATTTGCGTCGATCTAGATTTCTTATGGGTCCCGACTGTTCAAAATCGCTATGTTCCATATTAGAATTTATTATTTGTTATATTGTGAGTATCGATCATGAATCATGAAAGATTTCCATTATAACTTAACAAATTTCTAGGGCAGTGGACTTGTTTTTTTCTTTTTAGTTTTTTACGCAGTCGGGTTTTTTGTTTTTTTAATTATTATTTTTATGTGTATATTTCTTACCTTTTCATGCTTAGACTGATTTGACTGGAGGACCGATTTGGGTGATATTTGCCATGGACTTGATTTAGATAGTACTACAGTCAAGGACGTAAAAATAGAAAAGTGGTACTGTATCGTCCGATATACACCTCTAAGTATATAATTCTATGTCTTTTAAATCACGTCAAAAAATTAAATAAGTGCGAAAAACGATTGATTGTGGAGTGTAGTTTTAGTTCGTGGTATTTGTATAACATTTTATCTGGACCTTACTTCAAGTTCCGGCTCCAGGGGAGACGTGTGAATTAGCCGCTTACTGACACAGACTGAATTCCACGCGGGCGGAGCCGCGGGCACAGCTAGTTATGTAATAAAAATAGAAGTCCTGAGTAACAAATTCAGCAACGCCTTGTCCCATTATATATTTGACACTATTATTTTGCATAGACATTACTATTATAGTGTAAACTATGAATATATGGTCTGGCATCTCGAAATCCTGACGGGATGGTTCTTTTGTCAATTTTGAAGACTAAAGTGTCGTAAGGATCCGAAAGATCAGCTATTGGAGTTTACCAAGCAACATCGTGAAAATTGAGGTCAATAAACGTGTAACCATGATCATGCCAGTTTTTGTTTCCCTGGTTGTCCATGTGATTACGGAGTTACGGAGGTTATTATGGCAACCGCATCCAGGTGAGGTACTATATTGAGGTGATGGTCAGAAGCGTCATAATCATTATACTTATCAGCTGAAAGATCTGATAATGTTGATCACACTACTGGACAATGGCGTCCCCCGAATATGCTCAAGAACGACCGGCTGTATGCCGTCCTCATCCGTTCTGACGTAGCGACTATCGGTTCTATGGGTACCCCGCCTACTTAAGTCTGGGTACTTTCAAAAGCATACCCTGAGAAAAACGTTAAAAAATATTAGAAAAATATGTAAGAAGGTATCGTTATTAGCCTGGAGAAAAACTATAAATTCATGTAAAGTAGGCACCTTTAATTACCAATACTATTATTTTTAAATCATATTAATAGTAATATTATGTAAGCTATTTTCGCTTTTCCGAAATTGAGCTTATAAAAATTCGAGATTACTTGTCGAGATTTGAGATGGGATTGTAAAACTCATCTAGCCGCGGGCAATCGAATTAAATTTGAGATTTAACGTTCACTCTAGAAAGAATTTTGAGTAAAAGTGCTTATACAATGGCCCCTAAGTATACAAATACACACTATGATTATGTACCTAATATACAAAGTTACTATTATTTAATTCTGAACAGCTAGTATCAAGCTAGGAGCTAGTAGTAAGTTGCTAGTAGCTTAATCAAAAACTAAGAATTGGGTAAAATTTTACTTACGAAATTTGATTACGAACTCCGGGTCAGTTGAAACCAGTTGAAATCCAATAAAAAAAGGTAACAAAGAAAACATTTTATTACAGTATAATATATCTTAACACAAGAATGGACACGTAATATCGTTAGACAATACAATTATTGTAAATCCGATGCAGACCGGATTAGACATTTTCTCGCCGACCGACCTTTCTAACATAACAATAAGCAGATAACGGGGCAACAACGAACTCAAACTTTATGTTTATGATTAAGCACGCTTTGTATTGTCGCACAATATAATTTTGTTAATTTATTAGTTGAAACGAGACTTAATATTAAACTATATTAAATTTTCTTCGTCGTGTCCCACGATGGCGACTTTTCGTGAGCACGGATGTGGCGCGCGAAACCAAACTTGGTTTTGAATGTCCGCTCACTGTGCACAGTGAAGCTGCCCTTGGTTGTTTAAGGTGTATGCGGAGACAGGTTTGGGTCGAGTCTCCCGGAGCTTTTTCAAATATAAATTTATAATAATATAAATAAATACGAGTACTAGTCGTTCAAAATATCTGTACCTAAACTTAAATGAAGAGAGGACCAGTAGTATTCTATTAGGGTCGGGCCGCGGAGCGTTTCGACCGCCGATACTTTTATGTAACAAATTACTGGTGAATAAAATTGACAAACGCATCGCAGTTTTAGGCATAAGGTAGGCAAGGCATCATTTTCTATTTCTATTCAAAATTTTTATCGAATTTCGTCACGTATGATATAATAAAATCGTTACATAAAAATGCAGCGGTTGAAACGCTCCGCGGCCCGGCCCATTAAATATTTATTCTAACAATGGGTGATTTGAAAGACTATGATATATATATCCTTGATAGCTATGGGATATAAACAACATTAGGATAGAGGTAAACACATTAAAAAGAAAATTAAAAGAATAACTCATTGAAAAGGCATATTACACAATAGACGTTTTTTTTTTAAAGAAAAGCTTAAATAATTATGAGGATAATAATTGGATTGAAGGATAAAAAAACTATGTTTGAAAGAAGTAATGCTGTAAATAATTTAATTATATATAATAATGTCCTATGATAAATATTAGTATATCTACTTAAATATAAAATTAAATTTAAAAATATAGCATGCAATAATTTTATACACAGTTAAACCAAGTTTTCATATGTCTAACGGTAGAAAATACAACGAACCATGTTATGTATCATATATTCTTGTGAATAAATTTCATTTCAATTCATTTCATTTGAATTTAAACTAACGTTTTTTGCACCGACCATAATTTCAAAATAGTATAAATTCCTATCGAAAAAGCTTGAAAATTCATCAAGGCAAGGTTTTTTGCAGCTTTACCATTTTCTTTGTTTCTTTACCATTCAGTCTCATTTATATATACCAACCAGCCTGTATAGCCTAGCCATTTTCCGAAAAATATTTCTTAGATGTCTGATTGAGTGCGGAATAGTACAGCCAAAATGGGAATTCTGACTGTACTTAAATAATAATAAAATTTTGATGTTTAAGGGTAATTTTTATGACGATACCTTACGCGTATCTTGTTATATGAGCCTGTAAAAATAGGTGGGAATGTCCATTTTTAAAGTATGAAAATATTAATAAATGATAATACTATTGAATAACCCATGAAATGCATGGTAACTTTTGTTATGAAACCAATTCGATAAACGCAAGTTTTAACATAGTTGCAGAACAAAGTTCTTAATATCCCCATGTAAGGTAGGAAGGTGTAACGTCACGCCTTCCTAGGGTTTGGTATGGAGCGTTTTTGGGAAAGTCTAAAAATGTGATTCTAGTTTTTTCACTAGTATTTCTATTATTGAAAGGTCGTTCTATGACATACCACAGAAAAAGGTTGTCAACTAAACTACAGTTGATTGGTCCTTCCTTCGACATACAAAAAGGAGACCCTCTATCGCCAAAACTTTAAACAACGCGTACCATATCAGGTGTAAAATTAAGGGATTGTGTCCGAAACACCACGCTACGCTCGCAAACTCAAATAATCGACGTAGCTCGGAAGGCGGCCAGGTTAAAGTGGACTGGGCTGGTCATGTTTGCCGCAAGCCGGGTGAGCTATGGGCCAGAGTGGAGACCCGATAGCTGTAAATCCCAGAAATAGCCAGTAATCGCCCACGACAGAGCACATTGGAAGAAGAAGGGAAAGGCCTTTAGCCTTAGCAGTGAGTCACAACGGACTCAGAATAATAAGAGATGTGACCAGAAATGCTCAATGTCGCATTCTCTCAATGATATGGTCAGGAGCGGGTCCCAGCAGGAGTACAGCCACAGCAAACTTCTCGAAAAGGCCTTGTGTTGAATCCATATCCCCACGCAAGCCTCCCAAAAATCCGGGACATACGAGCCCGTGACTCAAGATGAGATACAATAATAGATGTCTGATTTAGAAATGCTCGAGGTTTTGAAGTTTTCTGCTATTTGTTGATTAAAGTTTATATTCGTTTCTGAAAGTTATAAACACAGATTGATGCTACTTCAAATCCATAGACGGCCATCAATTTATCATAAGCAAGCTAAGGGCTTCATAACGCGATCCTCCGAGAGCGGTTCTTGTCAATTGTAGTTACAATTACTGTCACGGGATCACAGCTGCTGTAAAATTAATTCAACTACGTATAGTTAAATTGAGAGTTATTCTGGTTGTTCACAATTTACACTTTTTAATCGTTCAACTTTGTAACGCTATCCTCTATTATAAGTTTTCTCGTTAAATTTGATACTGTTTCAAAATGACTGGCGAAATAATAAATTTATAATGCATTTGAAACGTTTAACGGCATTTTGACTGCAGGATTTATGGTTGAACTTCGTTTCTGTCGTAAACACAATTGGTAGCATGTTGCAATTGGCTTAAAATGGGAATCGTTTGATGAGTTTTGTCGGAAATTTATCATAAATTCATTTTCCTTTATTAATTTTGTTACTATTATTTATTGTCTTGTTTATCTTCATTTTAAATTCAATTTTGTACGTCCTTTCCTTTTGATTTATAATCGAAGCGGGTAAAAGTGCTAGAATAATATGATAGTTTTATTTTGTTCATAGTTTTTGTTTCCTAATAAATTTACCATCAATATTATAGTTCAATCAAGAAATGGACTCAAAATAGTTGTTTCAGTCATTGAAGTTCATCAACTTTTTTCTCGATTTTTCTGTTTTAGCGTTTCGGCGACTATTAGTCAATAAACTTTTCTCTGTAGGTACAGTTGCCATACATTATTTCGAATATAAAGAAAAACCATGGAACCATACCACTAGATGGCGTTATAGCAATAAGTATGAATCATTTATAGCAGTTATGGTTAGGCTACGGCAATGTATTAGTAATTCGCTTGGCGAGCCGCCGGTTGCGCGTTTTCGTGGCCGAGCCCATAGTAGAAAGATCGAACGCGAAAATTTAGAACACTATCGGCTTTGTTTTAAGACCGCTGCATACTCCTACACTGGCGCTACTAGGCCATTCACCGTCACGCTATATTTACTACTATCGATTGGTAAAGTCGGAAACCACACCCATAACCGCCAGCAATTTGAACTATAATATAATAGAAGTATAGCTTTATTTGTGGCGCTTAGTGTACCTTATTCGATTCGATTGTTCCCTTTTATTTCAGCTGCACAGTTTGGAAGGCGTCCATGATTAGTGCATTACTATTTAATCGGCTAAGACTCAGAATGTATTGATCCAGTGACATTATTTTTAAATAGGCCGGGTTTGTGCATTCTTCATTGAATTTGTAGTCGACATTTGAGCATGAGTAGAGCGGCGATTGTTTGTTTGCTGCAAATAACAGATGCGTGGTGACCGTTTTGCGAAAAAATTACCTACACTAATTTGTATTTTAGAGTATTTTTACTGACAATCGCTTGTACCTACTTTGGAACCCACACGAAAAAAGTTTGTACCAAATTTTCAATACCAGAACGTTGATATTATTCTGGAGTGATACACGATGACAAAATCCCCTGTACATCGGAAATCAGTTTAAGGTCATCGGTATAAAGTAAACACTTGGAAGACCTAAGAACCGACGTCACATCATCTACCATAATTCCAAAGAGCAGTGGGCCCAGTTACGAATCCTGGATGACTCCCGAACGAGTTTGAAAAGTCTTCGAGACAAAGTATCCGTGTTGGACATACTGTTGTCTGCCGCGTACACAACTGGCGAAGAACCGCAGTAGTTGTGGGGAAAAGTCGATATTTAATAGATAGTCGATAAGTCGATAGTCTACGAGGTCGAATGCTTTTTTAAAGTCGAACGTCGACTTGTATGCCCTGAATGGTCTGAAATTGGGACCGAGCGCGACGACAGCGCCACGTGACAGGCGGCCATTATAGACAATATTGTCACCGCTGTCAAACAAGAAGTAAGTAAATATTGTGAAAAATATTAATGAAATCTTGTGTTATTTTACTATATTACACAATTCACAACAACACATCTTACCAGGACCATATTTTTATCTCAAAAACGATTAGAAAATGTTTACTGCAATATGGATTTGACAGCTCAAGTCAGCGACAAAAATTGTCAATTTTGGCCGTAGCGAGCGCTGTGATCGTATAGGCTACCCCCTCCACCCGCTTTGCACTCTGCCAATAGAATCAATTAGCGTTAGGAGATTCGTTTCAAGTAATCGCCGAGCCATAGAACCGTGCTGGTATTCACAGAGATACGACTGAATTTGAGGAGCTAAAAGGCTATTCATGATGGATTCGAATAGTTTGGTCAACGAAGAGAGGATAGGTATAGATCTGTAATCCTCTACACAGGACGAATTATTCCATTTGGGAATAGGCCGCACTCGCGTAAGTTTTCATAGATACGGGTATTTCCTCGTACATAAAGCTAAGTGAAAAATGTGAAGAAGTAGTATAAGCCACTCCTAACAGCCTTATGCAATATATGCCGGAAGTTTGTTAGGGCCAAGGAAGCATCTAGGTTTTAGATATTTTAAGGAAATATCTTCATCATGCTGAGATTTTTATCCAACTTGGATATAATCAGCATTATGTGCCTGATCTTGGCGAATAGTATTTGTTCTGAAACATACATTTTTTGTTCCTGAATCTTGTATGTTAAAGATGTTACAATCAGTTACTTCTTACTTTAATATTGATCATTTTATTATATTACTAAGGATGCAGCATACTTCAAGTAATTCTATCTGTACATTTTTAACGAAAATATGAACACATCGATTTGGTTCATGGAATTCGTTAACATTGTGGAGCCGATAGCAAATTTCAGTTCAATGGTTCAAGAGATTAACGTGCTCAGACAACCATGTAAACCAGTTTGACGAGGCGAGGAACAGCAATCGCATGCATATTTATTTTGTATTTCTGCTAAAACTTTAAATTCTTCTCAAATTTAGTTATTTTCATGTGATAATATCATGCAAATTCTTCGTACAATAATTATGTTGTTAGGGTACTCTCTTAAAGTTATAGACATTATTTTTTATTACACAATTTGTACAGTCAACATCAAATAGCTTGTAGCAACCAAAGCGCCAAATATAGAGTCACGTATTTTTAAGCGTATAAGAATAAAGTTATTTTGCGATATATTTGACATTTTCAATGCAACGGACTATGTGATATGAGTGTACAAATCTTAGATAAGCGACATTGCATGACCAAAACGAAAAATAAATAATAACTAGTAGGGCCCGCAACTTCGTTCGTGGAGGAGAAATTTCATATACCCTCTTTTTTTCGACAGCGCAGTCGGGTAAAAAGTATCCTATAACCATCTGTGGATACCGAGCTACCCGTTTAAAGAGAAAATTTTCACCTGGCATAAAAATTTGAAGATAAGTGTCAAATCACTACTTGTTTTGTAGCAAGTTAACAATATCATGTAATTGTTAAAATTCAAAGTAGCTGTAGAGTTTATTTTACGGGTAATAATTATAATTATAACGTCAGCGTCGTTTAGGACGTTGGCGATAATCTTCTTCTTCGTCTTTTCACACTTGACAGAGTTATTGTGTTCATCATTTCAGGTGTTAATAGTACTGTAAGCTTTACAACACGTCTCCATTCTTCTCTGACCACCCCACTCCTAATTTTTAGACTGAATTCCATACTTACGAGTCCATACTCCAGGAACTCGGCATCAAGCAGCGTCTATCTTCCATAGTCCAGTCTCACATTGTTACTTTTTGGGACACATATGTTGTCCGGGAGAAGTAGCTATATAGCCACTTGCCACACGAAAAGTCGAAGGACCAGTCCACGAGGTAAATCACCCATGAGATGGACAGACCAGAGGGGTTATTGCTTAACGAAATTTTGACACTTGCTATCCGAATCAACTGTCATAGGCCATACAAAATCATGACACTTGATTCTGATTGCGAGTGACAAACGCGTTAGGCAATAAGGGGGGCGATTCGCATTAGGAATGAGGAAGCGATTAGCTTAGCACCATAATGGGCTGGCTTATAGCGAGAATGTGTCGCCGTAATACGCGCCCTAGCATGTGCATCCGCGACACACGGGACCGCTTCAAGCCTGTTAGCAGGTGGCGTGGATTCGACGACGGCGCTGCGCTCCCGCATATAAACTAACTATAACGTGTATTAATATAATTATAACATTGTAAATTTTGAGATAAGAAGGGAGGATGACTAATAACCTGAAATAAACAGCTTAGAATAGAAGCGATTTGCTTCATCATTTCTAATGCGAACCCTATATGTGCTATAACCCGCACCCGTCGTGTGTATTTTCGGAACATTATAATTTAGGTCTCTTCAAGGCTAGAGTGAATGGGGTGTTACTGAACCAGCGAGCTACATATATCCTCGACCCCGTAGTCACTTACCATCAAGTAATACTGGGGTCAATCGCTCTGGTTAGTTTATGAATTAAAACAATTAAAAAAGATTAAAGCTACAGTAAATGGACCACCATACGCATGCTTTAAGAAGGCAGAGATAATATCAATATAATATATAATATTTTCTTCTGTATCCGCAATTATTAATCATTGAAATAAAACAATTTAAATTGTTTCATTTCAATATAATATATATTTAAAAGTCCGTCCCAAACAAACAAAAATGACTTTACTCCCCTATCTGATAATCAAATAAAAGCTTAAGAAAATGACGAAAAACATGCAAATCTTCCCTAGAATAAGTCCATTTGCAAATAAAATGCTTAAATCAATAAAATATCTAAAAGAAGGTTTCTCGACTCCTGATGTTTTACATATTTTCTTAGGTCTTATTTCCATTAAACAGAGCAATTCAAAACATGATTTTTTATTTGCAATTCGCTAATGTGGGTATAAACATCCGTACCTTATTGGACAAGGAAGTCTCGTCAGAAATCGTCGACAACACTTGAATAGAAGAGTGTAGAGCAGTAATATGTACCTAATTTGTTCCGAGTAATTGTAACATTCATTGTGTTTGTTTAGGTCTCAAATTCTTCAATACAAAACTGTGACATAGGCTCTTTTTCCACTCATGTTTTCACTTGTTGTTGACCGTCCCTCTTCAGTGCCCGAGTCGTAGTGTGCTCGAGAATGGAAGTAAAAAAATGGAGAAGTCATTTTTTATTTAGAGTACAAAATAATACCGGGTAATTTTGAACTAAAGTTAATTAATATTTTCTTCTGTTTCCGCGATTATTACTCATTGAAATAAAACAATTTAACGGATTATATCGCGTATATTATCTCATTTTAGTTCCCGACGTTTCGGAAGCTTTCTAGCTTTCCATGGTCACGGGAGGACTGAGAAAAGATGTATTTTCCTCTGTCAAAGTTACAATTTGTGCAAACTACCCATTTTTTTGAAAAAACACAAATAAAGGTGTACATACATGCCAGATGGGCCTAAGCTGTAAAGACAGTTACACATGTGCCAGAAGGGCTTAATTATTTTATTCTAATAATTTACCAAGCAGCATTTCACAAATGAGGCGTACTGAGGAGAAAAGAAACGCTGCAAAGAAAAACTCCCAGGCTACCTCATTACTAATTATAATATTTAAAAAACAGAGACTATTAAACTACTTTAAACAGATGAGATATTTTACACCGTTCGGAAATTAAGGTTTTGCAGTCCTGTGTCTCGCTTGTTCCTTGATGAGATGTATTACAGGATCCCAAGCTGGTGGTAGTGACAATCCATCTTCTCTATTGAAATTAGGATGCTTTTTAATCTCAATAGCCTCGCGTAGCATCCTGGGAAAATATATTTTTTCTTTGGCAAGGATAGAAGGTTTATCAAACTTAATTGAGTGGTTTGGTTTGTCAATGACATGTTCACAGACTGCAGACCTATTACACCGACGGTGCTTGACATCTGCTATGTGCTCCTTTACCCGGGTTGATACACTTAAAGTTAATTAACTAACTTTCTTGAATATCTACTGGAGACGGAAATTAATTAATTAATTGAAAAAGGAAAATAAACAATCGGAACACCGTAATAAGAACAACGCACTTACGGATATTATGAATACGTACGTGTTTGTTTCGTTTTCAGTTTAGATATTGAATTTTGATATTGTAATTTTTATTTATGTTAAAATATTAAACTTCATACTAAATTACAACGAATGCATGAATAAAGAGCTTAGTCAGCTCATTTATTAGTTCTCTCCAGACTAAAAATCCAACTACAAGATAAATATCATAACAATAAGATAAATATCGAAAGAAGGTTCAAACAGTTTTAACTTTTGTGAACTCGATAGTGACGGCAATGAAAACTATTCAAAGAGAAATGGTTTATCTAAAATGGAATTGGGTGTAAGATTAGCCGACGAGGATAGACCCTGATAAGTGGTTCTTGGCGTCGTTTAAAACGCCAAGCTAAGCTAAACATGTCAAAATTTTATTAATTCCATACCACCTAGACATTGATTTTTAACGAGTCATGAGTAAGTACATTTTCTCAGACAAGCAATGAAATGTCGTCATTACGAACGTTAAAACAGGCTTCAAAGTATCCCATTTCGGGCGGAACAACCTGAGAGAACTGTAAAGGAATTTCATACAAAATTGATGGCCTAGGCCGGGAAGTAATTTTTTTTTAATTTTAATGTAAACAGCTGAATTATATTTTTTATTTTTTTTCTAGTGGCGAATGGTTATCAGACCAAAAATATCCGCGTTAATGCCTATTACACACGAACTGCTATTAAGAACACAAATCTGTATGGTTCATAAATATAAAATATTGATGAATAAACTTAAAATATTGTCAATACCTACGTAAGTCACCAGAGACCATAGACAATATTTAAAATCCTCTGCATTTATTTTATTTAGTATAGAAATTAAGATTCTTATTATAAAGGTTGTGTTTAACGGGCCTAATAGAGTCTACTCGAACACTATACACGCGAAATATGGACGACTTCCGTAGAAAAAAACCCTATGCAGAGATTGAAGGGAAAATTTTAAAAACTCTTGTCGTGTAATTTTTTGAGTGTGTATTTTTTTATTTCATTGCATATGTTTGAGAAAAGCACTATACATGCCTCTGGCCGTGAAAAGTGCTTGCCGGCTTCATATCACTATCCGACCTCCCTACGGTGGGCCGTCTATAACCTACTCACCCGGCAAGCCCTTCTTTACCGGCGTCTGCAGTAATGTACTATTTTAATATCTTTTCTAGACACAAAAAGTATCAAAAATACAACAACAAACTTCCAACATCGTACTACGTCCCAATTGATAAGATAAATATCGAAAGTAAACTGAAACCGTTTCATCTTTCGGGCTCTCGATAGTGAACGCAATGAAAACTACTCGAGGAGAAACGGTTTATATTAAATGAAATTGGATTGCAAGATTGTCCGACGAAGACGGTTCGTAAGCGGTGCTTGGTGTCATATCGAAAGTCAGTTTAAAGCACCAAGCACTTTTAAACGTGATTATATTAAAATATTATCACCAACCAATATTTTATGATTTTTTAGTGCAAACTATAACCACCGACCAAAAAAGAGGGTTGTAATAAGTTTGACGTGTGTATCTATGGGTCTCTGTGACATTTTAGCTCCTAAACGAATGAACCGATTGCAATTTAACTTAGTTTTGTGGACTTGATCGAATGTGGAAGTCCTACTACGATTTAATATAATCGGCGCCACTCAGCTTTTTTCTAGATGTGACGTAGGATTTTTATGATTTTAACGATTAATTATGCCACTAAAATCTGTTTTTTTGTGTCGAGTTCCAGTAGATGGCCTTCCCAATTATTTGTCTATTAATATTAAATTAAAAAGCATCACAATGAAACAGAGCAGTTTCAAGTATTCACCCACGTATTTTTCCATTCGTGTACCTAAATGGTTTGTTGTTGACATAAGAAAATCCTAAGATTTTATGAAGAAAATTAATTATAGTCTACCTACACAAAATTGTATGCCACCTCGCTCGAAGGATCGCCCACCTTTTATCCATTCATGTAACACCTGCCTCGCGATGGCTGACGACCGTCAATTTTTAATTAGAGACATTTCCTTTATACTGGTTTAAGGTCACGTACCATGGACTTTATGTAACGAACAATTGTAATTGATCTTCAGTTTTCTTATCTAGGAATTCAGAATTTAACTATCAAACTAAGTAGCGGCTAAGACATCTATGTTCTAAATTTCATCAATATACATCTTATAGTTTATGAGTAAAATGCCTATGACGGACGGACGGACGTGACGAAACTATAAGGGTTCCGTTTTTACCATTTTGGCTACAGAAAAAAACTCCATATACCTAAAAAGACTCCATGTATAATCAAATGAAATTGCTGTGATATAATCCTGCATGCTGAAATAATGATATATACATGTAATAACAATTGCATAATTTATCGTACTTTAGACTTATTGACATGTAACACTGTTATCAATAAATATGAATATGAAAAGTTTCATAAAAAGAACGTAGTATATTGACATTATATCATGCTCCACGACAATTTTGCACGATCGTGCATTTACAAATGTTTCCAGACCGACACGATCGTGAAGTTAATTTTAACGATAAAAGAATAGGGATTCTTTGTTTTATTTTTTTTGAATAAATAAGCCAATAACATACGATTTAATGGTATAAGTATTTTCGTTAATTTAAAGTTTTTCGGCTGGGAAGGGTTATAAAAATTCTAAGTTGTTGAATTCTCCCATCTCCTGTGAATGGAAAGATTACTTGAAACTTGAAAATTCACACAGCAGACATACGAGTAACAGCTACTACAACACTTTGCAGTCAGTTTTTTTCCAGAGCCCTGAACATTAAAGATAAATAACGACTTTCGGCAAATAACACACATAAGATACAATTTCGAGTGTCATATAAAATGGTGACCTTAAAATTACCTATCGCTACTTCTTTTGAGCATAGTAAATAATGGGTTGGATCGCTTATCAATCACTATTTACTTTTTACATTATACTTTTTTATCTCTAACATAAAAGGCAACCGCTACGAGGAAGAGCGAATGCCTGATATAGATATATTGTCTATCCAGATTGACAATTGCCAATGAAAGTCTATGCGATATGAGTCTTGGAAAGTTTTTGTCCTTCGTTCAACCTTTCTTACTTGTCTACCATCTACTTTTTGTTCGAAAATGATATAAAAGACTTGCCTAAAGCGACGGAGTTTTTACCGTAAAGGACTTTTTCATTTCCGTTTCTAAGATCAAAGAATTCTGCTTGAAGTTTTTTTTTAACTTCGCAAACAACTTGAAACCATTTCATTCGATGAAAGCTTTGCGCCGAATCAAGAAAAAGGGCTTAAAAGTTGGAAAACATTTTTGCCTCAAACCAATCCAAATTGACTGGAGCCCGCTAGAGGAATGTCCAGCAATTTTCACGTACTGTCACGGGGACTGCACCATTATCCCTTAAGACACTTGAGTAAAATATTTTGAACTATTAAAAAACCGTCCAAGTGCGAGTCGTACGCGCGCGGCGAGGGTTCTGTACAAAATATTGGCCTAAGCCAGCCGTATCTACGAAAATGAGACACATGCTGAGTGGGCTGAGTGTGGCCGTAGATGGCATTCCCGTTGCTGGGTTTGCGCTCCCCCCACTAAATCCAATTACTGGTCAGGAGGTTTCTAATCAGACCTATCCATTTCAAAGTCAGGTTCTAAAAAAAAAGCTGAGTGGGCTCCTTTTTTTGAAATACCACCAACACTCACTCTTGTTTTTCTTCTTTAGTCATAAGCACTATGAAGATGTTGTACCTGTATGTATTTCAAAATAAATCACCCTTTTCTTTTTTCTTTCCTAAGCTAAGTAAAATGTACGCGGTGTAGGTCATTTTATATTGGATGATGACAAAGACAGAGAGACATAAAAATGTTAAGATTTTCAGACTTTTCTCATTAGTTATGCTATAAGAGCTACTTTGATACCAAACTACATGTTTCTAGGACAACTGGAAGCACGCTATAGGTCGAGTCGAAGGTATAGTCGACGGCAATTTGTAGAGAAACACAGTTTTTAATAAATAAAAGATACCTTTTGATTGCGTCGACTTAGAAGTTTGAGTTTTTTACAGCTTCAAGGAATTGCAGACTTGAGTATTTGATATTAATGTCAGCTTAATATTGCTATGGCTTCAAAGAGAAAAAGAGTTTTGACAGGCGGGCAACAAAGCGCCCGTATAAGTGTTCCCTTTTTCCTTTTGAGGTACGAAATCTTAAAAACGAAAGTTAAATATAATCGTTTTTCTGTTACGCGCTATTTTTGTTGACTGTGACGAATGCGATGAGGTCAACCGGTATAAATGATCCCTCTACACAATCGCCGATCATCAGCGAGCAGATAAGACGCGGTAATACGTTCGAAAGACCTCCATATATTTCCATCTCATTCTAACATATTGCTGCGTCCCGCCTGGTCACCGATAATTGGCAACCATGTAGAGGGGCCAAAAGTTAAGTTTCCCAGAAGTGTTTCATATTGTATTGTTTCTCAATAGTGTACGTTATTTGGACTCAAAATGTGTGGGAAACTTAATGTTCCAAATTGCGCCTATATGTATGAGCGGCCTTTAAAGATTTCATAAAATCCGAACTTTTAAACTAGGTACCTACCACTTTTTCAGCTGTTACACAAGGTGACACCTAAGACTCCTAAGACATGATGCAAAATGTTATTTTCTGAGGCTTCTCACAAAAACTGAAACCAAAATAATTCAGTTTTACCGGGACGTTCTTATATAATGGCATATCAAACGGGCGTAAGTTGTTTTAAAAAATCATATTTCGCTTTTTTCCTTCTGTTATATCTTTACTTTTATAAGTTTTGATATGTTTTCTTAGAGAACTACGCGTTAAGATTAAACTTAAAAACATTATATTTAAGAGAGGCAAAGAACGAATATTGTAATAGATAAGAGTTAATTAGAAAAAAATACTGACTGTTGACTTTGTTTAGGCTTTCTTCTCAACCGTGGTCTCCTCTTGAGAAACGCCGTAGAGTCAGACTTGTAAAAGTGCCCTTGCGGCGTACTTACAGAATAAAGATCATTATTTCTTTATTATTTCATTAATGACGATGAACTTTTAGTATGACTGTTTCCTCCTACACGAACAGAGTTGCGGGCACCTTCTAGTCTAATATAAAAGAATTAAGGAAATTCCGTTTCTGTTCAGTTATCTCTAGCACTTATCCGATTACGTCCTTCCCTTCCTAATGGGAAATTAACTTCGGAACATTACTGATACGTTACACAGAAGTAGCACTAATACAGAGAGTAACCACATTCTGCGGTGACCCTCACAAGATAATAACATTATAAGCACCGCGGGATTAAAGAAAGACATTCGATTTATTACCGTGGTAAAAAACTGAATACTATTGCATATTTTGTATATATGTAAGTGGGCTGCGAGGGTACTTGTAAAAGTGCCCTTGCCGCATACTTACAGAATAAAGATCATTATTTCATTATTATTTATGTTTTTATGAAAAGATGCTTTAGTTATCAGTGAGCATATTCGTTAGTTATCCTATTATGTTACCAAGTTTGAATGATGAACAATACTATTTTTGAATATTTTTCCATAGTTATCATTCTAAGGAGTATAATCTTAACATACTATTTGAAATTAGACTCAACAATATATCAATCCATAATCAATGAACATTAAAATTTTAGTAACTATACTGATCTTTTTTTTCATTGATGGATCTACCAATGTTTTTTAGAAATGCACACCTTGAATCTATTTCGATTTTTAAACATTTTCATACATAGACGTTAAAAAAGTTTATCTAAATTTCAACCTTTCTTCTAGCAACTAAAATTTAATGTTGTATGAATTAAATCCGTTACCCCTAACCACTTCCAGTCATTCTTTCGGTAAATTTACTTCCTTTTCCTTATTTATCTTGCACCTTCCGTAGCATAAGAAATATCTACACTATCATAAGGTTGTAAAAATGAAATGTCTGCACATTGAGGATATTTCGCAGCGTGGGGAGGCCCTCAACTAGATGGACCGATGTTCTGGTGAAGATCGTGGGAATCCGTTAGATGAGGACGGGGGGCGACTGGTCGTTGTGGAGATCCTTGGGGGAGGCCTTTGTCCAGCAGTGGAGGTCCTTGGGCTGATATGATGATGAAGATATTTTCAAAAAGAAATATTGGTACAGACTGGATTTTTTGGATGTTTGTATGTGTTGTTGTGGCTTCATCACGCCAAATCGGCTAAACAGATTTAAACTATTTTTGGTTACACGGGTATAACTGGGTATCCACAGATGGTTATAGGACACTTACCCGACTACGCGGTCGAAAAAATGAGGGGTAACGTCTTTTATTCCTCCGTGAATGAAGTTGCGCGCACCATCTAGAATCCAATTCTAGTATCCAATAAAGTTAGACTCTAAAGTGCAAATGGCAGCTATAAATCATAGCACTCGTACGCTACAAGGTACAAAATGGACTTGTATCATAAACTACTGTATTTTATGACAACAAATAAAAACACCGATATTTATTACTTTACGGGGCTCAAGTCTCAACAGTCGTATTTTGTCAGTTCTACTTTCAGTTACACTTCTTTGTAAGGAATGTCACGAAACGAAAACTATTTTCCGCTCTTCTGAAGCACGAAACAGACCAATCGAACCCTTAGAATGCTGATTTAGGCTTATATAATCTTTATACAGTTTTTGGGCTCTTTGTGAGCATAACAACTGGTTGAATTACTAGCATAAAAATCATCATAGTCATCAGAGAAAGTAACGCATTTTGAATCTATACCATAAAATATGTAGATATCTATATCCATACTAATATAACAAATGCGAAAGTTTGTCTGTGTGTCTGTCTGTTTGTCTGTCTGTCTGTCTGTCTGTCTGTTACCTCTTCACGCTTAAACCGCTGAACCGATTTGGATGAAATTAGGTATGGAGATAGTTTGAGTCTCGGGGAAGGACATTCGCTACTTTTTATCTCGGAAAAATACCCTAATCCGCGATAATTTAAGGCGAACGAAGTCGTGGGCAGAAGCTAGTACTATTATAAATGTTTGTATGGGTCGTTGTAGCTTCATCACGCTAAATCGGCTAAACAGATTTCAACTATTTTTGGTACACGGGTATCTCCAAATGGTTATAGGGTACTTTTTACCCGACTATGGTAAGTAAAAAAGAGAGGTTATGACTTTTTCTCCTCCGCGGACGAAGGTGCGGGCGCCTTCTATTTAACTATAAATGTACCCAACCGTCCGGCTCCGATTTGATTTATTCTGATATAGTATGTTAGACAGTTGTCTAAAATAACACACTTACTTAAAAATAATAATTAAGGAGCACGTATTTTGTTATATCGACTCTTTTTTCAAAAAAACACCCTTCAAAGTTTTATATCCCTCATCGTTGAAAATACACTTTGATTATTTTATGGTCTTGAATACTTTACGGTCCGCAATTTCTTTTCTCAAAATAAAAACAGTACACATTTGGAGGCTGTGGTTCTGAAATTAAACACGTGTTCATTGTTTTTTTCATGTTCTCAAACATGTAATCAAACCAGTAATTAACTAGCAATTTTCTTGAGCGCAACTCTCAACAAGAAGTTAGAGACTAATATCAGTACTTTGGAGGACAATTTCTCCTAATAGTTTGAGATTGGGTAGGGGACAAAGTACGTGTATGTTAATTTAAACTACTCTCTAACATATATATAAAATTAAATCAAATCGGAGCCGGACAGTTGGGTATGTTTCCGTGTTAATTAGTAAAAACCTGCTTTAAATACGAGAACATGCATGTTTTTTTTTTTTTGCTGTATTAAAAGCTTCTTCATGTAATAAACGGTAAAATAAAAAGAAACGAATAACTATTAAAATAACCAATATTTAAGCTAGAGTCTGGCTAGCCAAATATTGTTGACAGATATTTCCTTGTGGTATCACCAATTGTCTATGATTTAAAAAACGGCTAAAAGTCGGGTGTCAAATTAGTAAGTTGGTGCTCTATAAATATTTTGATACTTTGTGTACTAGTTCTAAAATTTGCCTGTAACTATGATTATGTACGTGAATTTATTAATACCTCATACACAGGACAAAATGTGTACAGAAAAGGATAAACTAGAAGTTCTAGAAAATATCAATAAAATCAAAACATCGGAACGTAAGGAGTTACTGAAAACCAATATTCAGAAGAAATCTGCGGACTGGTCATTAGTAATTTGATACAAAAATATCTTGGCCAAAACTGTCTATATATGAGCGACGAGCGTGTCGATAGAATCCCCCCTAGGCCCATCCTACCGGTGCAACATTACTCTAACCCAACCCATGTCTACTTAACCTACTTAACCTAACCACAGAAGTTTGGTGATGCATTAATATTATGGTATTATTGAGCTAAATCTTATTTATTTTTTGCCTCGTTACAATGGTATATGGTGAGAAAGTGTAAACATGCGTTTGTCGTTCACTGTACTATATATACATTGACGTGCGCGTTTGAGTGCACGTCAACGTATATTTTATTTACTTATTTCCTTAGGTTAAGGTACCTTACGTGTGCACATCAAATTAAAAATATTTTCTAATATCAAAACTATAATTCCTACTTCACAAAGTGTGACCAGCCCAAAATTTTTTGAATTTTGCGCCAAAAAAATGGGTAATATTTCAGTAGCCAGACTTATATCAAACATTTCATTCTATCCCTTTCTAGCACAACTGAATTTATTAAGGAGTTTATATGGCCGAACTGTAATATGACGTAAAATAACACGTCGGAGCTCTCTTTCAAATCAAAGACTATGTCAAATCGCTGTCTAATTAGTAGTTTAAAATGGCTGTTGCATGTGTATTTATTGGCCGAATTTGATTTTAATTTCACATTTTTAAATGGTTTTTACGGTATTTTGATATTTTGTTAATAAAAGCCATAAAAAAAATTGCATGTACCCCAGTAAAGTATGTTTTATAGTTTCTTTAAGAATGAGTATTACTCGTATGTGTTCTATATTGCATCTGGTCTGGTTATTTATTTGCAAAGGCAGTGCAATAAATAATTTATGTAATGTCTATAGAAATAGTTTATCCTGATATTTTTCATGTGTTCAGAACATTTTTCTACAGGCGTACTCGTATATTGGTGATATTTTGAACATATCTCGGACAGTATTTTACCACTTACATGAAATTAAACCCCAGCGAACATTACGCGTTCCTCGCTATTTGCTATAAAACTTTATACTTAGAGCCTAGATTTTGACAGAGTTCTTAAAAATCAATATTCTCGCAATATCATTCTAATGTTTTCGTAATTTTCACGACATTATTATGCTAGACTTTAGTACAAGGCTTAGCGGGCTTAAACCTGCCCGTCTCAATGCCTTAGGGATATTATTGAAGCTAGTGAAATGTAAACGCGACGGAATATAGGAGGTTATATTATTGTATTTGTGAACGTAATTTTTATGACATAAAGGATTCTCTAAACTATAAGCAAGATGCTGTGACATGAATTAAATTACCAACTATTGTACTGTACCATATATTGTATCCATAGTTAGTAAAAGTATGACTTGTTTTTCTTTTAAGTGCCGATAATGATAAGGAACCTATATAATATCGAATTAATACTGCCAATATTTAATCATGATAATACTAAATTGTACAACTTCACTTCACCTATGTAATTAATTTTGCTGTATGAGCTTTTGTTAAAACACACTGTTTACAGACAGCTGAAAAAGGTGAAATAATATAATTTAAGACCAGTAACTAACCCTTTTTCTGAAAATAAATCATATTTCATTTCATTTCATTTATAAGGTACATAATATATTAAGCATCTTACTATTACTGAATCTTGCATACTGAAGCAACGTTAATCAGCAGGATAATTTGTAAAATGCCAAAAAAATTATTAATCATACTTCTATACTATTATAAAGACGGAACAATTAAATGCTTGGATGACATTAAAGATTTTTTCAAAAACTTTTGTAGTGCGGACCATTTGAAGGCCACTGAATCTTTTTTTTGTATGTTTATATGGTGTCCTTGTTGCTTCGTCACGCCAAAACGGCTCAATGGATTTCAACTATTTCTGGTACACGGGTAGCTGGGCATCCATAGATAGTTATAGGATACTTTTTATCTGACTACACAAACATAAAAGGGGGTTATATATTTTTTCTCCTCTGACGAAGTAACGGGTACATTCTATTTATAAATAAAAGTTAATAATAATATGATAGTACCACATTTATTTAGATAGGCTTTATACAATTTAAAATAAATTACTATAATTATTTATACAAATAATAATACCATTATTTTATTGTTAGAAGCGCAATTCAGTGGCAACACCTGAATCGCCAGACCGTGGGAGTGATATTACATCGAGAATTATAAGGCAGCGGGCGGAGCAGCACTATTTTGCTTTTCATCTTCATCTGCTTGCAGAGGTGATGGGTGAAGGGACTGTTGCCTCCTATCCTGGCGACGTGGAGGTTCGCCCCGATAGATGCGAAGCTTCTCCTTGAGACACTTACTCAGCCTGTTGAACTCTGTCTTGAGCGACGGGGCCCCCAGTCGTTCCCACAATCGGCCAACCCGGCGTTTCTTTACAAGCAGCTGTTGAAGGTGCCTGGGTAGTGGACCTCGCTGGATGCTGTACGGGATCGTCCTGGCAGTCGCTTCAATGTCATTCGGGACTTCGGCAAAAGCATCCTCCCCCTCCTCCTCGTCCTCAGAGTCTGTGTATAGACTTTGCAGGTCAGGTGACGTTGCACGCGTAGCCGGAAAGGGAAGGCTCGGTGTTTCCCTCGTCTTCGTCTCTCTTCCACAAGTGCAAGTACAAGTGGTACAGCGTGCTGCGGTTCCTTGGTAGGGCTCCAGACGCAGAACGGGCATTTTCTTCATGGCTAGATGGACTGAAATGTCAGCCGTCGTTGTTGGTGTACACTCAGGCTCCACTCTCGTGAAGGCGGATGACCACTTGACCAGTCCAGGAACGATTCTCTCGGACTGAAGATGACTTCTCTTCGACGCGTTAATATTGCCTGGGGTGCACTGGCAGGGGCGGGGTCCAAAGAAGGACTACAGAAAATTCCGTTATTCGCACTTCCTTTGTAAGCTTTGCAACAAAGTGAACTCAGGTGCAAACAGAGTATAGATTTTGAGGTAACTCAACGTAATCGCAGTTTCCACGAAAGCTTTCGCCTAACTAACTTGTTTTGCCCATATGTGGAGCTTATATTCGGTTCAGCGGGGTCACATTTGGATAGCGCTCATTGGCCGGATGCGCGCGCGCCGATTTCCCGCCGTAAATGTGAACGTTTGTGATTGGTCGCCCATACTTCGCCGGTTAAAATCAACACGTGAATTTAACAGTTATCACTATGCGGCAAGATTTGCCCTATTTTTTACTTTATTGAAATGAAATGAAATGAAATTTATTTGTCTGAGATATGGTTAACAATATGGTGGAACAACATTTTGTTATGATCAGCACATCTCGCCAACATTTGGACATGCAAACTTTACAAACTTATGACTAATTATTGTTATTACTTATTTAATTCCAATTGCTATATAATTTAAATTTCATTGATTTTTTCTATTATTATTCATTAAAAATTCTTGTATCGTGTAAAAACATTTGTCGACTAGCCATTTGTGTAATGCAGATGTGAATTGTTTTAAGGGAAGCCGTCTTATTTATTGGTAAATTATTGTACAATTTGATTGCCATGGCGTAACTATTTTTACTGCAGAGCTTAGTTTTATAAGTGACTGACAATACAAGTTTTTCTGAGTCTCTGACAATTAAACTTACAAACACTGCTTAGTTTAATAAATAGGTTAGGATGTAATCTAGTAAATTTGCAGGCCTCAAAAATATACAGCGAAGGTAGGGTCAGTATTTCAAGATCTTTGAATAGAGGTTTGCATGAGGTTCGTGGTGGTAACCTGCAGTTATATATTACTAACGCTCACTTAATTGCTTCATATTTTTTATTAATCATTAACAAACTAAGTACTTTCCTAGGGCAGTGAGCTGTTGATTATGTGTCCTTAACTTTTGTTTCATAGTTACATAATTTAATACATAACAGGAAGTTCTTTCTAAAAACTTCTCTTAACTATGTTTTGCCGACCTTGTTAGGAGCCGCAAAGTAGTTTCTTGTTTATTTCTCTCATTTGTGACGGGCTCGGAAATTTTGGGGCGTAAATAATTGATTCTTAGTGAGATCTGCTGAAAGTAATGGATCCCAAATGTGTATTTACGTTAGTTACACATCCACACGTTAGATACTTTACACCAAAAAGTCTCGAAGGTACCTTAGAAATAAATTGTTATATACCAGTATTTAGTAAAAACTTGATTATGTACGATTAAATAAACCTTTCCTATAATATTTTTTGTCGATCGGTTTAGCTCAGTGGGAGTAACGTTGCCTGCGAAGCTGAGATCTTGGGTTCAAATCCCGGTAAGGGCAATTGTGTCATGAGCATACATATTTGTTGATGAGTCTTGGATGTTTTCTATGTATATAGGTAAGTAAGTCTTAAATATATCGTCATCTAGTACCCACAACGAAAGCCTTATTGAGCTTACCATGGGACTAGTTCGATTAGTGTAAAATTGTCCCGTAATATGTATTATTTATTTATTTATTTACACACATTATAGTTAAATATCTTTCATCGTTTCATCTCAACATAGTTTCTTGGTTGACTGAAACTTGCATAAGTATCTGTACAGTCTAATGAAAGTTAATTCAATTGTCTTAGAAAATGCATACGACTGGAGTTTAGAGATGTCTGTCTTAGTATTTTGTATTCTTAAATAATTTAGTTACTCAAGGTAAACAAAAAAACCACGTGACTCTGGTCGTTCAGCCAATTAAAGTATTCTATCGTATCTATATTATATCTATATTAGTATAATATTCATTGTACATCATTCATATCATGTACATCTTCGGTCGAATACCTAATTCAATGACATTTTGTAATGAAGACATTTGTAACAATAAAAGGATACAGGCTTCAGCAAGTGCAGATAGCTCACAGAAAATAGGTATTGTATAAAAAAAAATAAAGTACTCAGAAAAAAGTTTATAATCTTGTTTATACAGTTGCCACCTTATCAATAACACTCATCTCACTCTTATTTTCTCGATACATTTTTGCAATACTTATATTGACTTGTTTGCGAACAAAAGGGAAAACCCGATATCTTCAACTCTGTCGTAAATCCTTGTGGAACTATTCGGGTCGGACGAAATAAGTAGAAAATCGATTTTTAACGCGGTGGCTACGTGGAAAATGATTTATTTTTAGGAAATTGTTTGCCGGCTACGCTGCTCTGTTCATGTATTTCTCAACTCGAACGTTTTATTTTGTTTATTATACGTATAAGAAATGCGTTAGGTATTAACTAGAAACAAATGGATTGATATTATTTTGTTTGTTGTAAACAAGAAAATCACACGTGATTTTGGTTAATAGTCGGCCTGTCAAAGTAATCTTTGGTACAATAGCTTCCACTGGCTGAATACTCCGAGACACGTGGTTTTTGTTTATCATAAGCTTAATGCCTACTTAACCTGCATATTACCTGCGTTTATTATCTGGTGGAAATAACTTATTAAATAATATTTTTACTAAAAATAGCAACTTTCAAGCACTAAATATTTTGAATAGGGAATCTACATGCATTTTTATTTTTGCTTTCAATATCCTCGCAATATCATTGTAATGTTCTCGTAATTTTCACGACATTATTATGGTAGACTTTAGCACAAGGCTTGACGGGCTTAAACCTGCCTGTCACAATCCATTAGGGATATTATTGAAGCTAGTGGATCGTGAACGCGACAGAATAAAGGAGGTTATATTATTTTATAAGGTACATGATATATCAAGCATCTTACTATTACTGAATCTTGCATGCCGAAGCAACGTTAAACAGCAGGATAATTTGTAAAATACCTAACGAATCATTAATCATACTTCTATACTATTCAAAAAATATCGTAGTACAATCGATTTGAAGGTCATTGAATCGTTTTTTTATATGTTTATATGTGTGGTTGTGACTTCATCACGTCAAAACGGCTAAACGGATTTCAACTATTTTTGGTACACAGGTAGCTAGGCATGGTTATAGGATATTTTTTATTTGACTACACTGAAGAAAAAAGGCTTATAATTTTTTTCTCCTCTGATGAAATTAGGGGTACCTTCTATTTATAAGTAAAAGTTAATAATAATATTATAATACCACATTTATTTAGATGGGATTTATACAATTTGAACTATAATAATTATTTATACAACTAATAATACAATTATTTTATTGTTAGAAGCCCAATTCAGGTGTTGCCATTGATGGCAACACCTGAATCGCCAGACCGTGGGTGAGATATTTCATCGAGAATTATAAGGCAGCGGGCGGAGCAGCACTATTTTGGTTTTCATCTTCATCTGCTTGCAGAGGTGATGGGTGAACGGACTCTTGCCTCCTATCCTGGCGACGTGGAGGTTCGCCCCGATAGATGCGAAGCTTCTCTTTGAGACACTTAGTTAGCCAGTTGAGCTCTGTCTTCAGCGACGGGGCCTGCAGTCGTTTCCACAATCTTTGAAGCCGGCGTTTCTTTTCAAGTAGCTCTTGGAGGTGCCTGGGTAGTGGACCTGGCCGGATGCTGTCCGGGGCCGTCCTGGCAGCCGCTTCAATGTAGTTCGGGACTTCGGTGAAAGCATCCTCCTCCTCCTCCTCAGAGTCTGTGTATAGACTTTGCAGGTCAGAGGATGTTGCAGGCGTAGCCGGAAAGGTAAGGCTCGGTGTTCCCCTGGTTTTCGTCTCTCTTCTACAAGTGCAAGTACAAGTGGTCCGGAGTGCTGCGACTCCTTGCTCGGGCTCCAGATGCAGAACGGGCATTTTCTTGATAGATTTCCGTTAGCAAATTTAAGTAATCCTGCTCGAAGGACTGAAATGTCAGCCTCGTTGTTGGTGTACACTCGGGCCCCACTCTCGTGAAGGCGGATGACCACTTGACTAGTCCAGGAACGATTTTCTCGTACTGAAGATGACTTCGCTTCGACGCGTTGATATTGCCTGGGGTGCACTGGCAGGGGCGAGGTCCAAAGAAGGACGACAGAAAATTCCGTACTTCGCACTTCCTTTGTAAACTTTGAAACAAAGTGAACTCAGGTGCAGTAGAAAACAGAGTATAGATTTTAAGGTAACTCAACGTAATCGCAGTTTTCACGAAAGCTTCCGCCTAACTAACTTACTTTGCCTCGATGCGGAGCTTATATTCGGTTAAGCGCGGCATGTTTGGATATCGCTCATTGGCCGGATGCGCGCGCGCCGATTGGCCGCCGTGAATGCGGACGTTTGTGATTGGTTGCCCATACTGCGCCGATTAAAATTAACACGTGAATAATATTTTCTTCTGTTTCCGCGATTATTACTCATTGAAATAAAACAATTTAACGTATTATATCGCGTATATAATCCGTTAAATTGTTTTATTTCAATTAACACGTGAATTTAACATTTATCAGCATGCGGCCATTTTTGCCATATTTTTTACTTTATTGCCAACGCTCACTTAATTGGGAACATAATGTTTCACAAAGGTGTGCATTTTATATTTTTACCCGATAGGATACGTTATATGAACTCAGAACCTACGAACAGTTTATTTTAGCATCGTACTGTTTTTTAGATATATTTTTTGAAACACCCGTCGTGACATATTCACAGTTCCGTCGTATGAATACATTTTTACTTTGGTCTACAGAAATTAGTAAGAAAATTAAAAAAAAAAACATGACATTGACAGCTAACTTTTTAATTTTACTTACTGATCTATGTAGAACAAAGTAAAAATGTATTCATACGAGGGAACTGTACAAATGTCACGACGGGTGTTTAAAAAAAGATATCTAAAAAACAACACGATGTAAAAATAAACTGTTTGTAGATTCTGAGTTCATATAACGTATACTATCGGGAAAAAATATAAAATGCACACCTTTGTAAACTTATGTTCTGTTATATAAGTATATGTATTAAATATATCGTCGTTAAGTACCCATAACACAAGCCTTATTGAGCTTAAGATTTGTGTAAAATTGTCCCGTAATATTTATTTATTTATTTACCCACATTATAGGTTAGTTTTTTTCGACGTTTCATCTCAACATAGTTTCTTGGTTGACTGAAACTTGCATAAATATCTGTACAGTCTAATGAAACTTGATTCAATCAATATGTGAGTAGGAAATCTTTTAGTTTATTGAATTATTGGCAACAACAGAGGAAGGATTTCGTAGATATAGTTTGTTGCATAAATATAGTAACGTACTCGTATATAGGTTAGGGTTGACAAAAATCATTTTTATGAAAAAAAAAACGGGTGTTGTATGTTTTTTCAAACAAAATATCATACTGGTTAAACCGCGAGGCAATACTTGTTAAGTGTCTTATTAAAGGCGCCTTCTATTTCCTTGTAACATTAATTTTAACCTAAAACCAGCAATATAATCAGCCTAAAGCAGTAATCACGTCTTTAGAACCTAACTAAAATATTAAATACAAATAACCTGAAATAAACAGCTTAAATCTTAAATATGTCAAGTCTGTCTAATTGTAATACTTTAATTAGTAAGTCTGAACTCATACATCCCTTATGTAAGTAAGGAAATAGCCGCGTTTGTTACAGCTATGTCTTGGAAAATACTTACATACAACAGGAGTTTAGAGATGTCTGTCCTAGTATTCTGTATTAATAAATAATTTAGGTACTCAATGTAAACAATAAAACCACGTGACTCAGGTCGTTCAGCAAATTAAAGTATTCTATTGTATCCTCGGTACAATGATATTAGTATAATAATATTATTTGTACATCTTCAGTCGAATACCTAATTCAATGACATGTTGTAATGATATTACTACTATTATACATTTGAAACAATAAAAGGACAGGCTCCATCAAATGCAGATAACTCACAGAAAATATAACTAGGTATTGTCTAAAAAAAATAAAGTACTCTGAAAAAAGTTTATAATCTTATTCATACTGTTGCCACCTTATCAATAACACTCATCTCGCTTTCATTTTCTCGTTACATTTTTGCAATACTTAGATTGACTTGTGAGCGAACAAAAGGGAAAACCCGATATCTTCAAATCCGTCGTAATTCCTTGTGGAACTATTCGGCTTGGACGAAATAACTAGAAATTTATCGATTACCAGCGCGGCGGCTACGTTGAAAATGATTTATTTTTAGGAAATTGTTTGCCGGCTTCGCTGCTCTGTTTGGGTATTTCTCGACTCGAACGTTTTATTTTGTTTATTCTAAAAATAAAAAAAGCGTTAAGTATTGACTAGAAGGAAATGGGTTGATATTGTGAGGCAGTGTCTTGACAATTACAGTGCAATATTATGTCGAAATTAATTTAATGTAATGATAAGTTGTATTGACACTGACCGTATATTTAATGTTATATTAATATTTTTTATTTCAAGTTTTGACATTATTAAAATACTCTGTATGAATTTTCGTGAATTAACTAACACCAATTCTGAAAAAATATTTAAAATTTAGGTTCGTTGTGCTGAACCTGTATACCTGGAATTTTACTTTATTATTAATAGTGTGTAAATGTTTTGATGTGTAACTGTTAACGTGCATGTGTTTGACATTCATTAAATAAATAAATTACTGTGTTTGTTCTAAATAAAAAAGAGCACACGTTATTTGGGTTGACAGTCAGCCTATCAAAGTAATATTTTTATCTGTTATTATAAAAAAAGGTTTATATTCTTTTGTATGTTCTAAAGAAAAAAGCTTACGTGATTTGGGTTGATAGTCGGCCAATCAAAGTAATATTTTAACCTGTGATAAATAAAGTATTAAGTAGAAGGAAATAGATTGATATTACTTTCTTTGTTCTAAACAAAACAAAAACACGCGTGTTTGTGGTCGACAGTCAGCCTATCAAAGTAATCTTTTAATCTGTGATTAATAAAGCGTTCGGTATTAACTAGAAGGAAATAGGTTGATATTACTTTATTTGTTCTGAACAAAAAAAGCACACGTGATTTGGGTTGATAGTCGGCCTATCAAAGTAATCTTTTAATCTGTTATACAATACCTTCCACCGAATGAGTAATCCGAGACACGTGGTTTTTGTTTATCATTGGCTTTATGCTTACTTAAACTGCATATTACCTGCGTTTCTTATCTATGTGCAAATAACTAATTGGTGGGAGTGGCAACCAACCTTTTAAGTACTAAATATTTTGAATAGGGAATCTGCATGATTTTTTATTTTAGCTTTATTAATAACTCATTCATGTAATAAACAGCAGAGATTATAAAAATAACCAAGATAGAAGACATCAAATATTTCATTATGTCTCTTTCTAGCAAAACAGAATTTAATATGGCGAGTTTATATGGCCGGAGTGTACTATGACGTAAAGTACATGTCGGACCTCTCTGTGAAATCGCTGTCTAATTAGTAGTTTAAACTACCTATATCATGCATATTTTTCGGCGGATTTTAATATTAATTTCACTTTTTGAAAGCATTTTTCGGTATTTTGTTACTAAAAGCAATAAAAAAAAATCAAGCATGTAGACTGTGTTTAGATCTGAATTTCAACTAGGTCCAACACTAAAATTAGTTTCACGGAATTGATTTGGCACAAAGTAATGAACGAACCAAATTAAAGGTTTTTAAAAAAGCATTAAGTATAATTAGGTGCACGACACCCATTTAAAGGCGTGTAGTCAGTAACTGTTGTTAATAGTAAAACTTACGGATGGCAGGCAGCAGTTTAAATTAGGACCGAAAATTATCGAAAAAGCGGAAATTCACACACACACACAGTCCTTGTCAGGGTCGCTTCGGTATTAATTTTCAAAAATACTACTAAAACATAAAATTAAAACTATACGGTAAATATAAAATTAAAACATAAGTAACTATTCTTCTTCTTGGACGCAGTCTGATAAAAACGAATAAAGCAAGACTATATTATATTAGTGCGTATAGCTTGTCAGTTTTCTACCGACACGTTTTATTTAGGAAGTGCATAATTTATGATCAAGAAGACTTAGGTCAGGTCTCTGGAATGTAATCTCCTACCGCCCACCGTAATTTATTCATTTTTAAATTTCACACCTTATAGAATTTGATGAGAGTTCAATACTCAATTTTAATTTATTTTTATGTATGTATGCCGCCCCCGTTCTCGGGGAACGTGTTTGGAGCCGAAACCAATGCGTAGATTCTTTTATGACAAGTTAATGAAATGTAAGGGGTACAATACACCGCGCGGGTGCTGTTCCTGTCTGTTTCATGGGACGCACATAGAGACAGCACCCGCTAGATGCAGGAACTATATGAAATTGATGGGATCTAAATATACTGGGTCATGGAATTGAAATTATGGACTAAATGGCTATTGCTTGAGGCAGCTGGACCCGCGACGAGACCTCAGGTGGGTGACGACGCATCTGGATTGCAAGTCGCCACTAGACCTCATACGCCCAAAACATTACAAACAACGCGTAAATATGTCGTTAATGGAAGCCCTTATGAAGTCAGAAAGTGGAAATACTTTTGTTAATAAGAGTGTATATCTACATTACTTTATTGAATTCCTATTTTGTACAAACTTCTTTTGTTAGAATCATTTTTCCAGTTTAGAGTGGCCAAATCGTATATGAGCAAGAGCAAGTAAGAGAATCATCACGCGTGTGTCATTAGGTCTCAGTAAGCAAAAGTTCTCTGGGCATAATTTAGCTACTTAAATGTTTAAACTAGCAACAACAGCCAAAATTCAAAGGCAATCTATTTAAATATCACGTAGAACCATATTTCAAAAGTTGAAAACAGCCAACACGCAACCGTGATTGAATGCAAGTGCATGCAGGCCTTACAAAAAGCCTACTGCACCGGTGTACCGACGAACTGAATTTGTTTGTCCGGGTCAGAGGTGAAAGAACTCTCGCGTGATCACGTCGTGTGGCGAACTGCAATGCCTCTGATGTACGAAGGTGCGGTGAAGACCTAAACTGTTCGTTTCGATAGATTAGACGGGTTAGATTTAGACTGTATTTTATCCAAATCTAGGCGTATACGAAGGTCAAAATTCATAGTTTCTAATGATCCCAACAATATTCTAAGGTTCATAAAAAAGTTCGAATTGTTTTTGTTCAGGAGACTCGTTTTAGGCGCGGTCGCATCCTGAAATTTTGGAGGGAATGACAAAATACGTCGAGTACCTACAATACACAATTTTAATGCACACATTATAGAATAAATTAAAGTCTTATTTTTATTGGTTTTTTTTTTGCTTTTTTTTTAATTTTAGGTGATTTTATAATTTGACGTGTACGATTTTGGGGGGTTATGTCCCTTTCAGACCGCACCTTACTCATTTTCTCATAATTCTAATGGAAGTAGAAGTGCGCTCTGTTCTTTTGTTTCATCATTAAACTCTTAACAATGTGTCTGATTGTGAATTATCGTGTCGCACGGCGAGAACTGTAGCTAACTTTGAAACCGGCAAAGTTTCTCATAACGTAGTCACGAAAATTAACGTGTTTATCAGTATTCGTCACATACGTCACATTAATTATACGGGACTTTGCGTAAATATGACACAAATTGAGTTTCGGAACGTGTTCATTATGAACATGTAATTACTTTGTAACTATAATTTTAGGCAGTTAAGTCATGTGAATTTATCTTTTATGCAGTTAACTTACACACTTACAATTAACACGGCGATATTTGTGTACGTTAATTAATTAGTATTGCGACTAACTCATCATCATAACCATCACCATCATCATCATCAAAAGAACTCATGCATCTTGATGTCATCAACCTTAATTTAAATAGCGTCTACTACTGACAGATATATACATATTTTTTCTTGTGATTGTGCATTAATGCAATTATTAAAAAGCAGTAGATATCTTATCTATAAAAAGTGATATAAATACATTTCTATGCCCACGAGTTTAATTTGAGTTGAGGCCTGCTAACTCCATCAGGCTTCCATTTTTCTTTTGTTATCTGCGCTGTGTTGAATTATTAAAGCATTAAAAAAATAATTATTTTCTAATTGACCTAACGCCAATGCAGACTATTTTAAGAATTTACAACTTTGCTAATTATTAATTATAAGCATTTCACCGTTTATGAATCACGTTATAAGTTAGGGGCCTTATCAACGCTTACGACTCACAGACATGCGATTTTTGTAGCCAACGACACTTCAAAGTTATATTACTTTTAAACTTTACTATTTTTCTATTGCTGCTTGTAAATTACCAAAAAACCTACTAGGCTGGATTATAAAAGGAAAACCCAAACCATTAACATGTCAGTTTTAGTAGATACTTATTATCTTACCTTTCGTATACAAAGATACTCTTTAATAGACCAAAATTATAAACTCGTTTTAACCATTCTTACATGTTGCGAATACAAACATTCCATAATCTTTAATCATAAAGACAAACACATTACAATTTTATTCCCTGACAGATAATACATGTAATTTTTTTAAACAAGATCTCATTAATAATTTCTTTGCAAAAAAAAGCCAATATTTTTTTTCTCAACTGTAATATAAAATAACGATAACTTTGTTCGCAGAGGATAAAAGTCAAAACCCGTCTTTTTTCGAAGGCGTGGTCGGGTAAAAAGTATCGGGTAACGATCTGTGGATACCCAGCTACCTGTGCACCAAAATTACCAAAAATGAAGATGACTTTGCGTGATGAAGCCACAATGACATACAAACATACAAGAAATAAAACAAACATTTTTAGTTACATTCACCTTTAAATAGTCCGTATAACAGTACCTATAGATATGAGCGGTGTCACACCATCTAGAGGTACATTCAGGGATCAGAACCGGTATTTTTAAATATTCTTAAATACACGCTTCATCTGGTTTTTTTTTAAACTGTATTTAAGTACAAGAGAAATTAATCAAAAAACACTTGATTAAAGTCCTACAGATTTAATAAAATAGACGAAAATCTCGTAATAGGGTACTTGACTGACAGATCAAATCAGTTCCTTTTTATGAACTGTCAAAATGGTCAGAAAGTATGAAATTTGAAAGGAAGAAAGGTTTATGACGTCATAATTCTATACGGTCAATTTGCCTCCTTATTTTTAGTTTTTGATCATTTTAAAATCGCCAAAGGCTTAAAAATAAGTATTCATTAATATTTTCTACTTATTTTCAGAAATAACATTTAACTGAGCGTGCATCATTTATGTTGACTACAAGAAAGTACCCAATTGTTATTTCGGATATTTTATATGAAAAAATACCTGTTCTGATCCTTGCGTAAATTAAACCTAGTATGTTACATGTATACCTATACCTACAATCGTTCAAATACATAAATGTATATTGCAATACTGTTTTGTAAACTGTGCTCTAAATAAAAACAGTTCACAGTTACCTTCGTGCATCAGTCTTTGGGGAGGCCTTCGTTAATTTATAGACATCGGATATCCGGAGATAGTACCGTCTAGCCGCCAACTAATTTACGTCATCAGAGAATACTACGGCTCAGGTAATTTCATTGTGGTAAACCGAGTTAAGAATGGCTCGCTTTTACTATGCTTTTGTCACAGCTATAAATAATAAACGGCATACCGTTTGTGTGAGTTTTCGTGATGACGTATGCTCGTAAGGAACCCAGAGAACTTTGACCACGTATTCCCGAGGTCATCTTAACTATTATAAAGTTGTGAAAGTAAAATGTCTGTACATTAAAGATATTTAAAAAAAATGACTGTAACAAACTATTTGGAGGTCGTAAAATCGAAAAACATTTTTTTTTAAATTAATGTACCTATGTTTGTATGTGTGGTAGTGGCTTCATCACGCCAAATTGGCTAAACGGATTTCAACTATTTTTAGTACACGGGTAATTACACAAATAATTACTTATAGTCAAGTGCTTTCAGTTTAAATACTATTTAGTGACCCATTTCGAATGGTTTTATAATTTTCCGAAAACATAAAAATGATTAGGGCCTTAATAAACTACCCGGGCCTTATTAGGCTAACTTGTACGTTATTTTTGTTTGAATTGTAATACAAAATAAGACGTATAAACACATGTATGTCATTTCTACGTCTGTTTAAATTTATAAAAAGTAATACGGGCTGACCTCAAAAAATAGCTATTTTAAAGTAATAATTATATAAAGCAAATCGAAATTAGGTGGACCTTATTACGCTCCGGTATCTTATTGTAAAAAACGCACGCCTCTTGCATGAAAATTCGTATAAAATAGATACAAAATACATGTGTAAATATAAAGCAAAAATAGTAAAATGAAAACGACGATACGAAGACTAAATTAATACCTCGGGCAAAATGAAGAGACTACTATTATTTATTCAATGAATTTTTAGCACATTGCGTAGAAAAAACGACACGACACGTATACAACATCCGTGTGACCTTTACCTTCCCTTCATCTTATAAATAATTCTATATGATGTACCATTGCATTTATTTTGATCAAAGGTTAGGAGCTATGTCGCCTGAGAGCAGTTTTCTTTTGCCCTAAAAGGGGATCCTAGCTTCAATATTTTTAGGGTTTTGCTTGCGATAATTTTGCTAATATGTTACTGGCGAAGTAACTGGTAGCACTTCTATGAAAGTAGGTAATGTTCATTCATTTATTTATTATTTACTAGCTTCTGCCCGCGACTTCGTCCGCCTAAAATTCGTTTATCGCGGATTAGGGTATTTTTCCGGGATAAAAAGTAGCCTATGTCCTTCCCCGGGACTTAAACTATCTCCATACAAAATTTCATCCAAATCGGTTCAGCGGTCTAAGCGTGAAGAGGTAACAGACAGACAGACAGACAGACAGACAGAGAGACAGACACACTTTCGCATTTATAATATTAGTATGGATTATTGTCGAAGAATTTTTTGATTTATTAACTTCATGTATCCACTAGTAACTAACAAAGCTCAATTAATTAACTGAGGTGTTTCTAGAGTGCTATAACATAGGATTCTGCAAGAAGCGAGTTGACACGGCACTCAAAGGTTTGGAGCGTATGGGCGTCTCCCGCGCTACATATGACCATTGCCCATGGGCGACGATGACCACTTTCTATCAGGTGGCTTGTCTGCCTGCAACATAAAACAAAATTAGGAGAGAGGAAGGAACTGCAATTTTCAAATCAAATCAAGTATTTTCTTTTTGAAGAATATGGAATACAAGCTTTTGCCTGCGGCTTCGCCCGCGTACTACATGTAATTTTTAACCGTCTACAGAAAAAGAGGTTTTCAGTTTGACCCTTATGTAGGAATGTATGTATTATCTCGCGTTTGGCTGAACCGATTTTGATTCGGTTTTCGAAAAAGTATTTGTTACCTTCTGGAGGTCTCGGTATACGACGTTTTGGTAAAGGCAGTTCTCTTTCTTTTTAAAGAAATGATTGCAATAATGGTTGAATTGTTACGCCGGCAATGACTTACTACTACTAAGAGATTATGACTAATGCAGATTTCTACTCTTGAATAAAAATTTTTGCCCGCGGCTTCGCTCGCGTCAAATTCGGGGTCATTTTGAACATAAAAATCAGCTAAGAGCACGTCGGACCATGCTTAGTGTACGGTTCCGCAGCCGTTACTACAATAATAAGCACTACAGAACAGCAAAAGAGGGTATCTTCATGCTGCTTACGTCCTTTTGTTGAGAAGCGCAGTTTATCGGCAACATCTCAAAAACCGTGAATCCGATCTTATTGCACACACTACGGTTTCAAAAATAGAGGGAGAGGGGAAGGACACAAAATATTCCCTTATTCAATTTTTTCTCTTAAAAACCTCAGTGTTTTCACCACCCAAAGGTTGTCTGGAAGAGATCACTGTTTAGCGATAAGACCGCCTGTTGTTTACCTCTCCTTGAATGTATTGTAATTAACGTCCCAAAAAATCATAAAAACGACACCTATATTGATATTTTCACATTTCATCCCCATCGCACACTAACAGTGAGATGATATTTCACGTCTGCTACGTTGGATTTCAAAATCAATGCCATTTTCGTAATTACCATCTCAAAGAACCATAAAAACGACAGCCATATTGATATTTAGGCATTTCAACCCCGTCACACCTCAGCAGATTTCAAAATCGTTGCCATTTTCGTAATTTAACGTGCCAAAAAACCATAAAAACGACATTCATATTGATATTTAGGCATTATAACCCCGTCACACCTCAGCAGATTTCAAAATCGTTGCCATTTTCGTAATTAGCGTCCCTAAAAACCATAAAAACGACACCCATATTGATATTTTGATATTTCAACCCCATCGCGCACCAACACGGAGATGATATTTCACGTCCACTAAATTGGATTTCAAAATCGATGCCATTTTCGTAATTAATGTCTCAAATAACCATAAAAACGACAACCAAATTCATATTTTGACATTTCAACCCCATCGCACCCCGACAGGGGAGATTGCATTTCACGTCCATCACGTCCTTGTTGTTTTCGTAATCAGCGACCAGATAAACCAAAGAAACAATACCCATGCCGACTTCTCGACTCTGTAACCAAATTGCCCCTTTTAGAGATTCAATTTTCAAAAACCCTGAAACGCGTATTTACTCATTTATTGTTAAAAATAGTTGTGTGAAGTTTAGAGTTAAATAGTGGAAACTGATCGGATTTCCCCATACAAACTTTGGACCCTCATTTCATCTTCTTACGGGTTGAATTTTCAAAAACCCTGAAACACGTATTTACTCATATTTTGTTAAAAATACTCGTGTGAAGTTTAAAATTAAATAGTCGAAACTGATCTGATTTCCCCATACAAACTTTGGACCCTCATTTCATCCCCTAAGAAGTTGAATTCTCAAAAAACCTGAAACACGTGTTTACTCATTTATTGTTAGGAATACTCCTGCGAAGTTTCGAATAAAAGAGTTTACATATATATATATATATATATATATATATATATATATATATATATATATAAAAGGCAAAGTCCTGATTGATATAAATTTGGTTAGTATGAAGTGTGTGTGATATATACGGCCAGTATTGACGTAGAAATGTTATATTATATTAAGGTCCGTTGTAGTTAGACAGGGAAATTAGATCAGTTTTGACTATTTAATTCTAAACTTTACACGAGTATTTTTAACAATAAATGAGTAAATACGTGTTTCAGGGTTTTTGAAAATTCAACTCCTAAAAGGGTAAATTTGTATATAAAAAGTTTAATTTTTAATAATAAAGGGTTTATCCGGTCGCTGATTACGAAAACAACAACGATTTTAAAATCCGACCTGGCGGACGTGAAATGTTATCTCCCTGTCGGGGTGCGATGGGGTTGAAATGTCAAAATATCAATATGGGTGTCGTTTTTATGGTTAATTGGGATGTTAATTACGAAAAACGCATCGATTTTGAAATCTGCCGGGGTGTGACGGGGTTGAAATGTCTAAATATAAATATGGCTGTTGTTTTTATGGGTCTTTGGGACAGTAATTACGAAAATGGCATCGATTTTGAAATCCAATTTAGTGGACGTGAAATATCAACTCTGTGTTGCTGCGCGATGGGGTTGAAATATCAAAATATCAATATGGGTGTCGTTTTTACGGTTTTTAGGGTCGTTAATTACGAAAATGGAATCGATTTTGAAATCTGCTGAGGTGTGACGGGGTTGAAATGCCTAAATATCAATATGGCTGTCGTTTTTATGGTTTTTTGGGATGTTAATTACAATACATTCAAGGAGAGGTAAACAACAGGCGGTCTTATCGCTAAACAGCGATCTCTCTTCCTCATCTTAAAAATTGAATTAGGGAATTTTTTGTGTCCTTCCCCTCTCCCTCTATTTTCTAAACCGTAAGTCGTAAAGAAAATACAAGCGTAAAATTTAATAAATACTTTCAACGAAAATTGTGTGCAATAAGATCGGATTCACGGTTTTTGAGATATTGCCGAAAAACTGCGTTTCGAAATATTTTTTTAATAACACTGTATCACGCTAGATGCTGGTGACGCTAGGACAGCCGTCGTGTTATCGTGATATATGTAGTCGTGATACCTACTTCTCTCAGATGACGAAGTTTCCAATTTACCTATCTTAACACATTATCTGCCTGGAACCCGCCTAGCGGGCGCTCTGCTCGTAGACGCGTAGCCGATACTATGCGTTTCCCCTTATGTAGAGGACAGTGCGTAGCGCTACGAAAAGCTTGGCAGCGAAAGTATTAAGCTTCTTGCTCGACATATTTACCTAATACAACGGCCCACTTAGCTGGCGGTACCGGATATCTACGCAAAATCAAGTATTTGTGTACAAAATTTTATTGCATATTACAAGAATTTACATTTGAAGGAGAATTTGCTCTGAACTTGTTGTATACTGAGGGGAAGGGCATTCCAGAGACTAATAGCCTGTACGGTGAAGGAGTTGGACAGTGCACCAGAGCGGTCAAGAGGAATGAAGAGTTTGAATTGGGTAACGAACTGAAACTTAGAACGAAGCTAATCGGGTGCAGCTGAATCATACAACATAGAAAAAAAGTAGACATTTAAGATTTATGCGCTTCTAATAGGAAGCTAAACAAGTAGGTATATATGTATTTATATCGTTTCTACTACCCGGAGTACAAGAATGTTTTAGTTTGGGACTAGGTTGTTTCGTATTATGATGCCCCAGATATTTATTAATATACATTAATAAATATCTGGGGTTCGAGTATATGGAGATAATACTATCTCGATATACCCGAACCGTCTTCTATTAAGCGAAAGGTCAATGAATCGCCAATAAATGCGACCATGTCGTCCCGTCATCTCCGCTTGAAAATTGTTTATCAACTTTTACTCAATACGGTTTTTCAGTAGGTAACAACGGCCAAACCCATTTATCTTCACTTGCTCACGAATCATTAATTTCCGTATAGTCAGTCGCAGCCCGGCCGGCTTCTTTTGTTGCAAACTTATTCACCCGCTGAAAATTCACTTGTATCGAAAAACTTTTCCTATTGTATTTTTACACGTTTTCTGTCTCCATACAGAATGATCTGACAAGGTCACAAGCTCAACCACGCATCCAGTAGACGTGATTCCATGGAAGCATGGATTCCTGGCCCCTATTTCATAAACGTGACGGGTGACAATTGACAACGACAATTCGACGTATATTGCTGGGTCGCCGAGTAAGTGTATGCCTGGCATCATGATCGAGAAGTAAATAATGTGTGCCGGGGGAAATGTCGTTGTCAACTGTCACTTGTCACGTTTATGAAATTGGGGCTTGGTAAGTAGTTACGAGACTCATTTGGGGCACTTGGACAGAGAATGTGTGAACTTAAGACTAGTGCGCACGATGTCTGCCATCTGGCTGCATCGATATTTTGGCTTATTTAGAAAGTACAGTTACCAGCATTAATATCTGCCACAACAAATATCTGACAAGACTCTATTACTAGGGCCGATATGATGGGTCATACGTGACGTGAACGTGTGATATTAACACTAGAGGGGCTACTCTGTAATTCGATATTCGAAGTTTGTATCCCACCATCTCGCTAACTCAAATACAGTTTAACATGAGAGCGAGAGGGATGGCGCAATACGAACTTCGAATATCGAATTTCAGAGTAGCCCCTCCTTGTTATGATAGATATTGATGCTGATGACTGTACCTGTTTAGTTGCTTTTTATAGGACGATAAATTATAAAAGCACCCATTCTGTCATGATCATATTCATGGAACGTTTCCAAACTCTGACTTCTAACAACTCCGAATATAAACTATTACCAAACAAGTTCCGAAGAACACGCAGCCTGAAACTTTCCTTAATTAACCTGCTTATGACGGATCTTTGTATTCGTAATAGTTTGAAATCGAATACTAACGAAACTTTGTTTAAGCCTGTCATTAGGGGCGATCTTGTTAGTTTGAAATATTATACGGTTGCAGTGGGAAGCCTAGAAATACTTATTTGTGGTGTTGAAGAAATTGCTCCTTAGTGTGTCGCATATAGTGATGGCAGAATTTTTACTGCTGATGTTGTTATGGACTGTAGCAGAAATAAAGCTTAGCAGCTAAACTGGCAGAACCCTCATACAAAGAATCTGTTCAAGAAATCTTATGAAATGTGTTGTAATTTCGATGGCGTTTGCAGTTAATTTCATGCAAAAAACTGTAATTTTAGTTCGGTTCTATCAAATAGCGACAATATTACTTACGGTCATTAGTTTATTTGTGTATATTTTCATGCAGTTTATAATAATAATGCCTGTGGTCGCGTGTGCCGTTCCCGTATTACATAACCACGAAACACGTTGTTTTCCGACATGACACTGTTTCTGTCTGTAAAAGACTAAGAGGCCTTTGATTGAATGATAATAATAATGTGCCTACCCTCCCTTTCATATAAATGCGCAAGTAAATACAACAAACCACCACCAAACAGTATATGAGTATAAACCGTGTCACGTGTTTCACCTCTCTACGAGGCATCAACAGAAGATGTTTTAACATTTCCAGCATCTCATCCATCCCATCGGGCGTTCACCCGAGAATCTCTTTATTAGTGACTGATATTAACTGCCCACTATCGACATGTAGCAAAAGTTTTAAAAGTGACTTGCCCCATTGTCGTCATCTCTTAGAATTACACGTTAATTAGTTTAAAAAATACACATATACTGTCTGCACATGTCTAATAGAAGTCTTGAGTAATAATAAAATAGCCTATACAATACACGGTACGAACTTTAACTACCGCATGTAGAGCCTAATTGGAGCACATAAAGTGGTCCGAATACACACATGGATACACACACTATGTAGTCCAAAAACGCGTAATTTTCGGGTTATTAATTACTTTTTACATAAATCTCAAAATCTCATAAATATCACGTTCCCTCATTATATACAAACCACGAGGAGCTAAAACTAATTGTTTTAACTTAAAGTTTCCATTTCTTTACTTCCATTTAATAAAACTAAATAAACATTATTATTACCGAAGAACTAACTAATGATGGATGAGTATTGGCAGGTTTGTGTACTAAAACAACTGGTTAGCAGTTCATTTGTTCCACAGTTTGCTTAAGTAATGAATTACCAACATTAAATAAACACATTCCACTGTCGAAGACATTGTCTCTATAACTCAAACAAAAAATTCTTGGATAGTTGGCTTGACAAAACAACAACTAACTTTGAAATTAATGCCGGTGCTCGTATTAACTCGCGCGGATTTATTATTAAGAATCCATACTAATATTATAAATGCGAAAGTGTGTCTGTCTGTCTGTCTGTCTGTCTGTCTCTCTGTCTGTCTGTCTGTCTGTTACCTCTTCACGCTTAAACCACTGAACCGATTTGGATGAAATTTAGTAAGGAGGTAGTTTGAGTCCCGAGGAAGGACATAGGCTACTTTTCTTATCTTATCCCGGAAAAATACCCTTATCCGCGATAAACGAATTTAAGGCGGACGAAGTCGCGGGCAGAAACTAGTACTGAATAAATATTGAAAGTTAGGAACAGACTTTTAAAGAAATTCTACGAGTACGTAGGTTAAATAAAAAATAAATTTGTCTCAAAATCTCACCGCCATCTCCCGCCGCTCTGCATTACCAAATGCAGGGAAGGCATCATAAATAAGGCAACCTTTCCTATCTTTTTTTGCAATTTTTTTTATCTGAAAACATCACCAATCTTTTAAACTACTATATTGATTCAAAATTTAATGTTGTGAGTACGTATCGTTACCAAAGGTAGAGGATTAATTCGTTGCGAATCACAAGCAAAAATAGTTCAGGACGCTGTTCCGGTATAACAAATTTTATATATATGTTGCTCACATGACCAGAATACTTGTACAATCAATCTTATTGCAAGCACAACACAACATAAAAAATATACGACAAAGTGATAAATTTCCCCTGCAGAAAAAAAAATGTTCGATCCTCGTTTGGATCCTTAAGGTTGAGATTTTAATATAATATATATTTTTTAAATGGGTCTACCTGTTTATGAGTAATCAATGAACACATATATATATAAAGCAAGAGTAATATCGGCACACTGAGATCCTTCCTATTTTATTTCCTTGAGAGGAAGGTATATAACACAAGCATATTTCGACGTTGCAATGATTTCTACTGTGCTATGTTCAAAACGCATAACTTCATTTTAATTTCTATAGTACATACATCTTTTCGATACTGCAATCCAAATTCAGGGGATCCCACCGCACAAATTATCTGTAATGGAATCTAGAGCCTCATTCACTCGATGTCGCGTTCCAAATTTAAAGTTGATTAAATATGATCCTTCTTTAATCCTCGTCTTTTTCAGGTTCCATTAATTTTGAAATGATTATGAAAATTTTGAGCTTAAAAGCAATGTCACTTACTCTTTTTGAAAATCGATAATTTACTTTACCCGTGGAAAAAAGTGGGTGCTTTAAGGATCACCAAGGAATTCTAATCTAATCTTATCTAACGTACAGTTCTACAGTTAGACCGGTCCCTCACCGGGACGCCACACCAACGTCGCCAATTACCGTGTCCAAATAAATCATATTGAAATGTTGGACACTAACTCACTTGGCGACGCTTAGCTATAATCATTTTGTATGGGGGGCGTAGCCGGCGACGCCTCCATAGCGTCCCGGTGAGGCAGGGAGCACGTGAAAATATTGATGCTGGATCGCCCAACACTGATAAAAATAATAATATATATATATGTATATCTTTTGTACATTTAATCAACTTTAATAAAGATGCTAGTACATGAGTGCAGATGCTATAAATAACATTTATTTATCGCGCGATAAACGCGGCCATCATAGGGCCGCTAACATTGTCTCAATGTCATGTGAAAAAATATCTGTCTGATGGAGTTTTAGATAAAGAAAACAAATGTATTTTCCAATAACGTTCAACGTTCCGGTTTCACTGATTTACATAAAACATTCTTAAATAAATAATATGTTAGGACTCGGTTCCAATGTTTTTCATATGTGCCATCTACTTTTGTTCTGTTTGGATACTCCAGAAAATTACTATCGTTTATCTACTCAACAATGTAATAACAAATTATCAGCAGCTAAACTTTTGCTCTCCTAAATATGTCCTAAAGATATACAGGCGATTCACTTGGATGGATACACTGAAAAAAAAAAACGAATTGAATCAAACAAGAAACTTGTTTCCTCCAAAGCATATCAAGTGCAATGGTTGCAGCAACTATTTTTATTTGATTACTGAATCATTATTAAAGGTATCACAAAAGTATATTGATGCCAAGTTTAAAATGGCTTGTTTCAAACAAGATGTATACATGCGATAGACACAATATGTGGATTGCTCTAAACAAGTTCAACCAAGTTCGAATTCACTTGTGATTGAAACAAACAATAGTTTTAGTAGAACAAAACATTTTTTTCGTTTGTTTGCTGTTGCAATGCGACCTGCGGCGTTATTGCATAACGAAATTTTGACACTTGGTATCCGCATCAACTGTCATAGCCCATACAAAATCATGACACACGAAAAAAAACCTTCTGGTTAAGGTCAACTAAGTAAAATGTTCAAATGTTTGATCATTGTAAGTCGTACTACTGCAATCATGAGTTTGTTCATGTTGTGATTGAATCTATTAAGAGATTTCCAATCAAGCTAAAAATTCGCTTGATCGGCTCATATTCTCTCATATTTTTTTCAGTGTACAGTAAAATTATTGTCAACAATTGTGTAATCATAACCATACACTTAATTCTATACCTTCTACATCCATCTGTTTCCAGCTACTCTAAACAGGTCTTCGGGCCATCTTATGGAAGGCCTGTAACGATATTCAAGGACCTTTATCTGCGTTTGGATATCAGACCCTAGCACTATAGTGCTATAGTGCTGGTCTGGGCAATATATTGCCTAGACCATTGTCATTTCAACTTTCTCACTTTTGTTAATAGTGTGTTGATTGAAGTCTTTGGTGAGACCTATGTTTAGAGGTTTTTGGATTAAAATTATAATAACAGTGATGATACAATAATTAGCAGTAAATGAATTATACTCACAAGTAGATAAAAGTGAAATGCAAAGATTTATATATAACTTATCTTTCGATAATAAATCGTTGTATTTCACTTTCATCTACTTAAAGAAATATAAATTTTAACACTATTGTATCTATACGATAGTGTTAATTTTTTTATTTCTTTAAGTAATAAAGTTATATAAATGAAATATTCGCTTCCATATTGTTATAAAATTGTTGTTTTTCTGCAATGAGCAATAACAAAACAATATTCTTTCATGCAAAATTATTTTGATTTGTTTAAACAACCAGTGCTTGGTTACGAGTACATACGTTTGTGTTTCCATTTGTTTAATATTGTGCCAATTAAGTACCTACAAATACCAATTAATAAGCTGCCGTTTTTGATGTCAGAAATGAGTTCCGAAATAAATAAAACTCGGGAATTGCGATATGGAAATTTATCGTGAGTATTGTCGGCGGAAATCGATGATTTTATTTATCGAGGTTTCATTAGTCTGAACATTTCTCTGATACGAATTGATTTTATAAATTAGTGGAAAAGGATCCCGATATTACATTTTAATCTTAATACAATGCCTTCTAAAGATATCGATATTTTTTTTTTTTATAGAATATTATGACATAAACGTTATTCAGGATAACACATAATTACGAAACGACATATGGGCACGCCCGAAATGGTTATTTCTCAACAAAGCCATTGGCTTAGCTAGTTATAACAATGCCAACGGTTTATAGATATAACATTCGAATAACTACTTGGTGGTACATTTTAAAATATTGATAATATACGTACTCACTCATACCAAACGTAGGCATTAATAGAGCACTCTTTTTGACTTACTTTGGTTGAAACTCATCACACAGATTGACGGCGGTGACAGCCACACTGTTGCAATGTGAAATCGTAGTACTCGTATACAAATAATGAATTAATTTCTCTGCAGGGTAACGCAACAAACGAAATAAGATAAAAATAAAAACGATGAACAATAAACAAGCTAATTTATTTTCAAATGTCAATAAAACAATAAAATAGTCATGCCGCCAAATTCAAATTCCGAACACGAATTAAAATAAGGCAGTTTATTTTTAAATTCACACTTTTTAAATAGCTAATGCTAATTACTTATCATCCCGCCTACGTACTTGGAAAACAACAAATGCATCATAATCTGGTCTTATTTATCAAAAGCCAGGAACTTTCAGTACGACCTGAATATTAGCTATAATACCGTCTGCACAGTGGGAATCAGGCCACTTATAATAAAAGTGTAGGTACTCAATACACAAACAAAAACTCGAGGGAAAGGATACTGATTTGACAAAACTTTGAAGTAGTGCTATTATATTTGTTTAGCACTGTGGTAATTGAGTCACATATGAAAATACAGGACTGCTACATTCTAATGTTCCTGCTACAAAACAAATGATACGTATGCTATTAAGTACATAAGATCAAAGTAAAAAATGTCATCAATTGTTGTCGAGATGATGTCATCCTTATATTATAGATATCAACCTTTCTATCTCGAGTTGGCCAAATGACCTGAAGATATAACTAACGATCACAACGTCCCCTATTCACTTATAGCGGCCTTCGTAACTACTTCCTTGATATTCAATAATAATTTGGCATTGAGCTAAAACAACCGAAGCGACTAGTATAGATGCCATCTTAGTCCTCAGAGATAATAACACATCTATGCCATTACTAGCTTTTGCCCGCGGCTTCGCCCGCGTACTAATCGTAATTTTTAACCGTCTACATAAAAGGAGGTTCACAGTTTGACCTGTATGTCCATCCGTCCGTATGTCACAAGCATTGTACTCAAAAACTACATGATGATTACATGAAGACTATATTAATAGGAGTATAGGTGTCTGGCATAACCACTACTTAGTTTTATAGTTAAATAACAAAAATAAATATTACTATTGGGGCACTCCATACATGTAACCGAAAATGAAAAAAAAAAACAGCAAATATCAATGTGTGACACGTATTTCGACAGCTATTTTAAAAACATTGTGAGGTTTGTCAAAAACTTTTTGATTCAGTAAATATATTTAGAAATAATTGCTCCGCAAATTGCATAAATTGTGTCTCCCATCTCTATTTTCTAAACATACACAATTTTTTTTTCAATATGATTGAATCTACCGTTTTTGAGTTATAGCCAAAAAACTGCGCTTGTCATCAAAAGGATGTAAGTGCCGTGGAGATACGCGTAGTGGAGATTTTCTTAAACCACATTTAAGATATCTCTAAGTAGTCAACTTCCCAAAAAAAATTTTCCACCCGTTCAAGGCCACCGACAGACACAGCTATACACGACAAACTTATAACTCACCTCCTTTTTCGCCGGGAGTTAAAAACTGCTTACAAAAGGAAAAAGTTAAGAGACCATAAAACAAGTGTAAAACAGTATATTTTGCATATTCAGCTAACCTACCCTAACGCTAACCCACTCAACATTTCTGTGAGATTTAAATTAAAATTTCAGGATAAGCGAGCACAAACTGGATTATAATTTTGCAAAAATGATCTACAACAGACTCGAGGGATATATTTTGTGACGTAGATGCTGGAATTGCGGACGCGAGGTTATAAAATGGTAATTTATGTTTGAGATGTTTTAAATTGATAATATCTACTCTTTACAAGATCTTATGAATTTGTGATGTCATCACCATATTGCAAAAATACGCACTGCTAGACAATGGCCTCGACTAAAAATCTCCACAACGGCAGGTCGTGAGCCGACATTGATCAGATTGTCGGTCCAGCTTGTAGGTTTTTTTTTAAATACAGTCCTCTGCTATGCGATCACCCCTCATGAATGAACCATTGGGTCCCTAACGGTTCTACGTTTTTTTACTACGTTATTTATTTCATAGATATCTTTACGGACTGTTTGACCTTTTTGACATCAAGCACCTGCTACGACATTCTAACAAAAAATAAACAATGTGCAACTTTACTACGAACACGAACAATTTAAACACAAAGCTCTGTCGTTAACTTTTGTCGTGTAAAGATAAACAAACGTCAAAAAGAGTCGAGGAGACGATGTACAATATCACGAGCAAGTCGGAAAGTCACAAATTGCCCAAGGTGCTCTTCAGTCACTCCGAGTCACAGGAGAATAAATCTGTTTTCTGATGTCTGGCCTACTTCCAGCATCTACGCAAAATGTGGGATATTTCACTATACTGTGGCTGTTCCAATCTCGAGAGTGGTAATGTGTAAGAGTACCGTAACTTGATTGTAGATAGATAACCTGAATGTGGCTTAGATAGAGAAATACGACATAGGACGTAAAGATATTTACTTCATTAATAATTTCCACACTTAAAATACTGAGTACTTATTCAGTTGTTTAACGACACGATACACTCTTCTATATTAATAATTATTCAATGTTTGACGACTAGTTTGGCTCAGCCAGTAACGTTGCTTGCGAAGCTGAAGGCCCCGGGTTCAAATCCCGATTAGGGCAGATATTTGTGTGATGAGCATAAATATTTTTTGCTGAGTATTGGATGTTTTCTATAAAAGTAAAAATATTGTCCTGTATATTTATATATTGTACATTGAAGAGGACTATTTAAAGGTCAATGAATCGAAAAAAAAAATGGATTTTATCTATGTCAAAACGGCTAAACGGATTTCATATATTTCTGGTACACGGGTAGCTGGACATCTACAGACGGTTACATGATACTTTTTATCCGATTACGCTAAATCAAAAAAGAGGGTCATGATTTTTTGCTCCTCCGCTGAAGAAGTTGCAGGCACTTTCTAGTAAAATATATTTGTATAAATAAATAGTCGGACCATACAGAGGCAAAAAAATAATAAGAAATAAACCTTCATATAATCGATAGTTAAGAACACTTAACTGGTAGGACTTGCTTCATAGTAATTAATTATATTACGTATAACATACCAGGTTCTATTATCCAAACGGCCTTTATTACCACAGTCTCCAAGCCTATAAGAAATCTTTTTATGTAGAGGTATATGAAGCTAGCAATTCACATGTTTTTCCGCTTTTATTCGCATCTACCTGACGAGAGGTGTCATAGAGAGAGGCCAGATGAAATGGGAAAGGTCACGAGCTGTCACTGTGTATCTTTTTAAGAGACACGCTACGCCCGATGTGACACTTGTTTTATTTTATCAACAGACGTAAAAAAGAGTTTCTTTGAGTTCCTTTGTTACGCGATACGAGCGTTTTCCAATAAAAATAGGTTTTACAATTCCTGGTTTTACCAAAATTTATCAATTTTGTTTTCAATAGTTTAATATAATATCAACAGGGAACGATCCAAGGTCTGGATCGAGAGGCAGACGGAAGAGGCGATGGGCAGATGTCATTAGAAAGTTCCGCGTTTGTAAAGTAGCCAAATCATTGGTAGGACAATATATACATTTTTATAAGAAGTTACCAGATGATACTTTAAAATTACCTTTTCCAGCTCTCAAAAACTACTTAATAAATTATCTACTAGCAAAGGCATATTAAAGAGTGAAGGACTATTTAACAGACGAAAATGCATGGCCCAAAGCAGAAACCAAATAATTTACTTTTACCGGCACACGGTTTGTATAAGGTGGTATATCAAACGTACGTAGGTTATTTAAAGAAACATATTTTGCTATTTTATCTTCTATTATATTTTGACTTTTATATGTTTTGATATGTTTTCTTAGAGAACTACGCATTGAGAGTATACGTAAAACATATATGTATTTAGATAGGCTAAGTAAGTACAAATATTGTAATATACATAAGAGTTATTTAGGAAAAAATACTGACTGTTGAGTTTGTTTCGGCTCGGAAAATGTCGTAGAGTCAGACTTTTAAAAGTGCCCTTGCACATAAAGATCATTATTTCATAAGGTGCGATCTTGGTTCATGCGGTGTTTCAGCAGGTGAGGGATGTGCAGAATTGAAGAGGAAAAAAAAAGAAAGCAGACCCCAGCATCAAAGGGAATAATAACTGCGCATCACTTCTGGTGCGCCTATTTGGCTAATTTTTCTTTTGTTGTATTTGTCATGACAAAGTTTGTATGAAAGAAAATATACTAAAAATGGCATGGAAAAGTGAAATGGTGGGTGTACCAGAAAAGGGATGAGTGAGAGAGACAAAAGACTTAAAAGTACACCTATGTGAAGCTGGGGTGGACAGCTAGTAGAATATAATATCAACAGTGGTGATTACCCGGACCCTGACTGGACCTAAGAGGCGCAATGGCCAGAGTTGTCAACACCGATGCCCATTGGGCCCGTTATTTGAGGAACCTCGACACGAAAAGAAGAAGAAAATTAATCTACTTATATTTTTTTAGGTACTAGAAGGTGCCAACTTCGTTAACAGCAGAGAAAGAAGTCATAACCCCCCATTTTACTTCATCGTAGATGAGTAAAAAGTATCTTATAACCATCTCTCGATACCCGTATACCAAAAATAGTTGAAATCCGTTTAGCCGTTTGGGCGTCCACAACGTAACATAAGTACAAACATGGAAAAAAATGTTCGACTCAGTCACGTTTAAATAGTCCATATGACTTATTTTTTTGAAAGCACCTTCAATCTTCCAATTTATTTTTACGACTTTATAATAGTTTATGTCGTCACAAAATTTAATCAAGCTCGCTTTAATTACGTCACGTACACGTCCAGTCTATCAAATCGTATACGTAACAAGATTCCATAATGTCAAATATCCTTCCACTTTTGTCCTACAATCTACAAAGGGAACAGAGAAACAGTCTGCATTAAGATAGTGAAGAAATTGAGCACGCTACCTACACTTCCTCCTGATATTTAACCTGAATAGACGTCCCAATACAAATTTCCCGTAAACCCGCAGAAAGCAATATACACAAAGTTTCTACTTAACTTCTAAGCAGTGACTGACAGCCATGCATGCAGTCTAAAACTTTTAGGCCATAAATATATAAAAATACTTGGGGTCTGTACATACTAATTCTAGTATAGGCAAGAAAATAGCTGTGACAATTCATCCCCTAGCAGAATCAAATAGGAAATTAAAAATTAGTAAGTCTATAAATTATAATATTAAAATAATCGAGTGAAAATTTTTGTCAGTAAACTTTACTAGAAAATTCATATGATTTAAAAATTTACTCAGTTTTTTTTATCGTGAACTTTCCTTCAATCTAGTTTTCAATCTGCTCCGATTAAAAAACTTTTCAATAGGTACAAACTCATTTTTAAACTTTCACAACTTGCTCGCATGTTTACGCTCAGTAAAGTTTCGCAGTGTAGGTCTTTAGCTTATTTTAGGGTTGCGTGCGATTTTCTAAAAATACTAACTTGAGGGTTTTAACTTGGAGGTCGGGGAACATGGCGCTCGCGCTGCACTAGCGCGGCAGTCGGAACATGGCGCGTCACGCGTCATTATACTGCACTCGCATATCCCTCATCGCGACAAAGGTGCAGGTAGTGTGACCACAATTCTACTGTGTAGACGCTGGTGCAATAGCTTAGAAAAAGTTGTCTTTTGACACCTTTGCTGCATTTCGCGAACCTTCTGGCTAGCATATTAGATAATAATAATATTAATAATAATAACTGTTGCTTACCAATATTCCGTGTTGTTATTCATTACAACACCTCATATATTTCTCCATATGAACACAGACCATCATTATATGCGTGGTAACTTCAAAAGTCAAACCTTAATATACAGGTCAGACTACTACTACTGATACTTCGGAAAATACGACATCGACATCTCAAAAACAGAAATACCGCAAAAATCTCTCCCCGATAAAAAAGACAGTTAATTACACCGACTATTCTTAGTTAGAAGCAGCGACCATAAGCTGTCAGAAACAAGCTAAAAAGGAAATAGCATCAACCACTAAAAATACGTGCCGTGTGTAAGGGCTTTCATTCGCGTCTCTTCTGAGCACACTGTGGTGCAACATATACGTAAGATTAGAAATAAATGTTGTGTTTTTTAAACTTATTTTAATTTACTGTTTAAAATAAGTAAAAAAAACACAACATTTTATTTCTAACTACTGGAGCGAGCTAAGCTATAGAAAGTAGACCCTTTTATATGTACACCTTTATTTGTAAAAGTCCTTCTTTGACATCTTGCATGAATGGATAAATTTATTTATAATTTTGATTTTCAAGGTAGGTAGTTTGACCATAGTTTGACAAATAGAACTTTGACAGATAAACTTTGGGAACTCAATTAGCATATAGATACGAAATATAATTTGAATTGTTTTATTTAAAGGGGTCGCGAAACCGAAAAGATCGAGATACTCGTCCCATTTTTTGTCCCAATCATAATGAACATAGTAACAGAATGCATAGATATACATTGGTTCGCTTTATAACTTATTACCATCTATAATCTGATTCATAATTAAATTCCAAAATTTAACAGTTCATATTTTGATTATTAAGTCATTTAAACATTCTTTGTAACAATATAAATGAGATTTCGTGTAACCAGTGAAATTAAGATAAGTTTTATTGATGAAAATACCTTCACTACAACTAAAATGGTAATAACAACAGATGTGCCTTTGTAAACGTCAGATTTTGAAATTTCTCTGGAACTCTATTCCCATTAATACAATAATGTGATCAGCATAGGTTCTAATCCAAGTAATAGACAATATTTGTGTGATGAGCAGAAGTATTTGTAAGGTAGGGATGATTAAATAAAAAAATAAATATTACTTTTTAAGAGTTACCTATAATAATCAAAATATACCACTGTGCGTTGCCTTAATTTCGGCTTGGCTAGTGAGTGTGGCAAATTGCTGCAGTGGCGGCATTCTGAGAGCTTTGTCTGGACTTGATGGAACATTGTATCTCTTACAACATCTCAAACAATGCAGCATTGTACTTCGGCGGTATAAAATTACAATTTTCTGCAGCATTTTGAAGAAACAGCGCTTCTGTTGTTGAATGCCTGGAATCATTATGTAATTGGCACTTGATGTTTAGTTCCCCTTCTCTATTCTGTCTTAAAGCACCCGGTACGATTTTACAAAGTAACAAAAGGTATTTGATTTTCTCTGAGTTCATTTTATATCTTTGCCGAGCAGGCGTTTATTTATCACAAGGGATCGAACACCTTTTAGAAATCCATATTTATTTATGAAGGTAACAACCTAAGGTAACCTACTATAAAATTTTAGCTTCTATCTGTTTTAGTAAAAATAAGCAACTAAGTATATATTAGACCCGGATAAGCTGTTATTAGGTAAAAATTAAATTAGAATGTCAATGAATTAATACGAAGGCTAATGTAATCGTGAAGTAGTTTTGCAAACGGGGTGAAAATGCCAAAACGGTGTTTTGGGATGCCGTTAAGCTGAAAAAAGCTTTATCTAGTTCTACTAGCTGCCCAAAACTTCGTTTACGGGGGAGAAAAAGCTAACAACCCTCTTTTTTTCTTCGGCGTTGTCGATTAAAAAGTATCCTATAACTATCTGGAGATACCCAGCTACCAGTGTACCAAAAATAGTTTTAATCCGTTTAACCGGTTTGGCGTGACGAACCCACAACGACGTACAAAACAAAAAAGCAATTCAGTGATCGTCAAATATTCCGTGTCACTTTTTTTTAATATCTCATATGTACAGACATTTTATATTTACAACTTTATAATAGAATAGAAAAATATATATTTAATTGGTTTCTCGGAAACTACTCTAACGAAAAAAATACTAACTACTTACTCTATTTAGATGAAATTTAGTAGGTAGACTAAGTTGCCTTCCAAGTTTATAAAGACTTTCAGCTTCTGTAAAAAAAATCGTGCCCCGCCGAGCAACGCTATGTCACTCAGGTTCTATTTATTGAGTACATGGAATTCCAGACGTTTTTGGGATCAGAATTAATGTTAAAAAACATTTCTACTAATTTTACATTAGCTCTATCGAAGCCCGCGAGTAGTTACATTTTTGTAAGATTTCAATGTATTTTTTTGTCATTGTCCTCAATAGCCGAAAATGTAACGCGAATATCGTAGAATATTGGCAAAATTCAATCTCAGCCCACGTCTATTACAACTGTGTCCGACAATGTTCACTCATCATTAATTGCGGACGATACTCGTACAGGGCATTGGTTTACGAATTCCATTAGTCGTTCCAGGCACACAGATGTATTTGTATACATCCATATACTACACTAGAAGGTGCAACTTCGTCAGCGGACGAGAAAGAAAAACCATTACCCTCTTTTTCAGCGTATTCGAGTAAATAGTATCCTATAATCATCTGTGGATGCCCAGCTAGCCGTGTGTCAAAAATAGTTGAAATCCGCTTATACTGATGAAGCCAACGACATGTACAAACATACAAAAAAATTAAAAAAAGTCTATAATGTACAGACATTTCAACTTCAACTTCGTCAGCAGAGGATAAAAAATCATAACCCCTCTTTTTCTCTTCAGGGTTGTCGAGTAAAAAGTATTTTCCGATGCCCAGCTACCCGTGCACCGAAAACAGTTGAATTCGTTTAGCCGTTTTGGCGCGATAAAGCCACAAGGACAATGTACATACGTAGAGTAAAATTAAGTAAAATGTTTCCATTTCTTCGCATAAAATGTCTCGAACCTATTTATAATTGTAACCGATTTTTAAAAAGAATAAAGCTATTCAGTTATAGTGTTTTTAGGGTTCCGTGCCAAAACGATAACAAAGGAACCCTTATGGTGCGACTCTGTTTGTCTGTCTGTCAGACTATTAGAGCGCCAGATCTCAGAAACTACTTATCCACTCACTTGCTTCCGGTAAGTCTAGTTACCAATCTGAAGCAAGTGAGTGGTTATGCTAGCTAAGGTACCTACTTGCGCCCAAGATGGCCCGGTTTTAAGATAGCCCACTTTCATCTTGCGCTTTAATTCAACTTCCTTGGCTTCGATATAAAGTGGCAGTTTTATCTATGATACTAACCGAACGTGGGTGCGAAATTTAAACTCATTCGAACTTCAAAAAATACAAAATAATTGATAGTGGGCAATCTTAAGAACTGGGCCATCTTGGGCGCAAGCAAAAATACCATCCCCCCCCCCCTATCTCCGAAGTTTACCAAGCGAAAAATCTGGAATTTTCTGGAATTATGTAATTTTAAATGCATATTACACGAAAATTATAACCATATATCTGTCACTTTTTTTATCACCAAAAAATCATTTTTGAATAACCGGGTTTGGTTAAGTTTGCCCCTCATTTCTATGTGACGCCAGATACTAGCCAGATACTAGAGGCAAACTTAACTCACGCGACAAGTTATGTCAGACTCGCACTTAACCGGATTTTTTTCTTTTAAGCGCACTTCCACGGTTCGGAAAAGGGTATCCTATGTCGAAACGGGAAATGGAATAAAATTGACAAGGGCCACTTTGACACGGTCCGATTGCTCACAAATAAATCACTATTTCCTATTTCACCGTTGTTTAACGGTATCCTTTTTTTGACAATACTATTTATGTGTTGTGTGATTAAATGTAATGGTATACGTGATACCTTACTGTTACTTTCGTTTACTTGAGAACTAGAAGGCACCTGTTGTTTGCTTGGGGAAAAGATACTCTCATTTTGCTTTACACAATCGGGTACAAATTATCTTATATTAGAATCTCTCGGTACTCGTGTTTCCTAACATAGTTAAAATATGTGCAGCTATTTTGACACCAAGCCACATACAGTACATCTTACAAACAATAAAATTAAGTCAATAAATATACATTACAGGACAATTATACACAAATCGAACTAGTCCCAAGGTAAGCTCAATAAGGCTTGTGTTATACTAGACCACGATATATTGAATAGATAAATTTACTTATCTACGCAGAAAACATCCAAGACTCAGGAACAAATATTTATACTGTTCACATAAATATTTGCCCTTACCGGGATTTGAACCCAGGACCTTCAGCTTCGTAGCCAACTTTATTCCCGCTGAGACAAACCTTGACTAACTCGATTAAAACATTGACTAACACGATTTCACTCATTATCACAACACAACAAAGGGGGCTTACCGATACCGATATCGCGCACTAATAATTTATCTGTTTGACCTAATGGTCGATTGGTAGAGAATGCCTTTATGGCATGAAGTTCGCCATTTGTACTTTCTTGTATTGTGCAATCAAGTTTAAATAAATAATTATAGTTTTCGATCCAAGGGCCTCTAAATAGCCTATACTTATTTCTAGTACAATTTCTTTAATACAATAAAATACAAAACAAATACGTACTCTTTACTGCACAACTCAGAAATATCTGTATATTTGTGAGGTTTGCAATAAAGAGTAATTGTATTTCTAAATAATGCATTCACTAAACATAATTCGAGGTAGACAACCATGCGGCCTCATGGCTAAAGAGGTCTTCCAGACAACCTTTTGGTAGTGAAGAATTTGAATGTATGTACACATAATTCAATAAATAATAAATAAATAAATATTACGGGTCAAATTTACACAATTTGAACTAGTATGGTATGCTGCATGGTATAGCGTGGTAGTTCAATAAGGCTTATGTTAACTATGAGTACTAGACGACGATCTATTTAATACATATATATATTTATATACATAGAAAACATCCAAAACGAATATACCACAAATATTTATGCTCATCACACAAATATTAGCTCTCAATGTGTTTACTTATACAACTTTATAATAGTACAGATGAACTATTCGATTTATGAATAAATCATGAGTTTTAAACCTTCCCGTATTTACATAGTCTGATTCAAAAGAACTTTTGAAATCGGTGAACATACATCTAAAAAAAAGATTCAGTCGAATTGAGAACCTCGTCCTTTTTTTGAAGTCGATTAAATATTACCCTTGTACTTATTTATAACTACATAAAAACAAAATTACATCGAGCAACATTTTTATTTCGTCAGATATCATTTTTCTCGCCAGAGCGAAACATGTCCATTCTTTAATTCTGAAAGCTGAACGAGAGTGATTTACTTGTAATTTATTTCTTTCATTCGTTTATTCATCTGAGGATTGAATCTTTTGTATAAGGGACACCTGTCAAGAAGGTTCGCATCAGAGCACTTATTTATCGCTTATGTATTGCTCCTAAGATTTTCCTGCGACATCGTCTGTGTATTGTCAGGGATAGGGCTTCAGGAGAGGAATTATATACTATATTGACCTTCGGGACATCTTGTCTATTTGCCAGCTGACTTAAGACTAAATCCTTTTAACACATTCACGACCGCCAGTCTTATTATACGTATACGATTTTTCCCATGTTACTGGCTACGAGCGTAGCGCTACGAAAATTTCGGTTGCGAAAGTGTTAATAAAAGTTAGATCGAGATAATCGATATATACTTAGTTTAAATATATATGTGTCTACTTTTAAATAACTGCCTGTCTGTCTCGTATACTAGAGGGTGTAATACAATATAGCGAAATGATTTACAACCTCTACAGAATAATTATAAATATCAGAATCTTTTATATGTTTTCCTTTTCACTTCCCTTAGGTTGTCAGTTAACTTCTGTTTAAATTATAGCTAGGTACTTTATGAAATATTTGAGAAATGAAATAACTTGGGAAACATAATTCACTCATTTATTAGTAACCCAAGTTAATTATATGGTTTTTTACGACACTAAGCACAGTCACTACAGAATGCAACAAGACAGGCAAAGTTGGTCAAATATAATTTAAGTCGGCAACGCACTTGTGACTCCTCTGGTGTTGCAGGTGTTAATGGGTGACGATAATCGCTTACTATCAGGCGATTCTGCTCGTTTGCCCCCTATTATATAAAACCATAAATCTGAACGCGTTCCATCCAGAGCTAGTTTTTGTGCGTTCATACCAAATAAATGTTTTTCACTTCTCCTGCTCAAAAAGCACGTCAAATTAGCTTCGCGAAGCGAGACTAAAATAGTACATTTAGTCCCTGGGGTTTAAAAGAAAGCCATATAATCCCATACAAATTTCTATGACACTGAAAAAAACTTGCGGCCAGCTACATACTACTTACGAATAATTAAAAACAAACAACCTGATCAAAATGGCCAAAATTTCTGATCGAATTGCTCAAACTGTAGTTTTAATTATTCATGAAATATACAATTTTAACTTTTTAATACAATTTTAATGTTAATCCTTTTTTATTTTCTCGTAGTCGAAGTGAAAAGCAGAGTGTTTAACATGTGGCTAAACGCCATTATGACACTCAGACATATTTGACCTCGCTCAGTTCGTGAGCTTGTCCAAATAATAACTTCGTGTCATAATGGCTTATTTTAGCCCTTTGTCATACAATCTACTATTTTTTACACCTTTCTCACTAAAACGAGTTAAATTACCTACCGTACCTACTTTATAGAATTTTATGATTTTCGGTGACACTATTTTGTATTTTACATTTAGTACTTTTCGTGTTCAATAAAATGAAAAATACACACAATATATTATGCAAACATCTACCACATACCTTTATGAATTCGCGTGTAAGTAGTGCGAGGTATGCGTGTCAGGGAGTGCAATGTGAATCGGTCATGCTCTGCTTGCGAAAGGGCGTATTTTGAGATGATAAGCATATCACTTACGTCCAACAGTCTATGTTGGTAGCATTGATGAATGATATCTTTTACAAACAAACCACGACTACAAAACATAAGGTGCCAGGTCGTACCAGGACATTTCTGGTTAACCAACATTTGGTTGTGTGCCTACGTATGATGCTTTTAATCCTAGTTCATTAACTAGGATTAATCAAGCTCTGTTTTGGCTAATAGGCATGATGATGGGGTTCCAAAATCAAAATTAGTTCATTGAAATAAAACAATTTAACGGATTATATCGCGTATATTATCTCATTTTAGTTCCCGACGTTTCGGAAGCTTTCCAGCTTTCCATGGTCACGGGAGGACATGGTCGGGAGTAATAATCGCGGAAACAGAAGAAAATATCAAAATTAGTTCGTCAGTTAGATAATAAAAAAAAGTACACGTATATTTGCTCTTTCAATCTCATAATATAACTCTCCTAGATACAACAATGTCAAAATCACATTTTTGGATACATACACATAGTACATTTTGCTTAGGAGTAGGGCTCTGCTAACATTGGATTTTCATAGATATTATATATATATTTTGTACGGAACTCTCGATGCGCGATTCTCGCAACAGTGGAGCATCGGACAGAGTGACTTTTTGTTTAGAGACATAGGCTGATAAGTGACAAAAGTTACTTGCTCATAAAATAAAGAATAAGCTAATTTTTAGGCTAGTGAGCTTTCGCTCAAAAGACTATTAAACACGTGTAAAGTCATGAAGGTATAAACCTACACGGTAGTATTCGAGACAGGCAGGCAGGTATTTAAAAAGTAAGTAATGTATTTATATTAAAAATAACGACTGTCTCGTTTTATTTTTGTTAATAGGAATTAGGGCGACCCTCCATAGGGGCACACGCTGCCCACACTACGTACGAAATCACCCGCTCCCAACTCCCCACACCCCCGCACTTTCCCGGGAGCGGGGACATTCGTCCAGCGTGGGCACCGTATGCCGCTATGGACGGTGGCCCTAGGTCTTAAGTCAGCTATCGAATAGAAAAGATATCCAAAACCTCTATTATTTTTACTACTTCCTGAAGCCCCAATACAATATGTTCTGCAAAATATTGTCTGTACTCAAATAAGCTGCTCTTGTCATACGCCGAAAACCTTGTTTCCCTTTAGAACGAGCTCGTAAAAGGCCCACTAAACCCGTAATGAGGTCGCAGGCGTAAAAGGTCTAGCTTAAAATGGCATTTACAAATGATGCGAACCTTTTTTAAGAGAAATTGGTCTTCCGTTGTAACAGTTTTATTTGTAGCCCTAATGGATTTCGGTTTAAGAAATTGCTGTTGCTCCGTCGAATAAAATTCCCTGTTTCAGATGTTCTCATTGTCTTTTATCATTTTAGGGTTCTGTTCCCAAAGACTGCCAATGGAACCCTATCAATGAGCCTTCTCAGACAATCTGTCTACCACCTAAATGACTTAATTCTTAAACTGTAAAAAGTACCTAATTTTTTACAAAATGTGTGATCGTTGTAACATAATAAAATATAGTGAAAAATTAATGGTATCTCTAAAGCAAGGCTATTTACTAAAATTTATAGGGAACAGGCCACCTTTGAAAATATGTATATTTATTTTTGGGAAGCAACTTACATCCCGGTAGAATTTATCTAAAAAAAACCAAAATTATGTGAATCTTTGAATTTTGTGTGCGAGACAAAATTGTTAATTTGTAATTTGTTGATTGCTACCCGACTCTCAAAAAAGGACGGGTTTTTTATTTATTTATGTTCACCGATTACTCCAAGACTAATTGACTAATTTCAATTTTTTTTTTGTTTGATAGGAGGTACTTTCAAGTTGGTCCCATATCATTTTAGTGAAGTTGTGATGATGGCATCCATGAGGAATTGAAGGAACTCCTCAAATATTATAGGCATGCATATGGTAATTTTGGTATTATGATAAACATAATAAGTACTTGCATTAAGAAAGTCTAAATTGGTGAAGTGGAACTGATGAAGATCACGACAGAATGCCATCGAAACTCCTCAATAATAAATAATTTACGGGTGGCGATAAGATATCTCGATTAAAATAAAGTATCATAGCCGTGTAACGATTAACTAAAAAGTGTAAAATAAATTAACTTTTCACAACTTACTAAAATCGTCAATTTTCAATATTTTACACATTCTTTATATGGCACCGACGCCAAAATAACATTAACTATATATACTGTATACATTGAGTAGACAAACGGCTACTTGTAAATAAAATGAAGAAACTGAATGATGCAGCCATTTTTTTTACTTTTTAGTGTTTTCTGGAGTCTGTTTTTTTTCGTTTAAAAGTTATTAGGGTTGCTGTCTGTCCATCTGTCATACATAACCCATTTTCTTAGAAACACGTGGAGATCAAACTGAAATGAATATCAAATAGTCAAGTCTTCAATCCCTTGAAGCTATAAAAAAATCTTACTTCTAAGTCAACGCAATCAAAAGATACATTCATTAAATAGCCGGCTAAGTGCGAGTCTGACTGACGTACCGAGGGTTCCGTACTAACTTACACTTATTCCGAGGTAAATGCCCGGGTGACGTAAGTTTGCCTCTGGTATCTATGGCGCCGCGTACAAATAAGAGGCAAACTTAACCAAAAAGGTTATTTAAACATATTTTTTGAAGTTAAATAATTTATAACACGGAGTTATGTAGGTATGCCTTTATGTAGGTGGCTGAAATGCGTTTCTACTTGAATAAAAGGTCCAATTTACTCGCCCACACCGGTGTCCGCCTTGAGTATCCGTAAATGAGCTCTATTGAACGCATCATATACAATTCTGTAGATTACAATAAATGCATTTTAATCATATTGCCAATATAATGAAATAGTTTATTAGGAAATGTTCAACCTTCTCAAAATGCCGATAGCATACTCTTCTATGTTTACAGCTGTGTGCAAAATAATAGCAGTATGTTTGTGCCGTGGTACTAGCTTCTAAAACATGACAGACGCAGAAGCTGCCCCTTAAAATAATCTATTTACCCAAGGACTGTTTGTACTGGCCACCGAATCAATTCATATTTCGAAATTAATATAAAAAATCACTATTGTGATCGAAACGTACATTCCACATAAATAAATAAGGATAATAATAATTATTATTATTATTCTGAGCCCGTTCTGTCCCACTCCCACTGTTGGGCAAATAAATATATTACGGGACAATTTTACACGTAAATAACAGTGTCTTAAAAATATCGTTATTTTTCTAGCCGCCCATCACCATTATAAAGAATTTTTCCAGTGGAATTTTAATCGAAATTGTATTGAAATTGAAATTGCTTCGTTCACGGAGGAGAAAAAGTCAACTCCTCTTTTTTCCTTAGCTTAGTCGGGTAAAAAGTATCCTATAACCATCTGGACCTGTGTACCATAAAATAGTTGAAATCTGTTTAGCCGATTTGGCGTGATGAAGCCACAACAACACAAATACAAAAAATAAAAATAAAATATTTTTCGATTTAGTGATTTCCAAATAGTCCGTTACAATCACAGATGTATATGAATATAAAGTATTGTATGGTCTGAGATTACAATCTTTTTTTTTATAACTTCAATGTACAGACATTTCATTTTTACAACTCATGGTAAGGGTTTAAGAGCGGACTTATTGAACTGGCGGTTCTTAATGGGTGTTTCTTGTTTTGGAATAATGAGTGAAAATCATGTTAGTTATAATCAATAGCAAAAGTAGTTCCTAAGATATAATGACGTAATAGTCGGACAAACGGACAGAGTCACACCATAACGGTTCCTTTTTATCTTTTTGGTACGGAACCCTAAAGTAGTTTTTCAATACCATTTGCCGTAGAATTTAATCCTACATCCAGTAGTCCTAGAAAATTTAAATGGTGTATGCTGCCTTTATTTGCTACGAAGCTATGAAGGTAGCATAGCATAACCAAAGAGAAAAGTCTGAAAATGTCGAATGTTTACGTCTATCTATGTCAGTATCCAATATAAAATGAACCTTCAATGCGTACATTTTGCTTAGGAGCAGGGCTCTGCCATCACTGGAAAATCATAGGTACGATCGATATATCATACAAATAGTTTGACACCTCGATTCCCGTGATAGTCGAACTATTTACATGCCTATTGTACGGATTTGTCGTTTATTTAATGTTTCCAGTACAAAGCTCCGGACATCGGCATATGACAAATAAATAAATAGTTTAAAAAACACTAAAAAAACACGCTTGACAAGGCTTTTTTAACAAATCCAAACACAGCTATAATACGATGTTCCATCATGAAGTTTCAGTTCATATCTTCCGGCTCCATCATCAGATCAATTGGACAGTACCATATTATTGTATTGTCATCAGAACTACATACAGCTGCCAATTTTCATGACGCTACGATCCTCGGAAGATGGTTAAATTAGTTACCTTAGATTCCATTACATAGTTAGTTACATACAGATCGACCTAAGAAAAGCGTGTTAAAAAAATAACACCTTTAAATAATGTCAAGAGCAAATGCTGAAAATCGCCTTAGACCATAAAATATAAATTTAAAAAAGCTCATAAATTTTCGGTTAGCATTTTGATTTAATTATAAGCACAATAAAAATGTATCGATATGCAACAAAAAGTTTAGCAACCAAAAAATCTCCATCTAACTTCTATGGGATGAACTAAATGCTAAAGTTACTTTCGGAAGCACGGGTGGTATTACGCAAACAGACCCTCTTGTAGAGCCAAGTGTTTTCAGTACCGTTCAAGAGGTGGCGCTTGTTGCAAGTTGCGAGCTTTAAGTTCATTTAGTATCCTACATGCCCAGTAGATGGCGTTTTTTAATCTGAATCGAAATTATTTATTTAGTACATCTTGGCTTGTTTATCATTTGTTCAAATCGCCATAAAGATGTATGATAAAAATAATAATTCTTAAGGACCATTAAAACAAGATGACTGTCAATATTCATACAAAAAGCCATTCCCCGATACGTACAACGCCATTTATGAAGAATAATTATTATCTAAAATTATTCAACTTTGCAATCGTGACACACTATTAAATTGTTACGTTTTATTTAATATTAGCCGTTTACAAAGTAACTGTTACTGTACTATTTATCTTTGTTCTATTATAACATAGCATATTTAATTTTAAAGCGCTATCTAGTTTGTGCCTGAATATCTCCATGCGATCAGATGAATCTCTTGTTTCAATGCTTTTTGGTAGTTTTAATCCCCGGTGCAAAAGAAGGGCTGTAATAAAGTTTAACGTGTCTATGTGTGTCCATCTGCTGCATCGTATTTCTTGAAAGGATAGTCCAATAATTTTATATATTTTTATTTTATTGGAAAGTTGACTAATCAGGAGTGTTCTCAGCTATGGTTCAAAACTATATAGACTCATCCTTTTTCAGATCATCTGCTTTTTTGTAGTTGACGGGTCATTTCTATGTTTTTGTACATGTATGTATACTTGACGGCCGGTTTTGGCCACGGCGACTGCCGTCAACTCCGGTCTCGTCGATGAGCTCGCGTGTGGCTAACGTAGCAAGATATTGTTGGTGAAATTGCGTGAACACTGCGGACATACGAGCACACCAATGACAATGACGTATTTATACGCCACTGAGACAGGTTGTCGGGCTTTCATTTGACCGCGTTTGGTGTCTAAATCAATGCAACGCTGGTTTTCAAAGTCATAGACTTTGACATTCACGACACCTCTCCATTCTGCTCCCACTGCGAGGGCTGTATGCTGCACTTTTTCAAGTGCCTCTTCAACACAAATTTATACCTGAGGAGCTGTCCGCCTTGTTTCCGCTTACCCTCCTCAAGTTCAGAATAAAAGATGCGCTTAGCCACTCGCTGGTCCTCCATCCGTGAAACTTGGCCACACCACCGAAGCTGTCGTCGCATTAAATAGGCCTCGATGCCACACTCATTTGCTCTACACAGAACTTCTGTGTTCCGTACGCGATTATACGATCGGATCTTCAGTATCTTACGTAGGCATCTGACGTGAAACCGATAAAAACGGTAAACGGTCCAGTTTGTGTTTTTAACGGTTACTTATATCTGTAAGTTAGTGATTTAATGTGGTAGGGAAGGGTACGTAGCGATCATTTGTTCCTTTAGTATTTGTTAACAAAAGAAACCGGTCAAGTGCGAGTCGGACTCACGCACCGAGGGTTCCGTACAAAATATACGCTACAAACAGCCGTATCTATCCAGTGTTAGCAGAACTCTACTCCTAAACAAAATCTACGCGGTCGATCATTTCATATTGGTTACTGACATAGACAGACAGACATAAAATTATATTGTTTTTAGTATTTGTTGTTACAGCGGCAACATCATCAGTGAATTTTTTTTTCTATCTAGCTATCAAGGTTCATGAGATACAGCCTGGTGACAGACGGACAGACAGACAGACAGACGGCCAGCGGAATCTTAGTAATAGGGTCCCGTTTTACGCTTTGGGTACGGAACCCTAAAAAACGCGCGCGTAAACGCACTTACAAATTGTACGAATAGGTCAAGCGTCCCACTCCCTTATATTTAATTTTTAGAGTTCAGAATGATAATAAGTTGTCTGCTTTTCGTGAATACACTTATACTTATCTAGTGTTTTAACTAAACCCTAGAGACTATACCATATATAGAAAACAAAAAAAACAGGCCAAGAGATATATCGGACAATGGTCAGTGTAGGGTTCCGCAGCCGTCCATACGAAAAAATGCACTACAGATAAAAAAAAAATACGATATGAAAAAGTACACTAGCAAAAGAGCGTATCTCCACCGCACTTACGTCCCTTTGTTGGGTAGTATCGTTTTTCGGCAATAACTCAAAAACGGTATATCCGATTATGTTGAAAACAATATTCGTTGACATTATTTATTAAGCTTTATCTTTGTAATTTTCTCATGTTTTTTGTATTTACCGTTCATAAAATAGAGTGGGATTATTTCAGAAAATATTCACAAAATCAAACAATTTTTTTAGAAACCTCAAACGTATAAACGTTTCTGAGTTATTGCCGAAAAAATACCGTCCGGAAATACCCAACAAAAGGATGTAAGTAGCGTGGAGATACGCTCTTTTGCTAGCACTTTTTGATATCGTGATTTTTTCATCTGTAGTTTATTTTTTTGTATGAACGGCTGCGGAACGCTACTACTGAGCATGGTCCGACATGCTCTTGGCCGTTTTTTTTATTCAATGCAGTGCGACAGAGATGGACACATTCTTAAGACCTGTCTATTAGCAGGATTACAATTTTAATCTCTAAATAGGGCATACATTAAAACAAAGTATTTTTTTAAGGAATTTATTTCATCAATTTCAAACTACACTTTCAAAATTACAATTGATTATAACTACGTTAAGCTATAATTTTTACCTAACTTTTGATCCGGACCTACGTCGTCATTTTTAAAAAGAAAATTTGACACGTTTTCAAAACTTTTCAAATTTAGAATTTAACAATATCACTATCCTACCGTCCATTATGCGTTTACTACATAATATTTGAGAGCTAACAATAACCATGAGGGGAGCTAGAAATATTTTTTTTTCTATATAAGTAAGTCATTTTAGCGTTCGTTTCTAAGAAAAACATCTAAGTTTTAATTAGCTTCCGACCCATGGCATGCTAGGCTTATACTTATAACTAGGATTAAAATCTATAATAATTAAAATTAGTTGCACGCTTGCATAAGCTGCGCTGCGGTGGTTTTCTGATTACGTACGTATAATATGTAAAAGTGTCTCACATACATCGAAATTCGCTCGTTCCCATACAAAACTACTGATTAGTACTATTTCTACCGCTAAAAGTAAACGAATCATTTATAACAAAATAAATCTGTTAAAAACGTAATTTTAATTCTCAAACAACGTATATTATTTCAAAATCAGGTACAAATTAAATAAATTAAGTCTAAGGTAACTGAAGCATCCAGCAGAGGAAGAATAGAGATCGTTTCGATTTTCATCAATTTGACAGTCACTAACCAAGCCAAGAACCCAATGCACGGTTTCATAGCAAATGAGAAATTATAGAAGAAATTACTACGTTCCGAAATATTTTTTGTTAGCGACTGATAAGAGATAGACGATTAAATTAATACACATTAAGACAATTGTGGTTAACTAAATACGCAACGTTTTTTGGCTTTTTCTTATCAAAATCACAGAAATAACTATAATGTATAGTCTACTCGATCCATTATGTACCGCACAAGTTCTACAACTCTATGGTTCACCAAGGTATAGTTTGAACCATGCTATGTAGTCGTGGTTCAATCAAGGGCCCCGTAGCCATATTCTACTTAAATCTAATGTAACAAAAAATATAAATTAGTCAATGTGAAAGTTACATAACATGTGCAATCTTTTCTATATAATAAATACAGAATTAAGGTGCCGTTGACATTACACTGGCGTAAGCTTACAATTACAAATAATCCTAACATGTAATACAGTTCCGATTTACAAAGAAATGCATTTTATACGAGTCCCTTTGACCCTATCAATATGCAGGCTTCAGTCACACTACTGCAATAAAAGAGGCTGCCAATAGCAAATAACTTCCGTAAAAAGCACACGAAATAATACTAAGATTTAGTGCCTACTTTGGCTTCTACTAGCAGTACCAATCCTACCAGTTTTCTCATCATTCTTGGCATCAACAAACAAGATTACTAAACTTGTTATCCACACGTACGATCTACAAACACATCGGTCGTTCAATAGCGACCTTCACAGATGTATAATTAATACAGAATTATAACATACAAATGTTCACGCGCACACCGCCTGCTTTTACAAAGATGGAATATATTTCCAATGAGCCACGTACGGAGTTTACTGTGTATGTAAATTATTTTAAAATTATTCGCATATTTGTCACTTGTTTTAGGCCTTAGTTAATTAAGCAAATATCCACAAATATGTACAGAACTGCACTTAGTATAGCGTTGAGTAAATAAACGTTGTATACGATATCATTGCATAATAGCTGTCGAATAATACGGTTATAGCGTAACATAGTTCCTATTGTAAGGTTATCATTGCTTGCGTCAATCGATTTAACGAACCTGATAAGAGCTAACTTATTTCGATACATGCTTAAGATAAAAGATACGTAGCATTATAAATAAAAATAACTATTTCGTTACACACACTAACATATTGAAATAATATGTGATTAATATGTGAATAAATAATATTATATTCTTTGTACAAGTTGCCGCGATGTGGGACTAGCATAATAGCAGTGTTACTGTGTTTCAGAATGAAACTGTAGTTTGTGCAACCAAAGAAACCACCGTTGATAGAAACGAAACTTCTTTCATAGCGCAGACTACACAATTCTGGGCAATAATTAAATACATAAAGCATGTTGCCATAGCAAACGCTAAATTACATACTAAACTCTTTGGTAATATTCACTGGGTCCTCCTAAACCTTATACATACAATAAATAACGTTGTGCTTCCTGTCTCGGCAATCAAAACGTAAAGGACACAAAACATATAAATCCTCCTGTAAGTTCTGATTCCGTCCAGCTTCTACTTCATAATAATCCTACCCGATTATTTTCGAAGTCTTTCCACAGCTGTTTTTAGTTCCAAATGCCATAGTAGCATATTCATAGTAGAACAGCGGGCAAGGGTGTGGAAAGGGCCATGTGTTCCGCACCTCTCACTGGAAGTCTTTGTGCGGTGACGTAGTGACGCATCAGGGCAGGAACCGAGGGGAAAGCAGTGGCTGCACCTCCTAAGGTGTACCCTTCTGTGTTACGGCAAATCCGCATATGCATAAAGCCACGGGTTGACCTGTGAACACAAATAAACTGGTTAAATATCTTGTCTTTAATTAAGATTCTATGAATATTGGGGGGTGGAGCTAGTACAACTTTGAAAAAACTTCACAGTCAACTCACTTTAAACTCAAGGAATAGTCGTGTTTTGCAGATTCGCTGTTTCGGACTAGGAAAGCACCTTCATCTGCATCCCTTAGCAAACTTTCTGCTTCGACGCGCGACAATGTGCCGTGATACCACCTGTAAATAAATAAAAAATGCTAATTAGGATAGTCGCCTGAAAAATATCAAAACTCATATCTATGAATACATACAGGAGAGCGATGTAAACAAAATAAAAAAAAAACATACATATCTCGCACGATTAGAGTATTAAGCGTTAAATATTTTGAACTTACCCTTGTCTATCGAGCGGGAGCGAGGCGTCGACGAGGTCTCTAGGCGGAATGATGGGTCCCAAGTTCAGGTGTAATCCCTTCGAACTGCTCGAACCACCACTTCCACTGTCGAAGTTCAACGTCAATTTTTCTTTGTGCTTGTTACCTGAAAATAAAACAACACATTAAATCTCTACAACTTAACGCAAACACAGGCAATTTGGAATCACGTTTTCTCTCAAAAATGTACCGCTCCTCAACCACTAAGCAAAATGCCCCATCTCGTTTAACGTCAAGCAGCACGCGATGGTCCTTAATCCCAAACTTCTAACTCAACTGTACAGCTACAAATTGATCGCAGCGTGTCCAGGAAAAAGTTCCCTCAAAAAGCACTCAAGCAAATTAAATATTGGGAAGGCATTGGCCAGAGAACTTCGTGCGGAGCCATCTAAAGTCATACGTCTTAATCGGCATAATGCGGTGGCAGTCAAAGCTACTTAATAGTAGCGATGGATGCAAGCCGACAGTCCCTCTTGTAGCAAGATTGACAAGTAAATCTTTACGACGTGATTGAATTATGGAAACGAAATGACTCGGGATTTTTTGGATAAATTGAATAATAACGCGTGATTATTTTGTTTTTAAGAGAACAATGTACTAACCTAGATTTAAGTCTTGTACGCTCTGGCTGGAAGATGCATTAGAGATGACACTTCCGAAGTCGTTGTTTAGCTGCAGGGATTGTCCTCGTAATTTGCGACGTAATTTGGGCATATCAAAAGGCAGGGATCGAAGATCAGCTTCGGCTTCAGCACGGCGTCTCCTAAGCTTTGGCATATCAAAGGGAAGATCTGAAAGATCTTGATCCGGATTTTTGCGCTCTTCTTCTGTGTTACTGTTCTTAAAGTTGATAAAAGTGTTTCTTGAATCGACGCCTTCCCGAGAATGAATAGATATCCCGCTGTCAGATCCTTGTATTTCGGCATCACCAGCTGCTGTTGAATGTCTGAATGTTAAATTTAATATATTTCGATTTTGTAGCGCTCGCCTTTTTGGTTTTGCCACACTCTCAACAGTTGTCTGAATCGTCGTATTTCCAGTTTCTACATCCTCGGGAGACACTTTTTGAGAATTGTTGTTCCTATTGTTATCAGATGTCTCAGATGCAGGCTCTTGCGAAGATTTATCCGAAATAGGACTAAGAATATGAAGTTTGTTAGTGTGGTGTCCAAACCCCGACAATTGCATATGATGCGATTTCGTAAACGGGACATTGCCGGAGTCAGAGCTATGTGAACTAAGAGACGAAGAGCGACGGCTTTCTGAGCTACTACTACTCCTGTCTTCGCTTGTGCTACTTCGAAGGGATTCCATACTTCCGCCGCTACTACTAGTTGCCATGCTTTCGGTGCTCGAGTATTTGCGCCTCGGACGTGGAGCCCCGGGCCTGCCTTTAAACTCCATTATAGGACCGACCCCCTTTGGCCCTGTGCGACGATTCAATTCAGGTGTGTCAGAATCGGAAGTGGGTCGGCCCTTAATCTCTAAAAAAATACCGTCCTTTGATTGTCCCCTCTCGTCATCAGTTTCGCGAGACTCGCGAACAGGTTCCCTTAAACGTTGCGCAGCATCAAGTTCAGTAGACGCAGAACCCTTTAAGTCAACCATACTTGCGTCGCTGCTAGTTGGCGTTTCCCGTGCTCGTAGAGATTTTACAGGTAACCTTAAGTCTTTCAGTCGAGGATGCGCTGGTTGCGATTGCGGCAAGTTTGGGGCACTTTTAATGCTATTCATGGCAGAACCGTCTTTCTGCTGAAATTTTGTCGGCAAGGGAGCTGTCGACGGAGGTGAAGGTGTGTAACCACGGAGTGGCAACTGAGATGTTGAAGCGTTGCGTTCTTCCTCGTCAATGTGAACCTTTTCAAGCTCTTCTGATAAAGCTAACGCATTGCTCTCATTTTCTCTTTTTTGGCGAATCGTAGGAATCTTCGAACGCCGTACGCTATCAGTTTTCATTGTAACTTTTCGACGGCCTTTATAATCCGGCTCGCCGCGTTCTACTGCCTCGAAGGCCGATGACGCAGATGATATAACTTTCCTTTCCTCAGCTTGCAAGAGTGCTGGATGATTGCTGACACGATCAAAGTCATCCAAATCATCGTCTGAACGTGCGATTTTACAGTCAAAAGCTGTTTCGTAGATTTGGCGGGTAGTCATCTCTTGCGGCCAGCGTGGCAGCGGCGCCGGCACGTAAAAGACGCTACGAGAAGGTCGGTGCTCCTCTACATCTTCAGGCGCGGCGCACGCGCAGCCGGCCGCCTCACGCCCACGGCGCCTTGGCGGCATCCACGCGCTCTCACCCGACGAAGATGATGACCGCTCTAGCTCACGAAAGCCATCTTCGGCGACAGAAAATCGTTTCGGAAGATTTGGGCGCGCGGCAACGTGAGGAGCGTCTAAGCTAGCAGACTTTCTGTACCGTGGGCCACGGGATGAAGAAGTTGTTGACGCCGTTGGTGCCGATGGTGCTGGCGGCGGGGGAGCTGGCGTTTTGAACAGATCGCCGTAGTAATAGGGACTAGGGTTCCTGCGCGGCGCGTTAGCGTATCTAGGATCCGAGCGACCACTATCGGGTGAATGCAGAGATGGTGCTGTGGCGAAGGGATCAAATTCGCCGAATTCGTCTTCCTCTCCGTCTGTTGATGACGAAGGATCTTCTGATGTTGATTCTGAAACAATTGAAACGATACGTCTTAAAATTATACTGCAGACATATATTCCAATACAGTATATAGAATTTTGAGAGGTAAGTTTAGTAATCCCAAAAACAAGTGCCGCCTGAGCGAAGCTCTTAAGAGCTTTTCGCATGTAAACTAAGGCCGTTAACAAGGTAGAGGCAAATGGTCGACCTCTGTCTGAGGTCGCTTCGTCTCAAGTGCCATCATTTAAATGAGCACGCCAGTGCCTTTGCTTTCGAGAAGGCAACCGATTGTAAGGGAATAGAAATATTTCATCATTATTCTTTGCCCTTAAGGACTTGCTTATAATAAGAATGTTCAAGTGAACAATACTGCAAAAACACATTAGACTACTCTACATTGGATAAAATAACCTCTATCGTTTTCGATATAAACGAAACGAACAAAGTTAATGAATGCATCAAGTCCCCACTAGCTCGTGCAAAGCTAATGTAATTTCAAAAGTACCTGGAAATACCCTAATGAGAGTTCCTTGCTCCACACAACAAAGGGAGCATTCTGAATGCATCTTGAGCTGAAAAAAGTCCGGATTTATTAAGCTCTAAAGCCGAGAGGGAATTTATGTACCTATGCAACATTCAATATAACGAATCGTATTCGAATGCTATAGCAACTTCATTTTTTTGTTTTAGCAAGCAGTAACGGTTATGTGAGCTACTATATTATCTTAACCCAGATTATGATTTCGATACGTTTTTCTTTTACTTTTGCATAAAACTTCAGCGTTTGATATTGTTATCGAGTTGGATTTGACAGATTTTATTACTGAATCATCCATATCGTTCTGATAAAGTGTAAAATTTTCCCATGTACTTACGAAGGCCAAGTACCTACTCATATTAAAGTTTGGAAATCGATAAGTAAGTTACAAACAACTGGTGCAATTATTAAATTGAGATAAGATTATCTGTTGTTTGCGTTTGGCGTCAACATCTTGAATATTTAAATTGTTTTTATTTTTTTACTTTCATTTTAAACTCGTATTGGAAACGTACATTTAAAGACAATAAAATAATTACTTATTAATTTACCTTCACATGTTTTGGTACCAGAATCAAGTTATACGGATAGTCCCCTGGGTCATTTCAACGACCATTAGAGCGACTGAGGCATTGGTAGATTGTGATTTTAACTATGCACCGAATTAACATTAACAGCTTAAAAGCAGAATTTATTTATCTTCCCAAATAATCTGATAATAATCCTGCTGGCTCGATTTAATCTTCCAAATACTAATGACATTATCAAGATGTTATCATATATCAATATATTATACATATAATCACTTTCCGTTTTTTTTATAAAAACCGCATATCCTGTAGTCTTCACAAAAGCACCGCAAGACTTTTCCTTGAACATTTTTAGGCACACGCTCTCACGTTTGGAGTACTGTGTCCTATCTCATCTGCATGGGGACAAAGGCCCTTTCTTCCGGCGCACAATCGCGGCGCAGTCTAGTTACCGCATTGTTCTCCGGAGTGTATCTAGACTCACTCGCCTAAAGAAAAAATATTGCCAAGTAGGCTGACCAGAATATAAGTTCCTTTTTTAATACAACTATACGACTGCAGAGAAAAGCTTTATATATTTTTTTTAATTAGCCCAGCAATATGTGCAAGTATAAAATTTTATCCACCAAATCTAGTTCCTAATAAATTCTCGGTTTTAAAATGATAGAGATAATATTTGATTGTGTTAGAATGGTTCTTAGAGAACATTTGAAGTAATTATCGAATCATTTGGCATTGTGATTTACTTTTTTCTCATTTTGTCACTGCGTAGTACGGACATCATTATTATCGTGCCCTTATTAAATTTACTCGAGAGGCGTGCATAGATACAACCTATTTTTCCCTTTACTTAAGTAATCCGTGCCATAGTATTTTTTCATTAGCTAAAGAACGGCCTAGCAAGTTTAATACCTACTATTACTGGGTAACAATTGCAAGTTTTAATCAGCCCTATTGTCGTTTGTCGTTGGTAGAGTCTAGACTGGAAAAATGTCCCGGACGTAATAAGCGAGGCTTTTGATTGCGGTCTGCTCACTGATGGGACCAACTCTCAACTTTTTGCCATTGACGTCATGCGAATGAATGGATTGTTTATGTTGATTTTTAAAAACATTCTTTTTGTCATAATTTATAAACATGAGGTTGATATCGTTTTTTATATACTACTCAAAACAATATAGGAGCCACTGTTGCGCGGAGAATTTCTGTTCAGTTTTTGTCGTTACAATAAACTAATCTTATCTCAATTGAAACTAATAAAACAACTATTTCATTAATAGATTATTAGCTAAACAAAAGCCATTTTAGTTGCAGTGTGTAAAATAAAGTATTATCACGTTACGATCAAATTTTTAGTGGCCCCTATATTGTTTTGAGCAGTATAGTAGCTTATTGTTCCGTATTTATTTTCATCTTCCAATAATATATAGTTAAGCTCGTTGGGCTTAGTTAATTTGTACAAAGTGCAGCAATTTTACAAGCTATTGCAAGTCAATTTTGATACGTCTAGTCAAATTATCCCATAATAGAACCACGTTTAACGTGTACGGTGTTAGTAGTTCCATATTTCTACAAGATCTGAGTTAATGGTCTGAAAACTGTTTAAAAATCAACATTTCTGTAACAATCAGCCGATCACACGCGTAATCGCCAACCTCTAACCTTTGATGGGGCTCAGAAAGACATTTGGCACGTAAATCGCGGCAATTTAACAAATTTTGTCGCGACGGGTGTCGGTCATCCACGCGGAAAAGCAATTACAACGCGTAATGACGTCACTTAAACTCCCTACGGCGCTAATAGACAATTTGCCCAGTTTTTGGCGCCGTTTAGTCACCCGAAGACATGTTAGAACTTGGAAATGTCACTCGATGTGCGGTCCGGTATCACGTCGAATTCGAATAGAAGCGACAATTAGTGTAATGCTTCGTGCAGACGTCAATTCATTAATTTCATTATTCAATAACACTTTGGTGTTGACTTTAAATTTTTAAGGATGCGTCATATTGAAATATTGTGTTCTAGAGATAAACTGCATGCGTTATGTTATAACTGATACTGTTTTCATTGTCACAAATTATGACAACACTTTTATTATTTAAAAGTTTATCTTTACCACAATCTTAATCGTACACGTAATAATCAAAAATAATTAATATTATGCAAAAGTAAATTTTCTTAATCATCAAGTAAGTGAATGCATAACATAATTCAACCAGTTTATAATCAAGTTTAGCCCGGTAACAAAACAATTACAATCTAGCTATAACAACAGCCTATTGTATAAACAGGATGCAGAGAATCAAATTTCATCATGCAATCGTTTTGTTCCGGTTGTTTCTACCAGCAATCATATAAACGAGTTTCAAATTATTACATTTCTGTATTATTTACAAACTAGATTAACGTATTGTTATTTTATTACCTAGCCTAGCTGAAGATAAAAAATATTGACTCAAAGATTGTGGGGGTTCACTATTGAAAGAGAGATCTTAAGCCGAAGGCTGTTCTATTGATTATTAGTTAATGTCGTAATCCGATAATACGATTGTATCGTCAGGAATACTCGAATAATTGATTACGCAATAATAAATGAATATGTACTTACCAGATTCGTAATAGGGTTGTGAGCGATGTCTGGTCTGTCGCTCGTGTCTCAAAGGAGCAGACGGCGCAGGCTCCGGCGGCGACTCAGCCGAACCTTCCGGTGCACTCTCAGGGCTCCTTCTAGATACACCAGGCGCCGACAAATCAAAGTCGGTCCTCCTCGCCGATTCGTAATCTGCTCGTCGCCGCGCTGACTCCGCGTCGAATTCCACGCGTCGTCCGGAATCGCCGTCGAACTCTCTGCCCGGGTATCGTCGTCCGGATTCGTAGTCGTACGGACGACGACACGATTCGAAGTCGTAGTTGCTACGGCGGGTGTCGTAGCGCCATCGGGCGGAGTCTGGAGAGCGACGCTGCTCACGGGAGCGGCGGCTGCGCTGCGGGGACCGGCGCGCTGTGTCGCGAGGCGTGCAGTACGCCTCTATGAATTCAACCTGCAACAATCAAGAAAAATAATTTTAAATCATTTTTTTAATAAGTTAAGCTTTGCCATTTGAACACGCAATTTACCATCTCTCTATATTAACTCTTTTGCAGTTTTAGATCATATCAAAATTATGTGCAATTAACCATTTCCTTTAATTGTTGTTATCATTACCGCCTTATCTTATAATATCGCAATAAAGAAGTATCTTGATCGAATCGAAAGCCACTAATTGCTATAACGTACCCAAATTGTAAAAAAATATTAAAATATATATATTATTGTAAAGATCCAAATCAGGGCTAATACATTCCTAAGTAGCTCAGCAGCTGTATAAGGGCTTATACAGCCCTTATAACGCTCAAACTGGCTGTATAATGGCAGTATAAGCTCATATACAGCTTGTGTGCTACCTGGGTTTGCTACAACCGGATAATGATAATGATCTGTTTTGTTACTGCAATACTAAACTGTTTAAGTTAGATCCTGACACGTCGGACACCAAATAGTAATTGCATACCAAACTACTATTAGCAAGAAAGGAGCCCTCTATCATGAAGGTCGATTATGTGGCAGAGTAAAGTGGTAATAAAATGCAGCGGTCACATATCCGGCCGAAACGGTCGGTTAGCCCTCCCCTCGCCGTCATTACCACGGGTCGCTTTATGGGGACGGATATAAAGAATATTATGAGATATTGTACCAGCATTGACGATACGATGAGGTGATAACATTCCGAGGGACGGTGCCAAATTTAGTCCGCACCAAGACAAATTGTTATGGCGTCTTGTTTTGTTGTGGTGCGACCGTAGGTCGAGCGCAGTTGATTTTTTTCTACTAGCAGTTTTGTGGAGAAAGGAAAAACCATTCTAAAATACGTAATAGATAGCGATTGCAACGACAACTTAATACACTAAATCCTTAAGGCTAATTTAAATTACCGATTACGGTAAAATAATTTTAGATAATCTGTGGTGATGACCACACAGCGATGGTTAGTGACATTTTTAGCAACTCAGAAGTATATGACTAAGCGAAGCACTTGAAGCTAACCGAACAAACATTAAATACGGCTTCAGTATAAGAGTTTACATAACTGGATTATCTCTGAATAAGGATATCTTATTGCCGCATCGTTGCATTCTGCAGCCTTACAGAGAGCTTTCATTTATCAGGGTTGGGAATGGCACGCCATCGTGTAGCAGTTGGGCTGTTGGCTTGCAGTTCTCGTACATCTTGCAGTTTAAATTCAGTCAGATTAAACTCTGATACCTAGTTGGAGTTTATATATAGCAAAATAATGTCTCGTCCCCATTTACTCCTTATTTCGTTTTTTAACCGGCAAGACACGGACACACGTGGAATCTGTTTAAACGAGATGATATCGGTTTAAGCCAGGGGTGGTTTCGGGCCATTAGAGACCGTGATGAGTCCCCGCTTCCGCGCCCCCGGTCATGAGGGGCTACAGGACTCTCATTAGGAGCGAAATTAGTAACAGCTCCGAAGGATTCATCTTGACGCGTAAACAACTTGAGTGTTTACTCGCCTATTAAAGCTTTACGGCAAAACGGTTTATGTAAGAAAACGTGACGTAAACACCTTTGTAAACATGCATGTGAGGTCGCTGATGGATGATTTGAAATTCCCTCGAGCATTGACGTCAGCCAAATATACAGCGACTTAATACGTCACAAGAGATGGTCTCAACTCATTCTAAACGCCACTTTATGACGTGACGTAGGTTTTTAAATGTGTAAATATAAAGTAAAGTACACATGTTCAATAGGCTTTAATAAGTAATTTCAAGTTACTGTACGTCAGAAAACAAAAGTGTCTTCACAAAAGTTTATATTTGTATACGCATTGATCCGAAGTAGATATATAAAGGTCGTAACTCAAAAAGAGAAAGGGCTGCGATCCGGTCTGCCCTGAGGGCTGAGGAACTCTTTATTCAAACTTTTACTATAAGGGCTCGCTTCATCTGGCGCATTGTTTAACGATCCGCTGTTATGCATGAAAATTATTTTACATAATTAAACGGCGAAGCAACCCTCGCCCTGATTTGCGATGACTACAGAGGTTTGCTCGTTATTTGCATATTTTGCTTCGCTACTTAATTAAAAGGTCTCATCGAAAAATAAAATAGAAGCGCGTTAGCTTCGAAGAATGATAATTTATTCGTTCGAAAAACTTTGGTCAACATAAAACAAATGAATATAGAGTGCTTGTCTGAAGCTGGATAGACTCACATTTTATTTACCGATTCAAATCAATGCTGCCATTGGGTCGTAAGGGTTAACTTTGAAAGGGATCAAATTGAATTCAGCTAGAGCTCGCATCGGCTCTGGCCATTCATCAATTGTATCGCATAATGGGGGAATAGTAGACAACAACTCACTTCCTGCGTACTATTCCATTAGAATATATCTATACAGAAACTCACGTTCTATGTAAATATGTGAGTGAGTACAGATACATACATATAGTGGGCGTCTGTTTATTAAACAAATCGTAACGAAAGATGTTGGCATTGTTGGTATCAGCCAATTTCACACCTAATCTGATATGGCCTGTTGAATCATGGTTGCATCAAATCGTATTTATCTGATATATACTGTTGTTGAACAGCAACAAATAGTCATATTTTCATGCTATATCAAATCAGTACAATAATACCATATGGTGCGATAAATTAAGTGAAACATTTAGGAAACACACATATCATACGAAAACTGTTCAGAGTAGTTCAGACACATCTTACTGCACGTCCGGTCTAGATATATTTGCTTCCTACTACTTCCCCTTTATTTTAATTAAATTCGACTAGTGAGGACAGACGAAGCGACGCAAAAACAGCAATAATACTGGCCTTGCGGGATTGGCTGGAGCTAAATCCTCTACTTGTAACACGACTAAAGCGTCATTAAAACTTCTACGCAGTTTCCTTTTAATCCAGCGGGGCTATACAAGGAAATAGCGATCGATACCCAATAAAACGCTATTAAGTCAATATTTTCAACTATAAACCATTACAGGCTTGCATATAAGTAGCAGATTTATAACTTCTCAGAATGACCAGCGTGTTAAGTATCAAGATGCGTGCAGATTCTGTTTAATTCTAACCACGTAGCGTGACTCACCGACCTTCTTAGGCCTAAGTATTCGGTGTCATTTGGAATATTTTAAAAGATAACGCTCTTATCTCACAAACGCCGAGTTAACACAAAACAATAGTAGTGTGAATTCCAAACATTTAACTAAAAGGTCCAACAACAATACCGAATTACAGGTACCTCGCAAGTCATCGAAACGTGACGCTGTATCAGATGAACCGGTTACAATACAAACGTTATGTATGCATGTAAATGCACATAATGGTTTAAGGAAGTCCATATAAACAATTCCGGGTTCACCCGAGTGAGTAATCCAAAGAGCATGAAGGATGTGGGACAAGCTTCAGACGGTGAGTCAGCCTGTATTAATACCGGAGACACGCCTCCAGGGATACCGGCTAAAATAGCTTCAGCGTCGCGTGACTCTAATAACGACTGTTTACTTTTCAAATCTCTTATAAAACACGCGTTTGAAAGCAAAAACAACCGTGTTCCAACTAAACAAAAATTACTTTCTCATAGAACGATTGCCAGATAAGAGTATAGAAAGGTAAACAGCCAATATACGCCGCATTTCATAGGTCGTTGATTTAATGGCAAAAATATTCCTAACAATTGCGACGGTATTTTAGCGCGTGACCCAGTTTGGTCGATTTTATTGTTTTGTTTAGTTTTTATAGGTAATTGAAGGAGTGCCGGTTTTGGAAAGCATATATTTATATACATTTGTAATTATGTTTACCGATTTTGATGAATGTGAATCTCTAGTAGTACAGTAGGCGCCCTGATTTAAGTAACAAGGCATTTATACTTAAGTATATGTACGCCTGGATATGTATGTGCGGACACCGACTGTACCTTACTGAAGCATTAGATTTGTCGACGACTAAAATATATATTACATTAGTTTCAATGAGGGTTAAATACCCGCCATTTACTATAGATAATCTGGCTATGAAAAATTATCTTGGCAAACATATTTCATTCAAAACAAAGGCTTTTACCTTTAACTTGTTATAAATTAACATAAGTTACTTTAAGTAGTTTATTGAATAGAATCAATTGAATAAGAAGTTTACATTACAATGAGTTACCATACAAATCTACTATTTCCATTATATTAACATGCAAAACATATACGTATCAAAGCAGTTTTTTTATCTGTCTATTGTTCATATCAAACGACACACTAAATCACTGTAACGAATCTCCCAGTACGGTCACCCTCTTAATTAGCGGGGCTTTTAGCAGATGGTTTGCGATTTTGTATGACTCACTAGTCTCACCTCGCTGTCTGTTTACAATAACAATAACGACAAAAACGTCGTAATCTTATGTGACTTTTAGCACATTGCATGTTATAAGATTTACGACTGATTGCTATCTTAGCACATGGAAGATTCCTAGGAAACTTTATTCTGACAATTCCTCTAGTCCAAAGTTACTTTAGCGATACTAAAGAAAAGAGACTGCTGTGACCCGACTGCATTATAGGCATGACAATTCAAAGACAACAGACCGAATGCTTGGAGGAATTTGATGAAAATTGAGTTTGCTAGACGACAATTGCTATCAGTCTGGCCACTCCTGTGCTGTCTGATCACGTTCCGCAAACTACAGACCGCAAACAGGTACAGCTTTTTATTATTTTGTAGGCTTTACGGACGTGCTTTAATTAAACTGTGCTTGGTAAAAAGTCCTGTCAGCTGTGTGTCGGCACACAAAAGATACAAATGCAACTGAAAAAATACCATTCTCAATTCTCCATTCAGCTCCTATTTGCCTTTAAGATATTATATATTTTGAAATCTTCTGTAACATCTGCCATGTTTTTCTTGATGTGTTGCATAAATAGACACACTCTTACTCAAGACAGTGAATAAAATGCATATGTTCATTTCAAGGCAAACAAATTATCCTCTTTTCTGTCTAAATTATCCTAATAAGGACTTAGCGAACAATTATCCCGCGTTTCCTTCTCACTTGACTAAACTAGACAAACAATTGTTGCAAATGACAAAACAAGAGGAGGAAATAAGCTTAATTACTAAGTTGCCAGTCCGCACCGTCCAAAGGGCCGAGGGTTTCCTTGAGGAGGCCCTTGTGAATGTTTCAATGAGGAAGCAAGCAATTATGGAAGAAATTTACACACTTCCTTAAAATGTCGTTGTATTAAATTCGAAGTTTAAAAAAATAAATAACGCATTCATATTTAGGAGTTCAAAATAGAACAAGACTTGGGTAGGTGACAAAAAACACAATGAATAGACACCTCATAACAACGTAGCCTCATTGTTATGTTGATGAAAGGCAAGGATCAAATTAGTTCCTTTTCTTATCCGTTCTTCGTCTGTCAGTGCCCGCGCATTGTGAAAGGAGAGAAGTTTGAATGTATCATTCAGTGCTAAGTTATACCAGAGGGCCGGATGGAGCAGAGATAAATCTTTGTTTATGACAAGGGCCCTCACTTCCTTAGAATTCACTTAGAACTTTGTTAGGTCACGTCTTCATCGTACACAAATGGCGCATTTCGAGTTTCTCAAGTATGACTTCAAGCTACAACCTTGATATTATAGTCGTCTCTTTTTATATTTTATGATATCATTACATTGGCATTTTGATTGTTATTTAGGTATGCATCGATAATGCAGAGTTAATAATTGGCATGTTTATTAATTACGACGGGTTCATTCATTTCAATCGTTTGTTAGTGTTATCTAGTGGTTCCTAGTAATTCTATTAGTAGTTCCATTCCTGTTTTTTTCTAGATTAATTTCCTATCGGGCAGCAAACTTTGCTCTCTAAACTCCTAACTGAGTTAAAGCAGCCCCAGGGACCGGCTCCTAATCAATATCAGCCACGACTTTATCTTTTATTGCCTTAGTTTGATCATTGATGGTATGTTGCTATGTAAAACGCTTATTGGGATTATTCTATACCGCTACAAATCTTAATATTGATTATTCTTGTGTTATTTATGTGCTAACGAGCCGTGTGAATAGGCTTTACTTACAATCTGCTTTTAACTTCCTTTAGGGGTACAATTTCAAAAAATCCTTTATGCTCACTTACGCGAAATAACTCCTGTAAGTATGTTTCTTGTCCCACCGGTTTAAGTTAGGGTCTTAACAGTGCCTGACAGGCAAGACACTGTCAAGACCCTGCCTGTTTAAGAATCATTTGAAATTAAATGTTTTTTTAACCAGAATAACAGTTAGGTAAATCTACTCCGCGCCTGAAGCATCCATATTGCAGGAAGGTTAATGTTGATATTAGGCCAAGGGAGGTTTAGAAGCAGTATTGTTATTGTTATCATAATGCATACTGGAAGTTCAGTTATAGAGCTGGGTCTAAATAGGTAAGCCATTAACCTAAATCGGATGCCACAAATAACTTACCACATGCACCACCAGGATCCATTGCGCGATTTGTCGCATCTTCGACATCAATTTTTTGTTTGAAGGCATGGTAACAAAGTCATACAATCCAGTCTTGACTATACTGTACCAAACTATGTAAGGAATTCACAAATGGCACGGAACGATCGCTAACTTTATCGACCGTTTCACTAGTGACACGCACACACACACAAAACTAAAACTACACTTTCACAAAAACTTGTTCGCGCTCTACGTACACGAAATGTCTGTTACACGGCAGCTTATCACGTAAAATGATGTACAACCCTAGGCGTTAGGCAGTAAAACCTGCGTTATAACACCTAGAACGGTTCTGTGCTTCTCGAGTCCAACTGGAGACTGACAACACTGTTCAAACACTATACGCGAATGTGTAAAACGGTGACTCATCGCCCCGCATACTGTTTACCGAGGCCTGAGTCATCGCGGTCGGTGGTCGCGATAGCGCTGCAAGCGCTTTGCTATGTTGAAGCCAACGCTTAAACCGCTCAGATATACCAAGCGCTGGAATGCTACGTTATAGGGAATCGACTCCATTAATACCTCCGTTCCGCACGTGTACGACTATAAACCATGCCATTGTGGATTCTAAGTCGTTAGCGGTAAGAACAAAGGTCCTTATTCAGACTTGGTCTGGTAGAGAAACGTTAACTTTCGCGTTTGAGTTCAAACTTGTGTTACGGCCTCAGTAGATCGAATGCCGTTTTGAGGTCGTTCGCGCGATAGGTACACTAAAATATCTAATGAACTAGTATAATTGACAATACTGAGTAATCGTCTTATCTGCAGTAAAGGCGCACTTCGACTCTAGCGTCTAATTAAAATAGATGCGAACTAGATTAGAAATAGTTTCAAGCTTGTTTCGAAACCAGTCTTGGTACACTGTTAGTGTGACGTAAAACGGTAAGCAGGCAAGCGTAACTTTTTCGCTGACCAATGCTGTTTGCCAACGGATCGAGTAAACCGTTTCTCTTAAAAAAAGAGCAAGCGTTGCTAAATTAAGAGAACTGATCTAAACAAACTCTAATCATTAGGATTTCTGAGAGAACTTTGGCATTTGCATTTACATATGGTCGACCTTTTATGGGCCTTGTGTTTTTACGTAACATGGCGAGTTTCAAGTTATATAGCGAAATAAATTTACATTAATTAGTGACGTTATTATTATTTTGATAAAACAACAAAGTCATAGTGACAACTTATGCTTTTTCATGTTCTTCATATATCATTAATATTTTTTTGCTTTAGTTGGCACACCGATTTGTTTTTGTTTTTGGCACATCCCTGCAATTTATTACCCGTAAACGTCCAATGCATGACGACATAGGGCCTTTTAAATTTCGGACCACTTTCCACACTTAGCTGCAGATATCCCGTCAAAAACACAGCACATCGAAATATCTTAAGCTTAGCACTTTCTGGCTGAAAATAACTAAGAAATCACTCACATAGCTAAGTCAGCGTTATTAGTGGTAGTTTCTTTAAGATTAAGAAGTTAAAGCGTCATAAAATTAGTTTTTTTGGCAGTTTACTATAAAATAAACCCTGTTATAGTCTATAGTTCAGTTCTACAAATCTTTTTTCTTGTTCCCTCGTTATAATCACGTACTATGGGTTGTTGGGATCTCGTACTTATTATGATAATCTTGCGACATCACAACATCCTAGATCTCAAAGAAACGGAACAAGCGAGCCAAAACAACCCTAAAGAAAACTATCTAATTGCCTAAACTCACGCTATTTCTTCAATTTATTCTTGGCCTTTACCTCTTCCTTGAAGACCATGTATATAGCAACTAATACGACTGATTTCAGTGTTTCTTAACAGTGGCTATGGGCGACGGTGATCGCTTACATCATAAGGCGATCCGTCTACTCGTTTGTCGCCTATAACATAAAAAGCTTACTTTTTTTCGAAAGCTTAGACCCTTCGATTGCGATTTATAGGGTGGAATAATAATATCTCTGACCTGGACCGTACTTTAACACAGATCATAATAGTCCAGACTCATATTATAGCCACGCTAATGACACTACGTACTCACTCAAGGATAACGCACTTAGTGCATAATTCCGTCACAGCGTCCAGTAAAATGAACCATTGCGCAAATAACCATTTCGCAACATGCGAATTAAAAGGAAAGTTATTACCAACATTTTAATTTACGAAATTCCCGAATATGAGTCATTACTTTGCAGAGCGTTGCCGCAAAAATAATGGTACAGTACTTTGATAATTTTTAAACGCAGTAACTGACTTAATCACCCATTGGATACACAGATATAAGCGCGAACACTTTAAGGTGCGTCCACACTTGTATCATTTGCTCGTATCCGATCACCGTGCCGTAGCATGACTGCGTATCGCGCTGCTTGGACGCTTACTGTCGGCGCGCCGATAATGCCGCACTCTTCCGATACAAGTGTGTGATACGCGTAGCAAATGGATTTCGAGTGATCGGATCGGTGCAACATCCAAACGCGTGATCGTGACAAGCGATCATGCTACGCGACGATGATCTGATACGGGCAAATGATACAAATGTGGACGCACCTTAAAGGTTTTTTAAACAAACAAATGACGGCACACTTGATGTATTTACTTAAAGAAGTAACTGCAATCAAATATGAGTAACTCATGCGACATAGAATGCAAAGGTTATGTATGCGTAACATTAGAAAGGTCGAAAATTAAATGTTTCTTCGTCATCATTTCAGCCATAGGACGTCCACTGCTGGATACAGGCCTCCTCAATAGACGGCCACATGGGCCGAATAGTGGCCATCCGCCCAGTGAGTCCCCGTAACCGTAACCAGGACGTCCGACCACCTTGCGGGTGGCCGGACAACGCGCTTGCCGGTACGCGGTCTCCACTCGAGAACCTTTCCATTGCCACTTCAGTTTGCTTACCCTGTTTGCTATGTCAGTGACCTTGATTCGTCTACGAATCAGCTCATTTCTGATTCGATTTTGTAGAGAGATTCCGAGCATAGCCATTTCCATAGCTCACTAGAGCCGCATAGAGACTTTCGTCTTGGAGCACTGAGGTATCCTGGACGAGAAGGCACTTCACAGTTTCCCAAACGCCTATCCGAGTTGAATCCGTCGATTAATTTCTTTCTTTTTTCTACAGTAAAATTAACTTATTTTAAATGATTTCATCCCCACGTCCCCAGGAAATGTGTACAAGGCAGTAAACATGTGACTTCCATAGGAGTAGATGAAATAAATATCTTAAGTATAGTTTATTTAACGATTTTTGTAAATAAAACCGGGCTATTGATTATTTTGGCACCATTTAATTCTGCATACTTCATCTCCGGTGCGGTATCTGTCGTTTTTATCAAGCCACAATACTGATCATGGAACTTACGCTTTGGCATGGTCTCGATAGCGGCGGTACAGTACAGTACACTTTTAATTACCACCCGGCTAATCAGGTGTTTACTGCCACTTAACGACTTGTTTACACTCACGGCTTCCTCCGTGATGACTAATGCGATTAGTATGTATTGATGTATACATAATAAGTATACATAATAAATACGTGGAACATGTAATCACATGTTTGAAGTCAAGTACAGATTATACATTACGTCGCAACAAGAAATCCCTGTTAGGTCAGGCTGTGTGGCGTATTTGTGTTATCTCAAGATATACGTCTATAATAACTAAACAACATCTAAGTATAGTATTGTAAAGTTGTAAAAATGAAATGTCTGTACATTGAAGATATTTACGGAATAGTTTGGTAACTAACCTACCCGTGTAGGTTATTAAGAGATGGTTATTATAGGATATTTTTTATCCGACAAAGCTGAAGCAAAAAAGAGGGTGATGACTTTCTTCTCCTCCGCAAATGAAATTGTGGGCACTTTCTAGTATTTTAATATTATTGTTTACAGTTTATACAATCAAACATCATATTAGCTAATTATGTACTACGTGAGAGCGGTTTAGGAAGTAAGTGTATGCCTAAATTGATGTTTTAAGTTTAGTATTGTGTCTGTCTTACATTTACTACTGTTGTTTCTGCAATAAAATAAATAAATAAACAGATGTTCACTGCTGGACAAAGGTCTCCCCTTTAACGACTGGTTTCGTATGATCTTCACCTTTGGAGGTCTTTCCATGGATTATAGTTCCTTTGCTGTTCCGCGAACTTGTGTCTTGGTTAGATTTGACAATAAATTGTGCTCACATGCGGAAACTTCCATACAAAAATACAAAATATAATATAATAATATTTTTGTATAGAAACTGCATGAAAATATGAAAATATAATATAATCCATTGATCTAGTATGGAATTCCGCAAAGTAACGCCTGAATCTATCAATTATTTGGAGGTCTTTCTATATTGTATGGTGACGGTAACAGTTATATGTCTGCCTAAAACTTCTTGGTATATGGTATGGCGATATTGCTATTATAGAATGAGTCTAATAAAACACTCACTGTTCTTATGATTTGTACACGACGTTTACTCTGTGTGACACTGAAATGAGTGATCTGTTGATCAATTAAAAAAAAGCACAGAATTAAATTTTAATAAAACAACTTAACGGATTGTATCGCGTAAATAATCTCATTTGAGTTCGCGACGTTTCGGAAGCTTTTCAGCTTTCCATGGTCACGGGTGTACTGAGAAAAGTTATAAAAAAAAGTCTTTCAATGTTTTCTCAGGCCACCCGTGACCATGGAAAGCTGAAAAGCTTCCGAAACGTCGGGAACTCAAATGAGATAATATACGCGAAAGAATCCGTTAAATTGTTTTATTTAAATTAGTAATAATCGCGGAAACAGAAGAAAATATTACACAATGAAATTATTTAATTTATTACTGATACCAATAAATCATTTGATTCTGTGCTAAAAAGTGGTTGTAAGCGTAGGCTTAAGGTTAAACCTAGTATAGTATATCTATACTAACATAAATATTTATCTGATACACTTTTTCTATTCCAAAACAGTCTGTCGTGTCTTGGCAAGCGGCTATGTGGTCGAGAATGTTGCTCGCTGGTTCACTAATAGCCTATTTCGAATCAAATCTGGACACGTGGACATAAACCTCTGCTATTCGATGCCATTGAACCCTATATTTGGCTTTTCTCCCCCATCATCGTGCATTACACGTCTACATTACCGCTCTACTACCAGCGTTTGCCGATCTACGAATCTCCATTGTAGACAACACTCCAACACAATCACTGAAGATATTCTAGAAGTGTTGGAACATTGATAAATTGAAATGTTGATAAAGAAAACACTTAAAGTATATTATGTTGAGTCATTTATATAAATATAATGATAATATCACATAGTCGTCATATAAATAATCATATAGGCGTCAGAAAAGATAACAGATTCGGGTAAGATCAAAGTTCAGCATAATAATTACATAACGCAGGCGGAGCAGAGCTTGGCAGAGATGGCGGAACGATCTGAACGCGTTTCTCAATAACTGGCCAGAAGGGGAATCTAATCGGGAGTCGTGTCGTGGAGAGGGGTCTTTGTTGAGCAGTGCAACCTTCTGATTGAAAATAACATCTTTACATTCGTTCAGGTATCCTGAATACATTACATGTATTGCCTTTTGTTGTATGTACATACAACAAAATGCCATACTTTATCAATATTCATTCTTATGGCATCTAAGCGGAAAAAGAAACCAATTAGGTACACATTAGTTCCACAACAACTGCCTCTGCGATAATTGTCTTATCGGTGACTCATAGGTGTACCCTATCTGCTAGTGGGCCACATATGGGCTGTGACACTCACGTGAAAATAATGACTCATTTTGCGCCCGAGGCAGGTGTTCTGAGTTTGAAGTTTTACGCACGTCAGAGTCAGGGGTCGGCCGAAGTTTGGAGCGGGAGCAAAAAAAGTGGTAACCGGATTTTTGGGTTACGAGAACATTGCGCTTGAACACAGCAGGATTAGCGTGGGAATGATTTTGTACGAATTTAATGTAATGGGCGTGAAACGGACAGGGGTAGCAAAAATAAGTTAGTGAAGGAATCTGAGTAGACTAGTACGAAAAACTATAAATAAACCTTCTAGGTAGCTTCGTAATTCTTCATGTTTTGGCTACATCTTTAGGTTCAGATAATACTATTAGTGGCAGTAGGTTTTTTAGTTTATTTTAAGGATTGTCACATTATTTTTTTATCCTGCAATTCAGCGACCTTTAAATAGTCCGCATCACTTGTATTTTTGATGTGCAGACATTTCATTATTACAACTTTATAATAGTATACCCATCATTCCAATAACCAAGACGAATCTTATTCATATAGTACTTAAAAAACAACTTTAATTCTGACGCCAGTTGGTACATTTTTTTAATTCTATCTTATTTTCACTAGACTGTTGAAGCTAGCAACTGAGACCGCTACTGACTTGTGCCAAACAATTACTCAATACGCCATATCGAACCCTCCCAATTCAGAGCCGTTCAGCCAGAACAATTCCCGCACAAGCATTGAGTTCGTTCGCTCTTGGCGCATATTTTCCACGCCTATTTGGGCTTTGGAAATAAGTATAATTGAAATTTTGGTATGTGAACAGTTGTAAAATATAACCGTGGTGACTCAAAAGCTGTTTATAATATCTACACAGGTGAAGAATCCTGAATGGTATGATTCCAAAACTAAACAACAATCAACAGTGTGAGTGTTTCAAAATGAGCAAAAAGCACGTTGAAGCAAATGGCGGCCTTTTTTGGTATTAATGGCCATGTGGCTACAGTATCCAATCCTTACTCCTTACTATATTATAAACGTGAAAGTATGTAGGTATGTGCGGTCCACTTAATCTCAAAAAGTACTGGACGATTTTTTATGAAACTCTCCAGTTATGCACCTTATATACCAGAATAGAACATAGGCTATAATTTATGTCAAATTTCATCCCTTTTAGGGACGAAAAAAGGGGTGAAACTTGTAAGCTATAAATTGCATCTCTACGCGGACGAAGTCGCGGGCAACAGCTAGTATCGTAATATATTTATGTTTGGTTGTCACATGTAGTATTTTTCTATGCGTGTCCAATATTACCACTTTTCATTGACGGCTCTGTGTCGTAATCCTATTTAAAAAAATAACGATATCTTGACGTAATTTTTCTGATCTGGATAACATTATTTAGTTATGCTGTCGTCAACATCCATACCACGTTGAATACACCGGTTCTCGTCCGATCACCGAAGTTACGCAACGTCGGGCGAGGTCAGTACTTGAATGGGTGACCGCCTGGGAACACCTCGTGTCGTTGGCTTTTTGCTACTCATACCTCGTTTGTATAGGTAATAAATAGATAGACACCGTCAGTAGTGTTTATATTGTAGTTCCATTGTTTTTAATAAGTCCTGACGTAATTTTTCTGATCTAGATGACATTATTCAGTTCAACGGTCGCCAACGTCCATACCACGTTGAATACACCGGTTCTCGTCCGATCACCGAAGTTAAGCAACGTCGGGCGAGGTCAGTACTTGGATGGGTGACCGCCTGGGAACACCTCGTGTCGTTGGCTTTTTGCTACTCATACCTCGTTTGTATAGGTAATAAATAGATAGACACCGTCAGTAGTGTTTATATTGTAGTCCCATTGTTTTTAATAAGTCCTGACGTAATTTTTCTGATCTGGATGACATTATTCAGTTCAACTGTCGCCAACGTCCATACCACGTTGAATACACCGGTTCTCGTCCGATCACCGAAGTTACGCAACGTCGGGCGAGGTCAGTACTTGAATGGGTGACCGCCTGGGAACACCTCGTGTCGTTGGCTTTTTGCTACTCATACCTCGTTTGTATAGGTAATAAATAGATAGACACCGTCAGTAGTGTTTATATTGTAGTCCCATTGTTTTTAATAAGTCCTGCCGTAATTTTTCTGATCTGGATGACATTATTCAGTTCAACTGTCGCCAACGTCCATACCACGTTGAATACACCGGTTCTCGTCCGATCACCGAAGTTAAGCAACGTCGGGCGATGTCAGTACTTAGATGGGTGACCGCCTGGGAACACCTCGTGTCGTTAGCTTTTTGCTACTCATACCATACCCTGTTTGTATAGGTATGCTAATCATACCATACCCTGTTTGTATAGGTAATAAATAGATAGGCACCAGTGTAGTGTTTTTTATATACTCTTTGGTGTCATGTATTGACAGCGAAATACGCTATTGTAGTGACAGCTTTATTCAGCTTCTTTTTTTGAAACGTCAAAACGACCATATTGTCACTATACCGTACCGAAGACCGTTAGTATGAAGTTTGTACCCGAGCAGTTTATGATGTAAACCAAAACAAATCTAAAATGAAGCGTACATTAAATATATACTTATAGAATCATGCTAGGTACTCGTACATTTTATGCAATAACAGACGATAGTTATAAAATTACATTTTATGCAATAACAGACGATAGTTATAAAATTACAGTGGCTGAACCCGTGGCAATTTTAACTTTGTCGACCCCATAAGTAAGCCATTATTTAGCACTTCTCTTGTTTTATTAATAAAACCCTTACGTAAGGTACATAAACGTTGCTATCATGCATCAGATGCGTTCAAAACAGAAAATATTCGCGATATAGTAGCAAAACAGATTTGTTTTACTTAAAAAACAATTACTTATGTACTTAATTAAATTTCTCACGTTACATCAAAAAGTCCAGTCTGTACACATCCCACTTCTGAGCTCAGAACTCTCTCTCTGCTCATATTGGTGTGATCAGACACTAAAAGCCCACCTCTCGATGATGTCACTAGCGCGCTTTCTCGTTGGCACAGCATGACACACAGGTCACGTATGGGCATTGCTCGATCATGCAGCTATATTTGGACACTTTTAAGGATGGGCCTTGTCATTTTTCACCTAGAAAAAATATCGTGCTAAATCGAAATGCCGGGTAGACGATATAAATAAATAGATTTGGCCAACAACTCACTTAATGAGATTTTTCGAATGTTCACCTTATTTATATCATTGAATAGTTTCAAAATTAAGTACCTTTAAACTTATTATACTTTCACCGGGTATTTACTACAATAGCATTAAGTAACATTTAGGTACTAGAAAGTTCTGCAGCAGACGCTACATGCTTTAATATCCTTTAGCTTTGACCTTATTATTGTGCCACCTTACAAAATCCTCAAAAGCAACAGAGATGATGACAATTTTTTTGTGCGACCTTTCAATAACAGATATATTTGTAATATTTTCTTCCGTTTCCGCGATTATTACTCATTGAAAAAAACAATTTAACGGATTATATCGCGTATATTATCCCGACGTTCCCGACGTTTCGGAAGCTTTCCAGCTTTCCATGGTCACGGGTGGTCCCGTCCACCAGTCGGGTCCACCCGTGACTATGGAAAGCTGGAAAGCTTCCGAAACGTCGGGAACTAAAATGAGATAATATACGCGATATAATCCGTTAAACTGTTTTATTTCAATGAGCTATATTGGTGAAAAAACTACTTCAATCTCATAAAAACTCCCCGAGATACAATACAACAATACACATTTTTGAACTTTCCCAAAAAACGCTTCATACTAGCCTACGAACATGTGACGTCATATGTGTCGACCTTGTATGGGGAAATTAAGAACTATGTTCTGCACGATGTTAAAACTTGCGTCTATCGAAACTGTCTTATAAAGAAAGTTACCATACAATACTAAATACATTTCATGGGTTTATTCAACGGTTATGAATATTTTCATATTTTACAAATCGACTTTCCCACCCAACTTTAAAGGCTCATAAAACAAACTACACGTTAGATATCGAACGCAAAATCGTAACGCAGTATAATAGCATGTTTTTTACAAATTTCGAGATCAAGCAACATTTCTATTGACGCAACAGAGTATTAGACTTTACTACGCCATTGTTTGCAGACTACTAGTCTACCAGAAACAATGACTAATTCTCTCAATTGTTATGACACTTGCGCTTATTCAATAATGTTTTTCTAACCGTCGAGTTGTCATCGCTACTCATTATGGCCTACGCATAAGTCGGAATTATGACACTCCCCCAATAAAATTACACGTGTGGACAAAAAAAGGCGGAAGTCAATATCCTATTGGGTGAGATTTTATATGGTTTCATAAATACATATTTGCTATTGGCAATAATAACGCCTGCTTTATATTTTTATATACCTTTACTCTTTGTTGTTTTCCGTGAAAATATCCTTTGTCATTTGAGAAAAATAGGTCGAAACGTTTCAATTGAAATGCGTAATATTTATTTAGAAATCATTAAAGCCCAAGCATGAACATAGATAAAAAAAATATTTTCGTACTTCTTCACTTGAGGCGATATATACTTTGAGATTTTCTTAATAAACTCTTTGAAGTCACAGTAAATGAATACAGGCATAACTGTAAACTATAATACGAATAATATTGAATTAAATTCTTTTTGCATATTATTTTATAAGTGTATAATAAATTAATATGTTTTTATTATATAATTAATGTAAGTTAGTTTGTAATCTTAATAATAATTATCGAATATAGGTACAAGACACGATCTCAACAATTGTAAAACATGGTTTATATACATGTTTTTGCAAATCAATCATTAAGTTATTCATTCAAGAAGAAATTAATATAAATGCACCTTGACTTGATAATAAATGTATTATTAACCTGTTATTCTATACAATATATTAGAATTGAAACAACGTGAATGCAATGTGGGCTCTAAAAGTTTATCATGCCGTAAGTATACCGTTTTATTGCTCGCTTGTGTATTAAACAGGATGACGACTGAGCATTGACCAACAGTTGGGGCGGCAGTTAATTGTTGACTCATTTTTATTCACCCTGACTCATTGAGGGATCGAACTCACGCTTACCTCAATCAATTGTTCTAAGCCGATGATTAACTTGATGACTTATTGAAAGCGGCTCAATCAATGGCGATATGTCTGACGTAATTTTATAATAGTTTTGAAAATATTTACAGGCCGCTCCTAAAAGTCGTAAGTTTCTTCGAATCCGTAGAAATTACCAACAAAAACTGTTAACAATTTATTGTCACATCTAACAAAGACACTAGTTCGCGGAACAGCAAAGGAACTATAATCCATTGATCTAACAAAAACTGTTCAAGTCTCCTTGTGACGACATCAAAATTATCACATGAGCTGTTATGTTATTTATGTAATTTTCTTTTAAATAGATAATCTACAATTATTGTCCCGAAGGATTATATACTAGTTAAATATATTTCAATACTAGACGGCTTTAAGCGCCCCGCTCCGTGGCACTAAACACCCGAACAGACTGGGCGCGGAGCCGCACGGGCTCGTCAAGTAAGAACAATCCGTGTACTTCCTGAGACCTTCTGTGTATAACCGCTAGCCCGACAGTATCAGAAATGCAGCTTCCACCAATATTCAAGAACAAACTCATAAAGTGGTTGATGAATGACCTATTTTACAGTTTTGACGAGTTTATTAAATTACTTCGTACACTGTAAAAAAAAATCGATACAATTATAAATCATGATTATTTATATTTTTGTAAATCCATGACTTGTAACAATTGTTTAAATAAATATTTAATTTCATTTCATTTTCATTTCTCCATAGATCTCTGAGCAACTTGGAATCTCATGAAGATATTTTTAATAAGTGTCCGCATCTGGGCTCCGTATGTAAGGACCAGAAAGATGCATTGGTTGAAGACCTTCTATTATTCCATTAAATTTAACTGCAACTCCGTTCGGGGAGTCCGATTTGGTGTGATGAAGCCACAACGACACATACAAACATACAAAAATCGGAAACGAATATTTTTCGGTTCACTTTCGGTTCGGTGACTTCCAAATAGTCTATTACAATCTTTTTTTTTAATATTTTTAACGTAAAAATTAAATGTCTGTACATTAAAAATTAAATGACTATTTAACGGTCACTGGATTAAAAAAAATATCTTTGTACGTTTGTATTTGTCGTTGTGGCTTTATCACGCCAAATCGGCTAAACGGATTTCCACTATTTTTGGTACATGGGTAGCTAGGTTACACAGATAATTTTACTTCTTCTACTTTTGAGATAGGATACTTTTATCCGACTACGCTGAATAAAAAACGAGGTGTTATGACTTTTTCTCCTCGGCGAACGAAGTTGCGGGCACTTTCTAGTCAAAATATTTGACTTCGTTTTGATAAAAAAAGACATATTTTTTTGTAAAACGTTCGGTAGTTCATCTTCAAGACTGTTCTAAAGGACACTCCTGTCTCAAAAGGACATCATTTGCGCAGCTGAAAGCTAAACTTGCGTCGGGAAAGCTAGCGTACGTGCTTAGAGTGTTTCATGTTCAAAGTATATTCAAAAGTACGTCCCAATTAGCGTAACTGACACTATCAAAAAATTGCAGCGGCTATCTGTCAATTACGCCGTCTACGACTTGTTTATGAAGCTTTCTAACAACCCATTTATCTAACTGAGTTCTTAGAAAAAAAGTAAAAGTTGACTAAGCCTGTTTCAGTTTATAGAGATAAACTGAAAAAGACTTAGCCAACTTTTTCTTCTAGAGGTTTCTGTTAGCAATGGTAAGATAGAGAGTAGAATCTTGCACGCTCAGAGTCACTTCAGGTACGTTTTATGGTGAGATAGATTCATTCGGGCATAAGAAAATCTGTAGAAGCACTAAGGTTACATAACTCTCATGCTGGTAGCACACCTACGCCGTGAAATGTCAAATCCAAGGAAGTTCCGCTTTAGTTTCGCTCACTCTTTATGGCGTTTCGCGGTTTCGCGGTGGAGGTGTGCTACCAGCATCAAGGACAGAAGGATCTCGGTAGAGTAAGTTAAAGTAGTGTTTGGACGTGCCAGCAGTGAAGGTCTCTGAGTTGAAGGGATGATTGATAAAATATTTTTCCCCTCACTAGGTCGGAAAGCCGTCTTTTATGCTTGAAGACAAGTGGGTAAAACGCATTTTATCCACTAGTGGAGAAAGTAATTTGACATCTGAGCGTGTTTAAGTGGCTGTCGACAGATAACAAAACGTAAAACGCTCATAGTAATGGTTCGTTCGATATTAATTATCATTAAGTAAATGCTTCAAGAATTAAATAAAAATTGGTATTATACTTCATTTAATGATTTTAAGTCGTAAACTTTAAAATTCCATAAGAAATCTTTTTTTTATAATGATGTTGAATATCATTCTGAACGCATAAGTTGAGTCGATGCAATTACAAAACGCATCATCAGAAATATCAACATGGTCAACAAAATTTTACTTAAAACTTTTCTATTGATGATGATTCTAATTAACCTGATGATGATTATATTGGGTACAAATAAAGACTCATTTTTTATGAGCTGTTTTTTTGCATGTTGCACTTTCCTCGCCATAGTGAGGCGAAAAGTTTTGTGTTACACACGGGTGCAAAGTTGTATTTTACTTATCGTAACACTCGCTACGCTCAGGATTCTATTCTAGACTATATTATATTCAACTATAGGATCCTTTCGTTTGCCCTTGTTTCAATTCCACACTCGCGGGTAAAATACAACTTTGCACCCTTGTATAAGAAATAACTATAAAAGTCTTTTAATAAAACAATTTAACGGATTATATCGCGTATATTATGTCTTGCTTTTCAGCTTCCATGGTCACGGGTGCACTCACCCGTCCACCCGTGACCATGGAAAGCTGAAAAGCTTCCGAAACGTCGGGAAGTCAAATGAGATAATATACGCGGTATAATCCGTTAAATTGTTTTATTTAAATTAGTAATAATCGGGGAAACAGAAGAAAATATTATAAAAGTCTTACAATAGACAAGTGGGAATCAGGTTCTATAGTCGATCCGTCACGACTTATTTACTTTTTATCAATGCAAGTGTGTTTGCAGCAGCAAAGCCACAGCGATGACCTTTTGAAGAATGCCCTGAATGATGAAAGAATGAGTCACAGAGTCATTCAACTTGGATGATTGTATCTGAGCAACGAACGCGGTCAGTCGTCCGCGTGACGTGACGAACATGGAAGCCCCCATCCTTTTTAAGTTCTGTGAGTCAGCCATTCCACTTAAGAACAATGTTTACCTTCATAACGAACTAAGTGGATGACGTACTGAATGAATCAAGCGTTTTATTAGCGAGTGATTAAGTAATGATAATTATTTTATCGCAATCGCTGGAGCCTATGCGATTGTTAAAGGTGTGTTGTTGTGGCAACTGATGGTGGCCCTTCACTTGGCCGAATATATCTGGCTTCTTTTTGTCTTCTATTTCAAAAGTCACAAAACTTTCATTATCATCAGCCTATATAAGGCCGGAAGCACACCTCCGCCGCGAAATGTCAAACCCAACGCGCTCTTTATGGCGTTTCGCGGTTTCGCGGCGGAGGTGTGCTACCGGCATAAGTCCCATAGCTGGGCATAGGCCTTCTCTCATGGATGAGAGGGAATAAGCTGTGTCCATGCTGGCCCAGTGTAGATTGGAGACTTCACATACACCCTTAAATTTCTTCGCAGATGTATGCAGGTTTCCTCACAATGTTTTCTTTCACCGAAAAGCTAGCGGTAAATATCAAATGAAATTTCGTATTTAAATTCCGAGAAACTGAGTGGCATAGGCCGGATTCGAACCGACGATGTCCTGTTTCAACACCAATATTAATAATAAGAGCAGAAAATCAATATAAATATAATTAATGAAATTGCTAATGATTGATGGTACGAACCCAGTAGGTATCCAATGATGGTAAAGTAGCTACGATGTCGATTTACATTTAATGTAACTCACTGATAGAGAGATTCACACTTCTGTTGAAGATATCAGGGCATTTTCATTTAAATAGACATAATTAATTAACTACTGTGAGGTAGGTTGTCACGGTTAATATCTAATAGCTTGTTTCGACAGAAAACTAGGTTACACGTTATAGTTTGAAAAACTGATGAAACGCTACCTTTAAGTTTTTTTTTCTATTATAAACGAAGTGAGAATGTTTTTTTTAATCTTCCATAAAAAAAATAAGATTTGCCTCTCAAAATGATTAATGCTTATTTTTTATTTTATCATATAAATGACCCGATGGGTTAATTACCCTAATCGCATCAACTTATTAAATCTATGATAAATTACTACTTACTAAAGATTTAACTTTTCGAATTGGAACGTAAATGTCGATACTTCTTATTTGACTATCGCGTACCGATATCGTATCAAATAAGTGTTGATATTATTCATTTGGGCCATGTAGCCCAGAAAACGGATGGGCGTTAAACTCCTGGGCTGGAACTCCACTTTGTATAAAGTGATATCACTAAACAAGATAATATGGCGATAACAATGAGATATGACTATTTCTGTATTCCAATGACACTTTTGCATATTGTTTACAGATTGTATTGCTTGTATCTGTCCTATACAAAGCGAACTGTCAATGTTACGTAAGAGCAATCCTATTGTGATACGAACTGTCATTCTAAAAACCAATTGTGATTCCCGGAGTGGCGACCACGCATAGGAAAGCGTAGCGTGGAACGGCCCCCGACTAGGTGGATGGATGACCTCGTTATGGTCGCGAGGAGTCGGTGGATGTGGTCTATGCAGGATCGCACTTGACTCTGTGGCGAACTATAGAGGAGGCCTATGTTCAGCAGTGGACATTCGTAGCTGATAGTTAGATAGTTTATTCAACTGGAGTAAGCAATTAATAATGTTTATTTAGCTCGTGCGCGTAGTTTCGCTCACTCATAAAGCCGCTTTGGAATTACGATTTCAAATGCTCTTTGTATCCGCACCTCTAGTACGATAGTAGTTAACACGCGACTCTTTGTCGTGAGACGAATACATATTGTCTGTGTCTTTTCTTTCTTAACAGTACGAACAATACGAGTGCTACTAGTAACAGCGACCAGCGAAGTAGGCCGTAAAAAGTAATTTATAGTCTTGGGTTTATCAGTTGCTCAAGAAGTTTCCCGTGGACGTGAGTGAAATATTTTAAGCCCTAGACTTACGCTACTGTGTCCTCAAAAAGTTGCTTATCACATAATTATAGTAAAAATAGCAGCTGCCTGACTCACCGACGCGCAGCCCAAAACCTTAGACCTGGAATACTGAATCTTTGCATAGGCATTAATTACCATTATGGGGTATCCTACTTATCTTACTGTAACACTTTTGCTGCCAAGCTTTTTGTAGATCTACGCACTGTCATCTACATACGGGGAAACGCATGGCATTGGCTACGTAATTGGTAACGATTTGGATGAAATTCTGTCTACCGGTAGATCATGTTTGTGAATATATTTGGATGTATGCATTAGTATTCTGATGTCAGTTAATTTCATAATTCATTATTACAATACAACCGCTATAAAACTACTTAAAAATTAATACATAAAATTAAACCCTAAAAAATAAAAATAAAATTAAACTAAATGATGTTAGTTAGGTTCTCATCATCGTTTCAGCAGAATGTCCACTACGGGACGCAGGCCTCCGCAATAGACTTTCACATGGGCCGGATAAAAGCGACCCAAATCCAGAGAGTTCCCGCAACCCTAACCAGGCCCTCCGACCACTTTGCGGGAGGCCTACCCAAGCTTCGCTTGCAGGTACACGGTCTCCACTCGAGAACCTTTCTGCCCCACGGCCATCGGTTCTTCGAACTATGTGCCCTGCCCATTGCCACATCAGTTTGCTTACCCTATTTGCTATGGTCACCATCCTAGGTTCGTTTACAAATCTCCTCATTTCTAATTCGATCTCGTAGAGCGATCCCAAGCATAGCCCTTTCCATAGCTCGCCGAGTGAGTTTGAGTTTTCTTAAGGTAGGTTCCTTAGTTAAGTTTTCACTTTCACGTGAACAGACTTGCACCTACTCCAATCTTGGCATAAACAGACAGCTTATATAGATTATGAAATAATATACCAGACACGTAATTCCCGGTGATCCGTGCAAAACCTCTGTTTAATGCTAGTATCGTATAAAGAAGCATTACACCATTACTGTAAGCTATCGCACCATAAACGCAGAGACGTATCATATGCTTCACCAATTTACACATACCTTCCATACCGCTGCTCAAGAAACGCTTATGCGTTTACGCGGCTGAATGTACGGAGAAAACGTGACCGTAAGACACGCCATTGCGCAGCTGCGGCAGCGTATTTCAAGCAGCGGTGCACGGTGTGGCCTAACTCTAAATGCTTCGTACTTACTTTAGGTGCAGATATTTCATGGAAGGAGCTGGGCCGGGGGGCGGGGCCGGCGGCTACGCAGTCGACTGGCACGCTGTAGTCTGAACACAGCGCGGCCTGGAACAACACGCGACATTATTAGCCACTTTCTAGACTCAAAGATAAAGTAAAATAATAGATAACACGAACAGGATTGCAGAAGCTTAACCAAGTATTGTAGTACAGTTATGTTCATAAAACTTATTATAAAGGTGATACTGTGCCGTTGGGCTGATACTTCTATAGTCTGATCCTAAGACTATACCAGGGCCAAATAATCTGAACGTTAAAGTCATAACCATTAAGTTGGCCTTCTCGCTCGCGCTTTAGAAAAAACAGCAAGTGCAAACGAGTGATGCGACTTATTGTTCATTACTCTAACTTTCAAGTTGATTTTGGCCCTATAATAGTACTAGCTGTTCATAAACGCAGGTTCCCTTAAGACAAAACTGACAATCTGTATGACACAAGTACATTGATTTATTTGATTACACTTACTAGTGTCAAGAGTTCGAATTATACTGCTGGGCGATCATTACTGAGTATACTGACAAACGAGTGTAAATAGCACTTGTGCACTTCAAGCACAATTGAGCCACGCGATAAAGAGTTACTGTCTGTTTCTATCCCGTGCCATGTGAGATAGATGTATAATGATACTAGCTTCTGCCCGCGACTTCGACCCCCTTAAATTCGTTTATCGCGGATAAGGGTATTTTTCCGGGATAAAAAGTAGCCTATTTCCTTCCCCGGAACTCAAACTATCTCCATGCTAAATTTCACCCAAATCGATTCAGCGGTTTAAGCTTGAAGAGGTAACAGACAGACAGACATACACACTTTCGCATTTATAATATTAGTATGGATGCCGAAGACCAACAACTCGTCAGTCTATAATAAAATAATTGCCAATTGAATGAATTGGCATTTAATGAAATTAGATATCATATAAAAGCGTTTGTGTATAAGTTTTGTTGGAATAATGTAAATTAGATTTACACGTAAATATCTTAACACACACACAGAGATCCTAAAATACCTGAAATAGTTTGTGTCAGAGCAAATATGGTAGGAAATAAATGATTGGGAATAAATCTCGCCGTGAGGATCCTTAAATACATCACTGTCCGGGTGACTGACGGCGTCGGGCAACGCGAATTCTTAATCAGCCTCCATTCAACTAAAAGAACCAACGTTCAATGGACGAATGAATTAAAAACGGAACCAATTAAATCCGTAGGAGTAAAATGGATTGATCACAATGATTGAAAATTATAAACGATACGACGCTCGTGCCAAAATCGCGTGCTTAATTCAAACATCAAAACTACAGTGGATATTTCGGTCTGAAATATTATCTAGTTAGAGTTTAATAGAAATTACGCAAATTGCAAACTGCTTCGGTGATTATCAATTATCACTTATTGAAATAAATCAATTTAAACGGATTAAATCACGTATATTATACTCGTATTACTTCAGCTGAAACATCGACGACTCAAAATGAGATAATATACGCGATATTATCCATTTGAATTGCTTTAATAAGCATATTTGCCTTTATTGTACATTGTAGTCGTATAGTGTTTGTTTTGCTTTAGTAGATTCATGTAGTGTAAAGAAACATTTTTTTTACAATAAATCAATACACAATCAATGCAATTATCAGTCAGTCATATTTGTTTTGATTCTTTGGCATTTCTCTTGATCGTTACTGTATACCTTCTACAAATATTTTGTCGTCCTAACAAAAGAAAACCAGAAAACAGTAATCCAAGTAAGGATTGTTTCAGGACAGATCTAATTTAGAAATTACGTAGAAGGTGTATATTATATTTGTTTTTTGTTGAGATTTTAATTTTGATTTATCAATATGAGTTGGTAAAACTTAAACTCGAATTAGTATCGGAATTTGAACTTTTTTCTTGTTAGAATATGATATCAATTCCTTATAATTTGTGAGTTGGCGTTTATTTTTATCAACTCATATTAATAATTAATGGTTGAAAATAGAATTGTATGCAGTAATTTAATTTATCGGTATACTGTATACAAATAATTGCCACAGTCAAAACTTGGTAACTAGACTAAACTGGAAAAGTCCAGATGTTTTTGCCGAGTATGTCCATTAATTTGAAAACGTACCTGTCACTGTCAAATGTAATTGAAGATTAAGTAGAGTTTTCGAAATTTCCCGATAGATTTTTTACGCACGCACTAGGTACAGGTATATCTGTTGAATTGAATATTACTTGATTTTCGAGTATTGCCGCACGAGCAATAAACGGTTCTAAAATACTAAATTACAATACAAATAACAGCGAGTCTCGATAATCTAAAAGGACGTAGAATTCACCCCCATTTAGAAAAGAGCTACAATTAATTGGTCGCAATTATCTTTTTGTTTTGCCCTCCGAAATAACCGTCGCCTCCATTAATTATAACCCAAAGAGCCAAGTTTAACAGTTTAAAGTATTTCCTCCGCGATACATTTGTAAAGCTTTGGGCGTTGAAAGTTACCAATTTATGGCCGCTCCAAATATTTGCACGGGAAATTTTCAATAACCTGTTAGCTATGGCGAGATGTGGAAAGATGTACGAATGACCTTGCTGAGACTAAAAATCGATGATGCGATGAAACTGGTAGAGATTACACATACTAGACAGTACGAGTATTGTTTAGTTATGACATACGAACAAATCCTATAGGTGTAACAGTATGATAACTTGGATTTTGGAATAATTAGATTGTGTAACTATATTCGTGAATCCACGCGTTCCTCAGAAAAACCGTCTTGACAGACGGACAGACAGCAAAGTAATCCTATAAGCGTTCCATTGTTTCTTGTCATATTCGGAACCTTAAAAACGATTAAAAGGTTGTCAACATCGTATGAGTTTTTAAAATACCATTTTATATTGAAGTTTTTCAAAATTCCGTCAGTGATCGTTACCAAGCTCTAAGCACTTCCCAGGGCTTCGTATAAGATAATGGTTATATAATGGTGGAACGACGGGGTCTATACAGCCTTATGTATAAAGGATGCATAGTTCTGATATTGAGTTATGCAGACGGCCTGTAGATGACAGCTACTAAGAACGTCTGGCTATTTCGTGTTAGTCATATGAGCTTGCTCGTTTGAGATCGACTTCATATTGGTATTTTGTCAATATTCAGGCTCAGGTACCAAGCGCTATCTATTCCCGGCTAGTAAAGACACAAATAAATACGTGACAGGTGTGTAGTAGTTGAATGGTGCTTATATATTATGTAATGCATATACTCGTACATGCATGATTTACTTTCTTAACATAATATGAAAAAAAAAACGTAAAAAAAGATGTTAAAAAGTGCAATTAACATTAAATTCGGCCAAAAAAATCGGATGATATAGGAATTTAAAACTAGTAATTAGACAGCGAATTGACAGAGATGGCCAACATGTACTGTTACTTTACACGACCCTAACTAAGGCTATATAAATTATAAACTCCATCAGTACGAAAAACTAGAATAATTATCTCCTAAAATAATAGAGCTAGCGGCATTAATAGCGGCTTTATGTAGAAGATAATTTGACAGTTACTAAAACAATACCAAACCACGTTTTTGGAAACGTTATTCGTTTAATTATTTATTAAAGTTAGACTGCCCTATAACTCCATACTAAGATGGCCCTCTCGAAGATCTGATCACCCTTTACATCGTTGCCATTAAGTGGCTGACTAATCTTAGCCTTAACCTGTAAATTGTGTATCCGTCTTCAATAATACCTTGTGCTATACGATTTAATAAATAAGTTACATAAAAAACAAATGTATCATTTTTTGCATTGAAAAATAAAAACGAACTTTGAAGGCAAATGTACTTCGTATTGTTTCCACGGGGTCTTCTTACAGCTACCAGACCATTAAGCATGTTGTTTATTAAGTTTCTTATGCGATGTTGCTAGGTGATCCATAACAATAGGTATAATGACTAAGTTATAATAATTAGTCTGTCATGTAGATTCATAAAAAAATCAGGAGACGTATTTTTTCTTTTTTTACGTAATCCATATCCATACTTCCATCCTAATATTATAAATGCGAAAGTGTGTCTGTTACCTCTTCACGCTTAAACCGCTGATCCGATTTGGATGAAATTTGGTATGGAGACAGTTTGAGTCCCGGAGACGGACATAGGCTACTTTTTATCCCGGAAAAATATTATCCGCGACAAACGAATTTAAGGCGGACGAAGTCGCGGGCAGATGCTATCAAAACAAAAACTAAAAAGTAAAAAAATAACGCCATAATTCATTATACATTGAGTATACAAACGGTTACTTGTAAGTAAATTGAAGAAACTGAATTATGGCGTTATTTTTTTACTTTTTAGTTTTTTTTTTGGAGTCGGTTTTATTTTTTTGTTAAAAAGTTTATTTATTTTACACTTTTTAGTTACTCGTTACTTAAAAGTGTATCTCGTGACGATTCGAACAAGCCCAAACATGACCAGGATACATTATTTTATTACATAGATCTGGTGCCTACCTTCCGGCTCCATCATCAAATCAATTCGATGGTCCCATTCTCATCAGGAACATTTAAGTTTGTGACTATGAAGTTGCTTAGCTAAATTAATCAAGATATCTTATCGCCACCCGTAAATCATTTATCATTGAGGAGTTCCGATGGCATTCTGTGGTCTTCTTCATCAGTTCCACTTCACGAACTGTTATGTAAATATTGTAAATATATCTTTTAGGTAAGCAATAATTTAGCGTACGTACATCATATTTGATTCAGTGTACAATATTATCGATAAATAAACAAAATTAGTCGGTAGGATATTATATCTTTAGTGTAGGTACATAACATTTCGCGTATAAAACATTATTGTTGAATATTGAAACATTATATAAATATAACATAGGTGACATAGGTATTATTATTAAGGAGATGCCTTCTATAACTAACCCAGAAGCATAAATAATGATTGTAAATAAATAAAATTAAGTACGTGTTAAATTGTAATACTTTCGTCTAAGCACCAGAACTGTTATGTAGATATTGTACTGTTATTATGTAATAAATATCAATTAAGAAGTCGATTAAAAAATAAGTCTTCTATACTCAGAATGCTTGTCAGGACAATTCCAGTAACACCAAACACGACTCGGTTACGTTCTTTGGTTACCGTGTTCTGTAGGGTATTTTCCAGTTCCAGCATCAGACCAGTTTTATGGTACCGTATTCAATAGCACCATGTACATTTGTTTCCTCCTAGTAATTAAACTATCCGAATCGGCACATCTAATCGCTACCTTCGAAACACTGGCCGTTTAGAAGTAAAGTTCTAGTGGCCATCTGTGGTGCTCATCATCAGTTTCCTTACACCAAATCCTATTTACTGAATGTGTAAATTCTTGACTTTATCAATAAATTACCAAAAGCGCTGTACATGTTCCTATAACATTTGAAGAGTTCCCTCGATTTCTCCAAGATTCCATCATCAGATCCCGACTTAGTGCCAACGGGACCAACTCGGAGTTATACACTTTCGATAAAAAAAAAAATTAAAATTGGTTCACGGTTCTCGGAGATATCGAGTAACATACATACAAAAAAAAATAGTTCGAATTGAGAACCTCCTCCTTTTTTGAAGTCGGTTAAAAAAATAAAGGCGATACATTGAGTCAAAATGTCACGTCATGTCACACTTAAACTTTAATGCGATTTATACTGAATTTTCTATTATTTTGTAAAAATCAAAAAATACGTATCTACTATGTCTTTAATATCTCTATACTGACTATTAGAATTTTGATCTCCATACACCGTCATCATCCCTAGTACATGTATGTCTTCTATAGGTATGTACCTATATACTACATGCAAGCAGGGTATTTGTTAAGTTTTTTTTCCTAAAGTGTCATCTAAGCAGAGCCTTATTTTTCTATGCTCAAACAAAGCATGTTACATGGTTTACAATAGAAGGTGCCAAGTCCAATGCTTATTCTCTGCTTTTAAACAAAGACTTTCCAAGCCCCTCACAAAAGTAGAAGCCCCCTTCCAATAATATTATCATACTGCACGGACCAGTGGACCGAATAGATAACATTATCGACGACAAAGGAAGTGCTCTTTTAACTAATGCAGGCTGAGGCAAGTTCAGATAGGAAACTAATTACGATGTTGATTAATTACAAATGTCTTGACGAGTTTCAAAACAGTTTTTTTACTTACTGGTTTTAATATATTGGAAATGGACGTATTTTATAGCGTCATCATTTGTTAAATGATTATTGTAAAAAAAACCCGGCAAAGTGCGAGTTGTTCTCGCGCACCGAGGGTTCCAGACAAAACATACGCTAAAACGGCCATATATTTGAAAATATAGTGCTAGCAGAGCCCTGCTCCAGCTAAGTAAAATGTACGCGGTGTTGGGTCATTTTATATTGGCTTTTGACATAAACAGACAGATATAACAATTTTAGATTTTTTCCATTGGTTCTGTTATATGAACTAGCTTCATAGCAAATTTCAAGTTTGTAGGACAGCTGGAAATACCTTATAGGTTTTCAGTACATGGCAATTTGTATGGAAACACTTTTTTTTAATGACTGTATCTTCTGATTGTGTTGAGTTCGAAGTTTGATTTTTCACAGCTTCAAGAGACTGTAGACTTGAGTAATTGATATTAATATCTACTTGATACCTCCACGTGCGTGCGTTGCTGAAAACAAGGTTTTGACAGACAGACGGCCGGACAACAAAGTGATCTTACAAGGGTTGCGGTTTTTCCCTTTGAGGTACGGAACCCTAAAAAAAATATCGTAAGCGACAGGTAGATAGAACTTGATTGTCGAATGAAATGTTAGTCCTTACAGACTTTCTCGTCCTATCCTACTATAATATTCATGCATAAACAGTTGAATAAGTTTGTATGAATTTTCAAACTAAAATGATAAATACAATACAATTTATTACGGAGACAAAACAAGTAGGTAATTTTGATCATTTCGATTATAAAATTGGTAATGTCAATCTCATTTTTTTCATGACATAAGTAGGAGGCAAACGAGCAGACGGGTCGCCTAATGGTAACCGATCACCGTCACCCATAGACACTTGCATCACCAGAGGAGTCACAAGTGCGTTGCCGGCCTTTCTGGTGGGATTACGGTCTTTTCTTGAAGGCTTAAAGGTCGCATCGGTCCGTATATTCTGCAGGTGGCCAATTTATTCCACAGTTCTCAAGTTCTCCATCCTTATATTACTGAAGAAGGAGAAAGGGTACTGCAATGATACCTTCTTTTAAGCATTAGCCCGAATACTAGGACATTCATAGCCACAATTTTGAAGGTATTTATTTGATATTGAGTGTTATCAATTATGATGTAATCCAGAGAAGTTAATACAAGACAACGCAGCGATCGTTAGCGACACGCCGACCTTTAGAACAGCGGGGTCCCATGATTTATTGTCGTCTCCCTGCATTTGAAGATTTAATGGCGTGAAATGAACGATAATGCTTTTAGGTTAGGGTTTAAAAATATGCTCTCAAATGTGGCACAAAACATTTTGAATTTTTTAGAACAATTATTTTCTATAAATAAATATTTAAAAGGGATCAAAGCCGTGTATCACAAACTAGATTAGATTACAACTGATAATTTATACAAGCATATAAATTTAAGCACATCAGAATAATCATGGCCAATAAAATCAAGGTAACTAAACTCCCTATCAAGATCGATAACTTATGGGTTTCCATTAAAATATATAAAGAACTGGGCTTCAGTTTAATAAAATACGTAATACATATTGTTATCTTATATCCATATTCAGTTGGTTTTAAGATCTCAAATGTACCTACTGATAGGAGACATATCACTCGACGCTATCTGAATGTTTTGCCTAGACTAATCTTACGACTTTTGCTTTTGATATAAAAATGAATGTAGGTACTTTTATAATTCACACGAAACGATGGCTAAACAAAAAACCATTGTCAGAGTACGTTAATTACTTAAGATTACAACAATGTTTTATTTTTATTTATTTTATTTGGTGCTACTTAATGATATTCAATGTGTATTGTGATAATAACATTCATTATTCACATTTATTTGCAGTAATTTTATTCAACTGTGGCCGTATAAACAAAGCTAAACCATCGCAAATTGTGGGAGCTCGGCAAACGTCTTTCTAATCCGAGATACATCTGAACGCGTGTTCACAGCTTCCTGCTGTTGTTACATAGGATTTGTCGGCGTGACCGCCTAGCCTGCGTTAGTGCAGATTAAATTCTGTCTAACTGTAACTATACATATCAGTAGACAAGACAAGGTACATGAGTATTATGATTACAGCGTGTTCTGTGAAGGAAATCGCTTTAGCCTAGTCTGCCATACTATATGAAAAGACAGTTACACTAGCAATGTTATCTAATTTACTTGTATTCGACTTTAGTTTTTAATCTTTTAGTAGCTTTGGACAACTAGAATTCCCGCTCAAAATATGATGGTACCATTTAATAAGGTATCCTAAGTATTTAAAAAGCTTTTGAAGATAAACTAAGAATTTTTGTATGATGGGCCTCTCAGCTATGAAAATAACCAGTAATGTTTTCACAGCCTAGATACAGAGAACTATACTTTTTTTATGAGTACAGGCACGGATGACTATTGGTGATTGAAAAACTGTATTATTCGCAATATCACTAAATTCCAACACGTTTCAATGAAAGCGCTCATTAATTTAATCTTTTATTTTGACACAACTGCATCTTCTATAGCTGCAGAACATCTGTATACAACACACGTACAGAGACACAAATATATATTATAGTATACACAGGAATACATTACTGCCACAGAACCCGAAACACCTGACGTACATAGCTGAAATAGTAGACGGTCTGAAATTTAATTAACTACCCTACATAGAGAAACCCCTCAAACGTTTCTCAGTCCAGTTTGATGCTGAACGTTTGGTTCAGTTATTAGTTCAAGCATGGTTTATGTGACTTATTGAATCTTAAATAAAAAAAGGCAGGTATAACCCCTTGATTTAAAATTAATTTTGTGTCTTTCGGAGTCGAGGTCTTAGGCCCAGTGTCCACGTACATAAGGAACTATACAACAAGTTGACGGACATTTCTGAGGACTGAAGAGCTGGCAACTTCCTCGCACAACGTTAAAGCTATACAGCGAGGAAATGCTGCCAGCATCTTCGGGACCATGCCTAAGGGGGCACATTTTTACATTTATTGTAGACTTAGTTTTAGTTTAGTCTACAAAGAACTATATTTACGTACGATTTCTCGAATACGCAATATAATCAGTATAGTATTTTTTTTTTTATTTAAACATCAGTTTAAATTTTAGTAGTTTCATAATAATTCTTCTCACGCTATGTAATTTTAGGGTCAGCCATCAAACACGATATCGTTTTTTCCAAATCATGTTTCCTATAAAACCATTTCATGTTCGAGCTAAAGATTTTCGTTCGTGAAACTCGCTGTATTTTTTTACGAGCAATATTAAAGCGTTCGACCGAACCCCCATAAAAAGGCTCGACTAAAAAAAATATATTTACAGTAAACAAACAGTGACATCATTACCTCTTTTTATGTTTCAGGCACCCTTAACTTTCGCTAGTGACGTTCAGATGTTAAGCCTGCTTGACTGCTTTTAATGAATACAGTTTAGAAAAGAAATCAAGCATCATATAGTTAGAAGCATTAAGTTAAATAAAATAAAGCAGTGTATTGTTTTAAGAGAATTGCACTTAGGAACATTATTTTATTAGTGGGCTTTATTATTATTTCTATATTCAAACCATTTCTCGTTTTTAGGGTTCCGTAGACATAGTAGCAAAAACGGAACCGTTACAGTTGCGTCATGTCCGCCCGTCCGTCCGTATGTCACAGGCATTTTACTCAAAAACTACGAGAAATTTGGAATCTAGATGTATTATTGTATAATGCGCTAGTTAGTTTGCTAAATGAATAACATAAATAAAAAATTGTAAGGGGTGCCCCCTTAACACAACCATTTTTTTTTTCAACAAACATCAATGTGTGGTACATTTTTCGATGGTTCTTTAAAATACTTTAAGGTTTTTAATTATTTTTGTAAGTGAATATTTTCGAAAATAATCTCTCTATTTTTTAAACTGTGTGTAACGCTTAAACTTTCTATGAAAATTATTTTCAATCTTAGCTAATATACCGTTTTTTAGTTATTGCCAAAAAACTACGGTTCTAAAAAGATGAATGCAATGAAGATAGGCTTTTTTGCTGATGCACTTTTACACATCGATTTTTTTTCATCTGTAGTACACTTCTTTGTGTAGTAACGGCTGCGGAACCACTAAGGCCAAGATCGGTTTAATTGCTGCTGTCATTCAATGTAGTCCTAAAAAATCATGAACCATCCTTACCTCCTTACCAATACTTTAATACGCGAAAGTGTGTTTGTTGGTTCGCCCTTCTTTCAAGCGATAACGGGGCAACAGACTGACGTGATTTTGCATATAGGTGTAGGCTGAGAGTGACATAGGCAATTTTGTATCCTTCCTGTTTCGCCCGCGTCAGAATTATTCCTACCCTATCGCAATAATGAGAGAAGTGACGTCCCGATGTATTAACCCAACAGGGCAGCCATTGTCTAAACCAAACCTATACATAACGTATGTACAGGTGGTATTGCGGATCGACGAACCGATAAGATAGTCGGACAGCCAATCACCCAGAGCTTATAGGTTTAATAGATAACCATCAATGCTTACACACGACGCTTAATAATTCATTCTGATAGCAATTGATATTGCAACAAGTAAAATGACTTAACATTATTTTACAGATAATAAAAAATCTGTGAAGTTCCGAGTCGGACTCGCGCAAAAACGACGATAAAAACATACACTTTTTAGTATGGTCTCAATAACCTTTAATTTCGGTTTTATTTTATTTTATTTTTGTTATCAGTTTGTTAAACCGACTATGACAGTAATAGACAGTATGATCAAAGTATTTCACGGAACACGCCGAATAAAACACGATTCTTGTACCTATATGTACCTATCCAATAAAAAAAAAATGTTATTTTACTTCTTTTTTCTTGTTATAACGTCAACGCATTCTGTGAAAATTTCAATTGGTTAACTACTCGTATGACGATTCAAGAGTTTGAGCTCCGTGACAGACTGACAGAAAAGGCTTAGGAATAGAGTAAAACCTCCCAACCATAGCCATAGACCAAAGTCATAGTACGAATATAGTGTAAAACAACATGTAATATCTCCTGAACCTGTGTATATTAAGGTTTGGTTTAGAAGTCGTCATCGAGATAGTATGAGCAATGCGCGAGTTGGTTTATGAAACAATGTTTGAAGTGTAACCACATAAAGTTAGACAGCGAAGGGAACAATCTGCAGAGAGGCTAGGTCCAACCGCAGTGAGTTATCGATGTTTACAATAATAAAATAATGGTACAGGAAATTTAGAATTATGGTGAAAATAATACGCAAAATAAAGTAAATGACGTTATCTATAGGTAATGAAATGTGTCTTTAGTGATGTTTATATGAATAAGCGAAACGGGTTATTACCAAATCCAATAAAAAATGTTTTGTACATCTCTGTGTATTTGTTTTTTTGTTCACATCGAACACGAATAGTATATTTTTACCCGACTAAGCTGAAGCAAAAAGGAGGGTTAGGACCTTTTCTTCCCATTCTATTTAGATATGTATAAGAACAAAACTAGGAAGGATCGATTTTTTATTTTGGACACACAAAAGTTTTATTTAATCGATGAAAATGGAAAAGCGCTGAATAAAGTAAACTAAGAATTGGAGATATACAACATCGGTAACGGATGTTCAACTGATTAGTAATCAATTGGCATACCTACAAGAAATGCTAATTTGTCAGATACGACAAATAATGATATTGGTAACTAATGTGCCTTATATTACTTAAGCTTCGATAGTGAAGATAGCAATGTATGACAGCGGATTAACAAATTTTGAAGCGACTTCCAAGTGGCTAATTAAACAGAAATAATGCTAGAATCAGTCATGTCTATTCAACTATCAGCATCTTTATCATGATCAAGAGCTCCGTGCACACAAAAAGACTTCTTTTGATACAAAAATTGTGGCAGTTACGACATTATGTCCTGACGAGTCAACACAGGCTCTGGATACTGTTTTAATCCTGTATAACCGTCCGCGCCGATGTCCGTCTAGCCGCAACAATACCACACTAGGATTCCTCATTTAATTACTACTATACGTTCATCCCATCGCATCTGATCATGATTTAATAATGTTTAAATGGATTATCCAGGTAGTGGAGAGCATTAATACCAATAATGGAACAGTTTAATTGCATTTCTATTCGATTGATTTTAGCAGCTACGAGCAATCAGGGCAGGTCGGACTGTTTAGCGTGAGATGCTAAATTTTTTAGGGTTCCGTAGCTAATATAGCAAAAACGGGACCTTTATAGTTTCGTCATATCCGTCCTTATGTCACAGGAATTTTACTCAAAAATTATAAAATGTATATTGCTGAAATCTAGAGTATAGGTGTCTTGTGTAAGCTGCTACTTAGTTTGGCAGTTAAATAACAAAAATAAATATTTATAGGGAGCACTCCATAGATGTAACCGAAGCTGATTTTTTTTTCGGCAATCATCAACGTTTGGCACACATTTCGACAGTTCTTTTACAAACATTAAGTAGTAACGGATACATATACATCTAGCAACATACTATTATAAAGTTGTAAAAATGAAATGTCTGTAAATTGCAAATATAAAAAAAGGAGTAAGACGGGCTATTAAAGATCACTTTCGACCAAAAAATATTATATTTTATTTTTGTATGTTTGCATGCATTGTCTTTACGGCTTCACGACGTCATAACTGTGTCGAATTTATCATGTCTGTATTTGGATTTCAATTATTTGCGAACGAAGAAAACGAAGTTGAGAGTACCTTCTAGTATGTAGTCAGTAGTGTAGGTACATAAACATAATGAGTATCGAAAACAAACCTGTCTTCACATTCGCGCAATCAGGCAAAGCCACAAGGTTCCAAGTAATTACACCTCACAAAGGAAATAATACGTTAGCTTTCATATGGTCATGACATTTGCTCAATCAGTTCACTACAGAAACCAGTACAAACTTTACAATTTATCATCGTTATTACACATCCTTACTATTCCAAAATCATACGAGTAACTCTGTGCAGCGTTATATTGTAAATTCGACTTTGCCTTGTGCAACGCGAGAATTTATTAATGAATGGCAAAAACAGGTGAGCATCTGATATCTAAGCAGTAGAAAGGTCATAAAATCCACGTCAAGATATGATTGTTAGGTCTGTCTTCCTTTGAAGTATTAATGTATGAGTAAAAGAGTAAATTCAAGGGTAGCGTGCAGGAACAGCTTTAATATCCGGTAAATTAACATTTCGGCAGTGTTCGCGCGCTGAGACCGGAAACGCAATGTCGCCCTTTGCATTAATGTTAGCCCTTTTGGAACGGGGAAACTGGAGATTTCAATAAGTAGATTTATATTCATAGTATTATTCTTGTGATCAATACTTTGGCTACGCAGGCATCTATAGCTTACTTTTTCTGAACAAGTAATTTTTTTTTCTTAGCAGTGATACTTCCAGCTTTCCACGGAAGGGACCATATTTTTAAATTCAAGAATAAAGTACTATGTACAGTCAGCGTCGAATAGTCTGTAGTATCTAAAGCACCAAATATATTGCAACACATCTTTATTACTATAAAGGCATAGATGTGTGGCGATATATTTGTCGGTTTGGATGCTACAGACTATTTGACACTGACTGTACATGGACATGTTATGCGGAGGGATGAACGTCATGTGACAAAAAGGGTATTAGGTATGCATGTAGAGGCATGTAAGAGAAGGGGTAGACCAAGGAAAAGGTGCATAGATTGCGTGAGAGACGACATGAACAGAAGGATGTAAGTAATGAGATGACGGGTGATTGAGAGGTATGGGAGAAAAAAAAATGCTAAGCTGACCCCAATTAATTGGGATAAGGACTAACGAATGATGAATAAAGTAGGTCGTATCTGTCAAAAATTCATCGTGAATAGGAAATATGCATGAACTTTTGTTTTTGCTTTATCAAAAGCTCATTCATGTCACACACAGTATAGACTTTTTTTTCCAAAAACTATAAAAATAACCAAGATTTAAGCCATCAAACATTTTATTCTATCTCTTTCTAGCAAAACAGAATTTAATATGGAGTTTATTTTTAATTTTTTTTTATTAAGAAACAAACAGTCTTGATATACATATCATGAGCACAGTCAATAGACAACATTACTCAAATAATAGACCTATAGTTTCCTACATGAAATTTTAAACATGAAAAAAAAAATGGCCGTGTGGACTATGACGTAACAGTACATGTCGGACCTCTCTGTCATATTGCTGTCTAATTAGTACTTTAAAATGCCTATATCATGCGTATTTCTCGGCTGATTTTAATTTTAATCTCACTTTTTGAAGTCGTTTATATGGTATTATGATATTTTGTTACAAAAAGCGATTAAAAAAATTCATGCTTGTACCCTAAAAATCACCATCAAGTGAGATAGATATGATTATTACAGATATCCTAAAATATTCGGACGATTGACGTTTAAACACGAAATATAAATGGGCTTCTCCTATAACATTACATACAATACAACAATTTTTTATTGCACACCAACAAGAGAAAGAGTACAATTGAGCCTTAACTTAAACTACATAATAAATTAATGCTACAATTCACTATTTGCAAATTTGCCTAAATTAGCCATTAAATACATTAAATTGCAACCCTACCCATCCCGTATCTTAAATCAATCTTTCACTCTATAGAATTCATCACTATCAAAACACTGATCCGGAAGGGGTTTTAATGTACGTCGCCCCAATGCTTATACGCCATTTCATTCGACATGTGTTGGCGAGTAGGTATCCTTAGTTAATCGAGGCACGCTTCAACTTGGCAGTGGTCAGCCCCCACAGCCACCGCATTCAATCGACGGACCCCTAACCTCAGCCATCGCCCCTTCAGGGAATCCTAAGCATCCCGGGATGGTTTTAATCCCACACAATGCACATGCACAATCTAGGGATAAGAATAGAGTTTCTTGTTAAGAGTTGAATAGGATGGTTGGATTTAAAAATGTATGAGCCATTGAGTATTGTCTGTTCGCTATATGCGCTCTCTTTATGTGTGTAGAAAGCGCATCGGCGCTGAGAAGTAATTTCAACGGTGGTAAATCAACATTGTACTTAAAAATCTTTATTATTATTGCACTATAACGTTTGAAGGTGGAATAAAATCTTGATTTGATTAGTGCATCCGAACTTTACGATAATCTTTTGTCTTCTTTCTTCTTCGAGATGTCTTTAACACAGGTATCTCTAGTATAGTAAGTGAGTAAGGTTGTTCGATAATACGTACTAACTTAACCCTAAATATAATCATTAATCAGACATTATTCATGATAACATTTTAGAGTGTTCAAACTATCATATACTTAATCACATTAAATCTAACGTGGCACTGACATATGATAAAGTAGCAGTGGCGTGGCGTCCATATAAGCTGATTCCCACCAGGTTGCCCAAGGAAAGGCTTATAACCACCTTTTTCTTTAAATTTGAGTGAATGAATACGCTTCTGCTTCTCTTGTATATTCTCTGACGCCACGCCTCTGCAAAATAGGCATCAAATTGAAACTGTGGTGGATCTGGATCTACCACAGTTTTGGACTCCCTCGTTGGCTTAGTTTCAAAGTGTATAATTAAATACACGGAACACTCGAACTCCAGACACCAGTCTAGTGAGTCGGGGTAATTAACCACAGGCACAAGAAGATTCACAGTCTTCAATATATTTAAAGTTGTAATAATTCATCCGCCGGACCAATTTATTTTTAGAGTATCGAGTATTTTTCTATTAAAGCAGTTAATATCGTAAAAAAAATATCAAACCAAAACCAACCAAGCTTAGTATCATCATCATATGTACCTTGAGCAAATTTTCATTCAAATGCAATGTTGGATACTAAAGTATATTTCTTACTGGGTGCTACGAGTGTCACTCTTTCTCAACTCATTTTCGGCTTTTAACTCAAAAGTTAAGTAGGTACTTATTCTTCGACATCAACTTTAAACAACAATGTTTTTCGTAGTAGTAAACCTAAATTTCTGTATTATTCTAATAGAATTCACTTCAAATTGCTGTAACTTGAAAATACGTCTCAAGCGCTTTTCGTTGCCGAATGTCCGGAACGATCCAATCGGAAGTATCGGGACTGCGGTTAATTCCAGATGGAAATCTTCCGAATATTCCTCGTTCCCGCCGGACCACGCGGCATTTCCGATCAGATGACCGGTGATGTTTCGTATGATTATGATTTACGATATATATAAAAGTTATATTTTGTTTACTTCAATATTAAAACCAGACACGGTTTTTTTATATTATAGTTTTTGTAGTTGCAACTGATTGTTGGACTTAAAATCACTTTGCTGTAGTAATATATTTGTTACTAGAAAGTGCCCGCTTCTTTGTTCGCGGAGGAGAAAAAATCGTAACCCCCTTTTTTTGCAGCGTAGTCGGGTAAAAAGTATCATATAACCATATATCTCATATCGTTCATACAAATCTACCCGAGTACCAAAAATAGTTGAAATCCGTTTAGCTGATTTGGCGTGATGAAGCCACAACGACACATACGAACATAAAAAAAAAAAAAAAAAAATTTTTTTTTGGCTCAGTGTCCTCCAAATAGTCCGTTACAATAGTTTTTTGGAAAATATCCTCAATGTAGGTACAGACATTTCATTTTTACAACTTTATAATAGTATAGATATCATGTAATTTCTAAGAATTTAGTAAATAAAAACATGTATATATCATAGGTTTTTTGGCGGCTTACTGCATCTTCATAAGAGTATCGCATTTAAAGCCAAGCAAGCCATCTTGACTAATCCCAATATTTAAAAAAAAACATATTTATATGAAGAACAAATTGATACTAAATTATGCCCATCGCATTTTTAGCCAAGAAAATAGCCTTAACTTGCAATGGCGTCCAACGTGGGGCCACGTAAATTTACTCTACCTTTAAATTTTACAGACGGGACATTTAAAATGGATCTGGTTTAGAGAAAACTAAAATTACAAGATATGCATAGGAAATTCTTTCTGAACCGTTTATATTTAGAAATAATAATTTCTACAATAAAAATAAAACCTCTCGTTTCATCGTATAACGTAAATAAAAAACCGCAACTTATTTTACTGCAATAACTAATAGTGCAGGGTGATTGTGCTTGTAGATCATGAAATATTCTGTTCTCGTTCATCGACCTCAGTGGTAGACAGTGAAGCAATTTTTATTTTGTGATCCATACTGCGCTGCCTAGGGATTCGCTCCGCGCTTTACACATTGGAGTCAGAAAACATTCACATAAAACGGTTGAAACGAAAGTGAAGAGTTTGTTTTTAATACCTATTTTTTTATTAATACACGAGTGAAATGTAAGCTTAATTGATTCATACGCTTGTAGGATTATACCGCCATAAATTTTATCATCGCTATCTTGCCTGAAATACGCATAGGTACTATTGGACAAAGGTCACCCAAAGATTTACATTTACACACCTACATTAATTCAAACAAACTATTCAGGAGCAAAAATAGGATCTATTATTAAATAAAAATAAATAAGCTTCAGCTCCGTACAATATCAACGATATAAAGTGCATCCCAAACAAACTACATTACCACCATCTATTCACATTTACCCCACACTTAGCGGTAAAAAATCGCGAGATAAACGTTGATAAATTATCAGCATGATAGCACATCGACTTAAAAGTACTTCGCACCGGGTAGCTTTATGTTCTTCGTAGCATCAAGCTACGACGTCGCAAGAGAAAATAACAGCCGGTCGCTTCTAGGAAGCAGTGAATTGTTAACTGTTTGCTCTTTTGTTATTTACAATATGCGGAAATACAGCACGAGTAGTTTATAAAAGAGAAGTTAAGTAAATGACGAGAATATTTTTGTAGTGGGAAGATGTCTATTGGAAACTGAATAAATGATTATTTTGAAACAATAGCAGCAAAATGACACCGATCAGTTTTGTTTTGTTATAAATTTCATTTCATATCATTTATACCATATCATTTATACCATTTCATTTCATATCTTTATCGCATATATCAAGTGTATTTTTATTTATTTCAAGATAGTACCAAATATAACAGTCGACCGATAAGATTTGATAAAAGAGAAGATACAATGCGATTATTTTTCGTAATATTAAACTTTTTTTTGGAAATGTCTTCAACGTACAGATATTTAATTTTTACAACTTTATAATAAGTAGTATAGACTAGAAGGTGCCCGAAACTTCATCAGTGGAGGAGAAAAATTTTTTTCTTCATCGTAGTCGAGTAAAAAGTACCCTATAACCATCTGTGGATGCCCAGCTACCCACGTACTAAAAATAGTTGGAATCAGTTTTGGCGTGATGAAGTCACAACGACACATACAAACAAACAAAAAATACTGATTTTCAAGTAGTCTACTACTTATTTTTTTTAAATCTTCAATGTACATGCTTTTCTTTTTACCACTGTATAGGGTCTCCTTCAGAATCCCTAATGACGTTTGTCCTAATGTATCGTTTGCCAAATGTATCATTTGACATAACTAATTTTTTTCAAGTAACGTTATTTTTTCAGGATTTTTTAAAAGATCGTCGTTAGATTAGGTTAGGTTAGGTTTGTTTTATAACAATCCTGAAAAGTTTACGGTTTCTGAAAAAAAAGCGTAATGGCAAATTATACATAAGGACAAACGATACATTAGGACTAATGATGTAAGGGATTCCGATATAGATCCCACTGTTTAATAGTAAAGATGAAGTGGCCTTCTGAGCTTAAGTCCATTCGACAACTCGGGGATGCTAGAGACTCGTGTTACATGCATTTATCAACTTGATGGGGCAGTGGTCGATATCGCCAACTAGACGCCTGATTTATACCGCACCGACAAAGCCTATCCATTTGTATGGCAAGTAAATAGCGGTAAATAAAGTTGACGTGTTATGATACCGCCCGTGGCTTCGATAAACTAAATTAATCTGACCAAACTTTGTGGGTTACGCTACCAAAATAACGTATCATGGCAGTCGTTTATAACTTGAAACAATGTTTCTCTTATGCCGTCAACCTCAAATACTCAACATCTAAGCCAAATATATTCACCTAATTGTATGCGTGCGAGTATAGGGCTAATGATTTGTTGCGATATATTGAGAACGTGAAAGATTAATTATAATTATACACGAATAGTAATGGAATACAAATTACAAACTCACGCACCGACCTCGCGAAAATGGTGTTTGTGTTTGCAAACGTTACAAAACTCATCGAGCCTATGTCACCAATATTACCAAAGACTGTACGCGTGTATTGTATACATAATAAAATGTATCATTGTTTATTAGTTTGCATTATTTTCTCTGAAAACCTATGTACCGCAACATTGGAAATTAAAAAAAGTGTTGCCTCACTTTTTTGCCTATTTGTGACCCGACAACGTACGGATATCTTTTTTCGAGAACACCCCCCGTTACGCAGCAGACTGTTAACCCTTCACTGTTCACTGTTGGCATACGTGTACCGGTGTTTAAAATAAGGGACCGAGCCCTTTGCATATAAACCTATTTTTCTTCAAGAGCCAACCGAAGCAGGGGTTAAAAGTGCACATCAAATAGGTATGAGACGTGATAAATAAAAAAAGGGTTTTTAATTTGTATGGGATCTACATGTGTGAGGGGATTCTGATTTAAGTAAAAAACAAAGCTACTTAGATATTCTGTACGGTAAGCATACAAATTCAAATTCATCAAAATATTGGCAGTTTATTTCAAAAATGCTAAGCTATACTCTGCCCTAGCTACTACTACAAGAGAAAGACTACTACAAGAGATAAAGCACCAAATTGGCTTAGGATCAACAAAAGCCGCCATCTAATGTAACGTCTGCAATGGGATATGCTGATCTCGTATCGCTCTTTTCTACCTCCAAAAGCAGTGCCTCGTTAACTAAAGACCATGAATCGTCTGCAAAATAGCACTAAAATACCTATGAATTGAGTCTCGAAATGTATTTAGAAAGTTTTCTTGAAAAGAGGGAAACCCCTTTTGATGTCGCCCTAAACGGATTAAAAACGAAACCTCGGCTCACCATAACGCAAAACAAAAGTCAAACATTAACAACCCAGTTAATTCCGAGATGTCAACGACATCTCAAATCAGACCGGGAGCCAAGTATACCAACTTCTTTAACCTATTATACTTTGAGTGTTGTTTGGAATTGTGAACTTTATGATGAAGATTTTAGGATTAGTGTTAGCAACTGTAGGACTGAGTGAGATAAGAGGTTAGGATAGCAAACAGTCGATATTGTGCCAAGTTTGAAGAGCCGTGGATTGTAGCTGAAAGCATTGCTAACAAAAGAGGCGGGCGTTTGAGCGCACTTCGTGAACGCCGCGTCATCGTTGACGCGTCGCATCTGCGGCCACAGTAAAATGTATGTCTAGAAAACAGCGTATCTTTGATGAAAATGTACGGCGTTTACGTCTTCCTCTAAATGAAAGCGGGAGTATCTCTTTGAGGGCGTTTTCGGAGATTGCTACAGAGTGCTTCACGTCAGTGTCATGGATTTACAAACCTTGAAATGTTGTTCTTCAAGTTATTTCGTCTTTTATTTGATAGAACAATATTTATAATTCAAGACCTGATGAATCACCAAATTTTAGGCAAACCGGAAATATCAATATCCTGAAATATTCAATTAACGAAATTTAATAATAATAATAAATAACACAGGGACAATCTTACACTGTAACTGACAATAACTGTCATTAAGGAAAATATTGACATTCTCGCAGAACCCTTGGCCTATCTTTTTAATGAGTGTTTTGAATCAGGAATATTCCCGGACCTGTTCAAGATAGCAAAAATCTTTGCAGTGCACAAGAAAAGGTCTAAATTAGATCCAAAAAATTACCGACCCATTTCCCTTCTACCTACAGTCTCAAAGATTCTGGAAAGAGTAATGAAGGACAGGTTGATGAGGCACCTTTATCGGTATAATATATTGAGCCCACGACAGTTTGGATATCAAAAAAGGAAAGGCACAAACGAAGCAATCACTACTCTGATCGGAGACATTACTCTTCATCTAAATAATAAGAAAAAAGTAGCTGGCTTGGTTCTAGATCTAAGTTCAGCATTTGATACTGTTAATCATAAAATGTTATTGGCAAAACTGAAGCACTACGGGATTAGAGGCAAAACTTTATCTCTCTTTAGTTCGTATCTAAAAAACAGAAAACGATTTGTTCAAATTAAATGGGTACAAGATAACAACGAAACTATACATAACTCTAAAATGACCAATGTAGAAAAGGGAGTCCCACAAGGTTCCATACTAGGGCCCATATTTTTTATAAATGACCTCATACCGTACATAAAAAATGTTATTTCGGATACCGAACTTATAGTTTTTGCGGATGACACAAACGCCATATATCAACAGAAAACTGTGAACTACTAAATGACAAAGCAAATGACGCGATGAAGGTTTTTCACTCTTGGTTCAGTGTCAACGACCTAGAGCTAAAGTGCAGTAAAACCAATACTCTGCTTTTCAAAACTACTTCTCGCAACAAGGATGTACTGCAGATTCTCTCAAACGATGTCATAATCCATCAGAAGGAAACAGTAAAATTTCTTGGTATCCATCTTGACTCGAGCCTTAATTGGAAATTTGAACTATCAGCAATAGCAAATTCTATAAGTTCTGCGTGTTATGCCCTTCGAAGTCTTAGGGATGAGGCAAAGTTGTCCCAACTCAAGATGGTATATTACGCATTGGTGGAGTTTAGGTATAGCATAAAGTTCTGGGGAAACAGTTGTAAATACAACATCCACACGGCTTTTGTTTCTCAAAAAAGGGCTATCAGAACCATAGCGAGAATTCCCCAAAGAACATCCTGTAAGGACTATTTTTCAAAATATGGGATCCTCACTGTTCCGTGCCTATACATCCATGTAGTACTGACAGACTTAATCAAATACATTACAGACATAGAGACACCTGAGGAAAGGCAAGTGCGTTTAGCTACGAGGAGGAAAGATTTGCCAAACTCAATTACTACTAAACTAAAAGTAGTCAAGCACACGTCAGGCTACCAGTCAGTTGTTCTTTTTAACAAGTTGCCAATCGAGTTAAAGTCATTAGTAAATACACACATGTTTTGTAATAAGCTTAGAGATTTTTTGTTAGAGAAGTGCTTTTACTCAGTTGAAGATTACTGCCAATATAAACTTTTGCCTTGATTGGTGCCATTGTAATTAGTTTGTAGTTAGTTGTACCTTTAACTAATATTTTAGTAGTATTTATTTTATTTTGTATTGCAGATAATGTTTTTGTGAATTTTGTTACTTGATCATTGATGACATGACCTAAATTATAATAATAATAATATTTGTTAGTAATGAATGTGACATTTGAGTTTGTTTGTTTTTCTGTTATCGTGTTTTTGTGAAGTACCTATTATGTTTTCAAACACAATGTATATTGTTCTTGAAATAAATATATGATATGATGATATGATATGATACACAAATTGACCTAGTCCCAAACTAAGCAAAGCTTGTACTATGGGTACAAGGGGACGATATACATAATATATACATAAATTATAATACTTAAATACATAGAAAACATCCAAGACCCAGGAACAAACATTCGTGCTCATCACACAAACACTTGCCCGCCCGGCCGGGATTCGAACCCGGGACCGTTAGATTCGTAGGCCGTTGTTCAACCCACTGAGCCAAACGTGTCGTCAATACCGACAAAGTAAATTAAAAATGACTTTGCTTTATCATTCGACGGAAAATGTTTTTTATAGCAATCATACTGTGATTGTAAATAACATAATTACACATGTGGTCTAATATCATGACGTCATGTAGTAGAATTAAAATTTATCAATTTTATTAATAATCGGTCCCCACTAATCAAGGGCTAATAAAAAATCAGGTTCCGTTACCACAAAACTGCCATTACTTCCGGATATATGGCGTTCAGGGGTCAATTTCAGAGCGTTTCAACCTCATTCATTAGTGCCACCCGCATTAATGGTGCCTTCTATTACAGATTAATAACGTATAAATCATAAATAACACAACACTGTAATTGCTATTATGTAAATGATTATATATTATTTTCAATTCAACAGTCGTTACCATCTTTTATTTGCTCGCTTCTAGGAACAAGGGCATGGACTGTTGCTAGATTGTCTAAATATCAATCAATAGCATCATCTACAAAATAAGATTATAAATAATGTTATATTTATATTATTTCTGAGAGATCACCAGCTAGATCCACCCCGCAATTATCCGTGTGGATTTTCAATTTCAGGTTCATACTTTCAGCCTCCATTTCATTTCTTTAGCTGAAAAATTCGTTTTAGTGCGTTTTCCCACCCTTTAACACTTTCGCTGTCAAGCTTTTCGTAGCGCTACGCACTTTTCATACGGAAAAACGCATAGTATCTGGTACGTATCTACGATCAGAGCGCCCGCTAGGCAGGTTCCTGGCAATCATTGTGTTAAGGATCTTGTGTCCCTATCATCCTCCTATCTTCTTAGTAGGCAACGCTTTGTCGACAATAACACAATTCGTTTACACGTACCTATAGACGATGAAATTCATACTCCTACTCTTAACAAAGTGAATAATAAAGTCTCAATAACTACCAGGGATGAGACGTATTCATTATGTTATGAAATCATTCGTAATACTCAAAGTTGCGTCGTTGCCGAGTCTCCCGGGGGCCGGCGCGCCGCCGAATGTGATTAGCTACTGGTTTATGCAATAAACGGCACAAGTGTGGCACCGCATTAGGCTATATTCCCGGGGAATATTGCCGCCATGTGACACGCAGGTTTTATTTGTAACCCAGCTCGGACCTTTTGAATTGAGTGTAAATACAAGGGTTAATTTTATTTAGTGCAAATCGCGGGATTTAGAGTATTTCCGACCAGCGAGTGTGTATTGATGTTGAATCTGACCACTTTGAATTGATTATTACGGGATGATTACATCTGTTAAAGGTTTGTTTAAAAAAATACTCAGTTAAAGGCTTTGAATAAAACATACCTTAATTGATAGTTAAATTTCTACAACGAATAGCCATTTTTTATTTAGTTCCGTTACACAAAACGCTCGTTGCTAATTTACCTCATTTCCGTAATACCAGATTTTGCAAAATACCACATTCTTGATTTATTACATTACAAATATAACAAATTTTTAGTATAGAACATTCTTAAAACGATTTAGTTCCATTACTTCCTTTCAATTGTATGATCTGCTCAACCTGGTGTAACGGGAATGTGGTTAGCTCAGATATATATATTGATAATCCGATATGTTGCAAAATCTGGTATTTCGGGAATGCGGTATATTAGCAACGAGCGGCACAAAGGACGCGATCGTAATTTTGTTTTCACTAAGCCCACATTTTTTTTATTCAATTTATTTTTTTGAAACGACCCTAAAATTTACCACTTGACAACCAGTTAGTAGGTACTTTATTGCACATAAATGATTGAACAAATCGATTGCAATAAAATGAAACCTAAAAATAATTAGTTTCATAAAGTTACAGATTTAATCTCTGAAATAGATAAGACATCTTTGAAATCCCAACCAATACACGAAATACGCTCCCTAAACTAAAAATGCGCCTACTCTGAGCAAAACGCAAAATGTCCGCTATTATAATTTATAATATACCTATGTATGTAATGTAAAACACTTGTGGCTGTTTATTGTGGTGATTATTTTCAGCCAGTACAAAACAATAATTCATTAGTTACTTAAACTCCAAACCACTAATTGGAAAGCTTTACTCAACTTAATTGTTTAATAAAAGATGTACAAGCACGGACTGCCGATGATTTCAATAAAAGCAAATTTAGGGTCTAAAGTAAAATTAAACAAATTAACAAAAGGTTCGCTTCTAACTGAAATTGCCAGTTAATTAAATAGACAGATCGCCACTCAAATTTGATTTTTGGTTCATAACTGCCGAAGGCAGTTCGTCCTATCAACACTTAATTAAACTTACTCCACAATTACCTTCAGTATGTATGGATATGTACACTTTATATCGAAATGCCTCCCTATTCTGGGGGCTACTGAATTGTACCTAGATTATATTCGTAGCATCGCTCAGCCATTGATGAATTTCGATGGTGATCAAAATTGAATCCTTATGCACCATATCCATTCGACCGTAGGTAGAGTTAAGATAGCATCTACACCATGTCTACAGCATAATTCAATTCCATTTGCTAGGCACATGGGTTTATTATTCGTATAATAGGTAAGTTTAGTGGCTTGCAGCTAGGCATGATCCATAAGCTTGGGCACAGTATTATTTTTAATGAAATAATAATCTTTATTCTGTAAGTAGGCCACAAGGGCACTTTTACAAGTCTGACTCTACAGCGTTTCCCAAGAGGAAACCACTGTTCAGAAGAAAGCCGAAACAAACTCAACAGTCTGTAATCTTTTTCTAAATAACTCTTATATCTATTACAATCTAATACTTAGCCTATCCTAAATATATGTTTTGAGCATAAACTCAATGCGTAGTTCTCCAAAAAAACATATCAAAACTTTACCGCCGCTGACTAACTTCCTCCTTTATGACTGAATAATCTGTGTGTGTTAATTCCTATCCCCTGCAATTTTACCATCATTATATTATCCATAAGACGTCCAATACTGGACACAGGCCTCCTTAATAGACTTCCAAATGGGCCGGATAGAGGCAACCCGCATCCAACGAGTCCCCGCAATCCTAACTAGATCGTTGTCCATACTATCATTAGCCGACGTCGTTTTACGGAGGAGCCCCAGCCGAGGATTCTTAGCACCCCTTGCTCCAGTGCTCGGCCGACGCCCGTCTCCGCAAGCTTTGCAACCGAACCTCCGGGCGCTTAGGGCCGTGGTAAAGTTGTCATAACATATGGATTTTTGAACCATAACCCGCCACGCTGGTCCGTAGTGGGTTGGCGGGTCGCTATGGACTCATCCGTTGGTCAACAGCGTGCACCACGGGCAGGTAAGGTTGGCTTACTCTTCCGAGAGATGTAGGTTGGGAGCCCCTTACACGCCCTTAGATTTTACCATGGTGACTTACAAAATGATCAAAATTGAACTAGCAACTTATCAAAATAAGAGTAAAATGAGTGTTAATTGCGCCAACCATACTTGACAAAGAACACTGAACCTTGTACTACAAGAAAGTTACATTTGATTAAATATACGTTACTAACAAACACTTTTAATCCTACTATCAACCTGAAATCCAGGCAATTTAGATCGTTCGAACCTTATTCATATTGCAACGTCCAATATTAAAGCCAGACCAGCCCGCTAGCAATCATCACGTATCTAATCAAGATGAGATTCAACTACGTATGCGAAAATATTCGATTAAACCCACAAGCGTCGGATTAGGCGAAAAACTCCGATTTCAATTAAGGTCGCTTGTTCGACGGTGGCGACACCGGTCCGAATTGGCCCGCACTCCGACTGGTAAAATTGTTTGGAGGAAATACATTGCCATTTTATTTTCGTGTTGTAATTCGACCACGCCGTTGTTAACTAGTGCAGCGTACGCAGTTTTTTTGGAACATACGTGGGGTGCCTTAATTTCGGCGATTGTTTTTTTACACACTCTTGATTTTGTACGTTTAGCGTGTTCTTTGGCGCCTAGCGTTTTTTGAAAGGCGCTAATGGTACGGATGCAACTCAGGTGCAGCACCTACATCCTTTTTGTAATCAAAATTGTAAGTTTTTGTCTAACCATACCCGGTAACAAAATGGATCAAAATTTTCAGAATACCTTCGTCTGTCTTTATATACTGCTCAGACCCTTGACAAAACAAAAAGGCGACTGTTTTTTTGTTTATAAGAATAACATGAAAGCCATAGAAAGCCATAAACACACACATAACATACGAAACTATCATGTCACATATTTAGCTGAAAAACTTCAAAAAGTCCGAATGACACGAAAGAGCAAAGGTACAAAAAAGGGACAGCAGAAAAGCATTATCTCCTTGCGACTTTCAACTAACTAAAACGCGAAGTAAAAAGTACGACTAGAAATGTTAGGGAACCGGCATGTGTGCCATTGGCTCCTTTTGAGTATTTCCCCACTTTCGAGGGAGCATAATCGCTTTCCTGGATCCGTGCCTTTCAGAATAAAAAGGTAATAGGAGCATATAAAGTTGATACACGCTTTCGGCTTTTTTCTTATGGAAAACGCCCGTAGGTACACTTTTTAACAGATGGCTGCAGACGCAAAAAGTTTCAATTGCGACAACAACCACCGGAACGTTATTGTCGCTGGCGGTAAAAATGTTTTAACAGTTCTCTGAATTAACGTAATTGTCGACGAAAGTGTCGTTTATTTATTCATAGTAATTTGCGATAATTAATCATTTCAAATAACGTGTGGTATAAACGAAAGCAATAACTTTCACGACAAAATCAAAGTGACTCCGTTAATCGAATATTGAGGAAATCATAGAATCGAGATAATAATTATCCTTGCCAAATTAAATTTTGTGATTGTTTAAATAAATATTACGTGTTCACGTGTTACGTGGACAAGCTTGGTTTTTCGAAACAACGCTAATTAATGCTGAGACACGTTTGCATATATATTTTTTTATACCTGACGACAAACTACGTAATATTTCAGTAATACTGGGAACGACCCATATTACACAAATCATTTTTTTAATGGTTGGTTTTTAACTATACTTGATAAAAATCAAGTAAAAAACGAAGTTTATCTGTAGTGGAAATGGCTGATGGTGAAGGTTTTAGTTACCAGTATTTTAAGGTTTTTTTTTCATATCTTACGTTGAAATCAATTCGAAGAAACTTCTTCACAAACAAGTTTCTCTCTCATATAAATGTCTGCTAATTACGAAGTTTATATGCAATAAAATAAATTAAAGGAAGCAAAAAACACATCGCACTCAGAAAAGTCTCGTAAAATTAATCCCAGTAAAACCTAATAAGTTACATAAGGCATGTCTAAGGTATTATATATATTATCTCATTTATTTGTTTGCTCAACTCTAGCTGAAGTCGAGACGCGAAAGAAAATGGCGGCATAGGAAAATAACTGAACAAAATATCCCATGCTTGCTTTCACGGCATATTTTCTGAGGTTGTTTACTTTGTAGATTAGATCAGCTACAAGGCTAACAGAATCTTTCGAAGATAGGTTTACATACAAGATAGAACATGGTATAGTTGAATTATCGAGAAGATGGAATTGCATTTGTTGTGGTTGTACCGTTTGCAACAAAAGGAGAATAATTTTCTCTTAACTTAATAAAATGACATACCCAAGAAGTGGAATAAGTAGTAGTCCTCTGTTTTTTTCTTTTATTCGCTATCATGTTCTTCATCTGAGCTGTCACAAGTATTGATAATAAAATTGTCTGTTATTTGATCCATTTCTCCTTCCTGACATCGATATTTATTTTCTTCACTTTCGACGTGGTGACAAATATTTTCCCAGTCCTCAGCTGTGATGGTATTAATTCGTTCAGTTGCTAAACTCATAATGCCTCGCATGTTTAATGAAACGTTTCTTTTTGCTACATATCCTTTTACCATGGACCAAATATCGGATTGAATGTCGGGTGATACGGTGGCAATCGTAATACGGAGTGGCCATGTTCTTTTAAAATTGCATCTATGTGGTACTCGCGAAACCGCTCTTTATTTTGTTTAATTAATTCATACAAACTGGTTTTGTACATCAACCGGTTATACGAAATGTTGTGTTCTGTCAACCAATCCATCATTTCTTGTTTATTAGAATTTGACGTTGGAGCACGATTCAAAAGTGTGTTGTGATAGGACGCATTATCCACGATAAGTACGCTATTCGGTTTGAGGTTCGGTATTAATTTTTCTTTTAACCATTTTTCGTAGTTGACAAAGTTCATCTGGTCATGGTAATCTCCCGTTTTTTGGTTTGCCTTAAACATTAACAAAGCGTTGGGAATAAAACCATCTTTTCCTTCTGCGTGCACTATTATTAACCGCTGGCCTGTACTGATTTGTTTCTTTACACCAAATTCTGTTCCATCGGTCCAAGCTTCTCCGGACACATGTGAAGTGTGGATGTAGGTTTCATCAGTATAAACTAGTGGTCTATCTTGAGATCTATAGTCCGCAATTTTGATAAGGTAATTTATTCTTAGCAGTCGTATGTTGTGTTTTTCCATTAATATTTTTCGGTTGTCCTCGGTCTTTTTCCATTTAAATCCTAATTTTTGTATTTGTTTTCGTAAGGTGGAAATGCCAAATTTGTAATCTATATCGGATTTTAACACAGAGTGGAGTCCCTTTAAGGTTGGAAATTGCTTATGGGACAGATGAAAATTGTATATAGTTCTCCGGATGACTTCCTGATCAAAATCGTCTACTGCTGATGACGGACAAGGACGCAACTTTTTATTCTTCGGGGAGGTGAATTTCTTTGTTGTTGCGAATTTCTCGCTGTTGCTCTCAGTCACAATGTTATAAACAGTAGAGAGACAAACACCTGTAGCTTTTTCAACTAACTGGGCAGCGGTGTAAGGCAAGTTTAAATTTTTCGTCAGTTCATTTTCAAAATATTTATAACAGTTGAAAATTATTTGCTTACTTTGACTCTCAATAGGACCAAAATTACTTACAGCCATATTTTTTAAAAATATAGAAATTATTCGTAGTCGTACGGGCGGACACAATAATTAATTGTGAATACAATCAAATCAGATGTAAAAATATACGCACAACGTAAATAATATTGACAATCTCACACTGACATTATTTTTGTTTTTAGTTCTTCGATATATATATATATATAACAACCTCTTTGTATGCTGATAGTACAAGAAAATAGAAAATTCAAATACAGAATGCCTGTAAACAAACAATACTACTACATATGCAATTCCACGCTCTCGATGATTCAACTATACATATAAACTAACATAAAAGGGGTATACGAATCATATTAGTCGCTGTCTTTGCAATAAAAACTGTTTTGATTAATTGATAGATTGCGCTGTGCGGAATTGTATATTAGATTAATCCATACTAATATTATAAATGCGAAAGTGTGTCTGTCTGTCTGTCTGTCTGTTACCTCTTCACGCTTAAACCGCCGAACCGATTTGGATGAAATTTGGTATGGAGATAGTCTGAGTCCCGGGGAAGGACATAGGCTACTTTTTATACCGGAAAAATACCCTTTTCCGCGATAAACGAATTTAAGGCGGACGAAGTCGCGGGCAGAAGCTAGTGGATTATATTTCCATTGCCGTACCGCGAAATAGTCTCTTGCTTGGTTAGATGTGACTATAAATTGTGCACACATGCGCATATTTTCATGCAGTTTCCACAAAAAAAAAATACGCATGCAAATACAACAAACCACCACCAGACAGTATAATCCTCAAATAATTTAAATTTAGCTACATAATTGAAGATTATTTATACTGTCGGAAACTGCATGAAAATATGCGCATGTGAGCACAATTTATTGGCATTGTCACATTAACCAACACACTATTTCGCGGAACATCAAAGGAACTATAATATAATCCATTAATCCAAACTATTTTGAAACTCGATACAAATCTAGAGTAAAAGTGTTTGTCGCAATCCAGACGCACTCGGCAGAAAATTGATATAAACCTGTTGTGTGGCCCGCTCCGTTTGCTCAGGTGACGAAAGTGACTTATTTGTTTTATTTGCAGCAATCTAGTATATTTCTTAACGCAATGTATTTTGGGTTAAACTACAATGGCAGTGTGAATAATAGAAGCCAGAAAAATGCGCGCTGCACCGAGTAGGACTTGAGTATAATGTGTTCTTCGCGAGGAGAAAACAACCAGTGTGAAACAACCCTTGCGGAGGTGTAGCGTTGTGAGTTTTAAATAGTTCATCTGCTTTAGTGTGCGTTAGTCTGTTCCCTTTATTCATTCAGCTTACGATACTCGGCTGAAAAGTGTGCTCTTTTCGACATTATGATAACATTGACAACTAGACTTTATGTGCCGTACGATACGCTAAATAAAATGGTACGGAAGAGGATAACGAGATATTATTGACCCCTTTCTTCTAAAAAAATCGTCCACACACTTTATGATTAGATAACGTCGTTGGCTACATCAATATGCCACTTGAATGTAACTACTTTTGATTAGTAGTGGCAATTGTCACTCCATCCAACTACTCGTACAATATAAGTAGTAAAGCCTATCATTACGAAAACGTCTGTGTTCCTACTACCCTGTATATTCACATAAAAATAGCAGGATATAAATGCAGTCGTTTGGCGTCCAAAGTTCATTTTCTCTTTAGTACTTTCCTTAAGTTATATTTACATTATTTATTAAGCTTTGTCGCTTAAATTACTATTTCGCCGTTACTATAATACTTAAAATTCGATAAAAAACTTGACTTTATTCAGGTCCATCTAGACAGATGATAATCCGGCTCGAAGGACCATTAATTTGACAGACAGCCACAAGATCAAAATTCAATAGTCACAGGAAGCCGTCCGAGTAACGAAGACAAATCAAAGTCACCGTGACCTGCCGGACACGACACGCTCCCTCCTCAAGTGACTCTGCTTTATTACTGGAAAGGGCGTACCTCACTGGGTTCTTGATGTTGGTTACGCCCTTATGCGCGAGAAGAAAATGTTTTGGCATCTATTTGTCTTAAACCCTCTGTTAGTCGGAGAGGTATCAGACACTTCGATTAAGGTAACGCGGAAACAATATGTTGTTGTTGGATTTCACGGCAAGAAATATTTTTCAGGACTTTGTCTGACTCCACTCAGGATTTAATATTTTTTCTGGCGCTTGAAACTAACTTCATGTCTACAGTAACCGCGCTGCACTAGTCATACCTCAATCCCGATAGAATCAAGAATAGGACATCATACCAACTGGCAGACCCAAATCAAATTAGTGTCATAGACTAGGTTCACTATCGTTGCTACGTGGGCCTGTGACGAGGACGACGTTTTGTCTTACCGCCTAGCACAGCGACAACGGTAACAGCAGAAATGCTGCCGTCAAAATCAAAATCCTACGCTACGCTACGGTAACCGTGCGAGTTGCCCCCGAACCTAAGGGGCCGCCCCAAAGCCATACATGAAACACTGCACCATTTTTAAGTGACTTAAATAAAAACATTGATTTAAACACTACGATTGTCAAATAAGAATCAAGATCAAGTGTAGTTAGATCGAAGAACTCGTGCGGCAAGAAGATGTTGATAACTCTATCCAGTTCCTTCAAGACTTAGTTGAACGTAAGGTGACGTCCGCAACATCGAAGAATTACCAACGAATGCTAGTGATGAGCCACCTGATGGAAAGTGGTCATCGACGCCCATGGATACGTAGAGCACCGGAACAGCCGCCCAAATGTTGCCAACGTTTTAACTCGCTTCTTGAAGAATCCCATGTTATAACGCTCTGGAAACGCCTCAATTAAAAGGTAAAATTGTTTTTAAACATTCACTGTGCCGCAACATGTACTTGTTGCCTTCGGGTTTGTTAACTCCGATTGACGTAAGCAACGAAGCACTTTTGTTTTCGTAAACCCGGTGAATAATAGCTCTTTTGCTTTTGTGTTTAACTCAATGACTTCTCAAATGGAATCTTTAATTTTTCATTTCCATTTGTAAGTTGTAACAGATGTTTTAATGAACAGATAACTGGATTCTTTTGTTATACTCGTACATGAAAAATAAGTTATTAATATACATTGAATGATATGTGTGGACTTCGAAACTGAACATTACAATAACATTGAATGGCAATTGGTTGGTTTTGAGGATAATATTGTGTTTATAGTATACAGAAATACGACGTTATCTTGAATAACAAAAACTGTACATGCTAAAAATCATGCTGTGGATAACCGCGATACACTATTAACAAAAACAAGGAACACTTGAATTCTTTTCCTTGAATAATATTGATAAGAAGTAAAATATGCAAATGTTATTTGTGTTTTGTTTTGTACTAGATCCGGGGTGTCATTTTTAAGTTACGCACTCGACCGCCTTTAGTTCGTCCCTAATATAAATAGACACGTGAATTAGTGGTACATGTTCCAGATCACCGATCAAAATATATTGGTCCGTCAAGCAGACCCCTATTTCATAAACGTGACAAGTGACAATTGCCAACGACAATTCGACGTACATTGCTGGGTCGCCGAGTAAGTGTATGCCCGGCATCATTATGGAGAAGTAATGTATGCCGAATTGTCGTTGTCAACTGACACGTTTATGAAATAGGGGCCAGGTTGTCAAAACTGACTGACAAAAGAAAACGGATCAACCAAAGGCGGGATCTATGAGAACGAATAGTTTATACGTATCTAGGGGTCATATTATAGTTGCGACGAGTCCGTCAGCCGTGCGTACGACGATGACGCACATTTTGTAAATGCGATAGCAGCCGGTCTAGCACAACTCTCCGCAACTACGCTTGTAGTGCGACATAGCATCACCCGTCTTTCTCGCAATGTATTGTAAGGAAAGACACAGACAATCTTTGGCTAGCCACAAAGAGTCGCGTATCACAGTTGTGCTAGAGGTGCAGGAGTTCCCAAACTGTGCGTCGCGACGACGTCCTGGGGCGTCGTGAGAAAAAAAAACTATCCCAGGGGCATCGCGAAACAGTATACTCAGGTTCCCTGCATGCACCGTAAGAATACGTACGTGTAATCTAGACCTACACGCAATCTTCGATTAAATAAATAAATATCAGGGACAAACTTATAAAAATCGACGTAGTCTCAAACTAACCGTAACTTCTACTTACTAAAGGTATCTGGCGACTATATAAATACTTTTAAATGTAGATGAATACAATACTTGAATAAAAAAACGTACAAGACCCAGACACAAACAATTGTGCTCAACACAAACATGGGTCGTGAAATGCTCTGCTATCATGCACAACCGACCCGCTGGCTCCACAGAAAACCGGCACCGTTGCCAGTGGTATACCTGACCAAGCCAACGGCATTGCTGAGTAGAGACCATTTTAGGTGCACATCTCTTTTTTACATGGTATTGTCTGTTTTGTGTTCTGTATTCTATTTTATTCTAAACTCGGCCTACACAAAGAAAGAATTCTGGCGGAAAGATGCCATGTTCGTTTACATGGTCAGCTACCTGAAAGCTTGAACTTGCATAACACATCGCAGTTAAAAATGTGTCCTAGGTATTTAGTTTATATTTTGTTTTTATGTTTTATATTACGTACGCCCTTTGGCAAAACATAGTGCTACTATTTAATTTAATTTATAAGTCACCTAACCTACCTATGTTTCACAAAATAAATCATTCTTATTCTTATTCTTATTAATATCTTCGTCTATAAGGTATTTATATACGGGCCAAGTTGGTTGAAATAAACGATTTCATCCATACATTAATATGCACACTACGACAGCTTCGTAGGCCGTTGTGCAACCATCTTAGTTAAACGTCTCGCCGTATTACCAAGTTATGCATCGTGAAAAAATTTCAACCTGATTCCCAGTATAAAAAAGGTTTGCGAGCCCTTGTACAGACTAGATCTTTATATCTTGTCTCACGCTTCTCTACTGCGCACACAATGTAGCAGTAAAATCAACATTGAGAAACCTCATGAACAATAAACAAGTATTTTAAACATTCCTAAAATATGCCATTAAAGCCTCCATCCATAAATCGTCCATAAATTACGTTATTTCCTTAGTAGAAAAATTGTTATCACGAAGGCTTTTTAGACATGCAAAGTTACGAATTCTTGTGTTACGACGTACATACTTGTGTTTTAAAACATGTAACCAGCAAATCTAATTAGTGTGCAAATTGTTTCACTTGGCACGCAATTTTCTAACAATTCTTGAAAAATCACGTTAAAAACAGAGTTATTTTAAAATTTGCTGTTTACCCTCCGTTGGTGAGGCAACGCAGCCGGTATTACTCATAAATAATCAAAGAAAAACAATTACTTCATAATGAAAAATGTAGATGTGACATTTGTTAGGTTGCAGTATTTTATCAAAAAATAATCGATGTTTTTAAATAAAATTATCTTAATGCTTTGAGTCTCATGGTGTAAACTAGCAACTTTTGATCCTTAGAGTGGCAACACTAGAGAAATTTATGACGCAAATGAAGCGGTTCTCTGATTGGTTCACGACAGAGACATCGCGCGATATCGTGAGCCAATCAGAAAGCTAGATTTTCCCTCGACAACAGTGGTCTTCTTGGCCAGGAGATGGTGTCTTGGGCGGGAATTTTGGTACGGATCGTTCGAAAACGTTAAGTAGCTAGAGGATTTGTTGTAGCTAATTAATGGAATTTATTTGATAAATTGTAATAAAAAAAAACTATTATAAGTTGCAAGGTTTTTATTCAAAGTGCTGCTGCGACCTGTTACTATACATTATCCCCCTCGTCTCTGACGAGGTTTGAAAATTCAGTTGAGACTGACGGTTGTTACTAAACCAGCGGGCCTATAATGGTCGCATTTATCACGCGATAAATGATATGATAACGCGCCTGTCACTCTCGCACGCGCATACGTGTCAGAAGGTGACGGCAGCGCTGTCATTTATTTATCGCGTGACAAACGCAACCATCATAGGCCCGCAGGGAACCAAATCACTGTGGCCCGTCAGTTGCATTCCTTAAAGCGATCTGTGGCCGTTATCGGTCTAACATCATGTCAGCGACCACTTTTTGTTTTGTGCAGCCAACAGCATCAATATCTGCCATAATAAAACGGGCGAAAATATCTGACAATTCCTAACGGCCCTTGAAATTGAGTCTTGTCAGATATTTATGCGCGCTTTGTTGTGACAGATGTTAATGCTGGTAACTGTACCTAATGTAAAAATTTGGGCTAACCATATTTCACTGTGAGTAAAAATTAGGCTCTGTAACTCGTCCCTAGTTTAGTACCATGACGCATTCACATTTTATTGTAAAATCGCGTGTATAACCCAATTAGACTTGACTATATCTAATCTACGAACGCGGTCATTCAAAATCCGCAGTCAACGCCACGGCTAGCAAACCCTATAATAACCTTTGTTGTGAAACCCGAATAACCTTCACCGCGATGAATCAAAATAGGTATAGGAATGAGTCACTTGAAATTACCTACATTTACTTGATAGGGGTATATTTTAGTAGCAACACTAACTAATCTCAAAAAGAGCCGTCAGTCTACTACAATTTAAATACACTTATGTTCTTTTGTAGATTGGTTGGTAGACAGTGTAGTAGATTGGAAACCGCAGTTCGATCGCGTGCGGTAACCGTTTAGGTTACAAGTTCTTGTATAACCAAGGTTACAGTTATATTTATATTTTTTACACTTTTACTGCGATGACTAACCAGTCTATTTACACAAATACTACGCAAATATAATATCAAAAGGCCTAGCACGCTTGCGTTTGTGGTCGACCATAAGAGTTAATTTCTTTATAGCAAGAAAAAACCGAGAGACAAATGCATGCAGGTACAATAAACCAGAAAAAATCTTACTTGTATCCATACTAATATTATAAATGCGAAAGTGTGTCTGTAGAAGTGTGTCAGTGGAGGATAGAAATTACATTGATAGTATTACAACCTCCACGCTAGTATATGCGAGATAGGCAGGCAGCAGGAGATAGATGATGTATTTAAATTAAGAATATCGACTGTTTCGTTCTTACTTTTGTTAATAGGATTTACTTTTAAGTCAGTGGGCAACTAGAAAAGATATCTCTAAGCCCCCGATATTTTATTACTGGCCTACCCCTACATGTAGTGGAGCTACGGTGCTCCCCTCTACAATATTTACTAGGTAGGCGATAGTTGTCCAAATTGAACTAATTAGGTGACAACAATACTTACTGACAATCAACGGGTGGGTAGCAATTAACAACAAAATTAAGGATAAATTACTCTGTTGCTAGTAATACATTACATGCACTAGGTCATCATCGTCACAAATTATTATGAAGTTTCAAAATAAAGCAGGAAAATCAATACTCGATTCAAGCATGAGATGTCAATAAGACTGCCAATTTATTCTAAAAAGACGTAACATCACTGAAGTTCAACGGCACTTCAGCTGTTTTTAGCTAAGTTAAAGCTACTGTAAATCACAGCAATGCCCCAATTTAACTGTACGGCATACAAATAGCTATTGCCCGTACGGCCTTCGTTATAAATGATGCCTTTTGCATATAAACTTATCGATCGTTCGTCGAAAGAGTGACTCATGATCATGTTATTTTTAAATCTTTATTTAAATACGCCGCCGGACGTCCCGTTTGCGTATTTCTACGTAATATTAAGAACAGGTGCTGAAGTAAAAGATATTAAGTATGTGCGAGTTTTGTACACGGTTACTGTGTTCTAACTTTGGTTAGACGAGCTTTTTAAAAGTTGTGACTAATATTCTGAATCATTTTATAGAGCCAAATTATTTTTAGTATGTTCTTGCTAATTATCACGTTTCAAGATAAGTGTTACCACCTATTCATACTTGGCAGAGCAAAATGCGGTACAGTCACTGTGAGAAAATCCCGTCTTACTTATACATAAAACTTGTATTGGGCTATTTAGTGCAGTAGTAGTACCTACATATGACAAGCCATGCAGTAGCAGCTAAATGATTAGTAATCCATACTCCATACTAATATTATAAATGCGAAAGTGTGTCAGTCTGCCTGTCTGTCTGTCTGTCTGTCTGTCTGTCTGTCTGTCTGTCTGTTACCTCTTCACGCCTAAACCGCTGAACCTATTTTGATGACATTTGGTATGGAGATAGTTTGAGTCTCGGGGCTACTTTTTATCCCGGAAAAATACCCTTATCCGCGATAAACAAATTTAAGGCGGATGAAGTCGCGGGCAGAAGCTATTATAAATATGCAGGACATCATATGCTCGTTATTTGTCATGAATTTTTTTGTGAGGCCTGCAAACGTTTCAAAAACGAAAGTAATCACAAATGACTAGTTTGCTTGTCAAATGAGAGTCAAATCAAAAATGCCATTTTGAATTGATTAATGGATTATAGTCCCTTTGCTTTTCCGCAAAATTGTGTCTTGGTTAGAAGTGATAATAAATTGTGCTCACACGCGCATATTTCATGCAGTTTCCACAAAAAAATACGCACTTAAATACAACAAACCACCACCAGACAATATAATCCTCGACACGTGTTTCGCCTCTCTACGAGGCATCATCGGGAGATGCAGGAGATGTTGACGGTCCGGCGTCCACCCGAGAAAAAATATAATAAAATATTTGCAAGTGAGCACAATTTATTGTCACATCTAACCAAGATACTATTTCGTGAAAAAGCAAAGGAACTATAATCCATTCATCTATTATGGAACTCCGCAGAGTAACGCCAGAATTTACCAATTATTTGCAATCTTTAATAACTATAACTAAGTCCTCTGCCTCACTGGGATGCCATGGCGACGTGTTGCCAGCTACAGTAGCCAAACAATTCATACTGGGATGTATGGCAGCTCACTCAGTGGCGACGGTTTGGTCACGTCAAAATGTAAGGGCAACGAAGTTTGGCGACAACGCCACGACCAAAGAACAACTTTAATAAGTTTATTAAAATAAGCTACATACATAAAACAATCAACTTGTACACGTAATCTCGGATCTCAGAGGAAGGTCTGACGAAATGTCTCACAAATATAGGACATCGAGAGTCAACAATGGCCGAGGCGGCTTGGGAAATAGCAACGGCCGAGTACCAGGAATCATTATATGACGCACCATGACGGATGGACGCAGGATTTTTCTGCAATGAATCTCGTTATATGTTAATTTTTTGAATCATAACTGCGGTCGTGAGAAATGGCACGGGAAGTTCATCAAAAGGCAATATGTGTTCTAAGAAAACAATTCTAAGAATACATTGTGAATACATTTTTTCTCTATAATTGTTATGTGTCACAAAACTGGTTGAAAAACTTAATCCGTGAACTTTTGCTCAACTTTATACCTACTTTTATATGTATTAGTAATTTGTAGCAACATTTGGAAATAGTAAATAAAAAACTGTTCACAGATATCGCTCAATTTACTGAGTACTGAGTGGCAAGGTTCAAATGTGCACTTACCAAACTCAAAATCATCGAAGTTTATGCGCTGACTGTATAGACAGATTGCCAACTTGATCAGTGTATATATGAAGTTTCGCTTTGTTTGTTTCTTATAGATCAAAGCAGTATGCTTTTGATCCAAATATCATTAATGGATCAATAAAACATATCTATAATATTTTCTTCTGTTTTCGCGATTATTACTCATTTAAATAAAGCAATTTTAACGGATAATTTCGCGTATATTATCTCATTTGAGTTCCCGACGTTTGGCCCAACAAACCCGTGAACATGGAAAGCTAAAAAGCTTCCGAAACGTTGGGAACTCAAATGAGATAATATACGCGATATAATCCGTTAAAATTGTTTTATTATAATATTATTAATAATAAAAAAGATATCTAGTTTTGATTTAATCCAGGAATCTAGTTATATTAAACGAATGTAGGTATTTTTAACCCCCGACAAAAAAGAGGGAGAGTTTAACGTGTCTGTGACTCTGTGTATCTGCCTGTGGCATCGTATCGGATGGACCTATTTAAGTGCGGTTATTCGTATCATAGATAATTTTATCCCAAGTGTTCGTAGCTTTGTTTGATGAAAATTGGAGCACTCGTCTCCAAGATATTCAGCTTTTAGTGGGACAAATCAGGTCTTTTAAAATTTTAATGTGTAATTTATCCTAAAGTTCAGTACTAACTAAGTGAAATATCTTCTATTCCAACATATCTACTGCCCGTTTAAGTGGTGTTCTAGCAGTCTCATTTTAGCCAATTGCTGAAGTTTCCAACTACAGTAATTCTAACTAACAAAGCGACACCGGACGCTTTATGACTTTTCTGTATCCAACGTAGTCGGTTTGCGGTGCAGTTTACTTTGACTCTGTTAGACTAATTTACGAGAAGAAAATGAACTTGGCAGATCAAATATAATGGCCTTAGGTCACACAGCGCAGTCTTACATTTCGTTGGACTTTAAAGGTCAATAATTAAAATGTTCAGAAAATAATATTCTATTATGTTTCCGCGATTATCACTAATTTAAATATAACAATTTAAATGGAATTGAGTTCCCAACGTTTCGGAAATATTATGTTTCTCTGACATGGTTGCAATTTGTACAAACTGCCCCCTTTGAGAAAACAAATAAAAGTGCATGCCAGATGGGCTTAATGTGCACACATTACATTACACATATCCCAGAAGCTGAGAGCATTTAACTAATGGAGGTGACATGCCGTGTCAATACCAAACAAATTTTTCATGCATTTCAGCGGGGGGTGAGGTAAACACGGACAGCACACTACAGAAATATTCCTATTTCTACAAACGCACAAAATGAAAAGAAATTACCTACATATAAATAACACCTACACACTGGCAATTTACCGTATAAACTAACCGGAGATTTTGCGAATACTTTGGCAGAGCGGAGTGTATTCTTATAGCATCTCTAGTGGTTACATGCTCTTAGGCCAGAAAGGCTTAATTATTTTACTATAAAAACTATCAACGTTTCACAAAATGCAGCTAACTGAAGAGAAAGAAATACCGCAAAGAAAACTCTTAGACTACCATTTGTTCAGAAAATGTCTATACTTGGAGATGTTCCGGTTTAACTAATAACGAAATTCTGCGACCCCCGCAAGAACCATATTGCAAATTCTAAATAGTTCTCGAGAACACGATTGACGTAAACATGAATCATTCTCGCAGTTATATTAATTCAATTGAATCAATAGAGTTCGTAACAAATTCAAGTTGGCAATAAAAGTAACACATTTCCAGTGAAAAGTACATACTAGGGAATCACCCATTACATAACCACTTTATATGTTATTTTGTAGGATTACAGGTGTAAATAGCGTCTAGAAGCTGATTACTAAGCATTGAATACAAGAGAACAAAACTTGACAAAATCATTTGAGAAAAATTTTTAGCTGTTACACAAATTACTCCAAAGAAATATGTCAAAGACCAAGCTACTTAGACAAACGAAATCTATTACATTTTGAAGTGAACTCCACATTTGTTTAACATAAAAAAATACCTAGAATACTCATTTAAACAAAACAATTTAACGGATTATATCGCGTTTACTATCTCATTTGAGTTCCCGACGACGTTTCGGAAGCGTTTCAGCTTGGCATGGTCACGTGTTGCCTGAGAAAAGATATATTTTTCTCTGACAAAGTTACAATTTGTGCAAACTAACTTTGAGAAAACAAATAAAGGTGTAAATACATGCCAGATGGGCCTAATCTCTAAAGACAGTTACGCATGTGCCAGAAGGGCTTAATTATTTTATTTTAATAATTTACCATGCAGCATAATATACGCGATATAATCCGTTAAATTGTTTTATTTAAATGAGTAATAATCACGGAAACAGAGGAAAATATTACCTAGAATACTGCTTGAAGACTTTTACAAACCCCTAATTCCTTTTACGTGAAAATTGTACCCAATCATTTATTTAAAGCATCCCAGCATAGCTACCAAAAACAATAGTCCTGTAATGCTCGCGCAGCACTCGACCCAAGCTTCATGTATTCCTTATTTCCACCGCTCCCTAAGCCGCGATAAATTCGGTGAAAAACATACATTCATCATACCGAGCCTGATCTCTTGCTTGGATCTGCGAGATTTACGACACGACAATTGCATCTGTGTGCGTGAGCAGCAAATCGAGGCATTATTTAAAACACATGATACAGCGAAAGGCGCAGTATGCAGGAGCTGAATATTTGAAATAAAATACGGCTAAGTACGAGTCGGATTCACCTATGGATGGTTCTGTATCACCGTACGAAAAATACGTTTCTTGATTCCCATGCATTTTAATTTATAAGCTTATTTTATTTTTATTATTTGTTGTTTCAGCGACTCTTTTTTGTTTGTTCCACAAAATAAATGGGTTTACTATATCCCATTACCTTGACTTGACCTTCAAAATATTACAAAGTTCTCCGTCATTATTGTAGTCTAAACCATGACACTCTTTTATAGATCATCTTATTAGCGGATAACCCTTCTAAGAGACAATGAAATCAGGTTTACGAGATTATTAAAATCGCTGCCCCGTGTTTATTTTTTGTAGTTTATCTTAGCGTTGACAATCTTTTTATTACATCATGAAATTCTTAGCAGGATCAAGGGAAATTTTATTAGAAAAAATATATTTCAACCCAAACAAGTCTTTAATCGGATGAGACAACCGCTGAGGCCGAATGATTTTCTATAGGTGAGAGTTACTGAGAATAGGGAATAGATATGCATTGTGTATTTTAATAATACTGATCGATCTGGTTTCTTATGAGTAAGAAATGTATATAAACCGGAATCGTAGTAACCACCAACTGAATACATTGGTGGTTATACTACGTTCCCACCTTTTGCCATCGATGTGTCCCTATTGAAAATTACATATTAAAAACTTTAAAATATAGATTTCAAAGTCAGACATAACGGTTGGGCCTTAAACGCCCGACATAAATCGAGTGACAGCATACGACAGACAACACAGACAACGAGCATTTTCTTATTTTGACCGTTATAAAAGTGCGTTTGAGTCTAATAGATGTCACACATTTTTTCCGTCATTGAACCCTATAGAATCACAAGGAAACGTTTAATTTTTTTCTGACTTGAAAAAAACGGTAATTTTCCGTCGCAATATCTAAAAAGGAGAATCTTTTTTTGGAAAGAGATTTTTTTTACCTTTTAGGCTCAATTTGATATATCTGCGTTTGTTTAATACAGTAATTATGAAAAAATAACGCATTACATATTCGCTATTTATTGGAAGACGCAGCGTGGGCAGGCCCATACAAAATGGACCGATGTTCTCGTGAGGATCAAGGGAAGTTGTTACTCGTAGCACAAACCAGCCAATCGTGGAGATCGTAGGAGGAGACAACAGCCTCCTAGCAGCAGACAACAGTCCAGCATTGAACATCATTCGGCTTAGATGACGAGTTAGATTTTTGACGTGATAACGTCTTATAAATCGATGAACGCCGGCTGCACGCACGAAAACGCATGACTCATTGTCACGTTCCGCTGCCACATTCCGCCTGAGCCGCACGTGCAAGCGAGAGCGCGGAACAAGCGATAGACAGGCACGATCGGCCTAAGCGTTCGGCTTGTGAATTCATAAAAGTATGCACTTACCATCAATATTTTCTTATAACGTTATCAAGTTAGTTATGTCTTTACAGACAACCAATTTTTTTCATATTTTTATAATCCACCTTCAAAACAAATAGCATTTAAATTATAAGTGCTCGCCCTTAGTCTAACAATAATAATGTTCCATAGTGGCTAATCTGCGTAGCCCTGATTTTAGGTCATGCATTTATTAATTTAGACGACACGTTTGGCCCAGTGGGTTGTACAATGGCCTACGAAGCTGGCGGTCCCGGGTTCGAATCCCGGCCAGGGCAAGTGTTTGTGTGATGAGCACGAATGTTTGTTCCTGAGTCTTGGATGTTTTCTATGTATTTAAGTATTATAATTTATGTATATATTATGTTTATCGTCGCCTAGTACCCATAGTACAAGCTTTGCTTAGTTTGGGACTAGGTCGATTTGTGTAAGATTGTCCCTGATATTTATTTATTTATAAACACAAGTGGAAACGTGAACGTCTACCTCTTCGCGTTAAACAAGGCACTAAAAACTAAGCCTCTCGTTTTATCTAAACATAGGCATTTTTCATCTGACAACCCCACTTATCTTTATAGGCCGGGGAACCCTTCATACTAATGGCGTAGCCAATCTCGAACGATCCGGATTGATCTGGCTCATTCCTCGGAATACCTGAGTATAATACTAAAAATTAATCAAAAGCAAGCTAAGCACGTGAGCAGAGCTGCTTCTGAATAGAATATTGTTTTTTCACATTTGGCAATAAATGTGTTGAATATTAGATATATAAAGCAGGGATGGAATACCGGTATTCTTTCCATACAAAATAACCGGTATTAAATTTCGGTATCTCGCTTATTATTAGAGATTTTTGTATTTTAATGAGCTAAATTCAAAGTTAATAATGATCACCTAAACACTATTTAACAAACATTTTAAAATATTGAGAGTTTGGTGAGTAATTTCATGTTAAAGTAATACCGGTAACGATCCCTGATTTAAAGCAACCAAACTAATTCACCATCATCAATAATGTGACTTTTCAGACAGTTAATTACTTGGACACGTTAGGATTTCCGATAAAAAAGGTTTCGAATAACTTAAAATGCTGCTCTTATTTTGAACATTGTAGTATGGTATGAAGAGAATACAACTGAATTGTCGACGATTTTCAGATGTGGCATATAATAATATTATAATGACGTACAGTAAGGAAAATTTAAACACGTACCTTTTTTGCTCTTGTCATAATGACAATACAGACTAAAAAGGTACGCGTTTCAGTATCCCTTATTGTAACTACGATATTAAAACCTGTTAAGGTGTCTTATTTTGGTATACGGTATCCGTATATACGATTTTTTTACGAAATGCGCGACGGTTTAACGTAAACAGACACGCTGATTTTCATATTTTAATGTCTATTTTATGCTCCCCGCGTTACGTTATACGGAAAATTATACAATAATATCAAAATAGACACATTGTTCGGATCTGACCACCCCACTTACACTCAAGTGTCGGCTTTCGTGCTAATAGACTCAAACACTTGGCCCGGTATGATCCGGTTACATTCAGAACTAACCTCATTACTTACATAAAGCCCTGAGTGCTTGGCCAAGTGCGAGGATATGCATTGTATCCATTTGAAGCACTAACTGAACAGCAAGCCGGGTCAAAATTTAGGGAAGTAATATCTACTGGACTTAAGAAATACAAAAAAAATTGTAGTTACGCCTAATTATTTAACAGATTTATTTAAATGAACTCGTCGTAGTATTTTATTCGTGAACCTGCCATTTTAACGATACTGCGTTATCCACGAAAACGGTAGGTCTATATTTTATGTATACAAAATAAAATATTCACACACTTTTGACGCAACAGCTCAAATACCCAAAGAAACATAATATATTTACAGAAGCTAGCAGTACCTACTCCTAAAATAGCATACACTGTTACCTAACAGAAGATAAATCAACAAAATTAACAGGGTAAGCAAAAAAAAGTAAGTACAAAATGCCGATTCCGTGTAAAAGAAAATGCGGATAAAATTAATCCGAGTTAAAACATAAGTCTCGAGGGTACTTTGAGACTCCATGCATTTCTGTTCTAGTTTTCAAACCGTCCCACTTTCCTGAAAGTGCTGTCGCATGCAAACTTCGCAATGCGCCGTGGATTACAAAATGATGTAAGCGCCTGCAGTTTTTTATTGAGATATGTCTTTTATTTCGGTTGACTGCCGCATTGGCTGTAATCGTGAGATGGCCGAGATGAGACAACAATGTAACCGAAAGTACAAAAGTAGTAACATTGAATAAAGTCAATATACACTTACTGCCTTTCTGTTTCCAGCGGCAGCGTTCCAGCCGACGAAATTAAACGTTTATGGTCAGAGTAATTAAGATTTCGTTAACGTTTCTTCTATTATTTTTTATTGTTATTTTCGTATAATACCACAGAAGCCCTGGGTAACGTTAACGACAATTCTTTTTCAGCATTTTTTTTCAAAATTGACGTGAATTGAATACTATATGTAATAATATTTATTTCGAAATCTCTCAGTAAGTAGAAAAAATGCAGCTAAGATGCTAGTTCGGATGCCCGTTACTTTTACTTTTATTTTGAGAAAGAATATGCTTCGACGACAGTCGAGTTATTGAAATTACGAGAGATTTTACTTTATTAACAATCTCTGGTCGTTGCTTCAGGATAGGAGATCGTGACTATCCAACGTCATAGTTTCTACTCATACCACATTATATTAGCTTAGTGCTTTGTTTCTACAATTCGTTAGTTCGCTTAATCGGAGATCCGCCACGTTTGATCAGTTTTATATTTCTAGTTATGAGAGGTCTCTCGAAGATACGAGTAAGTATAATTTAGGTAATTGATAGATTCAGGTGTTACTTTGCGGAATTCCATACTAGATGAATGGATTATTATTAAAGTATGCGCACGTGAGCACAATTTATTGTCACATCTAACAAAGACACTAGTTCGCGGAACAGCAAAGGAACTATAATCCATTGATCTAATTGAGGTAAGTCGTGAAAACTTTGGCCGAAAATTATAAAGCCTCAACATTAAAGTTGGTTTCAGGTTGTAGCAACGACATGCGAAAGGCTGTCTCATCCTGGGGTTTCCACCCACCCATGCTCCACCAACTCAATCACTTAACAACCATCTGCTGAAAGCTGACCTTGCGGACGCCACTGTCACACCCGCTTTACAGCTTTAAAAATCATCTGATTAAGAACAAGGTAGGCCCTGGCAAAATCGGCATTGTCTCAATTTGATAAAGTATTGAAGGACAGGAACAATCTGAACCGGGCAAAAATTGAAATTGTTCAGACTGTAGTCTTTCCCATATTTCTATATGACGCAGAGTCTCGGACCCTTAAGGCATCTTTCCGAAAGAGGATCGATGCTCTAGAGATGTGGGTGTGGCCAAATATGCTCCGTATACCCTGGACCGCACACCGCACTAATGTCTCCATCAAAACCCAACTCAAGCTGGAAAATCAGCCAAGGCCAACCATCTGCCTACAATTTGTGCTACAATACTTTGGTCACATAGCCCGCCAAGACCCTGGCAACTTGGAGAGACTGGAGGTGACCGAGAAGATGGACGGCACCAGACCACGGGGAAGAGAAGCCCAATACGATGGTGCGATCAGACATCCGACCAACTGGATAAGACAGTTAGTAGCGCGCTCCACAAAGCAACCAACAGGGATAAGTCTCCACTTATTAATGGCAGCTCTCCAGCTGCCATCAAAAGTATTAGTCACGATCCTTAGCAGTGAGAGACCGACTTAGAAGAAGAAGAAGGCCTAGGTGATGATGAATTTGAGACTATTTTATGTCATAACGTAATCCCATAATCATACAGAAACCTAAAGAACATTTCAATTTGCTCGAAACAAAAAATAGCGAGAGAGTTTTCTCTGCTCCATTACACGAGCCGGCTCGGCTTACGGGAAACGACGCGGCAAATCTCTATATCGTTAATTGGAAACTGAGTGCAATGGAGTAAATTTAAAAAAGAATCACAGCTCAATAAAACGCTGTTGTGTAAGCGGCCATCTTGGATGCATTTCTGAGTGGATTTTCCAATAGCCCTTTCGTGCAAATTTTTAGTCACCATTTTTTTACTCGGTTTTTTGGTACTCGTATTTTCTTAGGCGCATAATAATGTACTTAGATTTAACATTCCTATGATTGATTCAAAGGCGTTTTTTGTAGCGGTCGAACAAAAGCCAGGTACCAAGGCACAAAATGTCTACACTAACGCCTTTTTTCTAAAGTTAAGTTGCACATAATTATGTGAATAAGATTCTCGAGTCTATCAGAAACAGGTCACGCAAATTACCGCCTAAATCTCTATATGACTATTAGAGGTTTTACTACGTCTACTACGTCTACTACTACGTCTTAAGAAGTTGTTTTTATAGTTCATAGTAATAATTCTACTTCTATGTGTATTCATTTATATACTGCATTATTATATAGGTACATAATAATGCAATCGCAATCGCATAAAATTGTTTTTAACCTCCAAAAAAGCCTTTCGCCTTTCCAAAGAACGATGTAATTTATACGTACTTACCAAATACACACAGACAGTTCCTGACAAATCGCTGACCACTTAATCTGCCCCATCTTGTAAGTTACGATCGCGTGAGACCAGAGTATCTATAACACCTTGCACATGCAACTGTGGGGTCCAAAAATTGCAAGTTAATCGTCTTGTAACGCGCCCGTAAATCATTAGGAGGGCCAAAGTGAGAGACCATAAATAATCCCTCGGCTTCCTAAATTAACCAATATTGCGAGCCTGTCGACATGAATCATGTTTAATAAAGATACATATGTTTTATTGATAAACTATATTTCGCGGCCGATTTTGTTTGCGACTGCTATTTAGTAAATTTCTATCATTGTCACTATAATTACTCACTGGTTATGGACTGTACTTTTACATAAGATATGATATCTATTTATCTATCTATCAGCCACGGACGTCCACTGCTGAACATAGGCCTCCCCTATAGTTCGCCACAGGGTGCGATCTTGCGCAGACTGCATCCACCGACTCCCCGCGACCCTTACGAGGACATCCGTCCACCTAGTCCGGGGCCGTCCTACACTGCGCTTTCTTATGCGTGATCACCACTCCAGGACTTCTCAGGAGATTCATTCTTCAGGAGATATGATATAAGCGAATGTTATACTTTGTTAGAAAATCCTATTCTCAGCAAAATAAATGTCTGCTAAATATAAGTGGGTAAACCGTACAGTTATTGTCCTCGATTAGTGATTGCTCACTTCAATTTTGATAGATAAATTAAGAATAGCTTTGATAAATGGTACAAAAATATTAAATTATTACATAAAATACTATCTCCCATATTATATTCTCCCATAAAAATAACTTTTTTCTTAATTTTTTAATCGCAAAATTGAAGTGGGCAATCACTGATCGTGGGCCATAACTGTACGGTATACCATAGGTATATTTTTCTTAAATCTAATTTCAGATCTTCATTTGACGGAAAAATTTTAAGGAAAAAATGTGTATAGAAGACATTGCCAACAATTCAACCTTTAGTCTAATAATAACGACGATTTTATACGTATCAGATAAAATTAGACAACTTCCTATTGTACATGTACAAAGATAACACTCGATTAGTGATTACCCTTCACATACGTATCGAGATATTATGTACTTATCGTGATAATCATAGTACTATCTTTAGTTAAGTCATAATCACTTCAGCCTTCAGTGACTGCCTGTGTTATCTTTCAAGTGGTGATAAATCTCATTTTTATTCAAGGATCTTAATTAAAAGCGAAACATTTAACTTCAATAAATTGAAATAATCATTGAAAATAAGGAACGTTAACGTCTAATACGTCTATAATGTTTAGAAGACAGAAAATAAATCTATATACATATAGGTATACAATAAGTCTTACAGAATAATAAATACTCGTACTTACAGGGTCCTTCTAGTAAATACAGCACCGTCTTGCCTTTATTATTATTCCTTACAGATAAAATCGCCAAGCCTTTATTTACTTTTAAAACAATGGCAAGGTATGAATTTAATAAAAGAAAAAAAAACTATGACTTCAGTGCTTTATCCGATCAAATCACTTCTATTTAATTCGTTTTTGCTTGTTTTAAAAGATTAAAAAATAACTGTAACTTGTATAATTTTGAAAATGATATTTAATGGTTGGCGCCAATTAATTGATATTGACAGTAGGGCACCATCACCTTATTCGCCCGTCCGTCAACTCTATTGAGGATTTTCTAACGTCGAAACATTACCAGTACGTACCACCCTGATGTCAGGTCTATTTGTCAAAAGTGTCATAATCCTGTGTTGATTGGTAGATATCGTTAAGTCGTAATGGCGCCAGCATGGTGATTTTGCAGCTTCAAACAACTCTTATTCTTTTCAGCGTCTTAACTTGTACAGTTACAAAATTCGCCATAATATATGTCTCCAAAATTATTAATGTTTTCAGTAATCTGTAACTTGTTTGACCCAGAAACTTTTGATCACCATTTTACTTTAGGTCACAGAGGTTCCATTAGCATCAAGTGTCCGTATTTTTCTTGTTGTAATGTCAAAGAAAACTTAGCTGTTCATAGTAAGTGTACAACAATAATAAACAAATTTACGGAGTGTGATACTATTTTATCTCTGCTTAGGTACACATAGCCATTTTAATTTGATATTAGAAAGAACGAAGAGGAACTTTTTTACACGCTATTGATTGTGTCAAAAAACAGCTTCAATCAAAATTTTCGTGTCAGAAAACAAAAGAACTTGCAATATTCTACAATTGTTTTGTCAGTGCCTTGCCGTTACGAGCTTTAGTTTTATTTTCATATAATCAAACAAAATGGCGTGTAATATGCGAATGCTCACACGTCGCGCCCCGTTGACGTCACGTTGTCGTCACGTGACCGGAGGAGTTTTCCGAGCGTGCGAGCGATGAGTCAGACGGGCGTGTGCCTCAAGTTATAAAGAAAAAGCGGCAAACAAATTATTTTTACGTTTCGTACATTATTAAAGTCACGTTCAAATGCGATTTTCAATATCTTTTATACAAAAACCGAGGATTTCAGCTTAATCTCATACTTTACGACGAACAACATGACAAGGATCATACATTTTATACTATGAGTTAGCGTTATAGGTTTTACCTGTTGACATCCCAAATTTAAAGGTTTTAAATACTAATTTTTCTAGCATAACCCTATAGTCATGTTCAAATTCTCGATTACCCAAGAGCTTTGCGATAAAAATGAGTTTTATGGTCCCAAGACATTTACTGTAGGTATTGATTACATGAAAGACGGAGATTCTAAAATCTGTGTGATCCATAAACATTTTTTCATAAATAATATTTAATGAGAATGATTTAGTAATGGTGATGGCTTAGGAATTCCATTGTTATATTCATGCCCTAATATGGCATGGATTTTCATATTACAAAGAAATTACTTTACAAAAGAAAGTTTTTGGATATGCTGATTATTGGTGCTTACTGAGACATCGAAGAACTGTTCAGAACCTAGATATAACGGAAATAATGTTCGTACAAATAATACATACCAATCAGCTAACTTAACTGGGCAATAGAAATCGCATATTTAACTCACATTTTTTTTCGCCATACAAATGATTTGTAATTATTTTATTGGTAATGGTGCCTGCTTCATTGACGTCACGCTGTTGTCGCGTGTCCTGAAAAGTTTTCCGAGCCATGAGTCATCCAGTGTACGTCCCAATCCACGAAGAAACAGCGGTAAATCGAGTTAATCTATAGTAATTAAATTGCAAAGTTATAATAATACATAATATTTAATTATTTATTTCAGTTACCTGTAGCTAATATACAAATAAAATATTGTGCTATGCTTCAGAACAGAAAGAAACATCACTCTTAAAACTCTCTTCGCAAAAAGGGCCTAACTTTTGGGATTGTCGGAGTCCTTCATCACTATCGATCACATATAAAACACAGTTTGCTACAAACATACGATATACCGTAAACTCGGTTTACTTTGACCTAATGGAGGGTAACTTTGACCCACATGAAAACCTTCTTTAAAACGGTGTAATGAAACCAACCTCATGGCATATGTCCATAATTACAGTGCAATAATATATCCTGGACCGAGTAAATCTTAATGGCCAAAGTTACCCTCCAGGGCTAAAGTAACCCGACTTCACGGTACCTACTTTTATATATACGTCTTACGACATAATGGTTGTAAAAGCAACAAAATAGAGTAGGTGGGTTTTTTTCGTACATTAGGTATTATAATTATATCTTTGTCGTAAATTTGAACATACGTAGATTAAACCAACATACATTTTGCTATTCAAAAGTGGGTTTGTATCAGTTCATCAGCGAAGCGAGAATCAAATCAGCGTAGTTTTGACACAATGGCGACAGACCACTTATTATTTTTAGTGCATTCTGTGGTCATTGCGTATTTTTTGGTCTTCGTTTTTATCTAAGAATTTATGAAAAACAAAACAGTTATTGTTGTATAAAAAATAATAGTCATGATATTAAATTTCATAGAACAGGTAAATAAGCAGGTATGTACTTTTCAAGCCGCTATACGTTTTTAAATTAGCACTTAGCCACATAGCCTTGAACTCGGCACAAACGAACATAGCGTACCCTAGACCATCATAAGTGCTAACAAGACACTACAGCGCACACTTTCGGCGGTAACATTCACAATTTATGAATATTACTCGCGCATTTGCTGCTACAAAAGTTCAGAGACAATTTGGTATGCTGTGGTCTGACAATGGTTAACAGTACTTTATTTTTAGTACTTTGTTGGTTTAATTAATTTAACACATTCAAGTTGATGCAGTATTGTTACGTCACTGCGACATGGTAGTTATTTTAATAATTATTTGGCGAGTTACATATGAATGTGGTTAAACCGCTTAATTTTACAAGTATTAAGTGATTATAGTGGTTCAGTATGTTCACAAATAGGTGCTAAGCATGTGGCCGCAGAATTAGAATTTATTTATAGTGCTAATGTTCTATTCATATTAGTCGCCTAATAATCGGTACCTGTTTTGACTTTGGTTTTGGCAGGTTTGATAGCTTATTCCAAGTGACTAAGTGATAGTATGTGGGCATGCAACGTAGACGAGACTATATAGAGTACTAAAATAACTACAAGTCTTACACAAAACACAAATATACGTAAGTTATTTCGTTAAGTCTTTAAGTAATGGTAAACCCGTAAGAAAACCTCGTGACTTTTCTTAGCATACGTATTATTCCAATACACTTATTAGCTAATCTTAACTTAATGCTGAAATAACACTGTTACCATTATTATTCAACTTTGCATAATATTTATAATAACTAACGATCTGATGAACAAATAACTGTCACCCAAAACGCATGGAATCTTCAATCCACGGAACAAAGCCGCTAAATACATAATTTATCGCAGTGCGAGAAGCAAGCGAGCCACAAAGGATCCTTGTACAACATTTTAATCTATCCTCCACGCAGCCCGTAATGTCTCTATGTACTTAACTAAATTACTTGCATAAATCATATTTAAACGTGACGAGCGCTAGCTCTCCAACTCCCCCAAAACGCCATTGCCAACTCTAATACTCCAGCGATTACGAACAAATTCGCTTAAAAACAAAAAGAGGCAAATATTGCACCGAAACCGAATATTTAATGGCATCTATTCCGAAACCGCTAAGGTTCATTCTTGGATTAGCGTGCAGGCGAAAAATGCGAGAGGAAAACTGTTATCTACGAGACGCTTTTTTTGTATTATTTCGTTGGATGACATCTAGCAATTTTATTAAAGTTTTAGAGTGAAAATTATTTTCAAATACTTAAAGTTTTTAAAGGGGAAGAGTTGTGGGCAAACGAGTGTGAATTATGACGAGAATGTTTGCGTCGCGAGTTAAGTGGATTACAATTTTGCTTGTGTGGTTCTCATACTCGTACGTTGTAAAGTTTACGTAGACGTTCGAGAGCATGTGTTCAAGCAGTTTCCGAGATATGCTTTCTTTTCTGACTCCTTCTGTGTTCTTACTGTGGTATTGGATATAAACCAGTTTCTACATTACACATACTTTCTATAATTGCCACCAACATTAGAAAAATTTTCCCATGGTTTATTAAACTGTGTAGATATGGTGGGAATGAATTTAATTTTATTAATTTGTTACTTTAGATTAATATAGTTTTCGTTTTAATCACATGTCGGATGTAGTGTACGTTACATCACGCTTTTATCGCAATAGTAAACACCTCTTCAATACACGAATCCTTTAAAAGTGTCGTCAACCGTTCCAACTCAATAGCACGATATAAATAATAAACGTCGTTTTAAACTTCGACGCTCAAAAATTCATGACAATTCAAAGACTTCGCCCAATACCTTTTACCGATAAAATAAAAATCTGTTCGCGTAGTAACTCCGGCCGTCTGTTGCTTCCCACAGGGAAGTTGGTAGAACGCCGATGATTTATACACACCCTTATCTGTAGGTACAAGCCACTCCATTAAGATTAGGTATTCATGTTGTACACCTGATACTTTGAGTGTCGACGGTATGCATCGAGCTTTTATGTTACGTTAGTAGGTGTCGAAGATCACGGCTATTTCATTTTATCGGTATTACCGTCCGGTTTCTAATATTATAGATTTGAACTTACAGATACTTTCGAGGTAAATTTATAGTTAAATTTATTTCAGTTACGAGTATGATTCTAATTGCGTTGTATTTTGATCATGAAAATGAATTCATAATCAATTCTGCGCTTAAATACTCACTACTCGACACTAAAGCGATGAGCCCATGCATCTTCTTTTGTTTTTGTTTAAATTCCGCTTCAAAGTTAATTCTTTACATAAAGGCTGTCACTTTTCTCACACGTGCAAATACAAGAGAAATACTTGTAACATGATAATGCTTAGTGTACATAGCAGCGCTCATTAGTATTCAAGTTGCTACGTTGCTCAGCTCTCTCCGTAGACGACGCGGGTATAGACAGGTGCGAGAGGGCTTAAAAGTACGCTTTACTTACCTTGTAACAATAAGCCCTTTCCTAACAAATAAAAAAATACATCAATGAGTACTGTACAGTAGTTACTTATGTTGATGGTTTACTTGCTTTGCCCCAAGGTTGTCTGCTAGAGAATGCCAGGAGGCATTAGGTCTGCCTTTTTTGGATGAGTTTTTTTTGTACAATAAATGTTAAAGATATATGGACACAATATTTCAGACGATTTCATTCTCCAAATTAGTCATATCGGGCTGTAAAACTACTCAAATCAATGAAATATTTTTTTCCCATTGATACTTATTTAACAGAAAATATGAATAAAATAGAATTCGAAAAATCAACGTAAATCCAAACTAAGCCCAAAGTACGTAAAAGTACAGGTAGCTACTAAATAATAATAAACAGGTAAATAAATCCTTAATTACACGAAAAACATCCAAGACTCAAAAATATTCTTGTTCGTTCTTACCGGAATTCGAATCCGAGACCTATAACTTCGTACATAAATAGGGTCATATTCATATTCAACAGAATAAACATATGAACAGCAATAATGTTGTTACATGCCCTTCCTTATAATAGTTTACTGTCTCAAATTTCAAAGTTAAAAGCGCTGATTAGTATGCAAGTTGTTCCGCGGTTCGATAACCCCCTGAGTCGGGATGAATATTGACGGATGCCCGAAGATTTTACCGGCTTTACCTGGCTAGGTATTTTCGGTCTAAAATATGTTCCTTCTGTAAGCAACCAGCCGGCGGAGACCATACGGAACGTATTCTTGATCGACTTCAAAAAACGGTTCTCTAGTCGACTTGTTGTTTAGTAAATTCGGCTTTCAATAATTGATAAAATTTAGTGTATTCGCGAGAAATTATGTATTAAGAACTCAGACCAAGAAAAAAAGATAGACAGATCAATACGAGCAATCTAGTGAAGCCGCAAAAAACAAAACCATACCTACACATATATACATACGCACAAGTACAACCAACCAAAATGAAATACATCCATATAGCATGGTTTTGTTTGTATTTGTATGCGTGAGCTTGTGTGATTACTAACTGGGCATAGGTTTGCGGATTCACAAGATTGCGTCATGACCCGTCTTTCTTTTTTTCTTGGTCTGAGATAAGAAAGAGATTTTTGAAACATCATCTTCTAAGACTTCAATGGGGGTAAAATTTAGTATGGAAATCTAGCTACATAGTTGGACAATATACCATTAACGCCGATAAGTCTGTGTTGCACTCCGAGGTAAACGACCAGATTAAAAATGTCTGTACATCTACACGCGAAGAAGTCACGTCCGGCGGCCAAATGACTCTCCAGGGAACCAGAGATTAACGCCTCACGTCTGTCCTCGGCATTAAATCACATTAAGGTCCCCCACTCTTTGTTTAATGCCTCCTAAAGATGGACGTTGCTTTTGAGCAACGCAGTGATTTCAGTTTGATTTCGAATATTGAGAAGAAAGGTGAACGTGTCTGGAATACGCTTAGCATCTTTTTAAGAGGAAGATGTTTAATACAGAATTTATTTTGGATTAAATCAATAATGTTAGTGTTCTTTTCTGATGCCGCATTCTGTGGTTGTAGCACAATAATCGTTTTCTTTATGTTTAGTTTTACAAATAGGTATGGGCGAGAATACGTCTAGGTTATTCGCAGGATGGAAAGAAGTTCAAATTGCTCCATTTCTAATCTCTTTTTCATCTTAGTCGCCCCTCATGGCTGTAATGTCCCTCCACTTGGCGCAGTCAAGGGTCATATGGGCTGCCATCTGCATGGAACCACAAGCACATTTATGGCGTTTGACTATCGTATCTTGATTCGGCCTTTAGAATGCTTGCCTTCGACTTGGTCCAGTAAAATGCTCCTTTCGAGTATGTGCTGGTAAAATCGCATAAAACGCCCAAAGTATTTGAGATTCTCTAACAGATTTAGTTAAAAATCGTTGTTTGAACTTAGGAGCTTATTTAATCATATCCTACTCCTATTATAAATGTAAAGGTTTGTGAAGATGATTAAATATTTAGGCTTTTGGATTCTTGTTACTCCATTACTTGTTAATCCTAGAACGGATTCAAATGAAACTTGGCACATCCAAATCAAGTCATGAAAACATAGGATTTTACTTAATTCCAGGTAACTCAGGCAAACCCTCGTTAGCAATATTCCTACTAGCTATGGCATTCTATTTCCATTTTGGCCCATCTAAAATGGAATAATCTAAATACCTAAACATCGCGTATGTTCAAATCCGGAGGCTATTTCCAACCATCCTTGTTTTTCACCCTTGATTGCAAAACTTTATGGCGTAGCGCGTGCAAAAAGTGTCGCGTACCTTTTTTAGCTGGCGGTCAAATGCGTGTAACGACATATTTATGACGGCGCGTGTGGACGCGACTTTAAGCCATAATGTCGCTTTCCTGTTGTGAAATCGGTTTAGGGTGTATTAAGTTGTGGAAAAAACAGTAATGGCCGTGTCACCGTTATTTGTAATGTTAGAAGCATTACAAATGTTTGCGAAGTTATGGAGGGTTTTTATGGTGAATTCAGTGGTTAACATTTGAACTCTTAAGTATGTGCAGCTTAAAGATTAACAATGTGTGTGACGCTTTAAGTATGAGTACTGCTGTTTTTAGTCTAAATAATTCATCTTTTTTATTGTGTGTACCTGATTTGATATCCATATAAAGTCTAAAATAACAAGTAATTTTAAGTCATCTTTGTTTCTCAATTTCCTTGTGAATAATATTTAAAAATTTTCGTTATTTTGGAATCAATGTTTATGTAGGTATTATGGAAAAAAATATTGCACTACTCACATCACTCATTCTGAAAGCAGCATTTTATGTGAGATAGGTATTTGGTTTTAAATCTCGCCTGTTGGTAGGTGAAACATATTACTTACCCATATAGAAAAAAAATCGTTCAATTTCAAGATTTTCGCACTTAGCGCTCCATAGCGCGTCCTTCTACACGAATTGAATGCTCGATGGTCATTAAATATCTCTGAATAGTGACAAGGAAAATAAATTTGTGTATTACTTAAAGAAACTACTAACACCAAACTCGAAGAGTCTCACAAGTAACTTTCCACTCTTGGTGTTTAAAGACGGCATTCGTAGAGGTGACCATCTGTCGTAGCAGGCGCTACGTGCTACGCGCTCCGGGTTACGCCCCCAGCAACGTCAGTCTGATTTACTGCCTGCCTCTACACTGTTGATCTCTTATTTATGTTCGTAAAAGTAACGGCAGCGTCCAAGTGTAATTTGAATTAAGTACTAAATGTTAGCAATCGAAAATCAAAATATATCCTTATACATACTGTTTAACATTGCCAATTATGACAAACCAGCAACTTATATCTTTATTATATAAGAAGTTAATTGAAGTTTATGGACCTAATTATTAGTTTAGTTCCCGTAACACCCACGAATGGGACTAAGAGATTAACTTTTAGCACCGTGTTCTTTTAAATCACGGGAAAAACAGAATAGGTTTATTAGAAAGGTGTTTCTTGTTCATTGTAACTTTACCTTGGTTTACAAACAGTTACAAGAACGTAAAAGCGAATGCCCATACATTTTAAATAACAAAAATGTACGTACATACCTAACATCTTGAGATAATGAGACAATGTCACTAATTCTGAGGCAAAAAAACAAACAAAACGATGAAAGAGAGAAAATTTGACCTAACATGGATGCAATCGTAGAGTGCAATGGCGCCTAACGGATACAAACAATTTAAAACGAGGTTTTTCGATTTTCGCCGCGTCACAAACATTTGCATACAAAAAGGCAAAGTATCGGTTCTGGTCGATTGGGATTTTTATCACGTCACGGCGCTAAAACTCACCGCCCGTTCAATTAAAATAGATCACCTGTATAAAAAATCTGTTATTTCAAATAAAGTATGACGAAATTTCCATATAAGTAAACTTTGTCAATCTAGGCGCTCGCTAGTTTGATAAGGATGATAAGGTACGGAACAAAATGTACATTTTACAAATAAAAAATCGTATTCTTGTTTGGTCACAATCATGTGGGTGGCAGAGGGCACATTGCTCGTAGAACCGATGGCCACTAGTGCAGAAAGACTCAAAAATGGCGACCCTGTTCAGGATGACGCAGCGTGGAAGGCCCCTAACAAGGTGGACCGATGATCTGCTGAAGATCGCGGGAAAGTGTTAGATAAGGGAGGCACACGACCAATCATTATGAAAATCCTTGGTGGAGGCCTTTGTCCAGCATTGGACGTCCTAGGCTGATAAGGTGATAACGATGCTGTGTGAGTATGAAATTATTATACAAAAGTCAGAAGCCAAAAAAAACAATTTAAACGGAACGGATTATATGCTGCAAAAATGTAGCTTTCCACATCAACAAATTTTTATTCATTCTTCCCGTGATCATGGGTATTGTAAATCTTACACAATATACGCGATATAATCACTGACATTGTTTTTTTTTTCCATTGAGTGGTAATTGCGGAGACAGAGGAGAGGAGAACTTATTTCTCTTCCATGAATGCTTTTAAATTAAAAGATATAAGATCACGATCCTAATTATAAATGACAAATACGAAGCACAAAGAACAATTTATCTTTAACCCTTCTCATCTTCCAGTTTGGGGAACAAGGGATGAATTTACAAAATATTTTGTACTGCGTAACAAGAGGGTTGCAGGTTAATAGGGTTATGGCGGACAACACATGACAGCCTGCCAACTAGCGGGAGATAATGTTACACCGCTCTGGGTTAGTTAGTGCAGTGTCTGGACGGAAAAGGAATTAATTGTAACATTAATTTACTGCTACAGACCACTCATGTAGTAGTGCTGTCCTGTCTGTGTCTAAGCACCAGGAGTCCGTTTCTCAGAAGATTGTAACTTGTATTACTGTCTCTATTTTATTCATACTGTTAGAAAGATATCTCCGCGTCTAATATAAGTTACAAGCGTTTATGAACCGGGCCCCAGAGCAGAGGTCGGTATAGGTAGTGCCTATTTACCTAAACTTCGCGGGAAGCCTTAATTAAGAGTGTTTATAACCACCAAAAATAATTAAGGATTTTTATTAAATGCGGGATTATCCGAATTATTACTAATTAATCACTCTCAGGTATATTTATGAATAACAATTGTCTCATGAAGAAAATTCAAATAAGTTGACAACTTAAAAGTGGACATACAATAGGTTCGTGGGATATATTCGTAGGACTAACCTCAAGAGTGAATTTATGTGTATTAAGTATATTATTCTCTCATCGAGGAAATCTCGCATTCAATTAAAATAATCTATTATTGACCTCTCTTAATTACGTCCTTCCGCGAAGTTTAGGTAGATAGGCACTACCTATTCGACCTTTTCCTAGCATTGAGCAAACTTTTAGTTATAATTATAATCATTGCAGACAGCTCGGTAAAAACTAAATGAACAGGTGAGAAATCCACTGGGTTAATATGGATACGGCGAACAACACATGAAAACCTGTCAACTAGCTGCAGATGTTACACCGCTTTAGATTAATTAGTGCATCTTTTGGTCGGAAACGATATTAATTGAACCAATAAACCACTCAGACCACGATGTAACACTAGTATTTGTCTGAGCACTGAGCAAACTTCTAATGGTATTCGTTTTGTTCCATAATAATTTATGGTGACACTAACTAAACGAATACCTAATAACTAAACGAAAAGGTCAGAAGTGTTCAGGGTTAACAGGGTTATGGACAACTTGTAACATGGCGTGGTTGTTACTCGTTCACCGTTCGAAGTCACTTAGGTAAGATAATCTCTTAACTGAGTTGCAGCAGTTATATTCAATTCAAACTACATTTAATTGAAAACCCATATAGGTGCAGAAATTTGCAGTTGGATCTTAACCTATTGGTACAGCGTCTGGTCGCAAACGAAATTAATTGTAACAATAATTTACTGCTACAGACCACTCAGACCACGATGCTATACTGCCTGTGTCTGAGCACTGAGCAAACTTCTAGCCGCCTTCGTTTTGTTCCACAAGATTGGATTGAGAATTTTAAATGTACAAAAAACCAAAACAACTGTCTGTAGTTGCTGAATTCAACAAATAATTTATGCAGACAGCGACTCGATGAAAACTAAACGAACCGGTCAGAAGTCCTCAGAGAACTTTTATTTTAACTAAATTTTACCTGACTGGATCCGGAAAAAACGTATAATTAGTTGCAGCAGAGTGCCAATTGAATACACCCACCTAGAAAGAACAGACACCGTCATGAATATTCAGAAATGCTTTTAGTGAAAGTTTATTGAAAAGAAAAGGGGAGACTTTCAAGCTTAAGGAACAATGATTTATATAGGTAGGTGTATACAGGTTAAGTAGGCATTGTGATTTAAATTTGTAGCAAAAAATTTATGCTTTGCTTGTGCTCTTTTTGTTGGGAGTTGGACTGCTAAAACTTCAATAGCCTTTTAATCTGTTACAGATTGGAACTGTGTGAGAATTTAGTCTAAATATATATCAAAGAAAGAAGATAACCTTTTTCATAGTTGTATTCCTAGTCCAAAATGAGAGTGGCATCATAACGTTTATTCATGTCAAAGAATCTAACACTATTACAGTAAGTTAATTTAACAATAAGCACGATTAGTAATGAAGTGTTTTAAACCGTGTTGTTTTTGAATTATTAGGTATTTACAATATTTCAAGGAAACCACAGTATTACAAACATCCCAAATGATCTTATTAAGCAAACCAATGTTATTCTGGTTCCGTACAAGTTGCTGAGCGATTCCGTCCAAGCTGATTTATAATTTCATACAAAAATCCTCTAGTTGATAACCTCGTCCAATAACCGCTACGCTGCAAATTCCTTTATCTTTCCGGTCGGCTGAGCGTCGCCATTCGTGGTGGATAGACAAAATACCGATTAATTAGTTTTGTTCGTATGCGGTCGATACCCTTATGGGTTTTCATGACTTGCAAAAACACGTGTGATTAGAAGGAAGCCATCTTCTTCGGTTTAGGACCATAGCAGCCTGAATAACATTTTCACTTAATTATAAAGTCAATTGCCATTTTCGAATCGAAAACAAAGGTCGGTCGATACTCGTATGCAGTGGTGTGCGGTCCATATCATATATTCTCTACTTTGAAGGACCATAGCACCATATAGGCACAGAGAAACTACCTTCCCTGAAACCCTGAACGACCATACCTACCTTGGCCAAAAACACTGTGCATGGCACTACGCCACGTAAAATGAAGTTAAGGTAATATGTCCCAGGTAGTTAAGTAGTCCCAGTCCCAGTGCTCGTAATTGTTCCAAAAGATGGCACCTGCGTTCTTAGATCAGAGCTATTGAGCTGCCAAATAGGGCTTTAATTATTGGAATTAGAGTGTCAAGCATATTAAGAACGTTTGCCGTACTTGTTTAACGAGGAATATCTCCGTATTTTACGGATACTTAAACGCTTGTAATCGTCACAGTTCCAATTTAAACTATCTGTAGAAATAAGAAAGTAATCGCTGAAACATCAAAGGTCTTACAGAAACAGAAAATAAAATACTAACTCGAATTGGCTCAAACATAATAAACTAGAAATAGACATGAATCTGTATCAAATGCTGATTTCTGTTTAGCCCTTGCCTGCTGAAGAATGTTTTTTTGTATTATATTTTGTTATTTTGTTTTTTATAAACATTAACTAGATGTAATATTATTTTTGTATTGCTACTCAGTTAACGCATTAAAAAAAAAGAAAATACATCTACTTAACGCCCGAACAGTAATCAGTTGTTGTAACCAAAAGAAAGGGAATTGTAACCAAGAGACAATCTGAAAGGAGTGACCAATCAGCACAAGTCATGACGCTGATTTCCAACGACAATAATCATCATTTAGTGTCTAAATAAACTTTATAAAATTCCAATAACAGTCCGCGGAGTGTAAGCACAGCTGTTATCAAATCATTATTAGGCAAACTTCATAATCATCGGTAGCTAGTCAACTCAATCTAATGAAATGACAAATATCCGCGTCATTATGCTGTGTGTGCATAGCAACCATAAATCAAGTGTCGTGTCGATAATGTTGTGAATTTGAAATTCCAAACGTTCTCTGTACACAGGTATTAGTTAGCCAACTTAATTAAGTGCTGAAATCGTACAGGAATGGTAACAGCTAATTCATGCCTGTGTCATGCAATAATGAGACGCGTGAACTGTTTATCAATAAGAAGAAAATTGCATTGCGCTTACACTCGGTTATTACAAATATGGTTTTGTGTCGACGAAGGCGGGTATACTTATAAAATAATTGAGGCCATTCAGCAATCAGATAAACATATTCCCTTTATGCTAGGTACCTACAGAAATAGACGCGTTAACATAAAAAGTATGTCTCTACTTAGATATCATAAAAATACGTTTAAGGCTGGATCCAACACTTATTTTCCAGTCAGAGCAGAGCGACGACAACACGACGCGTCTTTATTTCATACCGGGTGCACAATATTTGGAAAACATTACCTGAAAGCATTGTACTACGGTGGTATGGTTCTCACCCTGGAGGAAAACTACTCCTGGTAACTATGGAAATATTTTATTTCTTTAAATGCGCAAAATCAAAAAAACACCTACCAACACAAAACACAGACAAAAAAAAATACGTATAATCCAACCTTCGATTTCGCTTTAACTTTGTCAGAGGGGTATACATCCGTATTGCATTTCCAGTAGTCGAATGCTTCATTACAGCATTTCCTACTTTTGCTAAATTCTACTTAAAAAAACTTTCATGTTTGTCATTCAATGCACACGCTTTATGCATTACCCAGCCAAACTCAATCAAGTGAGTCATTTAGCTCAAACCGTTTAACGCGAGCTGATTCCTGCCTTGCGCACGCACTAATGACCACCGTCATCAGTTTGTAATTACGACGCTATGGAAAAATGAGCTTGTTTTTACACAATAATCACGTACACCGAACGCCAATCAGCTGCGGAATACCGTATTTTTTTATAAATCGATGAATATCATAATATTTTCTTCTGTTTCCGCGATTATCACCGATTTAAATAAACTAGATAAATAACAGTTTCAATTCCTACTTCCAGATATTTGCACACGTGACTCATTAATTTACAAGAAGGTGCCCCACAACTTCATTCCAGAAAAAAAAACCCACACTCACATGACACATAACATTAAATTATAAGCAATTAACTACAGCCCCAAGGTTTAAACTAAGTTTTCAGTCAGCAAATCATTGAGGACTTCATTTATTATACACACTAAATATTATTTAAACAGATAATGTAAGCCCAACGAAAGAAATGTTAAGACACTTTCTTTCAACAACTTCTGTGTTGATTTTTTGGTCCCTAGTTTTATAATGTTAAGCCGCGTATCCATTATAGCAGCCGCAGTTCGAGCAGCCTTGACTCGAGGCTTGAGGCTGCTCGCTCTGAGGCATAGACCCGAGGCTCGTTGCAGATCAAGCTAAAGCGACAGGTCCCATCGTGATCCCCAACGTGCAAGCCAGTTTAAAGCAAAAACGCGATAGTACCAGACGCGCGTAGATTAGCTGCCGCTTTAACTGGCATTAAAATCATTAAAAAAAAGAGAAAGCAAAAAAATTTTTTACTAAAGCGGAAGCATCGATGGTGGATAAAAATAATTTTAGAATTCAGTGTGTACTTATGTGTGTTACTATTGGACTTGACGTGAAGGCGGTGAATTAATTTAATTGCTGTTTCGTTGTCCATTGCCATCCGAGGCGATACGCCCGTCTTCATCAAATTCACGGTTCGGACTGAGGTTCCTTTGAGCAGGGCAAAAAACCGACAAAATATGGCTCGGCTCGCGGCGTCGAATTTGCCTAGTGTCGTGGCGCGCCTCAGGTTGAGGTAGCGTCTCCATTTTCACGGCCTCAGAGCGAGGCAGCCGCTCGACCCGAGGCTGCCTCTAGTGGATAAGCGGCTTTACATAATGACTTCCTATCTTTCAGGATATGGTACAGCTAGAAAGTCAAAAGACGGCGATCGCTAGACCTAGAAACTTCACCCAAAGATCCAAGGTAGGCCGGCTGGCCTCTACCGACTTTCAGTACATCAGTACACTTGCGAAAAACAAGAGCAAAAAATTTTTGCTCTGTGGCGTGACAATCGGTTTTCCAAGGAATGTGACCAACCTATTGTCACTTAAGTTTATCAGCTCTTTGTGTTTTTGTCACCAAGCTTGACCTTAACTAGATTGTATATAGTGCGCCTACCATGAGTTCGGCACGAGCGAGTATCGAGCGCTGGATGACGGTTTATCTCTTTCGCACTATTAGCGCGTGCGAGAGAGGTGCACTGGCTCTCGATACGAGATTCTCGCTAGCGCCGATCGTAAACTCAGCTCATCGTAGGCACATAGTCTTAACTTTGTGTAGTACAGAGCACAGACTCAGAAACGTACTTAATGAAATAAACGTACTTAACGAGTAAAAAGCGTGCCCTGTTAAATAATTCAGCCCCGAAATCTCACCTTTATCTGTTCTTCACACTTAACTGTCCTCACTAGCTTAGGCAAAGCCGCATAGCCTGCATTAATACGAAAAGGAGGGTAATCCTGAGAATTTACGTAACAATTTCTTTATTATGCCGACACAAAGGGCCACCGTCCGCAACAAAAACCTGAGATTTACCCCTAACAGTGTCCTTTCTTTGGGCATGACATGCACATTTTTATAAAAGTCGCTATGTTGTGAAATCTCTCTGGTTAAAGGTGGATTCTTAATAGAATGTACGTAGAGAAAATTACCTATTCAGCACCTACGTATAGTTCAGAGTTTTCAAGTAAAATATATATTTTTTTTACTAGCGTCATACCAAGAAAAACAATCTAGTGAAGCTTTAAAAACCATGCCCAATTCATAAGCACGCATACATAGAAACAAAACCATACACACGTATTATATACATACAAACACATGCGTTGCTTTGTTTGTATTTTTGTGCGTGAGGATAGTTTTAAGGCGGTGTAGACAAAATAGGGCACGCAGTCAGAAAAGAGGAAAAGGAGACTGTAATTTGTTTATGGTTTTGTTCAGTTATATAGATATGCTCAGCTCACTGTACACAAAAATATAATTTACAAAACTAAACTACGGAGGGAGTAAAATCGTTTGCTATTTATACTTCTCGGGAATAAAATCTTATTTCGAAATACAAACACTATTCAAGCCCTACTTTTCTTAATGGTAAGCTATCAATAAACCTTACAATATTTGGAAGACATCTTATTGACCTCCTTTCCAGACTTTCCTATTTACATACAACCTCAATAACGGCCGAGCGCCACAACCTTCGGAATCATTCTACAAAACCGCTATTCCACCATTTTTCTAAAGCCGGATTATACTCTCATCTCGCGAAATGTATTCTATATTTTGCCGTCGCTGACCGGACGTTTTTTTTTCAACAATGACCACTGAAAATGCCTTATTCAGCGAGGGAGATTGGGCGGAATGGATTCGGGAATGAGACTCCTTTATAATGAACTCGAACGGAAATACGATTACACAGGTGGGTAGCCAAGATAACGTGGGATTTAAGCTGGATAGAAAATCCGAGACGGCCTCGTGTTATCAAAAACGGGACTTAATCGCATACAACGCGGTCTGCTTACTCGTCTTTTCGCAGTCGTCATCGGCATAGGTGAACATACAATGAATACGAGTACTTAGGAGTGCTAAAAGTGAATTTGAGGGCACCCAGAAACTGATACAATTTAAGAATACGAATGAAACGTATTTATAGAAAAATACCTTTAGTCTCATTTCGTCGCCAGATTTGGTAGTTACCCACTCAGTCAACTCACTGGCTTCAGTTTAAGGATTGAACTCTATTGATACTTGAAATAAGACAGGTCGCAAGTAACTACAGTTACCCAAAGCAGAGTTACCAAGAGACTGCAATGCATATCCTCTGCTTCTGTGGACCACTCATGAGGAAAATAAGTATCTACCTTGGGTAACATGTCGTGCCCCCGGAAGAGATACAACATTTCACTGCCCAAAGAATTTAGGAATTCCTAGACTCAACGGGCCTCAGTAGGGAAGTCTAATAAAGGGCACAATAGATCAAATCTGGTCGAGGCTGCATCCAGAAGGCCCACAAATCAACAATAATAATAAATACCCAAAGCAAGTTAGCTACGAAATAGAAATTGTACTTTCCCATCCTGTAGAGCTAGATGGACAGACAGACAACAGAGGCCAAGTCACGGGGTTTTGTTGGTATCTTTTGAGTACGGACCCCTAAAAGAGGTATTAAATCACAATATATTATTAAAACAGTCCTGTTTACTTTTCATCGGTATCGATACTCTCAGCAGTATCCATTCCGCGTTAATGCTCGTCTAAACGCGACCGACTCAAAGGGGAGTTCGCACCTTATCTCGAGCAGGCAGTCTTTTTAAAAAACAAAAAAATGCGAGATCTATTGCTAGGGGACTCGCTTCAGAGAAAATCCTGAGAGATTACGTACTGAGTGATTGCTCTTTCCAAACTCTGCGGCGACGTTCTAGAAAGTGAATGTTAAAAGCCGATGCATCTTATGATTTACCTTGCGTTTGCGACAACTATTATTATCAACCTAACCGCACTTCCAACCTAAAGTGTACTGGAGTACTTCTGAAATAAAGCTCACTTCTATTTCAAAAGGGCTGTCGTTTTATCGTATAAAAATTGCTGAATTGCCATCTCTCGACGTGACGCCTGTATACCGTGATGGGGAAAGTTTTCTTATTATTTTTATTTATTACATTCTCGACGTTGCTGGTGGCAAATTTCTCTGTAAATGGGTCTAGGTAAAACATTACAATGTTTTATTAAATTTAAATTGCTTTGTTTACCAATGTAAAGCTAATTGAATTAGTAAGCAGGTTATGTCGTTTGTTTTTAGGTTTTTTCTAGCGTTGTAAGCTTTAAATATGATTATTGATAATTTTATGTTCAATATATTATCTGTTTTAGATATTAGTAGTCTTAGTTAGGTTCATGGAGAGATTGTTAAAGTAAAGAGAAGATTAGATGTACACCAGTAAATACAAGCAGACGCTGTGAAACCGTAACTATAAGCAAGTATATAGTAAACCACAAAATAAAATTACTCAAATATAACCATAAACACTTTTGTAATCGTAAGTTAGCTCAAAAATATCTAAGTACATTTCACGTAACGACAGTTCAAACTCAAAACGTTTTAATTCACTAACAATTGACTAGCTAAAACGGAGTCTAAAAACATTCAGCTCTTTTTTTCCGTAGTATCGAATGAAAATCAGCTAACCCCTTCTATTTCCGGTATTTTTAGCAGGTCCGGCCGGAAACATAAACCCGTGAGCGACACCTGATAGCGGCGCGGCCGGCCCGCTTCCGGTTCGGGTGCGGATTCGTTTGCCACTATTGTTTACTTAATTCGCAATCACGGCTGAATTTCATCAATATTAAATCATTGTGTGATTTAAAATCTATGCGTCGTGATTTAATAGGACTATTACGATTAGAAAACTGGTCATATTGGTTGACAGTGGTCAAATTCTAGGAGGTAACGAAGATTTCTCAGATCCTGCAAAATCTTAGACTTGGATGGAAGGAATGGAGTTCTGTTCTGTATTAAAAATACTGATGTCTCCTACAGACCTGTTCTTCGTAAAATTTTAGGTATAATGTATTAAAAATCGAACTATCCAAATAAAATAATAATAATGAAAAATTGCTTTTTAAATCAACCCTAATAAGGCGTAGGGATGGCCCAATCCCACCGGCCGCTGGTATTACCGACACAATCAGTCAAAGCAGGGTATAGCTTGTGGCGAGCTGTTGGTGAGTAGCGTCCCTACGTACATGAGAGACCCTGATGGGTGGTAATGGATCAAGACCACTGCCTATGGCTTACCTTCATCAGCCGGCCAAAGTGGAGTCGCAAGAGCTGCGACTCGAAGGTGGATGTGAAAACGTAAGTGGTGAATTGGCTTCGGTTTAAAGTCCAATTACACCTCCCTACCCTTTTAGCCCTCCAGCCGATGTTGCCCTTAGGCCACTATATGTATCGCTATTTACCGGCCCAACTTGCGGGGTGCAAAGTCATCGTCTACCAATCATCGTCTGCCTTTATCAATGAGACAGTTTTTCCTGGGACACGTACGGTTGCCTCAAGCAATAGCCAGTATTTAGTCCATCATTTCATTCCCATAACCCAGCATATTTAGATCGCATCACTCTCCAAATAGTTCTTGCATCTAGCAAGTTCTGTCTCTGTACGCGTTCCATGATACGGACAGGAACAGCACCCGCGCGGTGTTCCTCTTACATGTCATTAAATTGCTGGGTTCGGCTCCGCGTACGACTCCCATAGCTCCAGGACACCATTGTCCCGTAAGCAGGTATGACATACAAATAGTAAAAATTTATTTGAAGGACTAAATATGGCGTACACAAGTTTTGAAGGGTTCAGCGCTCTCTAATAGGAAGCTAATCATGCTATGTTGGTAAACAGAAATAAATATATTTTTAAACAATACGGGACAATTTTTACACAAATCGTACTAGTCCCATGGTAAGCTTAATAAGGCTAGACTAACGAGTACTAGACTACGGTATATTTAATAGATATATTTACGTGTCTACATAGAAAACATCCAAGACTCAGAAACAAATGCATATCACACAAATATTTACCCTTATCGGGACTTTCCCACCCAAAGCCTTAACCTTCGCAGGCAACGTAACTCCCTTTGTTGAGCTAAACCGAAAATAAACAGAAACACGCTACTACTCGTATTTACGGAGGGCAAAAATAAATCTTCAGTTTTTCAGGAGGCCGTCTAACCTATCTAGCAAAACTCGTTCATTTGTATACGAGTAGCACACATCAATATATCAATAACGGGTAATACGAGAATATTTTAATAACATTGCAACAATTTGCATGTATTTTGAGTAGCAACCTTCCCGTTGCAACATGTACAGTAAGATCGTTGGAAATGCCATTAGGTGTTGACATGCTACAAAAATAGCTTAGGTAACTTATAGGGTAGCAAAGTGGAACGCACGTGGAAAATATTATAGAGAGCGATAAAAACTTGCCCTTCATACTAACTGAGTTAACAGTCTTCAAGAGTACTGTGACATATATCAATATGCATATGCATCATACGTAATGTAGGTAGCTATATTAAGCTACTAGACGGCTCCCGCAGCTTCGTTCGTCGAGGAGAAAAAGACATAACCCCTCTTTTTTTCGCCAGCCTAGTCGGGTAAAAAGTATCCTTTAACCATCTAGAGATACCTAGCTACCAGTATTCCAAAAATTGTTGAAATCTCTTTAGCCGATTCGGCGTGTTGAAACCACAAGACACATACAAACATACAAAAAAATCTAAAAAAAATTTTTTTCATTTTATTGACCTCCAAATAATCCGTTACAATCTTTTTTTTATACCTTCAATGTACAGATATTTAATTTTTACAACTTTCTAATATATAGATTAGATAGTAGAAACTTTACTAACGGAATTATAACTAGATCAACATAACAATTAGTTTTTATATTACAAAGTAAATTACAAGTGTTTTTATAGTGACTTGGCGACAAAATTATTTTTGTCATGATTTTAGTTACAGATTTCAGTGCCGCGAAACGAATTTTGACTGAACTGACAAAATTAACAACTAAGTAAGCCAACGTTGAAGGTGGAAGAAAAATGTAAGGGAGCACATTTACATTTATTTGAAGTCGGTTAAATGTAAAAAAACTTGAACTCAAATAACTTTTCCCTTTCGCTAAAAATAACACGACACCTGAAATTAATAGTTACGCATGAAAAGGCAGAAAATTATAATCATCAACGTTTAGCGCCGTATAAAAACTCTGTGGCACTATCGAGACGCGTCAAAGCCACAATCTGCTCACTTTGACGCACGAACGCCACCCCAGTCGCCATCTTGGCATTTTGTTTTTGACACTTCACTTTAATCACTGCGTGAAAACATAAACAGTCGCGTTTTCATTCCGAAAAGAGCAGTGTTTCCCGCCAAAGCGAAAATGTTGCGTTTTAAATAATGCGGCCTTTGTGTAAATGAACAGAAAAATGGTGTTTTAATATCTTATGCTTTGTTGGGAGCGTTGCGTAATTTTAATTTTGAGAAAGAAAGGGAAATATGTTCCACAATCAAGCCTTTAAATTTTTCGGATGCTTTAGAAAAGTGCAAAAATTCGGCGCTGTTGAATATTATGCTATTTGCGCAACCTTTCCGTAAACTCGTAAGATAAAATCGATATTATATAAATCTAACATATCTTACAAGTAATTTATACGTCAAAAAGTGTAACCTAATCTTTACTATTATAAAGTTGAAAAAATGAAATGTCACATTGAAGATATTTTCAAAAAAATGATTGTAACGGACTATTTGGAGGTCACTAAAACGAAACATATATTTTTTTGTATGTTTGTTTGTATGGGTCATTGCGGCTTCATCACGCAAAATCACAGAATTCAAAATTTTTTGGTAAAGGGTAGCTGGGTATCTCCAGATCTAGAGGGGTTATGATTTTTTCTCCTCCGTGAAAAGTTACGCATTTAAATATTTTCATCATATGTATTTCGGTACTTGTTAATCATTCATATCATGTATGAGATATGTTTAATGAAGTTTATGGCCCATTAGCGGCCGGGTATGATAGCCATATACGGGTATACCCGCGTTTTCATTTCCAGCAGCAAATAAAATTTAGCGGCCGCGAATGTAAATTCCGATTACTTTCCGCACAACCAATGCAGAGACCAATAATTTTCAAAAATGACATCGAATCAACGATTTATAACCCATTTCCTGATGTGAACGAACATTAAAATGGATTCACATTATCAATTGCGTTTAAGGCTTATGGATTCACACATTAAACACTTTTTTATTTGCGTAATTTACGTACATTTTCTTGTTTAGGACGAGATTGCTTGTGACTGACGTCTTGAATTTTGTATCTTGCAACAGTTTTTGCTATTTGTCTCTACCCCAACGTGTAATCAGCTTATCGCGCAAATTGAATAGTTTATTATTAGAATAATTCATGTCATGCGCCAAGGATATTCAGGACATGGACTTGCATATTTAGTGCACGATATGCATATTAAGATTTCTTTGGACATAACATTGTATGTAAAATTATAAGCAAATTGTGTTAAGTAAAATGTCCACAAAACAATAGGTAAGTGCTTTTCACATGTGTCTTCTTCTCTTTGAAACATAACTTAAGCACTACAGCAAAAGCCAATAACAGATGTCCACAAAACTACAAATCAGTAGAACAAGTTACACAAAAGGGAATAAGAGTATATTATGATTATGAGAAAAAAATATATATTAGGTATGCTCAAATATTAGAGGAAGCCCGTGTATGCGTATGTGGTTTGTGTGCGGAAAAGGAACATTTAATCAGCAGTAATCTAGTCTAAGACGAAGTCGAAAGACGACAATTATTCAAAGTTAATTTAGTGCAGTCAAACAAATCAATACACCACAAAAACAAAATATAATACAAATTCAATATTGGAATGAGTCAATGAGCCTTAACAATCGATTCTGCTATTGAGTATCACAACTGAACGAATTGAATGCCGCACCGCGGCGTTGTTTGTGACGGCTCAACCCTAGCGTGCCGTCAGGTCATTGTTGTTACGGTTTCAGTATTTACGCATAGCGGACGCTGATTGATGATGTCATGTTGGATATGTTTATGCAAATATACAGATCAAATAGTGCTCACCTAATACACTACAGGTAAACGTTTAACTGAGTCTGTTTCTGAGGTATACCTAGGAGCGGTACGGAGGGGTGAGTTACGCAACGTCAATTTAGCGAGACAGTTAGGATATGTCACGTCACTTTATCAGCCCTCCTGTACCGCTCCCATACCCCAGAAATAGACTCGGTTAAGCGTTATACTTGTAACTACACTAGTTTTTGGTAAAATTAAATAGAAACTGATATTTAGTACATTACTACAGAAGCCGGGACGAAAGGGGTTGCCGTCCGAAGACATATCGGATAGGTCTGAGGCGGGCAACTCCATATTTCCCGCCGATAGTATGTATGTATAGTGGTTTTTTTTTCAAACATGCAATGAAAAACACTACAAAAAAATCATAGTTTTATTTTTTAATACGCATAGTGGCAGAATGTCATGATGCCTCTGCATGAAAAAAGAGGACTGCCGGCCTAGGCCTGCATGCTTTGTATGGAATTCTATTAACGACATCTTATCTTAGCCGCACCTGAAACGTTATAATTCGCAGCCTATTATAAGGAACATAACATCAATATTTCATTGCATGTTTGTGAAAAAAATATTACTACACTGTCATTTCTACTTAACAATCGATCATTGATCCAATCACGTTACTACTACTAGTAATTGCGACTTTACGCGGTTTCAGTGAGCATAAGTGACTAATTGACGCTATAACAAGCTGAATAATTACACCAACGTCATTTTCTAACGTGGTAGTACGTTTGATATAAATATTTCAATCAATTGCTTTCGAACATATTCCTTATTTATCATATCATATCATATCAAGCACATAATTAAATTTTGAAGAATGGTATACATTTTAGTATTATATAGCCTCCGTCGAACTGACAATAAATTGGTACAGCATTATCAATTCTGCTGCTCAATCGATTCATTGATTCAATAACGCAACTATTGTGCGCGATGACGCCACCGAAGCGTGCGCCGCGTAATTGTGTTGTTACGCGCTCTGTACGCATGAAGTCCTGATTGATCCTGAGTGACGTGCTACATTAGGTAGACGCATAATATAGAAAAATATTGTTTTTCATTGTGATAATACTTTTTTTGTAAGGTAAAAGTTGGTATCATCTTAAATACACAACATGAATATTTTTTTGACACGGCTGTAAAGGAGTGCACATCAGAATGTGAACATTGTATAATACATGTTCTCATAGATGAAGGTAAGGTTACTTTCAAAACATATAGGCATAGGGATCAAAGGGGATGGGACGGGACAATTTCGAGACGAAATCCGAGACGTGAAGCACAGTGCTCGCCAGTGGAAAGGTTTGACACGTTGAACGCGTAATCCAAAGGCACCCGGTTAAATTGACCTCGTGCGAAAGCAATCGTGTTTTTCTTTGCACTTTATAACCATATCACAAGGAATAATGAGTTAAGCTAAACATTAAAAATACTTATTGCTAATAAGACTAATGAAGAACGAAATTAAGATTGAACATTCCCGAGGAAGAAGCGAAGGTAAATACTTAAAAGCCTTAATTAGGAAAAGGGAACCACCAAATGTGACCACAGATGACAGTGACTACCAACAACTTTAAGACGAACCAACAGGGACACCGAAATGATCAAGTTAGCAAGCTTTGGCGTTTTCTTAATTTGCACGACACTTGGGAAGATTACTTGACTTGTTATTGTTAATCTTTATTAATTAGCTATATTTAGATAGACTGCAGAATAGTACGGTAACCTAAATTACTTAAATAAATATTATAAACACAGAGTTCGATTGTAAAGGAAAAAATCTGCGACCTCTTCTTTAACGCAGAAGTGCTCTGACCAACTGAGCTATCACAACGTTACGTACATAGCTTGAAATATTCGGACACAATCAAGTTAGCACTAGCAACCTCTGTATCTTATTTATTTTTCAATGCTAAGTGCACTAGCCATACTCTGAGATATACGTATTACGCTAAAGCTCTGTCCCATTGCTTCTCCAGCAAGTTTTAAGACAGGTAAATAAATTACTTAACCAAAATATACCTTCGGCGGATACCTGTTTTCTTTCCTCTTCTTCTCAAAATCCGCTTTTAGTGGGGTTATTTATTTCAGTGATTTAAATGCATCTTAATATCTGAATTAATTTATCTGTTTAAAGATGCGACAGCTGTATAAAAACCTTAATAGATCCGACAGCTAATATCTTAGAAGACCAAACAAACAACTCCCATTTGAATCCGTCCTAAGCATCATTGTTTTCCGATGCCTTGCGCTTCGCCGTGCATAAATCTTGAGAATATGCTAATTTTATTTCATTAAAGCGGTTGGACCATAAGCAATATTGCCCCGCTGAATTACTGCGAGCCCGCCCTCGGATTAGCTAATGGCCGTTTATCTTGTAAAGATCCCCTTTAGGACTCCGGTAAGGATACGTTTGGATTTCCTACGTGAAACTGAAATTTTAACGTCGGGAACAAATTTTTAATACCACCAGATTAGCTTATGGGCTATGGCCCCATAGCCCATAAAGAAACGCTGCAGAGTTAATATTTGTAACAGTTAAATTGACTGAGATATTGAGAGAAATAAATAGTAAGTATGGAAGTCGGCAATTTATCTTAAAACAATACAAAATTAACGCAAGTTCACACATATTTATTCAACACACGGACATTCAAATCATACATTACGGATCATTTGACATTTGGCAAACATGTTTAAAACTCTTTGTAACGGCTACATAACTAAATATCTTAACAACGCAACTTTTTTCGACATCCTCAGTAAACAAGTCCCATACGGTAAGTCAGTAGTCACTTGATTTAAACTTACACGATCTTCACTCATTATCACAACACAACAAAACGGGGCTTAATCGCGTATAAATATGATTTATTTAATTACCTTTCGTTGGTAATTCTTCGACGTTTCGGACGTCGCGTTACGTCCATGGTCTCGAAGGAAACTGGAGTGGCGAAATCAACGTCTTCTAGCCGCGCGAGTTTTTCGATCTACCCGCGCTTGATGTTTATTATTAGGTTGAACACTACGGTCGTCACTAGACCGACACACTACACTCACGACGTCAGGCGATTTAACGGATGTTATATGATGTTGCTTACATTTACTAATTACTGGATTCCACGAAGATGAAAGCTTGAAACCATCTTCTCGGTTGAAATTTCGGTGTTTCTTGATGTTTTCCAGTTTTCTTCGAGACCATGGACGTAACGCGACGTCCGAAACGTCGAAGAATTACCAACGAAAGGTAATTAAATAAATCATATTTATACGCGATTAAGCCCCGTTTTGTTGTGTTGTGATAATCAGTAGTCACTTTTTTGAAGGGAGTAAACATCTTTAAAAAAAAACACGAGTCCTTACTCGCTAATCCGGCTTTTTTCAAATCCTTTTAAGGAAATTTCATTTCGCAGCGTAATGAACTAATTTAACTTCCAGATGTCGCAACGGATGACTATTTTAAATCTCGAGGGGAATGATCCGACAAATTGACAAATAAGAGAATGTTTAGCTGTTTAGGAACAGTCATCGGGCGATGCTCATTTCCTTGCTGGTCACGAAAGAAACATTTTTTATGTTATAGAGGCAAACAAACAGACGGATTTCCTGATAATAAGCGAACACTGCCGCCCATAGACACCTGCAACACCAGAGGAGTCACAAGTGCGTTGCCGTCCTATCAAATACGCTCCTTGAAGGCTTGAAGGTCGCAGCGATCTAGAAATACAGCCGGCAACAATTTATACTACAGTTCAGTCGTACTAGGCAGGAATTTTTTCAGCAAAACACACAGTTGTGGGCTGACAACCATCTAAGTGGTGAGGATGGAATATTATCGCGAAGGACGATGATGGAAAGATACGGCAGGGATCGATCCGAACAATTCCTCGGAGCACTCACCGTTATACAAGCGATAGAGAATGCAGAGCGAGGCTACATCTTTACGCAAAGATACATACATTTAGACTATATAACGTGGGTTGATTTCTTAAACTAAAGGCTATTTTCTGTAATTATTTCAAAGTGATTATTCTTCTAAAACTTATAGGGTCGCATGTACCCAGTTGCTACATCATCAATTAAAGTAAATTAAAATATGAATTGTCTGATGTGTATACTTTAAATGTTAAGTGGAAAATCTGACGTACTTATACAATCAAATGTTTCTTATAGCATGTATACCAAGGTAATGTTAATTCTTTTTTTATAAAGTAATACTTGGCATTTAAGTATTTTATATAACTAACTAACAATCCACCGCTAACTAGAACGTCACGTAAACGCATGCATCATTTCATTGGTATTACGCACGTATTTGACTAAAACACTTCTTTCCTATAGATTGCAATCACTCAAGTATGCCATTACCTGTCTTATCTCTTTATCCGCAAATTATTCCTCAAAGCGTAATATTTTCGCAGCCCATCCTTATATTAAAACCTCTGGGACCCGGCCTCGTTATCCAAAGTGGTTTGTAGTTAGGAACAAAGCCCAATCGCGGCGAGTACGCGGTTTGCTAAATTAAGATAAATCGAGACAGCTAAAAGCCAATGCAATTTAAAATTACGATAGTTTTAAATTAAAGGTTCGGCTGACCATTAGACATTTTAATGTGGTTACAAGGATTTAAAAGGATTATGACGTATAATATTTAATTTTACATCTCAACCGTACAATTTTGGTAGCAGCTCTCTTTGTTATGGAGTAGACTCGCTACTGAATTAAGTCTACTCAGCACAGTAGCAGTGCAATATAGGTTATATCGTCTTTAAATAATACAAAATTTAAAGGAATTACTGTTAAATTTATTGGGGGAAACTAAATAGGCCTATCAACGCACAAACTTATAATTAAGTATAAAATTGAGGTTGTCAGAGTCGTCGCTTCGATTTTAATAACTACTACTTTAGTAGTTGAAATAAGAGTTTATTGCACAACGAAAATTTAGATGAAACTTGGCACACGAATTTATCAGGTTATTGGTTAAAACATTGGGATAATTTCCAATTTGGGATAATTTCAAAAACTACTTATAATTCCGTAAGACGACAGGCCATAACAATGCTCACCATCTTAAAGCCATCCAATGCTCACGTGATAGATACCTTCTTACAAGCTTTGGGCCTATTTACGACTTTATTTCTGGTATAAAAGTGGTGATCTCAAAATTACCATGCATCAAAAATCATTCGAATTATCCCATGCACCTTAATTAATTTCCGGTTCACGGAGGCGGAGCCGTCACCAAATGCTATTATCAGATAAACATTACATTGGTCACATGAGTAATAATATTGATTTGTGTGAAAAGCTATATATCGAAAGCTAGCTAAATACTTTATTCGTACATTATTATTATCACGGTGCGTGTATTAATGTATATTAATGGGCGTTTAAATCAACAGTCAGTGTCCAATTAACACCACAACGCGACCTTAATGAAATATAATCATTTCCTCGCCAATAAATGGTAATAACAGCTCTAATTCTATGCAGCACTTGAACGCCTCGTCCGGTTCAATTGTTCGTGAAATCGAAAATTATGACCGATCCACACTGCCGTCCGAAACAGACCCGATGCTCAATTTACGGCCGAGCCAGTTTAGACTATGAATATGAATGAATGGGTTTACTCGCAGCTGTGTTTATTGTAAGTGGCCGATTTATAGTTTCGAAAAAGCTCTTTTCAATCTGGATATAGTGCGCTGGATCTTCATTAGGTCCATCCAAACAGATGCGTTTTACAGTGAATAGTGAAATTTGAATTCGTTGCTCCATTTTCACTACATTTTTGGATTCAAGGATTAGGTTATAGTTAAAACATCCATTGACAGCTAATAACACGAAGTTATCTAAAGACTCAATATTAAATGCTACATTACATTTGTGCTCTCTTGACGTATTAATCGATCTTTGGTGTTTCAAAAGTTAAAACTTAAACCAAGACCGAACCTACCCAGGATGGAGATAATAACATAATTTGGTATTTTAACTAAAAATTTACACTTAATATTGCCAATAGCTATTTGAGCGCATTATAAAGAATCAAGCACGCTTGTCCTCATAACTATTACGAAATATTCTGTCAACGAGTCTAAAATACCCCTTTCACGTTCTTGAAATTCAGACGAAAGCGCTCTGAACTCACACAAACACTTAATTGGACGATTAAACTATTGTTCCTGGCCCCTCTAGAACCTTCGTGGAACATAATTCATAGGAGCTCCCTTTTATCACGGTGAGATCTTCCTTTCATTTGGAATTTAATTTCATTTTCACCCTCTCGGTCTTTAAGAAAAGAATGACCGAATGACTTCAGTCGAGGGACGTGAGACTTAGAGGGGCGTTTACTGTATTTGAGAAAAAAAGATCCTATTGAGGCTTCCCTTGCGTAATTATAATGTCTTCGTAAACGTCAAACCTTGACTGGGATAAGCCGTTCCGTGAGTTGAAAGAAGAAAGCAGTAAGTTCACATGAAACTCTTGTAAACTGAATGCTTTTTCGCTTTCGACGGCATTGCAGTGAGAGGTTTGAAAGTTAAGATTGCTAGATCAACAGTGTGCCATGCTGCGCTCTTTATCGGATTTACAGAAGTTTGGAGTAAGTTATAACTAGTATGTTGAGTTCGTGAACACTGTTTACATAGGTTTGCACGGGTTAGTTTTTCGCTATTGAACATTTTACAGTACACTTTATGACCAGTGATTGTAAATTTGGTAGCAGTTTTTGTCTAGCGATTATGGTAGAGTGCCATAGGCAAATAAGTGCCAAAGTGGCAAATTTCAACCGAAGTGATGGATTTGAGTTACTGTCGACAATATTAACTATGTTTTTTAATCGTTTTAATTGGTATTTTCTACATCTATTGCGCAATACGATGATCGCTGCACCAAATTTACGACCACTGCTTATGACACACATTATCGGATGACGGCACAACTCTTGCTCACCCAACTTTAGGAGACAATTAATATTTTTTATAATTTTTAGGAGACAATTGATGTTACCTCTGAAATAAATTCTAAGATCACCTAATTGTATGTCACTACGGGGCCAACGATATCGCTAGTTCAATAACATCCTAGGTCAGCATTTCCAAAAAAATGTAGAAAACATTGTACGGCCATGTTATGTCACGAAAACCGTTAATTTTAAATTTTATCAATTATTGATTATTCTTCACAATTAAGTTTCTATCAAGTACATATTTTCTAAATTTCGAAAATTAATCAACAAAACATTAATGAACAATCCATAATCATTTAATTGGTGTACCAATTTTGTTTAGAAAATGCACGGATTCACTGTGACAAATGTACTCCCACAACGTAACATTCACGGTTTAGAAACCTAGCTCAATCTTAGGAGACCTTCTAATAAGCCCGTCACATATTAAAAACAGCAATTTCTTCAGTAAAAGATAAGTACGGGTAAGATCTTTGAGGTCTCAGCTAAATGCCGACTGAAATTCTAAATGAACGCATCGCTGATGAAAAAATCTCCATGATATTAAATGAAGACCGCAGAAGGCTTGGGTTGGGTTTCATACGCTCATGGTTATGTATGACCGTGTCTGCTTTGCGTACATTCTGAGATACATTCAAGCCGGCTGAACAAGATCCATTACCGAGAAAATACTATTCTGATATTTGAGACAACGGAATCACGATTCATCCTGAAGCCAGTAAAGTTAATCAATATTCTATACCTACCAGTGGCATGGGCTCTGTAGAACTCGATTTCTACCGAGTTACCCATTTTCAGACAGCTGATTACAGTATTTGAAAAAAAAACGAGCCAAATTAGCTCCGGTTTGTCTTCGGATAATGTTTGACGCCACTGATGCCTATCCTATAGAATCGTAACTAGACCAATTTAATAAGAAAATAAAACATCTTATAAGGTTCTTGCGGCCAAGGTGACCCGGTTCTTAAGATGGCCCACTATCAATTATTTTGGATTTTTTAAAGTTCGAATAAGTTTCAATTTGGCGCCAATGTTCGGTAAGTACCATAGATAAAACTGCAACTTTATATCGAAGCCAAGGAAGTTGAACTTGCACAAGAGGAAAGTGGGCCATCTTAAGAACCGGGCCATCTTGGGCGCAAGTACTTTAGATAACATTAATTAATATCATGATACATAATATAAGCTTGCATTGAAAGATAGATTATCAATAACTGTATGAGAAATAAAAGAAAAGTTAAGTTATTTTATAGGAAAAAAAGAGCAAGGATTGAACACGCTTATCTAGAAGATGGCAGTTTACTGTTGTTGTCGGGTCTTAAATCATCAAGGTTGTAGGTTAGTGTTAATATTGTGCTACTAGAGAAAAAGCAAGTTAGAAAATGTAGAACACTAGGGTTTGGTTAGGGTTAGGTCGTATATTCACATTTGTAACTCTTTAAAATAATATTTTATAACACTATGTACACAGTGTACGCGAAATGCTCATCCATTTACCATAAGTATTTTATTACATACTATTTAAAACAACACACTTTAGAAATAGGAAAATAAAAAAGAATTTTCAGCATAACTATACATTACTATTTACATCATTACTCGTGTTTCAGTAGCAGCGTTCCTTTCGTTAATTTACTACGCTCGGAATTTTCCTGTCAGCGCCTTTCACTTGTTTTTTGTTTTCTCGCGTCAGGCATTGCCGGCCAGTACACTTTGAGGTTGTACTAAAGACATTCATTAATATACTACAAGGTCCCCGTAACTTTGTTCGCGGAGGAGAAAAAATCATTACCCCTATTTTTTCTTCAGCATAGTCTTGTAAAAGTATCCTATAACCATCCGTGGATATCCGTGTACCAAAAATAGTTGAAATCCGCTTAGCAGATTTGACGTGATGAAGCCACAACGACACATACAATACAAAAAACATATGCAAAAAAGTTTTTAGTGACCTCCAAATAGTCCGCTACAATTTTTAATATCTTCAATGTAGAGATATTTCATTTTTACAACTTTATAATAGTAACGATTTTTTTAACTGCATAAATACAAAAAAATCGATTGGTAGTAAGTTAGAGTTATAAATAGTCGACTAATTAGTTGAGTATGTTTACAATAGGAATTATGACACCATGTAATAATGTAGGTTCGTATAATACGAATATTACTATCTACGGATAACGTTAGTTCTGAATTCAATTTCATTGCTCCAAGTCTAAATTGAATTGCGAATGTATGTATCCAATCTCCAATTTCCAATACTCAATGCTAGGTGTATTTGTTTAGTAATTCTACGAGTGTCTGGAATCCACTGCGCACCTAATTCAAATTCTACACCCAGCAAACTCAATTCCTACCAAACACGAACACCAGTTGACTCGAGAAACATATATAAATTAAGAACAACAACAGAATTTGGTTTATTTGCGTGCCTCATATAAATCCCTTTAAAAGTAATTAAAGAGGATGAAAAGACAAGCAAGAAAAATAAGCCTGGAGTGATAGACGTCTTGTTTTAGCCAAAGACATTCAAAAGGCGTGTTCAATATTTCTCATCTCAAGTGTGCCGCTACAAATAAATACAAGCCACAATAGACATATTATATGAGAAAAGAATCCTATATCTCAATCATTGTTGAAATGAATATGTTTTTTGGTTAAGGAGTAAGTAATAGGTCCCAATTCGAGAATTTAGTTTGGACTTTTGGTCCTACGGATTAGCTAATAAATCTACACATCGATAGTCTGTCTAGATACCTGTACCTTTTGTGAGTCGTTCATTACTTTGCCGCGACAATGGGCGACCGCCGAGCAATTTTCGCACCAGACTAATCCGAACGAACAATGCGATCGAACAGTTCACGACGAACATCGCGTTATTGCCTCTAAATCTTCCACTGGCATACATACCCTTGAAGCTATGTCCCCAGCTGAGCGGTTTAGGGTGACCATGTGTCGAGAAACTCGCGAGTTGCGATCGCTCGCAAGTGAGCGATGCGAGCGTTTTATTTTATGCCTCACACGCTTACTCAGTAAAGGTTTTCGTCCGGGTTTTTGTGGCATAGACACCACATAATAAATAGTACAGTACGAGTATGCATTGCATTTACTATTGCTTTTTGGTAGGAAAGATGATAATCACCCAAAGGTTACATTTTGACTTTCGGGATCAGTACACTTTTTCATTAGAAGGTCTTACAAGTCATATAGAGCTAAAGTGTTCTCAGGGATTCTTCTTCCGTAAGTATGCCTATATTTAGCGTTTATCCAGTGTCCTTTAGGCATTAGGCTAAACGCGATTTGACGCATGCCGCGCAGATAAAAATATCTAGAAAGTTTTACACCCTATGTGAAATTATATTCGACTTTCGCTATGTGTGCTACTGCTAACTATTACCGAGGATGCTCAGATGGGGGTACGCTTCAAGAATCGCCCCCTTAGCTGTTGCGTTGGACCTCTTAGTGTTACATCTGGCTATCGATTCGTTACAACCTTTTCGCTCCGGTAGTTCGGCACAAATATTTGTGTTTCCAAGCGCTCAGGGTACTCTTATTGCGGTGTTAACAAATAGACGTGGAATGTTGACCTCCGGATCCGAAAGGACGGAAATTACAAGAATTTTCTATTAAGACAAAACTCTCTGCTTGCGCGAGGCAGTATGATTGTGTACATGCCGCGTACACTAGTTCTTTTAGGACAGACGCTAATGTACCTACACGTAATGCAACATTTCTAGCAAATTGTGTTGTAATAATTAGCTAAATATGTGATTAAAACGGGATTTGTTTCTTGTTGATTCTGTAAATGACAGTTATATTAAAGTTGACCAAATGATTTTTTCCTACGATGCTTACCTATGCAATACCTATCTTCACATAATCTTCTATTGGAACGAAGCTCTTAACTACATGTTGCCTTCGATCACGTTCCATGAAGAAATCTCAATCTTAGAGTAACTGTAGACTATTCAATACAGAGTAATCAATGAAGTGGGGAGACCAACCGCGTGAACCTATCAAAATAAAGCATCGTCATCTTTTAGGTATAAAGCTGTAAAAATGAAATGTTTTTTTTTGAAAGTATCTTCAATGTACAGTGAAGATATTTTCTAAAAAATGATTGTAACGGACAATTTGGAGGTCACTAAAACGAAAAATATTATTTTTGGATTTTTTGTATGTTTGTATGTGTCGTTAGTACGTTGCTGCGTCATCACGCAAAATCGGCTAAACAGATTTCAACTATTTTTGGTACACGGGTAGCTGGCTATTTCCAGATGGTTACAGATACTTTTTATCCGACTACGCTGAAGAAAAAAGAGGGGTTATGACTTTTTCGCGAACAAAGTTGCGGGCGCCGTCTAGTAAAATATGAACTTTGTAAAAATAGTCTTCTGTACCAAACTTTTAACACACGCTAATCCACTTACACCACCAACGAATAAATACTTCGATCACCGATCTCCTATAAGCTTAGATGAGACCGCTGTCAAAATATTGAGCTAATATTAAGTGGGGTCTACTAGTATAAGGGCTATCGTTTCAGCCGTCGACTCCCTTTAGATCTTACGAGCCACAAACATGGCGTAGTTTAAACAGACAGGTGGCCCCGCTTATTCACGGTACGGCACAAGTTCAGTATTAGTTTAGGGACAGCTTTGTGAATATGTAACAAGTGATTAACGTTTAACTTCTAAAGAATAATACAACGTTCGTGTTTTATTTAATACTTCACTTTTAATTTAACTAAGGATAACGCAGGGGCGTTACCCCCCTACAAATGAATTTCACAGGATCGGGATGAGATACATTGCTTTTGAGCCGACTATTCACACACAAAATTATTAGCACTAATATCTCAAAAGGCACTGATATCATCAGTTTCATTAGCATTCATTACAATTATAGTTGACGCTATGCATGTGTATTGCAAATAGTTTGAACCAGTATAAGCCTAGCTGTTACAGAGTCTTCTTTTATTAAGACACTAGACGGTTGTCACTCACTCGACAAAAATTTTCCGACCAGTACTGATCCTCATAAATAAACATCTTACTAAACAGACCTAATAAACAGACTAGCGGGTACTACGTGGGAAGCACAAGGCCGTGTCCTACGCACCTCCAGCTCGGCTCTAGTTTACCCCACCGCTGAGTACTGTGCAGCAGCATGGTATAGAAGCGCGCACACGGGTAAAGTCGACGTCCACCTACACCGGGCTATGCGTACAATATCTGGCAGTCTCTTACCCACGCCCACACAGTGGCTCCCGGTGTTGTCCCATATTGCACCACCAGAAATAAGAAGAGCATACGCTGCATCACGGGAATTGGGAAAAGTAGACAAAGGCACGCTACCCATTCAATAAAACGCTGGACAACCTCCCTGCCACACGCCTCCATTCCCGAAGACCCATCTGGTCAGACTCCCAAATTCAAGGCCCAGACCATTTCTGTACCGATTCAGAATGGAGAAAAACTTGGGATGCATCTCTCTTAAACAGTCCCGATCTCGACCCAACCGAAGAACTACCCGGCTTTGATGAACCACGAAGGATCTGGGTCACGCTCAACAGAATCCGGACAGGAGTTAGCTGTTGCAACTACAATCTCCACAAGTGGGGCTACAAGCCCTCTCCGAGCTGCGACTGTGGTGCACCTGAACAGACGACTGCCCATATTGTCGAGGAATGTCCTGGAAGACGCTTTACAGGAGAAATAGGGGACTTGCATGCGCTAACTGAAGATGCCAGGGAATGGCTATCAAACCTGGACATTCAGTTGTAAAGCATGACTGATTTTATTTTTATAATTTTTATTTTTATATCTAAACCTTGTACTTTGACTGAAAAAAAAGCCATACGATAATATATAACATCTTACTAAAGCGGGTATTTTGTCAAACTTTGAAGATCGGTCGTCAATAAGACAGGATCACTTGAGTAGAACAGGTATATCGAATGATATTAAATAAAGCTCAAGATGAATATAAAAAACTTTTCCTAAAAATTTAGAAAATAACGACACAGAATGGCACCCTAGTTTTAAAAGTGTGACTCAAAAAGTGACACCGTAAAACTAATACTTAACGATTTATAATGACGTTAGGTTTGTACAAGAATTTTGAATTTCATTTCAGTGTCATATTCCACCCCTAGTTCTTTTTACACTTACTTTATTGGCTGAAGACAAAAGACTTTTTACTTTGGGGTCTAAATTTGATTTCGGGAAACATTTTATTTCACAACAAAAACTCTTCAGCTTATATATCTTTCCACGTTACCACTGATTTACGGATACAAACAATATTAACAACTTCCCAAATTTAATATTTACATAACGAATTTCATCAAAAAAGTTTTTAGAAAAAAATCTACGGTGTAATGCATTTTATCTGCACTTTAAGAGTTCTGTCATTGGGTTTAATTTGCGAAGACCACAATGATACATGTTTTCATTTTCACAGTGACAGGAGGGGACGTGTGACGGGCGTGTGCCTCCAAAATCCAATATGACAAATTCGGTAGAACGTGATTGGAATGAGTGAGGATAGAAAATGTATTTTTTTGCTTGTCCCGTGCCCGCGATGGTACCACCTGGGTCCCTGTGATAACTGTATGACTTTCCGATGGTCGAGTGATGTTTGACGGGTTCATTAAAAAGTTGAACGAAGTGGTTCTGAAATACTGTTCAGTGGAGCGAGGAACGTCTTGTTAGTTCAATGTGTAGGTACCTACTAGTATTGATCCTTAAGAGGCCCTGGAAGCTCGATGAAACTAAGTTTTCAGTATCGGCAATGAGGTACAAATGTAGGGTTATAAAATTGCAGATTTTGTCGCAATAATGACATATATTTATGTAAAAAATTTCTGTAGTTTGAAATTATGACCAGAAAAGATAGAGCTACAAATCGATCTAGTAGGAAAACGTATACATATTTTATTTTTTAATTGTTATGTAAATTTTATGTATAAATTTTAGCACAAATAACATATGATTCAAATAACGTTTTGCATAGAGAGTCGAGCTTACATAGGGCAGTACGGCAATACCAATTGCCAACATCTGAAATGTTTAAATGTTTAAATTAATTATTCGCATCATAATAAATCTATTTGCCACTGCAATTCAACATAGATTACAGCAATTCTTAAAACTTTGTGAATGAAGCTGGGGGCAAAACAAACTCATAGTTATTGAAAATTTTTCACAAAAATGTGAATATTCGTCATAATGCCAAAGACAAGTTTTCCTATTACCTATTCAATATTCCAATTTTAAATCCACGACGAATGCAATTTATTTCACATACAGAAGCTGAACTCGCACTGAATCGTAGCCGGCAATTTTTACGATTGTTCCATGTGTGAAATGATTTGCATTCTCAGAAAAGTCATGTTTGCACAAGAACTCCTCGCTGGGAATGCAATATTAAAACGCCACCACCAAAGCGCTAGCATACTTTCCAAGCAAAAAGACGTATGAGATACTAAATCCCGAATGTACATAAGTTCTTTTAGTCTAGTATAGTTTACTTTAGTGTAAATATTATGGACACGCTTGAAGACGTTTGGCACCTGAAGAGGAAGACGCTCGTGGTCGGAAAATGAAGCGTAGCATATATTTTCCTTTTACCGGGCAGCCATATCTTTTGCCACCAAGGTGGCATCATTGTGACTCAAGGCCGACAGTAGCAATTTGTTTATTGTAGTGAGAACTTTTGACAGAGATATTTTGTTACCGATACTTGTACTTTTTACTTTGTTATGCCGGCGTACTGTTAATTTCAAAGCCCGCCATAGAGGATTTCCTTCCTGCCATAGAGGTTTGTATTATTTCTTTGGTGTGTTACACATCATTCTGAACTGAGTTGGAAAGCTTCTGATATAATTGCTCCTTTTTCTTTTTAATTGCATATGTTCAAAAACCTTTTCCAATAATAACGCAATTTGTTAATTCTGGACCGTTTACCACCGTAATTCGTCGTCTACTTTGATGTTCGATAATATTTCAAGAATGAGGTCGAAATTTATTGAGCCAAACTTTATTAAAATGGGCATTCCACTATCAATTTCATACATTCATAAAGGGGCCGAAAGAGCCTTCATTTGTTGTTGGCTTTAGCAAAATAGCGGGAGGGCATTTTAAACCCAATCAAGGGAAAATCAAAACGCGGAAAATAGAAGGGGGCTCAAACGGAGGGTTAAATTCACATCAATACGCTGTATGATTTATGCCGACTTTGCGATTCTTTGGCCGACATTCTTCGAAACTGGAGCTAAAAACGACTTTTCAATATTAATACACGCATACTTGTAGATATACAATATGCACATGTCCTAAGGGATGATTACAGTTGAAATTTCTAATGTCAATATACGTATCTTTGGAAAACGCATCAAATAATTACAAGGAAAAAGCTGACTTGTATAACTGTCGGTACTATTCGTTCATACTTACGAAAAAATAAACTTTTGACTTTATTTACAAGCACAAACGCTCTTTTTTTTGTTTTGTGTGAAAATTTAAAACACGGAAGGTATTGTCGAACGGAAAGTATAATGTAATCAGGATAAAAACGATTTTTTGCGAATATGTGAAAATGTACAGAAAGTACAGTAAAACGGTCACCTTCGGATCCGTATGAAGATATAAGTATAGGACATGTTTCTAGATAAAGTGAGAGGCTGACGTAAAAGCGGTCTTAGTCATATTATCTAGACCGAGGCCATTTTCTCCCTGAATAATGCAAGAGATACCGGGCTTTGGGGCTTCCATCCCGTAATGACACAGATCTGATCAAGCGATCATCATTTGCGCTGGATATACGTTGCCCCGTAGTATCTGTAAAGATGTGTACGTTGTTACTCGTGGAACAAAACTGGGCTGTTGGATTAGAATAAAATGCATAACATATTTTTTTGATTTGATTTAAATAATTAAAAATAATGTATGTAGACTATTATGGGTCGTTCTCAAGACAAAGGAGGTAAGTAGAGGTTCTTAAAGGGACGTCAACACGTGCGTGTTGCTTCTGGTGTTGCAAGCGTCCACATGCGGTGGTGACTGCTTACCGTCAGGTCCATGGTATTTCATGGTAGCCTGGTACCTATAAATTCACTTGTTTATTTAAATTTGATTGTACAATCAATATATATAACACCAAAAACACAAACAGGCTTCATGTCATTATCGTTAGCCATTACGAAGTTTATTTAATTTTTCCTAGGAAAGTTCGAAACAGTGCCCCATAAATGGGATAGCTGAGTGAAAAGCTAGTGGTATTTAATGCAACATCGCCAAATCCAAGATTAGTGCAGCGACGGACCGATAATGAAACAACCCAACCCCACTTTCAACACCTCTTATCTTGATTCATTGTGTAATCGGAAAAACGGCCTTGCGTAGAGCAAAGTTAAGTTCACATTTCCTGGTAACACAAAAGAAACATGTGAAGTTTGGAAAGTTTGTGGAGCTAAGGTTGTCCCCTTCGCTCATTACTATGGTATTTTTTCGCATGCTCACCCCTGATAAATTCCGCCCTGAGGGGAGATGTATGAGATAACAGGAACATTATCGAAATACCGATGTCCTCGTATTAAAGCGGAAAAACTGAGAGTTAAATTGCGATTTATTGTCACAGGGGACAACCAAAGGTTTAATTTGTTTGTTTATTTGTTTTTGAAAACTGTTAAACATAAACAAATATATTAATGTTTATATAATGACATCTACTAATTAATGAGCATGTTTCTTAAAAAAATATAGATGTTAGTATTTAACTACTTTATGGTGTCATCGTTATGTTTCAAAACTATTTGTGTCTTCATACATAGGGTGCTAAGGCATCTACAATTTTTGCTATTTAACGTGTCATGTTTTACGTTATTGCAAATTTTGCTTATGGTTAGGTGGATTACATTCTCGATTATCTAGTTTCGGTAATGAAAGCACCCGTATGGATATCAAAAATAACAAACGATACACCAGCACGCTACGCAAAAAGCAATGAAATTATGATCCCATTAAATAAACATATTGCGTACCGAAAATTCCTCATAAAACCGAACATATCGGTACAGCTATTGCTCTTTAGTTTCCTATAAGATTGCCCATTACTGGGGTACTGGGGACGCCCTACTGACGATATTTCTTGTACAGGCTTTATTGAAATTCTGCTGGGTCGTGACAAAGTTTTAGATCACCCTGTTGGAATGTGAAACAGCTATACGTTTTCCTACTGTCAAAGCATTGCGCTGAGACGAAGTTCTGTCTGATGAGATAACTTGTGATATTGAGATACCATGCCATGGCAACCGTAAGAGTGGCGTATATGTATGATTTCATGCATTTAATAATATGCGAGTTGATCATTTATTAGAACTTAATACGCCGTGGAAAATTTGAAGATTTAGGAAAATATACATTGAGATTTAGATGCAAAAAAACAAAAACAGTCAAACGCTATACAACCGTTTCGATAAACGCAAGTTTTAACATAGCTTCAGAACCAAGTTCTTAATTTCCCAATATAAGTATAAGAAATTGTGACGTCACAATTTCGTAGGCTTTAGTACGAAGCGTTTTAGGGAACGTCCAAAGATGTGATGTTAATACTCTTGTATCTCGGGGAGTTTTTATTATTATTATTGAAAGGTCGTTCTATCACATGCCACAGAAAAAAGTTGTCAACATCCCTCTTGCATTATATATTATTGGGCTCTAATATAATGCAAATGCAATTGGCTACAGATACAAGTACGTTGTCATCCCAAGGACTAGGATGTCTTAAATGCCTGTAATTATACTAGCTCTCTTCAATCCGGAACTGAAAAATGCAATGTGCATTACGGTTTTACCACCTGCATAAAGAATCTGCAGCTCCACTGTGGTGTTTTATCCTTCTTACTTCACAAAACTGCAGTTTTATTCTCATCCACCACCTACGCAACTCAAAACCCAATGTATTCCCAGTTGAATACTGAAGTTGTTCAGTCCGTATTCAGATTCTGACGAGAGTCGAACGACTAAAGCACCCACCCTTGTCACGTTAAAATTTCACAGAATTGCGGCGCATTTCAAAGTTGTATGACAAACGTCGTAAAATAGGAATCTTGCCTGATCTCAAAATTTGTAAAAAATATATAAGATCCTGATTGAACAAGCAAAATAAGGAAGTACGTAAAATTTTTGAGTTACTATATCTGCGTAGCTTTTTTATGAGCCCTTAAAGTTTGTTAGGAAAGTCCATTGTTAAAGCATGAAAATCAATGTACACTATTCGTCTCCTGAGTCGTTCACTCTTGACAGAGTGGTCGTGGTCATGGGGAGTCGTCTGCTTTTTCCACTGCTGCCTTCGCCAATCTTCTCCATAGCTTCCTGTTGGTTGCATGGCGCGCGCATTCTGCCACAGGAGTCTCAGTGACAGATTTGATGGTGTCTGTCCATCGAGTTGGTGATCGGCCACGAGGTCTGCTACCTTCCACTCTGCCCTGAATCACCAGCCGCTCCATTGAGTCACTATATATACTATCTATACTATTATAAACTTGTAAAAATGAAATATCTGTACATTGAAATATTTTCAATAAAATGGTTGTTACGGACTATTTGGAGTTCACTAAAACGAAAAATATTTTGTTTGGATTTTTTGTATGTTTGTATGAGTCGTTGTGGCTTCATCACGCAAAATCGGCTAAGCCGAGTAGTAGTAAAGTGATTTTAACATTGTGGTATCTCGGGGAGTTTTTAGGGTTCCGTAGCCAAAATGGCACAAACGGAACCCTTATAGATTCGTCATGTCTGTCTGTCTGTCTGTCTGTCCGTCCGTATGTCACAGGCATTTTACTCAAAAACTATGAGATGTATATTGAGGAAATTTGGAGCACAGATGTCTTGTGTAAACCGCTACTTAGTTTTATAGTTAAATAAAAAATATATATATTTCTAGGGGGGGCACTCCATACATGTAAACGAAACTGAAAAAAAAAAATCAGCAAATATCTACGTGTGGTACATATTTCGACAGTTCTTCTAAAAAAACTGTAAGGTTTCTAATTTTTTTTTCGATTTAGTTAATATTTTCCCAAATATTCGCTCTGAAAGTAGCAAAAATTGTGTCCCCCCTCTATTTTCTAAACGGTATGTTCAAAAAATACGAATAAATTTACAAATATAAAACCTAATAAATACTTCAAATGAAAATTGTTTTCAACATGATCGGACATACCGTTTTTAAGTTATTGCCAAAAAACTGCGCTTCTCAGCAGAAGGACGTAAGTGCCGGGGAGATATGCTCTTTTGTTAGTGTTTTTTTTTTCATATCGTATTTTTTTTCCATCTGTAGTGCATTTTTTGTATATACAGCTGCAGAACCCTTCATGGGCGAGTCCGACTTGCACTAGGCCGCTTTTTGTGAGATTGAAGTAGTTTTTTCACCAATATTTTTATTGAGAGGTCGTTCTATAACATATTACCGAAAAAACTTGTGAAACAGCCTATTGTTTTAATATAAGGTACAACTTCGTATGCTGGAGGAGGGAAATGTTTTGCCTTGATGAGAACACAACAATTTTCCTACCGATAGATGTTGTTATTATTTCGCCCTCTAACAGTCACTAAATGTAACTGAAGTAATGTCATTTACAACCTACAAAGTACACACTCCGCAGATAATCTGAAACTTGACCGTACAGAAAATCCCGACAGTTATGTATATCACACTGAATCTATAATTAGGCATAGTTCATTGACCTCGCCCCGTAGCTCCTTTTCAAGCTTGAGAACGGTTGACTAGGCATCGCTAAGTGCCTGCCTAGACGAAGGCTAGGCGAAGTGCGTTAAGGGTTAACTCTGTCACCCTGTCCATTTTAGGGTTAAATATATTTAAAAAAAGGGGGTATTGCGTGAGTACGAATTTACCGGTTACTTGCAAATGTGTGTTATCGTTATTTACTTAGTTTATAAGGTATAAATAACTGGGAATATTGACTGAAATAAATATTCAATGAAAATTTTAAAATATGCGGCAAATTATTGGTTTGTCTCACTTTTATGTTGCAACAAAGTACGGGTAGCCCTGATGTTTGGAATATAAAAAACATATAAATTGAATTCAAAATCATATTAATTTTATGAAATTTTGCGATTTGAGATTCGCCTTCGAGCATAGCTAACTCGATGAGAAATTGTTCGAGTTTATTTTTATATTATATCTTGAAAATGATTTGCATCGTGGATAAATTAAACTTTTAAACAATAAATTGATAAATGTATAATGATCAGTATTCAAAATTTTATTTCAAGGTTAAAGATTTCACATACTTAAACCACGACAAGTACTGCTAAGTATTAATATTCAATATTATCAAGATTTTTAAAGCGTTAGCGAGGAAAAATGTTATTTATAAATTAACGTAAACTAATTATTGTTTTTATACTGTTTTGTCTTCGGATCTACATTATTGTATCTAATTTTAAGTCAATCCTTTTGAAAGTACCTAGGCAAAAATGGACTAGAAAAATAACCTAAATATGTGTTTATGAAATAATACACAAAAGGTTTTTTAGAATTGTGTTTCCACAGAATAAATGATTATAGTTGGTAGTGCATAGGCTCTTGCTTGCACGATATAGACGAGAAGGAAGAAAATCGGTGTTGCCAGTTAAGTGATACAATGTAATTGTTAAGTTAGGCATACACTACAAAAATATTGACAAATTATGTTCAATGTATTGAACAATATACGTTGTTTTTTATTTCCTTTAATTTTAACAGGTGGTACTCGGGTACTACGAGTACGAACAACTTTTCTTATTGATATGTAGACATTTTGGAAAAGAAAAAATCTGCCATTCACCACATTTTGGTTAAGATACTTTACATATAATATGGAATGGCAGATTTTTTTCAGTGAAACTGAAATAAAAAAGTCTTTACCTTGACTTCCCAATTACTTAAAAGGGACGTACCAAATTCAACTCAAAGGACCGACTTAAGTGAATACGCCCAATAAATCGACTACTCGTAGCAGCACAATGAGTGAGGACGTGTAAATAGAATCTCATTTGTCACAGGACCAATCGAACCTTCCCATTTCTGGTTGCTTCCGTCACATATGACTATATGACAGAAACGGTCGAATGACATGTATATATTATTTATACACTGAATATATTTACCAATTTAGTACTTGCGATAACTCAAGACAAAAACTAAGATTTTTTTGTATTCTCCTATAGCATAGAATTTTATAAGAAAAATCTGTATACATAGAGCACGCATGAAGGGTATTTTATAAAAATATCCTAAAAATTATTTTTATAAAATTCTAAGTATAGGAGAATACAAAAAACCTTAGATACCTTTAGCCATTATTTACAAGACATATATTTTGGCAATCGTCTCCGCCTAAATGATAAAAATGAAGTTTTTTAATTGAACTAGAATCTAAACAGCGTTTCGTTAAGCATCTCTAAATTTGGTGGTCGAATTCATTTCGAAAATACCCAATTTTCTTAGATAATTTGTTAGAAGTCGAAATATGCTTATTGGTCTTGAACGTTTTCTCGTAAAGTAAGTATACAATAATGTAATAGATTCCCCACTAATTCTTACAAAACAAAAACATTAATATACTTTACATTACAAAAGAATGTGTTTTTTGTAATGTAAAGTATAATAATGTGTATAAAGCATTGGCTCGCGTGACTGCTTGTCAGCAGATCGAGTTTTAACTAACCTGTACTTTCGCTTATATATTTTGACTAAAAGCGTTTGCGTTGAACGAGTTACATAGTCCTGATAACCTGTCACGTCAGGATCAAGGAAATGTTCGAAGAAATTGTCACCCCTGCCAAAAGAAACACCCAGCATACTAGCAAAGTACACAGTCGATTTACGAGTCTCATAAACGCCGTCCTTGAGCCATCTCATTGGCTGTGAGATTTGTCGCGACCCGTTTGCCCTGACTGCCAAGTGCCACATGTCAAACTGACACTGATTCTTATTTGAAATTGAATTTATACGTTGTTCTAATTTTAAAAGCTTTCTGATTGACACTGAAAGACTGACATTACCAAAAATAATTAAATGCGACTTCGGAAAATGTTCGACATTGATATTTCAAAATGAATCTCCAGTCAAAAAGTTTGTTTATGAGTATCTTGTCTATTTAATGCGGTTTTTCTTTCTTTTGCAAAGATCTCGAGTTAACTGTATGCTTATTCTTTTTTTTCGTTTATAGCGCGATATCTTTAGTAATTTTGTAAACCGAATTCAAATGTTTTTTTGTTGGGTTATCTCCGGAGTCATATTTAAATTTGAAATAAAATCCATCTTTAAAGAAGTTAGATATGAAACGAGAAATTTTCATTAACAGTTTATCATGATCAGGCTTTTTTGAAGTTAGTTTTTGTACATTCATAGTTTAGTAGTTATTGTTAAAAAGGATAGCTGGTAGAAAAAGATACGACAAAAATTGGTAGTAGAGTTTATACAGACACACAGAACTTTGATTTATATGCAATAAAAAGTTATTGTACGAGGGTTGCTACTTATATATCCGGAAACAAAAAAACAAACAAACGTACACGGCTGAAAATAGTTTTATTGTTTTTCAAAGTATTCCCCTTGATGATCTATGCACTTTTGCATTCGCGTGAACCAATTTTTAAAGCACTTCTGCCACTCCGCCTGAGGTACCTCCATAACGTGTTGTTTGAATGCGTCGACAGCATCTTCAGCGGTCGAAAATCGTTGACCGCGTAATTTATTCTTTATATTTGGAAATAAATAAAAATCGTTGGGTGCCAAGTCAGGGCTGTACGGCGGATGACCCGTTAATTCCACATTTTGACCCTCCAAAAATAGAGTTGTTTCGCGTGACGTATGACAGCTGGCATTGTCATGATGAAGAATGATTCTTCGTCGCTGGTTAGTTTTACGAATTTGTTCAAATACTTCCGGTAAGCAAATGGTCGTGTACCACTCTGAATTAACCGTTCTACGGTTTTCTAGTGGCACTGTAGCTACATGGCCATTAATACCGAAGAAGCAGGCCACCATTTGTTTCAATGTACTTTTTGCACGAGTAACTTTCGTAGGGTTCGGCTCATTTTGAAACACCCATACCGTTGATTGTTGCTTCGTTTCGGGATCGTATGCATAGATCCAGGATTCGTCACCTGTATAGATGTTATAAACGGCTTTTGAGTCACCACGGTTATATTTTTTTAACATTTTATTGCACCATTCGACGCGAGCATGTTTTTGCTCATTTGTTAAGTTGTGGGGTATCCAACGCGAACAAATTTTTTTTACAGCCAAATAATTATGTAATATGCTATTAATGCTGGTCATAGAAATACCCAGAGTCGCCTCTATCTCGCGGTACGTAACATGTCGGTCGTCCATTATAAGTTTTCGCACAGCCTCGATATTTTGTTGTACAACGACCGATTTCGGGCGACCTGCCTTAACTTCGTCCGTAAGCATACTACGTCCACGATTGAACTCACTAAACCAGTGATACACAGTAGTTTTAGATGGGGCTTCATCACCAAAAGTTGAAGTTAGTTGATCTATGCACTGTTGTTGCGTTAAACCACGCCGAAAATCATAATAAATCATAGCACGAATATTTTCACGAGTGAGTTCCATTCTTGCTGCGAGATGACATTTAAAACCCGTCAAAAACAAAACACGAGCGTTAATAAGGAAGAAAAAATATACCTTATATACTTAAAAAAGTTCAAATTTTACCATGGCGGTCAAATATGCTATTTAAGAAGATTGTAATCCCGGTTTCCGGATATATAAATAGCAGCCCTCGTATTTTTTAACTAAGAGGACAAAAGTGCAAAAAAGAAATACTCACAGTTTAATTCGATGAATCGATAAGATCAATATTAAGGATAAAATCTTTCCAGTAAACATTTGTACTTGCGTAACGTAACGTAGGTAACCGCATTTTTTTGCACTTTTGTTACTTTGATTCCCGGTTCAGGTAAGATTTTCACAAATTTTCTGAATGCAGTCAGTTATTCATGTTAGGAAAATTAAAATAATATTTTCTTTAAGTAATATGACCTGTTCAAGATTTCAGGTAGTTTTCCTCCAGGGCTCATAGATTTTTCCCACCCTCTAGGTATAGCTCAATTTAAGTGTTCCCTACATGTTCAGAATTCAAATATTTCTTTAAATTGTGACAGTGTTACATTACGTACTGTCCCCAATCAAGTTAAATTGTTGTTTCAATTATAAGGACAAATGATACAACTAGTAGATTTTTAATACCGACAAAGGGGACGAACACACGCAACACAGTTTCGACAATTTTAATGTATACAAAGTAATTTGCACTGGCCCCACTCAAAGGTTAGAGGCTAGAGCTTTATGGGTCGTAGAGTCGTGTGTAACTGTAAGTTTTATAGTTGTTGCAGTTTATGACTTTGTCCATCGCCAGGGTTTGTGTTCAGCTGGTTACGTGATCGCCCTTTGTTGCAAGTTTAGATATATCAACATTGTATTGATTCGAGTAGCTATAGTATTTTCTCGTGTGTTGTTACAAATAGCTGATACAATTTTGATATAGCAATATATTTTAATTCAAAATAACAAACTCCATCGTTAATCAATAATAATAAAAGTATTAATCAAACATAGATTAAACTTGCAGGTACTTAATTAATAATTTTCCTGAAATTTCACTCATTTATATGAGCCCACATATCATCCACTTACCTCCCGGGATCTTTAATTAAGTTATCGTCCGATGCTGTCCAGTGGTCCGGAGCAAACTCAGAAGCTATCAGCTCGTGAAATTAACTATTCGATAGGCAAATAAATACTCGTGTTAAGATCGATTAGTAAATAAACTTGATATAACCAAAGAGAACAATGTATTTATTGTGACCTGCCGCCATTTTATTATATCTGGAGACCATATTATGTAGATGATTTATAATTATTTCCATGATAAAGCTTAGGTACCTATTTTAAGTGTAAATACAAAAGTAAGTAAGTTATGATAAAAGTGATTGAATTATGCCTAGCTTTCTATAGAAACTAAAAAGAGAAAAGAAAAAGAAGCAGCCGGAAGAGCAGGACATACTGTTCGGCTGTCACGTGTAAATAGACTGTTACTGAACCAGTGAGATACAACATTGCTAAACTTTTTTTTCATTTTGGTAGTTTGGCTTTTGTTTCATTCTGCTTTTCGCTCTTTCTCATTAGCGCATAATGTACGCGAGAGCACGCCATAACATCGTTAGTAACATAATCGCCATATTAATTTGGCGTACGTCAAACTGCGGCCTATATTTGCCCAAATTCAATCCTGCATCATCTATGTAGGTGCATTGTTGAAAATACCGAAACGTTTTTCGTGTTGCTAGTAGCCTTCCATAAATACTGATGTTAATTATAATTAGCCATTGAAATATATACAGTGACGACAAACTGAACTTTAGTAAAAAAATAATCGGAAATAAAATAGCGGCCCAGATTTATCCATATCACGCGTGCGTAACCTAGATGAACTAACGAAAATGCCAAAATGAGAAGAAGTTTTTCGTGGCGCGTATTTTGCATTTCACAAGAAAATACTGTTGTTAATTGGCTATTCATCATTTCTCCCCTATTTAAATAATCAGTGTCGACAAACATAACTTTTAATCGAAAAAAAATCAATTAAACCCCGATTCCACAGATTCGGCGTTGTTATCAACTTTAGTAATTAAAGAGTGGACGGCAAAGGAATCCCAAATTCCCTCCGTAGCGTTTTCAAAGAATTTTCAAAGTCCAATTTGATTATGAGAGGGAAGTTATTAATTGAAGTTTTAAACGGCGAAGTAAGCAGGTCAACGAATGGCTCGGGCCACTTAGCACAGTGAGTCGGCTTCGAAAGTGACAGGAATAGACTCTTGTATATTCAAACTAGGTAAAGTTTGTGTTAAAGCTTAAATTAAACTGTATCCGTTGCATGACTACAGAAGCTATCGTTTTCACAAAACTTGTCAAAAGTAAGACCGGCGCTGTGGCTGCGCAGCCTCTTCACTGCTATACACAGTCCTCTATAGACTCGTATTATTTGTGCGTAATCGAAATCTCATCCTTATCTTTCATTATTTTTGGCAAAGTGCATAAGGATATGTTTTGCCTTCATGGTAAAACAATTGAATGACTCTTTATTGCAATAAATCAAAGTTCTAATATAGTAGAAATAGACAACAAGCATTTGAATCACTATTTAACTATCACTTCCAAGTGCCATCAAGGTGGCAGCAATATGCCAGAAACCGATTTTTAAAAGATAAGCAAAATGTAGTTCACAATCGTTTTATGTTTTTCTTTTAGCTTTAGTATTTAAGTATTTTTAGTAAAATAAATAATTGTTGTATTGTATTGTTAAAGTGATAGGTAAATTTAAATAGTCCATTGTATAATAATAAAGTATCAGGTTCACAATAAATAAAGTTTACTTAGCATTTCATTTTAAAACCATTTTAGATATTATTTTTCTATACAGAAGGAGATATGCATAGTGTTATTATCGTCATAATAATATTATACAACACTTTCAAAACCTGCATTACTGGCCGCATACTCGCAGGATTGAATATCTATACCTACTATTATAAAGTTGTAAAAATGAAATGTCTGTACATTGAAGATATTTAAAAAAAATGATTATTATAGATATGGAGGTCATTAAAGCGAAAAATATTTTTTTTGGATTTTATGTATGTTTGTATGTGTCGTTGTGGCTTCATCACGCAAAATCAGCTGAACTGATTTCAACTATTTTTGGTACACGGGTAGCTGGGTATCTCCAGATAGTTATAGGATACTTTTTACCCGACTACGCTGAAGAATGAATGAAGGCTTATGACTTTTCTCCTCCGCGAACGAAGTTGCGGGCGCCTTCTACTTGTATATAAGTAAGTATGCATATAACAACTCAAGGGGCAAGATTCGGTCGCCAACTTCTGCCGCCAAAGTTTGAGGGGCGCGTAACGAACCGGCTCGGTATCGAAACAATAAACAGGAGCAAAACTGCCTGACCTGACATTAGTTGATTATTCTAATCTTGAATGTCACAGTATAAATGTATTTGACGACACAAAAAAGCCCCACTCTGAGGATATATGCAGACATTATTTTGCGGTGTGTGGTCCCAACTGATCCACACAGATGATTTAATAAAATATAATATCTCTCTGGCGGCACAATAAAACCTTAATATGTTTGAAATCCGATACACCATGTGAACATCAACCTATTCTCTGTTGTACCGTATATGGTAACAAGCTTAGTATATAAGCACCTCAATTTAAGCAATAAAGATGCATTATTACCAGGGCTCGGATAGTCGGATAGATATTTACCTAAACTTTCACGGTTGCGTTATTTTTCAATAGTATGGAAGCGGACTCAATTTAAGTTTATTAATAAAAAAATCTGACTATCTAAATAGACCAATAATGCAAACATAAATGCTTAATTCAATAAAATTTATATTATATCTATCTGAAATTATTTATAGATTTACTAAATGATATTTAGCTAATTCAGATGTAACTTATTTCATTGACGTAGTTAGTTAAGCAAATTGATGTAAAATTTTATCCTAAATGTAAAATAATGATTATAAAAACAACAACTATTTGTGTTAGGATAGGGGACTTAAACTAAAAGATGGCCATTCAAGAGTGAACCGGTAATTACAGGTTAGAGTTAGTGAGTGAGATAGCAATATTGCAGGTAGTTTTTCATATGAATCATGGTTCATTCGGGTATTAAATGTAATCAAAACCGGAACTTATATTATAAAAATTATATGTTTAAGGAGCCAACTCCATATTTGCTGAACTTTTTCGGGTGTTTTCCCAACTTTACGTAAATATCTATCCGAATATCTGACCCCTGATTGTTACATCGAGTCTCGTTATGTCTTATGTACGTACATACTCCCAACACTTCATGGCAACCCTGCCAGTCGGGTAGCTCAAGGCGGTCCAGCTACAGCCTCAGCCTAGACGCCGACTGAACCAACCAGCCAGCCAGCCACAAAGAAACGGCCACAAAGAACCAGCCAGTGTCATTATCTACGTACTCTCAACACTTCACTTTCCGCATCATAGGATGGACTGTCCATTTTGGAAATCGAGGAAGACCTATTTTCAACAGTTTACGGGTTGAAATTATGATTACGATACAACTATGGTTTCTTTTGGTATAGTTATGGTTTATTGTTTGCACTGAAATAGACTTGGTTGTCAATACAATTCTCGTAAAGGTTGGTAAGGTAGAAATTATTTAACAAAATGTTAGTGCTGCAAGCAAACGGTAACTAAATAACAAATCTGTGAAAGTGACTAAGTTTTTCTATGTAACTTAAGGCTAACTACTTCTACACACCGACTTTAATATATCTCCAACCGACAGGTGAAAGATTAATAGGCAAGAAGCGGACCTCGCTATAAATCTACGCTAAACTACTGAGATGGTATTTCACAAACCCATAAGTTTAGAATATAAAAAGTTATGAGCTGCAGTTGACAATTCAGAAATTTAGAAAGTAACTGATATGACCACCCATTATCGCTAATTCTTCAATATCATCAGAGACACGACTATCAATCAATCAATTCCTTCACGGCCGGCTTCAGGCACGATTACTGCTGTCAACCTAGATCTTGTCTTAGGTGAGCTATATAACTTTATATATCTACATCACCCTACTCATTGAGTGAAAACTTGAAGTTAGGCAAATTCTTCAGTCAAACATCGCCTGAACAGGAAGCCTCGCTGGGCCAGGCTGACTTGTATTAAAGTTTAAAGTTCGCACAATGTCGAATACCGACTACCCTAACAAGATTTTGGACAAACTTTGGGAATTCGACTTTAGTAATACCAAATTTCATAGCGCTATTTAGAAATATGCATCATTGAGTTGTTGACCTGTAGTCGTTGATAAGTATTTAGTTTGCCTTATTATGCCTGTTAATGCCGCAAGTCGACACCTGTAAGTAATATTTATTAATAAATAAAAAGGCATGACGTTATTGTCCTTGTCCTTAAAACCGTGACGTATGTTGTTAACTTCTAGCAATGTGGAATCTAAAATGGTTCATGGTTAATTGGGGAAATCACTAATTATCTGCATAAGAACTGTAGCTTAATGTATATTTTATCAATTAATTATCAATATAGAGACGGAGTTTTCCATTTATGATTGATAAAATCATATATGATTATAAAAACCTAGACAACCAGAGAGCTAAGAACAAGTTTAGGGAAAAATTACGAACTATCAAATATTCTTAGAGAAAAACTTGCTCGTGGCATGTTTTTATATATCAAAATACTTTTGTAAATTTTACTTCACAGTTCAGATATAGGGGTACAAAAGGTAGGTACCCTCATTGTTAGAATAGAGGTCCTCTAACGATTCTAACAGTGAGAGTACCTGCGCCTGTTCAAAGTTAGCAGCAAAATGTATTCAACGAGAGTCGTGGATTGTACTCGAGCAAACACATGCAGGCGCCAACTCTGCGTGCGCCCTAACGAAGCGCACCGAAGTTACCGGCCCCCGGCCTGGCTTACTGGCGTGCGGTAACGAATGACACTACTAGGGATTGCAATCCGGCCCGGCGGATCCGGTAATCCGGCCGGATCCGGTACTTTTTGGCGGCCACCGGATAGGTGGCTCCGTTACACCCGAAGAGACTGAAGAGACGCCACAAAAGACATACATACGGACTACCCAACCCAAGAAAGATGATTCTAATTTGGTGAACATTTGAGTTATAGGAAAAAAACCAAGAGTCAATATGATCTAGATCTAGTTAAGCTTTAAAGAAGGATGTCTTTCTTAATTATTCTTTGAGACGTTAATTTTGTTTTTTTTTTTCTTTTCAATTAACGTTATTACAATTATAACATGTAGCTTACCTATTATTTAAAGTGCAATGTGATGTGATTACTGATTAGCTTTCTTTATGTATGCTTAATATTATGGGTATTAAGGGAGTATCGATTTTATTATTGTTGATATTACCTCTTATAGTATTAATAAAGTTAATGAAATATTACGCAGTATAGAAGAAAAATGGGGTCAAATAAGTTAAAAGAACGATCATGAATCATGACCCAATACACCAAATTAGTGGTAAATTCTTAGATTTGGCAATTAAAATATAACAAATCCTATACTTAATACGTTATTTTGTTTATAAAGAAGATTTAATTTTGTTTTATTTACTATGAGACATGGTTACCATGTCTTCATATGTGGCTGTAAATAGGTCAATAATGTTATTCAGTTAAGGCTTAATTTTATTGAAGCAAATGCTTAAATTTTCATATTACTGTGAAACAAGTGGCCAGTGCTACTGATTTTTGACTGAATAAGGGTAATTTTTAGCGCTGAACTATTGATTCATGAGTTGATTTGCAAAAACAGCTCCGCATGTCTACTTTACGGCCAATAAACTAAAAAAAGCATAATGTTGGATAGACGCAATAGCAAAACTTCAATCCGGCCGGATCCGGCCGGATTGAGAATTGGACCGGATTGCAATCCCTAGACACTACCTACACAGTTACAGTTATTGATAGTTTTTTAGTTGTCTCCCTAAGGATTAATATCTCAAAAACACCGTTCGGAACACCTTTTGTAATAATAATAATGGTTAATGATGACTTGATAACAAGAACTATTGGATGGCAAACTAACAGTAATATTTTTTTAGGAAACCTATGTGCATGAACATATATGTATGTAAGGGATACAAACGTAGTAGACCAACTTCTAGGCCGACTGTACAGAGGACATAAACAAACTAACTGCATAATATTCATGTTTTCGGTAGCATACAATTTTAACTCATTCTCTCCAACGAAAAGAACACAGCGAAATTATATTTTACGGCTTTTAATAGCTTTGAATGTAACTTTTTTTCGGTTGAGCTCTCCCAATTTATCGGTGAAAGAAAACCTACGAATAATAAGTATCCGGTGGAGAATGTCCATTTCCCGAATATATTCATGAAGCCTGGTGAAAGTTGGGGATGCATGAAACTGCTTACCGAATAGGATAAGTTAGTAAATTGGTTTCTGTATTTTGCAGACCATACCTGAAACAAGATACAGAAAGATGTTAGTAAAATATTGACAAACTAAAATAACATGTTACCACTCGTCTCACATATATGTACAGTCAGCGTCAAAAGTAGCTGAAATGTTTACTACCGGCAGATATAAAATTGCCAACTAAAATTATCACTTACTGTGAAGTAAAACACACAGAAAAAGTCCAGAATTATTATTTTAACTTACACACCACCAGGTGGCTGCACCTGGAAAGGACATCATTGGCATACGTCAATAAATATTTATATTGACACATAGTTTAGAGATATCAGCGTAATTTCATTACGTGTCTTAATAGTACTCGCGAAGCAAGTCAGTCGCTAACCTCAATTCATGTTCTCTTTGATGATAGTCTAAATTTAATTTATATTCTAGTTTATTTTGTGATTGTCTACACTTATTAATATATTGTTTAGTTAGACAATGCGCAATGCAATGATAATAAAACATTGTTAACATTGCATCTTAGCTTAGTTTAGTGCCATCATTACAAACAGGGATCGTTACCGGTATTACTTTAACATGAAATATTTTACCAAACTCCCAATATTTTAAAATGATTGTTGAATTATATTTAGGTAATCATCATCAACTTTGAATTTAGTTCGTTAAAATATTAAAACCTCTAATAATAAGTGAGATACCTAAATTGAATACCGGTAATTTTGCATGAAAAGAATACCGGTATTCGATCCCTGAGTACAAAGTCTATAGATAACTAAATATCCCCAAAGCAACAGTTACCAAATAGCTTATTTTAAGAAGCGAGCTAAGACGGCGAGTACAAATTAGTATAGTCATTCATGAAAACCCTTAAAACGCGATCCGGAATTGTTCCCCAGGGAAATTATGGACTTAACACCTGACGAGGCTCAAATTTTAATGTCGACTCAGCCCGCATCCCTTAGGTTTCCGAATAAATTAACATGTTTTTGTTGTGACGTTTTGTTCTTCATCGAATTTGAATAAATATGAGGAGACAATTTGCGTGTCTACATGGAAACAGAAGAAACTTTTCTCGTCGTCGAAAGTAACAAACTAAAGCAAATCGTCTGCTTTCGTAAGCTTTTTTTTAATTAAAGGGAAGTAAAAGGAAGCACGCCATGAATTTTAACCACCGATGATACTTTCCCTAAGGTCAAAATTGGATTTCTTTAGGGAAATCTAATTGCGATATTGACAGAGTTGAATACGAAACTAAAGTGACATCACGATTATGTATTTTTTAGGTAATAATTTAGTGATATCACTTTCATATCAAGTCGAATTCCAATTCCAACCCTGTATACTCGTATGTACATATGAATCACGTTAAAGTGTCAATAACTCTACTTAGTACACATACAGCTATACATATGTACGTGTATGTAAAAGGATTTGAAGTAACATCTACGAGTAATCAAAAGCTTGCACAATGTATAATACCTGCAGAAAATTATACGTGAGGACTGTCAATGTACTCAAAAACTTCTGATTCATTGACAACTCTTTGAACAAACCATTCGCTAACCATAATCATCCAGTAAAAACTTCTTGTTAAAGAACGTTGCGAGACTTTTCCAAAAGCGCATCTTAAGGCGTGTTATCATTAAAGTTTTCCCGCAAACCGACCCTTATCGCCGTCCGGCGTCGTCTTGCCGTCGCAAACTGCGTGCAAATTTTGTGCCAAGTCCGAGCCAAGTCGCTTGTAACTGGTGCCTTCTGGCGTCTATCGCGTCTAGAGAGGTCCATTATAATTAGGCTAGAGCGTGTCACTGTCAACTACGCTCGTTAGCTGCAGTCTTTATACACTGTGTTAATCGAGAAGATTGTATGTTTACTCGCCTTTACACTACTTTAGTGTTGAATTATAATGGAACACGACTACATAGACATACGCAACGACATCGGCTCTAGTCAATCGCTTACAGCGAACTGTGAAATGTATGTAAATAAAAACGAATTGAAGAAATATGTTCGCGCATCACAACGCACATCAGAACGGTTGCACCTATTTAGCTAATTATTTTTTTGTTGTATCTGTAACTGTCAGGGTTTGTATGTAAGAAAATATAATAACATTTTAATGGAAAAGTGAAAATGAGAAGTGAATACGTGAGTGAGACAAAAGACATAGGTAAGTATGCCAATGCGAAGTCGGAATGAACAGCTAGTTTTAAATAATTTCGGGTGCACGAGCCCCTCAGTACCATAACGCTGTATTTCGAAATGATCATACAATCATACAATACAGACGAGATGTATCGTGATAATAAATTTAAACTGTGCGAAACTTATCTTTTGATTTCAGTTTAAAAAAAAGTGGATGTTTATATTGTTATATCTACAACTATCTTGTCTGTTTTTATACAACTATATAACTGCATTATCCTTTGATGATTACAAGTTCCTATTTATTTGTAGTAAGCATGTTTGAGAACTATTTTACCCAGCCTAAGTAACGCAGAAGACTAAAACGTGCGAGTTAACGTTATTGGATTTATACCTTAAAATCGGGTATAAATCTAAAACATCGCACGTAGCCTGTAAATATAATTGTTTTATCGTCCACGTGCTCCAGATATGTTGGTATGCTCGTAACAACATTAAATTGCACTCCGTATAGCGCCTGCACGTTTGTGTACAGCAATAAAAAGCGTTTTGCTCATAACGACCCGATTTTTTCTTTAGGAGCGCTGTCATTTACATTTTTTATACACGCTCAGCGAAACATAAGCGGCATGCGGAATATAAAACGAACATTACACGGTCGTGTATGTAATGAGCACCGGACATTTAATTTTATTCATATTATCAAACAATTTGTTCGCCCGGTACGTGACGAATTTTTCAGTCACAAATAGATTATAAAACGTTTTTTTTTCAACATTTATGAATTTATGCTTTAGTTTAATTAAAGCTATTCAACGTAACAACAAGGATAATGCAAATGTAAGCACTTGAACTCCATTATTTGAGTTCAAACGTCAAAATGTACCTATTTAAAGTTTTATCTATACTGGTAACAAAATAACGCCAAAGAACAGTCAAAAAAGGAGATAGGTGTCCACCCTGCCACTCAAACATAATTAACGCTTTCATTACATCATAGCATAGTACTCATATAGAAAACCAACAAATTTCAGTGTCTGTATTGTACACACGACTTTACAAAATCTCTATCCAGCTAAATATATAAAAGGGCGTAACTCACGCAAACCTCCAACCAAGATACTCTTACCACCAATGGTCGACCACCAGTCAGTTAAGTAAAAAGACAGTAAGTAAGTATAAACCATGTAGATACTTATTGAAATAAAACTTACTTACTTATTGAAACAGAAGAAAATATTATATCATGTAGATACTTACTGCCTTTCGGCTTGGGATTGTGGGTAAACTACATATTCGTATCCAGCGGCTAAGCGTCACAAATTACAGCACCCCAGGGCTCTGGCGTCACGTCTCGTGGATCCAACTTGACGGAACTATCTGAATATTTACAAAGTTGCACAGTTTCACTCTCGCTCGTTAGGGGCGCTTGTCTTCATTGTCTGTTGCCTGTTTGTCGTGTCCGAGCTGTTGGCACATGATTAGAGATTTACATATTACTCAGCTATCATATTCACAAAGGAAAAGTGATACTCGTACTTCTTTCGGTTTTCTTCTCAACAGTGGTCTCCTATTGGGAAATACAGACTCAAACTTGTCAAAGTGCCCTTGCGGCCTATCTCTATAATATTATACTATTGTAAAGTAGGTAGTGAAACGGGTTGAGTAAACGGGGAAGGACACTGCAGCGATGAAAAAAAATAACTTTACTTTTTGTATGTGTCTTTGAAGTCATCGCATCAACATCAACATCTTCTAGTACATAATGAAGTTCATCATTTCATTATTTCATTAAGCACATTTGTGATGTGACTATGACCCTTTGTCGCGCGATAAATATTAGGCACCTTTCTGACGAAACGTTTGGCTCAGTGGGTTGCACAACGGCCTATGAAACTGGCGGTCCCGGGTTCGAATCCCGGCCAGGGCAAGTGTTTGGGTGATGAGCACAAATGTTTGTTCCTGGGTCTTGATGTTTTCTATGTATTTAAGTATTATCATTTATCTATATATTATGTATATCGTCGCCTAGTACCCATAGTAAAAGCTTTGCTTAGTTTGGAACTAGGTCGATTTTTGTAAGCTTGTCCCTGTGTTATTTATTTTATTTATTTATTTCCTTTTAATACAGTGCCAGAAGAACCGATGACGTTGTATCGCGAGACAAGCGAAGCAACGGCCAGTTATGCTAGCCCAGCAGTGCTGTAGAAGTTCCCGGGTATACTCAGATTTTAAGACTCCTATAAATTCTTAGTAATCGAAGATGTCGCTTTTCCTTTCTTTTAGTCAAATACGGTCTGCATAATATGCCAGTATATTATGACCTGTGATCTCGAAAATATACTATTACGTTACATGCCAGGACTGAACTACAGATGCATTTTCTAAAGGACTACCCCTTGCGTAGGTACTTTCCCAGGGTCGTATTTAGTGGAGGCTACTACTAATTTTCCAAATACATTAAACATTTTTTTTTTGTAATTTCATTTGTGGGGGCCCCTCACTTGTGGAGACCCCAGGGCTCCAGACCCGGTTGCCCTCTCCTAAATCTGGCCGATCACGAATTGTCTCGGAATTGTACTGACTGCAGGAACCCAGTGACCAATATTAGGTACTTATTGCAAGTGACAAACTACAGTCAGCTACAGATGACATCGCAACAATTGTATGTAAATACGTCATCGTATCGTTCAGATATCATGGCCGATCACATTTGAATAACTAATGTGCACATCTGCAGGTTTAATGAATCTTTTAACCGTCAATCAATATTGGGTGATATTTCCCGTGAATAATAATGATTATCAGATTTATTAGGTGAACCATCATTATTTTGAACACAGTATTTTGTATTTACCATACCAATAATAACCTGTCATGTAGGTACCTACTACGTATACGTAATTGTATCATATTTTTAGGGTTCCGTACCTCAAAAGGAAATAACGGAACCGTTATAGGATCACTTTCTTGTCCATCTGCCTGTCACAACCCTTTTTCTTATGTCTGCGGTCCCTTGAAGCTGTGAAAAATCTGGCTTTTCAGTCGCGTTTAGCAATCTAAAGATACAGTAATTAAAAATGGAGTTCCCATACAAATTACCGTCTATGGAAAACGTATAGGGGGCTTCCAGGTATCCTGGAAACTGGAAATTTGCTATGAAGGTAGGTCATATAGCACAACCTCCGAAATAAATCTGATAAATCTTATTTTTGTATGTCTGAATATGTGTGTCAGTAACCAATATAAAATGACCTCACACCGCGTATATTTTGCTTAGGAGTAGGGCTCTGCTAAAACTGCATTATGACACTGCCGCTTTTAGCGTATATTTTGTACAGAACCCTCGGTGCGCGAGTCCGACTCGCACTTGGCCGGTTTTACTAAAAAAAATATATTTTGGTCTCTGTTTTTAATATATGGTAAATCTTAAGTCTTTACAAAGAAATATGTCAACATGGTTATCTACAAAAAAAAATAACTTAGAGATTTACTGTACTGATGTTCCAATAGTCTTAAACCCATATCAATAACAGAAAAGGCAAATTAAAGCCAGCATAAATATATTTTCGAGATTTTGTTGAAATAACATTATCAGTCCATCCAATCTCGGCATACAGGCATGTGCTAAAACCTAAAACCGATATTAACGCCACAGTAAAAACATTTTCATTTATTTACGCAGCACCGAGATCCAATAAATACATTATAGCGAAAAACAAAAATATATCGCAATCAAATTATTAACCGTTGGCAAGCATAATACGGAGCGCACCCGGTGCCTGCCAGCTATATGAATAAAATATCCGGCCACGCGCGTCGGATTTGCACTGCACAGTTTTATATGCGGGACATGGAGTCCGAGGATACTGTACTGCACGTTTTACAAACTGTGACCCGGTACTTATTGATTCTGAGAGCGGAGTACGTATAAATCGTTTACTTGCGTTGTTGGTGGTAGAATTTGTTCTGGTTTCGGTGAATAGGGCACGATTAACGATCCGCAGCAATGGCGTCGTCGTTCCTTTCAATGAAGTAGGAACAGCTGGACTTTGTGACATTACGAATAGAAAGGCTGGGGGATCGTTTATGAGGGGGGGGGTCAGAAAAATATCATAAATGATCACGATGGGGGGGGGGGGGGGGGTCCGAGAAGACATCAAGTGTAATTTTTTTACACAGCAGGAAAGTAAAAAAATAACGAAATTACTCAATTCATACTTAGTCCCAAAAATACACGTCATCTTGAATGGGGGGAGGGGGTAGCGATATATTCACCAAATATCACCAAGGGGAAGGGGGGGGGGGGTCAAAAGTAGGCTAAATATTTATAAATGTATATATTTCTGGACGAGCCCTGGTGTAATTTCCATATAAAAACTTCATTCAGTATCAGTTTTCTCTTTTGTCGTTCCTTCAACTGAAGATCGTGATTGTCATCGGGCAATCTATCTTCGAGTGAATCATTTTTCCTAGCTTTTACAAGCTCATGACCAGTGATTGTAAATTTGGTAACTCTTTTGGTACAGAGATCATCGTATTGCACTTTAGACGTGGAAAATACCATTTCAAACAATTAAACATAGTTAATATTGTCCACAGTAACCCTAATGCGGTTGAAATTGGCACACCTATGGCCCTCTACCATCACTGCCCCAAAAATTGTACAAATTTTTCAATCACTGCTCATGACTTTTGACATCTCACCCACTGGATCACGTAAAATGCATCTTGGTCTCCGACTTCAATACAGTTCATTCTGATTTATGCTGTACAGCTTGTCACTAATCGAAATCGGTTTATCGAAGAGCCGTCACAAAGTAATTGTTGAAAACATTCCGTACAGCCCTCATTCTTACAATCATGGGATAGAAAAACAGAAAAGGTAAGTCTTATGTTACTTTTACCTTAATATTAGAAATTATATATATTTTGTATTCATATGAGTTGTCAAATACATTAAGCAGTGTAACCGTTTGGAAATCTTTCAGAACCTCTTTAACCATCCACGTGGAAGAGACTTACACATAAGACATAACTTAAGACCGCACAACCATCTGCCTCCGCCTTGGCATAATGCCCCACAACCACTCCAAGAAAAAACGCAAAGTAAGTTTGAAAATCGAGTTTCAAATTGGACTATTGCCCAAATGCGCCATCCCTCACTTTCAGCACTAGCGTTTAAACAACAGCATTTTCCAACGAGTGTAATCCACTTAGCATAACTACAAGTGGTACAGTAATATTGAAAGAGCCTAACTTCCTATGAAATATGAATTAACCGGGTTGACATTTCAATGAAAACTTTAATTGTGTAGGTACTATTAATGTATTTTGTAATTATGGGTGTGTTTAGGTTTAACTTAGAAGACTACAATGTTGTCGCTGTCCATTAAAATGCCTACGTCTACGTCACTACTTCAACATGAAACTAGTAACAAATGTTTCAAAAAGAAGAACAAGAAGGGAAGATTTTTTAATCATCATCATCATCGAATCAGCCTAAGGACATTCACTGCTGGACTTAGGCCTCCCCCAAGGATCTCCATAACGACCGGTCGTGCGCCGCTCTCATTCAACGTTTTCCTACGACCTTCACAGATCATCCGTCCATATTGTTGGAAGCCTTCCCAAGCTGCGTCATCATCAAGGTCATCGACGTAGTTCAAAGAGTTGCTAAACTTTCATAGCGGTGGGCGGAGCACATAGCTCATAGGACCTTTGCCGCTGGGGCAGAAACGTGTACAGAACAACGCAGCGTGGGATTTTTTAATACTTATGTTACAGAAATTCGAGTCTACTTTTTAAAGGATATTGGCCTTGGCGTTTGATCTCACCTTATATAAAATGAAGACAACGTCTAAGATGTAACAGGCTGACCCGAAAAATACCTGTTTACATTTGCTTTAAAACCATCATGAACGAATATTTATAAAGAACTCGAATGCGCGTTCGCGAAGGAGAAAGAGTCAGAACGCGTCTTTTTTTTAGCATAGCCGGGCAAAAAGTATCCTTAAACCATATGTCCATATGTTGAAATAATTATTATTTTTAAATGTGTTATATAACGCGATACATATAACGTGAAAGTAAGTTGATCCGAGTATCACAATTACAGAGAGGTCATATATGGTGTTGAAAAGGATAAATAAATGCAAAACATGACTGACTAAGAAATTAAATTACGATGTCGTTATTTTGTTTGGGTACAAATTGGACTCAATAAAAAAATTGATTATTACAATCCTTTTTTTATTTTAATTCCGGTGGGCACGTTTCATTCCGATGGGCTGATTTTATCATACCGGTGTATATTATTCATTCCAGTGTGACTTACCTTTCATTCCGGTGTGATTAATAATTCCACGCTTAGATTTTGATCTCTTCAATCTGGAAAACTATTTAAGATCTTAGGTTTCCTTTTAGATATGATTAATAATAAAGTCTAAATTACATTTAAATAAAACAATTAAACGGATTACATCAAGTATATTATCTCATTTTAGTTCCCAACTTTATATACATACCTACATTTAAAATTCTCAAAAAGAAACAGAAATAATTATTTACACCGGAATGATACAACAAATGCGATCTGTTGAAATTGCCCTCGTACGCTTCTGTATCTGATTGATACATACGCCTATTTTACTATAAAGGCAGTACTCGAGTATTTACATGCGTACAATGACACCGAACAGAACATAACAACTTTAGCATAAATAAGGGTGAGTACGCAAAAGCGAGGACCGCTTCACGGCAAGATTATGATAAGAGCACTAGTGCTTACTCGTTCGTTGTACCCACACAAGGATAGGACTTGAATGACAATGTAACGATATGAAGATTGCTGGCGACATCAAAACAGATGACGATCGCAATAAAGAATACGTTTTATAGACGCATGCGTGAGATTATTGCTAGATGAAGCTTATTTTGCTACCATTTACGTTTATGAGTAATAAATTTATGATTTATTTCGCGATATGATGCGTTATCGTGTGGTTTAGTTAGTAACTATTGAAATACGATTTTTATTTTTCGTTTATGCGTGATGTTCATATTTTTTCTAAAATCTCAAATATTATATTCTTCAATTAAATAGACAGCGGCTACATATTTTTAATCTTAGGTGAAACATAACCACAGCCAAATATATATTTAATTAATATTTTCTTCTGTGTCCGCAATGATTACTCATTTAAATAAAACAATTTAACGGATTATATATCGCGTATCACGGATTATCTCATTTGAGTTCCCGACGTTTCGAAAGCTTTTCAGCTCTCCATGGTCACGGGTGGACTGAGAAAAAAAGGTGGAGGAAAAGATATCTTTTCTTTAAATATATTTAACTAGCTTCTGCCCGCGACTTCGTCCGCCTTAAATTCGTTTATCGCGGATAAGGGTATTTTTCCGAGATAAAAAGTAGCCTATGTCCTTCCCCGGGACTCAAACTATTTCCGTACCAAATTTCATCCAAATCGGTTCAGCGGTTTAAGCGAGAAGAGGTAACAGACAGACAGACAGACAGACAAACTTTTGCATTTCAGATTCAGATTCAGATTTATTTATTGGTAAAAGTCAATATATTTTACAAGTCAGAAAAGAAAAAATATAAGTATAATTTTACAAGTTAAAGTGTTTAGTATAGTTTGTTGTTTTTAATTTATTATTATTGTTTATAATATTAGTATGGATTTTGTACCAAGGAAAATCAAATGGCGCCATTAAGTTATAAAATAATGCATAATAGTATAAAACAATAATTCCTATCCTGATAATAACAGATTAAGAACTATCAATTGATAAGAATCATTTATTATAGATTATTTGCAGGTTACTGATTCGAAAAATTTGGATTTTTTGTATGTGTCGTTGTGGCTTCATCGCGTCAAAACGGCTAAACGGATATCAAAAATGTTTGGTACACGGGTAGCTGATGGTTAAAGGATACTTCTTACCCAACGACGCATAAAGAAAAAAGGAAGGTTATAATTTTTTTTTCCTCGGCTGACGAAGTGGCGGGCTTCTAGTTAATTATAAAACAAATACTTTATTGGTTGGAAGTGTTTAGAAACAAGTGAAAGTTGAGACCTCCTAGTTAGTATACCGAATACTTGTCGCATAAATTACGAAACAGTATTTCAATATTTATGACTACTAACTGTTCCTTACAATTCAATTTATCTATCTATACTATTATGAAGTTGTAAAAATGAAATATCTGTACACTGAAGATATTTAAAAAAAAATATTGTAACCGGACTATTTGGAGGTCACTGAATGGAAATATATTTTTTTTTGGTTTTTTGTATGTTCGTATGTGTCGTTGTGGCTTCATTACGCAAAATTGGCTAAACAGATTTCAACTATTTTTGGTACACGGGTAGCATCACGGGTATATCCAGATGGTTATAGAATATTTTTTACCCGACTACGCTGTCGACAAAAGAGAGGATACGACTTTTTCTCCTCCACGAACGACGTTGCGGGCACCTTCTAGTAATATCAATAAATGCTTTTAATTACTCCGCCTTATCCCTCCAAATACAAAAATCCCCAGTAAAGTAGTGCGGTGCTCAGAAACAGGGGTGACTGCTGGTTTCCATTAATATTGTATGGAGCTACGTGTTCTGATTACACTTGGAACTAGTGTTAGGGGCGCGGAACCTCTGGGATAAATATAAAAGTAAGTAGTTCGTAAAATAGTCTATACGGCTACATTTGAATAGAAACGTTGATACTTGACGATATGCAAAATAACTTGCAGGTGCAAAATTTTCATTTTTTATTTTAATTAACACTAGAAAGCGCTCGCAAGTTCGTTCGTGGAGGAAAAAAAGTTATAACCACTCTTTTTTCGAAAGCACAGTCGGGTAAAAAGTATCCTATAACCATCTGTGCATACCCACCTACCCGTGTACCAAAAATAATTGAGATCTGTTTAGCCGATTTGGCGTGATGAAGCCACAACGACACATATGAACATAAAACGTACAAAAAAAAATTGTATCGATTCAGTTACTTCCAAATAGTCCGTTACGATAATATATATTTTTTTGAAAATATCTTCAATGTACAGACATTTAATTTTTACAACTTTATAATATTATAGACAATCGAGCCTTTGTGTTCAATCGAACCTGTTACCTGTTGGTACATAAGTGACAAAGATGCGGACGATAGACCATGCTGATAAATCCACTCTCCTCTAGAAGACGTCCAAATTATATTGTTCGGAATCCAAAATAAAACGAGCTATTGATCCGAATACCAAAATCGTAAGAAAGTTGGGTGAAAAAAAAATTCTCAGTTACTTTCCAGGTTCCACATAAGGTAATACATATAAAAACGATGATCTTTACATTATAGGAAATAACTTATCCTGTTGGGACATCTTCGCTTTCAACACTGAAGCTCAATCAACGGTACATTAAAAAAAAAAAAACATTTTAAGGTTACTCCAGTCAAACGACCTTGGACTCTATTCAGCATACGCCGGAAGCACATAGCATTTACATTTCAAATGATCTTCTAGCTCATTCTCACGCAACACATTGCATGTTAAAGCGAGAGAGAAGACTACGTGATGTTTAAAATGCATAAACACGAAACCGCTGCCCCGTGTCTGTACAAACTGCAACTATTTGCATGGGTCTCGAGGGTTCTTTGGCGACCCGGAGATCTTTCAGACATTCTAATAAGGGTCGTGCACTGGGATTAGGGTAGTTTATATTTTAAAACAGTTTTAGTGGTACTCGTAGGATCAGGGTTTCCTATGGACCAATATTCGTAATAATATAAGTATGTAACTGATGGCCAATGGTCAGAAGTGTGTCTGTGCAAACTAGGTACTATTGCTTCGAAGGACTTGATATGTAACGAGTTAAAACTAAATTATATACAAAACGAAATAGGTTTTGTGTAGTCTTTAATCGTCAAAACAGCAAACAAACAACAAAATGACACTTGAAAAGCCCTGTACAGTTCCGTAACTTCGCCTGAGATAACTATCTTCGCCTATTTTTAAAAAACTTCACTCATCGTAAACGGCGTTAAGTTAGCCAGAATTGATGCGAGAATATTGCCATGCATAAAATACACTTTCTATTTAGTAGTTTTGTGTGGAACCTGCCCTAATCGAGGCGGGAATGTCAACTTTTATAAAAATACGCGAAGATAGGTATCGCAGGCGAAGTTACGGAACTGTACGTACGCTACTTTTAACTAGTTTAAATTATGCTTCATTTTCCGAATAAGTTTCGCGTGCTCTGCCATGCGTGTTTCGGAATCCCATCAACTATATCCACTAAAAAGTGCAGTGATTGAGTCGCACACAAACTTTAGCGGCCAACAAAAAAAAAAACTTCAAAACCCTCAGTGCCTGGTCCCACAATTCCCTCACTACCCTCCACTCTTGGTGACCATTTGTTAACTTTACCCCACAGGAGTTAGGGTATAAAATCGGCAGTTGCACTACAAGTCGTCCAACATAGGTTAATCCGATTCAATTTCCTCCATATTAGCCTGTACGCAAAACAACGGGGTCCCTATTCTGTATCCGTTCAAATTGATACTCTCTTTGTAATAGATATTGAAACCGTATGAGCGGTTGAGCTGTCACGGGTCGAGGATTTCACGGGACGTTTATACTGTTTATGTGACAGGTCTATTCTTTAGACACGATACGTTCGTCATTCGGTTTTTGAAATTACTTTGTTGCAGGCGCCACTTTCGTGAGACGAATGACAGCACGTGTGTAAATCTACCAATCACAGAATTGGACTTGTACTTCTACACAACAAGCATATTAAAATAAAATATTAGCATTTATTAGCATTTCAAAACACAGAGGGCTCTACTAGTGCTAACTAGATTGTGTTCGAAAATTTCAAGCCACGTACGTAAAGTTGCGATAGCTCAGTTGGTCAGAACACTTCTGCGTTAATGAAGAGAGGAATTTAGTAGGTCGTGTTGATCTTTTCCTTTACAATCGAACTCTGCGTTATAACAATTTGAATAACAATTGTCGTATTTCCAAATTTATAGAAAAGCCTACTTCCAACAACACAATATTCATATTCATTACAAATATACTATGAATTTGCTGGTTGTGTATAAAAAATACTGAAATTACATATAATAAATAGTATATATGATGCCACAGAACTTGGCATTTAAATCTCATTTCCCCACTGCCAGGAAAATACACATGTAGCCGGCGACAGTGTTTTGCAGTTTCTTCGTCATTTTACATTACACGACTCTAATGCGTCATCGATATTTAATAAAAGTGTTTTCATACTGTTTGATGTCTTGGTTCGAATTTGAAGCGATCATGCAAACGCTCGACCATTTCCAGTGATGTTAAAATATTTACCCGAGACTTAGGTACATTTGCATGTCCACGGATTAAGTCTACGTTTGGTGAGCGCCAGCGCAAACTGGCTTACTGACTGCCGAAGTTCAGATGTTAGGGTTACTGCAAACACGAACTTCCTAATTTCGCTCGAAATTCTGAAGGTGAAGTAAACATTTTAAATAAGTTGATGCTTTTAGAAATGAAGGGTGGATTCCGAAGGATACCTTTAACTCTATAAAGACGCAGTGCAGTGAACTCAACTACCGATCAGCTACTTTTATAGAATCAAGTGCATCATGAACATGATAACAAAGATAAGTAATTATGCCGAAAAACAAAATTCTAAAATCAAAATCATAATGAAAACATGAAGTGATTATTGTCATTTTCCTCAACATAAGAGATTTTTACATCTATTCATTACGCGTACAGCGCAGGTACGCGATGAGGAGTAAAAGTCAGCTAACATTTGTAATTTGCTAAAAAGTGCAAGAATAATTAAGTCAAATTAAAACAAATAAGAAAAAGTAAAGTATTTATAAGCTTTTTTGTATATTTTGCAATATGTGTTTTAAAGATTTTACCACATACTAGAATAGAATAGAATAGAATAGAATAAAGCTTTATTCAGGATAACACATCATAACAAATTTAACATGACATAATAGACAATACAATGTAAACGAGAGATGTGAACCTAAAATGGTCTCCACTCAGCAATGCCGTTCGGCTCGGTTAGGTATACCACAGCCAACGGCGCTGGTTTTCTGTGGAGCCAGCGGGTCGGTTGTGCAGGATAGCATACTGTGCGACTTGTTAATGGGAGCTCAAGTGAAAATATATATCTTATATGTATATATATATATGAAGTAAATTTTATAAGTATAATATAAAGGTAAATAGTATTATAGACGAATAATTACAACGTCGGTAGGCGACTAATCTGTGACGGTACATTGTAGATAACCTATTACTTTGTTTTATTTTAAGGCAACAGTAGATTGAGTGTCCATAAGATATTTTTTACTAAATCACCTATTCAAACAGTCTCTATAGTAATAGTAAGGCGACATGACAAGTGACACGCAATAGGTGCCCAGCCACCCCTTGCCCGAGGGCCCGCCAGTATCGAAGTTCGCAGGCTGCATGAAATTACGTAAGCTCGCTACAATTTTTCAATCGAGTATCGCTCGAGGCGAAATCGCTTCGACGCCGAGCGCTAAATTGAGGATGTTTAGTAATAATTTAGGAGGATATATCGCTCAGTAAACATTTTCGGCGTACGCGTGTTGGTAAACGCTTATCGGTGTTGGTAATGTCGGGTGATTTAAGAATTAACACGTTAGATTAGTGTGCGCAACTTGTCGAAAAGTGCGACCTATTTCTGTCTGTTGTATGTATTTTATTCCAAGTTGAAGATTTTGACAATGACGACATTCTGCTTTGGAGTAGGGCTCTGCGTACACTGGATTTTAATAGATACGGCCGTTTTTAGCATATATCTTGTTCGAACCCCTCGGTGGGCGAATCCAACTGGTTTTTTAAACGCTTGTTATTTAATACGCTGTAGCTACTAGTAAATACTTACAATTTAAGCTGCAAGTAATGCCGACAGTCGATTAGAATCCAAAAGGATTCGCATGTCGTCGGAGAGCGGGGCAAGAACTCCTTAAGTGGTGGTAATTTTGGCTATGGTAATAGTACTTTTAGAAAATAACTACAACAAGTACTTCAAGGTGCGGTGGCACCATTTCTCCCAAAGACTAAGAACCTAAGCGAGTTATTAACCTAGTAACTCAGCGACGCTACTCGTAAAGGTGCGTCCACACTTGTATCATTTGCTCGTATCCGATCACCGTGCCGTAGCATGACTGCGTATCGCGCTGCTTGGACGCTTACTGTCGGCGCGCCGATAATGCCGCACTCTTACGATACAAGTGCGTGATACGCGTAGCAAATGGATTTCGAGTGATCGGATCGGCGCAACGTCCAAACGCGTGATCGTGACACGCGATCATCCTACGCGACGATGATCTGATACGGGCAAATGATACAAATGTGGACGCACCTTAAATGGTGTTAGTGCACAAACTATCCAACCTGCATTCAACTCAACAGTTTGACAGGGATCTGAACCGGTATTTTTTAAATCTTCTAAAAAACACGCTATTTCTGGAATGTTTTAAAACTGTATTTAGAAAAAGAGAAAATAATCACAAAACACCTGACTCAAGTTCTAGGATGTTAATAAAATATACGAAAATCAAATAATTGAACGAAAAAAACGAATCGTTATTTCGGATATTTTGTATGAAAAAAATACTGGTTCCGATCCCTGGTTTGAGGGGCTATTAGGCAAGGCTGTTTCCACAATTCTAACAGTTTTGCGTTATATAGTATTACCAGTTGATACGCTAAGTGTCTGTCATTTTTCAGAGAACAGATAATTCACCTTATACTAGGAAGTTAGCTTTGCTTTTTATTACTGAATTAAAATTGACTGCAGTTATTATTAGTATAGAATCTATACTAATAAAAACTGCAGTCAATTTTATATAGTTGAATCATCGAGAGCGTGGAATTGCATATGTAGTAGTATTGTTTGTTTACAGGCATTCTATATTTGAATTTTCTATTTTCTTGTACTATCAGCATACAAAGAGGTTGTTATATATATATATATCGAAGAACTAAAAACAAAAATAATGTCAGTGTGAAATTGTCAATATTATTTACGTTGTGCGTATATTTTTACATCTGATTTGATTGTATTCTCAATTAATTATTGTGTCCGCCCGTACGACTACGAATAATTTCTATATTTTAAAAAAATATGGCTGTAAGTAATTTTGGTCCTATTGAGAGTCAAAGTAAGGAAATAATTTTCAACTGTTATAAATATTTTGAAAATGAACTGACGAAAAATTTAAACTTGCCTTACACCGCTGCCCAGTTAGTTGAAAAAGCTACAGGTGTTTGTCTCTCTACTGTTTATAACATTGTGACTGAGAGCAACAGCGAGAAATTCGCAACAACAAAGAAATTCACCTCCCCGAAGAATATAAAGTTGCGTCCTTGTCCGTCATCAGCAGTAGACGATTTTGATCAGGAAGTCATCCGGAGAACTATATACAATTTTCATCTGTCCCATAAGCAATTTCAAACCTTAAAGGGCTTATAGATTACAAATTTGGCATTTCCACCTTACGAAAACAAATACAAAAATTAGGATTTAAATGGAAAAAGACCGAGGACAACCGAAAAATATTAATGGAAAAACACAACATACGACTGCTAAAAATAAATTACCTTATCAAAATTGCGGAATATCGATCTCAAGATAGACCACTAGTTTATACTGATGAAACCTACATCCACACTTCACATGTGTCCGGAGAAGCTTGGACCGATGGAACAGAATTTGGTGTAAAAAAACAAATCAGTACAGGCCAGCGGTTAATAATAGTGCACGCAGGAGGAAAAGATGGTTTTATTCCCAACGCTTTGTTAATTATAAAATAATTAACATGCTAGCGAATAAAAGAAAAAAACAGAGGACTACTACTTATTCCACTTCTTGGGTATGTCATTTTATTAAGTTAAGAGAAAATTATTCTCCTTTTGTTGCAAACGGTACAACCACTACAAATGCAATTCCATCTTCTCGATAATTCAACTATACTATAGATCGAGAAATATAGAGCTGCATGATATAATTGAAAAAAAAACCGGCCAAGAGCATGTCGGACCATGCTCTATGTAGGGTTCCGCAGCCGTTCATACAAAAAATATGCACTACAGATGAAAACATACGATATGAAAAAGTAGACTAGCAAAAGAGCGTATCTCCACGGCACTTACGTCGTTTTGCTCGAAAGTGCAGTTTTTTGGCAATAATTTAAAAAAGGTATATCCGATCATGATAAAAATATTTTTTGTTGAAAGGATTAATTAAGCTATATCATTGTATTTTTTCATATTTTTTGGACATAAGGTTTAGTAAATAGGTAGGGGCGGGAGACACAATTTATGTTATTTTCGGAGCGGTTACCTACTTCACTTGAGCAAAAAACTGCTTTGAAACCTTAAAGTGTTTTTAAAAGAACTGTCGGAATATTTGCCAATAGATGATACTCACTGTAATATATTTTGTAACTACCAAACTAAGCAGCGGCTTATACAAGACGCCTATACGCCAGATTTCAACAATATGCATCTTGTTAGGTTTTGAGTAAAATGCCTGTGACATACGAACGGACGGACAGACATGGCGAAACTATTAGGGTTCCCTTTTTGCCATTTTGGCTACGGAACTCTAAAAATGAGCCATTATATTATCGTCAAAACAAACATAAAAATTAATCTATCCTGTTTAATTAGCATCTAAAACGCGCCGTTTATTACAAATCATAATTTTAGTAATCGCTACCCCATTTTTCAGCCTTAATTCCTCGCCCCAGCAATGTCCCGTTTTCAGACAAAAGATTGATATATTTTCTCTTTTTATTAGGTTAAGAATGATAAATATTTCCACGCCCCACCTTTTTGGGAAACGTTGATGTTTCATAATTATGTTCAGAGATGCACTTCGCGAAATGTCACTTGGTTATTAATCATAATTGGAAACGTTTTTCTGTCAAAAACAAGTTTATTTCATTTTCTTTTTTCGGTGTCCCAGTATAATAGATTGCCGAAATGATATTACATTCTTGAAAATATTTGAGTTTATGTAACCGGAACCCCTCAAACAGGTGATTTTTTGTTTGTGGCCTAATTTCTCGCCTGATGCTCGTACGAGTTTAAAGTCGTAAGAAAGTCATATTTTGTAAACGAAGCGTCTTTGAGACTTGCTTGCAAATTACTTAATTATTATTTTAAAGTTGAGACAGTAAATTGCAGGTACCTGTAAGTCTTTATTTAATGCAAAAATAATAAAAAGAAACCTAATTTTAACAGGTTGTTTTTCAGCGATTGAAAGGACAGTTCGACGAGTAAGTCTGTAATGAAAATTATCATTGATAGCCGAAGTTAAGCATAACAGGAATAACTTATGTTCACATCATACGAACAAGTTACAGGTAGGTACAGATCGATCCCAAACACGATCATAATTGGCAGAATCACGACTACGACATGGTGACAGTCCCCGCGGGACGCGTGCGATACTACCACACTCGTAATATTACCGTGTTACATAGTGTTGTACAGTCAACCGCAATAATATATTGGAATATCTTACTTACAAAAAAGCTAAAAAGCATGTGGTAAACACTTACAAAAAATGTTAATAAGCAGCCTTCCCGGCTAGATTCTATCCTGAATGTATAAACTTATCCTAAATATCAACCTGAATTAGATTCAAGAAAATCTTAACATTAGAGTCTAAGCAGAAGATTGTAGATGTTTAGTGAAATAAACTGATTAAATATATACATTTTTTTACTTGATCTGTTAGTCCAGTTCTTGGAGCATTATACCACTGGAGATCGCAAGCCGTGTCATTACCGAACAATTTTTTCATGCATTTTTGCGGGGGGTAAGATAAACACGTACGTCATTTCTACAAACGCACACAATTTAATAAAATCACCTACAAAAAATACTTTGACAGAGGGGTATATATCCGTATGGCATCTTCAATGGTTAAATTCTCTAAGGTCGAGTTAGGACTACAACAGTACTCATTTTATGTGGAAGGTACGACTAACAAATAGTCTATATCAGCAATCATTTTTAAATATCTTCAATGTTGAGACATTGAGTTTTTACAACTTTATAATAGTGTAGAGAAGCAATTTTACGACAAAATTGATTGATACAGCGACATCCGTATTGCGTTATACAAATTAACAGTGATTAATTATAAATTATAACTTCATATGATACGTTATATACTGGACAATTATCGAGGTAAACTAAACCAACACAAAATGGTCGCCGCGCTCAAATGAACCAATACAGCGACATATTTGTCGTTCGACTTTGAATTATATACTTATTGTTTGTAAGTCGTTTTGCACATGCTGTAAATATCCGGTATCCTGTTTCTGACCATTATTTACTTATTCGTATTAACATTGAACGTTACATAGAATTGACGACATATAAAGTTATAAAAAAATTGTACATTTTATTGAATAAAAAAAACTGAAACGGAACTATTTGAAGGTCACTGTTGCTTTTATTGCTGTTTATTTTTTGTATGTTTGTAAGTGTTTTGAGCCATCATCAGGCCTAAACAACTAAACATATTGCAACTATTTTTGGTACACGGGTAGCTGGGCACACAGATGGTTTGAGGATACTTTTTACCCGACTACGCTGAAATAAAAAGAAGATGTTACGGGCACCTTTTATATAAGTAGTAGTACTAATATGCCTTTAATAGATATTATGCATAATAGATGAATTTATTATTTGTAAGTTCAGGAAAGTTGTGATTTCGAACTTTAATTTTATTGTTTATCTATTACACATAACATGCAAGAATCTGAAATAAATCATACAAAACGCAAAAATTTTAAAAGTCTATCAATCAAAAAATAACTCAATAGGCATAATGTATTCACTCAGCAAAAACGAAAGAATTCCAAATTCAAACGTTACAATTATAAAATGACAGGACTATAATACAGTCTGATAACTGAAACTAGCGCAACAATTATGCAACTGTATGAATTACTAGAAAGTGCCCTTATAACGCCTATCAGAAATTTAAAAAATCTGTTCCTCCGTTTTGGTCACTGAATCAAAAAATATTTATGTTTTTGCTTCATCACGCGAAATTGGCGGCGAACTTTTTTTGGTACACGGGTAGTCGGGTATCCATAGATACTTACAGGATACTTTTTACCAGACTATGCTAAAGAAAAAAATTGAGGCTATGATTTTTTTCTCCTCCACTGACGAAGTTGCGGGCACATTCTAGGTTTATATTATTACAAACTTCTTTTTACAACTACCTTATATTGCAACCACTACTTTTCAGAGATATAAAAAAAACAAACAACTGAAATGATAAACGATCGCTTATTTCCAGTTGGCAAATCAGAGAGCCGGGTGAGCGGTAGTGGCTTTCCGTGTTGAACTAAAAAGGGGAAACAGGGCCAAATTAATAGTAATTTCGTCGATACGATGTGTTAATTGAGTTATATTGGCAGTTAGTTCATTAAATATCAAGGTTTATATTGGCCTCTGATATAACAGTTAAAAAGCTTTTTTTACCAAACTCGCAGGAATTGTTTTCCAGAGCTTATATAATAGGGTTTTTTTTATAAAATGTGAATGCAAGTTTTCATAATCTGTTTTTATACTACATGGTTAGTACTTAGTACCATACAAGTTCTTTGTATAAAAACTGATGAGCGTGTCGTACAAGTACTATGTAGATTAAAAAACAGGTCGAGAAAAATCATTAATTACTTTATTCTCACATAATACATATATCTTCATAATGGTTAAAATTATTTCACCGGGCGCTTTTTACATATTCATTAAAACATATACAATTGCAACCAGTGAAATGGGTGAAAATACGAGTAGGTATGTGTTAGGTATGAGTAGGTATGGGTTCTTCTGAAGCAAAAGGTACTCAGATGTCCGTTTATTGGAACTTGCAATATTTTTCACAGTAACAATTGCCCATTACAAAATAACACAAAGCTCGATACAGACAAATCATAATTATAATATGCCCACAACTTAATCGCGGAGTAGAAAAAGTCATATACCCCTCTTTTTTCTACAGCGTAAACAGGTAAAAAGTATTCTCTGTGGATCTCAAACCCGTGTACCAATAATATTGGAAATCTGTTTAGCCGCCACGACACATACAAACGTAGAAAAAACGATTCAGTGGCAAATAGCCCGAAACAAATATTTTTTTCAAAATTTCTTTTATATACGGACATTCAATTTTATGACTTTTTAATATTTTATTTATAATAGTTTACATTACTAAATGATAGTGATCCGATGTAGGTAGTTATAGCAGGACACAGGTAAAAAGTAGCCGTTCAAAGCTCTTAAGACTTTAACCAAGAGGCTGACATTGCCTAATCCGCGTGCCTTATTGTGTTGTGCTGTAACTTTCTCATTTTCCGAAAGCCTTGCTTGGTAAAAGTCAAGAATTCAGGTGGTGATCTCGTCGCTCTTCATCCTTGGGGATTTCACGCATTGCGCATGCTTTCACTGGAGAATTCCGCGCGTATGTGTATTCACTGGGGTCGAGCAGGGCTATTGATAGAAGAAAATCAAGCTTAAATTCTTTCATAATATATTTTTATTGAAACTTGCACAATTTTCATAGATAAAAACAGAACGGTATTCAAAATACTTTCTCCTGTTTCCGATTATTACTCATTGAAATAAAATGAGATAATATACGCGATATAATCCGTTAAAATGTTTTATTTCAAAGAACGGTATTCAATTTCACATTTTAATAGGATGAGTTACTTGCGCGGTTAGAAGATTGCCGCCATTAATAAGGACTTACTCAATATGTTTGCTGTTATTATAGCAAAGCATTTGTCTTCTGCTCTTCCCTGTCTTATGATTAAATATAGTCGGGAACAGAATCAGCAAAAATAAATATGGGAACAGTTAACAAATATAACCTCTTTCAAAATATTCACTCCATGAAGCAAATAGCAAATGACAAGGATAATAAATAAACAGATAATAGAGATAAGATTGTCTATAAGAAATCGCTCTTTAACGATAAATCCGCCTATTGTCTACCGTATTTTATATTAAAGTTCTATTGTACTGTTTTTTTTTTGTTGGTGTGAAATAGATAATTGTTATGTGCGTGCGTGTACAGACATGACAAGACAAGGATAATAGAGACTCTTTAGAAAATCATGCCGAGTCTTCAAACTACTCATGAAAGTCCTGAAGTAGGTATATTTCATAAACAAAAACATGGAATGAGCATTACAAATAGTGGAAATGCCGTAAATAGGTCAATCAGCTAATTAAATTGCTCCTTCTCGTTCGTTAAGCCGGCCGAGTTACGAAGTAATACAGTTTTCACGTCGTCGCCAGCTGTCCGAATGCCAATCAAATTAGGGCCGATTATCGAGCGATGGCGATCGGGCGGAGTCATGCTTGAAAACATGGACAACATTGATCGCTGCGTTTTTCCTGTGGCACGTTATTTTGAGATAAAAATAAATTTTGGATAGTGCAGACTAAAGGTACGGACAGACGTGCTCATTACTAGCACGAAAGCATGCTTTTATTGAGCAAGTGCTCATTAGTAGCACGTGTGTAACAACATTGCTAGTAATGAGCATGCTTCTTTAGAGCATGCTAAAAAATCAACCGACGTTTGGTTTTCGAGCATGCTGCCTTAGGCACGGGTAAGAAGGGGGCGTGCTGCACACAGTCCGTACGTTTCCTTTGAGCATGCTTATTTTATGAGTATGCTTAAAAGAAGCATGCTTATCGCTGGCAAATGTGAACAGTTGCAGAGCATGCTAAATTTAAGCAAGCTCTCCGTCAAGTCTGTCCGTCCGTACCTTAAGAGTGTAGCACAATATGTTATTTAATGCAGCTATTAATAATGTATTATTATTATTTTTAAATCACCATGTCATGTTTATTCATAACAGGGAAACAATGTACACGGACTTACAAAGCAATATAAATAAGGTGGATGTTCTCATAAATTCTGCTTCATCTTCTGAACTAACTTGATCGCCGAATTCAATGTCCTCATCCAGACCATGCACAGAAGAGACCACAGTCTCATTGTTGCGCACTGTTTCTGGGAACTCTCCATGTCTTTAGATTTCTTGCTTCGTCAGATCAATCTAGTGCTAAGTTTACTAACTATGCTTGTAAGCCTTACCCAACAAGCAAAGATGTCGTTTAAATAAGCCTTTATACGACATTTTGGTCACATAATTGTTTTATAGTTATTAACTTAACTATTTGTCGTATAGACGTAATACATCTGCCGATTAAGTCGTCTGACTAAAAAGTCCAATTACAACGTCCAATAAACGTTTTTGTAACCAAATTATACGACGATCACATAATGGTTTTTATTATAACGTTTACTTAGCATAGGTCTAAGTCATAAAAACGTTTCAGTCGTTAAAAGGTTTTAAATAAAAACAATTTTGTCATAACAAGGACATTATTAAAACAACTAAACAACTTTTTGACCTATAAACGTTTAAAAAATACCTTTATACGATGGTTTTATTGTGGTTTTATGGATGACTTCAATATGACACTAAGTTATTAGTGCATCGCTTACCTACCTTTTATTCAACACATTGTTTTCTAAATGAAAAACGAAAACTTTATTAAAACTAACAGTTATAGATGAACCTGTTATATTCCTTGTAATCAATTACATGGTTTTTTCTAGTTTTTACAGAATCCTAATACAAATCAATGGCGCTTGTTAGCAGTCATATAAGAAACGTTTACTGAAGTAAAAGTTGTATACTAGTCTTAAAACCGGAAGCCAACCACTTGTACTGCAATGGCTGATATTAATCATATAAAACATTAACGAGATATTACTATAACTTGTCAAATATTGTAATATCCTTGGAGGGCGACGCTAAATTACTAAGTATCGTCATATACAATACCAATAAAGTGGCATTCCCATAAATCTAAACGATATCCATCATTTGCCAACTACTCCATAAAGGTTCAATATTATTTTTAATAATAAACCATCAAACGTAAGTTGACTATTTATTTCTCCAACTATGCTACAACACACAAAAACAGACAAGAAACAACGTATATCGAGGAATAACTAGAAAGTGTTGTATAAATAAAATCTCAAAACACTTATGAGATTTCATAGACATGTAATCAGTGTGTAAAGGTTACGACAAACCTTTTATACTACATAATCGTCACTTTTAAAACCTTTATACGACTTATAGTAGCGTAAAAGATTTTCCTCTACTCTTTATGGAACGTTTTGGTCTATCTTTAACCATAATGTTACCTCCATTTAACTATTTTTGCTGACATGTAAACCTTTATTTAACGATCACGCGACCGTAGGTCTTATAAATTGCGCCATTTTCGCCTTTTTTAACCGGTTTCCTTACGTTTATACGACCAACCTAATCGTACCAGAAGTTGTATGTAAAACGTTGTCACAACTTTTAAAAGACTTTGTGCTGCTAGTTGGGTAGTAACAAACTATGGATGTAAAGTGTACGACATAAAGAATTTATTATTATTATAAGTGATAGTAACTTTCACGCACAAGAAACCACTAAGTGGGCGCTCCGCTTTATTTACTCATGTTGTTGGCTACGCGCGTAGTGCTACGAAATCTTAGTCGAGAAAAGTGTTACGCTTTTCCTAGAAAATATACGACCAGTTTACGGGGCGACGCCTTTATACGTATTTATATGTATATATACATACGTATTTGAAGACATAGAAATAGGTCGAAAAAGGTTACATGGTGTATACACTTTTTATTCCGAAAATAATTTTCTGTCAAAATTTTCATTTTTGTAACAAGTTTTTATTGCCGACTGAACTTTTGTTTGAAAATCCATCAACTACTACGAGACGATTCTAAAGAGACCAAACTCGGTAGGATTGCATTATTTTATTACAGACTTCTTATGACTACTTTCCTGCTCCATCGTCAGAACAGCTTGATGGTATACTATATTACATCGTCACCAAACTTACATGTGCCAAATTTTAGCTTAGTTGAAAACTGGGAGGTAAGTCAAATTTAACTTGCCCAAACCTGAACAAACATACAATGCAAGTTAAATAATAGCTTGTAAAAAACAAACATTTAGTAAAACAAAAAAATATGTACTTAAGTCTGAAAAACGAACACCGTGGGCCCGCTCGGTAATCGCTCCCGTGTGTACTCGGCCTCATTTTAAGCGATCATTCCGAGCCAATCTAGCGATTAAGTCGCGCACCGCGATTACTGCGAGGGTTTCCAATAAAAGTTCCCTTTGAGCTTTTTGTCAAAGGAATTGATACTGGTTACGACATTCTGGCGAGAAAATTCAATTTCCCGATCAGTTCTTATCAAAGACTTCTATTTTATTTCACTTTATATTGATGTACTTAACAAAAATCTCCGCGAATCGGATACTAACGAACGGTATCAGATCTAATGGTATACATACAGATACTTGTCGGGTCTAAATGTTTTGAATTCTTGGACCCGACATGTGTCTTTTATGTATGACTATTGTATGCTATATTATTGATCGGTCTTGAGTAGGTCCGTCAGTCTGACACATAAGCTGTTCTTTTAACAATATCCTGAAACGAAATGTACACGGATTTTCGCAGGAGCTCCAACTTATAACCAATTGTGAATTCAGTTGTCTTAAATACATGCAATATTAAGTAACTATCATACAATATGAGGTATGAATGTATCGAACAAACAAAATAAGTTTTCAGTTAAGAACTGCATTGTTACAACTTAAAGCTGGCCTGCAAGATTTCCCAATTTTCGAATTAAGTGCTAAAGTCCTATATAAGCCGGTCTCATTTCAAATGGAAATCCATAAATTAAATTTACAAGAAATTTCGTTTTCTGAGCTCCGTTTTATGGGTAGTTATTTCTACCATTCGCCAAAACGGCCTTTACAACGACTATTTCTTTTAAACTCCCGAGGATGGTTCTGGCTTTGTTTTGCTGATTAGCGGCAGTAATGGCGGCCGGCTCATGTGGCCGGTTTCGGTAATAGAATTAATTTAGCATCGACGCCAGGTGCTGGTCTGATCGATAAACTAGTATGGTTGTTCGTGTGATGGATAGTTATAATTTCGACGAAGCACAATATAAAACACACAACGGGACACATTGCCAGGATGGATTTTAACCATTGGATAAGATGAGCACTGGAGTGGAGACCTCGCACAAACACGCTTAGTAAAGGTACACTACCTATGGGATTATAGGATGATATCTGCCAACAATCCGGCTGAGATTGGATGCACGGCAAAGGATTACCCGGCATGGAAATTTTTTGAGGAGGTGATGTCTGAAGAAGGACGCAAAAAAGGTGGCTATGGATAAATGGTGAGACAATGCAAAACTCGTAGTAGGAATTTAGTACAATTTTCGATGAAGTTGCGAGGAATTTGCTACATTTAAGATAACTGTTCCTTTAACGACGTCCTAAAACGAAATGAACACGGACTTTTTGCAGGAAAATGTTGCCAGATTGAGACCATATGGCTCGCACTATCAAAAAGTTATCAGATCTCATGTTAGAGCCAAGCTTCTAAGTCTACACGCGCTAACTCTACAAACCCTAGCTTCACAAACTCTACACCTTAGCCTGAACATATGGCTAGGCCATTTCGCTACCATCACATGGGCGTAAAGTGAAAAATATATTAACCTCTCTGCTATAAAATTGTTCTGGTAGTAAACGGACAAGCCGTATATTTTGGGTTTAATATTAATCACATCTAAGTAATTACTTCACGTCCATTACGCGTTTGTTGGAAAGTAATAATGGATAATGGTATCTAAAGCAATGAACGTGTCTGCAATGGGTACTCCCCCGCAAAAACAAAGTTAACCACTAGCCCTAGACGTAATCGTTCGTAGGCGGAAAATGTGTCACAAGTGTCACAACACACATGTAATCAATACCAGGATTTGCCCTGTCTTTTGTCCGTAAGGTTTAAACATCATAAGTTTATTTTTCGCATTACTCTAAAGAGTAAAACATACTCAATACCTTTCTTGACTAGACAAATACGTAGGTGGGTCAATTTCAGAGCGTTTCAACCGCACTCATTAGTGTCACCGCATTAGTGGTGCCTTCTATTACAGATTAGAATGGCATTTTGAGATATTGTGTAGAGGTACAATACCTCAACACAGGAGGTATAGTATCTCATTCGAATTTGTAATAGAAGGCACCATTAATGCGGTGACACTAATGAGTGCGGTTGAAACGCTCTGAAATTGACCCAGGTTTTATTTTACCAACAGCTTACCAAAGCTTCGTGTGTAGGTCTGCTGGCTCAATATTACAGGGTTTTATGTTTCCCTTTTAATGGATTGAAATTTTAGCATTATCATAAGCAACATATAACTCTGTAATATTGAGCCAGCCAGATGCTAGCAATGCAACAAAACGTCTCGATTGCGTTTACGGTTTTCGTATAAATAACAAATGATATAATCACAAACGCATTTGAAACATCAAAATTACTCTACAGACTCAAATCTTTAGGTACTTTCAGTCGAAGTGTAAGTATTTTCAATCACCAACTCAAGAAGAGGGGTTTTATAGATTTTAAGCCTAATGTGTGGTGTTTTAATGCGGTATTTTTACCAGACTACTTACGTCAATGCTAAAAGGCTTTTTTATTACGTGCTGGCGGTGGTTTTTAGCTAATTCGAACTAGGCAGTTTGTAATTTAACTTCTAGCATACGTATACCATAAACCCGAAACAAAATATTTTATAATTATTTGGCCGCCATCGACACACAATGGGCCTCATAAGAGGGCTCAAAGTCACTCAAAGGTCAATGGAGCCAGCATAAAAAGGATCAAAGTCACTCAGGTCTATGGAACGAGCTATGCTCGAAGTCTTTTTGCGTAATCGAATGAGAAAACAGAAGATCCGCAGAAGAACTAACAAGGTCGTCGACATAGCTCAAAGACTTGCTAAACTTAAGTGGCAGTGGGCGGGGCACATTGCTCGTAGAACCGATGGCCACTGGAATAGAAAGGTTCTCGAATGGCGACCGCTTACAGGGCAATACAGCGTGGATAGGCCCCCCAAGAAGATGGACCGATGATTAAACGATGAGATCGCGGGAAACCGTCGGATGAGCGCGGCGCACAACCGGTCGTTTGGAGATCCGTAAGAGAGGCCTTTGTCCAACAGTGGACGTCCTTGCGCTGATATGATGACGCCACCGACATCGACCTGGCCAGGTGGCGAATGCTGTACCGAAGGGGTTTAAAAAGTTTGTAAAACCTTCGAAATATTTCTACCGAAACGAATCCCGATGAAACTTGACGAATCTAAATCGAAATATTGATATGGAACGTTCCATCCGTGGGCAACTTTATTACTCTTAGATTCGTGAGCGCCGCACAAACCGAATAAACCGGAATAGGTCCCGGGAGAAAATGATATTCACATGTTTTCATATGCTCGATATGATTACCGTTGTATGCTGTCAAAGATTTAGTTTGTTTCTTTAGGAAAAGGTAAAGTTACTGGGTCATACGCAGATTCGAGCAAAAGTCGTCCCATAAAGTTGGGATTTTGAAATTTGGAAGGCACATGAAATCCACATTTCTTTTTCTTTGGCGTTACACTCTTGTCAGAGTGGTCATAGTTGTCAAGTCAAAGTTCGTGGTCTGCTTTGTGATGCGACGCCAGTCATCGCAGACTGCACATTTCAGCAAAGTCTAATTATCGCCAATATGAAAGTCATGTCAAATGTTTATACCTAGTTTGCAAAAATATCAGGCCCAGACCACACAGGAGATTGGCCAGAATTTAGCAACTACCGTTTCAATTAGAGTGACATGATTTATTTCACCCAAACGTCGTAAAAGTTTTAATCTTCGGGAGACCGCGATAAGTTGTGACAGAGGAGAGTTGTGAAATATCGTCAATTTTTTGGAAGCTATTAAATGTTAGCAAGCTCGTAACAGTGCGGGTTATTACTCGTAGCTCGGAACATGAATTAACAAATGCGCGCTATTGCGAGCTCGCTATCAACTGACTGAACCTACTAACTAGTAGGATCCAATAAATCGACGATGTCACAACTCACCTCGATCTCCCCTATATATTTTCAAGTTGTATTTATTTTGAGCCACTGCTTGTTTTTCAATGACTTGAATTTCTTTTGTAATGTATATATATATACAAGTTACAGAAACAAGTAACGATATAAGTTCATCTTAAAAACAAATTGTAAATGTTCAGACTTAATTTACAGTAAAGATTTAAGATTGCTTTTATTTCCAAGTTCATCTTATGAAGCATTAATCCAAGTTGTAAAGCATAATCTTTTCTAAAGCATTGCGCAGAAACAGAAAACGTGTTGGTTTAATATTCTTAGCGGTAACTTGTTCGAAACTTGGAAATTTTGCACTGAACGTGTTCAGAAATCATGTCTAAAGCATTTTTTACTAGCCGACGCTGAAAAAAAGTTTACTATGATATAAACCGTTACAACGAGTCAGAAACATAACGATTTTATATCCCAATTTTAACAAGAAGCAGAATTGCAGTCATAAGCGATTTACCCAAGCATTATTAACGTTAGACGCACTTATACCTCCACTGGAGCAAATTAACTTGAGGGCACACTACCCCCGCTAGTTGGATTATTCAAATAACTTTATCCCCATCCAATCTAAAACATTAACTCGGTCTTAAGTTACTACGTTACTAAAAACAATTTCGCCGTGGATCGTCGTGCTCCGCCTTTTGAAATATTCAAATTGGCGATGAAAGCCGGCAATGGTTAGTTAGGCAAGCGATGGGGACCCAAACGTCAACATGCAAAATATCTGGTAACGCTCTGGCCGCAGTCCTAATAAAAAACTTAATAACCGAGTGTGTGGTTAGAGTTATTTTCTAATACCACGGCTTTAACATAAAAATGTTGCAAGATGTAGGATTTTATCGAACAAATTGCAAAGAGACAATCTCCCCCGGCTCCCAATGAAAACTACTTACATTAATATTCAAAGCTAATTTAATAACTCTTTTACTAGTATAAAGCAAATAAACTGTTCCCATTAACGATTTTCGTAGCTAATTTTCTAGCCAACCTTCTTTCTGAAGCAGTCGGGTAACAGTATATTTGAAGCTTAGAAGATTTGGATGCTACGAGTATATGCAACACGTTCTCTACGTCAGTAAAAACGAAGTAATTCTATGTTATCACAATATTCCTCTGCGAACTCAAATAACTTTAGAGTACTAGTTTCATTTTATTTAAAGCACGAACTTCTTGGTTCACATGATTAAAAAACATGAGCAGCGTTTCGATACTAAATAAAGTTAAAGTCAGAAGTGGGGTCTGATCTCCGAAGGAGAAATAGTCTGCATTTTAATCTAAACATTAGTTGATCTACTGGGGATACACTATTTCGCAACCACTCGATATCGAGACGTGATCGCACTGTTAATCAAACATACATCGACATTCGAGTAACTAAACAGCGAGTAGGAGAGTCGCTCGGAACGAATGGGATTATCTTGGTACAAATTAATATATTACTACAAACTAATATCTTCATTAGTCCCCAGATAATCCTAATACTCATTGTAAAAGCTTCAGATTAACCTTTTTCTTTCGTAATTTAAATGTTTCGTCTATTAAACCTAAAATCATGAAATCCTTTATTTTATGTTAAAGTAAATTGACAAGCAATTTACAGTAGATGTTGACGTAGACAAACACAAACAATAATATGGATTTTTTTCCTCTTAACTCCCAACGGTCATATGCTTAGTTAGTTTATAATTTTCATTAAAGAAAAAAATGAGTGAACTTGAAAATGTGACAGATATTTCCAGCATTTTCCGGCACAGACGAAAACAAACACAATAAGTAATCCGTCCCTACGAATAAATTATAATGCGGAGTATCCATTACAACAGTTTGAATTTGTCGAGTATCTCTTATTTCTTAACGAAGCATAATTCAAAAAGTTATATGAAGCTGACTGAATCCGAAATAACTACGCCGCGTATTTAAATTCAAAGACATGCATGAGTTGCCATCACTGAAAATACACAAGGAGAAACATGCAACACGATGTTACCTTACAACCACGGCGAACCACTGGAAGCAGCTGGATCTGGGTCTATTAAACTACCACTTATTATCCTAGAACACTGGCACAAACGATATAGTACGTAACACTGCAGTCTCTAAGACAAAATGTTATTAAAACGTTTGTTGTTGTGCCGGGGCTGCCGGCACGAGTTAGCCCTGCGAGATCTCGGGGGTGACTGTTAGTGTCACTCAGACTAGCGGGCTCACCCCATGACGTCATCCTAAACCAATGGGGTGAAGCTGTACGCGCATGCGCCCCCGGCCAGCCGTCGCGGCGCCTTCACTCCGGCTCTGACAAAAGTTGAAACCGCTCCGCGTTGCACCCCGTCCATTGCAGCTTTGATTGATTACAATCGTCAACGCCACTATGTGCGAACGCCAATGTATTTTCCGTGAGCAAAATTTCCAGATTTCCACGGCGCTGTTGGTAGTGAAAATGCTTCTGGGGGTGACAGCTTTGAGAGCACCCCGATGGGCTTTTCAAAGGACCAGCGTCATTCTTTTTGCGTCGCTACGTACTGGATCTACCGCGTGTTTTAAATAATTGAGACGCTGGCTATATGATTTAATTTGCCCTTTCGCGCGGCCGAATGTTTTGGTTGTGGTAGGGTGTATATTTGTGCACCAAAAGAGAGCGCTGCAGAAGGATTTAGCTTTGAAAAAAACCTCTCAAACATCAGTGGCATGCGAGCGTACGAGTAATTAGACCGGATTGGCTCTTTTGAAAATAAAAATATGATCTAAAATAGGGGGAGTATTTCGAGTCATGTTTTTTATAAATTTAATTTGTCCGTCTGTCTAGTTCGTTATTAATGCATTCCAAAGCAAAAAAACAGGTGGGCCTTTAATTTTTAATTGTTCACTGGATTCTTTTTTCATAACTTAAGATTGTATTCGATGTATTAACACTTGAATAACGAATGAAAAAAATGGACATTACTCACATTTTGCGAAACTTAAGAACTCAAAGCAGAAATCGAAAAATTAAGTATTATTTTCAACTTTACAAAGAAAATTGAGAACTAATTTATTTTAGACGTGTGACCAGTATAGTTGTCAATGCAACCTACCTGTTTTCAAAAAAGACTTATTCTTCAAAGCTTTATTAATTAATTATATAAATTGTTCAGTAACAATAAATAAATAACACCAAAATTCCAAGTGAGCGAAATATCGAATCCAAAACAAATTATTACAACGTATACCATCTTAATCACAACATCTCATCAATAGGAACTTGATCGATAGTATCACGAGGCCTCAAATCGGAACGTAATCTCAAAAGGTGCTTTTTCATACTCGATCACCGTCGTCTAGCCGAGCCGGGACAATTCACGATCCGTCTTACAACAATATGCCTTTAAAAATCCTTCTAGATGTCCAGCCTGGACCGAGTACAATACCAGCGACAAAACTCCAAACTTTTTTCTCTAGGAACGTAATGTACAACTTATGTATCTTTTAATCCATGTGAATAGTCATATTAAACTGAGATGTCGATGTCCCGTAGTTCAGTAATTTTTTGGTTAAATTTATGTATTTGTATTTATGTTCATTTGTATTTTATATATTTATTTATTAGTATCTAGTATCTTTGTATGTATGTGAAAAGTTCATTTCTCTTTTGTTTTTCTTTCTCGCTTTTATTTATGATTTGTCTCATCTTCTTGTGCACCACTTACTTACTCATTGGTTGTTTACTTTGCGTCATCTCTCGGAGATCGCTTTTTAGTGATAAGACCACCTGTTGTTTACCATTTCTCATACTGTTTTAGATTTAAGTGTCTGATGTTATTTTCTCTTGGTGTGCAATAAAGACTACTTATTATTATTAATAATAATACTCAATGGTCTGTGTAAGTCTAATGTTAGTAAAGCAGAAAGTGAGAATCTTCATAGCATTTTGGTTATGAGAACATTCATGCAACAGCTTATTAAGGTAAATAGGTTAATCTCTCTGCTTTTCATTAAAAGCCAGCTACTCGCGAATCAGTACTTTCCTTATCCGTCACCTGAATAGGGCTGCCAGAGGCTGCTGAGCTGTGATTTATCGTGGAGCTAGCTCCGACGCCATATTTCATGCAGCCTGAGTGTCGAGGAGCTTCGGACAAAAACCAGGCGAGACGCGACGATAAGTACCGCGTAATTGTTTTGACTTTGATATTAGTTTGGGATGGAAGGCGAAGTGACGGTAATGAAAGGTTTTTTCACAAAAAACAGCGGAATATTGTGAAATTACGAAAAAGACTGCAGACTTTTTATGAAGTGTCTTGAGATGTCTAACAGTGAAAGTCTACAGCTATATCGCTACTTATTGCCAGTGTACTGGCCCACCAAAATATATATCAAGTCGAAAAGGATTGCGACTATTCAAAAATACTAGAGTAACTCAAAACCCACCCTATATTAGAATTTATTGTCAGTTTTAAGGTCTTATAAGGCATTTATGTATTTTTGATAATTAAAAGTACTTAATGCAATCCATAAACCAAGCGTTTCTGAAATAATACATACTTTAACACCGGAAAAACCTCTAAGCTGTTCCGCATTTGTCATGTGTAACATGTGGTTTCGATCACCTTGCGGTCCTGAACACCTATCAATACCAGTTCACGTCCAGTCTCGCATCGGTTATATGTGAAATGTAAAGCGATATATCATGTGACAGCCAATTTCGACAGCGAACAAAATTATTGTATGCAAAACGGCAGTGCGATAAAATATATTCGTTATCTCTCATCAGTAAACAAAGCGGCCATTGTCGAAAAACGAATTAATCAAGTAATCAAAAGCAAATATAAAGCTACAAACGGCATGGAGAAGGGGTGACGATAGACTGGTCCTAATCCTAGCTAGCAGGGCACGACAGGTAAGCCCTGCTAATTTATCATCCCGAAACAACACGAGGGTGAATGGGGTTTACATGCCCTCTTATATAACGATGCAAACGAGAGGGAAACCCGATCGAGTAGGATGCTATTAAATAAACAAGTACGCTATGAGATGTGCCCAGTTAAGTTGCAACTGACAACGTCAACGATATCTGACATGTCTATCATCTTGTTAATAGTAAGCAACTTTAAGCTGCTTGATCCTTATATTATGCATAATACACACTCTCTTATGAATATTGTATGTTACCTATGATTTACTGCCCAGCAGTGTATATGTGATTCTGACGTTGTGTTAGCATATCGTGCTTTCTACCTTCTTACTTGGCACCTATCCTACCTGTCGAGGGAGGTTTAGTTGGTCGCAATTCACTTAGAGGCACATATATTTGTCAAATATTAAAACGCTCATTCCTTTGGTACATTTAGTGTAAAGTAGTATGTTATAGACAAAATATATTAAAGAGAAGCTCAGTTTGGCTTAGACCTCGTTTACAAAAGTAAGAATATCCATTGTTATACGTACAGCAATGTATATTTCAAAGTTCTTAAAATTGGATACACGACGTATTTAATTAGTTCTTTGTTTGATTATGCTTTTATATGTAATTATTAATTCCAAGTCGAAAAATCCATTTTGTCGAGGACTTAAACAAACGAATTCCAACTGTAATTTGTTGAGAACTACAAGCTAACTGCCCGGCGACTGTAAGCCGGTGTGCAGTTCACATGCAGCTGTAATGCAGTACGCTTTTATTCAATACTTTCAACACAACTACTGCACAAGTACATTTCCAATAAGGTGCTTGTTTGACAGTCCAAATCAACTCCTTTTATACACAGGTGAAACACTCAGATACTTGATTTGTAGATTGTAAGAAAAATTAGTTGCTATCAAAAAAATCATTTTTGTGACTAGTTCTTATTGCGGACCAAACTCCGTATGATGGCTTTATTTTAAATAAATAAGTAATTTTATAACTGCGTTCCTATGTTCACTATCCGGCCCCATCATAATATCGCAGAATGACCAAACTTGTATGTCAAATCTTATTTAAAAACTAGAAGGCGCCCGCAACTTCGTTCGCGGAGGAAAAAAAGTCATAACCCCTCTTTTTTTCGTCAGCGTAGTCGAGTAAAAAGTATCCTATAACCATCTGGAGACACCGAGCTACCCGTTTACCAAAAATAGTTAAAATCCGTTTAGTCGATTTCGCGTGATGAAGCCACAACGACACATAAAAACATACAAAAATCCAAAAAAAATATTTTTCGTTTTAGTGACCTCCAAATAGTCCATAACAATGATTTTTTTGAAAATATCTTCAATGTACAGACATTTCATTTTTACAACTTTATAATAGTATAGACTAGAAGGCGCCCGCAACTTCGTTCGCGAAGGAGAAAAGTCATAACCCCTCTTTTTATTAGCATAGTCGGGTAAAAAGTATCCTATAACCATCTGGAGATACCCAGCTACCCGTGTACCAATAATTTTTGAGATCTGTTTAGCCGATTTTGCGTGATGAAGCCACAACGACACATACAAACATACAAAAAAAAAATATTTTTTCATTCAGTGACCTCCAATTAGTCCGTTACGATCTTTTTTTGAAAATATCTTCAATGTAGAGACATTTCATTTTTATAACTTTATAAGAGAACTAGCTTCTGCCTGCGACTTCGTCCGCCTTAAATTCGTTTATCGCGGATAACGGTATTTTCCTGGATAAAAAGTAGCCTATGTCCTTCCCGGGACTCAAACTATCTCCATACCAAATTTCATCCAAATTGGTTCAGCGGTTTAAGCGTGAAGAGGTAACAGACAGACAGACAGACACACTTTCGCATTTATAATATTAGTATGGATAGATAAAAGTGGGTCAATTTTTATTTGGAAGATTTGATTACGGACCGGGATCTGTCAAACTAAGTAAACGATGGTAAAATTGTGATTGCATTACATTTTGTAGATACGATAATAAATCTAATACACCTGCGTACACATCATATTATAGTCGTGAAACCTATTCCAAAAGCCGGTGTTCCCGAGTTTGCGTCGGGTGTTACCATAGGTTACAGGCCCCTCGTAATTTCCTTAGCATTTACATCCGCCTGAAATGCTTTGTGAATGGACTGGTAGAACGATAGCTTTGAACGTTAATCAATCATCAAAACTGTTAAAACCTTATACTTACCTAAGTATTTTAAAAGCTTGGTTTTCTTGTTCTTCCTAATTGAATTAATAACGAATCGGAAAATGAAATAGAAATAGACGTAAAACGCGCCTTGTGACTAATTCGACGGTTAAGGTTTGAAATGTCCGTTTTCCGAAAGTGTTTTTTCCTAAAATGTCTGCTTTGCATAATGTTTGCATGACTTACGCATAATATCAGCTTCTTATAATGACTATGTCTAATAATGACAGTTGTCGTGTAATGTTCGGTTTTCAGAAAGTGCTTATTCCCAAAATGTCTACAATCTCGAAATGTCCGCCTCCTTACAATTCTTACCACCCAGAATTTTTTTATTCCCAGAATTTCTTCAATCATGTAAGTATCATGTTTCTAAAGCTGTTCCTATTCTGTAACGAATTTTTGAAAATATTAATAACTGCAGGTCTCTCCCTATCTGTTCTCCTTCAAAAGAAAGAAGAAAGGAAATTGGACGATTTACACTTTTCTCTTGTGGAGCATTACCCGTCGATACATCGCATCGAACCTGGTTTTAAGGAGTATTCAAATCAAATTAAAGTACTTGTTTCCATAAATTGTCGTACATATGAGTCTATTTTCGAATCTTAGTTCTTAAAATATTTAAATTGTAACGTACACAGTCATGGACATCATTAAGATTCAATGAATTATTAATACATACGTTTTATTGCAAATATAACAGAATACCGACACGTCCTCCATAATCTGCCTGTGAATGCTTCATAATGCAAGCCTTTTTTCCCCAATAGGCGGAGCTATAGAGAGAAAACATTGGTGTTTCGTTTCACGTTGCAAATGCGTTCGTTTGTGTCGTCCATTCGCAGAGGATTAAAATTTTCGGCTTTGATGATGATGATATGGATTTCGAGTATCTATTTGACAAAATATTGCTCATAATTTGGCATTCATACTAGGAGTTGCTATCGAATCTACGAACTACTTGTACTTTATTTCTGGTACTTATTCGTTCTACTGTGATTATTGACTAAGTTTGAAATTAAAATCTTTTAACATTCGTTGCAATCAAGTCATACTTATATATTTGCGGGCAATCTAACTTCGATGTAAGTCTGCAAGAATTTTATCATAGTCACTCAAGATTAACAAGATTAGCTCTCTGGCTTGGTTTGATCTTTTGCACTAAGTACGAGTACATATAGTAAATTTATGTACCTATATATTATGTATAAATCTGTAAATACTATTTCTCTTTAATTTTCCTAAGTTTATTGGTGCTGCACCATATAACTGTTTAACCCAATAGTTGATAGCTAGAGAATTGCCTTTTTGGCATAGAGTTCGCTATTTGCTAATCTTTCAATTATGCAATAAAGTTTAAATAAATAATCAGTAATGGATTATTTCGATTCGCCCTATCCCGTACGATTTTTTTGTACCTTTATGAAAATGTGAGCTTTTTAGGGCTGATTGCTAGGGCAGGGCGTTGATCACTCGGACAGTGATTGAATAAGCGAGAACAATAAGTACTAGGATTGAAAAATGCAGGAGTTCGTTATGAACTTTAGTTATTTAGTGAGATAGTTGTTAAGTGCTTAACATATCGTACTAAAGAAGCAACGCTACATACATTATAAAGTTTATATTCCCTTAAAACAAGAAACTGAAACACAGAGATTAATAGGTTATATTTAGTTATTGCAATGGATCCCAATTGATGTTTGATTGATGGGAGTTAATTTAAATTCAGATTCATTTGTGGTTTTTTTCTTCAGAAACCTGTCACAGCACTTTATCAATGATCCCGAAGAATGCAGCAAATAGCCCATGAAACAAACAAACGGGTTTACGACTGTTAGACCGAAAGATTTTTTGCTCTGTGAGCTCAACTTTAGGATTTGGCATGGGGATAGGCATGAGTAATCTCGGACTCGTGAAGTCCTAGAGTCTAACAAGGCCGAGCAGATACAGGAAAGCGTAAAGTTCAAAATATTAATTTACGATCCCATTGCCAGGGAACTTGGCTGACTCACGCCGTGGATTTACCGGTCGGGGTTATTGTTTCATTTATGGATTTCAGAGACTTAACATCTTGTAAAATAAAAATATAAAATCTTTAACATTTCTAGTAGCAGATTTTCCTTATGCGCCGCAGATTTTTACATTTGATCTTTTTAGTTAATAAGTACAGCAGAATCTCATACCATTTCATTAACTGATATTGAATACTGAACTAATAAAGTTCTTAAATGTTATTGTTCCTCTAAAAGCTAAAGAAAAGTAATGTAATTGAAACAAGTAATCTGTGTCTTTCCGGCTTTTGCATTTCAGTTTCTTTGTACATAAGTCAACTACCCCATAGTTCTGGTCGTGCTTGAATCTAGAGTCACTTCAATGCAAAGACTGTGAGTTATCAACACTTTTTTTTTCATTAAAAGATGTAAGTAGAGCTCTCTGAGCTTAGACACTTAACTAAAGAGACCAAGATTTATATCCCCACGCCCATCAACAAGAAAGATATTTAACCGGTAAACTGTACTTAATTAAAAATACTTCGTCCAAGTTGATTCGGTAAAGTGAAATAATAATAAACCACAATGTCTGTGCATTATCCGAATGCGCCGAGATCCATGCATTCCTGGCCCCGGGTGCAAGATGCCCGATCAATACATTCTTACGTGACCACAGCTTGCCGCTAATTATGCCAAGCAGAAGTAAACTTTAGCTCAGGGAATTGGAGTATTTTCAATAGACTGCGAGACACGACTGCCACAGACAATTAAGATGCAGATATTTCTATAGTTAAAGGTTGTATTGTAAGATGACGCGAGCCATAGTTTGATGAATTATTTTGACAAAGATAATATATATATATATATATATGTTTAGTATATCTGTATATAGTTTACAAGGTTCACAAAGAGTTTACAAAGTTTCAAACAAAATCGAAACGATAACCGATATAAGTTTCCAGTTGCTGTATTTTAAACACACTTTAAAGCCCTTGTATGAAAAGATTAGTTCATATACTAAGTAACAAACATTACACAAAGAATATACATTGATAGTCTCGTGAAATATGCAAGGAAGTTTTAAGACGATAGCTTATAACTCTTATAAGTTGACATGAATTTGTATGCACTGATACTTCTAAGTTATTATTGATACATGCAAATCAAGTTCGCAAAGGCCCTCATTACATGCACACAATCGGAAATAAATACTGCTGAGTAACAATGATTATCTCAATATTCTCGAATAAATCGAAAACGATGGACGTCGCTGAATCATCAATTTTATTTTACAATAAATTGCTGCGCCGATGTGAAAAATCAATAAGGATGAGAATGTTTATGAAAGTATTTATGTATGTTTATTTACGCAATCTTATGTGTGTATGTTTATTGCGTATACATGTGTCTATATGAGTTTTTTGTTTTGCTTCATAACTGTTTCTAAACTAAAATTGTTGTCTTTTAAACACTCCGCTACCCAAAGGTTGTCTGGAATAGATCGCTATTTAGCGAGAAGAACGCCTGTTGTTTACCTCTGCTAATTCGAATGTTACTGTCATGTTCTGTATTTCTGTGTATCTGTGGTGTGCAATAAAGTGTATTTGTATTTGTAATGTTGAACATATTTTGTTTGGTTTCTTAATATTTACAAGCAAACCTGTTGATAATTACCAACACCCTCTTGTTATAAACAGAATTCCCACAGTACATTACCATAGTTCAGAGTCAATGAAGTCTAAGTAAATGGCAGTTTACTAAATTTTCTCTCAATTAGGCAAACTTATATATATGGATGGATGCCTATTCGATAAGGTTTTTCCAGTATGAATTAGAAATTTTTAACATACAAATTTCAATTTTACCGGTTAAAACTGTCAATTATTATTAGGTACTTGGTCCATTAATCATCGGTTTATTATTGGCTCTATAACTACACAACTATTGTAAGTGATAAAGAGCAAACTATAGAGCAAACATCACGAAGTAGTGAAACATTTCAAGTAGGCGTGAACATAGCTTTTTTGTTTACAAAATATAATTAATTGAAATCTCTAGTAAAATTCTGTCATTGTTATGTATTCGAAAGTTTAAGAAGTAACATGGCGTACGGCTATGCAGGATTAGCACTGACCTCTCTATACATTATCACTGAACCGGCTGCTGTCAAGTTATTTTTATTATCACCATTTCATCGCATTTTATTCTCGCCATTTTGGCGCTGTAGTCACTGGTAGGCCGATACGAACCCAATAGTGATGTCCGCAAGTCAACATCTGTAACTAATACTTATATCGATCGTTCGTTTATTACATCTAAGTTTGTGTCTGTTGTAGGGGGTGACTAGAAATATTACTTTAAAGTCTATCACACACGGCATAGATACTAAAAAATGCGATATCTAACCGACAATATCGCTTGTCTTAAGAATCAAATTACACTAGTAATAAACTTACAAAAGCCGACTTCCGTAATTTTCGTTTGCAGGGAATAAATAAGGCGACTTTAAAGCAATTTAACTAGAAAACTACATTTATACTATACTCTATATGAATGTCTTACTTATTGGTTTATTTAAGCCAAGTAACATAAAGTAAAATGAATTTACATATTTCAATGGAAAATTACTTATTTAATTATCAATATCGAAATTATCGGCATTACGTCCTTAGAATAGTTTACGTCAAAATTAGTTCAATGGGACATTCGCTGACCACGGGGGGCGCTTCGAATTCGTACCCGACATTAGCTGTCAAATATATTGGACAACCTATCCAGTGGAATAACAGAGATCAGTGAGAATTAGACACGAGTGTAGCCGCAGTCAAAAAGTAGGTAATGTATTATTTATTGCTAATATTAAAAGTGTAAAGTATTTAATAAATCAAGTGTTCAGCGCATGACATACGATACCACGCTCAAGTCTTTATTAAATTCTTATCTGATGTAGACACTTTAAACTGTTTGGTGATTTATGATGACTTAAATGACAAATTTATAACTCATATTTTGATTAAAATGCGTAAAAAAACTGCGGAACACAAGCACTTCGCTGGACTCCGGAGCATTAGTAGTTTAGTAAAGTTTGTTACTCTGCATTATAGGCCCGTTTGCTAGACTTCATTATAAAACAAGTTTTACGGAAAAACTTACCGGGGATTTGTTTACGAAAGTAAAGCTTTTTTTTAGTTTGTCCTACTTTTGATATCAAACCGTCAACTTGTATAAAAATAAATAACAGAGGCTCTCTTATTCATGTTTTTGACAATCAATTCTCCGATCTTCACTAAAAAACCTAATCCGATAAATCCGACGTTTCAATAATAACTTAAAGATGCAGGCCCATTAGTTTGACAGTTTTTTGTTTAATCTAAGATACAGAAAACAAATGGATTAGCAGGACAAAAGGTATTTAATATATCAGTGCACCATCTTGTGACACATGTTCAAGGCTCACTTTGTTTCTTTACTAGCACTTGCTGTGGTCTTACTTGGGCAGGAATATGCACTAAGGAACTTGAATTTTTAATACATGAAGAGCAAAGCGTATCATATTTTAAAGCAAAAATATACTGTAAAATGTAGTGAAAACTTTTATACATTTTATAAATAAGACTAGCATCTGCCCGCGACTTTGTCCGCCTTACATACGTTTATCGCGGATAAGGGTATTTTTCCGGGATACAAATATTAAGTAGCCTATGTCCTTCCCTGGAACTCAAAATATTTCCATACCAACTTTTATCCAAATCAGTTAGCGGTTTAACCGTGAAGAGGTAACAGACAGACAGACAGACACACTTGCGCATTTATAATATTACTAGCTTCTGCCCGCGACTTCGTCCGCCTTAAAATCGTTTATCGCGAATAAGGGTATTTTTCCTGGATAAAAAGTAGCCTATAACCTTCCCCGGGACTTAAACTATCTCCATACCAAATTGCATCCAAATTGGTTCAGCGGTTTCAGCGTGAAGAGGTAACAGACAGACACACAGACAGACAGACACACTTTCGAATTTATGATATTAGTTTGGATATTGTATCCATCATTGATATTAAGGGCGGATGCCCCCCTACAAGATGGACTGATGACGGCAGTGCAGAACCGATCATAATGGCGTTTTTTGGGGTACGCCGATCGTCTTTTGGCTGATAACTTATGGAGATACGAAATGAACGTGAATTCAAATTAATACAATAATTTTATCATGATACACAGACAAAAGAACAACTTTTATATTCATTATATATGATCAACCTTCATCATAAACGAGGATAAAAATAATTCTATTTCCTAAAATAAGCCCTTGAGGAGCGGCGATATGAATCCGGAATATTTTGCCTCGACATAAAGACCGAGTAAACACGCAAGCCTGAACAAGTGAATGATAACGATCGATATAAATCAGCAATGTCATGCAAAAACCACACACGGATCCAAGAATGTATTATAAGCCAAGGTAAGGCTTGGTGTGACAAAGACGCAAGTGACTATCGTGCTCAGGTGAGATGGGACTTTGTATTAACAAATGACGATTGTATGTTTCGACGTTTTGCTAAAACTTTTTGAACTGTGTGCGTATATTTGAAGTATACATGTAGTAATAAAACAAGCGTAGACGTTTGATTCGATCGATGAATTCTCTTGCCGCGTATAAAACGCGAACAATGACGCACGCACTGATTCACTAATGTAAAAACAAAGAGATTATTTTTGTACGAAACTCCGACAAAAAGGAATCTTGTAAGTTAAATTAGATCTACTTCTCGGTTTCCGATTGAGATAAAAGGCATACTTATTTAAGTTTGGTGACAATGCAATAGTATGATACCATCGATCTGATCTGATGATAGAGCGGGAAGGTAGTCATAGGAACTCTTAAATAAAATAATAAAATCTTACCGAGTTTGGGCTCTTAAGAATCGTCTCGGTGATTGGTTGATGTTGATGGATATTCAAAGAAAAGTACAGACGACAATAAACCTTGTTAGAAAAATGTTTTTTTTGACACCAATTTATTTATATTATTTGTATAAAAACCTACCAAAATGGGAAATGGGTACTCGACATCTGACTGCACTTTGAGAGCATGCGAAATGAGTAAGTCTTAATCAAAATTTATTAAGACGAACTCAAACATAATCTATTTATCAAATTAGGATGCGGAAAACTTACTTGTATGTCCTGACGTATATACCCTGTCGTCCATTCTGAAAATTAAACCGTAGTACTTGGATTGTTAATAAGTCGTGCTTTCCTTCGATCTTAATTACACTTCATTCAACTTGGAACTTAGCACTTCACACGCAGGCACGGAAATGAGAAACTTCGCCGATTTCGGATACATTTCATTTAGAACATAAGGGGCGTAAGACTCGTGTCGTAATTTGCGAGCTACGCAAACTACACAAATTTATAAAATTAGCATAGTGGAGATGAACGAAGCTTAAATTCCTCATCAGATTTGTGATTTTACCCAACCTAGTTCGCAAGGATAATATCTCAAATTAAAATATTTACCTTTTAAGACTTATAAATACATTGAGATTGACGTACACTAGGCAATTATGGTTTCTCTAAATGAGTATTTTCTTAGTTGATGTTATTAATACACGTTGGTGTATATATAGGTGAGTCAAAGGCGTAAAGAAATGACGAGGTAACTGAATATAAAATCATTTCATTGGTCTTGTTTTTTATCGCTCAGAAGGTTATCACCAAAGGTGTCTGGATTAGTCATCAAAATCATGATGTCGTTGTTCCTGAAATTTGCCGTAAGGACTTCGGTAACTACTCATTTACTTATTATAAGCTATTTTTTGCTATCACCGCCACCCAACGATTTTCTATCAACCGTAGTTTAACTTACGGCTCAATCTGTATTGTCTCCCTCATGTGTATTGTTCTAGTAAACGATTTTATCATAATCTAAGCAAGCTGCACTTCAAAGCATGCCTGGTAATATCTATATCATTATAAAGTTGTAAAACTAAAGAGATCTAATTTTCTTAAATTAAGACACAAAATATATTCAATGTACAGACATTTAATGTTATATACAACTTTATAATAGTATAGTACTGGCACTAACCCACGTCTTCGCCCACGTTACAACTTACAGGGAACAAAACATCCTGTTTTAATATAAGACCATGGATCAGTGCGTCGACTTCCATCTAAATATTTTCGAAACATCCCAACATGCAACTATTCAACCATCTTTACAAACTTTTATATTTAGTTACTTTTATGTTACTTCATATGTATAGCATCTCACTTACTACGCACCGCGGTCATCACCACTCACATAATTACGTTGCATTGTTGCGTGAGAGTCTGCACGAATGAACTTGACATCGACGGGCATATCGCTGCATATGACTCATGATCATCGTTGAAACGAGAAAATATAACTTCATCTCTCAAATACTGTCATCCAGTGTGTTTTTTTTTTCAAGGCATCAATATATGGAATACAAAGAATGTAGATCAGCATTGGGAAGATGCAACATGAAAAAACCGCACTCAATGTAGTCGGATGACCTGGTTAAAGTCGGCTATGGGAGCCGATGAATTCAGATAACGTGCTATTATTTGTGGTAGTCTTCAATAGAAATTTAACTTGATGAATTTGTACCACTAGATAAATTGCTTTTGGCGATCCAAAGAGATGTCATAATCTTGAATACCCTCACGGGTCCCATCGAAACTACAAAATTAACAACAGTGATGTTAAAACGTGCTACACCCGGGCCTTTTACTTGTTCCATTGATTTTTTTTAAGTTCTTATGTATAATTTTCATGCTGCTTTCTAAGGGTTAATACTTGAAATAACTACAAATAAACAAAGATCTGCAGAGCCTTCAGAGATGTAACTATATCGTACTAAATATATACGAGTTTTTCTCATTTCGTGGCGGCATGTAAAAACTGCATACGCGAATAGGAATGTCAGATGGAGTACTTACATCGCAGACACGTCCTAAGGCATGATCTATGAGCTGAAAAGAGAACTCGCTTAGAGGAAAATGTTTTATTACATACTTATGAGTATTAACGAGCCATGTTCTCTACAAGATTTCTGTACAAACAAACATTAAGTTTAGAAGATGAATTAAAGAAATACGTACTCGTACTTATAAGGAACTCCTATTAGGCCAAAGTTCTAGGCCCACTGATTCAGGCGTATTGTATATCAGTCTCTAGTAAAATAATTAAGGGGTAGTCTTCCGATAGGGTTAAGGGAGATTTAGAAACTACAGTTGCCCGTAACCTCATCCAGTACATGCTAAGTTTAATCTTGGAACCAGGATTTTTTTTTTACTTTAAACCCCGGCACAAAAAGTTAAGTTTACAGTCCTGCAAATTATATGAATATTATAGATCTAAAGTGGTATGGTGAATATGTATTGAGACAACATAAACTTTGCCGGTTTACTGTCATTGTCATCATAAACCAAAAGTCATCCACTACTGGACATAGGCATCCCCTAAATAATACCATAGCACTCCAGCGATTTTCACCAGTTCATCAGTACACACTATGGGGCCCCAATTCATGTCAAACCAAAAGGTTAACATTAAACACCTGCAATGTCATTCGTTTTGTGTTACAGAGAGCACTTCTAAGTCCAACTGAAAGTCTTTATTTCATGACACGTAAAAACTGTACGCCGGAATAGGATTGTCAGATGGAGCAAACATCGGGGACACGTGCTGACACGGACGTGAACCGTGTGCCGTAATATTTGTAGCACACAAAAAGGGAATATCTTAACAGAAACGAACGTCACTTGTTTTCTTCTGAGCGAGTAGGATGGAACTGCAAGAAGCAGATCACATCACCAAAAGGTGTTCTAGCATACAAAAAAATTACGCCTACTGCTATTCAACATTGAAAAAAACAGTCATCGAACAGTCAGAGTTGAATTTTGAAACTGGAAAAAAAAAACAGTCATCGTTTCACCCATGCATAATTTTCATATTTTATGTGTTTTTGTTAACCTATATATACATCGCAATAAAATATTTATATCAAAAGTTATAGCAACCTGATCATACATGATCTAATTCTATAGTCAGGATGATACAACAGAATCTGTCATCGGCCTTTACAGTCAAATTGTTCTGTTTTTAAAATATGAGTCAAACCTCCAAGGGTATCAAGTTCCAGTACCACTACTCGTACCGTGCTAAGCTAAAACGACCTATAAACATTTAAAAGTCGTCAAGTGCGAGTACGACTCAATCATGACGGGTTCCGTACCAAAACTAAAAATCTGATTGACTGTTGTAGCTTTGGTTTGAAATTTCAAACCAGACCGGTCTTTTCACTCCAGTTGTGATAGCTTTGTACAAGTACATATGTACAAAAAGCTATCACAAAGTATATTTTTGAGAATCCTTACTAATTTTAGAAATAAAAATGTGTGTCTGTTGGTTTTTCCTTCTTTCACACGATAATGGGACTGCAGTATTTTTTGCATATATGCATTAGATATTTTTTCCACATAAATTCCAATTCAAAATTATTTATTTGTTAGAATACAGGTCTTCAGATATAATATAAAAATCCGCGTATTCAGCATGCAAGCATGCATACAAATCTTTGTGTAAATGGGCTAAAATAACATTTTAATTTGGTATCATTAATTAATTATTATAATAATTGCACATGTCAAACATTTTTATAATTTTAATAATCCTTGACACTGTAAAAGCCTTTGTCCAGTAACCATTTCTTCAATTTCCGCAGTATGTTCCGCATACAGGCAGAATAGAGACTGGAGAGTGACATGCGCTGCTTTTTATCCCGGAAAAATACACGCTTCCCGATGGATAAACAAAATATTAAGCCATGCGGGCGCAGTCGTGGGAAAATCCTTGTAACTCCAAGTATTCCTGCCATAGTGAATAAAACAGTCGTAATTTTTGTCTGACATGATATAGGTATATACTCACCCTTTTTTTCAACTTTTACATTTCCGACGTAGTCTAATTTCAATGCAGTTCTAATTTTCCAAATTAATTACTTAATCAAATTGACAATGTATGAGTATTTTCCCGATTTCCAAAATTCTGTCTAATCCAAAAACTGAATTGTATTTGTCAGAAGAACCCGAAAAACGTGATATACTAACTCAGTAAAGCTGTGAACGTCCGCACTTATAATTTTGCACTATTCCAAAGAAATAGGGAGTATTTCTCTATAAGCATTGTATATAGTTACTACCTTTTTCCTTAGCATGGCGTATAAAGAGATGACTATCGCGACCTTAGTACGTGTCCAGGGATATTAAAAATTACATGCCACATTTTCGTGTGATGTGATAATGACGTCACGTCACGTCACGTCATCGAACCGCTTTAATCTTGCGCGGCAAATTGCTTTTGGATGCAGATCGATATGAAGGAGATTAGATATTCGCTTCGTCATTGACTACCATAGTCTTGACGCGAAGCCTCTTTTATCTATGTATATACCTACGTATCAAGAAGCATATGCAGCCTGTGTATTTAATATGGTCATATATCTTAACGAATGATAGCTGTAAGCAATGTAAACAGTTTTTTCAAAAAAGTAAACAATACGGGCATGAAGGTCCGTCATTTAGATAATAAAAAAAATTTAAGACACGTATTTTTTGCTCTTATAAAATGATAAAAAAATACTCAGATAAATCGCATTAGAGTTTAGGAGTGGGGGGTGACGTCACTCCTTAGTACAATTTGTACCTAGCTAGGTGTGACGTAATTCAAGCCAATATTTACTGCCTTTAACGGTTTTGCTTCGCAATGGCCTGTGTATTATAAATTATAACATCTGTAAGCTTCTTGATACGTATTCTACATAATTTACCTAGGTACTTACGTATCAAGGCCCACCTGTCTTAGCTTATCTGTTTATTGATTACCTGAAATAAAATAAACAATATATTATATTAATATATATGACGTCCGTAACCTTTTCGAACCTTTATCCTAACTGTTTGCTTTATTTTACTTGCATAGGATTTAAAGTAATATCCAACCAAAAACAAGAAAAGCGTTCGATTTGAACCGTACTATTGTAACATACAGTTACTCGTATTCGTTAAAATCGCCAAATTGTATATTTAATTATGCTAAAAAACCTGTGTGAAACGCGTCCAACAGATAAAGGCCCGTTAAATAAATAAACTGACCCTTCGCAGGATTCAACCTTTTCCCGACACCATTTGCTTTTTTTACCGCTAAATAACAAACTAAAACTACACCTTTAAAAAGACGAAAGTACCTGAGGAACGTAAAGGAATATAAGCCCCTTTTTCACTGGAACTCCAAAACCAACCTTACTATATTACACGTGCATATTTTTCAATGGCCTCAATAGTACGAGTCAATAGCGATTTCTTTTAGCCCAGTTTTACTAAAGGGGAAAAGACAGTTCTACGAAACCATTAACTAATAAAACATGCTTGAAAAGTTTATAAATTATCTAGATATCGCTTTAGCTAATAACCATTCATTTGTATCAGATTACCATCGGAATTCGAGATGGTAGCGTTTAAATGGAGGCTTGTGTGCTGTCAAGATGCGTACATTATTGTCATCGTGCATGAAGACTTAATTATTATGATTATGCGCGTAGGAACACTCCTCCGGAACAGACACCTGTTCCGTTATATACTAGACTAGCATCGCCATATTTAGCAAGCGGCTACGTTTATTAGTTATATATATCCAAGGAGTGAGGTACGGTGTGAGATTCAACCCATTTTTTCGTGTGTAAGAAGAGAATAGAATGTTATTTTGTTTTGTTTGACATATTGCTACTTTTTACTATATTTTATTGTGTTACGAGTACTAAGTAAAAAATCTGGACGGTGAAAGTGCGAGGACTAAAACGCACTGATGCCTGGGAAATGTGGTGCTGGAGAAGGATGTTTTGGATAACATGGACTACAGCGCCGTACTCGTTCTCGGGAGCTCAAGGTCAAAGAAAGAACTATCAGCAATCTTCCACTCTCGAATACTGAGCTTCTTCGGACACGGTGTGCGTAAGGAAGACGACGCTTTGGATAGAGTTGTTTTTCAGTGAACAGTGAATGGTTTATGATCCACAAGTCGCTCTGCGCAAGTGAAAACCCCACGGAGTCACCCCTAAATCAGTGCGTGCGCCTCGGTTAGAGAGAGGTGGCGGGGGACGATAAAAAAGGCTGTGCCGCGACCCCTATGACCACGACTACTCTGCCAAGAGTACACGACTAAGATGAATAAGACCTAAAAACTTGTATATTGGCAAAAATAAGTAAGTACGCTTGAATACTTACAAGTAATTTTATTAACAGCAATTACCAGCTATTCATTAGTTTCTGTCAAATAAAAACATTTTTTACTGCCGAATGTACTTTTCTTTGAACACTATCAGCTACTCACCGAAACTATTGTAAAGAGCCCAAACTCTTTAGGATTGCATTAATTTTATTACAGAGTTCCTATGACCACCAGCCTGCTCCATCATCAGATCAGCTCGACGGTATCATACTGTTGCATTGTAAACGATCTTACATAAGTATGGCAAGTTTTAGCTTAAGCGGAAACCGGGAAGTAGGTCAAATTTAACTTGCAAGATTCTACCCGAACAAATGCAAGTTAAATAAAACTTTGTAAAAATAAAAATTAATTTTATTCATTCCTTTTTGTGCGAGTAAAATTGATTACAATTTGAAGTAAATATTCGACCTATAAGGAAAATACATTTCTTCCTAGTAATTTGTGTAAACAAATAGTCTTATCAGGCGCACTTGTATATTTCATGCCATTCAGCAATGTAAGTGCTATGGAGATGAGGTGTTTGCGGTTCATTATCACGAAAATAAAGCCAATATGTCTGTGCTGTAACATACCTTCTACCTATACTACTAAGTACGTAATTTTTTATCATCTTCGCAAAAGGAGGGGAGTTAAAACTTGAAGCTTATGTGTGTTTTTTTGTGACATTGCAGCGCTTTCAAGCGCATCATCCAATTGTAGAATGCAGTCTTTTTTTGCTGTTTATTTTTGTTCGATAGCTAATTCTATTGCAATTGTTCCTTCCCTACCCATGTTTGAAGGAGATCATTTTAGTCGTCTTAAGACATCGGTGGCCATTTAAGAACAAGTAGTTATTTCATTTCATTATTTCGGGTGATAGCCAGAGTGATCGGCACTATCGGTGCAAAACTTTAACAAAACTTGTAAAGCTGACATAAAGGAGAACTTACAACAAAGGAAAATAAGAATGTTATTGGTAGATTGGTGTTCAATTTAACTCTATATCGTAATTTCGGATTTCCAATATTTGGGTATAAGGATATTAATATTTACATAGCTGTAAGCACTCTTTTATGTCCGCTTGGCCAGTTTTGTTAAAGTTTTGCACCGATAATGCCGATGACGGTGATAACTGATAACAGAGCCATGGATTAATGTGTTTTTTACATGTAGATATAGAGGTTGGAGAGTGACATAAGCTACTTTATATCCCAGAAAACTGCACAGATCCCGAGGAATGAACAAAATAGTACTCGTATGCCACGCGGGTGAAGCAGCGGTAAATCCCTAGTAAAGCAATAAAATTACATTAATTTTCATAACTTCCAATTATTACATTAAATTATTCTAAATTATTTCTAAACTAAACTTGATAGTTTTAGATTATTCATCTCAATTTTGTCAGTAAACTCATCAATACTATAGTATCAACGTTCAGTGGCGTTCAGTAATTTGAGTTTATTTTTACCCGACTGCGCAACGCAAAGGAGGGTAATGTGTTTATCAGTCTATGTATGTATGTATGTATGTTTGTTCCTATCTGGCACTATAGAGACCTAACGCGTGGACCGATATTGATGATTCTTACGTCAATCGATTCGTCTTAGTTGTCCAAATGTCACTAAAGCCATAAAAATAATGAAAAATCTAAATGGCGATAATGAGACGCCATTTTGAAAAAGAAAAAAAAGAAAATCAACGTACTACGTCGAGTAGGGTATCAATGAATAGGGAATTGAAAATCATTATTAGGTTTCTTTTATCATTTTTAATTTTTAAAGACCAGTTAGGAACTATAACGATTTAAAGGTTATCAAGCCGTTCTCACTAAGTATTCTTTTAATTATTATAAATCTGTGCAAACTTCTCAATAACTCCCACGATAAACATTGCGAAATTAACTGACTTATAATTTTAACTAAAAAGTATAAAATAAAATAAACTATTTAAAAAACAAAAAACCCGACTGCGTAAAAAACTAAAAAGAAAAAACAAGTCCAGTACCCTAGAAAAAGTTATAATGGAAATGTTTCATTATTCATGATCGATACTCACATAAAACAAAAAATAAATTTTAATGTGGAACATAGCGATTTTAAACAGTATGGGACCCATTGTTCCAGATTTGCGTCGATATAGATTTCTTATTCGTGTACATACTCTTTTCTTTATCATTTAGTAGAGTCCTTATAAGCTCCTATACAGCCGTGTGCGGCTTAGGGCAATTAGCCACTGAAGACGACAAGCCGTGTCAGTCATTACCGAACAATTGTTTCATGCATTTTTAGCGGAGAGAGAGAGATAGTCACGTACAACACACTACGGAAATATTCCTATTTCTACAAAAGCACAGTTAAAAAACACCTACCAACGAAAACACACCTGCACACTGACAATTTATAAACCGACCAGCGATTTCGCGGGTACTTTGGCAAAGGGGAATGTAGTAGTGTAGAGTTGTGCGGTTTCAATCAGGAAAGTCCGTAACAGGCTGTATAATGGGGGCAGCCGCGACCTACATTCTCGCCTAGGTATTATGTAAATTCGCGACGGAAGCTGTCAGGCCTAAACCAGGTAACAAAGTGTTTCACGTTTTTGCTGTGTACATTTTATTCTAAATCAGTACTTCGTTCACAGGGGTGAAAGTCACCACGCTCTTTTCTGCGTCGCCGTTGTCGAGTAAAATAGGCCTGTGTCCTAAAAAATATAATAAGTCCGTCAGTTACATTATCACAAAATATTGGACACGTATTTTTTCTTTTGACAATTGAAAAAAATATATGAAGATGTCGCCCTAGTTAAAGTTCCCCGTGATGTCACGCCGTTCGAGCGTTTTACGCACGGCGTGATGTCATGCGCCCCCACTCCCAAACTTTGACGCGCTTTGTCTTTGGTTTTTTTTTGTTGCAAAAGAAAAAATACGTGTCCAATATTTTTTGATAATCTAACTGTCTAATTAGAATAATATTTTTTTTTACCTAGGAGACCACTTTTTTATGTTATAGGGGGCAAACGAGCAGACGGATCGCCTGATGGTAAGCGATCACCGTCGCCCATAGACACCAGAGGCTATAAGCCAATCTTTAACAAAGTGGGCGATAACGCCCCCTCGTGGGCGCTGGAGGCCTAGAGGGTGGCGGTAAGGGACCCAGAAAAAATTGGGGGTAATATAGCACACTATAATTCAATTAATTTAAAGTTAGTGGTTATTTAAGTCAGGGGGCGCTAAAAAACAATTTATTTTTAAAGTGGGCAGTAAAAAAAATAAGTTTGAGGACCTCTGCTATAAGCATTTACTTACACTTTACACTATACCTTCTATTGAGCAGTTATACAAAATGCCGCAGCACCCACATATTTCGATCAAAATTGCTAAAATATCTATTTTAAGAACTTCAAAGTAAGGAAAGTAGATTTTTAGCCATCTTTAGGAAGAATCTCGTTTGCCTAAATCTTTTTTTTAGGGTTCCGTACCCAAAGGACACCGCTGTCTGTCTGTCACAGGGCTCAAACTCTCATGTAGAAGCTTAAAATGATCATAAAATATGTATTACTATGGCAGGTATAACAACAATTAATAAAATTTATACAGAGATCAAATTTAAGAGTCCTCGGCAAGCTTGGTTCTCCATACGAACGTAGTTACGCTCTCATTTTAAAACGACTGGCTAGTTTGCTATGAAACTTTGCACTTAGAATAAGTTAGGGTATATCCAGGTCTGTAATTGGTTTATGTAGCTTCGGATACCAAAGTAAAAAAAATACAGCGAATTCAAGTATTTCATACAAAACTTGTTTTTGCTGTATTTCGTTTGTTTTATAAACTGGAGCCATATAAACTAATTACAGGCAGATATACCTCATGTCATGGTATATGCAAAGTTTCGTTACAATCCAACACCTAGTTTTTAAATGAGAACGAAACTCCCTTTGTATGGAAAGGTGAAATCGGCCGAACTTGCATTGAAGGGTATGGGAACGTACGTGCAATCCTTCGTACGGGAGTCCGACTCGCACTTGACCAGATTTTCTATTTTATCTCGATCTACGTCGAGCGTTTTATGCTAACGAATTTTTTCGCCAAACAATTCACAAAATGTTACAGCGGAGAGCACCCGACGAGTGTATAAAACAGGCGTTTTCACTAGTTTCAGAATGTTTTAATGGAAATGAGTTTACTCCTCCGGGCGGGTGGTTTGAAACCTCGCCTTGAACTTTATTTGAAATGTACTAATTATATGTCTGTTTATCGCATTCATTAATTAATAAAAAAAATAACTTTACTTTTCTAAAGTAATTAAAAAAAGTTACATTGAAATGGGTATTTTGAAGATCACTGAGTCAAAAATATATTTTTGGATTATTTGTAATGTATATATGTATATTTTGCGGCTTCATTACGACAAAACGACTGGGCAGAATTCAAAAATGTTTAGTACAGAGATAGCTGGACATCCAAGGATGGTTATAGGATACTTTTTACCTGACTATGCTTATGAGTTGTTTCTCCTCCGTGAACGAAGTTGCGGACACCTTCTAATTAAGAATGAAATCCTCTTGAACGTATCTGAATTTCAACATTATAAACATTAAGGAACCGTAAATAAGAACATCATCAGGTTTCCATGGAGCAGTCCGTCGTACAGGGAAAGGTGGTGGGAACCAAATCGCGCGGTAGGTCACCTGGACTGACCAAATTAAATCCGCAGTAGGAAGACAGTCTGCCAACAGAGAGAGACGGTGGGAGATAATGCGGACAATAGTATCTGCCTCTACCACCGACGATGTGAAATGTGAACACGACCGCTCTGCCGCGAGCGAAACGACACAGAAGAAGATCAGGTAACCCTATCATACTTTGTTAACTTGTCCAAAGCATATTCAGACCATGTATGACAGTGCGGTGCGCCATTTTAGCCTATTTTTTCATGTAACTTTCAATCATTTCATATTTTCACAATATAACCAGATAGTCTAGGTAAGAACTAAGCTCCTACATTTTTCCTCTTTTAAACGTTAGCAGGGCAGTTAAAATAGCGTAACATAATTCATAGATATCATAAATTTTTATTAACAACTTTACACACACCAAAGTCAGGGTCATTACCCCGCTTGCTGGCCTTGGTTGGCGGATGTTCGGAAACACGAGATATTGGCATTAAATTAGACTTTCTTTTTGCAAACCCTTTTCTTTGGGATTCCCGGGCGACATTATTGAATTTTTTACGTATTGCATTTAGGAATGTGAGCATTTCCATAATTGTGATGTGGGACAAGATGAGCAATTTTGAGGATTTTTTGTTAATACATATTAAAATGCCAGGATTTTATCAAATAAATCAGTTCGAAAATAAGCTTTTTAATTACCTATTTCATTTCATCGTGTAATTCCGAGTCAAACCGACCTTTAGGAATAAACATCCAAGATTTGACTGGGTGTAACGTGATAGCCGGTTGTCATAAGTTTTATGACATTCAGGTAAATCCTTCTATTCTTAAATAAGTGATAAAAATAAGCGTGTTCCCCTTTTCGGCATAAAATATTTACCATACATTTTTTTGTCATACTATACAATGTGCAATTTTAGTGGTTGTTTTCCCGCAACGAGATGACTTTTTAACATGATACTGAACAACTTTCCCCAAGGAACATAGGTCGAAATATGAAAAAAATATTTCGTCTCCCCATAGTAGACTTGATCCGCTGATTGCATATTATCTATGGGAAGTCGATTTTTTTTTCATATTTTTCCACTAAAATCTCACATTGTATATGGGGTGGTAGCTTACAGATAAATGTTATCCCAGAGGATACATTAACTAAATGAGGAAGACATGTAAAAGCACAATATTAAAAATATGGTGGTTGTATGTGAGCCTACAAGTATATGGCAACTATATAGTCATTCCACGTGGGAGGTCAATTTTGATTCTCCAGACTCATAAGGAAACAGCCATTTACGTTTTTTTTTCACTAATAACGATAGTCTTATAAAACACGCAATCACCATTGACGCTATGCAGTCAAGTTGAACGAACCTATTACCGCTGCGAATTTTAATAAGTTGCTAAAAGCGTTTAGAATATCAATTTACAGCCATTTATCATAACAAAGTAAACACTAAACAGAAATTATCTTAGTCGAAATTAATCACAGAAAAGATGAAATAATGTTGAAAACCGCGAGGATGGAGTAAATAAGAACGGCCTGAGTCACAGGTCACTGCCTCCGTCGACCAGTTACGGAAACGTAAGTTACTGCTAAACTTTGAAGCGGACAAAGTTACCGAATATTTGTCATAAATATGAGTTCCGTTCCCATACTCGTATAAGGTTGAAGAATTTAAAGATGACTAGCCTTTGCTCTGCACTGAAGGACTAGCGAGATTATTATTGCAAGCCTGTTATGTCCCACTGCTGGGCAAAGGCCTCCCCGCTCTTTTTCCATTTGTCTCGATTTTGTGCATCATCTGGCCAGTCCTTTGCAAAGGAGTCTAAGTCGTCCCGCAGTCGTAGTAGCTTCCACTCTGTGGTCTTCTTAGCCCACAAATCATTCGCCAAACGGCAGACGTGACCAGCCCAGTCCCACTTCAACCTTGCCGCCTTCCGAGCTACATCGACTATCTGGATTTGTGAGTGCAGCGTGGTGTTCCGGATACGATCCATTAGCTTTGCACCTAATATGCTGCGCTCCATAGCTCGTTGGCGAACCCCGAGTTTGGACTTCTGAGCTTCCGTTAAAGACCAAGTCTGAGCCCCATATGTGTGAACTGGAAGTATGCTCATTTCCATGAGCTTACGTTTAAGTGACATTGGTAATTCACCCTTCATTAAGTGTTTCATGGACCAATAGCTCCTCCAGGCATGCTCGGTCCGTCTCTCAACCTCTTTCTCTTTTCGCACCTGGAAAGAGACTAATTGGCCCAAGTAAAAGTATGCATTGACATATGCAATGAGTTCTCCGCAACTAGCAAGATTAAAAGTATTTTTTTCCGTGATAGTGCTTACTTCTTTTGATACTTCTAAATTTTATTGTACCTATCGGGCTTATGGTGGAAGGACTTTGTAGAATGTACGATAGACTTAATCACGAATAGTTAACTACCGATACAATCTGCTGCTGCAATTACGGGGGTGAATTGGCGATGAAGATAATAATCGTTACTTGCTACGCGTAGGTACTTCTTTAGTATTTAGCTCAAACTGCACGTTTTACCGATAATGCCGTATTGTTTTTGGATTGTTACCTTTAGATTACTTACTTGGTAGTTGAAATCAATCTAAACTACCCAGCTCTCAAAGGAGCTTCAGTCAAGACCCATAATATTCAGACCGGAATAGGACTATGCAAAGAACTATATAATGCTACGGAAGCATTCACTATATATATACCATCGTGCTAGGTAAGTTCTTGTTTAAAGTCTGGCTCGACAGATTAAATTGGCCTCACAATTAAGTAAGCACTAACAAATTGAAAAAAATCCCACACATCCGCAGTCGTAGCTATAAATTACATCACATTGCTTTGTATTCTCGAAAGTGGAACAAAAAATAGGTCATCGACTCGCCAAGTTACTTCATTAGGTGTTTTAATTTATTCAGTGGCAGTGTTGCCATAAAATAAATTATTTCCGATAACGTAAATAACGAGTTTAAGTAAATAACAAAAAAAATTTTCAACATGAACATTAATTGATACTTGATTATTGTATTTACCGGAATTAGTTATATACGTACGGGTCGAACTGATAACGCTTGTTTTTGGAAGTCGGTTAAAAATCTTTCGTATCAGTGATAGCTGACAACAATGGTTTACTATAGCATAGCGCCCTCAGTCACTAGACCATGCGTAGCCCCGAATTTTACTTCTTACCTAGACTCTTTGCCGCCTAATACCTACGAGTTAAAATGTTAAATGTAGGAAGCGTCCAGTTTTGACTCCTTTCGGGTCTACTTATTATAATGCCAGTGGGGATCGGATACTACAGACGCCTGTCAATAGAACTCGTTTCAAGTAATTCAAAAATCATTTACGGCGGTTTTTATCCCTTTCCTTCACAGTACTACCCAGTCTTCAAATTTAGCGTCTTCAAGTATCTTCGACTATCGTCAGCCAAGTTGTGGATGGTCTACCACCCCCTAATTTTGGAAACCCTCCATTCCGAGCGGTTTACCTATTTATTGTACTGTTCGTAAGGAAAATTAATAATAAAACGAAACCTTCAACTTACTCAAAGAGTTCTTGATGCTTATTTGGCCTATAGAGAATATGCATGAATTTTAATTTTCGCTTTATTAAAAGCTCATTCATGTAACAAACAGTAGACAAAAATAATTTTTCGAATAACTATAAAAATAACCAAGATATAAGCCATCAAACATTTCATTCTGTCTCTTTCCTGCAAAACGGAATTGAATATGGAGCTTATATGGCCGGCGTAGACTATGACGTAACAGTACATGTCGGACCTCTCTGTCAAATCGCCGTCTAATTAGCAGTTTAAAATGCCTATATCTTGCGTGTTTCTTGGCCGATTTAAATTTTAATTTCACATTTTGAAATCGTTTATACGGTATTTTGATATTTAGTTAAGAAAAGCGATAAAGAAAATTCATGCATGTACCCTATTGTTTGGATTGTCTGCATTATGATCTTCACTCCTTACGAGTATTATCCTTTTAATATGTATATATTTGGTGAAGTCTCCACACTTTGAATTCATAAAAGGATAAATATGTAGAAATAAAAACATTCGATAAATACGATATGTCGACTGGCCCGAGTCAATCGTGTCCCTTGTTAATTTACCTTTATCATCCCTCACGAATTTGCATAATTTGCTTTTAGTTTATCGTCACTTAGGAAAGTTAATTATGAACACGTCTCAGGAGATTTATGCTTGAATATTATCGGTTATTAGTCTAAATGTGTTTTGAAGTAAATGTTTAAATGGCATTTAATCATTGTGGTCATTAATAAATTATCCAAAATCAAACGGCTATTACTTGACGACCTGGAAACCGATGAATGCAGAAGCACTACGACGATTTGTTGTAGAAGTCTTTGGGACAGACCTATGTTCTGCAGAAGACTTTAAGGGCAGAAATTATGATAATGATGATACGATTATACTCTCAAAGTCGAAAAGCTATAGTTTCCATCAGTGCTGGCGATACGTGCCAATCTTCTGTTCAAAGTCAGTTTCTAAGTCAACCCGTGACCATGGAAAGCTGAAAGCATCCAAAACGTCGGGACCTCAAATGAGAAAATATACGCGATATAATCCGTTAAATTATCTTATTTAAATGAGTAAGGTTGTCCCGCGGGTTGATTGTCACACGACGGCCATAACTGAAAACTGATCGAACGAATAAGTTTATCGACCAGTGCCGAAAGATCGCGAGATTTACGAGAGCTTTAACTAGGGGGGGATACCGCTCTCGTGATCTCTCGACACTGATTCATAGCCCATTATGGCCTCTGTGACATCCGACCCGTAAGACAACCTTACCCGGTCTCCCCTAGTAGTTATAGTAAGATTCCGTTGACATACTACGCAATTATGTATGTCTCTTCCCTCAACTTACTTCCAAGTATTTTTTGCCAGCAGGCAATATATCATGATTAATCGGCTCGTGCTTCTTAATTTGAATAGTATTTCTCTGATCAACTTGTAGGGTCAACTGGTCATTAATAAAAATCGAAACCTGCGTAAAAATATAACGGCACTACTAACGATGAGCTGTAATAAATCTATTAATAACGGAGTTCTTCAAAGTATCAACCACCTTAGTGTAGAACTAAGACGGATGGTATTTAAGTGGGAATGCATGTTATATTGTGATTCTCCATAATTTCTGACTTACAAATTGGCTGAATCATCTGACAGTTCTCAAATAAGGATGGTGATATTTATTGCTGTATGAACAAACTGCAGGTGACAGCATTCCAGCATACGGACAAACCTTTTTACTTCTTTTGATTATTGAGACGAGAGTCGGACGTCGTGATTTCCCATCAAGCGCATAAAGGCTACCTACTACCATTATGAGAGTGAATGAATTTTATTAGACTCACTCAAATCTGTTCGCAACTTTTAAACTTCTTTGTAAAATAGCACCTTTGAATAATGGTTTCTCTGTGTTTAAAATAGTGTTCGTCGAAACGGTAAATGTACCGTCTGTTAAACCTAATAAACAGAAAAAAACCGGCCAAGTGCGAGTCGGCCTCGCGCACCGAGGGTTCCGTACAAAATATACGCTATCAACGGCCGTATCTATTAAAATCCAGAGCTAGCAGAGCCCTACTCCTAAGCAAAATGTACGCGGTGTTCAATCATTTTATATTGGTTAATGACATACATAGATAGACATAAAATTATACTGTTTTTAGTATTTGTTGTTATAGCGGCAATAGAAATACATCATCTGTGAAAATTTCAAGTGTCTAGTAGTAGTGTCTAGCTATCACGGTTCATGAGATACAGCCTGGTGACAGATGGACGGACAGCGGAGTCTTAGTAACAGGGTCGCGTTTTACCTTTTGGGTACGGAACCCTAAAAACATATTAAAACCCCGATTTCTTAGTTTCTCCAGAGTAACACGATCCCTTACAAAAAGCAAACTTAAGCTTTACTTACTTCAATAAATGTATCCACTTGAATACCCCCAGAAGACATAATTAATGTATCCGATGGATCCTCTGTGGATGAACATTAAAAGAAATAAAATGGCGAATAGAAAAAGGAGTATTATGGTTGATACAGTCACTACAAATACACATGCAACACAAGTTTGAATCTTATTCTCTGAATATAAAGCGTAATATACTATCAGAGTATCGCTTTTGCTAGAATACGCAATATAGGCACCTCTATAAAAGAAAACGGTAAAATAATATAATAGCATTCAGAAAATAACATGATCAATTCTTTGACAAAACTGTGTAAAAATATCATGTATACCGCCCACTCCTGTTAGCATAATCACACTAATTGCCCGATTACTCTAAACGATTCTAACCGTTAGAAGGAATTACCTCGACATAATGCAACTGTATAATACTAGCACAACTATGTTATGCGACTTTTTGTCGCGGACTAAGATTGTCTATCTCTTTTCTTTTAATTCAGCGCGAGAAAGACGAGTGATGCTATGTAGCGCGACAAGCGAAGTCACACAGAGTTGCACCCACGTTGCACCAACTTGGCTGTTCTTGTAAAATTTTAGAAATTATTTTCCAGCTTCACGATGTGGCGCTGGGTTGCCTACAGGTTGCTGGCAACTCTTGGTCTAATAGCCAGTTGTACGAATGTCAATTACGCTAATGAATGAACCACTAGGACACTTCCTTACTTTTTCTGATCCCTCAAGATGCAAATAGCGAGGAAATTATGTTTAATGGATGTTTTGGTATAACTGGCTAAAATAATATCCCAATATCCTAAGTTAGAAGAATATCTGTACTATTATAAAGTTGTAAAAATAAAATGTTTGTACATTAAAGATATTATACTGAGACGGACTATTTGGAGGTCACTGAATCGAAATATATTTTTATTGGATTTTTTGTATGTTTGTATGTGTCGTTGTGGCTTCATCACGCCAAATCGTCTTATCGGATTTCAATTATTTTTTGGTATGCACGGGTAGCTGGATATCTGCAGTGTATTTTTTTTTTTTTTTTATTATTATAAATAGATGGGCATTTGACCGCAATCTCACCTGTTGTTAAGTGACGATGCGGTCAAGGATGTATCATGCCCGTCTAGAAACAGCCTATTCACTCTTGTCTTGAACACGCCCAAATTATAATGGTCGGGGAACACACTCGCAGGCAACGAGTTCCACTCCTTTGCGGTACGCATGATAAAAGTTGCACCATAGCGCTTCGTGCGGATTCGCGGAATATTAACCACGTGCGGATGGAACGAACGCACGCGTCGTGTGTCCCGACGATGGAAAGGGGCTGGTGGAATTAAATCATGTAATTCCCCCGCACACTCACCGAAATGTAAACTGTAAAAGACTGACAAACGAGTGACCCTACGTCGATGCTCAAGGCTCTGCAGCTTAGTGTCAGCTTACTTTTAAGGTTAACTGGAAGAGATCCCTTAAAGGGATAAGTTACAAATGTGTTACTTTACTTTCTACCCGACAACGCTGAAGAAAAACAGAGCGTTATTAAGTTTGCGGGCAACTTCTAGTGGGTAATTGTACGTCAAATATTATAACCCATTCATATCCTCAATCTTTAGGATACAAGGAAATAACTTAAAATTTCCCCTTTACCTCAGCCTCTCCCTCTACCTTTAAATCAGGGCGCCCTAAAAGATTACGAGTATTTGTTCGAAACGGTAGCCGTACCGTTGGCAAACACGTGTCAAGATCAACATCAACATCGTTGGACCCCGAATAAACAGCTGTCAAACTTCGAACCTTTAAGATGAATCAACTAAGTGTGAGTGTTTTGGCTAAACAGCGCTTAATGAATGAAGTAGAGTTAAAGATACACTTATGTTGCCATTTCTAAACAATTCGCTACTTCTTCGTACAGGGTAATTTTAACTCTTGGTTGGTGGTTGGTGTAAATATTTTAGTAGGTAATCGCTTCATCACCATCAGTTCACGCCACTCTAAGTTTACGCCACTGACCACGATCCACATCCAATCTCAGCCATCTCTAAGCCAGCTTACTCTAGAATAAATTTACCGTGAAATATGGCCGACGGCACCACTGCAGCTTCTTTATACAAAAGGACTATGTCGATTGACTTTTTAGTACTCTGTCAGATCACCTTATTACAGATTCAATCGTTTAGATAATTTCACGCAAAGCGACTTTGAATGTGAACCTACACAATGAGCCCATGTTTTATATTCCTTAATCGTTTAGTAAGTCATAAGAAAGATCACACCCAAATCAGTACATTACGGTACGGTGTAGATTTGTACAAAGTAACAAATAACATTGATAGATAAACCGCAAATCCACAGGTACTTTAGGTTAAAATAATAGTTATGAGCGGCAGTTCTTAAAGATATTCCCGAAGGGGAAGCAGTTACGACATTTTTTTTCTATGGGTTTTGTTTTTTTTTTCTGGAACCTATCGTGTATGGTATCAAATGAAAGGGCTTCATGTGCCGTCTCTAAAAATATACTACAAAACATACCAAGTTTTGGCTAGTATATCATTTAGGTGTATTTTAGTAACCGACTTCAAAAAAGTAAGTTATTTAAGCATACTTTTTCCTAATCGCATGAACTTTCATGCCAAAATCACCATCTAGAAAGTAATACCGATAAAATGTAGTAAATTAGGTGATACTCGTGAAAGCATGTTTTATTATTCAGATATCAATCCACTCAGACGCAGATAACCATTAAATCGAATTATGTGTTTCATTAACGTTTCGTATTTGCTTTTTTTAAGCTGCTCCCAACCCAACAAACAACAATTTGTCATAGCGATACCACGAAGCATATGTTACTTAATGCGTTGAACTTGGAAAAGGTATGCTGAAGTTTATATGGTCTTATATATATTATTACCTTCGATAATCCGCATTTACTGAAAAAAATAAATGCGCTGGTTACTATAGTGGTACTCTGAAAGTACACAAGTACATAATAAAAAAAAATATTGGAAGGTGAATAGCGACCGCTGAGGTCCAAACTCAGCACTTTACTAGAAAACTTATCTAGAAAATCCTATTTCTAAATTCAGAATGAGAGTATAAAGTTCAAATAATACGTAAGGTACCTTACAATGTACCGTACCTTTACCTAACTTCCCAAAATTCATGATGCCAATCGGTCAACTTTTTTCATGCTAACTGATTTTGTTATTCATTGATACGAATAACAACATCGGTTAGAATGAATCACTTTGTCGCCCAGATATGATTCCACCCGTCCTCCCTCGTTCATCATTACATTAAGATACGAGTAATGAAATATTAATTTATCATTATTTTCCTCATTCGTAGGTGCAGTGACCTGTGCAACGTGGGAATATGTGATTTTAATTAAATAAGGTAATACCTACTTGGTCATTTATGTAAATATAATTTAAATAAGGTTAATCTCCCAGACTAATACATATACTATACATTTACCTAGGACACCCAGTGCCCGACATATTCCCGTTAATTGGCATCTTCAATCTTAATTCGTAACAATAAAGGTGACAAATAGGATGTCAATTATTAGAATTAAGCTGCCAAAAATTATATTAAGTAACATTAAAATGGAATACAACGTGCATTTATACGAGTGCTATATGTATTTCAATATTACGTAAAGTAATATACCTACGTTTACCGTTGATATTTGTGTGAATATGAAAGTAGAATTAAGCGCATCCCTTTTGTTACCCACAATCATTGAAAGTCACAACTTAATGTTAGTCATAAAATCATTTGTCTTATTTCTGAAACTGTAAAATTTTTGGGATCTTTGGAAAGCTCATCCTGAAGAACCCATTATGTTAGGTTAGGTTTGTTTTGTGACAAAATATAACGGTTCCGTAGAAAACTAAATTGTGATTAACGAAAATTACAGTTTTGAAATATGTAGTAGCATATATTTTATGGCGGTCATTATAGATCCAGAATAGGGATTTGATAAGGAATCGTTTTGTAGATAATTAAAAAATATTAGACACGTAAATTCTCTTTTTTTACATATCCAAAAAAAAACGGAGATACATCGAGTCCAAATGTCGCGTGACGTCACCGTATGATACAGATTATACCTAGTAGTGACGTCACGAGCCCCAATATTTTTTTATTATCTACAATACGGAGTAATTCCGACAAGGTATTTAATGCGGTTTTTTTGTCATGACCGCACTCCAACAACCTTCCTAATAACCCACTTATAATCCTGACTCAATTACTTTACAAAGTAAACCGATACGTACAAGCTAAGTATTTATTATATGCTGCAATTTCCAAGTTATGAAATCATTATTCATCAATATCTTTAAAAAAACCTATTAAACTCTACCCCTAACCTCGGTAAGCAAAAAATAATCCAGTTTTTATGTTTTCCGAGACTTCTCAAGTGCCTTTGTGAAAGCTCCCTTCATGCTTCACTGGTTTTTCGTAATAAAATGGAAAGCATTTTATTAATATTATTTGTTCTTTTATCCTTTATTTTTTCGAAATAAACTCATTGATAGGAGTTTCAAGTCAGGCTTTGTAATTTGCCTAAGTTAAGGAGACATCGGAACTTTAATTTTCTCAGCTCAGTTCTTATAGCAATTTACATAATAAATGTAAGACGGTACTTTTACTCTCAAACTGTTAAAGTAGGTCTTTACATTTAATATAAGTTATAATGCTTTGTGGTAACATGCGAAGACGTAGCTTTAATCCATAGTCATTTTCGGAAGTTACGCAGTAATTTAACAGCGTTTCCTTAAACCTCTGAAAATTCAAATAGGAAATCTTCAACCCACACAGGACCAATTTTGCTCATCATCAAAGCCACAAGTGTTTATCTTAAACCACATTTTTAACTCGATTCAAGAACCCTTGTTTTCAACAGGGATGTAGAAAATGTCCAAATTCAGAGGTACAAAAAATGTTTTATCTCATGCTGTACACAATTGATAAACCAGCAGCATCTTAAACTTCGCGTACGAATAGACCGTACCAGCCCGGAGGTCAAGTTACAATTTTGGAATGCAAATAAGTGAATATCAGCGGTGTAGCAGTTGGACCGACATATTTGCGATATCATTGAGACCAGCCATGTCTTTGACCAGTTTGACCTCTCGGGATGAGGTAATACTTGTTTAATAATCGTCTGAATACCGAATTTTGACATATATTTAAAGACCCTGTGGGATCTGGGACGCCTATCAGGAATCTCCTGAAGTGACCCGACATTGTATTCAATTGTCCGATGGGAGAACACTGAGGCCAACAAGTTATTTGAACAATTACTTAGCACTCGCCCATGAAAACCCAAAGAAATGCAGTCGGATAAGCAAATTTGCTGATGTCCCGTTTTTAATCTACAAGCAACACTGAGTGCAATAGGTCTGTTTGAAAAGCCTCCTAACTTACTTTAACATGAGTCAGATATTACAAACGATAGTCCTCTAAAACCAATTAGGCTCGTTCACAACTTTAGTATTTTGGTACTTGTAAAGTGGCTGTACACACTAAAATAACCATGTGGAGACCTACATACATTTATATTTGAACTGTTTGTTTAATTTCGGTTGCTCTTATATTTCTATAGTTTAATTTGAAACGAGAACTTTATGACGCGAATCGTTATTATGTTGTATTTTAGAAATAGACTCAGCTATTCAGATACGAGATTGACGATGTTAGCAGTAAGTTTATGAATGAACTTACTGCTAACTACTTATACTAAGATATAGAATACTAAGTACCTATTCTTATACTATGTAAATACAGACGCATGTGACATTATATCTCAGTCCTCGAAGTGACAATACATAACATGCAACCTTTTTTTTTTTCCGACTTAAAAACAGAGAAGATTGGCAGATTGCCGAGGTAGGGTGATAATACAAATAATCTATGATAATGATTTTTGTCGTCCATCTGGCTTGGCGTGTGGATCAACTCATTATTTTATTATTTTTCACATAAAACAGGAAACCTTTTCACTTCTCCTGCTCAAAAAGTACTTCATATTAGCTTCGCGAAGCGAGACTAAAACATCATTCGTCAGCGTCACGATTTAAAAGGTAGGTAATAGTCGATTGTTTGACAAGGGGCTAAAATAAGCCACGAAGAGTGTCATACTGCGACAAACAATCTACTATTACCTACCTTTTAAATCTTGACGCTACAGAACATACGCTTATAATACAGCCATTAAACTTCAAAACTGAACTAAACTGTAATGTAACAAATAAAATTAGGTCAGAATTACTTTATTCCTGTGAAGTTTGGAACAAACAAAGGCTTATTTTTTATGTGCTGATCATTATCAGACATTGCTATGACGCTTTATGCAGATCACTTCTTTTACGTCGAAGGATTAGTTTGAATACAAACTGACGGTATTATTTTGTAAATACGGACTTTCAAACCTAGAAATATATTAAACAAACCTTTGCCTGTATACTTACTTGGAGTTTAGGAAAAGTTCCATGTCTAATCAAAGTAAAAAAAACCGGCCATGTGCGAGTTGGACTCGCGCACCGAGGGTTCCGTACAAATTTTTACTTACCCTAACTTTATTACCCGGTACCGGTTGAGTTAAGTTTGCACCTAATATCTATAGCATTGCATACAAATCAGGTGCAAACTTAACGCAACCGGGTTGCTCAAATAGGTTTTCTCAGAATTAAAATAAAAATTAGCCAGCTAGAGTCATGGCTATAATTTTCGTGTAATATTTATGTTTATTAATACAAATTGCGATAATTTCAAAATTTTCGATTGGTAAACTTCGGAGATAAAGGGGGGGAATGGTGTTTTTTTTCACATTTTCCTTAATAAAACAAAAACTAATCACAATAAAAAAATTAAAAAAATTGTTTGAAAATGTGCAGGTTTAAGCCCTTTCATATGATACCCCATTTGACCCAGTAGCTAGACTTTTAATTTTTACCCCCCCTCATATTCGTCGTTTTTTTACAAAATTAAAATAAAAATATATTTTTAAATATTTCCTGTGCAATACATGTGGGCTGACCATGTTTATAAATATTCCAAATTTCAAATAGTTAGCATAAGTAGTTTTTCAGATAAGACGCTTTAATAGTCGGACAGACAGACAGACAGACAGACAGAGTCGCACCATAAGGGTACCTTTTGTAAGCGTTCCGTACCTTATCGTACGCAAACTTTGAAAAAATACAATTCTTCCATGGGCTTATATTACAATATATGCTCCCTTTAATTAAATGTGTTTTTTTTTGCGAAAATCTCAAGTGTTCACATTTCTAGTGGGTATACCCATTACAGTTCAAAATCACTCTGGGTACGGAACCCTAAAAACGAAGATATCGCGTAACAACATGCAAAAAAGTATTAAAAAGATATGTGAATATAACTTAATTTTGAAATAGTTTTGTACCATGATAAGTTCCGAAAATATACCGCTTAGAAATTTTCAAGAGCGCGGTCACCGGCGGCCGCGCATGCGAGCTGCGTTCGCCGGAGGATCAAGCGCAGCCGCAGGACATCCGCATATATAATGGCGTCCGCGACCCCTGCGGTCACACATTCGCGGACCGTGGACACGGAAGGACATTACAATGAAACTGGTGAGTCCTTCGTATACACATAAAACATCTTCATTATGATATAAAACATTTTAAAATGATGAGTAACTAATATTTTCTTATATTTCCGCGATTATCACTCATTTAAATAAAACAATTTAATCGTATTATATCGCGTATAGTATCTCTTTTGATTTCCCGACGTTTCGGAAGCTTTTCAGCGTTAGCGTTGACCCGTGAACATGAAAGTTGGGAAGCTTCCGAAACGTCAAGAACTCAAATACGATAATATACGCGATATGATCCGGTTAAATTATTTTATTTAAATGATGAGAAATTCATTATTTAGTTTACTGAGAGTCATAGTACTCACAGTCACTTAAAATTTACGTGGACCTTTGCCAGCAGTAGCGCGTCGCCTTAGGCAAACCAAAAAAAATGTTATGTTTAATCTTTCGGAATAATCTACACAATAAAGATCTGTCGAATATGTTTCTGTCTTTTTTCTCGACTATTTTTGTTACATTTAAATGCAATTTCTCCTAGACCCTTTGAGTGTAGCTAAACTAAACTAAAGGGAAACCATTTTCTTTTTACTTAATGTCATGCTTTTTGAATCAACCCACCGGTTTAGGATGTGCGTCCTCTCACAGCACTCGTTTAGCCAGTGGCTCTTTTATATTAATTATATCAGTAGAATACTTAAATCTTAACAAATTGTATATTACAAGTCGATTAATGTTATATGTACCAATATTATATTGCTTAGTGGTCCGTTCTTACTTTTAGCGACAATGGGTTCATACAGTTTGTGCAAACGAATAAAAATATAAATGCCAAGCTACGGGTTAGTCACCATAAAGCCACATCATATTAATTATTATAACGATAATTTAACATATAAAATAAATTAAGAATTGCAGTGTACTTTGTCCCGTTATTCTGATGATAATCGGGGGATAAAAACATGTTTTTGCTGGCCGTACATATTTGGTTATTGAATTACCATCTAATTTGACTAAAGTATTTGTAATGTATTTGAGTTGATCATCGTATACCTGTTGGGACAAAGATTTTTTTTTGTATTACAAGTCAGGTCTCGGTCTGAATAATAATAAAGAAAAACCTAAATCGTTTCAGGTTTTAGTATATGCTAAATCGTTATGTACATACCCTAAGAAACGTAAGTTTTGAACATGGTATGTTCAAATTCAGCACCTGATAATAAGTTTGGTTGATGGGTGTCATTTATTCATTATTATTATGGAATCTAGACAATAATCGTTTGATGTTTCAAGTTTTTTAACTTTACCAGATATTTACAATATATTTTTTTTACATAAGTGTATAATTATCTCAATTGCTGTCGCAAAAAGTACAACAACGACGAGAATCTTAAGTAATTGTCAATTAGCATACAGTAAATTAAAGTAACGCGGAATAAGAGGATCCTGAATACTGGCCAGTTGATTGGTGTCGGCGGTTCGTTCTCACCCAATTAATGGATAACACTTAATTAAAACTATAACTTGTATGGTTCTGCAATGACTTGAATTCTTTTGCAAATTACCGGATCAATTAATAACCCGCCAAAAAAGTAGAATAGGTTTAAAATTTCTCATGTAACAAAAATAAGATTTTAGCTTGATTCGGCAATTATTATGTTGTTTTGATGCAAATTTTGTGGAATAAAAATTGCTCGGCTAAAGCAGTGCTAATACTAAAATATTGCTAACGAATATTTTACGGTAGAGTAAGATTGGTTTTACCTATCTTAATAATTAAGCTCTCCACGCTCCGCCCTACAGCGATATCCTGTATATGTTAGTCACAGATGCATTAATTGTTTTCAAAAGACAAGCATCGTATGAAAATTGCGTTACAAACCGTCCCCAGGGACTTTCGTATGTTTAAAAAATAAACTTAAGATCTCATTGAAATAAAACAATTTAACGGATTATATCGCGTATATTATCTCATTTTAGTTCCCGACGTTTCGGAAGCTTTCCGGCTTTCCATGGTCACGGGAGGACTAAAATATTAAGATCTCATATTAACTATTGTCCTCAGTTGATTGCCTATTTCGCCATCCTGGCGATTGCATTCGCCGAGGAAGATCTCACTGGGAGTTTACTCGAGGACTCGGAGGCGGTCGCATCTGTAGAACTGCTAAAGACAGCGGTAGACACCAAGGCTGAGGCTTCCAGTAACTATGTGCCCCCCAGCCAGAGGCCCCCGCGCGGTTGGAACCCCCCACAGGGCAACTTCCAAAACCCGAGCACATGGGCCCCTCAAGGCTCATGGCCTCAGAACCAAGGATCATGGCCACAGCCTCAAGGTTCCTGGCCTCAGCCTCAAGGTTCCTGGCCTCAAGTTCCTCAAAACCCAATTAACAACTGGAACCCAGAACAAAACCAGTTGACCGAGCAGTGGAACAAGCCAGGAAACATTTGGAACCAGCAGCCAAATCAGTGGACTACCCCAACGAACAACTGGAGTCCACCAAGCTATGTTCCTTGGCAGAACCCGTCGAGCCAGGCGCCTATCCAGCACGACTCCCCGACGAACTCCTGGACTGCCCCGCCCCAGCAGAGCACTACACCTGTGGCCGTGATCAAGAACGACCAGTATTATGGAGACAACGGCAGCTACAAATATGAGTAAGTAATTATTTTATTATTTACTGCGATTAACAATTAAAACATGAATTATTATGTCCCCTAGTACGAATTTTTAGCAACATACACCTTCCTTCTGTTTCAAGCAACTTCTGATTAATATCCCACGTTTCTGTTAGCCCATAGCTTATCCCACATAGCTCTGTTATTCTCTAGTATTAAAATAGGAGCTTTCAATTAAGATTCTTCATTTGGAATATTTCAATATGCAAGAAAGAACTATCAGACTCAGAATTTTTTTTCTGTACAAGCCCTCAGCGATAGTTAAATGTTTTACAGATGTTATAAAATTAGCTAAAGTAAGAACTCATTTACATGTTTATAATCAGCTTCGGATATTAACACTATAAATTCATCACACCCACCATAAACTTTATTGCGTTAACAAATTGAACAATTTTACGGACCCATTAAATCCATGATGTCTCGATTAATATTAGCCAAAAAACTTCATTCGCATCCAATTTGATCCAATTTAGTTTGTAATTATTAATAAACGTTTTTAATAATTAGAAATAAGATCATAAAAGTCTGCAAGAAACTGTTTTTTTAATTAAACGTAAAGAAATCTTCGTAAGATATAAATCTTGGTTTATTACTTTTCTATTTTGTGAATCAGTCTGTAAATTTAAATACGGCTACCTAGTCCATATATCAAACTAGATTCAGCAGGTCCAAATCCTTCAAACATGTCAATTTTTTTACCAACGCATTGGACTTGTTTTATTATTATGTAAATGGAAAGCTAACGGTCGCAACGGTCCATTGTATCGTTTTGACATAAAAATGACAGCAAATCCGGTTTTATAGCCAATTTAACTGTTTTTAAATCGCGTATCCTTAGATAAAAATACTTCTGCATAATTTATAGCGAACATCGAATAATTATAACTGTTTCGACATCATGAGTGCTCATTTGAATAGTGACATTAGTCAACCGGCACTTTTCTTTTATGTTAATAAGAATCTAGTGTTTGCAGATTTATTGGTTTTTCGTTTGGAGTCTTGTAATTGAGATCGATTAGGGGCTGATAGAATCAACGATCATTAATTCTGGCGAAAAGCCTTATTTGTTTGTTGAGATTTAAGTTAGCTCATCTATTACTATAATGAAGATTGTTATTTTTTACAAATGACAATCTAAATATTTCTTTATGTCTAATTCCAAAGAAAAAAGACTGCATTATTTGCTATAGTATTATAGTAACAATATTCTTTACTCGTATTGAACGCCAAAACATGAAAGGAATACCAAGTAAACAAGATATAAATTAAATAAATAAAAATACTTACGAAGATAGGTAAACAAGAAACGGTCTCATCGCTAAAGAGCGATCTCCCGATTCCCATTCAAGTCATCTGGTGTAGTGAGATTTCCTGAATACAAAATATGAGATGACAAGCGCGTAAAGTGGTGGGGGTAGAAACTGTGACGTCATAAAGATGGCGGTACAAAATGGGTAGAAAGAAAAAATATTTCTTTTAAATATCAAATGAAAGGAGTTTATGAGTAAATTACACACATATAACCTCCTACAAAATTTTCGCTACTTGCTTAGCAAGTTATTAGAAAACGTGTACACAACTCAGTGTGAAGTTTGAACAACTGAATGCATTTGTCTTTTTTTTATTTGGACATTTTGCTGACCTACTCTTGCGTATAATTACATTGCTATTGACGTTTTTGTGAAAGAATCTAACTCCTTTAACCTCTCAGGTACCAGATCGCAGATGGCACCCACGTCGGCGAGGAGGGTTACCTCCTGAACCCGAACACCGACAACGAGAGCCTGGTCAAGAAGGGCTGGTATTCCTACGTCGGCACCGACGGGAAGACCTACACCGTGACCTGGTGGGCCGATGCCAGCGGCTACCACGCATCTGGGGACCATCTGCCCACCCCTCCCCCTGTACCTGCGGCTATTCAAGCGTGAGTTCGATTACTTTCTTTTATAACTCAAAGGTTGTCCGCAACATTATCTGCGGCGGAGAAAAAGTGCATACATATCGTTTTTTTTATCTTCACTGTAGTGGGGTAAAAATTACTATAACCACCGACATACGATCGAGACATGGTGATGGTGAGAGAGGCACATACTTTGTTATGGAATCGCAGATAACGCTATTAAAAATCTTGGAATCCCCAGCGCGGAAAGTTATTTTTACGAGTTTATAGTAGAATATATAGACAGTTCTGAGATTTAAGAGTAAGAGTATGACCGACTAAAGCAAAAAGACGAGGTTCTGAAGTCGGAGTGTATACTTTTTTATCATTCCCACGGAAAAAACAGTAGCGTATCACGTCATGGTAAATCTGTCTTACAATCGAGATTTGGTTTATAGATATTTTTATGCATTTTTCGGTGCAAAAATTTTGCTCATCTCATGAGAATATTCACGGTGTTGTGCTTCAGCTAATGACAATTGAAGCTAACATTCCTTTTAAAAATGATAGCCATCTCATAAACTAGTTCTGTGTTTGAACTTATGTAGCTTTTCATCTAGTCGACATGAAAGCCGCCGCTCGTGAATGAATTTCCTTGCAAAAACGAATGTGCTACTTCAATTGTCATTGTTTTTTTTTGCTAACATTTAAAGCCAAGGAAAACCCGCGACTCAAGATCTTTTATAAAATTTTGTGTTCGATGGCATTTCCGTACAAACGTTCATAACTAAGCAAAACTTAATCTCCTTAATTAGTTAGTGCCTTCAACGTTACCAAAGAAACTCTAGTGCTTTTTATGCCTCTAATTTAATAGACTAACTTATTTAGAAGCTAGAGGCAAAGATCATCATTTGTTTTTCTTATCGTTTAACTGCCATCGACGTTGTCTAATAACAGCCATTATATCTCTATTATTGAATATTCGGCGTTGCAGAGGGCGTATATACATATACGTAGATACATATATGTAGTTTGGCGTATTTGTCTTAAACGATTTGCTTAAGCCAATTAAGCTACTAACCAGTGACTTGTTAGTGGTTTAATTGGCTTAAGCAAACCGCTAAAATACTCGCTAGTTTATAAAAAAACACAAGAAATACAAAAACAGATGCAACACAAAATATAGAACAGAGCGCCATCTTCATCAACATATTTGCGGGAAATATGTAACCTTACTCCATATTTTCTCAAGTGTGAGGGCGTGCCGGCGAGTGAGTTATGGGCTCGAGTTGTTTGTGTCTGAGACAAATTGCCCGCTTCATAACAATATTACGGATTCCATAAGCTTATAACCTAGTAGTTTTCCGATCCACGCCACTGTGAGGAGTTGAAAAATATACCAGTATTTGTTTTTAAAGGTTCTGGATTTACCGTTTTCACGCTGCCAATTTGAACGACGAAATATTTGCGAAATGTTTCTTTTATGTATTAAAAATTAAATAAGTAAATAATTAATACGTAATACGCTTCTACGTACCTAAATATTGACTTTGTGTTTCGCTACACTTATAAGCACAGTTTGGTTTCTACTAGTAGCATTTTGTACACACATATTGGATCTGTCTTGAAAGTTCACAGGTATAAAAATACCTGAGATTGTTTCTTCGTAACATTAAGACAAAAGTATGAGCGTTTTTACTAAATACACAATATTATGTCTTAATTGTATATTTCTCTTACATCACAAACTATTGCTAATGTATAGAGGTTGAAACATCGCACATAATATCGTCATAAAATTTACAATTATGTTACTTTACGAATATTTTCAACAATGACTTAAAAATATGTGTTGGAGCACATTAAATGTATTGGTTTGTATAATAAATATCGAAATTTATTTCAGTGCCATCGACCAAGCTGCAAAGGAGGAAGCAGAAAAAGAGAAGAACAAGCCGCAGCAAACATACCCTCAACAAACTTACCCCCAACAGACTTATCCCCAACAGACTTATCCCCAACAGACCTATCCCCAGCAAACTTATCCCGAGCAAAATTATCCCCAGCAAACTTATCCCCAGCAGACTTATCCTCAGCAGACTTATCCCCAACAGACACAACAACAAGGTTACTACCCCCAGCAAAATAAACCAACTTATGGTTAGATTACAAATTTTACCAGTTTAATGTAAATTATATAGAGTAATTAAATTGTCATCGGAAACTATACATTTACGGATGTTGTCGCGTTATTTTTGTATTTAAAGGCCGCTTTAATAGCTGTAAAATTAAATACATACCAATCTATAGATATATATTAGTAATCGTGGGGTTCTTTTGGGACAATCACACTTGTCCGAAAGAGTTTACGTGTCGTGTTTATAAAGTAACATTCAGTCTATCTCTCCCTGAGAATCTTGGGGTCCACAAGCAACATATAAACGATTATACTCCAAGCAATGATAGAAGTCTGTTCTAGGAGGAATTGAACCAGTAAATTTTAGTGACATAGTTATTGTAAACACTCTGCTAACTGGACATTTATATACAACTTTATGTAGACTTTCTTTACTTTGTTGCACGATCGGCTAGCCTAGGGCTCAGCGGGCCTCCAGTCTCCCGACTGACGGACTTTAGGCCTTCTAGCCCAAAAGTTTTGACACCGAAATCCGTAGTAAACTTCCTGATTGACATTAATCTAGCAGTTCGATAGCAGTGATCTTGCTCACGATTAAGTGATTGTGAACATGATTGCTGCATTTACTGTAAGTACGTACGTACTTGTGTATGATTAGTTTTTGTGATACTCAGGTAGTAAATAAATGATAATCGAAATATGTAGTTTTCTTACCATCTTTCCCTTACTACTTTGTTGGCAGCCTTACCTGTAAAAAAAGAAAGGAATATTGATACTTATAATAAGAATGTTTATAATTATAATTAAAATCTTATTGTAAAAGAAAAAATTGAAATCCGATAGATGGTGAGATGTCGAAGACGTAGAGGTTTGCTCTCGGCCTGAACCTCTGGTTGGTTGAACCTCTACGTTTCTGGAAAAGGCGTGTAGAAGAGACAAAGATATCTTTGTCAAAGATACAGTACACTACGATTTCCATACAATAGTTTTATCTTTGTAGTGTCTACAAGTCCTATTTTAATGACAAAACTTAGATAGAACAATATGAAATGCGCCGAGCTTACAAATGCTATGTTTTTTTTATGACATAAGAGGCAAATGAGCAGACGAGTCGCCGGATGGTACGCGATCACCGTTCGCCCATAGACACTTGCATCACCGGAGGAGTCACAAGTGCGTTGCCGGCCTTTTAGGTGGGAGTACGCTCTTTTCTTGAAGGCTGGTAAGCACTTCTGGCCAGTATATGCTACCGCACATTTTTAGTAGTCTATCTTGAATTATATATTTTATTTGACTAATTTCCATAATGAATTCACTCGTTAATCATGAAAGCAAACAGATAAGTCATTAACGGGCAATTAATTTATCTTTCCTTCCACGAAGCAAGGGCCCGCCGAAAACCGAAACCGGTCGCAAAGGCATTGACATTGGCCGTTACGGGGCTTGCATCATGTTATGGGACCAATAACGCAGTGAAAATATTAATACAGTAGCCCGATTCCAAAAAAATGCCTAAAACACCAAGTGCGATTAGTAGTCTGTCGTCGGTTACATACCACGCAACAATAAAACGTGATATAATTTATTAAATCTATCCATTATATTTCTGAATCATAAGATCATAACATAAATACCATTTGTAAAAAATTCAAGTTTATTTGCAAGTAATTAGGTACTAGTACGTATATATTAGAAACCAAAACTATCTAAAAATTCAAATGGATGATGTAACTTTTTTGTATTAATAACAGTTAAAGGGACAACATATAACAATTCCGACTTCGCATGTAGAGGTTATTTTATAATTTAACAAGCTAACCCTACACTTTGGCGCCTATATAATTCAAGATACTGTTTTTCCTACGTCCACTGTAACGTGGGCCCGAGACCGTGGGACGGCTGTATATAAAACTGCCAATTTATTGGCTCGTTTATCCGACTGCGATAAAAAGACCCGGGATTCTTGCTTTTTTAATGAACAATTGAGGTCCTTATACCCTCCCGATACAATTTGCAACTTTCAATGTTTGTATAAGCGCATTTTATTCCACACTCTAAAAAGAAAGGTAACATTTGCATATTATATTGAGTTTTCAAAGGCAGACGATGGTTGTGATTACCGGTATAAAACGCCCGTCTCTCTCGCACTTGTGTATTGAACAGAAACAGTCGGATAGATTTTACTTCTTGAAGGGGTGTCTGACATCTTAAAGCCTGACTTGAAGTGACATTATCGTGTAGATGAGTGAGACACAATGACACTTCAATAAATAATAAATACAGTCCAATAAAGAATAGATTCATGTAACGTTCTATGGAATCTGTGCTGCTACTTTTACTAGCCCTACTGTAGTAAGTTGAAACAATAAAGAGACTTATACATTATATACAAAAAATGAATTTATTTTGTAACTAGAAGGTCCCCGCAGCTTCGTTCGTGGCGGAGAAAACGCCCTAACCCGTCTTTTTTTCTTCATCGTAGTCGGGTAAAAAAGTATCCTATAACCATCTGGAGATACCCAGCTACCTGTGTAATAAAAATAGTTGAAATCTGTTTGGCCGATTTGGCGTGATGAAGCCACAACAACACATACAAACATACAAAAACTCCGAAAAAAATATTTTTCGATGAAGTGACCTCTAAATAGACCGTTACAATTATTTTTTTAATATCTTCAATGTACAGAAATTTTATTTTTCAACTTTATAATAGTATAGATTATTCTCGTAGCACGGAATCAGTGTGCGAGTGGTTCTCGCTCTTGGTTTCGGTTTTTAATATTTCCGAGAATGAATTTGGCTTACATGGCCATTGATGCGATTGAAATGAGAGAATCTTACAAGTGTACAGATGCATATTATCTTACCAACACTCTTACTTAGAAGCAACAATTATCCCGGTGGTCATTAAACAACGATAATATGGGCTGTTTAGCAGAAAACACTATAAAAAGTGAGACGCCGTGAGCGGTGAAACCTAGTTCAACTAACCGATATCTTTCACGAATGCCTGCGCACGCGTTGCTCGCGTGCATATAAATATATGCGGAATTCATTTTCGTTATCAGTCTAATTTCTACTAGTCTTAAAGAGTGACGTGCGCCATAATTGTTCTCGTTCCTTAAGGACGCAGCTTCAGGAAAATGAAGCTCGTAAGTGAATGTGACCGTGTTTGGATTTTGTGCATAGAAAAGTGTAAGTCATTAATAATTGTTTCTGATTTCAGATATCACTTTCAATATTAGGGATTTTTATAACGGGTTTAGGGGCGCAAAAGTTTGAAGATGAACGGTTTTTTCTGCCGCATTACCAACCAGGGTCCAGCGCTTACGCATCAGATAGCTCACTTTACTTGCCACCAGAATCGCATACAGCAATACCATACTATGCAATGAAGACTAGTAATAAACTCCCATTCCAGTACTTACCCCCCACTGGCACAAAGGCTCCAGCCTCATTTCCAACACCGTTTCCAGTGATACTATCTTCCTCCATGATACCAATCTTTGATGATGACGACGAACCAAAGAATCGTCCAGTAACTTCTCCACAACCACCGCCTCAAGTGAAAAGATTCAACAGCACCCAAAGATCGAATATAAAAGAACCAGAAAAGCGAGAGATGAGACCAATCCCAAGAACAGTCAATTATGAGCAACCGATTGACCGAATCGACGTCAAACCCGGCCATTTTCCATTGAACGCAGGACCAACATCAAATCCTCCTGTGAATCAATCTCCTGCGTCTAGGAGGACAATACCGATACTGACTGTCGATAGTATGGGCATAAGAAGCGATGGGGGTGAAATGGTGAAAGCAGGATCCTTCCCTTCTCATCAGTATATTCACGCACCCGGAATGTTCATATCGTCATCGACAACGGAGCCAGCAATTCCTATCATTCGACTATCTAATGAAATGGATTTGGATGGAAGCTTTAGTTACGAGTAAGTAATGTAATTTTTTTTTTACATTACCTATACTGACACATGTTGTGTCTATTTTATGAAATCTCATGGCATTTTATATATTTATCCCAGAGTAAATTTGTTGTTGTAAATTTGTTAATATGCAACGTTCGTTGTGTTTTTTCAGAGCTCTTGGTGCCGATCAGACTCATTACGTGCAGCATAGCCGCATGGAGAATATGGGCTCCGACAAGGAGGAGCAGGTTGTCGAGGGATCATACTCTTACGTAGGCGACAACGGACAAACGTACACTGTCCACTACATTGCGGACTCCAACGGATTCAGAGCCACTGGCGATCATCTACCAGTAGCGCCACCGATGCCAGAAATTATTCAAAGGTAATCATTACTTTTGGTGCACTCCGCACTTTTTACATTATGCATGGAAGTTTTATTTAATCATCACTCACTATCATGGATTTAAGATAATAACAGTGTCTAATTTTTTTTTCATAATTTCATTCCGTTATCGTCATGCAATTTAAAAAATGCGTCACTTTTTTCTCCTATTAGAATCGGAAGTGCTTATGATATTGAGTAGAAATTACAAAATACGACATAGAGTAGCGCGGTTTTTTTTACGGCCTATATACTTAGTTGATTACGTTAGCGAAGTAATACTATACATTAATACTTGAATATGTATTACAGAGCCGTCCAATACAACCTTGCTGAGGAAGCGAAGAGACCGCCACATATGAAGTCATGGCAAGAAGAAGAAAAAAACTATGATATTGAAGCAGAAAAATTCCAAAGATACCCATCATCCCCACCGCGCAATTTGTTTACCGGGAGGACTCCTGAAGCATTTTCATATAGCTTTTCTCCAGGCAATAATCAGAACAATCAAGCTAATCAAAACAATCAAAATAGCCAAAATAACATAGCAACAGCAGCGAGTTCTCTACAATCGGTTAAAACCTCAGTCGACTTTTCAAAAGATCAAACGGGCCAAGTTAAACTGAACAATGGACCGATTTCACCACAAATTACTTTTCTGGCTTCGCAGGGTGCTCACGTTCCCTCTATGAATTCGCCGCAACAATCAATAGCCAGAATATTCACTACAGAGAAGTCTAATATGCCGCAACTGATGAATTACGAAGCAGTCATCAAAGACGCTGATCAAGAAAGCAATAAGGCATTGTGGCGATGGCAATATGGTTTAAATTCAAACAATGCCAATCAAAACAAAAATACTATATCTAGATCATCTGGTGATGAAATCATGATCAATTTTAATGAAATGACTCCAGAACAGTATACTTCAATGATACAATCACAACTTGAACCCAACATAAAGAACAATGTTCAACAAGCGCAGTATGCAGATCAGCAGACAAATGTTTACAACTACTATAATGAAGATAAAACACAGCAATATCAAAAGCAGAATATTACTGAAAATACTGAAGCCAAGACTGAAAATGAATATCAACATCTAGTTTCGAATAATGATGCTACACAGAACCAAGCCATGAATCATAATTATGGATTGCCAAATACGCACTCATACCAAAATCAAAGTGAATTTATAAATAACAACCAGCAAATGAAACATTCAAACCAAAACGTCAATAATCAGTACTACTCGAATGATGTATCTCCAGCACCACCTGCTCAAGCCACAACGCAGCAGATTACTGAAGCTCATGCCAACTGGTACAAATCGATAGATGGAACAAGACAACCTTCATTGGAGCAAGTTAAACAGGAGAATCATCCAGAATATTTACCCACCTATCATCAATCAAAACTAATAACACATCACGACTTCATTCCTCCTAGTCAAACAGTAACAAAATCCTACGATTATGAAGAAAGCTTTTATGAATCGAGAAAAATTAACGACATTGCTAAAGATGTAAAGTTCGTTACTGCTAATTCATCGCCTTCTCCTATCTACTTCAGCACATCAACTGTACAAAATATAGACAACGAGATTATTAGAATTTCTACTACAGAACAACCACCGACTACTAGTAGCGAAGCTAGTGTCAAGTTTGTTGAAATTATTAACCCAGACAATAGCAAATTTCGCTCTAGCACTAGTAGCGAAGAAAGTATAAAATTTGTTGACTTTATTAGGCCTGACGATAGCAAATTCAGACCAGTTACAAATAAAAATATTGAGGAACAAAGAGAAGATGAAATTACTACAACCCAGACTCCTATAGAAAACATTTTAGAAAACAATTTCTTCCTGAAGAATCTAATTAGAACTAAGAAAAGAGAAAACAATTCAAAAAATATAATTGAAATGGAACCAAAAATTAAATATCACTCAATTATTAACGCAGAGCCAAAACTAGAAAAGATTCCTAAATACATTCAATATCAAACGCAAATAATGAATGATATTAAGGAATACAGAAAGAAAACTGCAGATTTATCGGACATTCTCAATTTTGTGGCACAGAAAAACCATTTTGAATCAAGTAAAGTGCTGCCAAAACATAAGCCGATAAATTTAAGCAATCCAAACCAGAGCAATAGAATGATATATATTCCAACACAGCAGGAAGAGGAAGATGAAGATGACAAAAGAACAAATACATATAAAACCTTAAATCACCAACAGCAAGAAGAATTGAGAGGAATTATTAAGAACTATAAAGTTCTACAACGCAACAACAATAATATTCGTAATGAAGAAGATAGGATGAATCAGTTGAGACGGGATCTAAGTCCACCGCCCCTGAAGATGCTGCACTCATCCAATTTACCTCCATTAGGACGAGCAGGCCCGTCTATGAAAAGCTATTTACCACCCATTTTTGTATAGAAATACAAAACACTGTGATTTAGGTGTCTCTAGTTTGTTTTGTAAATATTTTTTCCGTTTGCATTTATTAGTGTAAGAATAGATTAAATGATATGGTAATTAGTTCATTCGTTGTTTATTGTTTACAATATCTTCACTGCATTTGAGTTATTTTCTAACACTTGCTTGATGACGTCTATAATCTGTCATGGCATCACGGCACAAACATTTCTAATGCATACAGCTAGATCAAATTGTATAGACACCAGCATAAAGTATTTTATAAAATATCTTTTATTTTAGTTGAAATAAAAGTCTTACTAAGCGTAACGTCAGTATGGTAAAACGGAAGTTAGGTAACACGTGGACAGATACAGTGCAATAATGGAAAACTCAAAGTATCAATGAATTATCGTTTTAAATGTTCGACGAATTTATGTCCATTTATATGAAACTTTATTAATTAATTTAATCTTCACTTTACTTTTCATATTGACACTAGGTTTTCTCGCGTTTCTGAGGTATTTTTTTATGTATCCCGTGTTTCAGTTAATTTTATTTTACTACTGGTTTTAATAAATTACTGTCTTAGTAAGAAAATGCAGAGCCACTGGAGTAATACACACATCAAAGATATTTAGAAATCAACAAAGGAATGTTACGTTGTTCGTTAAAAACATAAGTTGGAGCAAGGAATCGCGTGCCAAGCCGCGGTGATTCATCTCGCTGTTTGTACTGAAAGCGTAACGATGCATTATCTTAGAAATTGTTTATTAGACACTTATAAACATAAGCAGTAATTATTTTAGGCATTAATATAACTACTTCTTTAAGAACATAAAAGTAGTAACAGATTGCTATAACACAAAGGCTCTGCCTTACGTGAACGAACATGGCTCCATAGAGGCACGGAAAAACTGCCTACCCTAAACGACCCAAGGCTTCACATATGCACAAAGAAACTGCCTAACTTGGCTCAAGACCCGTGCACATCGCAGTCTGATTTAACGGGAAATTTGACAGTGAGTGTGATCAAAAGGGGATACTAATTGATACTGTTAATAATAAAGCAACTTATAATATAAACTTCACAATATCTTTATACCTAAACCATCATGGAAAAAGGGGATAGTCAGCATAAACAAAACAAGGACTCGTTCTAATTTGGCCTCAAAATAAACATCATTCTAATCAACGGGCTCTTCTTTGAGTCCCAATTTCTTATTTGTGAATAAGAAGTTCACATCAAGTTAAGCGAGTTGTTTTTATTCGAAACATAATTAAGCAAAAATCTACCTCTTCGTTAGCGATTCGAGGCCGTCTGTAACCTCCCTGGAACTGTTTTACATATTTTATTTGGAAGTATTTTTATAACGAACAAATAGGAATCCTACTGTTCCAAAGAATAGGTCTAATTTCGGGACTATTACATCCAAATTTGTAGGGAGATAATTTATATTTTTTCAAATTAGCAATTCTATAACAACACAACTCTAAACATTTTGTTATATTCAGAGGTTGAATCAATATTTATAAACATAACTATACGCTAATTAATACAATAGATTTAAATGTACTTCTAATTCCATCGAAAATCTAGGCGCTCCCTTCAAGTGTACATTCAGTTTCCAAAACTATTGAACTAGTTCTTTTGGAAGGTCAAGGTAAGAATACCAATTAATTTTCCAGTGAACAGAGATAAGTAAAGAGCCTTCAATGACAAAGAGGCCTCCAGCTTTCACGGTTCCGCTCGGCCTTCAGTCAATCAAACCTTGTTTGAACATGTGAACAGGTAATATATATTCTTTCACTGTTGCACAACTTAAAATACCACGATTAGGGGATCCGTTGTGGACCAAGGTAATCCAATCGGTAGTATCGCATCAAAGGAATATTGAATTATCTATCGAATACCCCTGTTCCCAACTAAAACATGCTTAATTTATATTAATTTGGTAGTAGGTACTATTTACCAGACATTCAAGGCCTTTACAGGTAAAATCTTAAGAAAGGACTTTCCTTGATATACTCGTATGTATAGCGCAACGCACGTTCATGGAGCTCTCGGCGGCATTCTAGTTAGTTATAAAGTTGTATGCCGCAGACCTCATTTAATGTGCGTCGCGCTGTAGTCGTGTTCGTTTAGACAATTTGACGTTCCATTTTGGGAAAATATAAAATATCGTTCCATATGAATTCTGTACACTAATCTTGTACTCGAACGGCACGTGTTAATTGTTTAGGTATTTGCTGGCTAGTTGATATTTGGTTCCAGACGGTAACAGTATTAAGTATACTATATACGAGTGCGAAGACTTGATAATACGCGGCCCTGATTGCGCCGCGCCGCCAGACTAGGCAAATTACATCGTATATTCGCGCAAACCTCATTTCTGGCGACACTGACTTCTAATCATACTACAGCCTGCATCATGTCTATCCTACAGTTTTAGGGACCAGACTCCTATCTTATAAAATTTAAGACGTACTCTTGTGTCTCAAATAATCTTTAATGCAAATTCTATATCATTTTTCATTGATAGGAACCAAGGACCATTAAAAGAAGAGGACTGACACTTGCCATACTTTGGATCGTGTTCGAAACGCAACGAGATATTCTGGCAAAAACTAGATGGCGATAAAAAACTGAACATTTAACGATGCTATACTTGAATAAAGTAATATAGTATAGTAACAATTAGTTCGCCAATAGCTAATAACAATTACATCGTATCTTTTAAATACTGTGTCACACTTGCAAAGTTAAAATGTAAAAAATAATTCTTATTCATAGATGGCGTTGTTCATATCGAGGAACCGCTTTTTGTATGGAGATGGTCAGTCCTCTTGTTTTAATGGTCCTTGATAGGAACGAAACATAATAGTAATATGTAGACAACGACAGTGCGGATTTTGGAAGTGGAATAGTCAAGAAACCTCAAAATGCAGTTTTGTACTATGGCCACGGGCGATGCTGTACGCTACCATATGTCACAATTCACTTTTACCACAGACTACTATTGAAATAAAACAATTTAGGTCCTCCCGTGACCATGGAAAGCTGGAAAGCTTTCGAAACGTCGGGAACTAAAATGAGATAATATACGCGATATAATCCGTTAAATTGTTTTATTTCAATGAGTAATAATCGCGGAAACAGAAGAAAATATCACAGACTACTATACTAGAACAAACACACAATGTCGAACAACAAAATTGAACGTCACTAACTCTGGCTATACAACTGGCTATATTGTTTTCCCTGGTTCTCCGCCAGATGGCAATATTTTTCGATTCGTGGGTTTTCAAGTATAGCCTGCTTAATTGGGATGTTGGCTGTAGCTATTGTGACTGGCTAAAATAAAAATAAAATTTGCGCAATGGTAGTTACCATGTCAGAAATCGTAAACAATTTGTAGTTCTTTTTTATTTCTAGTTTGGTCTTATATGGTCTTATCAATTTACTCAACTACCACACACAGGAAACAGGATGATTTATACTATGCAATTTATTTAAACTACAAAGAGATAGTTTCGCAAATTTCAAAATTCGCGCTCCGCGCTGTACCGCGCTGGTCGCTTACCGATCGAGTACAAATCAAAACCTATTCATGTTAGGTACTCTCTCACCGCTGAGTACCAAATTTAAGTTTTGATACCACGAAAGATGAACTAAAATGCACATCATTTATATTTATTTTAAGTTACAGCTAGTAAGTTATTAGTTTGTTACGAACTTAGGTACTATTTAAGTTTATAAATTAATTTGTTCTATTATTTTGGAACAAAAAAATAGTATAATTTATATACTCGTAGTCAAAAATTACAATTTAAGAATGAAAGTGACTTAGAAAAATTTAGAACAAGCAAGATTTCGGGTCGTCGGTATCCAATTCACGTATTCACGACAATAGGGAATATGCATGAATTTATATTTTTGCTTTATTAAAAGATCATTCATGTAACAAACAGTAGACAAAAATAATTTTTCGAATAGCTATAATAATAACCAAGATATAAATAAGCCATCAAACATTTAATTCTATCTCTTTCTTGCAAAACAGAATTTAATATGGAGTTTATTTATATGGCCGGAGTGCACTGTGACGTACAGTGCAAATCGAACCTCTCTGTCTAATTACTAGTTTAAAATGCCTATATTATGCGTATTTCTTGGCCGATTTCAATTTTAAGTTCACATATTGAAATCGTTTTTACGGTATTTTGATATGTAGTTAAGAAAAGCGATTTAAAAAATTCATGCATGTACCCTATTGTCAATACGATTAGACCGTGACGTTTGTGATTTTACCTTATTTATATTAAACTAATAAGAATACAACAAAGTACAGCTACTAGTAAACTAAAAGTAGGTACCGTAAACGGGGGTCAATGGACAAGAACAGATTTTTATAAAAACGCATATTTTCATAAAGTGCTTCTTTTCTGCATACTTGCGAAGAAATTAAAAAGGGTGAAGTGAAGTCTCCAATCCACATTGGGCCAGCGCGGAACCTAATTTCCATTCCCTCTCATCCAAGAGAGGAGGCCTATGCCCAGCAGTGGGACGTATATACACGGTGCCCGCGAGGAATGGGAAAGATTTTAACCACGCATTCCTTAGGTCATTAGAAGCAAAAACTGTTATATGATGAATCCCAGGCAAGTCCGGCTTAGCTTTAAAGATATTATCAATTTTCATGTTAACAATTTATTGTGATTACTGTACTGTGAGTACATTAAGCTTTTTTTATCGCGACGTTGCCACATATGTTGCCTAGTTTCGCGTCGTTATTGAAAGACTTCAAAGTGACAGCTACTACTCTCTAAACTCATCCTTTTTTTGGAAAAACAAATCGTTACCATTTTATTGAATAGGATAATTTTCATAGGGAAGCGAAAGCTAAAATAAAATATTCAATTTTTATGTACAAAAATCGACTTAACTAGATTCTGTTTTTTTTTGCTGAATTTGTCCTGGTTTCATATTAATTTTTTTACTCGTAATGGCCTCAGGAATGCGTGGTTATAAAATCATTCCCATTCCTTGCGGGCACTGTGTATAGGCTGATGATGATGTGCTTCTTTTCGTTGGCAAAGTATAGAAAAAACCTACTAAACCATACCTTTTACTACTTTTTCTTTTCTTATAATATAAAATAAGTGCAGATTAATGCGCCGAAATGCCAATAAAAAAACGTTGTGTACGAGGGCTGCTATTTATATATCCGGAAACCGGGATTACAATCTTCTTAAATAGCATATTTGACCGCCATGGTAAAATTTGAACTTTTTTAAGTATATAAGGTATATTTTTTCTTCCTTATTAACGCTCGTGTTTTGTTTTTGACGGGTTTTAAATGTCATCTCGCAGCAAGAATGGAACTCACTCGTGAAAATATTCGTGCTATGATTTATTATGATTTTCGGCGTGGTTTAACGCAACAACAGTGCATAGATCAACTAACTTCAACTTTTGGTGATGAAGCCCCATCTAAAACTACTGTGTATCACTGGTTTAGTGAGTTCAATCGTGGACGTAGTATGCTTACGGACGAAGTTAAGGCAGGTCGCCCGAAATCGGTCGTTGTACAACAAAATATCGAGGCTGTGCGAAAACTTATAATGGACGACCGACATGTTACGTACCGCGAGATAGAGGCGACTCTGGGTATTTCTATGACCAGCATTAATAGCATATTACATAATTATTTGGCTGTAAAAAAAATTTGTTCGCGTTGGATACCCCACAACTTAACAAATGAGCAAAAACATGCTCGCGTCGAATGGTGCAATAAAATGTTAAAAAAATATAACCGTGGTGACTCAAAAGCCGTTTATAACATCTATACAGGTGACGAATCCTGGATCTATGCATACGATCCCGAAACGAAGCAACAATCAACGGTATGGGTGTTTCAAAATGAGCCGAACCCTACGAAAGTTACTCGTGCAAAAAGTACATTGAAACAAATGGTGGCCTGCTTCTTCGGTATTAATGGCCATGTAGCTACAGTGCCACTAGAAAACCGTAGAACGGTTAATTCAGAGTGGTACACGACCATTTGCTTACCGGAAGTATTTGAACAAATTCGTAAAACTAACCAGCGACGAAGAATCATTCTTCATCATGACAATGCCAGCTGTCATACGTCACGCGAAACAACTCTATTTTTGGAGGGTCAAAATGTGGAATTAACGGGTCATCCGCCGTACAGCCCTGACTTGGCACCCAACGATTTTTATTTATTTCCAAATATAAAGAATAAATTACGCGGGCAACGATTTTCGACCGCTGAAGATGCTGTCGACGCATTCAAACAACACGTTATGGAGGTACCTCAGGCGGAGTGGCAGAAGTGCTTTAAAAATTGGTTCACGCGAATGCAAAAGTGCATAGATCATCAAGGGGAATACTTTGAAAAACAATAAAACTATTTTCAGCCGTGTATGTTTGTTTGTTTTTTTGTTTCCGGATATATAAGTAGCAACCCTCGTACTGCTTGAGTGAGACGAGTACTACAGACTGCGATGGGACAGCGACGTGTTACTATTTCGACCAATCACGTAAATGTAAGTATGAAGTCGGCCGGCCCGCCGCTGCGTGGCCTTGAACGATGCTGCCTTGAGGGGCTACTCTGAAATTCGATATTCAAAGTTTCTATCGCGCCAACTTGCTCATTCAAATACAGTTTAACATGAGAGCGAGAGGGATGGCGCGATACGAACTTCGAATATCGAATTTCAGAATAGCCCCTCTGCCCCCGGTTGATGCGATTTGTATTTTCTTACAATCTTTTTGTCATCATCATCTATACTATTCTGTACATCCACACTAATATTATAAATGCGAAAGTGTGTTTGTCTGTCTGTCTGTCTGTCTGTCTGTTATCTCTTCACGCTTAAACCGCTGAACCGATTTGGATGAAATTTGGTATGGAGATAGTTTGAGTCCCGGGAAAGGACATAGGCTACTTTTTATCCCGGAAAAATACCCTTATTTAAGGCGGACGAAGTCGCGGGCAATAGCTAGTTGAAGATATTTTCGTAACGGACTATTTGGAGGTCACTAAAAAATATATATATTTTTTAGATTTTTTGTATGTTTGTATGTGTCGTTGTGGCTTCATCACGCAAAATTGGCTGAACGAATTTCAACTATTTTTGGTACACGAGTAGCTGAGTATCTCCGGATAGGATACTTTTTACCCGACTAGGTACGCTGAAGAAAAAACGAAGGGTTAAGTATGACCTTTTCTCCTCCGCGAACGAAGTCAACTGATATCTTACTTACCTTAGTTTTGATAGTGGCAACTGATTGCAATCAATCAGCTTAGACCGCCCATGAAAACGTTGCAAAGAGTAGTACCTACGAGTTCTTAAAATCTTGCCAAAATAATGAAAATTTGATAGGTATTCTTGATTTTGCAGATTTTTCACTGCTCGTATTGCAAAACTTGTTGAATTAATTGGCAACAGCGGGGTTATTGCCTGACGAAATTTTGACACTTGGTATCGGAATCAACTGTCATAGCCCATACAAAATCATGACACTTGATTGCGATTGCGAGCGTCAAATGCGTTAAGCAATACGGGGGCCGATTGAGACTAGGTTAACTACTCGTAAACTCATTATGTATCTACTTATTATATACTTACCTTCTCGTATTTTTACTATCAAAATAATAATAAGCATTTTATCATTCAAAACACGCCTAATGTATATACCTAGGTCCATTATATCGCTAATTCAATACATTTATAATGATTTTCAAATATTACTTACAATGTCATTTTAAACTCCGGCGCACGCCACGTCGCCGCTTGCCGCGACGCGCGAAATTTGAAATTAGCCAATTTTTTTATAAATTGCACAATAAAAGTCTAATTAAAAGTAACTTAAAATAAATAAAACTTTTTAAAGTGTATGACGATTAAATCAATTGATTCGATTATTTAATACCGAAATTAAGGATTTTCATGCAATACTAGTAAAGCTGTGAAGAAAAAAGGAAAAAAATCTTCAGCACAGTTCTTTTTTTTTTATACAGATTCAACTAGTTACGACAAACTCATAGAAAATCATTTTACCCACGTCCAAATTGTATCATTCAATTTATAAGGACTGCGTTTTATCTCGTGGTTCCATAAAAGTATTTTTATTACATTTTCTATAACAGTATTATTAAATAGTTATCAGCACACAGTAATTAACATTTCGGACATCCATTCTATATTTAATGCATATAAAAAAATATAACTACGACATATCATTCTGAAATTTGTTATTTATAAATAGTTAAATAGACATTATTTATTCACTAAACAAAAGCCAAGCACTTTTGAATTATCAAAACTTGTCAATGTAATACACGGTCCACTACTGGCCTATTTATGTATTATACTGTTACGAAACGCGTGCTGTTTACCGTACTTGTACCTCGAAGTACACCATCATGGAGACGGGGTGAGATATTATGTATGCCGTCCTTTTCTTATGTACATCGTTCGAAGATAATGGCATGCGTGTCGCGACCAGTTTCGGCTAATGTCTATAATCGTAAGCTTAGTTTTCAGATCAAGCGCCATCTAGTGTCGCTACTGTAAACAAATATGAGAGGTCCAAAGCTCGAGCGGAGCTTGAATTGGCATGTTGAAAATCTGTTTTTAATGGTTTTTTGTTTTAATCAGAATTATGCATATAATTAGTGTTAATGTGGATGTTTATTCGTAAAATATACAAATTTTTATTAAGTCCCATATTTCTCTTACATTCGATATATTTATATTGTTTAATTTGAAATTGTTACTTATGGCGCTATCTATTGGCGATTGTTAGCACTAAAAATGTCTGTTAGAGAATGGGAGCCGCCCCTGCTTTTACGCTCGGCTCTACTCCCATCGGAACTACAAATATGATAAACTGGAATCTACTTTGGATAGCATTGGATACAACATTTGTACAAACAAAAAATATTAAATTATCGTAATACCGTCAGAAATGCCATTAAAATAATTTTAAATTGCTCGGGCCCTCAGTGTAATAGCTATCCGATAGAATCCGATTTACCATATTACGCTAATATAGCGTATTGACAAACAAAGAAAGGATCCCTATACGTAAACAAAATATTTTACCCGCCGACTCCGCGCAGACCGCAGCATTGAAAAGGACATCAAAGTCGAGCCCAAATGGAAACGCAGGAAAATATGTAAATTTTAATGCCGCGGAACGTAAGATCAAAGTCTATGCATCGGGCGCCGACTGATTTTCGCCCCACATCGGTATTTTCCTTTTATTTTTCTTTTCTGCGATTCTGAATGCGTGCAGGGCTCTCTTGTTGGTTTAACATACTCGTATGGTTTTCTAAGTTTAGATCATATTTTCATAGACCGTAACGCAATAAAGACGATAGTTGATTTAATTTTATAATGGTTTGTTCAACGTTCATAGAAACGCATTAGGAAAATATGTCCATGTAGGAAGATACAAACTCCGAATAACTACATTAACATGCACAAAACTATGGATCTCGCTCCTCATTGTAGGAACTGTCCTTGCCCGTAGGGAAGACCGAGGTGAGTTGTGACTTGAGACACTAGCGAGCTCGCAATAGCGCGCGTTTGTTAGTTCAAGTTTCGAGCTAGCAAACGCGCGCTGTTGCGAGCTCGCTACCAGTTAATAGGTTCCAAAAAATCAACGATGTCACAACTCTCCTCTGTCACAACTTATGTCGGTCTCCCCTAGGTTTTATAAATACTGAATTTTTTGTTGAATGGTTCTTTTTTCAATGTGCAACAAGAGGCCAGAAGAATAAGCAAAAGAAAAATATAGTAAGTATGTAACAATAAGAACTCTTATTGTTGAAGCTTACCATGGGACTAAATAGTTCGATTTGTGTAAAATTGTCCTGTAATAATTCTTTTTATTTATTTATTTATAAAGACAAAACTTGATTTCATTTAATAATGACTTGTTGAATGTTTATAGGTATAAACGTAAAAGGAAAACATTTCCATATTGCAAGATACAAACCCCAAATAACTAAATTAACCTAAAATCATGTTCAACCAGCACAAAACTATAAATCTCGGTTCACATTATAGACTTTCACTATCGTTGCCGGTAGGTATTATAAATAGTAAATGATTGTTGAATGATCCTTCTTACACTGGGCAACAAGACAACAGAAGGATAAGCAAAGAAAAGTCAAGCCTCGTGAAAACATAGTAGGATAAAGACATCTAATAATAAAAGTATCTACAACTGTCTGTACAGTTTTTGAAAAAAGTAAGTAGTTCCGAAAGAGAACATTGAAAGTTTGTAACGTTTCTCATCGTCACACTCTTAGTTACAAAACAAACATTACGGACGAAAATTATTAGTGTTAATAGCAGCTTACGCGAGCATTAACCTAACGTGTGCCGCTGAAATCTATTCAGCGGTGAAGGGCGTAAATTATTAAGGCTATCTAATATCGAATAGCTGGCTCGACCGCCCAAACAGGGTAACTTTGCCGATAATAGAATAACAATTTATGGATGAGGCTATTATAAGTAACTAAACACATAGTAAATACATCACAATACTAATACCGCAGGCGTGAGTAATCACCACTACTATTTAATTTTGTCTTTTGTTAACTGTAAAATTGTTAATGCATAGGATCCACGTATGTACACTTCAATGCAAAGATATTTTTTTAGGAAAGACTGCATACACTGTTTCAAAATTATATAGCAAAATGAACAAATCGAATTATGTCAGCGCTTCAAAGGAGAAATATGATAAGTGTCATTTTTAGTGCTATTGGTTTATACCCTGTTGAAATCAGCAGACTCCATATCTCCAAAAATTTCGCTGATTCGATTTCACCTGTCGATATATACAAATAGAAGTTCCGACTGATTGACTGATCGAGCCCAAACTTTGGACGTAAACAAGAATTTTTATTTGAAGGTTTTAGGAGGTAGGCCAAGAACAAGAGCAGAAAGAAACTAGCGAGTAATAAAATTTAAGTATCTATAGATAACAAACTAAACACGTTCCCTGTTCGATTGTCCTTATTGTGGATCACGCAATTGCTTGTCAGGAGTCGATGCCTGCATGCCTCAATTGTGGAGTCACTTCTCCATACTGAATGCGCATTTGGACTTATGACTTTGTACGTAGCACATCTTATATGTAGTAATAGCGTATCTGTATAGCCAATTTCAGAAAAAATACATAAGTTTCATATACATTATTTACACTACTAAATGCAATAGGGGCTTTCGTTGAGTATTTTATCAATATCTAGAGACGCATTGGCACTACGATACCACAGAACACCTGTCTCCATGCCCAAATCATGTGATGGCTGCGGCAATGATGACTTCAATGTCGACCACGCCCTCTGCTGCAAAACGGGTGGTTTAATAACACGTCGCCACAACGAAATTAGAGATCTTTTTTGTGAGCTGTGCCAGCACGCTTGGGGGAACGTGGTCAAAGAACCCATCATCACTGAAGTTGACGGTGGACTTCGCGGGGATCTCTGCTGCCACGGAATCTGGGATGCACAAAGGGAGGCGTTATTTGACATCCGTGTCGTAGACACCGACGCTCCTTCTTATATCTCACGCCCGGTAGCATCCGTCCTAAAACCTGCCGAAGAAGAGAAAAAAACAAAATACTTGAACGCCTGTGAAAAAAGGTCATGCAACTTTCACCCCTCTCGTTACATCCGTTGACGGAGTCTTCACTCCACAAATGTCCGCCTTCATCAAACATCTCGGTGAAGCCATTGCCGACCGGTGGGACAGAACCCATAGTGTAATAATGGGCTGGCTAAGATCCAAAATTATGATTTCGATAATCTGAGCTACCAGCATGTGTATACGCGGGACACGACACAGATTTAAATCCATACAACACTACTTCGGTGTCAATGACGCTGCAGCCTTACCCAACCTGACTAACTCGACCCTGCACTAGTCATCTTATTGTTGTTGCTCAAATTTGTTTTTATTACAATTTTTCTTTTTACTGTTAATAAATGATTGATTCCTATTAAAAAAATATATATATCCATACTAACTATATGATGTGTACTGTTAATAATTCGTGTTAAGTTAACATGTATAAGAAATATAAACCACTTCAAAGCAGAAAGAACAACCTACTCAAGATGGCAAGGGATAGAATTTTACGAAAGCTCTAATTAATTCATTTAACTCGGGAATTAAGAGCCCTCGACGCAAGGTTTACGCCCCGGCGAGTCTAGTTTCATGGGGGGTGTATTTACCTATTCTAGCATTTGGTAAGCGTCTTCCTAACAGCACTTTAACAAATCTATGAGATTAAAAGAGCGTTCATTTAACATTTCGATTTGTTTATCTTATTTTTATTTCAATAGAACATTTTCGTACGTATTTTCAGAGCTCCGTACCTCACTGCCTCGGTTGGTTAAAATTTGACCCTTGTAAGATCGGTTTCTAGTTATCTGTTTATTTGTGGCTCCCGTAAATTGCTTTATCTCAGAAACGGGTTGAGATGTCTATGAAATTTACACTGAATATTAAACTCTAAGGCGGCTTTAAAGCATAAAAGGATTGGGCTGCGTGGTCTTAATTAAGATTGAAATTAAGTTTTTCAAGCAATCCTATCTTCCTATCTATAATATAAACATGAAAGTATGTATGTACGTTCCACTTAATCTCAAAAACTACTGGACGATTTATGAAACTTTCCAGTTATGTACCTTTTAAATGAGAAGAGGACATAGCCTATAATTTATATCAAATTTCAATCCTTTTAGGGGCGAAAAAGGGGGTGAAACTTTGTAAACTATAAATTGCATCTCTACGCGGACGAAGTCGCGGGCAACAGCTATTACTTGTATAAAGCTTTATTCTTCACGTGTTATGTCGAGAGGATATACAATACGGTTACGATACGATTACGGTACGGTACTACACATAGCTTCATCGTTTTACCGTTACGTTCTAATATTAATATTTAATGATATTATGGAAATCCAAATCCCGATTTATGAGGACAACAAAAACTTCACGCATTCCAATAAAACAAATCAAATAACATTTTGTCAAACGAAATCCGATTAGGAAAAGTAAGTTGAGAAATATGTAGGGTAACAAGTCGAACTAAAGAAATGGGGAACTTACCTAGGACGGAGGTTCCCCCTTTCGCGCGCTTGCCGGGATTTACGGAAACTTTACCAATATTGTTGGAATCAATTTACACGCACGGGATAAACAAATACACCTAAATTGGGGTTTCTTCAAATCCGATTGAATTAGCAAACTTTATACTGAAATAACAGACGCTGATCCACTCCCCTTCCTGAAAACAAATCAAGTCTGTTTGCCGGAAATAAATACGCACTTACGTCCTAAATAATTTTAAATTTAAATGACGATTGGTTTAACTCAGCGGGAGTGACGCTGCTTACTATGTTTCTTTGATCAATTATTCGTTAAATTCTTAGTTTTAGAGCGCCATCTAGTTTTGGCTTATATCTCCTTCTTTCTTATATCTTCACGATCGTAAGTATGGCAATTGAGAGTCCTCTTGTTTTTAACACATTCACAGGAACCCGCCTAACGGGCGCTCTGCATGGTCGTAGACGCGTAGCCAATACCATGCGTTTCCCCGTATCTAGAGGAAAGTTCGTAGCGCTAAGAAAAACTTGAGAGCGAAAGTGGTAATAGTCCTTGTAAGTTATAAAGCCTTTCGTGCATCATCAGTGGATTTCATGTCATGACGGTCAATGCTGCAAAAGCTATACATTATGTTGAAGGGCCCAAGAATTAACACTGCACTTTATTTAACACAGCACTTTTATTGGTATAAATCACGCTGTACAAATATTAGTTTTCTGGAAGTTTGGAGTTTGGCAAAGAGAATATAATCACTACGTTTTAAGAGACGGAACTTCATACTAATTTGTTTCTGAACGATTTGTATTAACATCGGGTGAATGCTCCACCAATATAAGAAAATCAAATGTTGCCATGTCATCACAATTTTAAAATAGTGTAGTAAAAAACAGATTATGCACAGAGTAGGGTTTACCATATCCAGTAATAACCGAAGTTACCCACTGTAGCACGACTTTCATAATCAGAATTACTGTTCGAGTAAAAATTAAACAAATTATAAATGTGATGAAAACTTTATTAAAATCTTAATAAACTGAAATTTACATTGAAATATTACAAACATTTAATACTTTATTAGTTCTTTAATAACAATGTGTGATAAGTACATAATCTACTGAGGTTTAATGCTAAGTATACCTCCTAACAATAGGCACCGTTTATTCCATACGAGCACACGGGGCCCCCTGGTCTATGGAAAATTCTCGTTAGCAACCTTTTTTAGAAACACTATCTCAAAACACTACGAGTCTATCTCAAAACAAAACGAGTCTCTTTCTCTGCTATATCTCACGCACACAGTTAATTGAGCGGCGGAGCAAATATGCTCAACTCAACACCACAACAAAATTTCAAAACTTCAGTATAATTATCAAAATGAATGAAAACCACCATTAGGTTAACAAACGTCAGGATTCGACACGAATGACATCCCATCAGTGTTGCCATTACCTTATTCACGTATTATGATATTGGTGAAGAAACTCGTTCGCCATACATCTTATTATTGTATGAGAGTTTCCGACTACTAGTATTTGGAAGGTACAGTGAGTAACTTTCCTTTGAGACTATATGATTTCAAGAAAAAATTTGTTAACTAGTTTCCACTAGGTATAGAGCCATCTATGGGATAATTGAATTACTATTAATTAACATGCAAATTCTAACTTTTCAATATTCTGATACATGAAATATACATTAAATATTTTTTGGAATAACGTGGTATTTTTTATGACTCGAAAATATAAACTAAGTTTCGGAAAAACAGTACTAACGCCTAACGCCATCTGTCAGCGAGTGGTGTCAATATATATATAAACATTATAACTTTGAACAAACGTGTACTTTTACCTATTTAATGAGTAAACACATATGGTTGCGAAAATAAGGAACAAAAATGTAAACAAACATCGTACTTTTCTAGAACCTCCGGATAGCAGATATTAATATTGAGGCGTACAAAAGTTTTCCTCAAAAATGCTTTGACTCAAATTGCACAAGCGAATAAAAAGAACGAAAAATGCCACGTATTCTGTTAAATAATACGGGCAAAAACTGGTTACCCGTACCAAAACATCGTAAAACAACGAGATTTTTATCTGTTACCGAGAGATTATAAATTATATTTTCCTGACAACGCGTGGACATGCTAAGTTTTGGACTCATAAAGATGCTGCAATGAAAATGAATGACTTGATTACAGAGGACTCACGCTACGTAGGCGTACCGGTTAAGGCATATCGTAATTTACAGGTAACCAGGTAACTACGTACAAAAAGAAATGTACACGTGTTATAATTATAATTATTTTTCCTATCGATATACATCGCTATAATATTACTATTGTTTATTCCATCTGCGGTACGAGTCTATGTGTGCAGATGGTTTTCCTATGCCCTGTTAATTCTCCCAATACGTGATTATTTTAAACTTTCAACTACCTACAATAGGGATGTTGACATTTTTTTCTGTTGTATGTTATATAATGACCTTTCAATAATAGAAATACTGGTCAAAAAATTATTTCAAAATTATAAAAACTCCACGAGATACAACAACGTTAGAATCACACTTGACGTCACACGTCACACCTTCCTATTTTGTATAGTGGAATTAAAAACTTTGTTCCGCAGTATCGAAACGGTTGAATAACAACAGTTACTATACATTTTTCATAGGTTATTCAATCGTACTATCGTTTATTAATATTTTCATACTTTAAAAATGTACTTTCCCATCTAACTTTAAAGGCTTATAAAACAAGCTACATGTAAGGTATCGAACGCAATTTTTTTTTAGGATTTGCATCATAGGAACTATGATTACGCATCTAATATTAATTATTATTCGAGTACAGTCAACGTCCCTATTACATTTGCTTAATTCCAAGATGAAGGTGTGAGAGACTGAAACAACCTGAGTAAAAAAATACACTACTTATTCTACTTAATACAGTATATTGGCTCACTTGAATCTGCATAAATAACTGTATACATTTCCAAACGACACTAAAGAAATTTACAAATAAAAATATGTACACTCGCCAAAAAGTGTATCCATTAGTGAAAATATGTGAAGCATGAAGTCTGCAACTCGATTATACCGGCGCATTAAAACGGCTCGGCTATTCCCTTCGGCCATTGTGTAATCTCGTTGGGTTTCGGATGCGAGCTGTAATTGAAAATGTCGAACGGTGCGATGTTCATTTTCCACTAATTAATCGCTATGATGACATTGCAACCCAACAACCCCTCAAAATGGCCTATGTGTCATTCAAACGCTTCCATCCTTACGATCTTTTGCGTCCTAAAACCAGGTCCCAGGGCGCGTATCGCAAGCAGACAGGTAGTGAAATTACGAAGCTCTGGTATATAGCGTTTAGTGGTATATTCGAGTTTTAATTACATTTTAAACAGTGGTGATAGACGCACAATTTAGCGAGGGTGCTGGCTGCATCATGAAATTGCGTAGCTCCAACAAGTACGATATAAATAAACTACATACTATAAAAGTATAGCATTCACAAAATTTGTGTCTGCGTCGAACGCAGCGCTGGCGGACTCATCACTAATGTAATATGGCCCTTAGACACGTATATATATATTACTACTAGTACTATTCGTTTTCCTAGTTCTCCCTCTTGCCTTCGTTTTGACCACCTGGAACATATACTTCACGTGTGTCGTTATATTAGGGACCAACTGAAGCCAGTAGAGTGCGAAATTTAAGATTATCTAGAACTGACTCACGCGTATCTTGGATACTAAATTCTAAGACGTGTTATGAAAAAAGGCGACCTTGTTACTGGCTTATAACAAAAAGAAGTCTTTAATATATGGAAATATACAATTATTACTTTACAAGTTAAGTTACGTTATCCTACTCTGTCACATAATATCGGAAAAATATTACAATCGTCGCGGTAGCAGAGCGAGCGCACCCCTTGCGCGACTGAGGCAAAAATACCACAACTACAATTTCTCTGTTATTTAGTTTTATATCGTGATTTGACGCCTCTTTTATACAATATCGTTGGGAAGCAAGTTAAGATAACAATGATATGTAGCTCGAGGAACGGAAAACCGATGTCGAGTAAAGGTTCTCGAATGGTGACCACGTCCGGAAGATGTAATGTGGATTGACCGAGTATCTCCGGAAGCCGATACAGAAAGTGTGCTGTCATAATGTAGAAAAATCTTGCGAACTAGTCCAGCCATGCCTTTATAGAAACCATGAAACATAACTGTTGATTTTGGAAATGATGTTGTGTAAATTTATGTTCTAGGACTTGACACGCGAACAGAACTGGAAGAAGAATCCAAAAATAACTTTAACAATATGTATCTTAAAATGTTTACTCCAAGATAAGTTATGGAAGAGCGCCAACAAATACATCAAATGGGATGGAGGGCGATTTCTATAAATCCTTGACCTCTGTGCAGTAAACAAGCCAACTGGGCCCGGGATGTATGAACGGGTGCACCCGCAACCCGCAATGCGCTCACAGTTACACTAGTGATAGTCACAGTTACATAGATCCAGGCGTTACTTTGCGAAATTCCGAGGTATAGTGTCTTGTTAGATGTGACAATAAATTGTGGTCATATGCGCATATTTTCATGCAGTTTCCAAAATAAAATACGCATGCACTGCATACTACAGCTAGTGCACTTTCTTATATCGCATTTTTTTCATCTGTAATGTGCATTTTTTCGTATGAACGGCTGCGGAACCCTACACTGAGCGTGGTCCGACATGCTCTTGGCCGGTTTTATTATTTTAAATCGTAGTTTTGAAGAGCGACTCAGGATACCCATGGCATCCAGGTACAGACGTAAAGTTGTTTAATAAAGTTATATAGTCTTTGGTTATAAAAATATCTGAAACGATCAATTGCGACTTAGTTTTGAAAAGAATTTCAATATTACCTGTCATAGGTAAACTTCTTGACTGACTTTAAGCCAGATGCCAGAGTTATTGTTACATTTTTATCGGATTTTATCTTATGACTAACAGCAGCTGAAAATAGCTTTTGTTTTAAACATACCTTCTACCACCACCAGTTACTTAAACTTTCACCCCTGAATCCACATATGTAACCGCTAGTTTAACAACAAAAACTAATATTTTTTTCTAAGGCAGCCCTTACAGATATAAATGTAGAAAGTTTTCTCATAAGGTAAGTGGGCATTTTTAAACTCGGAGCGCTTAAGTTTCCCAGACTTTTCCTTTCAGACGTCGATTACGGGAGCGGGGAGAGACTTTGCACCAATTTATGCACATTTCGAAAATTCGCAGCAAACTAAGGTTTTATATAAATTGTAGGTAAGCAAAAAATCTCGAGGAAAATATGTTTTTCTCCGACATAGTTAACATAATATTTTCTTCTGTTTCTGCGATTATTACTCATTTAAATAAAACAATTTAACAGATTATATCGCTTATATTATCTCATTTCAACACATTCTATCTTTGACAGAGGAAAATATATCTTTTTCAGTCCACCCGTGACCATGGAAAGCTGAAAGCTTCCGAAGCGTCGAGAACTCAAATGAGATAATATACGCGATAGTTAACATGTTAGAGAAACTAAGTATACGAATACTTTATGAAGTAGGTACGTAATTCTTAAATACCTACTTTAAAAGGGCGAAGAAGCCTTAGGTGTATGACCTCAGTATTCCGTCATTTCATTTATAAACCGATTTAGAAAATTGTCTTTTTGTTTAAAATGAGGTACATCCATATTGGTCCCATATAGTTTTAGTGAAGATCTGATGATGGGATCTCTTTAATAAAATATTGTATTCTAGCCGTGTTTGGGTTTTTTTTTAATTGTCACGAGATATACTTTTAAGTAATGATTAAATAAAAAGTGTAAAATAATTTAACGTTTTAACAAATAATAACACCGACTCCGAAAAGAACACGAAAAAGTAAGAAATCACTGCATAATTTAGTTTCTTCAATTTACTTACAAGTAACCGTTATTGTACTCAATCTATCGCGTCACAACTTACTAAAATCGTCAATTTTCAACATTTTACACATTGTTTAGATGGCACCGACGCCAATATAAGATTAATTGGAGGTATGCTGTATATAAATTGAGTGGAAAAACGGTAACTAGCTAACTTAAGTAAATTGAAGAAACTAAGTTATGCAGTTATTTTTTTTACTTTTTACTATTTTCTTTTTGGAATAGGTTTTATTTTTTTCTTAAAAAGTATTTTTTATCGATACAACTTCACTGAATGAAATCTCATTAATGTTTTTATGAAACAGTGTTTAAATAACGAAGTAATCAAAATGGCAACAGTCCTTTTGGATTTAAATTACAAAACGGAGTATAAACAAACAGCTCCAAGTATTTCTCGTATGTTAACGAAAAGCTTTACAAAGAACGTCGACAAACCCTCGTCTAGGACACAGACTTTCATAAAAGTGCGGGCGCAGCTGGCGCGCGCATTAGTATGTTGATGAGGCAATCGCGATCGCGGGATAACGTGATTTATATCGTCCCAGGGCTGGCCAAATGATACAATAAATCTTTACTTATGAAAGGTGAAGCTTTGGATTCTGTAGAGGTCTTTGTATTTTCTTTTTGAGTCTATTAAGATCTAAGTAGGTTTTGTAGTAAGTTTTGTTCAACACTTAGTTATGATATAAATTACGATTTAGATAGAGGTTAAACCTACATCAGTACAAATTTACATTTGAGAGTTTATTCAATCATTGAACTAGATAGACTAAATTTACAATTTTTTGAACCGTTCAATTTCGGATCCTTAGTCTTAAGAAAACTGATAGCTCAGTGTCTACAAGGCCGTGTTTGTACTTGCTGTGTTTTGTAGTGCTCGAGAGCCCCCCTCGGGCACACAGGAGTAGAGGTCGTCCAGCGCTCAAAAATGTGGGCCCTGGGGCACTCAATAACACAATTTGAGACCTCTTTGTTCTGTGAAAAAAAACGTCGTTTAAGATCTTTCGAGGCGTGAGGTTAAGGACCCTGGGCACGGGCCTCGTATGCCCTTATAGTAAAGACGGAACTCAGTGAACATCAAGTTAGTTTTACCATACCATCATATAGAAAGTTTACCTAAAATATCGCTGTATACAACATCCGCGCCAGCTCTTATGAATCAACATAATATATATTACAAACTTATGAAAATCGAGTTTCCATTATCTATTCTAAAATTATCTTCACTACCCGAATAATGGTTTTATCATATAGAACATCCGCGGTCTGTTAAAAAACTAGAGAATTATTCTTCAATAAAAGTATACAAAAGCGTCTGAATGCGTTCCTTTGTGAGCCAAATAAAGAAATTCCATTATAACACAAAGGCCTAAAGGGCACGAAAAAGGATGTCTGCATTGTCAGCCCTGATTACAGCAGTCTCTGGGAGACTAATGTATCAAATTTTTCTCGCATTTTCCTTCGATAGGTGGTTCGGGGACAGCGGTGACCACGTCACTGTAATTGATAGGACAGATGATATTAATGTCCCTCCCCTGTACAACGTGTGCACGCAATTTATGTTGCAATACCGCACCGCACGACCCCTAGCAGCCTATAAATTTTAACATAATGGTCGAAATTTTCAATGTATTGAAAGCTTCTCTGAAATATTGGCACTAAGTCAATAGTATTCAAATCTATTAATAATACTACCGCGATTAATTTCGTATAAATAAAAATAAGTGAATTCATAAGAACACTCGATTAAAGTATATAAACGCCATCTACATTCCCTTGATGAAACTTACAGGCAACTTTGCGTTAAGCGCCATCTCTTTCACATTTCTCGAACCGCTTCAAGCGTTGTGAATACGAAGCGTTTTCGTTAGTTTTAGTGCTCGATACTAGATGGCGTTTATTCATAAAACCGACGAATGAATTATAGTGTAGAACGCAGGACGCATACCATACAAAGACCATACTAATATTATTAATGCGAAAGTAACTCTGTCTTATTAGTCTTATTACCATTTACGTTTAAACTGATGTAGGTACCGATTCAGATGAAATTCGGTATGGAGATAGTTTGAGACCCTAGGAAGGACATCTAGGATAGTTTGTATCCCGAAGGTGGTGTATGGAGAATCAATCATAAAAATAAAGGTCACTCAGTTCGCGGTCGAAGCCCCGGGTAAATTTTAGTACATAATAAATATTTTATTTACTGTAACGTGACAAGCTCCCACCTAAATAAACATAAATGTGAAAACGGGATCCAAGTTCTCATATACTACCAAAAGTAGTGATGTATCAAAAAGTGCCAATTTTTTGTATGTTATAGGAGCTAACGAGCAGAAGGATCGCCTGATGGTAAGCGATCACAGTCGCACCAACACCAGAGGAGTCACAAGTGCGTTGGTGGCCTTTCAGGTGGGAGTACACCCTTTTCTTGAAGGCTTGAAGATCGCATCGTTCCGAAATTTCTAGCAAAACGCACAGTTGTGGACTGCCAACCATCTAAGTGGTGAAGATTGAGGCATTGGTTTGTTGACGGTCATCGCAAATTAATGCAATTTGAAATGTATTTTGAGCTCGATTTGTAATATTACCCCAGGCCGGTGTGACTCCGTTTTGGTTTGCGAATTAGTTAACACACTACCGTGTCTATTTTTTTAATAATCTTTATTTAAGGGGCATTGATCAAAGGAAATGAATATTGCCAGCTCCACAGGCCTAAACACAAACCCTAACAGCTTTTCCGCAAAAGTGTCTGTTTATTTGTAGGAACAATGGAGTCCATTACAGGCCAAGATATTTATTAATGCGTTAATTCCTTGGATATTTTTAAATCTGATTGCGCTGCCTTATTTAATTAAAAAAAATTCAAGTAATCGGTGAATCGGTGAAAATCCCTGACATATCTAAATAATACTGATATTTTTTAATAGGCTTAACCGATTTATTTGAACCATAAGAACACACTTAGATTAAGTAATGTATTATATTCCTTTGCTATTTCGCGAAATAGTGTCTTCGTTAGATGTGACAATAAATTGTGCTCACATGCGCATATTTTCATGCAGTTTCCACAAAATCTTTTTTGTGGAAACTGCATGCAAGAACCACATACCACCACCTAGCAGCATAATGTTTTTTTCTCGTTTGGTGGTGGTTTGGTGTATTTGCATGCGCATTTTTGTGGAAACTCCAGGAAAATATGCGCATGTGACCACAATTTATTGTCACATCTAACCAATCAAGACACTATATTTCGCGTAATAGCAATTAAAAATATGGATTTCCGCAAAGTCACGCCTGAATCTATCATTTATTTAAGAACACTCTTAATTAAGTCACCTTTCGAATACTCTATCCAGATCGGTCCATTCGATCAAGCGCTACGATCAGTGGCGTAGTTACCGAAGGGCTATACGGGGTCATGCTCCGGGGCCCCAAGCTCAAGGTGCCATCGGACCCCGACTAGTAGCGTATTAGCTACCGAAGGGCTTAGACTACTAGGACCCCAACATTTTGGGGCTCTTAATTGGTCCCAGAATAACAGTACCTCGCACTGACATGGGCCGCAATCTTTTTTTGATGACCGGTTTGGCTCAGCTGGAGTAACGTTGCCTGCGAAACTGAAGATCCTGGGTTCAAATCCCGGTAAAGGCAAATATTTGTGTGATGAACATAAATATGTGTTCCGGAGTCTTGAATGTTTTCTATGTATTCTATTATAAAATTAATAATTATTAAAATTATTATACTTTATAAAATTGTAAAAATGAAATGTCTGTACACTGAAGATATTTTCAAAATAATTATTATAACGGACTAGTTGGAGACTTGGAGGTCACTGAAACGAAAAAATTTTTTTAGATTTTGTATGTTTGTACTTTTTTTTTTTTTTTTTTTTTTTTTTTTTTTAAGAAACAAACAGTCATACAAAAACAAATTATAAAGGAATCAAGAACTGGAAAAAGACCTATAGTTTCCTTAAAGTATGTGTTAAAACATAGGTGGCCAATACACCAGTAGTACTTAATTAGAATTCGATAAATTGCATACAGATTACTGTATGCAATTTATCGCATAAAGTAAAGTAGAAATACTTAAATATTTTTTGTGCACAGGTGTTACAAACGAAAGAGACTTAAAACTAGCAGTGAACAGATACATATCTAATTTTCTCGCCATAAAAATATTATACAATTCATTTAAATGCGTTTTTTAATGAAGTACATGCACTGTTAAATATGTCCATGTCCATGAGTTTCTCATTATTATTAAAAAGTTTACAAGCACGCTTAATAAATACATTCCCGGCATAACTAGTCCGGTTACGAGGAACAAAGAAAAGGTCTTTCTTGCGACATTGGCGCTCTCGTCTACGTGGAACCCTGAAACTTATCTTTTGCAATAATGTCGGGGCGTCTAGCTCAGAGTGGATAATTTTATAAAGTAAAACGGAGTCAACTGAATCCCTACGGTCACTCAATTTTTTCATATTGAAATGTTTGCAGGTATCGGTATAATCTGTGTAAGTTTGTCCGGTTCTAAATGCAAGTGATTTCATAAATTTCTTTTGTACTTTCTCGATTCTATTGACATGAACAGCGTGATACGGTTTCCAGACAGAACATGCAAACTCCAAGTGACTGCGTACTTTTTACCCGACTACGCAAAAAAAAGAAGGGTTATGACTTTTTCTCCTCCGCGAACGAAGTTGCGGGCGCCTTCTAGTATTGTTATACAGTTGTCGCGCTAAATCGGGTAAACGGATTTGAACTATTTCGGTACACGGGTAGCTGGGCTGGGTATCTCCAGATGGTTATAGGGTACTTTTTACCCGACTATGCTAAATTAAGAAAGAGGGGTTATGACTTTTTCTCTTCCGCGAACGAAGTTGCGGGCGCCTTGTAAATATGTCTATTGAATATATCGTCAGTAGGTACCCATGACCCATCACACAAGCCTTATTGACCTTACCATGAGATTAGTTCAATATTTTTTTGAATTGTCCTGTAATAAATGTTTTTTTTTGCACTTGTGCCCTTGGTTATCTAGCTACGCCACTAGCTAAGATGCCACTGACAGCCACACATGTCAAACTTATAAGACCTCTCTTCATATGTGGTAATTAAAAATGGATGACATCTATACTATTATAAAGTTGTCGAAATGAAACGTCTGTTTATTGAAGATATTTTATACGGACTACTGAAAGTCATGATTCGTTTTTTTTTGTATGTTTGTTTGTATGTGTCGTTGTGGCTTCATCACGCCAAAACGGCTAAACAGATTTCAACTGTTTTTGGTACACGGATGTATAGCTAGCTGGCCATCCACAATAAATGGTTATAAGATACTCTTTACTCGACTACGCTGAATAAATAAGAGGGTTATGATTTTTTTTCTCGTCCGCTGACGACATTGCGTGTACCTAGTTATTATTTCAAATTCATATGTTGTTCAGAAGTTACGAATAAAAAGACTTTTGCAACCCTATTCTAAATACCACAGAAGATATTTGTCGATTCAGTCACCTTCAAATAGTCCGTTCACTCTTTTTAATATCTTCAATGTACAGAAATTCGTTTTTACAACTTTACAACAGTATAAATTACTGGAAATACACCGTCAAGGCACCGCGAGTTCAGTTCGAACATAAGTAGATATTAACCGGATAGGAATGCGATGCCTGTATACCTAGCTCCAACTCAATAATCAAGCAAAGGCGACAATATTGTGCCGTTCAATATAGGGCTTCCTATTCAAGTTTCGCCTTTCCTTCGCCGGGCGACTCTGTAAAGCGCCTTTGTGGAGAAGATGGCTCATCTAGATAAGAGGGTAACGCTTTCACGGCTCGAATGCTGACATATCCTTAAGTCCCGCCAACGTCCCGTCTATGAAACTCAATTTCATAAGAACGCCCGTCATAAAGAGAATTTATTTCGACGTAAACATCGTGTAGGAGGAATTTTATAAGATTTTCCTGTACTATTTCCCCTTTCACAGGATTCTGAATTTCTCGTGCAGGTGGGAAAATGGTGTCGTAAATCCTTTTTTATGGTTTATTTGCCGTTTCAATAGATAATCTGGTCAGTTGTTGGAGTGAAGCCCGGCTAAATTCGTCCTTTATCGGATAATTGCAATGCTCTCAGAATCAGAGAACTCGTCGGCCTGTCTCTCGCAGGGCAACTCCTCGGTACGGAAGCAGAAGCTAGAAACCAGTGTCCAACTTTTATCCATGCAAAAAACTTGTTGTATCCACTGACACTTGCACCTTGCACTGTCTTGGGGTTCGAAAGGAAATTCATGGATCGGTTCCTAGCGGGACTGATCCTAGCGAATCTGTTCCCACTGCGGTGGCAAAAGCAACCAACATCTATCCATTAAGTGATATTGTAATGAGAGCACTGACCCCTATTTGAACTGGCTGCTGTCAACTTATTTTTGTACGTATTTGATTGTCGCTATTTTGGCGCAGTAGTGGAGTGTCCATGGAATTAAAATTAGTGATGTCCAGAAGTCAACATCCGTAACTAATATATCGATAGTTCGTTATTACTCTTAACACACACATAGCACAGATACTGTAAAATTCGTCATCTAGGTGACATAATCGCTTGTCTGACGCGTGAAATTATACTAGTAATAAAACTTGCAGAAGCTGGCTTCCACAGTTTTGGTTTACGTGGAATAAATAAAGTGACTTTAAGGCGATTTAAATAGGCCAGTATCGAAAAAAACACTGCATTTTAAATACCTAACGCTCTATTTGAATGTCTTAATTATTGGTTTATTTAAGCTAAGTATCGTAAAATAAAATAATAATACATAATAATTACATATTTCACCAGAAAATTACTTATTTGAATATCTACATATATCGAAATTACCAATATAACCTCCTTGGAATAGTTTACGCCAAAATTAGTTACATAGGACACTCGCTGGCCGCAGGGGGCGCTTCACATTCATACATAAAACTTGCTGTCAAATGTAGTATTGGACAATGGACAGCCTATCCAGTGGAATAATAGCGATGAGTGACTGAGAAGTGAGAGCCTGACGCGAACTTATCAGCCGGTTGCTGGCAGGAGAACGTGAAGTGAGGCGTGTTGGAGCGGTAAAGGTCTTCGCGGAAGCGGAATCCGCAGTAAAAGCAGAGGTTCGATGTAGGAAACCTTGTAGTATATCACTGATATGCGTGCACTTGCCAAAGAACCGGACGCGAACTCATTAAGTGCGATTCCCGCCGGGTGGGTCCTGTGCCGTAAACAGGGTTTTTGGCCAAGGTAGATAGAAATGTTTTGATCACATGGATAGGCAGTTTCTCCATGCCTATATCGATCCATGGTAGTTCAGCGTAGACAGTGCCATTGTGTCTATATGGACTGCACGCCACTGGGCGCTTCAGCATCAGCTGAGATGTGGCGGTAGCTGATTCGTCCCGGTGCGACCGACGGACGCGGTCGGCTGCCGCCGTGTGCCCGAGCGTCCACAAATTGTACCTATATTAGGCGATTGCTCACAAGGGAGGGGTTGATTGGAGCGGTAAGTGCTCGTTCTCTTCGCGAGCGGCGCTGGCAACCGAAAGAAATATCCTATATAATATAATTATCCAATATCCTAGCACTTACCTGAGAGCCCGACGCAAACTCATCAGCAGGTTGCTCCCGGGAGAAGCGCTCGAACTTGAAGCTGTTGGAGCGATAGAGCTCGTTATCTTCGCGGGAGCGCCGCCCACGGCAGAAACGCCGGGTAATAGAAGTGTGCCTGTAATAAACAAATAATCTAAATTATTGGGAAAAGATACTTTAGGGATGATTGATCAATGATCTTAGAAATTAACACAAAATAATATGGTTGTGACCAAACTATATCTCTCATCTCATAATGCATAAGTATATGTGAAATGTATTACTTTCAGGGTATGCTTTTAACCATGGTTCAGAACATGCAAGTTAGGTTAGGCAAGTACCCTATATCTCCGTAGTGAAGAACTAAACTGAATCAATTCGGGTGCGACCCAACTATATACAACTATATATCATTGTTGGATAGGCCAGCAGACTATGACAATCGCGTTTATCGCGTAATAGGTAAATGTTAAAATGTCCGTCACGTTTGGACATGTTAGCGTGAGAATGACAGATGCTATATGCTATACCACTTATCTATCTATCCCGCGATAAACACAACCATCTGCGGTCTAGACCTTTTCTAGACAGATGCTTCAATAGTGTCAATAATTAAATAGATCGTGACAGTGCGTGACAGACTTATGAAATACTAGCTTCTGCCCGCGACTTCATCCGCCTTAAATTCGTTTATCGCGGATAAGGGTATTTATTCCGGGATAAAAAGTAGGCTATGTCCTTCCCCGGGACTCAAACTATCTTCATACCAAATTTCATCCAAATCGGTTCAGCGGTTAAAGCGTGAAAAGGTAACAGATAGACAGACAGACAGACAGACAGACAGACACACTTTCGCATTTATAATATTAGTATGGAAGTATGGATGATACTTTATTACCCATTTTATTTTTAATAATTGTATAATAATTATTATTGTGAATCTTTATTATTTCTTGTCATTTTTTTTTAATTTGTTACCTTATATTTTTTAATCATTATTATTGTTATTTTGACGACCATATTTCTTATTTTGAAACTGTAATAAATCGCTCCTCATAAATGTTTGCAGGCCTGCATGCACTGAACTAATAAAAACTAACTAATATTTTACAATGAATGACTATACGTTAAGATAACTACTCTGAGCGTAATAAGTACGCCAACACGTGTGTACAGTATTTTTGACAAAACTTTATGTACGGCATAATGATTTTCTAAGTATTAGTACAGTATTTTTGACTAAACTTTATACTGTACGGCATAATGCCGTTTGAAGAACTAGTACAGTAATTTTGACAAAAATGCTTGGTGTGAGATTAAGATTTGGTTCGATTAGTGAAGTATTTTTAAGAAATACCTATGCTGTGGGTAGCTAACTATGTTTCGATAATTTGTTTTTGTTGGTTGGGTTGCCATAATATTTAATTTGCTATGATTTATGAGTGAGAATGTCATTGTTGTATGTTACTACTATTTATTAGCATGTATTAACATCCCATTTTCCTTTTTTTCCATAATCTTGAAAATGCTGTTTTAATTTTGCCTGGAGATGGCTTAAGTTGCAAGTGGATTTCAGTTTTTTTTAGAGCTTGTGGTCTAAACGAATATTAGCTTTATTGCCTAATATAATGCAGATTCAAAAGTGAGCGTTTCATCGGACTCTGATGTCGAAAGTCAAGAAAAAATAATTCTCGGTGAAAGAAACAATGCACCATCCTCGTCAATTGCTTCGTCATCAATTCAAGACCCACTATCAGGGACTACCTTATTCATGTTGGACCAAGTCGAGACAACAAGTCATTATCGTCCCACTCTCCATCATCAGGGCATGCGTCAAATGTTACACCGAACGCGAATACGCAATGTAAGCGTAGAAAATGGTAGAGTGCAGCACCCAAACGTGTAGCCAAAAAGAAAAAAAACCATTTTAAATGGACCAACAGACAATTCCAATGTCGAGCAGAAGTAGGCGATGATCATTTCAGAAGTCCCCTTCCTGAAGGCAAGAGAACAGCTGACAGTATAACCCAAGAAAACCCAAGAAGTGGGGGCTTACAAATATTGTTAGAGCTGGCATCAGGTTTTATATACTACTTCTTTCTGTATGTGAGTCAAGATGAATTTGAAGACTGCGATTTCACCGAGGAAGACATACATCAGCATTAGCTTGGGGTGCCAAAGCAGTTTTAAGACTTTGTAAAACTATAGAAACGAAGAAACCTTGCGTCGAGTATATATTGATAACTTCTTTTCCTCCTTGGAGTTGATATACCATCTTAGAGAAACATACAACCTGCAATGAAAAGAGAGTGGCACTTGAAAAATGGAACGACAATAAATGCGTTGTTTCGGTAAGCAGTTATGCTGATGCCTTACCGTGAAGAGATTCTGCAAAATTAAACGACCGCTCATTGACATATGTGTCAATAACGCATGATTGATGTATAACAGAGACAGCACTAGGAATAAAGAACCAATAGGTTTGAAGCGATTCCGGCTACAGATTTTTCATGGGCTACTCAAACCAGACTAGCAAGCTTGTGTACAAGAGCTTGTATGTATCTTCAGTACGAACTGTACCGGATGTAATTAAAAAACAAAACCGCTTCCTTGCTGTTGATGACGTGAAATACGATGGTTTAGACCATTTACCAACCTTTTTTGGACACATATGGCCGGTGTGCTTACTGCAAGAACGGAAAAACTAACGTACACTGCGTTAAATGCAACGTGCCATTGTGTTTTTTACGAAAGCGTAACTGCTTTTCCACTTTTCATAAAAAATAACGAATTCCGTGTTAGTTATGTCCTATAATTTTGATTAAATAAGTAAAAACATATATATTTTTTGAAATCTACTTTTATCCTAATATGCAATTTGTGAAGTATAATTGACACTTTAATTTTAGCTTTGTATGACGAACATTGGTTTTTGTCAAATACACTGCACATAGGATTTTAAGAAATCCTTCAGTGGATATTTTTATATCTATTTTTTGAGGCCCCTTTATGACTAAAATAACAATTAAAAAAACAATAAAAACTATAACTTAAAAAAAAGAATTCTGCCAAATTAAGGGTTAAGAACGCCGAAGTAGAGGAGCTGGTGGCCGAAACCAATATCATAGGAGCAGTGGCGCGCACAGAGTTATTGGCCAAGGTAGGCATCTTTCTGTGCCTGTATGGAGCCATGGTCGTTCAGGACTTCAGGGTAACCAGTTTATCTGTGCCTATATGAAGCCATGGTGGTTCAGGGTAGGCAGTGCCTTTGAGCCTATATGGACCGCACGCCACTGCATTGGAGAGACGAAAGCTCACAGACTCCGTTGGCTTGGCCACTTTGAAAGGATGGAGGAAGATCGGAGCGTAAAGAGAGCATACCTGGGCCACTCGACAGGCCGGCGTCCTGTCGCTCTGTCGGGTGTCCCAGGTATCGCTGGAGGGACATGGTGGAGGCGGATCTGCGCGAGCTTTGTGCCATAAATTGGCAGGAACTGGCGCAGAGTCGAGACGAGTGGCGAGCTCTCGTGCTGGAGGACAAGACTCACTTTGGGTCGCTGAGCCATCTGAGTAAGACAGTAAGTAAATGAATACACTTCGGCTTCCCTTGTGATTTTCCTTATGCCACGCCCCTGCAACATATACTACTAGTCAGAGACTTTACGTCTTGAGACACTGCGGGGTATAGGATGAAAAGATATTTACAAGGTGGACATGATGACCTGATGAAGGTTGCTGAAATCCGCTGGATGCGGCCGGCGCAGGATCAGTCTTGGTGGCGTTCTTTAGGAAGGCCTTTGTCCAGAAGTGAACAGTCTTTTAGCTGATGATGATGATGATAAGAATGTGTAAACTCATAATGTAGGTAGGTATTTGTATTATAAAATAGAAGGTGCCCGCAACTTCGTTCGCAGAGGAGAAAAAGCATAACCCGTTTTTTTCTTCAGCGTAGTCGGTTAAAACCATCTGTAGATACCCAGCTACCCGTGGGCCAAAAATAGTTGGAATCCGTTTAGAATGATGAAGCCACACCGACACATACAAACATACAAAAGAGCCAAAAGGAAACGATTCAGTGACCTCCAATCAATCCGTTACATCCTTTTTTTTATATCTTCAATGTACAGACATTTCATTTTTACAACTTTAAATAGTATAGAAAAGAACGATTGACAATGCGTCATCACCAGGAAGAAGACCGAACATTGCTTATGCCGAATTTAAAATTGGAACGTCATCGAGAAAGACGTCGTTGAAAAACATAGACAAAAGTGATTTTAAATGCCACGTTCCGTGTTGTTTATGATTATGATAAACCAGATATTTTTCAAACCCAGATGCATGAAACGAAGTGAATGCCCGCCTATGTAGCGTGTTGACAATTTTAACCGACTTATAAAACTGTTAGGAGTTTAAATTGCAAAGAAACTTTACATTGATCCAATAGGTACGAACGCGTCTGTAACATAAGATTTTTTTTATTTTGTTCAAAGAAATACTTTAATGTATATAAATATATATGCACAGAATTGGTTTCGCAGTAAGGGCTCTAACGAGTTGAATGAAATCTGATTTGTGGGACTGGTTTTGCTTTTCAAGATTATCTATATAGGTTTTATCCTCAAAAAACTAAACATTATGAGCCCACCGAGCAAAGCTCGGTCACTCAGGCTCTTTTTTATGACAAGTGTAGCCTATATTGAGCTGATTGGGGGTAAGTGTGGGGAACTTCGAAAGGTTAGCTTTATTTCAACGCCTTAAAGAGCGTTTCCGGTAAAATTTTAGTCTTTCCCATACATCCGCCTCTGTAGCACTGAACCCGCAGGAGATTGTTACCTTCGCCGTGGATCGGAAGCAGTGAAAAACTTGTTCAAGGCACTATGCTCCTCGAGGAGTTAAAGGATCTGAGAGAGAGTTACTTCCGTCTTCCCGTAATCACATTACCAAAATATCCTTTAAACGTCCCATAGTCACATTTTCACAGCGTCTGTGTGAATAAAAAATGTTGTTTCCACTTGTTTCATCCAATAAGAAACGAATGTTATGAATAGGCACAGACATTATATTCGTTATGTCTAGTCTGGGCCTTTCATTCGGCCCGTCCGCGTCCATTGAACCAAGCGGAAAAGAGAACTCGCAAAACACTGAATTAAACATGAAACACTAGAAGTAGGTACTGGTCCTCGTTCACGACTCATGTAATATGTATATTTAGTTATTGAAGTCCGTCCGAACATTGAGTCGCGAAATACGGTATTTTGCGATGTGCAAGTACCTAGTATATTTGATACTCTTTACAATTCTGTTGGGATAATATCTGACAAAACCTACAATTAAGAACATTAAGTTTAGAGGTGTACATATTATATTTTTCCTCGTTATGTGGACTTAGAATTTAGGGATGGTTTATTTTTATGTCATACCTACTGGTATAATTTTAAGGGTTCCGTTTAAATCCTGGTAGTGATATTTGTTTACGACAATCGATTGTATAAATTTTTACTTTTGTCTGCACAGATTAGTAAGAAAAATTAAAAAGTTAGCTGTCAATGTCATAACTTTTTTTTTCATTTTCTTACTAAACCATAGACCAAAGTAAAAATGTATACGTTCGATTATCATGAATTATGTCACAAAGAGGTATCAAAACAAATACCTCAAAATATAAATTAGTTATTTGTAGATTCAGTGTCCATGTAACCTATACTTTGGCGTAAAAATGAAAAATGTACACTTCTGGGAAACATAATTTTCTCAATCAACGTACAGTCAGCAAGAGTAATAGCAAAGCAAGCGAAGTATTAATATAATCATCTAAGCAAGGCTCTTGTACATTTAGTACGTATTTCTAATTCTAATGGTAGTGGCTATTCCAGGCTATATAGCATCCGTATCACTGCGACCATTGATGATCTGTTGTGATCGCCACCTCCTATAGTTCTCGGTCAAGTTCTGTTGATGCAAAGAACTATGTAAAATAATTTAGTACGTATTGAATGCGTAGAAAAGCGTGTGTATATACAGATTTAATAATAATGGGTTTTCTTCTGTTTCCGCGATTATTAGTCATTGAAATAAAACAATTTAACGGATTATATCGCGTATATTATCTCATTTTAGTTCCCGACGTTTCGGAAGCTTTCCAGCTTTCCATGGTCACGGGAGGACGGGAACGTCGGGAACTAAAATGAGATAATATACGCGATATAATCCGTTAAATTGTTTTATTTCAATAATGGGTTTGCTTATCTACTTATACTGCTAACAGTAATAGATTTATCCGGCACAATTAGTCATGCGGCGTTCCCGGGAAGATACCCGCATAATATAGGGAAGTAGAAGGTGCCCTCAACTTCGTTTCCGGAAGAGAAAAAAGTAATAACCCTCTTTATTACTTCAGCGTAGTCGGGTAAAAAGTATCCTATAACCATTTGGAAATACCCAGCTATCCGTGTACCAAAAATAGTTCAAATCCGTTTAGCCGATTAGGCGTGGGCCACAACGACACATCGAACATACAGAAAATGCAAAAAAAAAATGTTTCGACTCAGTCACCTCCAAATAGTCCGCACAATCATTTTTTTCGAAAATATCTTCAATTCCATTTCATCAACATACGTTTCCTAGAATGCTTTATTTCATAGAATTTTCATTTCATCGACAACTTTTTCTCCTGAAACCATACAATTTTCTTGATTTTCGAAAATATTATCATGTAGAAGCCGCTATACTAGGATAGGTTTGTGTAGAACAATCTCAAAATAGTAACGGCTTCAGAGAAAAATGCTTTTTATGAAATAAATAGTAGGTGCCCGCAACTTCGTTCGCGGAGAAAAAAAGGCACAGCCCTTCTTTTTTTCGTCGGCGTAGTCGGGTAAAAAGTATCCTATAACCATCTGGAGATACCCAGCTACCCGTGTACCAAAAATTGTTGAAATCTATTAAGCCGATTTTGCGTGATGAAGCCAAATCGACACATACAAACAAACAAAAAATCCGAAAAAAATATATTTTTCGTTTTAGTGACCTCCAAAGGGTCCGTTACTATATATATATATATTTTTTAAATATCTTCAATGTACAGACATTTCATTTTTACAACTTTATAATAGTATAGAGATGTCGACGAAATAAAGTATTCGATGAAAAGTTTTTCGATAAAACAAGGTACAAGGTTCAACCATAATTGTGTGCTAGTCTCACAAAGCGAGGCGTTAACCTCCTCTTGTTAATAAATTAATAATAATATAGTATAATGGGAACTTCCAAGTGTAATCCGTATACTACCGGAAGTATTCCCAAAGTGTTACCAAGTTTAATAAAAATAGATGATGAAATCGCAAGGCAAGACTAAAAAAGAAATATTGGGAAATATATTGGTAAAATGATGAAAAACGTTTTAGAATGTGTTGCGGTTTGGGGAATATTTCTGATCCGGGCCAGTTACAAGCCAACTAAAATTGGAATGCATAGAGCATCGCGTATACGTTGTCGATCTTCGATCATAGGCGGACGTCTAGGACAAGAAGAATAGTATGAATATATGTGAAATGTATGTAAATGCAATGGACTTGCTTTGACTAGCTCACCTAGAGTCACTAGAATGCAACGGCCATTGTATGCCGAAGATCTTCAGGCGAGCCGGCGGCCTCCGCTTCTGCTCCGTCCGTGTCTCCTCCACCGGCGGCGTGTGGTGCCTGCTGCCCGAAGACGCCCTGGTACCACTCCTACGCCGCCGACGACGCCTCCTCTCCACAAGTATAAAATTATCCCCGTTTCTTATAATATAAGAAGAACGCAGTGTCGACTTTTCCTCGCCCTGTCTTTGTCTTATCAAATCAGCTGTTCTCAACGTGTGAATATTCTGATACTCAGCCTCAGGTGGAGCGGATGACGTCACTTCCTGGCTCGTCCCGCTTCCATCCCTCTTCTTGCGGGAGGAATGGAGACCGACTCGACGCCAAACCTTTTCCATGAATTCGTATTTCCGATCATCCCATTATGTTTTTCGCCGGTGCTCCGCTCAATGAACGCACTATCACAACACGCGCATGCACGATTATTCAGAAATCACATAGTCTGACTGGATTGTTTTCATTGTTCACTGATGAACGGTTCACAGATAGTTTTATTATAATTACAAAAATCGTCCGCAAGTCCGTGCAGGCAATGAAAAAAGTTACTGCAATTTTATCACTGCTATCACTCGTTGCTTATCCGGATAGGCGTATCACTGACACTGCACCGAACGTAACTGCAGCATGCAGATTTAAAGCGACAGTTGATGGTTAACGGAAAGGAGTGCTTTTATCAATAATTCCTTTTATTAAGACGTACTGGGTTAGTGGAATGAGGGGAGAGAATAACGTGTTTTTTGACATCACACTTGATGAGGTCCCGGCCCTACAGTCAGGGTGCGGGCGCCCCGCCACGCATGCGCGCTCCCCCTCGCCCGAACGAAAATCCAAAATGGCGAACCTCCAACCCCCTTCTCGTTATTGAATATCTAATTTTATCCGTGCATTCATTGTTAAGAGTTGGGCTACGATGCACAAACGGCCTACATTGATCTCATTAAGTATATGTACTTGCTCGCGTTCATATGTTAGGTAGCAGGGTAGGTGTTTGGCGCAGGGCTCGACCGCAACGCGAAATAGGTTCATTACAAACCGCTACTCTTTACTTTTTACTACGAACATAATAAAGATATTCAGATACTAAATATTTAGGTTTCGCACAAGCGCTTAGAGCTATTTACTATTTAAAAACAAAAGCGTCAAAATACACTTCTATATTGCAATTATCTCGTTTTCTGAGTTTCCACATTTATATATTTATTTAAACTTTATTGCACAATCGTAAAGTTTACAAATTGCGGACTTAATGCTAAAGGGCATTCTGTATCAGTCCACCATTGGGTTATGCAGAAACATTTATCCAATGGTGCAATTATTATCAGATGTCCATACGATGATAACGCCTTGGCATTAAATTAAATAAATACTTCATCTACCAGGGCTGCCTATTAACTAACAAAAGGGCAAAATATGACCTGACCCGAAACTGGACTGCCTGTATTTTGGGACCCTAAAATTGTATATTGGCTTGCTAATTGGTTTAGGCATTTGTTCTTCTTTAATTCAGCAACTAAGCATTAATGCATAGACAAGTTTTTATAAAATATTAGAACGGGCACCTTCTACAATTTTAAACCTTTGTTCGCAGAGAAGAAAAAGGTTATATTTTTGCGTCAGCATAGGCAGGTAAAAACTGTCCTATTACCGTTCATGGATGTTCAGCTTTTTTGCTATGATTATCAACAAGTAATCGGTACCTAGTCAACCCATCACAAACCTCCGAGACATCTAGTAGGTAAGTAAAAACTGATGATTTGCAAACTTTCTTTGGAAGCAGAGTTATGATACCACAAACAGACACATAGATACACAAATACATACGACAAACTTGCAATACCTACAATAACCTTCTTTTATGCAAGCTTTTATTTAACTTGCAATGTATGCATACATGTTTGTACGGATTTGGTAACGATCAAATCTTGCAAATCTTTGACCCACTCTCACTTCCGGTTTCCAATTGTGCTTAAATTTGGCACACTTATATAAGTTAGAAGACAATACAATATTATGACGTCATCGAGCTGATCTGATGATGGAGCCGATTGGAGCCTGGTAATGATAGGAACTCTGTAATAAAATAACGCAATATTACCGAGTCTAGGCAATTTAGAAGCGACTCGGTGAGTAGTACTGAAGGGATGTTAAAATAAAACCGGTCAAGTGCGAGTGTGACTCGCGCACCGAGGGTTCCATAAAACTTTCACTTATTGCGACTTAACTTGCCCCTTGAGTTAAGTTTACCTCTGGTATCTATGGCGTCACATACAAATGAGGGCCAACTTAATGTAACCTGCAGGTTATTCAAAACTGATTATTGGTGATAAAAAAAAGTAAGACAGATAGACGTATGGTTATAATTTTCGTGTAATACAACAACAACAACAACAACAACAACAATTCTTTATTGCACACCAACAACAGAAACAGTACAATAGAGCCTTAACATAAAATAGGTAAACAATAGGCAGTCTTATCGCTAAAGAGCGATCTCTTCCAGACAACCTTTGGGTAGCGGAAATGACATAAAATAGCTAGAAGTGAGTAGGTGGTGAGATAAGATTACATATAATACAAAAATAAATAAAAACAAACATACATATTATACATATACATATACTAAACATACATACTACTATAAATATATATATACAAAGTAAGAAAGAAAACTATGATACAGTTGACATCAAAGTGATTAGAAAACCAGAAGCAGAATTAAAAATATAAATTATGGGAGAGACCTGATCCTTTAACTTAGTTTTAAAAATAGGCAATGACTTCGCTTGCCTTAAATCGAGTGGAAGAGAGTTCCACAACACAGTAGCCCGGAATGTAAAAGAATTTGTTTAAAACTTTGACTTTGATGATGGAACAGCTAGAAGAAAGTTTTGAGCGGACCTTGCTGATAGAAGATAACTAAAACGTTCTTTGAGATAGTGGGGAGTCGCAGGATGAAAGAGTGTATTATAGAGAAGAGAAAGAATGTGAGTGTTACGACGAAGACGGATAGGGAGCCACTTGAGTTGTGAACGGAAACTAGACACATGATCATACTTGCGTAACCCAAATATAAACCTAATACAGATGTTTTGATTTCGCTCAAGTTTGTTAACTTGCTCCTCTGAAAGATCTAGATAGGCAGCATCAGCGTAGTCAAAAAAGGGATGCAGTACTGTTTGAACAAGCGCAATTTTAGTGGCGATAGGAAGAAAATTACGAAGCCTTCTCAGTGAACCCACTGCGGCGAACACCCTCCTGCTAACCTCATTCAGCTGCGGCACCCAGGAAAGAGTGCGATCCAAGATTATACCTAAATTCTTTACAGAGTGAGAAAAAGGAATTTGAACACCATTAAATACAATTCTTGGGAGGCCAGCAAAGTCAACTTTAGAAATCATCTTTGAGCTGCCAATGTTGATAACTTGCGTCTTCGTAGGATTAACTTTCAGGCCATAGCTACTAGTCCACTCCGAAATTAGCTCCAAGTCACAATTTGCCATGGTTATGACCGACGGGAGATCGCCGAGTACTCCCTGAGAATATATTTGGAGATCGTCAGCATAAAGGTGATAAAAAGAAGATAGATTATGAGTAATGGAATTAATAAAAAATGAAAATAGCAGTGGAGACAGCACACCGCCTTGCGGAACGCCAGAAAGTATGCTGCACCAAGGAGATCGGGAAGTATTCACCTTTATACGCTGCCGACGATTAGTTAGGTAACTATGAAACCATGCAATAACCGCAGGAGATATGTTAAGAGAACGTAATATAGCCAACAAAATTTCAAAATCAACAGTGTTGAACGCGTTACTAAAATCCAGAAGCGAAGGCACCGTCAATTTCCGGTCATTCATACCCGACCGAATATCATCCGTAGGTAATTTTTACGAGAGCAGTAGTCGTACTATGACCGGATCGGAAACCGGACTGATATGGATTTAGAAGATCATTCCGATTTAGAAAAGAAGTAAGTTGCTGAAATACTAAACGTTCAAGGACTTTGGATAAGAAAGGAAGAATGCAAATAGGTCGGTAATCTGAGAAGGTGGCAGGATTGGATTTTTTCGGTAAGGGAATTATATCAGCATCCTTCCAGATAGCAGGAAAGACACTAGATGAAACAGAAGCAGTCAGGATACTGGCAATTACAGGAACAAGAAAGTCAAGCAGAGGAAGGATCATACTACGGCTCACATTATCAACACCAACGGCGTTGGAAGTAATGGCTAGTACGTTTTTCTTAACATCACTGTCGGAAAATTGAGTTAGAGAAAAAGGATTAAAGTCTGGAGTTGGGAGAGATGAAAGATAATCAAGGGTCCTGGTCTTAACAGGACCGCTAAAAACGGAAGAAGAAGAGAAATACTGATTCAGCTGATCAATATTGGGGTCTTTAGAACAGGAATCCTGCTGAGATAATAATAATAATGAAAATGTAATGTAATATTCATATTATATTACATAATACCAGAATAATCCAGATTTTTCGTTCGGTAAACTTCGGAGATAGAGGGGGGGAATGGTGTTTTTTTTACATTTTCCTTAATAAAAGAAAATCTACTCACAATAAAAAAAATGTCCAAAAATGTACAGATCAAGATCATATGATATACTTGACTTTGAATTTTTGCCTCCCCTCATATACGTCATTTTTTTAGAAAATTAACATATATTTTAAAATGTTTCCTTTGCAATACATGTGGGCTGACCATGTCTTGGAGGATTTAGTAATGGAGTACGCATCGCTATAAATTTCCTAACAAAAAAATCTGCTATTTTTAAAGCATTAGCTTTAAAAATGAGATTAATTGAAGGGATGTTTACAAAAACAACATAACTAACATTTTTGGCGGATTTGAGTTATTGGTATCACAGTGTTCATCTTAGAAGAAGCTACAAGTCTTGCAAAAGATGTTGTCCAAAAGTTACCCCATTTGTCCAAAATCGGCACCTAAAAATATACCCATTTTACAAAAACTACATATCTACATTATTTTTTACAAAAAGAACATAACTATACTTATACCCAATATCTGACATATTATTTTATTATTAAATTATTAATTTATACCTTATTTATTACGTCATCGTAAATGTCCTTGACCAGTAAAATAATTTTACAAACAAAATATGTGTCGGTTTGATACTCATTCACGGGACCTTGGGTTACCATTGACATTAGGAATAGGAAGAAAATACCCAAGAACTTGAATTTAAAACGTGCTTATGAGTCTTCACTTTCCCTAAATCCTCACAAAGCACGCGACTTGAGGAAATTGATGCAATTTTTGGTCAAACCAGCGAGCCATCAATTCTACCAATCCATTTTGTCTCCAACGTGTCCAGAATCATCGTCTCTAGAGGTAGATAGTGATGACAATAGCAGCGGGTGTGAGGATTAAATAGTGAAGTAAAATAAGCCTGTATTTCATAGGATAAGAAGATAATTTCTAGAGAAAGTTGTTTTATTTTCGTACAAAAAGAACATAACTAACAAAATTCTACAAAAACAGCATAAGTGACGAACCCATTTTTAAATTTTGTTCAAAAAATACTGGTCTTTCAAATGTGTAATAGTATATTTCTGAACTATTGGCCACTTACTAAAATCACCTATACAATATTTATCTCTAATAACTAGTATGTGAGAAGACATTAACTTTTTTTTGTTTCCTGTAAAATCATGTCTAGTGTAGTTATGTTGTTTTTGTAAACATCCCTTCAATTCTTAGACAAAGGTAGACGTTTCTCCCATACTGAATTCACTACGGCTGATATTTACTTGTAATTTTATTCAAAATGTAAAGGCCGGTAGACCTTATTAACCTTAAATACGGGGAAGATCTGTCAAATAAAATACGACTTGTACGCGATATTTTTCAAAGTAATTTTGTAATCGATTCCATGCGATTCCAAGATGCCTGATTTAATTGAAAACGTTTTATGTATTAATATGTTGTAATATGGTATGATAAAAGCAAAATTATGAAATGATATTCCATCCGTTTCTATGCTTGATGTATTTGAACGCTTTTGCACCCATACACAGACATAGCACATACAAGCATTTTGACGGAGCTTGTCACGCGTAAATAACGATTACAAGACTGCCAATAATCGATGAATGAAGTAGTTTTAATAAAACGGTTTGAACATTGTACCAACGTCTTTGGCAGAGGGGAAACGACATGAAGGCGTCTCCATTTACTAAATACTCCAAGGACCATGTTTATAAACTTTCCAAATTTCAAACAGATAGCATAAGTAGTTTTTGAGATATGGGGCTTTAATAGTCGGACAGACAGACGGACAAAGTAACAACATAAGGGTTCCTTTTTCACCATATTTGATATGGAACCCTAAAAAAGTACAGTTGATAATACAAGCTTGTTACAATAGGCTATTTTTGACAGAAACTTATCAGTCACATCACATGGGGTTAAATACCTGAGACTAATTAGCACGCCATCTAGTCCGATTAAAGGTAAACTTGTTTAAAGTTAACGAACTTTCTCACAAGAGGTCACTGGTATGCACATATTACATTCGCATACAACCTAAATTTTATTGTAAAAGTTTCTAGAGCATTCATGAGTAGATTAGAAAAGAGTAATCTAGAGTGGATAAGTCATTTGCATGGAAAAAATAAGTACCTTAAGTTAAGGTAAGGTAAGGTAGATCCTAAGTAGTAGGTATTTAACATTTTGTATGCGCATTTTCTGATCAGTGCCGAACAAGGATCATTAATACGAGAACTGTCAATTGCCATACATTGAATCGTTCCCCGATCGCAAGGAGATGTTCTGTAAAAAACTAGAAGGCGCTTTAAAACTAAATATTTAACTATGTATTGAACTAAAAAACAGTACAGTAGCAATCAGTTAGTAAACAGCTAATCTATACTATTATAAAGTTGTAAAAATGAAATGTCAGTACATTGAAGATATTTTCAAAAAAATGATTGTTATGGACTATTTGGAGTTTATTAAAACGAAAAATATATATTTTTATTTTATGTATGTTTGTATGTGTCGTTGTGGCTTCATCACGCAAAATCGGCTTACTTTCAGCTATTTTTGGTACACGGGTAGCTGGGTATCTCCAGATGGTTATAGGATACTTATTACCCGACTACGCTGAAGAAAAAATGAAGGGTTATGACTTTTTCTCCACCGCGAATGAAGTTACGGGCGCCTTCTAGTAATAAATAAATCGTAACAGTTAAATACTGTGTCACGCTTTCAAAGTTGAATAATTATATTTAAATAATAATTGTTATACATAGATGGCGTTGTGCATATCGGAGCGGAGAACGCCTTTTTGTATGGAGATTGACAATCGTCTTGTTTTAATGGTCCTTGGTCCAGAATAATTTATCTTAGTCTTCTTCATCGTCATCTTATTATTTTAGACTTCAAGGTTCTCTAACACTGATCAGTACTTCCACACACCATAGTTAGTTGCGCACACCATATATTTCATTATGAAATACCAAATTAATAACTTTGCGATTGATCTGCGCTAATGGTGGTAACGTCGCGATCAAAAGAGCTTAAGCTTTTCGCGTCGACATCAAAGTGACAGAGGGACTACTCCGAAACCCGAAAAACGAATTTCGTATGGCGCCATCCCGCTCAATCAAATATAGTTTAACATGAGAGCGAGAGGGACGGCACGTTACGAACTTCGAATTTCGTGTTTCGCAGTAACCCCTCAGGTACCACTCTAGTCATTTTTTTTTTAAATAATCGTAGCCAACGATAAAACGGATAATTTTCATAGAGAAACGAAAGCTAGTTAAGTTTCACGTTCAAAGATCTTTTTGAGATTTTTTTGCGGTATTTGAATTTCATATAACATTTTTGGCTCGTAATGGCTTCAGAAATGCGTGGTAAAAATCGGATACCTCGCAAACACCTTATATGATCAAATGGGACTCTAACCTTTAAAAGACAAAATGGTTTATCAAATCAAATGTATTTATTTCGGACAAACAATGTATCCATAGAGTTTTAGTAAACAAACGAAATCTTAATCTAGTGTTAGTATTTCCAATTTAATTGATGTTTAGTTTTGTATTTGCAATTTATAATATCCATACTAGTCCATACTAATATTAAAAATGCGAAAGTGTGTCTGTACGTCTGTCTGTCTGTCTGTTACCTCTTTACGCTTATACCACTGTACCGATTTGGATGAAATTTGGTATGGAGATAGTTTGAGTCCCGGGGAAGGACATAGGCTACTTTTTATCCCGGAAAAATACCCTTATCCGCGATAAACGAATTTAAGGCGGACGAAGTCGCGAGCAGAAGCTAGTATGCAATAAATGTATCTGAATGTGTATACAGACAAATTACATGCTTTAGGATCGGACAATCAAACCTGAAGGATTACTCCGAATCTCGAAGTTCGTAACGTGCCATCCCTCTCGCTCTCATGTTAAGGTGTATTTGAGTGAGTGGGAAAGCGCCACACAAAGTTCGTTTTTCGGGTTTCGGAGTAGCCCCTCTGATGGCAGTGGGTAATGGATGAAAATTATAAATCTTGAAATTTTGTTTATGTACAGGAATAAGCCTGCTTAATGTCAGAAAAAAATTACAGATTTTTCCGTGGCTTAGAAAAAAAAAGATGAAAACGTGTTGGTGGGCCTATATACCTGAGGGGCTACTCCGAAACTCGATAAACGAAGTTCGTAACGTGCTGTCCCTCTCGCTCTCATAAGCGGGTTGGCGCCTTACATACTTCGTTTTCGGGTTTCAGAGTAGCCCCTCTGCCTTATATAGTAATTTATACTGGGATGACGGCTGTCATAAAACGGTTATAAGAAAAAAACAAGTTTAGTTAGAGTCTGGCAAACGAAAGATGGGAATGAAATCAACCGCGAAATTTAAAAATGTAGCTTCGGTGTGCCTGTATGAGCTAGAGTTAAACAAATTCGTTGCTTTTGTCATTAATTATTGAATTATTAGTTAGTGAGAAAAGCATTCAAATTTGTTTATATCGAGCTCATACAGGCACACTCCAGCTACATTTTTAATTTTCGCGGTTGATTCCATTCTCATCTTTCATTTGCCAGACTCTATAGCTGCGTACACACCAAGCCAACAAACGCCAACGAAAGATATTAGGCGTTGGCTATCGCACGTTCGTTGGTTCTCGTTCAGCTGCGTACACACCAGGCCAACGAACGCCAACGAATGGTTATCGCTGGCCTTCGTTGGCCGTGTCTGGACGGTTTGATTAACGCCAACGATCGTTCGTTGGTGTGTGCCGGCGATCCGCAGCTTGGCGGCAACATCAAAGGAAGAAAGCAATCGACTCAACGCGGTGTAGACGGATGCCGAAGGCCAACAAACGAAAGCTCAGTTGAAGCGACAGAACGTAAATAGACTTTTAACCTAAAAAAAATATATTG